>CM033440.1:186800897-189300897 GCA_019425775.1 Rafetus swinhoei
ATGATAAGGAGAACAAAAGAAACATTTCAAAATGAAATGAATAAAGATTTTAACTTTACCCTTGTGCATGCTAAGCAATAACAGAATAGGCAATGCAAAATACAGCTCTAAGTTATGGTGATATCATCCTGGGAATTCACAACAGCATGCTCTGAACATCCATACAGAAAACATCCACAGTCATTAACTGCAGTAGAAAAAGTGAATTCCAGAAGCTAAGAAACCTAGGCCTTGCTTATTACACAAAAGTCTCTCTTTTGACATAGAGCTATCTCTTTTATTGATAATATTTATGGCCAGACAATCAGAAAGCATTTAGGTTGTTTAACCCAATGGTTTTCATGTAACCTGCGGACAAGCTGATTATTGATAAATGTATGTTTTGTGTCAGTGGATAGTCAATGCAACTCATATTTAGTCACAATCAATAAATTGCATAAGCAACAGCTGACAAAAATAAACAACTGCATACAGGCATTTGTGCTAGATTCTCAGCTGGTGTTAATCAGCACAGATCCACTGCAGTTAATAGAACTAAGCTGATTTATACCAGCTGAGAACCTGGCCCAGCAATATCTAAAACTGGAACCACATAAATATTTGTTTTGCATCATCTAGGGGGTTACATCACACTTACAAAATGTCTTGCTGATCTGAAACTGACAGTACATATTAATTCTACTTGTGAATGAGACTAAATTACATAGCAAGGGAAACAATTTGTTTTCCCCTCCCTTCTATAATTATATGTGGGAGCTGGATGTGGTTAGCCCTTGTATAGTGAAATAATATAACTTCAAAATAAGAAAAATAGCTAAACTATCAAATATATTGTCAAAAGATTTGGAATCTTCTTCAGAATGGTCACTGACCATTTTTATCTTTAATGTATTTCGGAACATGAAATGAAACAACTTGCTTGTTTTTGCCATCAGTGAAACGGGATCAGCTTTACTGAGCTTAGTGTTTCATGATGAAGAAGTAAATATCAGTTGTTTATTGAGGTGTCTAATTAGTGGGTCCATTCTTCATGTAAGGATAAGTATATGCTTAAAATAGCTATTAAACTTTCCATACTCATGAAATTTAACTATCATATAGCATAGACTTATCAGTTTAAACCATATTCAGCAGTTTTATAGTGACGTACAGAGAAGACATATAAATGAACAACAGGGAATAAGTTACCAACACACAGAGATTACCAAAATAATTTCCAATCTTTTTACCAATTAGATGGCAACTGCTTCTTTTGTAATCTCAAGAAGATCTCGTGATCATATCTAAGTCTAGTCACAATTATCAGCATGACAGACTAGTCTTTTTTCAATCAATATTTTCCAATTAACATTAAAAGACCAAGGTTGCTTACTTTCTGTAAAAGCTCCACCTTTCAATACAAAAATATCTGTCATAGGTTTAATTGGCAAAACAATAGCTTTGCTACCTTATTTTTTTCATAAATAGTAGGAATAACTTGGTAGCATTTCTTTGGACCTTAATCACGGGCATTTAATAGCTATCTAGGAAGGCCACAGAAAACTCCACTGATGATCTAAATACCTTTCTTAGTTTAGTATAACTAGGTATTTTAGTTTAAATCAAAACCAACATCTATGGAAGTAATTTTCAAGAATCTGTAAAAAATAATGTGTTGAGGAAAGAAAACTTATAATGGCAAGTTTTCTTTGAAGAGGCTTTCTGTGAAATGAATGCATTATTTTGCATTGTGTACCATATTTCATCCTCTATCACACCTTGTCCTTGCTATCTATGGTTTACTTTTGGTCATGTATTACAGCAAAATACTGTGGCTTATTTAGGAGGGGAAAGTATTGTAGAATTCAAACAATAAATGAAACTGTTTAAACAATGGCTTTGAATAATTAAAAAAACTTTGTTTATTTAATTGCTGATGGAATAGGCAGTATCTGTGCAAATATATGCTGCCAAAACTTATACAAATTAATTTAAAATAGATTTCAAATTGAATTGATTTACAAATATCCAACCAGATTTTGATAGTTTATGATGGTTTTCTAAAATGATTTTCAATGTGCATGCTAAAAAGTTATAATTTTGGAACTAAAAATATTTATGAAAATAAAAAAGTGTGTGTGTGTGTGTGTGTGTGTGTGTGTGTGTGTGTAGAGAGCCACTTATAGTTCTTACCTTGGGAAAATAACAAATGGTAATATTAACAACTAAAGTATTAAGACTCTCTCTGGATAGTATATAATAATTATGCTAGCAACAACTATTTAAACTGAGATGGACAGTGTTCACTGACTAAGCTCAATGTATGGCCCCAGACCTTATTTACTACACACTATGTAAACTGTGCTTTGATTACAGAATAATTAATTCCTGATGGGCTTTTCTATAGCACTCTTCACTACAGCATCCAAGTGTTTCACAAACATTAATGAATTTATTTTCACAACATACCTATGAGGCCAGGTGATGTCACTATCCCCATTTTATGGACAGGAAGTTGAGGCAGAGTAAGTCAAAAGTGTACATTCATTTGGCACCCAGGTTGAGATGCCTTTTGCCTGAAGTTTTAGAGCACTTAGCATTATCTCGTTATGTTTTATATTTGAAGCCTGGCTCAACGATAGCTGTGAGTACTCAGCAATTCTGTAAATCAGACTCCAATCTCAAGAGGGGTTCCCAGAAAACAAGGAATACACAATTAGTGACCACCTATAAAAGTTTTAAGTGATTAGCTCACAGGCTTGATGATCGGGTTGCCAGATGGTTGAAACAAAAATACCGAACACCCCCTCCCCCCTCCCCCCCCCAAAAAAACACCGGGAAAAAATTCTGTTGAAGGGAAAAAAAGGGGGGGGGGGCCAAAGTTGTTGAGCAAAAAAAATGAAAAAATAAAACAGCATTAAAACAGCATTTCCTCTTTAAGAGTGAGTGCAGGGATAGGAACAGGGGAGTGGTTGAGCACTAAGACCCAGGGCTTCTCCTTGGTCGGCAGCCATTTTGTGCTGCCAGCCTTGCGGAACCAGGTAAGCATGGGGGCTGGGGGTGTTGGGAGCCAGAGGGGGGTTCGGGAGGGAGGCCGGGCGCTGAGTGTTTGTAGGGTTGCCAGGTGCCCGGCATTTTCGCCTCCTGGCAGGGGAAAAAAATCAGAAAATACTGGACATTTTAGGTGTCCTGTATTCTCCGAATTTTTTTTTACCGGACAGGAGGTGAAAATACCGGACTGTCTGGGTGAATACCGGACACTTGGCAACCCTACCCGCTGATGGGGAGCAAAAAGGGGGAAGGTTGACTTGGGGCCTGGTGATTCAAAAGGGCTGGGGCTCCCAGCTGCCACTGCTACTGCAGCAGCGGCTGGAGCCCCAGGCCCTTTAAATCATTGCCGGAGATCCAGGCAGAGCACCCCCGGTGGTGCTAAGTGCTGGCAGCCCCTTGCTCCACCTGAGGCCCTGCCCCTTCCAGTAGTGTGGAGCTGCCCTGCCACCTTGCCCAGGGGCCCGGTCATTCTGTCGG
Organism: Rafetus swinhoei; assembly: GCA_019425775.1. Lineage (NCBI taxonomy): Eukaryota > Metazoa > Chordata > Testudines > Trionychidae > Rafetus > Rafetus swinhoei. Next base: position 186,804,405 of record CM033440.1, read on the forward strand.
CCTCCTCTGCTTGCTCAGCACCATGTAAGAATTCTATGACAAAGGCAGGAATAGAATTCATTTCTATTGTTGCTCATCCACTCCTATAACCATGACACCATTCCTGCTCTTCCTGCAATCCCCTACCTCCTTGGCTATACACACCCTCTGACTTCTATAACAAATGAGGTAGGGTCCTACAGATAACGGCATCCTGTACTACATAACCCAGATTCATACCCAGAGTAGGTCCATCTTGGGCACTGAATGAAACATGGGTCTTGAGGGAAAAAAACCAGTATGTAAGCATGTAATTAAATACTGTATGATCATGCACATGCACAAAGAGATTAAAAATTAAGACTGAACAGGAAATTGTAATTCCACGGCACAGACCTTTGTCATTGAACTCACAGAGTAAATGATAGCAGTAGTAGATTGCCACCTGATATGTGGACCAGCAGTAGAAAGGGATGTGCCACACTTTGCCAGTGTATTTCACAGAGATTTGCTGATACCAGAGAAAGATTGACTTAAGAATTGTGAGTTCCATTACAGGGGATTCTGTACGGGAGTGCTCTCCAGTGGGTATAGATTTTCTGACTCTATTTCTCTCAAGACTGTCCTCTCCAGTTTGACCCTGAGTCAGTTTTGTCTCTTCTCACCAGTTCATCATCCCAGTCTTCCCAGGTACCCAGTCCAAGTCTCTTTTTCAAGAAGTTTCACCCATGTACCAACTGCTAACAATAACCACAACCTAACTAAATTCATTATTCTCTAGGTGGAGGAGTTATGCCAAAACCGAGCACTATTACATTAAACTGGAGAAAAGAAGAGTTAAATTAAAATGTGTAAGCCAGTCAAAAAGAGCCTACAGGTTAAAATGAGGAAATTAAAATCCTTAGACTCAGCATGGAGGCAATTTAAATATCTTATAACAGAGTCACAGAATGAACGCATATCTTTAAAAAAGAAACAAGAGGGCAAAAAGAGCATCGCTAAATAGTAAGGCTCAGGATGTCACTAAAACCAAACAGGTACCCTTAAGAAAAAGGAAATGCAGATCAAGTAAAGTTAATAGAAAGGAATATAAACCAGAGCAGGTCATCTTTATAATGGAAATTGAGAGGGAACTTGAAGAGCAAATAGCCAGACAGAAAAAGAAGTAACAAGAAATCCTGCACGTCTGTCAATAAGCAAGATTCCTGGGAGAGAATGGTGGGTCTATCACACTGCCAGGGAGCAAAGGACAATGTGGAAAATCTAAATAATACCTTTGACTTGATGCTCACCCCAGAGGATTTGGGGGGAGATGTGGACACCGGATCAGCTCTTTACAGATATTAAACACGAGGTACTAACAGAGACTGCAGAGTCAAGACAGGTGGACTTAGAACAAACTGACAAATTCAAGCATGACAAGTGACTAGGCTCAGATGGAACATATCCAAGGAGTTGGGATTTTTGACGTGACTGAGGAGGCCAGACACCTAACTTCCTTATGCACCTTTGACCTGTCAAATTGTGCAATTTCACATTCAAATCAGCTACTATGCTAGAAGACTGGCAGGAAGAACAATACTTGCGTCCACACAGCAATTGTGTTATTTCAAAAGAAAATCAAAATAATGGAGGGCTTTTTTTCTGAAGTTGGTAAACCTCATTCCACGAGGAATAATGCCCTGTCTGAAAAAGCTCTTTTGGAAGAGGGTGTGTGTGGACACTCCACCGCTGCTGTGTCGCAATAGCTCCACACCAGGGCCATTCTAAGTTATTCCTCCCCAGTGCCTCCTGGGGCTCTAAATCAAGATAGCGTATCGACATTAGGGGAGACTGCCTTGGACTAATTTGGAGGCTTCCCTGTGGCGTGGACGCTCTATTTTGAAATAAGCTATTCCGGAAGATATCTTCTGGAATAGCTTTTTCCGAAATAAGCTTGCAGTGTAGACGTACCCTAACTTTGAAACTGCATTGGGCTGGTCCCAGGAATTATAAACCAGCGAGTCTGACTTCAGTATCAAGTAAGCTGGTTGAAATGATAATTAAAACCAGAATTATAAAACCCTCAGATGATAGAGAATAACTAGCTACCTTTGGTGCTTCTTTAAATAAAATTAGCACCTGCGATCACCAGGCTCTGAAATCCAACCCTCTCGTCTCTGAAATGCTGTACCAGTTCTGAGGAGCACATTATTGCTGTCAATCCCCAATATTCACTGCTGGCACATACTCTTCTTGTCCTTTGCTCCCACGCTATGAGTTCGTATTCTCAGTCCCTCTGATTAATGTTGCCATTCATTCTTCTGGATGGCTCCTAGACAGGATGGAGAAAGGGATTCCAAACACATGGATACTCCTTGCTTTTGCCTGATGCATGACTATCAGAGGCAGTGAATAGGCAGACCCAGCAGTGAAAGCAGTGCTCCTAGGCTGCTAGTGGATGGAGACAGGAGAATGAGAGGAAGAAAACGAGGTGGAGTGATAGAATAAGAGTAAGGAAAGTAGGCAGAAAGTGACAGAACTCAGGTAGGAAGAACAATGGGGAAAGAAGGGTGAGAGCAGACAAGGGGAAAGGAAAGGGAATCAAAGCACGAAATCATAAAGAAAGGAGGCACTGAAAAGGAATCATGGAAGAGAGGTAAGGGAGTTGAGAGGGACAGAACAGATAAGAGGAACAGAAGATAAAGAGCAAAGCAGGAAAAGGAGCAAAAAGACACATAGCACAGAAAGGTGAAGAGGACTTAACATCAGAGACAATGAGAAGAAACTGGAAGAAAGGACAGGAGCTAAAAGATAGATGAACACATTCAGTCATAACGTTTCTCTGTTGCTGACTCCAGTTTGCCAGCAAAACAATTTTTGAGTAATGCAAGGAAGAAGAGTGGTGTAGGCATAATGCTAATCTATGAGGATGGATAGATATTCTAATAGGAATAGGTCCAGGGAAGAGGGGGGAAAAGTCAAGAGAGTTCAGAAAGTTATGGGAAAAGAGCCACTGCTATCAATAGAGGTCAGCTTGCAGCCAATAAAGTGACAAGGGAGCTCACAAAACAAGGACGACATGGCCAATGAAGTAAATAGCACAATTCTGACTATACCCTGGGAAGGGAAAGGGTTGGCAGAGTGAAGAGGGTCTGATTTTTTACTACATTCATAGCTTAACTTTGCTTTAAATAGGATGTCAGCCAAACCAAGCCAAACCAGAGCAGAAAATATCTAACAGGTGTAATGCAAATGATATTAGGTTATAACCACTGAATGGATTTGGCTTCTCCCTGGAGCAGGCCTGGAGCAGGTGGGGGAGCCACACAGCCTACTTGCTGTGGAGAAGCCAGCAGATGGGCTGTATGACTCCAGGGAGGCGGGTCGTGCAGTCTGGTAGGTTCCATGAACATCCCATTGTCCTGGCCCAACCAAACCCTTACTTTGCTTTAAGTTTTGATAAGAGGAAGCCGCATACCAAATTTGGTGGTCCTAGTGGTTATAGTTGAGGAAGAGTTTTTGAACAAATGGACTCACAGATGGACATACAGACAGATGCACAAACTCTTTCAAATATATAGTAGAACAGGGCTATTCAACATGCGGCCCGTGGGCCACATGCGGCCCGCAGCCTGTATGTTTGCGGCCTGTGGTGCGGTTTGGGTTTATGTGGGGCTCAACACAGAGCCTGCAAGTGGGATCCTTTGAACACGGCCTCCACTGGGAACACACTCCACAACGGCAAGGCATCTCCCAAGTGGGGTGAGCATTGAAAGACGCAAGCAGATGGGCTGGCTAGAACAGGGTGTCAGCGTTTCCAGCCCCCAGGGAGGAGATGCTGGGAGTGCCGGGGCATTGTGGGAAGTGCTTTGTATTCATGCCCGCTAATGTGAAAAAAGCGATTTGCATATATTTGCATGTATATGCAACCACACTTAAGTTGCAGCCCTCGGCATGTGCTGTGAGTATCATTGTGGTCCCTGGGGCTTCCAAAGTTGAGTAGCCCTATAGTAGAAGGCGGTTGTGACCTAGGGCAGGGGACTGGAGTGCAGGGGTTTGGGATGTGACTTAGGGTAGGAGGGAATTGTGATCTGGGGCAGGAGATTGGGGTGCCAGATCTGGGAGGGGGTATTGGTGTAAGAGGGGGACAGAGGGTTTGGGTATGTTGAGTGGGAGTGGGGAAGGGGGAGGCAGAGAGTCAGGGCAGGAAAGGGCTGGGGTGCCAGAAGCAAGATGTGGCCAAGAGACTTACTTGTCAGCTGCCAAACTAGCCTGCCTGCCTGCAGAGCTTAAAATGTTTCCCTGCCTGCCTGGCCACGTGCTTCATGAATAAGTGAGCCACGGAGAGGGGGCGTGGTTCTTTTTGGCTGCCTGTTACTCCAACAAGCAGCTCCCATTGGTTGGTTTCTGCCAGAAACCAGCCAGTGGGAATGTGCTGGGGGCAGCGTGGCTCCTAAAACTTCCCTCCTCCACTCCAGTTTTAAAACAGAAATGGAGCCCTGCAGCCGCGTTTGTGCATGGTGCGCGGGGCTGCGGAACAAGCTGGGGAGCCTGCCTAGGGCTCCCCACTGCCTCCACGGGCCAGATCTGGTGGCGTGGCGGGGCAGGATGTGGCCCATGGGCCGTATTTTGCTCAGGCCTGCGATCAAGTCTTTAATTACATGATCATGTACTACTATTCTCCACAGGCCATGTCTCATTGAGTACACAGGATGGACAGTGCTCACTGAATAAGCAGCTATTCAATATTCATTTTATCATCATTGTTCAATGTGTAGCCCTAGGCCTTATTTACTGAATGATAATACACTGCTTTGAATGCAGAATTACACATTTCCTCATAGCCTTTTCTATGGTGCTCATGTGCATAGCTTTTGAGTGCTTCACAAAGTTTCTTCAGAACACCATTCTGTGGTAAAGCAGGGTGCTATTATTCCCATTTTACAGATGGGGAACTGAGGCAGAGAGATTAAAGTTAAAAGTGTACCTTAGAGTGTGAGACACTGGTGCACATGTATGCAGGGTGCGTCAGGCATCAGTCCCTCTTCCAGCTCCTCTAGAACCTCTTACTGATGTTCCAGCTGCACTGTTCTCTGTATCTCTTTATCTATGCACATCCTGTCCGTGGCCCTACAAAGTTACAGGACTTCCTTTTCAACCTCCTCCTAGCACTGGCCAAGGTGGCCATTCATGATACCAGGAGGAGGAAGCTGGATGGGGGAAGGGACAGATCCTGGGGCATACTTCTAGTCCCTCCCATGATCAGACTCCACTGACTCCATAGACACCATTGAGGGCAGGAGCTGCTCTCGGGGTTCTCTGTTCAGTGTCCCCCTCTGGATCTTTAACTTTTAACATTCACTCCCATCCCTGTTTTCTTCATTTGTTGCCACTTGTGGCCTGGGTTCTATGACTCTGCCCCCTTCAGTTAACAGGCTAGATCATCTGGTTAGAGTGAGGTGCTAATAATGCCAAGGTTGTATGTTCAAACCCTATGTTGGCCACTCAACACTTGGGGTGGTGGCCTGTCTTCCTTAGGACAAGAAGCATTGGGCTTAAATTGCAACAAGGGAGGTTTAGGCTGGACATTAGGAAAAACTTCCTAAACACTGGAATATTTTGCCTAGGGAGATTGTGGACTTTCCATCACTGGAGATATTTAAGATCAGATTAGACAGGCATCCATTAGGGATGATGTGGATGGTGCTTGATCCTCATGAGGGCAAAGGACTGGACTTGATGACTTCTAAAGGTCCCTTCCAGTTCTAGTATTCTGCGCCTTATCACCATCCCCTGTAACAAAAATAAGCACGCACCTTCCTGATCTGCCAAGGACTCCACTATGAATAACAGCTTTTATCTCCATCCAAGACGTTTCCCGTTAGACTAGAGCACCTCAAGTTGCCAGTCTTTTGCTAGCACCTCCTCAGAAACTGGAAGCTAGTTTCAGAGACCAGATCCATAGGAGCTACTGAGAGGGCACGTTTCCTCACTGTGACCCTGTTACACAACCCACACCTTCATGGTGTTCTGCAGAATGGTGTCCCTGAAGTCTGAGACCTCCTGGACTATAGTCAGTGTGATGGAGCCTGTGGCAACTGGCCAATTCAAGTGATGCTCATCGTGTGCAAACCCCACCAAATATTCCAGGAACAGAAGGCAGCCTTGCCCCCTGCTTCTCTCTCTTACATTGAGCATGTCCTGTGGGAGGACATACTGTGCCCACTCCGACCCACCAGAGCTTGTCATTGGGCCTCTACTCTATGAGCATCCCCAGCTGCCCCATATGAAGCACCTGAGCAGGATGAAAGCCATCTAGCTGGTTCGCCTCTACATGCTTGCACTCCACAGCACCCACTTCCTCACCCTGTGCAGAGATGTTCCAATTTTTTCCATTCATGTGTGGAATGAATTTTGTTGTGTGCACCAATATCGGTACATGGGTGGAGCAGGAGAAGGGAAGACATCCTGACATCGGTGCCCTCCTATCTTCCACCCACACGCTACATAGTGAGAAGGAGGATTCTGGGAGCAGCTGGCCAAGGGCAGGAGCAATGGAACTGCAGAGCAGCAGGGGAGGGGCACTTGAACACTTGCGGCCAGTTGTACGCAGCTGTGCTAACGAAAGGCATGGAACTTGATCCACTCCTGGGCAACTGTGCCGCTTTGAGGGGATGCAGATCGGTGGGACAGCCTATTCTCCACCCATGTCTCACAGCCCGCCCGGCATCTCACTTGGCTGCTCCCTGACGGACCTCTGAGCAAGGGAGCATGGTTGACGCGGCTCATGGTCTCTCCTAACCACTTGCTGCTTTGCTCTGAGAAGAGCATGTCAGATTACAGCCCATGTTCTGACTCCTCCACAATCTCCTGCTGAGGCTCTGGTCCCTCTTTCCCTCACCTCTCCTTGTTTTCACATTCCCCATCTGTGGCTCCACAAAGTCACAAGACAACCTCCCCCAGGCCCAGGCCCAGGCCAAAAAAGCCATCCACCAGATGATGTAGAGAGGAAGCTAACTACATGGGTGCTCTTTGGCTGTGGGTCCTCTTTCCAGACCCTCTTTGCTTCACGTCTCCAGGAAGTTCCTCACTTTTCATCTCCCCACAGGTCACTCACCCAGCTCTGGCTCAACACCTCTTTGAGTTCTAGAGGGGCAGCTTCCTCCTCCTCCTGTTACATGGTAGAAGGAGCACTGAGAGCACAGGTGAGACAATATTCTAGCTTTTGGTTCCTGTGACGTGTGTGCTGTGGCCCCTGGCTAGCAGAAGGTGCAGCTGCACAGAGGGTATGTCTATGCTGCAGTTATACACTACAACTATCCTGTGTGACTGACCTGGGCTCATGGGACTCAGGCTATGGGGCTGTTTTATTGTGGTGTAGATTTCTAGTGACCTCAGGAGTGCCTGAGTCTGGGCTCTTGCCCAAGCATGAACATCTACACAGCAATTTTTAGTATCTCAGCCTGAATCCCATAAGCCCGAGTAAGCTGACCTGGGCCAGCCATGGAGATGCTGAGGCCTTTTATTCCAATGTAGATGTACCCAGAGACTCCTGCTTAACCCCTGCAGTTCTAGATTTAAGAACACTCTGAACAGATGGAATCTTGAGAATTGAGCTGCCAAATTCTAACAGTGTCTCTCATGAACATGTGTGAACAGTTTCCCAACTTGGCCAGATGGGGGTGGAGTTTTATGAGGCCAAAAGACCAACCCTGACACCAGTGTAGCCTTTTTATCAAATTCCTGCTCCAGATTTTTTTAACATGTACAAAACAACATATTTTCCCCCAGCCTTGTTCTGAGAAACAGCTAAATTGTTCCCTCCCCATACTCCCGAATTTACAACTCCCCCAAAACAAAACAAAACAAAACAAAACAAAACAAAACAAACAGGCTGAGGCATGCACCTGTCATGGAAAATATGAGACCAAATGATTAAAATTTTGAAAATTTGTATGGGACTAAAAACATGGTCTTAGAATAAAAAGTCCCAAGCAACCTTAACCAGGCATCACTACTTGTGTTGCCAATAGTACCTTTCCTATAATGCACACTGATCTATTGACAAACTGTTTTTTGTACATGAAGGTGAAATTCCTAGTAACAATCAAAACTTTAATCTCATTTGTAGGGTCCTACCAAATTCACAGACTATTTTGGTTAATTTCACAGTCCTAGAATTATAAAAATGGTAAATTTCATTATTTCAGGTATTTAAATCTGAACTGTCACAATGTTGTAATTATTGGGGTCCTGGCCTCCAAAGGAGTTGTGTGAGGGTCACAAGGTTACTGTAGTGGGGCACTGCTACCCTCACTTCTGCCCTACTGTTGGTGGCACCGCTGTCTTCAGAGCTGGGCAGCTGAAGAGCAGTGACTGCTGGCTGGGAATCCAGCTCTGAAGGCAGAGCTACTGCCACCAGCACCACCAGCAGCAGCAGCAGCACAGAAGTAAGGATGGCCTGGTATGGTATTGCCATCCTTATTTCTGCACTGCTGCCTACATACAGCTGCTGCCACTCTGCGGGCATCCAGTGCTGAAAGCAGCAGTACAGAAGTAAGAGCAACATAATCATGGTATTACCTAGGGATGTAATAGTGTAGTTGACCAAACGATTAACCGATAATCAGGAGCTTATTGGTTAACGCTACTGGCTACATGCACGTCCTCCCTCTTATGGCTCTCCAAGTACATTTTTTTATTGGACTAGCCGACAGGCTGGCTCAATCCTGGGCTTGTGCGAGGTCCCAGCATAACCCTCCTGTGCGGCTCCGCATTGTTAAGGTATGGGCTGCTACTGAACCCGGATGCCAGTAGCTGCGGGGACCCGGCATGAGCTGGCACTGAGCCAGCCTGCCTGCATGCCAGCTCCCCAATCCCGTAATAATGCAGAGCCGCAATGGGGGTTTATGCTGGGAGCTGGCGCGAGCTGGGACTGAGTGTTTTCACTGCTAACCCTTGTTGATTAATTGCATAGTCAACAACATGTTTTGTTGACTCCACAATTAACAAATTACATGCTTACTACCATCCGTAGTATTACCACCCTTACTTCTTTGCTGCTGCTGGTGAGATGCTGCCTTCTAGAGCTGGGCACCTGGCCAACATTACAACCATCGCTCTCCAGTTGTTCAGTTCTGAAGGCAGTGTAGAAGTAAGGGTCGCAATACTGTGATCCTCCTAAAATAATCTTGTGATATTCTTGCAGGACCCCCCATTTGAGAAATGCTGCTTTCCCTCCATGAAATCTGTATAGTATAGGGTAAAAGTACAGAAAAGGCCACATTTCATGGGAGGACCCCAGATTTCACAATCCATAACACGTTTTGCATGGCTGTGAATGTGGGAGGGCATTACTCATTCGCAAAAAACAGTCATAAAAACAAATCAGACACGAAACTCACACATCTTCTCACCATGCAAATGGGGCCAAGTCTTTTTTAGTTTCTCTCAGAGAAAAAATAATATTAAAAAGTGAAGTGTTTTTGGAAAGAAAACATTTTCTAAGGGGGAAAAACACTTATACCTGCAGAACCATGATGGCTCAGAGAATAAAATTTGCCAAATGCTTGATTCACCCATGCCTGTGAAATCTCACTCAAATCAAAAGGCAGAATGACCCAGAGGACCAGACTATTAATGGTGTGTGACTCTGTGAATGGTTCAAAATCTTTATCATAGTCGCCAGAGGTGCAGCCAGACTGAAGTTCTTAGTGAAACAAGTGCTGTGGTTTCAGTTCAGTCTCTAACACACAATGGCTAGCATCACAAAATTACAGCACATAATCTGACACAACAGGCAATCTCTGCTTTGAAAAGATTTGCATAAAAATTAAATTAGCTTTAATCTCCGGAGAGAATGGTCACCTCCGGGTCACCAGTGAGGAGGCTGGCGAGCCAATGAATCGCTGCAGCTGCCTCCATGCTGCACCTAGTTTGCAGACACACACTTTCCAGCGTCACCAACCTAATTCATTCTGGTGATGAAAAGGGACACCAGCATAACAGCATAATGTGCTCTGCTACAAACGAACAGGTAGTTTTGCTTTTCATCCCACTAGTGTTTTAATATTGAAAAACAATAGTGCCGTTCCTAGGCTGTGCTCAGGGTAGGGATGTTAAATAGCGGTTAGCAAGCTAATCAAGTAGTCGATGGAATTTCCACTGACTACTTGATTAGTCGATAAGGGGGTTCGCTGCAGCTCTGTTTTTTAAATGTAGTGAGAACCGCCAGGCTCTTGCTATTTTTAAGAAGCAGAGCTGCAGCAGTCTGGGACTGGGCACAAATCAGGACAGCTGAGTCCTGGCTTGCGCCCAGTCCCAGACCACTGAGGCTCTGCCTGGTGGCTGTTACTACATTTAAAATGCAGAGTTGCAAGATCCCCTGCTGCAGCTCTGCCTCTTCTGCTCCTCCCACGGAGATCGTGCTGGGTGGAACTGGCTTTTAAGCCGGCTCCCACCCGCACTGGCTCCTGCTCCCCCCTTGCTGCTTCTGATACAGCAGCAGCAAGGGGGAGGAGCAACTATCTGAGTAGTCGACCACTCAACTAGTCGCTTACATCCCTAGCTTAGTGCACTTCCAGTGAAGTGTATGGGCCTTTTCCGCCAACTTCCATTGAGGGAGAGTCAGGTGCTAATAAGAGCTTATGGTACAAAGCACTTTGAAGGACTGGAACATTTACGGTGGAAAAAACCTTCTCTCTGGGCCCTTATCCCACACAGATGCTATATGTTAACCAAACAAAAAGTAATCGGCATACTAAACCAATAAAAATAGAAACACATAAAATGAATTATATTATTTTCTTATGTTATCTGCCATGATGGCCAACACTGCTTACATCGCTTAGCTGCTTAGCGTGGGTTGGGGCGATTGTACTGGTTATCTGTTTATTCCCTGCCTTTAAAGCTGCATCTCTTCTTGCTTGTTCCAGAAGAACTCTTGCTCGTTCTTTAAGTTCTTCTTGCCTGGTCAACATTCGTTGCTTAAAAATAAAGAAGTAGAATTAAAGGCAAAGAAACCCCACCATATTCAACAGTGAGAGAGTATAAAAGTCAGGATTCAGACGAGAGGACATAACATTTGACAGCAATATAAAATAAAGGTCATAAAAATGAAAAAATAACCTCACAGGCCTTTATGATGCAACCAGAGTTTCACTCATTTTCTATCAAAATTTAATACCTTCAAACCAGGACAGTTGGGGGGAAATGAATTAGGTGGAACAAAACTATTTTACATTTTTTATGTTTTTACCTATTTTAAAGTAATTCTTTCATGGCTATTGACAATTGGTATAATTCCTCTTCTATCCCATAAAGCAGGGGTGGGGAACCTTTTTTGGGTTGGGGGCTGCCCACTCACAGAAGAATCAGTCGGGGGCCGCACACAAGTGAGAAGCAGAAAACCAAAACCAAACCCTCCCTGAAGTGGCCCCCAACTGAGAAGGAGAAAGACACTCTCCACTTCCCCCTCACACACCAGAGCCTAGAGGGGCCCAGTCTAGTAGATTTTGTGTGCTCCAGTAGGGCAACAGGGGGGCTGGAGCACCAGCATGGGCTCCCCAATGCTGGGGGGGGCCATGAGCCTCAGGGGCCAGATCCAGGTGGCCCCCAGGCCTGAGGTTCCCCACCCCTGCCATAAAGGGACCCATATGCAAGCAGCAAAAACAGCAATAAATGTGTTTGTAGTCTGGCTGGAGTCAGAAGAAAATTTCTTCCCATTCATGCACCTGATGACCTCTGAGTAGAAATAATAGTATGAGGAGCATTGTGTTGGCCCAGCAGATTGACTAGTTACAAGGCCATATGTGCAGAACCCTGAATCTCTAGCTCTGTTGAATTATGTGACTCCTGAAATTTAGACCCTGGGACATGTAACCTTCATGTGTTTTTAGGCCTTGGAAAGAAGGTCTATATATGACCTAGAACTGGGGGCATCATGTTTTGGAAGGTATGTTCCTGCAACAGGCAGGTTTTTGCGCTATTTTTCTGGCAAAAGGAGTTAGCTGGCTCTGGCTGGTACAGCTGAGGTTTTAAGTTTGATTAACTGGTACAAATACTCAAAAGGATTAACTACCCTAGAAGGCCCCTAAAGCCATCCCTTCATCCTTCTTAGCCGATTTCCCCCTTGCGCTGAAAGTGTCAGTACAGAAGACACACAGCCGCTATTATTTTCTGTGGGCCAGCTCCTGGGAAGAGATGCTGGAAAACTTCATAAGGGTCCACGGCTTATGGAGAGGCGGAGCTCCTGTGGAGCTTGCTGTAGAGTTGCAGCTGTGTCACTTCCCCTTCTGTATAGTCAGGGAGAGAGCTGCACCTGGGTCTCAGAAGATGATTCTAGTCTAAATCATGTCCTTTAAGTCAGAGCTATTCACTTAACTTCTAAAAGGGAGTGAGCATGTTAAAAAGCACAGTGCAATATTCTGTGTTAGTGTAAGAAACACGCCTGTCTGTCCGCTTGGCCAGTTCTTTTATGGCCACATCCTTGTGGTAGTATTCAATGTAAGTACAAAATGCTTAAAAACATAGTCAAGTCACACTTACTTGTGAAAGGAAAAAGGGATCCGGAAAACATAAAAGTTCGTTCCAGCTAATCTAAGGAACAATGCTGCAGACCAGCAACACACATCACTTTTCATAGCTAATCAAAAGAAAGCTAAAAACAAAGAAAGCTGTCCTCGGAGGCAGGAGGGGGGATATGGGCCGGATTTGGTTCTCTTGAACAAGAGGTTACACCTTATGGCTGTGTCTACATTGGCACCCTTTTTCGAAAAAGGGATGCTAATGAGACCAGTCGCAATTGCAAATCATGAGATTTAAATATCCCGCGGTATTTGCATTACATCTGCCGCTTTTTCGGCTCGGGGCTTTGCCGGCAAAAGCGCCAGTCTAGACGGGGATCTTGCGGAAAATAAGCCCTTTTCCGCAAGATCTCTTACTCCTACTTTCAAGTAGGAATAGAGATCTTGCGGAAAGGGTTTACCGCCAGATCCCGTCTGGGCCTGGCGCTTGACCCGGCAAGCAGCTTATGTTTTTGTTTTATTCATCATCTAATACGGCGGATATTCAGCGGTGCGTTTGGTCTCGTAGCATCCTTTCGAAAAGTGCCAATAACAGGCTGTATAAAATATGTCTAGACTACATGCCTCTGCCGGCAGAGGCATGTAAATTAGACTACCCGACATAGTCAATGAAATGGGGATTTAAATATCCCACGCTTCATTACAGTAAAAATGGCTGCCGCGTTGTGCCGGCTCAGCTGATCGTCGGCACAACATGGCAGTCAAGACGCGGATCGGTCGGCAAGGAGAGCCTTTGCCGACCGATCCTGTAAACCTCATTTCAGGAGGCATAAAGGATCGGTCGGCAAAGGCTTTCCTTGCCGACCGATCCGCGTCTTGACTGCCGCGTTGTGCCGACGATCAGCTGAGCTGGCACAAAGCGGCGGCCATTTTTATTTTAATGAAGCGGGGGATATTTAAATCCCCACTTCATTGACTATGTTGGGTAGTCTAGACATACCCTATATCTCAAATATACTGTGCAAAAGCCAGCCAGTTAATCCTAGCAGTATCCCTAGGAGATATGTATGTTTGTATGTGTTATCCCCATATTACAGATGGGAAAACAGACAGTGGTTAAATGATTTGTTCAAGGCTGCACAAAGAAAGCTGCTGAAAACAGCTCCAGATTGTTTACTTACCGGCTCTGCAGCCATGGCGCCTTAAGGCTCTCATTGGCTCCTATTTGCCGTTTGCAGCCAAGGGAGTCACGGGAAGCAGCGGCCTGCGCCACATTGCTTCCCGCGGCTCCGCTTGGCTGCAAATGGAGAACTAGAGTCAATGGGAGCCACAAGGCCCTGTGGCTGCGGCGCCGGTAAATAAACAAACTGGAGCAGACCGTTAGCAGCTTTCTCAGAGTGGGTCCGCAGACCACTTTGAGAAACACTGATTTAATGCTTCAGAATGCAGTGTTCCAAAAAAGCTGGGGGATTCCAAAATCAATAGCAAAAACCTTGAAGTTAGACTACTTCAGCTGGCTGAGAATACAATTGTGTTTATTTTAATCAGAGATGTAGGAAAGATTAACCGTAATATAATTCCTATAAAGAGTTGTTAAGGATTTTTTTTTTCATACAATAGCTCTTTTCAACATCACATGTTCTTTTCCAAGTATTCAGCTAGTGAAGAATATTTGGTTTGTCCAACAATAAAAATCAAACCAAAATCAAAACTCCACCTAGCCTGTCAAAGACACAATAAATGATAAAGGTGACACATAGAAATTAAATTGAACAGTAACCCCATTTTGTTTCAACACCACTGTTTGCTTATGTGTACATATGTTCAAATTTCTTACCTGTGCAATTTTTGCAGATAGATCTGCATGGTTTATAACCATTTTGGTATCAGTGTCAGACTCTATTTGCTTCAGAGAAACATGATTTTTCTTGATAGGATCTGTGTCCTTGTTATAGGAGTATCCAAGTTTAGCAGTGGGAGATAAACTTGGCTTTTTGACAGGGGAGCCAGGATCTGATCTCCTGCTCTCTGTGGATCCTGTATGTGGCAGCTTTTCTTGCTCTGAGAAACTAATGGTACTGTCTGGACTCTGGTGCCTTTTCTTGTCAGTGTCTTCACAAACAACGGTTAGAGATTCATCCTTTTTTTGATCACTGACATGTTGTAAGTCACTCAAGTCCAAAGTGTCGGCCTTTAGCAGTTTCTTCCTTCCCAGCAAAGGCTGTGCTTGGGTTGTCTCTGCACTGATGCATTTCCTGGCCTCTTCAGATCCAGAAACCCCTCCAGAGCTGGGCTGGGATTTTTGTGGATCGGTGTCGCTTCTAGTCCTATGAGAAGAAGGGGAAGCGGTGCTTGGGCTTAAATGGTCATCAGGTGTCTGATGCTCACTTTCTGATTCTCCAACACCACTGTCATTTACAAATACAGAGTCATCCTGTGAAACAAAGTCCGCCAAACCACTTTCAGGCTGGTGCAGTTCAGATTCTCGGTTCAGATCAGTAAGCTCTGCATAGAACTTTTCCTGATCAACAGAACTGTTTGTGTCTGTTTCATAGTTACCTACTTTGTATGTACTTTTACTACTGTTCTCCTCTATCTGAACCACATTTAGTTCTTGGCCACTGAAATGTGCCCTTATTTGATAGAGATATGTCATAACAGTCAGTTTGTCAGGAATCGCTAACAAAACCATGTCAGAAGGTTCCAGCAATCGGGATATTCCTATACTGGCAAACCCATCATATGCCTTAAAAATAAACAAAGCAAAAATTACAATACAGTAATTTCATCACACATCATAGCAACTGAAAAACTGCAATGCAAAGTTTCATTTGAAAAAAAAAAGTTAAAAATATCAAATATCGCAGGAAAGGCTGTGGGCCTGATTCACAATTGCAATATGGTTGTTTTACTTTGTGGGCTTCCATGGAGTAATATTAGTTGTGAATTAGCCTTTCTGTGTTTGCCACTATATAAGCCAAATTTTAATATATTGTCCATAAGTCTGTTATTGCACAACCGGTAATTTTCTTGACAAATTCTACACAGCAGAATCTTCAGAGGAACCTAAATCAAGAGAATAAAAACATGGCATTGCTTTTTAATGTCCTTAATACTTTGTTGTCATGCTATAGTAAAAAACAACTCATATTACTCAGAGTATAACAGACACATTCATGAACAAATGGATGTGTGTGAAAGTGGAACCTAAACAAATTCTTCAAGTTTTCATTAAAAAAAAAAAAAAAAATCTATTGGCACCTTAAATGGTTCTCACCCAAGAAGCAGGAAACAAGCAATTTTTTTTAAAAAGTGTAAGAGTTGGAATAAAAAAGCAAAGGATGGGTTTTTAAGATAAGGAACAAAGATATAAAGAAACACTACACTAATCCATCTTGGGCTTTATCATTGGTGATCAACCTTCTCCCTTCTACTGGCCATGTAATTGCAGTGATTTGTGTTGATGAAAAAGTACAGCCAGATAACCAAAAAGAACTACACCTTAGATTACCTGATACACGGTACAAATCATATTGCTTAAGCAATGGATTTCTAAAACATCTACTTGACACTAAACTTATACAAAGAGAATAGTGAATTTATTTCTCACTTCATTTCTGTTTGAAAGCACTTCTCAGGCATTTCTGTTTGAGAGCTTGAATATGACAATGTACGTAAAACCACACTGTATTATTTCTACTAGCCCTTTAAATGACTATGGTTGGCGAATCAGGTTTTTCTAGTTTTGAAGAATTAAAGCTGTTTCTCAATTTACAATTAATTATTACTCTCCTAGACTAACCCTTGAAGACAATATTGTGTTTCAAGGAAGCCTTTAAAAAGGTAACCTATTGGTTATTTTAGATTCACTTGGGTTAAAGCATGAAATACCTCCACTAGTTTTGCCTCTATCCCCCTGTCCCAGTAAAAAGAAAAGGATAATTTTTCTAGAGGGTCCTAAAGATCATAACTAATATATTCTGAATAAAAGGAACACGTTAAAAGCTGATTTAAAAAAAGAACAGGTTTTTAACATGATGATATGTCAAAAATGTATCTGCTGTTCCTAATGCTTTTTAGCTTATTGTATCCAAGATTGTTTGAGCTAGGTCCCAGAAGTTCCAAATTTGACTTTGTTGTTTTTGCTGAGGAAAAATGTTTTTTTAAAGAATGTTAGCCATTGGTTGTTGTTGATTATAAATATACAACTGTGTTTAGATGCAGAAAGGGCAATGTTTAAAAATATAAATGTTAATATTTAAAAATAGAAAACAGCCTTCTTCTGACTCCAGGTTGATCCAAGAGCCCAGGAAAGTGGGGGGGAAGGGGATTCAGGAAGATATTAGTTGGGGGATAGAGAGAAGAGGGTGGCCGGGAAGGAACATGGATTGGGTGTAGGGGATGGGAGAGCATATGGAGGGTTGACATGGGGCCACAGTAGCTGGTCTTGGATTGCAGTTCTAGAAGGGAAGGAGAGAGAATGTGGAGGAGGCAAGACACTGGTAGGAGCAGGGAGGAAGGAAATTAAGAAGCCTTCACGAGTAAAGAGGAGCAGGAATACAGCGGGAACATGAAATAAGAATTTGGGTGGGTTAAGTGGAGCAGGTTTCCAGAAATTGAGGATAATATGGCAGTGTGGGGAGCTAGCTGGCTACTATAGTGTAACAAGCTTTTGGTATGTTCCTATGAACCAATCTTACTAGAAAGGGTTCCCCTGACAGATGTTAATTTAGTCCTGCTGAATCACTGAGGTAGGTGACCTATTACCCCACCACTGCAGACAGTGGGAGAGAGAGTAAGAGGACCTAAGGAGTGGACTGACAGAAGGTGGGAGCCCAATTTGCAGCCAAGCTCAAGGAGTAGGCCAGACCTAAACTTTATGTTCTAGTGTTAATTTCAGTGCAATAAAACTAAACCCCAGGACGTGGGTGAATTTTGACTCTACAAAATGTATGTCTGGATTGTATATTAGAGCAGGTTGGGAAAGATTCACACTCAATAATACTAAAGCAGAAAAATGTAATTTAAATGGTGGATTTTTAAAAAAACATATTCTTGATGTATTTAGGATTAGTATTCAATATCTGTTAATTTTTGCTCTTTTTAGTAATGTTGTCTCAATAACTAATCTCAGATGACACCATTTCCATAAGCAATCACATTCACAAGCAAAAGAACTGTATGCTGTAGAGACCAAAATGAAGCCATAGAACAATGAATGGATTATATGACTACAATTTATACTAGAAAAGGTAGATTTCAAAGATTCCACTTATGCCCAATGGAATGTAGTTACAACAAGTAAATAGAATGTTGCTTTTTGAAAATGGAAAAACTATTAGAGGGGAAAAAATCAGAGAGGAAAATAAAAATGGTTTTTCTTTTTTTTTAGAAAATCCAGTAGGGTCTTGATTTTCAAGCAGATAAGGTACAATTTTTATGACTGCTATGTTACATGCCATTGAAACTGAATAATGATATTCTCCTGCCAAGCAGGTAGACATAAATAATTTTTGTTAAATATACACATAATTAAGACCTGACTCCTGTGAACACTAATTAATGTGTTTCACTTCACATATGCAAGTAGTTCCATTGAAGTCAATCGGACGGACATCACATCTGCTTAAAGTTAAGCATATGCATAAGTGTATGTAGGATCAAAGACTAAAAATGTACTTATGCAAATATATGAATTTGGATTCTTGGCATAAAAATGTGGCTGTTACCATGAAGGCAGGAAGGAATTATACATTTTTATTTGAGTTATTGCATGTAATTTTGGGTATTTTCTCTGACATTTTAAATTGTTGCCTTTCTTAAGAGGACACTTATTTTGACATGACTAATAATTTGAGTATGAATTAACTTGAGAAATGTAATATTAGTTAACCAATATAACTTAATAAATATAGGTTTATTATTTTCAGTCAAAATATAGTTTCTATGTATCTTTACACTGCATTTCTTTATTAATAACTGACAATCTTCAATGCTTATTAATTTCACTTATAGTTATTTCTCTTTATCACATAACCTTTTCAAATTGATTATACTTAATCCAAGAGATACATCAATGCTCAAAAATTGGAAATGAGAACATAAAAAAGTCAGTGAGAAAATAAAGTCGAAAGTGTATCTCAATCTAACACCAAAAATACATTACAATTTCTAAAAAATAATTTTTCGACCTCATAAAAACTGCTCATAATATGGAGGACTGGAAACTAACAGTTAAGACTGCAACCAATTCACACAGGCCATACATTCCTGCTTTACATACTTTCAGCCCAAGGAAGTTGCATCTAAGCCTATCTTAGTTCCCTTCTCATTTGTAAAGTGAAGAATACGTTACGAAGCAATTGTAAAGTGCCATTTCCTTATCAAGGGCTATATTTCCAATATACTGTAACTTCAATAGTACAAATGTTAGTTGGTTAACATTATAGGAAACAGTTTACAAATACTAAGATAAAAGTAAAACACCATGGGCTAGATGGAACTATATATTTTTATGCTAGTTGAGAAACTATTCTCATATACTTATTATATTTCATAATCTGAAAGATAATCAAATTTTTCTCTTTTAGTCATAAAAAAATCTTAATACACTGTTAACAGGAATCTCATGGAAATCTGAGATATATTAATGCATCTTGAACTAAATACTTTCGTTTTTGGAGGTAGAAAAACTATCCTACAGAAATTATATGTTCTGCACATTAGCCAACATTTGATACGCTTGCAACCTTAACTATTTCCTAATTAAGTTTTTTTTTTAATTTATTGATATATCCTGACAAGTTGATTGATGGCCATCAATTGCAATCCCTCAACACAAGCACCACAGGCAGTATTCTAAACATTTCCCAATTATGTAACACACTGACATATTGGTCAAGATCAGATGTCACAGGTAAATACCTTTTAACTCAGCACTGCTTACTGATTAGGAAAATAACTTGGTTTATTGAGAAACTCTGATGTTGTGCTTTCTGTAAAACTATATTTCAATATTATATATTGCAATTACACTGAAATAATTACCTCTTCAGGGGAAAAAAATAAACAAGGTCAAACACTCCTAAAAGAATATGCCTATAGGTTAACCTTTACATTTATAGGCAGTAACCTTTTACCTTGTTCCCTGACAATTTACAGGATGGGGCAGAGAGGAGGGAGGGAGATGCTTCAGACAAAGAAAATTGTCTTATTAATTCATAGATGTTATTTTAATTGGTTAGGAGGAGTCATTGTCAAATGCGTTACACATCTGCATGGAATTTATACACAGCCATTGTTCTCTGAGCTGCATTCATGCCAATGAAGGGCACACAGGGTTATCAGGCAGAACTGTGTGAGACCAGGAAATAAATCTGCAGGAAGCAACTGAGATACTCCATGTAGCTGTCAGGCAAAGGGTTGCAAAGTGATGAAAGAAAAAACTGCACAACAATAATAACAATTATTTCTTTAGCACTGGGAATTATATACTATTAGGGAGATGGACTAAAAGGTTTTCATTATAGCTTATCATTTGCCATCAGAGTTTTATAAATAAAATGATATTATTTATTTCACATTAACAGAGCATTTTTAAACATCTATTCAGTCTATGTTTTATAATCCTGCTTGATTAGCCATCATAATCATGGGATCTTGAAGTTTTAAAAACACATGGCCATAGAAAGCTCTATGATGTCACAGATAATCCTCTTAGGTCACCACAAGATGCCACATATTATTATGAAAAATATGTCAAGGCATGCACTGTCCCTGTCCAAAATTACAGGAATAGATGGCAACAGTTCATAAATTTCTCATTATTTATTTCACATTAGCATTATTTTAATGATTAACTGGTTTTGGGGTAACGCTTTAGTGTTCAGAATACATAAAAATATGACTGCCATTTGCAATTTTAACAAAGCTCTTCGTACAGAATGAAAATGTATACATAGTCTCCATCATTTTCAGATATATTTCCATTGCAAAAAAATCATGCATCATAGTTTAGTAAAAAGATATTTTGTTATACATTTTTCAAATAGCTTAAAATGAATATTTTAAAAAGAGTTTAAAAATATAAAATCATAGCATCCAAAAGACTAACTACTAATAAAGCCACTGTGAACTGATTTTCAGTTATATAAGTTTATTATAAGTGAATCAAGTGGAAAATGAGCATTTTAAAATGTATCCCTCTAGGGACAAGCCCAGGCATCTTATGAAAATTAAAGTTTCTAACTATAGCGTAGGACACCAGCAGCAAGCAGCAACAGAATGTGTTCTTGTAACTCCTAAGCTGAGATGTGTTTATAACTCAGATCAGTGAACTTGTTTCAGAACATCCCTTTATAATACTTCCATCAAAAGGGCTTTAGATTTACCTAATATAATATTGGTTTAAAATCCTTGGCCTAGTACACTGCCACATAATATTTCATTAACATTTTAAAAGTCTTTTTAAAAAAAGTTACATTGAGAATAATTTTTATTAAGTGTAATGTGTAATAAAAAATACAGCACACATTACCACATAGCTTCATTGACTACGCTGTATAAAAGTGTGTGTGAACTTTTATTTTTAAAAAAATATGAAAACTGGTAAAATAGCATTGATTATGACCAACTCAGCGATCTCTTTTAAAGCAATGGACTAGTCTGGAAGCAAGATAACTTAAGAGCAATAATATTTTGTATTTCTTTTAAAACTAAACGATTAGAGAAATACAAATGATCACCAAAAAACACCTCTCTCTTCTTCCTCCTCTATTTACAGTTAATGTAGGCCATACAAATATTAAACCCTAATGCCAGCCTGGCACTTGTTGTGAATGTTAAAGACTATGACAAACTAGAGTCAATAATGCATCCGATTTGATCCACAGGAGGCTGAATACCTTCTGTGAGCTGCAGTTATGACCTTACAAAACAACCTCTCTTTCCCAAAATTAATAAAAACCTGCAGCGAAGGCAAAATTGAAGCTATGTGTTTTTTTTCCCCTGGCAGTTCTTACCTTTTTGTTGTTCTCTTTAATATCTTGAGGATTCAGGGACTTGTAGTCACTGAGGGGGAAAATGGCACAGTGGGTATGTACAGTATTTGATAAAAGCAGCATTTTTAAAACAAACTGAATCTAAAAATTTGACATACAATAATATCCTACAGTAACTAGCAATTTCACAGCAATTCAATCAACAAAACTAATAGTGTGGAAAATTAAATAAATAAATAAATAAATAAATAACCCCCCAGTGATTACATGTTTCATTGCCTGAAGCCTTCCATCTAAAAGAGAAGTTAAGGCAGGGACTAGAGGCCAGCCTTGACAACCAAATTTACCATGAGGTAATCCGTCGTTGTCAATGTACAAAGAGCTACAGGCTTATTTGTCTCATCTCATTTCAACACTAACACAATTTTCATAATCATCTTGAAGTCAGGTTTTTTTTTATATAAGATTAAGAAGACCAAAAACGTATCATACGAAGGAGAGAAAGGATTGTTTTTGGAGGGGAGAACAAGGGAGGCCACAAAGTTTGGCCATTTGTAAATTACTTTTCCAACAAAGAATGTTGCCCTGGAAATGAAAATGATGAAACAGACAAACATTTCAAGAACTAAAAGTGAACAATGTGGTTTTATTCTTCTGTATACATATTTGCATCACATATGTAAGATTTAAGTGTGATGGTATAAATGTTACAACTTACATTAAATCTGGCCGAAAGTGGTGTAATATTGCACAGAAAGATAAACCATTCCTCCACGATGTAGTAAAATTAGTGATTTTCACTCCCCTATAGTTTTTTGTAACTTCTTTGCACCAGACAAGCAGTGACTGACTGGCATTTGGCTTTCTCCCCAAAACAGGACTTGGTACTGGGCTTGGCTAGAAAAAAAGAAAAGAGGAAAACATAAAAGAATTTAATGGAAAATGAGAATTAACATTAATTGACCTAACTAGATGATCTGCATCCTTTGATGTCAGTTTAGGTCCTTCAAAGCTGTCAGTTTACAATGACTGTAACTTGCAAAAGACACAAATCGTAAGTTATTATCTTCAGTCTTAGCCTTGGGCACTTGCCTCTAAAGGATGTAGATATACAAGATTCTAAACTTATATATGAAATCAGGCCAAGAATTGTACCAATGGAAACACCATGTTCAAGTGCTTAAATACTTAAGACATACTATTGCACAGTCTGTGTTATGTTACACACCCTTAAAAAGATTTTCCAAAATTCAGTCATGTAAAATCATCCCCACAAGTCCTTTCACTTTTAATAAAGACAACATTCTGACTGGATCAAAAGCAAGGCATATCAGGGTCAAAGTTTACCACAATTTGTGATCTACGATTGCAGCACAAAGATCAAAGTCACTGTGTGTGACAAATATACTTAATACATTAATCTTGTATACATTCAAGTGTAAAGTTTGCAGCCGTACTTCTCACATTCAAATATTCTATTATATAAAATGTAATGACAGCAAGATATTTTAGTGTCATTTATGAAAGATCACAGCAAAATTGCTATTATAGCAATTTTCATGAGTTCTCCTATTTCCCTCAATTTATTTGGAAAAAAGATTCAGAACACAAACACTGAAGCTGGATTAACTCTGAATTTAAGACAAACAATATTAGCTAATAACATTTCTATTACACAGGTTTTATCAATACATTTTTAGCACAATAAAATAGTTACAAGGAAACATCTTGGATGCAATAGAGAATTTTATATAAAGTATTTTGCATTTATCAACATGTCCTTAATTTTCTTGAATTTAAAAAAGTAATTACTAATTCTAGTTGATGTTTCAAGATAAATACATTTCCCCATCAAAAAAATGTTTTAAACAGTTTAAAATGTTCTTGCATAGAATGAAAGGGGCTGACTTCATTTAATGGGCATACATCCAAAACTCCAGGACACAACCAATAAAAAGAGTTGAGCACATTTTTTTAAATATAGTGTAATTAAAAATTATATACAGATACCAAACATGCCACTTGCTCAGCTTAAGGCTGTGGACCCTCCAAATTAAAGTAAAAAGGGAGCAAGTCATTCACTATATCACAGCCACTTAAGTTTTAACAAGTAAATCCTCTGTCCCTGCTGCCTGTTTGTGAAAGACCAAGTATGCCCCCACTTGACTGAAGCGTGTCAGTGCTCAACAATTCAAACTGTCAGCCTCTCACAATTTGATTTATGTTTTTACTAATTGTAGGGAAGGTAACTTACAATACCTATAATAGAAATACCATGCAAGTCATTTATTATTTTCATTACTTGTCAGACTAATAAATTGTTATATAAACAAACCCACCTCATCCTTACAGACTGTATAAATTCTACTTTTTACTTCAATTTTGTATTAATGTTTAAATGTATGTATAAAATAACTGTTAACAAAGGATTTTTCAATTCAGGTAATGGTTTAAATCAAGGTGAACTAACTGTAGCTCTTCCTTTAATAATATGACTGATATGACAAACATTTTTCAAGTTAAATGCATTAACATCTCCTTACAAAATGAGAGTGAAAACCAGGTAATATCTGACATAATTTCTTAAACTTTGTAAATATCATCACCATAAGCCATATTCTGTCCTAAGGAATATCACCATCTAGAATCTTTACTAGAATTACTCCATGTTCACTCTGCTGTAACTGAAATCACATTCTGGTTTTATGTCTTTTTTACGTATTGATTACGATGAAGAAAAGAGACAAAGTGCTAAATTATGTTGTCCCAAGCTTTTGGCATTTGAGTATGAAAAAATGTGTTTGAGATCTAACTAATTGTACACTGAAGTAATGTAGAGGATAAAATTACGGTAACAGCACTGTTATAAAACTTAGAAATACCTCTACCAAACCATCCGATATTGACTTGCTGACAAGATATTGGAAACTATTACAGGATTGACCTACATAGGTAAATTTCACAGATTTCATGACACTAATATGATTATAACATGGATAGCTATAGACAGCATTTTACATTGTAACTTGTTGCTAAAGCACTCCACACTGTAAAATGTTAAATGTTCCAGTCAACATATAGAATCTTTTTTTTTTGGTCAATTTTCAAATGACCTGAAGCAACAACTGCCTTTTACATGCCTTATTTACAGATATTTAAGTACACTGAATAATTAACTCATTTGATAACTATATTTTATTAAAATAATTAGTGATGATGATGCCGTAAAATTGATATTCCAGTGGCCAAATCTAACATTTCAGCATATTCTTCACAAATTAAGGTACTTTATTAGACTTAAAATTTGAAATGACATTGCTAGAAAAACATTCATTCAACTGAAATCACATGAGAGTAGGAGGGATTGAGTTTAAATTTAAGTTGTGGTTTCTAAAATGATTTCCCACCCCAGAACGAATAACACACCAGTATCGTATGCTATAATTATATAGATTATCCTGTTTCCATCTAATAAAAAAGAAATTCTATGCCATTCTCTTTTCTTACCCAGATTTAGTACCTGAAAATATATTGTAGGATGGTGAAGTGAATGTTATGATATGTATATATATGCCTCTTTCACACACTAATTAGGGCTTTTGATAGTCTCTGATAAAGGCATTGTAATCTGTACATATATGGGAAAATATGAACAGTAACAGAGTGATGAGCATACATTATGAAATTACCTGGTAGAGGGGGACACGCTCATTTTAATTAAAAAAAAAACCTCTTATCATGGAAAACATTTCCGTTGAATACATGAATGCAATGTCAGTACCAGTGGCACATCTCTGGCATATAGTTGTTCTATAAGATTAAGGGGAACACTACTGGTGGAGAAAACGAATACACAATGAGCTTTTTCTAGCTGTACCCTCCAACAAGCACTCACACACACAGTGTTTTCAAGTTCAACTCTCAAGCTCACTGCGCTCATTTGGGAAATGACTAAAAAAGCACAAGCTTCCAAAACAAGTTGCTAGATTTGCTCATATTGTTGTTGAATCTAGTAAATATTTTAAGCTACAGCAGCAAAATCTTCACATGTTGCTTTTTGACAGAGGACTGAGGAACAGTTTAAAATTAGGCAGTGTCATTCCAAGGTATCAGAATAATCGTTTTGGCTCAGAACCACGAAGAGACTTGGGCACTGAAACAGAGAGCATTGCAATAGTTAAGATTTAGGCACCTTGAAAAAAATTACTGGAATCCACACACTCTCCATTTGGTACCTAGGATTTTACTATTATGCATAGAGAGGAAACAGATGCCAGGATACAGAGAACTCATGGAACAGCCTCTATTTTCCTACCATGGACTGTGCCTAGTATGCATAGAGCTATGACTATTGGATACTGGACAGTCCCTTAGGAACTGTTGCAGCCCTTCCATGTGTTTACAGTTTCAAGGGGTGCTCTAGCTAACTCCGGGGGCTGAATCAGTTCATGGCAACCTCAGAATCCAAAAGATGCAAAGATGGAATAAAAAGCCACTTTTGCATTCCCCACACTCCAGAACCCAGGCAGAAAGAACCTCCTGAAAAATACAGTGGAGAATCTGAGCCATCAGGATAGAGTTATTTTCTTCACTGTAGTGGTAAGTTACCTAGGCATGGCCTTAGCAATTTTGCTTGCCAGGGTGGAAAATGCCCCCCCCCCCCCCCGCAATGTCCTAAGTAGTCATGGGGTGGGGGCTGGGCGGCACAGTAGTTTGGTGTCTCCCGGAAGATTGCAACGAGGATAACTGCCTTGCTTATCCACATCTAGAACCTGCCCTGAAGTCTCCAACATATTACAGCTAGCAAAGAAAACACAAAGGATCTCCTCCTTCCCTATTTGGATCAAAGGGCTGTTCATCTATTATAGAGTCTTACAGTGCACAATCTGATATTACCATTTTCTAAACAACAAAATTTGGGGTTCTTGCTATGTGACAACCCTAATAAGATCTGCCACCTAACATTTCGTACAAAAGTAGTCAAAGAAGCCAAACACACTAAAAACAAACCATGCTCAAATATTTTACAACATATCTTGTAATAGCTCTGCTCTCATTTAACTTTCTGTACGCAGGACAGGGAGAAACATGTCTGATCTCCTAACCTTAAACAGATTATAAGGATTTACACAACTTAGCAGCTTCATAAGAGCCATAAATTCACTATTTTTATTTCCCATATGTGATTAATAGTAAATATGAAATTAACTTCCAGATCTCTCCAGAATCAGATATTTAAACCTTACACCACACAATCCCTGTTCTTCTGTTATGTGCCTACAGTTATTATGGTCTGGATATGCAACAAAATATATACTTTATCTTAAAAGGCTTAGTCATAAGCTTTTAATTGTTTTTCAAAAGAAGTGGCATTAAATAGATTTAATTTTATCACAACCTAACTATACAATGTTTAATCATAACCTTAATATTCAGACATCTGCCCAATTTAACATGAGGCTGTGATGGTTGAAGCTCGAGAGATTTGGAAGGTGAGCAGGAGGGTGGAATCCTTAGACCATGCCTAATGTTGGCTGTCAGTCACGTAAGTGAAATAATTTTCGTTCTTATGGATTTTCAGTTGCCAACTAAATGTTTCTGGGGTCAGGAGGTTGGAGAGTGCTTTTTCAAAGCAAGCCTGGGAAAATGCAACAAAAGCAGAAATCGTACGATATATGCTACTGTTTGCTTATAGCGCGGACAGCACACCCTCTCAGTCAAGGAGACGGGGACAAAAGGAATCATATAAGTCTGAGGATTCTACTCTCTTCCTCCATGGTCTTCAATATTATACTGATCTGCAGGAGGGGCAGAGGGAATTGGTTTGCAGTGCTGTGGAGATTAGTGACATGCAGGGCAAGTGGGATAGGCCAGGGGACGGCTGGCAACCTTTGGCTCGTAGTCCATCAAGGTAATCCACTGGCGGGCCGCAAGGCATTTGTTTACATTGACCGTCCACAGACATGGCCTGCTGCAGCTCCCCACTGCTGTGGCTCCCCACTGTTCCTGACCCAACAGGAACTGTAAGGAGTGGCTGCCAGCATGTCCCCATGGAATACACTGATGGGCCGCTTGGTGAAGGTTGTTGACCCCTGGATAGACAGTAAAGACAGAATTTATTGCAAGGTATATCCCATTCTAATTGTTTAGTTTTTTTGTGCTTCCAATGGGCTTCCACTCTTGTTGGGATCTAGAGACAATATACTTCTTCAAGGCAATTGGTACGCTGTTCAGAGTTTAACTATAAAAGAACATAAGAACAGCCCCAGGTCAGACCAAAGGTCCATCTAGCTCAGATCCTGTCCTCCACCAGTGGCCAATGCTAGGTGCCAGAGAAGGAATGGATAGAACATGTAATCATAAAGTGATCCATTCCCTATTGCTCATTCCCATCTTCTGGCAAACAGAGGCTAGTTCCACCATCCCTGGCCATCCTGGATAATAGCCACTGATGGACCTATTCTCCATGAATGTATCTTGATCTTTTCTGGACCCTGATAAAGTCTAGACCTTCAAAGCATCCTCTGGTAAGGAGTTCCACAGGTTGACTGTG
Organism: Rafetus swinhoei; assembly: GCA_019425775.1. Lineage (NCBI taxonomy): Eukaryota > Metazoa > Chordata > Testudines > Trionychidae > Rafetus > Rafetus swinhoei. The sequence goes on from CM033440.1 coordinate 186,832,442, forward strand.
CTTTGTGCAAAGAAATAGTTCCTTTTGTTTGTTTAAAACTTGCTGCCTATTAATTTCATTTGGTGACCCCTAGATTTTGTAATATGAGGAGTAACTAGCACTTTATCTACTTTCTCTATACAGTCATGATTTTATAGACCTCTGTCAGCCCCTTAGTTGTCTCTTGTCCAAGCTACAAAAAACCCAGTTTTAATAATCTCTCCTCATACAGAAGCCTTTCCATACCCTTAATCATTTTTGTTGCTTTTTTCTGAATTTTTTCTAATTCCAACTTTTTTGAGATGAAGTGACCACATCTGCATGCATTATTTAAGATGCAGGTGTACCATGGATTTACACAGAGGCAATATGATATTTTCTGTTTTACTATTTTCCCAACATTCTGTTCGCTTTTTTGACTGTCACTGCACATTGAGTGGATGTTTTCAGAAAATTATTCACAATGACTCCAAGATCTCATTCTTGAGTCGTAACAGCTAATTTAGACCCCCCTCATTTTATATATAGAGTTGGGATTATGTTTTCTGATGTGCATTACTTTGCATTTATCAGCATTAAATTTCACCTGCCATTCTGTTACCCTATCACCCAGTTTTGAGAGATCCTTTTGTAGGTCTTTGCAGTCGGCTTGGAATTTAACTATCTTAAGTAATTTTATATCACCTGAAAGTTTTGCCATCTCACCATTTATTCTTTTATCCTGACCATTTATGAATATGTTGACTAGGACTTGCCACAGAACAGACCCCTTGGGGTCACAACTATTTATCTCTCTTCAATGTGAAAACTGATCATTTTCACCTTCCCTTTATTTCCTATCTTTTAACTAATCCATGGGAGGACCTTTCCTCTTATCCCATATCTTACTTTGTTTAAGAACCTTTAGTGAGGGACCTTGTCAAAGGCTCTCTGGAAAACTAAGTACAATATATCCACTGGATCCTCCCTTGTCCATATGCTTGATTCTAGTAGACTGGTGAGGCATGATTTCCCTTTAGAAAAACCATCTTGACTCTTCCCCCGACAAATTATGTTAATCTATATGTCTGACAAGTTTGTTCTTTATTATTGTTTCAACCAGTCTGTCTGGTACTGAAGTCAAGCTTACCAGCCTGTAATGGCCAGGATCACTTCTGGGGCTCTTTTTAAAAATTGGCGTCACAATAGCTATCTTCCAGTCATTCTAGTTATCTTCCCGTCATATGCTTTATACCCACAAGACAATCCTCGATGATGACGCGTGATACTGAGTAGAGCATATAAAAAAAATGTAACCTTCTGTAACCTTCATTATCTAAGCACAATACTGGTTGTAGCTCTCTCTTACTGAGTCACATCTAAATGTTATGGAATAGGAGCTCTACATGGACTGGTGCTATACAAATAACAGTAATCTCAGGACAGCTGCCGGGACTCTTAACATACTAGCATTTGAATGTTAAGACCTCTCAATTTACAGTGGACATTGGGTGGTGTCACACATGCACAAAGACTTGACATACTATGTCAAGATGTTGTTAGAACACCACTACCTACTCCCTGAGTGGGTCTCACTGGCAGTCTCCACATGACATATCAGTGCATGTGGCTCCAGGTTAAGTTTGGCAAGGCTTCTTGCTTAGATTAGGGGGTTAATTTGGTTCAATACATCATTAACAAAACCGGGGTCCAATCGGATCTGGATGCATCACTATGCATCCATCTTTATTCATAGCCAGGCACATGGAAATGTTTTGTCAGATGCATGACATGCATCCTCCCACTACACCTTTGAAAAGAGCTGGTTCTTTGAAAAGTTGCAACACGTGGCATTTACAGAGGTGGGGCACAGGATGGATTAAATTTTACTGCATAAGGTGCAATTTGTCTTCAGAGGTTGGAATTACAGAAGGGCTAAAAGCCAGAAGACTGATTTTGTATATTAAAACACAAAGAGCTTCATATATGACAGACGAAGGACCAAACTCACTTGCTGTGGTACAGGGAAATGGAACTTAAACCCTGCACCCAGCAGGATTCACTCTAAAACAGGACAGGCACTTGCTACTGTTGTTGCCTCACTTCCTGGTGTCTGAGTGAAGATAGATTTAATTTAGGGGTGGAAAACACTGCTAAGGGAATGCTCTGAATTAGGGAACTCCTGCCCACTGGGTCTACATCCCGTCCCATCCAGCATTTCCCACTTTTCTCACCTCCTGATGTTGTAGGCACTTTGCTCTATTAGGTCCTTCTCCTAAAGGATGTTTTTCCAGTTGAGCTCTCGGCCTTTATGCAGGCCTATTCAGGAGTAGATCCCAGTGAAGTGGGACTTTTGTATTTCCCCTCCTTCAGGGGCGACTAGTGACAGAGGAAACGGGAGCCCACCTGCAACATGACTGCCTCCCCCTTAGGCCCTTCCTCTTTCCCAACCCCCTCCCCAGAGCAATGTGGCCCGGGAGACTAGCGGGGCCCGAAGCAGCCGTCCACCCCTCCTCATACTAGCAGTGGGGGAGGTGGAGCAACATAGCTCCAGCTCACTCTGCTCCTCCAACTGCTTTGCTTCCCGCTGGTGATTATGGGGAGGCTGTCCTGCCCCTCCCCCGAGCTATGCGGCTGGGAGAGCAGAGCGAGCTGGGGCCGCGTTGTTTCGCTTCTCCCCTGCTGCCAGTGAGTACGGGGGGAAGGGAGAGGGGAAAGAAGAAGAGGAGAGGCAGAGTCCTGCTGGTGGTGCCAGCCGCCCTTCCCTTCCCTGCTAGTTCCCTGACTTCCTTCCCGCCCATGGCACTTGGGGGGCATGTCCTCCCCAATGTGTTGCCCTTGCCCTCTGCCATATGTAATCTTTTGTTTTTTAAAATGTACCTCCCTATACCATCACCTGTTCATCTTAGTTCCCTTCACTCAACTGAGTGGAAAGGATTTTGTGTATGCATTCGGTCACTACCATTAGGTTTAATTAGCACCACTCAAGCCAGTGAAGATTTAGACACATTTCAACTAGAAATCCTCGCACAATGGGCTCCTAGTCCCTGACTGGCACTCCCAAGTGCTACAATAATATAAATAATGATAATAATGAGGTGGCCTAATAGGATTTTTTTTCCCTCTTGTAACAAATGATATCTCAGATCCATGTACCAGCTTCAACCTGTTGTTGCTGAGCCTTTTGTAAAGCCTCATGCTATGGCACCTACAAGATGAAACATTCCTGACATAGCTCTCTGGGAATGTTTGCAGCCATTGCACACCCAGCTTGACAGGCCTGAATGATGATTTTAGAAGACCGATGTGGATGAACAAGTCAGGGAATCTGAGCACAAATTGGAGAAGCTACAGGCAGGCGCAACATACTAGAAAGTGGCAGATTTTGTTTTGCTAAAGAATGGACATGAATGGAACTTGAGTGTTTTGGTCAGTCTTCCCCAGCTATCTGTCGTCTGCCATATAACATAGACTTGCCCTTTTTGCAGGGCTACTGGAGTATCAAACAATGCCCGAGGGGAATACTTTTGAGTTGGCAACTTTCATAAATGGTGCCAGATTTCCACTTCCTCTCAGGACTGCTTCCTTTGCTTTCTTCTACGATTTGGGTATGGGCAGGGGGGTTGATGTAATTTCCTGATTTTTTTTCCAAGTCAAAATATGTGCAACTATCATAACCTAACCTCCCCTCCCACCCCCAGCATTATCAGACTTTGAATCCTGAACATACTTTATTGAAGGACAAATAACTATCACCTGAACTATAGGAATAACTATATTAGCTGAGAGGAGGAAAAGATTATGTCCATGAGCCACTAGAGGTAGATGCTTAAAAGACTCAAAAAACGGGCTATCCACACACAAGGTAAAAGACCTGGCAAGCTCCTTCTAAAGGGCCAGTTGGCTAAGTGGATGGGATCTGGCTCCACCACCTTATATAGGCAGGTTCTATGCGTCCAGCTTGTGTAACCTCTCACAGCTGAATGAGTCATTGCTTAAAAAGAAGGCTGGGAAGTGTATATAATTATTAACTAGTCAGCAGAAGTGAGTTGTAAACTCAGACTTCTCCTAGTTCCTAGTTGTTAATAATTTGCAATATGGCAGCGCCTACTGGGACCATCAAGGATTGGGGGCCCCATTGTCCTCTCAAAGGGGGAAAAATGCGTTTCCTATAGCCACGTCCTGAGAATTGGGGATGAGGAGAAGCCTGGCCCAACCCACCACTACCCCAGGTTCCCTGGTGCATTGTGTGGTTCTATTCCGCTGCAGCATCCCATCTGGAGTTTGAGCGCTACACGGAATAGAGAAATCACTGCATGTGCACTGGCCTTCTGCCAGGGCGAGAACGTTCAGGGTTTCTGGCATGCTACCAAAATTAAGCAACACAATCCTCAGCTCTAGACGGGAACTGGCAATTTTCATAGACTTATAATTCTGCTAAATCCAAACTAAACGAGCAAAATAGACCTCTCTGGCCCCAAGGCTACTACTGACACCTTACAAAGGCCTGCTGCAAACAATGGAGGTGTGAGAGCACCTAAAAAAAAAAATTGGTCACAAGACTCTTTATAATGGAAAATGTTAAGCAAACTAAAAAAATAGACCCTTCCAGCTCTTCCTACAAGTAGTGACTTCTCCCTTACTGAAGCGCTTATAAAAGCGCTTCCACTGTTCTGTTACATGGTCCCTACCTCCATCAGTTCCACAAGGCTTTTGTTTTTCATTTCATCAGACAGTCCTAACATCATACACACTGGTTCTGCAGAGTTCTGATATTATTCCTTTTTTGGACAGCTGCAATTTCATTCATGTTCATTCTAGGGATATGAAAGGTTAACTAGTTAACTGGTAAACCGCACCTTAACCCGGCTTACTGGTTAACCAGTGGGGGCTGGAGCAGCTCCCCACCTGCCTCGGGCAAGGGGCTGTTCTGGCAGTCCCGGAACAGCCCCTGTCCACGGCTGACTGGGTGGGAGTGACGCCTCCACTTGCTCACCTTTAACTGTTAATCGGTTAAACAATTAAATGTGATTTTACAACCCTAGTTAATTTACACCATAGACATTACTTTCCTGGATGAATTATATAAATGTACAGATATTTTAATCTTTGAAAAAACTTTGCTTTTAAATACACTGGAACCCTACTCAGCTCCTGGATTTGCATAGGGATAACACCACCAAGCAATGTTCTCTCTAATTTTTTCCATCCATGTGTAAAATATATTTTATTATACACACTGAGGCATGTGTGGATGTGCACCACCAATAGAAACACATGCTGTCAGCTATTGCCAGCTGTGGGCATTCTGCTAATCATCTGGGTTTCACCTGAATCTCTCCTGGGTGGCTGCCCAAGAGCACAGCTTATAGGGAACACTGCCACCAAGTCAAATAATCTATGTGCTGAGAGGCAAATAAGAGATATGTTTAGAGATGGTCGTAGTTATCTAGGTAATACACCCAACCCCTTAATTGAAGAAGGTCACAGAATGGGAATGGAATCCACAATTTTGGAGAAGGTGCAATGATCCCTATGATCTCAGACAAAATATTATTGTCCTAGAAAGTGGGGATGGATATATACATAGGAATGGGAGTTTCATTAAACTGGGCTGGTTTTAGACTTGCAAACCAGATTAGGGATGTTAAGTAGCAGTTAACTGGCTAATCGAGTAGTCGATGGAATTTCCATCGACTACTCGATTAGTTGATAAGGGCAGTTCCAGTGCTCACTCCTGGCTCGCACTGAGTCTCAGCACAACTGAGCACAACCCCCCACTGCCGCTCTACTATTGAAGGGACAGGGGAGCTGGCACGAGAGGACTATTCGCTGAATTTCAGCCAGCGTTCTCTCGACAGTGTAGTTGACCAGTCGACTACTCGTTTACATCCTGAAACCAGATATTCACTTACTTATCTGAACCTAGTATAAGAGCATCACATTTCACATAAGCAACATTCACAGCAAAGTCGTGATGAACAAAATGCACACGAACTGCCTCAGATATATTGCTGAAATTGATTAGTCTACAAAAGATATTTTTACTACATGTTTTTATTAACACGAGGATCTAAATGTAAAATACATGCAGGGAGACTGGTTTAATTTTTGACATTCCCAAGAAGCTGTTGGCCAACATCCCTTGAGCTAGATTCAGTACAGAAGTAGAGTGAGGGGAGTAAAAATAGTTTTTAGCAACTTCTACATTCTTTCAATCCTGGGATCAGCCTGGTCCCCAGAATAAGTTACACTCTTAGCATTCAGGGATGACAGGGATCTCTAGACCAGGGGTTTTTAAACTTTGGGTTGCCGCTTGTAAGGGTAAGCTGCTAACTGGCCACAAAACACTTTTTATATCTGAGGGTACATCTACACTAGAGAGGAAGATCGAAGTTGCCACTGTCGATCTTCCAGGGTTCGAATTAGAGGTTTAGTTAAGACAGCTAATTTGAAGTGAGGGGGCACTCCGGTTGATGTCAGTAACTCTGCTTTCACGAGGAGTAAGAGAAGTAGGTGGGAGAGGCTTCTTCCTTTGACTTCCTGCAGTGTAGACAGCGCCAAAAGCCGAGTTAAGGTACTTCAACTTCAGCTAAGCAATTAACATAGCTGAAGTTGCGTATCTTAATTCAATTTTGTCCTGCAGTGTAGACATACCCTGAGCATCCACAGGCATGGCGAATCTCCACTCACAGTGGTTGTGGTACACTGTTCCCCAACCAATGGGAGCTGCGGGAAGCGGTGCGGGCTGGGTCATCACTTCCTGCAGCTCCCATTGTCCAGGAATGGTGAACCACAGCCACTGGGAGCTACCAATGGCTGTACCTGTGGAAGCTCAGATAAACAAAGTGCCTTGCGGCCAGCTAGCGGCTTCCCCTTACAAGCCGTGACCCATAGTTTGAAAACCCCTGTCTAGACGCACCTCCTTACCACTACCCATATCTTCTGTACTGTGAGCCTGCAGGGGCTAGGGCTGTAAGAACAGCTATGGAAAATCTACACTACTTGGATAACCTTAGATAGAGGGAATCCTCAGACAGCCATTTATGCCGGTGCCCTGGATGCTTTCTGCCACTGGCATGGAGAAATGGATCCATACACTATATATGTTGTACTTATCTCATCACACAACAGGAAATGAGAAATGGAAGGAAATGTATTGATCTATTTTATTTCCTGACGACACATGCTAATTATGTGTGAGAGGCCTCTGGTTTCAGGCAAAGATTCTCTCTCTTTTTCACATATTGCTTAACACAGGGCACTACATAAGTCTATGCTAGGCAAAATATTATATAAGTAGAGATGCACACATTGGCATTGGTACCAGTTAAACCAGGCCTGGGCAAAATATGGCCTGCGGGCCAGATCTGGCCCATCAAACCATTAGATCTGGTCTGCAGAGGCAGTGGGGAACCTCAGGCAGGCTCCCCTGCTTGCCCTGCACACTGCTCAGAAACGTGGCTGCAGGGCACTCTCTTTGTGAATCCGAAAGGGAGGGGGGAAGATTCTGATGCTGCTGTTGCCCCCAGCCCTATCCCATTGGCTGGTTCTGGCCAGAAACTGGCCAATGGGAGCTGCCTGTTTGAATAACAGGCAGCCACGAAGCACACCCCCCTCCCCTCCTGCTCAGTTACTCACTCAGTTACTCACTCAGCACAGGGCCGAGCAGGCAGAAACATTTTAAGCTCTGCAAGCCTTTAGCTCTGCAGGCAGGCAGGCTGATTTGGCTGCTGGCTGGTAAGTTTCTGACCAAAGTCTGCCCCTGGCATGCCAGCCCCTCCCTTCCCCAACCCTCTGCTTTCCCACTCCTGCTCTGCTACTCTATATGCACCCATGCCCTCTCCCAGATCTGGCACTCAAATCTCCTGCCTGAGACCACAATCCCCTCCTAACCTAGGTCACATCCCAAAACCCTGCACCTCAGTTCCCTGCATTAGGTCACAACTGCCTCCTTCACCCAAACTCCCTTCCAGACTCCAGTCTCCCTGCTGCATCCCAATCCCTTATCCCAAACTCCCTTCTGCACCCAACCTCCATCCCAGACTCTGTACCTCTTCCATTAATACCATAAAAGAGTGCGGCCCTCGACAGCTTTCCAAAATCTTGCAGTGGCCCCCCATCAAAAATTATTGCCCACTCCCAAGTTAAACAAAGACCATAACTGCCAGTAGCAAAATAAGCTTTTGGAAAACCTATCCAGAGGAGATTAGGGTGTCAATTGAGTGGTCCTTCAAAACACAGAAATATGCCTGTTTTTCCAAGGGCAAGTCAACATTATAGTGCTACAGTGGTACAGCTGCGCCATTGTAGCGTGACTGGTGAAGACGTGCTATGCCAATGGGACTCCCTCTCCTGTCAGCATAATTACTCCACCTCAGCAAGATGTGTAAACTAAGTAGTTGGCAGAGTGTCTCCCATGGACATAGTGCCAGCATGGACAAAGTGACACTTGCATTTCCCAGGGAGTGGGACAGCTTTTTCACACTCCTGAACAATGTAAGTTAGATTGACTTAACTAATAGCATAAACCTTTCCTCAGGTATTGTACTGCCTCCATTATCAGAATACTCAACACTTCACAATCTTTAATATATTGATCTAGGTAAGCTGGGTAGAAAAGTACTATTATCCCCATTTTACAGGCAGAGAACCAACATACAAAAGATCAGATTTTCAAAGGCAATTTAATGAAGATAGTAGGGATGTAAAAAACCATCCCAAAGAGTTAAGCACTGGCCATAAGCAGCGAAGGCAGCTCTCGTCCCGGAGGCGGGGGCTGTTCCGGACTCCTGCCAGCTGGACCACCATGGGCAGGGGGTGCTTCTACTGGGGGGGGGGGGGGGGAAGTGGACCCTCTGGTTAACCAGTTACCCAGTAAGCTTGCCGGTAACCATTAACAACCCTAGAAAACAGGCGCCTATTGGGATTTTCAAAAGTGCCTCTCTGCCTATCTTCCACTGATTTCAATAGGAGTGGGACAGGAAATTGAGCCCAGCTCTCCTGGCGTAACCCTAACCATTAGGAAACCCTTCTTCTCTGCTACAGCTACTATGTCAAATAATTATTTGGTGAATAACAAATAAAGGCGAAAGACGAGTTCACATTGTATTCATTTCATATGAAGTGGCCACTTATGCACAAGAACTGCCATACTGGGTCAAACCAAAGATCCATCTAGCCCAGTATGCTGTCTTCTAAGAGTGGCCAATGCAAGAGGCACCAGAGGGAATGAACAGAACAGGGAATCCAGCCCTGTCCCCCATTTCCAGCTTCTGGCAAACAGAGGCTAGTGACACCATTCCTGTCTATCCTGGCTAATAGCCATTGATGGACCTAACCTCCATGGATTTATCTAGTTCTTTTTTTAACCCAGTTATAGTCTTGGGTTTTACAACATCCTCTGGCAAAGACTTCCAAAGACTGATTGTGCGTTGTGGGAAGAAATCCTTCCTTTTGTTTGTTTTAAACATGCTGCCTATTACAAACACTCATTAACCAGATATATTTGCAAGTATTCAGAAGTATGACCCTCCCCTCACATTTTACTGGTTAATTACCACACTAGTTCTGTGATCTGAGAAGGTGGACAATTTAATGATCCCCAACACAACATCCTTCCTCGCTGACTGCAGGCAGATTACAATGGTGAACAGGAAGAGTTCCTGAGATATGATATTTTTGAAGGTTGGAAATGTGCCCGCATTTTGTTTTTTTATCCTTTTGCTTGAACAAATCTTTACATCGCATCTTCAGAATGCTCCCTGGTATTTTAACACACTGCCTAATTATATCATTTTAAAGATGCTCAGATGATTTGGATGTACAGTACCACCATACACTGGGCTCCGGAACCCAAGTATCTCGCTCAGAATTCTGACTGACATGGGAGTTATAAATGCTGGTTGTGTCTCAGGAGCAGGTTGTCACACAGGAAGGCTCCCTCCTACCCAACATTTGTTCTTGATTAGTCATGAGGAAGTTAAAAAAGCTAGGGCAAGATAAGGAAACTTCCAGCAATGAGATCCTGAGTCGTTCACCTCTAGGTCACAAGTTCAACTCAGGCTCAGGTGAGTAGACACTCACATGGTGAGTAGTCACCATGTGCAGGTGAATTTGGTGGTCTTAGTTTAGTTCCTACTGGGTGAATTTGCATATTAAAAAAATACTGATAGCTGGGTAACACCAACTGGCAGAACCGAACCTGGGACCTTTGGAGCTTAGTGTATGAGCTTCTACTGCATGAGTTAAAAGCTAGTGGGCTCTCAGCTAAGGCTGTAGAGCAGACTCATTATTTTCTTTGTAAGTGATCTCAGTGCCACTACGTGGGACAGCACACCACACCCAGAAGGTGAGTAGGTTACAGCTGCATCAGCTGGCCCTGAGAGATGGGGACAGAATGAGTTTGGAGACAGATGAGACCTACTAAGTAAGAACTGGGGCAGGGCTACACTGTGAGGATAATTGAGTACTTCATTAACTAACACCTTTTGTTAGTAATAAATTAATATCAATAATTATAACAGAAAACAAAACCAAAACAAAAGTCAGAGAGGATTTAAATATGATAGAGCCTTACTCTGTCATCCTTAATCTTGTTGAGTAGTCACACCAGGTGGGCTACTCAAGGAATAAGATATTATTCAATGTGGACGATAGGGGCAGAATTTGGCTCATAATTTTGGGCAATATGTATGTGCTTTGTATATTTTTGCTTGTATAATCATTTTTAAGAATTAATAATTAAAGGTGAAATTAACAGCAATTACAGATTTCACTGATCTTACTTTTAAAGCATGACTCAACTAACAGTTGTGAGGTTAGCAAAGAGATCAAAAAAGGATAAATGTTCCTCATGCCAAGGTGGCAGTGTGCCCTGTTTTAGAAAAGGCCTAACATTTTCCCCAGGAATCGCTATATCATCCAAAATAGCTTATTGCCAGGAACTGGGAAACTAAAAAACAGACCTAAAAAGGTTATATAAAAATACCATTTTGTTTTAAAAACATATATTTGCAAATGTTCAAGTCACAGTAATTACAGCTGCTTGAAAAAAATACACAATTTTCATGCTACAAGTAAAATTTGGTGTGGTTATGCTTTAGCACTCAACAAGTAAAAGCTTGTAAATGAAAAGTTGAAACATAAAGGAATGGAAAGCATCACGTAAGAAATCAGAACCTTCTTAGGAAAAAATAGGAATGCACTCTTGAGCAAAAGTCACAGAAAAGTTGCAGTGACTGTAAAGTGCTTGCAAGTAAGACTTTCCACTGCGTGCTTATTTTGAAAGTTCTGATTTAAGCAGATCTTGGTTAAAAAAAAGGAAAACCTAATCCAACTGCCATGCTTCACTCTCAAATGATAGCTTACTAACACCACCACAACAGTTGGAAACTGTCAAAATATTTTATAGCTCAATTATAATTGCCATCCAAGTCTAAGCTTGCAGTAAGTGGGCGTTAGCCAGCTCTTAGGCGATACGAAGGCAATACCCAGCAGTGACTTTTCTGTGTTTCGGTTTACATATGTTAAACTCCTGAATAACCCCAAGGGTTTACTTTATAAAATTTTGAATGAAGTACATTTAAGTACATCAATACAGAGATACAGTATGGTAATGATTCCAACATTTTCAATACAACTGGTGCTTTCTGAATTACAGACTTTGACTAGAGGATGTTTTAGCCAGTTTAAATTTTCCAAAAAATACTGTAACAGATTAATATAAAAATCAACTATGACTAACAATAAATAAATACTGAGAGTTTTGTCCAAACTCAAGATGTATGGAACAATGATTTTGAGTTTAAGAGATGTTGTACTGGGCAAGAAGTACAGATTTCTGACTTCAGCTAATAACAATTGCAAACAGCCAAAAAGTGAAATTAAAAATTCCAGTACTGTATAGAGACGTTAACAACTTTTTAATAAGTGTTTTTAATATGCATAATTATAGCTTAGAAGAGAATTCTCTACAATGTGCTAGGTTTTCTTTTATAGACAATATTCCATGGAAAACTGTCTTTTTATGACAGAACATAAGAACGGCCATACTGGGTCAAATCAAAGGTCCATCTAGCCTAGTATCCTGTCTTCCAACAGTGGCCAAAGCCAGATGACCCAGAGGAAGTGAACAGAACAGGTAATCATCAAAGGGACATCTACACAGCAGCGTTATTTCAGAGTAACTGACGTTATTGCGTTTCCACTACAAGCCTTTATTTTGAAACAATGTTGAGCTGGAGGACTTCTTACTTCGACTCATGGTAACCCTCATTTCATGATGAGTAAGGGAAGTCGAAGGAAAAGTGTTGTGCTTCCTGCAGTGTAGACAGCGCCAACAGCCAAATTAAGTGATTTTGACTTAAGCTACGCTATGACGGAGCTGAAGTTGCGTGGCTTAATTCAAGTTTAGCCCTGCTGTGTAGATGTACCCCAAGTGATCTCTCTCCTGTCATCCATTTCCAGCCTCTGACAAACAGAGGCTAGGGACACCATTCCTACCTGACTCATCTGAGTATGGGGGAGCATCCCGTCTACTGGACAGTTTGGGCCCCGCATTTTGGGGGCTCCCTGCGGCAGCAGTCCCAAACAGTCCTATGGATGGGACGGCTCTGCACATATTTCCCTGGGGGCTAAAGGGATATAGCCAGAAGCCACTTTAGCCCCGCTGCACTGCTGGCAGTAGTAGTGGATGCCTCTGGGTGAGTTTAAATCACCTGGGGGCAACAGTTGGGGCTGGGAGACACCTGTCCACTTGAGCCCTGCCAGATGGGAATGCCTGATGGCGCGCTAGGAGGGTTTGAGGACTGGCGCTGGCCCTAAGCCAAACTGAGTTTGAGACCTCAGCTCTAGTTATGAGACATCTATGATAGGCAGGAAAACCATCATTGATGCAGGACAGCAAAAGGATCTTATGCTTGAAAAAGACTGCTTCTAACATTACACTACATAAAAATATTTTATGAAAAAATTAGTAACCAATTATTAAAAATTACCTGTAGGTTCCAAAGACTGTTTTTCCACAGTATACTGTGAAAGCCTGACAGAGGATACTAATGAGAACAGGTCCCAAAACACTGCCTGAATACACCTATCTTTTGCACCTCAGTAGTGGAGTTTTAAGAAGGAATTTACCTACAATTGCAAGAAAGTGCAAAGACTACTATAATAAAAGCTCTAGTGAGCAGAAAGATGGTTTGACTAAATACAGTATATTGGCTGATTTCAGTCAATGGTTTGGTTTCTCAATGAGCATATTGGTTGTTTTCTAAGTGCATATAAACATTAAAAGAACTTTTGCAACACTTGTCAGTTAATCCCCAATCTGGCAGCACACACTGTTATTACGTTTTATACTATATTGCATTTTAACTTTACAGTGCCCAAAGCCTGAAGGCCTTTAAGAGCCTTAGCAAAAGAAAAAAAAAAAAGAGCCCACAATGCACAAAATGAACCATAGATCTGAGCAGAGACAATAACCCCTTCGCTATTGTAACAAACAATTTTGCATTAACAAAATTAAAAACTGAAAAGGAAAACACAAAAGGCTTGACAAAGTTCTTTCCCCTACACTGAGAAATTTGCAATTGCTATTTAAATACTACGGGACAAATTCTGATCCACTTTTAAATGTAATCAGGTCCACACTGATGCTGAAAATGCAGTAATATGCTGCATCCGTATTTTGTTTGATTAAAGCTGGCTCCTGTCCCATCCACTATATACAGATTATTCTTGCCAAAAGCAGAACTCTGTACAGGGATCCAAAGATTTAGAATTGATAAAGTCTGTTCAGGAGGTACATGCCCAAATTTATGTACCACATCTCCTTTGGTTCTTCTCAGCACCCTTCCCGCTGTTCTGGACCAGAATTTGGCCCAATATTTATTTGATTTCTCTGGTGCTTATCCAAAGTGAGAAATTTGCCGGTACAAAATTTTCATTGAAAGTTATTAATATTCTGAACATATCACAAGACCTCTCCACTTATGGACACCCCCCACGGAACTCTTAAATGCTTATGAGAAAAACTGGGCTTTGAAATATGTCCAGGAATTTAATTATGCTATGTCCTGGCAGCCTAAGTATGGAAGTGAATTCTAGAGTCTCAAAACCCTCCTGGGGAATATCTTGCTGGCACCTCCTTTTCATTCATATCTGATTATTCATTTGAAAATACTGTAAATCATGTTAATATATCTAAACAAGCACAGCAGACAGATATTTGAGCAAGGATTTCCTGCTAAAGAAAAATCAAACAAACTAATTTGCTAAAAGCCTGACATTCTTGCTCTAAAAGAATGTAAATATGATTAAACTGCATTTAATGTGAAACAAATGTCTATCCCTCGAAAGTAGCATTTTCTCGTGGCTTTTATTACAACAATGATAATATTTGATTAGCATTTTAATTGTGTGGAAAGGGTTATGGCTTCAGTTAAAATGATCAGAGCATTAAAACAATATTTGGTTTGCTGTAAAAAAGCATGTTGATTGGGTTTTGGTCCTCACACCTGTGTCTCAGAACAAAAGATAACATTAGACTGTTACTCATACTTTTTGCTCAGTCACTGAAAAAAATCACCACACGCTATGCTGATAGAACAAGTGGTATTTGAGTCCATTAAGATTCAATAGTTCCTCCTCCCTGATCTACAGAGGGAGAGGGAGCTAATAAAGAAAAGCTTCTAGTCACTTTTATCTATCTTCTTAGAGACCTAAAAACATAATGGCAGTTTTTTCACAAGTAGTCATATTTTAATTGGTATCCCTGAGTAAATATGCAGAACTTAAGTACTCTAGGACATAAAGTACTTTAGTTAATTGTAAACTGTTAAGTCACCTGATAACTATTGGGCTACGCAAACTTTTGGGTTTTTAGGCTTGCACTCACATAATCAAGGAGCCCGGGTACAATAAAAACCCCATGTTTCATTTATAGTAAAAATTACTCTCATAATGCTTCAGAAGAGAAAAATACAAGGAAAATAATAGAAAAGTTGAAGGGGGATTTATAAATATGAGGCTATATTTAACAGAACAAACTCCTTGAGGGAAATGTTTTTAGGGACTGTTTAAAGATGAGAAGGGAGAGAGTTAGATGGATGCCAAAGGGTCCCTAATTACACTAAAAGCAGGAGGCAGAGTGCATTGAGAAATGTTATCCTAGTGCCTTGGACTCTATAAATGCACTCCTGCAGTGTCAGAGACAGGTGAACTTGGCTGGACTGACAGGGTAAGACAGCTATGGTTCCTTTAAGGGGTTCCCTCTCCTCGGGGAAGCTCAGCTCCCTGGGGATTTGGGAAGCTGGGAAGAGGCATAGTTTTAATTGCCTGGCTAGTCAGCATGGGCAGCCAAAATCCACTGGATTCCCATGCTCTCAAGCCTCTTTCCCCTTGGCTGGGGTGCTGTACATTCCCAGAACAATAGGTCCCATCCTTCTACTTCAGGGATTAGTGTAAGACTAGAGTTGGGGTTCTGCTGTGGGCATTGGGCTAGGTGCCTTTTTTGGGGTTGCAAAGTGGATTTTTCTGCCTTCCCCATAGGAGCTTGGGGAGCCAGTGGGTAGATGAGCAGGTAAGGTTTGACTTGTTACAACTTGGAAGGTGTGCAGTGCAGGTATGAAACCAGAACTGAAAGAGGATTTGGAGGAAGATTTCCTCTAAAGAAGCTAGGAAATGGGACTGTGGTTCCTAATGTCTGGTAGAGGGAGGGGACAACTCCTTCTTCCTCACAAAGACAACAAAAGGCTAGAACCAGCTATGGAGGGGGTGGTGGGCCAATGGTGGTCCACCAAGTGATGGACCAGAGTATGGAATGAAGGATGACTTGCACTGTTAAAGTTATTGTCGGAGAGCTCCAAGACAAGTTTTATTAATAACATTGTAGCCTAATTCAACCCCCACACCTCGCATCTTGTCTTTCTTCCTGTGTCTTCAGGATAATGGATAAACATGCTCAGCTCCAACTAAAGCTCAGCATCTTGCAGAACTGGGCTCCATGTACTTATTTATGAACTATTAGTGTATAAACCCATGAATGTGGGTGTTCCATTTAACATCCTTCCATCACTTGCATTTTATTTTAATGTGCTAGCACCTCACTGCAGAATATTGTACCATGTCTGGGATTCAAATCGAGACAGTTAATTTCCGCTTCTGCAGGGACCTTCCTATACTCCACACCTGATTAAATGATACTGAAACACTGATGTTATGATTTAAACCATTTACAAGATTTCACCCCAGAAATAAGAAGAAATACAAGCTGTAACAGCATTTTTTTTTTTTTACAAGCCAGCATAAATGAATGCGCCATGTTGTACTGAATGAGGGGGGAAAAGACAGGAATGTAGATCTGACCTTACTCATGTTCCGATACTATAAAGAAAAAAGTGGCAAGTCTTGATGGGCAGAACCCAGATACTTTTTTGGTTTTGGAAAATCTCAGTTAGCTACTGGCAGATGGTTCCGATTCAATTTTTTGTGAAACCTCAAATTTCTAAAATGATGAGTTCAGATTCTAATTTGACCCTTCTCCATGATTTCAGAGGAAAATAGCTGTTTTAAAAGGTCACAGCATAGCTCCTTCAACTAGTTGCAGAGCTGTTTAAAATAACCATTTAAAATACAATTCTTAAATTTGAAACAAAAAACACCAATTATTTAAAAAGAAAATCAAGAAGCTGCTCATGCCTTTGCCTACACATTCATGTCACTTGAATCTAAAAAATGTTGTTCACAATGGGTCTGATGCAAAGCCCACTGAACTCAGTGGCAGTTTTTTCCTTGGCTTCATTAGGTGCTGAATCAGCTCCCATATGACTGCAGGAAGTAAAGTCTATTGTATCTTCAGACATTTTTATCAATTAATGGACGCACACAATCTAGGCAAACAATTAGGCACACATTCTTGTGCTCAGTGCCCATGTCTCTCCATGACAGAGTGCAGGTATCAGAGTAGGTGATCCTGCACTCTGATCACTTAGAGGCTAATTAGTGCCCCAGGAGTAGGTGATTGGGCTAAAGAAGTTGGCTCCATCAGCCCAGGGCTGATAAAAGAGGCATAGGAAGGATGTGCAAGAAGAAGAGGAGGTACAGGGCTAGCTGGGGCTAATCATATAGAGGGCTCAGAGAGGGGGATCTTTGTTCCCTGCAGGTCCTGCTGAGAGGACCTAAACCTTGGCAAACATTATAAATAGGTGAGAGCACAAGGGACGGTGGTGATATTGGTAAAGGGGACTTGAAATAAAGTTTCACTGAGAACACAATTGAAGAACTCTATGCAGTGTCTGCAGGGAAGAAGACAGGGACAGAGAAGGGCCCCTGTTACTCTCCCCCTAATCGCTAGCCCAAGTGAAAATAAAATCTGTAATTTACAGCTAAATGTGTTTCTCTTTCCAGTGCATTATGTTTGACACCTGTTCAAAGAAACTCTATACTGAGATACGGGGAACCAGGGAGGAGTTTGTTTTGGAGGGAGAAATTGTTTGGCATCATTATCTTGGCATTTGATAGACCCCAAACATGGGGGAAGTAGAATAGACTTTGCTGGGGGATAGCCTACTGTGGACATCCCATGAATCCAAGCAGCCTCTATGCACTATGGGTATGTCTGCCGCTGTCAGTCTTCCAGGGTTCGAAATAGAGGGTCTAGTGAAGACACACTAATTTGAACTGAGAGGGGCACTTTGGTCAATGCTGGTAGTCCTGTGTAGGGATGTTAAATATCGGTTAACTGAATAGTCGATTAATCTCATAAATTCTTATTGGTTACTCGACTATTCTATAGTTTCCGGGGGTGGGGCTGGCAGCCAGTTGTGCTCTGGCCCCACTCTCGAGGAGCTCCCTGCTACTCCACACTGCTGCCTCTGTATCAGAGGCAGCAGTGCGGGGTTCCAGGCAGGAGCTGGTCCCTGAGGGGAGCCAGTTTAAAAACCAGGCCCTGTCCGAGAGGAGGGGTGAGTTGAGCTCCTGGACCTGGTGTAAGCTGGAACTGAGATGGGCTGCTGGCCAGCCTGCTACAAATTTTACTGGAGGGGGAAATGTGTGTAATCTATAGCATTAACTGATAAGCTTTTACTTATCAATTAATCGATTAATCAACTACAGTATTACATTCCTAGTCCTGTTTCCATGAGGAGTAAGGGAAGTTGAAGGGAGAGTGTTCTCTCTTCGACTTCCTGCAGTGTGGACAGCACCAAAAGTCGAGTTAAGGTACTTCCACTTCAGCTATGCAATTAACATTGCGAAGTTGCGTATCTTAATTTGACTTTATCTTGTAGTGTAGACATACCCTTAGTTACCCACTCAGTGGTAAAATACTCTGTAAAATGTACATTGTGCTTTAGGGCTTGCATTGTTTCCTTATATAGCATACTTTGTTATCCACATGATCATCTTTTAAGTACATGAGTAGCCCCAATGAAGTCAACTGGACTACTCATGCTTAGGGCTCCCTACTAGAATTTTTCTGTGTTGTAGCTGCTGCAGAGATGTCATGTGGTAATGAATGGAGAGGAGTTGGTCTGCATAATCACAGGGGTGATGAGGGCCAGGAGACTTTTTTACTAGTAAGACCATGTCTTCACTACCGGGAGGATTGATATTGCGGCGGATCCACTAAAGATCCACTAAATCAAACGCTGAGGATGCTCCTGTTGACGCTGGTATTCCTCAATTCGCAAGGAGTAAGGGAAGCCAAAGGGAGCATTTGCTCCCGTCAACTTCCTGCTGTGGAGATGGCACCAAAGGTCAAATTAACGTACATCGACTCCAGCTATGCAATTAACGTAGCTGGAATTGTGTATTTGAATTCGACCTTCCAGGTAAGTATAGACAAGGCCGAAGATATGGTCTGCAACATTGAAAGCTCTGGTCTACTGTACAAACATGACACTCTCATACATTTATTTTAGATGGTCACCAATTATTAGCAGGAAGTTTGTTTTAATCAAAAATACAGTGGCTAAATATGATATAATTATCAGTACACAATTAGTACAGTTTTTCTTTTTCTTAATATTTTCCACACCTTTCAGGTCTCTTTTTAAAAACATGCTGTCATTTGTTTTGTTAATGGTTTCCTTATCTCATTTTCTTTATACATTACAAACACTAAACATGAGAGAGGCTTTGTTTTGTGTTTTTATGCATTTTATTTGCATTTGTATTTGTTAACCCATTCATATAATATCAACTACATGATCTATTAAATTTGTCACATTATTGTTTTGTTTATACCAAGTAGAAGTTAGTCTGATTTCAGATATTATGGTGTTCATGTAGGCCCTGGTCTCACAACCTTTTGTAAACAATGGAAAGACTATTTTCACTTCTATTGGCATTGAATCAGGCTCTTAACTTTCAGTGTGGGCTCTTACCACATTAATTCAATGAAGTTTATTAACATTTTTTTATACCAGTAATAACTTGTTTGCTTTAATTGTTTTGAATTGTCCTATAAATACCCCAGATATTGTCTCCAAAGACCCTCCTACTTACACAGTTGAAGGACACAATCATGCATGCTTTTTAAAGATGATTTATCCAAATTGCACATTAACTATTTTAAAAATGTGTGTGTTATTCATCACTACAGACTATGATGGATCATTTAGGGGATTAACACAATCATCTACTAAACCGAAATGCTGCTAATTAATTAATGGTGATGCTCAGAATGAATTCAAGAAACAATCAAATGCCCACATTTATAAATTATGAAAATAATTTACTCAATACATCAATATAATATTGTACAAATTCCATTTTTATGGATTAAAATGAATTTATATTATCAAATACATGGGTGCCTACAGTATAAAACTGCTTACAAATCTTAGATAACACACATTAATGAAGTCTCACTGTATATATATATATATATATATGAAATATTTGTTACTCAGTACTGTGTGCCACAACTTTTACAGAGTGCTTACCTTGGCTCAGTTTTGGGGGTTAATCTATATGTTTTCTACCATAGAAATCAAATTGTATTTTCAAAGTACTACAAATAAGCAAGATTTGGAGAAATATTAACTTCAAATCCAGGAAAAATGCCATTATTTCTATATCCTCTCCTTTTCCTTAATATTTAACCATATAGATTTTTAAAAAATGAAGAAAAACTACAGATCATATACCTTTTATATACAAAACCGGTGTAAGTAATTTCTTTCACAGATACAGAGTGTATATACATAGCTTCTGAAAGGGTGGAATAATAAAAAGGTTGCAGTAGATAAAAAATATAGGCTGTTTGACTCCAATAAAATCTGGAGTCAATCAGGCAATTTAAATTGGTTTTCATGTATTTTCTTTTCTCTTATACAATTTTTTTTTAAATTGTTGTCTTCCCCCACCTTTCTGTCACCACAGACACTCCCTTTAGGCAACTGTGCATCAACAATCCTCCCACGTTCAAAGTCGGCTACATCTGTTGCTCTTTCCCATTGTTGAAAATTCCTGCCTTAATCCTATTTGACTTTATTCATGCAAAGGTCATCCTGAATTCAACAAATGGAGGAGCGATAGCAAGCACACTGTTGAACATGGCTAAAAAATGCTGTTGTAGAACATGCAGCTAGTGTGCCGGCACTATCTCAGAAGTACTTGGTTTATTATGCAGGCTTCTAGCCCTCGGAGCCGCATTGCTATATGAATTAGTAACATATTTCCTCTAGCATCTCAGTCATAGAACAATTTCTAACTGCTTTGATTCCTGGTATTTATAAAAAAGGCTTGGATGTAACTCATACTTGCTGGTGGATGTGTTTCTCCCACTATTTTCTCTCCACTGGAGTTTAGCGTCTGCCAGGTATGACTCTCTGGGTTCTCCTCCCTTCCCACCCCTAAAGCTTAGCAGACCTCACACATTCACCATCCATTATTAACTAATCTTGCTAAAAATAACAGTAGCCATTAGCTTTAAACAAGTTTTGCAAACTTCACTGTACCACGTCACTTACTAAGCAGGTTGGCAACTCTTGCTCAGACAAACTGCCTAATGCCGGGTTTTGAACACACACTCCTTTCCTTAAATAAACATGCGCTAGCTCATAACTAAGATTTACTGCCATGGATAAACAGCTGACAGCCAAGGAAACATTAATAGGAACATTAAATTAATAATCAAAACAAAAGTTAGCTATCAGACTGATTTATGAAGTTCAGATAACTTTTTAAAATACGTCCATAACTCATCATGACAGAAGCCAGAGAGCATTATTCACACAAGCTTATTTCCAAACCTAAAGGTGCCTGCCAACCAAGATGAGCCAAGCCCAACCTTCAGGCAATTGACGAAAACAGTGTTGTTACACTAGTTTCTTACTAAGAGCAACATTTTCTATTAAATGTTTTGCTGCTGGTTTAGAACAGCTTTGAATATCGTGCAGAAATGTAACATGCTAAAAAACAAAACCTGATAATATTCACAAGGTAAATGTTTTGAGAAGATGAACACACTGAAATTCATTTAACTGCACATTAGCTGTAAAAGAATACCAGAAAGACTAAGATTTTACAATTTAACAATCAGTGGGTTCTGCACTTTATTTGTGTGGCTGATTTGAGAAGAGAAATAATAATGCCAAACAGTGTTAGAGCAAAGGATTTTCTTTGTTTTTATTTACCTTTCTTAGTAGCTCAGTGAACAGTCTCTCTGATTTCTTTACTCTTTTTTCAAAACAAAGCTTAGCAAACTAAACAAAAGTAATAATTTGTGAACTCATGCATGTGAATCAAAGCCCTCCTACACACTATGAAAAGGTTAAAACAAATGGCAAAAACTCTCACAGCCTTAAATACATACAAAAGGAGCCATCTACCGGCCTGTCATACAATCACTTTTTTTCTCTTTTCCTTCTGAATGACAAGCCATTCAACAACATCAGGAACAGAGTCAAATAAAACCAAAGTAATAAAATACAAGGGCTGTACCAGGTAGAAGAATTTTTCAGATTATGTATGGAAGTCTCCCAAATGTTGTTGTAAGATAACTAGTGCTGCTCTTTGCAGGATCTCTACATGCATGTCTGTATTTAAGAGATCAAATCAATATTGTTTATATTTAACCCTTCGTGTATTCTATTTCAAAGAAAAACTGGGCTTATGTAGTGAAAATGTTGATACTTGAATCTCAAGAAATTCTGATGTGATACTCCTAGAATTCCTTAAACTCCCTCCTCTGCACTCATCAACATGGACTAATTTAAAGTCCCCGAACATGAACTAGAATCTTTCCTTTGGCTTCAGTAGGCTTTGGATCAGTTTACATAAAATGGTGCATACACAACGTCAGTTGTTGTCAGAATGCGCTGGTCGACAAGTTGGAAAATGTAAGGATTGCTAGCACTTTAAATTTGTTAAATATAAATAACATCACCATACACATTTACAAAAACATCCTCAAAAATCCCAAAATTAATTGTAAAGTGTTGGTTCAGACTTACAGAATAAAATATAAATATTTATTTTTTGGTTACACTTTGTATAGCTGTATTTCTGATGGAATTTCAAACATACCTAAGCTGAAATTACATTCTGCTCCCCTTTGTTGTGCATAGGCCTGTATATCTGTTATCTGCCTGGCTTATACCCTCTGGCCCAGAGGTGGCCGCTTTTCCTTGGTGCTATATATTGTTTGTAAAGCACTCAGGGAAGTTTTGAGATAATTGCTATGTAAACACATTATCAAAACATAGATAAAAGGTGTATTTTTTTCCATAAGAAGAAAAGTGAATTTTTGACTAAGATGACAAATTCTATAAATATAATTGCTTGTAAATCTGAATTTATATACAACCGTTTAGATGCAGTAAAATATTTTAAAATCACTGAAGGTTTCTCTGTATACACATTTTGCTTTTATATGTCAAAAAAAGCCTTTAAAAGTTCAATCCCTTTGTGCACTGAAGTCAGTGGGAGTATTTCCATTCATTTCAATATGAGTTGGATTGTGCTGGCAGTGCTGTCATACCCTGAAGAGTAACTAAGAAAATAGCATTATGGGGCTTCAGGTTTCTCATCCTTCAAATTATTCTACATCAGACAGGCTCAGTTTGCAAGTAAGAAGATAATTTTTCTAGGGGAGAGCCCAGCAGATTCTGCCTGGTATCTGAAAGTAAAGCTCATGTATTGTTACTAGTAATGAAAATTCAGCAGCAAACACAGGAGTGGAGCCAACAAACACATATGCAAGTAGTGCTTACCCTCTCGTGAATAGATCTACTAAAGCCAATACGTCTACTCCAATGAGAAAGGGTGATAACTTGGGGGAAAAGGTTGGAAGAACTGGGTCCTTAATCTGTTTTTGACGCATGAACTAGAAACTTACCCTCTCACAGATGCACTTGTTTTTAGTAATCACTAAATGTAAAGCAAAATTGGGACTGTAGGGAAACGGAAATTAGCCCAGTGCTGCTCTTTTTCCACCAATGGGTAGGTGGATGTGGGAATGCCCAATTCCAGGGAAACAGGGGAAGCACAGGTGGACCCTGCGATGGCCTGGGCCGGAGCCAGGCTAAAAGGCTGGTGCCATGTGATGAGATGCACCCCCTCCTGGAATGGAACATGCCTACCATCTGTCTGGCCCCCTTGTAGGCCTGGACCAGCCTGCTAACCCCCACATAAGCAGCCATGGCCTCAGAAGGGAGGTGGGATGCCTTCTTCCATCTCCCCACTGTTGGAAACATTGTAGCCGTGGGGGATAGGAGGGGTAATGGGGGGGGGGCAAGAAGAGGCCACCGTGCCTATCCTATGACATTAAAGCACTTATAACACTGCTGTGATTAATTTTGTAAACACAGGGGCTTAGTAATAACAGGAGTAGAAAGCAGTAAAAGTTGAGTGACAGAGTAGTAAGCAGGTAACAATTAGAATAAATACAGGGAACAGATGTGTTAAGAAAGTTCAACTTCTTTGCATGTAAATCACAACTGTGTAATTTTATATATATATTCTATGTTAAAAGAACATTACCTTGACCTTGAATATTAACATGACCTTCTCATTAACAAGCTAGTGAAATACAACCTAAGTGGAACGATGTTTAAGTGGGTGCATAACTGGTTGGATAACCTTTCCCAGAGAGCAGTCATCAACGGTTTACAGTCATGCTGGAATAGGTAAAAAATGGTAAAAATCATTTAATATGGTAACTGTGTAACTGCTAAAATGGGCTGCTGTTGTTCAAAAAAGGACACAACAATTTTTAGTGCAGACAGGCCTTAAAAGGCCTCAGCTTCCTTGGGTAGAGCAGAAAGCAGCAGATGAAGCAGATGACGCAGTCCATCAATCTTTCCACTATGCACACATGGACACCAATATTGAGACCACTGAGTAGGAACAGCATTAAGTGAACGTACCCCCAGCAATTCCCCTATGACAAGCAACATGCTGAGCAAGTCCTCCACCTCCAGCTTTTCAGGGGATGCCTATAAAAGGCCCTCGCTTCCCCAGGAGGAAGAAAGTCTGGCTTGAAGCAGCAAGTGGATTGGCAGGGTATTCAGTAAGACTCTAACAAGATCAATTGGGAATGCTCAAAAAATCAGGGCTTACAAACATGCAATAAAAATGCAACTGAGCTTGCATTAATATAAACAGACAAAGGCGGCAGGAAAACTAACTGGACAAAACATGCAATGGGAAAACAATTGAAAAAAATGTGTCTGTTGCTCCAATTCCTCCTACCCAGTTTGCTTGCACATTGCCCGGTTAGACTGCCAACTGATCAGGGCAGGAGCCTGTGGCACAGTTCTGTAAAAGAGCTGGCGCACTTTTACAATCTACAGAGTATGCAGGTGTCTTTTTTGTCAGTCACTTTTAGACTGTTCATCATCAATGTCAGGAAATTATCACAGTAATAGTTGTGTATTTTTATAAACATTTGTAGTTAAACGCAGAATACAAAACATGTGGAACCATTTATTGCTGTGGGTAATGTTTTACTGAGCTTCATTTTAAGTCCTTTTTATGTAAATTTAAAGACATTATTTCTTACTGGCATGCCCCATTGTTCAGTATCATAATCTTTTAATGAACTATCCAACCTCTTATCAACACATCTTCAACAGAAGCAGCAGAGTTAAGAGGAAAATGGAATTCTTCCTTGATGTCCTAACTTTTGTGGTTTGTAACATCATACATGCTAAGGATGCAATCTTTACTCTATAAGACCCTATAGTAGCTCATATTTGGATACTTTTGGGTTCAAAATTCTTATTCTGACAAAAATTCCATTTGTTTTTCACTCTTTGGCTTCAATGGGACTTTTTGAAGGCTGCAGACTGGACCTTTTGTGTAATTTTTATAGCAAATATAAATATGTTCGTAAAGGAACAAAATTCTTTATTACTGGAAAGATTAAACCCTTTTTCAGCCATTTAACCCATTTTTAAATAACCAAAGACATTTTAATGATATAACAAACTAGGGGGCGCAGCCCCCTGCTTGCTACACTTACCAACCCCCTCTCTCTGGGGGGAGGGTGTCTGGCAGGGGGGAGGGTGCAAGAGCAGAGGAGGGTGCAGGAGCAGGCTGGGGGTAGGTGTCTGGCCAGGGGGAAAGGGGCAGGAGGAGGCTGGAAGTGAGGGGTCATGGTGGAAGGGGTGAGTGAGGGGACTGGGAGTGCAGGGTCTCAGCAGGATGGTGAGTGAGGGGATCGGAGGTGCAGGGTCTCAGGTTGGGGGGGTATTAGTGAACAGGCTGGGGATGTGAGGTCTTGGCCAAGAGTGTGTGTGATAGGGCTGAGGGTGCGGGAAGGGGGAGGGCATGTGGCTACCAGCCTCCCCCCCAAGAGGGAGGAGGGGGAGGCTGCGCAGCTTCTGGGCCCCACCCCCCCAGGAGGGGGGAGGCCACACGGCTCCCAACCTGCGGCACTGGGGGGGGAGGGGAGGAGAGAGGGAGGAGGCAGGGCGGCTAAGGGCAGAGGGGGTGGCAGGACTCAGAGTGACGTGATGGGGTCACTGTCATCACACAGGAAAACTTTTTTTTAGAGAGAGAGAAAGATGTGTTAATGTCACAGTATTTCAATTTAGAATGATTTACTGTTTAACAACAAGCAATCCTGTGGCACCTTGGAGACTAAGAAATATATTATATCATGAGCTGTCAAGAAGAAAGCCTAGAAAATGATCTATTTGTTAGTCTCTAAGGTGCCGCAGGACTGCTCGTTGTTTTTAAAGTTACAGACTAACTGGGCTACTCCCTGAGACATTTTACTGTTTAACAGTTTGAAGCGGCATACTTCAGAGTTATCTACACCTCTCATTTGCACAAGTAGTTGACATTAATAACTCATTAGAAACACATGAAATATAAAACCAGTGAAGAAAGGAGACAGTTTTTTCCCCAGCCTTGACAGGTTAATTATATTCAAAGTTAAAACATTAAAGAATTAAATATAATATTTGCAGCACTGCAGTTTTGTAGCAGGTGAAATATCAAACCACAAAAGACACTTAACAAGAGATAATATTATGGGTTTTAATCAAAAGTTTTATTTTAGGCTTGACAAATCCTGTGTGGACCAGCAAAAATGCCACCTTGTGTGGCCCTGTGCCTTAATCTGCTCACTGGAAGGTGGTGTTTGCTACCACTGTGATCAGGAGCAATGCACACCCATACTAGCGCTTTCTCCAGACAGCGCCACACGTGGTCAAAGCTGGGAGCTCATGCACTGTAAGGACTGCAACTCAGGAAGTGAATAAAATGATGGCTTCTAAACTCCACTCCCCTTCAGGGATTCAATGTCCCATGAGTGCTCCTCTCTCTCTCTCCCCATCCGTCTCCTGCACTGCCCAGCCCGGCTTCCAACCCTGGCTCAGCTCCTTCAAGCTTTACAATGGATACTGGACGCATTTTGTATTAAAAGCCATGGTTCATTTCTTCTTTAAGTCTAAGGGGATGTTTCTTCCGTAAGTCCAAACATTGGATAGCACATACTAATGTTTAGCCAGTCAACCTGAAAGGTTCCAATTAAAAATAATGCTGAAAGAGTCTATTAGTACAGCTGCATATCGCATTTTTAAAGGGGAGCCTCAATTATTTTAATATTTGAAAAGAAAGAGTTACTCCCTTTTTTGCAGTAACTCTAGATCTTCAGGTTGTGCCCCCATATGGGTGCTCCACTGTAGATATGACCATGTCTGTGCTCCTTAGATCAGAGATTTTAGGTAGCAGTGTCCATTTGGCTTACACGCGTTCTCACTGTCTCATGCTTTGAGACCATTTGTACTGTACAGGTGAACCATGCTCAGTTCCTTCTATACCTTGGAGCCCGTTATTAACAACTCTAAAGTAGAGGGGAGGAGGGTGGGTCATGGAGCATCTATAGAGACACACATGTCAAAGAACTAGGGTTACTGCACAAAGTGAGGAAATCTTTCTTCAAGTAGTGTCCCTATGGGTACTCCACTGTAGGCAACTCTACAGCAGTACCTTTACTGGCAGGGCCAGGCTTCGGAGTTAAGGATACCACAGATAATACTGTGGAGCCAAACACAGCATCAGATGTTGAGTCATGGATAATTGTTTTAACGCTCTGAAAATGTATGAGCAGCTGCCCAAGTTCCTGTCCTAGATATTTCTGTAATGGGAATGTTTTGATGAAGGCTACAAAAGTGGAACCAGATCTCATGGAATAAGTCTGAACTCCAGATGGAAGCTGAAGACTGTGGACATGATAGCAATAGCTAATGCAATTTGAGATGAGTCTCTGATTAGATATTACAGATCCTTTGGCTCTCCCTGTTCTTGAGAGGAATAGTTCAAGAGATTTTCTCAAGTTTTTTATTCTGTCCAAATAGAATGCCGAAGTTCTCTAGACATAGAGTGTATGCAGTATTGCTTCTCTGTTGTCACGATGAGGCTTTGAGAAGAAGATGAGAAGGTAAACGAGCTGATATATATGGAAGGTTGATGCTACTTTGGGGTACGTCTACACAACAACATTATTTTGAAATAACTAGCGTTATATCAAAATAACTTAAGTCTACGTCTACACAGCAGGCAGTTATTTCAAAATAATGTCAAAATACTGTCTAGCTGAAGGACTTCTTACTCTAACTCCTGTAACCCTCATTGTACAAAGAGTAAGGGAAGTCAGAGGAAGAGTGCTCTATTTTGAAATAAGTGCTGTGTAGATGCTCCCAATTTCAAAATAAAGCTATTTTGAAATAAGCTACGCAATTGACGTAGCTCAATTTGCGTAGCTTATTTCAAGTTAAGTCCTGCTGTGTAGACGCACCCTTGGAGAGGAACCTTGGATGTAATCTCAGTGTGACCTTATCCATAAGGAAAATTGTGAAGAGGGTGTGTGCCATTAGAAACCTTAATTCCCCTGATCACCCAAGCCGAGGTGATGGCCACTAGGAAAGCAGTTTTCATAGACAGATGCATAGGTGAGCATATGGCCATGGGTTCAAAGGTGGTTTTGTTATGCATTTGAAGACCTAGTTAAGGTCCCATGATGGTAACTGATGTCCAATTTGCAGGAAGAAGTCCCTCGTAACTTTGAGGAATCTTTTCATTACTGGCTGAATAAAGATGAGTATCCATCTTTATTATGGTAAAAGACCATTATAGCCATAAGGTGCACTTTTACTGAGCTGATAGTCCTGTTTACTTGAATTTAGGATATAGTCTAGTATTACCAAGAGGGAAGATGATGTAGGGGTGACCTGTTTTGAGTCACACCAGATTTGGAATCTTTTCCACTTCTGCATTCATGTGCAACAAGCGTTATTTTTCTGCTCTACTACAGCACCTCTTGAAACACAGGATCTGGAAAACAGGATCTCTCTATGCTTTGAAACCAGTGAGGAGTCATGCCTTGAGTCAGAGCACTTGCAAGTTTGGGTGATGGATCTGTCCAGCATTCTGAGACAAGAGGTGCTAAAGAGCAACGGGCAGGCGTGCTGCTAGTTGTGTAAAGCATGGAAACCACATTTATCTCAGCTGCGTGGGAACTATGAGAATAACTTTGCTCTGCCTTTTTCTACTTTGGACCTTCAATATGACCTTCAATAATGGAGGGAAGGCATAAAAGGGCTGCCAGTGTTCCATTGAAAGAGGAATGCATCTCTCAACAAATGCTGTCATGGAGCAATACAGGGAGCATTTCCTGTTGTTGAACATGGCAAGTAAGTCTATTGCTGGGGCTCCCCGACAGTGAACTATAGTGGAGCAGTCCAGGGTCCATTGCTCATTCATGTTCCCGTGAGAATGTTCTGATGAGGCTGTCCATTGTGGTATTCTGCATAACCCGGTAGGGAAGCTGCCAATATCATGTGCTGAATGAACCAATTCCATACTTTCACTGCCTCTGCACAAAAGGGATGGTGATCTCACTCCTTCCTATTGGTTTATAT
The DNA here is from genome assembly GCA_019425775.1 of Rafetus swinhoei. Lineage (NCBI taxonomy): Eukaryota > Metazoa > Chordata > Testudines > Trionychidae > Rafetus > Rafetus swinhoei. The sequence continues at coordinate 186,861,778 of CM033440.1, forward strand.
AGAACACGCATGCTATGTTTAGAGATCTGCAAAACATCAGATATCTGCTTTATAGCCACGGGTATCCGCATCTGCAGATATGGATGTGGATATCAGAGGCTCATTTTTTCAGATATGGATGCAAATGTTGATACAAATTTTGTACCTAGAATCCTGCAAATTTGCGGATAGCCACTTTATACCCACAGGTATCTGCATCTGCGGATGTGTTCTATCTATGACTCATTTTTGTGGATATAAATTATACAAATTTATATCTGCGCCGGGCTCTAGCTATGTTGTCTGTCATGATGTTTATATGTTTGCCTTTGATCAATGGTAGGAAATGTGCAAAAGCATTCCTGATTGCTTTGAGCTTTAACAGGTTGGTATGTTATAATGATTCTATGGGCAACAATCTACTTTGAACTGATTGTCTCTCCAGCCCAATCAAGATGCATCTGTTGTCAATATCAAGTTGGAAGTGGCTGTGTGAATCAGACCCTTGTGCAGACATTCTGTGGATCTTTCCACCATTCAAAAGAGTCTGATTGTTGAAGGCCTCAATGATGCCTTTTTTCAACCCATCCCTGTTTGATGCATGTGCCTGAAGGCAATGTATGTGGATATTTGCATGACTTATCACAAAAGGTACCTGCTGACATGGGCCCAAGAAAATTGCTGCAGGCAATTTCTGTCTGAGGTCCGAGAGCTGGATTGAAGGGCGTCGATTGTGACAGAGTGTTGAACTGTGCAGTGCGAGGAAGGCCTTGTGCTTCACTGCATTGAGATAGGCTCCTATGAATTCCAGATGTTCTCTTGGGGTATGTCTAGACTACATGGCTCCGTCGACGGAGCCATGTAGATGAGTTTACTAGACATAGGGAAATGAAGCGGCGATTTAAATAATCGCTGCTTCATTTACATCAAAATGGCTGCCGCGCTGTGCTGATCAGCTGTTTGGCGGCACAGCACGGTAGTCTGACGTGCCACGGTCGACAAGGAAAGCCTTTGTCGACTGTCCTGGTAAACCTCATTTCACGAGGCATACCGGGGCGGTCGACAAAGGCTTCCTGTCGCATCGCAGCGCCCCAGACTACCGCGCTGTGCCGCCAAACAGCTGATCGGCACAGCGCGGCGGCCATTTTGACGTAAATGAAGCGGCGATTATTTAAATCGCCGCTTAATTTTCCTATGTCTAGTAAACTCATCTACATGGCTCTGTCAACAGAGCCATGTAGTCTAGACATACCCTTGGAGTCCAAGTCAATTTTTGGGATGTTCAGTTATCATCTCAACTGCACAAATACCTCTATAGTCTTTTCTGTGGCCAACTGGGCATCTGGGAAGGATCACGCTCTAAGTAGGCAGTTGTCTAGACCAGGGGTGGGCAAGAGGCCACTAATGGGCCAGATTCGGCCCACCAAAACACTGGATACGGTCTGCAGCCGCCTCACTAGCACTCTTATTAAACAGCATCTGCAGCCACTTTAAACAGCAGGCTGCTAATTGATATGCAGTCTGGGCAGGGAGGAGAAAGCTTCACATGCTGTTCTCGCCCCCAGCAAAATCCCCCAGCTCCCATTGGCCAGTTTCCTGCCAATAGGAGCTGAGATATTTTGCTGAAGGCAAGGGCAGCAAATGAAGTGTCTTCATTCCCTCACTCCTGCTCCCTCCCTGTGCTAGAGCAGAGTCATGTGGAACAGCTGCCCAGCACACGGGCAGGGAATCTGCCGAGCTGCTGGCTGGGAGCCACCTAGGTAAGTGCCTCCAAGCCAGACCCTGCCTCTGGCGCCCACACCCTCTCTCCTCTCTCACTACCTGCCCCTGGCCACCACCCAAACCCAGGTCACAACTCCTCCCAGATCCTGCACCCACTCCTGTACTCCTCTCCCAGGCCCAAATCCTCTCCTGCACCCATAACCCTTCCTGGACCCTTCACCCCAACCCTGCCCCAGATCATAGCCCCCTCCTTCACCCAAACTCCCTCTCAGACCCCACACTTCCTCCTGCACCCCAGTCCTCTATCCCAATCTCCCTTCTACACCCCACTTGCCGTCCCACACCCTGCGCCCCCTCCACAGAAGTGTGGCCCTTGCTCACTTACTAAAATCTTGGAGTGGCCCCCCCATTAAAAATTATTGCCCACCCTTGGTCTAGACACAGGCAAATCACGATTACTAATTTGTGAAGTTGGTCTGCTACCACAGATAGGACTGAGGTGAACACCAAGGGGCAGATGACAGGTTGAATGGAAATACTTTGTATTGATAATGGTCCTGACCAGAGGTGAATCTGAGGAAGTTCCTGTGGGATGGGTTGAATAGCTATGTGAAAGTATACGTCTTTGGTCCTTAGCCTCGAGCTACGTCTCCTTGGACTAGAGATAGAATTATTGTTGCTGGTGTAACCATCTGGAATCATTATGTTTTTATGTATTTGTTAAGTGCTCTCAAATCTAGCATGGGTCTTCATCCTCTGTATCAGGAAATATTTGAAATAGAGACCTTTCCCAGTGAGTTGATCGGAAACTGGTTCTACAGCACCAAGGCTTAGCTGGTGGTTTATTTCCTGATGTAACAGTCTCTTGTGAAGAAGGTCCCTGAAGAAGGATTGGGAGGGTGGGAGGTAAAATGGATTGAATAACCCTTAGAAATTATCTTTAGTAGTACCCGTGCGACTGATGTTATATTTTGCCTGTTTTGCTGAAAAAGATCAAGGCAGTGTCTGAAGCGGGGGTGGGCAATAATTTTTTGCCAGGGGGCCACTTCCGAAATTTCTGAAGTGCCCTCAGGCTGCACCGGAAGGGGTGGGACCAGGATAATTCTCTGCTTCCCCACCTACAGCCTTTGCCCCGCCTCCCAGAGATTCCCCCAGGCACCCATGCCCCTGGTGGTGGAAGGAGACTTTGCGTACTCCCCCTTCTGCCCCAAAGCCAACCAGAGCTTGGGGGCAGGGAAGCACACGAAGTCTCCTACCTCCCTGTCAGGAGCGCATGGCGCTTCTAGGTGCTGCGCACTCCTCGCAGGGTGGGGGCAGGGCGGAGGAAACTTTGGGAGCGGGGGAGTGGTAGGGCCTCCGTGAGCTGGATTAACCCGCTTGGCGGGCTGGATTCATCCCGCGGAAGCCCTTTTGCCCACCCCTGCTCTGAAAGGGTGTAAAATGGTTTGAGTACTGCAGCAACTGAAGGTGTGAGTGGTAATTCAGGGCCACAACCAAAACTGATGCTTTGCTGTTAATGGCTGTATTATTGAAGTATGGGGTGGCTGTTGGCTATTATTTCTGCATTCAGTGTCTCTTCTGTTGGGGTTTATAGTATCTTTGGGGAGGAGGGAACTGGATTGCTCGAGGTCTTTGCAACATTGGTGTCTTACTATATTTTCTGTGCCAGTATGTAGCCCCTAAAGGAATGGCCTTGAGTCCTTCAGCATAGGAAGTGAAGCCTTTGTCTTCTCTGCAAAGAGTTTGTATCCCTCAAATGAAAGATCCTCCCCTGTCATTTGTACTTAAGTTGGTAGCCCGGAAAGGTGAAGCCAGCAAGTTCTCTTCATCACTACTATTATTGACACAGACTGTTTTTCGGTATATAATGCTGGCTGTAGTGCCACCATTGCTAGCAGTTGGTCCTTCGGAATGATGGCTTTAATTGTTCACTGAACATTTGGAAGTGACAAATAAATTCACCTTAAAAACTTCCTCTTATTGTTCTGTAACTTCTACCAGACAAGATGGGTGATGTTTATAAGGACCGTGTCAGCTCATGAGTCACTACTTATTAAAGAATTTGGTGATTTTAAAATTCCATAAAATTCACCAGAATTCATCAGCAGTACAGAGACCTACTCCTCCAATCTTCACAGGGGATTGAGGAATTTCTGTACCAGGAATGGTGAGATGCTGCTAGCCAGAACCTGGATACTAGAGTTTCCGGCCTCCTTTCATGTGAGGAGCACCGCCCCAAAGAATGGTGATGTATTATAAAATGCATCTTTGAAGAAGATAAGAACTGGGATCTTGATTTTCAGGGATGTCTGTTCAGATAGTTAACCCTGAACATGATTCCAGACCCTTTCTAAAAATATGCCTCAGTTTTTAGTATATCACAAAACTCACAAGGGTGCTAAAAATTAGCTGAGTTAGACATATAAGCACGTCTATAGAGGAACTCATCAAGCCCTTCTACCCTTGCAATCCACTTAGCTGTTTCTAGCTTAAGCCAATTTTCAATTGATAAACGGCCAAGTTTGCTGATGAGCTGAAATCCATGTTCTTCTTCCAGTTTCCCTCATTAGTGCTCTAAATGCTGCTGTTACATGTTTAAATAAGTGTACAAAAGTCAAGTGTGTGAAGCCACATGGCCGTTCCAGGTAAAAACACCTTTTCCTACTACTTGGGCAATGGTGAAGTTCCAGATTCAAGATGGATTGCTGTGTAATAAAAGAATTTAGTGTACGGGAAAGTGTTTCTACTAACTCAGCTGCCCAGACTACAAGGTTAATAACAGTGAAAACTGGACTTAAGGCACGTTGGGACCAGATCACACTGTAGAATTTTTAAATTTTGGATGTAAACATCCTTAGAGAAATCTCATTTCTTAGATGCTCCATGCTGAAAATTGTACTTCGGGGTTGCTTTTAAGACCTTCATGTCACTTTGGTGGGTAACAGAGCTAAACATCTTTGGAAACTGTATCCTATGTACTTCTCATGTATCAAAGAAATCTTGTATGGGCATTTTCCACCCAATAATCTTAAGCTTTTTAGATCTTTATATATTTGGCATGAATCATTTGTAGTTTTATGTGACCAAGGAATCTGATTAATCTTCCTAACTCTTGGAAGAAAAAAACAGTTACAAATGGCCCTTCGAAAATTTGCAGCAGTGTCTGTTGAATCTTCTTCAGTCTTCTTCTTCTGTTCAGTATCTTTATCAATGGATTAGATCAGGGTGGGCAGGAGCTGTGGGAAGTACGGGCTGGGCCACCACTTCCTGCAGCTTCCATTGGTCAGGATCGGTGAACTGCGGACAACAGGAGCTGCGAGTGGCTGTGCCTGCAGTTGTGCAGGTGAATGAAGCATCTTGTGGCCCACCAGGAGCTAACCCCGGTGAACTGAGTCCAGCCCATGAGCCACTTATAACTCACCCCGATTTAGATAATGGCATGAAGAGACTTTATAAAGTTTGTGGGTGACACAAGGGTTGCAAGTGCTTTGGAGGATAGAATCAAAATTCAAACTAAAGAAATGGACAAACTAAAGAAATGATCTGAAGAAACTAAAGAAATGGCCGGAGATAAACAGGATGTTGTATCAATATCACCTCGTCCAACTCCAAATCTCAAATCATCTGCACTCTCAGCAGCAACTCTATATTGCCCCTTTTACTATAGTACATACCCATATTTCTCAGTTTGTTTCTTGACATTTCCATTGAGTGTCTTGCAAGCCGCCTTCAGGTTGTTGTTTTTTTGGTGTGAATGCCAGAGTGATTTGTGAATGGTGATTTTTACATCATCTCTGCTTTCGCCTCCTTTCTAGTCACCTTCCTTCTCACGTGGATTGATACCCTGGCACCTAAATTTCTAAACAAGTAGCTCGCGCTACAGTCAAACTGAGACATGTACGGCAATATTCTGCTAGAGCAATTCTGCTCAAGTGGTGGGGCACAAGCTAGAGCAAGCGGTACCTGATGAGTTGAATCCCCACCAGTGAGGATGTGACAAAATGCTGGCTCTCTAAGGCTCACTGGGAAATTAGACAGGAGACAGTGCAATCTCCTCCTGTGGCTACTGCAAATGCTTCCTTTTGTCTCTATTCTTCCCTCTTCTACCCATCACCTAATCCCAGAGCACCTCCTAATTCCTGTTTCCCATGTCCATACCGTGGCCTGTATCACATAGGGGAAGCATCTGCTGATTGTGTTATGCAGCCAGGACTTGCCTTGGTGCTCAGAAATGCACAGGTGGGCAAAAGGAGGAGAGGTTACAGAGAAGAAATCCCAAAAGCATTTTCCTCGTCTATTGGCAACAGCCTCTCTGACTCAACAATTTAGACTCACAGGCGTCCCATTCAGCTGCAGCAGTCCCAACCAAAAAATGGCTTGTAAATGACCATTTTACGCCCCAAATCTCACAAGATTTTGTGGATGAAAAGGATTCTAGGATGTTGAGGGTTGCAGGACTTTAGCTGGCCATTTAGTGAGTGACAGACCAAAGAATGTTGACGGTCACTCTTAAGTGAGCACAGAGAATTCATGTAAGGACAGCTGGATTCTATTCCTAACTCTGTCCTGGACACTCTGTGTACTGCAGTACTGTAAATATTACTTAACAATTTAGTCACTTAATCTCGCCATATCACAGTTTACTCATCTGTAAAATCGGAATGATAATATTTTTCCTCTCAGAAGGGTGTGCCTAAATTAAAATGCCCAGACACCCTTCCATGGAAGGCTCTATGGAATTGCTTAACATTTGTTTGTTAATAATGATAGCTTCTTGTGCCAACAGTTCATCACCTGTTTCAGCATTACTTATTTTCTATCATGTGAGGTAACTATTTTTTTCATTTTGTTGTTTAAGTGGCAGTGGCTTTTGTGATGACTCGATTATGCTTGTCAAAGCAGAGGTTTATTCTACAGTTAAAGATCAATTTAGAATGTAAAATTGCAAGCAAGGAGACAAATTATGGTAAAAGGATGCTTTCAGAATTGTAGCCACCTTTGTTACAGAAGTATAAATAGTGCAGCATATTGGTTGCAAGAACTTAAAAAATGTTCATATTGAAACAATACTAAAAATTAAGTACATTCTGAATATATCATCCTATCAATGATTCACGAAACTCCCCATCCCCCAAAACACCCTGTCTGCTGATATCATGGTTTCACCTTGAAGTTGTTCCACTGCTGCCTGGATACTAAAGTTACACCACTAAAATTATTGTGAGGTAAGACCGCTTCCTTAAATTTCAGTGTAGCCAACGCATTCATTTCAGAACAGTGCATGATATGAAATATCCATATTACACAACAAACTGTGTTAAAAGAACATTAAGGTTGCAAAGTCAAGCACTAAACAGTTAAGGAGATGCCTGAATTAAGGTTGCCATGCAACTTTAGTGTGGCCCCATTGGGTGTATGCATCATGCACTCTTTAAATAAATAACTCCCTCCCCTTCAACCTTCTCTAAGCACCAAAACTTAGCATTGATTTTTAAATGGCATTTCCTAGGTTTAAAAAAAAAGAAAAATGCAAAAAGAGACATTCCATCATGCAGAATTACACAGACATCCACAGGGATCATCAGCAGAGTTCCAACCTTTAAATCTACAACAAAAATGACTGGTACTTGAGCTAATGGAGTATCCTATAGTAACAGTAGGTTGTTATCCTCTATATGGCCAACCACTCAAGGGGTAAATGAAAGTTATTTTGCAAGAGGGTTTTCACTGTTATTTGCTGATAGCAGAGGAGTGCTGAATCTCAGGAATCTTTGGATCCATTTCATGCTCTGGAGAAGTGTGCACTCTGGTGGTCAGACACTTCTTTCTCTGTTTTACCTGGCCTGAGTTTTCTGCCCTTGTCCCTGTAGTGAGGTGGCTTGGCCTCCTTCTGACCCGGAAGGGGAAGAACTCCCCAAAACACCCACCCTAGTGAGCAGGGCCAAAGCAACTCAGCCCTACCCACAGAAAGCAGAGAGGTAGGGCTGGAAGTATAAAGGCTGGAGCTAAGAGCTCAGTTGGGCCCCAGCTGCGGAAGAAGCCAGATGTCTGAGGTCTGGAGGTAGTAGGCTCAGCTGCACCACCTGAAAGAGGAAAACTGGCCAGGACTATCAGAACCGCTGACAGTTGGAGCTGAAGGAAACTCTGCCAGAGGCTTCATTCCCTGCAGACCTGGAGAAGCTGGGACCAAGCCAGGTAGTCCCACAGAGAGAACTGGGAAGTAGGCCAAGAGGAGCTGACTCATGTCTGGCTGAAGATACGGAGATAATCTCGTCAGTGGGTTGCAGTCAGGACTGCAGTGGCAGCCGGAGTCACCACTCTTAGGGCCCCGGGCTGGGATGCAGTGCAGCGGGCAGGACTGCATCTCCCTGCCATTCCAGTCCCTGTGTGGCAGTGTCCCCCTATTTGGGGGAAAACACCTGCGACTGTCAGCTCTTTGTCTGACCGCTGCTAACAGGCCCAGCCCTAGGGCAAGGCGAGCGAGGCAAATGCCTTGGGCCCCGTGCTGATGAATATTCACCATCTACCAGCCGGGCCCTAGGCCTCGCTCCCAGCATCCTGCTTTGGGCCCCACAAACTCTTTGGCTGGGCCTGGCTGCTAAGCCTGAGAATAGGCCTCAGCACCTTGAACGTATTGCTGCCCCGCCCTGAACTAGGGCCAGGGCATACTGATTCTAGAGTTGCCAGGTGTCCGGTTTTGAACCTGACAGTCCGGTATTTGAGGGTTCTGTCCGGGAAACAAATTGAGAAAATACCAGATATATAAAATGTCCGGTATTTTCTAATTAAGTAAGTTTTATTATTATTAAGAGTATCAGTACGTAGTTATGTACTGCCTGGCTGGTAGACACGCTCACACTGCGCAAGTGTGTCTACCAGCCAGGCAGTACGCAACTACACGGCGGGATGGGGGGAGGGAATCCCCGGGGCCAGACTCACTCATGCTTTGCTGGGACCATGCACAGGATAGGCAGCACTCTCAGATTTGCATGCGCCTGGGTCAGTCCCCTTCCCCGCCGGCCAATTCTCTCCCCGCTGCTCCCCCGGCCTTCCCTGCTCCCCCCAATCTCCCCCGGCCAGCCCCACTCCCTCCGACCAGCCCTGCTTCCCGCTGGCCGCTCTCCCTCCTCCCCATGTCCCCTGGCTAGCCCTGCTGCCCCGACTCCTCCCCGCCAGCCCTGCTTCCTGCTGGCCAGCGCCCTCCCCTCCCAGCCGGTCGCCCCCTCCATCTGAGATCAAGTGTGTCCGGTATTTTTTTTTGAGGCCACCTGGTAACCCTAATTGACTCCTGCTTAGCCTGCATATAGGGCTGAGTCTGCCAACTGTTTGCTGTCCTGTCTTGAGCTACAGGCCCTGCCCTGAAGCAGGGCCTGGGCAGGATTAGTAACCCAGTGTGATTAGTAACCCAGGATTAGTAACTCAGTTCCTTGTAGAGAGCAGGTTGGCCTCCCTCTGACCCTGGATGGCACCCAGGCTCTGACCAGGTCCAGTACAATCCTCCAAGCCTATTCCTGCCCCAGTCCTGTCTTTTTCCCCTCTCCCTGGCTCCTTGCCCCAGTCTCCTCACATAGCCAGTCCCAGTGTCTCTGCACTAGCTCCTTGTCTGAGCTCCCGATATTTCCTGCATGCTGATTCCCAGTCTGGTTCTTTATCCCAGTGTACAGTAATAAGCAAGAGGGTGCTTTCAGAACTGCTAGGCACTTTGCAGAATGTGTTGTCAAGTAAGAGTGATTAATTATTTTCCAAAGAATATAATTTTATTCAATAATAAAACCAGTGCAAAGAAAAATCTGTGCAAATTTAAAAGACAATACATTAAAAATGTATGTTAATGAAGCAGAACAATGGGAAAGAACATGTCCATTTTGCCTACGCATATAGGAACCGTGGCTTTTACAGGTCAGTGTATGTGAAGCTGTAGTTGTCCTTAATCTCCCCTAGGGCAGAGTGGTAGGGGAAGGATGAGGCCCCTGATACCATGTGGAAAGTTGAAGGGGGATATAGGGAAGTGCTGTATTGCTGTTTTTTATGAACTGCAAAGGGAGGCAAGCCTGTTAGTGTTTGACCCATAGGTCCACAAGAATTTTCAGCATCTGTATTTGCTGCTGGAGAAACCCCATTATGTCCTTTGCATCACTCCCTCTCTCTCTCTCCTTTTCTTTGCTGAGACTCTTGGGCCTTTCTCCTCTCCAATCTTTCCTTCTCCAGGTTGTCATCCAGGCTCTCTGGTTACACACTCCACACATGCTCCGGCTTTGAACAGACAGGAGATTGTGGGTCTGATGCAGCACTAGCTTGTAGAACATATCATCCCAAGTCATCTTCTTTCCCAAGTCCTCCTCATCTGGCTCTATGGGCATGGAGAGGGAAACCCTCAGGACCACAATGGCAGCAGCCGTAGAGCTAATACAGAGGTGCCACTGTCAATAGAGAGACAGTGCAAAGTGAAAGTTAAGATTTAGAATTCGCTTCCCTAGAATTTTAAATAAAACATGCTCATTGACTGCTCTGCTTTGGAGTGCTGGTGCATGGCACCACACACCATGACGAGCATGGCCTGGCAGGGGTGAAGGGAACTAGAAGGGAACAGTTTGGCTGCATGCAACTATGAGTACAGGGCAATGGCACTGAATATGGGCAACATTTTCCCCAGGGGGGGGTGATGATTTAAAAAAAAAAAAACTCCAGCAGCACAGCTGCTTTTGGTGTCCAGAAGCTGCTAGGGCCCACATGCTTCTGGACACGTTATTACGTGCTTCTGGATAACGTTGCTTCTGACGACGTTATTACTGACTGGCATAGGAGAGTGTCTGGACACTGAGGAAAAAATAAGTCTGTCCTCCCCTACCCCCGAAATCTTTCAGAGAGAGCTGCAAGGTACCACCATGAAAGTTTCATTGAGATCACTCAGGAGGATTGAAGGGACATCTCTAACCCTAACCTCTATTGGCAATGATCAGTACATAATAATGCTACCGCTCTCTGTGGCGCTGCTCCCTCTTCTAGATTGAATGCATTAATTAAAAGTGAACAGCTGTGTCCTATTAAGTTAGGGGTGCCACCAGCACTTCACTGCAAAGGGAAATGCAATTACACACTTACCCAAGGCTCTGCGCCCTGCATCAGGCCTGCCCGCATCCGCCTGCCGGCACTGACTGCACTGCAGCGGTCTCAAACATGTCCTGTCTCACAGCATAGCTGGATCCCTTGTTTGCATGTCCATCCTCCTTTCTGGTCATGCCAGGGGCCTGTGGCCTGGGCGCCGTGGAGGTATCCCTGGTGGTGGCATGCAGCAATTTGTCAAAGCAACTGGTCTGTGGCGCGGCAACTGATCAATGGTTGGTCTCACTGGCCTTCTGATATGCCTGAGGCAGCTCCTTTGCTTTCGGGCGGCAATGCTGCCAGTCTCTGTCATACCCCTTCTCCAGCATCCTTCCTGCAGTCTGCTCATAGATCTTTATGGTTGAGTCTGTAGTCGTGCAATCTCTTCTCATCACCGGCCCAACAGACCCACGATCTCCTGTCTACTCCAAGTCAGAGCACGTGTGGAGTGTGTAGCCAGCCTGGTCAGTTGCACATGACAACAGAGAGCTGCTAGGTGCGCTCACCAAGCTGGACAATGAGGAAATGGCATTTCAAAACCCTGAAGGGCTTTAAATGGGAGGAGAACCTTCGGGTCTCCGTGACCCCAGGGCAGACTCAAGCATTATGGGACAGCTGCTGTAGGACTGTCAGGATCGAAATAAGTTATGCAGCACCTACACTTTCACAGCATGAACCTCAGTACATCAGCCAGTCTCATCACCGCTGAAGGAGGGGGTGTTATTATGTTGGCATAATGGGACATTTACGTAGGTGGGAGAGAAATTTAAGTGTAGACCCATGCGCAAATAGGTAGATGCAGGACAGCTTATGTCAACCTAACTTTCTAATTCAGACCAGGACCGAGACTCTTTCCTTTGACTGAGCAATTGCTGAGGACACAATGAGATCAGCCCCTGGGGACCAGGCTCATCAGACTAATTAAGCAGTGGTTTGATAGATATGACAAGTAAACCCATTTAGCTTTTAAATGGAATACAGGGTCTGAAGGGTGGTAATAGGTTTAAAATTGGGGTCCTGGGCTTGGTGCTCTGTTGGAGGGATGGAGAGTTTTCTTCCATCGCCTCCCCACCCAAAAAGTAATAAAATACTAGATCTGTTTTAAAGACTTCCTTTAACATGGAAAATCATGACATGAACTGCCTAGTTATTACACATACACAAAGGGCAATAACTGCTGATTTACAGGAGATGCCAGTCATACTTAAATGAATCAGCTGTTATACTTCAAAAATACCTAGTTTGCACATTGAAACTTAAAATATTTTTAGCTTTAGTGCCATTATAATACATCAAGACAAAGTACTGTGTAACCCACACACCTACTGGGTATGGTTCACTGTCCCATGCAGTGGTACTTAGACCACTTAGGCTATGTCTACACTGCAGCGCTATTTCGGGATACCAGAAGTATCCCAAAATAGCTATTCCACGTCTTTTGAGTGCGCCCATTATTTCGAAATTCAATGGGCTCACTATTCTGACGTCCAGCGATTTATTTCGAAATAAGTGCTGTGTAGACAGCTATTTTGAAATTGATTCGAAATAAGCTATGCAATTTGCGTAGCTCAAATTGCGTAGTTTATTTCAAGCTGCAGACGCAGTATAGAAAGAACAAGAGAGTGAGAGAGAGAAAGAAAGAAAAAAAATGAGTTTGCTCTACAGCCTTATATGAAAGCCTGCTGGATTTTAGCTTAAGCTGTAGAGGCTCAAATACTAAGCTCCAGAGGTCCCAGGTTTGGTTCTGCCTGTTGGCGTTACAATTATACAACTTGATTTTGTTCACTCTCGTTGCACAGAGCTGTCCTGGAATATTTATTACTAGAGGACCTTCTTTTCTTCATTGCAGTTGTTGCTGCTGTCAAGTAGTTTTAAGAAACACTGGCTCTACCATTGGTCTCTCAACATGCATATAAGTGAGTGAAAGAATAAGGGAGTGTGGGGGACCTTATTTTGATTTATGGCTCTCCCCCCCAAAGGACTTGTAATAAGAAGATGGATACAATGCACATAGAGATACTTTAATCAGCAATCACAATATTTGATTATAAAAAAGCCTACCTTAGGAGAAGAAGAAAACTCCTTCATTGCAGGAACAGCCGACATATTCTCATTTGTTCCTGTCTCTGTCTTTGGTGAGAAGACTGGTGGTCCAGGAGCCTTTCTTTTCATCTTCTCTGTTTCTTGCAGTGAAATAACTTGTTTTTTTAAACCAGGGCTTGATTTTGGTTCATAAAATGGATTTGATCTAATTAAAAGAAGAGAAACAAATTTCTTTGCTAGCTCTTTGCACTTTCAAAACAAAAATAAAAAAATTGATTGTTTTGATTGTGCTGTTGTTGCTTTTTTTTTTTGGAAGACTGATGAATTGATGAATGAATTATGTACAGCCAGCAATTGCTTTAAGCCAACATTTACAAAACTGGGTGTCTAAAGCTAGTTCCAAAGTCCATAAATTGCAGCCTACAGAAAAGTAGCCAGGCACCAACAAGTCTCACTGAAACTAATAAGAAAATAAGAACGGCCATATTGGGTCACACCAAAGGTCCATGTAGCTTAGTATCCTGTCTTCTGACAGTGGCCAATACCAGGTGCCCCAGAGGGAATGAACAGAACAGGTAATCACTAAGAGCATGTCAAAATTCGAAATAAAAATTCCCGAAATAACAAAATCGAAATAGCATGTCCCCACTACAGGGGAGCCTCGAAATTAGTCCAAGGTAGGCTCCATTATTGTGGATAGCAATAATCGAAATAGCAGCAGCGGACCATCCACACTAATGCTATTTCGGGGGAAAAAAATTAGAAATAAGCATTATTCCCCAAGGAAAGCAGGAGTACGGATTTCGAAATAACTAGCGCATTATTTCGAAATAACTCCCTAGTGCAGACCAGGGCCAAGTGATCCATCCCCTTTTGCCCATTCCCAGCCTCTGACAATTAGAAGCCAGAGACACAATCCCTGGCCATCCTAATAGCCCTCCATGAATTTACCTAGTTCTTTTTTGAACCCTTTGGTGGAAGCTGCAAGTGCTAAGCAACTTTGAGAATCTAGAGACATGTTTAGATAACTGAATGTGGATTTTGGAGCTGAACTTTAAATACCTATGTTTGAAAATTTTGGCCTCAGTGTATATACAGTGAAAGTCAAGTACATTTTCATTTCAATCACAAATAGCCACCATATTATTCTCAGAACACTTAATGGAACACAAAAAAGCACAGAAAAATAATGGCTAATGTTGTTTGCATAGATAAATAGCCATAATTTGTTGTTCACATTATTTGGCTAAACATCTTTCAAGAAACCCATCTTTCAAGTATTTATGTGTAGTCTGATGCACTATCATCTAACATAGAGAGCTGTACCTCTCTATGTTAAATAAAATAAGCACTTTCCTAGCATTTACATTTTTTTGCCAGGCCTCCAATGAGTCTTATGATAATTCATAATACAAGAGCTTCTCCTAAGCATTTAAAGTATTTACTTTCATCATGTAAGACAGCCAGCAATATTGTATCTAATAAGGTTCCTTCTCCATATTAAGCTAATTTATCCACTCCTCTTATCTTCCATTCTTTTCAATTTGTCCAACAACAGACCACCACTTATAAAAATAATCCTTTACCATTCTACTCTTTCCACGAAGATAAATATAAATATTATTGGTTGAACTCTGTGCTCATGCAGTGACATAACACATTTCCCCGGACATACCTACATACAATTTAAGGAAGTGCAACACATCAATAATAAACAGCCTCGGTCCCCTGAATTCATTTTTCGATGGAAACAATATTGTATCCAGCATATCCATTCCAAATTTTCCTTGCAGTGCTACAGAACTAAACTGGTAGGCAGTTTTCAGACAAATGCACTAACACACTCTTTCCTTTCCATTTAACTTAAAAAAAACCTTCAAGAATATTTTAGTTTTAAGCTATTTCCCTCATTTTATTGAAATGCTTTAGAAATGACTTTGGTGCTGTTTTGCTTCTGTCTCCTTTATCAGTAAGCAGGAGACAGCAATTGTTGCATTAGCCCACAGAGAATAAGTCTACCCCTGAAGGGTGAAGCTTACTAAACATATCTTTGGGACTCTGGGAAGGGAGGAAGAAACTCAAACAGCCATTCAACAACAGGCTTGGTGCTTGAAGTTCACCTTCCTGTGGGACTCTTGCTGTTTATTACAGAGAAAGATATAGATAACGAAGTGAAAGGAGAGATTAAGACTAACATAAGTAGTCTGCCGACTGAAGACATCTTCGAGGTGCTCTCACTTCAGCATTCATCAAATGCAAAAAACACTAGTGAAATCAAAGTTAAGATGGGGTAGCAATAACAGTTTAAACAAAAAAGGATGGACATGCTCCATGGGAGGAGGAGGAAGAAAAAGGACAGTATTCAGTTTGGAACAGAAGACTCAACAGTACCTGTCAATTGTTCTAATTTTGCTGGAAACCTTGTTGAGCTGTCTTCAAACATTACAGAGTTCAAAGGAAGGTGAAAATAAAAATGGAAAAAGATAAAGTGTGAAGAACAATATGTTTATACGAGATCACAATGTTTTCTTTAGTTTCACAAATTAGTCTTCTGGCAAGCCAACAAATGCACAATGTTTTGACAATGAACTAACTGGTCCTAAACAATTTTACTTAGAGAATTAGAGAAATTATGTGCATTAGGACTTTTCTGAGAAGTTAATGTTAATTTGCTGTGAGTAAAAAGTTCAGATTAATGGGAGCAAAGAAATCTGAGAGCTGGGTGGAACCACATTTTATAATTAATTTTCTTACATTCCTGCTCTTCAATAAAGACTTTTACCACAGCACATTTACTAAGAAGCAAGGCCTACAATTAAGCAAGTTGTAGGCTTATTTAGGATTTGCCATAAATACAGACTATATCTACACTGAGCGTATATTAAAGGCAGAACACACTGACGTTACACTTTTCATCACATTTTAAAAATCAGTCCTAAAAGTTTCTTTGAACTGTTAATGTAAATAAGACTCCTAAAATATCAAAAGCATGAAATGGGCTTAGGTTTCTAGTTCTTGTCATAATGGTATATTATAGGGCTGTCGATTAATTTAAAAAATTAATTGTGAATAAAAATCACAGTTTTTAATCACGCTGTTAGAATATCAATTGAAATTTATTAAATATTTTTGGCTTGTTTTTCGACATTTTCAAGTAAATTGATTTCAATTACAATACAGAAAAAAAAGTGTACAGCACCCACTTTATTTTTATTGCAAATATTTGCACTGTAAAAATGATAAATACAAGAAATAGTATTATTCAATACATCTCATACAACAAAATACCATAGTTCAATCTCTTTATCGGGAAAGTGAAACTTACAAATGAAGAGTTTTTTGTTACATAACTGCACTCAAAAACAAAACAATGTAAAACTTTAGTCTGCAAGTCCACTCAGTCCTACTTTTTGTTCAACCAATCACTCAGGCAAACAAGTTTGTAAATAAAGAGTGGATAGCATTATCTCCCATAAATGTAAACAATGTCACCTAAAAGTGAGAACAAGTGTTAACGTGGCACTTTCATAGCTGGCATAGCAAGGTTTTTACGTGCCAGATATGCTAGACATTTGTATGCCTCCTTATGCTTCAGCCACAATTCTAGAGGGCATGCTTCCCTACTGATGATACTCATTTAAAAAATGCATTAATTAAATTTGTGACTGAACTTCTTGAGGGAGAATTGCACATTTCCTGTCCTGTTTTACCTGCATTCTGCCATATATTTAATATTATAGCAGTCTCAGATGGTGACCCAATCCACATTCATTTTAAGAACACTGTCACTACAGATTTGACAAAATGCAAAGAAGGTACTAATATGAGATTTCTAAAGATAGCTACAACACTCAACTCAAGGTTTAAGAATCTGACGTGCCTTCCAAAATTTTAGAGGGAGGAGTTGTAAAGCATTCTTTCAGAAGTCTTAAAAAAAAGTAACACTTCAATTTGGAAAATACAAAACCTGAACCACCAGAAAGTAAAATCCACCTTTCTGCTGGTAGCATCTGACTCAGATGATGAAAATGAACATATGTTGGTCCACTCTGCTTTGGACCATTATCGAGCAGAACCCATCACCAGCATGGACACATGTCCTCAGGAATGTTGGCTGAAGCATGAAGATACATCTGAATCCTTAAGCACATCTGCCATGTAAATATTCTGCAACACTGTCTACAATGCCAATGCCTGTTATCACTTTCAAGTGACACTGTAAACAAGAAGTAGAGGCAATACTATCTCCTGCAAATATCTCTGAGCAATTGGCTGAACAAGAAGTAACTGTAAAGTTTTACATTGCTTTATTTTTGAATTCAGGGGGTTTTGTACATGATTCTACATTTGTAAGTTCAACTCTCAGGATAAAGGGTTTGTACTATAATATGTGTAATGGAGGAACTGAAAAATACTATTTCTTTTGTTTTTTTGCAGTGCAAATATTTGTAATAAAAAATACAAAGTGAGCACTGTATACTTTGTATTCTGTATTGTAACTGAAATCAATGTATTTGAAGATGCAGAAAATATCCTCAAATATTTAAATGGTATTCTATTACTAACAGTGTGATCAGTCATGATTAATCACAATACCTTTTTAAATCACTTGACAGCCCTAGAAAATGATAATATAAAATCCAAGTTTTTAAGTCAGTGGATTTACTCCAGATTTACAGATTTGTAACACAGCATGTCTGGTTGCATGGTGAGCAAAACCAGGCAAATCTGGCTGAATGAATCTTGGTTTGAAGACATTAACTGGCGCATGCAGTCTGTGCTTCAACTATATTATGTAACCAATGGTTATAAAGGATTTTATCTAGAGAGAAGCTGAACTGTCCATCACAAGGTAAATCACCCAGCAAGTATCTCAGCAATCGTCAACACCGCAGTCAGTTGCTTGTCTACCAATCAACTTCAACAAGTTAGAAAACATAGTTACAACTTTCACCGACTCTAGGGACCTCCTTTAATTCAGCCTGGTTAATGAGAAATCATGGAACCAAATAATTTGATTTGAAAATAACTTCCATTGTTTATTTTTAGCTATTCAATAGGTTTTGGACTGGTATTACTGACTAATGAAAATAATTTTATTGAAAAGAGAATCAAAGTCTAAATGAAACAGAATTAAAAGAATAGGCTAAGTGTGATACTACAAAGGAGTGCAATTTAAATATGCATGTACTCATGCAATTTTCAACTGTTTAACCTTTATTTAACTTAGTAAACCAACTATTCTTTATTAAGGACTAGTCACCTGCCCATTTTGATTTTTTTTTTAAAAACATGCAAATACATTTTTTAAAATGCATAGGTAATTTTTGGTGCTTGCCTAAATTGAAAAAATGGCCGAATTAACTTTATTCAAACTTTGTACAACTTCCCATCTTTGACCTATGGCCAAAATTTCAACCCATAAGAGATTTGTTTGGAGCTTCCTGATAGAAAAATACCCTTAACAGAACATGTAAACTGTAGTACTGCTGTCACAATATACTTAAGATCATAAATGTTTTGCATTTATATGCATATTCAGACAATATCAGTGTACTTTGTAATCAATAATGAATCAAGTCTCAAATATATCATCTTAAGTAAATATTTTTACCAATAGAGAAAATAAGGCATGGAAGATGTTATGTATTTTCCCCAAGGTTACACAGCAATTCTGTGGCAGATCAACTCTCAGCATACTGAAATAGCAGTTATGTGTAGGGCTATAGATGGCTCTACAGATTTCCAGATTTTGCACACAAAACCAGGCTTCCTCTAACTTATTCCATTAGGGTTTTCTAATGTTAAGTAGAGATGTAAAATCCTGTGTAATTAGTCAACCGGTTAAATGTGAAGTTTAACTAGTTAACTAAATAAGGGGGGACTGCTCCAGCCTCCACTGTTGCAGCTGGCTGGAGCACCCACTGCCACAGGCAGGGGCTGCTCCAACGCGACTGGAATAGCCACTGCCTGTGCACCCCCCAAGCCCACCACGGACAAGAGCTGCTCTGGATGCCTGGAGCAGCCCTGCCTGTGATGCGCTCAGGCCGCTGTGGACAGGCTGTCCGTGGCAGGCCCCACGAGGCTGGAGCAGCCCCCTATCTACGGCAGGCAGGAGGGAGGTTGCTCCAGCCCCCACCTGTTATCCAGAACCAGTAAGCATCACCCATTAAAGTTAAACTTCCACATCTCTAACGTTAAAGCATTTTGCATTGGCATTTAACTTGAAAAAATCCCAGATCCCAGTACTAAGTAATTTAACATTTAGCTGTCACTTTTCTTAGGCATAAGACACATCCAGAGTTGTGATCAGAATTTAGCACAGAACTTGATCAAAATGTAAACCAGGCCTCACAGGCTATGGCTACACTGCTATTTTTTTGGCAGAAGAGGATATGCAAATCATGCTCTCATTTGCATATCTTCTTCCCATTCTTTTTGCGGAAGAGGTTTTGCTACTAAAAAGCCCCGTGCAGACAGGGCCATTTGTTGGAAAAAAACCCTTTTTCGCAAGATCCTTTAACCTCGATTTTTGAGGAATAAGGGATCTTGCGAAAAAGGGTTTTTTTCTGACAAATGGTTCCGTCTACAAGGGGCTTTTTAGCGGCAAAACCTCTTCCGCATAAAGAATCAGAAGAGAATATACAAATGTGAGTGAGATTTGCATATCCTCTTCCTCAAAAAAGCAGCAGTATAGCTGGAGCCACACTGGGGAAATCTAATGGCATAAATTTTCAGTTAAAAAATAAAGTCAGATTTCCATTATGTCATTCACCCTATAGAAGCAAGTCCCCAGGCGTATTCCAGTTCCCATTCTTGCCTATCACCCTCTTCTAAGTTCTCATCTTTTAAAAATAATTTATTTCATCTTGTCTATAAGACCGTCCAAAATCCATGCTCTGCCCTCTTGAAAGGATAATGGGACTAGGCACCTGATTTTAGAAGTCTGCTCATCTTTATTCCTGGTAGTGAGCATCAAATTTAACATGAACACAGAAAGAGAAATACAGAGTGATTAATAAAGGGCAAAAATGCATTGCTTTTCAAATGAGGAAGGGGAATGTCCTTTGGGATCCTTCTATTTGTCCTGTAGCCCTCCTATTACTCTCAAATCCATTCTCAATGAGAGCATCTACTCATTGGTGCTCAAAAACACAAACAGAATGATAGGCTGTATAAAGAGCGATATAGAAAACAATACTGAAAGTTTTATAATGCTGTTCTATGAATCGATGGTTTGCCCTTATCTTCAATATGTGTTTAGGTCTGGTCACCCCATCATAAAATAGATATACAGTAGCAGAAATAGGAGCATCCAGAGACGGGCGATGAAAATGATTAGAGACATGGAGAGACTTCTGTATGAAGAGAGATTGAAAAGGTTAGGACCAGCTAGCTCAGAGCAGAGACAAATAAGAGGGAACAAGATAGAGATATATAAGATAATGAAGGGTAAATGAGATGCTCCTAATTGTCCTTTTTTATTAAAAAAAAAAAAGTACAGTGTAACAGACAAGGAAACAAAAGGAATAATATCTGTGAAAAGGAAATGCATTTTACACAAGGCGTAGCTGGCACCTTACATGCCAGTGAGGCCTAAAACTTAGCTGGACTCAAAAAAGGGTTACAAATTTATACAGATAAGGATAGACACCATCACATTAGATAGAATGCTCAATGTGCAAAGGATAAAAAACCTCTCGGGCTTCATGGCACAAGCAAACCACAAACTTACAAGAGTGAGGAAAAGCTTCCCTAATAATTCCGTAACTGGTTTTCAGGGGGTTTCTTGCATTTCCCACAGAAGCATCTGGTGATTGATGTTACTAGGCAAAAGACTGATCTAGATGGACCAGTGGTCTGATCCGGCATGCCAATCCCTATGTTCCTAAACAGGCTTTGTGTCATAACAACCCACCCTCCAGAGCTGGGTCAATGCAGTGCTGCAAGTCTCCCACGCCCCCATTCTACTCCATATATTTAATAAATTGTCCCAACAACTTTACCCAGGCTTTACGAGAAGTAGGAGAGGTCTCCAGTGAGGAATATGATGTAAAAGTCTAATTTACTATGCTATTTAACACCTCCACCCTTCATTTTAATAATGAAAATGCAGGTCATCTTAGGTTTGAGTAACATTTACCCTAAGCGGGGCTGGGGAGAAAGAGGAGGGTTTTTTGTTTTACCTTTTGTTAAGAAAATAAAGCAAACAGGGACTGTAAATCCCTCAAGAGTCTGGAAAAATACAAAATTAAAACAAAACAAAAGCTGCCGTAACAAAGAGCAACTGGTATCCACAATCTCACCGACAGGAAGAAAAAACAAGCCTGCACTTTAAAACATTGCAGTGGCCTGTGTTGGCACACATTTGTTTAGGGGAGGGATGTGAGTGTAAGTAGAATAAAGAAAAAAAATCTTTCACTTGCCACTCGATTGTCACCTTTGTTTCCTTCCTCTCTTCTTCTCTTCCTCAGTCTTTGCTGTTCTCTGCCCCCATCTGTTTGTGTATGCATATTAATATTTCCCCCCAATCAGTGAGATATTAGGAATGTCTAGTGTCACTGTCAACAGTGCAATCATACTCTTGGTCTGGGAAGATACAGCAGCTAGAGTTGTTTGTTCAGAAAACAGACCCCCACCACCCCCACCCGCACCGCCCAACTGAATGGAGCTGGCAGAGAAAGCATTCCCAAATGCCAATTTTTCACAGCAGAACAAAAACAAAGCATAAAAAAATCCTGACAAAACTAAAACACAAGCATTCATGGGCACAGAACTTAAGAGAAAACAAAGCCAGTGCGCTAGGAACTTCTTCAGTTGCCTAGAATACAGCTATAAACAGCAAATATAAGGATGAAAATACAACACCTGAATTGCTATTAAATATAGAAGCCATGCAAGTGTCATGCCATTATAAATCTCATCAACTCTTTACAATTAAAAGTTAATTACAGTTGTAGTCTGTTTAACTGCTCATGTCTAATCACAGTAAATCCTTGCATGGGTGGTGCGGTTACTGAGTAATAACCGTACTCCTAGGGTGATTAAAGATACCAGCACACCTTACGTTTGCACCTTCAATCATCCCAAATTGCATGGCTATTGCAAAATGCCCTCACACCCTGTTCTGTTTCATTACTAGAATATAAGACAGTCAAGCAGTGTCTTATAACAATTGTAGATAGGGTTCTTAAGAGTCCACAGCTGAAAGGGACCATTTGTGACCATCTAGTCTGACCTCTTGTATAACATAGGCCATAGCACCATCCCCAAAATAATTCCTAAAGCAGATCTAAGATAAAAAACAGCCAATCCTGATTTTAAAATTGACAGTGATGAAGAGAAACAAATTCTAAGGAAGTGCACGGGGAGCTTCTCTACAGGATACCTACTCCCTTTCCCCCTTTCTCTCCCCCTCTTTCTCTGCCTCTCCCACCCACCTCTGAGAGTTTTTTCCTGGTGACTCAACATTTGTTATATATATTCCCAGATCTCTCAGTTTACCTAACATACACTCATCCTAAGCACTCTCACTTTTATTAATAGTTATTTTTTCTTACAAAAAAAGTTTGAGACAAGATAGGAAGGGCCAAGGCCTCCCTTTCTAAATCACTAGAAATTGCTCAGTGGAGTAGAAGAAGACAAAAAGCTTTCTTAAGATATGGGCAGAAAAACACCCTCATGGATCCTGTCAACATGCTTGGGAGACTGGTGAATTCTGTCCTGTGTATGTGGGCATGCACCAGCATGGTAGAATTCATTTATACCTTGAGATTATGCCATCAATCCCACTCATACTTGAAGATGAAATACAATGTTGCCTGTAAACTGGGTGCTCGTGCGGCTACTCAACAGAAATTCAAATGCCGTCCATCTGATTAGCAGAGCACCCACATCTAGGCTTTGTGTTTCTATTGGTGGTGTACATTTGCACATGACTTGGCCCACAAAAATATTATTTTGCACCCGGATGAAAAAAATCCGCAAATGAATGGAAAAGATTAGAGGGAATATTGATGAAATATTACAATATACTTACTCATCTAACTCTTCCTCTTCAGCTTTAGAAGTATCTGCATAGAGGTATTTACTCATGTCCACTGGTCTTACATTTTTCCTTTTTGCAGGTTGTGGAGGAGAATCTCTGATAGTTAAAAATGTTTTAGGTTCTGGATCTGGCTCATCAAATGGGTTCAGGTACTCTGGTTCATCTTCCCCTTTAAAGGGATTATAATTATCACTGTAGTAGGAGTCTTCCGGTTTTGAAGATGGAGCTATTTCAGAACTGTGTTCTATAAAAATAATTTTTAAAAAAATATTATACGCTGCGAAAGGTCAAGCTGGGAGGGGTTGCAACTGCTATGGAGGATAGGGTCATCACTCAAAATGATCTGGATACATTAGAGAAAAGGTCTCAGGTAAACAGGATGAAGTTTAATAAGGACAAATGCAAAGTGATCCAGTTAGGAAGGAACAATCAGTTTCACACATACAGAATGGGAAGCGACTGTCTAGGAAGGAGTACGGCAGAAAGGGATCTAGGGGTTATAGTGGACAACAAGCTAAATATGAGTCAACAGTGTGACGCTGTTGCAAAAAAAGCAAACATGATTCTGGGATGCATTAACAGGTGTGTTGTGAGCAAGACACGAGAAGTCATTCTTCCGCTCTACTCTGTGCTGATTAGGCCTCAGTTGGAGTACTGTGTCCAGTTCTGGGCACTACATTTCAAGAAAGATGTGGAGAAATTGGGGAAGGTCCAGAGAAGAGCAACAAGAATGATTAAAGGTCTAGAGAACATGACCTTTCAGTCTTTTTTCGTAGAATTGGGCTTGTTTAGTTTGGAAAAGAGAAGATCAAGAGGGGACATGATAGCGGTTTTCAGCTATCTAAAAGGGTGTCACAAGGAGGAGGGAGAAAAATTGTTCTTCCTGGACTCTGAGGATAGAACAAGAAGCAATGGGCTTAAACTGCAGCAAGGGAAGTTTAGGTTGGACATTAGGAAAAAGTTCCTAACTGTCAGGGTGGTTAAACACTGGAATAAATTGCCCAGGGAGGTTGTGGAATCTCCATCTCTGGAGATATTTAAGAGTAGGTTAGATAAATGTCTATCAGGGATGGTCTAGACAGTACTGGGTCCTGCCATGAGGGCAGGGGACTGGACTCGATGACCTCTCGAGGTCCCTTCCAGTCCTAGTATTCTATGATTCTATGTCTCATGAGGGATGGGGATTTTTGGAGGTGGTGGAGACAAACATTTTGGGTATGTCTACACTGCAATTAAATTTTTTTGCTTGTGTTAGGTGTAAGCTTTTAGGGATTCTTTTAAAGCCATTCTGTGGCCATTTGTCAAAGCTTTTATAAAATATGTCAGTGTTTAGAAAACAACCCAGATCAAATTATATTATGGGATAACAATGCAATAACTAATTCAGAAAGCTGCATACTTTGCTAGGTAAGAACAGCTACCTTAATTTGCAAAAGTGACCAGTGATCTTGGGAGTCTCAATTTCGGGACATCTTAAATGGTATCAGAAATGGTAAAGCATCTGTTTTTGAAAATCAAGCCACTTCGGGTTATTTCAGATTGGCAATTCAAAAACTGAGACACTCAAAATCACTTGAAAATTTAGGCTCCTGTTTGTAGCTTAAATCAAGTCAGGATTTTGTTGGTTCTAAGTCTTTAAGTGGGTAATAATAAATGAGATCTGTTACTGAGTTGCAACTTGGCACACTAAGGGTCAAACCCACAGTAATTTTGAATAGCCAAGTAATAAACCTGCCAGGGCAGGAGAAACAAAAGAACAGACTGATGTACTATTTACAACTGACACACTGCCCACTTTTGCATCAGTTCCTGCCAACTCTACCTGGCATGGTTCCATTGACAGGAACTTCTCATAGAAGTGTGTGGTACGCCTGGCAGTAAATATCTGTAGAATCAGATACTAAGTTCCCATAGGAATTAAGAACCATCCCAAACCTGACCACCTTCCTTTCTCAGTGTAAACGGCACGTGCATTCTCTAACATGCAGATAGAATATGCAGTTTAAAAAAAATTACCAAAAGCCCATCAAAACATTACATTGCATGCACAGTTCTCCCTGGGGGGGATGGAGGAAAGACAGAATGAATCACATGTGATAGCATTGCTTAATGCACTACTGAAAGGTGCTCAGATGTGATGGTGATGAGGAAGGTATAAGAAAAAGAATTAAGTGTTAACTCCCTATATTGCCAGGAACAATGAAACCATTATAAACTAATAAAGAGAATAATTCTTTGGAGATGCTACACAGATTTATCAAAACTTCAAGGCCTCAGAGGGATACATTTGAAAAAGAGGTAAGAGATAGTTTTATTTCCGTGGGAAGCTGATTTTAGTGACCCAACTGAATTTTACAGCAATAAGATGAACTGTAAAAATGGATCCAAATAAACACTACACATTTGCAAATAGTGAGCAGCAAGTAAGCTTCATAAATCCAAAGAACAAGATCTGAAAATGATAAAATTGGCATAAAAAAAGAGGCTAGGTAAGATTACTTCACAAGAAGGTTACAAAACACATAGAAGTTTATAAAACGCCAAATGAAGCGTGAAATGTCAATGAGTAAAGGCCTTTAAACAAAGAGGACAGAGAGATAAGGGAAGAAAGAAGCATTTGAAAAGTACAAAACAGGAGAGCCCTCAGGATTGGTCCACTCATTCACAGAAGACTTTATGAAAATAGGTTTATTATTTTTATGACCAATAACAACCAAGCAGCAGCACTTTAAACTTCTATCAGAAACCAAAGGAGGGAGAAATGGTCTGGGTAATTCAGTGATTACCTTTCACTTTTATGTTGCCAAGCCCAACCCAGGCTGATAAATGACTAGTCACAATATGAAAGGCTTGCATGAAAAGAGTTTGGTAGGTTTCCACCCACTCCCTAGTTACCACTAACTAGCACCCATCAGAGATGTCAAGGGCTAAGTGGGCCTGGCACCTGAACAATCTTCTTACCCTGAGAGATGGCTCTCTGCTCAGAACTGAGGTGCTCTTTGGGAGCATGTGATGGAGTAGGAATTTTTCTTAACATTTTGTATTAATATTGTGTGTGCCTTGCTTTCCCCTATGTGGGGCATGGTTAACTCAAATGGTGGGGAAAGGTTATTTACTCTTTGCAGAATCCCAGAAACACAGGTTTGACTGATGCCTAGCTGTCTGTGACCTGGGCTCCCGTGTCCATGGAGAGCCCAAGAAGGGAATGGTCACAGTTACTGCCTGGACACTTGGCACTTAGCAACTAAGGACCATGAATGTCCAGACCTCTGCATGAAGCCAGCCAGGTGTGACCAAAGGAGGAGGGCCAGGTGACAAAGTTTGCCTGGAAACAGGAACAAGGGACTGATAGGGGTTGTTAAGTGTGGGCTGCTGGAAGCGGGAAACTCTCCTGGAGTGGGACTGAAGGGGTCAGAGGGCTCTGTGTTCTGGCATGGACCAAGGACTATGCTGTAAATTTCTGTTCTCTGTGTTAACTACAGACTTCCTATCCTGTGCTCCAGACATCTAATAAGCCCTTCAACTTTTACAACGCTGGCTGAGAGTCACTCCAGTTTAAGGAAGGTGGGAGTGCATTGCTTCCTTTGGGTGTACAAATCAGGGGGACACACTGAAAGGCGCACCTAGTATGAAGCAGAGGTGCTAAAGGATTCAATGTTAGACCTAAGAAAGTAGTGAAACCAAGTGGTTTATCCTAGTGAGACTGTGACCATAAAGCGGGTCTGGCACACTGTTACAGAGCTGTTCAAGAACACCGGACTGGTGGAGCCACGACAGAGCAAGGTGAAATTTTCCCTGATGCTCTTCTCTGTGCCTATATAGAAGACTTCAAACTCCAGATTTGTCAATCTGGCACTTCTTGGAAACACTATTGTCAGCCACACATTTTATATATTTGTCACTATGTTTTGTTGCATTCTGCATACACTGACTTTATATGGAGATTTTCACATATTAACTACTCAAAACAACTTTGCAGAACAATTAATTTAGTTTAGTGTTGCCATAGTTTGATTTTTTGCCCTGCTTGTAAGGCAACTGCCATAAGATGGTGAACACATTTTTTGGACAGAATTCTGTTATTTTCTCTCCCCAAAGACTGTCACTATTTAGTGCAGCAACTACACAAAGAGAGAATATGCCTCAATTTTACACGTAATTGGAGAAGGAGATGTTCAATTCACATTGGCGATTAAGATTCCTGATATTGCTGTGTGGGTGCATATAATAATGTGAGGAATTTTCCAGAACAACAATTTAAATTTGTAGCATTTGGGAAAAAAAAGTTATGATTCATCAATGAGTGTGTAAATAATGAATAATTGTGTGAAATGAATTCACCACCTTCTGCATCAGGATCTTGAAATGGATTTAATTCTGCTGCATCAGGATCTCCAAATGGATTGGAACTGGAATTGGCCAAGTCTTGCTCCTCTTCATCCAAAAAATTAAGCTTGTTGATAAGCTCTGGTGGGGAAAAAAAATGAAGCATTGTTTAAATATGGCCAGAGCCAACCCTGGATATTTACTGTTCACAAATTCACATTTCAAATTCAGAAAATTCACACCAGTGGTCCCTGAGAACAATGCACTAGAACACATTACCAACTGCAGATCTAAACTAATGTATTTTGTAGCACACCAACATTTCCAGCCAGAAGAAATGAATGTTCATTGATGAGTACTAACCCACTACACAGCCACACCAGCCTTCTGGACTTAACCTGATTCAGTAAGTTTTGCAGTGGATCTAGAAAGTGAAGTACAGCAACCTGATTTCAAAAAATGAATGATTCATATATTTGTTCACTGTCAGTTCTCTTATTTACAGGTAACATTCATGTAAAGTCAGAGAAGGAACATTCTATCAAGTTATAATGGTTAAGTATTACTCACTGCACAAATTGTGTTTTAATTATGTGGTTTTTCTTTCCCATTCACAATCATGTGACAATGCAGTGGCTGAAGAGAGACTCTCTGTCATGTTGGTACCTGTTGGATGCACTACAAATTACTGAAAATCACATTGGATGGGAAGCACAATGATAAAACTTGACAGCTGAATACAAACAGAAGCCAAAAGGTAACAGGTCACAGTAAATACAGACAATCAGAAACAGAAAGAAAGGAGGAAAGCTCATAGACCTTCAGAGGAACTGGCTGATTTAGCTGAAGGCATATTTGCTTGCTTTATGCAGTCATCTTGATCTTCATCTAAGCTGCTCAGAGCATTCAACTGGTTTACAATTTCTGTAAACAGAAGCCAGTCAAGACAAATATAAGGTAGGGTCATTTAAAGAAAAAGCAGTAGAAAGCATGCTGTTACTAGAGAAACAGGGAAAGAGAGGACACTTATTGTTAATGAAAAGAATACATTCAGAATGAATCATTACAGCGATATATAATACACCTATGCACCTGTACGGAGTGCTTCAGCACTATTTTAACCAGAAAGAACACATAAGTACATAGTGAACAGTTTTTGATGGGTGCTCACTACCAGCAGTTTTAAGGTTAACAAAAAACTTAAGATTAACACCTATATTAATCCAAAAATGAGGTATGCTAAATATAATTTTACTTTAACCGTTTCCGTGTTCATAAGTAAAACTTGAAATTAATAGCATAAAATTAGCTTAATACAAAAAGTTTGAGGCCAGGGCAATATCAGACATACAAACTTTGATTATGCTTCATTAAGAGCCAATCTCCATCAATTTTCTACCTAAGATACAACCAATTTTATAATTACTGTAAACAACATGGTCACTAAGGGCACATCTGCACAGCAGGGCTAAATTCAAAATAAGCTATGCAACTTGAGCTACACTAATTGCGTAGCTAAAGTCAAAATAGCTTATTTCGACTTTTGGCACTATCTGCACAACAGTTATTTCGAAATAGAGATCTCGTCCCCCAACTTTCCTTCCTCCTCATATAATGAGGTTTATAGGAGTCAGAGTAAGCAGTCTTCCAGCTCTCTATTATTTCGACATTATGTCGAAATAACTGCTTATGTGTAGACGTGGACAATGTTATTTTGGCATAATGTCAGTTATGTAGACATAGCCTAACATATTACAAAATAAACCAGGCTTCAGTAATTTGGGACAGATTCTGCCACTTTTATTCTTAGTGAGTAATATCTTACTTATTGGATAGTTAGCAAGGTGATTAAGGGCAGGATCTAGCTCTTTCGGAATAGCTCTGAAACCAACATTTTAAAACAGAACCAAATATCTCCACTAAGGTTCCTTTTGAGCTACATTGTATTGCTACTTTTAGCTTTATGCGCTTGCTTAAAATGGTGCGCACTCAACTTGGAAGAAATTAAGATATGATGATAAAGCCATAGGAAAAGCAAAGGCAATTCATAAGCCATCACTTTACAATGAAACAAAGGCTAAAAACTGAAGAAAGTATTATATAAGCACCAGTCATGACTCCATAATTAAGCTTGAGTTGAGTTTTGACTTAAAGATCCAATTAATTAATTAAAGATGAAGAACACAATGTATCCTCCCAAATTTACAGCACAGCACTTACTCCACCATGTAGAAACACCGTGAGTGTTTTTTTTTTAAATGTAATAATCTTTATAAAGCAGTTTATGCTAATATGGACTATCAGTTATTATGCATTAAGCACAGTGGCAGGGTAATTGCATAGTGTCATTACAAGGTGGAGACCACCTTGAGGTGTCTTATATGTGCACATCCTTGGAATGTTTTACCTTTCAGTTACTGATACGTACTCAACAACTAGTTTGTGTCTGGGAAAAGCAAAACTATCTCTGTAAAATAAAGTTGCTGAAATAGAAATCTCTATTTTCCAAACTGATAAAGAAAAGAAACAAGTTGCATGGAGGTGAAAACTGAGCAATGTCAATGTTGCTCTAACTAATGCTGAGCTGTGCATAGCTCCTCAGGGCACCGAACACTGGTCACCCCTTTCCACTGGATATAAACTACCCACTATGCTTTGGTGCAAAGAAGCCAAAAGCAGGTCAAGGATCTGGCCCAGAACTGCTAAGTATTTAAGACATATAGCCAAAAGTTGCTATTCTAAAAATCTTATATTTGAATGTTTTACAAAGACATATGAACTCTTTCAAATAAATATGTAACTGATTTCCAAGTAGGAAGATGCAGTACAGTCTATTCTTAAGCTGGTGCAGCCATCACAGAACACTTCACAACCACATTAGCTTCCTAAATGGTCTTGCTCTTACAGGACGTAAAAGTACAGTAGTCAATTTGGAATCAGTCAGCTAAGACATCTTATGCTCCTCCCTGTTCAGCTCCAATTTACAAAGATTTGCTGGAAATCTGAATGCTGTTGTAGCTGTCTCTTGCGATTTCTTTTGGACTCAAAGCATAGAATGACAGATGTATTTTTTACTCACATGAAAAGCAGAATATAAGCTTATAAAGCATCGCTATGAACCAATGACTAGTTAAAACAGGGTGAAGACATTGAATTGTTTGATGTGGTTTGAATCAACTGGTCCCATCTGCCACCCTACATACCCATTTGCACTTCATTGTGTCTCAGAGTATAAAATGGTCTGTATTATATACACAGGCTACGTCTACACGGCGGGTTTTTTTGGCAGAAGATATGCAAATGAAGCTCTCATTTGCATATCCTCTTCCGATCCTTTTTGAGGAAGAGGTTTTGCCGTTAAAAAGCCCCGTGTAGACAGGGCCATTTGTCAGAAAAAAAACCCTTTTGCACAAGATCCCTTCCTCAAAAAATGAGGTTTACAGGATCTTACACAAAAGGGGGTTTTTCCGACAAAAGGCCCTGTCTACGCTGGGCTTTTTAACAGCAAAACCTCTTCCACAAAAAGGATCGGAAGAGGATATACAAATGAGAGTGCAAGATATGCTAATGAGTGCTTCATTTGCATATCTTCTGCCAAAACCCCCCCGCAGTATAGACATAGCCACAGTGTTGAAACGAGAAGCAAAGGAATCTATGACCAATATCAGCTTTTGTACATCATTATCTACATTCCCCAATTATCTTAGTCTCCACGTAACCCACTGAAGTCAACCGGACTTTTTGTGGGGTTAGCTGCTACTATGTAGTAATAAGAGTGTCAGAATCTGGCCCCAAGGCAGAATTTGGTATCTGGCAGAAACTTGGCATGATCAGTACAGGTTGAACCTCTGTAATCCAGGATTCCCTGGTCCGGCAACATCTGTCGTCCAGTAGGATCATGGATGTTCCAGGACCAGAGAGTCCTGGTAGAGGGCTGGGCTCCCCACAGCTGGGCTGCCTGGCATGCCACATCTAGGCAGCCAGGCACAATCCAGCAGGGCTGACCAGCAGGGACAGGAGCCCAGCACACCTTAGCAGGGCTGTAGGAACTGGGTGCGGGGCTGCCTAGAGGGGCCAGGAGCTCGGCATGCCATAGCGGAGCTGCTTGGCGGGGCCAGGAGTGCAGCGGGGCTGCCCGGCAGGGACAGGAGCGTGGTTCACTGTAGCGGGGCTGCCTGGAGGGGCCAGGAGCCCGGTATGCAGGAGCTGTGCTGCAGCTGTGCTGCAGCATAGCAGGGAAGGATGTGGGGGGACTGGCAGGGCAGCGATGTTGGTGGCAAGGGGGAGTTGGCCAGGAGGCCAGCAGCTGGTCCAGGGCTGGGGGGGAGCTGATAGCAGGGGAGCCAGATATGACCTCCCTTGGTCCAGCAAAATCCCTCATCCGGGACTGGTCAGGTCCTGAGGGTGCTGGACCAGGGAGGTCCAACCTGTATTACAATGTGTGATTCTTCAGAGATCTGTGCTTAAAGTACATTTGGGCTCAAGACCTCACAACTGATAACGTCTGGGCAGACTACTGAGTCCATGTGGAACTCCAGTGATCAGAGTAGATCTCTGTGCAGGTATAGCAGTCAGCACACTATCAATGGGTGCCTCAGGGCCGGTGTGCCTATTCAAAAACATTAAGGGAAGCACTAACGTGTGCACGGCTATTCTATTTTTTATTAATTTTGAATTGAATGTCTTAAGCATGTCAAAGTCACTTGTGCTCGTTGAGGCCTAAGTATGACAATTTTGCTATTTTAAAATCTCTCTTTAAATTCTACAGCAGCTAAAATGTTTTGCAACTGTACATTAAAAACAGGAACATGTATGTTGTTTTCAAGTTGACATAACACAAAATGGTTAAGCACGTCTTTTCTTTTTTTTAAAGAAAGTAGAACCAGGAGTCAGGAACCCAAGAGAGAGCTGAGAGGCAGGTCTGCCATTACATCTGGCAGAGGAGACCATCTTGTTGTACAGACACTTCCTGGAACTCCTCTTGGGCTTAAATAGGCGCTTGCATCAGTCAGGGGCTATGAGGAAAACCGTCAGTCCAGCCTTCTGAGATATTACTTCATGTGATTTTTGTCCCAACAGGATTTACATATGATAACACAAACAGCCCAACAGCAGCCACTTGGTTGAGGCATGGAGGTGTCAGCTGTCCCACAGATCTGGGTGCTAGCCCCTGCAGAGCTCCCCACATGGCTAAGAGTGGAAAGACTATTGCAGCCTTAACTTTAGGGTCAATTCTGTGACATCAACAATTACAGGCAGTCCCCGGGTTACATGGATCCGACTGACATCGGATCCCTACTTACAAACGGGGTGAGGCAACCCCGCACTAGCTGCTTCCCCCCAGCAGACCAGGAGACGCTGGTTAGCACCCCCCAGCAGACCAGGGAGACGCGGAGCGGCTTTTCTCAGCAGACACCTCAGCTTGAGAATAAAGGACTGACGGAACTGAGGTGTGGGAGAATAAAACTGAGCTCTGGAGAAATGTTTGGCTAGAGTTTCCCCTACAATATGTACCAGTTCCGACTTACATACAAATTCAACTTAAGAACAAACCTACAGTCCCTATCTTGTACGTAACCCGGGGACTGCCTGTATTACATTCAACTCTCACACTGTGCTTTCAACCTGAAGATCCTAAACTGCATACCAAGAGTCACACACCATGTCAGGGCAGACTTAGGAGAGAACCCAAATCAATCTTTTTTTACTCTTATTTACTATCTATTGAATGGGTCACTCTTGCTGCCATGATAATGAAATTACCATTATTTAGTTATAATAGAGTCACATGTCACCAAATCCAATGCTCAGAGTATACTGCAAAAGGAATGGAGTTTGCACGAAAATCCTCAGAATTCATTCCACATACACATCCTTCACTCTAGCTATCTTTCAGTCTTCAGGCAGTGAAAGAGATGGCTCTGAGTAATTAGACTAATACTTAATACTATTATTTGTACAGTATGGTACTTTACATTTTGAAAGCTCTCTTACAAACATTAACTAATTAATCCACAAAACACCCTAGTTAAGGGTGATTATCCCCATTTTACAGTTGAGAAAACAGAGAGAGAGGTTAAGCGGCCTGAGGCCGCTCTGAATCAGTCAAAGCAGCTTGTCCTGGTCTTGCAATATCCTAACCAGGCAATGTGTGAGAAAATGTAGGCAGAAAACAAGTGTTCAAAATGGGTGACAGCACTTGTTCTCAATTAGCTTTAAATGGTTCTGGAAATGTAATTATTTTCTGAACACTTATTTTATAACGCCATACTAACTCTTCCATTTTGTTTTCTTTTCCTCTTTCTATATTGCTTCACTTTTTTTTCTCAAATCACGAACCTTTTTCAAAATTGCTGTCTTTTGGCCTGACACCAGATTTCCCACTTCTTTGTCTACTCTAGATGTTTTCCTCCTTTGGTTCTTAGTTTTCTCTGGTGTTTCATTTCTTCGTCCTGACAGCACATTTACTGTAACTCTTTTAGGACTCCAACTTCCACCAAAGTCAATGGGAGTCTTTACATTGATTCAATGGATATTGGAACAGGACTTGAATATTTACATTTTTCTGTTTACTTACTGAATGATCTAAATGCTATTCCACTTGCTCTGGAAAACCACATGCATTTAATCTATTATCTCTCCCTCTCCTTCCCCTGCCCAATTCCTTCCTCTTCCCACCTCCCTCTCTCAAACAGGAGATGTTCAGCTAATGGCATGGAACAGCAGTTGCAGTAAACAAAATGGTGTCTGAGGTTTACTTCTTCCTTTCAGGCTTTTTACCTGTGGGTCTTAGGACACATCTACACTTACAGCACTGCAGCTGCACTGTTACAGCTGTGCTTGTGAAGAGAGCTCTCCCATTGGCATAAAAAACCCGCTCCAAAGAGCAGCAGAAGCCATGGCAGTGGCAGAAGCTCTCCAGTCAACATTGCACTGTGCACACTAGCACTTATGCTGGCATAAATTGTAGTGTAGACATAGCCCTAGAGTACATTTACAACAACAAAAAACAAATTGGTTTTGCACAGTAAGAAAATGAAACCTGAAAAATCTCAATCTTACTACTGACAGGAAGTGGCATACCCTTTGCTCAAAGGCATTCACCATTCTGTCTTCCAAGCAGCCGTTCTGAAGGCTTGTTACAATAGATAAGTGTGATATTTATATCACCAGTTCAGAGAGCTGGAATACTTGGGCCAGAACCATGGATCAGCCAAGTTGCGACTGGTGGAGGATGCAGGGTAGGTGCATGGGGGAAGGGGAAAAGCAGCTTTAAGCAGCTGTAAGCTACACTAGACCCTCCCAGGAATGTTCCTACCCTTGGCAAAGAAAAGCAGATGGCATAAACTTAACTTCACTGGTTTAGACCAGCTCAGGACTCCCCCAGCATCAGAGGAATCCACATCTGGCCTCTTAGAGAAACTCTCCATTCCCCGTGAGAAAGGGATAGAAATGGGAGCCGGGAGCTAGCACTTTGCATCCATCGGTCTTTCTACATCTGGATTTTCTGTAGCACCACTACTGTAGTACCTTGGTATTTCCTTGGTACAGTCGTTCTGCCCACAAGATCTCTAGTGCACTTTATGGAGCTTTCGGCTCCTCTCTTTTCCCAAGTTATAGGGGGCCTTGCATCAGGTTTCTGGGTGTTTTTTGGTTTTGTTCCTTATTATAGTTTAACTGTTTTGTATGTGTGACTAAGTCCTCCAGGATATGATGGAAAAGCTTCCCCTGAGAGGTGGGTCTTGCAGCATGTCCTAAAAGTGACCCGACTGGTCTTTTTCCACCCCTCGACCAAGAATGTGTTGTCTCTCAGACTCTCCATTCTGGCCTTTGTGAAATGCACTGTCCCAGAAAAGTACAGCATGGATGGAGAGCTGATCCCTGACATAACTGGGTCCTGACCTTTTTGGGGCTCTGAAGATTAGGATCAAAGCCTTAAACGAGAATCTGAAGGAGCCTAGGAGCTATACAAAAGTTACTGTAGTGTTTCATGAGTGTAGTACCATTACAGCAGCACTAGCTCCAAGTAGTCATAGCTGCTTTTACATGACCCACGTCGGTGCTAATGAGGACTAGAGGAGCAATGATGCAACTACAGTGATTCAGTTAGTACCATGATGCCCCTTATGACACTCAGCCCTTGACAACTCAAGAAAGCCATTTCTACAACCTAGCATATTCTATCGCCATCCCATTCCATAGAGGCCCAACACTGCAGCCAAGTCATTACATGGTTAGTTTTGGCTCCTCTGGGCACCCTCTCACCCATCTTATTAAAACCACAAAGCATGCTATTATTTAGATTATCTTTATTCTTTTCTTCTTTTTTTAAGGTATCCTGATATACTGGGGGATGTGTTTGTATCTTTTTTTGGCTTCTTTATGACCGATAGAGGGCACCTGAAAGGCATCTTTCCTGCTTCAGATTCTTTTCTTACATTAGAAATTCCTCTTGAACTCAAATGACGGAATAGCAAGGAAAACTCTGCTAACACTTCATCATCTTCACTGTTCAGTTAAGAGCTGAGAAGAGACAGCTTTCATTTCAGAACCCCAACAAGTCTGTAGGGGAAGACCCGTCCTTACTTTCCTGATATTTCTCAGGGAAAAAACAAGTACAACTTTACATTCTTAAAAAAAAAAACCCCACAAACAAAATGTTTAAAGTCATCTTTATACAACCCAATCTATTTTAATCCTTTGCAGGTCATCTTGTATAATGATACACTCAACTCTTGAAACACAAAAGGAGAGAGCTGTGCCTGAAATTGTGGGAGAGGTGCCACAATACACAGGAACAACAATCATAGGAGGAAGCTTTGTATTTGGACTAGCTGATCTGATTGGCACTCCTTATATTAACCATCCTGGGTACACTAATGCCTTTTGGGATCAAGAATTTCAATAATCCTTTAGCTAGTCTATGTAACTTGAAATAACTCAGCTATCAAATGTAGATCATTCTTTAGGCATTTTTCTGAATTCACCTGATTGGGCCCTGCTTTAGAGTGGCCCTCTGCTCACTGATAATCAAGTTGGGCCTCTCTATCCTTTCACAGAACCACTTTTCTTTAAACTATTGTCCCAATATCTTTTTTTCCTCTTCCATTTCTGTCCTCTCTCTCTCTCTCTCTCTCTGTGTTTTCTCCCCCCTCCTGATTGTTCCCATCTCTTTTCCTGCCTTTCCACTGCTCTGTTGACACCTCTCCTTGGCTTCTCCTTCTGAAAATATGATAAAAGAAATTAAGTCTCTGATGTTCATACAAAATTAGTCTCATGTGTAGCTGTATTATCAGGACATATGCAATTGGATTATCCTAAACCGCTGTTTTATATAAAACCATATTCATGTAATAAAATAATAAAATCCATGGAACTTTGCTGATAATGGGGAAAAACAATATTTTATTTATATCCTTTCATGACAAGACCAACCTGTAATTTTTGCAGCCTTCTCCTCCTGGTTCACTCTGTTCTCTTCATCATCTTCATTGTCTTCCTCAAAATCATCTAAATTTCCAATGTCGGCTTGCTTCATACTCATCAAGCTAGCTAGGCTCTGCATGTCTTCATCTCTATACCACAAATTCCAATACATCAAACGAATCATTAAAAGGCAATACTATTAAAGTCATGTTTGATAATATTTTACTATTAAAATACTATTTTCTCAAAGCGAAGTTTCCTTTTTTTTTTTACTAAGGGCCTGCTCTAAAACCTTTTGAAGGCAAAAGATAGCTTTCAGTTGACTTTGATGGGCTTTGGAAGTGGCCTTGAGAATATTTATAAGAAGAAGACATGAATCGATATGTTCATAGTGTTAATTTCTAGCTTACAAGTTTCCCATTGCCAAAAATTTAAAAGCAAAAAAATGCTTTCATTAAGGGTCAATTTAATCCTCTCCTCTTACAATTTTTTAATCAGTCCTGATGTTATACAGAACAATAATTTAGTCCCTTTGGGGATCATTCAATAAAAACTGAGCATGCTTGCTAAGACATAGCCTATGAATCACCAACTTCTCCTGAAACTTACAACACTGAAGGTGAACTAGTTTCTTTCCTAAAGGCACTCATACATAAACAAGAAAAAACTTTTATTTTAGGGGCCAATTTCTGTTCTTGCATGTATGCATACTATAATGCTGATTACAACTGAGTCTTGCTGAAAATATGGCTATAGACAAAACATTTAAAGCAATGACAGTTCTAAGTGCTATTTCCATAGCAACCAATATGTCTTCAAGTTCACAGTGTCATTCTTGAAGCATGGTTAGACTCATCCATTTTTAAAAACTATTTTAATACCTTTTTATTGTTTAATCAAGATATTTTTAGAGCAGCTTTGCAGTAGTCTATTCACCTACTTGCCCAAAGCAATTTTTTTTAAATAGGCAAGTAAAATATCATTAATTTCCTTCTCTCCATGTTGTAAGTTAATTATGGTAAAATAGGGTGCACAGATTTTGTGCCTGGGCTAATACAGTGTATTCTCATGGCAAGGGAATGAAGTCAGTTTAAAAAGCCATCCTGTGGGTAGTAAACTAAAGAGCAAGTACAAACCAGGCATCAGTCCTGCACAAATATTTATGTAACTGCCATGGGGCAGATTTGAACCTGGGATCTCTCAAGCAGAGTATAGGAGCCTCTACCCTCTGAGCTAAAAGCCAGCTGCCTACCAGCCCATGCTGTAGAGGTCTCTTGATCTTAACTGTTGCTGTGGTCTAGGTACCACTTGCATTGCTCAGTAACCACACTAGGGCTATGTCTACACTCGCGGCTTCTTGCGCAAGTACGGCCGTTCTTGCACAAGAATCCGCAGAGTCCGCCCACTCTTGCGCAAGGAAATTTACAGTACGGCGTGGTAAGAGAGGGTTTCTTGCGCAAGCGCTATTCTGTTTTTTAACAGGTGTAAGCCCTCTTGCGCAGGAGCTCTTGCGCAAGAGGGCAGTGTGGAGGCTTGGCAGGGATTTCTTGCGCAAGAAACTCCTATGGCTAAAATGGCCATCAGAGCTTTCTTGCGCAAGAGAGCGTCCACACTGCCCTGGATGCTCTTGCACAAAAGCACAGCAGTGTGGACGTTTTCTTGTGCAAGACTTCTTGCACAAGAACCGTTGCACAAGATGTTCTTGCGCAAGAAGCTGCCAGTGTAGACATAGTCATTGTGTGTGGGTTACATTTACACACGCATAACTTTACACATCTGCATAGTCTCCATTAGTTCAGTGTACTAATTAAATGGAGGGCTTTTTGGGGCAGGGATACTTTCTTCCTATATATCTGAAAAGCACATAGCACAATGGGACTCTGATAAATGATTGCTATTAATAATACTAATAAATATCCAAGAAATCCCAAAGTTCTCTCTCTTTCTGGTTCCAAATGGTTTTCATAGTAAAGCACGTACATTGGCAATTGATACCTAGAGAATCTTCTAGTCGCTGTGATGGGCAAAGTTCCAAGAAAAGAACCTATCAACTAACCATATTGAGAGGGATGATCCTCAAATGTTACTCCCCCTATCTGGATAACCAGTACGTTTAATTCTAATCTTGAATCAAATTAAATGAAACACAGCATCAGCATAGCCCACACCTGACAATTACATATAAATTACAGGCTCACTATTCCTCTGGAAACAATGAAGGTGGAAGCAAACAAAACTATTAGGAATACAAATGATCTAGGTGTCATGATGCAGCAGATATTATTTTCCCTAGAAAAGCATAAAACAAAGTCTAGAACAAATATGGTTCTCACTGTACAAAGTTGCAATGGCTAGGAAGAGATACAGGCTAATCCTACTATTCTCTCTTCATCCTTGTTCCATCCCATCTGGTTTTCGATGTTATCAAGCTGCACTTGCTTGAAGACAGTCTGATGCTGCTTCAGGCCCCAGGCCAGAATACTTAAGCTCATCCCATGCTTAACTTTTTAAACATATTCTTGAGTCCCATCTATTTCAGTAAAATGTAGGCATGTATTTAAGTACTGTCCTGAAGAGATTTGCTGTCATGAATCAGGGCCCCAAACACCAGTATCCAGCAGCCTATGAGAGAGGTTCCCTTTTGATGGTCCAAGAGGAGGCTGATAACCAGCTTCTGGCTCCTTTCCCTCATTTCCAATTGATAAATTGTATTATATGACAGCTATAAATAGTTTTCAATACGTTGACATGCCAGTATATGTTTCCAAAGGGATGTTATGGGAGGGAAAATGGGAAAGTTGTTTGTGTAATTGGGAATGGTAGAATAGATGGTCTGTAAGAGAAACTCTGACACAAAATCTGGTCCATGTGATGAAAAGGCTTGGAAATCCCTGTACCAAAAACAGTTCTGGGGTAGAAAAGCATGATGTAAGAAAGAAGGAAGCCCCCATGGACACCATCAGGACAATCAAAGGCAGCAACTGGCGATTAACATTCTTGAAAAAAATTAGCTGGTAACTGAAATAGACCATTTGAGCAATGGCTTCTCAATGGGTATGTCTACACTTGCAGCCTAATTTGAAATAGGGCTGCAAATGTAGGCATTCGAAATATCCCGTGCTTGATTTGCATCTTCCCGGCAGGGCACCATTTTTGAAATTGACAAGCCCGGAATAACTGCCCACGTCTACACGCGGCAGTGAAACGGGCATTCGAAATAAAGCCCTATTTCAAAATACCTGTTAAACCTCATTGCAGGAGGACAGACAACGCCTATGTCTACATCCTACACTCCATCCTCTCCCATCAACAGGCTTTGCCCTCTTTGTGGGGGTACACATGTGCTCCTGTCCAGCTTTCCCCATCCTCTGTGCGAGGGACATCTCTAGCTGAGCAGTCATGTTGCACCCTACCACCTCCTCACTGCACTGCTCCCTTTCAAAGCGGTCAATATTTTTAGACAGCTGCTATTCAAAGTGGTTATAAAGTAAAAGAAAATGTCATGATCTGAAGAACCAGAGACTGTAGTCAGAGTAAGAAATTAAGTTTACTCAGCCTTGGAAACAAAGTGTGTCAGGAATGATTGGTATGCTGAAGGATACTCTCAACTTCTGCCAGTCTATACAACTAAAGTGCTCACTCCCCAAAAGAGTTCTTTGAAAGGCGACACAAAGCAGTCTATCTGGTGAAAAACTTACGTTGCTTTTCCTTCCCTCAGGAAAATACATGATAATGAGAACTGAAGGGTGGCAGAAACAACTTTTTTAGACAAAGGCTTGAATTTTAACTTGACATCTGTCTGCGTAGGCATGGGGCTTGCATATTGCTTCATGTTGATGCTGCTGGTGGCAAGGGCTTTTCTGCGCCCAGAAGGTGATTCCTGAAAGTAAACATAAACCAACATGAAAAAAAAAAACCTTTAAATAAAACAGAGCTGAAGAGTTGAATCTCAAAAATCAGCAGTTGCATAAAGAAGAAAAATCTATGAAACAGATCGGCCTTGTTCTTTTGTGACAGAGTAGAGGCAGAGTGGTCCAGTGGATTGAGTAATGTCTGGGAGACGGAAACGCCTCCGTTCTAAACCTGGGTTAGTCACAAAGGGCCCAACCCAAAACCTGCTGAAGTGTCTTTTACTTGTGATCGGGGCAGGCAAAACACAACCTGAATCAGCCCTGCCAAAGCTTTGGATCCAGCCTGCTATGATTTTCAGGGCTGCCAACATCCTGCAGCCCAATGGGTCCCTGGATTAGGCTTCCTGCCTGCCATGCTCCGCACGCTGCTCAAAGCAACTGGCTGCTGGGACCAGCCTGTGTGTCTCTACATGTGTCAGAGTTCCCACTGGCTGGCGTGAGTAACATGCAGAGCCCTTCCCCCCATAATGCGCTGTGCAGAGTTTCCCATGGACCCCGCAGTCAGCTGCCTTGAGCAGTGTATGCAACACAGAAGGCAGGGAGAGCCTGCCCCAGGGTCACACTGGGCTGCTGGCTGGGAGCCACCTAGAGTTACCACTTCCAGCCAGAGCCTGCCCCTAATATCCCACCCCCTCCCGCAGCCCAACTCCCTGTCCCAGGTCACAACCCAAACCCTCTGCACCCTCTCCTGCACCTCTGCCCTGGGTCATAACTCCCTTCCAACCCCTCCTATATACCTACCCCAGGTCAGAAGTCTCTCCTGCACCCATATTCCCTCCAGAGCCTACATCCCAATCTACTACCTTGATCTCCTTTCTGCACCCAACCTCCGTCTCCGGACTCTCTCCATAGAAAAGTGCAGCCCTTGACCACTTATCAAAAACTTGGTGTGGCCTCCCCATCAATCTGGTCTAGATCTAGCACTATTATTTACATGTTGTACTCTTACAATGGGACTCTGCACCAGCATAAGATCCATGTAGAGCCAAGTGCAGATTCATAATCCAGCTTTCCCCCTGGAAAACAGGGCAGATACAGTACTTACCCGCCCCACAGAGGTATAGCGAATATTAATATTGCTTTGAAAAAACATATAAAAGTACTATGTAATATTAAGTAGACAGGCACTATTTTGGGCCATGATTAGAGTTAGGCATTGAATATAATATTGAAATGTTTTTCAAAGCTATTTTCTTTCTAACAAGTATAGTGCACATAAAACCTGAGTTGCAGTTTTCTGAAGTTATGTCTAGAAATATTGTCAATCTATACATTCAAACTTTGGGAGAGGAAAAAGTTAGTAAAAGCAAAGCTTGGTTTACATTTCAAGACAGAGATGTTCGAAATATGAGGAAGAATTCAGATATAAATTAATCTAAATTTTATCTAAGAATCTACTGCATAGCTTTGTCTCCAAACCTCAGCATAAACAAAAAGAAGTTATATGTAATAAAGTTCTAATTGAGAAAAAAATTCCCACCAACCAAAGAAACCAACAACCAACAACCCAAACCCCTGCTGTTAACTTAAAAAATGTTCTCACAATAAAGTACATTTTACTACAGTCGCAATTTGAATTGAATAAAGACTACTAATTCAATCAAAACATTCAAGCATCCTTTTTCGAAGTACTTGACATTTCTGCCCAGTAGAATAAGTCGGAATGTAATATGTCATCCCCAAAGAATACCTTGTTTAAAAAACTAGCCTTATCTGTCAGATTATGCACAGCAATATTATGCAGAACTATTAGTGCATGTAGATACCTTATGAATGAGTTTCAAAAATGCATCAAACACTTGAGAAGGATTTAGGCCCTCTCAGAAGAAATACTTAAGAATATGCAAATACTCTCAACTGAATCAAGTTGAGCAGATGCGACTATCGCAAACAATACAAGTGCTCTTTCCCTGGCCACGACTGTCAATCAAAGAATGAGATTAAGGCCCAAGGTTCTGACAGTGTGTAAAATGAAGAGTATGATGAGGGAGTTTGAATTTATTACATTGATATGAGCAATAATAATCTGTTATTGCACTGTACCTTTAGAATAGCTAAATACTACAGCTAATTTAGGATTCAAGATCTACTGCAACATTTGTTCTGAAAGTAATGTGTGAGATCTGGCACAATATTTTTTTTGTTTGTTCTGTACACAATTCTGAATAAGCTGTTTGTTTCCGAAAAACATTAACCTTGAATCATAATTATTTTTCTTTACTACAGCACAGCAGTCTAACAGTTGTTTTCACAGAAAATCTTGAAAGAGGTCTGTTTTATATTTATATTTTCAAGTTTCAGATTCTTCTACTTGGCAATCTGGATGCAATTTTTAATTTAAAAAATGGCGAAGCCTTTGCTTGGTCAATAGGTTAAGGTATATTTAATAGTTTTAGAGAAAAATAACATTTTGTAGCGTCACTTTTTGTCGTATAGTATACCTGTAGAAGACAGCACATGAATAATTACAAAAGTATATCTGACATAGCAACAACTATATTCTTGCACTGGCACATGTACTTTTTATATCAATCAGAAAAGGAGAAAATAAAAGTTGCACAATAGACGGAATTACACTTCCATTTACCATGAGACCAATGTGGGCTATAATGATCAGGAATTATCTATCATATTTTGTACTCAGTTTCCTTTGTGACTCAATTAAGATGCTTGGACCCATCACAAAAAATACCACCTTAGTCTGTTCTACAATTTTATAATTATGTAAACATAGCAATTCTAATCTAGAGGGCTGCCTTTGAGTGTATATAATATCTGGGGTTTCTTTTCATTACTTCAATTTTTTAAAATCAGGAAATCTGATTTCAATTAAACCTCTTAACAATAAAATGATAGTTTGATTGAACTGATGAGACACAACTACAAATGATGCATTAGAATACATATCT
Source organism: Rafetus swinhoei (assembly GCA_019425775.1). Taxonomy (NCBI): domain Eukaryota; kingdom Metazoa; phylum Chordata; order Testudines; family Trionychidae; genus Rafetus; species Rafetus swinhoei. The sequence goes on from CM033440.1 coordinate 186,905,244, forward strand.
TGTTAGGTATCCACTCCTTTCCCCTAATTAACACACAAAAGGAACAAGCTAGGAAAAATCCTGTTGACTGATAGGCAAGATAATGACAATCCCAAATGGAACAAGAGAAATTTGCTTACCTACTCACAGACTTCTGGATAAGTTGCTGATCAGCAATATACCTGAGTGTACTGACCAACTGGTGTGTCTATTCTGATACTGACAATGAAAACCAGTCTGCAACTTCAGTATCCTTGTAATCACGACTACATGGGAAAAAGAGAAATGTATGCTCACCCAGCCTGCTACTTGGCTGAATTCCTCCTGTCTCTGCTAGTTGCACTCTATAATACACTTTGGAAAAAGGGCATGTGACTGATGCTGTCTGAGCTCTGCTTACACTGAAGTATGGGGTACAACTGTAGTTCATTGACATATACAGTGAAACAGAGGAGGAAGACCAGCTATCATTTGTGAGAACATGATGGAGATCCATACTGTCTTTGGCTATGTTAACTTTAGAAAGGTTTTTACCAGCCTGCAGCTGTTTTTGTACCAGTGCAATGGCGCAAATCAGCCTCAAAGCCAGCTACCATAGAAATGCTCCACTAATGTATGTTATGCCTAGTGATAAGAAAGAGAAGATACATTTGCCATCCAATTAGTTACAATTTTCTTGAGGGAAACCCTAAAACATGTATCCTAGTTATTTTGTAAGTATCCTATAGGATCAGAGTTAAAAGAGTTAGGGGATGATTATGTAGCTTCATTCCTTGTGATAAGATTTTACTTCTGTAAATACAAAGAAAAAAAGCACTGAGACTCAAATGTTCACCTAACTTTTGTATCTGTGCGTAAGTTTAAATGCCTCTCCATCCTGCCAAGAAAATATACACATATATCAAGAACAGATTAATGAAAGGAAATAAAAGGCTTCACTACATAGAAAGAAAGCCATAAGGATGGGAAGGCATGTATGTCAGTTTGTTTAGGAATCGGTGCCTGCTTTCAGATAAGTGCATATTAGGGGAAGAAGAATGGGCCTGTTTTTTGCCCTGAAGCCAACTGAGAATAGTAGAGAATGGGAAGTTTTGTTAGCCTATCTTCCCCATTAAAAAGCACACTGTCAAGATGTTTAGAATAAAGACTGATTTTGCCAGGATACTTTCGGAATATAATTCCATAGAATATGTTTTCAATTATGACATAGCCAGCCTCCTTCTATAACAATCAAATGCACTATACAAAAAGACATTTTCTCAAAATTCAGCCTGCTCCAGATTTCAGTGGCTGTCACTCTAGAATTGGAAAGGAACCTCTTAAATCAGTACACAAAAGCAATAAATCAGGACAAAAGCCTACAGATAAGATGTACATGGGCAACTCTATCAGCAGTCCAGGATGAATGGTTTTAAATCAAAAGCACAATTTATAAAACTACTACTCACACTATGAATATGGGCAAAATTATTAAAATATAAATTAGTGCTACATCTGGTCTCATGTGAGATGACATGTTTTATCGAAGAGAACTCTAGAAAGCTTATCATATTTGTTTTTTCATTTGCTCAGTGAGAGCTTAAAAGAGGTGAGGCTCAATTATCCCTTCAGATATATCACATTACACATGCACAAACATTCAGTTTACAAGGTACTTGAAAATACACACCCATGTATTTGTAGGCAGCATTGAGCTCTTAGTACAAAACTTTCTCAACCACTGACACAATACAGAATCAGTGAAGCATCATGTTTCTTTAAAAATAACAAGGTCACCCTCCTAAATTACCAATAATAAACATAAGGTACACAGAACACAGTTAGAGGAAGATACTAATACCTAAGGGGTGGGCTTAAGAGATACTATTCTGCTATGAGAGTGATAAAATTATCTAATGTATTTTAGTCATTTACTTTTCCCTTGTACTATCTGAAAAGGTGTTGGATTGGGCAATAGTTCTGGTATTAGGTACATGGACCACTGGTCATGTGCAGAGAGCTGGTAAATATTGGCTCCACCTCCTTACTTCCATCTCATGCTACAGATGTCAAGGCTCTTCACTGTAGGAAAAAAAAGAGAGCTTGAGTATCTAGAAAAACAGTCTGAATCCCCTCCTTTCCAGCTATCTTCATATAGAGGGAAAAGAAATAGAAACAAATACATATTTTTTCCTAATATTACTTTATCATGTAAGCAATTGCTACCGTTTTCACAGGACACTGTGTGAATAGGTGGACATTGTGCGAACTGGTGGGAATGTCATCTTTGTAATCACAATGGGAAGAGATTCATGTGATCACGAATGGGAAAGGGTACAGTTTACAAGACCCCTCCACTATTGAGATGAGGGTTACACTAGAAAAAGAGTTTAAGATACCTTCTGTTAGAAAAAGCCACAAGAGATCAATTGTGTGACTTATGAGTAATTCGACAGTATTTATTAACAATAATATAGGGTGCGTCTACACTGAAGGGCTTAACTTGAAATAAGCTATGCAAATTGAGCTACGCCAATTGCTTATCTTATTTCAAAATAGGGATGTTAAATTGTGGGTAACTGACTAATCGAATAGTTGATGCATTTTTCATTGATTATTTGACTAGTAGATAGGGTGTCTCTGCCTTTGTACTCCCTTCTCCCCACCCCCCTCCGCTGCCTCTTTCTGATAGAGGCAGCAAAGTGTGTGTGGGGGGGGAGGGAGAACTGACTAGTCGACAAGTTTGTCGACTATCTGATAAGCATTTGTTTATCGGACAGTCGACTAGTCCTTCACATCCCTATTTCAAAATAGTTTATTTCAAAATAGGGAGCATCTACACAGCACTTATTTCGAAACAGAGCACTCTTCCTCTGACTTTCTCTTATTCCTCGTACAACGAGGGTTACAGGAGTTGGAGTAAGAAGTCCTCCAGCTTGACAGTATTTTGACACTATTTCGAAATAACTGCCTCCTGTGTAGACGTGGACTAAGTTATTTAGGAATAGCACTAGTTATTTTGAAATAGTGTTGCAGTGTAGATGTACCCATAGAGAGTAGAGATAACTGACACTGTAGATTTATGCTGAGTTATCTTCAAACACTCACATACTGATATGTGTTCAGATATTTGCAATATTTTAAAAATAAAGTTGGCATGTTTGAAACCTGCTGAAACTCCTCTGAAGTAGTTTTGGTACTTTTATGGTAGTTTTTGTACAGCTCTTAGGGATAAGGATAGCTTTTAGAAGGATAGCTCCCAGAAAGCATCTTAAAAATAATTATAGAAAGAAGTTTACTGGAAGGAAAAAGAGCTCAAGTCTTGTTAAAACAAAAACAAAACAAATACAAGCAGATAAAATAAGATTCCCTTGATGGTAGTATCTGCTTCAGAAAGCAATGTTTAAGATTACTGAGTAGGGCTGGCAATAGACATAACCCTTAGTTTTTCTGAAAATGAAAATGATCAAGAAGCACCCTTACACATTCACAGAAACTCCGAGTTAAATATATGCTTTTATTCTCCCACACAACTTCAAGGAGAAAACCTTCCCTGCTGGAAGATACAAGTTATGGCACAATTGTGAATAAATTTAATCATATCTTCCTCACTGCCCCCAAGATGTCTGCTAACTGTGACTAATAAAAAGCAAAGCCTATTGTGTTACTAGGTCACCAGCGCAAAACCAGTTCAAGTCAATAGTTAATAACTAACAAGTTGATAACCTCTGACTAACAAGTTGAACCTCAGTGGCTCAAGTGAAATGAGTTTCATGGTCTCATTTCAGTCCTCGGCAATGACAGCAAAATACCTTCACAAAATACCCTCACAATTTTAGGAGACAGGACAATGTTTGAATGAGGATCCACTCATTTATACGTTCACATGTAGAGGTGCTCCCTTTATGTTAGGTCCCTAGATATATGTGCAGAGTAATATATAAAAACTTGAACTACTGCATTATCTGACCTGGACATAAACGGAGGGCTTTAATTTCTAGGGCTCCAGATTCAGCATCTTTCATAAATACTAAATTCACAGATACTTAAGGCAGAACATGTATTTGCTTATTTCTTATAATAATTAGTCCAAACTCCCACAGCAATAGGATGGAATTCTGGTTGAAAGAGTCTACAGCTACTTTGGGAAATCAGTCTATAAGTAATTATCTGAGTTGTCCATATTGTCCCCTGGCTTTACAGATTCTTGTGTATTATACAGCAAATTTAAATACTGTTTTACCACTTTAAAGGGATACTGACAGTTACATTTGACCCATAAATGAAGTTTTTTTTAATAAAAAAATGTTTTAAAAAAACTGAACAAACACACATCCCCATTTCAGTGTTTGCAACACAAATGCTGCAGTACTGGGTTGCTGCATAACAGCTAGCATTTTTGTAAAGAAAACAGATTATAAAACAAAAATAAAATGGACTACTTTTATTTTCAATGTACAAACAGAGAAAGGCAAATAAAGAGCAAAAACTAATGAATAGTAAATTACATTTTTATGTTTTCATTTTAAAAAATATAAAATATTAGCAATGCATCTATGGATCTTGGGCTTTACTGTAGCACTCATCACTGCTGCATGAGTGTTTCCCACCCAGACAGATTAGAGTGGATCACATGAAAGCAGTCTGAAGAACAGCTACCCAAAAATTCAAAAAGTAATAGCAAAATGTGTTTTAACTACATCAGAAGCACGAAGCCTGCCAAACAATCAGGGGGGCCACTGGACAATCGAGATGCTAAAGTAGCACTCAAATACAATAAGGTCATTGCAGAGAAACTAAATGAATTCTTTGCTTCAGTCTTCATGGCTGAGGATATTGGGGAGATTCCCAAACCTGAGCCATTATTGTTAGGTGACAAATCTGAGGACTTGTCCCAGATTGAGTTGTCATCAGAGGAGGTTTTGGAACAAATTGATAAATTTAACAGTAAGAAATCACCAGGACAGATGGCATTCACCCAAGAATTCTGAAAGAACTCAAATGTGAAATTGCAGAACTACTAACTGTGATTTGTAACCCATCCTTTAAATCAGCTTCTGTACCTAATGACTGGAAGAAAGCTAATGTGACACCAATATTTTAAAAGGGCTCTAGAGGTGATCCTGGCAATTACAGATTGGTAAGTCTAACATCAGTACTTGGCAAATTAGTTGAAATGATAGTAAAGAATAAAATTGTCAGACACTTTTAGATTAACATAATTTGTTGGAGAAAAATCAACACGGTTTCTGTAAAGGGAAATTATGCCTTACTAATTTACTAGAGTTTTTTGAGGGGGTCAACAAAAATGTGGACAAGGGAAATTCAGAGTATATAGCACTTAGATTTCCAGAAAGCCTTTGACAAGGTCCCTCGCCAAAGGCTCTTAAGCAAACTAAGTTGTCATGGGAAAGAGGGAAGGTCCTCTCATGGATTGGTAATTGGTTAAAGGACAGGAAACAAAGAGTAGGAATAAATGGTATGTTTTCAGAATGGAGAGAGGTAACTAGTCATGTCCCCTATGAGTCTGTACTGGGACCAAATCTATTCAATCTATTTATAAAGGATCTGGAGAAAGGAGTAAGCAGTGAGAAAGCAAAATTTGCAGATGATATTAAACTGCTCAAGTTAGTTAAGACCAAAGCAGACTGTGAAGAGGCTCAAAAAGATCTCGCAAAATTAAGTGATTGGGTAACAAAATGGCAAATGAAATTTAATGTTGATAAATGTAAAGTAATGCGCATTGGAAAAAATAATCCACACTGTACATACAATATGATGGGGACTAATTTAGCGACAACTACTCAAGAAAGAGATCTTGGAGTCATTGTGAATAGTTCTCTGAAAACATCCATTCAATGGGTACGTCTAGACTACAGACTTTTGTCGACAGAAGCTTTGTCGACAGATACTGTTGACAAAGCTTCTGTCGACAAAGAGCATCTAGACTACAGCCAGTTCTGTCGACAAAGCAAGCCACTTTGTCGACATGAGAGTGTAGACGCAAAGGACAGTGTAGAGGCAATAACGCCTTCTGTCGACAAAACTCTGTCGACAAAAGGCGTTATTCCTAGTAGAATAGGTTTACCGCCCTCGACAAAACTGCCGAGTTCTGTCGACGTTATGTCAACAGAACTCGGCGGTAGTGTAGACGCAGATATAGTTTTGTCGACAAAACCCTGTAGTCTAGACACACCCAATCTGTAAGAACAGTCAAAAAAGCAAACAGACTGTTAGGAATCATTAAAAAAGGGATAGAGACTAAGGCAGAGAATATTGTATTGCCTCTATATAAATCCATGGTACACCCACATCTTGAATACTGCGTACAGATGTGGCTGCCTCTAAAAAAAGATATATTGGCATTGGAAAAAGTTCAGAAAAGGACAACAAAAATTATTAGAGGTTTGGAACAGATCCCATATGAAGAGAGATTAAAAAGACTGGGACTTTTCAGAAAAGAAAATAAGAGACTAAGGGGGGGATATGATAGAGGTCTATAAAATCATGACTGGTGTGGAAAAAGCAAATAAGGAAATGTTATATACTTGTTCCCATAATATAAGAACTAGGGGGTCATCAAATGAAATTAATAGGTAGCAGGTTTAAAACAAAAAAACAAAAAAAGGAAGCTTTTCTTCACTCAGTGCACAGTCAACCTGTGGAACTCCTTGCCAGAGGATGTTGTGAAGTCCAGGACGGGGTTTAAAAAAAGAACTAGATAAATTCATGGAGGTTGGATCCATCAATGGCAATTAGCCAGGATGGATAGGAATGGTGTCCCCAAACTCTGTTTGTCTGAGGCTAGAAATGGATGACAGGAGAGGTATCACTTGATGATTACCTGTTCCGTTCACTCCCTCTAGGGCATCTGGCATTGGCCACTATCAGATGATAGGATACTGGGCTAGATGGACCTTTGGTCTGACTCAGTATGGCCATTCTTACGTTCTTGTGACATCAGTTTCATCCTTTCCCTGCTTATAGGGAGTATCCATAGTATAAGTTATTCTGGCTTAGTGAAAAGCTTTAGTACAGAAGTTTATAGCACACCTAGGAGGTGGTCAAAATGTGGATCAGTCTGATCTCTTCTGGGAAACTTGTTTCACAGCCAAAACCTTAACTAAACAAAAAATACCTTGTCTGTGGCTCTCAAAGGTTTCATCCTGGGCTTTTTGAACTCTTCAACCTCAGAAGACTGCTTGGGGATTATGAATGGAGATTCAGTCTGCTGACATGACTGGTTCCTGACCAGTAGCTGGCCTTGAATATCAGAACACAGGCCTTGAACTGACACAAGTGGTCTGGAAGCGAGTGGAGGGACTGGAGTGAAAAAGGTATGTTTTCATTCTGCACTGGTCTGCTGAGGAGACAGAGTGCTAACATTCTGCATCAGCCAGAGCTTCTGCACTGAAGCCCACTACAGTTCCAAATATGATGAGTTAGAATAATCTAGCATGGAAATAAAGTATATTTGGATCGCTATGATCAAATATTCATCTGGGAGTAAGAGTGAGAAGTGACTATCTTCTGATCTAGGCCAGTTGGCGCTCAATAATTAACAACACCCAGTAAAAGTGTGAGTTTAGATAATGTGGCCTTCTCGTCCATTAAATGCACCATTTCCTAGGCCAATACATATTTTGGATGGGAGAAAGCAGGCAAAAAAGGAGAGGGATCTATTTTGCCTGTGTTTTTTCTGGTGTTTCAGTTCTATATGACTGATTCAGAATGATGCAGGAGGCTCAGTGGACTCATTCAGCGTGCACAATGCAATCAGAAAGTTCAGAGAAACAAAGAACAAGAGATATTGTGCATGATCAAATGATCATTTTCTGACCAGTTCTGGACAGATTTTCAAGGGAACAGCATTGAAAACAGCTCCCTTTTTCACTATGGTAACATCTTATCTACTGATCACAGATATTTCAGGGTCTCTTGATACCGGAAGCTCATTTCACATTTTCCTTCACTGCATGAAAGATTGCAACAAGTATCAGACATCACAGAATTTACCAAATCATAAATTCCAATTCTGCAAAGTGCTCTTTGTGTAAGTGCTCATATGGTCAGACCTCTTTACGTGATCAGGCTAATGTGAGTAAACAACAAAATACCAGTATAATCTTTCAGACATATTAAGAGATCTCCCTGTTGGCGCAGTAGAAATTTCATAAATAAAACAAAACAAAACACTTACAAGACAACTAAAATGGAGACGCTCTCCACGACATTTGTAAAGACAAGCTATAGAGTATCACATTCCAGGACACAGCAGAACCAATGCTTATCCAAGTCAAATTAGTACAACTCCCTGAAATCTACAGAGATGTAAGGCCTTACCAAACATTTGAATTTGGTCCCCTAGTTTAGAGGAACCCAGATAATTTGAAACTATATACATATAATACAGTCTTTTAAAGACAGAGCCCATCAGTCCTTTCTCAGGGGGGGATCAGATAATTTAAAAGATCGTGTCATCTTGGGACATAAAAGCTTAGTTGTAGATGTTATTTTTTTAAGACACTGGTTACCTTAGAACAAATGTGAATCGAAAGCAAGTGAACTGCATGTTTTTTCCCTCTGAAAGGAAGCTTTCTATGGGTAGCTACAAAATAGTACATCCTGCGTAAGAGCCAGCAAAAGAAATATCACGACATGTTTAAGTTAACAGTTCTAACACCTTTGTAATTAGAGTTCAATCTTATCATGGCACTATTCTGGCTGTTTGGCCTTCATGTTCCTGATGGGTCAAAGTATGTTCCAGAGTCTGTAGTGTCAGAGTCCACTGTATTGTTATCATTCAGTTGAATGGCTGAGTCTCTGTCCCCACAACTGAAGCTTATCAGGAAAATGAACTGCTGCAGCATCATTAAAGGTGGTTGTTGTTGTTTTTAATTTCAAGTACTGATGCTCATCTTGGATATTGTCAGAATCTGTGAAGAGATGGTCAGGCCTACTTTTTGGAGCCGGTGCAGTGAGGCCTAGTGGTTGGACCTGTAGCCAAGCATCCAGAGCAGAGCTGGAGTGAGGCTTGAGCAGGACTAGGGTCTGGGCAAGAGGAAGAGCAAGGCTAGAGCTGGCTAAAGCTTGGAGAGTCTGTTGCCACTGTCAGGCAGGTTTGAGTTCCACACCCTGGAATGACATGTAGCAGATTAAGCTACTGTTCATCCTGTGAGGTTTATATACCTGCTCTGGGAGTCACCACACCATTTCCTGGCTTGTGGTCTGTCTGGAGCTTATAACAGGAGTGACCCATCACCAGGCTCAGGAAGAGGGGGGAAATACTTTATAAGCCCTCTTCAAAAAAATACCTTTAATTTTCAAGCATTGTACTATAAGGCCATTACTGTGAACAAAACAGTTCTATCAGATTTGTCCCTGTGGACAAAATGTTTATACTTGTGTGTCTAAGGACAGGCAACCACAATTATACAAGGCATCCTTATAAGCAACCTCATTTTCCAAGTGCTGAGAGCCCAAAACTAGAGAAGTTAGCTCATGATTCTAGTTTGAGAGTAACACATGGCCCATGAGACAATATCAACCACTAGTTCTGGGTGAATTCTGCACCACTGTGCACATGCAGAATTCTGTCCCATGCAGAATCTTTTGTCCACACTCTACTGGAGAAGTACTGCAGTTATACCTTTAAATCCACTAGGGGCATCTATGGCACCAAAACAGAGGGCAACCATTCTCGGTGGGGAGCAGCCAGCCATGGAGAGGGTAGAGAGAGGAGAAGGAGCTGCTTTCCTCACAGCACCCTGACCTTGGGGCCAGGTGAGGATGCATGAGATATGGGGAGTGGACAGCATGAAGCATGTTGGGCTGCTGGGGATCATAGACTGTGGTTTAGAAGGGCTAGTGGGATACAGATTGGGGTGGGAGCTGAGTGGAGGGTACAGGGATACATTCAAACAGGAGGGATGAGGGTGGCAGAGTGGGGGTTAAGGTTACCACCTGGCTGGTATTTGACCAGCCTGTATGTTTTCTTTTCCAAAATGGAGCTGCCAGTTGCCAGAAATATAAATTAATCTTCTGGAGGTTATGTGGGTCTAAAGATTTGCATTATCACAATACACTGCGCTATCTAATGATGTTATCAATCTTACCTATATGCACTCTCTCTCTAGATGAGGGGTAGGGAACCTTTTTGGGGCAGGGGCCACTGACCCACAGAAAAATCAGTTGGAGGCTGCAAACAAGAAGCACAAAAACAACAACAACAACAAAAACCACCTCACACCACTCCTCACTGATGTGGCCCCTGACTGAGGAGAAGGACACTTCCCACATTCCCCTCAGAGAGCAGAGCCAAGAGGTGTCCAGGCTAGTAGATTTTTTGTGCTCCAGCCCCACCAGTGTGGGCTCCTTAATGTTAGGGGGAACCCTGAGTAGTCTTGGGGGCTGGATCCAGGCAAGCCGGGGGCCATATCGAGCCCCTGGGCCTTAGGTTCCCCATTCCTGCTATGGATACTGTAAGTAGCTATTGAAGGGAGGAGTGGGCTATAGAGTTGTCTTATGATTGGAGTTGTGGCAGGCTTATGAGGGCAGCAGGTGCTGTTTCTTGCATTTCAAAGGTGGTAACCCTACTGGGGATGCAGGGATATATGGGGAGAGGGCAGGAGGGGGTGCTGACTGGGGTTGCAGAGATACACGTGGAGAGAGGTGAGGGGATGCAGGCCATATGGGGTCAGGGTGTGGCTGAGTGAGACAGCAGGGCCTTATAGGGATGGGGTGAAGGGATGGCAGCCAAGTGAGGGTGCAAGCGCATATGGAACAGGAGGGGGGGATGGCAGAGAAACAGGGGCAGAGGTGCCTGACTGAATGACAGATGATAGGGTCAGTCAGGTTCTGTATGGGGAAAGCTCCCCAACTTCCTAACAACCCCCAATCCCTGTTCCATTCTTCTCTCACCCACACCCAATGACCCCCCTCCCCACCATGTTCAATCCCAAGATTCTTCATATCAATTATTTCCCTGTCACTCAGATTCTCTATTATTCCTAATTCCCCCACACTGCTTCTGAGGGTGAGGGAAATGCATTTATGTTTTTTAGTTTAAATGAATGATTACTCCAAGTTATCTATTAATATGTTTTGTATGGAGTCTATTTGTCAAAAACATGCCCCGAATCTTTTATGCGGTCTGTCTTCATATATCTGATGAAGTGGGTTCCAGCCTGCGAAAGCTTAAGCCCAAATACATTTTTTTGGGCTCATGCCCAAATACATACTAAGGTGCCACAGTACCCCTTGTTGTTGTCTGTACTGTTACAGACATACTTGCAGATAGGCATTTTGAAATAAATTACCAAAATGATAATACTGTATTATTTTGAGAAATATGCAGAATTTTAAAATATCATGCACAAAATTTTAGGTGCAGACTCTCCCCGGAATAAAACACTTTGTCCAATGCTACCTAATTATTGATCTTTTTAATGATTCCAGAAAAAGGTCCTGTTTGTCTTCTCAGAGCATTTCTTCTGCTTTCCAGGAATGGCCTGAATGAAATGGCGATTCAACAACCTTTAATGGAGTTTTTGCTTAGACAGACTTTGCTATTTATAATAACTATAAAAAAATTCTCATTAGCTTATTTTCTGTAACTGTCCACTTCTTGATATTAAATCTTCCTCAAGGTTAAAGCAAAAAAAAAAAAAATATATATATATATAGTTAGGCAGTCCAATAATTTGCAAATTTTTGTTCTGAGAAGATACTCACTATGTACTTAGGACAGGAATAAGGGAATGCTACAAAAGCCACTTCAGTACAACTTCAGCTCCTACAACATTAGCTCAACTTGCCTACATTTGTTTGCATTGTCCACTGCTTCTGCCAACCTGTGCCTCAGAAAATGAAAAAGACAATACTCTTCCTTCCTATACAAATGGAAAATTTTGTGAAAACACAAAAGAGCATGTTTACATTCAATCAAAAATGAACTTATGGCTGAAAAATCTTATTATGCTGTATAATTATTTAAGTATTAAAGAAAATGTCTTACTGATTTCTTTCTGGGAGGCGTTTCTTTAGGAAAGGGCAAGTATTATAGTAATCATTAACCAAGGAAGATTACATCTAAATGGGGAATATAACAAGTTTCCTAATTTGAAATAGTTTCTCAACTGGAAACAAAAGAGCTTTGTCTGCCCTTATCCTTTATTTGAATATGAACAGAGCACAGAGTGATCTTCTTAGAAGTTGGCTTTTCACCCAATCTGTAGCAGAGCTGCTGAAAGATAGCTAGAACTTAAATGGAAGCATTCTGTTCTTCACACCTTCCCAGAAGACAATTCTTTAAACAACGCAGCTTATTCTTTCCTGCCACTTCTTAAAACATTTTGATGGTGTGGCACTGCAAAGCCACTGGAAGACTTAGATATTTGTGATTTCACTTTCATTTGTTATCCAATGCTAAGTGATTTAATTTTCAAATACAGCTGCCACATAGCACATGAAGTCAATAAACACGTACTCACCACACACTGAAAAATAAGTCAGGAAGTTCTGACTTTCAAAGCCCAGATGCTGGCCCTTCAAGCTGCGTTACAAGAACCATCTTGCTTGTGCTATGCTGAAAAGATCACTGCTTCACTAGTGGAGCAAAATGGATCGCTACAGAATTTAATTTGTGAGAGTATAGAGCAATTAAATGCTAAAATAGACAAGCTATGGGAAGCGCTCTCATCTGTAAAGAGTCAATTAGAAACTATGTCAGTTAAAATAATTTAGATAGTCGGATGGAAGATTTGGAGGGCCGAATGCAAACAGCACAATCTATGCTGAAAGCTTGTTTAAAAGCACATGATGGTTCAAGACATCCAGAACATTTATTAGGAATTCTGATGCATTTGAATGGAGAACTTAATGTTTAAAAAATCTACATCAGGAAAACTGGAGTTCTAGACATACTAACTGGAAAAGGTAGGTAAAAAAGTCATGAAAATGTTAGAATAACTGTCTTACATAGCTATAACAGCTACTTTCTTGGACTCCCTCAAATACATATTGCTTCTGCTTTGCTGACATTGCTTTTTGCTCTGTTTTCTGTCTAGTTTACATGCTAACGCAATACCTCTCTGACATTACTGAAAGGACTAGCTGATTAATGAAATCACACTTCTGTTTTAACAGCTCATCAACAGACTTAGATAAGACAACATGAAGCAACTGCTTCTAGTAAGACTATTGAGGGCAACAGAAGAATTATTTACAAGAAAATTGGACAAATTTAGTAAGCTGGACAAGATTATTAAGCCTTTTGATTCTTTCAATTTCAATTAGAGTTCCTGCGTGCTCAAGCCTAGCTTTACTCATTTTTTAAAATCTTTGTCGCAGTCTATTTTGAACAGCTATAAAATCATAGAAGGGGGTAGGGCTGGAAGGGATCTCAAAAGGTTATCTAACCCGTCCCTCCATACAGAGGCAGTACCAATTATATCTAGACCATCCCTGACAGGTATTTGTCTAACAACCTGTTCTTAAAAACATCCAGTGAAGATTTCACAATTGCTCTAGGTTATCAGTCTCAGGGCTTTATAATCCTTATAGTCAGGAAAACGTCTCTAACATTCAACCTCTCTTTTGCTGCTTAATAGGCCAATTGTTTTTGTCCTAGCCATGGTGGATATGAAGAACAGCTGATCACCACACTCTTTACAAGAACCTTTTACATATTTGAGGACTGCCATCAGGTTCCCCTTCAGCCATCTGCTCTCTAGATGAAACATGTTCAGGTCTTTCAACCTTCCCTCACATGTCATGTCGAGTTGCAGTTGGTGACTGGAAGAGGAAAAGAAGTGAGTTAGAAAAGTTAGAAAAGGCTCTGATCGAGCCTCAAGTGAAGGACTGAAGGACAGAAAAACGATGAAGAAATGTGAATACGAGAAAGTGAGTGAAGCTTTGTTCTTATGGTTCACACAGCAAAGGGATAAGGGCATGCCTATAACAGGCCCAATTCTACAAGAGAAAGCTCTGATTTTCCAAAAGGAATTTAATGAAGGGGAACCTGATTTCACAGCTAGTGTAGGCTGGCTTGATCGCTGGAAAAAAAGATATGGGTTAAGGCAGCTCAGTATATGTGGCGAAAAATTATCAGCAAATCAGGAAGGGTTTCTGCAATTTAAAGCCAAATTTCATTGTCTCATCGACAATGAAGGATTATCAAGTGAGCAGATATATAACTGCGATGAAACAGGCTTAAACTATAAAATGCTGCCTTCAAAAACTCTAGCTTCCCGGGCTGAAGCTTCAGCTCCTGGGTATAAACGAAGTAAAGAAAGAGTGATGATTCTAGCCTGTAGTAACGCTACTGGTAACCATAAACTAAGACTCACATTTATTGGAAAGGCGAAAAAACCACAAGCTTTCAAAAAACTTGCCATGACTGCCCTAGCAGTTTCGTACAAGAATCAGAGGAACGCATGGATGGATTCAGCAATTTTCCGAGGCGTTAAAGAAAAAATATCATCGTAAGCTTTTAACTACGCTCATTGCGGCGATAGACGATGGAAGTGGTATGCCAGATAAGCTAAGGACAGTGAATATAAAAGATGTTATTTATTGGATCGCACAATCGTGGGAAGAGATTGAATTGCAAACTGTGGGTATGTCTACACTTGCCCCCTAGTTCGAACTAGGGAGGCAAATGAAGCATACGGTTGCAAATAGCACGGATTTAAATATCCGCGCTTTATTAGCATATTTGGCGTCGCCATTTTAAAATGCCGTCGCCTTCTATTTAGTTAGTTGCGTGTAGACGTGGTAGTCCAATTTAAAACCCTTCCCTCGAAGTAACTGTTACTCCTCATGCAATGGGGAGGGTTTTAAATCGGACTACCACGTCTACACGCGGCAAGTTAAATCAGGCGACTGGTATTTTAAAATGGCGACCAGCTGCGAATATGCTAATCAAGCGCAGGATATTTAAATCCCGTGCTTGATTTGCAACTTTGGTATACTTCGTTTGCCTCCCTAGTTCGAACTAGGGGGCGAGTGTAGACATACCCTCTGGCAAGATCATGGAGAAAGTTACTTTCGGAAGACAAAAATATACAAGAAATGGTGCAAGAAAATTGTGATAACCTGCTACCTTTGTTACAACAAATTCCAGGCTGTGAGAAAGTGAATGATGATGATATACAGGAATGGATGAAAGACGAGCAACAAGAACTGACTGACCACGACATAATAGCTCTGGTGAATTGGGATGACAATGACAATGAAGATGATGAAGATGAAGATACAAATGACAACGACAAAATGGAGAGAATGAGTCATAGCGAAGAGGTCAAGGCTCTTGAGGCGGTACTGGCTTACGTTGAACAACTGCTAGTGATGTTATGTTATTGAGACGCTGGCGCGACCTTGCCACAAGGAAGAGAAACAAAGCTGGGAAACAAACTTCAATCACTAATATTTTAAAACAATAACTTTTGCATTTTGCCATGCTGCATACTAAATGTTCTGTACTCTATTATGTTAGTTATACTGTAGAATAATTATTATTAATAAACCTGATTTCATACCCATTTCCGTATTATCCGACATTTTCATTAATCCGATGGCCTATCGGTTCTATTTAGGTTGGATAATCGGGACTTTACTGTACATATCACTATGGGCAGCGCATGGTGTATTATTTAATCTTTCTTTGATGATTCAGAAGGCACTTCAGGATCTTGCAGTGCCTCAGGGTCATCATTAGATGGAGAAGGCGTGTAGGAGCTTGGGCTGACTCTGTAATGACCCTATGACACACCCTAGAAGCTGTTTTGTTGAATACAATCTGATTTCAGCTTGCTTACTTGTCTTCTGCCTCTTTTGCATAAAAGTAGAGTGTAGACTATGCAATTGCATACAGAGCCGGGCAGTATAGACTCAGTTACTAGACTGAAGATTTGTATTGGAAGATATCAGAATGCTGGTTAAATGAGCTTTTTGATTAATTGAGTGCTGCATAACAAAGCATTTACTGTACTAACAGTTCCAAGATGGCATCAGCTAGTTCTTTACATAACCTACAATGAATTTCATCAGGTCCTGCCAACTCAAATATGTCTAACTTATCAAACTGTTCTTTAACCTAGTCTTTCTCTGTTTTGTCCTGAGATCTTTCCCGAGTTGTTGTTATTGTGCTAAGCATCTGATCACAATTAACTTTTCCAGTGAAGACTGAAGCCAAAAAGGCATTAAACATTTCAGCGTTAAATAATGTGTCATCCATTATTTTTTCTCCTTCCCCATTAAGTAATGAACCTACTCTTTCCTTCACATTTCCTACTTGTAATGTATTTATAGACCCTTTTCTTTTGGATTTTTATGTCCTCACCTAGTCGTAACTCATTTTGTGCCTTAGGTTTTCTGAATTTGCCCCATGCACTTATGCTATTCTTATGTACTCATCCTCAGTGATTATTTCCACTTTTTATACTATTTCTTTTTTTAATTTCAGGCTACTCTAGAGTTCTTGAGGGAGCCATACTGATTTCCTACTATTCTTCCTATCTTTCCTCTGCAATGGGATTGTTTGTTGTTGTGCCTTGTCCCCTTGAGAAACTACCAGCTCTCCAGACTTCTTTTTCCCTTCCATAGCCTTCTCATGAGATCATGCCTATTAAATCTTTTTGAGTTTGCTGAAGTTTCTTTTTCAGAAATCCATTTTCTTTATTCTGCTGCTCTTAGTTCTTCCTTTCCTTAGAATCACAAACTAACACTTCATGTTCACTTCCACCAAAGTTGACTTTCACCAGTAAATTCTCAGTTTCTGCTAATTGGTTGGGATCAAATACAAAATAGCCTCCAGCCCAGTTATTCCCAATACCGCAATACATTCTGATGCCTGGTCAACACTTCAGACTTTGGGGCTATGTCTAGACTGCATCTCTCTGTCGGCAGAGGGGATGCAGATTAGGCAGGTCGACATTGCAAATGAGGCAGGGATTTAAATATCCCGTGCCTAATTTGCATAAAAATGGCTGCCGCGTTTTGCCAACTCAGCACTTTGTCTGCAAAAAGTGGCAGTCTAGAGGGGGGCATCTGTTGAGAAAGAAAGCATTGACAAGGCCTTGACAGGCCCTACGAATGAATTTCTAGAGAACCTTTGCCTCTAGTTTTCCACCACAGTAACCAAACCATTCAACTCCTTTCTCACCTCCTACAGTAAATTGTACCTGACTGTACCTTTATATTATTAAAGAAGAAAGGTCATCCACTTTGGAGGCCTCACATACATCCATTTCCCTTTTTAGCTGTGATAATATGTTTGAAAGTGGATAGTAAAATTAACAGGAAATCTTTGTCCCAGCACTGATAAACTGTTCAAACAAGTTTTATAAAAGGCAGAAGGTTTGCTGACAGCTCTCATAGTGTATGTCTACACTGCAGCTGGGAGTGTGTTTCCCAGTGCAAGTAGACAGATATGCACTATCTCTGCCTGAATTAGCATGCTAAAAATAACAGGCTGTCCAGTCTACCAATGAAGCCTGTCTGTACTCAGGCAGCTAGTCTGAGCTGCCACCCAGACTATCCCCAACCATACTGTTATTTTTAACATGTCACCTCAAGTGGAATTAGCATGTGTCTGTTTAATTGAGCTTGGAAGCACACTCTTGACAGCAATGTGGACATATTCATACAGTGTTCATATGGTATTCAACAAAATACAATTTGTGAAATCTGAGGAATTCCATCTAAGATACACAAAGCCCTCTGACTGTTTTGAAATATTGCAACTTTTACATTTGCTTGTTATTTTAATGTATGTCTGAACTCAACTCAAACTGTGCAGGACATGGATGAAGGTGCTTTCTAATGGTATCCCCTTATGCCTTTCTGTTGAGCTGTGACACTCACCTTGGGTCAGGCTATTCACCAATATGGTGATATCTCTGCTTTCTGCATATAATGAAGAAGCAATGCAGAGTTGCTTGAAATGTACCCATCATTGTGAAATATAGTGCTACTTCAGCCAAGCATGGTGTTCTTCTGCCTTTTGGCTTAGATCCGATATATTAAGGTTAAATATCTGATATTATGACTTTGAATGTCCAATTTATTCTCTTCCCATTCCCTCACAACTTCTTTCATATGTGTTGAGACAGTGTATAAAGGAATCTAGATAGCTATTAATGTGAGGTTGCAAAAAACTAGCATTCCCTCTATTATGGATAAAATCAATCAAGAGATATAGAAATAAAACCTAGGGATGTCTTGGACATGGAAGCAATTTTGGCATCTGCCACTGCTCACATACACCTTTCACTACTTCCCATCTGATGTTGGTGAGTGCTTAATGTGACATCTGACATAGTGTGTGTTCTGTAGGGTGCAGTATGTTTTTGGCTGCAAAACTCCAGAGTGTATGAAATTTACACTGAATGTGTGATGTAATTATTAAGGGAGGAACCAATAAATAGGGTATAGGGAGGCTCCTAAAGATTAAGATCAGCATGTGGCTACCTAGATACACGAACACTCACGCATAAAATGCTTCTGAATAGTCACACCCTTTCCACGGTCAGATGAAATGAGGAAAAATGTAGTGTGCACATACGCTTATCCTATTTCCTTAAAACACATTTCTCAGTGAAAACGATATACTGTTCATAGTTTAAGACGGTAGTATTTTAAAAAGTGGGTTTTCAGAAACCACAAAAACCATCCGAATAACTTTCTTAAAGCACTAAAGGCTTTCCCCGCTCCCCGAATTTAACTTAAAAACGGGATTTCTTAAAAAATTCATCTCTAGACAGACAAAATTAGAAGTTTCACTCCAAAGGGTGGGTTTAAAAAAAAAAAGCTGAAATTGCCTGAAAACAGGAGCTCATAATGAAGCTGCCCCTTCAACTATAACCACACAATCATATTTTCTGTGCAAAGACACAGTGCATTTTCTCCACTGTGTATTATCTATTAGTTGTGTTCATCAGAGAGATATGCAAAGGCTCCCTGCAATACTATGAATATGTGCCAATGGATAAAATTATGAATAAGATCCATTCATATCTAATCTTAGATCTGTCTCAAAATATTTTGGTAGAAAACTTTTTTAAAAAACTGGTATTTTTTCCCTAAGTTTCCATAAAATTTGTTAAAATGAAGAAATAAAAGCAGTTATAAGAACACATTGCTATTTGCTCTAAATTATGGAACACCCTAATCCACTTTACATGTTCCATACTCCCTTGCTGCTTCCATGAAAAAGCTTTTCCTAAAAAAACAGATTTAATTTTTTTCTGTATTTGCACAAATTAGTAATGGATGATTGGCAAAGCATTCATTCTTTTCTTTGGTTTAGCTGAGACTGGATCTCTGTTACATTTATGTGACAAAAGTACTTCATTTTATATTGATTAAATATGAAATAGTGTTGATAAAAAGAATCGTATGTTCAGAGCCACAAAAGATGTGTGTTCTTAGGCTAGTATTTTCTTAAACCGGTTTTTCTAGTTTTTTAATTGTGAGCAGCTTTTAATACAAAAATGGTTTTCTTTTCACTGAACATTAGCCAATAAAATCCCTAAGCCTTAGAGCAAAACACAACAGTCTTAGTTAAGAATGGTCAGTTCTGCATGTCTGGCATAGTAATAATGAATTTTCAGCAATTCTACCTCACAATCTAACTTCTTTAAACATTCTCAACAGAGGAATAACGTTCACACTATAATATGATCTGTCAAAAAGGGGAGGAAGGAAACAAAAGTAGAGCATATAAACAGAGGCCATAAAATGCAGATTATATGACTGTGGTGTACAACAAGCTAGCGACTAGACACAGTAAGGATGTTAAATATCAATTAATTTACTAGTCGCGTGGTCGATGGACTTTCCATCGACTACTTGACTAGTTGATAGGCACTTCCTTGAAATGTACAAGAGTCTCAGCAGGGGCTCTTGTGCATTTCAAAGGTAGACCTCCACGTGTGTAGCTTGGGGCCAGCGGGAAGTCCCGCTGACTCCGGGCTGCATGCGGGTGCCAGCTTTGAAATGTACAAGACTCCCCAGCGGGGGCTCTTGTGCATTTCAAAGCGGAAGCACCTGCATGGAGCCCAGGGTCAGTGGGGGACTCAGAGTCCCCCGCTGACTCCGGGCTCCATGCTGCACTGCCGCTTTGAAATGCCGCACAGAGCCGGGGTCAGCTGGGGACTCCCCAGCTGATCCCGGGCTCTGTGCTCTTTGAAATGCCACTGGGTCAGCTGGGGATTCCCCTGATGATCCCGGGCTCTGCACAGCATTTCAAAGCGGCAGCACCACACGGAGCCTGGGATCAGCTGGGGAGTCCCCAGCTGACCCCAGGCTCCATGCGGCGCTGTCGTGGCAGCGTTTCAGAGGGGCAGCGCCGCACAGAGCCTGTACCCCGGTCTCCATGCAGCGCTGCCATTTTGAAGTCCCCCCCTTTCCTGCCTCTATCTGAAGATGGGCGAGGGGGGAATCGACTGGTTGACTACACTATCCGATAAGCATTTGCTTATCAGATAATCAACTCGTCGACTAGCCCTTAACATGCCTAACTTTAATCCATGAATTTAGTTTTAGCAAAGTCTGGCCAAAGTTGGGGATGTTTTTAAATACCTGCTGAGTTGGGGCCTTTTACCTTAAGTTATTAGCTCATACAAAACAGTAACAGTCAGATTCCACTACAGGTGCTTACCTTAAAAATAAATACACTTCTACAAAATTATGCACAAGTACAGTGATTTTTTCTAAAGATGCCAGGGTCTCTTATTTAGTTTAGAATTAGATCTTGCAGTGACTCATCTAACCTTGTAGTCACAGAAACATACATACTATAAAAATAAAACATCAACAAAACCAAAGAAAACAGCACCTTATGTTCCAAATCTGCCAAAACAAGAAAAGATCTGGTGTAAAACAATTTTAGAAAACATAGCTCATCCTAGGGACATAAAAAAAGCACAATTTCGTGAGTGGTCCCAGACAAGCAATAGCTTTGAGTCACGCAGTGTTAGAACATAAGAATATAACAACATAAGAATGGCCATACAGGGTCAGACCAAAGGTCCATCCAGCCCAGTATCCTGTCTGCTGACAGTGGCCAATGCCAGGTGCCCCAGAGGGAGTGAACCAAACAGCTAATGATCAAGCGATCTTTCCCCTGCCATCCATCTTAGCAGAAAAGGCAATGTAAAAAAAAAAAACATGACAAAAAGGGCTTCTCCCCACCCTCTAGTAACTGGTGGAGGAGGAAAGAGACTAAAGAAAAGAAACCATTACCTAAGTTTCCGTAACTGTTGTTCTCCAATATGTGTTGCACATGTCCGTTCCATTGTAGGTGCGTGTGTGTCTCATGCACAATTAACAGACATTTTTTCCTCAGCAGTTCCCACTGGAGCAGCATGAATGCCTTTGGTGCCTTGCACTAAGGATGGTAAACGGCGGGTAACCCACTAATCGTGTAGTCGATAACATTTTTATCGACTACACAATTAGTTGATAAAGGCAGGCTTCCTCAGTCTTGCTACATTTAAAATGCAGGGATGCAACAGGGGTAGCTTCTGGACCCTGCGCAAGCCGGGATTGAGCTGGGATTGCTCGGTTCCGGCTCACACCTGGTCCAGCAGCCCCTATCTGTGGAGGGTCCTAGGGGCTGCAGACAGGGGCTGCTGCTGATAGAGGCAGCAGCGGGGAGGAGGGGATGGTACCGCGGAGACAATGCTGGGGGGAACCAGCTCCTGCTCGTCCCTGGCTGCCTCTGATATGGAGGCAGCAAGAGGGGGATCGGGGGAGAGTAGTGAGTCGTCAAGTAGTCAACTCAACTACCCGAAAAGCCTAGTCCACTAAGTGACTACTCACTTACGTCCCTACCTTGCACCACTGGTGCCTCTCACCAGTGCACGTAGGGATAGGAGGCCATGCTGTCCCTACCATAAAGACTTGGATAGACAGGGGATGGAGGGTGACTTTGGGACTGGACATTTGCAATGCATCTTGAATGACAACAGTTATTAAAAAAAGTACATAACCATTTTTTTTCTTTTTTTGACTGAATACACACATCCACTCTATGACTCACAAGCAATTCAATCAGGAGGTGGGTTCGGAGTCTACTTGAAAAGGGATTATAGGACCATCGGTCCAAATCTGGCACCATCTCTAGATTGGAGAGAGAGAAGGCTTAGTGAAATGCAAGCTTATGGACCAACATCCAGGTTGCTGCTGTTCAAAAAAGTCCAATATGGGAATACAAGCTAAAAAGGCTGTGGCAGTTACCAGTAACAAGGCAGAGTGAGCCATTACTAAACTTGGATGTACAACTGGTAGCATAAACAAAAACAGGGTGGCCCTTTATTCTGAAACTGCATCTAAGAGCTGAAATGAAGACCTGAAAGGCCTACCTGGATCCAGATAAAAAGCCAAAGCTCTAACACTTACAGTATGGAGCATTTCTTTCCCTTTATGCATTTGACACTTGGGAAAGAAAGTCAGTAAAGTAACTGCTTGATTAATGTGAAAATCAGAAACCATATTAGACAGGAATTTTGGGTGAGGGCAAAGGAAACCTTGCCCCTAAAGGAAACTATATGAGGAGACTCTGATATGAAAGCTCACAGCTTACCTACTCTCTTACCTGAGGAAATATAGCAAATCTCACAGATGGTGAACTTGTAGAACAAACCTTTTAGAAAGCTGATGAACATAGGGTTTGAAAAAATTGATCAGTTATCCATAGAAGGATAGAAAGCTGAGATAGCTACGACATGAACTCTGTTGGAACTAAGTGCTAATCATTTCAGAAACAAAAGATAGGCTCCAATTTCCCATATCTTGGACTGAGCTGGGCGATGCCTCTTTGTATGGATGAAAATGGAAAATCCCTTCCATTTAGCAAGGTAAGCAGACCTAGATGAAGGCTTCCTACTATTTAGCAGAACTTGCTGCAACCCCTCAGAGCAAAGCTGTTTGGAGGTTGGCAGTCCACCCAGTCAGGTAGAGAGACTGAAGGTTGCGGTGAAGAAGGCAGATATGGTCCACATAGCTTCAGAATGGCAAAGGAGATCTGACTGACAGGACTAGTAGAGTTGAAAACCAATGTTGACAGGGCCATGTGGGAGCATCAGAATAAGGTGAGTAGAATCTTGCTTGATTTTGGACAAGAATTTGCATGGAACTAAAGTGGAAGGAAAGCGCACAGCAGGTCTTTAGACCAGGGTAGGCGGAAAGCATCTGTGAAACCAGGCCATGACCCAGTTGGGAACAAAAAAATGGTTGTGTGTTTTGTTTGCTTCTATTGCAAAACAGATCCACTTGGGGAGCACCTCACCACTGCAAAAATGGACCAGAACAGATCTGAGCAAATACCACTTGTGCTGACCTGCGAACAGCCTATTCAGATAGCCTGCCAGAGAGTTCTGAACTAATTTGCCCTCTCTCCACCTTAGCGATGAGCTCCTGCTCTGCCTCATCAGGAAAATGGTCTTTGAACGTCAGGATATTATCACACAGGCGAGCTAGCTGGTTCTCAAAAGTAAACTGTAAGACTCCTGTAGAATAAAGCTTCCCAACAAACAGGTATAGCTTTTCCCCCACCCCTTCTTTTTCTTTTGGATAGAGTCCCTGTTTTTAGTTTTTTGTTAGCAGCAGTGACTATTAGGAAGCCTGGACGTGGGTGGTTATAGATGTGATTAAATCTCTGTAAAGGGACATAATATCTTCTCTCTGCCCTTTTAGCAGCAAGAGGCAAGAGGGTTGCCATAAAACCTTGACAGGCTCCAGGAGAGCCTCATTAGCAGTGAGAGCCACACCATAAGGCCCTGCAGAGGCTAACGTTTCCTTAAGCCTGACCCTTCCCACACTTCTTCTGTTTGAGCACGCACAGCTGCAGTCACCCCCTCAACACATCTAGATGAGCTCTGAAATCATCAGGGGAGGAAGAAGTAGACAGTCACTATCGCTTCATCGGGTAAGGCAGAAGAAAAAGACGAGGCTAAAAGTTTATGAGGAGGTCCCTCTTTCAATACTGCCCCAGGAGAGTCCTGAGCATGCAGCTTCCCCTGCATGATACAGGCCCTGGGACCAGAGGAGATAAGATGCTTGCTGCAGATGCTCCTAGCACCTTGCTGAGACAGAAGGGCAGGAAGGGAGCAGAGCGGCTCTAGTGGAAGAAAGCCTCAGCAGGTCCAAACGGGCCTTGATATGGAGGCAGGGCCCAACTATGTGCAAGTCATTAGTCCTTAGAGTGCTGTGGGTGTGGCTGATACCAGCGTGGGCAGGCTTGGGTCAAGATGAATATGATCCAAGCTCAGAGTCTGATGAGGAGTCCACTTCCTCAGACCACAGTGGAGCAGACCCCTTCAGCACCCTGGCCACCAGCTCTGATCTGGAGATTGGGGTACCGCCAAGATCATTCTTGGTTTACCCCTAGATGGAACTCTATGGAGAGGAGCTGTCTGGGGTGCTTCTTCTTTGGGCACACCTCTGAGTCCTTGCCTCTGCTAGGTGCCTTCACCATAGACTGTGTGGTTCTGGTACCAAATAGGGATGTAAAATCCCATTTAATCAACATGATGGATCCCCTTCCCCCCATGCTTTATCAAATTGACTTAGGAACACAAATATGCATAACTCAAAGGTACTTTGGACAAATTGCCTCATGTAACCAATCAATCTAAATGTCTTAATCCACTGGATCTGTGTATCTTATGTTGGTGTATGTATCATTCTTGTGTATAAAATTAGACATATGGAGTATGGAATGGTTTATGGTTTTTAAATGTGTAAATGAAAGCTATCAAGAGTGTTTCCAAGACTGGGACGCCTCAATGTCTGGGCAATCATATGCAAATAGCCTTTTGTCCTTAAGTCTTAGGTCTTAGTAAGTCGCATGACCTCCCTAACCGGTATGAATTGGCCAGGTAACTTCCTATGCAAAAATGGAATCTTTAAACTATGGCGAATTTAGCAGGTCTTTGTCTTTGGCTGGCACACCCGAGGGAAAGGAAGCAAAGACCCCAGGGTGAGAATCAGGCCTAGTTTGGAAGGCTTTGCTGGAAAGGGAACAGTTTTAGGGTGAGTTTGTAATAAGTTTGTGTACTGAGGCTTCAGTGTTAGAATTAGCTAAGTGTTTTCTGTTATTTTGAGTTTGTAATCGACATTGCTCTGCCCGTTTTCACTTATTACCACTACTGCTTGTACTTAATAAAATCACTTTTACTTACTATCAAGCCCAGTGTAAATAATTGTTACATGGGGGAGCAATCAGTGTGTATATTCCCCCTTTTATTGTTAAAGGAGGGCTTACACAAATAATTCCTTTGGGGTTCTGATCCTATTTGGGGAGTGGTATCCCTGGAAGTGGGGCCCCAAACTGCACTTTCCTTGGACCTGAAGAGATTCAGTGTCTGCACTGCTTCTCGGCGAGGGGGAGGGGGCATTTGATCTCAGCTTTGTGTCTTGGCTGGGGGAGACCAGAGGAGCTGGCCCAGCAGGACCGGACAGTGAGAAGCCCCAGAGAGCAGGAAGGTGAGTGGCAGTGGCTGTGTCAGCACTCTGCAAGGCACCCCCAAGGGGTCTTCTGTGACCGCACCCTGTCACAATCAGTTAACTGGTTAAACATTATGTTTAACTGTTTAACCACTTAAACAGGGGCAGGTGGTGGGCCTGGTTGGGCTTAAGCAGCCCCTTCCACCCAACAGTTAACCTTAACCGGAAACATCACCCGCTAAGGGTGATGCTTACCAGCTATCCATTCACATCCCTAGTACTGAATCTTTGGGAGACTCATCATTGCTTCTCTGCTACTGGCAATAAACCTCTGCCTCAGTCAGAAGAGAGGGAGCACTCGTCACTGACCTGTACGGGCTCGGTTCCTGCTTTGATGGTGGGCGAAGCATCACAGACCCCATGAGCAGGTACTTGAGCCTGGCAGCTCTGTCCTTTAGCAATATGGGTTTGAACCCTCTTCAAATGTGACATCTGCCCCTCACATGTGCCTCTCCCAGATCCTAAAGTTGCCTGGCATAGACTTGTTACATGAGTGATCAGCCTTGAAGTCAGGAGAACAAGGCATTAGTCTGGTACTGAGCCCAACACCCAACGAGGAACCAGGGATTCCTCTCTAGAAAATTTCTATCCTAAACTTATTCTTACATCTAATTGTGCACAAACATATTCACTACTAAACTAGACTAAATAGTAACTCTGTACTTACTACATGCACTAAAAGGAGATGACCAGCGGATTCAAATATTGGAGCTCCAACAACCATACCTGGCGGTAGAAAGGCACTGAGGGTGGTTGTGACATTTATACTTGTGTGTTGTGCTACAAAGCACCAGAGCACATTCACACTGCCCTGACAGGTACAGCTGATGGAAAAATCTCTGACAACCCTGCACGAGATGCACACACACCGAGAATGGAATGGACATGTGCAGTCACTCAAAGAACTGATGCATGTTTCCCCTACCACAAATGATTATTTCACTTCCTCTAAGAACAAGATCAGCTGTGAATAAACCTATCGTATGAAAGTCAGTGCCAAGGACCAGGCCCCATAATGAGTGACGGCGTTGTCTGATTTGAGTTACAGCTGCTATGATTACTCAAACATGCCACCATTTCACACCTTAATCATGAAGAGGAGACAATGCTTAGAAGGCAATGGCAATTCACATGGTAATATTACAGGATTTAATCCATAGCTAGCATGAGCCATAATATTCAACTCCCCATTTACATATAATGTCTCTGAATATCTGTAACACTCACAAACACATAGAGCAATGGAGAGATCAGTATTTGTAAATTCTAGTAGTTTCATAGAAATGATATATTCTGTGGGGTTACAAAACCATTTTAAACACTTCTGAGCATCCTATCCACAGTTTCACTTGTGTATCAAAAGCAAACAGACATCATGACAAAAAGCAGGTGAAGAAGAAATCAGTCACCCTTGCTTACATGCACATTTAAAATAATTAAGATAAAGCACAATGAAAACTTTCTTCAACTGTGGAGCGATGAATTTGAGGAATCAAGTCAATAACCGTTCACCGAATATTTCCTTCATATGTACTTGTAAAGAAGCAAAGAATTCACAATTAATTGAAATACACAAACTGTTTAAACAAACAAACAAAAAAGCAGAGACTTAAGCTTTTAACACCATTGTGGGGGTGTCTATCAAGGATTCTCTGCTTCCTGCTGGAAGTGTGGGTATGCTGACACACCTCGACTCAGGCTGGGGTACAGATTCAGAGGCCTAGAAGGATCAGCAAAAGACACTGACCAAACAGGAGCTAGCAGGACTGTGAAGAAGATTTGCCGCCTCCTTCTCAGGGGAAGTACTGGGTGAAACTAGGACAGAGGAGTTCTCCTCAGAGCTAACCCAGAACCTAAAAGCCAGTTCAGTGCCTTGCCTGCAAGCACTGCAACTAAGTGCAGGGCTTTGAGGTTTTGCTTGTTTACATAAAGGCACAGCTAGCCAGTTCCTGAGCGTGTTATTTTTACTGACGTGCGTAGAGCATTGGTCACCAACCTGTTGATCGCAATCGACTAGTCGATCTTGGAGACTCTCCCAGTCAATTGCAATCTCTGTCAGGAAGGCAGACTTGCAGATAAGCAGAGCTCCACAGCCAGCAGGTGTGTTCAGGTGCCCCTCCCCCCACCCTGATCCCTCTTGCAGCTGCTCCTAGAAGGGATCCTCTTGCTGGCTGTGGAGAGCAGGGAGGGGGCACTGAGGTCAGGGTGTCCCCCTGCCCCTGTACCACATACCCACAGAGCAAGGAAGAGGGCTCTTTGAATGTGTGTGACACTGTGTGCATTTCTTAAAGGGACGGTGCCCTCTTTCTGAGATTTCCTCTGCAGCCAGCTCACACACAGAGACAGAGTCTCTCTCTCTCTCTCTCTCTCTCTCTCTCACACACACACACACACACACACACACACACACACACACACACACACACGGTCTCTTTCACACTTGCCTTCCAACACATACTTGTACTGTTGTTACTACTTGGTACTTCCTGCAATGCCCTGATAGTCTCTGTAATTTTATTCTTTCAAAGTATGTTACTTTAGAGTTTTGACTGACCTGTGCATTTCACAATTTTTATTTCTCTGACACTTAAATGTAAGTCTTTGAGTAGTATGTTCTATAATGCCTAACGTGCCCTGACTTGTGTAGTTATTCATATGGTAACTTTAAAAATGATATATATTGTATCTAGGGTTTTTTTGTTTCTCCTGGTAGTGCCCATTGGCCGGGAATGGGGAAATGCGGCCAATGGAAGCTGAGAGGATGGTGCCAGTAGAGCGTGGGAGTGTGTGTGGAAACATATACTCCTGCCCCACCGCACTCCCAAGAGCCACACGGGCATGTTGTCCCCTTCCAGGAGTGGAAGGAAGCAATTAGGTTGCCTTAGCCCCGCTTTGCCACCTGGCAGCTACCTGTAGTATGCACTCCCCAGACTGCACCCCAACCTCCACGCCCCTCCGAGAGCCAGCACCACACGCTTCCACCTACACTCTGTATCCTTTGCTCCAGACCAGACCCTCCTCGCAGAGCCAGCACCCCACATTCCCTCCTACACCCCAACCCTGCCCTGATCCCTGTCTGAGTCAGCACCCTGTACCCCAACACTCTTTCAAGCCTAGAGCCCCCTCCTGCACCCAAACTGCCTCCTAGAGCTTGCACCCCTCACCCCCTCCTACACCCAAACTCTTCAGCCCAAGCCCAGAGCCTGCATATCCTCCTGAGCCCCAACTCACTGCCCCAACCCAGTTTGAAAGTGTGTGACGGTGGGGGGGAAGGGCAACAAAAGAGGGGGGATGGAGTGAGAGGGGCAGGGCTTTGAGAAAGGGGCAGGGCCAATCCTGGGTTGCCCTTAAACTCTTAAAACCATCACGGGCACAAAAACTGATGTAGAGACTGATGGCAAGCATGCTCCTCCAAATAAGCAGCCAAAACTTGTGGACGAGGCAGAAAGCACTTGCAGTATCATGCCTGGCCCCACAGGGTACCTTATGGAGCAGCCCCACCTGTGGCATACTCATGAGCAGAAAAACATTGTATTTCCGCATTAGTCGATTATCAGAAATTACTGCTTTAGCTCCAATTCACTAGCAGCTGTACTCATTTATACTACTACAATGAGTTTGTTGTTTTGGCACAACCATAGTTGGAAAGAATAAAACTCAGAAAGTCATCACACTGTACATGTGACCTGTATGACTTGGATTAATGCCCCTAAGCTTATTAAGACTAAAATCTATCACTTGGACCACCCTGCCGCCAGTGAGGGAAACTAAAATTACTCAGCAATATAAATGGACAAAAAGGAGCAGTGTATTCTTAGAACAAGCAAAGGCACAGAGTGAACTCCAGACCTACTTTGGCTCTCTAGAGTGCGATTGTCTCACAATGGCAGCAGCCGTCCATGTTACAGCATTATTATTATTTAGCTCACATACCTAGAAATTCATGCTTTATTCTTTAAATTGGTTTGGACAACAGCATCTGCAGCACTTTTACTTACAACAATTGACATTACCTTAAAAATAAATGCACTGATCTGAAATGGCAAAGCACTGTAAAGTAGAAATACTAAGCCAATATTAATCCAGATCTAACCTAAATATAACCATATGTACACAATTGTGCTTTTGCTGCATGAATACAAGTTTCGGTTTAACAATTTTTACTGCCTGTATAGGAGTCTCCAGCAAATATTATAAATATGAAACACGCATTCTGCCTGAGCAAACCATAAGCTAGTCTGCATATATAATAGGCAATGATATAGCCCACTAAATTGTGCAGTCAGGATTGAAGCCTATAAAACTGAAATCCAATCACTTAACTCGGGCTATTTTTTTTCAGGGAACGTGCACTCAAAATTAAAAAGCATACAACAAATACAGGATATTTTTGTGTATCTTCTATACAAAAGAATGCATATGCAGCTAAGTGTCATACCAAGGTCAGGACAGTTTTCTTCAGATTACATTACTACATTAACTTCAATGCAAAATTCATATGAATTTCATATAACTGTATAATATTTACTTAAAATCTTTCTCTCACTTACATTTCTGAAATATACTAAAATTAGTTTAGCCCATTACCTTATCAAAACTAATACAAGACAATTAAAGTTTAAACAAACTTTTTCTTTTTATGTCTAGTGACCAAAAATTCTTATACAAACAAAACGAACTATTAACTTTTTTGGCAGCATGACAACTAAGTCTGTTTTTAAATACTGTATATGTTTTAAGGAAATTCCTTAACAGACTTCTTCATACTTATTCCAGACAGAATGCAAAACGTGTTCTCAAGATTTGTTGTGACTCGCTTCTGTACAGTTTCTGGTTTAAGGACATTTTTCATATTTCCGTATTTAAAACCAGGATGCAAAGCACGACCCCAAAAGTTTCATCTAGTGTCTTATTTGTAATGAAACATTAAACGGTCCATTGTTAAAACAGGTCCACTTTATTTATTAAGTCAATAAAATTTGAGAATCAAACATAACTCATGACTCAGAACACCTGGTATCCAAGATATTATTAAACTAGCCTTTGTAATTCATCTGCATCACACATTTATCAGAAATAGGTTATATCTGTACATTGCACTTGGAAAGAATGGAATATAAATCCCCTGATACCGAAAGATATTTCAGTAGTTTGAAATGGCTTTTTAGCCAAACACAACGAAAGAATCAACTGTAGCATGATTGGTTTTAACTTACAAAATCTTTATCTAACAATGCACATGAATAGCTATATTTACCACAAAATAGTCTTTTCATGCTGTTTTATCATACATCAATTTTCCAAGAGTACATTCATTCTGAATATAACAAACAGGAGACAACATAAGGAAATTCTAATTCATTGTTAAGTAAGAATCTGCAAGCCTGAACAACTGCAATATTGATGCTGATGCAACAGCTCAAACCAATATCAGACATGCAAAAGGTGGTCGTGTGAGAAAATTACCACTCTCTGTTCTTTTTTGGAAAACAGTACATTTTGGAAAATGTACTCACACTCATTGTACGCTTTGGGATGTATGTTTTGGGATGGCAAGGCTGTTCACAATATGTTTAATTTTAAGTTAATCACACACACATCATATGAGTTATACAATACATGCCTTAAACACCTCTGAGTAATTTCAAAATTGAATATCTAAGGTGTGCTCATACATGCCAGAGATATACACATGTGAAACACATAATTGCATATACAGATTACTCAGTGAATTTTAGGGTTTTCACCAGGACACTGATTTTACAGACACTGCAGGTTTTAAAATTTTCACCAGGACACTGATTTTACAGACACAAAAGATACAGCCACATTTGGATTCTGCTGTGACTACTAAGACATCAACGTGTTTTGAAAAATAGGTCCACAGTACATGAGGAAATATAAATTAAAATCAGAGTTCTGATGAAATTGTGCTAAAATACCATACAATGTCTCAACTCTGACAGAGAGGTACCGTAAGTAAACAGCGTACATTATTCTTGGCTAAATATCATCACAAAAATGCTACAATATAAAGGTTGGAAGGATTAACACAAAAGGTCCCACAGCAAGACACGTCTCCTTCATATTTCAGTTCACAGCTATGAAGGCAGTCCTACAGTTCTGAAATGTCTTGTACCTTTCTAATAATCACATGTAATGTTCACTTTCAAATCGCTTCGTTGATACTAGCATATTTTAATTATTTGTTATGTTGAAATAAAATGTATACTACTACAAAAATTCAAAGTAGTTACTGCTGTAAATCTTACATGTTAAAAAGAGATAATGAACAGGAATTTTGAAAGTGTGTAATTGTCAAAGTTTATACCTTGCCTTCCTAATCCTCCTCCTCCATTCTCTCACAACAAATTCAAGATTTTCAAAGGAAGGGACTTATTTGCTTAGCTATAAATTGATATTTTTAAAATATTTTAAAAACCATTTAAAATATAATTTGGTATTTTATAGTGATCAGTTTTAAAAACAGAAACACTGACAGTTCTACTGAATATGTACTAGAGTTTAAAACTCTGCATATTCATTTGCTGCACCCAGTACAGCTGCAGGGAGCTGGATCAATTTCAAGCAAGCAATGGGTGGCAGGGGATGGATCATTTGATGATTACCAGTTCTGTTCACTCCCTCTGGGGCACGTCACATTGGCCATTGTCAGAAGAAAGAATAATGGGCTAGATGGATCTTTGGTCTTACCCAGTATGGCTGTTCTTATATTCTTATGCCAAGTGCATTGACGGAATTAAATAAGAAATTTATTTCATATTTTTAAAGATGAAGTTAGAATTTTACATTTTCTTCCCTAAATATGATTGCCTTGAATACTACGTTTTCTAAAGTAGAAAGGGTTGAATTAGGAGGCAGACTTTCTTACCCTTTAGCAGTAAAGTAACTTTTAACTCCCCCAATGAAATATTCTAGAGAAGAGGGAAAGAAAAACCGTATTGAGTTTTCAGTTGTGAAGACACCGGGAGAAAATAGTTTTCTGAGCCCCCCTGCCTCAATTCCAAATAATTGGGCACAGAAATCTGGAAAATATTAATTTTAAGCTATGAGCAAACATTTGTACCCTATCAGCAAAGGACTGTCATTTTTCTTTGAGGTAAAGAAAGTACAAAATATTTCAAAATAAACTATTGTTGACTACTTAATTTTACAGCTACTATTAAGTAGTCCAATCATCTGTCATCACGCAGATCAAAACAGGTCACTCTTTCAAACATGATACATGGACAGAAAGATCCGAAAAGCGATCTGTGGAACATAACTCTATGCTTACTATGCATGTGTACAGAAACTAGCAAAAACATCCTGAGCTTAACGAGTTGCTACTTAAATGTCAGGACAGTGCTCTGTGAACCATTTTATATTAAAATTGGATAGTTCTAAACATCACACATACAAGAAGTATTGTTTGACACAGTGCCATTTTGATGATAAATTGCAATCTACAGCTCAAATAATTCTACCCAAGGATTAACATTTCAGAGGCTGAGCCAGAGATTATGTGTGTGGATCTTGAATTT
Organism: Rafetus swinhoei; assembly: GCA_019425775.1. Taxonomy (NCBI): domain Eukaryota; kingdom Metazoa; phylum Chordata; order Testudines; family Trionychidae; genus Rafetus; species Rafetus swinhoei. Next base: position 186,938,258 of record CM033440.1, read on the forward strand.
CATCATCTCCCTTCGGCACAATGGCTTATTCTTCCTTTTTTCATCTATTCTCTCATGAAGGGTCAGGAAAGCTTAGCCTCGCTGTTTCATTCATTTCATCTCTACATTAACCAGATACCTTGCAGTCTTTAGTTCTTATGAGTTATTCCATTACAAATACTACAGCTACACTGCACTGTGCTATTACTAATGAGCTATGTACCAAATCAAAGGGTGCCATCAAGTGGTTATAGGACACTAAACAGTATTAGGCAAAGTTCAAGTTCGGGAAGAGGTTTCACCAGGACACACCAACCAGGCAGGGTATGTCTTCACCTCAGAGTCAGCCCAGGTTAGTCTAGAATGGGTGGAGTGTGGCTGAGTGTCCTCTCCAGGTAGAAGGAGAGGCTGGCTGAGGCTGCTGTAATCTAAAAGCTGTGTAAATAGAAGGTGGTGGGAAGCTAACAATAAAAGGCAGGGGTGACTGAACCAGAAGGGGTCTCCAGCTCATCTGTGGACCAGAAGGTGTCCCAGGACAAGGGGCCTGAGCGAGGACCTTGCCACACTACAGACCAGTCAGTTTAACTTCTGTGCCAGGAAAGATAATGGAACAAATAATTAAGGAATTAATCTGCAAACACCTGGAAAATAATATGGTGATAGGTATCAGCCAGCATGGATTTATAAAAAACAAAGCATGTCAAGCCAATTTGATAGCTTTCTTTGATAGGATAACAAGCCTTGTGGATAAGGGGAAAACGGAGGACATGGTATACCTAGACTTTAGTAAAGCATTTGATACGGTCTCACGTGACCTTCTTATCAATTAACTAGGGAAATACAACCTAGATGGTGCTATTTTAAGGTGGGTGTATAACCGGCTGGATAACCATTCTCAGAGAGTAGTTAATGGTTCACAGTGATGCTGGAAGGGCATAACAAGTGGAGTTCTGCAGGGGTCAATTTTGAGACCGGTTCTGTTCAATATCTTCATCAATGATTCAGATGGTGGCATAAAGAGTACACTTATTGAGTTTGCAGATGATACCAAGCTGGGAGGGGTTGCAAGTGCTTTGGAGAATAGGGTCATAATTCAAAATGATCTGGACAAACTGGAGAAATGGTCTGAGGTAAATAGGATGAAGTTTAATAAGGACAAATGCAAAGTACTCCACTTAGGAAGGAACAATCAGTCTCTCACATACAGAATGGGAAGCGACTGTCTAAGGAGGAGTACTGCAGAAAAGGATCGAAGGGTCATAGTTGATCACAAGCTAAATATTAGTAAACAGAGTGACACTGATGAAAAAGAAAAAAAAACAAATTAACAGGAGCGTTGTGAACAAGACAAGAGATGTGATTCTTCCACTCTACGCTGCACTGATTAGGCCTCAGTTGGAGTACTGTGTCCAAATGTGGGTACCACATTTCAAGAAAGATGTGGAGAAATTGGAGAAGGTCCAGAGAAGAGCAACAAAAATGATTAAAGGTCTAGAAAACATGACCTATGAGGGAAGACTGAAAAAACTGGGTTTGTTTAGTTTAAAAAAGGCAAGTCTGAGTGGGAACAGGATAGCAGTTTTCAAGTATGTAAAAAGTTGTTATAAGGAGGAGAGAGAAAAATTGTTCTCCTTGGCCTCTGATGATAGGACAAGAAGCAAAGGGCTTAAATTGCAGCAAAGGAGGTTTAGGCTGGACATTAGAAAAAACTTCCTAGCAATCAGGGAGGTTAAACACCTGAATAAATTGCCAAGGGAGGTTGTGGAATCTCCATCACTAGAGATATTTAAGAGCAGATTAGACAGACATCTATCATACATGATCTGGATGGTGCTTGGTCTTTCTGTGAAGGCAGGGGACTGACTTGATGAGCTCTTGAGGTCCCTTCCAGTTCTAGTAGTCTATGAAAAATTTGGATACTCCTATAGTAACCACTGCTGCCATGTTATAGGCCCTTCAGCAACTTCTGTGAGGACATTGTGACATCAAGCTTGCCACAGAGCTACAGAACCATAGTTACACCAACTCTATTGTGCAGAAGTGAAATGTGGGCACTAAGGAAAGCTAAAGATCACCAAGAAGCAAGGCAAGCTCAGAATGAGGATATTCGTAGGTGAACTGAGCCACTGCCTCCATCAGCACTGGTTTGATCTCAGCAGCTTTCTTGGTTATGGGCATATAGAAATGGAAGGCCAATAAATTCCAAAGCAGGTGTTCAAAGGAACGCTGCTATTTAACCGGTCCTTACAGCAAAGGCCTTACAAATATTGCCTGTGATTGACATAAACGAAATGCACATCTAGATCAGCTTAAACACCTTGCCAGAAATTGATCCAGCTAGTGTTCTGTTTCACTATGACAACAACCCTCCAACAAAATACTCGGTGTGGGTGAAGCTCCACCTGCTAGCACCCACTCGTATCTTTGCAATGATGGTGTCAGAAAGGGCCCATGCACACAAACAGAAAGCTAGTGGTGTGTGAAGTGGGTCAGAGGCTGAATTCACCTTCTTGGATTGACTGCATTCCTGCCTAACAACTGGCACCACTGGTCCAGCAGGTGGCTCCCGAGGACAGCAGTGTTGGTCCTGCCACTACCACAGCAGTCTCTCAGCAGGAGGCGTAAATCTGTACTGTGTGTATAGAGGGTCCAATAATGTCTTAACCCAGCCCAGGGGTGTTCAGCAGTTTAGAGGAAGACTGACAGCTGTCATGGAGGAAAGTGCCCACTGTTTCCATCCTGCCCTTTCTCCCCAGTTCCCAGCCCCCAAACATCTCATGTTCCCTCAACCTGTTTGCTCTTGGTAGGATGGCCATCTTCCCAGTTCAGTAACATACGTGCGATCACAATACATTACAGATCATTCCAAATTAGAGACTGTTTCGCCAACATACATAATGGTAATATACGTACAATTTAATTAGGAGACTGACATACAATAGACATCTGACATACTACCAGGGACCAATTGAGCTCTTTCCCAAACTTACTGCACAGTAAGAAAGAGTTACTGAAATGAAGGTAAGAAAGAGAAAGAAGGAAAGTTTTATAATCAGGAGAAGACAGAGGGAAGCTTCAGAGAAAGGGGAGACAGCAGGACAGGATGAAGAGGTGGGGAGGCACAGGAGGCCTGATATCCCTCTGGATGGTGGTATTAAAACCAGGACAATTGTAGTATGATCAGACAGGGTATTAGAATTGTCCCCCCAACTCTGGGACATCTGATCACCCTAATGGTAGAGTGTCTATCTCCCCTGACGCGGAGGGGAGAGGAGAAGGAGGCAGTTGCCCCAGGACCTAGTAATTTAAAAGGGCCCACAACTCCGGGCTGCCAATGTGGCAGGAGCAACGGCCAGAGTCCTGGCTCTTTAAATTGTCACCAGAGCCCCATGAGGTGCAGTCCAGGCTGTCTGGGGGAGGGTAGCCCCTAGTCCTGTCCCTTCTGCCAGAGGCACTCCCTCTTCTGGGGGCCCCGGAGCTGACACTCTTCAATATTGCCCAGGGGTCTGTTGCCAGCTCTGATGTTAATTATCTATCCCTGGTTAATTATCTAACAACTTTGCTTATTTATAGTTGTGATCTTTCCTTATCACACTCAATCCCTACAGTTATAAATTATACAGCACAAAATTACAACTAATTATGAGAGCAGGGTTTAATTGCAGGATTCAAGAAACAAGCACACCAAGTTTTCAGTATCCTCTGCACCCACAGATTTGTAGGGTTAGGATTTTTCCAAGTATTCCATTACTTGTTCTTTCACAGACAGGTACAGATAAAATCCTCATTACTCAAATCATTACACCCTTCCTTCTTGATAAAAGTAGATTAGCCTTGTCAGCATTATTGATTTGGCTTCTCTCATTTACTAAAGGGCTACTTTTTCTTGAGTATTTCCGTTGCCTTATTCCACTTTGGCTTGCACTACGTCTTTCTTCTCCTTTGCTGCATTTATCTGTTCCCTGCAAGACAAGCTGACCACATATTCTCATTTGGTTTCTCCTTTCCATTACAGATTGCAACATCAGCCACAAACTCCTGACAACTCCCTCATTTTAATTAACCTTTCATTTTAAAAGTCTGGGTTTTCAATTTTTTAAAATTTTCACTAAAAATAAATAAAAGCCTTTTTTAGTTTAAAAGGAATAAAGATAAAAATATCAAAAACATTCCTTACCTGTTACATGCATCGTTTCAGATTTCTTAAAATTCATATAATTTTTTGCTGTTTGATTTTTACACATTAGTTAGTTAGGGTGATGAAAGTGCTGTAGATTCATTTTGTTTTAGGAAATATCACATTTTATATCTTATGCCTTACTGAGCAAAATACTCTGCATGGGTCAAAAAGCTGCACTGATTTACATCAACTGAGGATCTGGTCACACAAGTCTCTGAAGATAAGCTTACTAAAACTTATTTCCAATACTGGCATGTGTAAGTTTCCAACAATGTAGGAAAATAATTTTCAACTTTGTTTTGGAAGTTCACAGAAATCTCTCTCTTCATATTGGGCCAATTCCTGAGAAGAGATGAGAACTTACAGTTTCATTTGCTTTATAAAGGCACCTGTGGGCTTTATAAAACCTGCTAATTAAACAAACTTGAAGGCCTAGGATACTTGAGAGATTCAGTAATTTACAGACATTTGCAGGCTTCTATGTTTTTTACAGGAATAAAATGCTTGTTCTGCCTTCTATCCTAAAAAACTATAAGTGACATACAAAACTTATCACTTGATGGCACAAAATAGAAGATAATTAATGGCTTGATGATGACACAATTTTGAAAACATCAGCCTTATACATATCCTTACAATGCATCCTATAAAATATAACTGGCATTCATTTCTGTTCCTTAAAAAAATATTAAAGTATCTCCAATGAAAATCCCACTAACAAAACCAAAAATACCAAACCATTTGTATTGCGATAGCATCGATAATATATTATTTGTATCTATAATGGCTTATATAATATCTTATATTAATCCTTTATAAAAAAAACACTATAAAGTATGATCAAAGTTCTCATCCATGTTTACTGTAGCTCAGAGACTTCTGAGGAGGACCATAAAATGTTTAATGGCTCTATGCTTTCTTAAAGCATTGGAAGGGAATCCAAGGGAAGACATTGGAATCCAAGGGAAGGCATTGGATTCTTAACTACCTTGGACATCTGTTTCCCAAAATTCTCATGCCACTTGTCTAGATACCATATTGAAAACACAGGCAGTTCTCTCTTAGCTAACATTTTTGCTGCTCTGACAAGGAGTCTTTGTTGCAATCATTGTTTCAGTTACATACAGATCCTAAGTGTCAAGTATTTCACATGAAACTGGAAATCAAATAAGAATCATAGCGCTCAGCATCATATTAAGTCTAATAATTTTTTCCTTCACAGAGGTTCAGGGAATATGAACAGAACAGAGATCTTAGAGCTATATATCCTATCTGGCTACTTTAGCCTGTCATCTGTCTCAGTCATGAAGAAATCCCTGATAGTATACACATTACAGACCTCTTCTGACATGCACTGACATACTCAGGACAGCTCCAAAGTTGCTGCTTAAGCTCTAAGACAGTGGTCTCCAACCTTTTTACACCCAAGATCACTTTTTAAATGACAGACCAAGCCAAGATCTACCGCCCCGCCCCTTCCTTGAAGCCCCGCCCCTTTCTTGAAGCCCCGCCCTCTCTATTGGGGAGAGCAAGTGATGGAGAGGAGGAGAATACTTATACTGCTGCTATTTTTTTTTTTTTAATTCTTCTGTAGGAAGAGGTTTTTCCAACATTTGGCCTGTCTAGACTGGACCAAATGTCGGAAAAAAACCCCTTCTTTTGGAAGCCACCTTATTCCTTGTGGAAAGAGGAATATAGGGGTGACCAAAGAGGCTGTTTGCTCTTCCACTAAAAAGCGGAAGAACAACGCAACCCTGGATGCAGAAGAGTTTTTCTGGGATATCTCCAGAATCCTGAAAAACTCCTGCAGTCTAGCCAGACCCTCGCTGTGTTGAGACAGGATGTGTAGTCTCTGGGGTGGAAATGAGGGATTTGGGTGTGGGAAGGGGTGAGAGGTGCAAGCTCTGGGAGGAAATCTGGATGCAGGAAGAGGTGGAGAAGGGGACACTGGCTCGGGGAAGGGGCTCCAGGCTGGGCAGTGTTGGGATACTAAGCAAGCCACAGACTTGTGGATGTGAGGGTGCAGGAATTTGGGTTGGAGTATGAGAGGGGCTCAGGGCAGGGGGTTCCAGTGTTTGATAGGCTCAGATCTAGGGTCTGGGGAAGGGGAATGCAGGAGTGGTTGTGGCCAGATGGGGGCTTGGCCCCAATTGGGGTTTGTTGGCCAGGCTTCATTTTTAAATAAAATACTATGCTAAACACAAAAGTTTCTGCATTGTCTTTATTTATGAGAATGGCAGGAACCTGTCTTGAGTCAGGGTCACTGACCCATAGAAAAGTCATTTGGGAGCAGGGGACACAGTACTGGGGAGGGTGCTAGTGGGTTCTGGGGCAGGGAACAGGGTGCCAGTGGGGACAGGGGAGAGGGGCAGGGTGCCAGGACAGGTTCCTGCAGCAGGGGACAGGGTGCGGGGAGGGGACAGGTTTCTGCAGAGGAGCAGGGGACAGGTTTCTGTAGTGGGGAAGGCAGGGGACAGGTTTCTGCAGTAGGAGACAGGGTGCCAGAGGAACTGGTTTCTGCAGGGGGCTGGTTTCTGCAGCGGGGTGAGGGGTAAGGGAGAGGGAACAGGGGGTCAGGAGCGAGGGGAACAGGTTTGGGGCAGAGGAGAGGGAACAAGGTTGGGGGCAGGGAGTTCCCTACACCAGCCACGGAGGGAAGCCTCCGACCCGCGCTCCCTCCGGACTGACCGCAGGGCAGCTGGGCTGGAGCGAAGAGAAGCGGCTGCCCGGCCAGCTGGCCATGGCGCTCAGCCAGGGTGCACCAAGCTCCACGTGGGCAGGCGCAGAGGGGAATCCGCTGATCAGCTGGAGCACGGGGCAGCCTCTTTCAGCTGAAAGTCACAGTCAGCTGGCTGGGGTGTTTCAGCCCTCCCGACCTCCCAGCTCCCACCATTCCTCGCAGCTACTCACCTGTGTTGTTGCTCGGTGAGTAGCTGCTTCTCAAATGAGGAAATCTAATGTAAATGTACTGCGCAGGCACGCAGTTCAGAGAGGGCTCAAGAGCTACTCTTAGAGCCCCTGAGATCTACCGGTAGATCGCGATCTACTGGTTGGTGACCACGGCTCTAAGAAGTAAAGGAGATTTCTAGCTACCTTTGGGGGCGTAGGGAGGTAGAAGGGGACATTTACTGTGCTTTTTACAGGACTGGGACAGCCTGCCACTTTTTCCTCAGTCACAGCTTTGCCTCTACACTTCTCAAGCTGCTTGAAATCAAGGCTCCTGTAACTGCAGCAACGAAAAAGCTGGTCTCAACGGCTAGGAAGCTGGCATCATTTCACGGTAGAACTCATTCCTTTAGTTGGGTTAACCACAGAAAGGGCAGGTCAGACCCTAGTATGAACACCGTTTTCCAAAAAGGTTTTTCTACTGCTCTAGCAATAATTTCTAGCCAAATAATTTCATTGTCCACCTATGCCAGAAGGAGAACAGGAAAAGCTGGATGTGGTTTAATTCAGCTACAATTTTATTCCTAGGCATCGTAAGAGTACAACACAGGTGAGTACAACACAGGTAATTCCACAATCAGTTATGTATAACATGAGGGAGAATGCCCTTTACCCATCCTGGTCTCCAGACAAACCAGTGCTGGGACCTTGCCACCTCCCACCTAAAACGATAGTGGATATAAAGGAGGAGGGGTTGGATCCTTGTTATACTAGTCTTAGGACCTGGAATTCCCTTGCTTGACTCCTTTAGGGTGTGTCTACACTACATCGTAGCTCAAAATAAGATACGCAATTTGAGCTACGCAAATTGCATATCTTATTTCGATCTTATTTCAAAATAGTTTATTTTGTAATTTGGTGCTGTGGGGAAAGTGTAAACACACACCCGGCATCCCTAATCTCCCTCACCTCATGTTGGCTAATCTGGCAGTGAGGAAAAAATTAGTTCCCAGACACACTATGAAAGGAAGAATTTGCATAATGTCAAAGGCCTGGTATTTAACTACTTCCATGGGTGCTGTGCTGTCTTGTCCAGGTACAAGAGGATTGTCCTACACTGGTGTAGGCCAAAATATTCTCCTCTCTTCCAGTCATTTGGGAGGGAAGGGTTAATGCCTCTCTTCCAGTCATTTGAGGGAGGGAAGGGTTAATGTCCCCATACCAACCTGGTCAGAAGCTGAAGCAGCAAGCCACCCTCTGGCTGTCTAGCACTAAAAGAGGTCACACACCTTTTCCTACACACCGGACAATGACTCTCGCCACTCCATGTGCAGTGAGGTCATTCTGAAGCTAGACCCTAAAGATCTTCACCCCTTAACACACTCTCCTTCAGGAACGTCACGGAGGATCCTGCAGTTGAGATTCAGCAGTTTGTGGCTTGGAATTCTCTCAGGATTTTACTTCTCATTGCATTTGTCACTACACTTGTCTTCTGATTAGTCAAAAAAAGGCCTGGCCTTTAGCCGCCGTGTCAGTGCTTAACCATGACAAATCTGAGTACTTCTGAACACAAGAAAACATGCTCAGGATTTCACATTCTAGTTGTTTTAAAGCTTTCCATTTTGTTATGTCTTCTGCTTGATTAGAGCAGAAAGCACTGGCAGGTGCTTGATGCTGTGATCTGTTGATCCCACTCCATTAAATTAGTTTTAAAAAGGTCCATTTTGGACTTCCACATTTTGGTTAAAAAAAAATATAATGGTGCTGGCTTCTTTTGCTTCTAAGCCAATTGGTTTCTGTTTGTTTTTAAACGTTTCTTTGACTAAATTAGACTTTGAATTAATCACGGTGGGTATCTCATTAAACACTGCTTTGCAAACACCTGGGAAACATATGGTTAGTGCAGACAATTGATTTAACCTACACCAGCCCTTAGATTAGCTGATGGACATATACTCATTTTCAGTGCTCTGCACTGAGAAATGGAAAATACTGAATATGCTCTTCAGTCCTTGCTCACTGTTCCCTTTTAGATGCTATTCCCCAAACACTATCCCAATTAACAGATTTCACCCCTTTTTTATTACATATCCCCTATTTCTATGCCCAGAATGGTCTAACCCTTCTTCCCCTGACTGCTAAAGACTTTGCTACCATTCAAAACATAAGAGCCAATGCAGTTTGAGAAATTTTATTTTCAAAGCCCTATGAGATTAGAAAACAATGAAAGGGGAAGGGGCAAGAGTTATAAATGATATATAAAAGCATTTGAGAAAGTAGTACTCTTTTAAAATGAAGAATACACTGGACAAATAGAAAATTAAATGGAGTGGAGCCAAATTTAATGGTATCAAATATCTTAGGGAGACCAACTGCTTCAGTTCCTTTCTAAAACTGATGCAACTTTCACATAATTGAAAGTAGCAAGATGGCTAGCACCCTGCTCTAAGAGGCTGAAAGCAATATCACTCAGCTCTACTACTTTGCCACATGATATCTCTAAAAGCATGTGTAAACAACAACCCTTTGGTCAGCCGGCCAGCACTTTACTGGCGACTATGTAGTTTTGATAATACAGCATGCACTGCATGAGGTTCCACTTATACCCACACATACAACTAATTAATGCAAAATCACAATTTTACACAATAATGGATATTCTCTACTTTTAGAGACATATTTTTTGCAAATTTTTCAAATGCAAATTGCAAAGAACTATCTCAGATCCTTCAACACATTGAAGTGGACTACAAAGTTATGGCAACTTGCATCAAAAATATTTTTCATTAAATGCTGGAAGTTTTGTCTTTCCTTAGACTGATGAGTGTCTTGCTTTATGCCCTTTCCATGACAGTGGTATTTGTCCGTCTGTCCCAGGCAAAAATGAGATTCATATATTACAATGTTATGCCAGACAGCAGCAATTTAAGTAAACATTTTGCACAATATCAAGAGGAAACATGATGTGTTCATGTACATACACATAAACAGGGACATGTAGAATATTCTTAAAACAAATATTTTTCTATTAAAAGACAAGTTGGTCAGCTCAGCTTTCATCTGGAGTGAGATTAGAACCCCACTGTAAAACAATTACCAAGACTCAGTTCTGATATTTGATGTTTGAAAAAGAAAAGACCTCATGCAGACTCTTGTATGTAGGGGCAAGTATATTTTACTGCTGATTTTCTATGAATAAACATATGCTAAGAATTGCTGAAACACACACTGCTGGTTTTAAAGATGCCTAATGTAGTATTAGAGGTTTGTTTCCAGAGCTGACTGCCTTATTTATCAGCTTCCTCCCTCCAGCTGGCAAAGAATTTGATATCATCTCTGGTCAGCTGTCTCACACAGCACACTCTCCTCTATAGAAAAGATATTAGAAGGTACCTAGCAGGAAGTAAGACGAAAAATCTAAACAAAATGGTTCCAGCAATTTAGAAAACAGATTGCACTTTACTACTGTGAATCAATAATAACCATATAAATTATGTGTCATCAAACTCATTCCATTGTAAGTGTTATGGTTTACAGCATTTATTGAGCTTATAAAAACTAGAGTGTAATAACCAGGCTATTCTATTCTGCTCCCAGTATTCTCCCTTTTCCATCTTTCATCTGTGAAACTCTTTAATGTAATTGTAGTATAAATATCACAAAATAAGATACTTTCCACCACTTTCTCATTTTAAAACTGAAATGTTTTAACACAATGAATGTAGTATTACATCCCCCACCAGCAAGGTCATCTGATACAAAAATGCACCCCTTGATTAAAATATTTGATTCAGTTGATAGAAATTATTATAAAATAAAATGCATGGTCATTAACATTGCATCAGAAACAATTCTCATCATTTATAGGATAGTATGAGCCCACTATTTTCTTTTTTGGGAAAAGATTCAGAGTAACAGAAATGTTAAATGGATATTTTTCAAAAGCATAACAGAAAAGAGATGGACTGAATTTAAAGATCACCTGACTAATCTGTTTTAAGTGCCCAAACTGAGTAAAATGATAATAGCATAAATGGTAAAAAGTAAATTAGTTTTGAACATGTTCTTTCAAACTGAATTATCAAAACTTTTATTTAGGTCAGAAAAAAAAAAAAAAAAAAAAACCCCAACCTTACAGTGTCAATTTAACAAGTTATTTAATATAAATTTTAAGAGGGTAAGAAGATGTCTTGTTTCTGAAGGCCTGGATTCATATTTGATTTGTCACAAGTAAAACATCCACTGATGATCAAGGTACTGATCCTCTCTAGTCCAAAACCCTTGGGACCTGACCTGTACCAAACCAGAGAATTTGCTGGACCATGGGAAGTCAATGTTGTCTAGCAGCATTACCAACACTTCCATTGCTTACTGGGCTCTTGGAAGACATTTAGGGGTAAATGAGCTAAATAACAGCACAGAACACTGAGAGCTAGGACTGGTGGCTGTAAAACTTTATGGGACCACAGGAAACTTAGCCACACCCATGATAAGTGGACATCCGGCTAACTAAAATCATGCTGGACCACAGATGTTGCTGAACCAGCGTGCCAGACTGGAGAGGTTCAGCCTGTACTACATAATTTAACACATTTTGTCAGAACTGGCAGGCTTTGCTCAGGCTTTGCTTCAAAACATAAATGAAGTTGTTTAGAGAAGATTACACAGAATTTTCCCACCCTCTGGCTAGCTCAGGCCAATACTGTCATTGTCTTGTGTTCATGCGTTCTAACATTCAGAAGGAAAAACATACACAAATGCCATGCACAATCCTGCATAGGGATGTGAAGGACTAGTTGACTAGTCGCTTCCCCCCCTTGCTGCCTCTATCAGACAGAGGCAGCAAGGGGGGAGGGGACAAGAGGGGGTACTTCAAAGCGGCAGCACCACTTGAAGCCTGGGGTCAGAACCCGGGCTCCATGTGGCACTGCCACTTTGAAATGCCGCGGGGAGGCTGGCATCAGGCTCCTTGCGGCATTTCAAAGCAGCAGCGCTGTATGGAGCCCGGGGTCAGCAGGGGAGTCCGCAGCTGACCCCGGGCTCCCTGCGGCATTTTTGCCTTTGAAGTATAGCAACATACACTTCAAAGGCTGAGGCATCCTATCAACGAATCGAATAGTCGATGCAAAATGCATCGACTATTCGATTAGTCAGTTAGTCGATACTTAACATCCTTAATCCGGCACATCTTGTCTCTTGCACATCCAGCACAGTCAACGAATACAATGGGTGAAATTTTGGCTCTATTGCAGTCAATGCAGGTTTTGCTACTGACTTCAATACAGCCAGGATTTCACACAATGCATACAAGCAATGCTGAGAGGATGTGTAAGGAAGTCAGAATCAGGCTCAATTGTTGCAAAACTCAAGGGAAGTTTTCCTATACTTCAGAAACAGATCAGCCAATCAAAAAGACCATTACCAGTTTTGCTCCAAAAATCTCATCTCAAAGATTTCTGAGCTAGAACAAAGTGCTAAATATTTAATGTAAGCAAAAAGAAAAACAACTTTTCTGATTTTCTATTAAATTTAAAGTGGAAAAAGAAATGAGATGGCTGACAAAGCAGCATTTAATTCCTAGCTATATCTAGACCAGTCTAATTTACACAGCCAGCCAGTCACAGCTCACATAATCACATACAGAAAAATATGACAGGGGAATTAAAGGACCAGGAAAGCATGTCTGAACTATGAGCTTCCTATTCTAAAGTATTAACTGCACACATTTATTTGTGAAAAAGGCTAACTTGGTTCTTTCATTTTAAGCCAAACATTATTTCCTAAAGAAAATACAAAACAAATAATGTAACTTTGTTTTTTAATAAATCAAATAGTCAATTTAAACTTAAGATCCCACATGCATGAAAAATACACTAAGAGAGATATCCAGGATTATATAATAACTGATTAGTGTCTGATCAGGGAAGTGACCTTATCAACTATTCCAGTCCTTTTTTGCAAAGCAAGTTAAAAGTGCAAGGAGTTTCAAGTTCCTGTGCTGAATTGGCATTTATTTCAAAACATCTGGCACTAGAATTATTAGTCAGGTGAAGAGGTCTCAGAATGTCCACACACTGGGTTTGATTCTGGTATAAATCAATAATAATTCCACTGACTGCAGTGCAAAACCATTACAACTGAAAGGGGAACTAAACTCTAGGACTGAAATTCTGGCTCCAATGAAGTTAATGGTAAAACTCCTACTGACTTCGAAAAGGGGCAGAATTTCAACGTAGGACTCAGTAGCTTTGGTTCCATATTGTGTGTTTTATTCCCAGAAACTTTGGAAACAACAGTGGATGTAGAGAGAGAGAATATATATATATATATTTGAGGCTTCATTTGATGTAAGAAACATTTTTCTAATGTAAATCCAAATTTACTTCCACACGCTATTCATTCTCTCCCTTCCTGCCTCCTTCTCCCCAATGTATTTATTATTTGTACTACTTCTGTCATATCTAAATATAACCCATAAACATTTTGTGATAGGGATAATAGTTCCTCTACATTCCTGTGAATGGAAGGTGCCTTTTGGAGCATTCAAAAACAATAATCTTACAAAAGTGCTGAATCTCAAAAATAAAGTTTATAAAAGAAATTCTTCATAGGAATGTGAATGGTTAATCAGCAGGGGCAGCCCTCATATGCAGTGGGTCCAGTCTAGTCAGAGCAGCTCCACAGGAGGGAGCACCCCTGTCTGGCCAAAGCAGCCCCTACACGCAGCAGGGGAGTTGCTCCAGCTTCCCCCCACATCCCAGTTTAAGTGGTTAACCGTTTAAACATACTGGTTAACCAGTTAACTGGTTAAACATGATTTTACATTCCTAGTTCTTCATAACACCACATTTAACCATACTTTTAAAAACTCTCCAGCAGCATTTCTTTTCATGTTCCCCTCATTTTGAAGTTCTGTCCCACATTTCAGCCTTTAATGGTCCGGAACTACTGTACATTTGGCGATCTGTTGAAACAAATTAATTTGTCTTGAGTGTCACTTGATCTACCTATTCTGAGCATCACTTGATTTACTACTTATAGACTCCACCTTAGAGGGCATAAGTTTCAATTGACATGTCCCATAACACTTGTTTGGGTTCATGGAATTTATATGAGAGCAACAGACAACAAAGAGAAGAGAGCCCTAGCTTTTCAGCTTGAATCAGTCAACCTCTATATTTATCTGCTGTAGACTATTGCTTTTAGTGAGACAATCTTCTTCAGCCCAGTGAATTGGCAGGATATAGTCCTCTGAAGAAATCTTTTAAAATAATCTTGCTCATTATATAAATACATCCGGCAACATGGGTGTATCTTATACAAAATACACTTCTGAGGTCTAATTATAAACCACTCTCAATGTAACAGGCTGGCATCTCTGATAAGGAGAATTTGGAATGGATTCAGTAGATGTGTCTCCTTCATGATGCCTTCCTCTCTTAACCTTCAAAAAAGACATTTTTAGAAGCCAGTGGACTAAAACAGCATACCCAATTGTCCTGAAAGGACAACCCTGAACTTCAGGGGAAAAAACAGCAGAGAGGGTATATGTGCAAAGGATCCATGATGGTCTCTTGCTACTAGAACATCTTGACATTTCAATGCACAATACTGGATTTCAATCCTGTGAGTACCCTCTCCTAGGTTCAGAGCTGCCCTTGTGTGTATCCCCAATGTCAATATAGCTGTATGGGTATAGCAGCACTAGGGATGTAATAGTGTAGTCGATTAACCAATTAACCGATAAGCAAAAGCTTATAGGTTAATGCGATAGACTCCACACATTCCCTCCGCTTCCCCTTGCCAGTAAACTTTTAGCAGGCTGGCCAGCAGCCTGGCTCAGTCCTTGCTTGTGCTGGGTCTGGGACCTAGCTCCACTGCAGCTCTGCATTTAAAGTGCATTAGGAGCCAGGCAGGCAGGCAGCTCAGCTCAGTTCTGGCTCGCACTGGAACTGCATCAGAGGCAGCAGTGCAGGGCTACAGGCAGCTGATCCGCAAGGGGAGCTGGTTTTTAAACTGGCTCCCCTTGTGGACCAGCTCCCGCCTGGCACCCCATGCTGCTGCCTCTGATACAAAGGCAGCAGCACGGAGTGGCAGGGGGCTCCTTGGGAGGGGAACCAGAGTGCACTGGCTGCCGGTCCTTGCCTCCAGGGACTCTAGAATAGTCAAGTAACCAGTAAGAATTCATGAGGTTACTCAACTATTCAATTAACCAATATTTAACATCCCTAAGCAGCATACAGAACACAATCACTTCCTGGAATGGGTCCTCAGTGAGGAGTCTGCACTTAAAGATTGCATCTACATGTCAATGATTATTTGTCCAAGCTATTCAGGATTATAAACAAAAATTATTTTCTCTTGCCTTAAATGTGAAGGACAGAGAATAAGAAACAGAGCACTTCCTGTTCACCTGCAGAACCATTGGCTGAAAGGTAGAAACTCCGAGGTGCTGCTCATTCTGCATATAAAAAAAGATGCAGCCCTAATAAGTCTTGGCCCTATGCTATTTAACAAACTGTTAAGGACTTGAAGAAAATATAAATCATTGCTGATAAGGATGCAGATGGCACAAAAATTGGATGTTTTCATAAATAATGAAGAGGACGGGTCACTAATACAGAATGATTTGGATCACTTGGCAAACTGGGTGCAAGCAAAAAATGTATGTTTTAATACCGCTAAGTGCAGATGTATACATCTAAGAACACAATGTAGGCCATACCTATAGATAAGGGACTGTAGCCTGAGAAGCGGTGACCCTAAAAATTGAGGGCCTTAGTGGATAATCAGCTGAAAATGAGCTCCCAGTATGTCATTGTGGCCAAAGAAGCCACTGTAATCCTCAACTGCATAAAAGGGAATCTCAATAGGAGCAGAGAGGTTATTTTATCTCAGTATTTGGCACTGATATGACCATTGCTGGAATAGTGCATCCCGTTCTGTTGTCCACAATTCAAGCAGGATATTGAAAAACTAGAGGGCATTCAGTGATGAGACACAAGAACAATTAATGAATTAGAAAGCTTGCTTACAACAGACTCAAGGAGCTCGATTTATTTAGCTCAAATAAGAAAGGCTCAGGGGTGACATGATTACAGTCCTACGTACATGGGGAACAAGTATTTAATACTAAAGGGGCTGTTCAATTTAGCAGAGACCATACAACACAATCCAATGACTGGGAGTTAAAGCTAAACAAATCTGGACTGGAAACAAGGTGTACAATTTTAATAGAGAAGATAATTAATCACTGGAACAATTTACCAAGTGTTGTGGTGCATACTCTGTCACTGACCATTTTAAAATCAAGATTAGCTATTTTTTCGAAAAGATCTACTTTAGGAATTATTTTTGGGACATTCTACGTCCAGTATCATAATTAGATTATCACAATGATTTCTTCTGGCTTTGAAATTTATGAATCTATTAGTCAAGAAAAGGAACAAAGTCAACATCAGGAATGCAGCTATGACCATCACTTTGGTGATTTAGATCAGGGATGGGGAACCTAAGGCATGGGAGCTGGATGCGATCCCTGGCTTGCCTGGATCTGGCCCCTGAGGCTCAGGGCTCCCCCCTGCCCAGCTGGCACTCCAGCTCCTCTCCCCCGAGGGGCTGGAGCACACAAAATCTACTAGCCTAGGCCCCACTAGAGTCTGGTGTGTGAGGGGAATGTCTTTCTCCTCAGTTGGGGGCCACATCAGTGAGGGCTTTATTTTGTTTTGTTTATTTTGCTTGTGTGTGGCCCCGACTGATTTTTCTGTGGGTCAACGACTCCCAGCCCAAAAAAGGTTCCCCAACCCCAAATTAGACAAATGGTGCTGTGATCTTGATTGCCCTATTTGAAAGGCATTTACACAGTGTGATGATGAACATGGTATAAAGGACCTATACAGAACAGAACAGTGAAATGAATAGAAAATACAGACAACAGAGGAGCCTACTATGAACTCTAGAAAACATTACTGAGACTTTGCTTTGGATCTACATACTTATTAGCTGGTAGAGAAACCAGAGCTTCATCAAGATCTGGCACTACCACAGTTAAGACCTGTTAAGCCACAATCAACATGAGTTTGACAGGCTCATTGTTAATTCTAGCAGTATCCATTAATCTGTAACACAAAACCAGATTATGTTCTCCCAGAGGAAGTCCTGCCTTTCTTCCTCATGATGTTTCCAGGAAGAGAAATAATTCTGCATATAATGGGAAGGAAAAACCAACGTGGTTTTTTAAAAATTATTTCAACTATATTTATTTCAAATGGGAGACACTCCACCTTCACCCTTGCCAGTGGAGTAACTGAATATTTTCAAAAAGCTGGGACCAACTTGTCTTTAGGGGTTTCTTAAAGTAACTACAACAAATGACACTTGCTCTTCTGCCTCTGAGTCCCAGATTCTCCTCCAGATTCCTTTCTCTCTCCTTCAATCCAAAAAATGTATATATAGCATTCAGTACAACGTACACTTAAGTGCAATTGCACTTTCCATATATAATTGACCTTTATTTTAAACTGACTACATTTCTACAATTGTCTCTCCTAGGGTGTTTAAAAAAAGACCAGTCGTATGGGGAAGTTCAAATGTGCATGAACACAGCCTAGATCACACACAACTTAAAAATTCTCTAAGTGCTGAAAGTACCCTAGAGACAAAAAACTCTCTCAAATAAATATGCACAGTTTTCTCACTAGAGGGAGAGGAGTCCCCAGCTGATCCCGGGTTCCACACGGTGCTGCCACTTTGAAATGCTGCAAGGAGCCTGATGCTGGGCTCTCTGCAGCGTTTCAAAGTGGCAGTGCTGCATGGAGCCTGGGGTCAGCAGGGGAGTCCTCGCTGCATCGTCTATTCGATTAGTCAATTACTCAATATTTAACATCCCTAGTGAGTAAGATAAATGATCAATCCTTATTGGTGTGAAGACCCAATACCCTTGAAGATTATGGTACAGGTTTAATTGCTAGCTATGAAATCCTTACTCTCCAACATTCAAAAAACTATCAAGGAAAATCAACAAAAATGAAGAAACTGGAAACATTTATTTGATGGAGAAAATGCAAATAGAAAAATAATCATAAGTGGTTAAAACAAGGTGGTACTTGGGATAATAGGGCCATCTATAAACATACAAAGAAAATAAACGCCAAGGAGAGAAAGGTGTGGGTAGAAACTCAGAAAATGAAAATTTAAGTTGAAATATTACGAAAAATTTGCTGATAGCAGGCTGGGATGAGTTTATGGAATCATTACCCAAAGGAATGGTGAAATCCCCCTTGTTGAGGAACTTTAAAACCAGACAAGACAAAGTATTAAAAAGTACTGTACGGAAAATTCCTGCACTGAACAGGGAGATGGAACAGATAAATCATAGATGTTAAGTTAAAAGCTTATGACACATTTATTTACAGTGAAATGCTGGGAAACAATGGGCCATGCCAGACACATACCACACTCACTGCTAATTAAAACTATCTGAATCAGGAATAATGTTGAATCAAGTTATTACTCTTAACCCACTGAAAACAATGTGACATATTTAAGGCAAGGGCATGTGATAGGGCATATCAGATACAGTGGAACTCTGATAACAGATCTTCAATGGGCCATTCTAAAATACTGCAAACATGATCCTTGGTTACTGTATTTTAGCTGGTTTGAATAATGTTCTAGCTCAAGGACAAGATCTAAACAGAGCTATTATACCAGGATATAGATTCTTTGGCAAACAAAAGCACTTCATAGCTCCAAATCATTTTGGGCTTTGCTGTTTAGTGGCTCTGCTAAATATCAGGGGGAAGAGTTCTGCAGAATTTGAGGGCAGATAAATAAACTGAACAAAAACACAGGACATTCGAGGGCTCACAAGTGTCCCAATATCACCAGCTATAATCCTTCCTCTGTAGATTCAGTGACAATGATGTTCCTGTTTTAAAGAACGTGAAAAGCTATGACTACTGCCAGTGACCGTGGCCCAAAGGCTGAAGGATACAAAAGATATCAGTCCAATGTAACAACAGAACTGTTAGTTTTCTAAGCAAATAGACATACATTTCTTTGTCTGCCACTGAGTGGTGCTATTGCCCTGAAAGAAGGATTTTTGCAACTGCTCAAGATCAGGTGTGGGTTTTTTGGAGCCTGACCTATAGCTTTTAAGTCTGACTATCTCAAAACTGTACTTGCGATTTAAAGTTGCTATGTAGCTCTCAATGACCTCTTACAGAAAAACCACTACTAAAATAGAGGTGGGGGGACTGGACTACTCTGGAGATGGATGAAAAGGCTTCTAGGCTAGCTCCTCAAATCAAGCATGATTCACGGAAGGTTGAACATTACCACGCAGCTAGTTATTTGGTAGCGTGTGTGAAATGAGTTGATGGTCTCAGTAGTCCTAGAGGGGACATGTGTACATAACAAAGAAAGCAGTACAACTGGTGCTAACTGGAATAAGGATGTGAAAGGTTAACCGGTTAACCGTTAAGCAGTGGGGTTTAGAGCAGCTCCTCACCTGTCGTGAGCAGGGGGGCTTCTTCAGCCCCGCAGGGGCTGCCACCGGCAGGCGCTGCTCCACTTGTCAGGACTACGTGGGCATCCCACAGGTGGGGCTGCTCCAGCCCAGCCGCTCCAGCCCATCCTCAGCAAGTGCATGTGTGACAGCGTGTGCGTGTAAGGGGAGTGCCCCTCCTTCAATTGGTTAACCAGTTTAACATAATGCTTAACTCGTTAACCTATTAAACGGGATTTAGATCCCTACACTGGATTCACAGTTAACAGTTTCCATAGATGCTACAGATTTAGGGGCATAGCAACTGTTTTAAACACCCGCCCCCCCCAGAAGTGGTCCCTTCAGTCCAGAGCAGGTTGAAGGCACAGAGAAAGGGAACCATGGGAAAACCTGCAAAAGTGCAGTCCATGAACTCTTTGTTTAAATGAAGAGTGAGCACATTGAGAAGGCATTTAATATGCACAGAACTAAGTACATTTTTAAAAAGTTGTACATGTTCACAGTGAACTTCCTAAAAAGGCACTGAAAAGTAGTACAGTGTGCATTTTCACCTTAACATGCACACAGTTCCCAGAATCATGCAACCTCAAGATGCTGTGAGTATCATTGTGGCCCCCAGGGCTTCCAAAGTTGAGTAGCCCTGTCCTACATCTTATTATTGTTCCTAAGGGTATGTCTACACTTGCACCCTAGTTCGGAACTAGGAATGCAAATGCAGGCATTTGAAATTGCTAATGAAGCGGGGATTTAAATATCCCGTGCTTCATTAGCATGATCTCGCTGGCACGCTAGTTCGAATCACAGCTGATTCAAACCAGGAAGTGTGCACCGGGATGCATTAGTTCGAACCAACCCCCTTAGTTCGAACTAACCCCCTTAGTTCGAACTACTCCTCAAAAAATGATCTAGTGCGCCGGTGAGATCATGCTAATGAAGCATGGGATATTTAAATCCCCGCTTCATTAGCAATTTTGAATGCATGCATTTGCATCTCTAGTCCAAACTAGGGTGCAAGTGTAGACATACCCTAAGACATTCTTCCCAACACTATGTAACACCATTGCAGGCTGTCCCTAAAATGCTTGACATTGCCAAGTATTTGAAATCCTAGCTGTACTTTTCAGAGTGATCAAACTAATGCTAGGTCTTGTGTCAGGATAATTTGTCTGTTGTAGCTGCCAAAGAACATATTATTCCACATTCTAGTTCACTATTTACAAGCTCTAATATCCCCTTTGCACCAAAATCAACTTTAATTTTCTCTAGGCATTTTTTCTCTACCCCCTCCCTATTCCCTTTGCCTTATCCATTCTTTCAATAGAGTTCAGACTAGACAGCTCTTTGTGAAAACAGTTTGGAGGATTTTTTAAAATGAACTTAAGGCCTCTTTCTGTATAATATTTAGTATTATTGCTGAGTTTGGAGTTGAATAAAAAAAGCAGATCATGACGCCTAAAGAAGTCTGATAGAGTCAAACAAGGGCACTAAATTTGGTGCGCAGGGCAAAAGAAGTTAACTTCTGAAATTTCAGATCTGCCATACCTCTAAAGCAGTGTTTCTCAGAGTGGTCTGTGGATCTACTCTGAGAAACCAGCTAACCGGCTGCTCCTATTTGTTTATTTACTGGCTCCACAACCACAGAGCCTCATGGGTCCCATTGTCTCTGGTTCGCCATTTACAGCGACAGGAGCTGCAGGAAGAAGTGTAGCCTGGGCTGCTGTTTCCCACGGTTCCCCTTGGCTGTAAGTGGCAAACCAGAGCCAATGGGAGCCACGAGGTAAGAAAACAAACTGGAGCGGCCATTAGCAGGTTTCTCAGAGTGGATCCGCAGACCACTAACAGGAGAGGAATACTGAACCTAGCATTGAAAAGGGAAGCCATGCCACTTCCAGGAGTTGTGGTGGCAGTGGAAATAAGGCCAAACTGGGAATTCCAAGTCAAAACAATACAGAGCCCCTAAGCATCAATATGTGGTGCTCATTCATTTCCACATATCTTGTGAGAGCACATGACTACAATCCCTTTCCTTGTGTAAAAGGAAAAAGAGGTAGTGTCCAGCCATCAGTGAATGTTTTGCCCACCATAATCTTTGAAAGAGAATTTGTACCAAGGCCTCAGGAAACACAGATCTACCCAGAGAGGCAGACAGTACATAATTGCTTCCAGAGTTCTTGGCTTAGCTCTGGAGAACTCTTGAAAAGCGGAGAGGGAGACTTCCCTTAAATAAAGCTAAGTGAGAGAGAAAAGGAAACAACAGATAAATAATAACTAAGCTACATCCTATTTAACAATTCTTATAAACTAAAATAGAAACTGGACATTAAAAAACCAAAAGTATAAACAAACTACTTTTCTGATGGCCCTTTTCTAGACAATCTGCTTTACAATTTTAACATGCTACTGAAATCAGTGGAACATGAGAATATTTGACATAGTAAGCAGCACAACAGCAGATGGATTCTTCTTTGATGTATATAATACTATTAAGCACCTCAAAACAAACCTGTGTTTTCAGGAGATGTATTTGAACAATTCAGCAGTAGTCAACTAATTAAAGCGTGAATCTGCTCTAAAAGGTGACTCTAGAAATGGTATTGTGGGATTCTGGGTTTGCTTTGCAGTAATTTCTCCATCAAGTATGTTGAGTTCACAAGAAAATCTTTTTTTCCTTTTTTCTGTTAACTTTTAGAATCCAAGTTGAGTTTGTAGGACTAAGTTTGGTTCTTTCCTTGCATTATAAACAAATATATTAATGCACCATCAGGCATCATAAAGGTTCTGCTTGCCATATTGTGCAGTGTTGCCAATGTTTTTAAATCACAAGTCTCAGACTATTTTGAAGGTGTTTTTTTATTAAACATTTTGTATAATCTTCCTATTCCTGACTTTTATCTTGTGCATTTTCACTTACGCAAAATAGCCATCAACTCTTCCTAGAAGTTTTGAATGTACATCACTTTGGTTTCAATAAGGATACACAGAGGACAGCCTGAAGAAATAGTCAACTTTTTTTTAAACACACTGGACAAACACAGTATGATCTAATGGATCTAGTGGCACTGGATTGAGAGCAGGACATCTAGGTTCAAATCTTAAGCTCTATCAATAGCTTGGTGAGTAACCCTGGACCAGCCATTTTATCTCCTTCTGTCTCAGTTTTGCCATCTGTAAAATGGGGATAATGATATTGACCTCCTTTGTAAAGAACTTTGGAATCCCACAGATTAAAAGCACTTTATGAACATTAGCTATTATCACCACCAGAAGAAAAGACCTGCAGGTGAGACCAAGAGCTGAATGCAACTCAGGAACTGCAGATTCAGTATCCTAACTCTTAACACACACATTCCCTCCAATGCTAATGAAATTAAAGCAAGAAGGATCTTGATGTTAGTTTAAATTGCTTTCCTATATTATACAATACTTCTGCACTCCAAATGGATTTTAATAGTCATACACAACAGTTACTGTAATAAGACAACTTTATTGTTATTGCTGTGATATACTGTTTTAATTTTGGTTTTAACAGTTCAAACTTAACCCACTCTCTTTTCCAGTAGTTTTAATACAATGTCACACAGATAAAAGAAAAAGCATGACTATGTTCTGACTTACATTCTCTATGACAAATGTCCACTCTTTGTCTTCAAATTCCTCAGCATGAGGATCCTGAAAAAAAAGAGAGAAAAAAAACCTTTAATCTAAAAATTATACAGGCACAAGAAATAGCAATTGATCCACCATTGCCACTTATTTATTATGGTTTCTTTGTTTGGTGGAAATAAGGCACAGAAAAATATTTTAGCCAGCACATAGCTTTCAGTATTTAATACCTCCACAACACTTTCACTGGCAAAGGACACTTACAAACAAGAGGTACATTCAGAACAGATCCTATGATTTTACCTCCCTTCATTCAGGATATCAATTTTTCAATTTAATTTAAAAAGCCCCTTCCTTCTTGGTAACTACCACAGTCCTACAGCTTGCAGAGAATGGAGGCAGCTAAACTCCTGCCTAGATCAAACAGATAGCTCTTGTACCGCAAAAGTCAAGCCCCCATCCTCATCTTCACATGCTTACGGGCCACCTGTGTGATCAAAGAACCTAAGCACGGAAAGCACCAGTATCACTTTGTAACAATATGGTTTTTCTGTAGCCATGTTGGAAGGCTTGTGGTAGGCCTGAACCAAAAAGCCTTTCTCTGCAGCCAGACTGAAAAGCAGCAGCCATTAGCTATAAAGCCTAGAGCAAGCATGTCAAACTGGCGTTTGGAGGGCCACATGCGGCCCGATCGAAATTTTTTGTGGCCCGCCAGAACATTTTAATAAAAGAATGAAGTGTGGCCGCTCGGAACACGTGGCCGAGTGCCTGCTCACAGCCGGCTGGGCCGCTCTGCGCCGCAGCAACTGCTCATGGCCGGCCGGGCTGCTCTGTGCACGGGTTCCAGCAGGCGCTCACAGCTGGCTGCTGTGCTCACGCCGCCCCAGCGCCTCAGGCGGCAACATCGACTCTGGGACCCAGGTATTAGGTTGGGGGCTGGGATTGCCTGGCTCTGGGGCAGGGAGAGGCATCAGGTTAGGAGGCTGAGTGCCTGAGGAGGCATTAGGTTGGGGGCTGGGAGTGCCTGGTTCTGGGGAGGGGAGGCATTAGGTTGCGGGGCTGGCTCTGGGGAAGGAGGAGGCATTAGGTTGGGGGGGCCTGGCTCTCGGGGAGCAGAGGGGGATTGGGTTAGAACGGGGGTATGGGAGTGCCTGGCTCTGGGGGACAGGAAGGAGTTATTTTGTTAATATTTTGTTTTTTATTTATTTATTCCCAAATAAAATCCCCAAATGTATATTAATTTGATATCAATAAATATGTCAATTTTTTGCAATTGCATGAATAATTATATCTTTATGCAAAATCTCAAACTTACAAAATATCTGAAATTTTCACAGAAGCCTGTTCTATTTGATTAACCATGGTCTATACTTGTTTTTATTTATCATATACAAAATTTAAAAGTATCTTAAATTTATATTTAAATTAAAAATTATATAAAATTTTAAAAATTATTTAATATGAGCAAATAACAATATACAAAATTTAAAAGTATCTTAAATTTATATTTAAATTAAAATTATATAAAATTATTTTAAAAATTATTTAATATGAGCAAATAATTTTACACATCAAATTATTGTAATATTATATAATATACCTAAAACATAATCTATAATAATAATAAATAACTACAAATTTCCAAAAGTACATTTTCTTTGGTGGCCCTAGGGTCACCAGGTGTCCGGTATTGGTGCCTTCTGCCTGGTACCTTTTTTTTTTTTTGCTCGACAAACCATCTGGGAACCCTAGGTGGCCCTGAAAGCTATCAGTTTTCGTTTGTGTGGCCCGCAGTAGGCTTCGAGTTTGACATGCCTGGCCTAGAGTCACATACTCACATTCCACCTAAATTGCATTAAAATAATGTCACACCAGGCTGTGAGAAGGGGATTTTGTCCTAATAGCCCCCCACTGTCACCAGATAAAGAAACAGATCTCAAGTTGGGTGGAATCCTTATTCTATGATCATTGCCATTACACTTTCCTATTGTTTGACTGTGTGATCTCTGTCTGGTTTGTAACTGTCTCTGTCTGCTGTATAATTAATTTTGCTAGGTGTAAATCAATTAAGGTCGTGGGGTATGACTGGTTAGTTAATTCTGTTATGATTGGTTAGTAAAATTATACTAAAATAATTGGTTAAGGTATAGCTAAACAGGACTCAAATTTCACTATATAATCTGGGGTCCAAGAAGGAAGAAGGCCAAAGGGAAACAAGAACAGAAAGGAACACCAAGAAGAACGGAGAAGACCTGGAAGAACTACTCACCTCCAAGACACAGCCTAAGACCAGAGTTGCCAGGATTCTACTGCACGACTGTGACGTGCAGCAGCTAAGATCCAGAGAGACTGATCTTGCCTGGCCAACAGGAGAAGTCTGCCTGCCTTTATCAGGATTGGTGAGCATGATACTGTGCTTAACATGTGTATTCCGCTTGTTTGGGAATTGTCAATAAATAGAGAATAGGAATATTACTGTGTGAGGCTCTTTCAGTGGCTAAAGATCCTGCCAACCCGCAGGAAGTTACGCTCTGAGCCCTAGGAATTGGGTAAGGATGGGTGTGTAAATTAACAGGGTTGCACCTTGAGCCCTAGGAACTGGGTAAAGATGTGTGTCCCTACAGTGTGGAAGGGATAGAGAAATTTGTGCGGATAAAAACTTATACAGTGTGCTCAACCTCCCCCTCTTGCTCAGGTAGAATCGCTCATGTCACAAGTTACACCAACACCCATCCTGCTTGAGAATGACCATTTTAATCCAACTCTTGTTTGGGGAATAAGACCACTTTTATTCCCACAGAAGGGCGCATGATGGGCTTCATACGCTAGACAGTAATTCGAGAAAATGAGCAGGGATCCTAATTTTCTGTGATAAAAATCCCTCAAATTCTCCAATAAAAATTAAAATCTATGTTTTTCTGCAGTTAAAACAAAATGCTAAACTTTAGTTTTCCTACACTGAATGCAATGTTTTACTGATATGCAGCAGAACCCCTTATATCCAAGCCTCCATGCTCTGGCTCTGTGTATTAATTGACCCACCAGCCGCCTGGAGATAGAAACCTCTTTGCTAATTCTCCTGATTATCCCAATTTTGGATTATTCAATCTGGCCCCAGTTCTTATTAGATCAGATAAACAGGGTTCTTCTATAAGAGGGGGAGATTGAGCACACCGAAGAAGTGACACTGGTACTTTCAGTAAAATTAAGTAATAGTTTTTTTGTTTTCTCAAAATGTGAAAACTTTAAGATTCCCTGTAAAAACATTATTCAATCACACATGGATTTCCAGGAACCCATGAGTTCTGTCCATCTCGATTCAGTGATGGAATGTACATTAAGGTTATTAGAAATTAAGATATGAGGAAGATATTAAGTAATTGAATTCATGCTCCCTTTCAACAATAATGCAACATTCTTCCTACAGAAATTTTCTATTGAGGTACTTTGTCCAATGTAGTTTTCAATGTCTCTAACAGAGCAAAATTATACCATTTCTCTTGGGAGACTGTTTCTCATACAAACAGATTTTAGGATTTTTCCCTGACATCCAGACATTTTCCATTCCTCGGTTTCATCCTAGTTATAACCTTTGAACCTCTCAATTACTCCTCTGCCACTTCAGTGTTTGCTGTTTCCAACACTTGTAGATAGATGCTATATCCCCATAGTCATCATTTGACTGTTATGCATAAATTCAGTCTGTTAGTTCTTTAATCATTACTGTTCCTCTTATCTGAATCTCTTCTATAATGTTAATCTACTAAAGCAATTTTATTCCATCACTGTAAATTGAAATATAAAACTGAATAGAGATTGTGCTTTTACTTTCTTTACCCTAATCCATACCACCTCTTTTCTTTCAAGCTTGCTACAAGACTGTATTATCCTTCCTTCTCAACTCAGCTTAAATTACTCTGTTCCTAACCATCCATGCTTTTTCTTAATTTTGCATTTTGTTCAAGTTCCATATGCAACCATTAAGGAAGCACTGTATGGCAGTATTTTATCTACGTTACAAATGGATTTGAGAGATCCCTTGATGAGGTACCTCTCTAAAATGAACAAAATATAATTAACGACCTTGTAAAATAACTAGCTTACAAATTACTGTTGAAAAAGAATCCTTAGCAATTTCCACATCAAGAAGTCAGAATACTTACTCTGTTAAATATTTCCTCTCTTTTGTGATAGTGATTGTGTACTTACATAGTGATTCCTCTACTGCAATACTATTTCTACAGAAGTGTCTTACACACATTATAAATACTAGGTTATGGAGACTAGGGATGTTAAAAAGCAAGTAATTGGGTAACCATGAAACTGCTGAAAATGTCAGCAGTTATACAGTTACACACACCTGCAGCATGGAGCAACAACCAGCTCCCCAGGAGCCAGTGCATGCTGGGAACCAGCTTAAAAGCTGTCTCCTGGAGTGCACTGGCTCCCACCTGCCACCCCACTTCCGGGGAGCTGGCTGATACAGAGGCAGCAGTAGGAGCAGGAGCCAGTGTGTGCCAGGAACTGACGTGTACTGGCTCCAACAGACGGGGCAGACAGGGTGGGAGCCTGCCTGTAACCATTCACGGTATCCGGTAAGTCCAGGCTTATCAGTTAATTGAGTAAATAGTTATCCTATTACATCCCTAATGGAGACAGCTGAAGAGCAGTCCTTCCTGCAAAATCCAGCAGGGTGGGTTAAATTTCCTGTAGAATCCTTGGCATATTAGCTAGACAAGGACTCACCAGAGGAATTCTATTAATTCTAGCACACACCCAATGAATAAATACAGCTAAAGCTTCAGTGCAACTTGTGACATATTAGTGTCATTTTTTGCTAAGTGATGTAACAGGACTATATTTAATGGCTTCAGTGTCACCGCAGTAACTGTGTGTTTTAAAATACAATTGACGTCTATTACCGTTGGATGCATTTAAAGTACAAGAAGCCTTGAACCTCAGTCCTCCCTGTCCCTTCCACCACCATGGGGATGGAGCACTAGGGAAGCATGGTGTTTCAGTTGGGGGCCACATCAGTGAGGGTTGGGGTTTTTTGGAGGATTTTGTTTGTTTCTCACTTGTGTGGTCCCCGATTGATTTTTCTGTGTGGTCCCCAACTCAAAAAAGGTTCCCCACTCCTGCCATAAATAAAGACAACCTTTTGAAACCTTTTGTGTTGGACAGAATATTTTACTTAAATATGAAGCCTGGCCAACAAGCCCCCAATTGGGGCCCAGCCCCCAGCTGGCCACAGCATCATAACCCTCCTGCACCCACACCAACCCTGAGCCCATCGTACACCTGAATCCTCTGCTCTGAACCTCTCATACTCCCACATCCTCAGACTCCTGCACCCCCATCCCCAGACTCCTGCACGCCCAGCTCCCTGGCATAACACTCTGGCATCCCCCAGACCCTCCAACCCAGAGCCCATCATACATCTGAACCTCCTGCCCTGAGCCCCTCATACCTCACATCCCAAAACTCATGCACCCCCACATCCCCAGACTCCTGCACCCTCACATCCCCAGTCTCCTGCCATAACATTCCAGCATCCCCCCCACACCCCAATCCCCTGCTCTGAGCCCATCATATACCTGAACCCCCTGCCCTGAGCCCCTCATACCCCATCATTCCCAAACTCCTGCATCCCCACATCCCCAGACTCCTGCACCCCCACACACCCCAACCTTGTGCCCGGAGTCCATCATGCACCCACATTTCCTGCCTCAAGTCCCTCATACACTCCAACCCAGACTCCTGCACCCCCACATCCTCAGCCCCCTGCCATTAGATTGACAGAAGACAATCAGTCTTCTGACCACTGAATGAGAGCATGAAGCTGGATTTGACCAGTTCCGATGTAAACTTCAACGAAATGTGCGAAAAGATGCAGCAGCAGAAGTCCCATTAAATAAAGTCTGTGAGTGCAATGTTTCATTTATGCTATTATTACTCATTATGTCCATTATCAATAATATTACGTTGTATATTTTCAGTCAAGCAAATGGGCATTCTTAGACGGCTCTTTGTTGACCACTTGTGCTGAATTTTGATGTAGTTTGGCTCTTTGGTTTGAAAAGGTTGCTGAGGTGAACACATGGGCCTCCACACATGAGAAAATGAAGGGCTGCCCACCTAAACTAGTGGCTTGCAGATGTGGCTCCACTAATTAGGTACCTGGACCCTGAGGAAGACACCGTTGAAGTGATGACCTGGGGGGGGGAATAGGAGGAAGGTGGGAGGGAGCAGCAGGAAAAACAGGAGGCAGGTGGGGGGGGGGCAGTCAGATGCGAAGAGGCGGTGAAGGGAATTTGGGACATGTAGGGCAGCAGCGGTCAGAGAAAGAGGCAACTCTCCCCAGCTCCAGGGGAAAGACAGCTGAAGAGCAGTCCTTCCTGCAAAATCCAGCAGGGTGGATTAAATTTCCTATAGAGTCCTTGGCATTTTAGCCCAGGCTGCCAGAGAGAGACAGCCCTTCTTCCCAGCCCCAGCTCTGTAATACAAATCAAAGCACCCCTCGTGTGGTGGTGCAGACACCCCTACTGATATTAAAATATGAGCTGTGTGCTTTGATTTCTAGGACAAAAAAGTGTTTATTAGTAAGGGAGGAGGGTTATATAGCACTTTTATCCGAAGCGCTTTACAATAGTTAGCTAATGATAAACATTTGAAATTATCATTAAGTGATCCTCCAAGACCCTCAGCAGTTTGCAAGTGGCCCATGGGGAAAAAAAAGTTGGAGGACCACTGATGTACGTCATTTTAATCAACTTTGTAGGACTAGTATAGGCAAACAAAATTAATGAAATTGTAAGATGACTTGTCTGACTTACTATACCTCATATCAATAGCACATAAACCATTTTCCACCGTCCAATTTTTATTACTTGTCATTTTATGAGTCATCCTAGGGTTATTACCTTTTTTAAAAATGTCTCTTCATTTTAGTATGGAAGAGATCATTAATCATTTTATTTTTTAAATATTTTACTCCCTGATAAAATAAGTGACTGATCTCCTTTATATTTTGTTTGGCTTTTGAGGGGAGGAAGGGTACCTATTTTCTGTGTGAGCTTATACTTCTACCACTTATAGAATCAGGGCACAATCTTGCAATCAAGATGACAATATTTTTGTCCAGGATCTGATCGAAGGCCCTTTGAAGGAAACTGAAGCCTTTCCATTGACATTTGATACTGTATTTCTGATGGATATGGATTGAGTACAGTTTTATACTACAAAGGTTATAACTGATTTAGGTCCACCATGCTCACATACTGCTAAGGCTATAGTAGCAGGAAACAGTAAGAGAGAACAATGGATGGGCAACAACTTCCTGAACCAGGAGCCATTTGGAGTTGTGTTAGGTTTATCACATGTAACAGTCACCTCAGCACATCCATTTTTACTCCCTTTCACTCTAGAATCTTCTAGCTGCTGGAGGGTGTGGCCTGGTCTACATTACTAGTCGACCTCACTCTGTGCACATATACTCTAAAATGTAGCTCCCCTCCATGTAAGTTGCCCACTTTACTGAGGTCTTGTCTACACTAACTCCCACCATCAATCTAATCCATGGGTGCCCAAACTTCATGGGCATGAAGAAATTCCAGGAGGGGTGCGAGGCGACCCAGCCACACACACACACACACACACGTCAATCCCACCCCAAGTTTTGCTGCTATTTTTTTGGGGGGGGGGCATGAGGGTTTCTCAAAAATCAAAAAGGGGCTGTGATGCCGCAAAGTTTGGGAACCACTGAATTCTAATCTATGTGACATCAGCTATGCAGGGGACGAACTTACTGCAGTGTGTTCTCCTGGTGAGAAAGTGCACTGCTGACAGAAGGAGCGTAGTGCGGACATACAAAACCGATTTAATTACTGCAGTGGCTGTGCGTCAATGTAACTTAAGTCGGCTTAATTTTTCCCTGAGTGTTCAATTATGCTACTTTAGGCCAGTCTCCAACCTTGGGTTCTCCTTCCTAGGGAGCAGCTCCAGTGTCTATGTTTATGCATAGCCTTTCTAAGCTGCAGAAGATTTAAAAAGTGTCCCAACGCTTGTCAGTTTAACTGCTGCTTATGAGGAACAGATCTCATTAATAGCCTAGAAAACCCGTCACAGTTTCCACTCTGCTGAGTCCCGGGTTAGCTTTCAGCTGCATTAAAGGCACAAGAATTGTCTCTCTGCAGATTTAGGAGGCAGCACCGCACTGGTTTAGACTTCATTCACATTCAGCTTGTTTTCTTTTAAAGTATATGGGCCAGAAACAACATTTTTTAAAATAAGGTTAGATTTTGTAGACATTTATGGCATTAAACCCCCACAAATCTGGAAAAGCTGGCTGATCACAACTGTCAAGTACACTTGTCAAGTAGGGATATCACAATGTGTGTAATTAAGTAGTCCGGTAACTGCTGAAAATACATCGGTTACATATGGGGTGGCCGGCAGCTCCCCAGGAGCCGATGTGTGCCGGGAGCCAGCTTTTAAGACAGCTCCCTGCATGTACCGGGAGCCTGTGTGTAACCGCGAACGTTAACCAATAAGCCCAGGCTTACCAGTTAACTGTTTACATGTTTAAACTTTCACTACTGTCAAGTCTTGACTTTAAGCAGGGGTCTCAAACTCATAGCTCGCGGGCTATCTACGGCCCGAGCAGCTCCAGAATCGAGCCCACGCAACTGCCCGCATGCGAGTCCCTTCAGCCCTGAGTGGGAGAGAGGGTTTCCCCAAGCCCAGTCCCCTCTCCGCCCCCCTTCTTCCCATCCCTGCTCTGTCCTCTCCCACCCTCCTGCACCCCTTCCTCCGAGCCTCCTCCCCCATGGTATGTGGCCTCAAAGATTACCGGGGGTCCAAATGAGGGTTGGCAACAGGGGTCAGACCCCCCTGCAATTACCATGACAGCAGAATCCGCAAGGAAGCAGAGTGATGCAGCAACCTCTGCTCCACCACCATCTTCAGCCATCATAGGATGGTTGGAACAGCTGTTGCGGGGTTCCCCAAAGCATGGGGCCAGGGCAGCTGCCCACAAACCTCCCCTGGGCCACAGGGCCATGCTGGCAGCAGCTTGAGGCTAGCAGCCAGAAGCCACTCTAGCCCTGCTGCCCTGCCAGTGGCGATGGCGGGGACTCCCAGGGTAGGAGGGGTTAAAATCAGCTGGGGCTGGCAGGCGGACAGAGACATGCGGGGGAGGGAGAATGTGCAGAGACCCCTGCCCCGCTCGGAGCCCTGCCAGGGGACAGAAGGGGGCGTTTTGGCCTGGTAGGAGGATTTGAGGACCGGCATTGGCCCTAAGGTAAATCGAGTCTGAAGACCCCTGACTTTAAGGGTTTTATAACAAACACAGCATGAGATCTAGATTACCAGTTTCTCTACAATAGAAGAATCCCCACAGTGTCAAGGCAAGCCACTGTTGTCTTCTAAATGGATACAGAAACATTTGGCATTGAACGTGCAAACCTTAACCTCTTCCAGAGAATGACATTAAATAAGCGGTAGCAGACTAAAGGGAAATAGTTACTGAAAACCCCCACAAAGAACGTGGTTTGACTGGTAATGTGGTGGGTACTTGTCTTTTCACTGCTGCTTTGTATGAACAGTTCTCTTCAAACTTTACTTTCTTGTGCAGCACATAACTCTCTCTATTCTATCCCTCCTTGCTCCTCGCCTGGCAGTAACGGCTTCCTGGGTTTTACTACAGAACTGACATAGCCAATATTTCAGGGACAACGTAAAAAGAGAGTTAAGTTACTGCTTTGACATCCTTTGAGCTACAGCCTTCAGATGAAGTTGCCACTGCTAATTCTCTTCAGTCAGCAACATATGTATTAGACCAGGGGTGGGCAAGACAGCCTCCGGGGGCTGGATTCGGCCCGCCACACCCTCTGATACGGCCTACTGAGACCTGGGGACAGGGGGAGTGTGCTAAGTCTCCTCCCCCACACCAGGGGTGCATGGGAACAGAGAGAACTGCTAGCTGTTCAAAACAGCTGGCAGTTCTCTCTAGGCGCTGCGCGACTCTGGCAGGGCGGGGACAGGAGGCAAAGACTTCACATGCTCCCCTGGCCCCAGACCCTGATTGGCCTGGGCAAGCGCATAAAGTCTCCTCTCGCCAGCAAGGGTGTATGGTGCCCAGAAGGAACCTCCAGCTATTCAAAACAGCTGGTGGTTCTCTCTAGGCACCGTGCACCCCGCATAGGGTGGAAATGGGAGGCAAACACTTCACATGCTCCCCTGCCCCCTGACCAATTAGGTTCTGTGAGCAGGGGAACATGTGAAGTCTCCTGGCCTCGCCCTTCAGCCCGATGCCCTGTCCCTTACAGGGCAGCCTGCTATCACTTCTGAAATTCATGAGGTGCCCCCCCTTCAAAAATTATTGCCCACCCCTGTATTAGACCCTTTAAAAGCAAACATTCTTTTGGTCACTTTGTATGGTGTCACTGGGAATTCTTAATATTACAATTAGCTACTAATTCTTATGTACCCAAAAGAAATGTATCCTCTTTTTCCAGACCTCTCACCGTCAGGACAATCTGGCAGAAGATTATTGTACTGTAACAAGCTTCGACATTTTTAAATTATTACATTTTGTTTAATTATAGTTAACACATGTTTTAGATCTGACATAAGGAAGAGAAAAAGGCTAGGAAATTTTAAAGGGTGGCCTAAAAAAATTAAACATGTAAGGGCTGTATTGCCTTACAGTCTAACCATAAATGTAAAAATGTAAAATTATTAAGTACATTCTATTACTCCTCAGTATTCAAATATTATATCACAGTTAACACAAGTGGAAAAAAGCGCAACACCAATAAATGAGCGTGCTTATAAACTTAACAGTTTTATGATAAGCACAGTTTGCTCAGACTATGAATATTTAAGAATCAAGCAAAACATGACTGTACAACTCTTACTAACAGCTCATTAAAATAATGACTGTACAAACTGGTTTAAATTATGACTGATCATTAAACAAACCCATAATTAAAATTTCAGGTTTCAGTTTTCGTCCTATACTCAGCAAGTATTTAGCATCCTCATTATAAGTAAAAAGGGTTTGAAGAGAATGGGATTTCCTCATCTCTAAGTGAAGCTTTCTTCCATTATGAACATCTCTGGGTGCTGCTGAAGCACACCTACAGGCTGAACCTTTCTAGTGCTGCATACTCTGGTCTGGCAACATCCATGGTCCGGCATGATTTTAGTTAGCCATATGTCCATTTATCATGGGTGTGGTCAAGTTTCCTGCAGTCCCATTAAGTTTGTTTATAGTCAACAGTCTTGGTTCTCAATGTTGTGTGTTATTTAGCTCTAATTTACCACTACATGACTTCTAAGAGCCCAATACGCAATGGAAGGGTTGAGAATGCTTTTGATCTCCCATGGTCTGGAAAATTCTCTGGTTCGGCACTGGTCAGGTCTCAAGGGTACCAGACTAGAAAGGTTCAACCTGTACTAAGATTATTCACAGTGAAGAGATGAGTGCCAAAAGTACTAGTAGCTTGATGGTGTCCTTGCCAGTTCTGAAATGAACTAGCCAAACTCAACCAGCCAAATAGACATATGTGGCTAGTGGCTAGCATGTTGAACACCATGGGCCTAAAGAATGGTTTCAACACATACTGTATATTGGTAATACAAGCTATTGTCATCACAATAATTTCCACTCTGAAAGATAATAGACAGAGAAATTCATTGCAAAAGAAATTAAACTAGTTAAATGGTCTATTACAGTATGGTAGTAGCATGCTCAAAGGGTGCGTGTTTCTCTCAATTTATAAAATAAACATAACTCTACATTATGGGGTGCAGAGAGCGTATGAGGAAGAGAAGGGTTTGTGAACACCAATTAGTCTCTTGCTTGGGACGCTGTTTATCTACAGCCCTATTTTCATCAGCAAATTAAGTCTTTCTGCTAAGGTGAAAATGGCTTAAGAAGAATTAGCCAAGATTATTAGCCAATGAGTTCCTAGATGTACACACCATTTTTAGCTGGTGCATGGCCTAATAAAAACAGAGAATCCTTATACATGCAGTGGAGAGGGAAAAAGAGAAAGAGAGAGCTTGTGAGAGGAATAAATGCATTTTCCCCACATCCTCTAATTTTAAAAATGAATATTATGGGTTTAGCTTCAGAGGCAGCCACTAGCTATAGACTACTCACACACACAGTCACACTCATCCTGTCTGTGTCATGAGGCTACTGTACACTTCTGACCTAGTTCCTGACTTCAGAAGATCCTGACTGCAACTTACAGTGAAAAATCATAAAAAATAACGAATAGTCTTGCAGCACTTCAGAGACTAACAAAAATACTTTTTTAAGGTGCTGTGAGACTATTCCTTATTTTTTTTAAAGTTTTTTCAGTTACAAACTAACACGGCTACCCCTCTGAAACTTTTGCAACTTAAAGTATCATCTTAACTTTAAAACACAAATTGAGACCTCCCAATTCAATTTTTTAAAGTCAAGCTTAAATCTAATGTAGGCCACCTTACACCCACTCCTATTCTAGTGGATGGTTGAGCGCTAGTGTAACATGATCATCTACCTTATACTGTATTACAGAAGCCTCCCTTCCAGTGAGAGGAGTCAGACAGAGACATACTCTGAGCTGGGTAGTAACTGCTAGTAAACATGTGGCATGTGAAGTTAGATGGCAGCACTTAGAGCCAAGTGTAAAGTCCATCTGTTAAGAGCTGTACTCTGGGTTGCCTGCAGGGAGAATTTTTAAAGATTCTAAAGCAGTGTTTCCCAACCAGGGTTCCGCAGACCATCGTCAGGGGTTCCGCGAGAAATCGTGGAATAAATAATTTTTAAAAAAAATGTCTTACAATGTAAACTGACATATATATAACAGCTCTTTACAAATAAATTTTCTTGACAATAATTTAGCAGTAATTGAATTGCACTCCCCGCTGTCAACTTTTTCATAGGTAGGAGTTCCTCAGGATATGAAAAATTATTTTAGGGGTTCCTCCATGGGAAAAAGGTTGGGAATCACTGTTCTAAAGGAAGACAGGTGTCTAACACCTCTGCCTGCCCCCACTCTTGCCTTTGAAATATCTTCCCTTAGTAATTCATGGTATTTAAAACTTCTGTGCTTAGGTGGGTGTTCGTTAATAATTCTAAAACATATATATAATTTGTGGATGTGAGAGCAAAAGAATGAGGAGCTGGCAATTGTTCCTCTTTCTGAGACTGTGCATCTGAATGATAAACCATATGAACTGCTGAACAACCACCACTCTAGGAATGAAGTCTACCCCTAGCCAGAAAGAAAGAGTAGTTTTTTCTGCCAATGTATTATTTTGGTTCTTTTAAACCTAGGAATAGTGATGCAGTGGCTGAAACCCTCACAGTTCTTCACAAATAGAATATTCATATAGTCTTGCAGCATGTGACTTATAATGACACTGAATAGTTCTTTATATTTATATTTATAAATTGCAAGTGATTTGAAGCAAGTTAAACCTACATAGTGACCTAATATGAACTTATAGAGTGCAACCACAGAAATATGATAAAACGCTAATAAGCCAAGAAGTATTTCCCATTCCATGAAAGCATTACAAATCACAATAGTAAACAAAATGGATTTATTATTTCTTCTCATTTTGGTTGACAATTTCAAAACACAAGCAAGATAAAATAGTAGAGTATGCTAAAGAAAAAAGACAATCTTATGGAACAGAAATAACTTTTTATGTAATTAGCATTTTCATTGGCTAGCTGGACAGGGACTAGAAAAAGCTGAGAAAGGTTGATGAATTTGTGTTTCCGTGTCATGTTTCCCTTAAATGTCTCATAGCGTTATAAAGCTTTATCAACAATCTAAAAATTAATTTGAGGAGTATCCTTTGAAATGGGAGTGGGCAGGAGGACGGATCACCTCTTCAATTCATAGCTGTGTAGGAGTGTGAAATACAAATATGTCAGAAACAACTAAAAGCACAAAATAGGGACTTTTAGATAAAGTATCGTGTCTCTTGACTAATCACATGCACTTTACTTGTAAATTCTCAAGTATGGACTGGTGACTATTGAAGAGGATATTCTTAACATTCTCATCTGTACTTGAAGCCTAGACTTATCTCCTAATCCTACCAGTAACACATTTCAACAACCACTTCAAATTCAGAGCCACTACAGTATGTATCATTTCCCAAAACACATGGCTGTGTATTTTGGAATCTGTTCTATTCCTACACTACTATTTCAAATCACTGCTTAACAAGCAGCAAGCAGCGTGTGTTAATTCATTATCTTTGATTCCTATAAAGCTTGACAGAGCAACATGTTCAGTCAATACACTTTGCCAACATGGATATAAAGCCAGCAGCTTGTCTGTGATCTTAATGCTTTCATCAACACAAACAATTGTTGTTTGTTAGAAGACAGGGCCACATTGAATATGCTCATGCCAAGTATTAAATCTATAGCAGACGCTCCTGAACATTGAATTCTTTTTAGTGGATCTTTCACTTCCATTAAAGATCAGTTAAGCCAGCCAATCCTTTTTTGACTCTTAGGACTCCATCCTTCTGGTTAAGGACCATATATATATATGATTGCCTTCCAAATCAATTAATCTACTCCTTAACTGTCCAGAAGGATTGTTGCTGTTACCTAACTTAACCTGTGATTTATTTATTTTTTTTCATACAGAAGAGATTAAGGATTTTGTCTCCATTTTCAGGGGCATGTACCTTATCTGTTTTAAAAAACACATTATATGGTATTTCTTGGGTGCAATTTTTTAACCCACATGTACTTTTCTTTTTGGGTGTGGAGCCAGAGAGAAATGGACAGTTTGGAGAAGTGAACTAACATAACTTTTAAAACATATCAGTTGATTTTTAGTGTGACAATGCTAATCAAGAGAGGCCAAAAATACATCAAAGTTAAAAATCACTTTCTTGATGAGTTCTTAGGAAAAAGCAGCTATTTCCCTGAGACAACAACTGCAAAAAGATTTGGGGGTGAGGAGAGGAAGAGAATGACTATACCCTCGCCTTCCTAGCTGGTGAGACCAGGATTACACTGTCCCTGTACTAAGGGTGCTGTCTCTTGTTTTCTTTGGAATAAAATGTATGTTTAGGCACAGAACAAGGTTTAACTTCCCTTGCTTACCAATAAAATAATAAATATATTCCAACAAAAAAATCCATCAAGTAACAGGGATCAAGACAGTATATCTTAATTTTAAAAGTCCTGATTCTCACTTACACTAAGTACTTTGGCAGTGTAGGATGGCCTTGAAATGAATATAATTGTTACTTACACCCACTTTAGGATGACTTTACTCTGACAGACAGGGCCAGTTTTAGGGATAGGCGAATAAGGTGATGACTTGGCATGCTGGGTTTTTGGGGGTGCCGGGGTGCTGTTTTTGTTGTTAGAATGTTTCAAGTAAAATGTTTTAGGGATTCCATGTGTGGATTCATTTTTCACTAACCTCCAAGAATGTTCTTGACCTTTGTAGACTCTCATGAAACCTTTCAGACTGGGTTCCTTTTTATTATTTCATTTTCATTTCAATGGGTTTACATTTTCCTTGAACCTTCTAGAACAGCGATGGGCAAACCGAAACCCAAGGGCCACATGGGGCCCATTGAGGTTCTGCGTGTGTGTGGCCGGCATGACATTTTGTTTATCATTTATCAGCAGAATCTGGTAACTCTGTGCATGGGCAACAATGTCGTTTTTTCCTATTAGTATTATTAAAGTGACACACATGTAAAGCAAGGGCACGTGAAAATGAGGTGCATGCTGGTTGCACACAACATTAACTGTAAGAACAGTGTGCTCCCTTTGCATCTAATCAAAGCACTGCTATGGTTCAGTTGGCACATGACGAAAATTCTGGGTACACAAGCACAATTAGTAAAACTACCTTATCCTGGGAGACCATCTTGATTACAACAGTTTTGTGGCCCACTGAGATGAAGGAGGGCCATTCATGTGGCCCACTCACTAGCCTAGGTTGCCCATCACTGTCCTAGAAGGTTGTCAGCCAGGCTTTCATGAGTATAAAAAGGACAGGGTGTTACCAGTCAGTCAGTGAGATATAAGAAGAAAGTGAAGTAAGAGCCCAGCTGCTATTTTATGAACCTTGTTTTATTCTGTAATTATGAAAGTATACTTGTGTGTTTAAGACATGAAGAGTGTAAGTAGTGATTAATAAAGGACATACTTAATGAGATGCCAGGGATAATTATTAACCGCCATCTAAGCAAAAGAAATACTTTTCCTTCTTTTGCCATGCTTACCACAATGTTTGATGACTTTCTAAGTCTGCAGCACATAGACTTTTGCTTTCCCTAGTAGAAAATAAAAGATGACCTTGAAGAAGCCTTCAGGAGCTCAGTATGCAAAATGAAAAACTCAACTGCAATCTAGTTTGCAGCAAAGGTCAAATCTGATGGGAAAATATCTGAAACAGGACAACATAGACCAGGCTTTAGGCAACAGTGATCATCCCAGAGCAGAAGAAATTGAGGAGCAAAGCGTAAATGATGGAAATCCTATTACTAAGGAATTAGCTGATTTACCTGAAGATAAGGAATGGAAATGTGAGGAGAGTGATGCAGAACTGTCTGATTTTCCTGGCGGCGTAAAGGAGACTGACGATAAAGAAGAATGTGGTTTACCTGAAAAGGAGAATAATGACAAAGAAAAATCTGGTTTCCATGAAAAGGAGAGAAATGATAAAGTAGAATCTGCCTTGCACAATGACAGAACAGCAGTAAGAAAAACTATGCACCACAAATTGTTACATCAGATCCTGATTGATAGCCAGTGATCCTAAACTCTGCTGATACTGAACGTACAATTTTGAACAGGCCAGGCTAAATTGAAGATATGACATTGCCAGTAAATGAGCACAAGTAACACTACACAAAGTCACACTGTGAAAGAATGTTTGAGAATGGCAAGGAAGTGAATCAGTATTGGATAATTTACTCCAAATCAACTGACAAAGTGTTCTGGTTTGTTGCAAAATATTTGATAAGAGTGCCAAACCATTGCTTGCACTATCTGGACACAATTGCTGGCATAACTTAGTAGATGTTCTGAAGCAACATGAAAAGTTCACCAGGCCATTTTACATCCTATTCCAAATGGATGGAGGCTGAGTCCAGACTCAAGCTGAATAAAAACAGAGACATAGAAAATCAGCACATTAGTGCAGAAACTCAGCATTGCAGGAATGTGCTCAAGCATCTGATCTCAATTACCCTCTTCCTTACAAAGAATAATTTGGCTTTCTGGGGCTCCTTGGGTAAGTTAGTCACTGAACATAATGGTAATCTCCTCAGTGTGTTAGAGCTCCTTGGAAAATACAATAATGTCATGCAGGAGCACCTACATTGAGTAGTTCGTAAAGAAGTTATGGACTATTAGTGCATCAAAACAACTCAAAATGAAATGACTGACCTTATGGACAATGAAGGTGCTTGATAAAATATTGATGCAGCATGGCAAAGCAAAGTACTACGCCGTAATAATGGACTGCACTTCCGGCATTAGTCACAGTGAAAAGATGCCATTTACAGTAATATTTGATGACATGGATGTCTGGATCTGGTCTTTGGATGACTCTACTGGGAAAGGCCTAACAGTATTATTTATGAATATTTTCCAGGAGACTAAAATAAAGCTTCAGGACTGCTACAGCTCACGCTACAATGGTGCAAATACGAAGGGAAGAAAAAGCTACATCCATGCAAGGATCCTGGTGCTGAATCAAAAAGCTTTCTTTGTGCCTTGTGATTGCCATTCTCTCAACCTGGCTGTATCAGATTCAGCAGCACCTTCTTGAGATTGAGTTTCTCTTTTTGGAGAACTGCAAAGGATATACATCCAGTTTTCAGCATCAACTAGCAAGTGGAAGATCCTCATGGACACTGCTACAAATCTGACCACCGAGCCATTAAGTGACACTCGCTGGGAGAACCACATGGAATGCATTAAGGCTAGTGAGGTACCAAATGACTGAGATTTACAATACCATAATGCAAGTGGTGCTGTCAAGTAAAGCCGAGGCC
The DNA here is from genome assembly GCA_019425775.1 of Rafetus swinhoei. NCBI lineage: Eukaryota > Metazoa > Chordata > Testudines > Trionychidae > Rafetus > Rafetus swinhoei. The sequence goes on from CM033440.1 coordinate 186,979,471, forward strand.
AGAATCCAACACAAGGTGCAAAGCCTGGCAAACCAGTTCACTGTCTTCAAACTTCTAATCTAAATTATGATTTGGAACAATATCCTCTTCCAAGTAAACCCTGCGAGCAAGGCCTTACAAACTTCAGCCAATGGACACTGCAACCATTACTACCTCGATGAGAAACTGCCTTGACCTCATTGCAACCTACTGAGACAATAGATTGGAAGACACCATCACTGCTGTCCAAAAAATGGCAGAAAACGTAGGAGTTTAGCCCATTTTCAAGGAAACTCATATTCATTGGAAGAAGAGGTAGTTTGGTTATGAGGGCAGAGATGAGGTGATCAGAAGCTTGGAAGAAAATTCAATTGAGACTTTTATTGTTTGCTCGTTGACACTGCTCTAAGTGTCCACTGAAGAAAGGTGTGGACGAATGAAGCACCATGAAAAGTTCTGGGGTTTTTATATGACCTTAGTAAGCTGCTGGCAGAAAAAAAGATGCTTTTAATTATATGACTTGCACTGGATGCTGCCACAAAGGTCTATTCATACATCAGTGACAAAGACCTTTATGTTGACCTGGACAGCATCCATCACATTTTGCGACACAGAAAGCAGTCTCCACTCCAAGCTCTCCAATACATTCATGATGCAGAACTGAGGGACACTTTTCCTAATGTGTGAGTAGCGCTGAGGATTCTGCTCATGCTGCTAGTTGCAACTATGAGTGGTGAGTGAAGATTTTCAAAACTCAGGTTCACTAAAATGTATCTTCAATTGACGATGGCTGAAATGGCTTGAAATGCCTTTGGCCAGTCTTTGTACCTTCCTGATACTCTGCTTCAGTTTGCGAAGGTAAAGGCAAGAAAAGCAACCTTGGAACGAAAGGACTAGAGTTAACATTCTAAGGCTGTCACCTCCTGTAACTCTATTTAATTCTGGTCCATCCAATGTTCGTGCATAGTTCAATTTCTTCATGTTAGTATATTTCAATAATTCATAAAAAAAGTTTCTTTTCTAAGCTCACAGGAAATGATTTTTATTATATCCTTACATATGTCATAAATAAATACAGATTTACAGATCCTAGCATGCAAATGTATAGTCTTATGAGACAGGGATAAATCATGCATGCATGCTTTTCCTGGGGAGTCATTTGGTTTAGGTCAGGCCCTGCTGCCAAAGCACCATATAGGGGCCTCAATGTAAATAAGAATTGGCACTAAAAGTACAAAAACTGATAAGAACGCACACTCACTGTAATAAAGCCATCTTGAAATACTAGAACAAATGGAATTTATTGTATTAGACTACACAAAGACCTAAAATTCTGTTATTCAAATGTTCCCCATCAATGTGGTTCTGTTTTCCAGCAATTAAACAAGCACTGTAACATATTTATAACATACTTGAAATACTATAATACTTGTTCTGTTTCAGAACAAATGTAATGAGAAAGACATTGACTACAACAATACAGCCCACACTAAAGGCACAAATTGTTTTGACACGTACTAGGTTAGTGTTTTTAGGCAAAACTCTGCATTTCAACTATATTCTAAAAAGTCATAAGCATTAGAATTAGCATAAGTATTAGACTGACATTCTAAAAAGTCATAAGCATATACTTAATTTTATGGAAACAAGCAGTCCTGAGGCATTTAATGGGACTAGTTGAGTATGTTAAGTTAAGCACGTGGCTAAGTATTTGCAAGGGACCTTAATTCTCTCTCATATTTAATGTGTGAACTTGTAGGTATACAGATAACAACTTGACAAGAATTTCAGGACCAAGCCTCATCAAAGAAGCAGTAAGATTTTCAGGAAACACTATTGTATGCCTTATAAAATGAATTCAAATTAAACATTAGAAACCTACCTTAAAAAGTGTCACAGTGATTTCAATGTTTTCTGGAACAGGCCATACCACCACACCACGGTATGGATTTTTAATTCCAGGTTGCCAGCTATGGGCCTAAAAGAAGAAAAGAAACAAAAATAGCATCATTCTATCATAAAAGGCCTGCTCCATTTCCCTGGAAGTCAGCATGCACACACATGCATGTGTACGGATAATTAGCTACAAAACCCCTCTGCTTTCCTAAATGTATGATTCTATTAAATATAGTAAGACAAACCACTGAGAACAGAAGGAAGTCACACCATGAATGGCGACACAAGGCTCACTCTAGCCAAACACTAAGGCCTATGGCTACACTGCAGGCTTTTGTTGGCAGAAAGTATGCTAATAATGCGCTCATTAGCATTTGTTGCACTGTCATTTGCATATCTCTGCCGATACTTTTTGCACAAGAGGTTTTTGCGCAAAAACAACCAGTGTAGACAGGTCTGTTTTGCGCAAAAAAAACCCCTTTTGCGCAAGTTCCCTTATGCCTCAAAAAGGAGGTATACGGGATCTTGCGCAAAAGGGTTTCTTTGCAAACGACCCGTCTACACCGCTTGTTTTTGTGCAAAAACCTCTTCTGCAAAAAGCATCGGCAGAGATATGCAAATGACAGCATGAAGCGGCAGAATCTGGTTCAGTTAGTATGATGGAAAACTTTAGATAACTATGGAAACATAAATGAATATATGCTAATATAAGGGGGCAGCTGAGCAGCATGGCTGTTTCTAACTCCCTGTTTTTCTTTATTTTGATAAAAATATAAGTTGGCCATTGTTACTGGCATCAAACTGTGAGTTTTTAAATTCTACACTATCAAACATCATTCATTTTAGTTATATGTTCTTTCAATACCCGGTACTTCAGTGTATGATTTTTATAGTAGCACATTATTATCAGCATAAGGCTAATGTAACTTGAGTACCAGATGCATTAAACTCAAGTATAATTACCCTGGTTAGAGATTTAAAGATAGGATGGAGTTACTAAGAGTACACGTTGGTTTTGTAGCAATACATTGTTGTTATAGTGACATGGTCATGTGGGCCATAACAACAAACAATTTACAAGAGGGTTTTAAAAGGTCTCTTCCGGGTAAAAATTTAGCACAGACATTCCACCTCTAATTTAGCCTGCTGCCCAGTGGCCAGTTTGAGCTACAGAATTCAATATACCATGGTGGGAAAGATAGCAAATGAAAAGCCATCTCATTTAGTAGGAGAAGGGAGCTAATTCACCACTGCTGTGCTTTATAAACAGGGCTTCATCTCACATAATAGTCACACACTTAACAGCCCTGTCTTGCCTTCACGCAGCCTGCATATACCCTCACACATCCAGCTTCCTTATGAGAAGCAACTGTAGTAGTTCCTTGAGGCCACAAGAGGCCACTAAGTTGCCACACTACTACAGGCAGCCTATCTGTTGATTCCCTGCTGTGCAGAGCTCCAAGTGGCAGCAGCTTCTAGTAGCATGTGGGACAAAAGGTCAAGAAATTGAAGGAGACATGGGAAGGCTCTAAGAATGAAGTCTTACAGAGAGCCATTGGCAGGATCCAGGTTCTTTTCCATGCTGGCCATTTATCTATGCAGATATATTTACATCATTCTTCCTGTTGTCCCATTATTTTTATTCTCACCTATAGAATTGCTAATGTTTGCCGTTTTATCCCAAGTCTCGTGAGATTTGGTGTTTGTCTGAAAGTGCCAGCTACTGAAGATATCTGGTTAGGTGAGAATCTCAGCTTTAATTTTAAAAAAGGAAGTTTCTTGCCCTCATGGTTGCAAAGTAATGTTTGAAAATGTGTCCCAAGTGGACCTGCAAGGCCAAGAAACCAGATGGTAAATAAAATGAACCCAATGTGTGTTTTTTTTAAATCCCATGAACTTTAAGTCAGCCTCATGATTTTTTGGGGCCTGACCCATGTTTTTTGAACATTTGGCAATACTGCTCCTTATTTTATACAGCAAATACATTTTGTGTATACAAACAAAGCAGGCACTCTATGATGCAGCAGAATTCTGGGTACACAGGGATTCGCCAAGTCTCTTCTCATCAGGCTAGTTGGTCAGTAAAAAATGGACAATCCTAAAACAAATCAACATGCATAACTGTTAACTGACATGCACAATATCAAAAGCAGAGAGTGGGAGATTGCATGTCTTACTTAATGAACTTTTAAAGCAAAAGCTACTCCCTGATTAGCTGGATGATGTTATAGGCCTATTTAGCTTGGGAGTATAGGATTGCACCACACAGGCAATATGAAAGGCAAGGGTAACCTCAAAAATAAGCTGTTAGGGATGGTGTAGGAGAAAGCAAAGTATGCAAAATAGGGGGAGGCCTATTACTTAACATAGAGTACTCTGACTACTTAAAATTTTCATTAAGAGTAATACAGGTTGAACCTCTGTGGTCCAGGACTCACTGGTCCAGCAGGACCATGGCTGTTGCTAGACCAGAGAGCACCAGCCACAGAGGCTGCAGGGCCACTGGCCTGGGGGGCAGCGAACCTAGCCAACGGGGCACGGAGCCCCGCCAGCCGGAGTGAGGCTGGCAGGCTGGAAAAGCACAGAGCTCCACTAGCTGCAGGCAGGGAGCCTCACCAGCCAGGGGCAGAAGGCCCACCCGCTAGAGCGGGGCCAACGTCCCAGGGAGGAGACCCACCAGCAGGCTGGGGGCAGCAGAGCCCAGCAGGCAGGCTGAAGGAAGCGCACTGGCTGTGGCTGTGGCCAGGAGGAGAGCCTTAGGCCTGACCTCCCCTGGTCCGGCAAACTCCCTTGTTCAGGACCGCTCAGGTCCTGAGAGTGCCAGAGCAGGGAGGTCCAACCTGTACAACAAAAGGTTATTTCTCAAAGCATCACTATATTGAGGTGGCTTTTGTGGGGGAGGGAGGAGATTGCGCCCTTACAGACTTATCTAGGCCTTTGCTTTGGCAAATGAGCAAGATTTTGACACCTACACACTGTAAATGTGCCATCAATCCTCACTGTCCCCATGTTCTGAATCCTGAACTAGGGATGTTAAAATTAGGTTATTTTAGTAATCTAGTAGTTGATAACAATTCTATCAACTACTCGATTACCCAATAGGGGAAGGCAGCCAGCGCAATCCCAGCTTGGGCTGGGGTCAAACCCCGCTGCAGCTCTGCAATTTAAAAGGCAGTAGGAGCTGGGCAGCCTGCCTTCCCCCGCTCCTACTGCATTTTAAATTGCAGAGCCGCAGCAGGGTTTGGTCCCCGACCCCGCGCTAGCCAGGACTGAGCCGGGCTGCCTGTCCAGCCTGTAGCAACCCCTGCCCATGGGGGGTCCCAGCCTGCAAACAGGGGCTGCTGTCCGCGAAGCAGCCTCTGGCCACCGGTGCCTATCCGCGGACAGGGGCTACTTTGCAGCAGCAGTCCCTAGGGTTGCCAGATGGTTTACCAAAAATACCGAATCCTCCCCTCCCCCCCCAAAAAAACACCTAACCTGAAACATATTCTTTCTGGTAACCATACCACACAACCACACCATAAGCCTCCAGGAACACAGCCATGCAACCAAAAGAGATGCCAACTCTGCCCACATATCTATACTGGCGAATTAATCACTGGAGCAAACAACATAAGCCACAAAATCAAAAGGTCATTTGACTGCACATCCAGTAATTTGATCTATGCCATCAAATGCTAGCAGTGCCCCACTGCTATATATATTGAACAAACTGGACAGTCTCTGCGGGAAAGAATCAATGGACACAAATCAGATATATGTAAAGGAAACATACAGAAACCTATTGGTGAACATTTTAACCTTCTAAATCATACTATGACAGATTTCCAAGTAGCTGTCTTGTCACAAACAGATCCACAGAGAAGCCTTGGAATTACAGTTCATCCGCAAATTCAATTCACATGCTAATGGACTCAATCGTGATGAAGGTTGGTTAGGACATTACCAATTTAACAACCATTGAAGGTGCTAACAGCTCTCTGAGTAGTATCCTTCTTGACATGGGAATCTATCGACTTTGATTTTTATCTGCTTAGGTTTAAGTACCCATTCTCCAGATAGTTACTGATGCTCTGTCTCCCATCATCCTCCCTTATTCTCCCCCCCTCGGTCCCCTGCCTTCCTCTCTCCTATTTATTTCGAGTGTTCACATCCCAAACTCATAACTCCAGTCATCTGAAGAAGTGGGCTGTGCCCACAAAAGCTCATGATACCATCTACATGTTTTGTTAGTCTATAAAGTGCTACCAGACCACTTGTTGTTTTTTTCTGTAACAGACTAACTCAGCTACCCCCGGAAGTTCATGATTTATGTTTATAATGTGGATTGTAGGAATTACCTGCTTTATACATGCATTTATTTTGCAAAGTTGGGTTATCATGACAAATAAGAGTCCACAAGCTAACGCATCATCATGATGCAGTGTCTGAGAACAGACTGTAAGGCTTGCTGGGTTTTGGTTTTTACTTTCTTGTCCCAATAGAAGAGATGTTTAAGGACAGGGAGCTTGAAAACTATCAATGTATAGGCAGATATTCCTCTGTAAGAGATCTGTCACCAGAATGCAAACACAACCTGCTGGGGGCCTAGATATTGTGCTCAATTAATGGACTGCCCTTGGAAAATATCTGATTTGTTGTCCATAATTCAAACATGGTTACAGGGAATTGCCTCTTTTGACCATCACAGATCTGTGCAAGTCTCAACACTTACTAAATAGTTCAGTTGTTATCAACACAGAACAGAACTCTACTTGTAGCACACAGGAATGCAGAACAGGTAAGAGAAACATTTGAGCAAACGGTGATGTTGTGGCTAAAAATAAGCTCACTTTTTATTTACTAGTGACCAGTGCAGGAGAATTCCACAAGCTGTTGGCTGAAAAAGTAACACACAGGTGCTCTGCTGCAATTCTCTGTATCTGCAGATGAAATAGCAGGTTGAAGAAGCTTCAGCCAGCTCAAAATCTAGTAGCCCATTTACTAAGCAACACAGGCTGGTGAAAGCACCCCACTTCAGAGCTCCATATACTACCATACTGGCTCCACCTGGCCCTCAGTGTGATGTGGGATCAGCTGGGGAGTCCCCAGCTGACCCCAGGCTGCGCGTGGCATTTCAAAGCAGCAGAGCAGCATGGAGCCTGGGGACTTCCCCCTGGCTGCATGTGGAGTTCTGCATTCCTCCTTTGAAATGTACAAGAGCCCCCGCTGGGGCTCTTGTACATTTCAAAGGAGGAATGTGGAAGTGCCTATCAACTACTCGAAATGCCATCGACTACTCGACTAGTAAATTAATCGTTAGTACAAAGTAGGCTTCGAAAGATGCAACAAGGTTACGTGTTCTTGATTTTGAAGAAAGACAAAGGTACATGTGTGCCTAACAAATTGTCTTGGTTTTTGCAGGGTTCAGAAAGGAAAAGTTCATGCTGGTCTTAAGACTTGTTCAGGAATTCTGCCAAATATAGCAAGACCTGCACTCCAATAAGTCAGAAATGCCCAGCTACACAAACAAGTAATGTTTTGACACATCTGTGTAAATGTATCTAAATTCAGACTGGCCCAAGGGGGGAGGGGATTCCAGAACACAGCTCTAAAATGATTTAACTCTGAACAGTGGTGGCGGGTATAAGAGGCAGGGGAAGGCAATGCCTTCTCAAACTGCCAGGCAGGGCCCCACCCACACTACTCCCCCAGAGCTCCCACGTACGCTGGGAGCTGTGCTGAAGCAGTGAAGCCGGAGGTGTTCTGAGGGCGGAGTGTTGCTGCCCCCAGGCTTCAGCCATGATGAGGCTGTGGAGCTTGGGGCAGTGAGCCCTCCCCCGGGCTCCAGGGCAGGGAGGCTGTTGATGCGCCAGCCACTCTCCTAATACTTGGGGCTGGAAAGGCTAGAGCTGCGCACTGCCTGCCATCCCATGGTACTCCAGGACCAAAGAGGCTGCAGCCGTGAGCTGCTGCCCTCCCCATGATGCTCTGGAGTGGGAGTGGCTCGCATGGGGGGCTGAAGGCTTGCCCCTCTGGTGGGGGGAGCGGGAGGGACCTCAGGCAGAAGGGGTGGGATGGGGCTTGCCTCCCCCAGCCCTACGTTCACCCATCGCCCCTGACTTTGAATGAGAATTGATAACTATTAGATGATATCATGCTTGCGTAGTACCTACTGTCCTTTGGATAATGATTTCGGTTAGCCAGTTTTTTCAATATGGCTATTGTAATTTAGCAGCACCATTTAGCTAAACGTGTTACAACACAACATTTTTATGCAGTCATTACCAGACCTCCATAATAATCATTAATTCATTCAAGCTATTAAATAAAAAAGAGAGTAGTGGATGAGGTCTTACATTCTCTCTCAAAGCTGAAGTGTTATTTGTAGTTTCCATAGTAAGAAAGTTTGAAGCAAAAGGCCAAGCCTTATTAATATCTTAATTTCATATTAGTGAAATGCACTGTTCACAAGTTACACATCTGTTGTCATCTTTATGTTTGAGTTACATTTTTTGTAGGCTGCAGTCATTTGTTAGAGGTGGGTCATCTCACTTCTTCCCCATTTTCAGATTTTTATTACATTAATTGCCTGGGAATAAACATTTCTTTTTAGAGAAGACTTAACTGGTGTCTCTTCCCTGTTCCACAAAAATATGAAAAAACACAGGAACACTTGGGATATGACTAATGCTTAGGTACTTCTTGGGCACATTGTGTAAAATAAAATAAAAAATCTTTATTTGACTCATGTCCAAGAAAGCAATTAGATGAAACAAACAACATGTATAGTAATGTGTTTTACTGGCAGATGACTAAGAGTTTAGGAATCTTTATTGATCCAGTCTTGGAGACAAACATCTCAAATGAAGCAAAATCATCTCAGCTACTGAATCTTTTAAAAAAAGTGAAGCCTTTGGACTTGTCTACACTGGCATGTTTTATTGCCAAAAGCTGCCTTTTGGTGACAAAACAGCAAGAGGATTTACACCGAAATGTGACTTTTGTCAGGAAAAACATCCAGTTTTGGTGACAAAAATCTTCCAGCCCTGTACAGGGTTACCATATAGTCTCAAAAAAAATACCGGACACACTTGATCGCGGGGGGGGGGGCGCTGGCCGGGAGGAAGGGGGGGCCGGGAAGCAGAGCTGGCGGGGACGGCCAGGGGCAGCGGGGCTAGCCAGGGAGATCAGGGAGGCCAGCCGGCAGGAGCGGGCTGGCCGGGAGGCAGGGGAGGTCGGGGGCAGCAGGGCTGGCCGGGGGAGATTGGGGAGGGCAGCCAACAGGAAGCAGAGCTCGGGGGGGGGAGGGCAATCAGCCGGCGGGGAGCGGGACTGACCCGGGCACATGAAGATTCCAGGGCGCTGCCTGTCCCACGCACGGTCCTGGCGAAGCGAGTCTGGCTGCGGCTCCACCACGCGCTTGACCAGCTCTCAGGAGCAGGGACAGGGCTTCCCCTCCTCCTCAGACGCAACCAGAGGCTCCCAGCGCCGATCGCGACCCGCCTCTCAGCCACTCCCCCCGGCCCCGCCAGCCTTCCGACTGGTGCCCAGCCGGAAAACCAGAAAATACTGGACACAGATGTCCGGTATTTTTTAAATTTTTTTACCGGACAGAAGGCCCAAAAACCAGACTGTCCAGTACAATACCGGACACCTGGCAACCCTAGCCCTGTAAGAGACTTCTGTCTTTCCTCTTCCCTTTATAGTCGACAAAGAGTCAGTGTAGACTCTGCTGTTTGTTTTGTTGAGAGAATTGGCTTCCGCCAGTATCCCACAATGCCTGTTCTGATGGCTGTGCTCAGTGTTTTGAGATCTCGGCTACACTGCAGGCATTAGGGATGTTAGCATGTAGTTGGTTACACGATTAACCGATAAGACTGGGCTTATTGGCCAATCATGATGACTACACACCACACCCTCTTGCTGTCTCTGTATCAGAGGCAGCGGGGGTATGGAGATGATGCAGCTTTTAAGCCAGCTCCCTGCATGTGCTGGCTCCTACAGAGCCACCTACTTCCTCCCCTGCCCCCGCTGCCTCCCACAGAGGCAGCAGTGTGGGGACTGAGTGGGGGAAGGTGGGAGCTGGTACATGTGGGAAGCAGCTTTCAAGCTGGCTCCCTGTGCAAATTCGGCTCCCGTGGAGCTGCCTTCCTCCCACACTGTTGCCTCTTCATCAGAGTCAGTGGGCTGGGGCAAGAGGGCAGGTGGAAGCTGGTGCTCATGGGGGAGCCACCTCAAAAGCTGGCTCCCTCCAAGCACTGGCTCCCGCCTGCTTCCCTCCCCCCCATGTGTAAACATGTAATGGCTAAAAATTCCAGCGGTTACATGTTTACACAAATAAACAATTGTTAACTTGCATGCACCCCTCCCCTTTCAAAGCTCCGGGAAGTATCTGACAGCTGAGTGAGCTGCTCTATTCGGGGAACAAACAAAGAGCAAATCATTGGAACATTTCTGATCTGCCCTGCTAGGCGAGCTGTAGAGACTCCCGGTACTGCTTTGACATTCCTCAGCATGGAGAGCTCACAGAGATATGAGGGAATCCCAAGAAGCGCAGGGATCAGCTCTGCCTTCCCACAACACTACACTGTGGGATGCTCACCCACATTGCTAGCCTCCTGATGACAGAGCAAAATGTGACTATGAAATGTTGACACTGGGAGGCAGAAAAAACGGTTTGACCACTTTTCATTTTTGGCAACTTTTGCATGTCAACAACACTTTAATTGCCAAACCTTCCCGCTGTAGACATAGTCTTCCTCTAGATACAGTACTTGTGGACATTTTGCACGTAAAAAAAAAATCTTTATGGGCCCCCTTAATCATCCTCTTGACTGATTTGCTATAGGACTATTCTCACTCTTAAGATGATCAACCACTGTAGTATCTGCTGACATTGATAGGTTTGTCTAACCTATAACCAAAACTCTGGCACAGAGCAAGCAGGCATGTCTAAAAATTCCATAGTTTAAGTGATGCAATCTCAGCTGAAAACGGAAGCTCCACAGCCAATGATAAATCATTTTGTCCCCTGAATTAAATTAAAATCCTCAGTAATTCAAGTCCCAATCCTGCAATGTCATACTCGTGAGCAAACGCCTACATCTGTCCCCAATGAATTCGAGATATGCCATCTGTCTGAACACTAAACAAGAGTCTGAACATAATCAATGACCCAGCAAGCTAATCAATCATGCATAAATAGCCTATCATCTAACAAGACGATTTTGGTTTAAAAACATGTTTTGAGTTTTGTTTTAATGTTCTACTGAATCTTTTGTCGCACTTCCATGCAGAAACAAAGTGAAGTTTAGAATATACACAAAGGATTAGGGAGGTAAATGGTTAACTGGTAGGTCTGGAGCAGCTCCTGGGACCCACTGCAGGCAGGGACTGCTCTGGCTCAATCCGGTGCCTGCAACACAGGTTACAGGCTGGCTTCCCAGGAGCAGGGCCCCCACTCCTGGGGCGCCGGCTACAGAGCTTCGGGCTCTACAGCAGTGTGTGTAATCATGTAACCGCTAGGATTTTAAGTGGTTACGCAGTTACATTTTTAAATGAGTTTTTACATCATACAAGGGATATTAATTTTTTGAACCATGGTAGTATCCAAAGTCTTAGTCAGGCTCCTGGCGTCATTATATTAAGCACCGTACAAACAGAATGAAAGCAGAAACAGTTTGCAGTCTCGCTTAAGGCAAGTAACACGAAGCATATGTGACAAACAGCAGAAAGATTCGAGATGCTAAGGGGAGGATAAAAGTAAAAATACCATTTCACAGGCTAGTACAATATCATGAGGTCAAAACATGTAATTTTTGTATTTTATATATAATTAAAATATACAGCAATCCACAATTAAAAAGGTACAAGCCCTTCATCTCAGGTGTCTAATCGTCCTCCTCTGTTCTCCTCTATATCTGTATAGAGCGCCCATTAATGATTTTCTGATTTATACCCATGTACAAAGAGCAGATTAAACCTCCTTAATGACTGAAATAATTATCCAACATTTAAAGATTCATTTTCAAAAATTCCTATTATGGACTGGATCTTGTTCCCTCAGAAGGCGCCGAGTAAAAGGAAAACAGACAGTGGTTGTGAGGAAAAGAAATCAGCAAGTAGATGTTAGCACAATGGTGCAAACAGCAGCTGCTATGGGCAAGGGAAAAAGTACTGGGTACAGCACACTTTCTCCCATGCCAAGTAGAGGTTTGGGTAACGGAATCAGTGAAGCACACAGATCTGTTGGCCAGGGTACTTCACTGTCCCTTGATCATTTAGATCGGGGCTACTCAACACGCGGCCCGCAGGTGGGAGCCAAAACAAAAAAGTAGTCAATATAATGGTCTTCTGTTGATATGAGTTTTAGTAGTTAAATTCCTGCACTGTCATTGCTCATTAAAAGTGCTGTCATATGGGTGGAAATCGGGTAGATATTGCATTTTATTAATATCAGCAGAACTGACTTCAACAGGGCCTGCGTGTTGTGTAATCTTGCCTTAATCTTTGTAATCAGGCCCCTCAGTGTGAAAGAAGCTATTTGCATATATATGCAACCACACTTAAGTTACGGCCCACGGCATGTGCTGTGAGTATCATAGTGGCCCCTAGGGCTTCCAAAGTTGAGTAGCCCTGATTTAGATTTTGGTGTGCTTGGGCACAGGGTCACACCACAGCACACACGGGGGGATAGCATTCTCATTATGACTACGTCTACACTTGTGGCAGTGTGTAGAACACAGGCAACGCACATATAGCCACAGAGAAAGGCAGGCTGCGTTCACACTTGTCACTGCTGTGCGTAGCTCAGGAGAGCCGACATCCTGCGTGGATGCCTGGGCAAGGTGAGGGGGCTGGCACCATGCTTCCATAGGGGGTGGGGCCTCGGGCGGAAGGGGCAGGGCCAGACACAGCCAGCCCGTCACGCTGCACACACCATGCGGTGCCCTGCTCCTGCTCCCCCTTCCCCGCATCCCTCAGAGCCACACGGAGCATGTTGCGCAGCACTCTGGAGCTGGGTTCTAGCCGCTGCCACTGTAGCAACGGCAGAGGCTGGGAACCCCAGGCCACTTTGAATCACTGAGCCCTGGGGCAACTGCCTCCTCCGCCCTGCTCTGGTCGGCAGGCCTGATGTAGCGACACACACAGAGCAATGACAAGTTCAAGGAGCAAGGAGAGCTCCAGCGGTGGGGAGGCAGACATGCTACAATTAGCAGCATAGACATGGAAAGCACTGCTTGGCCATGCAGGGTATATACCCTGGGAATTCATGCACATAGGACACTTGATTAACCTAACCCATGCCTCTCCGTCTACACTGCTAATCTTATGCTAGCTGGGCATGCACTGTCTATGTTCTACATGCTGCCATAAGTATAGAAGTAACCCTCTGTGAACAACTCTCTACTTACCTGTGTCCTCTTATAATGCAAATAAGGAGGTTCCTCTACTTTGGGGTTTTGATAACCCCTATGTGTGCTGGGGCAGGGGGCTGGAATTGGGAGAACAGGCTTTACCCCAGGATCAGAAAACAATATAGTAGTGCACATAGGGTGGTTCCTCTGCTATTCAAAATATGCACAAAGACACAGCAGAAGTGTTTAAAAATGCCTGTGTCAATTTCAGTGCTAATGTAATTTTCCAGCAGAGGCCCAGTCTGTAGATACAACATCTGACTGAAAGAATCTGCTTTGAATCTCTGATTTTCAGTGCTGCATAGTGGAGAAAACCATCTCCTACTTTGTGTCATCCTATTGCAAAGGTAGCAGCTTCCTTATTTTGATTGTTTTTATCATGTTTAATATGTTTGTTATTTTAAAAGTTATTCTTCTTTCTAATTAGATCTAGAAATTAATATCTTATAAACATCTGATGAAGTGGGTCTTTGCCCACAAAAAGCTTATGCTCCAATAAATCTGTTAGTCTATAAGGTATTCTTATCAATAAACTAGGTAAATACAACTTAGATGGGGCTACTATAAGGTGGGTGCATAACTGGCTGGATAACCGTACTCAGAGAGTAGTTATTAATGGTTCACAATCCTGCTGGAAAGGCATAACAAGTGGGGTTCCGCCGCAGGGGTCTGTTTTGGGACCGACTCTGTTCAATATCTTCATCAACAATTTAGATATTGGTATAGAAAGTACGCTTATTAAGTTTGCAGATGATACCAAGCTGGGAGGGGTTGCGACTAATCTGGAGGATAGGGTCATAATTCAAAATGACCTGGACAAATTGGAGAAATGGTCTGAGGTAAATAGGATGAAGTTTAATAAAGACAAATGCAAAGTGCTCCACTTAGGAAGGAACAATCAGTTTCATACGTACAGAATGGGAAGCGACTGTCTGGGAAGGAGTATGGCAGAAAGGGATCTAGGGATTATAGTGGACCACAAGTTGAATATGAGTCAGCAGTGTGATGCTGTTGCAAAGAAAGCAAACATGATTCTGGGATGCATTAACAGGTGTGTTGTGAGCAAGACACGAGAAGTCATTCTTCCACTCTACTCTGCACTGGTTAGGCCTCAGTTGGAGTATTGTGTCCAGTTCTGGGCACCGCATTTCAAGAAAGATGTGGAGAAATTGGAGAGGGTCCAGAGAAGGGCAACGAGAACTATTAAAGGTCTAGAGACCATGACCTATGAAGGAAGGCTGAAAAAATTGGGTTTGTTTAGTTTAGAAAAGAGAAGACTGACGGGGGACATGATAGCCGTTTTCAGGTATCTAAAAGGGTGTCATAAGGAGGAGGGAGAAAACTTGTTCATCCTGGCCTCTGAGAATAGAACAAGAAGAAATGGGCTTAAACTGCAGCAAGGGAGATTTAGGTTGGACATTAGGAAAAAGTTCCTTACTGTCAGGGTAGTCAAACACTGGAATAAATTGCCCAGGGAGGTTGTGGAATCCCCATCTCTGGAGATATTTAAGAGTAGGTTAGATAAATGTCTATCAGGGATGGTCTAGACAGTATTTGGTCCTGCCATGAGGGCAGGGGACTGGACTCGATGACCTCTCGAGGTCCCTTCCAGTCCTAGTATTCTATGATTCTAAGGTACCACAGGACTTCTCGTTGTTTATGCAGATTCAGACTAACACGGCTACCCCTATGATACCTTATAATTGTTAATTATTATTAAGTTGCATACTTGGGAATTGCATACATACCTCAGATGACACTGGAGTTTTTCTATAAATGTTTCTATATATTAATCTCAATGTTAAGAGAGGCTTCTTCTGCATTTTAGACCCAATTCACTAAGAATAAAATATATTTTCATTTTTGTCTTATAAAGCAAAGAGCCAACCGCACTTGTTACTGAAGCTAGGAATTACTAAGTGGTCAACTAACCTTAGAAGATTTCCTTCGACTTCTTCTTGTCCAAACCACCACCAGTTTATCTGGCTGCCTGTTGAAGAACACACACACATGAAATTTAATTCACAGTAAAACCATTAAGTAGTTAACCATAAAGATTACATCCTCAGTGAACAAACTATATTTTCTGTATAACATTATATTGAAAGCACTCTCAAATTTAGTCATTTAACAGGCAAAATAATGTTGTGTTTACTGCAATCAGCACAGCAGTATCAACCCTTATAATCTGCTCTTACTATACAGACAACTGCTGAAGGCAAACCAGACTAGAGTAGAGAACTGCTCTGTAGATCAGAAAACAGGGTTCTGTCCACAGTTTGCTTTTGAAAATCTGTCTTTATTAAATGCAGCCCTTGAAACAAATCAGCACACAAAATAAACACAAGTACAAAATCCAGTTGGATTCCTAATCAGTTGGTTTTATATATATGTCATGTAAGAGTGTAAGCTACTAACCGTTTAACCTATAAGCAGATGCTTATCGGTTAATTGTGTCAGCTACACTCAGCCTCCTGGGGAGGCGGCTTCACTGTAGCAGGACAGTGCAGCCTCCTCCCCAGGAGCTGGGCAAACAAGGGTTGCTGTCTCCACTCTCGGGGAGGCTAAGCTTTATCCTGTAGAGCCCACAGCATGGATAACCCTGTAACTGGGTGATCAACTTTAATGACCTGTAAACAGCCCTGATTGCCTTGTAAGTCCAGGGGAAATGGGACTGGTAAGACATCTGACCATACCACCTGCTACTAGAATTCCAGTATGACCAGGTCATTTTCCATGGAAGGGAGGATGAAGAACAAAGGATTCCCGCCCAGGGAAAAGTCTATTTAAGCAATGGGAACCAATCAGTCCCTTTGTCTTCAGCTCCCTGGGAAACAAAGGTAACTGGAGACCCAAGTCAGAGTAAAAGATCATCTTTGACTCAACGGCTTGCCTGAAATAAGAACAGTTTTAGGGTCAGAGACTGTCTGCAAGAAGTTTTAGTGAATCAGAACTAGCTATGTGTTTTCTTTTCACTTCAATTCTGTAACTTCCTTTATCTGCCTCTTTGCACTTTAAACCACTTAAATCCTACTGTTTGTATGTAATAAAAACACTTGTTTACCACCAAGCCCAGTGTAAATAATTGTTACCTGGGGGGAACAATCAGTGTTCACATCCTCCTTTCATTGATCAAGGGGGCTTACCCGAATGAGCTTTCTTTGTGTAAAACTTTTACTCAGAGAAAGACAGATTTATTTGGGGTTTTGATCCCATTTGGGGGTTAGGTGCTGTGCACTAGAGTGGCATTCTCCCAGAGCTCAAGTGGTTCAGTATCTGCATTGCTCTGCAAGGGAAGGAGCGTAGTTACACCAGCTCTGGTCCAGCAGGACAGGATAGTGGAAAGTCCCAGAGAATGCACGAAGAGAATGTTTCTGGAGAATTATCCATAATGACTGCAAAATCTCTCTCTTGAGTAGCAACAGTTAATTTAGATGCCCTCATTTTCTATGTATATTGGATGCATTTCTTTATATTTACCAACACCGGATTTCATCAGCCATTTTGTTACCCAGTTTCATGAGATACTTTTGTATTTTTTGCTCTTTTGCTTTAGAATTAACTATCTTGAGTAATTTTGCATCATCTGAAAATTTTGCCAACTCACTAGTACTAGAATTCTAGTATATCTTTTATTGCCAGGTCATTTATGAATAGGTTAAACCATGGGTTCCCAAACTGGGGGGCGTGCAGAAATTCCAGGGGGGGCACAAGGCGACCCAGCCACACACACACCCCCATCAATCCCACCCCAAATTTTGCTGCTATTTTTTTTGGTAGGGGGGGAATGAGGGTTTCTCAAAAATCAAAAAGGGGGGCATGATGCCAAAAAGTTTGGGAACCACTGGGTTAAACAGTACTGGTGCTAATACAAATCCTGGGGGAAACCACTATTTTCCTCTCCCCATTCTGAAAACTGATAATTTATTCTGACTCATTGTTTTCTATCTTTTAACCCATTACTGATCTATGAGAAGGACCTTCCCTCTTATCCCATGTTACTTTGCTTAAGAGCCTCTGGACAATGACCTTGTCAATGGCTTTCTAAAAATCTCAGTAATCTACATCCACTGAATCACCTTTGTCCACATGTTTGTTAAACACCCTCAAAGAATTCTAATGGACTAATGAAGCATGTTTACAAAAGCTAGTTATCTGATGAAACAATAAAGAACACAATTTTCAACCAATTTGCCTTGTTCTTAAGTCAAACTTACTGGCCCACAATTGCCAAGATCATCTCTGAAACCTTTTTTTAAAAATTGGCTCTACATTAGTTATACTCAAGTCATCTGGTACAAAACCTGATTTAAGTGACAGCTTACACACACACATATTACAGTTCCTTCAGAACACTTGGTGATTATGATCTGGTCCTGGTGACTAATTACCGTTAAATTTATCCGTTTGTTCCAAAACCTCTTCTACTGACATGTTAATCTGGCACATTTCCTCAGATTTGTTACTTATAAAGAATAGCTCAGGTGTGGGGCTCTCCCTCACAGCCTCTCCAGCAAAGACTGATGGCAAAGAATTCATTTAACTTTGCCACCAGGAATTTACATTTAAAACCCACTAGGGACAAAACACAGCTAACGCTGGCTTCTCCCTTTTGTTGTCAGATCAGAATCTGACCCTCACTCTCTATCCTCATTGAACCCTCTTGCTTTACAGCAAGGGTGGGGAACCTTTTTTGGGTCGGGGTCAATGACCCACAGAAAAATCAGTCGGGGACTGCACACAAGTGAGAAACCAATAAATAAATAAAATCCCACCCCTCACCAGCATGGACTCTCCAATGCTGGGGGGAGGGGAAGGGAGCCCCAAGCCTTAGGGGCCGGATCGAGGAAAGCCAGGGACTGCATCCGGCTCTCGAACCTTAGGTTCCCCACCCATGCTTTACAGAGTCCCTCTGAGTTTATAAATTGGTGTAAAGTGATAAACGAAACAAACCACTCAAGATTCATTTTTCAGATTCTAAATTTCTGCCCCCTTTGGGGAACAGAGATAATTGGCCGGCATGCCCTTCAGCTTACTCTAAAATCTTGTTTGGTGGCAGAGACAGCCTGTTCCATGCTGAAAACCCCTTGCTCATTCTCTAGTAAGCACATTATGCTCTCACTCGCCTGCGTAAGTCCCATTAATGCTAATGGAAATTGTGTGTGCATCATTAGAAGCAAATATACTTCTAAGTGATTTCCTTGATTCAATCCAGGAATCCAACCCCATGTCTAAAAAAAGCTCTTATTTCACTTTGCACATTTCAAAAAATAGCTTGCGAGACAAATCCAACTTAACCTTAATAGGCCCAATCTTGAGCAAGTCTCTGGGGGGCCAAGTTGTGCCCAAGGCAGCAGAAATGCTTTTTCTGCCGTGCTGGCGGTCAAAAGAGAGAAGACCCCACACAGAGGCGCTCTGCACACCCAGGTACTCCACCAAATGTGAACTACACAATGGGAGAAAGCATGAGAGGGCTAACAAGTACAGCACAGATCCACGCTGTTCTCCCTTTCCACCAAAAAAGGCACAGCAGCTAAGCAGCAGACCACTTCCACTAATACCTCTCAGCCTAATCTAAGCATGAGTTGGCAGCACAGCCCCAGGAAGGAATAGCCTCTGCTATGCTGTTAATTCACAGCTCCCTGAAAACAGCCCTTTCACTTATAGAAAAAAATTATAGAAATACGAGAATTGGAAAGGACCTCAAGAAGTCATCAAGTCCAGTCTCCTGCACTCATGGCAGGACCAAGAAGGATCTAGAACAGGGCTACTCAACTTTGTAAGCCCTGGGGGTCACAATGATACTCACAGCACATGCTGAGGGCTGCAACTTAAGTGTGGTTGCATATACATGCAAATATATATGCAAATAGCTTCTTTCACACTGACAGGCCTGATTACAAACATTAAGGCAAGACTACACAACACACAGGCCCTGTTTGAGTCAGTTCTGCTGATATTAATAAAATGCAATATTTACCCGATTTCCACCCACATGACAGCACTTTTAATGAGCAATGACAGTCCAGGAATTTAACTACTAAAATGGTATCAACAGAAGACCATTATATTGACTACATTTTTTTATGGGGCTCCCACCCGTAGGCCGTGTGTTGAGCCCTGCGTAAACCCACACCGCACCGCATGAGGCCCACAGGCTGCGTGTTGAGTAGCCCTGATCTTGATTATCCCTGACAGAGATGTTTGCTTAACCTAGGGATGTAAAATCCCATTTAATCAGTTAACCAGTTTAACGTTATGTTTAACCAGTTAACCAATTAAATGGGGACAGGCGGGGGCTGCCCAGCCAGTCTGGAGTTCCCCTGTCTGTGGTGTGCTGCTCTGACCTGGTTGGGCTCGCCACAGACGAGAGCTGCTCTGGCCAGGCTGGAGCCTCCCTTTCCCCTCCCCCCCAATTAACCATAATCAGTAAGCATCACTTGGGAGTGATGCTTACTGGTTAATCAGTTAACCATTCACATCCCTAGTCTAAATTGCTCTTAAAAATCTCCAATGATGGAGATTCCACAATCTCCCTAGGCCAGTGGTCCCCAACGTGGTGCCCACGGGAGCCATGGTGCCCGCCGGGGCATTTATGTGCGCCCGCTGAGTGACCAGGGCCGGCCCAAGCCATTCTTGCGCCCTGGTATGCGCGGCCCCGCCCTCAGGCACCCAGCAGCCCCAAAAGGTTGGGGACCACTTCCCTTGGCAACAGTTAACCACCCTGACAGTTAGGAAGCTTTTCCTAATGTCCAACGTAAGCCTCCCATGCTACAATTTAAACCCATTGCTTCTTGTCCTGTCTTCAGAGGTTAAGGAGAATAGTTTTTCTCCATCTTCCCTGTAACAGCCTTTTAGGTACTTGAAAACTGATATCACTTAGCTTAGAGATGTGAACAGGTAATGGGTGATGATTACCGGGTAACTGCTAAACCGTTATGCGGGAGCAGCCCTGTGCAGCTGCCTACTCCCAGCCACCATGGGCTGGGAACCAGCCACCGTCCTCCCTCCCCCGCTGCTCCTTCCAGCCTCACATGAGGCTGCCAACTCCTAGCGCATGAGGGCTGGGAACCAGCAGACCAGCATGCGGCTGGAAGCAGCCGGGCTGAAGCAAACCCTGCTCGTAGCACAGGGGCTGCTCCAGCCCACCCCTGTTTTATCAGTTAACCAGTTAAACTTAACGTTTAACCAGTTGACTAATAAAATGTGATTTTACATTCCTAACTTAGCTTTGCTCCTTGCATCAGGAGCATCCTCGTTTTCACAGCCCCAAAATTTTTAACATGGGTCAAAAAAACGATCTGAAAAGTGGGTTAAATACAAAAAGAGAAAGAAGAAACAAATTCTACAGGCAATGCCGTCACTTAAATGTTTTCACCATATAGTAACAGAGTAGATCTCCAGGGCTTATCAGTAACCCACTTCCAGCAAACATTACACACATTTGCTCTCATGCGCTCTCTGAAAATACATTCATCCTTTTGCACTAATATTCAAATATTACAGGTTTGCCCAGCGGCATGGGGGAGATTGTTAAAGGCACATTTCCCATTCAAAATCTCCCTTTTGTGTTTACGGTCACCAGATTTTCAAAGGAAAAACCAGGACACCTGTCATGGCAGCACACAGAGGATGGAGCCCAGACAGGCACGCACAGGGGAGTTGGCAACTGGGTGAGGTAGAGGGGGAAACTGTGCCTGCCCTTCTTCAGCTGAGCATCACCACCTCCACATCTTCCTTATTACACAGTGGATTTGACTACTCAAGGCAGCAGGGGAGGGGGAGAGAAAAGGAACGGAAGAGGGCTGACAGCTTTAAGAATCATGTGTAGAGGATGCTGGTTTGGGAGGCCTCACGTGGCCCCGCCTGGTTCAAAAAATCCTGGGCAAAACACTGTTTTTGTAAACCTGACAGAAATATTGTAACTAGCCATAAAAACCTGAATATTCCTGTTTGTCAGAGAGACATGGTCACTACTATCACTGCAACAGGAAATCCTCCAGCAGCATGTTTACAGGCACATGGTGCCGTGATGCTGAGTGCATAAAGTGCGTGCGTGAGAGGAGAAGGGGAAAGAGGAGGGCTCTCAACAGAAATTAAGATGACCTCTCCACCTTCAAGAACAATGCTGAATCTCACTGGGGCTATGTCTAGGGTTTTGGTTTTTTTGCGGAAGAGGCAATGCAAAGGAAGCGCTCATTAGCATTTTCTTGCACTTCACTTGCATAATCTCTTCCGATGCTTTTCACGCAAGAGGTTTTTGCGCAAAAACAAGCAGTGCAGACAGATCCGTTTTGCACAAAAAAACCCTTTTGCGCAAGATCTGTATGCCTCCTTTTTTGAGGCATAAGGATCTTGCACAAAAGGGGTTTTTTGCGCAAAATGGTTCGTGTACACTGCTAGTTTTTGCACAAAAATCTCTTGGGCAAAAAGCATCAAAAGAGATTATGCAAATGAAGCATGAGAAATGCTAATGAGCACTGCATTTGCATTGCCTCTTCCGCAAAAAAAAAACCCTAGTGTAGACATAGCCTGGGTGTTTTAAGAGCTTGACTACACTTGAAAGTTATTTCAAATAATGTTCTTCTGTGTTAACTCATCAGGAACAACTGCTCCCAGCATAAGGAATCTGCTCTCTTTAATTACACTGACCTAAGCAACTTCAGTTTTGATTCACTGTATTCCCACCGCGATGCGTTTTCTCCACAGCATCTGGGACAGGAATCCCATGGTGCAAGGTACCTTTCACTACACTCTGCATTCTGGGACTCTTCTCACTGCACATTGTGGGATACCTACTAGAAGCCACTGGAATTCTGGGAGTTGGGAGTCAAATAAAAAAAATCCCACAAATCCTTCCCTTTCGTTACAACATTCACCTGGCTTTTGTAACCCAGCACTATTTTCAAAGTGCAGTCAGGCAGCACTTTGAACACTCCTGATCACTGTAATTCTGACAGTCATTAATAGAAACAGGCTCCTGCAGGGGCATTGGCAGTCATGTAGCCAGATGGTTTCGGATGACTTGAGAGATAGCCATGAGGAAGCCATAGCAATACAGGCACAAGAATACAACCCCCCACACCCAAACATGGAGCAGTTTACTCCTGCATGAACCTTTCCTGATGCAGTGTGACTAGGTAAGCCCCCACTTCTGGACTCAGCCAGCAAGCACAGACTGATGGAACAGAATAGCTCTGCAGACTTAAGATGACAAGCTGGGGCAAGCAGAACTGTGTGACCATAAAGTCCATTGCCCTACAGATCTGTGCAGAGCTCACCCCAGAGCTGTAGTGGTAGAAAACCTACACCTGAACGTGGAGAAGTCCACTCTCCACTTCCAATTGTAGATAACCAGTTTGGTGTTCACAGATCAACAGTCAGGCCGATTGTCATGGAAGGGTGTGCTGCTATCAGGAAAGTGTTTTTCCCCGGGTCATAGAGCCGGGCAATGCACAGGAAGTTGTTGATGGGTTTTCACAGTTGCAGGTCCCAAATTGTATTGGGGCCATTGATGGGACACGTGTGACCATTCTTTGCTCCCCGAAACAAGACTAGGAGTTCCTCAACAGAAAAGGATATTTCTCCATTGTGCTGCGAGGCCTGGCTGACCACCATGGATGGTCCACCACTATCAACATGGGGTGGTTAGAATCCGTCTATAATGCCAGGATTTTTAGAAACACTGTCTTCTGCTCTGCAATGAAAAAACCTGAAGTTTTGCTCCCACTATGTACATTAATGGTGTTGTAATTCCTCCTGTCAGGACACCAACTAGCCCTTTGCTTCCCTGTCTTACGAAGCCTTTTACTGGACACTTGGCTAGGGAAAAGTACTCATTTAAACTATTCTCTGGGTAACTCAAATGAGAACAGAATGTGCATTTGGAAGATGGAAAGGCAGGTAGAGATGCTTCATGACAAGACTGGGAGTTACTGAACACTGCTTCATACAATAGCTGTGTAGGATATTATACGCAACCTCTGTGACAGCAAAGGAGAGCAGGGCGTGAGGAGAAGGTGAACAGATTTAAAACATGTTATGAATACCTAGGAAGGCAGCCTCTCTCTCTTTCTCTGGAGATTTACCAAGAGTTCAGTCACTGACAACGCATGTGCTACAGCAGTTAAAGGATGTCAGGTGCTAGAAAGGATGGGGGAAGAGGACAGAAAAATAGCACAAGCAGTCATTGTCCCAATTCTAATCTTCATGACAATGAAGATAAAATGTTGCTTTTTCAGCAATTTAGGAATTCCTTTCCCGCGGGCTCTTCCGTGTTGGGTGAGGACTGTAAATATTAAGACACTTTCCAACTCTCTTCCCCCTTGATGTTGGGGCCCAGTACTTGCACTGAGTTGGTGTTGGAGAGGCAGAAGAGGACAATTACATGTGTGCCTTTTCGAGCTGCAGATGTTACTCAGAGGTGTGTCCCCAAAAGGCAGAGAGATGACAAGAGACCCCTAGTTCACATCAGTCCAATATGGCAGCACTGCAGCATTATCCTGGAACAGAGCTGTTTAAACTGGGATTTGGGGGTCTCTGACACTGTCTTGCCTTGTTATGGTGTGGACTGAAGAGATCCTGGCAGTCCAGAGTGATCTCTTCTTCCTTCAAGTCCTGGGAGGTTCAAGTCTGCAGAGGTGTCCTTGGCTCTTTGAAAAAATACGGTTCAGATCCTTCAAGTAGGCACAGACCGTGCAAGCTGTCCCGGAGCTAATTTTGTCCCTGATTCTTTTATAATCCTGCCTTTGTTGCACCAATAGATCTGATCTCAGGAATGAGATGTCTGATTCATGTGTTTGTATATCCTCTCATGCATCTGACTGCTGTTAAGATGAAATGGAAGGTTTCCTCTCTCTCTCACCTCTCCCCAGAGAGAAAGGAAGTGCACAACCTCAGCACTAGACTACGCAGAAGCATAGGGCTTAGCTGCTATAACTAGTACATGACTCCAGGTGTGTGAACTAGCCATGAGCAGGAATCACAAAGTGCCACATCCGGTTACCTGCCAGCATGAAACAGGTAACAGGAGACATCCAGTCAAGAGGATCCAGGGGCAAGAAAAGGCACACAGATACATGGACTCTCCGACTCACGTGGACAGCAAAGCAGTATGCAATAGCATTTGGAGGACTTGCAGAGTCAGCACCATTTATTTAAAATTGAGATGTGTCCACATTCACCTTGTTGTAGCAAAATTCATCCTCAGCATCAGTGAACTTGATTCCAAAATGGATCATTTAACTTTAGACAAATCCTATGACGTTTGTTCAGACCCTAAATGGCCAGGGACTGGCAATAGCACACAGGCAGCTCATCTTCCAACGCGGATTTGAATAGAGTAGGTTACTAATTACCTTTAATTTTTTTAAATTACCTTATTGTTTGGTGGCCTATATGTAAATAAACAGAAAAAAACTGGTGGCTTCAGTCTAATACCTAAGTGGATGCATGGCTATTAGAGCTGTCAATGAATAGCTTTCTATGCCTGCAATTAATTGAAAACAAAATTAACATGTTGTTTTAAACAGAGTTAATTGCATACCTCTGGGTGGGGAGGGAAGCATTAGCTGCAGAGAGACATGACAGTGGCTGGTCAGGCACAGTAGCCCAGTATGCCACCGAAAGACAGGAAAAGGGGAAGAGAGAAGAGGAAGTAGAAGTGGCTCCCATCTGACCACACTGTGTCCCATTGCCCCTGGGTGGCAGGGACTGACCACACCAAGCCATTCCCTATTGCTCCTAGCTGGCCCCTTGCTTGGAGGACCAACACTTGCCCCAACCCCCACCCTCCAAAAGACCACAGGTAGTAACTTTACTAGCCTTCACAGCTTATTGTAGTTATGCTAAAATTTTACATGTACAGAAGTCAGAAAGTCATAGCTGGGACACCCTTTTTGTTTATGTAATATGATTATTAACATACCAAATAGTAAAAAAAAAACAAATACAGTAAAACAAGCCAAGAATGCAGACTGAATAAAAAGTGAAAGCATAGATGGCAGAGGTAACTAATCAAAGCTAAACCTATCTGTCTACAGTCTGGGTTTGCAAAGAGCATGCCCATGTGATGCAATCCACTGTACTGACTCCAAAGAATTATATCGTAGTTACAGTGCATAGCCAATTCAGTTCTTGTTTTTAATATACTGTGCCTCCAAGGACTTTTGGGGAGAACTGCCCTGGCAAGGGAATGGACTAAATAATCAGACAGGTGGTCCTCTATATTTTACATTTAGGGCCCTACCAAATTCACAGTCCATTTTGGTCAATTTCACAGCATAGGATTTTTAAAATAATACATTTAATTATTTCAGCTATTTAAATCTGAAATGTCACAGTGTTGTAATTGTAGAGGTCCTTGCCAAAAATGAGCTGCAGGAAGATGCACACCTCAAGCGCATTTTTGCACAAGAAAATCTACAATCAACAGAACAGAGGGCTTTTTGCGGTGTGGGTATGCCTCCTTCTACGAGGCATAACTCCTTTTCGTGCAAGAGTTCTTGCGCAAAAAGATGTGTGTGGACGCTCAAGTGGGGTTTCTTGCGCAAAAAGAGCCTAACACAAAAAGCACAGGTGCTCTGTTGGCCATTCTGTGAATGGCAATCAGAACTTCCTTGTACAAGAGCGTCCATGCAGTGTGGACGCTCTCTTGCGCAAAAGCACATCTGGATGCACTTTTGAGCAAGAAGTTTTTGCAGAAGATCTCGTCCACAAAAAGCTTCTTGTGCAAAACCCCTGCAATGTAGACAAAGCCCCGCTGCCCAGCTCTGAAGGCAGTGCAGAAATAATGGTGGCAATACCACAACCACCCTAAAATAACCTTGTGACCCTCCTACAACTCCCTTTTGGGTCAGGACCCCCAATTAGAAAAATGTTGGTCGCCTCCTGGGAAATCTGTCGTACAGTGTATAAGCATGCAAAAGACTAGATTTAAAGTGGGGAGACTAGTTTTCACAGTCCATGACACATTTTTATGGCCATGAATTTATCAGGACACTATTTAGGTTGTCATGACGGTCAGTGCATTTAACACCATATATTTGCTGGATTAACAAATTATAAAGAAGAACAATTTACCAGTTTTCTCCTTATAGTGCCCGACTCATACGCAATTGGTTTTAGAATTTTAAGACACTTATGATGAGATAGTTCACAGTTAATCTCAATATCTCTCAAACTACAGATTTTTTTACACCCCAAAGAGAATGTGATAATACATTTATAACAATTTTTTCTATATGCTTCTTATGACTGTGACAGCATAAGGATTAAATTCACAGTGAAAGATGGACAATTTTATATTAAACATGTTAAATTATCACAATTTGTATGTTGTGTATTAGCAAAGAAATTCTGAAATGTATACACTATATTTATTATGGTACATCAAATATTGGCTTCCCAATTTAGATAATTTAAAGGTCTTGCTCATCTGAAGGAAGTGCACTTAGTTAAGTAAAGGGAGTTTAACAGAAGTTTAAAAGGAGTTTAATCGAACTGTTTTACAGTGCAATTAAAACAGTGAAGACTCATGATTAATTTTTTAATCTCACACTTAATCACGATTATTTTTTTAATTGCTGACCAGTCCCAGTGTCTAGATCTAAAAAGACCACCACCAAAACTAGCCCCAACTATTAATCTTGTTTATAGTCTCAGCACAGATTCCAAAGAACTAATGTGGAAACTGAACTAGGAATGTCAATGTGTAGTCAACTAAATGAGTAGCCGATAAGCCGAAGTTTATCTGTTAATCTTGTTGACGACACATTCCCTACCCACCCTCACCGCCTCTGTATCAGAGGCAGCAAGGGGGAGCAGGAGCTGGTGCTGAGGGGCCCCAGCTTAAAAGCCTTCAGCACCAGCTCCTTAGTGTCACTTGCCCAAGAGGCAGCAGTGCCGGGAGAGGGGAAAGAGAGGTGGCAGGGGAAGCTGCTGCGAAGCAGCCTCTATCCATGGCAGGCCCACAGACAGAAGTTGGTTTGCTCTGCCTCCCCGCGGACAGAGGTTGCTGCCGGGGCCAAGCCTTTGTCCACGGAGGGCCCAGGCTCACCACAGACAGAAAGTGGAGCAGCCTCTGTCTCCGGGGAGTTCGGACCCCCTGCCGGCAGGGACTGCTGCCACCCTGTACTGATGCTCTGTATCAGAGGCATCAGTGCAGGGCAGCAGGCAGCTGGTCTGTGTGGGGAGATGGTTTTTAAACTGACTCCCCTTGTGGACTAGCTCCAGCCTGGCAACCCATGCTGCTGCCTCTGATTGAGCTCTGCTACTCTATTGCCCAAACAGTACCTGTTTTGTAACTAAATAGCGAACTGTGTTTCGAAGACTTTTCATCCCTAAAAGGGAACCACATCCAGACCTACTGAGCCAGAAAATAGTAGAAGTAATATAAGAACTATAAAGAAAAGGTGGTGCGGATAGAGGAGCTTCTGGAGGAACCATTTCCCCACGAACACACCTCTCCCAAAAAAACCTCCTTGAATTACGATGGGTTTGATTTAAAAAAAAAAAAAATGGAACTTCCATGCTATGGGCCACAGCCTCTCAAATATAGAAATAATTCTCCATACGGTAATTGTTTCACATACATACACAGCCTGTCGTGCCCTCCTCTCCTACAACCTGTACATGTGCTTTTTTTTTCCTGTCAATAAATCTCTGATTAGGCTAAAACAAGAAAAAAGGCTCAATTAATCTTTCATCAATAAATACAGTGTTAACATAGAGGTTTGAGTGCTAGGAAACTATAATTAATTATCCAATTTGCTTTTTATAAAAAAACATTTTGTAATTTAGATGCCATATCTCCCTCGAATTATAAAATTAGTTGCCCATTAACCAACACTAAAAAGCAAACAAAACCCTCCCAAGGCATCAGCTGCAAGATTACAGAACCACTGCTGATAAACATTCTTTGTAAACTAAAAGAATTGATCCAACAGTCTGAATAAAATATACTGGAGTGCAAGCTGAACAAACAACAATTTAAAAACACTATCAATTATAAAAATATTAATTTCCATGTTTCATGTTGTGCTGCTCAGTCACCTATAAGCCATGTATGCTTATATAATGCTTATAATGTATGCAAATAACTAAACAAACAGCTATTTAACAACAGAGACAATATGTTCCAATCAAAGTACAGCACTAATACAGGAGACAACCTGTCAACCTCTAAGACTCTAAGACATGGGTTCCCAAACTGGGGGGCGTGAAGAAATTCCAGGGGGGGGCACGAGGCAACCCACCCGCCCCCCACCCCCATATCAAGTTTTGCTGCCCCGGTCAGTTCCTTTTTTTTTTTTTTTCCCTCAACAAGTTTTGCTGTTTGGAGGGGGCGTGAGGGTTTTTCAAAAATCAAAAAGGGGGCGTGATGCCGAAAAGTTTGGGAACCACTGCTCTAGGACTTTGGTTCAAATTCAGCTTATAGTAGAAGCTACTAAACGTAATTACTATCTTATGACTGTAAGGTGACCTACATAAAAAGTGTAGGGGTGGTCTCAGTCCAGTTCCTGGTAGACATGTGTCAGCAACATACATAAAAACTTTCCATAACTGGCACAGATTAATACGGAGTCAGTCGGACCAAACTGGCCGGACATGGAGACTCAACTGAGGAGTTGTCATAGGTCATCACAGGCAATCTGCATCAGTTAGCGCTGTTCAAATAAGGGAAGTTGCTGGTCGGACAGATTCCAACTCCAGCTGCCCCACCTCCTTTGCCCTGGCTTTCTGGCATCCCTTCACACTCAATGATCAGAGTTAAGTTGCAGCTTCACTTATCTTTGGGGGTGAGAAAGCATTGCATTTTAATTGTATTGCCATGACTCTAGGCCAGGGGTTCCCAACTTTTTGACATGGGGACCAGTAAATCCATTCACAAGCTTTTGGAGGACCGGTAACATTCATTTGCATATCTGCATTTTCATTAAGCAAATGATGAATATGCAAATAAGTTGTTTTGGGTCCTCCAAAGCCCCCAGTGCCAGCTTTAGCAAAGCTTTTGATATGGTCACCCACAATATTCTTGCAAGCAAGTTAAGGGAATGTGGATTGGATAAATGGACTGTAAGATGGATAGAAAGCTGGCTAGACCAGGATTTCCCAAACTTTTTACTTTAGTTGGAACCCGTTTTTTTTTTTCAGTACTGTTTTTTGTAGCCCAAAAATATAAACGCATATTAAAAAAAAAGAATGAAAAATGAATAAATTTTCACTGTTTCACCCAGCTGCATCCTCCGCCCAGCCTGGGCCAGGACATGGGGGACCCAGCACCGCACAGGCACTCCAGGAGGCGGGAGCAGGAGCAGTTTGGGAGCAGGGTATCTGGCTAGGAGGGAGAGTGCAAGGAGGGACTTGGGTAGGAGTTGGACCTCCCCTGGTCTGGCACCCTCTGGACCTGACTGGTCCCAGAAGAGGGATTTTTTGGACCAGGGAAGGTCATTTCAGGGCTCCTGGTTCCCCCTCTTCCCACTAGGCTTCTTTGCACCTCCCTCCCCTGCACTGAGCTGCCCACCCCCGCTGGTTCCCTGCACCTCCCCCAAAACCATCCCCCACAATCCAAGGGAGTGCAGCACCAGTTCCCTGCAGCCCCTCACAGCCCAGCTGAGCTGCCCATCTGTTCCCTATGCCTTCCCCCATTCACCTCAGCCCAGTTGAGCCCCTCACTGGTTCCCTGCATGCCTCCCCCACAGCACAGCTGAGCCCCATTTCCCTGCACCTCCCCCGCAAGCTCCACAGAACTGCTGAGCCCAGCTCTGATTTCCTGCCCCTCCCTCCCCTTGAGTCTAGCCCCGGTTCCCGGCACCTCCCTTCTCCTGCAGCCAAACTGAGCTCTGAGCGCCGCACTTCCCCCTCGTCCCCCCCGCAGCCCAGCCTAGCTCAGCCCAGCACCCCACACCTCTTCACTCTCGCAGCCCAGCTGAGCTCCATTTCCTGCACCTTCCCCCAAACCGTGCAGACATGCTGAGCCCAGCGCTGATTCCCTGCCCCTTCCTCCTTCCCTCCCCTTGAGTCCAGCTCCAGATTCCCAGCACCCCCCTCCTCCTGCAGCCCAGGTGAGCCCAGCACCCAGCACCTCCCCCCCGCAGCCCAGCCTGGCGCCCCCGGCCTCGTCCCGCTCCCCCCTCGCTACGCCTTTGCCGGGAGCCCGGAACACCCGGCTGCATCCTCCGCCCAGCCCGGCCCAGGGCTTGGGGGACCCGGCGCTGCACTCTGGGAGCCTGGAACACTCCGGCAGCCATGCTGAGGCCCGGTACTTTTTTCCCCGAGGACCGGTACTGGGCCACAGCCCATAGTTTGGGAAACACTGATCTTGGCCAAATAGTTGTTCAGAAACTTGGGTTTTAAAACCATGGACCTTAGTGACAGGCTAAAGCTAAAGCATGCCTAACTCTAACAAAATTAATTGAATGTTCTTGCCTCTTGTTTCACTCCACCCAGAGCCACAGAAGCTCACAAATAAAGGCAGATTGCTGGAGTTGGGGAGGGGAGTAGCAGCCACAGGAGACAATGAATGAGGAGACATCAGGCATAAACAGGTGTGAGAGCCAGGGGACCAGTTATAAGTGGGGAGGGATCCAACTGGGCCCCATATATTATATATTATAAAGCCCAAGGCAAACCATGTGTAAGTATCTGCTTATGCAGTTTCCATTAAGAACCTGTAGGCTCTGTAGCGAATTTGTGTTTCCACCCTCTGTACATCAAACTTTTTAGATTTGCAAATGAGAAGTGAAAGATATTTGGCACAAAAGCATTTCTGAAGAAGGATTTTACAATTTCAAAGTCTGTGACCAAGAACAAAGCTTTGAGACTGCTCTAAGTTCTCTTATTTAAAACCACAGATTAATATTGCATGTATAACTCTAACCCAGCCCTGCTTTTTTCTGTTGACTGGAAGATATGATAATAGCTTTCTCCTTCTCTCCTTAGAGGAACTGTTTTTATATTTATATATATTACAGACATCCACATCCATCTATACTGAAACCAGAGCCCTTCAACACTGTTTAATAAAGTAGCAAAAGTACTCTACAACCTGGATGAACTATGTTGGTTAATCATCATGTTTTAGATTTCAATCAGTAAAAATTGCTATCTAGGTTGTGCAGGATGCAAGGTCTTCTGTGGATTGATCATTCCAGGAAATATTTGGCATGACACATTTAGTACAGAACTCTCTAAATATCAGTCGTGAAAGATTTGCTTAAAAGGTTTTATCCCCACTGTTTGTCAGCACAAACTGCTGATGTTAATTGTGAAACATACATAATTTTACAGCAAGCTTACAGTTTGATAACAGCTGACAACAAGAGTTTAATATTTAGGAATCTGAACATAAGAACGGCCATACTGGGTCAGACCAACAGTCCATCCAGCCCAGTATCCTATCTGCCAACAGTGGCCAATACCAGATGTCCCAGAAGGAGGGAACACAACAGGAAATCCTCACGTGATCCCTCCCGTGTCACCCACCTCCAGAGAAACAGAGGCTAGGGACACCATTCCTACCCATCCTGGCTAATAGCCATTGATTAACCTAATCTCCATGAATCTATCTAGCTATTTTTTGAACCCTGTTAAAGTCCTAGCCTTCACCACATCCTCTGGCAAGGAGTTCCACAGGTTGACTGTGCGCTGAGTTAAGAAAAACTTCCTTTTGTTTGTTTTAAACCTGCTGCCTATTAATTTCATTTGGTGACCCCCTAGTTCTTATATTGTAGGAATAAGTAAATAACTTTTCCTTATTCGCTTTTTCTACACCAGTCATGATTTTATAGACCTCTATCATATCCCCCCCTTCGTCTCCTCTTTTCTAAGCTGAAAAATCCAAGTATTTTTAATCTCTCTTCAAATGGGATCCATTCCAAACCCCTACTCATTTTTGTTGCCCTTTTCTGAACCTTTTCCAATGCCAATATATCTTCTTTTGGGATGAGGTGACCACATCTGTACGCAGTATTCAAGATGTGGGCGTCCCATGGTTTTATATAGAGGCAATAAGATATTTTCTGTTTTATTATCTATCCCATTTTTAATTATTCCTAACATTCTATTTGCTTTTTTGATTGCCACTGCACACTGAGCGGATGTTGCAGAGAACTATCTCCAATGACTCCATGACCTCTCTCTTTGAGATCTCTCTCTGAGATAAAAAAACTGGAAAGATTTTTGCACATGTTTAACTTCAAATTTACAAGAAGTCACATTGAACTCAATGAAACTATTTGCAAGCTTAAAGGTAAGCATATGAGCAGGTATCTGTATGGCTGAGTTTAAGATTTTTACACAAAAAGGAGAAAAATATAACTAACACTTGTTTGTAACAAGGAGGCTCTTTATTTCATCACACACAACAAACCTTTTTTAAAAAAAAATCTGTTCAGTAATGCAGTCTTTTTTTTTTTTTTTTTTTTGTGCCAAGAAGAAATATTTTATACTTATTTTGCCTTTTAATGTCATGAAGGGTAGTGGTTTGAGGAATGTTTTTGGGGAGGGATGGGATATGGGGGTTGGGTTTTCTCTGAAGGGGGTTATTTTTTTCTTACTGTGTTTGATTTGAGTTGTATTAATTATCACAGCCTGCTAGATTACTCTTGTGAAGCAAGGATAAAAAAGAGTATAATTAACAAGAAAAGCAGCAGTGTTAGCACAATAGCAGGCAGATGTACTTATTGAAGGATAAAAATAATTACTTGAGAAGTAAAGTCAAATTATTTCTGTGACAAGATTTTTTTTGCCTTTTGTTCACGTCTGTACTGTGCATACCAGCACGATGTGCAAGGTTTTCATTAAGACTCTCTCCCCCACTATCTCCTTTCCCCCAAGTCCTGAAATTTTGTCAAGTGCTTTTTAATGGTGGCTTTAAAAAAAATGTTCGAAGTTCTGTAGGACCATTATTTTGAGCTGCACATTATTTCTTATCTTAAAGATCATTTTTAAGGGAGAAAATGTCTCTCGTTAGCGAGGCTGAAGTGTTTTGCCCATCAAGGCGCTGTATCACTCGGTGCATATCACCTTCACCCACAAGACACTGCCACTGGTGTATCTTACACTAGACGTTTTTCTTCTGAATATCCCTTTGTCTCTACCACCAGTGACATTTCACTAACAACAACAATGCTGGGAACACCAGGGTAGACCAGCCACCAGAATTTCAACATGGTACAAACATGCTGCTTAACGGTTGCCACATGGTGATGGCTTCATTATCATTAACAGTCCCCTGATAGAGCTACTCTGATGCAGAAAGGTCAGAAATTACAAGGAGAAAATAAAGTCTAGTACAAAGAAGACCAGTGTGGGATAACAAAATTAGCAAGTTAATGAGGCCTTGTCTAAATTAGGCTTTATTTTCCCTTTAGAATTTCCTATTAGTGGAAGCTTCGGTATAGACCATGGGTTCCCAAACTGGGGGGCATGATGAAATTCCGGGGGCAGGGGAGGCAAGGCAACCCAGCCCCCCCGCCCCCTCCATCAAGTTTTGCTGCCCTGGTCAGTTCCTTTTTTTTCTTCTTTTTTGCTCAACAAGTTTTGCTGTTGGGGGGGAGGGGCGTGAGGGTTTTTCAAAAATCAAAAAGGGAGCGCGATGCCGAAAAGTTTGGGAACCACTGGTATAGACAGTGTTGACATCTACCAGTACTTTAATGACCAGGTTGTCTTAACCTCGCTGCTAAGGACAGGTTTAAATAACACTGGCTAAAACAACAACTGACTGCCAACACTAATGCTTTCATCACCTCCACTATATATCAGAATAGCAACAATGGGAAAATTTAAGAAAAAAAAAAAGAGTCTGAAGTAGACACAGCCAAGTGGAAGAGTGGTTTGCACCCTTTCTTCCTCCACAACCTAATCATCATTTAAGTAGGCTTTACTTGGCCTACAACAGTTCAAACCCTAAGATATCAGTTAAACCTTGGATGTTAGGGTTTGGTCTTAAGGCTTTCAATGCTATATTTTTGTGGAATGGCTTTTTATTTTAAAGTTACAAACCACTCTTTCAAAACTGTTATGAAAAGTCACCAGCCAGATGCAACATATACTCACCCATCCTTATTAAGATGATTCACAATGGAAAAAAATAATGATATTTTACTCATCCACCAAAAACTAACTATTGGCAGGGTCCAATTTTGCAGGGCTGCTGTGACAGCACTTAGTTCTTAGCAGAAAGCATACAGTGTGGTCACTGGAGAGGCCACACTGAGATTGATCAATGGGGGAACTGCAAAGAATAGGGCAGACAATTCTCCCAAACTGATGGTTTATTCTAAAACCTGAATTTATCTACCTAGGAAAAACAAAAACAAAACAGCTTCTGTAATATCTTACAGTTTACTAAGAAGCTAAAATATAGCTCTCCTTCGGCAATCCAGTCTTTGGTTCCCACTCCAACTGACAAGTCTGTTATAGAGAGGATTACTTAAAATCTTATTCAACATATATGAAATTCTACTAATCCCAAGAGATTGGACACATTACTTACCAAGTCAATGAATATTTTGAATCTTACCCAAATATGCACTTGCAGCCAATTCTTGTTAACTAAACTAAGATGTATTTAAAAAGCAAAAAGAGAGCTATTGTGGTTAAAAGGCCATACAGAAATGAATAAAGTTCTGAGGTCAGATTCATAGCAGAGATGGTGGGCTCCTCATTTGTAAAAATCCTTCCAGAATGAGCTCAATAGGCTATAGTTCAATAGGTAGTCCATGTACAGAGTTTGTTCAAATTCTTACATGAGAAATTGCAGAGATAATCCAGGACATACATGGAGACCACAGTCTTGTGGCTTTAATTTAAGCAAGAAGGATCAGGTTTGAGGGTTGTTTTTGTTTTAAACAGTTCCCAAGCAGGCCGAGATGCCTCTTGTCACCGCAGGACCACTTCCCAAGGAAGAATAGGTAATGTACACTGTTGCTTTGAATTAAATCCCTATGCACTGAATGCTAGTTGCATAAATTACAAGGCAATTAACCATTCAAACGGTTCACAGGTTGTTTACTACAATTTCAAAGACAATGCTATTATTATATCTCTAGTTAAATGTAAGTGCTAATATTCCCTTTTGATCTCTGAATCAACAGAGCATAGGTATGAAACATTACAGACAGGAACTGAAGTTTAGCAACTACAACTTCATTAGATCACATTGTTAAACTTCTTATAAGATACAGGTGTACACAGACAAATATAACTAGCATCTATCCTTTGAGTCTCTAACAACACAGGCACAAATATTAAAAATTTAGGTTATCAAACCCATGTTAAGTAGCCTAGCTACAAGGAATGACTCTGTTTACCATTTCAGTACTTTTCTAGTAGGTCCTTAAAGGCTGAACTTTGGGCCACTTAGTCTGCTGGTTGTTTAACTCTTGCTGGCTCACTGTCACAGCTTATGCATAGCTAGGTTCAAGTGAGATGGTCAATTTAAAAAAAAAAAAAAATCACACTTCTGTCTGAGATTGTTGCTGATTTCCTAATGTTGCAGGTAACAGCAAAGTTCACTATAATTGATATAAATATAGAAATAAAATGATATAAATATATATCCCTCTCTGATTTTTTTCCACTTTGTACATTTGATAGACCTTTGTATCTAGTTCATTTCTCTGGTATAGTTTAAGGTCTGATTATGCTCTCATTGAAGTCAACAGCAAAATTCTCATTGGTGAGGAGGACCATAGCAATAGGAATAAAACCTTATTATTATTCATACCACTGTAACACTGAGTTGTTTGAACCGGACACTAAACAAAAATGTAATAGGAGACAATGCCTCCTCCAAAATGGTTGCATTTTGTTCAGATTTGGACACAAACAGGCATGTGTGGCTGCTGATGGAGACGAGCAAAAAAGATTGCAAGGCTGCAGAGCTCTGTTTTGTGCTCTCTATTCTTCCCTCCACCTGAAGATGTTTTCAAATTATTTTTTGAAAATGACTAGATTTCAAGCTGACTGCATGCCTCTGATTCATGCTGGTCCCTTCATGGTGGGAAGTGATAAAGAGTCTTAAAATGTCTGAGAAATAAAACATTTCGCATTTTGTAACTTTACAGAAACAGTAAAAAATAAAAATATTGGTTTATGTAGACACATTTGAATGTTTTGATATTTTGAAGAGGGGCTTTTTACCTTTCTGCCTCCTACCACCGCACCTCACCCCACACACACACTCAAAGGCTATATGAAAGGCACCATATTTCTGTCAAAAATGGATGGGACCTATTCAGCACCTGCCAGTGCAACTCTTCAATTGATGCTTATGAGCAACATGAATGCAACCCTCCTAGTTTTAGACTACATGGTGCAATCTCTTCTCTTTTTCGCTACCTTTTTTAAACTAAACCCATGGCCCCTTTGTAGGGGAGGCATGGCAAATACAGTCCTCAATCCATCCAGCAACCCTTCTGCTTCCAGACCTACACATTTTGCACAGTTTTATTACCCCTTCACTCTGACTGACATTTGTGTAATACTGCCCAGTATCTAAGAGCTGCTGAGAACGCTCCACATTAGGAAGGGAGATGACTCTCCAACAGCCATGACAGTTGTGGAGCCATAAGAGAAAAGAGAACAGAAAATTCTCTCCCACTCCTTGTAGTGCTAACAGACAGAAGGACAGTTCCTTCATGCCACAGTTCGCATCAGGGAGAAGAAATGTGTCTATACAAAGAGTGTGATTTGGTTTAACAAACACAGGTGTGGATTTAGGACACATTTTGCCTACCTCAAATAAGGATTCTAAATACTAAACAAAAACCTCTCCCGCCTCTTCTTATTATTAGAGGCCTCTACACCATTTCTAGTAGACCCATGAAGAGACCAGGATTTTGTAGTGAAGTGAATTTTAAATTCTTTGAATATATGTCTACATCTAAGTAGAGCTGATATTTGAACACTCAGGCTACATCTACACTGCGGAGCTATTTCAGGATATCGGAAGAATCCCAAAATAGCTATTCCGTATCTTTAAAGCAACCCATTATTTCGAAATAGATTTCAAAATAACGGGTGCGCTATTTTGGCGTCCCTGTAACCCTCATTCCACGAGGGTTAATGGACGTTCCAGAATAGTGCTGAATTTCAAGGTAAGCGTGCAGTGTAGACCAGAGGTGTAGTGAGGGTGTTATGCTCCTGGGAGCTTGTACCGTTTCTTCCTCCGCCCCCTCCAGTTTGGGGCCGGGCCCCCGCACACACTAACCCACCGGCAGAGATGGAGGAGGGTCGGGCTGGGGACAGACAGGCGGGGAGGAGACTCCCTCAGCAGTAGTGGGTAGAGGAGGAACAGACAAGCACAGGGATGACAGGGGGAGCAGAGAGGGACTAAATTGGCTTCCCCTTAGTGTGGCACCCGGCATCAAATGCCCCCCCTTCCCTCCTCACTATGCCACTGGTGTAGACACACCCTCAGTTTCTGCATCAAGGTCATGTTTTGCTTTTTTTTTTTTTTTTAATTAATTAGAAGGTTTAGCTTGGCCTTGTTTGGTTTAAAAAGGAACAGAACAAGGCACTAATTATTATTTTATAAGTATAGTCAGACCTAGTGGATCTGTACTTAGTTTATCTGTAGACTTGGTACAGAATGTATAGCATGGGTACTAATGATTAAAAATAGTTATAAAAATGTACTATAAAGTTTGCAGAATGAGTTCAATTACAAAAGATCTGAATCCATCCATTATATGAAACAGACAATAAGGAGCGGCTCATCTGTTCAGTTTTTTTTTTAACTGAACTATTGCAGCTTAAGATCTTGAGCAAAACAAACTTGACAGTACTCTCCAGCAAAGTCTCATGTTAAATTCTTAGATAAGATTTTATATTATTACAGTACAGAAATTGAACTTAGTCTTAAAACATTTTTTTGTAAATGTCATATCTGCAATAAAGTTGTTAAGGAGACTTAGCACATGGACTAGAAAATAGATTTGAAACTTAGTATGATTAGATTTTAAGAACATGAACAGGTGCCCTTTACTTTGCATACGCATGCAACAAATCTTCTTGGCATTTTAACAGCAATCAATCAAAATTTTAAAACAAGCCTATTTTTCTAAGCAAATGTAATATCCATAACATTAACAACACTTGCAGTGACTAGCCATCCTGAGGACCAGCACTGTACAGACTTGCTCACAAAATATGACAATGTAATTCAGACCTGACCTCCAGCACCCAAGCCTATTTCTCTTTTAATTAAAAGACAACTAGACTGCAAAGTGAATGGAATGTAGGGTTGCCAGATACTTTCACAAAAAATCCCGAACATGGAGGGGAGGGGAAAAAATTGGTTAAGTTGTTGAGCAAAAAAAAAAAGTCACTGCGCCTTTAAATCCTCAAGCTCCACGCTCCCTCCTGCCTTCACCAGACGCGACAGGGGAAGAATGTCTGAGAAAAACAGAAAATACCAGACATTTTACATGTCTGGTATTTTCTGGGTTTTTTTTAACCAGACGGGGCCACAAATACTGGACTGTCCGGGCGAAAACCGGACACCGGGCAACTCTAAATTGGAGACTACTGAAAAAAAAAACAAATTTATTTTCACTTTAGACCTAATCCAGGATTTGAAACCAGGTTTAACAAGGTGAAATCTAGTTCACTAACCCACCTAGACTCCAACAAGTGGATCTTTATGGCTACATCTAGACTACAAGCCTCTTTCGAAAAAGCCTCTTTCGACAGAGAGCATCTAGACAACAACCAGTATTTTCGAAAAAGAGAGCTGCTTTTTCGAAAGAGAGCACCCAGGCAGTCTGGATGCTGTCTTTCGAAAAAGCACTGTTTGCATTCAATAACGCCTTTTTTCGAAAGAGTACTTTCGAAAAAAGATGTTATTCTTCGTAAAATGAAGTTTTCCGCGTTTGAAAAAACTGCTGCGTTCTTTCAATTTAATTTCGAAAGAACGCGGCAGCAGTCTAGACGCAGGTGAAGTTTTTTTTAAAAAAAAGGCCACTTTTTTCGCAAAAACCTTGTAGTCTAGACACACCCTATATGACTAGCCTTTTCATCATGCTGGGTGAGCCCATGTTATCTCTCTCTATTCACAAGCCTGCATATTCATTGCAACACAGAATAGTCAAACATGAACTCATGAGAGGCAACAAAGTTACAGTCAACTCCTGAGTTGTAATTCCAGCACTAACTGATTTCGAGGTTTTCACCAAGATATTTAGGGCCCGGAGTAAGTGAGATGCTATATCCACAACTCCCTTTGACTTAAATTGGGTTCTTAGATACTCCAGGTTTCAGTTTACCTGCATGTGAACTGAAAAGAATACTTCCCTACCGGAGGATCAGTATCAAGTAGGGATGTTAAAAATTGTGTAACAGGCTAACCATGCAACTGCTGAAAAATCTCAGTTGTTACATGGTTA
Organism: Rafetus swinhoei; assembly: GCA_019425775.1. Classification (NCBI taxonomy): domain Eukaryota; kingdom Metazoa; phylum Chordata; order Testudines; family Trionychidae; genus Rafetus; species Rafetus swinhoei. The sequence continues at coordinate 187,019,135 of CM033440.1, forward strand.
CCAGCGCTGCGGGCTCTATAGTAGAGATATTAAAATGCAGTTAATCAAGTAAACGTGTAGCCACAGAAAATGTCAGCGTTACTCGTGGGGCAGGCAGCTGCCCAGGAGACCAGGCTCATGGGTTAACCATGTACCTGGTTACATTTTCACATTCCTACTCTGCAGTACAAAAGCTTTGCTTTATACTGCAGAACCACAGCAAAGTCTCCTCAGGAGCAGAGCTGCCAGCCCCTGCCAGCCCAGCTCCCAGGGAGGAGGACTTCGCTGCCCTTCCGCAGTGAAGCCGCCTCCCTGGAAGTCAGCTGAGTGTAACCGATACCATTAACCGATAAATCAGTGTATAGGTTAAACGGTTAATTGGCTACACTCTAACATCCCTAGTATTAAGTACATTAAAAATGAAAAGTAATATACGAATGTGAAATAGTGCTATCAAAAACATGAAAAAGGGGAGAAGTAAATGAATATCCAGTGTAAAACTGACTCGCTTGTTACCCATAAGCAAATATAATGAAATACTCCATATTAAATGATGTATTTGCACACAAAGAACACAATAGAGAGTTCCTGGCAGAATACTTATAATTTTATCAGACACTTTTATAGAACAGAGACTTTTGTTTCATTTTGCAACAATATTTTTTTAAATTCAGGCAAGTAAAGCGCATATAAAAAGAGCATCTGTAAACATTTAGGAAAAAACCCACTTCTGTTCCTCAGAATGGAAACCCATCAAAATAATTTATCCTTTCTGCTGTCTCTGAATAACAAAAGAAAAGCACATATACTGTGACGTGGTTTGAGAAAGTTCTATTATTCGGCTCTAAAATCTTCATCCACTAAATCTCTCTAACAATCATCCGATCAAAGCTTCTCAACAGGTTCAAAATGGATCCCTTATCCTAACACGTTTATCTCCATGTGCCACATGTAATTAGGAAATGGCAGTGGGGATATCTTAGAAAAGAAAAACAAACCAAGCATCTGTGACCTATTTATTGTTCGAATTTCTTGCTTATGAGAAGTCCTGAAGAACGAAACCCCATATGCACAGACTACGCACAGTAATGCAAGATTCTATATGAGACAACATGCTTAAACTGTGACCTAGAGCAGTGTTTCTCAAAGTGGGCCCCGGGCACAGTTTGAGAAAGCTAACGGGTTATTAATGGTCAAATACGCATATACAATGTTACTGGTCTGTCAAAAGTTTGTGAATGGGTTTGCCGGTCCACAGTATAAAAAAGGTTGGGAACCACTGGTATAAAGACACAAACATCACTTCAGATATTTGACAAAATAAGTAGCTGAAAGCAGGAATTCAGCAAAAGAAATGCCTTCCCACTGTGAACTCCAGCATCACTTCTGTGATAATATACAGCATACAATTATGAATCATCTGCCAACAGCAAACTATCTAGCCCAAGAGAAAGAATATTTCTCAATAACTGTTACAACAATGAAAATAAACCAGCCTTCCAGGTTATCACTTGTAAAGACAAAGGTAAAAAAAAAAGTTGGCATGATATATTATTCATGATCAATAGGTTTTATGTAAGCACTTTTAAAAACTGAAACCAATCTTTTTGCTTAATAAAATGCAATGCAAATATAAAATGTAATTAATTCAAATATTCATTCTTTCCACTGATTTGAATGGAATTAAATCAGCCCAATGAGAGGATTTTGTATGTGTATGTTTGCCAAATAATAAGAAAAGAATGAATGGCTCCAGCCAGAATTTTAACCACTGTAGTACTATTCCCTATGACCAGGTCTATACTAGACCCGGAAGGTTGGCTGAAGGTACACAACTCCAGCGACGTAAATAACATAAGTTTGGTGCCATCATCTTAGTGGGAGGTCGACGGGAGGAAACACTCCCATTGGGTTCCCTTACTCTTCATGACTGCAAGGAGTACCGGCACTGACCGGGGACGCCCTCAGCATTCGATTACTAGACCCACTAAATCGAACACCAGAAGATCAATCTCTGGCATGGCAAATGGAGATGTGACCTCTGTGAGATCCCAGGCTTCATCCCTCTGATTCACCAATATGAAATTAAACAGGAGCCACCTGAAGATAGTGATGTGGCTATCAAAAGCAGTGATAAAAATTGCTGACAAATATTTACAGCTATTAGGGGGCTCTGATAAATAACAGAAAGTCTGAAGCCCAGATCATAAGAGTGGAAATTCAGAACAAAAACTATGCCTCTTCAGTCTACTAAAGTTGTTACAATGCTTCCATCAAGGATACAGGAATAGAGACTAGCACTTCCTCTCTGATTACAGAACGTCAGCCTCACAAACAGCACTTACAATTTCTATTTTTACATCACCCACTCTTCTGCTCTTTAAGCATCCATGCCTTGAAGTTTTAAAAACTGCAATTTTTAGAAGCCTTGACTGGTTGAACCCATTTAATTAAATGTCCTTCAAATCACACCCCTGGCACAGACCCAGCAGCAAGCTCTCACTAAGCACTGGCTCCTGGATACACCCATGAGACAAAGCAAATAAACAAATCTCTTTGACAATGCTGGAGTTGAGGTAGTAAATAAAAAACTGTTCCAATGCACCCTGCCTCACCTTTATTTTGAAATAAAATCTAGAGAATCTGGTTTTGGATCCCAAACATCTTGTCGCTTTCAACATCAGAAGATTTTTTTTTTTTTTTCCAGCTGAAACATTCAGTTCCTTCATCATTTTGCAGATACGAACTGGCATTTGTGTAAGGTCACTATTACATTACCAATTCCAAAAGACCAGCCAAGTTGGAGATTAATAATAAATTATTATATGTAAATCTTAATATTTCTTAGAACATTTGCTTTATTTAAAAAAAGGACAGAACGCCAGGCTAATTAACACTGGTGCTGAGCTAAAACCAAAAATTTTAAAAATTTCCCACTTGTCTGCTCAGCCACAGAATTAGATTTTTACATCTGCAACTTGATCTAGCTTCTCCTGAAGTCAACATCAATGAGAGTTGGATCAGGCCTTGGATGCAGCATTATTAAAGGAGAAGAGGATAGAGCTCCATTTATTTAGAGCTCTCTGTTCTATTGTACAAGACTGTGCTACCTTTTCTTTCAAAAACAGGCACATCATCACTGTTTGCAACAGACCTTTGCTCTTGTGCAGAGGCACAACCCTAAGGCTAAAGACATGCCTATTAAATCTCACAAAATTCTGTCCAGCTTTTCTTATTATATAAACATTAAAACAATCATAATTTTTCTTTTTTCAGATGTGTCTCTCAGGAAACAGTTTTAGTATTGCCAAACCCAAGCATTCAAAAGTCCTGAGCGAGGCCTTAAAAAGTTTTTTAAGAATAGTGAGTGCTGGGTTTTTTCCTCCTTTCTGGTTTCTAAGCCTGTAGGGTACAGTCAGGTAATATTTTCAATCTTTTCTATTCAATCATAAGGCATAGAAACTTATATTTTTTAATGGAAGCAGAGATTCTCATAAATTTCCATCATTCCAGGAGCTTCATGAAAACACACCAAATATTGTAAGACATGAGAAAAAAAACATGAGATGATGGATACTGGAGGGGTTATCAGTTACACAACAGGCGGGAGAGGTAACCTTTTAACTTTAAAAACCAAGGGAATCATGCCAAAAAAAATCTAAAGTTAAAAAAATATTATTTAGTTTGCCATGCCAAACATTCCAAAATCAGGAAATACCAGAATTAAGATTTCCAGTGCAACTTTAATTCAAACCACCTTTTGCACAGGGTAGGCATTTGATTACATTTGGCAGAACTCTATTTTTTATATAATTTTGATGGATAACATCAATATTCACTTTTAAGCATTCTTGAAAAAAATACTGATTTAAGTGTTCACTAGCGGGCCACGCGCCCTGCTCGCTAAGCTCGCCAACCCTCTCTCTCTGGGGGTAGGAAACCCCGGCTCTACCCCCTGGCCACTGGAGTGGGCTGGGGCCAAGGCTGTGCCCCCTTTCTGGCCTCCCACGCCAGCCCCAGCTCTTTCCCCACCCCAGTCCCTGGCCCCCCAACCCAGGCTATGCCAGCCCTAGCCCTTTCTCATTCCCGCCCTGGCCAGCCCCAGTTCCCCACTTCCCTGGCCCCAAGGGGGTGGGGAGGAGAGCTGGGGCCCAGAGCTCCATGGCCCAGAGCCCACCCCCCTTCTTCCATCCCTTCCCCCACCTCCATTCTCCATTCCTACATCCCCCCCCCGCCTCCATTCCTACACCCACCCTCCCTAACCCTTCCCCTCCCCACACGGCCTATACCCATCACTACCTTCTTCCTCTATTCCCACACCCCATCCTTCCCTAACCCCCTCCACTCTCACACTACCCATCCCCTGTCTCCATTCCTATATCCCCCTCACTTCCACCATCCCTCCTTACAACACCAACCATCCCCACATACCCCATCTCCCTTCCTCCCGCCCACCGCACACCTTGCCCCCTCCCACGAACAGGCAACCTAACCAACAAGGAAACAGCACCAGTGGGTTTGGCAGCTCCTCCAAACGCTGCTGGGCCGCCCCTTTGTGACGCCTCAGGGTTTGCTGGGCTGCGGTGGTGAGCCCCACCGGGGCAGCTCAGCACTGGCCTCGGGACACAGCCACTCGGGGTGCAGTGGAGGATGGGGCGGTGGGCAGCCGGGGAACCTCGCCCTGTGCCTAGCAATTGCCAGGTTGAGAATAAAATGAATTCATGTCTACAAGCCTATTTCAACAACAACAGTTAACAGTCACCGGAATTATCAGAGAAGCCAAGGGAATTAAATGCCCAATCACAATTTTAATAGGATCTGAACACCTCATTAGTGTTCTTTGGAAATTTCAGCCATAGCAATACTGAAATCAGACTAACATCCGAAAGCACCGGGGAGGTGGTGCAGGCCCCGCCCCTGCCCCCCCGCAGAGCACCAGAGAGGCAGCAGGAAAGGGACTGCTTCTTCCCTGCACAACAAAGCTTTTTTTTTTCCCCACTCCCCCAGACACTGGGAAGCCAGCGTTAGTGCACCAACCACAAAGGGGAGGAGGGGTGAGGCTGCAGTGCCAGGCAGAGGGGGCCTGGGCCGCTGAGGTCAGTATTGCTGGGTGCCTCCTCACCCACACTGCACAAGCGCCACTCGCTGCTGCAGCCCCACACGCGGTCGGGCAGGAGGGAGCCAGTTTGGACTTGGGTTTCACCATGGTGGGTCGATGCAGGGCTCAGGATGCAGCAACTCAGGGCACGGCAGAGAATGAGGCAGCCAGAGATGCATGCCACCTTGCGCTGCTCCTGGCACTTCTCCTGACCCTGCTGGCCCAGCAGCCTATGAGCGTCAAGAACAACAGCGGTGCAAGCAAGCGGCCCTGGAGCAAATCGTGGCACCTCAGGGTGTGGGAACCTGCCTCCATTCCCAGCTCGAATGGGCTGCACCGCAGGGCAAGGAGCCTGTGCAAGGGTGGAACCTATGGGACACCAGAGTGACGAGATGACATCACTCTGTCGTCCCACAGGAAAAGGTTTTTTTATATATAAAGAGCGAGATAGTTGTGGAAAATTGCAGGGGGTCAGATAAGTATTTAATGACAGTAGATGCTGAGATTCAAAACAGCAAGCTCTGAAATGATTAAATCTTATATTGCCAAGATCAAAAGTCAAAATACACAAAAGACAAATCAATAAATCAAGATTGAATAACTTCAAAAGCATCATTTTTTACTTTGACTACCTATAAATTTTATACTTTTTCATCGATTTGTGTGTACACAATGAAATTGACATTTACTACCATTTAGCTGTAAAAATCTAAGCCTTCCAAGCCTAATTTGATACAATCTTTAATGAAATAATCACATATTCTTATCTCTACAGGACATCTGCCTAATTTGGTGCTCAGGATGGATACAAGAGGTGAGGGAATTAAGGTCACAAAGGCAACCCTAAATCTGTCATTTTCTAATAGTTTTTCTTTGCAATCTGAATAATGTTCTTTAAAATACACATTTTCTCAAATATAATTAGGGTGGGGAGTGTAGGAGGGGTGCAGTGTCTGGGAACATGTATGGGGGCTGGAGCATGGGTGCAGAGGGTTTGGGTTGCATGAGGTAGTGGTGCAGGAGAGGGGCAGAGTGTTAGGAGACGGAGGAACTGGAGTGTCAAAGCTGGGCTCTGGCTGGGAGACCTTATCTGGGCATTTCCTAGCCAGCAGCCCAGCGGGTTCCTTAGCCAGAGTCCCTGCCTTCCGCTCCCCTTTATGTGCTCGCAGCAGCTATAAGGGCCATGTTTGCTACTGTGAGCCCAGCGGGTGAGGGAGGAGGGGCACTTCATATGCTGCCTGTCCTGCAAACAAGCAGCTGCTATTGGCCGGAAAGCAGCCAATGGGAGCAAATAGGGGCCGGAGCAGTGTGAGAAGCCTCTCGCTCCTCCCCCAGACTCTCCGTATTCAGGGATGCACGCATGGCCCTGAAGCTGGCTTTACTGAGTGCCGAGCAGGGGCGGGGCAGGCAGAGAGCCGTTGAGGCGCTCGTGGGTTGGATCTGGTGGCATGGCGGGCTGGATCCGGCCCGCAAATCATATATTGCCCACCTCCATTCTGCTCTATTGCAGATTAGATATTCCAATCAATTTCCAAGTGTGGACAAGCTCTACAGAAAACATCTCATTCCTTTTGAAATGCTAAGTTTGTGTTTGATGGGATGTTTCAAAACCAACAGTATTACAACATGGGTGCTTCTATGTTAAATATCTCTTTTTAAAATAAAGTTTAATTGTTTGCAGTATATTGGTAAAATATGTAGAAAATCTAAATCTGCAGAATCCCAGGATTTCATTTGCCCACATATTTCTGTTGTCCCTACTGATGGTTCTGAGCATAATTGGTTTTCCTCCCCTTCAGTTTCCTTCCCTGTATGTGGGTACAGGATTCTCACGATTGTTTCTTTATTCCCTTGTTGGTTGGTTTGTAGAGAGATACTTGATTCAGCAGGCTTCTTTGCCCCTAGCTATGAAAGTATATTCAAACTTTGACTGGAAATAGTATCATTTAAAATTGTCACTTTGAATTTGCTTATTTATGCTTCTCTGTTACACTCTTAGAAGCTTGAAAAAAATGTTTTCTTGTTTGTCCCAATGTGAGGCCTAGTAGTGTACATTATAATTAATGGCATATCACTTAAATGATCACTTCTACTGAGTTGAGAACTCTTGGCGCTTTTTAAGATTAGGCTGTTACATGGCATGTGTATTTTGCTACAGGAGCAAACATGGCTTCCTTTTTTGCCAACCCCTCTTTTCCTGGACTATTGGAAGAATTGCTTTGCATACCAGACACATGCATTTAAATTAGATTAAAATTGAAACTTAGGGTGGGACAAAATTATTCAATCTGTTAAACCATGCACTTTAAAGGATAAAGACGGGATCTGCCTTTCTAGCCTTTTGCCTTGTCTAATGGTTCAAGATTGGAATTGATCCAGCAAGACATCAAATCTACTCAATAAAAAACCTGGACATCATCCAGGCATGTGTCTCCTCCTCTGGTTGTAGAAGTAACTTTAAAAAATATGGTGCCAAGATCTGTAATTAACTAAGGTAGGCATCAAACTAATGCAGGGTTGGGCATTTGGCTGTCTGTTTAGGTTGGTATTTATTTTTGTCTCTTTTTAGTTATTCCAAGTACCTAGTACTGCTGCTTTTGAGAGAAAGGATGGTCTTGGGGCCAGAATACTAGGTGAGGACTCAGGAGAACTGTGTTTGAGTCCCACTTCTGGTACAGACTTCCTCTTGGCAAGTTGTACATGGCATCTCAGTACAGGCTGAACCTCTTTGGTCCGGCATTGGTGTGGCCAAGTTTCCTGCAGTCCCATAAAGTTTGTTTACAGCCACCAGTCCTGGTTTTCAGTGTGGTGTGCTATTATTTAGCTCTCAGTTACCTCAAAATGTCTTCTAATAGCCCAGTAAGCAATGGAAGTGTTGGTAATGCTGCTAGATAGTATTGACCTCCTGTGGTTTGGCAAATTCTCTGGTTTGGCACCAGTCAGGTCCCGAGGGTGCTGGACTAGAGAGGTTCAACATGTCCTCTGTATTAAATTGGGGTAATGCTATTCCTCCTACTTTCTGTTAGATTGTAAAATCTTTGGGGGCAAGGGTTCTCTTACTTTGTGTTTGTACTCTGCCTAGCAAAATGTGGTTGTGATATCAGAGGGGCCTTAAGTAAATCTGAAGCACAGTAATAGGCTTCTGGATTCAGTTGTAACCAAGCTTCAGCGAAACAACTTTTATTTACCACGAGTCTTTGCAGAGATTAGGACATTCTTTTCCTTCGTATAGCATATTCACTGCTATATAAAAGCCTGAGTATTTTATAAAAAGCGTAACTCACTGGCACTAAACGATGCATCATTCAGACTGCCACGACTGTTTGGAGGTGAAGCAGACACATTAGTAGATGCCTCTTTTCTCTAAACATTACAAGCTAAACATATCCTGGGTTAACTAAACTGTGGTTTACAGCCAACATGCCTACTGAATGGAAGTTCCGTTCTTCTAATATCTGACATTTTCTCATCTGTTATTGCCACTGGGGAAAACAAACAAACAAAATCAAATCTTGCACCTGTCCAAGACACATATGCTTAGAAACCAGTCTCAAACCATATGCCTCTCCACTCAGTGTAATGCTTATTACAAATGAGTGAGAGGCACCATGATTTTTAAATAAATGTCACCTTCAAAATAAGGCACAAGTAAAAATCTTGTTTTGGGTCCTGAAATGCAGACAGATGATTATGCAGTCATTTCCCCCTTCTAAGTTACCTTCTCCAGTTCTCCTAGTTTACATCACCTATCCTGCTCCACATCAATACATTATTTATAACAGAATTTCCACTCTGACTTAATTTGAATGCCAAATAACTGGTTTAAATGGTCTTGCAACCGACTCCATTGTTTACATGATTTTTCAAAAAAATTGAACAGTCTGCTATTTGTAGAGCACAGATAACACCTGTATTCTCACCTCTCTTATTATCCAGCCTTGCTATCACAACCCTGCACACAAACAATTCACCTCAGCACCGAAATATAAAGCCACTGAAGGTCTGATTGCTATCCATGGAAACTCTACTCTGCAGTTCCTTTGCTCCACAATTTTTGTGGCATTTCATCCTGATTCTTGAGAAAATCCTCTCTTCAGTGACTGACAGCAACGCGGTTTATCTTTATTCAGTGCAAACAGAATTCCTCAAGGACAGCAAGACCTGGAACATTTTGATTAAGATTTCTTCTTTATTATTAATATCCGACCATTAACTTCCTGACAATGATAGACAATATATTCCCAAACAAAGTTGCCAATTATCAATTAAAATCATTAATGCAATTTAGGAAAAGATTAAATGTACCTTTTAGGCAAATTGTGAAAGAATCACAAATATTACAAGATCTTTAAACTCACAAGCCAACGTTATATACAAAATTCACCATACTAACCTTTGCACTTCATTCCCTCAGACCAGTAAAAACAGTAACATTCTCAATGGCCGGCACCCACTCAGAAAAATTTTACTATGCCCTTGGATTTATGCTACTTTTTTAGGGTCCAATCTAAACTTCCAGTAAAAACAATGGTAATTTTTTCTTTGATCTCAATGGAATTGAACTGGGTCGTTTGTTTCCCTTTTCAACAAAATATGTTTATCTGAGGCCTGATCAATGCACAGTTTTTGTACCAGTATAAATACTGCAGTTAGAGTTAAAAAACCAAAAACAAAAACAACCCCACACTCCTAAATAGTATAATCTTACTATAAACGCACTTGTGATGGGGTGTACCAACCCCACACTGGGCCGAAAGCAGTTAGCCAGGGCTATCTGGCTAAGAGTGCCCCACCCACCCCCAGCCCTGCTGGGTATGCTCCAACTGGAGGACCAGTATAAGGCCAATGGAGCAGCTCAGTCAGGGCTGTAGAGGAAGGAGCTATAGCAAGAGCCTGGCGGCAGCAGCAGCAACAGCCGCCGCCGCCAGCCAGCGGAGACTGGCCGGGGAAACTCCCAGTCCAGAGGAGGCAAGTGGGGAAGACGCCAACTGCCGAGAAGTGGGTAGGAAGTAGCCTAGGGCAGGGAGTTGGATCCCCAAGAGCTCAGCATGTTGCAGGTGGATTTCCCGCTAAGCTAATGGTGGGACACACCCACCACTGACAGTGTCCTGGGCTGGGACCCAGTGGAGAGGGAGGGCCTGGGTCGCCCTACCCCACCCTCATTATACCCCAAGGGGATGCCACCACTGTGATGACTGACTTTGGATGCCAGGACTTACTGTCCTGTGAACCGGGGGGCGGTTATTGACTCGGGCCACTAGGCCCTATTGCCCTGCAAACAGGGCCTTACTATTGACTCAGGATGCTAGGCCTCACTGCCCCACAGACAGGGGGTGGCTACTAACTTTGGCCACCAGGCTGGACTCTCATCTGGGGATGCTTGGGGTTATAACACTCACGGGGTGGAGAACGTATTGAGGGGCTTATTAGACTCAATGCCCTGCCTCAGAGGGGGCTGGGAATACCTGCCCCATTACAGCACTTCTAAAGCTGCCTTAAACCAGTGTAATGTATTCCCCTTCCTGTAGGGGTATACTAGTATAAACACTTTTATACTGGCATTACTGTATTGACACTGGGAATGGAGCAGTTGTAACACTTTAACTATGTCGGTATAGTAAAGTGATACAACTTGTGTGTGACGCTAAGGCCTGAGCAGATGTATTGTATTTCTAATTGGTTCATACAGCAGCTTTGTCTCTAATGATATTTGGTTACAGATACTAGGAATTATCTGACAAGGAATATTAACGGTTCTGCCCCCTCTCAACTGAGGGCCCTAATGACTGTGCTAGTCATTCTAACTCTCTCTCTGGCCCAATTAATATTTAATTATATAATGAAAATTGTTCCACTTTACAGAGAAATCAATGGAGACAGTCTGTTCCTTAGTGCAGTGGTTAGAGCACTCACTTAGGAAGTGGTAGATCCCTTCTTTTCAACTCCCTTCCCCTCATAGGGGGGGAGGGGAGACTGGAATCATTGGTCTCCCTACATCCTGGATGAGTGCTTGAACCACTGAAATAAAGATTGTAAGGAAGACTATCATCCTTCCCCTCCCCTTGGATGTCGTGTGTAGAATTAGGCAGTCTCTAAGTACTCCTACCAGATCAGCCCTGACGTGCCATAGAGAAGGGCCTATCTTTCTTTCAGCCGGAGATAGGAGTGCGGAGATAGGCATTACCGCACATACTCAGGGGCCAAAACATAGATGCCTAAGGGACTTTTACCACAAAAATGTAGGCACCAAGAGAGTTAAGCACTTACAGGTTTAGACAGAAGCAGAGATTTTGTGGATTGCAGTGCCAAAAAAAAAAGCCAAGACTTAAACACCTAAATACCTGTCTTGTGCAAAAACTCTGAGGCAGAGCCATGAACTGAGCACAGATCATGTAAGTTGTGTGCCTTAGCCACAAGACAATCCTTACACGCAGAATCCATGTCACAACTGTTTCTATAAACTAAGGTTGTGATCTCCACTCTTGGGAATGCTTCCAGGGTTGTTTGTTTTACCTGGTTTTCAGTAGCAAATCTTCTTGGCAAGTGCATTTGACAGTCTTAACACAAATGCAACAAAGCTTGTATTCCAGAGTTACCTTTAACAGTTGCAAGTTTGAGATTTAATACGATGCTGGGCTTAGGGATGTGAATGGTTAACTGGTTAAATGGCCGCCCCATGGGTGCCCACAGCAGAGAGGGACTTGCCGGAGGCGGGGGACCCTTCGGGTGCATTAACAGGTGTGTTGTGAGCAAGACACGAGAAGTCATTCTTCCACTCTACTCTGCGCTGGTTAGGCCTTAGTTGGAGTATTGTGTCCAGTTCTGGGCACCGCATTTCAAGAAAGATGTGGAGAAATTGGAGAGGGTCCAGAGAAGAGCAACAAGAACGATTAAAGGTCTAGAGAACATGACCTATGAAGGAAGGCTGAAAGAATTGGGTTTGTTTAGTTTAGAAAAGAGAAGACTGAGGGGGGACATGATAGCCTTTTTCAGGTATCTAAAAGGGTGTCATAAGGAGGAGGGAGAAAACTTGTTCATCCTGGCCTCTGAGAATAGAACAAGAAGCAATGGGCTTAAACTGCAGCAAGGGAGATTTAGGTTGGACATTAGGAAAAAGTTCCTAACTGTCAGGATAGTCAAACACTGGAATAAATTGCCCAGGGAGGTTGTGGAATCCCCATCTCTGGAGATATTTAAGAGTAGGTTAGATAAATGTCTATCAGGGATGGGCTAGACAGTATTTGGTCCTGCCATGGGGGCAGGGGACTGGACTCGATGACCTCTCGAGGTCCCTTCCAGTCCTAATATTCTATGATTCAGCCCAGCAGAAGGTGGGGGAGCCGCTCCAGCTGGACTAGGCGACACTCCCATCTGCCCTTCCTACCCTTTAATCAGTTAACTGGTAAAACAATATGTTTAACCAATTAAATAGGATTTTACAGCCCTAGCTGGGCTCCTGCTGCTTCATAATAAGAGTTTTAAGGAACTATCCTCTTGAAAGTGAGCTAAAGCCCCATTTGTCAGGCCTGCAGAGATTTACCTAGAGTATATGTGACTGTGACTGACTACCTGTTAATGCTCTCTGCCCAGCCCAGACTACCATCCCCTCAGATAATCTCTAACCCATGGGTTCCCAAACTGGGGTGTGTGAAGAAATTCCGTGGGGCATGAGGTGACCCCCCCATCAAGTTTTGCTCAGTTCTTTTTGCTCAACAAGTTTTGCTGTTGGGGGGGGGCACGTGAGGGTTTTTCAATAATCAGAAAGGGGGGCGTGATGCCAAAAAGTTTGGGAACCACTGTAATCAGTCCTCAATGCTTGAGTCCCTCTCCCAGCCAGTGGGTGTTCCCTGTCTGCAGTCCCACCCGTTGGTTCTGGCCTTGAGGTAGGCCTGCACCTTGGCTCAATCAACATCCTTGCTCCCGGGCTCCTAGGGTTGCCAGATAGTATCACAAAAAATACTGAACATGGCAGGGGTGTTTTGTTTTGTTTTTTAAACGGACTGTCCAGGTGAAAACCGCATACCTGGCAACCTTAACCCCCTGCAGGGAAAGGGGGGTGGGCGTTCCCTCCCTCCCCCTCTAGCAAGGGATTCCTCCTCCCCCTCAGCTTTTCCCTCAGGTTCCACATGCCTCCTTAACTGTTAAGGAGGCATTGCAGCCAACATAGGGCTACTAGGGCTACAAGACACTGCTCCTTGCTGCAGCCAGTCTATTGCAGGGAAGAAGTTCTGGGGCTTGCCCAAATGTGGCCACCCCTTCCTCCCTAAATGCACCCCATGCAAGGAAAGGGCTGGGAGTGATTCTCTTCCTTCCCACTCCTGCAAGGTATCCCCCCACACACCTTCCCTCCAGTCCTGCATGCCTCCTTAACTGGTAAGGCTCCAGTTTGCCAGAGGCTAGCCAGCCTATTCAGGGAAGGTGGGGGGGAGAAGGGGAAGGGGAGAAGCTGGCCCTGCTGTGGCTTCCCCTTAGTTCCAAAAGATGCCCCATGCAGGGAAGGGGCTCAGGGGCTTCCCTTCCCTCCCACTCTGGGAATGGAGCCCTCCCTTCCCTCTCCTCTCCTCTCCTCTCGCTCACGGCAAAAGGAGTTTTGCTGGCAGCCTCCTGAGCCTGGGAAGGAGCTGCAGCCTCTTTCACTGCCCACACCTTCCAGCATGTGGAGCTTCTCCCTCCGGCCAGATCTCCTGCGCGGCCTCTCCCACGTGCAGGAGAGAAACCGGAAGTATCTGGCCGTGCGGCAGGGGAGGCTGGGGGAAGTTTTTAAAGTGGCCCCAGGGACACCCTGCCCCCTCCTCTGCCAGACGCGACAGGGGGAAAATGTCCCCACCGGCCTTCCGTCCGAGAAAAACAGAAAATACCAGACATTTTGCAAGTCCGGTATTTTCTGGGTTTTTTTACCGGACAGAAGACGGAATTACTGGACTGTCCGGGCGAAAACCGGACACCCGGCAACCCTACTGGCTCCAGGCATACTTATCACTCATCTTCTAACAGTGTCCTGAGTGACGGGTGGGGGCACGTGACAGAAACAGTACTGAAGATGCTGCCATGTTTTTATATGCGATAGTGGTATTGCATTTTTTTAAGTTACACATTCTTTAAAAACACTTCTAAAAAAAAGATTATTGTGCACTCTGTCCGCAACTGAAGAACAGGGAGAGCTGCACTGAAGTCTACTCAAATGGTGAAATCCTGTCTTAAGAGACCTCCGCGTGAGAGCTTCCCTTCATGTTTTCCATCTGTATGCGGAATACATTTGCTTATGCACACCTAAGCATGTGCGGATGTGCACTGCCAGTAGAAACACATGCTGCTGGCTGTGGGCAGTGTGGGCACTCTGCTAATCAGTTGGGCGGCATTCGAATCTCTCGGAGGTGTATGCCCAAGCACTCAGCTTGCAGGGAACACTGGAGCTGACCTCTTTCTCACCATGTCCAGGGCAATTCTGTTGAGCCTGTTGTACAACCGCACAATGCAGACATTGACAGAAATAAATAAAATGTACCAACTGTATAATTCACACTGGCCCTATAAGAAGCAACCTGAACACTTCAGCAAACAGCTACAGTCATTGGGATGATGTGCTCTGGTTCAGTGGAGAGGAATCCTGCCTTCAGACCACGGAACTTCATCAGAACTCCAGAGGCTCCGCACAGCAGCAAGTCCAGCACTGTGGCCTCATTTCCTGCATAGTAGCATTCCACACGGCACAAGGGCTGAATATCCCCAACCATATTCCCTTGCTTGTACAGCTGAGCACCAATGATACTGGCAAGAAACCACCACAGCAACAGGACAAAGGGAAGCAGAGGCTGCAACAGCCGTTTCTATTGTGTATTACTCTAGCTCCCAGCAACGCCTCTCATCACACCTCCACAACAGATAAGGGCTTTAGCCCTTCTCTACCACCAACACCAGTTGTCTAACTCCCCGTTGAAAGTCCCCTCTGCTGATCTAGGGCTACCTCCTGTATTTTTGTATACAGGACAGACACCCATTAAAGTAAAAAAAAAGAGTCACAAAGGTGTCTGGCCTAAGGAAGCAATGTGTCCTCAGGAACACAGTTACACTGAGGTGAAGACAGATGAAAACATGAGAGATGCTGGAGGCCTTCACAGTTGTTCTCAGGCAAGCTCTGTTATACGTTCAAAACATTTATTTTTGCTTACCATACATGTTGTTCACACTCAGATCAGTGAGACTTTTGGTGTGTTGGACCCCGAACAAAAGAGCTCATACTCCTGTCCCCGCTAAGCCCCCGAAACAAGCTGGTATAGCTGTCCTTAATGCTAGTAACCTTATCAGCCCTAGTACATTTATTCAAGACAACCAATACTGCTAAGGGTACAAAAGCAGCACCTCCGGCACCGGAGGGACCCAAGGAACTAAAATAAGCAGGTCACACACATATCTTTACTGTCACCCTCCCATATGGTACAGCCCTTCTGGAGCACTGAGCACTATATCTACCCTGTGGCAATTTTTCGTAAGAGGAAATGCAAATGGAGCGCTCATTTGCAAATCTCTGCGCTCTCATTTGCATATTCTCTTCCGATCCTTATTGCGGAAGAGGTTTTTGCAATAAAAAGCCCTGTGTAGACAGGGCTATATGTCAGAAAAACCCTGTTTTGCGCAAGATCCTGTAAACCTCATTTTTTGAGGAATAAAGGATCTTGCACAAAACGGGGTTTTTCTGACAAACAGCCCCATCTACACAGGGCTTTTTAATCACAAAAACCTCTTCCCCAAAAAGGATCGGAACAGAATATGCAAATGAGAGAGCAAGATTTGCAAATGAGCGCTCCATTTGCATTTCCTTTTCCAACAAACTGCCGCAGTTTAAACGTAGCCTGACAGTAAGAGGTAGGCTTTGGTTAACAGCTGTGGAGTACAGGGACACAAGACAAACTGATTTAAAATCCCTCCACTCCAAAAGATGACGACTCAAAACGATATAAAACCAACATAAAAATACCTCAATCAGAAAAAAAAACAACCATAATTTGGCAAACAGGAAATAGTCCAACATCAGAAGATGGGAGATATGAAATTTAAAATGCCCTTATCATACTGAAGGCATGGCACAGACTTAATTTGTGCAAGAAAAAGGGCTGTTAACAGCTCTCATAGTACGAGACAGTAGAAAAGATGCATGTTGCACATTTGCAGCTTTAAAAGGAAGGTTATTTCTGAACTGAAATTGTGTGGAAAAGATCTTTCTTCAATATATTCTCCCATTCTCTCAAAGGCCCTCCTTACAGCAGTGTTTCTCAAAGCGGTCACCCAGGTCGCTACTTCCCGCAACTCCCCTTGGCTGCAAATGGTGAACCACAGCCAAGGGGAGCTGCGAGGCTCCGTGTCTGTGGAGCCGGTAAATAAACAAACTGGAGCAATCCAGTAGCAGCTTTTTCAGAGTGGGTCCGCTGACCACTTTGAGAAACACTGCCTTACCGAGATTCATCCTACTGAAGGTTTACTGTCATGGATTGAAAAAGGCATCAAGATAACAACAGAGTAGATTCCCAGGACTTGCAATAATATAGATGCTCAGGCTGCTTATAACACCATTCCCAACTTTTTCAGTTCCCAGTCAGCAACTCCCATGATTAAACCAGACACAAAGAGCTTTCTGAACCCAGCGGTTTTATGATTACTCTTGAATGCATTTCAATGCAGATGAAAACTCAGACAGCATGCAGTATATGCAAAAAGTCTGCAGGAATAAAAATACCTTTAGTAATGGCACAGCCAGCTTCAAAATTGTACTCAGGAAAGACATGCAGATGCTGGAAATAATAAGGCAGTTGTTTGAAGGGATGAAAAGTGATTGTATCAAGAGAATACAAAAGGCTATTAAAAGACAAAAGGAAGTACCATCCCAGCAGATCTTTAAACTGTGTATCAGTGAACAAAAGAAAAACTAATTTTTGCACAAGAAGTATAAGGAGGGTTCTTTATAAAGCTACAATTATTGATAATGGGAAACAGGGCTACATACTGCTCAGAAACTGTGGCTAATGAAAACTAGACTCCTTGGCTTTGTGCAACTAGAAACTAAATGACAAAAAGAAGCAGACCTCTTCTCTTTTTAGTATCATTATAGATCAAAGTTCTGATACAGAAAAGGAACAAAACTTTTCATTTAGGTTAAACTTGCATGACCCACGGACATTTGTTCCAAGTCCTGTGCCTGCTATGGGCTGGATTTGAAGAGTTCAGTTCAAAATTAAGTTAGGAAGTTTTTCCTAATGTCTAACCTAAACCTCCCTTGCTACAGTTTAAGCCCATTGCTTCTTGTCCTATCATCAGAGGCCAAGGAGAACAATTTCCCCCCCTCCTCCCCGTGACACCCTTTTAGATAGCTGAAAACCGCTATCATGTCCCCTCTCAGTCTTCTTTTCCAAACTAAACAAGTCTAATTCCTTCAGCCTTGCCTCATAGCTCATGTTTTCTAGACCTTTCAACATTTTTGTTGCTCTTCTCTGGACCTTCTCCAGTTTCTCCACATCTTTCTTGAAATGTGGTGCCCAGAACTGGACACGATACTCCAACCTAATCAGTGCAGAGTAAAGAGGAAGAATGACTTCTCGTGTCTTGGGCTACGTCTATACTGCAAGCCTCTTGCAGAAGAGCAAATGCAAATGGAGCGCTCATTTGCATATGCAGCGCTCTCATTTGCACTTCTTCTTCCTTTCCCTTTTGCGCAAGAGGTTTTTGCGCAAAAAAGCGCTGTGTAGACGGCGCCTTTTTGCGCAAAAAAACCCTTTTGCGCAAGAGCCGTTTTTCCTCAAAAAAATGAGGAAGAACGGCTCTTGTGCAAAAGGGGGGTTTTGCGCAAAAAGGCGCCGCCTACACAGCGCTTTTTTGCGCAAAAACCTCTTCTGCAAAAGGGAAGGGAAGAGGAAATACAAATGAGAGTGCTGCATATGCAAATGAGCGTTCCATTTGCATTTGCTCTTCCGCAAGAGGCTTGCAGTATAGATGTAGTCTTGCTCACAACACTCCTATTAATGCATCCTAGAATCAGGTTTGCTTTTTCTGCAACAGCATCACACTGTTGACTCATACTTAGCTTGTGGTCCACTATGACCTTTAGATCCCTTTCTGCAGTACTCCTTCCTAGACAGTCGCTTCCCATTTTGTGTGTGTAAAACTGATTGTTCCTTCCTAAGTGGAGAACTTGGCATTTGTCCTTATTAGACTTCATCCTATCTACCTCAGACCATTTTTCCAGTTTGTCCAGATCATTTTGAATTATGACCCTATCCTCCAAAGCACTTGCAAACCTTCCCAACTTGGTATCATCTGCAAACTTAATAAGCGTACTCTCTATTGCTAATATCTAAATCGTTGATGAAGATATTGAACAGAACCAGTCCCAAAAATAAACCACATGCCTTCTAACATGGCCAGACTTATGGCAGTTGGGACTGATGAGGCAGACTACAGCAATGACAAGTACAGTGGATGGTGCTACAGAACATCTGTTAAGTCTAAGGCCCTTGCTGATGTTACAACTACACTGGCCACAGGTTAGTCCAGTGAACTCTTAGGGTGCTGGTGCAGCCCCTATTTTGAAAAGAACAGTAAGCTGTTTTGACACTTCTTTATTATTTGAAATCTTCCCCTACACACTTGAATAAAGGAATTCAGAATTTACTTAATGAGCCATCACTCAAAATAAAGGAAGTTCATGATGTGAATTGAATAGCAATATGCATTGTACTGCCTTCTGTATTAACACACTGGATTCTCTAATTACTTATTTTAATATGGGGTTTTTAAATCACTGCATATGCAAAGAAGTTTTCCTAGGTAGATTATGTCTATCACTGCCTTACTACTTACTAGAAAGGGTCCCTTGTTTTTTAAAAGAAGGATCTGGTTACTATAATTGTACTGGTGTCAGTAAATTCATGTTAGCGCAAGAGCAGATTAAACACAGGTGTTATTTTGGGGCACTGGGTAGCCAAATTTATATGCAGAGACTAGGTTAGCTTGAAAGCTGATGCAACACAAAGTACAGGTTATTTTTCAAATGCTCCAATTTTCATACATAAGGAAGAGACATACTGAGTACAAACACTTTATTGGCTGCTTATATTAAGTTACTTTAAATACATCACATGGAATGGCACCAACAGATTGGATATGTAGGCAGAATAAAACCATATTCCTAATTATCCCCATATTGTTAATATTCAGGACTTTGCAGATCCCACAATTTAGTAGTTCGAGTCCACCCCTTGCTATAGAGTTGTGCTCTGGAAAATAAGATTGTGTGTGTGTGTGTGCATTAGCTTTTTTGTTAAAGGAAAAGTCATAGTTGTAAAGAAAACTTCAACATGTGAACAGAAATAGACTTCGCGCGACTATACACAGCTTGAAACACTAGCTCTCAGAAGTGTGCCTGTGAATGTCTTATTCAACTCAATGAGTTGTGAACTTGGAATCCTAAAGACAACTTAGATATCAGTGACATTGGATATATATTTCTGTTAATTTTAGCTTGGTCCACAGTCCTGAACTCTCTGTAATGCCTCCTCAGGTGCTAACGATCAACTGTCAGAACTTCCAGCTTCCCACCTGACAGCCTCTTTAAACACTGTTAATAGAAAAGTGTCTTATTTATGCTGAAGACTGAAAACAAAACAAAACAGGGTCTGCTGTATTCACCGTATTACTTATTTGCACATTTATTGGAAATCCCCATTTTTAAAAATTGAATCTGAACAGCTGCAGGATTTCTAGTCTTCTACAGAGGGCCACAGCACATAGATACAGGGGGACAAAAATCTTTGGTGCTGTTCCAAAATAGCCGAATAGCCTGCTAGATTGAACTCCATCATCATGGAGTGGAAGATGCACACAAACTGAGTCACTAAGTATCCAAAGCAGAAGACTTCACAGACTCTTAAGAGCAGACAGGAAGATGGTTTTATTTATTTGTGCAAGCAAGAAGCCCTGAACAGAGCAAAATTCTTTAGTAGGGTAACTAATAAGTTTTGCAAGGAGAGTTTTCCCAGTTTTGAATAAAACTTGCTATCCTTTATTCATATTTATTTGTATCTTTATTCTCATACCAAGCCATGAAAGAGGCTTTAGCTCTCACAAGCCAATTAAAGACAAGTTAAAGAAACAGATTGAGGTCCCCAATGCTGTCATAATTCATTTTGCTGTACCCTGCAAGACAGAGAGAGGGGAGAAATCTTCCAATGTACTCCCTGATGTCTGATATTTAGCAAAGATGATTTACATTTGGCATTTTCAACTTTATCTTCTTACTATATATTTTAGAAAAAAAATGTGCATCTGTCCGTCCATCCACCCGTGAGTCTGTTCAAGAACTCCTCTTAATCAGTAAGAGCTAGAAACACCAAATCTGGTATGCAGCTTGCTCTTATAACTTAAAGCAAGGTCAGGGTTTGGTTGTGCCAGGGAAATAGGAGATACCTGGAATTTGATTGTTTCTCATAAAATTGAAAGGGAGGGGTCTGGTAGGAGAAACAGTTATACTTAGACTGACCACAGGGAGGCAGCAAGTGGCCAGAGATGGGGACTGGGACAGTTAGAACTCCAATGGGCCAGCAAAAGGCAGGGGTGGAAAAAGGGACAGGTATCCACTATATATTTCAGAGAGTTTGTGTGTCTGTCTGCCCCAAGCCGGGGGACATGCATCCCTCCCTTGGCTATGCCCACTGCAAGCATCAGCAACTATGGACAGACACTTATCACCTGGCCTAAAGCTGCTGTGGTAAGAGAGGGCTTGGGACAGCCTGCATACTGAACCCTCGTCCCCAGCCCCACTCCAGAACAATGATTTAAAAAAAAAAAAAAAAAAAAAAAAACTTATTTGAGTGAAGAACCCAAGTACTGCCAGTTAAATCTTCTAGTGTATGCATAAAGTTATAAGAATGGTAATACTGGTCAGCCCAATAGTCCATATAACCCAGTATCCTGTCTTCCACTACTGGTCAATGTTAGGTGGTTCAGAGGGAATGAACAGAACAGGGCAATCATTAAGTGATCCATCATCTGTCGTCCATTCCCAGGTTCTGACAGCTAAAAGGTAAGGACACACACAGGAGAAGGTTGCATCTCTGACCATCTTGTCTAGAAGCAATTACTGGGCCTTTTTAAAATCCAGTTACACTTTTGGCCTTTGCAACATGCCATGGCAACAAGTTCCATAGGCTGACATACTTCCTTTTGGTTATTTTAAACTTGCTGTCCATTAATTTCGTTAGGTGACCCCTGGTTCATGTGTTATGTGAAGAAAAAAATTTCTCTATTCACTTTCTCCATATGATTTTCTAGACCTCTGACATATCCCTCACCCCAGTCATCTCTGTTCTAAGCTGAACAGTCCCAGTCTTTTTAATCTCTCCCCACATGGAAGCTATTTCAGAACCTGAATAATTCTGTTGCCCTTCTCTCTATGTTTTCCAATTCTAATGTGCTGTTTTTGAGAGGCAATGACCAGAACTGTACACAGTATTCAAGGTAGGGACATGGCCTTACAATAGTTTGTCTTATCTATCCATTTCCTCATGATTCCGAACATGGTTAGCTTTTTTGACTGCCGCTCTACACTGCGGACTGGATAGTTTTCTGAAAACATCTGCTCAATGACTCCACGGTCTCCTTCTTGAGAGTACTGACAGCTACATTAGAGAATTTTTTATGTACAGTTGGGATTATTAGTATCAGAGGGGTAGCTATGTTAGTCTGACTCTGCATAAACAACGAGAAGTCCTATGGCACCTTATAGACTAACAGATTTATTGGAGCATAAGCGTGGCAAAGACCCACTTCATCAGCTGCATGTGAATTGTTGGGATTATATTTTCCAATGTGCATTACTTTGCACAGAACATTGAATTTCATCTGCAATTTTGTTTCCCAGTCACCCAGTTTTGAGAGATTCCTTTGCCTCTCTTTACAGTCTACTTTGGACTTATCTTGAGTAATTTTGTATCATCTGCAAATTTTGCCATCACACAGTTTATCCCTTTTCCTATAACATGCATAGAACCTCAAAGTCACGAACATCACAGGAATGGATTTTGTTCATGACTCTGAAATGTTTGCAATCCTGAACAAAATAGCAGGATTGTTCTTTCAAAACTATTATGCAAAAGAAAAGTGTTGCTTTTGACAATCTAACTTTAAATGAAACACAGAAACCATATCCTTGTCTTCTCACATTTTTTAAAAAACTTTTCCTTTTTTTAAAAAGTATTTTACATTTAACACAGTTCGGTACTCTGTTTGCCTTTTTAAAAATTTCTTTTTTTTTTTTTTTTTTTTTTTGGCCTTTACTGCTGCTTGATTGTGTACTTCCACTTCCAAATGAAGTGTGTGATTGACCAGTCATTTCATAGCTCTGGTGTTTTGTAGCTTTGAGATTCTACTGTGAATTGAACAGCAACATGGACTGGTCCCAGCCCAGATTCCTGCAAGACACTTATTCTATTTATCTTTCTCCTTCTGAAAACTGACCATTTATTCCTATTCTGTTTTCGGTTTTTTAACAAGTTACTGCTCCATGCAAGACCTTTCCTCTTAAGCAAAGTAAGCAGACTTGGGATAAGAGCCTTTGGTAAGGGACCTTGTCAAAAGGGTCTCAAAGTCCAAATACAACATGTCCAGATCATCACCACATGTTAGTTGGCCCCTCAAAGAATTCTAATAGCTTGGTGATGCATGCCTGCCCTTTACAAAAGCTTTGTTGACACTTCTCCACAAATCATGGTCATCTACGTGTCTGATAATTCTCAGAGAGGTAGCCATGTTAGGCTGTAACTTTAAAAACAAGAAGTATAATCATGAGCTTTCATGGGCTTTTTTTCCCCCGCTCCGCTCAAGCTCATCCGAAGAAGCATGGGTTTTGCCCACAAAATATATCTAGTTACTCTCTAAGGCCTGGTCTACACGAAAGGGAAAAGTCAACTTAAGATACACAACTTCGTAGCTGGAGTTGACGTACCTTAAATTGTGTTTTTTGGGCCGTCCACAGAGTAGGAGGTCGACAGGAGCAAACGTTCCCATCGACTTCTCTTACTCCTCATCACAAGCAGGACTACCAGAGCCAATGGGGGTGCCCTCTCAGTTCAAAGTAGAGGGTCTATTTGAACACTAGAAGATCAACCTCTGGAAGGTCCATCTTCTCCGAAGCATAGACAAGCCCTAAGGTGCCACAGGACTACTCATCTGATAATTCTGTTCTTTACTATCCTTTCAATCCAATTGCTGGGCACTGAAGTCAAGCTTACTGGCCTGGTGAGCCCTTTAAAAAAAAGTCACATTATTTATCCCCCAGTAATTTGGTACAGAAGTTGATTACATACCACAGTTAATAGTTCTGCAATTTCATATCCGAGTCCCTTCAGAACTCTTGGGTGATTATCACCTGGTCCTGGTGCTTTATTACTATTAAATGTAGCAATTGTTCCAAACCCTTCTACTGAGACCTATCTGGGGGGACAGTCCCTCAGATTTGTCACCTAAAAAGAATGGCTTAGTTGTAAAAATCCCCTCACATACTCTGAAGACCAGTGCAAATAATGTATTTAGCTTCTCTGCAATAGCTTTGATTTCCTTGAGTGCTCCTTTGTCTTCCTCAATGGTGCAATGGCCTCACTCATTGTTTGGCAGGTTTCCTGCTTACAATTTTGCTGTTAGCTTTTGAGTCTTTTGTAAGTTGCCCTTCAAATTTGTATTTGGTCTGCCCAACTATACTATCCTAAGGTAAGGATGTATACCAGTATTTGCAGGATCAGAGCCCAATATCATTATTAAAGAATTATGATGAAGTTATACACACACTTCTCATTCACAAACACTCTCTCAAAATAGTTCTGCAGAAATAAATTTTTAAAATTGGAATTTTAATGTCTTCAATGAGACATCTTTTCCCTCTGCACTCAAAAAAGAGGACTTATTGAAATAAAAACTGGCCAATCACAGTAGGTTTGTCCCATTATATTATGCTATAACTCACTTTTGTTCATAATTGTTTTTCCCATTGCTGGGACACTGATTCAAGTCAAGAAGTTTCAGTAACAAATTCTGTTTTTCAGAGAAACACAGCAACATTTCACTACAGGCCCAATGCTACAAAGACTTACTATTAGGCACACTGCTTAATCTCTGTAAATTGTCTCACTGTTAGCAGTAAACACAATGTCCAGCAGCAAGTCTTTGTGGGACTGGGACACAAGAACGCACTATTTTCAATCCAAACCACTCAATTATCATGAATCAAGCCCATAAGAATCAAGAAATTAAAAAAAAAAAAATCATTTAAATCACAAATTCATTTTTAAGCTGGCTCCTGGATTCTTTTTATTTGCCATCCAGTGCAATGACCTCTGGGTTGATATTTTCAAGCTTTTTTCTATAACTGCGAGGGTTTCCATTTAATTTTTTTAAATTGTATATATCATGAATTTAGGAAACAGGGCTTGAAGAAATATACCAAATATCACAACACATGCAAAGACAAAAAGGGGGGGAGCGGGAGGAGGAAATAAAATAATCCACAGTGAAAATAAAGTAATCTAGTCGTAAGGTTTTGGACATTATACTGTATGGCTACATCTACACTGCGGCTTTTGCTGCAAGAGCCTATGCAAATGGAGCGCAGATTAGCATGTTGTCATGCTTCATTTGAATAATTTATTCAAGCTGGTTTTGCACAAAAACAAGCAGTGTGGACTTTTTTTGTGTGTGAAAACCCCGTTTTGCACAAGATCTTTATGCCTCTCCGGTGGTGGGGGGGTTTTTGTTTTTTTTTTTGGCACAAAAAGTCCACACTGCTTGTGTTTGCACAAAAACAGCTTGAATAAATTATGCAAATGAAGCACGGTGATATGCTAATCCGTGCTTCATTTGCATAGGCACTGCCGGCTTTGCCCCACGTGTGGTCTAACTAGTGGGTAGAAGGGAACAGTTAGGAATTTAAAATATTTTAACTGGTTAAACTATGTTTAACTGTTTAAAACTGGTACAGGCAGGGGAGGAGAGGGCCCATCATACCGGGCTACCCCGGCTCGGCCAGGCTGGAGCACCTCCCGGAGCGTGGTGTGATGGGCCCAGCCAGGCTGCTCTGGATGGGCCAATTCCAGTTACCTGGTTTCTCCAGTAAACATGCTGGTAAGGCAATGCTGACTGGTTAACCCGTTATCCTAGGAACAATGTCAAGAGAATAATATTAAAGTAAACCTTTTGTATCTACCTAGCAAATTATCTACAAAATATCCTAGAGTTGTGGCCAGAAACATTTCATACCAACCTCTAACTCCTCCCTTTCATATTTCTAAACTTCCTTGAGGGGACAATGGCATATAAAAAAAAAAAAACACCAAAAACCAAAAAGCCAAACAATCTTGATTAGAGGTTCTCTTCACACTACCCTGATGGCAATTGTGGGTAGCCACAAGGATGATGGAGGGGCAAGTCTAAACTGAAACTGTGAAGAGATAGGGAGTTAGAGTAGGGACCAAAAACATTGGATTTAAGAAGCCAGGGACTGGAAGGGGGTGTTAGCAGGAAGCCATCAGGAAGCCCAATTGAGCTATAGTGTACACACTTGGGCTGTGTCTACATTGGCACCCTTTTTCGGAAAAGGGATGCTAATGAGACCAGTCGCAATTGCAAATCGCTGGGATTTAAATATCCCCGCGGTATTTGTTACATAAGCGCTTTTTTCGGCTCGGGCTTTGCCGGCAAAAGCGCCAGTCTAGATCTTGCGGAAAATAAACCCTTTTCCGCAAGATCTCTTATGCCTACTTGAAAGTAGGAATAAGAGATCTTGCGGAAAAGGGTTTATTTTCCGCAAGATCCCGTCGACTGGCGCTTTTGCCGGCAAAGCCCGAGCCGAAAAAAGCGGCAGTTATGTAATGCAAATACCGCTGGGATATTTAAATCCCCCGCGGATTTGCAATTGCGACTGGTCTCATTAGCATCCCTTTTTCCAAAAAGGGTGCCAATGTAGACACAGCCTTGGGGAGCAGGGACAAGAATGGAGAACAGAGTTTCAGATGAAAATGAGGAACAGATTTTTAGAACCCTGGGCAGATATAATATTTGCATCTGCATCCAATACACAAGCCACAAAAATGATACATGGCTGCAAATATAAAGGACATCCAGAGATTTGCAGGGCTCTACAAATTTTAATTTAGTGAGAAAATGGCTAGCTGAGAAATGTGAGGTCTGTGAATTGATTTTCACTGCGGAGAAGGAAATAGTTTTGATTTGTTGGGGCTGGGGGAAATTGATTTCTAAAAGTTGATCATGGTTGTTGGTGAACTAATTTTGATTTGGTGAGAGTTAAAAACTGTTTCTGAGAGAAAGTTTATTGATTCTGAAAGCTGAAGGCAATTTTCAATACAGGAGGCAGGAAAGCTGAATGCAAATGCAAAGAGGGCAGAACTGATTTGAGAGGAGAAAAAAAATCCTAACTTGGCAAGAGGGTTAGGCAGAGAGGGCGGGAGCCAGAGGCAAGCCTTTTCCATGCAAGCCACTGCTGAAGAGAGGAAGTGGCTACACACAGTTTTGGACCACTTTAGAAGACTTTAGCAACTCTAATGTAAAGTGCAGATTAGGGATGTAAGCAACTAGTCGACTATCCAATAAGCATATGCCTCTCTCTATCAGAGAGCAGGAGCAAGGCAGAGGAGCAGGAGCTAGTGCTGGGGGGAGCTGGTTCCCCCAGCACCATCTCTGTGGTGAGGGAGGGGCACAGCAGGGAACGGGCACCGCTTCCACCTTTGAAATGTAGCAAGAGCGGGGTTCCCCACAGCTTGAGTCCCCCACATTCCCCGCAGTGCTTCCGCCTCTGAAACGTAGCAAGAGCCTGCAGGGCTCTTACTACATTTCAAAGGTAAAGGCGCCCTTATCGACTAATCGAATAGCTGATGGAATTTACATCGACTAATCTGTCGGTTTATTAATCTAAATGTAACATCCCTACTGCAGGTAGACTTTGCCTGGCCACACAATTATCTTTAGTGAGCAAATCACACTCATAAAACTCTGTGGACCCAGTCCTGCAAAGCACTGAGCATTTCCTTTCACCTGACAGAATTAGGCCCTGTACAGACAACCTCTATTTCCGCAACACCCAAAAAATTCCAGTTCTTTCCTTCAGCATTCAGGAGCTTGTTCAGGAAGGCAATCCGACTAGTGACCTGTGGAATTTCAGAAAGTTTGAAGAATCGCTCCCATGCTCATTAAATGCCAAATCTTAAGTTCTAGCAGCATCCAATTATGAAACTACCACGGAGGAGGAAAATAGATGAAAATGTGACTTCTCTTCCAAGAGAGAAAGTTATTTTTAAAGATGCAGGGACTACTCTAGAATACCTCTATTTGAACAAAAATGTTAGACCCTTGTCTCAAGAAAATTAAGCCTTTAGTCAAGCTGGGCAGTTTGAAAGAGAAGTTAATCACTTTAGAATGTAACAGGTTTGGCAAACAAGCTTAATAAAAGCAAGACTTTTTTTATATAGAAGAGGGAGGGTATCATATCTATTGTAAGAAATACACACAATGAGATGCATTAAGAAAGCCACTAAAACAGCTCTAGGAATGTTACATTTAGTTTAATCAACTAATCGAATTGTCGATGGGTTTTCCATTGACTAGTCGATAAGTAGGGGAGCTGCAGCAGGGCTTGCTCCGGCCCGGAACCCTGTCAGCTCTTAACACATTTAAAAAGCAGAGGCATAACGCCTGGGATTGGGCGCAAGCCGGGAATCAGCACCCAGTCCCCGCTGCCCCCTGCCTACCGTGGATATGTTGCTGGGGGGGGAACCAGCTTTTAAGCTGTCTCCCCCCAGCACTGGCTCCTGTTCCCCCCTGCCTTTGACAGAGGCAGCAAGAGGGGGGCAAGAGACTAGTCGAGGGACTAGTTGACTATCCAATAAGCTTTTGCTTCCCTTACACCTTGTGAAATGAGGGTTACAGGAATCAGAGCAAGAAGTCCTCCAGTTCGACATTATTTTGAAATAAAGACTTATAGTGTAGATGCACGCTATATTATTTTGGAATAACGTTAATTATTCCAAAATAATGCTGCTGTGTAGACGGACCCTCGGTGCTGAAACTAGGGCAGGGCAACTGCCCAGGCACACAGCCAATGGGGCACAAAAATGGGGCATAATGTCCAATGATGTCAGCTCCCCCTAATTCCTCCCAGCAGCATCAGTGTTCACCTACACAGCATCAGCAGTGTTCACCTCCACAGGATCACAGGCCCAATAGCCCCAACCAAAGCAGGCTCTCCCCTGTGCTAGAATCACAGCAGGTGGGCAGGGCACTGAATTAATTGGCTGGCTCCCACTGAGCAGGCATACACAGAGTGAGCATGCTCAGTAATATCTATGAAGTGGTCCAGAAGCAAAAAAAATAAATAAATCAGGGGAAGGAGGGTGGTGCTTACTGGTTAACCAGCCCAGTTGGGCTCACCTTGCAGGTGGGGTGAGGAGGGACTGGTCCAGCTGGGATCCTGGTAAAGCCGTTAACTGGTTAAATGCTATGTTTAACCAGTTAACTGATTAAATGGAACTGTACATCCCTACTAGGGTCACAAATCCACATTAAGAGGAACCAGGTCATTTTTTTAAATGTAGGGAATCTAAGTGGCCTGATTTTCAGAGATGCTGACCAGCCACAACTCTTAAATACAGCATGTAAATTACCGCTGAACCATGAGATCCCAGGAAAAAAAAAAAAAGCAGGTTTATTCAGTTAAACACATGAAAATAAGATTTTATAATGAACTGCTAACATCTTTAAAGATACCATCACAATTGATCACTTTATTAATGTTCTCTCTGGAAGCAGCTGTCTATAATCATTAGCAGCAGCAAGGACTAGAAATTACATAAGAGTAGGAAAAGCAAGACTGAAAATCTGTGCGTTGTGGTGGATAGATATTGCTTCTAGAGGTAATTCATTTAAAGAGTAAAGCAGCAACACACAACGTAACAGCGATAGTGACCTCCAACATAAACAGCATAGCTGCCAGCTTGAGGAGCAATGCATTGAAATCACTGCATGAAAATGTAGATCAATGCAAAAAAAATTTTACTCAAAACTAAAATGCAGGTGTTAGATATGTCCTTGGGAAAGTTCTAATGTTGCACGGTGCCACTGATTATAAAACAATGAAATGCACAACATAAATCCAGTTTTGAGAAGTTAAAAGAACCAATTATTTCTTATCTTCAACTTATAAATAAGCATACTGCCTGTGGAGTTCATAGACAATCTTTTCTCCCAGCCACATTTTGCTTTGGTTGTGTTTATGACTACATTGTCATTTATTTTACAATATGAATAGATCATTATTTTCTTACAGAACCACTGGATTGTTGGAGTGCCAATGCATTAAAATAAAACAATGCTTACTACATTTCCCAACAAAGAGCACTTATAACATGGACTGAAAAGAATAAACTGTAGCCCTGTCGCTCTAGTGCCACACCATGTACATATTAGGCCTGACTTCAAAAAGAAGCAGGGCAAAGACAGTTAGTTTCTCATATTTTGTTGTCGTTCGAGCCAATTCTGTACTTTACACCCAGCCATAACCTTGGACGCAAGCTTAAAAAAGGAGAGTGTTGCTCACCCGCAAACAGAAATTAGTGTCTATTTCAGAGACAGAGAAAGCTATTCTTAAAATGATAAAAATATTTTTAGCATACCCATGTTTTGTACATAATTTCCATTTGCGGACAAAACATTTAATTTTAACTTTCATGCTTATGGAACATTTTTATCTTGAGATGGTTTCTTCTTTTTTAAAGAGCAAAGAAGTGCCTACAAATTAAGTGATTGTGTGGAGTGGATCTGTTTAAGATTCCTCTCTGAAACATTTTATAATAGCTTGATTTTCCTGGTGATCAATATGGATACAGATCCTAAAACATTTATATCACAGTAGTCAATTATTTTTGTCAAGGTTCAAATTTCTTGATCAAGGTATAGTCAAGGTCTAGATGACAGGAGAAATGTTTTCCACACTGTAATAACTAGTGCTATGAAAAACATGTCACAGACCATGTTTTATGTTCATTTACCATATATAACACAGATTTAGGGGGGAGGGAAACCAGCATTTCTCAAATTGGGGGTCCTGACCTAAAAGGGATTTGAGGGGGGGGGAGGTGTCAAGCTGATTTCAGGGGGGTCATGTTACTGCAACCCTTCTGTGTAGATTTCAGAGCTGGGTGGCATACCATAAATGATAGCCTTATTTTTTGTGCTGCTGCTAACAGCGGCTCTGTCTTCAGAGCTGGGCTCACAGCCAGCAGCTGCCACTCTCCAGCTGCTCACCTCTGAAGCAGAAGTAAAGGTAGCATGGCATAATATGCCTTCCAGCTCTGAAGTAAACACAGAAGTAAGGGTGGCAAGTACCATGACCCTCCCTACAATTCCTTTTTGCGCCAGGACCCCCTACAAGACCGTGACATTTCAGATTTAAATAGCTGCAGTCACAAAAAGTTACCATTTTTAAAATCCTATGACCATGAAATTGACCAAAATAGACTGTAAATTTGGTAGGGCCCTAGCAATAACAATAATGATAATAAGTTTGCAGTCCATGGAGAAGCATCTGGCAGTCTGGATTTGACCTGTGGCCTGTCTACTGACTGCCCCAATTCACACCTATGCATAGTGTGGAATCAGTGACACTACCAACATGAATTAAGCTGTGTCAAACTAACTAGTTTAGTTTTATTGTCCAAACAAAATGCAAAGTGGCTTGATACAGTAACTACTAGGTCAGATTCTATAGCCTGTTCTCTACATGAGATTCATCTAGTTGATTATACTGGCTTTTTCTGGCCTTAAAAATCTGTTAAAACCGGTTAGATTTTTGAGACTATAAAGATTATTAAAACTGAAATACAGTTAAAAATGCAGAAAATACTTTTAAAAGTGATTTTTAATTTGACAGTGCCACTTTAAGATAGGGATACTATCATGATTCAAGTACATTGACATATATTTCTAAAATGTAACTACTAAAACCATTCAATGCTATTAGCAAATTGCACAAGAAAAAAAGCCAAGTTTTAAGTTTGCTACAGAATGATTTACAGTGCCCAGTTCTGCAAGCTCCAAGTATGCTCACTTCCCACTGACACTGCAGAATGAAATTAATTATGAACATGAAAAACAATGCAAGTCCTCCTGCTCCACTAACATAACTTCACTTTTGGTATAATGTCTTTTAATGTGTTTTGTCTTTGCATAGTAAAACAAAAACAAAACCTTGTTTATGGTGATGCAAAAGAAGACAAAAAAAAAAAAACAAAAAAAAAAAAACACCACAGTCAGCCCTAGGAGTCCACTTTGCATAAGGAGAGAGATATGACTGGGACAGGCCCATACATTTAATTGCTTGCTGCAGTCTAGCTGGCTCTAAATATGTCCCATTAGGCCATTATAGCATGAAATTCTTGTCTGACTAAGCAAATAACTTAAAATAATTCCCAAGACTCTGTGCCCTGACTCTTCCCATTCAAAGAGCTGAGGGGAAAGAGAAACCTATAGGCAAAAAAAGTTGTATCTAACCAAAATATAAAGTAAGATACACTATCAGTCTTGAAAAATATCAAATCCCTGTATCCATTTGATGTTACAGTTTTCTCAGAGATGGTGTAATAAGCCTTGTAGTGACATTTGAAAAAGTTTCCTTAAAAAAAAATAAAGCTGCTAAAAATGAAAATTCATATCTAATAAATGCTCAGTCTAATTTTGCAGCAGCCACCCAATATATTAAATTAGAGTGCAATAATTAACCCCCTGGGGGTAGAAGGCACTTGTTGAGATCTGCACCCCACCCAGCAGCCTGGGTGCTAGAGGAGGGAAACCACACAGCTAATGGTCATGCCCAACATGAGCAACTCACTTGACCACTTCAGTAGCTGACTCTTCTTACCATTTCTTGGTGCACTCAACCATCAGCTCCTGGTAAGAGGCCACAAACTGGAATTTGGATGCATGTTTCCCAACACGTTGCAGTCTCTTCCAAACTGAAGCCATGACGATGAGAAAAAAATCAAGAGTCCAACACAGAGCAGCAGCTCTTGGATGTAGCAAAGCAGATTTAACAGTGCGTGTGCCCAATGCTCACAGTTCTACATATAAATACAGCAAAAATGGTGCACAAGAAAGAGTTTGAGATGATGTTTAGGACTCATGTTCCATCTCTCCCTTTCACAGACGAAAGCCCATTCTAGGTGAATGGCACATTATTGGCTGGGAGCATCGTGAGACATGACCAGGTGAGTGAGTGATTGAAAAGAAATTCCCTCATGGAGTCATTCCTTCTCATACAAAGAGTGATGTGCAGACAGCCAGACTGGAAAATAAAACAGAAAGGGCAAGAAACAGTGGTTAATGTGTTACAAGGTTGCATACAGTTGCAACACTATAGTGTGTATCTTTTACACACACAACACCACACACATACCCTCCCCCAAATAAATAAACTAAATACAACAAAAATGCAGCAGCAATTTCAGGAATGCAAAGTCCTTCTAGGCACTTAGCAACATGTCTTTTTATCAGCACCATCAACAAAAATAAGCACAGGTCAGAGACATCCTAAAGCTTTGTGAAGCATCTCCTGGAAGCGATGCAGAGTAGCAGAGGTGCTGCCAATGTGTACCCGGAGGGAGGGACACGGGGAAGCGAAGACAAGTTCTTTGTCTTCTAGCTGATGACAAAAGGTGTAACAACTGTTCCTCCCCCGGGGGAATGTGTACACAGATTGTAGGGGAGAGGGTGTTGATGCTGCAAATGTTCCTACAAGGGGAAAGAAGAGATGGAGAATATTTCCTGAGCCCTGACTGGCTGAAATCTCCATCACCCTCACTACATTAGAGGGACAAGGAAACGCTTCTCCCTCCTGCCTGAAGAAACAAGACACAAACATGCATCATCCCTAGGAAAAGGCCAAAGGCGTGCGGGGAAGGTGGTTAAATCGCCTCCTCCTGAGCAGGGTACCGGCTAGGCGCAAAGGGTGAAATCTCTGGTCTGCAAGAGGGGGACGGAAAGGCTGATGTCCTAGGTGGGATGAGGGCTAGCGGGAGATGGGATGAGCTGGGGGGGGCTAGTGGGAGAAGGCTGGTGCGAGATGGGGGGGGAGGGCTGGGGGAAGCTCTCTGGCTGAGCGCGGCCCCCAGGCGGCATTGCACCGCCTCACCAGACATGTGTCACTGCCGCTGGTGAGCTGCTCGCCCCGGTCCCCGGCAAAGCAGCCAGAGCCCGGGAGGGGCCCGCAGCGAGGGCTGCAGGGGGCAAGATGCAGAGGTGACTCCGGGGTGCAGCCGGCACGAGCAGCCAGGGGCGCTGCCCCCCTCTACCTACCTTCCCGCGGCTGCTCACGCGCCTAGTCCCGGCCAGGCTGGAGCGGGCACCACGCGCCGCTGCCCATTAGTGCAGCGGGCCGGCCCATTCCCCCGGGGGCCACATGGCACAGGCAGCTCCGGGCGCCTCCCTCCCCACAAGGAACAATCCAGGGCTCCCCGCAGCCGCTCACTCCACAGCCGCCCCCCGCTCCGCCTGCTGGAGAACTGCGCCGCTCACACAAACTACCCCACCGCGCAACCCAGCCTCACCGCTCTGGAGACGCCATTGGCAGTGGCGTGAGCCCGCCCAACCGCGGGAAAGACGATTGGCCGAGGGCCGACGTCAATCATTCAATGGGCAGAGACGAGGAGTTTGCCCGAGGAGAGGGGGTGGAAAAGGTGGGGTCCTGTCTCGCACTCTGATTGGCTGCTGTGCTTGCGGTGGGGGTTGTTTTCCTGGCGGAGCGTGGCGATTGGTGAAGGACTGGTGTCAATTAGCGAAAGCTAGAAAGCGATTGGTTGACGTCTCCCAGGTGTCGGGTGGATTCGGGGAGGGCGGCGCAGGGCGGGAGGAGTTGTCAGTGGGGGGAGCGGGCAGGGACACGAGTGAGAGCGCGCGGCTGCTAGTCTGGCGCGCGGGGAGGACGAGACGGAGAGTCCCTCGCAGGGACAGGCGCTGTCACTCATGGGGAATTCCCTCACACGGATCCTGCCACCCTTCCCACGGGCGGGGCGGGGGGGGGAGCTTCCCTCACATAGACCGTGCCCCTCCCCCTCTCAGACTGATATGGGGGGGGGAGATTCCCTCACAGGGACCTTGCTCCTCCCACACAGACCCTGCCCACTCCCCTTCCTCACTGGGCGGGGGAGAAGAGGTCTCACCCACTGGTCCTTCTAATCTTTTTCAAAGGTGTGGAATAAATTTTATGTTCCCTGAGGCATGCACCAATGTGCACCACTAGGAGAAACACTAGCTGTGGGTGCTCTGCTAATCAGCTGGGCAGCATCTGAATTTCTCCCCAGCAGCCACAAGCTCACAGCTTGCAGGGAATGCTGCTTCCACTCATGGGCAAATGCAGGGCAGTGTTGAAAATGAATGCTTCCTACCACTTGACAGCAAGGATGCTCGACAGTAATAGCAGAGCATCCCTTACGGTTTGCAAGGTGCCATCTTTTTAAAGCAGTCACTATCAAGATGGGACAGCATTGCTTTGCTGTGGGGTACTGCCTACTGATTACTCAGCATGGTTTATTCCTTGCTTAAACTGCTTTAGCTTGAGTGCATCTGTAGTAGAGGTTTGCACTGGTATTAAATGGATTGATTTAAAATCAACATTGGTAAACTGGGATGAAGAATTAAATATAGCAAATTCAGCACCTTAATTTTCACCCTATGACAGTTTGGTTGACTTTCCTGATTTTATAGCAAAATCTTACGATACCTGATATTTTACTTAAAAGGCCCATGCCCTAGATAAGTGATTATGTGAAAATCTCACTTCGTTTTTGTTTTGAAAGTAAGTATATGATTATACAGAAAAGCTTCAAATTGTGACCTATGTGTATGCTCTAAAGGCTCAGAAACCAGAAGACAAATCAAAATAATGCAAAACTTTTTTTAATCATTTTTTCAAGTCAAGCCTTTTTTTGTGGGAGGCTGACTAATCATTTTTTTAAATGTCAGGGTTTACAATACTGCAGCATTCCATCAAGTTTCAAAACATTAGCTCATCATTTCGGCAAGAATCATACACAATGAAACAGGGTGACTTTAAGTTTTATGAGACTCTGTTCATAGCAAAGTTGGATTCAAGTCCTGAATTGTTTCCATACAGGGCACTGTGTAAAATGCATTACCAGCTGTAGTCTAGGCTCTACGTATTCTGTATCAAACTTGACCTAAATTATGCAGCAAGTTTTCCTACTTTATAAAATATGCTACTGCAAATGACTAGGAATTCAATATACATTTCAGGGAAGTTAAAAAATGGAAAAATTTGATAAACGTGGAAATGAATAATCAGCAGAATAGTTCAGTTATGTAATTTAATATTAAATTCAGTTCATTTTATGTTGTCCCCAAACATTCACTTTTCAATGTATTGCACACTTTTATGTTATACAGAACACATATCTACGCAGTATGAAACTATAGGAAGTAAGTTCTAACACTACTAGTCAAACACCTAAGTAGCCAGGCCAGATATTGAATAGATGTGCAGGGAGGTGGGAGAGGCAGAGCCCACCCTCCCCCCCATCCCAAGTTCTGAAGCTGGTACAGAGTTGCTCCATAGAAGCTATTGAACAGTTATGGCTGCACTAGTCTTTTCAAGCTCTTATTGCATTCACTAACTTGCAGGATGTAACTCTACAGGAACCTACATAACTAATAAATCTTCCTGTCCTAACCACACTCTACCTTTGCCCCTCCTTGACCTTTTCTGTATACAGGTGCAGCCCACAATCATCAGCTGGACTGACAAGAGATTCTCTGTGGCCAAGGAGGCAGCAAATAAATGTCCCTTCTGGTTAACTGCTTTTGGGGGTGGAGAATGGCTTTGCTATAAAAGAACCAACTATAAAGAGAATACATTTGACATTGGATTGTTAATTTTATCTTCATTGCCCACCTGACTTTCACTATTCACCTTTACATACTAAGGATGTTAAATATCGGTTAATTTACTAGTCGACTAGTTGATAGGCACTTCTGCATTCCTCCTTTGAAATTCCTCTCTTTGTACTTTTCAAAGGAGGAATGCAGAACGCCGCGTGCAGCCTGGGGCCAGCAGGAAGTCCGCTGACCCCAGGCTCCATGCTGCACTGCCACTTTGAAATGCCACATGGAGCCCGTGGTCAGCTGAGGACTCCCCAGCTGATCCTGGGCTCCACGTGGCATTTCCCCAGAACCTGGGGTCAGCTGGGGACTCCCCAGCTGATCCTGGGTTCTGTGGAAATGCTGCACAGCTAAGCCGAGGATCTGTGCTGCCCCTTTGAACGCCGCCTCAGCATTTTAAAGCAGCAGCGCCGCACGGAGCCCAGGTACGGGCTCTGTGTGTCACTGCCGCTTTTAAGTACCCCTTCTTCCCCCCCCCCCTTGCTGCATCTATCTGATAGAGGCAGCAAGGTGGGTGAGAAATCGACTAGTCAACTCAACTATCCGATAAGCAAATGCTTATCGGATAGTCAACTAATCAACTAGTCCTTAACATCCTTATTACATACCAGTATAGTATTCTACATTTCTTTCCTTTTTGCTCCCCTTTGCCCCCTTCTCCAGACAGGCTTTACAACTTATGTGAATCCAAGCTACCAGATGATGTGATTTGACACTGAGTTCCTCCCCATATTACTCCATCCTAGAAAAAGGATCCTCATTGGCAAGGAGTTCCCTTAACATGGCGGTGTCCCATTGCTGGAATGTGGATATTGGACCATCCTAGAACTTGCTGATATATCACAGG
Source organism: Rafetus swinhoei (assembly GCA_019425775.1). Lineage (NCBI taxonomy): Eukaryota > Metazoa > Chordata > Testudines > Trionychidae > Rafetus > Rafetus swinhoei. The sequence continues at coordinate 187,056,049 of CM033440.1, forward strand.
ACCCCCACAAATGCATTTTTGATGAGTTATTATGTTGATTTGATGCTAAAGCTGCCTACTCTGTATATTAGAAAAAGCAGATTTGCCAGATATTAAATTTATCTTCTTGAAATTACACAGTGTCCAGCCAATTCCTAATGTGTAGCTTTGGCCAAAATTTTCATTTTTTTTTCCTCCGCATTCAGACAGGTCATTTCTCTTCAGTGGAATAAATGCAATGGATCTAATAGTTGTTCAGCACTTGTGTTTCAAACATCATTATTTATTAACATTTTCCATTTCCTCATTGCTTTTAGGTTCATATTTCACCAAGCCCACAGAAGTTAAACGCACATGCATATTCGTCTCCTTTTTCCTGCTCAGTGTGGAGAGTTTGAGCTTACAAATTATTTAATTTCAATGTGTTGATATGAGACTGACATGTTGATAAACTGCAAATGATTGGAAAATGGAAAAAACCCACAAAACTGATCTACTTGGAAGGCTAGGAGCATCTATTATTACCTATTTACATAGAAGCCTAGATCTTAGCTACAGCTTGGGAGCATGCAAGTCAGGAGTCAGGGTCTGGCAGAAGTGGCTTTAAGCCACTTTGTGCTCCCAGAATCCTGGACCAGCTCTGTATTGGCTCTATCTCCAGACATAAATTAGGACAGAAATCGTACATCTACACAGCAGGGCTAAATTTGAATTATTTTGAAACAAAGGCTTGTAGTGTAGGCGCGTGCTGTGTTATTTCGGGAATAACATCAGTATAGACGTACCCCCTAGGAATTAATAGGTCCATCATTGCAGCATTCCCATTTCCTTTTCTCCTGAGCTAACCTCTACAATGGCAGCAAGGGGAAAGGATCATGAAGGAACCCTAATGTTAACTACATCTCTACACTGAGATACTATTGCTAGCCATACCAACTTTTAGGGTTGCTTTGTGCCATAATGCAGTGTGAAGCACAGATCTGAATCTGGCCCAAACATCTAAGGAAAGAGTCACAATTTACTTTAAATGTTAGTTATTAATATTGGGTTGTGTTATCACCTTAATCATGAACATAAGCGCAATATTAATTACCCAAACTTTCCAATACTCACTTTTAAGGTCAGCAGCTGAATTTATAACTCACATTACTCCAAACAGGCTTTCTGATAATAAATAAAATGGGTCGTCTTCACAATATTAAATTTGCTCCTCAGCAAGAGGTCCCTTTATTGTTTTTCCATGGCCCAACATTAACTTCATGAAAAACATTAACAGAAAATCAAATATCCACATGATGAACAGGAACTTTTACAAAATTATTCAAGAATATAGAAATATGTATATCAATGTATGTTCTGCTTAAACTATATTCACTATATAAACTATCCTGTCAAAATTACTGCCTTTTCTAAGGATCACAATCGAATGAGAGACTAGATGAAGGCTACAATGGCAGTTTTGCCGGGAGCATCAGAGACATGACATACACTTGACATGGAGCAGATGTAGCTGTATCCAATGGAGACAAGGAAAAATGATTGAATGCTGAAACTTTTGTATTCTGGAGAAGAATTGCTGCAGGCTGCATTATGGAATCCCATGTGAAGACCACCTCACCTCCATGTCTGGCATTTTATTAGCATATTTTGTACTTTCTTGTTCTTTAACCTATCAAACTCTGAAATTGTTATATGCTATTTACCTTCTGACACCACTGAGAATTATGTATTCCTCAAGAATGGTCCCTGTTGATTTCTTTTCTAAAGAAAACAAACCTGGACTTCCTATATACTTTGCATAGATAGTATCACTTGTGGGCCTCTGTACATTTTCCAGTTCTTCAATACCCTTCCTGTGTGATCTCACCACCTTTTTGTGCTGTCTTATTATGATCTCACATTCTATCCTACAGCATTAATGAAGTTATCTATGCTTTTCTCCTAAATTGTTCACTAAGTGCTAAGGTAACTTAAGTATAATAATGATCTTTATGTGATATCATCAGGTACATCTCATTTTTTCGTAATGATTTAATATTTTAACAGTTCCTTCAAATTTCTCTCTTATTTGTAACATACTGGGATTTTTATGATCGAAGTGATTATTACTTTCACTATCACTGATGCTTCACAGAGAATCAAGAGAGACAAGGTCAGTGTTAAGACCTTGTAAATAAAGAGAGGCAGTGATCTATTAGAAAAAGTTCCAGATAGATATAATAGCTCAAGTAGAAAAATGGAACACACCCTTTCCCTTTCCACGTGCAGCTGTGAAGTCACAAGGAAAAGCCAAGCTTATGTGTGCAGACCAGAGAGTTGCTGACAGGAGCTAAGAGAAATGATGAAAGTCCACAGAGAAATTTCTCATTCACACAAACACATTCTACAAGAAACTACAGTTGGAAGTTTAAATTTATAATATTCTAGCATCAGAATATTTTATCAGCTAACCTGATAAAAAGCATATCTTTTCATGCAAGACTATGAAGAAGTTATAGGTTCAAAGAGAGAGAGGGTGTATCTTCATTAATGAGAATGCCCAATTAACTTTGGATCTACAACATCAATTATCCATACAGGATATTATTAGCAGAGGTATACTTCCTACAAATAGATACATTAAAACTGCCAAAAATCTTAATATTTTGGGGGTTCATAGATCGAATTTGAGACCTACTTGGAAACCTAGAAAAGAAAATTATCAAAAGAAAATTATATTTGACATGTGATAAGGCTCAAACTAATACACAATCTGCAACTGCCAACAGTTTAAGAGAAGGTCAACTTAAATGTATACCTCAAATTAAAAAACAGAGAACCAAGAAAGTGCCACAATGACTAAACACCCAAATAAAAGAAGGAATGAGAAACAACAAGGCATAGTTTAAAACATGGAAGTCAAACCCTACCAAGGAAAATAAAAAGGAGCATAAACTCCTTTTTAAAAATATAATTAGGAAGGCAAAAAAAAAAATTGAAGAACAGCTAGCCAAAAACTCAAAAAGCAACAAGCAAAAAAAAAAAAAAAGTACATCAGAAGCAGGAAACCTGCTAAACAAATAGTGGAGCCATTGGACAATTGCATAGGTGGAGGCATCTTACCTTAAGCCGAGCTATGGCAGAGTCCACACAGCAGGAAGCCAATGGGAGCACACTCTCCTGTCGTCTTCCCTTACTCCTTGCAGAAGGAGGAGTACCAGACACCAGTAGGGGTGGCCCTCAGCATTCAATTTAGGGGTCTATACTAGTCCCGCTAAATTGAATTCTAGAAGACCGACCTTCGTAGTGTCAATCTTCTCATGAGTGTAAACATGCCCAGAAATAAAATGTAATCACAATTGCTACAAATTATGGCTATTCTTATCTTACCTGACTTCTGCAATTCAACGAGAGAGAGAGAGAGATCCTTAATGTATATAAAGTTTGATGCAGGCATCTCTACTTCTTTGTTCCTAAATCTTCCATGCTATCAAAAATATTCTGTGTAGCGCACAAGTATATCAAACATTCTGGTAATGACTAAGGAGAAAAAACAAGTCAAGTCAATGATGCTGAAAAAAAAAGTATTAGAGATAGATTAGTTCATTTGACAGTCTTGTTTTATGCTTTGTTCTTCTTTAACACCAGAGCCCTTCCATGCATGTTGAATTTATTTAAAATATGAATAAACATCTTCTGTCAATAGCACTGTTCTATAAATGGCGCAGTTTAGGAAAAATGGCAATCACGTATCACCCATTAACTGCCCACAAAGAGCATTTGGATACTTATCTTACTGCACATTTTGCTTCCTTGTTGTTTTCTATTTGAATGTGTCTGTATGGAAATAATCCATAAACATTTGCTGTGCTTATCATTTTTGCAATCAACTTTTTCTTCAAGAATTATGCAGCATAGATTTCAGATTGTGTTTCATGGTCATCTGATGTTTATGATGTAAAGTAGGAAGAACCTCCCTCTGGGATTTGTATCTACTTTGACAATGTTCAGAAGCTGTGTGTAATACCTGCCAGGGGATTTGGCATAAGCACTACAGCTAGCCGTTATTTGAAACAAAATCCTATCCTCTCTGGTGCACTAAAAAGTACTAGTTACAACAGCCATTGACAGCTGTTGTTAAACACAATTTTTCTTAACAGCAGAATGTTGTTTGACATCTGTTTTTAACATAGTTACAGCTTGCGCATTGTGGTTTTCCAGTGTGTATAGGAATGACAATCCTTCAACCCATGCAAGCCTTAGGTTATTACAATTACATTTGATGTACTGAATACAACTCCTCTCCAGAGTCTTTGGAATGCATGTCGCAAAAGCATACTTTGCATCTTTCACACATTCATCATCCAGCCTTTTCCCCCATCCATCATCAGTGTGGGTTTCAATGTGTTGCTCCTGTCCATTGCATGTAGGTGTATGCACACTGCTTGCACAAATGTTGGAAGCTTTTTCCCTCAGCAGTACCCATTGGGCCAGCCAGGGAGCCTCATGGAGTGGCGCCGATATATCAGCGCATGTATATCCCTGTTGGCCCTCCACCTCCCTCCCCTCCCACCCAGTTCCTTTTTGACGGAAATCTCTGAAGAAGGGGAGGTGGGTTGGATTTGGAATGGACATGAGCAACACATCTCGAAGAACAACATTTACAAGAGGTAAGTAACCATTTTTTTTCTTGGAAGGCTTGCTCATGTCCATGTCATGTAGGTGACTCCTGTGACAGGGTCAGGCTGGAGGACTACAATAGACAGAGAGAAAGGCAGCTCTGAAAGGCAGCAACAGCCCTGGTTAACCAGGAACAAAGGAAATAGGACTTCTGTAAATCAATCAGAGCCAGCTGATCTCACCTGAGGCTGCAGTAGAGCCTTTTAAAAGGAAGCCCTCTTTGCAGGGAGGAGAGGAGAGAGTGGGAGAGGAAGTGGAGTGAGAAGAGACCAGAGCAGATAGGAAAAGAACCAGACCAGCTAAGAAAGGTAACAGCAACATTGCCAGAGACAGCAAGCGGAGGGGGGAAGGAGCTCCAAACAGGAGTTTTAGGCTCTCCTTTTCCTGGCAGCCTGAGAGCCTAGCTGAGAGCTGGAGAGGACTGTTTTCGCAGCCCAGGCTGACCCCAGGGCATTGGCCCCAAGGCCCTTTGTAGCTGCGGGACCAGAGCTTAAACCCTGCCAAGGGCTAATAGCGCAGCACTGAGACTGCCAGATTAAGGACTGAGCTAGGTACTGGGACCCAGGAGTGGGGTTACCATGCCATACTCCCTAGCTCTATCAACAGAGGTGGGGTCAGAGACTATGTGGATATGGACTGCAACACTGCTCTGCCAAAAGTTGCATCATCCTGGCCTGCTGGGCAATAGCTTAATGACTGACAAACGTGTGTGACCAATGGCTGCCCTACCAATATCAAGAATGGGCACCTGCGCTAGAAAGGCCACAGAGGAAGCATGTGCTCTAGTGGAATGCGCAGTGATAAGAGGCACTGGCCTCTCAGCGAGATCACAGCATGTCTTGATGCAGGATGTGATCCAAGAGGATAAACATTGGGCCAAAACCAGGTGGCCCTTCATTCTTTCAGCTATGGAAATAAAAATTTGGGCTGATCCATGAAATGGTCTTGTTCTTTCTAAATAAAATGCTAGAGCTCTCCTGACATCCAGTGAGCGAAGGGCTTGCTCCTGGGGCATAGTATGTGGTTTTGGGAACAACACTGGTAAAAATATGTCCTGAAACGTGTGAAACTGGGAGACAACCTTGGGTAGAAATGCCAGGTGGGGGCACAATCTAACTTTGCCCTTAAAAAACACCACATAAGGGGGCTCTGAAGTGAGGGCTCTCAATTCTGACACTCTCTTAGCCAACATGATAGCCACCAAAAAGGCGACCTTCCACAAGAGGTGCACATGGCCAAGGGTTCAAACGGGGGGCCCATGAGCCTTGTTAGGACTAAATTAAGGTCCCAAAGAGGAAAAGGCTGTCGAATATGAGGGTACAATCTATCTAGCTCCTTCAGGAAGTGCTTGACAACTGCACTGGCAAACACTGTTCTGCCCTGGTCCCTTGGGTAGAATGCAGAAATGGCCACCAGGTGCACTTTTACTGAAGAGGTAGCTAGACCCTGCTGTCTGACTTCTAACACGTAATCGAGGATGAGTGGTATGGGGGGTTACAGAGGCTCCACCACCATTTTGGAAGATTATGATGAGAAACGCTTCCACTTTACCAAGTATGTGGCCCTAGTGGAGGGTTTCCTACTCTCCAACAGCACCCTCCTCACTGACTCAGAACAGTGGTGTTCCATGTCCCTCAACCATGAATCTTCCATGCCATGAGGTAGAGGGACTGGAGGTTTGGGTGAGAGAGCTGACCCTCCCCCAGGCCCTGTGTGATGAGGTCGGGTGGCAAGGGAAACACAATTGGTTCCTCTACCAACAGGTCCAGAAGTGTGGGGAACCAATGCTGGTGGGGCCACACTGGTGCCACCAAAATCACGGAGGCCTTGAACCTCCAGACCCTCAGCAGAACCTTTGTGTATCAACAGAAATGGGGGGAAATGGTTAGAGGAGCTGGGGAGGTCAGTCTGTGTGGAATGCATCCCCCAGTGACCCAGGACTAGGACGCAGGTAGGAGTTGAACTCCTGCCACTTTGTGTTGCTGTGTATGGTGAACAGGTGACAGCCCCACCTGCAGAAAATATTCCAGGGACTACTCATGCACCCTGAAGGACCTGCTGAGGCGGTCCACCAGGATGTTGCAGGTTCCTGGAAAGTACACGGCCTCCAGGTGAATATTGTGGGTGATGCAGAATTCCCATAGGGCCAGGGCTTCCTGACACACAACAAATGAGCTCCACCCTGTTTGTTGATATAAAACATCGCTGCTGTGTACTGTCCATCGGCACTGAAACACATCTGTTTCTTAGGTGAGGTAGAAATACCTGACAGGCTAGGCGCACTGCCTTAGCTCTCTGATATTTATATGCAGTGACCGTTCCACCCGCAATCACATAGATATGAGAGATGTGACACCTGCACAGACTACTTCCTCCTGCACCCACCATTCCAGGGAGTGCAGGATCTCCAAGAACACTGAAAGCACCATGTCCAGCAGGGAGCACGCTGGATTGTGCACACGTGCGAGCCACGCCTGCAGGGGGCAAAGGCATAACCTGGTGTGTTGCACCATGAACATACACGCCGCCATATCGCCCAACAGCCTCATCTAGTTTCTGGCCATTGTAAGGGGTGACGCCTTCAGCCTTGTGATGATGGCCTTATGGCCAGGAACCAGGCCCTGGGAAGGGAGACCATAGCTGTCGTGGAGTCCAATTGGGCCCCTACAAACTCGACAGTCTGTGTGGGAACAAGGGTCGATTTCTCCTTGATTATTAAAAGACCCAGTTAGGCGAAGGAATACCTGACTAATTCTATGTGCTGAAGTAGCTGGGCCCTGGAGGTGCCCCTGATTAGCCAAACATCCAGGTACGGGAAGACCTGAACCCTGTGTTTCCTTAGAAAGGCTACTACGACTGCCATACATTTTGTGAAAACTCTCTGGGCCATAGAGAGGCCAAATGGAAGGACTGAAAACTGAAAGTGGTCTGACCCAATTATAAACCTGAGAAATCTCCTGTGCAAAGGGATCACAGAAATTTGTCCTTCAAATCGAGGGCAGCAAACCATTCTCTCCTCAAGAGAGGGAATAATGGAAGCCAGCATTACCATTCTGAACCTCATCTTTCTTATAAAGGCGGTCAGGCCTCTGAGATCCAGGATGGGGTGGAGACCTCCTTTGGACTTCGGGATAAGGAAATAATGGGAGTAAAATCCCTTTCCCCTGAATTCTTTGGGAACCAATTCCACTGCCCCCATTCTAGGAGTGATGACATTGCCTGTCTTAAAAGGTGCTCATGAGAAGGGTCCCTGAAGAGGGACAGGGACTGGGGGGGTGGGAAGGTGGGAGGTACCCAGCAATCTGAGGTGATCTGGGACCATGCATAGTAGAAGTGGGATGGACAATTGACAAAAGGGGGATCTGCTATGGAGGCTGGAACTCTTCAAAATCCCGACCTAGGCCCTTGTTGATTGGAGGAAAGGCCCATTCCCTGGTCAGAAGCGGACCTCGGTTTCCTATTTCTCCCCCTATTAGTGTTATGGTCCCTTCTCCTATTGGGATTGGGTCTAAGGCCCTGCTGGAAGGGATGTGCGGGTGTGTGTCTAGTATTGAGGGAACGCCTCTGCAAGACTGGTGTATGTATTCCCAAAGACTTCAGGGTTGCCTTGGAGTCCTTGAGACTGTGCAACTTTGTATTGGTTTGGTCCAAAAATAGTCCTGCTCCTTCAAAAGGGAGGTCCTGTATTGTGGTTTGGACCTTGTGTGGGATGCCCAATAGCTTCAACCACTAACTATGCTGCATTACTATGCCCATGGCCGTTGTGCGGGCGACAGAATCTGTGGCATCCAAAGCTTCCTGCAGGGCCGTGCGTGAGACCACATTACTTTCCTCTGACAGTGCTCCAAACTCATGACAGGAGTCCTGAAGTAGGAGTTCTTTGAACCCAGGTGTTATAGGCATACCTGCTAAGCATTCCATGATGGTTGGTGATCCTTAGCTGCAGCCCCCCACAGCCCCCATGGAATACACCTTTCTGCCCAACAAGTCCAATTTCTTGGGTTCCCTGCTTTTAGGCGTGGCACCCAGCTGACCCTCTCTTTCTCTGTGGTTGGCCGCCTGGACAACCAAAGTACCTGGGGGCAGGTGCACATAGAGATGCTCATGCCCCAGTTGTGGGACAAAGCACTGCTCCATCCCCTTCTGGGTCAGCGGCAGGATAGATGCCAGGGTCTGCCACAGAGTCTTAGAAAATTAGCCACTGCCTTGTTTAGTGGCAGTGCCACTCTGGCCAAGACCTCTGCAATGAGGATATCTACCATTGGGTCTGTATCCTCCATGACCTCCTCAGCCTGGACACCCAGGTTGCTCGCCAGCCTTCTGAGCAACTCCTGGTATATCCTTGCATCCATGGCAGGCATGGGTGACGAAGGATCTGCCAGGGCCTCATCAGAAGACGGTGAGGAAGAGTCCCTGATCAGCAAGTGCCACTGTTGTATCCCCACCAATAGAGGTGGGCCTGGAGCTGCCCCCTGAACTGCCGTTCTCTCACCCTCTGTAAGTGGTCTGTCCGCCTGCTTTTGCAGGCTATTTCTGCTCTCTGATGTTGGGGCCCTTGGAAGTGGTGTGGCTGAAAAAGTGCCCCTGGAATAGGTACCAGTAAAGACCAGTCTTGAAAGTATGGGGCCCTGGGCCTGATGGTAGGCCCATGGTGTCCAAAAGGGCCATTGGGCATTCTCCATGGACATTCTCCTGCAAGTCCAGGCTAGCCGCCCATGCAGAGCTTAACTGATGCCCCACTGGCTCAGGAGCATCAAGGCATTGAGGGGGCAGTGGGGTTTCAGAGTGTCCCTCCTGGTGTCACACACTGTGCCTGTGACAAGAGGGGGATCTATCCCCATGCGTCCTCTTCTTCGGCACCAACCATTGAGAACAGTGCTGTGAAGAGGAGCCTTTGGTTGGTGCTATCGAGGGCCTTGGTGAACCCTTGGCCTCACGCACCGAGCCGGGTGTGCTCTGGACCACCAGTGCTGGCTCCAGTGTTGCGGGCTGGAGAGCCGATTCCATCAGGAGGAGCTTCAGCCTGGAATCTCTCTCCTTCTTAGTTCTGGGCTTAAAGCCCCTACAAATCTTGCCACTGTCTGCAAGGTGGCCTTCTCCCAGACACTTTAAACAAGCCCTGGTTCCGGCTTCGGGATCGCAGCAGGGCAAATGTTTCAAGCACTTAGAACAGGGCTGAAGCCGTGCAGCCCAGGCACCTCAGCTCCCCGCCCCCCCCACACCCAAAAGGGGAGATGAAGTGGGAACTCCGGCTCTGACTATACTATTTACTAACTACCTGCTAACTACTGCAAACACAAAAACAATGAACAACACCACAAGAACTTTCCACAAAATGAGCTGAGGGTAGACCTGAAAACCAAGCCAAGAGCATTCCAACAACAACCGACACAGGTGGTAAGAAGGGACTGAGGGGGGTGGAGGGCCAGCAGGGCTTTATATGAGCTGATATATCGGTGCCATTCCAGGGGCCCCATGGCTGGCCCAATGGGTACCGCTGAGGGAAAAAGCTTCCAACATTCGTGCATGTGGTGCACATACACCTCTATGAGCAAGCACTTGAAGAACAGTGGGGTCCACACCAGTGATGACTTTGATGGGCTGTAAATGTAACTGACCAGATCCTGACCCTGGGTTTGCTTCCTGTGTGCAACACTGACAGCACAAAGTGGACAGAAAGCCAGTTTAGCTACTTTATTGGAGCTTCCTCCGTATAAGGAAATTCCTGGGAAGTGATAGGAGCTGGTGCATAGCTGCTGTGATCTCTACATACCTCCATCAGCCTTGACATAGAGAGGGTGGCCGGAGCACAGCTGTGTTCCATCCATCTCTGGCTGTTGGGATAGGCCCAGAGAGTATGTTTACACAGCAAAGAAAAACCTCATGCCCCAAGCCAAATGACTCGGGCTTGTGGGGCTCAGGCTGTGGGGCTGTTTCATTGTGGTGTGGACTTCCAGCCTGAAGCCCAGGCTCTAGGACCCTGCAGGATGGGAGGTTCCCAGAGCGTGAGCTCTAGCCAGAGCCCAGAAGTTTACATAGCAATCAATCGGCCCCACAGCCCAAGTCCCATGAGCTTGAGGTTTTTCTTTGCTGTGTGGACACAGCCTTAGAGTAGAGACCATCACCTCTGGTGCTACTCAGAGCAAATCTGAGACTGCTCTAAGTTGCTCCTCAGAAATGGATCAGGCCTTGGGGGCATGCCAAGCGCGGAAGAGCTTAGTCCTGGGGTCTGACTGTGACCTTAAGCATCCTTGTATTCATACCTGACCTAGTATTGTAATAATATTTTTACAAAATATGCTTTGTGAGGTGTCATTTGAAAACATAACTCACTGATCATTAATATTCTTGATGTATGTATGATATGTATTATTGATAGTTATTATTAGGACATATGCTGAAATGATTACTAAAATATGTTTAAATCAAGCATGCCAGGGAGTTAGTAAGCAGACAAGGAAGTGTTTTCCCCACCTTAGAGTTACTTCCAAAGTACTTTGAAAGACAATGAAAATGCATTAACATATCAGTTAAACAGATTCATCAAGCTTGCAAGGGGTGAAGGCAAACCTACCACTAACAAGAGGGGGGAAAGACAGCAGGAGAGAGAAGTTTGGTCTGAGTTTTACATTTGAAAGAATGCATAGCAAAAGTTTGCTGGTCTATAAAGAGAAAGGGCTGAGTGAACCTCAACTGATAAGAAACTGAATCCACTCGTTTTATGTAATATTACTGTATTATAAAAGTGTATAGAGTAAGAGCTTGCCTGAAAGCTAATGACACATTGACAATTAATATCATTGTGAAATATCTGTATTAACACTCTATCAAAAATTGTGGATACTTAATGATATTTGGATGTACAGTTTTCCAAAACAGGAGCAAATATCACCTTTCTTCTATCAGAAACAATGGAAGCCCCATTTACATTGAAAACAAAAAGAGGGATGGGATGCTCACAGGAAGAGAAGAAGAGCATGAGGTCATCCTTCCTCTTGAAACAAGTTAACTGAACTTTGGAAGAAATTAAACCAAGAATAGAAGCCATCTTTGGCACCCATCACTAGATAGACTCAAAGGAACAGAACTCTTACACTCTGAGAAAGATGGGTCCTTCAACTGAATATAGATGGGAAATCTGCTTAGACAAAGATCTTTCACCTAAGAAGACAAAGAATAAAACCTGTATCTTTATAGATTAAGTTTTAGACTTTCAGATGAGTGCTTTCTCTTTTGATTTACTTATATTCGTTTCAAACTTATTCTTTTTAGTATGCATCATTTAACTTGTGTTCTATAGTTCTGATGTTAAAACTGTCAACTGGTTAAATGCTAGAGCTTAACCAATTAACTGTTTTAACTTAGGTCCCATCACTCGGCCCCACCATGGCTGCAGCAAGTGGGGTCCTGATGCCCTGCCTGACCGCCCCTCTGCTGCTGGAATGCTCTGGCCCCGTGTGGCTGGTCACTGGCAGAGTTAACTGCCAGGAGACGGTTAACTAGTAAGCATACCAATTAGCTTCTTGCTTACCAGTATGCTTACTGGTTAACTGTTTAACATCTCCATTCTGGCATTAGTAAATTGGTTTTATTCTGACTCTAAACCAACTTAGTGTTTTGTTTAAAGGGAAGGCTTGTAATGGGCTCTACAAATCTCATATTGAGCATACACAGAAGAGGAAGGAAAACTTCTCCTGTTTGCAAGCAAGCAGGTTGATCACACCTGGCCACAGCTGCCAATCATGAAGGCAGGCACCCACAGCTGTAGTCAATAAGAGAAACACAACTTGCTATAAACAAGAGAGGACAGAAATATCAAAGACCTGAAACAGCAAAGGGGCCACACACCTGCCCCAGTCTCCTTCCACAAATATAACCAAGAGACTCTGGCTGACTCTAGACTCAATTAGAAATGAGGGCCCAAATACCATCCTGATCAGGGACAAAGGAAGGTCAGTCAGAAGCAGCAGGTGTCCAGCCAAAAAATTACACCAGGAGCCAGTGACAATGTAGTGAAAGAAGTGGGGATTGTGCAGTTGACCATCCGTGCAAAACAAAAAAAACCAAACCAAAACAAAAAAAGTTAAGCCAAAAACAAAACAAAACAAAACCTCCTCTATGTTCTTCCATATACACCAGAGAATTGTGGATGAGGTGAATCAGTTCCTGAAATACCTGGCCAACTCACAAACCCAACAACAACAAAACCAACTGCAGATTGAACAGATGGCATCCCATCAGTGCCAGCTGTTACAATGCGTGGCAGACCAAGTAGCTGCCATTCCCCCTCATACTCTTGTACCTATGGGAAACATGTCCCCCTTAATTCAGGAAAGAGGGCAGAGGGTTCCACCACTGGATGAACAGGGAATCTCACAACACACTGACCACAGAGAAGTTAAAATGCCCCCTCTCCCCACTGGCTTTTGGATGTTACCCTTCTTAATGTCTGATTTGTGTCCATTTATTCTTTTGTGCAGAGACAGTCCAGTTTGCCCCATGAACATGGCAGAGGGGTGTTGCTGGCACATAGACTCATAGACTTTAAAGTCAGAAGGAACCATTATGATCATCTAGTCTGATCCCCTGCACAATGCAGGCCACAGAATCTCACCCACCCAGTCCTGGAATAATCCTCTCACCTATATCTCAGATATTGAAGTCCTCAAATGATGGTTTAAAGACCCCAAGATGCAGAGAATCCTCCAGCAAGTGATCCGTGCCCCATGCTACAGAGGATGGCATATGTTACATTAGTAGATGTGCACGAGAATGAGCCTTTGATGGTATCGCTCATGTGGTTAGGTCCTGTGATGGTGTCACCAGGATAGATGGACAGAGTTGGCAATGGGATTTGTTGCAGTCCCATCTCTGTATCTTTTTTCTTTCTTTCTTTGGCCTTGTCTACACTGGTATGTTTGGTTGCCAAAAACTGCCTTTTGTTGACAAAATAATGAGAGCATGCACAGTGCAATGCAACTTTTCTCAGGGGAGGAGAGAATAGTTTTGGGGACAAAAAAACTTCCATCTCTGTGAAAGACTTTTGTCTTTTCCCCTTAGGGTTGCCAGGTGTCCAGTATTGACCTGGACAGTCGGGTATTTTCGCCTCCTGTCCAATAAAAAAAATTCAGAAAATACTGGACACCTAAAATGTCTGGTATTTTCTGATTTTTTTTTCCCTGCCAGGAGGCAAAAATACTGGACACCTGGCAACCCTACACACACTCAGCAACCAGGCCCAGCCCCTGGACTCCCGCTTACCTGGTTCCGCAGGGAAGCTGTCTTCTGGCTCGGATCAGGAAAACAAGATGGCCACCAGCAAAGAGCCTCAAAGGCTTTTCTTAAAGGGGCCATGCGGTTTTATTTTTTAATTTTTTAATTTCTTTTGTTTAATAACTCTTGGGGTCCTTTTTTTTTGCTCAACAACTTTGGTCTCTCCCTTTTTTTTTTCTCAACAGAATTTTTTTCCTGGTGGGTTTTTTTTGGGGCGGGGGTATTCGGTATTTTTAGTTAAACCATCTGGCAACCCTATTTCCCCTTCCTTTACTGTCGACAAAGAGCCAGTGTGGACTCTGTTGTTTGTTTTGTCGTGAGAACTGGTTTCCGCCAGTATCCCACAATGCCTGCCCTAATGGCTGTGCTCAGTGTTTTGTGATCTCTGCTGCCCTCCAGGCATGCGCCCCTCCCCTCTCAAAGTTCCAGGAAGTATCTGACAGCTGAGTGAGCTGCTCCATTTGGGAAATAAACAAAAAGAGCAAATCATTGGCCTGTTCCTGTTCTGCCCAGCACTAGGAACACAGCAGCAGGCAGAAGGCTACTGCAGGAGGAAGGCTGGAGAGACTGTTGTGCTGCTTTGACATTCCACAGCATGGAGAGCTCTCAGAACGACTTGTGATGCTACTCCTAGCAGCTGAGAAGGCTGTGGGAGAACTCAGAGAGAATCCCAAGAAATGCGGGGATCAGCTGTGCCCTCCCACAACGCTGCGCTGTGGGATGCTTATCACATTACTTTGTTCTGTCTGTGGACAGGGTAACTAGCAATGTGGCCACAAAATGTCAACAATGGGAGACAGAAAAAAAAGTTTGAGCAGTTTTCACTTTTGCCAACTCTTGCATGTCAATAGCCCTTTTGTCATTAAACCTTCCCAGTGTAGATACAGCCTTTCTGTCTGTCTTTCTTTTTCTCTTCGGCATCTGAGGAAGTGAGTTGTAGCTCACAAAAGCTTATACTCTAATGCCCTAATGAATGTTAGCCTTTAAAGTGCCACCGGACTCGTTTTTGCTGAAACAGACTAATATGGCTACCTCTTTGAAACCCCTCAATTGATTGTTTCTGTGTATAGGCAATTCAATAAATTTCTGGAGTCCCATAAAGAATGACAATAATATCTATTTGGAAAAAATATCCATAACAACATGAAGACATAGATGAGAAAGCTTGGTGGAAAAATCAAGATTTTATGAGAGACATGGACAATCACATTACATTTTTCTATTATATAAAGAATTCACTATTGAATCAAGAGAATTGATCACGGAAAAATTTACTGCCATAACATCCATCAAACTCCAAGGGCATATCCCATAGCTTCTCTTGTTCTCCATCCTGTAATCTAATAGCAAGGTATTCCTTTAATCCATGTGCTTATTTATCAATACAAAAAAACAAAAAACAAAAAGAACCATTACAAATAGCAAAAAAGTTCATAGCACTCTAAATAATGGCTCTTAGTACATTTATTGAGGAATGTGTGAGGAAAGGAAGCAGATCTGCCATGCATCTGGAATGGCAAAACATATTACTTCACATCTGTGGATTTAATAAAATCTGACTTTCCACCAAGCTTTAATTTAGGAAAACCATATTTTTCCAAGAGCTGAAGGCTCATAACAGGCTGGTATACAGCCTATAAAAACAGCTACAAAGATTTAGGATCAAATTGCCAGAAGACTATGAGCCTAATTTTGAAATGATGTATGAAGAAAATTACTTCCAAACATGTAAAGGAAAAGGTCTCCCTCACCACTTGATAAATTAAGCACTCTATAAGTCTTACACACAGTTGTAACATGTATAAAGTAACACTATGGGAAGATGTGCAATCTGGATCTGTCAATGGAGGTAGATGAAGACTAAATGGGGCCCAGATTCACCTGGTTTCAGGATGTCCTCTTATAATTTCCCATAAGAACATAAAAATGCTGCCAGGTCTTTCAGCTGATCTCAGTGGTACCTATTGTGGGGCAGAGAGCCAGGCAAACTCTGTTCTCTGCACAAATGAATGAAGATTTTCTCATATATATACATACACATACACACGCTCTCATTAGGTATCCCTCGAACTTATTGCTTTGCATTTAGCTAGGTCAGGGGTGGCCAACCCATGGCTCACGAGCCACATGCGGCTCTTCACCCCTGAAAGTGCGGCTCGTGAAGCCTCCCCCGTGGCTCACGAAGCCGCCCCATGCGCCCCTACAAACGGCCCCCAGCCCCTAGCCTCCCTGTGCTCACTGGGTACAGGGGAGCCGTCTGGCGTGGCAAAATGGCATCGGCAAGATGGCGGCGGCTGATGGGAGCCCGATGTGACCAAAAAGCGTAACCTGTGGTTTTTAAAGGGGCAACGTCCTTTTTTTTTGTGTGTGTGTGTATGTTCAACAATTCTGGTGCAGCTCTTGTCATTTTTTCTGCCGCTGTTTTGGCTCTCTTTGCTTAATGGGTTGGCCACCCCTGAGCTAGATAATAGCACGATTATCTTTATATATAAATTTCTAGCAATTATAGGACCAGATCTTTAACTAATATAAATGCAAAGATCCATTGATTTCAACTTTAATTGAAGTTAGGTTCCTCACTAGGCATCAACATGTTAAAATATACACTGCATTCTTTACATGACACTTTTCAAGGTATTAGTTAAAACATGTTGGCTAACACCTTTTTCTGACATCACATCTTTAAACCCTTGTCATTCTCCATCTCCCCTTGTTACATTTTCAAACAAGCATTTCTGCTTTATCCCTGAGGCTCCTCCTGAGGCTCATGGCTCTTCCCCAGCAATGGGGGGCCCATGCTAGTGTTCCAGCCCCCCTCCCACCCCACTATGGGGCTGGAACACACAAAATCTATTAGGATGGGCCCCTCTAGGCTCTCCTGTGTGAGGGGAATATGGGGAGGGTCTTTCTTCTCAGTCAGGGGCCATGTCAGTGACGGTTTGTTTTGTACTATTATTATTTATTTGCTTCTCACTTGTGTGCAGCCCCCTACTGATTTTTGTGGGTCAGCAGCCCCCGACCCAAAAGAGGTTCCCCACCCCTGCTGTAAACCCAGCCTTACCACGAGCCCTCCAGGGGAACAAGATAATGTGCCCCTTTCACAGCTTATGGGAGAAATTCAGTGCTGTTTACATGCAAACTTGATTTAAATTAACTAGTGCAGGAAAGTAAAGTAATCCCAGATCCTGGTGTGACCTGCTGTTCATTGGCTGGCACAACTGGTGTATAACTGACTGTCAAGCTGTTTTGTGTCCACTTGGTTGAGGGCTTTGTGATGAGGGATATAAAAGAGTAGTCGATTAGTCAACGTCAGAGGCAGCAAGGGGGAAAGCAGGAGCTGGTGCTGGGGGGAGCCTGCTTAAAACTTCCCTCCAGCACAGTCTCCACGATGCCACTTGCTCCCCTCCCCTCCCCTTCCCCCGCCCTGCGCTGTTGCCTCTATCGGAAGCAGCAATGCAGGGGGGCCAGGGGAGGCTGGTCTGGTAGCAGCCCCTGTCCACAGGGGGTCCCAGCTCTCCACTGGGCCCCCCCATGGACAGGGGCTGCTGGACCCAGCACGAGCCGGGACTAAGCAAGCCTGGCTCAGTACCAGCTTGTCCGGGTCCAGGAGCTACCCCTATTACAGCTCTGCAGTTTAAATGTAGTAGAAGCTGGGTTGCCTGAGTGCTTGGCTCTTACTACATTTAAACTGCAGAGCCGTAGGAGGGGTAGCTCCTTCTAAGTGCCTTCCCTTATCGACTAATCGTGTGGTCGATACACATTGTATCAACTACACGATTACCCAGTTATTGGCCTCTTAACATCCTTATTTGTGATCTACAATGCTCAACCCCGATAAAAAACTTCCTAGATCTTTCAGTATCAATCACTGAGATACTCAACATAAACAAAGCTGGAGGTGAGTTTTATTATTCTACCAGGCCATATGCGTGCAATTATGTTGCATCCCCTGGGTCCTGATAAGTGTTGTGTAGTGTTTTACTATGCCCTTTCCCCTCATCAGCTCAAAAGTATATTGTATTTATATATTTTCTCTTTGCACCTGAAAGGAGCAATAAGATATGCAATATAAGCCTGTGATAAAATTTGCAATATGTAATAAATGGAATGTACCAACTGGAGAGGTAATGTCATTTTTTTTATTTTTGAAAAGTCATGAAAACATAATGTACATTCCAGTGAACCCTTTGGGACTTGAAAATACTTATTAATGTACTAAAATGTGTCAGAATTATATGGAATATGATTTTTCCACATTTCCATTACAGTATGGGAAGGTAGTTAGTTTGTTTCATTTTTAATGCACTGAATTATTACAGAAAGAATTAGTATGCTAAATAAGAGGCTTCCGTTGGAATACAACACTATATTTTAAATGTTGCTAACAACTGCTAACAGCCAAGTTTAAATACTGCAAATATAGGTTGGTTCTGGGAAAAGAAATTCAGTTTTCTTTCACAAAAGGTATATCACTAATAATGAACTCAAAATATAATAGTAAATGCTTTCTTCCCAGATGTCTTCAATAAGGACAAGGATATCAAGCTGTGCCAATCTAAATGAAAGACTCTAAAAGAGTGCTGCTAGAGTGAGATTTTAAAGCTCATAGAAACACCCCACAAAAATCATTCTTCAAAGAAGGATGTGCTATTAAAAACTGGTTTTAATTAATGCAAAACAATATTATATTTAGAGCATATCGTAGTCTGGGCTTTCTCCTGATCAGGGAGACTTGGCAGCACAGTGAATGCTTTTTATATTTTGGGTTTTTTGTAAAAATGCACACACAGAATTTTATTGCCTTTTTTGGATATTAAACAAGCAAACAATTATAAACTGAGCTGCAGCAGTGGATAATTCCTGTTTGCATGCCAAGCAGCTCCTGCATTAGATCAGTGTGTGATAGCACTGCCATTAACAGAGTCTGTGACAGTTTATTGTAACAATTTGTAAACTATTTCTCAGAAGTTTATAAAAATGCTTATCACCAGTGGGAAAGCTATTGCAAACACTATTCCAAGGACCTCTTTGTATTACTGGATTTTAACCCTTTGGACAGTCTTCTATTTAAAAATAAAACTAAAAGTACTTTTCAGACCCAAGTTTATCAGTGGAGGGGCTAGAGAGGATCAGGTGAGAAAGGAAAAGTTCAGTATTATCAATGTATTGCAGGCAGAGTACCATTTTCATTCGCACTGTCTGAAAATCAGTCCTTGCATTGGCCTCATGCTCATTCACAAGGGAAAACTTCATTTGTTGTTAGGAAAGGTGAAGGAAAGCAAAATGTTAACTGCAGGGCAAGCACTTTGAATTCACATTATAAAAGTTAACATGGACATAGCATGCATTATCACAGCAGTCTTATCTCTGTTACTATATTTCACAATTTTCTCAATAAAAGACTTCAGTTTTAGGGGTTTACTTTGTAAGTGAGTATTATCGAAGTGCTCTTTTCTTTCACATTTTAAAGATTAATTCTTTGGAAATCATTTCCCCCTCTCTGTAGATATTGAAAAGAAAATTATTAATAATAGATATTCATATACATGAGCACATCAAACTAAAAATGAAATGATCTTGATACGGTCAAAATGCAGGGGAGCTGTGCCAGAATTTGTATCACTGTTTCTGACATTCAAAGATACCACCTACAAGAGGAATTTACTCACCTTATTGAATAATGATGGTTCTTCAAGATGTATGTCTGTATGGGTGCTCCAATGGGACAAGGTGTGTTTGTGTCCCTGCACTGCTGATTGGAGAACTTTTGTAGCAACCTCCATGAGGTCCACACATGCGTGGTTCTCCCCCCTCCTCTCTCCTCCCCTTTGTGGTCTGCCATAAGGGATTGCATGGGCAAACCCACCTTAATTCCTTCTCTACCACAGAGTCCATGATAAGAGTTCTGAAGTAGGGAGGAGGAGGAGGGGTTGTGGAGCATTCATGGGGGGAACATCTCGAAGAACCATTGTTACTGCACCAAGTGAGTAACTTCCTCTTCTTCTTCTTCGCATAGTGTCCCTATAGGTGTTCCACTCCAGGTGGCTCCTGAGTTGTATTCCCAACAGGAAACTGGGGCTTCAGAGTCAAGTCTACAATGGATGATAATACTGCAGTGCCAAATCTAGTGTCAGCAGCAGATTCCCCCAGGAATACAGTATTCTGCAAAGGTACATGCAGATGTTCTGGAGATTTTCAGGATGGAGACATTCTTGAAGAGGGCAACCAAGGAGGAAACTGACCTCACTGAGTGTGTACAGCAGTGGTCTCCACCTTTTTAATCACAAGATCACTTTTTCAATGTAAGTGCAATGTAAGATCTACCTCAAACCCAAATATACTTGCCCCACTTCCTTCCTGTCCTTTCTTTGAGGCCTTGCCCTCACTCCACCCCTTTTCCAAGGCCTCACCCTGCTCACTCCATCCCCCTTCCTCTCCCATCCTCACTCACTTTCACCAGGCTGGGGTAGGGTCTTGGGGTGCAGGTTCTGGTCTTGGCCTAGGAGTCTGGAGTGTGGGAGGGGCTCCAGGTTTAGCCCAGGCCAGGGGATTGGGGTCCAGGAGGGGTTTCAGGGTTCAAGCTCTGGGAAGGAGTTTGGGTGCAGGGGAACTCACATCTGAGGCAGGCGGTTGGGTGTAGGAGGAGGTTCAGGGCTGGGACAGGGGTTCAGGAAGCAGGCATTGGCTGGGCACTGTTTAACTGACACTGCTACTGGGTGGTGGAGCGGTGGAGTTAAGGCAGGCTTACTCCTACCCTGGCCTTGCACCATTCCTGAAAGCAGCTGGCATGTACAGCAATAGTTCCATGATGCCATGTGCTGCCCCTCATCCACAGGCACTGAGCCCACAGCTTCTACTGGCCACGATTCCCCGTTACTGATCAGTGGGAGCTGCAGGAGTGGTGTCTGCAGGCAAGGACAGCATGTGGAGACCCCCTGCTCTGCCTCTCTCAGGGGCTGCAGGGACATGCCAGTCACTTCCAGGAGCAGCAATTACCACAGGGATAATGACTCCAGCCATGACAGGTTAGCCATTTTAGAACTTACTACTCAACAAATTACTTTTAAGCATAAGAGAGAAATGAAAATTATGAAATGCACAGACCCGTAAAAAACCAAAAATAACTCACTTTGCAAGCAGTAAAAGATGTAATAACCTCCTCCCGCCACACACATATATGTTGGGTCAGGAGATGAGAGTGAAGGACAGTGAGTGTGTGTGTGTGAGAATGACAGACACACACAATATGTGAGAGTGGCAGAGATTTGCATTGTCAAGCTCCCTCCATCCCCTTCTCTCTGTGTGGAGATAGGGTACAGAAGTGGGGGGAGGAGGAACAGTCTGACATCAGTGCCCCCACCTCTCCCTCCCAAACCCTGCACAGCATGCAGGAGGCTCCCGGGGGCCGGGAGAGGCAGCTCCAAGACAGAGGGCAGGAGCAGCATGACAGTGGTTGGAGGTGCAACGGAAGTGCCAACGCTTGACAGCTTTCTGGCCAAACCAGGCAGGCTCACCTGTCAGAGGCTCCAAGATCTACTGGTAGATCCCAATCTATTGGTTAGTGACTACTGGTGTACAGACTGCACATGAAAGAACTAAACTGAAAGCCTGATAACAGTGTTTGAGGCGTCTTAAGCCCTATTTAGAGAGTCTCTAGGTTGCAATCCCTGCACTGATAGACTATCCGCAATAGAGAGAAAAAGCCTAGGAGATTTCCTCAAAGTCCAAGTAGAAGGCCAGGGCTCCCTTCCATCAAGTGTGTGTGTAGAATGGTTTCCCTATTACCCTGGTGAGGTGATAAAGGCTGGGAGGCGAATGAGCTGGTTCATGTGAAAAGCCCAGGTCATATTAGGGATGAACTTCAGGTGTGGTCTGAGCATAACTTGTCAGGAAAGAACACTGTAAAGGGGAGGAATGTTCGCCATAAGGGCTGCTATCTCCCCTAACCTTCTCGTTGAGGTAATGGCAACCAGAAATGCCATCCTCATTGAAAGGTGCATGAATGAACAAGTGGCCGTGGGTTTGAATGGTGGACTGGTCCTTTTAATACTGAATTCAGGTCTCACATCTACCACTTCCCCCGTATCCACAAGACTTGTTATCCTATCAAAGGAAGCTATCTGGTTTGTTGGACATGATTTGTTCTTTATACATACATGCTGACTGTTCCTTATCACCTTATCTTCCAGATGTTTGCAAATGGATTCCTTAATTATTTTCTCTATTATCTTTCCTGGTACAGAACTTAAACTGATGGTTTTTAATTCCTAGGGTTGTCCTTATGTCCCTTTTTATTATCATTGGGCACTATATTTGCTCTTTTCCAGCCTTCTGGACTCTCTACCGTCTTCCATGACTTTTCAAAGATCAGAGGAGTGACAGAGGAGGTTCTGAAAATGGGATCCCCAGGCAGATGTTTGCTGGGTCCGTCTACCAGTTTAAGGATTGTTTGACCTTGGGGAGAAGTGATAATGTCCCCACCCCCCCCGGCAAGGTGTCTTAGTTCAGCCTGTAAACCACACTGAACCATGACTGGAGGCATCTCATGCAAAGTCTGGCATGAGCTATCACAGATGTGCTCAGGATCATGTGTCTCAGAAGCTGGAGGCAATGTCTGGTTTACACTGTCTCTTTGAGTGTGGAGAGACTAAGGAATCTGTGTTGTGGAATCAGTGCCCTTGTTTGAAGAGAGTCAAGATTGTATCCCATGGATTCTAATCACGGTACTTGGGCTTAATGGCCATTTTTGTGCATTGATTTGTAGGCCCAAGCTTCTGAGTAAGTCCGCAGTCATATGGGTAGCCTGCCAAACTTTGCTGAGGGAGTGCTCCTAGAGGAGACTATCATCCAGCTAAGGATACATCATGATTCCTACATGGGCCATCGCTATTGAGAGGATCTTGGGAGTACTTGGTATTGGTAGCGGATCTGTCCTGAGATATAATCTGTGGGATGACCAGTTTGGTGCCCCAGGGAGGCTGGGCCATGCTGCTGTTCCTGTGTGTACAAAGGGAATACATGTTGCACTCCTAGAATGCACAATGCAATGGTCATGTCCCCCTCGGGCTCATGAAAGAGTTGTGTCAGCCTGTTATTATTACTATTCACTATAGAAAATGATCTCCCTCTCTTAATAGCAATGGTTTTCAAACTATGGGTCACGACTCAGTACTGGGTTGTGGAATGTTGGGCACTGGGTCTTATTGCTGCAGGGGATCAGGCGAGCAGTGGGGTTGGTATGGCCGGCTGCCTGCCTTTCCTGGCACTGCAGACTGCGCTGTGCCCCAGAAATGGCCGGCATCAGGCCAGGCTCCTAGGTGGGGGAAGGGAAAAGTGCACAGGGCCCCACATACTGCTCATGCCCTGAGCATTAGCTCCACGCTCCTATTGGCTGGAAACCTGCAGCTGGCTGCTTCTGGGGTGCAACATGGTCTGCGGTGCCAGGAGAGTCATGAAGCTGCCCTAACACCTCTCCTACACTGCTGACTGGGAACTGCTCACGGTAAGCCCCTCCTGGCACCAGCCCTGACATCCCCAAAGCTGGAGTCCCCTCTGACACCATAAAGCTCTCCTCCTCAGCCCCACTGTGGAGCCCACACTCTAGATAAGTTATGGTGGGTCGCAGGAATCAATAATTTTCTTCAACTGGGTCATGAGAAAAAAAGTTTGAAAATCACCGTTCTATAGTATCTATATAGAAAACTAGGGTACAGGAATATTATTGTAATGCTAATGCCAATAAGACTGAATAGGAAGCTTCTTCTGTTCACTTGAAGTTCAAATTAAAATTCATATCCAAGAGAGAAAGAGAAAGAAAGAACAAAAAAAATCATCTGATACTTAAGAATGTGCTAAAATAGTACTAAGTCAGGGATAAACCCACAGAAGACAGAGTATCGTGAGCCAAGGGCATGGTATCTGATCTGATTTGTCTAGACACTGCAGCCAGCATGTATAACTTATCCGGGAATTTCAACACCATTTCTAATGTATATACCATACTATATGCTGCAATGCCTAGAGATAACAGGAGGAGTTAAGGACACTGTAACAATCTTGTCTCAGAAATTCCTGAGACGTGAGTTTCTCTGGTTGCTAATGTGTTTTAAACTTTTCATAGTTTCTTTTTTAATCTCTTATTTATACAGGTAACAAAAAAGCATGTGGTCAGTCACCCGATATGGAATTCCTAGGTCTAGATCTAATCTAGGAAAGATACAATTCTTTCCATGCCGCAACCCGTATTCCAAATGATTTGAATATGTGTCCTCCTTTCACCTTCTGCTGTCCATGAAGCTCAGCTCTGCATGATATATCTGAGCAGCACATTAGCATGTTGTCTCTTTAAAGGTCTCTTTAGGTACAAGACACAGGCATGGTCAACATAGACAGGGCAAATATCAATTAATAACAAATAATGAAAATAAGAATAAGCAAAAATGTCCTCTGTTTATCAAGGTTCACAGCTGCAGAGAAGTTCAGAGCAAGCAAAATGCCATTCAAAAGAATAAGTAGATGAATTAATCCCTATTCCTTTGTTTATTCCCTCCTGTCCCACCACCCCAGGCCAGAATTCTCTCCTGCACCCAAACACCCTCCCAGACCCTGCACCCCATTCCCCCTGCCCAAGTCACCACCCACACCCTCTGCAGTCTGCACCCCCTTTTCACCTTCTCCCAGATCACAGCTTCCTCCCAGTGACCCTCCCCCAGGCCAGAATCTTCTCCTGCACCCATGCCCCCTCCCTGACCCAGGTCACAACCCCCTCCTTTGCCCAAACTCCCTCTCAGATCCTACACCATCTCACACCCCTGTTCCTTACCCCATGTACCCTTCTGCGCCCAACCTCCATCCTAGACCCTGCACCTCCTTCACAGAAAAGTGCGGCCCGTGACCACTTTCCAAAATCTTGGAGTGCCCCCCCCCACCCCCAAAAAAAATTATTGCCCACCCCGACCTACATGCATGAATGGCTGAAAGGCAACCCGCACTGCTGATCTAGTTTTTGGCTGACGGATATTTAAATTGTATTTGATCTTAAGAAACATTAGGTTAGAAGTGGGCTGTGCCCACGAAAGCTCATGATACCATTTACATGTTTCGTTAGTCTATAAAGTGCTACCAGACCATTTGTTGTTTTTTCTGTAACAGGCTAACTTGGCTACCCTGAAGCTGTAGGAATATAGAGTGGTTGGGTTTGAAATTGTAAGGAAAAGTTATTTAGGTTAAAAATGCTACTATGATCTGACATAGAGCACCGAGATGACTTGCTTTTCTTTTTTTAAAATCATTTTCATTTTAAAAACAGGGCAAATATTTAACTTATTATGAAATGTTAGAAGTGCCACTCGATGAGTTTCTGTAGCATTTCAGAATCCAAGCGTGATCACATAACGTAAGTTTCCTTAAAATCAAGTTCACTGCTGAGTTGAAACACATTTCCTGTTTCCAAACAAAACAGAAGTGTGCCCAGTACTCATAACTTTCTGAGGAAAGTTTTCTGGAGAGCAAATTTAAAACAAGGAAAGCATCAGTATTCTTTCCTCTCTAGAACAGAGTTTGTCTTTTAAATAAGCTTCCAAACCCAGACACACACATTGGCCTAAATAATATCCCATTTAAAGTTTGACACCAAGCAAACTGATGTAGACTCTGGCCCCAATAATTCTTGAAACAATGTTTAAAATTGTTTTCAAATAAAGTAATGGCCAAATATGGTGGTAAAAAGGCCCCATGTACTCTATAAATGTGTTTATGCTCTGAGCTTAATCAAAGCAAAAGCCTGATCATTTTATATTATGTTTTGATTTTGCCTATGACAAATTAATGATATTAATGAGTCATGTTTACATCCATGCTGGGTTTCCTTTCCCCTGCTGTTTCAGAATTTCTGACGTGGAGGGTCATTTCAGCCAAAGTCAAACTCAGCCCAAATCACAAAGCGTTGTCAGTTTTAGGTCAACATTTTGCATGTTGTCTACTCACCCCTATATAATGGCCACAACTTTGTTTAGGTAACGGAACCTTCTGTGAATCTCAGTGAACCTGGCCCAAACTTATAGGCATGTTCCTCAAAAGACCCATGTTAAAAGTATGAGTAATGGGTCCTCAGCACCTCTCAGGACCAGTCCCCAGGTTTGTAATGAAATCCAAACCCAGGCCTGCCTCAGCAGGTTTCATTTCAAAAGGTTCACCCCAGAGCTCCAATTGAATTGTAACATGATTTGTACCCACACAACAGGATTCCATGTTACAATTGTGTTTATAGAGGTTGTTGTAAACCCAACAGTACCAAGCAGCAGTCTCTGGTGTACAGTTTTTGCTAACAGTGATGTTTTCAAAGAAGTCTGAGCGGTGGGTTGGAGGAAGGAAAAGCCATGGAGGAGCTCAGTTTTTGAGCACCATCCCTGTCTGTTTTATTTATAGAGCAGGATCTTGGTTCCTTCCTATTTAGGTATGAAGAAAAACAAAGGGAAGGAGAAAGAGAGGGAGAGTTTTACAAACACCAATACTTTCTTTCTTCATAAAATTAAAGCAAGAATACAAGACAGGCATGTTTGGATTTAAGCATGCCCCTGAACTGGGCCCTATTCTGCATTCTTTGTGAACCCAGTGGATCCTAATCCGCAGGTGCTCTAAATCAACATAGCTCTATTGAATCAACCTGCATCCCAAGCTTTGCAGTATTGTACTAGTGGATGAGACAACTACAGTTTGAACCTCTCTAGCACTCTCTGGTCCGGCAATATCCATGCTCCAGCATTAATTTAGTTAGCCAGATGTCCACTTATCATGGGTGAGGCCAAGTTTCCCACGGTCCCATAAAGTTTGCTTACAGACACCAGTCCTGGCTCTCAGTGTTCTGTGCTGTCACTTAGCTCTAATTTACCCCTAAATGTCTTCTAAGAGTCCAGTAAGTAGTGGAAGTGTTGGTAATGCTGCTAGACAATATTGACCTCCCATGGTCCAGCAAATTCTCTGGTTTGACACTGGGCAGGCCCCGAGGATGCTGGACTAGAGAGGTTCCACCTGTAGTGAAACTGATTAAACTCTTCCTATATAACACAAAATGAACTAATCAGTTTCATTTAATTGTTGAAGCTGAGTAGCAAGCGCAGTGAGTAAGCAAAATAGCAGAAATGGTGGAAGTTTTCACTTTCCGCTGTTTCTAAGGGCTTATTAGTAAAGATCAAGATTATAAAAAAATAAGTAGTTGAGATACCTGAAGAAGGGGGCCTGATTTTGGGAAAGAGGTAAGCACCCGTCCTCTGAAAAACAGGGCCCCTAAAGCGCGTGTCAAGTTAGGCACCACAAAAGCTCATGATCCTATATATTTGTTAGTCTCTAAGGTGCCACAGGACTACTTGTTTTTCCAAAATCACTAGTCATTCCTGAAAATCTTGGCAAAACACTGCTAGGGCAACTTTTTTTTAATGTTATCTGGTTTTCCAGTCTTACAATTTCCTCGTCCAGATGCACAATCAGCTTTAACTTTGAATTCCCCCTATATCAGCTTTCATTGTTTTATATCACAACCTGAACATTAATATCTACAATGCTTACTTTTCAGCTAGGGTTTCTACTCTAATGAAGCTAATAAATTAAATATGAGTTAGCTCAATGCTGAGTGGCTTAATATAATAGATCTTGTGTGTTAATCCTGATGTACTGGGTGTTCCTTGGATTATGTTTTTGCATGCTGCTGCCTAACAGATGTGGTTAGGCACCAGTAATAAATCAGAATAAAAGAGAGAAAGTATGGGACTTTAGGGAATATGTGTTTTAGAAAAAACTTGGCTTGTCACTAAGGGCAGCATTGCACTAAGATGCATTTTTTAAATATAAGTGTAAGAGATCCAGACAAGATTGCATAAATAATCTATGAAACTGCAGGTCTGTGAGGTCGTAAAGTAATATTGCAAGGCACGATGCCTTGTTAATTCCTATTCCAACAGAACAAATGGGTACAGTGCATTGAAACAAATACTGTACAGTGGCAAGGCGGCTGTACTACTAATCTCTAAGACAGCGGTGGGCAACCTGTGGCCCATTGGGGTTCTATGTGTGGCCCATGAAACATTCTGTTTACCACTGTCCATGCACAGAGTTGCCAGATTTTGATGGTTTCTGTCCACATAGTTGTTTTCCTACCAATATTACTAAAGTGACACACACGTAGAGCAAGGGCATGTGAAGTGAGGTGAGGTGCGTGCTGGTTGTACACAATATTGACTGTGAGAGCTGCGCACTCCCTCGCTGTACAATTAAAGCACTGCTACAGTTCAATCGGCACCCCCTGCAAATTCTAGGCATGGAAGCACAGTTAGCAAAACTACCCTGTCCCGGGAAAGCGGCATGGTTACAATAATCTTGCGGCCCACTGAGATGAAGGAGGGCCACTCATGTGGCCTATTCGCTAACCTAAATTGACCATTGCTGCCCTCAAGGTTGCTGAAGTTCATAAGAATGAGGACAGAGATTTAAAGAATCAAACAACCCAGGGATTTGACACATTGTTCTGCAGGATCAGGGATTTCCAGCATCAGTAGACATTTGTATGACAAATCAATGTCAGGTAGGAGTATGTCAGTTTGAGGACTGCGTTATCTTGATCTAAGGTCCGTACAACTGCTACACGTATATTACTGTGGCAACGAAATGGACGATGATTGTGTTTCCAGACATCACTCTCAGCCCCTAGACAGGAAGGAAATCTCTCCACGACTCAGCAAAAGCCACCCTGTGGTCAGTAAAGGAGTGGTGTTGACAAATACATAGAGCCAGATTATCAAACGTATTAAGCACCTACTGGGATTTTCAAAGCAGGCATGAAGATCATGTTAAGACAGAGATAATTTACTCCTAGAAGTTACATGTGTCTAACAGCTATTGAACCTGGGTGTTAGATGCATAATTTGCTTTAGTGTTTTTAAAAGCTCTATTAGGAACCTAAATACAGTACCTTGCAAAATCTGGACCTCAGGGTTTTGTACTAGTGCCCATCACTACTGTACCTGAGGCCATATCCTCAAAGGTTGTTAGATATCTAACTCTTACTGAAATCAGTAAGTGTGAGATGCCTCTGGTGTGGAGAAAGTGAATAAGGAAAAGTTGTTTACTTGTTCCTATATAACACAAGAACAAGGGGTCACCAAAAGAAATTAATAGGTAGCAGATTTAAAACAAAAGGAAATATTTTGTCATGCAATGCACAGTCAACCTGTGGAACTCCTTGCTAGAGGATGTTGTGAAGACCAAGACTTCAACAGGGTTCAAAAAAGAACTAGATACATTCATGGAGGACAGGTCTATCAATGACAATTATCCAGGATGGGCAGGACAGTGTCCTTAGCTTCTGTTTGTCAGAAGTTGGGAATGGGTAACAGAGGGGAGATCACTTGATGATTACCTGTTCTGTTCATTCCCTCTCGGACACCTGGCATTGGCCACTGTCAGAAGACAGGATACTGAGCTAGATGGACCTTTGGTTTGACCCACTGTGGCCATTCTTATGGTCTTATACTGTGGTCCTGAGTGCCCAAAGGAGTGGAATCTCACCCCAAACTCTCTCTCTTGCCTTGTGGGATAGAGGCCATGGCATGGCATAAACTTGAGACTAATATAAGAGGAAAGGAACAAGGGCATTTGCTGAGATTTAGCGTGATGGAATGAAATGGCTTCTGTTAGCCAATCTTTTCTTTTCATAAATATTTTTTAGCTTTTTTATTGAAGTCCTGTCCATAGATCTTATGCAAAACAAACAAGATTATTCATACACATTTCCAGCATGTACTCCCCCTTGTGCTTTAATCTGGCACTCTTAGCTTTTGTCATAATACCCGTGGCTCTACATGTGTCAAGCTCAAATAAAAATCATCAACAACAAAAGCACAGACACTTAGAGCTAGATTGTGACCTGGGCTGCCTGCGTATGAAAGGGTTTAAAAAACAGCAAACCCCTGCCTTAGATCCCTATGCAGGCTACTTGGTTCTTGGCCCTGGATAGTCAGGAGAAAGTAGTCTTAAGATGCCTTCTTAACTTTCCTCCCAAAGCAGGTGGGCAGCAAGTGGGTGGCGAATGGGATGGGACCAGTGACTGATTCAGGCCTGCAGCAAATTATTAAAACCCTGGATCTAGGGTTGAGGTGAAGCAAAGAGAAAACGGAGGCACTAGGGTTGTAAAGGAGAATTCAACTAGGCCACCAGCACCCCTAATTCAGTCTGGGGAAGGCTTCTGAGGGTGAGATCTGGGCCAAAGTCACCTACTCCCCTGTGCACACATGTTCCCCACTCATAGCACCACCCCTTCTAGCAGCATGGCTCACGGCTTCCCCCACTCCCCCTCTTTCCTGTTGCTAGTGGCCAAAGGAATGCTCATAAGAACATAAGAACGGCCTTACTGGGTCAGACCAATGGTCTATCCAGCCCAGTATCCTATCTGCTGACAGTGGCCAATGCCAGATGCCCCAGAGGGAGGGAACACTACAAGTAATCCTCATGTGATCCCTCCCCTGTCACTCACCTTCAGAGAGGCTAGGGACATCATTCCTACCCATCCTGGCTAATGTAGCCATCCTGCTTGGTAATGTAGGCCCTTCCCTGCTCCAGGGCCAGCTCTCTAGGCAGGGAGTTGGCCAAGGAACAACAGCTCACAGGGTACTTTGAGCTCCCCATCATCAAACAGGGCCCTTCTGAGCTTGGGCCTGTGGCCAGGGAACAGTTGGCCCAATAGTAAATCTACCTCTGGCTGTTCCCGGAAGCTGAGGCGGTTGTGTGAGTACTCAGAGGGAATCCCAAAGTGCGCAATGATCATCTCCGCCTTCCCACAACACAGCACGGAGGGATACATACCCACAGTGCACTGCTCACACTATCCATGGTGGTGCCCCCCAGTGTGGACATGACCTGTGTCAACAGAAGGAACAAGTGTGAACACCCTCTGGCAAGTTTTGTTTTGTCGACATTTGGGTGTTGACATAAGTTTTGTTGACAAAACTTGGTAGCACAGACATATCCTCTGTGTGTGTGTGTGTGTGTGTGTGCGCGCGCGTGCGCAGGGCAACATCAGCATGCAGGTCTGCCCTCTGCAAAACACTGTTTTTCCTTCCACACACACTTCTAGCCCCCCCCCAGGAACTTAGTCAGCAAATATCACTGAAAACATTCTGAAAATGTTGTAAATGGTAAATTACACTATCCCACTTAGAGTAGAGAAGTCATTCTTCCACTCTACTCTGCGTGGATTAGGCCTCAATTGGAGTATTGTGTCCAATTCTGGGCACCACAGTTCAAGAAAGATGTGGAGAAATTGGAGACGGTTCAGAGAAGAGCAACAAAAATGATACAAGGTTTAGAAAATGATACCTGTGAGGGAAGGCTGAAGGAATTGGGCATGTAAGGGAGCAAGGGAGGTTTAGGTTGGACATTAGGAAAAACTTCCAACTGTCAGGGTGGTTAAACACTGGAATAAATTGCCTAGGGAGGTTGTGGAGTCTCCATCACTGGAGATATTTAAGAGCAGGTTGGATAGACATCTATCAGGGATGATCTAGATCAGTGTTTCACAACCAGTGCTATGAGTACCCTCAGAGGTACTCGAGAGAAGTCTGGGGGGTATGTCAACACAACTGAAATTTGGAGAAAACTGAATTTTTGTTTTAAGTTTTACAGTGCTTTGTTATTTTTGTACTTTTTACACCCAAAAATTTCATTGCCTGCCCAGCTATGATTAAGTTGTTTAAACAAATGTGTTGCAATGGTAGAAAAAAAATTTGTGTGTCTGAAAACTGTAGGTACTGGGGGTACTTATAAATTTTTTTAAAGTGGGTACTTATTTTTTTTTTGAGAAAAAGGAGTACTTTATAAAAAAAGTTTGAGAAACACTGATCTAGATGATGCTTGGTCCTGCTGTGAGTGCAGGAACTGGACTTGATGACCTCTCGAGGTCCCTTCCAGTTCTTGTATTCTATGATTCTATAACTTCCCACTACACGGCGTTCTCACCTGAACACAAGGGTGCAATGGGACTGTAAGCAAAAAGTTCTTTAGGCATGACACAGAAAAAATGCAATGCTAGTTGGCTGAGAGAGAGTCCTGATGCCTGTTTGACCCAGAGGAAGATGCTATGCCTGGGAGAAGCAGGGTTCATCTGAAAGATACAGACACTTTAGTTATGTATGGGTGCCATCTCACTACCTCTAGGCTGCAGTTCAAAGATCAGGCCATTAATAGGGCCTGAAACTCTTGCCTTAAAATTGTATTTACAAGTCATGAAAATAAGCACTTGCAAATAGCTGCTGGCATTTCCTCTATGTATCTCCATAGCCAGGCTGTATTTCACACACCCAGCTGGGCTGCAGGACTCATACAAGGATTCCTCTGAGTGGCCAAAAGGAGTGCTAGAGACAATTCCACAGCAACATGTGAAAATGGGGCCAGAGTTCATTTGCCTCTGTTAAAGTGGAGCTTGATAGTAAACAGTTTTGAGAACCGCTGCATTCGGGGCTCAATACTGCAGGGGTTTCCCAGGTGAGAGAGGATCTTTTTTTTTCTGACAGCAGAAATAGGAAAACTCACAAACTATAGGTACTTAGTCAGCATGAGGAAACTGTAGGCACTCTTGCCAAGAGATACAGTGACTGCAACCACATGGGAAATTGTAGACAAGAAGGCATTCTAGCTATCTCTACAAGCGGCTACAGGGACAGAGATTGGGGTTAGGTTTGGGGGGGGTGTGTGTGTGTGTGTGTGTGTGTGTTTTTGCTTTTGTTTTTAATATGGTGAAATAGTGTAATGGTCCCAGGGAGTTTACCAACTGTGAAAGTAGATGTCAGTTTGGCCAGATCATACCCCGTCTTTGTGTCATATGAATGTCAGTGAAAAGCAAATTTAGGTTCTGTCACTGTGAATGATTTTGGCCCCAAACATGCAAATTCATAAACCTAGGCAGACCATACACTGACTTTACTGCAAGGCGTCAAGACTAACATCAAAATTAAATTTGTTCTGAGTGGAAGGAAGAGGAGCTTATAAAAGCCGAGTTAGGCAATCAACAGAGAGGAAACAAATTTAGGTGACCTAATCTATAGCACATAAAGCAAATTCTAGTATGGCTAACCCTACACTGTTAAAAAATCATGAGTCAGCCCTCCAAAGGTTATGAGATTGGCTTAGAAATAATGAGATTAATAAGTAAGTCTTGAGTTCTTTGCTTTGCTTTTTTGAGCCTTGAGAGTCACATTTCAAGCTTCAACCCTGAGAGAGAGAAGCTTTTTCCCCCCAATGACAGCTGAGATTTCCTCCTTTTACATGATTCCAGGAGCTGTGGCTTCAAGAAACCATACCAAATATGGTGAGGCTTGTGATACAATGGAGACTGAGTAACACTGGAATTCCAGAGTCGACCAATCATAGGCATATATACCACAAAGTCCTGGCAAACAGACCAAATGTGTTCATAAAACCCATTACACAATTTTGATTAATGAAAAAAAATCTATAAAAATATGTATCTGTTTGCAGGCACTTTCCCAACAGGAGAAAAAAGCTAAGTTAGTCAAATAACTTGCCCTCAATGAATAGCTTGATCATCTCTAGTTTGTACCTTGTAGCTTGAAAGAATGTAGAATATACACTTTTATGTTATCATGGTTATACCATTTCAGAAGTAATGATTAACACTCACTTTAATTCTCTATTTACAGCAATAGTACATGTCACAAGGGTATAACAGTTGTTTGTGTAATGCATTCATTCTTCATACAGCCATTACACACGTTCATCTAAAGAAAAGCTGAGCCAGATCCTCCACAGCAGCAAATCGGAATAGCTTTGAAGCCCTGATCCTGCAGGCTTCAAAGCTGTTTCAAACCAGCACAGCTTACAACAACTTCCCACATTCAGGCACCTTTCTAGTCTGGATCCCGGGAATCTTGGCCACTCCCATGATAAGTGGACATCCTGCTAACTAAAATCATGCCGGACCACGGATGTTGCCGGACCAGAGAGCGCCAGACTAGAGAGGTTCAACCCTCTTCCCTGTAACACACGCATCATATCCCCTGCACGTGCAACAAGCTGTGTCAGGGTACTCTCCAACCATCCTGTTTTGCTGACTTCCTGCCTACTTTGCATTTCTGTAGCAGTACAGAGCACCTGGATTGGGGGTCAGGAACTGGCCCTTTATATGCATAGTTTGAAATAGATTATCACCCAGCTGATGCTTTTGAAGAAAAAAAATGCTGATTCTAGAAACATAATTTTCCTCTTCATATGGAGAATTTCCCTGACCTTTGGCGCTTTATATTTTATTTGGCTGATTACAGAAAAAACGTGGCAGAGACTTCATTTTGGAAACTGCTTTAGAAAAAAAAGGACAAGAAAAAAAGAACGGACTCTTTCCCTTCCCCTCTTTCTCTCACCCATCCGCACTGTCTCGTCCATTTAAGAATAATAATAAATTTATTACAGGTTTCACCTCCTTCGGCCAACAACTGGTCCAGCAACACCCGTGGTCCAGCATAACCATGGATGTTCCTGGATGAGAGAGCCCTGGAGCAGGAGGGCCAGCAGCTGGGAGCCTGGTGCGGCGTGGTGAGTCTGGTGGCGGCAGGTACCGCAACCCACGCAGCCTGGGAGACGGCAGAACAGGGGCATCCCGGGTGGCATTGGCAGAGTGATCAGGGCTGCCTGCTGTATGGTACTGCCGGGGCCAGGGCAGCTCAGGAGGGGAAACCTGGTTGGGCCAACGATGTGGGGAGGGATAGCTCAGTGGTTTGAGCATTAGCCTGCTAAATCTAGGGTTCTGAGTTCAATCCCTGAGGGGGCCATTTAGGGATCTGGGGCAAATCTGTCAGGGATGGTACTTGGTCCTGCTGTGAAGGCAGGGGACTGGACTTGATGACTTCTTGAAGTCAGGGCCGACTTATCCAGTAGGCACAGTGCCTGGGGCCCACGAAAATGTTTTAATTTCTTTTAAAATCAGAAGAAAAAAAATGAACTTTTAGGGTCGAAGAAAATGTTTTAATTTTTTTCTCACATCAGAAAAAAATGAAACTTTTAGGGCTCATGAAAATCTATTAAATTTTGCCTAAAACAGAAAAAAAATAAAATGTTGAAGTATTTAAAGTTATATCAAAAATTTTAATATTTTTTTTTAATGGAGGAAGGGGCCCACGAAGGCAAAAGTGCCTAGGGCCCACGAAAGTCATGATGCGGCCCTGCTCGAAGTCCTTTTCAGCTCTATGAGAGAGGTATATCGCCATATATTATAAAGGGCAACGGGTTGAGGGGCGGTGTCAGGGGACCTCCCATGGTCCAGCAAATTCCCTCATCCGGGACTGGTCAGGTCCCCAAAGGGAGGTCCAACCTGTAGTAGAGTACTGCAATCTTGTCTAAGAGCCACAGTCAGAAACCATGACACCATTGTGCTAGGCACTGTACAAACACAGAACAAAACGGGTTATCCTGCAACATGTATGTAGAGCTGTGTTTGTAGAAAATGATCATTTAGAGTCACTTTGTTGTCAGGAACAGTATTATGAACATAGAAATTTGGAGATATGTCCTGGAGGTGGGCATGTTGCTTCATTTTTAAGTGAGAAGATGTATAGAAATGTTTGCAGAAGATTATAATGCAGAGAAGCTTCTTCTTAGGGGATTGTGTTGTAAGTGTGGGAATTTGATGCTGAGCCCCATCTCCCCCACTCTTGTCTGCTCCTGCAATTTTCTGAGATGCAGGCACCAATTTGGCCTAAGCTTTGTTTACCCACTCCAAAACTCTTGGTCTGACAGCTAATGGCACATTAATCACATTTAGTGCATGATCTTTTGTTTCTCCTGCTCTGTAGACATCTGCTAGAATCACAAGAGATTAATTATCATACCAGCTTGATTCAGAAATGTGGATTCTCTCTGTACACTCACTCACCATCAGGCATCTTATCAGCACATTCAGAAATTACTGCCATCCTCAGACAAATTAACTGATTTCCCCCTATTGATTCCAGCATCCAATGTAAAACTGCCTGCTAAGTGTTTCAATACTTCTATAGCCTTGCTCTACTTAATGGACGTGAAATTTTTTCACTCCTCTCCCATCCTGCTAGATGTTTTGTCAAATACCAGCCTATTTTCTGTCTCTTCACACTCGCATCACTTGGTATGACAACCTTCTCTGCAGCGCTAGCCATCAAGTACTGCCTGTTCCAGGCTACGTCTACACTGTTTTTTGTGGAAGAGGAAATGCAAATGAAGCGCTCATTTGCAAATTGTGTGCTCTCATTTGCATAGTCTCTTCCAATCCTTTTTGTGGAAGAGGTTTTTGCAAAAAAACCCACAGTGTAGACGGGGCCATTTTTCCTCAAAAAATCCCTTATTCCTCAAAAAGATCCCTTATTCCTCAAAAAATGAGTTTTACAGGATCTTAAAAAACAACAAATAGTCGAGCAGCACCCTAAAGACTAACAAAACATGGAGATGGTATCATGAGCTTTTGTGATTAAGTGGGTCTTACCCACAAAAGCTCATTATTCTATACATTTTTGTTAGTCTCTGGGTGCCATAGGACTATTTGTTGTTTTTAAAGTTACAGATTAACATAGGTACCCCTCAGATTTTTCTGTCTACACTGACAATATATAGCACACACCCGTCCCCCCAGAACCACAATTCTAACCCCTGCACTCTGTTACATAGGGTATGGCCTTTGGACACAAACTAATCTTGCATTTGATAAACATTTTTAATCTAGACTTACATTTGAAGAACATTTTATCCTCACTAAAATAATTTTGCACATTTCCCCAGGAAATTATAGACTGGTGATGTATTAAACACCTCTCCCTAGTGTGGATAGTAGTCTGGCGATCTCAGGTACGTGATGTGGTGCGTGCAGTCTTGTCTTGCTTTTTACACCGACTTGAAGTGTGATCTTGGTCAGGTTTTTAAAGGAATTTAGGTGCCTAAAGATGCAGATTTCACTTAGTGGGATTTTCAAAAGCACAGGCGGAGTTAGATGCATAGGTAGGCTCTTTTGAATATCGCACTAGATGCCTATTTGCATGTCGAGGCAGTAGCTACATTTAAAATCTGATTTTTAAGTGCCTAACCCTATTGACTTTCAATACCACGTAAACCCTTAACACCTATACCACTCTTCAAAATGGAATTTAGGATATAACTTTAGGCCCCTAAATTCCTAAAATTGAATTTAAGTCACTTTTGACAATTTTTCCACAAAATATTTTTGCAACAAATATTTCCCCCAGCTCAAACAAAATGCAAACAGCTAACTGGAGCGTACACTTCTTTAAAGCACATGACTTCAATAATTCTAAAACAGGAGCTGGATGAGCAAGTATCTCAGAGAGGTGATTAAGAAAAAGCAGAAAGCATATAAGGAGTGGAAGATGGGAGGGATCAGTAAAGAAAGCTACCTTATTGGGGTTAGAGCATGTAGGGACAAAGTGAGAGAGGCTAAAAGTCAGGTAGAGTTGGACCTTGCAAAGGGAATTAAAACCAATAGTAAAAGGTTTTATAGCCATATAAATAGGAAAAAACAAAAAGAAGAAGTAGGACCGCTAATTACTAAGGATGGAGTGGAGGTTAAGGATAATGTAGGAATGGCCCAATATCTAAACAAATACTTTGCTTCAGTCTTTAATGAGGCTAATGAAGAGCTTAGGATAATGGTAACATAACAAATGGGACTAAGGATATGGAGGTAGATATTACCATATCCGAGGTAAAAGTCAAACTTGAACAGCTTAATGGGAGTAAATCGGGGCCCAGATAATCTTCATCCAAGAATATTAAAGGAACTGGCACATGAAATTGCAAGTCCATTAGCAAAATTTTTAATAAATCTCTAAATTCAGGGGTTGTACCATTTGACGGAGAATTGCTAATATAGTTCCTATTTTTAAGAAAGGAAAAAAGCGACCGGGTAACTATAGGCCTGTTAGTTTGACATCTGTAGTATGCAAGATCTTGGAAAAATTTTGAAGGAGAAAGTAGTTAGAGACATTGAGGCTAATGGCAATTGGGACAAATTACAACATGGTTTTACAAAAGGTAGATCGTGCCAAACCAACCTGATCTCCTTTTTGAGAAAGTAACAGATTTTTAGATAAAGGAAATGCAGTGGATCTAATCTACCTCGACTTTAGTAAGGCATTTGATACAGTACCACATGGGGAATTATTGGTTAAATTGGAAAAAATAGGGATTAATATGAAAGTTGAGAGGTGGATAAGCAACTGGTTAAAGGGAGACTACAGCGGGTCATATTGAAAGGTGAACTGTCAGGTTGGAGGAAGGTTACTAGCGGAGTTCCTCAGGGATCAGTTTTGGGGCCAATTTTATTTAATCTTTTTATTGCTGACCTTGGCACCAAAAGTGGAAGTGTCCTGATAAAATTTGCAGATGACACAAAGTTGGGAGGTATTGCCAATTCAGAAAAGGATCGGGATATCATACAGGAAGATCTGGATGACCTTGTAAATTGGAGTGATAGCAATAGGATGAAATTTAATAGTGAGAAGTGTAAGGTTATGCATTTAGGGATTAATAACAAGAATTTTAGTTATAAGCTGGGGACACATCAGTTGGAAGTAACGGAGGAGGAGAAGGACCTCGGAGTCCTGGTTGATTATAGGATGACTATGAGCAGCCATTGTGACATGGCCGTGAAAAGGCTAATCGGTCTTGGGATGTATTAGGCGAGGTATTTCCAGTAGGGATAAGGAGGTGTTAGTGCCATTATACAAGGCATTGGTGAGACCCCATTTGGAATACTGTGTGCAGTTCTGGTCTCCCATGTTTAAGAAGGATGAATTCAAACTAGAACAGGTACAAAGAAGGGCCACTAGGATGATCCGAGGAATGGAAAACCTGTCTTATGAAAGGAGACTCAAGGAGCTTGGCTTGTTTACCTTAACCAAAAGAAGGCTGAGGAGGACATGATTGCACTCTTTAAATATATTAGAGGATA
Source organism: Rafetus swinhoei (assembly GCA_019425775.1). Lineage (NCBI taxonomy): Eukaryota > Metazoa > Chordata > Testudines > Trionychidae > Rafetus > Rafetus swinhoei. The sequence continues at coordinate 187,094,951 of CM033440.1, forward strand.
AATACCAGGAGGGAAAGGAATTATTTAAGCTTAATACCAATGTGGACACAAGAACAAATGGATATAAGCTGGCTAGTAGGAAGTTTAGACTTGAGATTAGACGAAGGTTTCTAACCATTAGAGGAGTGAGGTTCTGGAATAGCCTTCCAAGGGAAGTAGTGGGGGCAAAAGATCTATCTGGCTTCAAGATTAAACTAGATGGGTTTATGAAGGGGATGGTTTGATGAGATAACATGATCTTGTTGACTAATTGACCATTCATTATCAGTGGTAAATAGGTCAATGGAGGATGATAGGAGTTACTATAGAGAACTTTCTGGGTGTCTGGCTGGTGAGTCTTGCCCACATGCTCAGGGTTTAGCTGATCGCCATATTTGGGGTCGGGAAGGAATTTTCCTCCAGGGTAGATTGGCAGAGGCCCTGGAGGTTTTTCGCCTTCCTCTGTAGCATGGGGTACAGATCACAGCTGGAGGATTCTCTGCATCTTGGGGTCTTCAAACTATTTGAAGGCTTCAATATCTGAGATATAGGTGAGCGGATTATTCTAGGAGTGGTTGGGTGAGATTCTGTGGCCTGCATTGTGCAGGGGGTCAGACTAGATGATCATAATGGTCCCTTCTGACCTTAAAGTCTATGAGTCTATGAGTATATTTTTATAGTTACTAAGTTCAGAATACAAAATGCTAATGACTATAACAATTTCAGTGCAGCTCACCTTCTCTGTTAGACTCTGCTGGTGGGTAGGGTATGAAGATAGAGTATTAAGCGTCAAGTATCTGGGCTAAAAGGCAAGTGTATTTATTAGGCCACAATGGGGTTAGAGGTGTCAGATTCTTGCAAAATGGTGAATAGTGAGGAAGCCTATATCAGGAAATACCTACAGATTTGAGTGCACATGCTGCCATTTTCTGGGGTAGGGAGAACTTCATACATGCTCTACATATTGTACATTGACAATGTCTATAATATATAACCAGAAAGACAGTACATTCCTTTCATGTATCATGCAAAGGTAGTCTAGGCTGAAAGCGGGGGGGGATGTAGGCAAATGTTCAAGATGATGTGACGAGAATAAGCTTCTTCTGAAGTCCTGTAATCTTAATAATTTTTTTTTCTCCTAAGACTCAGAAATCATATTTTAAGCACCTACCACAGACTGTCAGCAGTGGTATTTCAAGACACAGTTCAACCCTTATCAACATTCAACAGCATTGCAATTCAGTAGTAATTAATGTAACGTTAAAATATGCTCTTACCTTTCTAGATAAGTCGAAGTGTTCAGTCTTTAATTCATTTGGTCTTTATTACTGTAACATGATCAGCATGAAGTAATTTAATATGTCAATTTCCGTGGAACTTTGAGTGTAGCACAGAAAAACACAGCCTGCTGTCTGATTGTAGTTCTCTGGAGCTCTTCTTCACTGTACCCAGCGAGTCATCTATTGACGTTACTTTGTGTGTCTGTTTTAAGGTAAAAAGTAAGAAAATATTTCTGCATAAGTCACACCATGCAGTCTCCATAATTTTATAGGTTTTATTTAGTTACACCAGGCCTTGCCTCAGAATGAAGATGAAACAAGGTTAAATTACCATTTTTAACCTTGAAAAAGAATGTACAAATTTGTAGGGGAACCAGATGCCTGTTTAGCAGTTTGAGGGCCTGATTCACACACCCTTTGGCTATGTCTACACTGCAGGCTTTTTGCGCAAGAGTTCTTGCGCAAGAAAGCGTCCACACTGCCATGTGCTGTTGCGCAAGAGATGTGCTTTTGCTCAAGAGCGTCCATGGTAGTGTGGATGCTCTCTTGCGCAAGAAAGCTCTAATGGCCATTTTAGCCAAGAAACCCCTGTTGCCCGTCCACACTAGCTTTTTTGTGCAAGAGCTCTTGCGCAAAAAGGCTTAGTTCTCGTAGAAAGAGGAATTACTCTTGCTCAAAAAGCTCTGTGTTCTTAACAATTAACTGTACTTTTTTCTTGTGCAAGAACACACTTGTAGTGTGGACGCTCTGCAATTTTTTGTGCAAAAACTCTGCAGTGTAGACGTAGCCCTATACTCACAGAAGTAGCTTCATTAATATCAACAAGGCTAGAGGTCAGGGGAATTTTAAAGATATTTAGGGATTTTCAGAAGTTTGGAATTTGAACTTCCAAGTGTTGAAGTGCATTTCAATTTTATTGCTAAAGGAATCACTCCATTTAAAAAAAAAAATCACTCCAGTTGGTATTAGACATCTAAAGGAATTTTCTACAACAAGGGGTTGTTCATCTGTATTGGTAGGTGCCTAAATACCTTTAAAAACATGGCCTTATGTGCATAAGGACAATAGCTAAACTTTCAAAGGATCCCAAGAGAGTTAGGCCACCACTGAATTTCAATGGGATTTGAATAAAACTACATAGGGTGCCTTCGAAGGTCAAGTCTAGATGCGCTCACAAGGACTGCAGGGTTGAGGCATTTGATCTCAGCTGTACCAGCCAGGGCCCAAGTGCTCTTAACTAGTGTGGAAATGTGGTTGCTCCAAATCTCAACATCCTGATCAAAAGAGTAAGCAGAGCTCTGGGGCAGGGAGAGCTTGCCTGACTACGGACAGGAGGCAGCAGCAGTGGCACACCAAGGCACACCCTAAGATAAGCATTAAGGCCAGATTCTGCCGTGTCAACAGGACTACTCACATGCACTCAGCTAGTTGGAAGGAATGAACAAGCAGGCCGGAGGGTAGGAAGGAGAAGCTTATAATTCCACTCTAAACCGTGTGAGGTACCAGTCCTGGTGAGGTGAACCAGAACCATTACTGCATCAGTGACTTTAGCAAGATGTCTGAAGCCATGTAAATGTGCAGTGTTGTTGTAGCTGTGTAGGTCCCAGGGTATTAGAGACAAGATGGGTGAGGTCATCCCTTTGACTGGACCAACTTCCGTTGGTGAGAGAGACACGCTTTCAAGCTTACCCAGAGCTCTTCTAGACAGATTAAAAGCTCAAAAGCTTGTCAGAAATTGGTCAAATCAAAGATATTACCTCACCTTTTTGTCCCTCTGAAACAATGGTGTAGCCAGAAGTGCCCACTTGGGTGGGCTCAGCTTCAGGTGAGTGGGCAATGGTTGAGGCGGTAAGCCCCCATGCCTGGTCCTGCTCCCAGCAGAGTGCTAGACCAGTGTTTCTCAGCCTTTTTTTTATAAAGTACCCCTTTTACAAAAAAAAAAAAAAAAATTATAAGTGCCCCCAGTATCTACAGTTTTCAGACACACAATTTTTTTTTCTACCATCGCAACACATTTGTTTAAACAATTGAATCGTAGCTGGGCAGGCGATGACATTTTAGGGTGTAAAAAGTACAAGCGCGGTAAAACTTAAAACAAAAATTCAGTTTTCTCCAAATTTCAGTTGTGTTGACGTACCCCTCAGACTTCTCTCGAGAACCCCTAAGGGTACTCATACCACTGGTTGAGAAACACTGTGCTAGGCAGAGCGGGGTCAGCCCCGGCGTCCCGGCCCTGCTTAACAGTCCGAGCCTTGGGCTGGAGTGCGGGGTCAGCCCCGGCCCTGCAAGCTGACCAGAGCGCCAGTGGCATGGGGTCTTGCCTGGTCCTGCTCTCTGGCCACTCCCCGTGCCAGAGCACCAGCGGAGTCAACCCTGGTCCCACTCCCCAGCTGGAGCACCAGTGGTGCAGAATTAACTCATGCTCCCCAGCCCTGCTTCCCAAGCTGGAGCGTCAGGTGCTGTGGGGTCAGCCCTTGTACCTGGCCTGTTGGGTGAGTGGGCCTATATTAAAAGTGGGTGGGCCACAGCCTACTCAGGCCCTCCCATGGCTACGCCACTGCTCTGAAACCAAATTAATCTATTACACAAGCATCGCATTGGTCTAAGCCAACACTTCTCATACAAGAAACATTCCATTCTCAGTTTACTGGGCTTTCCATTCTCTTCACTCCGTTGTCCGAGACAAAGTACAGATGTGTGACTTAAGAACACTAGCTCTCATGTGGGAGTGCTGGACAAGCTCTGTGGTCAAACAACACTTCCATTCAGCTAGTACATGTCACAGTCCCTTCATTGCAACTATTTTGAAATAATTAACGAACCAACTTTTTACCATTTAAAAAGCCTTATCACTGAATTGGAATTCCAACAATTTACTTTTAACTAGCAAAAATAAAGAAATAAGGAATACATAACATGCCACAGAAAAATGTAAATATTTCCATGGTCTCAGTTGCTTAAAGACTGAGTATTGTTGGTTAAATAGAAAAGAATGTTATCCTCCCACAGCAAAGCAGATGAAATGAGAGGTGGAAAACTAAAGTGTTTCTTTAGCTCGGGAATGGAATCTTGTGCATTGCTAAGCAAGAGCCATTCAGCAAATTCTGAGAAATGGCATTCAAAGTCAACAAGACACAAATAAATATGAATTCCACACACACAAAGCAGCAGCCTCAGTCAATCTGTATGCAGATTAAGGACCACATTTTCCGTTTTTTAGGCATTTAAAGATGTAGATGTTGCCTAGTGGGATTTTCAGAGGCCCCTAAAGCAGGTTAGGCATTTAAATACCTTTGAAAATCTGGCACTAAATCCCTGTGTTTGATGCTCTGTGTGCACAGCTCTGTTCTGCTGGTACTAGGGATGTAAAAGGTTAACCCATAAGCATTAGGCTTACCAGCATGCTTACCTGGTAACCAGTTAACCAGAGGGCTGAGTGAAGGGAGCAGTCCCCTGCCTGCTGGAGCAGTCCCTGCCCTCAGCACAGTGAGTCCCCAGCTGGCCAGACCAAACCTCTGCCCACCCGCGGCATGGCGGAACCCCGGCTGGAGCAGTCCATCCTCCCGCAGAGGGCCAGGCTTTCAGGAGGCATAAGGGATCTGTCGAAAAAGGCTTTCTTTCTCGACAGATCCCCCTCTAGACTGTCGCTTTTTGCTGACAAATTGTTGAGTCGGCAAAACGTGGTGGCCATTTTAATGCAAATTAGGCATGGGATATTTAAATCCCTGCCTCATTTGTAATGTCGACCTGCCTAATCTGCATCCCTCTGCCGACAGAGGGATGCAGTCTAGACATACCCTTAGAGAGATCTTCAGAATGAGTTTCCCCATCATTTTAGCCATGTACTTCATATCCAGATGTGGCAATTTTGCATGGATTTGATTAGATGGGACAATTTGCTGATGCAAATACCAGATCTGCACACACAGCTGCACTCACCTCTCCATTATGGAAATCTGACCTTTCAATACAGAGCTCACATTCTTTTTAAACAGTGCATTTGTCTTGATTGTTTGCACCAATAGCTTGAGAGCCACAGGAGAAGTAATTTGACTTGGAATCTGGGACCAAGACACTTTTATGTGGAGTCATTTGGGGTCAGATTCATGATTATTCTTCCTGATCTCAATTCTTATTCATTGGGGTGTGTGTGTGTGTGTGTGTGTGTGTGTGTGTGTGTGTGTGTGTGTGTGTGTGTGTGTGTAAGTAAAAGTTAAGGACAGATTACAATGGCTAAAGCCAGGCATAGTCTGCCAGCACATATGTGGTTTGCAAGCTTTTGAACAATCAGTGTATCTCAGTCTTGATCTGCAATACTTTGTAATCCAAATACTAAACTTTTCCTGCAACCACCACTAACAATAATACATTGGTATTAAGCATAATCCATTATGCAGTCGTGATGTGGTAAGGGTCCTCGACCAGCTGGTCATATGTGATAGGCTACAGTAGGCTTACCACATGACAACTACATTCTGGATCATGCTTCATCACATCTGATCTTTCTTCCCCTTTCATGCTCCATGTGCACGGCACACTGTACATCCATTTAGAACACCTAATAGCGGTGGCCAATGAGCACACAGTGGAGCTTGGGGAGATGGGATTGTGTTAACATGGCCTTTGTGCCCCTCCTCCAGCAATTCTGGGCCATCTTTGTGCTGGTCCACTCCCCAAGTGTAATAGAGCAGGCTAGAGGCTGCTCTACATTACTGCAGCTGCTGCTAACTCTAAAGGGCTGATCACCAGCTAGAGATCCATGGGATACGGGGTCAACATGGCCAGTCCCCCTACACTAACTGCAGGAGGCTGGGGTTGGTACAGGATCCCGTCTGGAAGGTGTATGGCACTGAGGCTCTCCTGTGCTCCATCCGGACCATCCTTCCCACTGGTTTGCACTAGTGGTAAATACAGTGCCAAGTCAGGTGCATTATAGTCAGAAAGTCCTGTTATTCCACACATGCAGACTGTCCTGGGTTCCAGCTCAACACAAAAAACCCCACAGTTTAAAAAGTTTTGAAAGCCAACTTTTCTGATCCTCCTCCTGGCCTCAGTCCATCCAAAACAGCCATGAGAATGTTGGCAGCTGCTGGCTCTATCCAGAGAGGAATTTAGAATTGCTCAGCAGGGCCACACAAAACTACCTTCCATCAATAACTTAGAGTCAGTCCCGTTGCTATCTGCACAGAGAACTCCCACTCACTGATAGAAGAGTCCCATTCCTAGGAAGACTGCAGGTTTGCGCTCAAAGTTTTCCATGATGGAAAGATATCAGCTTAACTCAGATGGGTCTTCACATCTAAATTCAACAAGCGCACTGGCATGTTTATCAAAGCATTCTTCACCAGCTCATTCTGTTTACAAGCACCCAAAGAAACTCTTTCAGCATCTACTTCATAAGACACTGACTGGGAAAACATGCGGCTCACACCTGCTAACTCCCGAATAACAGTAAACCACTTCTATGCCAAAAAAACCCACCTTAGCAGTAAGAGCATGAGCAGCAATCCAGCACCACTTGCAATGCACCCAGTCAAAGGCAGCCTTAAAGATTTTTTCCCTGCTGTACTTTCATGGCAACGTTCAGCTAAACTTTAAAAACTATTATTTTATACAACCTTTTCTATTCAGGAATTGGAGCCGGAGCCACAGCCACACACAGCTTGTATCGCAGGCATAATCTTTTCACTTTGATGGATGTCTTGGACATCAGTATAAACTAGGCATTTCACTCCTCTGAAGTCAGTGTGTTTTACCTCAGTGTAAGCCAGCCCAGAGTCAAGCCTGATGGGACTGCACACTATGGTAAGCCTTCATCATGGGCATAGGGCTCTGCCTGATCAGCCCCATTATTTTAATTAAAACATTTTCAGGTTTTCAGGTGTAGCCCAAGGTCCAGTGGGCTTCAGCAGCAGCCCTGGGAACTATAAGTTGTGGGCTACAAACTGCGGTGTGCTGGGAGAACTTCCTGATTCCTACCAGGATGTACCCTCTCTGCCGGGACTGAGCTAGAAGCAACATGCACGCTGCATGCAGACGAGGGGCTGCTGAACTGTGATCCTGTTTTGTGGTTTAAAGGGAACCCTGAGAGGAGTTCAAGTGACACAAAGGGAGAACGTGGACTTGGCTGTTGCGGGACTTAGTTACTGTGGGAGTTAGAACATGTATGCAAGGGGGGTTGTGTCGTAGGATATGATGTACCCTCTGTCCCCAGGCGGATCTCTGCAGGGACTGAGCTTGAAGCAGCAGGGAGGCTGCATGCAGAGGAGGGGCACATGACTAACATGTTCAAGTTTTGCTCAAAAGACTGACATATGTGCCTTATGGAAGCTCATGTAAAAATGTTACTGGTTTTATCGTCTAGAATTTTTAACAATGTGAGGCTGTTTCTTCAAAATATAAAATTACATGTTTTTGTATTAGGCATCAGGTTATTTCCTTCTCGGAAATTTTTTTTTATAGTGTACTTTTTTTCTTTATGCAGAGGGGATAGGAGCAAGTTACTCAGAAATTGTAATGTCCTAATGCCGATTCAGGGACTCCATTCCCAATAACTGCCTAGAGCAAGAAACTCTGTGGGTTATTTGCTTCCCATGCAACTGCATTGCCTTCACTAGAGTTACACCGGGGATGAGTTCAGTCCTATGTTTGTATAAGAATATACTATGCAGGGCCACTGTTATAGTGCTCAGCCTCCCATACTCCCTTTCTTTGCCTATGGTCATCCATCACTCAGTTACATGTAATAATGACCGTTCTTTCTTCCTTTGATGTCATTGAGAGTTTTGCCTTCAGAAAGAGAAGACCTGACTTCAAAAAGACAGAGCCAAGGCCTCAGATGGTAAGCTCCTGGAGTGTGGCACCGCTGTATTTTGAACTCTGTGCAAGGCACCATTCATACCTGTGGCACATAATGCCTGTGGAACTCCATCCCCCTTTCCCATCTTAAGCAGTCTTCTTGGCTCTCTTGTTAAGATTTCAGATTTGTCTGGCTTCTTTATCCTGGACATTTTTAAGGCAAATTTACACACGGCAGAATTATAGAGGCATTTAGAAACGCATCACCATGAGTCTTATGAAAGAGTCTCCAACTGCACAGCCTACTCAGGTTTTCATTTAGATTTTACACTGACTTGTTTTCTTTCTCTACTTGTTGCTTCATTTATAGTCTTACATGGAGGATATTTACTATGTACATAGGACTTGAGAAACATATTTAAGATGTGGTTTCAGCAATACGGCCCTGTGCTGAAAATCTGTGAGATAACACAAGCTAAGCAAGATAGGAGGGCTTCACACATGGATAAAAAACCTTGGCCATACCCATGGAAGTTTTGTCATTGACTTCAGTGAGATGACGATTTTGCCCCTGGGTTCTGCAAGAGGTAGTTCTGGCATTTTAATAACTAGTACTCTTCCTTGTCAGCTGGCATTGCCCCAGTATCATGCTAGGGGACTCTGACATCTTTCAGTGGTACGCAAGATTGAGGCGCTAATGACTTATCACAGCTGCTCAAAAATAACAAAAACCTATTGCTGCCCAAAATGCCCAAGTTGTTTTAATTTCAAAATATTTGAAATGGCTCCATATTGTTTTCTCAACATTTTTAATGCTCTTTTCTCCCCCACATAATTATAAAATACATTGAAAAACAAACCATTTTCTTTTGCTAAATCCCATTTTGCTCAGAATATTAAGGCACTAAATTTTTCATGGAAAATTTAAAACACTGGCAACTTTATGTAAAGAATGCCATTTTCAAAAACGGCTGGTTTTGAGTGAAAAAATATGTCATTCCAGAAAATGTCCATCAACTCTCTGTCGGCTCATTAATGGTTCTGTGGTATCAGAAAAGGGAGGTTAACCCAAGTGGATCTGTCTTAAGTCCAACTTAAACTATGTCTAGACTATGGAGTTTTTCCAGGATACCAAAGGTCTGCATCAAGGTTCCGCATCAAGGGAACATGTCTACTCTTCCGACAGTTTTTGCGGAAGAACAGATGCGCTCTTTCAGAAGCCCTGTATTCCTTATTTTATGAGGAAGAAGGGCTCTTCCAAAAGAGGAGTTTTTTCCAAAATTTGGCCCAGTGTAGACTGGTTAAATTTCGGAAAAGCCTCTTCCGAAAAAACAATCAGAAAAAGGTATGCAAATTGCGGAGCGCAATTTGCATACCTTTTTCCGAAAAAAAAAGCATCAGTCTAGACGTAGCCTCAGATATTTGCACTCTCCTTTATTCCAATGAAGTTTCAACTGGAAAAGTCATGATACATTTCCTGCCCAAAACACTGCTGCCGTTAAACAGCTGGTGAATGAAGCAGTTTTCTGTGCGGCATTACACATCTGTTAAGCTGATGTGGCATTTTAGAATCCATCAGGGCATAAGGCATTCTGTCAATGTACAATCATTATAATTTCATTTTATATATGTACATTACATGATGGTGTAGTGTATGATAGAGTTCATCATGAGTGCACACAAGAAAACATTTGTATCACACCAAACACAAGTATTCTTTATAATCCCTGCTACAGAATAAATGTTGAGAAAAGTTTTAGAACATTTAAAAGAAGTCGGTTCAGGAGCATTTCTTGTATTCATCCATCAAAATGTAGAGTGCTCAGAGGGAACCATACAAATCTCTAAATTTACTTTTTCTGTACTTAAAAAAAAAATCATAACATTTACAGTGCTTGTTTTTAAATATACTTATCTTGTCCCCACTAGCAAATGCTAACGCTGATTATTCTTGGGGTGGGCTTGCCCAGCAATCTAGTCTGCTGCTACTGTTGCAAAGCATGCCTACAGAATGAGAGGCGTTTAGCCAGAGCCCTGAATGAAAGTCAGAGGCAGTGCAGATCTCCAGGGTGCAAAGGGAGAGAATACCTGTTTTACCATCCCATGGGACATGCTCATGTTGACATGGCTGGCCAGCATATGGCGGGTTTAGAGAGGGGAAGGGCTAAGTGCCTGGCTCCTGGGTGTTCTTCCTTGCTCCAGGAATGCAGGGATCATGACTGGCCCTGCCCTGATGTTGGTCTCACTTGGGGAAGGAGGAAGCACCTTGCTCCCAACCCATTGCACACCCATGCTAGGGACAGAGCCATTCAGACTGCTCCCTATTTAACTATCCTTGAAGGCACAGTATATCACCATTGTACCGTGGCACTTTTATAATTACTATGACAGTAGGTCCCAGTCAGGATTGGTGTCCCACTGGGCCAGGTGCAGTACAAAACCCATAGGCAGGTACCATATCTGTCTTGAAGAGCTTGCAATCTAAGTAAAACCAAATGATCATGATGCACAGAAAGAGGGGAGGGAGGACAAAGGTCAAGAGCCACAGTCAAACAAAAGTCACTGCTCTTCTTTCAGCAGCTCAGCTGAGCCACAAGATTCACCCACTGCACAGCAATCATTTCAGTACTTCCGGACAATTGTTTGGCTCCGACACAAAGCAGCATCCAATTTGCCTGTTTTAGCAGAGAGGAAATTGGCAAAACTTCTGACGAATCAATTAATTCCAGAGATGGTTCATCTAAAATAAGCAACTAATTCGTGCAGGTTATTGATGTGCACTGCAGCAGCAGATACGGGTTAACCTGTCAGTTGGTTATCTGTAGTAAGCTGAATTGGCAATTTGACACAATCAGTGACTATCGAAGAGCATACTCCACCTACAAGCTTCTCTCAATCCATTGAGCCTACGCAATTGGGCAATAGGGGGGGGTTTCGGGTGCAAGTTTCTAAGCTGTTTCTAGCTGGGCTTTGAACGGCACAGTAACATTTCAGTCCTGCACTCCTGTTTCTAGTCTAGACTCTAGGATATGCAGAGACACGGTAGAAAAAGAGAGTTTGAAAGATTCATTCTGAGTTTTATGCAAGGGTCTAGGTCGGGTCTTGTTTTACTCAAACAGTTTCAGCCATCTCTGCTTTCCCTTTGCTGAACCGAAGCCTCCTCCCCTTTGTATTGCTTACCAACAAAGGCACTGCAGCACGAGAATTCTACCAGAAGTCATGTATCTCTTTGAAAAATGCTTCATGTAGGGACTTTGTTCACATGCAGCCATGAAAATAAACAAGAAAGGTGGACTCCTCTCATTCCTCCCTCACCTCCCAATGCAAAATAGTCATCTTTAGAGAATAAATCCCGCCCCCCTTAAAAAAACCCAAACACATCCCCTTGCATCCCCATTGATTCAGAACACACATTTTGGGGGGAAATTCAGGGCTGGGCGTGTAGTGGGGCCATCCTGCAAGTAGTAACCAAGACAGGAGGTAGCCAGGGTGTGAATGGAGAATTGCTGACAGGCTGTTGGGTGACAGTTACTGGATCAGGGCTGAAGCTATACACAGACCCCCAGAGTGTGTCCTACATGCTGTCTGTAGCAACCCAGGTTGGGATCTACAAAAGCAGAGCATTGCTCAGCACTGAGGGTTATGGGGCAGGTGGTGACACAAGCTCTCACTGGTCTGTATTGCACCCTAGAACAGGGGTGGGCAATAATTTTTGCAGGAGGGCCACTTAAATTTTGGTATGTGGTCATGGGCCGGCTCCACTCCCAGAAGGGGCATGGTCTGGGGAGGAAGGGGCGGGGCTGGAGACTAGCCTCCGTCCAGAGTTGTCTGGGGCCAGAGGCTTTGAATTAAAAACACAGCAAAGGGCTTGTGGCTCCGGTCCCTGCTGGGGTATCACCATGACTGAGAGCTGTGAGTTATTTAAATAGGATCCTCCTGCCTGAGCCACAGCTTGGAAATTCGATGGCCTGGGCAGCAGGATATAGATAGAAAGTGGCCAGATGCAGTCTGGTCAGACCAAAGTGTGAGGTGGACTGGATCTGCAGGCCACATCTTGCCCAGCTGTGCCCTAGAATATGACACCCCCTGTGTCCTAACCAGACATCACTTGTCTGGTGGAGAACTCCAATTTGAATGCAACATTTTTCTTTCAAACACTTCAAATCAGCGTTAATTGCAAAGCTTATCCGTGCAAATCCAAAGCTATGACAAAAAAGAAATGCTTGCTAGCAGCTGAATTTGGAAACTAGTGAATGCAGATTTTGGTGGTGTGGAGAATCCACGTGTTTATCACCAAGCATCTGCTGTTTTAGGCCATGTAGTACTACTCATCATTTAATAGCAATCTGAACTGGGGATGTGAACAACTAGCTGAGTCGACTAGTCACTTCGGCCCCCCCTTGCTGCCTCTGTCAGAAAGAGGCAGCAAGGGGGGGTGGGGAAGGGGGTACTTCAAAGTGTCAGCACCTCATGGAGCCTGGGGCCAGACCCCGGGCTCCATGTGGCGATGCTGCTTTGAAACACCATGTGCAGCCTGGGGACACCAAAAGAGCATTGCCGCATGGAGCCCAGGATCAGTGGCCCTGTGGCTCTCTGCTCCCCGAAGCACTTTTGCCTTTGAAGTGTAGCAACAGCCCTAGGGCTGTTGCTACACTTCAAAGGCGGAGGCGTCCTATCGAGTAATCAAATTGTTGATGCAAATTGAATCGACTATTTGATTAGTCAATTACTCTAAATTTAACATCCCTAATCTGAACCCGCCAACTGGGCAGTTCATATAGGAGTCCCGCTAGCAGTGCTACAGGAATCCTCTCAATTAGTCTGGGTTCTACCCATCCTCTAAGCTTGGGCCGCAGCATAAATGTTTACTTCTGGATTTTAGAGTTTCATTCTATTGTCTAACTTGAACGATTATCTCTCTTCATTTCAAGAAGCTCATGTGTAGGCGTTTTCCAAATCAAGAGATTTATTGTAGACTGTTGAGATTTTATCTTTCTGTTCTTGGAATGTTCAGACACTCCCTATTAAAAGTTATTACTCCAGCGGGTACTGCTGAACCGACTGCCATCTAGCTGAACAACGAAGACCCAGCTGCTCCCGTAGGTGAACTATTACTGCACAGGAGAAAGAAACTCCAAATATGAACATGGGCAGGCTTCCTACTGGGAGACAGATTTACTCCTTGTAGAGCTGGCAGCTTCTGAAACCCCTGGATCAGGGGTCAGCACCACCATGTTGCATGACGGACACTTGGCAAAATACCAGACTTAGTGACAGACATTGGCGGGGGTTATGGCATTCAATCTTTCAACCCGTAAAATTGTGCACGTCATTTTCAGTCCTGGGAAAACCCCCCAGAAAGCTACCATAAAACCTTGCATGTCTGGGATTATGCTCCCATCAGGTTCAGTGCTGTGTGGTGCTCCCACTGCGTACAAACATGGAAAGTGGGTATAAGTGGATAATTCTTTAAGGCCCCATTCCACTAAAAGACCTGCAGTGCCAACATCGGAAAAGAACCTCTTTCTTCACCTTCTAGCACCTCGGGTGGCTCCTGATCCCCACAATTGGCTCCCCCTCCATACTATTGCTGGCAGAGGGGAGGTGTGGCCAGACAGCTCTACAGGTGCGCTACCTCCATCCCCAAGTAATGACTTTGCAGCTCCCAGCCCATTGGCTGGATCTATGGCCAAGGGGAGCTGCAGCAGGGGAGAGGGAGAACCTGCTGATGGAGGCAGTGACCCTACAGCTGCTTGGCTTGCCTCCCCTCTGCCAGCAACAGCAGGGACAGGGAAATGAGCCACCCAAAGTGAGCACTTCCCACGCCACAGACCTCAAAATGTTTACAACGGACACGTTGCTGACCCCGGCATCGACTCAGCTGCCCTATTCCTTCATCTTACTTACCAGTCGCAGGGAAACACAGCTGCACAGCTGTGCTCTCGCAGATTCCCAGTTCACTGCAGCTCCCCAGACTGCCCACCCACACAGCCTGAGGTTATGTCTACACCACTGCAGTAATTCAACCTAAGTTACCCAAGTCCAGGAGGGCAGGGGACTGGACTTGAGGGGGGGGTACTTCAAAGCGGCAGCACCGCGTGGAGCCAGGGGCCAGACCCCGGGCTTCGTGTGGCGCTGCCGCTTTGAAATACTGTGTGCAGCCCAGGGCTAGCCGGGGTGTCCCCAGGCTGCACGCGACATTTCAAAGAAAATTTGAAATACAGAAATTTCAAAAAAAGAAAATGGTTTTCTAAAAATGAAATGGAAGGAAAAGTTTTATTTCATTCTGTTCTGAAGTTTCTCATTAATTGAGATAAACTTAAAAAGCAACAAATAGTCTGTACAGGATAAACTTAAAAAACAACAAACAGTCTAGTAGCACTTTATAGACTAACAAAACATGTAGATGGTATCATGAGCTTTCGTGAACACAGCCCACTTCTTCACATGACCGGACATCTGAAGAAGTGGGCTGTGCCCACGAAAGCTCATGATACCATCTACATGTTTTGTTAGTCTATAAAGTGCTTCCAGACTATTTGTTGCTTTTTAAGTTTATCCTGTACAGACTAACTCGACTACCCTCTGAAGCTCTATTAATTGAGAGTTACTTTTGCCTGCAAACCATTTGGTTGTCAACGAAACCCTGTTGTTTCAGCAGGAAATTTTACCAGCTCTAGTCAGCATTAGCCCACCTCTGCCCCCATTGAGGTTCATAAGGCAACAATACCCGGGCCATCCCCACACACCAAATCCAGATACAAAGAGGGATTCCAGTGGGGTGGGGGATGGAAGAGCATCTGTGCAGTTAGCACTAGGAATGTAAACAGTGAACTGGTTAACCAGCTAACTGGTAAGCATCACCCTTAACAGTTATGGTTAATTGGCAGCCCAACCAGGCCGGAGCAGCCTCTACCCATGGCAGAGGAGGGCTGGGCCTGCCATGTCATACCGTGGGTAGGGGGCGCTCCAGCCTGGCTGGGCTAGAGCAGCCCCCCACCTACCTACATAATGTTTAACTGGTTAAAGGGGATTTTACATCCCTAGTTATCACTCCTTGTTCCTGTGCATCCCCCCGGTAGCTGGTTTTGCTTCCCTCCCTTCCGGAAATGAACAGTAGCACTGAGTCCTCTGTCACTTGCTACACTGACAGCGTGGGAGGAACAAACTAGAAACCAGTTTCCAATCTGCTTTAAATAATGAGTCAGTCATTTAAAAAAACCTGAAAAATTAAACCCTGTTAAAATATTAAATGCGGACAGGATTAAAGGCTTTCTTCACTAGAATGTGTCAGAATGAGCTAGCGTGACTAGACACTGAATCTCTTCCACTGTCACTTTTCTGAGATATATTGTCCTCATCAGCTATTATAGTTCCATTAAGGGAAGGGATTGTTGGACTAGTTACCAGCTGAGCTCCTGAATCTGTTGCGCGAGGGTAGGTTCCTGCATTAGTGAGGACATGGAGAAGGTTTAATTAAAAAGCAGTCATTTTAATCAGCTCAAACTCATCTCTTTTGCAGCACCGGGGTCCCCCCCCCAACTCATGTTCCCTCTAGCCAAAAAAAGGTGAGTCTGGCTTCTTCGTGTCATCCTCTCTTTCCCCTCCCCCCCAGCCCTCTGGGGCAACAGGACTGAGTTCACCCACTTAGAATGTGATTAACTCCAACAGGCAGAGTCTTTCTGGCTGGCAGATGGGAATTGAACCCATCTAGGAGCCAGGTCCATGAGAGTTTTGGTCCCAGCTGCTTCTTCCACAATCTGCCACAGGAGCCAAGACTGTGACAGCCTCCGAAAGGTGCACTCTGCCTATTTTGAAAGGACAAGGTAGTTTAGGAGACTTCAACCCCACTATCTCTCCCGCCATCAGGGCCTGTGTTTCCTCTGACTCTGAAATCCGCAGGAGCAGGGAAGTGGGGAAGAAGGGAAGAGGAGAAGACCTCCTGTGTTCCCTCTGTCAAAGGCAGTAATTCAATACCTCTCTAGTGCTGACACCTACTTTGGGGAAAAGGCAAACATCTCAAACTGCTGCCACCGGGATGAGGAGAGTGGTACAAACACAGAGAAAGAAAGGCTCCCCAGGGTTTGCACAAATGAGAAAGGGTTTGCCGATTCCCCAAACAAACTAGGCTATATTTGCAAAAGGGCTTTTGTTGCTGGTGTGACTGATAGCACAGGCATTTGCAAGCATAGCTATGTGGGTTAGGAGTGTAATTTTTTCACACCTTGGACAAACACAGCTATTCCAGCAAAACCTTGTGGCATGCCTCCCAGAGCTTTCAAATGGCTGTTTCCAATTAGACTTCAAATCTGGAACAACTTATGCTGGTACAAAGGGTTTTACTTTCAGGGCAGTGACAGCCAAGAGTAAGCTCATTGAAGGCAACATGGAGACAGCAAGACTAGTGGAAGATTGGCAGAGAACAATATGGCACAAGCAGGGCCGGACTAAGGGGGGGGCGCCTGATGGCAGCTGTAAGGGGCACTCAGCTTCCCTTACAGCTGCCATCAGGCACCGCACGCCCGGCTCCCGCAACGCCGGCCCCCTCCCCATCCCTGCGGCGCCGGCCAGCAGCGCCCTTCCCCCCCACGGCCGTGAGGCCCTGTACGGCCAGGCGCTGTGCGCCACCAGCGGTGGCCGGGCCGGGCCGGGCAGCGCATGCGCCGTGCTCCCCGGGGGCAGGCCTGCACATGTGCTGTGCGCCCGGGGGCGGTACCGCGCGCCTGGGCCCATGGTGCCAAAATGGCTCAGGCCAGCCCTGGGCACAAGAAAGGGTAGGAGCAGGAATAGGTGACATCCCCCCTTTCAGCAGGAAAATACCATGGCAAATGGCTTTTTTTTTTTTTTTTTAAGCGCTGGAAATGCAAGTTGTCTCTGATATAAGTGTTACCTAAGGATGTTAAGTACCGTGTAATTGACTAATCGAATAGTTGATGCATTTTTGCATCAACTATTCGATTAGTCGATAGGGTGCCTCCGCCTTTGAAGTGTAGCAACAGCCCTAGAGCTGTTGCTACGCTTCAAAGGCGAAAGCACCGAAGCCACCGAAGCCCAGGGTCAGCTGGGTACTGCCCCACTGACCCTGGCTCCACGAGGCGTTGCCGCTTTGAAATGCCGCTGCGGCATTTCAAAACAGCAGTGCCGCACGGAGCCCAGGGTCAGCAGGAGAGTCGCATAGTCGACTAATCCTTAACATCCCTAGTGGTGCCAAGAGAGTCCGGATAATCCTTGACAATGCTTCCGTAACATCTCGGATATGGGCCCCCGGCAGACAGCATACCTCCCGAGATGAAATGTCAGAGCGACAGATGGGTGCCTCCATCCCCCTCAGAAGAGAGTCTCCAACCACCACTACCCTACGTTTCCTATTCGCAGTGGTGGCAGCAGACCTCCCAGCCTTGGGGATACGAGGCTTCTCCTCCTCTGTTGTAGGGGGTGATTCCTTAACTCCTGTACCAAGAAGAGCATAACGGTTTCCTAGTACCATGGCGGGAGGGTTCGGAGCAGGGGTGGAGCACTGCCTGCTGCCAGAAGTAACCAGCTGCCAGTGTCCACCCTGAGCTGTCTCCTCCTCTACCAGTGGTGTGTCCACAGTCCTGTGTACTGGGACAGCTACCTCAGCTGTCTCCTCATGAACACTGTCCAGGAATTACTCGTGGATTCAGAGGCTCCTCAACCCAGCCACCTCCTCCTGTAGCTCTCCCACCTGCTGCCTGAGGGATTCCACCAGCAGGCACCTTTCGCATTGGATGGTCTCCCCAGCCTAGATATCAGTAAGTGGGAATTGCAAGCCACAGTCCCTGGAAAACCACACTAGGATTTGGGTAGAGGCATCCATGCTCAGGCGCTCTGTCTGGCTACAGGTGCAGGTGGAGGAGACAGAAGCTGTGCTGGCACAGGTGTTGCGGGTCTTCCTGACCATCGTAGGCCTCCCTCTGTCAAACTCCTTCTTAAACGCCCCTGTCTGCAGCTGCTGTCCGCTTCACTCCCCTGGTGGCTCTGCCTATGGCTTTTAAAGCCTGCTTGCCTAGGTCAGGCCTGCCCCCTTGTGAGTCACACGGGGAAGGCTGATCAGAGGCAATCAAGGGAGCAATCAAGGGAACAAAGATCAGGCACTCAGTCCCAACTGCCACCGCAGCTTAAACTGAAACTGCAGTCACCTGAAATCAGAATCAAAATTCAAACAGTCGAGCAAACTCACTCACACCAAAAGCGAGTACTCTCGCTCTCTATTTATAAATACACTAACCAATTAGCCCGTCATAAGACGGGATTTTCAGGACTCTCCTCCACGTTGGTCTTCTCTCCTGAGCCTCCAGCCTCTAACTCTGTCTCTCTCTCTCTCTCTCTCTCCCCTCCTCCTCCTACTGCCTCCCCCTTTCTCTCTCAGCTCTCCTCCACCTTCTGCCTCTCTCTCCGTCTCTTTCTTTCTCTTCTCCCCCTCCTGCCTCTCACTCTCTTTCCGCTCTGTCTCTCTCTTTCTCTTCTCCCCCTCCTGCCTCTCACTTTCTCTCTGCTCTCCTCTGTCTCCGTCGGGGATGCACGAGCGGGGCAGGCAGCACCCTGGGATCTGCGCGCGCCCAGGTGAGTCCGGCTCCCCGCCAGCTGATTCCCTCTCCCTGCCCCCCGCCAGCCAGTTCCTCCTCCTGATTTCCCACAGCCAGCCTCGTTGCCCCCAACTCCCACCCCCGACCAGCTTTGCTTCCCGCTGGCCGCCCCTTCCTCGTTCTCCCTGGCCAGCCACGCTGCCTCTGACCCCAGTTCTGCTTCCCCCAAGCCAGCCCCACTCCTCTCCCGGCCGGTCCTCCCCCGCCCCGATCAAGGGTGTCCGGTTTTACACCCTACCCCAGTGACGTACACGGCCAGGGGGCAGGGCCATGTATGTCACCACCCAGCCCCCCTTCCCCTCCCACCGTGGCGCTCGGATGAGTTCTGCGCTGTTGAGCTGGGCCGCCGCGGGGGAGCAAGCGGCCGTTTGGGCTCCCCTGCGGCGGCCCGGCCGAGCGGCGCAGAACTCAGCCAAGCACCACGTTGGGAGGCAAATGGGGGCAGGGCGGTGATGTATGCGGCCGGGCCCCACCCCTGGCCGTATACGTCACCGCCCCGCCACCCTTCCCCTCCTGTCATGGTGCTCGGCTGAGTTCTGCGCCACTCAGCCAGGCCACCGCGGGGGAGCAAGTGGCGGCAAGCGGCTGTTTGGGGTCCGCAGTCCCCATGCAGCATGGGCTCCCCCGCCACGGCCTGGCTGAGCGGCGCAGAACTCAGCCGAGCATCACGGCGGGAGGCAAGAGCGCCCCCCAGAGGCAAGACTGTAACGCTACAGCGTTACAGACATTGGGCTACTATATATATGATCAGAAGCAAGAGGAAGACCAAGAACAGGGTAGGCCCACTGCTCAGTGAGGAGGGTGAAACAGTAACAGGAAACTTGGAAATGGCAGAGATGCTTAATGACTTCTTTGTTTCGGTCTTCACCGAGAAGCCTGAAGGAATGCCTAACATAGGGAATGCTAGTGGGAAGGGGGTAGGTTTAGAAGATAAAATAAAAAAAGAACAAGTTAAAAATCACCTAGAAAAGTTAGATGCCTGTAAGTCACCAGGGCCTGATGAAATGCATCCTACAATACTCAAGGAGCTGATAGAGGAGGTATCTGAGCCTCTAGCTATCATCTTTGGAAAATCATGGGAGACAGGAGAGATTCCAGAAGACTGGAAAAGGGCAAATATAGTGCCCATCTATAAAAAGGGAAACAAGAACAACCCAGGAAACTACAGACCAGTTAGTTTAACTTCTGTGCCAGGGAAGATAATGGAGCAAGTAATTAAGGAAATCATCTGCAAACACTTGGAAGGTGGTAAGGTGATAGGGAACAGCCAGCATGGATTTGTAAAGAACAAATCATGTCAAACCAATCTGATAGCTTTCTTTGATAGGATAACGAGCCTTGTGGATAAGGGAGAAGCGGTGGATGTGGTATACCTAGACTTTAGTAAGGCATTTGATACGGTCTCGCATGATATTCTTATCAATAAACTAGGCAAATACAACTTAGATGGGGCTACTATAAGGTGGGTGCATAACTGGCTGGATAACTGTACTCTGAGAGTAGTTATTAATGGTTCTCAATCCTGCTGGAAAGGTATAACAAGTGGGGTTCCACTGGGGTCTCTTTTGGGACCGGCTCTGTTCAATATCTTCATCAATAATTTAGATATTGGTATAGAAAGTACGCTTATTAAGTTTGCAGATGATACCAAGCTGGGAGGAGTTGTGGCTGCTTTGGAGGATAGGGTCATAATTTAAAATGATCTGGACAAATTGGAGAAATGGTCTGAGGTAAACAGGATGAAGTTTAATAAAGACAAATGCAAAGGAACAATCAGTTTCACACACTTCCCACTTAGGAAGGAACAATCAGTTTCACACATACAGAATGGGAAGCGACTGTCTAGGAAGGAGTACGGCAGAAAGGAATCTAGGGGTTATAGTGGACCACAAGCTCAATATGAGTCAACAGTGTGACACACTTGCAAAAAAAGCAAACATGATTCTGGGATGCATTAACAGGTGTGTTGTGAGTAAGACACGAGAAGTCATTCTTCCGCTCTACTCTGCACTGGTTAGGCCTCAGTTGGAGTATTGTGTCCAGTTCTGGGCACTGCATTTCAAGAAAGATGTGGAGAAATTGGAGAGGGTCCAGAGAAGAGCAACAAGAATGATTAAAGGTCTAGAGAACATGACCTATGAAGGATGGCTGAAAGAATTGGGTTTGTTTAGTTTAGAAAAGAGAAGATTGTGGGGGGACATGATAGCAGTTTTCAGGTATCTAAAAGGGTGTCATGAGGAGGAGGGAGAAAACTTGTTCATCTTGGCCTCTGAGGACGGAACAAGAAGCAATGGGCTTAAACTGCAGCAAGGGAGGTTTAGGTTGGACATTAGGAAAAAGTTCCTAACTGTCAGGGTGGTCAAACACTGGAATAAATTGCCCAGGGAGGTTGTGGAATCTCCATCTCTGGAGATATTTAAGAGAAGGTTAGATAAATGTCTATCAGGGATGGTCTAGTCAGTACTTGGTCCTGCCATGAGGGCAGGGGACTGGACTCGATGACCTCTCGAGGTCCCTTCCAGTCCTAGTATTCTATGATTCTATGAAAGCTAAGGACCTTGGGGGAAAACATTAGCTATCCCCATGTCTGTGTGTCTGCCTCCTGCTAGGATGTGTTTTATGGATCAGTGGTGAACTGACAGAAACAACTCCTCTGTCTCTGACAAGTGAGTCGGAACCTGAGGCCTGAACACTATCCTGCTTCAGGAGAGGTGTGCTCTGAACATTTTTGCTTGGGCAGTTCTCTTATTATGTTTCCTAGTATTGTCATGCAGCCCCTTTCCTTTCTCTTTCTGTGGACCAGAAATTCACGAGCGGGAGATAGATCTGCAGATGCTTAATCTCAGGTCCTGCTACATTTGCCTACCCCAAGACTGAAATGTGTTGGGAATCCATCAAAGACTGTGAGAAGTTTTGACATGAAGATAAATGTTCTCAGCCTAAATTTCCCAACTTTGCTTTTCTGAATAAATGCTTTGGATGGGAATACAGGGAAGCCAGTTTAATCCTCCTGCAGTTTGCATTAAAACAGATTTCTGTGCAATGGGAATCAGTAGGTGCTTGTCACTGAACAAGATTTTCACCAGCACACACTTCACAGGAAACAAATTTAACCCTGTGGGAAGGCAGTAATTAATGAGGACTTGATACAATGAAGTGCTTAAGCAAACACACAACATAAAGGCTATGTCTACACTGGCGGGTTGTTGCTCCAGAAGTATGCAAATGAGGCTAAAGCGTGGACTATCGCCGAGCCTCATTTGCATACCTAATGAGCCGCCATTTTGCGGAAGAGGCTCTTGCGCCAGAAGGAGCGTCTACACTGCCCCTTCTTGTGCAAGAAAAACCCTCTTGCGCAATGCCGTTATTCCTGAAAATAATCAGCATAGCGGCATTGCGCAAGAGGATTTTTCTTGAGCAAGAAGGGGCAGTGTAGACAGCGCCTTCTGGCGCAAGAGCCTCTTCCGCAAAAATGGCGGGCCCATTAGGTATGCAAATGAGGCTCGGCGATATTCCACGTTTAGCCTCATTTGCATACTTCTGGCGCAACAACCCGCCAGTGTAGACATAGCCTAAGTGTGTCAGTTGTGTAATTGGCTTCATTGGGACTCCTTTTGCTTAAGTTTTTTTGTTGAACCAAGGCCTTAATGAATATCCATTATTTTGGAGACCTAAAATGTAACGTAACTGCTTCATACTATTGATAAGCAAATACAGAATCCCTAAATGCATAAATGATACTCATACCATATATCTCCATGGGTTTCACAGAGGTGAGCACATTAATTTTACAGCTGGACAAGCTAATGGCACAAAGCAGCTTCTCAGCCTGCAGCACACACTCCAACACCCAATACAATGCCCACCAGTGTGAAAACACTGCTTTGTGTGTTCCGTTCCATTCATTCAGTATGAATAACTGACCACAAATTAAAGATTCTGTGTGGAATCCTGGTTCCATTGAAATCAGTTGCAAAACCCCCATTTATTTCAGTGGGTCCAGGATTTAACCCTCTTTCCTTTAAACGAAATAAAATATTCTGTTAGAGAAATTCCAGGCAGTATAAAGTAAAAATCATAAATGAAAACTATAATAATTTGAAGCTCCATGTCAAGGGATGGGTGATTGAGCACCCAAAAATATCCTTCCACCCAATGCAAATCCAGTCCAGGTGTTCCTAATACAATGGAACATAAACTTTGGCAGATAGAGTAAAAAATGGATATTAAGAGGAAAATAAGGAGAACAAATTGCCGAACAAAAATAATTTAAAAAAATATTTGAAGAAGGTCAGAAAAAGAAACGCCTATGGAGAGTCAGTGGGCGTGCTACATTCCTGGAGAGGTGAGGGAGCAATAAAAAATAAGGAGATTGTAGCCAAGCTAAATGATTTCTTTGCAATCAGTTTTCACCACAGAGGGTGATTGAGCATAGGATGGGGAAGAAGCATTACCTATTTTGGAAATCACTACTTGCAAGGCGGCACTGTCAGAGATACAGATATTAAAAAAAAACCACCCTAAAAGAAAAGGTGATAGAAAAAATGCAAGACATTTCATTGCAATGAATCAGCAGGGACTAGGTGACAGCTAATTCTGAAGGAGCCAAATAACAAAATAGCTGAGCTACTAAACCAAATATGCAATTTATCATTAAACAGCTTTACTGGAGAGAGATCCAAATTACACCCATCTTTTTAAAAGGAGTCAATGCAGGGTGATTCCAAGATGTATAAAGTAGCAAGCCTAGGAAAAGAGGCTAAGAAAAATCAAGTCTTGGACACCTCGGACTAAACATTGCTACCAGTTATAAGTAAAGTAAATCCAAAGTAACTATTAAAATCAGTAAAGTTATTCTGCATTTATACTGGAGAAAATCTGTCTAGGATCTGGATCCTACTAGCCAAATGCTAGTGTTTAGTCATTATTCAATACTCCTATTGAATTCAATTAAGGGAATTTTGGCTGAGAAAGAACAAGGGTATTTGACCCCTTGGTGAACAGCGTGGGTTTTGAAAGGCATAAATTAGGACATTCACATAATTCTAAGAGGTTAAAAAAAGTTTACAGAGTAATTAATGTTTCTAAAAAAAGTTAAAATAGAGAATGAAAAACAATGTCACTGCCTAAATTGATAATACGGTCTAATGAAAAATCTGCTCAGTTATGGTCTTCTTTTCTGCTATGTCAAATGAGATAGGATATTCGTATTGAAGTCAAGTGCAACAAAAGTGACCGGGGGAGTGGTCTTTAACTCTAAGATAAAGGCCTCCACCTAGTTACCTAAAGGAGCAGCTCAAAGCAAACAAACAATGATGAACATGGTTGTGAAAAACTTATTTTGACATATATGATTACATACTTCAATGCATTAAATGCCAAATTCTGATCCTGACTGAAGCTAAAAGTCCCAACTCCCACTGACTTCAGTGACAGAGGAATTTGATCCTAAATGAGCAGTTATTCTCCACTGTATTTTTGTGCTTCTTAGACTCAACTTGGAGGATATATTTTGCTTTATATTTTTTACACTTTGAAAAACTTTCCAATAGACTCTTTGAAAGGAAGTGTGATGAAGAGTTTGCCCCCACACTAGCCTGGAAAGAATTAACGTGGCCCAGGAGGGGTTAAGCAACCTGATGAGCCACCCCAGGCAGAGTTAGGTTTGATAGGAGAGCACTGATTGAGAATGGAAACCAGCTGGACAGAAGCAGGTGGGACTAGTGTAAAGGCAGGATGTTTGCAGCAGAACGAGGGTATTAAAAAGACATGCACATGCTCTAAGAAACAGAGGGACTGACAAAGAAACACCCTTGAGTACATAGAAATTCAAAAGCTTAATAAAGAAAATGTTAAAAGAAGAATGGCAAAAAACATTAACTGAAAGAAAAATGAGGTAGAAGTTTTTTTTGTATTGTGCCTTTGATCTGAGGATTGCAACATAATTCAGAGTCTTGATAGGGCTAATGAAGTGCTTTTGCTTAGAGTACTAACTGACCACCATGGCTTAAACAAAATTCTTGTTCAAATAAATAAAGACAGACTTTAAGCTGGAAGGAACAATTGGTTACATTGCATGGTAAGGGCTTTGGTAGAAAAAGGGAAAAACTTTTGAGAAATGCAAATGTCTTAAGTTAAAAATACCTGATGATATTTAGTAAAAACCTCGGGGAAACAGAGTACAGTAGTATTAAAAAGGCCCTGTTACGTTCAGGGGTGCCGACAGCCTCCACAGGCCCCTGGGCAAAATGGGGGGGAACCGGCTCTGCGCTCCCGGAAGAGGCACAGCCTCAGGGGGAAGGGTCAGGGCCAGGGGCAGCCAGCCCCCCGCCAGGCCTTACAGCCTCCCAGAGCATGTGGCGCACCACTCCAGCAGAAATTTAAAGGGCCCCGCTCCAGTCACTGCCACACCAACAGTAGTGGCAGTTGAGAGCCTCAGGCCGCTTTGAATTGCTGAGCCCCAGGGCAACTGCTCCGTTTGCTCTGCCCCCCCGTTGGTGGGTCTGGTTATGTTACCAGAGAGACACAGGGCAGAGTGAAACAAAAGACAGGACTATGCAGCACTTTAAAGACTAACAAGATGGTTTATTAGGTGATGAGCTTTCGTGGGCCAGACCCACTTCCTCAGATCAAATTGTGGAAGAAAATTGGCATGACCATATATACCAAAGGGATGCAATCAAAAAAAGGGAACACATATAAAACTGACAAATCAGATTTTAGAACATAGGAGGGGTGAGGGGGGAGGTTAGTGTCTATGAGATAATGATATTAGGGGTGATAATTGGGGAAGCTATCTTTGTAATGGGTAAGGTAGTTAGCATCTCTGTTAAGGCCCATTCGTAAAATGTCAAATTTAAGTATGAATGATAGTTCTGAGGTTTCCCTTAACA
Source organism: Rafetus swinhoei (assembly GCA_019425775.1). Taxonomy (NCBI): domain Eukaryota; kingdom Metazoa; phylum Chordata; order Testudines; family Trionychidae; genus Rafetus; species Rafetus swinhoei. The sequence goes on from CM033440.1 coordinate 187,120,508, forward strand.
CCAGACTACAAAGGTAAACCTCAGAACTGTCATTCATGCTTAAATTTGACACTTTACGAATGGGCCTTAACAGAGATGCTAACTACCTTACCCATTACAAAGATAGCTTCCCCAATTATCACCCCTAATATCATTATCTCATAGACACTTACCTCCCCCCCTCACCCCTCCTATGTTCTAAAATCTGATTTGTCAGTTTTATATGTGTTCCCTTTTTTTGATTGTATCCCTTTGGTACATATGGTCATGCCAATTTTCTTCCACAATTTGATCTGAGGAAGTGGGTCTGGCCCACGATAGCTTATCACCTAATAAACCATCTTGTTAGTCTTTAAAGTGCTGCATAGCCCTGTCTTTTGTTTCAGCAAGACCAGACTAACACAGCTACATCTCTATTACAGGGCAGAGTGAGAGGATACAAGTGGCTAAGCACCGAGGAATTATAGTTCACAACTACAGACTGTTAAATCAAGTCTGCTTCACCATAAAAATAAAGAGGGCGGCTGCAGAGTAGAAGCCTGCAGTCAGTCTCTGGTGAGACTTTGACACACTTTAAAGCAGAGATGGGGAATCTAAGGCCTGGGGGCCGTATGCAGCCCCCAGTTTGCCTGGATTTGGCCCCTGAAGCTCAGGACTACTCCCTAGCACTGGGGGAGCTGGCGCTGGCACTCCATCCTCCTCCCACACCTCTGTGCATGACTGGAGCACACAAAATCAACTAGCCTAGGCCCCCCCCAAACTCTAGTGTGTGAGGAGAATGCAAGGAGTGCATCACCTAGTAAACCATCTTGTTAGTCTTTAAAGTGCTACATAGTCCTGTTTTTTGTTTCTCCTCAGCCGGAAGCCACATCAGTGAGAGTTTGTTTGTGGGGGGTTTTTTTTCTTCCTCACTTGTGTGCAGCCCCCAACTGATTTTCTGTGGGTCAGCTGCCCCTGGCCCAAAAAAATGTTCCCCACTCCTTCTTTAAAGGGAAAGCTATAGTGAGCCTGGCTGTAGGGCCAAGCCACAAAGAGGAAGGATCCCACTCCACAAAAGGAGCACTGCAACTCCTGAAACATGAGAAGGGTCAGTCACAGCACAAGTGAGACACAGAAGGAGGCATCAGAGTGGGTGTAAATATTCCTCAGACACAGTCACAAGGAGGGCACAGAGAAGGCACCATAGACGTGCATATTCCCTGGTACAGCAGGACAAGACATCCTGACATGACGTAGAAGATTGAAGTCTTTCCCTGTAGTAGCAGACTGAGAAATGCTACAAACTGTCAGCACTAAATGCTATTTAAGGATCTGATTTTCCCTCCATTAAATAAACCGCAGAAAATGGGATTGAATTTGTAACAAAGCAGTTTTGAATTCTAATCACATTCTGGAATGGGAGAAAAGCACTTCTGTTTTACCCTTAAACAGTGCTTCTGTGGGTGCACTACAGAACAAAACTACGTCAGTATTGCAAGATTCAGGGCCACATCCTCAACTGGTATAAACTGGTACAGTTTTATTACAGTTTGGTGCAGCTCCATTGATTGTATCAACTAAAGATATGGCCTACAACAGTTTTTTCCTACTGCCTTCCCTATCTTACAATCCTTCCTGTTTCGACAGCCTGCCAGCATGGAGCGGAGATCAAACAGGAAAGCAATGTGAATTTCCTATGTGTACACAGACCTGGGAATATTATTTTGGATTCAATTTTATTGTTGCAATGAGCAGCATCAAAAATTACAACAAATATAATGATACGTACAATGGGGAGTAAGCAAAACTAATTACAAGCAACTTATTAGCAGCAGAAGATCTGCCAAGTTTACTGCCTTTTCCTGTAGACTATGGACTTTGGGACCTTTCTACAGATATACTGGAAAAAAATTGGCCAAGCTACTGTTTCTTCTCATTCCAAGCTCAGTGACATGAGAGAGTGATTTGTGTGCTGAGCTTTTTAATGGCAAAGTTACTGAATAGTCAACTGCTTATTTCCCTGTCTTCTCTCAATTTACATAATCAGAATCCAGATTCTTCACTCTCTCACAGAACAGAATTGCAACCAACTATTTCCTCGTTTGTTTTAATGCCCACATCTCTCAGATTTTCCTGTTTCATGCCTTCCTAGAACATATCAAGCTTGGATAATTTCTTGAGTTTACTGGGAATTTCTCAGCTTGCTCCTTAGGACCAGAGAGCTAACTCTGCACAAAACAAAAACACTGCAATACATTTGTGGATCCTTAACTTTCCAGTGTATAACCTTATGGCATCATTATCAGTTCTTCAAACTATCTCAGCAGAGAGTATTGAATGTGGCTTGACAATGTTGGTAGTAAGTGATAACTGAGAGCTAGATCTTAAAAACACTCCCACTGGTAAACAGTACTCAGGTGAGAAAATCCTATTGAAATCACTGGGACTACACACACAAAAAAGCATTTTCAGGATATGGCTTCAAGTTACCCATCATTCTTTCAGGACTCTTTCCCATAAATGAAAGGAACAACTGGCAGGAATATGACATGGAAGTTTATTTATAAAAATAACCCTACATTTTCAGATTCATGATGTTAGACACTTAGGCATGATATTTTGGCTTCCTAACTTCAGACACCTACAAGGGGTCAGACTGTGAGAAGGCACAGATGCTCGATACTTTCTGAAAATCTGGCCTCTGTCAAGCATGACAAGTTGGGTACCTAAAAATGAAGGCATCCAAAAATCATGAATCCCTTTTGAAAATTTACACTTATAACTTGCATGTGCAATAAGATACATGTGCAAGTGCCCAGATTGCAGACGCCTATCAGTTTGCATTTCCAAATTGATGCATGCAGCTATTTTTAAAATCAGGGTCCAAAGGCAAGTACACAACTGTGTTTTAAATCGTTATTTCCTGATCAGTGAGCTCGGTTCATTGATTTCTTGGAAAGTTTACTTGAAAAACAAAAAACGAACACACACACACCCAAAACCCAATAGGGGATACAAGGGATATATGCCTAAGATATATACAAGGGATATAAATGACCAAAAGGAGATATTCCCCGACTTCTTCCTCTTCCCCTCATCCTTACACTGGTTTTCTTAGCAATGCTTGAAGTTGACATTCTGGTCCCACTATCAAATGGTCCCACTATCAAATGGTACTGGTCATTGATTTCAATGGGAGCTAAATCAATCCCTATGTGCTGAGCTCTAATAATCTGTTCTCTATATGCTCCAATGAATTAGTGTATCTAAAATCTGTTATGTATTTAGCCCTGATTCAGCAAAGTTCTTAAGTGAAGAACATGCTTAACTCTGGACATCAAAACTGGATGTCTTTCTAAGAAATATGTTCCAATTCCGTTGTGAGTTACAAAACTACATGAAGAAATTAATGGGTGAAATTCATGGCTTGTGCTATACAAGAGGTCAAGGTCCCTCTTGCACTTAAAATCTAATGATGTGCTTAGCCCATCCATCTTCAGCAAAGTGTTCAATGATGTACTGAATTGATTAAGCTGAGAATAGAAACCATTTTTACCCTTCTGCTGTTCATTTCGATTGCAAATAAATTAGCCATAAGAAGTTAAATTCTTCTGCCTAGTCCAGTAGAAACAGTAGGTGATGAATATTTTTCTTCAGTAATGTGACATTCCAAAATTAAGTTTACCTGGCACCTTTCCTCTTAAAATGCATACTGTATAAATAGCAACAAAATATTGGTCTAACAGGAGTTCTCTGCTGCAGAGAGAGTATTACAAAAGCAATGGAAATACCACAAGATAACCAACTCACTTGATCCAAAGACTATAGTGGTTATGACAGATTGGTTCTATCTGTCATTATGAGGCCCTAATGTGGAGTGGGATTTTATGATTACAGCAAGATGTGAAGAGTGGAGGATTAAATAATCCAGACTGCTTGAGCTGTGACAAGGAGGAAAAAGTGTATTTTAAGATAGCTGCTGTGCCTGAAGGCCACTTTACTTTGTGCCACATGCCAGTGGCTCCCAGGAGCTGTTCCAGCAGATGAGGGTCAGCAGGATGCAGGAAAACTCCAGCTACCCCCCTTTCCACCAGCCATGGTCACTGCAAAAATGCTGTAAGGGGCCAGCATAGGAACCATCTCAGCAGCTACCCCAGGATTTCCCTATGCAGAGGCAAATGTCAAGTGTTTCTCAAGCAGTTTGATGCCTTCATATAAGTGAATTTGCCTGCTTACAGCAAAAGAAAACATGGCTCAGAAACTCCATTATGCTATGTACAAATGAGGTGTGTACGCTGATGCATTTAGGAAAGCGAAAGGATTTAGAAGAGAAAGAGCAAGAAACATAAGAACATAAGAACGGCCGTAGCGGGTCAGACCAAAGGTCCATCTAGCCCAGTATCCTGTCTGCCGACAGTGGCCAGCACCAGGTGCCCCAGAGGGGGTGGACCGAAGACAATGATCAAGCGATTTGTCTCCTGCCATCCCTCTCCAGCCTCTGACAAACAGAGGCCAAGGACACCATTTTATCCCCTGGCTAATAGCCTTTTATGGACCTAACCTCCATGAAATTATCTAGCTTCTCTTTAAAGAGAAAAAAAAATCTTATGATCTAAATCTGAAAGGGAATGATCATTAAATACATTCTTTGAGATAGACTCCAGCCTTAAAAGGATTTTCCTTTTACTCCTTCTGAATACCTCTCTGTGCATGGCACTGGGTTTTCTCCTATCCCTGCACTAGCACATACTGTTCCTAGGAGAAAAATACATTACTACTAGAACACTGGCCACGATTTCAACATGTATTTATGAAGTTAATCATACTCAGGTCTCTTGAGGCTTCCATTAATCAGAGAATGGCAAGTTTCTAATTATCCTAACAAGACAGAAATATCAATCATGGATTCTAGTGCACTGCAGTAGGTTGCCATATTTAATAGCCATGGAAAGAATAAATGACATAGACCTTTAAGCATGATCAGTGAAGGCTGCTCAGTATTGGAACGGGCAATTTACAAAGGGCACTGAAACTTTTCTAATGTATTAATCCCCTTATAATTTCCTCCCCCCCTTTTCAGCCCACTAAAGAGTCCCTGTTTTTTAGAAGAAGTGGAAGTTTTAGAACTGTAGGGTCAGAGCCTTATCTGGTGTAAAATTACCTGGTTCCATTAAAATCAATGGAGAGAGAATCGTTTACACTACATGAGGATTTATCCCATGTGATTTAAAAACAAACAAACCAGAACTACCAAATCCACTGCATTGCTAGTATCTACTCTCCCTTTTCATTGCCTCTGAATGGTCAGGGATGTGTGGCATATATTTGGCCCAAATCAAGAAAGTACCTAACACCTATGCAGACAACTTCTCTTTTACACCATTGCATTTTCAATGGAATTGCAACAGTTGAATGAAGCGAGTCTGGCCCAAAGTGACTGAACTCAAATTAAAGTCAATGTACAGTGCTGCTTCAATAGAGTCTTCAACTTTCCCAATGGCTGAGGGATGAAAGGTCAGAGCCATACTAAGCATCCCTTGATAAAATTTTTTAATGGGCTCAGGTACTTGTCCCTGGATCTAATAACTGAGAAATCCCTCTTTCGCACTACCTTTCATGGTGGCGTGGGTTGAATTCTCCAAGAATTCAGTGTGTTTTTAATGAGAGATCCATACTAGTTTACTCTTTAAGACCCAATACATAGCTATGATCTACAGCTGCAGCTGTGTGGTTAGTAGTTCAAAAAGGCAGGCGAGATCCTGTTGATAAAGTCACTGTGGGAGAGGGTTTCTTTTCAGAGGTCTGCAAGAACATGCAGCGCTCTAGGTTAGGTGTTTAATCTTACCTCTATAGCCATAGGAGAGAACAAAATGTAGTGCAGACTCCAATACACTAGGTCCAGAAAATGGTCGTTTGTTTTTAAGCTCTATGTTCCTAGTTGAAGTGCACTTGTTCTCTTGACTTTCCCCACAATTGTCTATGGTAGCTTATGGCAGCCCTCAGCACCACCTGGAGGGTGCCATGCCTTCCCTGGGCAGCCCTCAGTGCTGTCTGGAGTGACTTAAAGGGCCCAGGACTGCTGCTGGGAGCTCTGGGCCCTTTTCTATTGCTGGGACCTGGGACAGTTACCCTTTTTGCTCCCCTGCCCATCAGCATGTCAGCATGGTCATGTGACAGCAGCATCAAATACCACAGTAGAGATCAAGGCCTCACAATGGACCAGCCTAGGAGCTGGAAAACCAGGCTTCAATTCTCTGCCACAGACTTCCCATGTGACCTTGAATAAGTCACTTAGCCTCTCTGAATTTCATGGTCTGCAAAATGAGGACATGAGCACTCCCCTACCTCACAGGGACACTGTGCTGATAAATTATGAAGTGCTTCTAGATCTCCTGCTAGAGCTAGGTATTATGGTGCTACACACAGTGAACATATGTACTTAAGTCCATCGCCCAAGTAACTTATCATTTAAAATGAGAGAGATTGGACTAATATCCTTTGGGGAACTTAATGAGGTGTTCAGATCTTATTCCTGCTTCTTGCTGGGAATGTTGACAAAGTTTCCTTTGTATGGACACAAGGTACAATACAAGAAGGAGAAAAAGCCAAAAACAAAGAGCCAAATCCTCATTACACCCGTGCAATCCCCTTGATTTCAGCGGCATGTAACTGAGCGCAGAATTTAGCTCATTATGTTTAAAATACAAGGCTTTTAAACTAGCTTTCTACTGGCATGCCTCAGCCACAGACAGTGCATCTTATGAGATTGTTAGGCATTCTCAAAAATCTTTACTGTAACATAAGGAGGAAGGGTAGGTCCAAGAATAAACAATAGTTAAAGAAAGCTCACTCAGTATAGACTAGTCAGCAAACAAGACACCTAACTTCATGAAGACAAAGCTTTACATAATGGAGAGAGTTTGCTATTGGTTAAGAACCTACATTTAGGGACCCAAAACCATATTTAAGCATCTAACTGACCTGATGTTCAGAGTGCTGAAAACCTGCAACTCCCACTAAAGTCCTTGGAGTTCAGTATATTAAGCACTTCTGAATATTAAGACAATTACACAGATGCCTAACTATGGATTCAGGTTTGAAAAATGTTGGGTTAATCCCATAAGTAGTTCCTTAGCTAAGTAAAACGAATAGTTTTCTCTGCTTTGTGATTTTTTAAAAACAATCAGATTACAATTGTTCTCCTGCATTATTTATTTATTTAGGACATAGGCCTGATCTTTTTGCCAGGTGTGTGAATACCACATGGTCCGTCTCCACAAATTGCAGGTGCAAAATCTGCTCTGCATCTGGTCTTCGCAAGATTTTAATCACACAGATGTTACCACTTTGGAGGGAAATTTTTAAACCTCATGTATTTGGATTCTGTAATAAAACAGAATGTTCTCTCTCTCCTGGCACTGCCAACGCACAGCTCCCAAGAAGCATTCTGCATAAGAGGCTGTGCAGAACACAAGTAGACCTGCTTGATTCTTCCTACTCTGAGGGAACCATGCTGTATTGCTTGTTGCACTCATGAGATTGCTTGGTTCTGCTGTGTAAAGCACAAGATTTATTGGGGTCATACATGAGATGCATACCTACATACCCAACTTGATGTGGAGCTTAGGTGCACTACAGCTCTTGTTCTGATTTTCCCATTTTCCTCCCACCCTACTGCAGTTTAGGGTTGCAAAGTGTTTGCACAGCTTGAACAGAAGCAGGGATTTCCCTATATCACCCCATCCTGAAATTCCCTATCCCCTGCCCCCAGTGGTCAAACCAACCAAGATGAAGAACATACCAAGAATATACCAACATGTCATCTGAAGGGTCAAGCGGTGTATTCACATCTGAACATACCGAAGCACAAATACAGCTACCTACTGAAGAAACAGTGTCTCCACAACCTAAAGGCAGTGCCTGATGCTTGTTGGTCAAACATTTCCCATTTATTGAAGTTACAAAAGATGGCGACCAATGGACTTCTTGCAAAAAAAAGTAAGAAGGAAATCTTCCCATTGCCACAACTGGTAAAACTGGAGGAGCTTGGTTTGCCAAACCAATCAGCAGGGGTGGCCTGAAGCGGGCTGCGGCAGCTGGTGCCCCAGGCAGAACGTGCAATTGGCGCCCCCGCCTGCACGGCCCTCAATGGCGTGACATCATCATGGGGCGTCCCGTCGAAGGCAGCGCCCTAGGCGACGGCCAAGTTGGCCTATACTCACGGGCTGCCCGTGCCAATCAGCAAGTCCAATGCCGAAAAACTATGTGAAAAGTCTGCAAAATGCCAAGCCTCTAGACTGCATTGACATGCAGAAAGCCTAATAAGCCAGTCACTGTCAAAGCCAATTTTTGAAGTACAAGTTGAACCTCTCTAGTCTGGCACTCTCTGGTCCGGGAACATCCGTGATCTGGTATAATTTTAGTTAGCTGGATGTCCACTTATCATGGGTGTAGCCAAGTTTCCCACGGTCTCATAAAGTTTATTTACAGCCACAAGTCCTGGCGCTCACTATTCTGTGCTGTTATTTAGCTCTAATTTACCCCTAATTGTCTTCTAAGAGCCCAGTAAGCAGCGGAAGTGTTGGTAATGCTGCTAGACAGTACTGACCTTCCATGGTCTGGCAAATTTTCTGATTTGGCACCAGTTAGGTGCCGCGGGTGCCGGACTAGAGATACAGAGGCAGCAGTGTGAGGTGGCAGCGCACTCCCTGGGAGTGGGGCCAGGAGTGCACTGGCTTCCAGCCCCTCCCCTGTGGGGAGCATTTAGTAACCGTGTAACAACTACGAATTTTTGTTGTTACATGATTACTAAAATAAACAATTTCTAACATCCCTAGTGGGGAACCTATGGCACAGGAGCCAGATCCAGCCTGAGAAGCTCAGGGCTCCCCCCCCACCCCACCCCCTGCAGCATTGGGGAACTGACAGCGCGCCAGCCCTGCAGCCTCTCTGTGCCCCCTCCCCCCCCCCCCACAGGGCTGGAGTGCCAGCTCCAGCTCCTTACTGGGGGGAGGGTGGGGAGGGAGCCCCAAGCCTCAGGGGCTAGATCCAGCCAAGCCAGGGCCAGATCTGACCTATGGGCTCTGCCTGGTGCCAGAGGAAGCGGCTTTGTGTGCTGCTGCTCCCACTTCCCCCTTGCTTGTGACTTGGCAACACAGCAAAGCACTGCCTGGAGGCTTTTCCCCTGCCACTCCGATTGGCCATATTCACAGCCAATAGGAGCAGCAGGGAGTAGTGCCTACATGTGGTGGGGGACACAGAGCCAAGTGCATCCCCAGGGAGCTGTGACAGGTAAGCATCCCCACCATCACCCAGACCCCCCCACTCCCATCCTGCTCTTGCACCCTCCCTTCTGCCCATGTTCCCCACCCTCAGCCCACTCCTGTGCCCTACCATCCTCCCAAACCCATCCACCTCCAACCTGCTACCTCAGCCTCCCTCCCACCCAGAGCTCACACAATAAGCCCACTTCCCAGCAGCTCCCTCCCACACACTGAACTCCTCTTGTTTGGCCCCAGCCCATATCCTAGGGAGGAGGCCTATAAAATCTACTAATCCAGACCCCCCAACACTGTAGTGTGCAAGGGGAATGTGGGGAGTGTCTTTCTGCTTCTCAGTATGGGGGGGACATCATTGAAGTTTTGTGTAACCCCCCGACCCCAAAAAAGGTTCCCAGTCTAGAAAATATGACCCATGAGGAAAGACTGAAAGAATTGGGTCAGAGAAGACTAGGGAGGGGGGGGCCTTGATAACAGTTTTCAAGTATATAAAAGATTGTTACAAAAAGGAAGGAGAAAAACAGTTCTCTTAAACGTCTGAAGATAGAACAAGAAGTACTGGGCTTATATTGCAGCAAGGGAGGTTTAGGTTGGACATTAGGAAAAACTTCCTAAGTTCTGTCAGGGAAGTTAAGCACTGGAATAAATTGCCTAGGAACTTAAGGTTGTGGAATCCCCATTTGTGATGGGTTGGGATTCCTGGAGTGTCAACTAGAGTGCTTAAGATACCACTGAACCTCTCTTCTCAGTCAGCCTGAGCCCCCTTTTACCTGGTTTTGCTGAGCCAGGCTCTGAAGTCTGTTCTAGTAAAGTACATAGGTAGGGCCATAACCAGCAGCTGATACATACACTGAGATCAGCTCTGGGAGGACTCAGCTTATTACAGCACCAGGATGTTCACCCCCTAAGCCTAAATTATATGAAGTTTGCCTCCTTCCTCAATGTGAAGGAAGGTATTCATAGCCTCTCTCCCCCCGCCATTGCAGTTAGAAATTACATAACTGGATTATAAACTAGAAATAAGTTTATTAACTATGAAAAGGCTTATTTAAGTGGTCAAAAGTGGTAGCTAACAGAACAAAGCAGATTACTAATAATACGAAGTATGCAATCTAAGATAGATTCACTAAAAAAACACTGGTTACAAATAATAACTTTTCATCCTAGTTATTGCTTCTGGTACAGTCCTTCACAGGCCAGATAACTCTTAGCATGGGTCCAGCAGTTCTCCTCCCCCTTCAGTTACAATCCTTTTGTTTCCAGGTGTTTTCAAATATATCTTTGGGGTGGGGAAGCAGAGGTAAGGCAAGCTAAAGAAAATCATTGTTTTCCTCCTGTGCCTTATGTAAAATGTCCGTAAGGTGGGAAACCTTTGTTTGATTTCTCCAACCCCTCTGTGGAACAGTTCAGCAGTCCAAGAGGCAACTTAGTATCAGGTGACCAGGTCACATGATTCCATTGTTGATGAGTCAGTAGCATTATGGAATGTCCATCGGAAGGTCATGCCGATTCACAGTCCATTATTCTAACTGATGGACCATCAGCTATGTCTGGCTTTTCCATTGTAGTCCCTTAAGTGCTCACAGTAGAAGTGATCCAAAGCAACAAATATGAAATACAGGAACTCCTAACCTCAAATACATACATACAAATGGGATTATCAGATTAAATAAATCATAACCTATCCAATGGTACCTTACGTGAGCCATTTTGCATAAAGCATCTCAGTTATGTCATATTCATATCAGAAGCATATTTTCATAAAGCATGTAAAATGCTTTACACTTTACACCATCCTTGGAGGTTTTTAAGAGTGGGTTAGACAATCACCTGTTAGAGATGGTCTAATAATACTTAGTTCTGCCTTGATTGGAGGGGATTGAACTAAAAGACCGCTCAAGGTCCCTTCCAGTCCCATGATTCTATGACTCTACGATCTACTCCAACTAGTACTAGTATGAGCTGTAGGATCGTAAAAAAGCCATCTTTATTACACTTTTTTTCAACAAGAATCCAAAAAGACTAGGAAAAAAACAGACGATGCTCTGGGAAATTCAAATTAGTTCAACCTGGGATAATCCACTGGCTTTCTCATGAGTGATCTTTGGCTTTTGTCTTAAAATCCTTTCCAAAGACAGTAATAAGAGTTGCAATATCTACCAAGATGGAATGGATCTAAGTGGATCTAAGTGGACTATGGAGCCAGTGGACTATTTTTGCTACTGCATTCAGAGAAGATAATTGCCATGCTCACTCTTGTAAGTCTATTGTTGGGTCAATAAAGAATGACATCCAGGCATCTGCTACAACAGTAGTAGATCTTTGTTGAGCAATAAAAGCTACACTTGGATCAGAGAGATACCCATTGAAAATATGCTGGAAGAAGCAAAGACTTCAGTCCAGAAGTTGACTAATGAAGGCACTTCTATTGAATCCTTAAATGAAGAGGACAAAATGTGTTTAAGCCAGCTCAGAAAGGTACACAGATTTGTGTCTCACAAATCTACCTCAGCAACTTCTGGATTCTACTCATCCTCTATGTATCTTTTATAGATGCCTGTCTTATAAAACACTGACAGTTGAGTGCAGTGAGGCACTATTAGCAATGGGGCTGCCATGTGATCAGGACAAAATGGAGAATGTCAGGATGGAGTGGTATGTTGTACAGTGAATCTATGAAGATCTGATTTCAACTTCTTTTTTTTTTTTTTGGTCATCCTTAGTGGCTTGACCCAATCTTTGTTCTATGATTTCTGGGCTGAAAGAAGTAGGAATTCATCACTTGCTACTCCCAACCACAAGAGCTACAGCTGAACATTCTTTTTTGTCACTGAACAATTTTGTGTTCTGAAAGAAGTTGCTTTCTGCCTGATCATGTGAATGAACTAATGAGCATATTGACTGGAGGACTGGTACACGAGAAGCCACCAAAGATGGACATACTGCATTCAAGAAGTTCATTAACAGAGTTGTGCAAAACTACAAGAAACCAAGAATGATGTAGATGTAGTGCTTCACGGAAGGCAAGTTGTGTGTCCAATTTTAATTTCTGTGATGAGTTTAAAACATGAATTAAATGTAACAAAATGGCTGTGAAACAATTTTCAGATTTTCATGTGGTGCCACACAGCCCCCCTTCACCCTCACAGTCTCAAACTTTGTTCCTCACCCCTCAGCCCACTATAAATGCGAACATCCCCTCTAATTTCAATTTCAGGGGAAAATACTGGATAGAAGGATTCCTGCTGCATAGCCCAGCCAAAATGCAATAAGGATTTGCTTCTTTGAGAGCTGTCAATAGCCACCTGGTACAAATTGAAAAAATAAATCTGAGTCAACATGATAGCCTGGATTCTGGCCTTAGTTATAAGCCGCTATAGAATCCTATGACAATGAGGATGCATAGGTCTAAATGAGGGCAGAATTTGTCTCTATGCATTGTGAAAGCCACCTAACACAAATATACCTATGTTAATACAGGTGGGCTGTGTCTAGACTGACCAGTTTTTCCGGAAAATCAGCCGCTTTTCCGGAAAAACTTGCCAGTTGTCTTGAATTTCCGCAAAAGCACTGACTTCCTACTGTAAGAAATCAGTGCTTTTTGAAATACTATGCTGCTCCCGTTGGGCAAAAGTCCCTTTTGCGCAAAACTTTTGCGCAAAGGGCCAGTGTAGACAGCTGAGATTTGTTTTCTGCAAAAAGCCCCGATCGCGAAAATGGCGATCGGGGCTTTTTGAAAGCATCTAGATTGGCCACAGACGCTTTTCCGCAAAAAGTGCTTTTGCGGAAAAGCATCCGTGCCAATCTAGACGCTCTGTTCCGAAAATGCTTTTAACGGAAAACTTTTCCGTTAAAAGCATTTCCGGAAAATCATGCCAGTCTAGACACAGCCGTGTGGTGGTAGAGAAGCAAGACTTGAAGACAGACAGTGTGCCAGCAATGGCAGAAATTAGCTTTTGATGTGTATTCCAAAGCCACATTTTAAAAGTTAAGGGCCTAATTCTTATTTATACAAAGGTCCATTTTATACAAAGGTACGAATTTATACATGTAAAGGAGCCTTAAAATGGATGCAAATGTAAAAGTTTCTGAGTATAAATAAGATTCTGGTTCAAGGTCTTTATGCTCACAATAGTTCTCTCAACCATAAGAACCTTCACTATTTCTGCAACAAGAAAGTCATTGCATGTTTTAACAGCTTCCCAATAGACTTGACAAAACTAAAAATCATTAATAATAAAGCAAGCTCTGTCTACAGTCATTGTAACTGATCTTTTGAACTTGCTCAATGTTACTGACTTCAACAGGAGCAAGATCCAGCCTTATTTGCCACCTCCTTGATGATGATTTAAGACAATAGGGTTATATTTAACACACAGCATGTGTGAGTGTGTGTAATATAAATACATTGTAGAAAAAAAAGAGGGGGATGCTTCAAGCAAGCCTCATCACTAGTAATAATTACTGTTTACCAGATCAAAAAATCCTGTGGGTGTTAAATGAGCACCAGGGACTAACTAGAGAGTTAGTGACAGAGAAAAGTAGAAGTCTTACAAGCCAGGAGTACAGCTGTAAAATTGCTCTGGCAAAAGCAGTCAAGCTTATAACCTGATCTTTTCAAACATGCATATTATAGTCTTTGTGGCACTTGTAATTTGTTAAAACTCTCACCCTGCCACTTCTTTACTCCAAGAAGTGGGAAAGAGCCAGCCTTTGTACAGCCTTTGTACAGTCTTATATGTGCTCACTAACACTGTATCCATTTTACAGTATTTATCTTAAAAAGATAGGAGTTTATTAAAGGGAAAGCTGAGATGTGAATGATATATACTGCACAAAGCTAGGGTTATGGCCTCGCACTCAAACCTGTGATGTATTGTAACATAAGCACCAGAAGAAAACAAAGTCATTAAGACTCAAATCAACACATTTTGTAGTATAGCAATAACGATTCAGGTGGAAAGGAAACCTCTGGCACCATTTAAATGAACTCTGTGTTTCTGAAATGCCAAATGAAAAAATCGGTGATATTTAAATTTTGTTAGCTATGCTGCATCTGGTGTTTATGGCTTAGTTTTGTTGCCAGACAGCCCCAGGAGCATTAGTCTGGGAGCTCAGCCAGTGTCTCCCAATTTAGTCGGACAATTGTGGATACACAGAGATCCAATATTCCTCTGATTTAAAGCTCACAGGCAGATTGTCAGGGACTTTTGTTTTATTTATAGTTAGCATATGTGGAGAGAAATAAAACAGTAATTTAAAATGCTGTGCAATTAAGGGTTTATTTCTTCACCGTGCAGAAGTTTCTCATTCCAGTAGCTTATTTCAAAGCATAAAGAATTGGAATCTCTAGGTAGTTGTGCCTCATCCATTAAGAGGTGGATAGACATGAAGAAATACAGGAATGGGGATTCCTTTCCATTAAAAAAAAGGAAGGAGATGAATATCCAGGACTTCTATAAAAGTTGAACATTTATGATGACCATCTGTATGAGTACCGGATCTGTTCCAGTCACGTGCAGTTTAATGGTCTTCCTTCCCTTATGGTTCACTATTATATAAAGCACTAAATTACCAGTTCAGCTGTTCCCCAGGCTCTGTTCCTTAAAAATATAATTTCCCTTTCTGCTTGAAACAAAAGAATCTGCTCACTAAAAACACACTCCATAAAATGAGAAGAAGTCTCCTGTTCATTAAATTCACAATAGATGGTTGCATGAGCCCAAGGACAATTAAATTGGATTAGCTGAAAAACAGACATATTCTACCTATGGGGAATATTGTATGCATGTATATGAAAATTAAATATTGAACAAAGGTATGAGGGTTTTTTTTAACTGGGCAGGTAGGATGCTTGCCATCTGCTGAACACACTGCCCTGTCAAATATCACAGATTCATATCTTGAATGTGGAAACCAAGTGCACATAGCAAATCCATGGATTTCTTTAGTATCTGCCTTCCACTGGCTTTTCCCCTATACTTGCTGCTCAATTTTGCCACTTCACTGATTGATAAACTGTGCTACCTCCCACTATTTTGGGGAACCGAGAGCCCAATTTTTCAAATCTTCCTTATGTCAAGAGTACTTTATTGTGTGACAAGTCCCATTCACTGTAAAGGAAATAGTCATGTGACTAGAGACTTCACACTTGGCAGAATTGGGCCTATAAAATTAGAAACATAGAATGAGAGATCTAAGTATCTGTGCAGAGTGACTGCATGGTGTCTAGCCAAGGAGCAGCATATCATTTGTTACTGACAAGAAAAAAGGTCTCCTTAATTTAAGTAATCAACTGGAAAATCCCAAAGGAGTAAATTATTTTAAGATGGAACCTTGACTTACCAACACGCCATGTGGGAAGAACTGCCATGAAGATCTGACTTAATCTTAAATTCACTGCCATACTTTTACTTCATGCATACCTGCTCCTTTCGTAGGGTTATTGAGTGGTGAGGATTTTGAACCAATATTTTAAAATGCATTAAATTATCCAAGACCAAGGTAACAATGATGAAATGACACTTCAGACACTTCAGTTAAAATTGTGCTCTAATGTCCTGAGACTCACACCTTTAATGAGGTTTCCTCAAATATAAAGTTAGCTTTAGAATTACTCCTTAACATTTATATTTGCTTCCGTGGGCAGTTTATTTAGTCTGTAGAGGTTTTGGGAGTCAGGATTCCTGGATTCTAGAAATGAGCGATTATCATAAGTTTTTCTTTTAAAATTTCTAGTTGATATTTTATGAGGAACATGTAGATAGACTGGATTACCTTTCTTCTTATATTGAATCATTTCAACAGAAGGTTCACATCACATTTCAAAGGGTCAAACTCTAATGGCATTTTCTGTAAAATGGGTGCAACAACATTTAACTACCTTGTCAACTTTAATTAATTGATAGCAACTTCCAACCACTTTCAGTACAAATTCCAACCACTCAGGAATTACTCTAGCTTCCTCTGAACTGCCCACAAGCCCTTCCTCCCCTAAATCTCTTTTGAGCACTTTAAGGAATAAGGTCTTGCCTGCCTGCATTTATTTCCTTTATTCAAGGCAAACCTGTGAAAGAAAATTGGTGTCAACATTTTTACCAACATTAAACTAATCTGTAGAACTCTTGTCTTTAGAATATTATCAAGGGAAACAGTTTGGTAGGATTTCTTTTTAAAATAGATTGACATTTATATGAATTCACTCTGCAGTTACACCAGTTAGGTTAAAACTACAATAATCCAAAAATCCTGCCAAATTTCCTAAAAACTGATCATCAACTGCAGTCCAGGGGGTCAGTAATTTATATTGAAGGATTCCCCACTCTCCTCCAAGAAGACTGGGCCCTGTGTATCTTGGTGAATCACATGTATGTGGGGTTAAAGTGACCATATTTTGAAAAAAAAAATTTTTTTTTAAAAGCAGGACACGTTTGTAGAAACATTTTAAAGGTCATGAAATACTCATTCAAAAGTAGTTTAAAAATATGTATCGGTGTCACTGCTGCTAGCTTTTCACTCAAAAGCAACACGGGGAAATATCTTAAGTGTGCAGGGCATTGTCTACTAAAGTTAGATTGCACGTTCATGATACTTCTTCATCGATTTCTGGTGATTTCATTCACCTGTCTAAGTGAAAAAATGGGCCTTACAGTTCAACCCACTGTGGGCTTTACTCTCCACTCCAAACACCATTCATCCCATCCAACGCTCCTTCTGCTGCACTAGTGCCTTAAGCACCGGACTCCTACTCAGTACGGCAGTATTTCCTGGCCCATTTGTTTTTAAAACTTTTAGGATATATAGAAAACTGGAAGGACTCAGGTGCCCTGAAAGCAGGTCCTAGGTAGGGATGTTAAATATCAGTTAATTGAATAGTCAAGTAACCCCATGAATTCTTAGTTAGTTAGTTGACTATTCTATAGCCCCAGGGGGTGGGGCTGGCAGCCAGTTCACTTCAGCCTTACTCCTGAGGAACCCCCTGCCACTCAGCAGCGCAGGGTGCCAGATGGAAGCTGGTCCATGAGGGGAGCCAGTTTAAAAAACAGCTCCCCTTGTGGACCAGCTGCCTGTCACCCTGTGCTGCTGCCTCTCATAAAGAGGAAGCAGTGCAGGGTGGCAGCAGCCCTGTGTGTGTGTGTGGGGCGGGCGGCGGGATCGGTCTGAACTCCCAGACCCAGCGTGAGCCGGAACCGAGCTGGGCTGCCTGCCTGCTAGGGTTGCCAGGTGTCCGGTTTTGAACTGGACAGTCCAGTATTTCTGTTCGGGAAACAAATTGAGAAAATATAAATGAGAAAATATAAATGTCCGGTATTTTCTAAATAAGATGTAATGTAGATTGTGATGTAATGTCAAGTGTGTCTGGTATTTTTGTTGAAACCATGTGGCAACCCTACCGCCTGCCCATCTCCTAATACACTTTAAATGCAGAGCCACAGCAGGGGTAGGTCTCAAATCCATCACAAGCCAGGACTGAGAAGGGCTGCTGGCCAGCCTGCTAAAAAATTTACTGGCAAGGGGTGGGGGAAGGAAATGTGTGTAGTCAATAGCATTAACCTATAAGCTTTTGCTTATCGGTTTAAGGGTTAATTGACTGCTTTATTACATCCCTAGTCATAGAATCATAGACTCCTAGGGCTGGAAGAGACCTCAGGAGGTCATCAAGTCCAGCCCCCTGCCCAAAGCAGGACCAATCTGGGTCAGCAGGACATTGTGTGAAAAAAACAGGCTTTGGGATGGCCATGGTGGGTAGGCCACATGTTGCAACCAGCCACATGCCAGGCTCAGTTGGGCCCAGTGAAAACTGGGCAGGGAGGGACCCCCTCTTGGGGGTGCCCTGCCAGAGAGCATGGGGGGAAAGGCTAGAGAGGGTTGCCAGGCGTTCGGTTTTGAACCGGACAGTCCAGTATTTGAGCTTTCTGTTCAGGAAACAAATTGAGAAACTATAAATGAGAAACTATAAATGTCCGGTATTTTCTAAATAAGATGGCATGTGGATTGTGATGTAATGTCAACTGTGTCCCCTATTTTTGTTGAAACCATGTGGCAACCCGGCTAGACAAGAGCTAAGGGTTGTTACACTTGGTACTGGCCCCCACCCATAGGCCTGGGGCTCTGCTTTGGGGCTGGCAGCAACCAGGAGCCCTGGGCGTGGGACAGGAGCGACCCTTCCCCTTCCTGCCCTGGCTGGGGATGGTGGGGGTACAGTCAGGGTAGCGGCTTCGCGGGTTGCTACTGCGCATGCTCGAGTCGCTCCTTACTAGGCAGGGGGCGTGGTTCCGCCCTAGTTGCCATGGCAGCGGGTTGGCGGCCCCTCGCGCGGCCAGCATGGCGCTGCCGGATCCGGTCAGGAGGCGGCTCGGCTCCTTTAGCCGGTCTGTGTTCAGCGACAACAACCGCACCGGCCCGGAGCGCCGAGACAGCGGCGGCAGCCTGGGTAAGGCCTGGCTGCTCTGCCCGCAACAAAGATGGCGGCGGCATCCTCAAAGGGAGAGAGGTGGGGGCGGGAGAGAGGGTCGCTGCCAGGAACGAAGATGGCGGCGCCAACCTCGCTGTAGCGGGGCTGCGGCTAGGACTGGGCGGCTGGGACAGCGCGGCCCCGCGCTCGAAGGGCGGGAGGGGGCGCGCTCTGCCTTGTGCCGGCAGCTTCCCCCCTCCCGCCGCCCCAAGGGAGGCAGCAGCCGCGCGGGGCCTCCCTGCTGCTCCGTGGCTTGGGGAAGTGGCTCCGCGTTGGCTTCCCCGGGGCTGCGGGTGCCAGAGCATCCCCGGGCTCGCAGGAGTAAGAGCCGCGCTGATGCATCGTTTCCGCCCTCAGCTGCCCCCCCCCCCCCTTATAAAAATTGTCCCTGCTCCACTGCTTGGCTTAGGTTCCACTCCCCAGGCGGTGAGCCTGCCTACGGGCGGGCTAGACCCTAGCTTGGGAGCTAGGCTGTATTGCCAATCCCACCAGTTCAACAATCCCCGGTCAGGCATCCCACCCAGAGCTCAAGAGGCCCTCATCCAAATCATGAGATTTAAACAAGGGCTGTGTCTAGACTGGCATGATTTCCCGGAAATGCTTTTAACGGAAAAGTTTTCCGTTAAAAGCCTTTTCGGAACAGAGCGTCTAGATTGGCACGGACGCTTTTCCGCAAAAGCACTTTTTGCGGAAAAGCGTCCATGCCAATCTAGACGCGTGCTTTCTGCAAAAAGCCCGATCGCCATTTTCGCGATCGGGGCTTTTTTATGAAAACAAATCTCAGCTGTCTACACTGGCCCTTTTGCGCAAAGTTTTGCGCCAAAGGGACTTTGCCCGAGCAGGAGC
Organism: Rafetus swinhoei; assembly: GCA_019425775.1. Lineage (NCBI taxonomy): Eukaryota > Metazoa > Chordata > Testudines > Trionychidae > Rafetus > Rafetus swinhoei. Next base: position 187,140,044 of record CM033440.1, read on the forward strand.
AGCATAGTATTTCCATAAAAGCACTGATTTCTTACAGTAGGAAGTCAGTGCTTTTGCGAAATTCAAGCTGCCAGTGTAGACAGCTGGCAAGTTTTTCCGGAAAAGCGGCTGATTTTCCGGAAAAACTAGCCAGTCTAGACACAGCCAAGGAGTATGGGGGGGGGGGGAGGGTCTTTGCCTTTGGGTTTCGCATTATTAGGGGTTTGCTTTGGGGTTATTGTTTCTTTGTTTGTGGCAGCTTTTCTTAGCAGCCAGGAAGGATAGGAAGATCTAAAAAATAAAAGCTGAGATTCTCACAATCCCAGGACTCTAGAAGCTGGGGCTTTAAGAAAAGCACCACAAACTATGAAACCAGTTGGGATGCCATTGGACATCAGCCCAGGGCAAAACATATTGTGCCTTTCTGTGGAAATACTACCATCCCTTCACACTCAGCCAGGCACTCAGTGTAACTTGCCAGATATTTTATAATACCACCTAGCATATTTCATCTGAAAAGCACAAAGCACTTCAGGAGGTAAAATAAATCAGACTCTCACTGCCACCACCTGTAACTGATGGTTTGGGTGTTTGAATTGGATCTGCTGAAACAGGGACACGTAACAGGACTTACAGGTGAGGCAATCATAAGGAGGACCTTCCACATGCACAAACCATGGTACTTGTGGATACTTCTATGGGCTGCATTTTGAGAAATGAGGGGGGAAATTCCAACAGTCAGTTTATTGATCATTAATTCAAGTAGATTTAATGTGATATCAATCCATTGGACAAAGAAAGAAGGAAACTTGTCAGTTGAAACAAAACCATTCCCTGATGTTCTCGTTTTTAGGACTTATTTTATATATTTTGTCTCTGGGTCTGGTTGTATATTTTTATTTTGTTTTTGGAATTTACATGCAAACTCTAAACACTGTAGAACTTTACCTCCTACGTAGTATTCCAGGGGTCAGTATTTTGTTTTTCTGAGTTTTAGCAGCTAATTTTCTTCTCTCCATAGTGTTTGATTTGTAACTCCTCATTCTGTAATGTATATTCAAATTTGCCCCTTTTTAAAAAAGCATATTGGATTGACATTGCTGGAGTCTAGAATTTTCTGTGCAAAAGAAAGATTGCATGGAGACCAAGCGATGCAAGCTTCTCCATCAGCATGCTTGAGTTCTGATCTGTACAGATCAGTTTTAATTTGAGTATAATCAAATATATATGGTCACTTAATGCTAGGCCTTTTTTTAATGGGACTATCACATTGCTACAGTCAGGCATCAGGAGGTAAGAGTACAAGTCAGTTCACCTCCGCTGTCTATTGCTCTCCTTTTTAGCACCTCCTCTAAGCCATGCTTGTTTTGCAAGTATGGCAGCAGAACTGCTGCTTAACCCCTTCCTTATTTCTTTGTATACTCCCATCACACTTAGATTCTTTAGAATACGGTAGGGAATTATGTAGCAAAATTCTTCCTCTGGCCACTTTGACATATGCTTAATGATGAACTTGGTTGATCTCAGAATCCAACCATTAATGAGTTGAAGTTGCTCTCTTAAAGTAGAGGCATCTTTGTCTGCTGTATGTAGGAAATAGAATGTCTGATACAGACCTTGGGTGATGATGATTTCTCTCTCTCTAGATAATGAAATAGTTGCCAGTTTGCCATTGCAGATGTCCCTCTATTTCAACCTTTACTTTTTCCCATTTTGGTGGGTAAGCAGTGTGGTCATGCTCCAGCTGAAGGTAAGTCCTGAGGGGACTTATCCCCTACAACATCTGTGCTGCCTGTTTGAATTTTATTTCCTTACACTGTCTGCAAGAGTAATATAATACTTAGCCCATCTACTCATTGCCTTCAACCACACATGGCAAATGTTATTTAATAGAGTGCAATAGGTCAGTGGAAATGTCTGAGTATCTGGAGGTGCAGGAGTTTGTGACAGAGTTAGTGACAGGTTTGGTGGGGTGGCAGATTGAAAAATCAGGGGGCAACGGCCTGTCAACTTTCAGGAACATTGACAGTGCTGCATGAATTTCCAGAACGCAAATTCCATGAGCTTCTGTAGAGCTGTATAAAATAGTGATAGCACATGCCAGTCCCATGGAATTCTTACTTTCTTCCTCTCTCTAGTACCCAGTCTTGCCAGATTACTACAAGTTCATCCTGGTCACAGTCATCGTCATAGTCTCTCTCATTGAGGCCATCCGACTGTATCTTGGATATATGGGCAATCTGCAGGAGAAGGTATGTTCCGTTGACCTCTGAACATCCGTTCAGGAACCTTAGAGGGCTGAGTATGAGGCTTTGGATTACAGACACCGCACAGTTTCATTCACTGATAAAATAGAACTTATTAATTGGACTTGAAGTAGGGTTCATGGCCCTAGGTAAATTCTCTGTCATTTGTGCTAAAGGAGCTGGTCACTTTGCACAAGTGAGCAGTGGGTTCCTTTGTTTCTGAACTTCACAAAGCACAGATTCAGACCTGGCCTTTGTAAACCTGCTGGAACAAACAAGTGACTGTCATTTAGTCATTCTACATTGTGGGGTGGAGAAAGAGCACACCCCATTTTAAAATCATCTTCCTATTAAATAATTTACCCCCCTCTTTCTGGTTTTATACATTTCTCCAACCTGAGCCTCTATTCTGCCAGTTATGCTCTTCCAGTGTTTGTCTATTGCTTTCATCCCCTCATTTCAACTCTCCCCCCTTTGTTGTTTGGGGATGCCAACCTCATTTTCCCTCTCTCTCTTTTCTTTGATTCCTGCTCCAGCAACCACACATCACTGAAACCATCCTCTTCAGCTTCATGCAGTTCTCTGGAAGCCTTCTTTCATATGGTGGGTCTGCTTAGAAGTATTATAGGATAGAGTAGAAGCTGTGACAGTTGGTTGGGTCAGGAAGTGAGGGACCAAACTCTATTCTATACTGATACATACTAAGGATGTTAAGAGGTGGGTAATTGGCTAATTGTGTAGTCAATACAATTTGTATCGAATACACGATTAATCAATAAGGGAAGGCACTCAGTCCTGACTTGCACCGGGTCTGGGAGCTACCCGCACTGCGGCTCTGCATTTTAAATGTAGTAATAGTCGGGCGGTTCTCACTGCTTTTAAAATGCAGAGCCGCAGCAGGGGTAGCTTCTGGACCTGGTGCGAGCCAAGACTAAGCTGGGCTTACTCAGTCCCCACTTGTGCAGGGTCCAGCAACCCCTATCCAAAGGAGGTCCCAGTGTACAGGGGCTGCTGCCGGAGCAGCGTGTGTTCCCAGACAGCCCAGGCTGCTGTGGACAAGGGCTGCTCTGTGGGATACAGAGCTTACGGCAAGCCTGGGCCTGCCGTGGGCAGAGACTGCCGCGTGACAGCCTCCCTTCCCCCTTCCCCTGCACTGCTGCCTCTAGGCAGCAGAGGAAGGAGGGGGGGGAGGGCAAGGAGCAGTGCAAAGACAGTGCTGGGGGGAACTGGCTTTTAAGCTGGCTCCCCCCAGCACTGGCTCCTGCTTCCCCCTCTTGCTGCCTATCATACAGAGGCAGCAAGGGGCTGGGGGGAAATGCGAGTAGTCAACTCGACTAGTTGCTTACATCCCTAATATATACCGACACTGAACTTTTGGTGCAAGTCTCCTTTTCCTGTCTCTCTGTTGATTGTTTCCTTCTGTCTTATTCTCTGTTAATTTAATTCCACTTGTATCAGGCCCCTGGATGACCATGGTTCCTGCTCCAGCTCAGCATGCTGTTTTAATGGCGCTGATGGAGGGAAACTGATGTAAATCAAACTGTCCCCGCTAGTTTTACTCTGCCACTGAACATGTCACTCTCCTGAGCTGCTGAATATCTTCATTGCCAAAGATGCAACCTTGTGTCCACTTATCCCTATCGCTAATGGGGGGTAGAGTGAATTACACTTGGCTGGCAGTTCTGATAGGAACAGTGAAAAAACCAGTAACCACATTTCACTCTGCTTCTGCTGTTACCAGGCTGTTTTGCCCAGGTGTGCAGCAGCAGGGCTAAGACATCTTTGCAGAGGTTTTATAATTGATGGGAACATTTGGGAAGCCCATGATCTTCCACGGAATGTAACTCTGAAGTCCTGCATCTAATTGAAACAAAAATCTGTTTGGAATAGATTTCAGAATAGTTGTCTAGATATGTGTTGGCTCTTTATTTCTTAGTTGAACTGGCTGAAAAATGTGGGGAGGGGTTCCCCTGCTGAAAATTTTGACTTTCCCATAAAAACTTAAAACCAAAATACATCAGTCCTGCAATGTTATCAGAGCCCATCAGGGGAGTTGTGTTTCAAATACCACATGCTCTTTTTATCCTCTTCAGCTTCGCTCGCTCATTGGACTGTATGATATGCGATTCAGCACTTGTTTATGGGAGCTGATGCATCATGGGAATTGCTGAGCACATTGAATAATGGGAGATGAAGCTCAGCTGGGAGCCAAGCCCATAAGAATGGGTGCATAAGACAACTAATTCCCATGAGACAGTAGTGGTATAACAAATTTAAATGTTTATAGTTGGGGCATTTGTTGTTTGATGAAAGAAAAGTTGAGGCTTTTTAGCAAGCAATTTTATTTAGTAAAAAAAAAATTTTTTTTCATTGCAAAATAGTTTAGACAGAAAATTGTCAACCAGTCTTATTTTTTTAGCAATTCTATAGAATATGCAGGCTTTGAGGGAGGGAGAATGGATTTCTACAGGATGTGGTGTTGGTATGTACTCAATGTATACACACTGCTTGCATTGTTCAGTTGCTGTGTTTTAGCAACTGTTGATATTAGATATGTCTTTATATTGTAGGTCCCTGAATTGGCTGGCTTTTGGCTCCTGAGTCTCCTCCTGCAGTTGCCCATAATCCTCTTCTTGCTCTTTAATGAAGGTCTGACGATCCAGCCACTGGAGCGAGCAGTCCACATCATTTTTGCCCTCTTCCTCGCCTTCCAGGTCATTATGGCTTTTCTTGCCTTGAAAAGAATGGTGAACCAGCTAGCAGTCCGTTTCAGCCTTAATGAATTTGACCAGCTGGACTATCAGCCCCCATCAGATTACGCGGCCTGGGAAAAGAAGAGGGTGCAGGCGCCATGGAGAGAAGGACAACACTTTGAGAAAGCGCTTCCATCAAATACTGATTGGGAATCTGCACTCAGGGCCTGACAGGTTATATCTACGATAGAATCTCAGGATGAACATCTCTTGTTGCTGTAGTCTTGTTTCCATTTCTGTGGCTCCTTCTCAACCTTCTTATTTGTCAGAAATGTAGTTCTGCCACAGCCACCATTAAAGAGGAGAGATTGGAACTTGACCATCACAGCGGCACCATTGGTTCTGCCAGTTACACAGTTGACTTCATTTGTAGATAGTTATTCACTGGACAAAATGTCTGCAGCGTGGGTTTGGTAGGTTTTGTACTTTAGCAAACCTTAATTTTTTGTAAATGGTGTACAAAAGAGGTTATGATTTTGCACAAGGATATTTACAATAAATCCGTATTCATTTTAATCACTCTTCATGCTCTATAGCATATTTTATCTACAGATCTGAGTACTCTACAGACAGACAATTAATTTAGCCTCATAATAGCCCACTAAGGCAAGGCAGTATACACAGACACAGAAAGAGATGCAGACACTACATTGATGGTCAGGCTACAAGAACTCAAAACTTCAAGGACTTTTCAAAAGTGCCATTAAATTTTGGATGACTCAGTTTACTGGGTGCTCCAGTCAGAGGATCTGTTAATCCAAGAAAACACTCTTTGGTTCATCTGAAGTTTTGGGTACCCAGCACCTCATAGTTTAGGCCTACTTGTCTAAAATGGAGCACCTAATAATTGAGCCAGACAAATTGCATATCTTATTTCGAATTTAGGGTGCTGTGTAGACACACCCTTAGATATAAGTGATCTGCTCAACGGAATGCAGGAAGTCTTATCAGAGCCAGGTATATAACTCAGGTCTTCTCATTTGCAGGTCTCTGCATTAATGTCTGGACAATCCATTCTGGTAATGGCTAAAAGTTTGTTTCTCAATCTTGTGATCAAAAGTAAACTTTAATTTTCTCAAGTGGATCCCTCTGGCTATCAGCAGAGCAAGGGCAGACATATACGGGTAAAGGGCTAGTACATAGACATAAGAACGGCCATACTGGGTCAGACCAATGGTCCATCCAGCCCAGTATCCTGCCTGCTGACAGTGGCCAATACCAGATGCCCCAGAGGGAGGGAACACAACAGATAATCCTCTCGTGCTCCCTCTCCTGTCACCCACCTCTGGTGAAACAGAGGCTAGGGACACCATTAGACACGGGATTAGTGAAAGGAAGAAGGGAGAAGAGGTCATGGAATCCAATTGCATTATGAAGGAAAGATGCAATATGTTTAAAGATGAGATTTTTGCAGGCCTGTTAGTCTTAGGGTATGTCTACATTACAGCATTATTTCGAAATATCTTATTTCGAAATAACGCGTCTACACACAAAATGCATTTCGAAATAGCTTTTTGCTATTTCGAAATAGCGCATCCACACTGAGTGAATGCTGAATCGCATTTAAGGCCGGCTGGAACCAAGTCCAGCAGGGCATCAGGTCAGGAGTTACTTTGTGTGGCTGCTGCCTGAGGCCTGTGCTTAAAGGGATCCCCCCCCGGACAGCCAGTTCTCAGGTTTCCCTGCTTGCTTGCCTACCTTGATGAGGGACAGCAAAGCATTTTGTCTCTGCGTGCTCTGGTTGTCTTCACTCAGGACACCACAGCACTCTGCAACATGGAGCCAGAGCTGCCCCTGGGCAGTCTGGTGCGTCTCGTGGATGCGTTGCTGCGAGCCTGGCTGCACTTTCTGCAGGCTGCCATCTGGGAGGTCCATCAGAGGGCTGTCAGTATCCAGGAGGCCCTGCAGGAGAGCTTCCACCCTGAGGCGCACTAAGCGCCTCCCTGGTCTGCCCAACGGGGGGCTCGTGCCTCATTCCTCCCTCACATCCTTCCACTTACCCCTCTCTAACCCCCCTTCCTGATGTCAAATAAAATACATGTATTTTCATGAACACAAACTCTTTATTTAACAAAACTGGGCGGGGAAATGAAACTCTGGTGAGACTGGGGAAAGGAGGCAGGAGAGGGGAGAAGAGAGGATGGGAGAGGGGAGGGAGCTGGAAGGGGGAAGCTAGGGGAAGAAGGGGGAGGGGAAGCTCAGGGTTGCAGGTCTTGCTGGACCAACCTGATTTTCATGCAAACCTGCTCCTGGGTTTGCATGTGGCCTTTGGTGGCCAAGCTGGGAGCTATCTGTCATAGACGGCCGTGTTCCTCCATCTAGTGCGGAAATCATGGACTTGGGGGCATCCCCCCCAAACCTGAATAAGGTCCATAATCTCCATCCTGTACCAGGAAGGCTCCCGCCTTCTCCGGGCCCTGGCAGGCTCCTGGGAGCTGGCAGACTGCTCCTGGGGAGCGGTGGAGGGCTGGCTGCCAGTGGCTTGCTGGCTCATGTTTTGGGGCCACTGGGTCAGGGGCAGTGACTGCTGGCTCTGGGCTGGCAGGCTTGGAGCTGGCACAGGCACAGTGGCCAGAGTCAACACCTTTAAGGGCTCTGGGGAAGGGGGAGGGAGAGGAGTGTTTTTGGTTGAGGCTGGAGTGGCCACCAGGGCACCCTGGGAAGGCTGGAGGCCCCCTATTTCGATATAAGTGTCTACACAGCACTTATTTCGAAATAGCTATTTCGAATTTGGTGTTATTCCTCGTGGAATGAAGTTTACCAAATTTGAAATAAGAGCTCTGCTATTTCAAATTAATTTAGAAATAGCGGTTTGGCTGGGTAGACGCTAGTAAAGTTATTTCAGAATAACGGCTGTTATTTTGAAGTAACTTGAAGGGTATGTCTACACTGCACAGTGAAGAGGCACAGATAGTGGCCTTGTCTCATTAAAACTGGATTTCCTCAGTGGGCAGGAGAGAAGGTTCAATGATAGGATATTAAAATTCAAACATAGTGGAAACAAGTACAAGTCCACTTGCAAGAGCAGTGGCCCCATCTTGCACCAGGTCTGGATTTGACATATTTTGCAGAAATATAACCAACTGGAAGAAATTAGTAAGCAGGAAATTACCCAGAATATCTGGAGAAATATGAAGATTTTACATTCAGGGTCTGTAAGGGAGACATTGGCGAGGTTTAAGCATGAGTTTTGTATTTAGAAGCATTACACCATTTCAAAATCCTTTTTGCAATAGTCTTGGGAATTCCTTTCGAAAATAAAAAAAAGTTTGTAACTGTTAAATCAGTACTACGGAATTATATGCCATAGCACAGATTGTCATCTTGCCACTATATAACTACTGCAGAGCTGAGCTGAAAAAACGGCTTGAGATCTGAGCTCTAGTCACTTCAAAGAGAAGCTTTTCAGAGCCAGTTAAAATAAGGACTGGGAAATTGAACAAAAGACCCTAACAGGCCAAACAGACGAATCAGATCTTGTTCCTGTCTTCACTAATGAGTTAACACAAAGTATTGCTCAAGTGTTTGTTATCTATCCTACCCAAACACAAAACACCCTCACTTATTTGCGGTTGTGGTAACACAAATTGGCTGGCACCAGTGGGGAGAGAGCATAGATCTAGAGTGAGCTTGCCTCCTTAACCCCCGTACAACTATCGGTACTTAGCTGAGTGTTGTGATAACAATTGAGGGCTGCTAGTCCTCTAGTGCCTTCCCCACAATTTTCTTAGGGCTGTCCATCTACGTGTTCCCTGTTTCCTGATTGAAGACTCACTTCCTGCTGCATACAGGCCAGCCTAAACCTCATTCCTCACATTCACCCACAATGGCTAGTACCAGCAACTGCCCTCATCCACGTCTGGTAGAGAACTCCCAGATGTGATAATCTCTGACTCAAGTCTTGCAGGGTTCACAATTTTGGGAGCAAGAATTGAACCCTACTGACCCCAGTGCCAACTCTCGGCTGAGAAGCCCTAACTTTTGTAACCTGAACTCTATGCTGGAGAGCCCTGGTAATGCCAGTCAGGGAACCCTCCAGACTGCAACCAGAACCCCAGGCCAGAAGCCCTCCAAACCCCAACTTCTAGGCCAGGGAGCCCCATTGACTCAACCCTAACCTTAACTTGGGGTGCCCCACTCACCGAAAGCTCAGGTAGAGCAGGCAACCCTACCCTACCTATAATACTAGGTAAAGGAGCGCTTTGTAATTCTACCAATAGGTCGAGGACCCCTACGGACCTGAACCCCTAATCATAGGTCAGGGAGCTCCACTGACTCCAAACTTAACCTGAGGTTGGGGAGCTCTATTTTGTAACCCTAACCCCAAGCCATGGAGCCCTAGCCTTTGTTACCTGAACCCTAGGCCAGGGAACTTTACTGACCCCAACTCTAGCCCTAGGCCAAAGAGCCCTACCTTTGTCACTCTAACCTTAGGTCAGGGAGCCCTACTGACCCCCAGCCTGGCACTCTGGGGGGGCTCAGGGCTGGGGCAGTCCCATACTCATGTGGGAGCGCACCCCCAACCGGCCCCTTTAACCTGCCTGCCTGCTGCTTAGCAGGAAGCTCCAGGAGCCCAGCTGGGAGAGCACCACACCTCCTCCTGCAGCCAATTGCCCCAGCCAGCTGGCTCTTTCTCGCCAGAGCAGCGCACCAACTTACTGTCACCTCTGCTAACATGAAATATGGCAGAATGTGGTTAAAAACAGAGCGGGAGACATATGATTCTCCCCCAAGGAGTTCAGTCACATTCAACACATTGTTTTAAATGAATGTCACCAGCATGGAAGCATGTCCTCTGGAGTGGCAGCCAAAGCATGAATGAAGGGGCATAAGAAAGTTTAGCATATCTGCATGTAAATACTTTGCAAAGCCTGCTACAAACGTTCCATGTAAACATCTATTTTTCCACTTTCAGGTGCCATTGTAAATAATCAGGCAGCATTATTTCCCATAAATGTAAACAAACTTGCTTTGCATTAGCGATTGGCTGAACAAGAAGTAGGACTGAGTGAATCTGCAAGCTCTAAAGTTTTACGCAGTTTTGTTTGAGTGAGTTATGTAACAAAACATCTACACTTGTAAGTTGCATTTTCACAATAAAGAGTTTGCACTACATCACATGTAAGGGATGAATTGAAAAATACTCTTATTTTTACCGTGCAAATATTTATATTATAAAGCGAGCACTGTGCACTTTTTACTATGTGATTTAATTAAAATCAGTATTATTTGAAAATGTAGAAAAACATCTAAAATATTCAATACATTTCAAATGGTATTTATTATTTGACAGTGGGATTAAAATGGTGATTGGTCTCAACTAATTTTTTGAGTTAATCACGTGAGTTAACTATGATTAATCAGCAGCCTTAGAATAAGTTATTGGTTCAAAAATTTTAAGGGATTCAAGAGCAACCCACTGTTCCACCAATTTAAAAAGTCAGCAAATACTCCCTAATGAAATATGTGCTGTTTATTATTAAAACTTCACTTCAGCTACACCAAACTTTGAAGTTATTCAGAAGTATCTGAAAATAGCTAGCTTGCCAAAGATGCATGAAACTGATACATTCTAGATAAAGAAACAGAACTGACGATAGCAACCTCCATGGTGATAGGAAAATGCCATATGTCCCAAAGTTAATAAAATAGTTGTGCTTTAAAAAAAAAAAAAAAGCACATCACAGCTTTGTCATGGCAACAAGCGATCATCAAAGTGTCTGCTATTGAATCTTGTACCCTGGTTCTGTTTCCTCTTACCAAATGAGAATTGCATTAGTGTCCACCCTTTGATATGGGTCATTGCCTTGCCATTGGTTGGAACGAAGGCTGTGGACAGAAACTGGGTCAGGTCAGAGTTGGTTTATTTTAATGAGTCGCTGGCTCATACCATTCCCTCCCAGTACCCCCAGAATGGACAGGCAAGTTCTCCACCACACACACTGAAATCGTTCTTAGAGGAGTGCATTTACTGTAGCACTATGAAGCATTCTGTGCCCTCTGGTGTCTTAGATCCACACACAAATGAACAGAGCACCAGTGTGTGTTCAGTGTTTGATAGCACACCCCACAGCAGTTGTTTTGTAGGACTCCCTTATGAGTCCTACACCGGGGAAGTCACTTGAATGTAGATCACTCAAGTTAGGTCTGTAATGCAGACACTCCCTCAACGCTGGGATCAGCAAACTTTGAAAGATTTCGTTGTAGAAGTACCCTGAAGTCTTGGATGTATTTGAATAAATTTTTATTCTCCTGGGACTGATTAATGCAGATGTACATTAAAAAAAATAGAAATTGCAACTTATACTGCATTGCAGGAAAGGTTTGGCTCAAGTTTTGAACCATTATTATGTACAGATTAGTTCTCTATTCTGAAATCTTTCTGGACTGGCTCCTTTCCCATCCTTCACTACAATCTAGACATGATCTATATGCTCTATGACCAAAGGTATGCAGTAGCTTCAGAATTTTTTTAAGCATAATGCTATTGAATTAAATCTGAAAATTAATTGTATCCAACAGAACTGTGCTTCTGTGTGGTTTTATTTTTAAATTAGTTCAGTTCATTTTGACAATCACCATCCTGTTTCAAGTTTTCAATATGGCATTGATCATCATCTGTAGATTTCAGAATTAAAACATCATTAATATTAGTAGATGGAACAGTTCACACCCTGTTTATAGGCTCTTTGCAAACTCAGAAAGACATCACTGCATGCTTTTACACTGTTCAGCTTTTCAAGGTTACCAGCAAGCATCAGGACTAATTTTTTTTTAATAAAAATTGAGATCCTGGAGTAAAAGTCTCTTGAATGGGATACATTTTGCAACAAATTCCATGCCTGCAGAACTGTGAAATAAAAACAGGACTCTGACTAATACTGTTGCTGCCATTCTGAAATGCTACATTTCAGCACACAAACTGATGTCATGCCAATATACTTAGTGATAATGTTTCAGTCTTTTCCTCTCTTTTACCCTCCACACAGATGATTTATATTCTTTTGTCTGAAAAAACAACAAATGGTCTGGTAGCACTTTATAGACTAACAAAACATATAGATGGTAAAAATGAGTTTTCATGGGCACAGCCCACTTCTTCAGATGACTGGAGTGTTGGATGTCTAGGACCAAAATAATTCTTTTGTCTGTTTGTGTTCCATGGACATCAGGGACTGGACAATTTACTTGGGGAGACCAACCGGGGGGAGGGGAGGACGGAGGGAGGAGAACCTTGAAAGATACAGGTTCACCATCACAACCAGTTCAAAAGGATTCAGGTTCCTTTCCCTTTCCCCACCCTTATCCATAGATCATCCCCATCAGCTCTGGAGAATATTGAATTTCTTTGTCACCTCCAAAGAAAATGCAACACGGCCTAAAACAGATTGCTGGCATTAACTACCTGCCTTTTTGTTTCTGACTAGCTCTTAGAATGAGTGAGCATAAAGGACAGTAGTGAGTTTCCTACTAGGGAAAAAATGAAAAGCTTTGAGGATGGAATGGACAAAAAATTTTTAAAAAACGAATTACAAAAAACTACTGATAAGGAGGCAAGGAAAGGATTAGCTGAGCTGGTAGCAGCAAGCAACAGTGAAATATGACACAATAAAAATGGGTCATTGAGTTGGGACAGCCCTAGGACATAAAAGACTGAAATGAAGGAAAGCTCTGGATTACTTTGTCCTTGAGTATTGAATTTTTTTTCAGAAGCACAAAATATTACAGTGATAAACCAAGATTGGAAACACAGCCAAGAAGGAAAAAACAAACAAACAAAAAAAAACCCCACAATCTTGAAAGGATTGTTTAAAATGGGCTGGAAGAATAATTTGGCTTGGTCCTAAACATTCCCACAAACAATAAATTGACACAAAGAATTTGCAGAGAGACTGGGCACGAACTAATGACAAAAGAGCCCTGCTGTTTAACTTCCATATTTCATACAGGGTGCAGCATTTGATGTGGTGGGGAGCAACATCTGAGCTTTGTGATGCATGGAGACGATTTGTAAATGTTCTCTTATTCACATTTGCAAATACAACTTATAAAGATCTGTGATGAAAGCAGATCATTTTTTATTTAGACATTTTAGCTCTCTTCAGCAGAGTACCATATTCTGCTGGCAGCGAACAGGACAAAGAAAAAGATTCCCCTCCCTGCAGTTCACAATTATAGACTGTGCATTGAACTCCACAAGGGCTGGTGAAGATGGAATTTGCACTCTGGCCAAGAGGGGCTGCTATCAGCCCTTCCATCAGTGCTATTCCATTTCCTTGATTAGAGAAGTTGTTGCTGCCCTTCCTCTCCTCTTGCACTATGAGTCCCAGTTATTGTATACCGTGAGCTAGTGTCCCAAATATTCTGGAGTGCCTTATTTGGAACTGGCATAGAGCACCCTTCCTGGCAGGTAGATTGGGGTGCAACAACTCCCTCTTTCCACTCATGCCAGGCTGGGGAAAGTTGGCAGCATGTAGGAGCTTATGTAATTGTCCTCTAGGCCTGATAGTCCCCCATACTGTAAACAAGAAATAGCTGCATTGAAGTAAACAAGGAGAAAACTTGTATACTTGGGAAGAGAGTCAGGCTCCATGTGGGAAACAATAAGTTCTGAAATAAGACAGCCCCGTAGTTTAACAGAAGCAGTGTTGGCGAGTCCTGCTCTAGGTCCTTGGGTATGGCCCAAATACCCTGTTCTCCATTTGTTTATACTAGTTTTATGCTAGAGATGCCAATAGAGTTACAGCCAGTGAAAGACGGGTGTAAATTAGTGGAGAATCAGGCTTACAGAATACAAGTCAAGAGATGCTGTACCCCGGCACTTCAAGCTCTCCTTCGCATGTCCTGTTCCTTGGGTGAGTCAGTGCACGTTTTCCTCCTTGAGCTGCATTGCTCTCACACTGCAATACCCATGAAAGACTGAAAACACATAGCCCAGGCTAGCATTCCAGAAGATTGGCCTGACCTCTTCTATACCTCTGCCACCACCTGGGCTAGCAACCAGGAGCTGCAAAGTGCAGAGACCCCCCTCTGTCCTACTGAGCAACTACCCCACCTCCAAAGAGTTTTACCCCATCCTGAGCCCGATTTCATCGCTGGCATCCAGAAGGCAACAAGAACAAGACAGTTGGCTGCTAGGTAATTCCATAGGTAAGTTATGGTAGCACTCGGGTGCAGCACCACTCCCTTGCCAACATTTTAATTGCTAACTGGGGCAAAAACACTCTGGTTTTTAAATATGGAGTCAAATATTTACAACTTTGTTTTAGAGCTGTATTAATTTTTAATATTGTGGATTATGTCTAGGGACACTATAGGACATAGTGGTTAGAGCAGGTGACTATGAATCAGGGGAACTGGATTTTATTCCCTGTTGCTATTAATAAGTCATCTAACCTTTTGTAACTCTGTTTCCCCATCTGTAAAATGATAATACCTCTTTAACCACGGCCAGATACTTAGAAGAAAGTTGTGGTATGAATGGGGAAGTGATTATCTGTCACATTGGCACAAGAAAGCATGAGCTAATGCAATATTTGTGGACATGGTACAGCTGCCTGTTAGATATTTGGAATAGAAAGTCAGTTATTTAATTTCCCCCTCCTTGGGTAAAGTTGAAAGCAAAGAGGAAGGGAGTTATTCTGCAAACAATTATCCACAGAAATCTTGAAAACGTTTCCAATCTGCCATGACTTAAGCAAGGGATCAGCTTCACTCAGAACTCAACAGAGTGGTAAACCTCACATATTTCTCTCATTTATGAAAGTGAAGCGGCCTACATTTTGAAAAGCTACCAGTGATTTTGGGTGCCCGATGTCATACCGTAGAAAGGCCTGATTTCAGAAAGGGCTGAGCACCCATATTCTGAAGATCAGGCCCTTTAAGGTAGTGGCAGGCCACCTGAGGGGCACATGTTGTCCATCAGGATTCTATATGTGGCCCTAGAGACATTTTGTTTACTATTGCCCATGTGCAGGGTTGCCAGATTCCACTGGTTTCCAGCCGCATACGTTTTTTCTTTTACTGGTGTTACTAGAGTGACCCACAGGTAAAGCAAGGGCACGTGAAGTGAGGTGCATGCTGTTTGCACCAACATTGACTATAAGAGCTGTGCGCTCTTTCTGTATTCGAAGTGTTGCTATGGGTCAATTGGTATACCCCGCAAATTCTAGATATGCAAGTGTAGTTAGCAAAACTACCTATCCCAGGAGTCTTGGGTTCAACAATCTTGTGGCCCACTGAAACAAAGGAGGGCCACTTATGCAGCCCACTTATTAGCCTAGGTTGCCTGTCACTGCTTTAAGGTGTTAACTTAAATATTCAACAATCAAGGCACCCCAGATCACTAGTTATTTTTCAAACTTAATTAGGGAAAAGGGTGTGTCCCAACATTTGAGAGATCTTTGAGGAATGCAAGGTTCTGAATACCATTCCAGTGTCATTGTCATGATCTATGTTTAATTGTAACAAAGCTGAGACTGAAATTTTCACCAGAGCCATGTCGACATTATGGGGACTATAGTGGCATAGATATGCCAGCATAACCCTATAGTGTAGATGCAGCCTGTTGTGACAGAAGAGATTTTCTGTTGCTGCATGAATACCAACTCTCTGAGTGATGATGGCTAGGTTGATAGAAGCAGTTTTCCAATGACCCTACTGTGTCTACAGTAGGGATTAGGTTGCCATACTTTCAGAATTCTGGAGTGTGGATTTTTCATACCCTCAGATTC
This sequence comes from Rafetus swinhoei, assembly GCA_019425775.1. Taxonomy (NCBI): domain Eukaryota; kingdom Metazoa; phylum Chordata; order Testudines; family Trionychidae; genus Rafetus; species Rafetus swinhoei. Next base: position 187,155,755 of record CM033440.1, read on the forward strand.
CTATGACACACAATTCAAACTAGCGGAGAAATATGTCCCCCTGTGCCCAGTAACCTTGGGGGGGCAGGGGCCTTATGCTTTGCTGTAGTAGCTCCCACCTGGGACATCACAAACTGCCTTCCAGAATGCAAGCCACACCTTGAGTGTAACCTTAGCCTTGCAGCTAAACTCTGGCTGTCGCTAGCCTGAGTTAAACTGAAGGGTGGTCCCAATACATCCTGGATCTTCTCCCTGAAAAGGGTGTCCTGTATTGCCCAGCCTTCTCCTGGACAGTACCAATATATTACATCTGTGATTCCTTTAAGGGAATAATATGCCAGTTGATTATTGTGAACAGTTACTCAGTCACTTCAACTTTAAATAACCCTGGATTGGATAAAACAGAAAACCAAATTTAATACAAAGAAAAATTAAGTGAGTACAGTTAATAAGACATACAGGTCAGAAATGGTTACAAGGAAAATAAAGATAAAATATTTACTAGTCTGTATTTAAACTTGCTTTGTTATAAAACAAACTTGCTCACCACAAGCTCTAGCAAATTACTGACCAAATGCTCATATCAGAACACCTTTCACAGAGTTCAACAACTTTTTCCTTTTGTCTTCTCAGCTGGAGAGCATGAAGTGAGCAGAGAGAGGTGCCTTGGGATATTGGTCTCTCCTTTTTCTAGTTTCAGTCCCCCTCTTGAAAATTACTATCAGCTGAGACCCAAGAGAGAGTCAACATGGAAGGAAATTCTCTGCTGGTTTTTTCACCTGTTTGAACTTCTTTTGTTTTTCCTCCCTGCTTGATGACTATTTTTTACTTACATGAAAATTAAGGCAAGCACACATTCTTTCCTTTGTTTAGGGCAGACCTGACTTTTGTCTAGACAGAGCAGTAGGGTTTGGAACATGTGTTAACAAAATTGTACAGGGGAATTCACATACAGTGCTGCCACGCATTATACTGGGACAATGTGGATTAGCAAATTAGGAGTTTTCAAATGATACCTTACAAGCTGTATTTTGTACAAAGATTACTACAGCAGCATGTAGGTGTGAATAGAAGGGTGTATTGTGTCCTAGTGGCATAGCAACATTGACCCAAATGTTAAGTGCAGTCCAGGGCTGTCATTTTTGGTCTTTTTGGAGTGTCTTTCTCCATTTATATCTTAGGAACAATTGGCAGCCTGCAAAGCTATGTTAAGAAAACCCTGAAAGCAAATAAAGGCTGCAGCTGCTATGACATGTGCCAAATTTTTCCCTCTCCACCCCCACTTCCCTCTCATTTGTAAACTAATCTAGAGTACTGCATGGCTTGAAAAACAATTTAGAAATGAAATAAAAATAAACAGGAATTAAAAAAAACAAACAAGGATCACACACAGTTCCACTGTTAATTACCTTGGGCCAGTCTAGAAGGGAGTTCAGCAAGAGACAAAAAAAATTGCTCATATGCTCAAAGCCAACCCAGCCACAGCTAAATATGAGTAATTTCAAGGGCAGATTTTAAAAAGTGTAACACTGAGATCATAAAAATATTTGTGCTGGTAAGAAACTTCACCTCTTCCCCTTCAGAGCAAACAAACAAAGTTAGGTCAGTGGAAAATATTTTGAACTGAAACACCCTGTCAAACAATACATTATTTTCTTTCCTGTGTTAAGCATTTTGTATTAAGGAAAGCCTTTGAAAGCCACCCTTATAGAAAAATTCTATACAACATCTGTGGGATGGAAAAAAGTGCACTATGGCAATTTGGTAAGGTTCTATTAAAAAGTTATTCAAAATCTAGACTTCAATAGTTTTATAAAAAAACATTTTATAGATTTCTATTAGCAGGGATAGAATTCACTGCCATATTGTATAGGGTAGTTAAAAAACCTATGGAAAGGCTATTTCCCCTATAGGTAGTGCCCGATTCTGAGATCTGAGCAATGGCATCAGCACTCTATTTTGATGGCAATTGGGGACACCCAGCATCATGCTGCATCTGCACCTTTTTTTTCCTTGGTATTGACTGTAACAGAATCCCCATTCAGCAGCAAGTGGAAGTCCAGGGGAAGATAGACAAATGTAGCCATGTCACACACTGCATGGGAGTAAAAGAGCAGTGCCTGGGATTCATGGCAGGAAATTCAGTTCTTCCAGGAAGCCAGACTCATTTTTTCTAGTCAACAAGTATAGTGCCGTCTCTTTTGTGAAGGGTGTAAGGAACCTGGAATTGCTGCCTTCAGTTCTACAGAAAGTGTTGCAAATCCCCATTTTTGCTTCTTCCTGAGTAATATGTCTAATATTAATGAATCAAAACAATGGACCCGAAAGCCTGTTGCATTCAAAGCTGAAAGGAACTGCTTGACATGCAGTGGCCATATCAGAACACACACCCCTACATAAAGCCCAGCAAAGCAGCACTGCTTTTGTAACAGTTCTGCGCTAACAGCACGGTAGCATGTTACATACGGAAACAACTTGGAAAAGGGCCCCTGGCCACATGCCAGTCCTAGGCCTACTTGTATATTGCAACTACACAGCAAGATGTACAGAACCCCCATTCGTGTTGGTGCTGACACCCGTTTTCACCCGTTGTCACAAAGAGCTTTTGAAAGCCCTATTCCAGACACATGGGGCAGCTGGCACTTGGTGTAGTGATTTACACCTGCATATAGTGGATGAATCTGTCTAAGGTACTTACATGGCTCCCATCAATGTAACATCTGAGTGCACCACCATCTGTAACATACAGATTCTCACAACATCCTTGGGAGGTAGGACAGGGCTATTATCCCATTTTACAGAGGCGAGACCCCAGCCTTTGTCTACCTACCTGGCCAAAGGGCCTGATCGAATAGGTACGTTCAGAGACTACCTACCAGATCAGGGGTTCTGTTCAAAATCAGTCTGAAAAGGAGGCGGTGTCCACCTTATAACTCTTAGCTCAGTGGTTAAAGCACTCACCTGGGAAAGGGGAGACCTGGCTTCAGTGCTCCCTGCCACCTGATGGACAGAAGAGATTTGATCAGGGATCTCCCACCTCAGAGCTATGAAATATTCTGACAGATTCCTCCAATCTCTCCTCTTAAAACTATTCTACTGTGGGTGCAGGGCCATCCTGACCCATACAGAATATGCAGCTGCATAGGGCACCTGAAAATTTGGGGCACTGCTGGGTCCTAATGTCTACCTACCCATCTCTTCCTATCCCTGGTCTGTGACTCTGCTTCCTTGTGAGAGGATCTAGTTAAAAGCCAAAAAGCCTGCCAGTGCTAACTGGCAGAACTTGTGAAAGAGTAGTTCAAGTGGTAATGAAAACCACTTAACAGGCATTTGCTACTCCCACGTATATGCTGTCAGTTTCTGAATTCACCGTGTTAGTCTACAGGAGCTTAGTTTAAAATATTTCATGAGTGTGTTGCTGAAGATTATAAAAGCCACACCTCTAAAAAATGCGCCCCGTCCAGCTGCCATTGGGCATAGGGCACCAATTTAACAGTATTGCGTAGAGCCCCATAAACTCTAAGGACAGCCCTGTGTGGATGAATAGGCATTGAATTAGCATGTCAGAATGGCTGTGCAGCCTGGTGGTAAGGACGCCCATTCAGGAGGTGAGAGATTAAGAATCCATGCCCCCTGCTAAAATGAATACTTATTTAAACACAGTGGAATAGTTTCAACAAATCTCCCAAGTCCCAGGCTAATGCCCCAACCACTGAGCCATATTTCCTCTTTACCAATTACAAATCATAGGTGAGATTGGATTTGGCAGCACTTTGCCTCTATCTGGCACCACTGTCAGCTGCTTGAGGCACAAGGCAGTGAAAAATCATCCCAGTTAAATGATTTGCACAAGGTTACAGAGCAAATCACTGGCAGAGCAGAGAAGAGACCTCCCAGATCCCTGGTTTAACCTTTAGATCACACTGCATTCCCAATGAGGTTGTGGTGTGTTTTTGGAGCAGAAGTTGTAGGAGGAGACATCAAAATGTCTACTACCCAAGAATTCCCATTCTACATAATATCTATAATTACATTTCTGTTATAGTAATTGTGCATCTCTCACAGAGCTTAGCAGATGTCATGTGATACAATAGGTTACCATGAAAAGTACTCACTTATTAGGTAATTTATAGCATAATAATTAAAAGCTAATCTCTTGAGAGTTAAGATTGTCTGGGAGCAGGCCCAGTTCACAGCATGTGCTATCTTTTTCTGGGAAGTCTTGTTTTTTATACAGCAAATTTCACCTGTACAAACACTGATAATGATCTTACGTCTACTGCGTATAACAGTTTCTAATCAAGACATCAACCGTTCTTCACGCTGCATGTAACACCTGAGACTCACCACTGCAGCACCTGCTGCTGGTCACTCTGGGAATTTGCTCTGCTCAGCACTGGTGTCCTGCCTGCTGTTCCCTGTTTTTTGTTAATGGCACTATAACCTTCCATTAGGACCCATGTCCCTCCAAAACTGTGGCACCCTTCCCTCCTGGTAGTGCCCCACAGCACTGCCCCCCACACTGTGGGGTTGTCCCCCTCAAGGAACTCCCAACCCCATGTACCCTCCTTGCCTCAGTGACCCTATTGCCAGTCATCATCTAGCCCCTTACAGCAGGGGCAAACTGCTGTCTGACATAGCCACTCATCACAGGCAATGGGGGGTGGACATGCAGCCCTAGCAGGGGCGGCCCGTGAGGCTAGGCAAACTAGGCAGTTGCCTAGGGCGCCGCCGGCCCGGGCGCCCGATGATGACATCATGGCCATTGACGGCCGTGCAGGCGGGGGCGCCGATCGCGCCTTCTGCCTGGGGCGCCTGCTGCCGCAGCCGGCCTCAGGCCTCTCCTGAGCCCTAGTATTACTCTAGCCCCTTTCACTGGACCTCAGCTTGGGACTACTCAGGCTGCTGTTCCCCTGGCTCACCCTGACTTTCCCCAGCATAGCTCTGTCCACCTATCCTGGCGAGCAGTCAGCTAGACCCTTCTCCCTCCAGGGCTGGAGTGAACAGTACTCAGTCTGGCCAGCCATCTCTCTTATACAGCTTTGATTGGCTTTGATTGGCTGCTGCAAGGCCTCTTATGATTGGCCCCTAGCTACAGCCCTCTCCCAGGGCTATTTTAACCCTTTTTATGCCTGGAGCAGGGTTACCACCCTGCTCACTTTATAACTAACTGCTGAGGAAAGGAAGAGAGAAAGGCTTTTCTGTCCAGTTAAAACAGAAAACACAGGGAGCATTTAAGCTAGGCAGAATAGGCTTATTATTTGGCAAGGAATATAGTATAAGAAGCAAATTTAGGCAGTGGTGCTCCTTGCCCCAAGATATCACTGAGGTCAAGAGCAGCAGGACTCAATAAGGAATTGGTGTTTGTATGGTTGAGGAGAACATCCGCAATTACATTAGATCCATGGTGTCCAACCAGTTCTATAGCGAACTAGCCACGCTCAACCAGCCAAATAGCTACATGTGGCTAATGGCTTGTGTGTTGGACACGACGGCATTAAATAGTCTATCTCCCTATGTTATGTAATTCACTAGCATGGAAAGAAACATCCCCTCCTGGGAAGTTAATTTGTACCTCTCTCTAAAGCAAAAGGCACTGTCTATTGCTGGAGACAGGATAGCGAACTCAAAGGAGTCTGATCTGTTATGGCTAAGTCCTGTGTTCCTGCATATATGTGCATGCTGCCTAAAAAGCCTTAGCAGAGGCGATACAGGTTGCAAAGTGATGGCTGTTGGATAAAATGTTTTATTGCTTACATAAGTGTTTCAGGGTGAGTTGAAAGATCGTTCTCCATTCCTGTATAGAATAATTGGAAAATGGACACTGATTATTGTACATTAATAAGAAATGAGAAGTCCAAAAGTCACTAAAATCCACACTCCTCAGTGGCATAGTTATGCTGACGTAAGTCCCTGTGACCTGAGATTGGCAGAAGAATTCTTCCATCCACCTAACTCATGTGAACCTCCCATGAGCCCTTCCCCTCCTCATTATAGCCAAAAGCCCTATGGACAAGACATTCACCTGGGACATGGGAAATCTGTTTTCAGATCCCTGCTCGGCCTGAGGGAACAGGGAAGAATTCAAGCGGCCCACATCCCAGTTGAAGGCCTGAATCACCAGCCTATTGAGTGATCTGGAGCGGTGTGCTCTCAGTCTCTCATGTTTGGAGCTGTTCCACCTTGTATAAAAAGAATTACTCATTGGGTCAGGGAGAGAGAGAGAGACCCTGACTCTTCAGTCCAGGGGTTAGGACCCTCACATGGGATGTACAAAAGTCTCAATCAAGTCCCTGCTTAACTGAGATACACACACACACAGCCCCAAAATTCCCTTCTGTCTTTTGTGCAGGGGTGAATTGGCACGCATTCTTGGAGCACACCAACCAGATTGGGTCCTAGAGCTGAGACAGGGCAGAAGGGAAGGAAATACCTAGTTTGATATAGGAAATACCTAGATATAGATGAGGGCTCCCAGACATTTGTCAGCTGTGGGGTGATGTCAGGGCTTAGCCGCATGGCTAACAGTGGAAATTTAGATGCCTAAAGAAACTTTAAGTATTTACAGAGTTTAATGGCAGCTCCAGAGTAGTTTTGAGAATGTCCGTGACACCTGCATGTTGGACTGAAGTGCCTGCCTTTCGTGACTCTAGCCCTGCACCTTGTAGCTGGAAACAGCAGCAGACTAAAACCTAAGCACATCCGCCACACAGGGGGGAAATGTGGGTTATATATATCCATTTTCAGCCTCAAACTAACACCAATAATGAATGAGGTGGTGGGAAATTCTCAATTATTAACCAGCAGTGCGAGGGTTAATGGCCCCTGGCTGGACCTGCAGCCATCAGCTCCTCCCAGCTGGTGGTGCTGGAACTAGCGCGGGGTGCTGCTGTGTCTGTGGCTTGAAATAGTCATAACAACCCAAAAATTTGGCTTCTCTCATCAGCACCCCCATTCTAAAAATCACTCCAGCCATTCGTAAGTGCCTGGGTTGTTTCAATAAACAACCTTCTGTATTGGAAACTTTAGTTAAAACCCACGAAGATGAGTTTTTATGTTAAATTTCAAAACAGCCCAATGAAAGCAGTTGTATGTATTTGAAAGTATGGAGTGACGAAACAGCACTGAGGTCATTACAGGAGCGGGACTGCTTCATGCAGCATTAGGAACGGGCATTTGAATTTTCTTAGGCCCTTCTTATTTACAAATAGCATTTCACTCTCATGGGTTAGACTGAACACATTTTGCAGTGCAAGAGGAGTGTTGACTGCAGTTTTACATGTGCAATATTGTGCTGGCTTATGCACTGAATGAACATATGTAACTGCATAAAATGGGAGCGGCTTATTGTGTTTGTGCATTGAACAAACATATGTAACTGCATAACATGGGAGCAGCCTATGTGCCAGTCTTTTAGACCCAGTGATGAAGACCCTGCCAGGGGAGCATATAGAGTAGGGGGCATGGGAGGATTTGAGGACAGACAAAGAATCATTTTGGCACTTGACCACCTCTGAGAAGCCCCCTAACGCTTTGCATCTTCAGCAGCTTTGGGGATAAGGCTTTGAAATTAAAGGTTAATGCACTGCAGGAGAAACAGTTAAAATCTGGTGTCGGGACTGAGTCTCTTCCCCCCAGACGTTGGTGATCCTCTCGTGATCGCTCTTGCAGCAGGTAGGAAGATAAGAGAAATTTTAATTTACTTTTCATAAATCTCAGGAGTCTGGTCCATCAGCGAGGACAGAACTGTGCAAAGGCAGCAAATGGCCCGCCAGAGTGTACCCTGCCAACGTCATCTCCTCGCTGCCTTGCCTACTCAGGCCTGGCGCTATGCTCTGACATTTGTATTCCTTCTGAAGGGCTGACGGATAAGGCCAACAAATGTGGCTATTTGGAGGCGGAGGCAGGCAGTGTGAGTGTCTCCACAGATGTCTGTCAGACCACTTCAGTGTCCAGAAGCTTCTGTTCACTGCCCCTTGTCTCTAACAATCTGCATGTGGCACTGTAACTAAAAACATGGTCACCTGAAAACTTAACAGCCTTCAGTTTTCAGTGTAGAACATTCTTCTACAATTTCTTTCTAAAGAAAATGGAGCATGTTTCCCACTGCATACCAGATGGTGAAGACTGGACATGCAGAAGGCACCTAATTAAAGCACTAAATTTGTGAATAACACATCAGACACAGTTTTTTTGATATGCCCTGAAGTTTGTCAGAGATTTATTTGCAAAAACTTGGTAGTAAGGGCAAGTCCTCTGTCCTGCTGAACACAATTAAATATTATGTAATACATGGCAGTTCTCCTCGGTTTTACATGGTCTTAATCAGTATTTCTAAGCTGATTTTATATTTTAAATGTACGCTTAAGCCTTCATAAAGTAATCATTTTAGATTACTACACGTTTAACTCACTGAAACAAAGACATTACTTTGTTTAAATTAATCAGTCAGGTTTAGTGTGTTCATAACAATGTACATTGTTTTTAGAACAAGGGAACACTAACATACTTTGTGTGATCTGCATAACAATAGACATGTTTCTGAAATTTCGCTAACTTTAAAAAATATGTTTCCAATGATTTTAGGCATAACAAAGGATTTTATATCTTGCTAAGGTACTGATTTTGCTGCAGGGTTCTAGTAAAAATAATTAATCAAATAGAAGTAAAGAAAGGGAAAATCACTTATCTAATTAGCTGGAAGGGGTATTGCCCCTGTATGGGCTCTGTTCAACAGGGAGGAGTGGAGGGAGAAAGATTATAGAAAGAAATTGGAAGCAAGCTTTTTGTACTATAATAATTACAATTAAAATGTGTATTTCAGATAAGAGTGGTCTTTTGGAGGATTTATTGAAAAACAATATGTCTGAAGAGCCAAGCATTTTTAAGGCTAAAGATGAATACTCAGAGCGTGCATCTAAAAAAAAAAAATCAGTGCAAGGATTTTTTAAAGCTGTAATTTTATATTCAGCAACAAACTAATGAAATATTTTAAAGCAAATTTTAAACTAAGGTCCTGTAGAATAACGTTCTGATTAAATATTATAGTAACAAACTGGTTTTGTCAGTAAAGTCAGAAACTGCTGGTATATACCTGGATTTTGGCAAATGCCTGTGAAATAGCTTCATTACCATGTTAGTGGCTTTTTCACAGATTCAATGTTATGCTAATAAGTTTTTCACTTTTAAGTTACTAGATCCCTTCCAGAGGAATATTCACCAGGCTAGGACAGCCTGCTATGGGAACCTGCAGAAGGGTCAGAATAGGGATAGGAAGAGGTGAGAAGTTGGTCACTAAGACCTAGGGGAGGCAGTGCCTTCCCTTGCCTCTTATACTCACTGCCCATGCTTTTAAGCAAAATAAGCAGTCATGGGATGAAATGGAAGGTCTCTCTCAGATATCAGTAATTGGGTAAAAGGCAGAAAACAAAGGGTAGAAATAACTGGTCAGTTTTTAGAACAGAGAGGGGTAAATAGCGGTGTCTCTTAGGGAGCTGTAGAAGGACAAGTGCTTGCCAATGTAGTCATAAATATGTTAGAAAGAGGGGTGAAGTGGTAAAATCTGGAGAGGATACAAAATTACTCAAGATAGTTACATCCAAAGCAGATGGTAAAGAGTTACAAAGGGATGTCACAAAAGGAACTGAGTAGGAAGACGACCAGGAAGTGCATAAATTACAGAAGAGAGGGAGTGTGGGAAGAAACAGAGAGTGGCATGTTACTGCATGTACATGTGGTCAGTATTTTAACAAGGGGTGCCGGAAGATTTTTCCCTTTGACTGCCTGTGTGTTCTGGGGTGGGGGAGACTCGTGCATCTTTCTAGAGATGAGACACTATGGAATTTATTTGTTCACTTTCCCATTTAAACAAAAGTGCTTGCACATAACCAAGGCAGGGAAACAATGCAAACTGCTAATGAAGTCCATCATACAAATAATCTAGGTGACTTCAAAGGGGGAGATTACAAAAGGAGCAAATAGCAGTTAGGCCTCCGCCCTCCAATTCCTGTATACAGCCAATGGGAATTCGATGCCTAGAATCCATCTGGGCCTTTGACGATCTCCCCAAAATTATGATTATGAACTGAAATAGCCATAGCACCTCTCTGAAACTGTAGTAACAATGGCGATTCTTTGCCACCAATCTGTGAAAATGAATTTCCCTTTTTCCAGCCCTCTGCTGTATTAAAATATCAAGCCCATGTGTGGTACATGCCCGAAGCGGAAAATTTCTCCAAATCTCCTTTGTTGCTTTTGATTTATGGTTGAGGCACCGGCAGTAGCAACTGCATGTCAGATGAACTGTCTGGATTTCTTTATTGCTTTTCTGGCGGTACAGACAAAAACAGATTGGACAAGGGCTTTTCTTTTGTGTACGGTGTGTGTCACTCCATGTATTCTGTCTTTAGCCTGATGATTCATGCTGGATGATAGTCCTCTGCTGCTAAATGAGGCTATTACTGTCTGCTTTGAAATATAGAACCTCAAATGAACTTATAAGCATTTTGGAAACGTAAGTTGGAGAATGTATAAATCTGTATTCAGAGAATTTCCCCCTCAGCCCTCTGGATGCCTCCCAGCTTTCACCTTAATCACAAGCCTTCTGAAACCTACTCACACACTACACTACCTCAGAGACAATGTGTGAAAGACAGGTCCCCCAGCAAAAATTGTACAGTGTGGCATATAAAGCTGCATGACACATCATCTCATAAGGCCTGAGCCTGTGTAAGAAGAGAATGCTGCCAAGCAAAGGACACATTAATTCTGGATGAGAGAAGCAGGAAAACAAATCTTCAAACAAATCTTAATAGGATTTAGTGAAAAAATAAACAGATCTACAAATGCAGCCGATTCACTTATGATCTAGCTCTATGTATCTAGTTCATACCATTGTGGATTAAAATGGGACCTGTAACAGCAAACAGTTCAGCCAGCAGACGCTGAAACCCTGTCACGTTTCAGGAGTATTAAGCTCTTGAACCTGGGTTCAGATCATGTGACAGGGCCAAGAAATAAAGTAATTTCTTGCCAGAACTCCGCCTTATTACATACAGATGGGCAATGCTAGTTCCCGAGGTCCTGTCATAGCTCCAAGGGTCCTTGTATGGACCCAGCATTTTGTGTCCAAGACAAGACTTTATTGTTGTAAAATAATTGTTTCTTTATAAAAAATGAGATTTCAAGTTTGACTTAGTCCATTGCATTCTATAGCACAGAATGCCAAAACATATAACTGTTAGGAAGGGCTTCAGCCCAATATGCATCCAAACCAATCCCTGAGAGTAGTTTTTAATCTGAACCCAGTTACGAGTTCAAACGTTGCACAATGTGGTCTACGTTAGTAGCAGTACAACTGTTCTGCTCTAACTCTCGCTCAGGGCCACAACTTGGCTGGTGGAAATCAGCATTGCTCTGCTAAAGTGCATAGGGCTGCACCGATGGTTATTCAGCAAAGATCTGTCCCTAGACACGTGCTGTTTGCAGCATGGCCTGCAGTTTGTATGGTAGCACGGACACAGCGTATTTCAGAGCTGTTACCCGCTGCCATCTCAGGGAGTCTTCACTTTTGTCTCTGTTTTGTTGTCTCCCCATCACTGAAATGGGGCATCCTGGACAAACCTGACTAAAGTAAGTCAAACTTTATTGAATTACACTTAGAACTTTGAAGTTTGTTGTATAAACAGGGGGTACAGGGAGAGAAAAAAGGGAGCAACTGCCCTGGGGCCTGGTGATGGAAAGCCACCACTGCTACAGCAGCAGCAGCAGCCAGATTCTTGGGCCTTTTCAATCATCGCTGGTGCCCTGCCCAGTGCTGAAGGTTGCCTGGTCTAGCTGTGGCACATTCCGGATGGCACTGATGGGTGCCTGGGAAGCTAGTCTCAGCTTTGCCCTTCTGTTTGGGGTGCAGAGCCAGCCCCTCCCCCACATTGTACAGGGGCCTGGGGCGTCTCTTGGTCCCCCTGTCACTCTATGAGGAGCTTCTGAAGGGAAAGCAACCAGATGTCCTTAGGCCGCCTGCCTGTGCTAGGAATTACACAGTAAAAGCAGGAAATGTACAACCTGGTAATAGCTTGGTTGGAAGGAAAAGGAACATGGTTTGTCACCCAGGAGCGAACATGGGCAGCTGGAAGCCTGAGAGTGGGCGCCCTTGCTGATCACTGAAGGGAAACACAAGTGAAGTCATCCCGAACTATGATGCTCTTCCTAATTTAACATTTTTTAAAAAGAATTCGGTCTGAATGTAGCCAGCTGCTCTTTGTGTATGTTAACCACATAGCATGAGCTGCATTAGAACCACTGGTCCAAATGCCACTGAATCTTGAGGGTGTTAGAAATCCAGAGCAAGATTTCAGCTCTTTTCCAGTACAGGCTGAACTTCTCTAATCTGGCACTCTCTGGTCTGGCAACATCCGTGCTCTGGCATGATTTTAGTGAGCGGGATGTCCACTTATCATGGGTGTGGCCAGGTTTCTTGTGGTCCCATAAAGTTTGTTTACAGCCGCCAGTCCTCAGTGTTCTGTGCTGTTATTTAGCTCTAATTTACCCTTAAATGTCTTCTAAGAGCCCAGTAAGCAGTGGAAGTGTTGGTAATGCTGCTAGACCATAGGGACATCCCATGGTTCAGCAAATTCTTTGATTCAGCACCGGTCAGGTCCCAAGGGTGCCAGACTAGAGAGGTTCATCCTGCAGCAATAACTGAAGTACAAAACCTGAAGTTTTCATTGAGACGAGACTTGTATGGACATTGATAAAGTTTACTCAGGCAAACACTTAATATTTCACCAAAATATAGAACCCATATCTCCAGTGCCTTTCACCTAGTGCAGTCACTTACTCCTAACAAACTAACATTCTAAACCACTCTCAGCCCAGGATGGTTCCAAAAGCTTGGGACCACCTTGGCCAAAGTAGGACTGTTAGCACCTCTCTAAGGGCATGTCGCCACTAAGAAATTATTTTGAAATAACTACATTTAACTTAATAACTCCCAATTTTACAAAATCAAAATAGTGTGTCCCCCACTATGGGGAAGCCTCAAAATTAGTCTGAGGCAGGCTCCATTAATCTGGATGCACTACCTCAATTGAGAGCCCCAGGAAGAACTTGGGAGTAATTAGTTCGAATTACTCTGGGGAGCAGTTAATTCAAAATAGTGGCACCAGAGAGTCCACGCTACTATTATTTTAAAATAACTATTTCAAAATTATCATTACTCCCCGGAAAAGCAAGAGTACAGATTTCTAAATAAGTGGCCCCTTATTTCAAAATAATGGGTTTGGTAGTGTGGATGCTAATTTGACCTAAGGGGGGTTATTTTGAAATAATGCCCGAGTGTAGACCAAGGCTAACTTTTAGGAACATGAGCTTAGACATATTAAGATAGTTCTTGATTTGTTTTCTCTTGCAGCATTCCACAGCACAATAATTAACTGTACTCAAAACATTCTCTAATTCTCATTTGCAATTGGTGCGGCGTTGCTTGCTTTATCCGCACCAGCCCTGGGAAAGCAGCTGGAGACAGCTGTCTGTGGGCTCAAATGCATGTACTCTGTGCCGTAACAAGCAATTGTCTAAGGAAATTGCAATGCCATTCACATTGCTCATTCTCACTCTTCCTTCCTCGGACATGACAGGAAGGAAAAGTGGTATTTTGCACTTAGCAAGTCATGCAGTGTGTTGCTACTGGCAGCAACCTTCCTGTTTACACAGGCCATTTGCTGCTCTGTTTTAAATCAAGATGTGATGACACAGTGTGTCACATCCAGGATATCTGATTGCTTGTGCATAGTGCCCATCATTTTCCCCTGATTGGTCTGGAAGTTCCCGTTCTGCCTCTGTGCTAGCCATTTAATAAATATTGGATTGTTTCTAGCATTGGACATGCTGTCCCCAATACTTCCAGGGAGTGGGGTTGCTCTTACGTTAGTGTAGAGTGAGCATGTAAGAGCACATGAAATATGAGTCAGTAGCTAGATTTAACATGGATTATTTTTCTGGAAGGTTAGTAACTCCCATCCCACAAATTGAAAGACACGCCACATTTCTCATGACATTTAAATAATGGCAAAAACTAACCAGGGTGATTATCATTGGTTAGCCCTGGTTTTAAGTTTAGAGTGTAGCTCTGCTGTTTTCCTCATCTGATTAAAAGGAGGAGTCAAGGCTGAATCCTCACATTAAACATCCCTTTCAATATATTTTATTGGCAGCTGGGAGACCGCCTTAGATCTGTAACTACCATCGTGGCTAAAGTTCTGGATCGGGCACAAAACAAGAAAGGGTCTATTTTCTTTAATCTGGTTTGCACCTGGCTGGAACCCTGTGAAAACAGCCATTCCTGGGAGATTTTCACTATTTGAGGTGATGGAAATCTCACGCGGTCATGTAAGTTTATGAGACTTCTGCTATTTGGGGTGAATATCCCACAGGAGTGGATCATAATATTTTGGCATTCCATAGTCTGAGCTCATACCGTTGCCCTGATTTTGCCCGAATCCAAATCCCTACCTGTAAGGGTGCATCTACACAACAGTTATTTTGAAATAACAATGCGAGCGTCTACACAGCAATTCCGTTATTTCAAAATAAATTTGAAATAACGGACAGCTTATTCTGATTTCTGTAAACCTCATTCCACGAGGAATAATGCCTATTCTGAAATAGCTATTTCGAAATAGCTGTAGTGTGGATGCTCCACTGCTGCTATTTCGAAATAGTTCCTCCCCAGGGCCATTCAAAGTAATTACTCCCTAGTTCTTCCTGGGGCTCTAAATTGAGGTAGCATGTCCACATTAGGGGAGCTTGCCTCGGAGTAATTTTGAGGCTTCCCTGTAGTGTAGACGTACTATTTCCAAATACGTTATTTCGGAGTATTTCTTCCGGAATAGCTTATTCTGAAATAAGTGTGCAGTGTAGACGTACCCTAACTGAAACCCAATGCTCCTGTAGTCCATCTCTGAGTGTGATAACGTTTAATAAACTGCGCTGATGATTTATCTTATTTCCACAGGAGATGCAATGGACCCTTTCTGCGAAGACTTGTTGAATGCCCATTTCTCCCACAGAACACCGCTCATGATTTGGACTGGTATTAACGTCTTCTAGTTCTGTAGCCCCTTCTAACCTAGGATGAGAAAGTGTTTTACAGTAAACATAGGCTCACAGCATCTCTATGCATTAGGCTAAGGATTACCATCTCCCTCCTACAGATAAGAAACAGAACCAAAGCAAATGTAAGCAGCTTGCCCAGAAACCTAGCCAAGAACAGAGCCCCTCTCAGGTTTCTGCCCTGCTGTACTTCCTCTGCTAGAAGGAGAAATGGTGGCATATTAACTTCTGTACTAGATGTATCCAGGTGGAAATGGGTGCCCAAGCAAGAACAGTCAGGTAGCTGGCATCGTCTTTGTTTTCACTTTCCCACAATACAGCAGATCTGAGCAATTCACACAGCCACTTGAGTCACTTCCAGGACCAATTTCTCTGCATGTCCTGATGGGTTTGTATTCATACAAACAGCACTCTGTTAGTAGACAGCAAAGAATCAAATTTCAAAAGGATAAGCAAATATTATTTCTTTCCTTGGGTTTGTTATCTCAGTGGCATGCTGTAATATTGCTACGGGTAGGGGTTTGGAACGGGTCCCATATGAGGAGAGGTTAAAGCGACTGGGACTTTTCAATTTAGAAAAGAGGAGACTGAGGGGGGATATGATAGAGGTGTATAAAATCATGAGTGGTGTGGAGAGGGCCGATAAAGAAAAGTTATTTATTAGTTCCTAAATAGAAGAACTAGAGGACACCAAATAAAATTAATGGGTAGCAGGTTTAAAACTAATAAAAGAAAGTTCTTCTTCACACAGCGTGTAGTCAGCCTGTGGAACTCCTTGCCAGAGGAGGCTGTGAAGGCTAGGACTATAACAGAGTTTAAAGAGAAGCTAGATAATTTCATGGAGGTTAGGTCCATAAAAGGCTATTAGCCAGGGGATAAAATGGTGTCCTTGGCCTCTGTTTGTCAGAGGCTGGAGAGGGATGGCAGGAGACAAATGGCTTGATCATTGTCTTCCGTCCACCCTCTCTGGGGCACCTGGTGCTGGCCACTGTCGGCAGACAGGATACTGGGCTAGATGGACCTTTGGTCTGACCCGGTACGGCCGTTCTTATGTTCTTATGGGTATAGTTTGCAGCAATAGCACTGATATGAAGATGGACAATTAAAGGGGGATAATTCCACATAGAACCGAGCAGCCAGAAGGCCCAGCTGTGTCTCTGTCTTCTATATGATCTATGTTACCGCAATCTGCTTATTAACTGCATTGCTATGGCAGAAGGGGCCAGAAATAAACTTGCAGCATGAATCAGATTTTTAGCACTTAAAACACTTAACATCAAATATATCATAAATGCCATATGGCTTTGTCATGGACAAAAATACCTTAATTTCTTATCAAAGCAGTTGTTTAAAACATGCAGAATTAGCATTTTTACACCATGGAAAAAAATTTTAAACTGGCATCCGAAATGCCTAAAGATGCTCTTCTGGCCCCAAATTGAGTAGAGTTAACCAGTGATTTGCATTCCCAGCTTTGGAGGCTGTGTTTGAAAATTTGGCCTTAGCAGGGTCCGAATCCTTCAGTACTTGACACTGAAAGTTCTCACTGATTTCAAGGTATGTAAGGAATGAAGGATTGGACCCTCTGGATATCACTTTCATATATATTTCCAGAGTTTCTGACTTTGAAAAGATACTGCTAGTACTTCTACTAGACACCGTGCATTGCTATTAATTAATTATTTAATCAAATAGTTGTCTCAATATATAATGACTTGCACAATGATCTTGCAAAGTCCTTCTGAAATAAAAACCTGCCTTAAAAGGGCTAGTTTTGCGATTCTCCTCTGGTTAAAAGGCAAGGCCTTCCACATACCTGGAGCCAGACAGGAAAAGAATCAGCATGCCTCCTGCCATCCCCACCCTCCGACATCTCTGTCTCCCAAAAACTAAGAGGCTAGTAGTGGATATATGGAGCCAGGAGCTCAGTAAGGTACATGGAATCAGGTCCACTAAGGGACTTCAGAATTAAAACCATACTTTCAGGCTATGTCTACACTACAAGGTTTTTGTGCAAAAACCGGCAGAGTGTCCACACCTCAAGCGCATTTTTGTGCAAAAAAAAAAAAAAAAGGTAAATCGACAGGACAGAGGGCTTTTTCCGGTAGAGTTATTCCTCTCCCCACGCAAAAAAGGGTGTGTGAATACTCCGCAGGGGTTTCTTGCGCAAAAAGATCCTATCACAAAAAGCACAGGTGCTCTGATGGCCATTCTGTTAATGGCAATCAGAACTTTCTTACGCAAGAGCATTCATGCAGTGTGGACGCTCTCTTGCGCAAAAGCACATCACTTTCGCTATGGTGTGGATGCGCTTTTACGCAAGAAGTTTTTGTGGAAGATCTCTGACACAAAAAGCTCCTCGCACACAAACCCTGCAGTGTAGACAAAGCCTCAGTCTCAGTCTGTGTCCCTACAAAGAAATACTGTGAAGCGGACACAGGAGTAGGTGAAGTAGAAGATCATTTATCCATCATCCCCAAGCCTGGAGCTGCCGCTCTCTGGACTGCTTATGGGAGACTGACAAGCTTTTCAGAATATGAGACATTACAACAGCCTAAAATCACTCCTCTGCGGCAAGTGGTGAAAGTAATGTAAGATTTCTTACAGGTACCGTCCTATTGCAACCCGGGCCCCTGCCAGCTCTTTAAATAGCTCCCTGCTGGCTTTTGCCGCATCTCAGCCAGCTCCTGCCAGAGCTGCGCATCAGGGCACACCCGCTTACTTTCACCTCTGTCTGCGGCACTTAGCTACAACCAACCACATCCACACATTTAAAACTTGGCTTCGTAGGCCCCAGTCTCAGAGGCTATTTAAGAAGGTACTGGAAACACCCAAGCTGTCCCATTCACTTCATCGTTAGCAGCTCTCCACTCATCTGCTTAAATTTAGACACTTTGCTGAATGTGGTTCTGAGTGAACAAAGGATTGAAGAGAACCTTTTATAATGTCAATGGGACTTTACTGATGTCACAAAGGCAAATGTCACAGTAATCTGGCCAGCATGCGATCGACAGTGCGGAGTCACCATTCAGAGGGTAAATCCAATTCTCGTACTTTCCAAGAGATATCAAAAACCTATTTTAACGTGGTACTGAATATGATTGTGGAGATAAGCAAACAGGGTGCACTGTGTCACCACTGGAGCTTTCAGTAAGAATACTTTCTCCTGGCGACAGAAACATAGCCGTTAGATTCTCGATTAAGACTCTACTGCTGTTTTCAGTGAAGTTAGTGGGAAATTTCCCATTGCCTTCGATTAAGAGTGCTGTACTGTGTCCGCAGCTCCTTGCACAGCCAAAGCCATTTGGAGTTAGTCCAAGGACTGGGCCCCCCACTAAGTTATTAGCACCACTTCCTGCAGCCCCTGCCTTTTCCTGAAGGTTTCTAGCTGCTACTCACCAGCCACCATTATACTTCTCTTGGGAGACGTGTCCGGGCACTGCAATGGCTATGCATTGAGCAATGGATAGAACTCAGATCTTCAGACTCCTCAGGTAGGCCACATTCCTGCTACCTCAACGACTCCCTCTTGCTCAGCAGCCATTTTAATCAGGAAGAGGGGAATTGTCCCACCCCGGTAGGAGACTTATGAACACAGCAGAGGCAGTGCTTTCTTGGCATTGGAAGGCACTTCTACTGGAAATTAGCAAAGAGCGAGCCCGAACCTCATCCGTTCAGGACCAAACACAAAGCCCAGCTCTTAGCTACATATTTCACACCACGTATTAAGAGCTTTTGTTTCCTGCATGCACACCCTCCCCAGCACCAGAGGAAGAACACAGGGCCAGAGGTAAGTCAGCTTTGATAAAACCGCTCCGTTACTCAACAGTTAGAGAAAAACGCAAGGTCGGGTGTTCAGACGCTACAGTAAGCACTGCAACAGAAACCAGGCTCCCCCTCAGTAACAGACATACCCATATGTGGCTACTAATCAGAAAGGGCTCCTCACTTCCTAGGGTGTGGGGTTTGATTTAGGTCAGAGATTCTCCAACTGTGGTCTGTAGACCACCAGGGGTCTGCGAGCTCCATTCAGGTGGTCTGTGGATAGCACCTGGTGGCTACACATGAAAGAATGAAGGGCTGCCCACCTAATTAGTGGCTCGCAGATGTGGCTCCACTAATTAGGTGCCTGCACATTGAACTCTCACATATAAGGTGAGGTGGTGGTCTTGGGGGGAATAGGGAGTAGGAGGAGGCAGTAGGATGAAGTGAGGGATGTAGGTAGGTGAGGGGGAAATGAGATAGAGGAGCACGTGGGTTGGAATTTGGTACATGCAGGGCTGCAGTGGCCAGAGAAAGAGGTGACTCCAGGGCTGCAGTTGCTGGGGAGGGATGGCCCACCGTCCTGACCCCAGCTTGGTGGGGGCGGGGGGGAGAGGCCCCTACTAATATTAAAATATGGGTTGTGTGCTTTGATTTGTAGAACATAAAGCATTATTATTTTATATAGCACTTTTATCCAAAGCGCTTTACAATAGTTAGCCAACGGTACAAACAGCACCTGGAAAAATCATTCCGGGTGTCTCTACATAGCAAAGTTATTTTGGAATAACGGCCGTTATTCCGAAATAATTATGCAAGCGTCTACACAGCAATTCCGTTATTTCGAAATAATTTTGAAATAACGGACGGCTTATTCCAACTTCTGTAAACCTCATTCTACAAAGAATAACGCCTATTCTGAAATAGCCATTTCAAAATAAAGCGTGTGTAGATGCTCCACTGCTGCTATTTCAAAATGCCCCTCGCCAGGACCATTCTAAGTTATTCCTCCTGGAGCTCTAAATCGAGATAGCACATCTACATTAGGGAAGTCTGCCTCTGACTCATTTTGAGGCTTCCCTGCAGTGTAGATGTGCTATTTCGAAATAAGTTATTTCGGAATAACTATTCTGGAATAGCTTATTCTGAAGTAACAGCAGTGTAGACATACCCGAGGTAGTCCGCTGAGACCCTCAGCAATTATCAAGTGGTCCATGAGAGAAAAAAAAAAGGGTTGAGAACCACTGATTTAGGCTCTTCAAAGAGAAAAGCACAAAGCCTTAGGCCAGCAGCAAATCTCATTTACTGATGAGGTGGCCCAGCTATTGCTCTGACCACCCTACAGCACAGGGCAGGATCAGAAACCAACCATCTGAAAGCCATAGTAGACTTACCCCTATCCTGCTGTCTGGGTTGAAAGCCTAGGTGTGAGCTCCCTTGTCACGCTCAGATTTTTTAGACAGTACTTCAGAGGTAGGCCAACAAGAACCACCTTCAAACCAAGCTAATTGTGTCTGCCCCCTGCTGGTGATGGAAAAACCCTGAGGTAAAAGCAGGTGTAGCAGGGCCAATTTGAGGTGTGGTGCTGTCAACAACCCACCTCCTTGCAGTCAGTAAGAATTACTAAATAGGTTGGGCTAGATAGACCAAGATCATTGCCCATGCTAGGGTGGAAAGCTTTGGGGCTTTCTTTCCCTCCCTCACAGGAAGCTGGTGCTTGCACTTCAACCGCGTGGGGTGGGGGGAGGCTGGAGCACTAGGGCTTTCTGCTGCTTGGGGTTGGAGCAGAGAGAGGGGAAGGCAGGAAGGGAGGAGGATGCTACGCTACAGCTCCATGCTCACTGTCACCACCACGGTCCCCAGGCCGCCCGTTGGCAAGAGCGGCTTTGGCCAGAAGCAGGTGAGTCACCAGGCATGGGCTGTGGTAGGGGAGACCCCCCTCTCCGGGCTCTGGCTGTTGTTCATGCTCACCCCAACTGCTGCAGGGTGCTGGGTCCCTCCTGGGCTGGTTTCCGTGCGCTGCCGAGCGGGGCGAGGAGAGGTGGACAGTCCTGAAAGCGGGACCCCAAAGAGGTCCTGGCACCGAGCAGGCTGCCCGGTGCTGTTTGTGTTGGCAGGGCAGTGGCATGAGGATGCAGATGATGTCACTCTGTTGTCCCGCAGGACATTTTTTTATATAGAGAGAAAGAGGCTAGAACTAATGTTAAAAAGGCAGCTTAGCCTGATGAACTCCAGTGTGGGTTTTGTTCTCATGACTCCAAAGATGAAAAAGATACTTTTCCTAGTCTGCTGGCCAATGCTGTTCTTGTGACAGAAACCCCCAATTATTTTAAGACATCAGATGACTGTTACTCAGTAACCCCATTAGACATGGTCCCTTTGAGCGTGACACACAAGCATCACATACACAAGCATCAGCACCTTCAGAAGCGGGGGTGAGATTCACAATGTGCTGACCAACCGTTCTTGCCATTCTCCATGCCTCAACTTATAAACAACCCTCTCTGCTCGCAACAACAGCCTCTTTAAGAGCCAACAAGTTGGTGGTTAATTTGGCAGGCAGACATCCTTGTCACATGCAAGTGGGGAGAAAGCTGCTGCTTTCTCTTGGAGCTCGGCGAACCAAACAAAGAAGGATGTTTGTAAGACAGGGAAAGAAAAAGCCAGACCAGGGAATAACACATTAGTAAAGCAGCAAAAGGTCTCGGCCTCACAGCGTAAGTCACTGCAGCAAGTTACTTATCATGCCAGGGTTCCTGAATACAGAATGTGCCTTCGTGTGGAGAATAAAGTAGGTTTGGGAGCTGAAACACAAGTTGAAGTCAGAACTGGATTATTATTATTATTATTATTATTATGCATATCGCATAGCAGTGTCTTGAGGCTCCAACTGAGGGCAAGACCCAATTGTTTTAGGCGTTGCCCAAATACACAGTAGGAAAACAACTCCTGCCCCAAAGAGCTTACAGTCTAAGCAACAAAAGGGGGGAGAAAGGAAGGAACTGAAGTCAGTTGAAGTTAGGAGCTTTGTAGCTCTGAGCCTGAATCTCTCTGTTTCCCATTTGTAAAATGGGAACAATACTTCTTAAGTGACTTGCCAAAGTCACATAGGAAACCTGTAGCAGAGCCAGGTATCAAACTCCCATCCCCTGAGTCCCAGCTCCTGCCTGAACCCAAAGCTATCCTTCTAGTCAGAAATTTGCCCAGGACTTTCCATGTGAAAATTAGATCCATCACTCAACTTCTCCCTGCCTTGGTTTCTTTGTGTGTAGAGTGGGGATAATCCCCTGCCTCATGGAGATGGTGTGACAGGTGATATTGGTAAAGTGTGTGGAAGAGAATTGTTATGTGTAACCTACTATTAAATAGCATATTATGGGATGTAGCTCCTGCATAGAGCTAATGCAATTACAGGTTTCATTTCATTCTGGGCTCATGGTCAGACTCCTAATCTCACTCAGTTTGCCCTATTTCACTTAGTTTTGTTTCCCTCAGCACTGTCTTATCTGTGAAAGCCCAAACGTTCTTTTACACACGCCGTATCCAGTCCTTTTTGGAGACCAAGCAGGGCTGCTGTGCACCATCATCCCACAGGAGGCTGGATAGGGACATCGGACATGTTTCCTTAGTTCTCCGGCCGCTGGATGCTGGCGGGGTCATGGAAATAGCAATGGCGCATATTAGCTACATTGGCAAAGTTGCTTAAACCACAAGGAGTCCAGTGGCACTTGAAAGACTAACAAGTGCCTTAGGGCATTAGGGGAGTGCCATGTAGGCCTCCAGACCACAGGAAAGGATAGAGGCGCTCAGGAAGGGACTGGCTGCTGTTCTGAAGGAGAAAACATTACTGTGCTAGCCACTGGGCCAGTTATGAAATGGTATCCCTCGGATGAAAGGCTGCAGAGAAAGCCCAACAACTTGGCCAGACTTAGAGACTCATTTATGCTAGTTAGTGCCTTGGCTTGTAGCAGCGCCCTTAGCCTTTGCCCTGGGGCAGCGAATGAAATAGAGCTAGAGGGACCAAAAGATAAATATTTAGAAGCCTGTGACAGCCAGAGTGAAATAGTAAGGGCGAAACCACGTCATCACGCCGCATGCAGGGGACTTCTCTGCAATAAGGAACAGACTCCTCATCCCCTCCCCCCACAAAGGAACCAGCAGCCACAAACGCAGCATCAAGAATGCACCAGGCTCTCCCGCCCCACAAAACCCAGTTTTGCAGCACACCAGAACTGCAAACTCTTTTTTGCTTGGGCTCTCTACTTCCTACTTCCCCTCAGCATGCGCGACAAAACAGTTGTCTAGCAGGCCCTCAAGGTGAGGGGGTAGGGTTTGCATCTCAGTACACCCTTGCTGGTATGCGAACTAGCAAAAGGTCTGGGATAGCCAGGGTAGGAAAGGGCTCTCTATTTAATCTCTCTACCAGGTACAGCACCACTCATGGTTAGAGCTCTTTGTGACTTCAACAAGTAGTTTGTTGCATGCTGATCTTAGCCAGCAGCGCAAGACATTTCATCCAAATGGGAGCAGCAGATGCAGAGGATAAAGGCCACACTGGAGCTTCATCCCATTGTTCACCCACTGGTGTTAGAAAGACAGCTAGTGACAAAGGGAAGCAGTAAGGGGCAAGTACTTAGATAAAGTCCTGCTCCTGTTCCAGGTATGGATGGGCTACAGACAGGACCAACCTTAGGATTTATGGGCACTATTCAGTACTATTAAACTGGTGCCTCTATGCCCAACAGCAGCCTGGGGGCAGGGGTAACGATGATTTTTTAGAGCTGTGGTTTTATAATCTTTAGCAACACACTAATGAAATATTTTAGAGCATATTGTAAGCTAAGTTCCTGTAGACTAACACAGTAAATTCAAAAGACAGGACCATGCAGCACTTTAAAGACTAACAAGATGGCAAGAAACTGTTTTTTCTTTGTGAAACTGTCTTTTAATGAAACAGTTTCTTGCCATTTCAACCAGACTGGGCATTGTCTCAACAACCTGACTACCTGCATCCTGCTTCAAAGAGACTTTAACACAAGACTTCAAAGAGAAGACTCTGAACTGTCATTCATGCTTAAATTTGACACTTTATGAATGGGCCTTAACAAAGATGTTAATTATCTTACCCATTACAAAGATAGCTTCCCCAATTATCACCCCTAATATCATTATCTCATAGACATTAACCTCCCCCCTCCATCCCCCCTCTGTTCTAAAATCTGATTTGTCTATTTCATATGTGTTCACTTCTTTTGATTGTATTCCTTTGGTATATATGGTCGTGCCAATTTTCTTCCACAATTTGATCTGAGGAAGTGGGTCTGGCCCACGAGAGCTTATCACCTAATAAACCATCTTGTTAGTCTTTAAAGTGCTGCATAGTCCTGTCTTTTGTTTCAGCAAAACCAGACTAACACGGCTGCATCTCTATTACAGTAAATTCAGAAACTGGGGTCAGCAAATGCTTGTTAAATGGCTTCATTACCACTTGACTGGCTCTTTCACAGGTTCTGCCAATAGCTCTGGCAGGCTTCTTCACTTTTAAGTTATCTGGCTTCTTTCCAGAGGAGGCAGAGCCACAGAACAGGGATAGGAAGAGGCAGATAGGTGGACATTAAGACCCAGTGGTGCCCCCAAATTGTTGTGTGCGTGTTGTGCAGCTGCGTGTTCTGTGTATGGGTAAGAACAGCTCTGGCGACAAAGCTTGCATAAACACATCAGCTGTGCTCATCAGAAGATCTTTTAACAGGCAGACAGCTACGACTCAGTAACTCAAGAAGGCATTTTATGCACGGTGCCATGTAGTGGCTGAACAGTACAATACAGCTCTGCCTTCCATTGCTATGACCAGAAGGTGAAGGATGCCCTGGATCAGGAGCCTAGGATTCCGTTTGTGAAACCTGCGAGAAACAATGCTCTGTAAAACGGTCGGGCCTCTGGATTTCTCCCAAGACTCATGTGATAGCCTTTTAGCAAAGTGCATCCATCCTGAGAACGGAGCATTACAGCAACTGGGCGGGAGAGAACATTCAGAACATCCCAAGCACAGTGGAATTAAATTAGATGAATCAGGAGGCAAAAGGCAACATTTTTCCACTCCCACCCAATTATCATCTGGAAATTCTCTTCAGATGATCTCAGGAGTTCTTAATGAGACCAGCATGCTTCTGCAGCGACCCTTCTGTAACGTTAATGAGTACACTATGAGCCAAACGTCTGTGTCTATCTCCTGTCCTCATGTAGCATCCCCAGTGCTATCATAGCTTATTTAACGCTGTAACATAATGTCATGTGTACAGAAGACTCCGCAACTCCTCATTGTGCTTCCCCCACTGCTCTCAATGGAGTGTGGCCTCCAGGCTTATTTCCATTCTAGGACCTTAGCCTGTAGCCATGACTCAGGCAAAATCATTAAGGCCAATGACTATCTCACCCGACTAATGACGCCATGCCCAGGGAGTTAATTAATCCCACATCAAAAGCATCTAGAAGCCCATTAGTTTATTGTTCTTCAGGTTCAGCATGTTACTCTATTGGAAGGTACTTGAATTTTATTTACTGTGATAGTCCATATAACCACAAAGAACACAAGCCAAGTGTAATTTCCTCATGGCAGCATAGACAGAAAGGTAGGACTGGCATCCTGAAGCAAGCGAGAGCCTGGCTAGATGGAGAGTACATCTGACACAAAGAGCAATGTTACAAAATTTCCGCTTTTGGACGAGAAGAGAAATTCTGGGAAAAGAGTGAAAGTGTTTTTGGGAACTGTGAGAAGGGCATGTTGGAATTTATCACATTAGCAAAAGAGAAACAGCCCTCTCTGTATAGAGGTTACAGCAAACCATTAGAGTTAAGTGTCTTAAGTGATACAGCACCTGATGATGCAGTCTTTCGATTTCATCCGATAAAAATACTTTTCTCCCTTTCCCTCATGTCTGGATTTCTCTCTCCTTCTCCCATTATTTCATATTTCACTCTTTACAGTACACATGGATGGCAAACAAAGCTAAGCTGCGTCGCTAACATGGTCTTGGTCTTGAATTGCAATAGGTTTCACTTGTTTCTATTTTCTATAAGGGGCAGATG
This sequence comes from Rafetus swinhoei, assembly GCA_019425775.1. NCBI lineage: Eukaryota > Metazoa > Chordata > Testudines > Trionychidae > Rafetus > Rafetus swinhoei. The sequence goes on from CM033440.1 coordinate 187,181,693, forward strand.
CCAGGGCATCATTTACGGGGGCGTTAGGAGGGGCAGTAGCCCCTCCTAAACTTTGAACCCCTGGATTTCATACTTGAGGTCTGCTTAAAGCACATGCCCTAGCTCCAGAGGCAGCTTTTAATTGCAAAGAGTTTGTTGTGCTGCTTCCAGCTTTGCCTTTGTGGCAGGGAGTTTGTTTATAAACAGAGGGAGGCAGGGTGATTAAGACAACAAAAGGCTTGTCATATAAGTAATTGAAGGATGATTAGGTCATGAATACATTGTGTGTGTGTGTGTGTGTGTGTGTGTGTATGGGGGGGGGGGAGGGGCGGGAATATTCCACTTAAAAGATAAGAAGAAAAGAAATAGAAATAAATAGTGGTGTGCTCCTGGGGTTTGCATTTGGACCTCTGCTGTTCAACTTCTTCATAAATAGTCTTGAAAAAAAGGGTAAGCAGTGAGGTGGCAAAATTTGCAGATGATAGAAAATTACTCAAAATAGTTATGACCAAAGCTAATTGCAAAGAGTTGCAAAGAGATTTCACAAAACTGGGTGACTGGACAACACAAAGGCAGATGGAATTCAGTGTTGATAAAAGCAAAGCACACAATATAATCCCAACTATACATACAAAAATGATGGGTCTAAAATAGCTGTTACCACTTAAGAAAGGGATTTTGGATTCATTGTGGATAGTTCTGTGAAAACCTTTGCTCATTGTACAGTAGCAAACTAAAAAGCAAACAGAGTATTGGGAATCATTAGAAAAGGGTAGATAATAAGACAGAAAATATCATATTGCCTCTATATAATGTCATGGTAGGCCCACATCTTGGGTATTGCATGCATATCTGGTTACCCCCCTATCTAAAAAAGATATTCTGGATTTGGAAAAGGTACAGAAATGATAACAAAAGTGATCAGTGGGTAAGGTAAAGCTTCCATATAAGGAAAGATTAAAAAGACTGGGACTTTTCAGCTTGGAAAAGAAATGACTAAAAGGTGGAGGAATATGTTAGAGGTCTATAAAATCATGAATGATGTGGAAAAATTGAATAAGGAAATGTTATTTACTTCTTCACTAACATAACACAAGAAGCTGACCCAATGAAATTATAGGCAGCAGATTTAAAACAAATTATTTCTTCATAGTCAACCTGTGGAACTCTTTGCCAGGAGATGGTAAAAAGGCCCAAACTGTAACAGGGTTCCAATCAGAACAAAGTAAGTTCGGGGAGGATAGGTCCATCGATGGCAGAGATGGTGTCCCAGCTTCTGTTTGCCAGAATCTGGGAATAGGCAACGGGATGGATCATTTGATGATTGCCTCTTCTGTTCATGCCTTCTGAAGCACATGGCACTGACCACTGTAGAAGACAGGATGGATGGACCATTGGTCTGACCCAGTCTGGCTGTTCTTATATAGATCCCAAATGTATCTGCTCCCTGCTGTTACCCACTAGACCCTACTCCCCTTCCAGAGCTGAGATAGAGAGAAATTGTCAGGACTTGTGGGCTCTCTCTTCCACTTTGCACAGTTAATAAAAAAGTTCAAATATATATTAAAATGTTAAGGCTAATCAGTGTCCCTTAAGTGACTTGTCACAAGATGTCAGAATTTGTTAGTATTAGAGCTGAGTGGGTCTAGTATTTCTTTTTATATAGGAATTAGATACAGTGCTCTTGTCAACTATTTGTTAAATTATCTACCAAAAATACTAGCATTTTCTAGTGCTTTAGTAGTTCCTGAAAAGAGGTGATGTGTATGGGGGAAAGGAAGATGGTGTTGGTTCCCCCCACAATTTGCTGCCTGACTTGTGAATCCTGAGTCTGGCCCCCATCACAGCATGCATGTCACCCCTCTCCCCAAATCTGAAACGGTGCCTCTGGCCAGATACACCATTAGGAGCAGGTTTTCTTCTCCCACTACTGATCAAGTTGACAGACATGGTCGAAAGTACAGCCCTGTCTGAACAGGCTTATGTTCCCCCCACAGCCTGTGGCAAAGTCCAGTCAGAATAAGGAAATGGGAAAAAAGTGACACAGAGAAGATGTTTGCAGCTGGGAGTTTTTTACTCTTCACCTACTCTTTTTATAGGCGTGTAAACATAGCAGCGTATTTCCATTCAGACACCCCCATTCTCTAAGTAAATAAGGGTGTTTGCTGCTCCTTGCTGATTGGAAGGTCTAATGCACACTTTACATCACATAAAACATGTGCCGCATGAATGTGTAACAACAGTATGGTGGGCAAGAAAAGGGGGTCCAGGACTCGAAAGGAGCCCCAGCCGTGGCAAGTCTCCTGGAGGCTCCGGCTCTCAACTTCCAGCTCACTCTATGTGAGCATGGGAGTACACCCACCTATTGGCTGTTACAGAGAACTTATTTCTGTACTGTAAGATTTCAAACTAGTTGTAATATCCAGAAACAGATGAGCAGGTTTAAAAACACACCAGTAGCGTACATGGGACCAGCACGGGTATTATTCAACAGCTTTGGTATGGAACGCGGAAGATACTTGCAAGCAGCTGTTAAGTTTAATTTGCCTTGAGGGGCACTTTCACAGTGCAGGATTCATCTTCTGCTCCAAGCACCACCTAGCCTCCCTCATATGCTAGGTATGGGTAGGCCCACTCAGCCAGCTCTGAGTCTAGAAGATACGGAGGACTGATAATGATAGTTCAGTAAATGATTTACAGTGTTGCTTGTGTAGCTCCTGTGTGAGTTGTCACTCCTGGTGTCAGGCTGCTCTTATCAGACGCTTGAATGTTTTTTTTAAAACCGATAAGCCCCACTCCTGCGCACGGGTTTCCCCTCCATCCAGCACAAGCCCCATTAATGACAGCCAGCTGCTGTCAGCACTGCTTGGGCTGTAGAGAAAGCACAGGGCTCCTTCTGGGAAACAAACACTGCAGCAGCTGTTTGTAGCCGGCAGGCAAGAGGTGCTGACCACCACTTATCACCATGTCCCTGCCACCGCACACATTGCCCTCCCACCAGTCCCGGGGAGCCCCTCCAGGACTCTGGCCAGGGGAAATTCTGATGAACAGCAGGGGTCTAATCTTCAATCTCCTTGCTACCAAGCCCCTGTGCAAGACTGGAGGAGGAGAAAGGATGGCCTGAGGCCCACGTACAGATCTGGGGGGCTGAAGACCTAGGTTTCCCCCCCCCCCCAACCTCTGCTGCAGACATCCTGCATGCGTAACCCACACACCTACTGTGGTTCTCTGTCCCATGGAGTGGCACTTAGACTACTTACAGCCAGAGATAAGAACAAGGAAGCTCTACAGCCGAGGCTGAGAGCCAACTGGCTTTTTAGTTCAAGCAGTAGTGGCTCCTACACTAAGCTCCAGAGGTCCCAGGTTCCAATCTGCCTGGTGGTGGTTGTTACACATGACCATGAACAAATGTCTTATGATTGTCAGAAGGGTTGAGTGCTAGCAGTTCCCATTAACCTTAATAGGACACATGCATGCTCAGCACCGGGTGGGAATAGAAAGCAGGCTCTTGCCAGCCATGCTGGTTTCCATATGTATAACATGGCTCTATGCATATTTATCTCCCACGGAGGCAGTGAGGGATAATTCACCATTTATAACTACATGGCACAGAAGATGGGCTGCAAGTGCAGTGTTATTTAGAGGGCAGGTTACATCTAATGCAGCAGCAGCCCTGGGATGACCCTATGAGGCATATTCTACACCCGTAGTTCTCAAGCAGCTGTCTGAGGTTCCTCCAGTGGCCGTGAGCACATTTCAGGTGGTCTCGCCAGCAGGGCCAGAGATGGACTCACTTGGGCCCAGGGCTCCACAGCCTGGAGCTACAGCCCCGGAACCTGAGCCATGTGAGAAAGAGCTGAAGCATCAGCAACTTAGCTTCATGGGGCCCAGGCCTTGGACAATTGCCCTGCTTGCTAATAGTGGCCCTGGCTTTTCTAGGTAGAGAAACAGGTGGTGGGGCCTCAGAACTAGAGGCCAACAACTCTTGTTCTACATGGATTATTGTCAGATGAGAGGCAACATTACTGAATTCAGAATGGGATAAACAGTGGGCTGGGGAAGAAGCAACTGGAGCACTGCTAGAAGCAACCGGAACACAGCCATTTAGACAAGAGTGCTCCGATTAGCACCAAGTAACTTAAACTAGCCCCTTACAGCTGTGCTACCCTACCACTTGGACAGCTCCCCAGCCACAACTGAGCCACCTCCATTTTGACAGAGGCTTTCATGTCACTCTCAGATAAGCTTTATGACTGAGAACCTCAGACACCGACCTGAATAGTCAAACATCTCGCAGTGAGTCACCTGTTGTATTTCACCTCAGTTCGAGTGTTCGTGAGCACAGTTCTGGCTGGACAAGTGAGCAGGCAGCATCTTGGGGCACTACATTAGTACCTCAGACTCCATCCCAGAATAGACACATATGTGGTTGGCTCCAGAAAAAATGACAGTTGAAGTGCAACAGAAGCTGTAAAGTTACTTTCAGTGGTACCCCAGCCTAGGCGCTCCTTTCCTGGGGCTGGCCTCTGCTTCCAAGCACAGAAATGGTGATCGTTTCAGCCTGACACTAGTGTAGCAGGACTCAGATGGTCAGCCAGCCTTCCCTTGAAAGGAAGAGGGTTTAGCACATTTCCACATTATTAGGCAGAAGAAGAATCACTGAAGCAGGCACTGAGCCATAATAGCCTATCGAAGTATGCAGCAGCTGATTTTTTTCTGTGGAAAATACTGACCTCTGGTGGTATGAGAGCACCGCAGTGAAATTCAGTGAGTTTTCTTCAAGAGATCATTCCAATATAGCAGGAGTGGGGAACCTAAGGTCCACAGCCCAGATCCAGCACCCAGCTTGCCTGGATCCAGGCTCTCCTCCCCCCAACATGCCAGCACTGGGGAGCTGATGCTGGCAATCCAGCCCTGCAACACCCCCACAATGGGGCTGGAGTGCCAGCACCATCTCCCCACCCCTTGGGGAAGCCCTGAGCCTCATGGGCCAGAGTCAGATCTGGATCCACCCCAGGCACAGGGTATGTAGGGGGGAAGGAGGAGTAGGAAGTAGCTCCTGCATCCTACCACCTTCCTAGGGATGTTAAATATCAGTGAATTGAAGAGTCGAGTAACCTCACGAATTCTTATCAGTTACTTGACTATTCCATAGTCCTTGGAGGTGGGGTCAGCAGCCAGTGCGATCTGGACAGGAGGCCTGTCACTCCATGCTGCTGCACAGGGTGCCAGTCGGGAGCTTATCTGCGAGGGGAGCCATTTAAAAAGCCTGCTCCCCCCACAGACTGGCTTCCTGTCACCCCGTGCTCTGCCTTTGATATAGGAGTGGCAGCAGCTCCCGTGGGGGGGGGGGGGTGGGGAGGGTTGGGGGTGTGTGCCTGACCTCCTGGACCCACTGTGAGCTGGAACTGAGACAGGCTGCTTGCCCACCTACCTCCTAATAACACTTCAAATAGAGAACTGCAGGAGGGGTTGGTCCTAGACTCATTGCAAGCCAGGACAGACAGGCTGCTTTTTTTTTTTTTTTTTTTTTTTTTTTTAAATAAAAGTTACTCTGTGGGGAGGGGAGAGAAAATGCATGTAGGCTATAGCATTAACCTATAAGCTTTTGCTTTATCAGTTAATTGACCACACTATTACATCCCTACACCCTCCCAGACCCACTGACCCCAACCCACTCCTGCATTCTCCCTCTTGCCCAGACCCCACACCCCAAGCTTGCTTCCCAGCAGCCTCCCCTGTCACACACTGAACCCCTCATTTCTGAGTCCACCCCAAAGGGACCCACAAAATCTACAAGCTTGCGCTCTCATAGGCTCTGGGGTGCAAAGGCAATGGGAGGGTGTCTTTCTGCTCCCACAGTCAGCGAGATTGAGAAGCAAAAAAATACCCTATACCCATTTTTGTGCTGCCCCGCCTCTCCCAGCTGATTTTTCTTGGTGGGGGCAGCAGTTGAGGGAGATCTACACAGGCAGAAAAAGTAGAGACAAGATACACAACTCCAGCTCTGTGAATTACATAGCTGGAGTCAACATATCTTACACCAGTTTTCTGGGATGGCCTCACACCGGAAGGTAGACAGGAAAAGTGCTCCCATCAACTTCCCCTATGCCTTGTAACAGTGAGGCACCCTCAGCATTTGATGTAGTAGGTCTCCAGTAGACCCTCTAAATCGAGCCTGAGAGATCAATCACCAGAAAGTTGATTCTCCTGCAAGTAGAGACACGGTCAAACAGCTGAGAAATAGTATTTGGGCAAATTTGCTGCCATTTGATGGGTAAGGTGAGAGATGGGACAACTAGGCCCCACTGGATTCTGTTGAAGTTCTGGATTGGTTTATTTTTCACCCTATGGGACAGAATAGAAGAATTTTGTACAATTCTGGCTTTAGAACCCCTATGTGATTGGTCTGGGACAGGACCACAGGCATACCACTGATAACACAGTGAAAGGTCATGGCACATGACACTAGCACCCCGGCTATTTTCTTTTTAAACACAGGCTGCAGCTCTGTAGTATTTGAGTGCCTTGAGGAATCCTCTCTTTTCCAAGAACGTCAAGGTCACAGGTTAAGCTTCTAAATAAGTGACGCAGATTAGAGAATCTGGTGCAGTCACTACTCCCACCTCTCTGAGCACAGTTGAGGTCACTTGCTTAGAAACCATATCTATGGGTCATAAGGGGGCCTTGCTCTGAATATTGAGGGCAGGGCAGGCTTTTATCCTCCCACTATCCTGTAGTGCCCTTTGGCCAATAGGCTCTGTCACTTCTACTGCCCAGGGAACAAGAGACATGCTTTCATCCACAGACTAAGCTAGAACCTGGCAGCTACATACTCAACCCATCACGGATTGTACTAGAGCCTGGCTAATGGCTACTCGTGTTCTGCTACAGCAGAGCTGGTTCTCCAGCTATGAAAGACAAAGCTGGCACAGTGAGCTGAACCTTGGGAGTGGCAGTAGTAAGTCACAGTGACTGGCACAAGTCACTGCTATCCCCTAGCGAGGCTGCTTCAGCTGGAGACAGGATGCAATGAGAGAAAGCATAGAGAGGCTGAGAAGCTCCAATGGGCAACAGGCCTGGGAGGCTAGTCTTTCATTCCCTTCAGATCCTCAAATTAAGCTGCAGTCTTATTAAAAATCTATTTTATTCCAGTGCAATGACAAGGAGGAGACATAACACAGATCCATCCTTACTAAGCAGGATCCCAGGCCCCCCCAAAAAAACCACATGAAAATTCCTGCACAGCAAACCATGGAAATAGCTAGTGAGAAAACAATGAAGTTCTAATTTTAAAAATTAAAAAGCTAGAATTCTGTAGAACTACATACTAGAGGTAAGACAAGATGGGACATCTGTTATCAAGACACTAAGTTTGTGCAAAACCATCTGTTACATGAGCATGCATGCATGGGGACTGGGTTGAGCGGTGTGCAGATTGCCTCGGTAGCAAGAAGAGAGGAATAGGGTGGCCAAAAGACCAAAGGCAATGCAGTTGAGAGTTACCCGGGTACTGCTTATTTACTTCTGCTTCTCAATTGAATTATTTGCCTAACAGGAGACAGTTACTTGCTGAAACCATAATCCTTTAAGGTTTCCCTCTGAGGCCTTCCCCACTCCTTGCCTCTAAACACCAATAGCAAGCAAGGTGTACGTTTTCCATGGATGGAGAGATCAGCTTTATTTTCATGCCAGATGTCTACAGAAGCAACTATTCCAAGTTACAAAGAATCAGACATCTGAAACAAGCAGACAGTACAGGGATCAAGAACCAAAATAAGTTCTCTTTGAGCCACAGTACTGTTCACTTCAGCCCACAGACATGTGTAGGACATATAGGATTGTTCACATTCTGTTGACAGAAATAGGCCATTTCAGCTCATTAACGGTAAAATAAGAGGCTATCAGAAAAAAATCCTCAAACTTTCAGCGTAGGTTTGCCTTACAAACATTCAGATTGTTCAAAAAAGATTCTGTAAGTCTCACTGGGGTTGGCTCGCACTTGCGATGTCCATGCTGGGGGCTTGGCTCGAAGCTTTGGCTGGAAGGGGTCTAGGGTCGGGTGGTCACCAAGGTTACTCAGATCAATAGACTGTGCAGGCAGCTGGGACTGTGCTGAAGGTGTTCCACTTGGAACGGGCTCCTCAATACAAGGGATCTTCTTCGTGGGTCTCCTCCTGAGTATTGTGCACAGACTGCTTGCCACCACCACCAGGATGAAGATGAAGAATACTGTAGTGCCTACCAGAATTTCCATGTAGCTGAAGAGGCCACCAATGCCTAAAAAGAAAAAAAGATGCCAGTCTATAGAGTCAGCCTCTGACCACTGTCTATGGGTCGTGTTGAGCAGTTAACTGCAGGTGGGGCTTTTTTTTTGCCTGAAGGAGAATCATATTCAGAATGACCCTATCCTGTAGTCACATCAGATAAGACCTTCAAAAGCAGGGTGACTTAGGAACCAAAAGTCCTATTGACTTTCAATAGCTCACGTTCCATTTTCAACAGCGACATTGGTGCTATTATATGCAGTATTGTGGTAGTTGTGCTGCTCCCAGTATATTAGTGAGATAAGGTGGAGGAGATAGAGGTTGGTTCAATTATAAAAAAACCGATGTCCACCCACCTTGTCTCCCTTTGGAGACATGGGGGAAAAAAAATATGAATGGGACTTTGGCTTCTACATCCATTAGCTGCCTGAATTTTACCCATTAACTGTAGGTTTACTCAGACACTTTTGAAGCAGGCAGTCTATGCTTTTCTATAGCTGCATGGAAGTCCAATTGCAGAGGTATACGCTGTAGAATGTTACAATGAGGGGACTCTAGTTGAGGAGACAGCTGCTTCTTTGTCCTAATTTCAATCCTCTCTGGCAGAAGAATTGAGACCCATGAATGGTATCCAGACCCAGCATAATATTTTACTCTGGTTATCTTAATACAGGTAGAGCCCCAGTGGCAGAAAGTCACCAGTAATATCTACAATCCATTACAATGTGGAACCCAGCTTAGCTATTCTAGCTCCTATCGGGGGAAAATGGGAGCATAGGCATTGATTTCGACTGTCCATTTCTTCCCTACAAATCACACTAAATGTTTACAATGCATTTTGTCTTACCATTAGTTTTGGGGAAAAATTCAATATAAATAAAGAAGGTTGCTTGGTTATTAGAACTGGCTGAATAAATGGATTCATAAATATTTAAATGGGGCACAATTTTATTTGCTGTTTGTTTCTGGCAAAGGCACCCGGAGCTGGCGAGATGTTCTGCAAACCTGTTTCACAGATGTTTACTAACATCTCAGAAGTCAATTTGTGACTAGTTAGCTAGGAAAGGAAGCCGCTAAATAAATATACAATTATTCAAACTGATTAGACTAACCGACTCTAGTTCTCTGATCCACAATTTGTGCCAACTGTTTTGCCTTATACTACCATGCCAAAGAAAGAGCGGTGTACATATTGGAAGAAGTGGAAGAATTTTAATCCCTTTCTTGCTGTCATCTGCAGAGTTCCACCAAGATATGAACAATTCCAAGACATTGTGGGGTAGTGATTAGGGTTTCCCAGTCCCGTGGGTTAATTCTTTTGCAAACCCATATGACAAATTCAAGTTATAACTGTAAGAATCTAGCAAGAGTCATAGCAATTGGGTATCTACAGCAGATTAAAGGAAAAAAGGATTAGGAGCGTACTTGTCAATTAATGGAGTGAAGTAGCAATGTAAAGGGTTAACCAGTGGCCTGGCTGAAGTATCCGACCACTGGCAGTGCGACTCAGCCATCCCTGCCTGAGAAGCCCCCCGCCTCCCAGGATCTTAGCCCTCAGGGTTAACTGATTAAACTTATTTAACCAGTTACTTTTTAAACTGGAATTTATATCCCTAGAGTGAAGCTAGTCAGCACAGGACAAACATGTGAAACAGGGCTTTATTCTCAAAGTCAAAATCTAACATGTTGGAACATTATTTTCATGTTCCAACTACTGCCTCACATCACTGTACCCAACCAGAATCTCACAGCAGTTTTGTTCTTCTACCTGCTCAGGAGAGCGTATATTTAAAATCTGATAGAATGTTAAGAGTAAATCTGGTTTTCAACAGCTCAAGGGGTGCGGGGAGGGGGGAGAGAGAAGGGTTATTCCTGACTTACAATTTACCACTAGAGAATCTTGCTCTGAATAGCAGCAAACTAAAAGCCTTTTTTTGGAAGCGATACAAACCCCTCTGTGGGCTCTCATCCTCAGTTGAAGAGCAGCTTATTTATTAACTTTAGATCTCAGAGTAGAACTCCTGCTTTTAGAAGTTAGTGTACATCTGATATGGCCAGCATTGATGGTCCTTGCAAAGAAATGGGAAAGGCTCCTCATCCCACACTAGGCACAAAACTGAATTCTATCTGTGTACAGCTAGCCTACAAGAGTTTTCCCAGGATACCAGAAAAACTCTTCCGCATCCAGGGAGGCGTTTGCTCTTACGCTTTCAGAAGCCCCTGTATTCCTTGTTCCACAAGGAATAAGGGGGCTTCCAAAAGAGGGGTTTTCCCCCCAACATTTGGCCCAGTCTAGACAGGCCAAATGTCAGAAAAGCCTCATCCACCAAAGGGAAAAAAAGAGCGGCAGTGTAACCATACCCTCAGCAACAGAGTTATTTCTCAAACAATTCACATTTAACATGAAGTCAGTGATTTGTTACAAAGGACTGAAGTTGCACTGTTTGCCACTTACTTGTGAGCTAAGTGTGTTTAACAGTTTTTGCCACTTATGCCCGGTTGAGTGTTTTTCACAGTAGGGCCACATGCTGCAGTGTAGACTATTTTGGGATACCAGAGGTATCCTGAAATAACTATTCCATGTCTTGAATGCGCCTGTTATTTCAAACTATAATGGGCTCACTATTCTGACATCCCTGTAAACATTCCACGAGGAGCAAGGAACATTTCAGAATAGCGATTTATTTCAAAATAAGTGCTGGGTAGACCACACCAAATTTTGAAATAAGATACGCAATTTGTGTAGCTCAAATTGCATCTCTTATTTTGACCTATGGTCGAGCGTAGATACACCCTAAACATGTGTCTCAAAGTTCCTTTGGCACACGTTGTAGCAACATTAATTGCAGTTAATTTACTTCACTTGTATATTGGAGCCACACATCTAGTTCTTGCACTAGTCAAAGAAAAGAAGTAGAATGGTCTCCTCTACCTGACTGCGGGATGCGGACACACAATGTGCCAGATTTTGTTGGAGAACGATCGTCATACTCCTTTTTACAGCGACATAAGTAAGTGCCATCTTCATTGAGGCAGTCTGCCTCATCACCACACAGTCCAATTCCAGAGCTGCACTCATTCACATCTGCAGGGGATAGAAGAGGGGCAGCAGGTCTGCTGTAGAGTTACACAGTGCTTCTTCTAAAAGACTCCCTTGAAATATCATCTTGAAGTAATAGGTTATTCCCACCCCAATCCAGTTAAAAATAATTAGTTGACAGGTTACCTAAGAATCAGGTGATGCACACATACATGTAGCGCTTGAGGCCAACTCTACTCAAAGTCTCCTTTCCCCAAGTCTACTGTGTACGATTGTTAAACCTAAGACAAGGGGCAGCGGAAGCAGCTTTAAGCAGTTCAATGAAGCAGTTCGTACCTCTAACAGACAACAAACCCAGCTGCAATTTCTCAGCTCCCACAGACTTGCCAATGAGATCATTCAGTTGAGAACGGAGTAAGACAGACACGTTCCTTTCCTCCGGTTTTAAGTGTAACCAGAAAGTCAATGTTGGTTTTAGGTCATTTGTCCTGCATTAAAGCAAAAGTAACATCAGCAAAGCTTAGAAGAAAAATATCCATGTATTACTGAACCAGGTTCCATAGCAGGAAATCAGTCTCCATTTACACAGACCAGGGACTAAATTCTTCCTCATGTGTCAGCCCCATAGGAACTACTTCTAAAAAGGAGATACACAAAATTTGTTTCCCCCTTTCACTTCTTGGTGACCTACGATCCCTCCATGTGGATCAAAACCACCAGACTCATTTTTACTAGGCCACAGACAACAGGTAAACCAAGCCAAGGTTGGTTGAGATTGACAGCTAAGGTCCTTAATGGGGAAAAACCCCACAGCTTACCCTCAGAGGCCTTCTTCTCATAGCCAGCAGTGTCCCCGTATGAATCAGGGGTGTGTGAAAGCTTCTCCCCACTTCCAGGTACCATTTAGGGACACTGGGGGTGCTGCTTGGAGCTGAGCCAGTCCCAGATGGAGGGTGCACTCCCCAGCCAGTCCTTTTCATCTGCCTGATTATTCTGTCTTGCACCTCTCCCCACCCTGAGGTCTGGCACTGGGGCCAAAGGGGAGGAGTTTGACCTAAGGCTTTTGGGCAGAGAGGCCACTTACGTGGGCCAGTAGCCTGCAACATGCAGAGGCCGGTGCAGCCACCCTTCTGTGGTCACTCTGCAGTATAACTGTCCTCCACGCTCGCTGCTCCCCTTTGGCCATTGCAGAGCATAACTGGTCCTCCAATCAGCCCCTGTTTTCCATAACATGGAAAACAATCGGATTCCAGGCACATCCCAATTCCTGGCAGGACCAAGCCCTGACCTTGCTTTGAAGTTATGATAAGAGGAAGCTGTGTACCATATTTGGAAGTCCTAGCTCTTATGGCTTAGGAAGAATTCTTGATTGTATGGACAAACAGATGGACAGATGCACATTTCTAAAATATATAGTAAGATCATATTCTCCACCAATTGATTGAGAGCGCACACGTATCACCCACTACTGGACTATTTAGTCAGCCAGCCATACCTTTTGATTTCCTTTAGCTTGATTTCATTGACTTTGCTTACCAAGAGTTTCAGGTTCTTTTGTACCTGCGAAGTAACAAAACAAAAACAAAAGAAGAAGGTTTATTTTCATAAGGGGATGGCAAATGCTTAGCCAAGTACAGCTGTCAAGCCTACTCTGAACAGACTTCTGTGGAAAGAGGTCTATTTTAGTGGTTGTGTAGTTGGGGTGGCTGCCTGACGAAGAAAAGTTTGTCACCAATTTAAAAGGAGTCTTCCAAAGAGGATAGGACCCTTTCTCCTAGGGCAGTTCAGTCTTTTCCTACCACCTCCCATTTAGCTTGGGATCCCATACTCCTGTTTGGCTATATGGGAAGAGCTGGGGGAACTGCAACATCCCCTTCTCTTGAGTACCATATACCAAAAAAAAAAAAAAAAATCAGCTTGGCAATGAATGTGATAGTTGTTTTGACTGCAGGTAGGCCAGTATTCTATACCTGCTTCTTCCTTACAGAAAGTCATACTAGGAGGTGAATGCTGTTAGACTAGCTGTGTGAATGCAGAATACGGAGGTTGTCTCTTCAGTGGGAATTTGCCCAATTCCAGCCAGCCATAGTGGTGCAAATCTGTAGGGTAGACAAGCAAAGCTGCTATTTGCATGGGTGGAACTTATTGGTGCTTGATACTGAATAAACTACTCCTGAAGACAGCAGCTTTGCCGGTCTACACTAGGAATTTAAACTGGTGCAGCGATGCTAGTAGCAAATGCCAGTGTAAAGCCTCAATGGAGCCAGTTTACCCAGCCAAGAGTATATGACTTTCGGCTAGGTCTCAGGCACCAGTCCTGTGCTCCACAGAATGGACCAGTTAGAACTTCATTCCTACAGAAGAAGGGGTTTCTCCTCAAACAGCCACATGCAGCAGCCTTAAAGTTGAATGCTTGCAGGTCCATCCCTACAAGTTAGGCAGGGTTGGGGAGCAGCTACTGTAGCAGTTAAATTCAGCTTATGGCCTTAATGCTCATTTATGAGAAGAAATTAAGTTGTCTGAAAGTTCATCTTTGTATCATATTCCAGTCTATTAACTTGTAAAATTTATAGTACTTTGAGACTTCACCATCGATGAAGCATTGTCAGAAAGAGGCAAGACAATGGACTAGATATTCCAGTGTTTGTTTGGGAACAACATTAGCATATGGTAGCAAGATGCAGAGAAAGGGGCATTTAGAAGGTCTCTGGATGTGACAGCTGGGATGTCAGAGCCACAGAAGGACACTGAATGGGAATGGTCTTCTCAAGGCAGATCTATAGTATCTAGTACCATTTCTCCAGTCTTACATGAAGCTTAATGGATTCCAAGACAGCCTTTTTCAGCTCATTCCCACTACTTGGGATCCATCCCTGGTGTTCAATTTCACTAGTTACTTCAAATAAGATATCTGTCAAAAGAAATAAAACACAAAACAAGAGACCTTAGCCAGCAGCTTCAATTTAGCTATGTAATGATGATTTAAGGAACTGCTCGGTTTTGTCATTGCCAACACAGCAGGGGGATAGAACACAGCAAGACCAGCTAAGCCAAGAACATTTTGTAAAAGTCAGTGCCATATTAGAGTTATTTTGATACTTTTAGAAGTTGTGTCACAGGTAGAACAAAATGTTGGAGAGACTCACACATTAAACAAGTTTAGCTCCTTAATTAATTGGTGTTATGCAACTATTGCACCTTTCACCAGAAAGGAGACACATTCTGCATAGCTGAGTCCATCGGGCTCCTTCCATTCACTACCAACAATGCAGTCAGCTTTGGGATAACAAGTAATTTAACACGGATACTTTTGGACAGGAAAGGAAAATGCCTCTTTTCAAATAATGCCATTCAGAGGGGGCATTAAATAGGTAAAATGTGATGTGGCTAGGATGTGAAAGACTACGAATTCATGTATTTTATTCTATGACATTTATCCTCTTCGTATACATTTATATATTGGAAAAAAAATAGGATTTTGACTGTTTCAGGTTGGTTCTTGGTCTTACTGCTCACAATCTGACTAGTTGTGTTTCTTAGCTGCTTTTGGTCATGCGAGGCACAGGGGGAGAGGGGTTCTCTGTTCCCCTCCCCCCCCCCCCCCAATTAAATGAGCATTATTTTACTGGGCTTTGGCTCAAGTGGTCATGGAAAGCAAGTTGACCAAGTGCATTTGAGCACAAGCAATTAGTCAGCTGTCTTCCAACAGCCAAGCAAGTAAAACCTCACAATTCATAGGCTGGTAACAAGCGCCTCAACACAACTAAGGCAAGTTCTTAAGTATCCGGGGAAGATTTTTGTACCATCCACCCAGTTCTAGTTAACACACCTGCTTTTAGGAATCATGCCTTGGGATCTAACATAAGTAACCATGACTCCTTTTTAAGAAGCACAGATAAAATAATAAACATCTTTCACCCGATCTAGCTCCCTTCGACATATCTCCAACAACTTATAAATTAAAGCACATCGAATGAATATCCATTGGCACATTGCACAAATAATTACTGACCAACAGCCTCTTTCTAGGGGTGCAAGTTTTAAAAATTAAAAAAAACAACAACACCTCAGCTTGGTGCTTACAGCTATCAATCCCCTCCGCTCCCGCCCCCCAGCCACATTAATGGACGGTAGGCTGCAGAGCCTGCAGGGATGGCAGGCAGTGGAACCCCCAAGGGTGCTGAAGCCCACAGGGCCAGCAGGACCCCAGAAGAGCTGCGCAGAGGCCAGGACATTGGACTGGCAGAGCCAGCAGCACAGCTGGCCGCTAGGTGCAGGGAAGCCAGGTGGAAAACCTGAGGGTGTTGCAGCACCCCTACTATCCATGCTTATGCCCTACTTATTGGGCCCCTGTTCCTCTGGAGCTCAGGGATTTAGGAAGCTGACTCCAGAAGGAGTCAGCTTCCTAAATTTAACTACATGGGGACCTCTAGGGACAATTATCTGCTCCTGTTGCTTATTCCTCATCTGGAGACAAACTCTCAAAAGAGGGGAGGGAGAGAAGAGAGTTCTCCAGGGACCAAGAAGGTGAGAGGAATAAGTTCAGTGGTAATGTCACATACAGGCACCCCTCCTCCATCCCCATGGGCATCAGATACTTTTACACACAATACAATTTTATTATTCATATTTAGTCATTCAAAACCCCGACAAGTCTCTTCAGCTATTCGTGACTATAATTTCCCCACCATTAGTCTGGTTGCTGGTCAAAAAAGTTAAACGCTCGCAGCAGGTTTCAGAACCTCATCCAGGAGGAAAGCTTCCCCTACCCACAACTGTTACCTCCAGGATTGTGCTGTGATTCCAGTAGAGTATCATTTTCAAGAGAAGCGAGAATGGAAGCCAAATCTGTCAGGGTGAAAAAGAGAGAGGCCAATGTGGTAGCCTTTGAGTAAGGCTGAAAGGGAAGAACAAAGTTTTATAATTCAATTACACCTTACGCCATTTGTGCTACTACTACTACTACATAAATAGGCCTAGTGATCAAGTTACAATCTGAGGGGTTCTGCAACAAATGGTGCAAAGACAGCCTTAAAAAAACCCCTCTAAGTTACACACCAAAAGCCTAAAGCAGTTTTTCAAGGTTCCTTTGTAGTTGCTAGAACAGCTGCTCCAAGTTCTACTTAACACAAGTTCTGGTACAGGGCACAGGAGCTTCAGGTCAGTAAACAAAGGGCAAGTCTACACTGTCCCATTGTTTGGGGTGAATGAGTTAGTGCAAACTCAAAACCTTTACATTCACACCTGCAGCATCCACAAGGGGGAGCTACAGCATAGCACTCTGGTGCTCAGCTATACACACTCCCTTACTTCCAACTGCATAGGCATGCCCCAATTTTCTCCTCATCTCATCAAGTGGCAGAAGTTTCCAAAGATTTTGGACTCTAATGAACCTCCACTTAATGCACCAGTTATAAAGTTTGGTAGCCCAGTACAAACTGATCACCTGTCAATTTTGAAGCAAGTGAAAGCGTGGGTTTTAGAGGAGAGGCAAAAACAAGCTGAGAAATGCACATTCCACAATTAAAACTGCATACTCAACAAGTATGGCAGGAATGTAGGCCCAAGTCCAGGGACACACTGTAAATGCTGAGAGAAGAACATGGGCCTAAACGTCCAGTAGATAACTTTCCAGCCTTAGGGCTTATCTCCACTATCTTCTGAGACACAATAAATTGATCTGAGCACTCCCTCGATGCTGATACTCCATCAGAACAAGAGCAATCAGCATTGTTGGGAGAGCAGCTCCCTCTGACCCAACCGCACACAAGATACCATGGTGAGTAGGTCAACCTCAGTTACGTTATTTGCCTAGCTGAAGTTATAGATTAACTCGACAGTGGGGGTTAGTGTAGACTAAGCCTTAGATGCTTTTCTACCACTGAAGAGGTATAAGGGGAAGTGCTATATACATTCAGAGCGGGAGGGGGAGGAGAATGGTGAAAATTTTCATATCTAGTCATTCAACACTTCTCCCAAAGTTATTTCTGACAAAGTATCTTTCAGAAGCAATAAAAAGCCATACCCATAGACGGTAGGAACACGGTCTTGGCTAGTGCCTTAACATGACCATATATCTGCCAATCCAAGTAGATAATCTGACACTAAAGTTTACTTAGACCCCAGCCACCTACTTACCAAAGGAGTCTTGTTCATGTTCTGTTTCCAAGGATGCAGTGTCTGACACCTCTCCCTCTTCTGATGAGGAAGGATGCGATTTTGTGCTCATGATCCATGGAGGTTGTGTGTCTTGGGTTACTGGAAGGCCAAGGTGTGCAGGAGCAGTAGCTGCTTTTACCAATGGGCTGCTTCTGGAGCTGCTCAGGAAGACAGGTTTGAATTCAGTAGCCGTATTCTCAGCACGGTGAATGCGAGAGGCATCTAGCATGTTGTGTAGGGCTACAGTAACCTGGGCAGACTCTGTTTTGACAGCTCTCTTAGGTGTTCCCTTAGGCTCAACATCGAGTTTGTTTTTGAGGGCAGAAGCTGGCGTCAAATGTAGATCACCTTTGTTGTTTCCCTTTCTGTGCATCTGATGCTCAATAGGACTTTCTTTAATGCTTCTCTCCAAGTTCATCACGTGCTCTGCCTGATCAGTTACTTCTTGATCATCCCCGGTTAGCCTGGTGTTAGACTGGGAGTCTTCCTCAAAAGCAGCAGGATGACTGGCTACTCTTTCGTAGTTCACATGGTTTGCCTGGGGCACCTCTTCATTTTTGATCAGTGCAACTCTGAAGCCTTGAGAAGAGTTTGTTTGAATGCTCTGCTCTTCCCATATACCCTGCAGAGATTGCAAGCCGTGAGGAGGAGTAAAATTTCTAAGTACAGATGACCTTGCATCTGGCTGTAGGTCTTTCATACTAGCTGGTCTGTGCGGTGACTCTGATGACGGGGTCGTTTTGACACTTTGCTTTTTCACATATTTCAAGGACTCTCTGAAACCTAGAGTCTCAAAGAGCAGGTTTGAGTGGATTGTTGGCCTGTGCATAAGTTTACCAAAAGCAATAGTTTGTTCTTTTTTGTCCTGGATGTTTGGCCTCAATACATCTAATGCTGGTGTTATTAGAAAGTCAGAAGGTTTTACTTCCTTCCTACTGGTTTCATTACCGAAAGATTTCATTGGCTGCTGCCACTTCAGATCATGAGTGCTGAAGGTCATGTTGCCCACAGCTTTCAAAAGAGGGATGTGGGTATTGTTCCCAAGAACAAGCCTTAAAAAAGCTTCTAATGTCGTTGAGCTTCCATTTTTGGCCTGGTCTTCTGTGTCTATCATAGGTAACTTGTTAAGCAGTTGGTTTTCATTATTAGCTGTGCTGGTCTTTACAAAACTCAGAAGACCTCTGTAGTGTTTTTTGGGTGATTTAGGATAGAATCGGATACTGCCATACTTTGTTTTTGTAGTATTCTGAACAGTCTCTTGAGAAGCTGCATCATCTGTAGATCGTGAAATTTCATAGTCTTTGAATACATAATACTGGCCTTTAAAGTATTGGTGTTCGTGGCTTAAGGAATTGCCCTTTGACAGAAACACAACATGTACAGCCAAAGCTTGAGTAGCGAAGATCAGAGTACCTTGACTCCTACACGCATAAACTACTTTTCTTTCCACACTTGACAAGACCCCTTGAAAAATGATTTTATCAGGGTTCTCATCACAATTTTCCTTTCCCTGAAATCCTTTTATGTAAATCAAGATGTGTTTTTGAGGGCCTGCCCAGATGGTCCAGTTGCACCAGATGTTGCTTTGAATACCACTATGTGCAGGTGGGGTAAATGTCCCCATTTCATCCTTCAAAGTGACATGGCAACTTCTTACAGGAAAATACACCAACAACCAAGGCAGCTCTGGTTCTGAGGAGAAAGGAGGATGCATGGAAGGGGGGAAGGGGCGGAAAAAAGTGTTGAAGGTCAGTTTTCATTCTGGAAGCTTTATAACAAAACAAAAAACCCCAAAACACTCCATATTTACAAGAAAAGCAGATTCCTTTCATCATAGGAAGAGACCTGTCGGAGTGCATTCCTACTGCTCGGCTGTTTTATTACCTTCTCTCGCTTTGCTTAAAAAAATTTAAAGAGCGAGTGAAACTATTACTGGGGCTTTTGGGCTACAACTACACTTCAGGCTTTTGCCAACAGAGTATGCTAATGAAGCACTCTAGCATTTATCATGCTGTCATTTGCATATTCTCTGCCGATGCTTTTTGCGCAAGAGGTTTTTGCACAAAAACAAGCAGTGTAGACGAGGCCGTTTTGCACAAGATCCTTATGCCTCAAAAAAGGAGGCATAAGGATCTTGTGCAAAAGGGATTTTTTGAGCAAAACAGACCCATCTACACGGCTTGTTTTTGCGCAAAAAGCATCGGCAGAGAGCATGCAAGTGACAGCACGACAAATGCTAATGAGTACTCATTAGCATACTCTCTGCCGGCAAAAGCCTACAGTGTGGACATAGCCTTGGTTAGCTATGCAACCTATTTGGCTCTGCTAGTTCTCTGCATTATTTTTTCCAGTTATCCCCTCAATTCTGAGGAAAATTCTTACAGTTAGTGATGAATAATTTGTCCAGCTCTATTACCACCAGTGACAAGTTGTATCGGTAATTGTTTTAGGTTAGTTTCACCAGCTCTATAGTTGGGCAGACTGTTGGGTAAATCATTTTCTTAAATAAAACAATCAATCGAGTTATTCATAAATATTTGCTCTTCAGACAGTCCACTTAATATTGGCAATTCCTGCCAAGCACTATGCTAGCTAGATAGCAAGAATCTGTCCCTCAGGTCATCAGGATCTGGCAGCGGTGAAAAGGTTTAGTGTAAGAAACTTTGACAGTGGCACCTAAGACAGGACCAGAGAGGAACATGATGAGTCTCTCACTCCCAGGATTGGTGGGAAGATGAGAAGTCTGCATAGAGGCAGGAAGAAAAATTGAGTTTATTGAGCACCCTTTTGGTTGATCACAACAGGGCATAAATGATCCCACTCCACTAATGCTTGTCACAAGCCGTAAGAACACTGTAGTCCAAAAATTAGATTAGACTGGTTCTAATAAACAATCTAATCTAATTTTTGGACTACAGTGTTCTTATTTCTCTCACTCTGCAATGAGGCTATTATTCTATTAGAACCAGTCAAGACTGGCAGTCAAAGAGGACACGTTCTTCCTCCCACCCACTAGTCCAAAGGGTAATTTTGGCATGTGGTCTAAAGTTTCATTTTGTAATAACCAGGCAGCCCACAGTCCCCTGACAGTCCCCTTTAGAGCAGAGCTAGAAAGCAAGTCCCACAATTCCAGCCATTAGAATTCCTAAGCTATATGGCGTGTTCCTCGTAAAGAAGCCTCTATATTTCAAATTTCTGTTGGACTCATCTGCTTTGAATTTGTCTCCATTAACAACAATTGGAAGCTGGTAATTGCTTCCTTTGTACAGCAGCTGCAAGTGCTTAGCATCAGATGACCATGTGCAAAGACTTCTAGTGCAGCATCAGATAGCACGTTGTAGTGCTGCTAATGTAGTTATTACAGCAGAGCGCTATAGCATCCACAGTGCCCTCCCCTACTCCTCAAGCCAACTACATGGTTCCTCACAATGACTGAAACCCCAGGAGACGAGATTCACCCAGACCAGGGGCTCTCAAACTTCGTTACACAGGGAGCCCCTTCTGACAACAACAAAAAACCCTAGATAACCCCAGGAGGGGGACCAAACACCCATGTAGCCTCAGCCCCACCTCCCTCTGGTTTCAGCTTCAACCCTGGGATGTAGGACTTGGGCCCCAGAAAGTCCAAGCCAGCCCTGGTGACTCCATTAAAAATCCACTTTGGGATCCCCACCCATAGTTTGGGAACCGCTGATATAGACACACGGTAAGTGCTAAACATACCAATGTGGCTGAGGAGGACTCTTGCTTTTGAAGTTGTTGCATTCTCAGGTGCACGACCTGAAGAGGTTCTGGCAGGAGGTGAAGCTACATTCTCTTTCGGTGCCAGTTTCTTAGATGGAGTTAGAGCATCACTATAATCCATAGCAGGGCTCTGAGAAGCAATGGACCACTCAGAGGTTTCCTGCGCTTTGGGGTGTTGCGTGGTATCTGGAAATACTGGTTTCAATGTTGTGTTACTCATCTCTTTTACAGACTGAGTCAGTTTAACGTTAGTATTAGTCTCTATGTGCTGCAGTGGAAAAGCAGCCCTTGTGCTAAAGGTCGTAGGAGCATTTTTAAACGTTAGCTCATTTTGCTTTACTCTGTTGAGCCTTGTTACAAGTAAGGGCATTTTAGCCAGGTTCTCAGTTACTGGAGAAAGTTTGCTTGTATGGGCCTCAGATTTAAGTAGTCCAAGCTCAGGTTCTGGTCTTAAGGCCTGCAGCTCAGTTGTATCCAAGACGACATTGGCAGTGACGAAGTTGGTGGTGAAATTCCTTTCATCCATTGGTTGTTGGACACCTATTTTCGTCTGAGAGAAATGAAGAGCTTGCGTTGTACTTGGGAGGACAGGATTATGTTCTGTAGCACCCAGAGCACCATAGCAGTCCGTGTGTGGCTTCACGTGATGTTCACCTTCCAACAGGCCCTCCACGGGAGCAGTTGGCTGAAGCAGCACTGTGGTGCTCAGGTGGAGCTGATGTAGCCCTGTGTTAGCGTCAATGTAGTGGTTGCCTTCTGTTCTCAAGTGGAGCTCATTTCTAAGTGCACCACCTGTCTGAGGAAGGGCTGCTTCTCTACTTGGGCTGACAGGCTCCAATTCCACAGCAGCCAGAGGAAAAGTCACCTCTGTACCCAGGAAGGGGACAGGCTCCAGTTCTGAGGCAGCTGGAGGAAGGGATGGTTCTGTTCTGGGGAAAGGGGTGACAGGCTCCCTTTCTGGGGGAATAACAGGAATGGACATTTCTGTGCTGGGGAAAAGGACAGGGCCCAGTTCCGAGGTAGCTGGAGGAAGGGATGCTGTTGTATGTGGGAAGGAGATGACTGCCTCCAGTTCTGAGAGAAGGACAGGAAAGGAGGTTTCTGTACTTGGGTGGAGCTCCAGTTCAGAGGCAGTTGGAAGAAGAGAAACTTCTGTACTTGGAAGAGGCCCCCGTTCCATAACGAGGCCCACCTGCTGACTGGCTGTCATGCCCACAGAGAGCACCTCTGACACATTCACCTTTTTAGCAGCTAGATGCAGGGACACTGCTGTACTTGGCAGGATACTTTCTAGTTCTGTAGCAGCTAAATCCACATGTTTACTGCTTTGGAGCCTCAAGTGGTACTCATCCTCTGACATGCCATATGGAGCTGCGGTGAACAACTTGACTTTCAGCTGGTCAATGACTTCCATGGAACTTTCCAGAACAGAAACATTAAGAGGGTTCATGTTTTTGAGGGAGGATGTTCTCAGATCCAGTTCTGTTACAGGCTTGTCTCCACTGACCATCTGAGTAGAGCTTGTTTGGTAACTTCCTACTTTATCCAGTCCTTTCATCTCCAACTGTGACTGATCACCAAGTGCCACTTGGTCCTTACTGGTCACTCTGAGGCTAAGCAGTGAACCCTTCATGAGACTATCCCTATGACTGCTAATCACCTCATAAGCCAAGGTGTTGGATTGCAGATCACTCACTAAGGCTACCTTGTTGAGACTTTGGGAAGGGGTAGAGTCAATGTTCTGGTCTCCTTTGGTTTCCACTTGGTCATGAGCTATGGAATGTGAATATGAGGCCAGGACAGGGTAACTCAGAGGTGTTGGATTTATATTCAGTTGTAAATCTCCCATATTAGTTTGGCTCAAGCTAGGGAGGCAAAGGGACAGTTCACTCGCTGTTCCTTCTAACTTAATAGGTTTCAAAGGTTCAATTTGAGGAGAAACACTTAAGTAAGGAATCTCAGAAAAAACGCCTAGAAGACTTTTTGGCCTGTACACCTGGCTCAAGTCCACAACGACTTCTTCACCCTCTGATGTTCTCATCTCAGGTGACAGAGTTTGGGGTTGACTTCCAGAAGATTTCCTTATGCCAGTACTATTTTCTTTGTCCGTTGATGTTGTAGACAAATCGAGAGACTCCAGCATGCTATGGGCTTCTGTTTTTAGAAGGTGAGTCCTTGCAACATGCTGAAGAGATCTTTCAAGAACTGAGACATTTTGACCTTTACCCTTTACCTGTAATAACCCTGTGTTACTAATGACAATTGTCTTAAGGTTTTTATTAAGATTCTTAGTACTTGAAGTTGTGTTAATGTTTGTATAATCGGAACTCTCTCCTTGGTATATTACTGAAACTTTGTTAGATCTGGGAGTGCCATCAGCAGTTTTCCTAGAGGCTTGAGAAACTAAAATATCTTCAGAAGAGGAGTCAATGTCACGGTGCTTGAATATATAATACTTCCCTTTAAAGTATTTGTGCCTAGTGTTTGCAGAATACTTCATCAGGAACACTACATGGACAGCCCGGGCATAGGTGGCAAAGACATGCATCTTCTTGTTCCAACAAGCATAGATCACAGTGTTTTCTACTAAGGAAGAGACTCCTTGAAGTAAGATTTTATCCTCATTTTTGACACAGTCCTCATCAGTCATAAATCCTTTGATATAAATGACTATGTGTTTTCTGGAACCGGCCCAGATAGTCCAGTTGCACCAAATATTTAGCTGAAAACTGTTATACGTCGGAGGAGAAAACTCCCCTAGCTTGTCCTTCAAGACTCTATGGCAACTTCTCACAGGGACATACACCAACATCCAAGGGAGCCCCAGCTCTGGAAAACAAATGAGATACACAGATACAAGCTGAAGCCTTCCCAGAAAGATTAGAAAGCTTTTCCCGTCATCTCAGAAAGATTTTCACTCTGCTGCTTCATACAAGAAGTCTTCACGCTCCTGCACCTTTCCCCTCAGTGGCCAGGTGTATTATAAGGCTCTAGTACACTAAAAGGAACCATGCAATTAAATAAGTCAGCCCTCATCGTAGGAACCAGATTCTCAGGCATATTTAAGTGCTTAACAGCCATTGAAATCAGTGTAGCAAGCACCTAAAAAGCCTTTGAGAATCTGGGCTCAGCTGCTGTGACTTGAGAAGAGTCCAGGGGTGAAAATAAGGCCATGTCTACACTAGAGCGCTTACAGCTGCATCAATACAACTGTGCCGCTGTGCTACTGTAGATGTCGCCACACTATGCCAACGAGAAAGTGCTCCCCAAGCAACATCAGGGGCAGCTCTGCACTTCCTGAAGGGGCAGGTGGAAGGGGCGGGGCTGGGCCAGCCAGCCCTCAGCACCAGCCAGAGTGCACTGTGCGGACCTCTACCTCCCCTCCAGCCCCGAGCCGCCACCCAGAGTCTGTCACATGGCGCTCCAGCATCAGTTTAAAGAGCCCAGGGCCCTGGCTGCCACTGCTCCTGCAGTAGCAGTAGCCAGAGCCCCCAGACCTTTTGAATTGCCAAGCCCAGAGGCAGCTGCTCCTTTGCTCCCCAAAAACTGACCTGAGTAAGACATGGACAGGGCTTCAGTTACCCAAGACCATGTATAGAATATCACACCCTAGAGTGTGGCTCTTCCTCTGTGAGTGGGAAAAGAGAGAGACAATCCACAGGTAGGGTTAGTGTCACGTAGGGAAAGAGCCATCCCATGACAGGAGGTAGTTTAAGAGTTACTCGTTTCCCAGCTGTATTGAGGACAACAAGACTTTAAAAGCTAGTCAGGTATTTTGAGGTCAGCTGGGCTAGAAATGGCATCAGTTCAGCAGCACTCCACACAATTCAGTGCTTGTCAGGTAAGTAGAGCCAGATGTTCTCTTTGGCTATGTCTACACTACAAGGTTATTCCAAAATAACTCCTGAAGTAACTATTTCGAAATAGCACATCCACACTACAGGGAAGCCTCAAAACTAGTCTAAGGCAGACTCCCTTAATGTGAACGTGCTACCTCAACTTAGAGCCCCAGGAAGCGGTGGGGCTGAATTAGTTTGAATGACACTGGGGAATAGTTATTTCGAAATCACAGCAGCTGAGAATCCCAACTAACCTTTTTTGAAATAGCAATTTCAAAATAGGCATTATTCCTCAAATCCAGGGGTTATTATTTCAAAACAAGCCCGTTATTTCAAAATTATTTTGAAATATTGGGCTTGCTGTATGGACACACACCTTGTTATTTTGAAATAATGGGAGTTATTTCAAAATAACTCTGTAGTTTAGACATACCCTTAGGGGGATAAGGGATTTGTATAGTGGTGGCAGGAGCCAACAGCATCTAAAAGCAGGTATGAGAAAACATGTCCCCCCCCCCACCAGCAGAAGACTAAACCCCAAATGTCTCTTCCCCCATTCAGGAGCCAAGTTAAGAATGACCACAGTGGGTTAGACCAATGGTCCATCTAGCCCAGTATCCTGTCTTCTGACAGTAGCCAATACCAGGTGCCCAAAGAGGGAATGAACAGAACAGGTAACCATCAAGTGACCCATCCCATTGCCACGTCTGATAAGTTATGCAGTGGTTTTGTAATATGAACTAGTGTTTGAAGAGCAGGTAAAGCTGCTTAACTTCCTGGAGAGGAGGCTGCAATTTGCAGGTTACCGAGCAACTATATTTGGTGCACCCAAATTTACCCCCTTCCTGAGGGCTATGGGACCGTCATGTGCACACACAGCTCCACTGGACTCCACGTGGCTGCACCACACATTTAAGGGCGCTGTGCTTTTTGTCACATGTCCCAGTTAAGCAGCTTTTTTTGGGAGATTGCCTCCACGACACCTTTTGAATCCAAGTGAAACTGCACTTCTGTGACTGTGTAATGCTGACGATGCAAGGGGCAGTTCACCAAGACTTGCTTTGTTTTGAATAGTTTCTCTTGAAAGCAGAAGTGTATCAAGATTAGGCAAACACAATCCACTAAGTGAAGGGGTTAACCGCAGTGTGCTTACGCAAACACTTCCATGAGAACAGCCACCAAATGGAGGGGAGTTCTATTAAAAGCACAATTTTATTGAGCCTCACTACGTTTGTCAAGCAGCCCTTTGACAGCAACTTTCTTTCCTCCCTGCAACTGGGACATTGACACCTGTTTGATTAAAAACCTCACCATATCTAATTGCACTCCTTTCCCATGTTATGCTGGCATAAAAACCCCCAACATACCCTGCATTCCACAGTATTTTTCAGAGCTTTTTCCAAATTTATTAAGGTGAATGCAGTGATGCCATACTGCACAGAGAGCTAGAGATGGCAAATTATATATTTTTGCCCCTTCTGACATGGGTATCTCCCCTATAACAAGGGGTAGCAGCTTCCCAGAGGAGGAGAAACCAATGACAGTCTGCGTAGCGTCTAAGTAATTTGTTTTGTTTACATACACGAGTCCTGAAAGGAGATGCTCAAACAGCATAGAGGGAAATCTATTCAAGGGCTCTCAGCCCAACAACCATGCCAGATGCCTTGGAAGCAGCTTTGGTTTAAGCAGCAGCAGAAAGCAAATTCTCCTGCTTCTTGCACAGTTTCTTATTCAGGGACCCTGCCTCTACACAGAGCCTTGCATAACAAGTAGTGACACCACAGCAGTTCTTAAAGCTAGCTTGCACAGCAAGACAAAATACTTGAAACCCAGTGATGCCTGCCATAAAGTGAAAACATGGGGGGATTTACTTATGAATTCTGGTGTATGTGCAGAAACAGAACACAGGAGCTATTAAAAGAATTGTAGCTCTTTACTTGAGCTGAAAGAATATTCCAAGAGAGGGGACTTTTCAGAGCAGATGGTCCAGTAACAGTAGTTCAGGAGTTTTGGGGAGCTGCTTCCTACTCTTAGTCCCCATCATTTTAAGAGGGGATGGATAATCTAGCTAGAAAGACATTTGATTTTATTAAGGAAAAGGAGAGTTAAGCTAGAAGTGGTAGAAAGATGCTAACTCAGTGAACTGGAAAACCCATCTCTTGGCAGGAAAAAAAAAAAAAAAAAAAAAAAGATTCAGCATGTACTATAAAAAATATTTTGAGGAAAGAGAAGGGCCCATAAGGCTTAATAGAAGCCCAGTTTAGAGACATAGGATTAGGTTTTTAGGATTAGGTTTTTCAGTCTGGTGCTGCCACCTGATGTAAGGATTATTTGGGGGCTAATAGTGATTAGTTACAGTTAATGTTGCTTCCTCGAGGTGCTAGTTTTCTGACAGAGATCACTGATTGTTGTTTGGCAGGGAGAAAGGACTTTTCACTAATTCTTGATATAAAGTACCCCTGAAGTTCACTCTGCAATATACAAGTTCTTCAACAATCTTTAGTGCTGCTGGCCTTTATGCCAAAGCCGAGAGAATGAGCCAAGTTTAGATTTAACTGAAACCTTATTTGATCTAAACAGTAATGATCTTGTTAAAGTTTAATTCTTACCTGGTTTCACCTCCTGGGACCTGTTTGCCTGTAAAGAAAACAGAGAGTTAGTGCTCATTACAGGAATGAGGCACCAAATATGTTCACAGTTTTCTTCTTACTCATGGTCATTTTAAATCTAAAACTTGTAGCTGGCGAGCATTGCCTCTTTCAGGGTTATATAAAACTAGCTATGAGGGTTTCCAGCTCTTGTGCATGAGGAAGAGAGAGGAAAGTGGGATTTATAAAGGAACAGACAGGATACCTAAGAGCATAGTTTACTACATCATGGGGGCATCTACATGTTGATATTCAGCCTAATAATACTGCTACTTTCTCATACTCACCCCCTCTTCAGGTTTAATCACATTGGGGGTGGACTTTGCCAGGTCCCAGTGAACCTGCGCATTAATCACCTGCCCCAGCAGGGAAGAAAACAATAAGAGGGGTGGAAATATGGAGAAAAATAAAGGTTTCATGGCAAAACTTGACTGAGGACCTACATGAGAAAGAAAACAAACTAAAGAATAATCAACTAGGCTCTCCCAGACATAATCAGCATGACAAACTCTGCTGTTGTGGGTTTCCTCAGCTCATCCACTCCCCCTCCCCTTCTAGCAAATAGCCCCTTATTATAGAAGGGGTAGGGAGAGAGGTAACTAACTTATACACTGCCCAGCTACTCAGGTGTTATCTATTATCTAATCAGCGCTGCCAAGTAGCAATCATTAGGCAGAGGAGAGCTCTCTCATTCATGGAATGAACTCTTAATGCATTCTCAAAGATTCTCTCCTGGTGTGGGAGGAATTTGCTGGTGTTTCAATGGAACATTTAAAGGGATGCTGCCAGGAGGGTTATCCCAAACAAAAACATTAATCTTATAAACATTTTTGGTATAGGCTTATCTCTATACACCTGAGTAGATAACAGGGCCTATTTGCATCCTTACAGGTTTGGGGCCAAAATTAGAAAAAGAAATCAATTAAGTTTAAGTTTTTATAAAACCACCATTGTTTTCAATAACATTTGAAAACCAGCTTTCAGTGAAAGCTGAGATTGATGCCTTTGCCTTACTGTGTTTGTAGCCCAGGCATGGCAGCCTTATGCTGGTGGATGAGAAACACAAGTGAATCTGTTCTCTGACTGAAGCACAAAAAGCAAACAGCATTAATAGTGACGTATAAATTAGATGTTTGAAATTCTTTCTCTCAACATGACTCTCAACATGTCATTGGTAACACAGACAAGGCAATTAGCGTATTTAACTTGATAGTCTCCATTTAAAATGTCAATCATATATTTTTTTAAAATCTTCTTTCAGATTGTCACAGCTGAGGCTCAGTAACCTGCACATCTCTCTGTTCTCATGAGAAGGCTCACAACTGAAAATCCAGCATGGTGGCAAAACCAATGTTCCATTTGGTTTTCTATATAGCAGGACCCAGTTCTTAGAAGGTGAGGCTGATGGCTCTGCTCTTTGCAATGAGCTCTGTGTGGGTGGATCCCTGCCCTTATGCACAGCTCAGGGTTTAACTCATTTAGGCTCTTATTCTGCATATTGCTCCTTCTGGACAGTCCTCTGCACCTGTACACAGATCCATTGACTTCAGTGGGACTCCCCTATGGGCATGGGGAGGGGACTGCCTGCATGCAGCACAGGGCAGGATCCAGGGCTAAGCAGTTGTGCTTTAGATCAGAGGTGGTCATATGTCATCTGTAGGCAAAGTGGTCCCTGCTTATTGCAATTTCTAAGGTACACTTGGTTCATTTGAAATGAAAGGTACTCATAACTATCATAACAGGTACTTAGAAATAGCCTTCATAACATTCATGGGGGTGCAGTGGTGCCTCTGGCCAATTCATCTGCAGAGATCAAATCCAGGACATCTGGATCTAAATATATAAGCCTCAAGATTCATAGCCGCAAAGGTGAAGTCAGTAGGATGTTAGGCAGCTTTGCAGTCCTGGGCCCTAGTGCATAAGCTGAAAGGTGAGGCCCATTTTCTTGAGCACAGTAGATGTCCTTCTGTACATGTTTTGTCAGTACAGGAGACAAAGAGACACACTTGTGAAGCACTGTTAAGGCTTCTACTTTATATTCTCTGGAGCCACCGGTGAGCCATTAAACGAGTCACACTTTCAAGGTGACTGGACCACACACCCTGGAGCAAATCTGTCATTCTAGTGAGTAGATGGCAACAGCACAAATGCACATTTGGGGGCGCGGGGGGACAAACACAAAGGCTTTGTCTACACTACATGTTTTTGCGGCAGAAAATATGCTAATGAGGGACTCATTAGCATGAGTCACGACATCATTAGCATATTTTCTGCTGTTTCTTTTTGCGCAAGGGTTTTTTGCACAAAAAGAAGCAGTATAGCCACTTCTGTTCTGTGCAAAACCCCCGTTTTGCGCAAGATCTTTATGCCTCTCCAGGACAGGCATAAGGATCTTGGGCAAAATGGGGGTTTTGTGCAAAACAGAAGTGGCTACATTGCTTCTTTTTGCGCAAAAACCCCTTGGGCAAAAAGAAACGGCAGAAAATATGCTAATGATGTCACGACTCATGCTAATGAGTCCCCTCATTAGCATATTTTCTGCCACAAAAACATGTAGTATAAGACATAGCCAAACTGAACTGTCCAAATGGCCAATGATCCACTGACATGAATAGAAAAAGTTCCATTGATCTGAATACACTTTGAATCAGGGCCCCAAACTGACATCCTAACCTGGGCAATTTTTTTTTTTTTAAAGATTTTGCCCAGTTTAGCATGTCAGTCACTGGCTGACTGGAAGTTTTGCATGAGAATAAAGTCCAGGCAAGGATTTCAGGAATTGTAGGAGACAGGATTTATGTGTGTAAATATAAGTATTTGTTATTCTCCCCACTCTGTAAATAACAGCGGGTCGCCAATGAAGAAGCATATGGCTCAGTTGACCAATCACACCACCAATAACCATGAATTCCGTATGGCTGAAGATTGAGGCAAAGCAAATAGCTCGCTCATAGCACAAAGGCTGAGACATGTTCTCATGAACTGTTCATCAGTTACAAACAGCAAGAAACTCTGTAAAAATCAATGCCTGTAGAAAATCCACAAAAAGGAAAGGAGGCTACAGACCCTGGATACATTATGTCACTGAAGGAAGTGTGGAAGCAATGTTTTTTGTTAGAAGCCATTTTAAGTTTGTTAGCCTAACTCTTGCTCCCGTCATTAACTCTGAGACCTGACAACGCGAGAGCTGTAAAAGGTCTCGCCTCTCGCCTTTTGCCTCGCTTTAGGAGATAAGGCTAGAATGCTGACTGAAGCATCAACCTTGAGATAAGGAGCATCTGGGTGGAACTAAAATAACTGTTAGCCATTGGTGTTTGTAATGGGAAGGAGACTAATTGTTTATTGTTATTATATGTAATGGACAGTATATAAACTGCTTCATAATTGCTTGTATTCGAAGAGCTGCCTGGGAAGGGGGGGGGGGGGGGGGACTCCCCCCCCATCCAAATCAGGCTTCCCTTGCTGCAGCTCGTAAAATAAACTGTCTCTGACTACTTGTTGCTACCAAACGCAGAGTGAAGGCTTGTTTTCTGCCACAGAAGCAAACAGCTCTAGTCCAAAGCAAAGCTCCCAATCAGGCTGCAGAAGGTTTTCAGTTTCCTAGGCTGCACATTCAAATTTTCCAGACTGTTACTCTATAGGTAACATCTAAACAGTATTGTCATAATGCCCCCTTCTTTGACATCTTAGTTCTTACCCAACGTCATTTCTCCCAAAATGAGTATAAACAGGACTCTTGAGTGGCTCGACTCGTTGGCAGCTGTTGGGTTGGATACAGCTGCTGACAGTCGCTGACTGGTGTACAGGGCCGGCGCACAACATTTTGGAACCTGAGGCGGGGAGCTCAAATAACGCCCCCATGCCCCTTCGCTTGGGCCAAAATTTTGAAAGGTCTCACTTCTCTGGCACCTCCTCCCTCCCACAGTCTGGCACCTGAGGCAGCCGCCTCAGTTTGCCTCATGGTAAGGCCAGCCCTGCTGGTATAGTTCATTAACTCCGCCCAGGGCCAGGACACAAAGGAGGTGGTAATGATTCTCTGTGTAGCCAGAACGAGGGTAGAAGGGGGATTAGAACAGTGGTTTTCAAACTTTTTTCCTCATGACCCAGCTGAAGAAAATTGTTGATGCCCTGACCCAACATAATTTGACTAGAGTGTGGGCTCCGGAGTGGGGCTGAGGAGGAGAGCTTTGGGGTAAAGGAGGGGGCTCTATATATTAGGGCTAGGGCAGGAGGGGCTTACCTTGAGTGACTCCTGTCAGCAGTGCAGTGGGGGTGCTGCCTCTCCTGGCACTGCAGACCGTCCCAGAAATGGCCAGCAGCAGGTTCCCAGCCAACGGGAGTGCAGAGCTAGCGCTTGTGGCAGGGACAGTGCACAGAGCCCTGTGCGCTTCTCCCCCACCTAGAAGCTGGGCCTCTTGCCAACCGATTCTGGGGCGCAGCACAGTCTGTGGTGCCAGAACCGGCAGGTAGCTGCCTTAGCACCCCCACTGCTCACCTGATTCCCCTGCTACTATGAGACCCAGTGCCTGACATTCCACGACGCAGTACTGGGTCATGACCCATAGTTTGAAAACCACTGGATTAGAGAAAACTTTAGGGACAACCAAGGTCAAGATTGACGTTCTTATTTTGCCAATAAATCCAGCCCTCCTCCCCATACAGGAAGGGGATTGTTTGGATGCTAAGCCCCAGATCCTGAGAAGACTTAGTCATGTGCTTAACTGTACACCTTGTGCATGCCCCTACTAAAATGGACTTATTCCCAGGGTATACAGCTCCGCCTGTGTGTAAGTCTCACTCAGGGTCTGTGTGCTCTGCTGAAGACGAGGGATGAACTCAGCCCAGTGTAATCAGAAGAGCTAAAGGTTTTGTTTTTTTCATGACTAAGGAGTTCAGCCCACCATGGCTCAGTTTCCCAATGCTGAAGTATTAAGGCTAATATTTCTATTACAATAGCTCCCCCATTGTGCTGGGTGCAGTACATACATACAACAAAAAATAGCCCACAGAGTGAACCATCTCAGTACATGACAAGAGACAACAGATAGATGGGGGGGGGGGGGGCGGGGCGGTACTTGGTGACACTGAGGTTATAGCAATGATCAAAGGTACACTAGCTGTCTACTCATTAACAAGCTTTTATAGGCATCACAACAGAAGTAAGTCTTAAGAGGAGATTTGAAGGTCTGGTAGATTTTTACATGCTGCTTCTCCCATTCAAAAGGGGGCAGCGTAGCCAAAAGCACCAAGGAGCTTATGGGAATAGCAGGGTGATGGTTGACAAAGGTATCGTTCAATGCCAACAACCGAGCAGAATGTTAGAGGTGATAGGCAGGGTGCGGGTGTACATGACGCGCTTGAACAATACTGAGAAATAATGTGTGTTTCATGCTGTGGAGAAGGGGGAGTCAACTGAGGGATACAAAGCACTGGGGAGTGACAAGGTTGAAACCACGAGCCAGGTGATGGTCTTTGCAGCAGAGTTTGGAATAGACGTAAGGGCAGGAGGATATGTGATGACATTTGTCAAAGCCAGAAAGGAGGAGTTGCAATCATCCAGGCTATTCCTCTTTTATAGACAAATATACTTAGCAGTCTGTCGTACCTCTTCTGTTTTCATATTTCTGGTGACTGTCGGTGGATACAATATTTCTGCCTCTTTCAGTTAAATCTTCCATTGGTATCTGGATATTTTCTGTCAGAGAGATTTCTCCATCCCTAATCATCTCGTGAAAATATTAAGTGTCTCATCTCTTGTGCTTCTGTATGTGTGTGTCCATGAATAGGTAACTCCTGGTTTTGTGGAGAGTAGTTTATATGGGTGCAATGACCGAAAATAAAATGTTAAAATGTATTTTATAAATGGCTTTCATCTTGATGAGCTTTAAAGCAACTTTTTTTCCCCTATCAAGTTAGATTTCATGAGATAAGTTATGTGTGACCTATAGCCCAGTTTAAAAGATAGGAAGGTTTCTGTAATTGTCGTTCTAGCTTAGTAAATGAGAAAGTGGAGATGATGAAATTTATCATACGTCTGAGTTTATTTGTATTTTGCTGATGAATAAATGTTTGAGCAATAGTTTGTGTGGTTGGTTTTGCTGGGTCTTTTCCCATTGGTTATTTTTAGAAGGGTTTTATTTGAATTTTCCATAAACAAGTGACAATGTCTTTGAGAGAGACAAGCTGAAGGAGGTAATATCTTTTATTAGACCAACTTCTGATGAAGAGAGAGAGAAGCTTTTAAGCTTTTTTCTCTATTCAACATAAGTTGATCCAATTAAAGATTTTACCTCTCCCATCTTGTCTTTAATATCCTGGGACCAATATAGCTAAGTCAACCATGCGTATGTCTTTTTAGGAATTTGTCCCCAATAAAAATAAGAGCATGTCAGACCAGGTCTATACTAGACACTGAGGGTCAGTTTAAAATACACAACTCGATCTACGTAAATAACATAGTTGGAGTCGACATACCTTACGTCAAGCTTGGCGCCATCGTCACAGTGAGAGGCCAACGGGAGCAAATGCTCCCATGAGCTTCCCTTATTCCTCACAACTGCTAGGAGTACTGGTGCCAATCAGGGGGACCCTCAGTGTTGAATTTAACATGTCTGTATTAGACCTGCTAAATAGAATACCAGAAGATCAATCTCTAGCATGGCAAGTGGAAACACGGCCCCAGTTTGCTCAAGAGTGGTCTTCTTTGTGTGGAATGTTGATATTTTGGGGGAGTCAAAAGGCAATAGTCTCCGTGATATCAAAAATACTGATTTTTAAAAAAAATTGCTGGCTTAAATATGGCTCTTTCAAGTTGACACTTGCTGTCTATAACTAAATTCAAGGTTGATTGGACAGAGTTACATGGTTACAAGTTAGGCTTTGTAGCAGGTTTGTTCAAAGACCTTGGAAGGAGATCTTGTAAGGCAGAGTTTTCACTGAAAAAAATTCAGCCTGCTACAAGTGGAAGCTATAACTAACATGTTGGGTCAATGTCTATGTTGTCGTACTGTAAATGGACACAAAAGAGCTATGCTCATTTACACCCAACAGACATTTGGCTCTCAATTTTTTAGTTGATTATTTTGTGTCTATAGTAGTTCCTCTTTTATACATGTATGCAAAATTATTTCCTCTCATGAGACCTTTGTATTACCTACCCGGAGTTAAGCATCAGTGCCAACTCCCATTTCTTTGCTCCATTGGTCAGAGGGAATTGTTTTAGGTTTGCAAAATTTGGGGATATTACATGTTTTTATTACATATATAAAAGATTTCTCAGGATATATTGTGTAACTTTTTTAATGCATGGATAATCAACGTGACAAATTTTGGGCACCTTGGCCCAGAACTTAGGACCTAAATACCATCCTCCTGAATTGTTCTAGCAATATAGTCATTTTGCTATGTATAGAGTAGTTTTAACTTACTAAAGGAATGAGGCTTAAGTTTCATGCACATGCCATACCTTTATCTACTTTGTTTAATATCTTTTGTAATGTCACTAAATAAAGCCTGGTCACATTTTTCAGTCTTCAGATTCCAGAACCAGTGCTTTAGTTCCTTCTGCCAGATAAATATATAAAGCAAACATGATGTTTTATGAAACAGAAATCTACATTGAACCTGTTTTCTCAGGGCCTTCTGATAATTTCAAGCAATTGTTCCTCAATAGTGTATTGTTTATTTTTCCAGAGCTGGAAGACTAGGGTTCTCATTAGCTAACTTAAATTAGAGGAAATCACAGAATTGTGGCAAGTCAGAGTCTTGCTTAAAGATTAGCTCTAGTAATCTTCTGAAATTCATCCTATTTACATGCTGAATCATTTTTAATGGCAAGTAAGAAGCTTAACCCTGGTGTAACGGGCCGGAGACGGCCCGCACAGAGGAGCCCGCGGGGGGGCTGGAGAAGGCAGCACCCCCGGCCGCGGCGCCCGGCCATGAGGAGCCGGCGCGCGGCGGATACCGGCCGCGGGACCTTCCCCGTGGCTGAGAGGCTGGCGCGGCGGCCGCCGGGCCTGGTGCGCGCCGCCAAGGGCGACCGCAGGCGAGGGCAGGCCGGGCGAGGCGGAGGCGCGCCCGCTGACGCCGGGAGGAGGCGCGCTCAGAGGGCGCCATCTCCGGCGGCCATTTAAAAGTGCGGCCGGCGGCACGAGGGGGCGCGATCTGGAGGCCGCTCCACAGGGCGTGGGGCCGGGCACGGGAAACGCCCCGCCAGGGAGCCCGGAGCACGGACGGGACCCCGGAGGCGGGGATCAACGATACCGCGGCGGAGAGTCACCGCCAGGGCCGGACCGCTGGGGAAGACGGACCGCTCGGCGCGCCGAGCGATCGAGCCGCGGTAGGTGGCGGGACCCCGCGCGAAGGCGACGGGTTCGCGGCGGGAGGAAGCAGCCCGGTGGGGCCCTTTGGCGCCCGTGGGTGGACGCTGCCGAGGGAATCCCACGCCCACCGCACAGGGAGCCAGCAGACCCCTGTGCTTAGGGCCCCGGCTGGGACCCGGTGGAGAGGGTGGGCCCGGTCCTCCCCCCGCCGCCGCCGGGAGTTGCGGGCCTCTCCGGCGCCGACGAGCCAAGCCCTCCCGAGTGGAGACTGCGGAGAGGCACCGCTTGAAGGGGTAGGCGCCCCCCGGGCTCGCGGATCCCCCAGCCTCAGCCGAGCGGGGTGATCGCGCCCGAAGGCGCGAGACTGGACTAAGCTCCGGGACCAATAGGCCGGAGGCCGGTGGCGGGGTCCGCCGAACCCCTCTCCCGGAGCGGGAGAGGGTGATCGCACCCCCCCCGGCAGTCACACGTGGTGGAGAATGTGGGCAGCGAGCCCACGCGGGGAGGGTAAGAAGACGGCCCAGTAGGCCGCTGGGGATGAAGGATAACCCGTTTTAACCCCGGCAGGAACTATGGATCCAAAACAGCTTTTGGACTGGGTGAGTGAGACCCAGAGACAGCAACAGCAGCAGCAAGCACAAATGCTGCAACAACTAGCCTCCCAGTTTCAGGACCAGCAACGACAGCTGGTCCAGGAGTTGGCGGCGCAGCACGAAGTGGTTCCAGACCACGGGCCCTTGAGCCCCGGTTGGACGGGAGAGGATGATGGGGGCAAAGCGCTGGGCTCCCTGCCCGCGGCGACTGACGAAGATGGGGCCGGAGGACGACCCAGAGGCATACCTCACGACTTTCGAAGGGTCGCGCGCCGCGTGGCCGGAGGAACATTGGGCCACGTTGTTGGCTCCTTATTTAACCGGCCCCGCGCAGATGGCCTACCGGGGGCTGTCGACCAAGGACGCGCTGCGCTATTTCAAAGTCAAGGAGGCGATCTCGACCAACTGGGGTCACCCCGAGACCTACCAGCGCTCCGCCAGGAACGGCTCCAGCGAGGAGAGCGCCCCCGGGCCTTTGCCCAGCGACTCCGGGATTCGGCTTGGAGGTGGTTGGAACCGGAACAGCGGACGGGGACCCAGGTGGCCGAGGCCGTCGTCCTGGAACAGTTCATCCACGCCATTCCTCGAGAAGCCCAAGGTTGGGTGCGGCGGCACCAGCCCACCACGGTGGCCGAAGCCGTTACCCTCACCGAGGCCCACCTGGCAGCCGAGAGCGGGGACGGGAGCAGCCACCGGGAGAAGCCACCAGGTATGCCGGGGAGCGAGCCCCCGCCCCGACGGGGGGGCGAGACGCCGGGGAAAAAGGGAGAGGCGCAGGCGGAAGCCCCCAGAGGACGGCGCCCATTCCTGGCCCCCGTTTGGCCCGGGCGGGCGCGAGGGGGTCGGGAGGAGGATAAAGGGGCAGCAGAGGCCAGGCCCGAAGAAGGCAGGAGGGGCTCGGCCCGCAATGCCTGCTTTCAGTGCGGCCAGGAGGGCCACTTCAAGAGAGACTGCCCACTGATGGACTGCACCCTGAGCCAGGTCACGCCACCCCAGGCTCTGGGGGAAGCCCGGTCGACGGTCACTCTTTGGCTGGAGGGGCGGGCGGTGCAGGCGCTGGTCGATTCGGGATCTGCCCTCACGCTGGTGAGGGAGGACCTGCTGCAACAGGCCCCCACCACAGGGGAAGTGGTCTGGATGAAGTGCGTCCACGGGGACGTGAGGGCCTACCCGACAGTATGGGCCCACCTCTCGGATGGGCGCCACACCAGGCGATGGCGGGTGGGCAGAGCACCGGTACTACCCTGCCCTGTGGTGCTAGGCCGCGATTGGCCAGGGTTCCGACAGTTGCTCCAGGCGGAGAACCCCCGGGGGAGGCGGGCACCCAGGGAGGTGGAAGGCTATATCCACCCCGAAGCCCCGGGGGCAGACGGAGGCGGCCCCCGACCCCCAAGGAGCACGGGAGCAGGCCCAACACCGGCGGCCGGACCCGGAGGCCCCGGGGATTACGTGGAAGAGCAGCGGGAGGATTCCACGCTGAGATACGCATGGGAGCAAGCCGAGGCCCCCAGCCCCAGAGAGGACGCCGACGGCCGGAGGGAACAAGGGCCTCGCTTTCAGGTACGCGAGGGGCGCCTGTATCGGGTGGTGTGCGGCCCCGAGGGTGAAAGAGATAAACACCAGTTGGTAGTCCCCCAGAGCCGTAGAAGGGAGGTGCTCGAACTAGCCCACGCCAACCCGTGGGCGGGCCACCTGGGGCGAGAAAAGACGCTGGCCCGGGTCATACAGCGATTTTACTGGCCGGGGGTCTATCGGGCGGTGCGCGATTTCTGTGCGTCATGCCCCGACTGCCAGAGGGTCTCCTCGGCGGGGTTCCCCGGGCCCCTCTGGTCCCCTTGCCGGTGGTGGGGTGCCCTTCGAAAGGATCGCCCTGGACTTAGTGGGGCCCCTGGAACCCTCTCGGAGGGGACACCGGTTCATTATGGTAGTAATTGACTACGCTACCTGATACCCCGAGGCCATCCCCCTGCGGAACACGCGGGCCCCGACCCTCGCAAACGAGTTGCTGGAACTGTTTGCCCGGGTCGGCTTCCCAAAGGCGATCCTGACGGACCAGGGCACCAATGTCACGTCCAGGCTGCTGAGGGAGTTGTGCGCGCTCCTCAAGATAAAGACATTGCGGACATCGGTGTACCACCCGCAAACTGACGGGTTGGTCGAGAGGTTTAACCGTACCCTGAAAGACATGCTGAGGCGGGTGGTACAGGATGACCCTCGGGAATGGGACCACCTGTTACCGGCACTCTTGTTCGCAATCCGCGAGGTGCCCCAGGCCGCCACAGAGTACTCCCCCTTTGAGTTATTGTACGGGCGCCAGCCCCGGGGGATACTGGACGTCTTGAGGGAGGATTGGGAGGCACAGGAGACGAGGTGCCAGAGTACGGTCCAGTATGTGTTGCAGCTCCGGGAGAAACTCCAGCGGCTAGGGGGCTACGCGAAGTTGAACCTCCTGAAAGCCCAGACCCGTCAAGCGCACTACTACAACCGAACAGCTCAGGTGCGCCGGTTTGAACCCGGAGACCGAGTCCTGCTCCTCCTGCCTACTAAGGAGTCCAAACTCCTGGCCAAGTGGCAAGGGCCATATGAGATAGTCCGCAAGGTGGGGGACGTCGACTATGAGGTAAGACTCTCTGGACGCCGGCGGGACACCCAAATATATCATGTCAACCTCCTTAAGAGATGGGTGGCTCGCGAGGGGTTCCTCCTGGCCCCCCAGGCGCAGCCCGAAGACGATTTAGGGCCCTCCCGGGAGGAATGCGCGGCAAAGGGCACCGTAGCCGTGGGAGATGGCCTGAGGGAAGACCAACGGCGGCAGGTGGAGGCGCTGCTCAAGAAATTCCAACACGTTTTGACAGCTATCCCGGGGCAGGCGAAGATAGGGAAGCACCGTATCACCACGGAGGGGGGACGCGTCATCCGAGAACCCCACCGACTCTTGCCGCGGAAGGCATGGGAGACCGTCCGACAGGAGATCGACCAGATGCTACAGTGGGGGGTTATTGAGGAGTCGCAGAGCGACTGGCGGAGTCCTATCGTGCTGGTCCCAAAGAGCGACGGCACGACGGTTCTGCATTGACTTCCGGTAAACGCCATCTCGCAATTCGATGCCTACCCGATGCCCCGAGTGGACGAGTTGCTGGAGCGTCTCGGAAGAGCCCGGTATATATCCACCCTCGACCTGTCGAAGGGGTATTGGCAGATTCCCTTGGAGCCCGCCGATCGGGAGAAAACAGCATTCGCAACACCCTTTGGGCTATACCAATCCCGAAGGATGCCGTTCGGGCTACACGGAGCGGCGGCCACCTTCCAGCGGGTAATGGACAAAACATTAGCTCCCCACAACCGGTACGCCGCCGCGTACATTGACGATATTATTATTTATAGCATAACCTGGCAAGAACACCTCACTCAGCTGGAGGCGGTGCTCCGATCATTGCAAGAGACGGGCCTGACAGCCAACCCCAAAAAGTGTCACATTGCCCAAAAGGAAGTGTCGTACTTGGGGTACACGGTGGGAGGAGGCAAGTTGAAACCATTAATGGATAAGGTAGGAGCCTTGCGAGATTACCCCAAGCCCACGACGAAACGACAGGTCCGCCAATTTCTAGGCTTAGCCGGGTATTATAGGCGGTTTGTCCCGGATTTTGCGACAATCGCAGAGCCCCTGACCGAACTGACGAGGAGTACAAAACCCACTAGAGTACAGTGGACCCCCCGGGCCGAACGGGCATTCCAAGAACTAAAACGGAAGTTAGCCCAGGCCCCGATCCTAGCCCAGCCCGATTTTGAAAAACCATTTCTCTTATATACAGATGCCTCCGAGTGCGGTTTAGGAGCAGTATTGGCGCAAGAACAACGGGGAGAGGAGCACCCGGTGCTGTATCTAAGTCGAAAACTCCTGCCCCGCGAAAAACTACGCGACTATCGAGAAGGAAGCCCTGGCCGTCAAGTGGGCGATCGAGGTACTGAGGTACTACTTGTGGGGCAATAAATTTAAATTGATCACGGACCACGCTCCCCTTGTCTGGCTCAATTCCATGAAAAATACAAACCCTCGCCTTATGCGGTGGTACATGGCGTTACAGCCATACAGGTTTGACGTGGTGTATCGGGCAGGGGCCAAAAACCAGAACGCCGACTTCTTCTCAAGGGTATATGAGCCCGGAGAAGAAGTACTCGGTTCCACTTTAACGGGGGGGGTGTGTAACGGGCCGGAGACGGCCCGCACAGAGGAGCCCGCGGGGGGGCTGGAGAAGGCAGCACCCCCGGCCGCGGCGCCCGGCCATGAGGAGCCGGCGCGCGGCGGATACCGGCCGCGGGACCTTCCCCCGCGGCTGAGAGGCTGGCGCGCGGCCCGGGCTCTGCGCGCGCGCCGCCAAGGGCGACCGCAGGCGAGGGCAGGCCGGGCGAGGCGGAGGCGCGCCGCTGACGCCGGGAGGAGGCGCGCCAGGGCGCGCCATCTCCGGCGGCCATTTAGTGCTGGCCGCCGGCGGCACGAGGGGGCGCGATCCTGGAGGCCGGCCCACAGGGCGTGGGGCCGGGCACGGGAAACGCCCCGCCAGGGAGCCCGGAGCACGGACGGGACCCCGGAGGCGGGGATCAACGATACCGCGGGCGGAGAGTCACCGCCATCGCTGGGGGAAGACGGACCGCCCGGCGCCGAGCGACCGAGCCGCGGTAGGTGGCGGGACCTCGCGCGGCGGCGACGGGTTCGCGCGGGAGGAAGCAGCCCGGTGGGGCCTTTGGCGCCCGTGGGTGGACGCGCTTTCGAGGGAATCCCACGCCCACCGCACAGGAGCCAGCAGACCCCTGTGCTTAGGGCCCGGCTGGGACCCGTGGAGAGGGTGGGCCCGGGTCCTCCCCCGCCATCGCCGGGAGTTGCGGGCCTCTCCGGCGCCGACGACAAGCCTCCCGAGTGGAGACTGCGGAGAGGCACCGCTGAAGGGGTAGGCGCCCCGGCTCGCGGATCCCCAGCCTCAGCCGAAGCGGGTGATCGCGCCCGGGCGCGAGACTGGACTAAGCTCCGGGACCAACAGGCCGGAGGCCGGTGGCGGGGTCCGCCGAACCCCTCTCCCGGAGCGGGAGAGGGTGATCGCACCCCCCCCGGCAGTCACACCTGGTATGATTTCTCTATTAAAATGAGACAGAATGCAAGTTCTTGAAGATGACAGTAAGGGCAATAACCAAGTAGCTCCATTAGCAAACCAAATAAATACATAGTGCCAGTGAACAAGCACTTGGCTCCAAAATAGAACTGAGACTGGTTTGCAGTGGATTATTTAACGTTTTTGTTCCTTGCTAGGTGGAATACCTGTTTCTTTGCAGCTCTGATCTATTTGCAAGATTAGTCTGAACTGAAGACAGTTAATGCAAGCAAAGAAATAGTTGACAGAGCAGCTACAACTGCAGTGCCCGAGGTGGAGAAGTTCCAGAAGTTGTGAAATGGGTGAGTTGCATATGACTAGTGACACAGTCTTTGAATAGCATCCTGATTCAAGCATTTGTCAGTAGTAGTAGGATATTTTTAAAGGGGGATTTTCCATGAGGGTAGGCATTTCTCCAACTTAAGCAAAGTGGGTCCAGACTTTACAAGGTAGGAGAACTATAGACTTTATGGAAATCTGTTTTTTTTTATGATATAAGATCAGCTATCCATTAAAGTAGAGCTAAATGCTAATAATACCAACTAAT
Organism: Rafetus swinhoei; assembly: GCA_019425775.1. NCBI lineage: Eukaryota > Metazoa > Chordata > Testudines > Trionychidae > Rafetus > Rafetus swinhoei. The sequence continues at coordinate 187,223,974 of CM033440.1, forward strand.
ACTACAACTGTAATTTAATTTGTGCCATTTCACAACTCATCAGTCCAAAATCATACACCGGATAATAGTCTGCAGTACGGGGAGGACTGAATTGCTTATTGAGGTTTAAAACATAATCCAAAGTTTTCACATTTAAACTTGTGGTTCAAATTTGGTCTACCTCATAAACATCATATGTTTTATACCATCACGTGTCCTGCAATGTCATGAATGAGACGAGAGCCCTAACTGTAGCGGGAAAACTGCTGATCTGCCAGACTTTCCCAAAAACTCGCTAAATGAGTCCGTGCAGTTCACTGATGCCAACCCACAAACAGGCTATTTACAGAGAATAGTGTGGGAGCTGCTGATGTGTCCCCTTGTGCTTGTTTGTGGGTCGTGGGGCTAATTGGCTAAACCATGGGAACAGCAAACTTAGTCAACTATTGTGCAGTAGCCAGGCTATTGTGCAATAAAGCAAAGGGAGTAGCTGGTGATCCCATGCCCCCTTCCTACGCATATTGCTCTGAGAAGCAATTCCAATGCTAAGTGGCGCAGAGGCATTAAGTATGGCTCAAGAAGCTACTGCTAGGGTAAAGTACAAATGGCTAAATGAAGAAACTTTTTAAAACCCTATTGGGAGAGAGCCTGAAAGAGGAGCACTGATCATTCATTACAGATCTAATGGCTGTAGAACGATGAGGCCATATAATGAAGTTTTTAAAATAAATAAATAAGTTGCTCTTTTGAATACATTAACATAAGAACAGCCGTACTGGGTCAGACCAAAGGTCCAGCTAGCCCAGTCTCCTGTCTGCCGACAGTGGCCAAAACCAGGTGCCCAAAAGAACAGAACAGGTAATAATCAAGTGATCCGTCCCCTGCCACTCATTCCCAGCTTCTGAAAAACAGAGGCTAGGGACATCATTTCTATCCATCTTGGCTCATAGCCATTGATGGAGCTATCCTCCATGTATTTATCTAGTTCTCTTTTAAACCCCGTTAAAGTCCTGGTCTTCACAATATCCACTGTTAAGGAGTTCCATAGGTTGACTGTGCATGGTGTGAAGAAATACTCCCTTTTCTTTGTTTTAAACCTGCTACCTATTAATTTCATTTGGTGATCCCTAGTTCTTATGTTATGGGAACAAGTAAATAACTTTTCTTTATTTACTTTTTCCACAATGCTCATGATTTTATAAACCTCTATCATATACCCCTCCCCTTAGTCTCCTCTTTTCTAAGCTGAAAAGTCCCAGTATCATTAATTTCTCCTCATATGATACCCATTCCAAACCCCCTAATAATTTTTGTTGCCCTTTTCTGAACTTTTTTCACTGCCCAGATATTTTTTGAGGGATGAGGGGACCACATCTGCACACAGTATTCAAGATGTGGGCATACCATTGATTTATATAGAGGCAATAAGATATTCTCCATCTTATTCTCTATCCCTTTGTTAATTATTCATAACATTCTGTTCGCTTTTTTAACTGCTGCTGCACATTGAGTGGGTGTTTTCAGAAAACTATCCACAATATTCCAAAATCTCTCTCGAGCGGTAATAGCTAATTTAGTCCCCATCATTTTATACATATAGTTGAGATTATGTTTTTCAATATGCATTACTTTGCATTTATCAACATTAACATGCATCTGCCATTTCGTTGCCCATTCTTCATCTTCTTAATAAGGGTATCCATACAAGACCTGACTCAAGGCTCATTAAAGTCACTTGAAATGCTTCCATTGACTTCTGTGAACACTGGGCCAAGCTCATATTCAGAAGTTGGTGAATTATATATTTTTTCTTTACCATTCACTTTTAAAATGTGAATATAAATAAATCTTAGGGTCTTGTTGATGATAAATATCCTTCTTTGCTAGATCTCTGTCTGGTTCCTAGGAACCATTAAATACAAAACAGTGTCTTACCATATAATGAAAGGTCAGAGTTCAAAAAACAGATTGACAGAAAATATGCAAATGAGAGTCCCTCATTAGCATATTTTTTTGCCAAGAAAAGTCGTAGCGTAGACGTAGCCTCAGTGAATAATCCCTTCACCTGAGCAATGTAAGTTACTAACATAAGCATCTGTGTGACAATGTTATGTTGGCAGAGAGCGGCTACACTAGAGTGCTTACAGTGGCACAGTTGCATGGGAATAAGCTCTCTAGTGTAGCCATAGCCTGACGCCGGGTCTCCACTCCGGGGAAGATCGACGCTGCCATGATCAATTTACCAGCGTTTGATTTAGTAGGTCTAGTTAAGACCTGCTAAATCGAACTCACAGGATGCCCCTGTTGGTGGCCGGTACTCCTTCTCCTGTGTGGAGTAAGGGAAGCTGACAGGAGTGTTTGCTCCTGTTGGCCTCCCACTGAGGGGATAGTGGGGAAACTTGAATCAAGGTATGTGGACTAATTAATGTAGCTGGAGTTGCATATCTTGATTTGACCTTCCCCTTTACTGTAGACCTGGCCTAAGTTACAGCATCCTCCCTGGGACTGCCCTATGAGCTACAGTGCTGCATGTTATAGCCCCACATGCCGCCACTATCCCTCCCACTCCGCTTTCTCCCTACTCAAGAGCCAGTGAGTGGATCCTCAGAGGGCAGCCTGAAAGCAGTCTTCCATAGTGTTTGTATTGGAGAACTCTCTCCCAGCCATAACTAGGGCTCTCAGTGCCCCTTGAGACTGCTCCAGAAAATGTACAAGATGTCAGGGGTCCAGAAGGGTATGAGGAGCTCCCCCTTTTTCTCCAAGTCCTGTGTTTAGACTGGTAGATCACAAATCTTGCTGTCATGTTGCATCAGATGATCCACATTTCCAAATTTCCTTGAGGATCCCAGGAAGCATCTGTTAATTGCCCTGACGTTCTCTCCCTGGAATGGATACAGAGCAAAGGGAAAGAGAAAAATTTGCAGTGAGTGTTTATAAAGACATGGGTACAGCACTGATCTTCAGCCTAAACATTTAAATCGTATCCACAGAGACAAAGCCAGTGCAATATACAGCGAGACTGAATCTGGAAGAGACACAGAGAAACAGAGTGGCAACCTCAGCTTCCTACTCCAGAAGCAACCTCCACTACAACTTCCCTGCACATAACATAACCCATAGCTGTGCTATAACACTTCCCCTCCAGAGAACTGGTGGTCCTGCACTGCCAACAAGGAACTATTGTCTCTGTTACTAAAGGAAGATGGGCCGCTACAGACACCTAAGTATCGTTGGTTGGAAGGTGCTTGCTAAGTCTCTCTGTTAAGAGAGAAACTCCAGTTGATACCTTTATTTTTGCTGTGTGATTTTTTTCTCCCTCTGAATTTGATGCTTTTACTAACATTTAAAGCAGATTCAAATACACAGGAGAGTTGTCGCCTGTGCCGTTCTAGACACCAGGGATATTCTGTGATGGAGATACACAGTATTTGGAGATCCAGGCGTGGCAGGCAAAGGCCCTGTCAGTCTCCTGTAAGAGCTGCCTTTATTTCATGGACCCTTCAGCAACAGAGCACAGTTCCTAATACAGGGGCGGGCAAAAGGGCCAGCACGGGCCGGATCTGGCCCGCCAAGTAGGTTGATCCAGCCTGCGGAGGTCCTACTGCTTCCCCAACCCCTGGCCATTTAGGGCCTAGGGATGGGGGACCGTGCAATGTTTAAAGTCAACCCTGGTGGCAGGGGGAAGCCTGCAAAGTCTCCTCCCGCCCTGCCCCTGCCCTGCAAGGAGTGTGCGGCGGGGGCACGATGGGAGGAGACTTCGCGCGTTCTCCTCGCCTCAAAGCCCTGATTGGCTTGGGATGGGAAGAGCACACAAAGTCTCCTCCCGCCCTGCAAGGGGCTCGGCCCTTAAGAGTCAAATGCCAACTGATTGACCTGGAGGCAGAGGGGAGCATGCAAAGTCTCCTCCCACTGCCAGGGGCATGGGTGCCTAGAGGGAACCGCCAGCCGTTCAGAACATCTGGCGGTTCTCTCTGGGGGGGGCAGAGGGGGCAAAGACTTTGTGCACTCCCCCAACCCCAGACCAATCATGGTCTGTGGGTAGGGAAGCAGGGAAGTGTCCTGGCCCCGCCCCTTCTGCCTGAGGCTCCGCCCCTTCTGGGGTGGCCTGAGGCCACTTCAAAAATTTCTGAAGGGGTCACCGGTTAAAAATTATTTCCCACCCCTGTCCCAATATAAGAGCCCTGCTACCAAAGCGCAGCATTCTAACAGAATTGCATGTAGCTTCTACAGTCTAGCACAAGGTGTCACTGTTGGAAACTAGTTGCTTTGCTTTGTGGATCTCAGACAGGGTTTAGTGTTTGTCCAGTGCCCTTCTAAGGGCTTAGAGAGTCAGGAGGAAAAACTTCTTTGTTATGTCACTTGTTTTCATGTTATTAAGGTGTATAAAACGGGGGTTTGGGGCACCGCTGAGTCTAATCAGGGTGAACTGCTTAGAACCAGGACTACTTACAGCCCAAGGCTGGGGTCCTCCCTGTCAGGTACCAAACCAGTCACACACAGCACTTCTTGCTGGCCTGGATTGGCAGCTGAAGTTTCACAAGCAACTTAGACACCCCAGCTTTACCTGTGCCACAACCCAGCCCCACACCTTACACAGATGAGAAGCTATGAAAACCATTCTCACCAACTCTGAACTGGTTCTCCCAGACCAAAAGGACCAGCCACAGTCCCAGGTCAATTTATACCTCAGATCTTTCCCCAAAAAAGCACGCTGGGCCAATCCTTTAGAAACTAAAATCTAAAGGTTTATTAATAAAAGAAAGAAAAGGTGGGGAGCAAGATTGTTAAAGAAACACAACACATACATCAATTACCAAGTTCTTGATGCAGGCTTTTAGCAGAGATGTAACAAACTGCTAGCTTAAAAGTCTCTGGTGTACATCCTATGTCAGGATGGGTTGACGCTCCTTCCTGGCTCCCTGTCCCTAGCAAAGGCGCTTCTGGAGCAGAGGGCAGGAGTGAAGACAAGATGGAGGCACCCTCAGGATACTTTTATAACCTTGCCCACGTGGAGGGAAAATCCATTGTTCGCCTGGGCGCTGGTGCCTCCCAAAATGGGGCCTATCACATGACCACCAAACCAGTCTATGTCCTTTCTAGGCAAGGAGACATGGGGTATCCAGGTGTGCTTCTCAGGTGTCAATTGGCAACCCTTAAGAGCCATTGTTCATACAGCACTGAGCAAAGGCCCCTCCCAGTCCATGGTCAAAGCCTACTGCTGTCTCCCAGACAGAAAACATTTTGAATATAAATACAAAGCCCATATTCGTAACTCTACACACAAATATCATACAAGTATATGAGTAGCATAGACAGGGTCAGCATAGCATAAGCTTGCATTCAACATCTCACATGGCCCACTTTGCACTAAATTTGGGGCAAACGCACAACAGTGGGTGCATCAATGATCTGCCTGTTCACATTAAAATCCAATCAGGTGACATAAGGGTAATGCAAATGCCCTCATTGGCTCATTTTCAGTGGCTGTCTTAGGCTATGTCTACACTGCCGAGTTTTTCCGGGATACTGGGAAAACTCTGCCACATCCAGGGGAACGCGTCTGCTCTTCCGAAATTTTTTTTTTGGAAGAGCAGATGCACTTTTTCGGCATCCCTGTAAATCTCATTTCACGAGGAAGAGGGGATGTTCCGAAAAAGGGTTTTTTTCACGACATTTGGCCCAGTGTAGACAGGCCAAATGTCGGAAAAGCCTCTTCCGAAAAAAGAAGCGGAAAAAGCTACGCAAAATTGCCGTTCGTAATTTGCGTAGCTTTTTCCAGAAGAACATTGTAGAGCAGACATAGCCTTAGAGACTATCGGGCCCAATTCACCTCTGCGCTACTTGGTGTATGGTGGTGGGACTTTGATCTCAGACAGCAGAGTGGAGAAGTCAAGTGATGACTCAGTGCTTAATGGGAAATGATTAACATATTTTTCTGCATTTTGTATCTGCGGTTTGTATTCCTTCCCTGGAAAGTTTTGATTACTCTGGGGTGCAGATAAGGGAATAAGCGGGAAACAGTGTAAAAGGAAGCTCCTAGGTGGTTGAATGCCCACACTAGAGACAAATCCAGTTTACTTGCCTCCCAGGGTGTTGTAGGGATGAATTAGCTGACAGCTGGCTGCAAAGAGCTCTGAGGCTGAACTGTGATATAGGACAGCGAAGTAGGGATGCCGTTATTATTACAAACGCTCCGTTGTGCAGCTGATCAGCTCATAGGTGGTACGGAAGGGAGCCAGGGTCATCATCCTGCCTTCTCCTTGCCTCTTTGAGGGGGCTGTGCCCCACATGGTTCTTGCAGGGGTCATGATCGGTGAGGTCAGGAGAGTGTAGGGGCTGCAACAGTCTGTCATGTGAACGGGAGAAGGGTGGAGAAGAGTTCACTGGGAACCCTTGCAAGGACCAGCCACCATCTGGCCCCTAAAACACTGTTGCCTACCAGGTCTCACCTAGATATGTCATGGTGAACCCCTGGGAAATTATTGCTGTGACTCCATTGGCCCCACGCAGGAACTGCTGCTGTGGTTTCAGGATGGTGGAGATAGAAACAGCCCACTGGCTGTTTTGGAATTTCTGAGCCAAGTGAGTTCAGAGAAAAATCTTTCTCCACTTGGACTCTGCCTTCTGGAGGAAAGCAATTTGGGGAACCCTTCCTGATTATTTCTTAAGGGCTTATCTACCAGTAGCAGAAATGGAAGTAGGGGGAGCTCCTAGTGCTCCTGCCAAGAAAGTGTGGGAGCTGCTGCTGAATGAGCCCTGGGCATTGCTGGTCAGCCAGACCGGAGAGAGGAAGATCTCCCCTCTGCTCTGGCAGGGGAGGTTGTGTTCTTATTGCCTCCTCTTTACTCCCCCTATCTTTGGCTACGTCTAGACTGCAGGCTTCTTTTGGAAGAAGCTTTTCTGGAAGAGATCTTCCAGAAAAACGTCTTTTGAAAGAGAGCATCTACACAGCAAAAACGCAACGAAAAAGTGATCTGCTTTTTCGAAAGATAGCGTCCACATTGATTGGACACTATCTTGCATTTCGGTTGTGATTACTGAGGACAGAGTGGCCACCAGGGCACCCGTGCTTTTTCCTGGAGGCCTCTTCTTTCGAAAAAACACTCTCCTCCGCGTCCACACATGCCTTTTTCTGAAAAAGGCTTCTTCCTCGTAGAATGAGGTTTTCCGCCATCAGAAAAAACTCTCCGCTCTTTCGACTTTCTGTCGAAAGAATGCAATAGCAGTGTGGACATAAGAATTGTTTTTCTGGAAAAATGGCCATTTTTCTGGAAAAACTCTGCAGTGTAGACATACCCTTAGCCCCCTGCAATCGACACATCTTACCACGTAAATCTTACCATGGTGGGGTGTGTAGGTGTCAATACCATGCCACATGACAGCTCTTCTGCTTTTTCCAGTTGTTTCTTTTTTTAAAAAAGAGAGAGGAAGTTATTCACAAAAACAAACAAACAACCCAACAAAAACAACCCAAACCAACAGTAAAAGGGTCTGACTAAGATTGAAAAGGCAAGCACTCAGAAGTCAGGAAGAGGCAGAAGTTGTATATTGGACCCCCTCCTCAAACCTTGCTCTAAATACAAAATTGCTAATTTCTTCATGGGCTTTTCTATGGCACTTGCCACTCCCATATCAGAGAGCTGCACAATCATTCATACCTTTATTTGGACAATACTCCTGAGAGGTGAGGAGATGATATTGATATCCCCCATCTACAGACGGGGAACAGAGGCATAGAGGAATTAAGGTGAAAAGCAGGGCTGCTGATGAAACACCAGGCTCTGGGCAAGGTGAGGGGTTGGCTGGGGCAAGGCTCTGGTGGAGGGGGTGGGGCTGGAAGCCTCCCACAGCCAGCCCTTCAGCACTGCCCGACCTGCACAGCAAGGCTATGGTGGTGATTTAAAGGAGTGGGGCCTCCAGCTGCAGCCATCACCATGGTAGCAGCCAGAGCCCCAAGCCTTTAAATCGATGGGCCCTGGGGTAGCTGCTTGTTTTGCCCCGGCCCCCATCAGCAGCCCTCATCAAAAACGTCCATTAATTTTGACTGTTCAATTTCAATAATCGAAGACGGGGTGGGGAACCTTTTTTGGGTCAGGGGCTGCTGACCCACAGAAAAAAATATCAGTCGGGGCCCACACATTAGTGAGAAGCAAAACAAACAAACAAACAACCCCCTCACTGACATGGCGCCCAACTGAGGAGAAAGACACTCCCCATACTCCCCTCACACACCAGAGCTTAGGGGGACCCAGGCTAGTTGATTCTGTGTGCTCCAACCCCATGGGAGAAGTAGGGTTGCCAGGTGTCCGGTTTTCTACAGGACAGTCCGGTATTTGCACCCTCTGTCCGGTAGAAAAATTCAGAAAATACCGGACATGTGCAATGTCCGGTATTTTCTGAATATCCGGCTGGGCGCTGGACGGAAACCTGGTGGGGGTTGGGGAGCGACTGGGAGGTGGGGCCGCGATTGGCGCTGAGAGCCCTGTGGTCCCGTGCAAAAGCCGGGCGGGGAGGGGCGGGGCGGGGCAGTGGCTGGGACTCCCAGCCACTCCCCCCGCCGGGCTTCTGCACACAACCAGAGGCTCCCAGCGCCAATCGTGGCCCCGCCTCCCAGCTGGGAGCCTCTGGGTGCATGCAGAAGCCGGGCAGGGGGAGTGGCTCCCAGCCACTCCCCCCGCCCCCGCCCGGCTTCTACTAGCAACTAGAGGGAGTGCCTGCCAGGGCGCGGCCTGTTGGACTCGGCTGCGGCCAGTGGCTGCACCTCCCCCGCCAGCTCTGCTTCGCCCCTTTCTCCAGCCCCCATCTCCCATCCAGCCCCTGGCCCCTGATCCCCAGCTCTGCTTCCTGCCCTCCTTCCTCCAGCCCCACCTCCCGTCCAGCCCCCAGCACCCGATCCCCAGCTCTGCTTCCCGCTCCCCCTTCCTCTGGCCCCCTCCTCCCGTCCAGCCCCCAGCCCCTGATCCCCAGCTCTGCTTCCTCCCCCTTCCTCCCGGCCAGCCCCACGGCCCCCAACCCCGCCAGCCCCGCCTCCCACCCCCTTCCTCCCGGCCAGCCCCAGCCCCCTCCCAGCCGGTCCCTCCCGCCCATGATCAAGTGTGTCTGGTATTTTGGGGGGGGTCTACCTGGTAACCCTAGGAAGAAGTGGCAGGGGGGCTGGAGCTCCAGAGTGGACTTCCAAATGCTAGGGTGGAGCCTCAAGCCCCAGTGACCACACCCAGTGGCCGCATCAAGCCCAGTGGCCACACCCAATGGCTGCATCCAGCCCCCGGGCCTTAGGTTGCCCCTCCCCACCCCGAACTAAGACCTGATTTTTCACATAGCAATGTTTAGCACTTTGTATGGACACAGCCTCTCTCCCACTGATTTTAGTGGCAGCTGAGTGTGCAGCTCTTCTGCCCAGGAGGCCTCTGGGCCTCAAATGAGGCAGCCGAGAAAGGAGGAACAGACAATGAGTGACCACGTGTGAAAAAGTTTGGTTCAAGTGACTTGCCCATGTGCGAGTACATATAGGGTTGCCAGATGGTTTAACCAAAAATAAAAAAAAAAACCACCGGGGAAAAAATTCTGTTGAAAAAAAAAAAAAAGAGGGGGGAGACCAAAGTTGTTGTGCAAAAAAAATTAAAAAGGACCCCAAGAGTTATTAAGGACAAAAAAAAAAAAATAAAAAAAATTAAAAAAGCCCAGCATGGCCCCTTTAAGATCAGGGGCTAGGCTCTGCCACTCTTAACACGTTGCCGGTGTAGCAGCAGAGTGAGGGCAACAGCAACAGCAGCTCTTACTGAGCATGCTCAGTAGGCCCTAGGTATGACTTTCTGAGAGGCAGCTGTTTGTGACGTTACACCCAGGCAGGCGGTGGCCATCTTCTCTGCCTTCTCTCCCTGCTCCAGACCAGACAGCTCCCCTGCAGAACCAGGTAAGGGGGGAGGGGAGGAAGCAGGCAGGCTGGGCCTGGTTGCTTAGGGTTGCCAGGTGTCTGGTATTGACCCCGACTGTCCGGTATTTTCGCCCCCTGGCCTGGAAAACCAGAAAATACCAGACATTTAGGTGTCCGGTATTTTCTGAATTTTTTTACTGGACAGGAGGCGAAAACACCGGACTGTCCGGGTCAATACCAGACACCTGGCAACCCTAAGCACATAAATTCAGTTCTCATGGGAACAGTCAACTGCCTTAAGACCCTGCAATCACACCCGGCAATCCATACACCCATCAGCTTCTGCCAGGAGTCCTACAGGTGACAGCCTCCTTTACCACACAACCCTGGCTCAGACCCATCCTTTCAGCAGGGCTGACAGCCTCACCAGGCCCCTGGCCAAGGCAGGAGGGGGGGGGCCCAGCTTTGTGTCCCCAGAAGGGGCAGGGCTGTGCTAGGCAGCCCTCAGTGCCACCCGGAGAGCATCACACAGTGCTCCAGCAGCGATTTAGGGGGCCCGCAGCTCCCCGACTCTGCCACTGCTACAGTGCCAGGAATGCCGGGTTCTTTTATATCACCAGGACCTGGGGCAATTTCCCCCTTTGCCCCACCTCACCCATGATGACAGGCCTGCATCCTACGCACTGAATGAGGCAGGGGTCCTGTGGAAAAAAATACTATGTGATCACATAATCAAAGCCTTTAAAACTGTGTGTGACGGGGTGCGGTCACAGAAGATTGGGGATGCTTCCTGGGGTGCTGACAAAGCCACTGATGCTCATCTCCTTGCTCTCTGGGGCTTCTCACCACCCTGTCCTGCTAGGCCAGATCTCTTGGTCTCCCCGAGCCAAGGCACAGAGCAGAGATCACCGCTTCCTCCCCTTCACCCTCCAAAGAGCAATATGGACACTGAAACTTTTCAGGTTTGAGGAGGATGTAGTTTTGGGTCCAGCTTCCAGGAACCCAACCCCCAAATGGGATCAAAACTAGGGTTGCCAGATGGTTGAAATAAAAATACCAAACTCCCCCTCCCCCCCCAAAAAAAACCACCAGGAAAAAATTCTGTTGAAGGGGAAAAAAAAGGGGGCGGGGAGACCAAAGTTGTTGAGTGAAAAAAAAAAAAAAGGACTCCAAGACTTATTAAGCTAAAAAAAAAAAAAAAATTAAAATAAAACAGCATTAAAACGGCATGTCCCCTTTAAGAGTGAGTGCAGGGATAGGAACAGGGGAGCGGTTGAGCACTAAGACCCAGGGGAAGCATTGCTTCCCCTTGGTCGGCAGCCATTTTGTGCCGGCAGCCTTACGGAACTAGGTAAGCATGGGGTCTGGGGTTGGGGACTGGGGTGTTGGGAGCCACGGGGGAGGATGGGGAGGCCGGGCGCTGAGTGTTTGTAGGGTTGCCAAGTGCCTGGCATTTTTGCCTCCTGGCCGCGGAAAAAATCAGAAAATACCGGACATTTTAGGTGTCCAGTATTCTCTGAATTTTTTTACCGGACAGGAGGCGAAAATACCGGACTGTCTGGGTGAATACCGGACACCTGGCAACCCTAATCAAAACCCCAAATAAATCATTCAGGTAAGCCCCTTTAACAATGAAAGGGGGAATGTACACACCGATTGCTTCCCCAAGGAACAATTATTTACACTGGGCTTGATAGTAAATAAAGGTGATTTTATTAAGTGCAAACAGGATGTAATTGGTTGCAAGTGAAAACAGGCAGAGCAAAGTAGGTTACAGATTTAAAACAACAGAAAACGCATAGCTAGTTCTAACACTAACACCTCAGTACAAACTTATCCTAAAACTGTGCTTATTTCAGCTAAACCATCAAGCCAAGGAAAATCTTTTTTCCCTTGGGGTCTCTGGTTCATTTTCTTGGAAGTGACATGCCAGCCAAAGACAAAGGGCCTGAAAACTTTGCATCTTAAATAGCCTTCCTTCTCTGTTTTACATGCTCCCCTTACATGGAAAATTACCTGCTCAGTCCCTACCAGTTAGGGTGGTCACATGACTTCCTAAGACCAACCACTGCTAAGACTTAAAGGACAAAAGTGGCTGATTACAGGTGATCACCCAGACGTTGAGGGAAACACCCTTGATGGCTTTTGTTTGCCATGATTCAAGACTCCGTATCTCTAACTCTACATACAATAATGATACACACACCAAAATAAGATACACAGATCCAGCAGACTGTGACATTCAGATTGATAGGTTACATGAGGTATTTTTTCCAAAGCATCTTCAATTTATGCATATGTGTGTCTATAAGTCAATTTCAGAAAGCATGGAGGGGGAGGAAACCGTCACACAGTGGATATGCAAAGAGGGCTGAATTAGGGTTGCATAGGTTGGAGGGGCTAGACACAGGTATCACATGATATGGTCTGGTCCAAGAGCAAGCCTTCTTGTAATACAAAGGGAACTATCTGGTTGTGGCCATACACTCCAACATGGGTGTAATTACAGCAGAAATTGGGCACTAATTTAATGGAGGCAGTCATGCTGCCGATAAGCTTTCAGACAAAGGCTGCACTTATCAATGAAATGCAATCAGAGCATATTTTAGTATCAATTCTGCTAACTGCCTCTGGAAATAAGGGAACGGAAGGTTCAGTGACTGGACCAATAGAAACCTTTGGTGAGTGTCTCCATTCTCCTTACGTCGAACAGCCTCATTTCCTGTCCTGAATGATCAGTGGGAATGGGTCAGCTGCTGGGACATGGGATGTTGGAGTGTTTCCATGGCGCTGGAAGACCAACATCCAAGTTCTCTGAAATAAACTGATGTGGAATGAGATTAAAAAATAAAAATAAATCTTTTTAAAAACATCCCGAGCACTTGGACTCTGACACCAGCCTCTTTATCCTCCTCTCTTTGATGATGCATTAGCCACGGGGCAAGGCTGTTTCTTATTCAGCAGTGGAATTCACATCCCGAGAATAGCGCTTTAACGCCACATCTAAATCAGCCTGAGTGCATTCTGAGGAGTCACAGGACTCAGTCCCAGGAGACAGTGAAAAGCCTTTTTTCTGATCAGTGAGGAAACCAGCCCAAGCCATCTTTTTGAACCTAAAGAGAAAGCTCCACTAGTTTTCACAAACAAATGTGAACAACAACAACAACAAAAACCCACCTGTTGCTCAGGCTGAGACTCAGCTAGACATTAACCTTCAGAGTCAGGAGGATTTTTCAAGGTGGTACTCTCAGCCTCTAAGTCCTTGTCTCCACTTACCAGGAGACCGATGCTGACAATCGATCTCCCAGGGGTTGATTTAGTGGGTCTACTAAGGACCCACTAAATTGACCACTAATAGCACTCCCATCGACTCTCATACTTCACCAGGTTGTGAGGAGAAAGGGAAGTCGACGGGAGAGTTTCTTATTGACTTCCTGCACTGGGGATGCTGCAGAAATTTGACCTAAGATACGTCGACTCCAGCTACGCTATTCATATATCTGGGTTTGCGCATCTTAATTCGACTTTATCTCCTAGTGTAAATCTGGCCTAAGGGAAATAAGGGGAATCTTGCAATACTCTTAAGTGACTAGAGACCAGTCTGAACTGCAAAGGTCAGACCAAAAGCTAGATCCAACTGGGACAGAGTTTGAGAATGCTCTGATTTTGGGCTTGTTTTGGCCCCCTCCTGACAGGATCGAAAAACTCTGGGTTTTCAGTCCTGGAGTTTTCAAGCCATGTCTGTCCCCCCACTCCAAACCTTGGAGGAATCGCCTTCTCCCACAGGAAAAAATAACTCCCACTTCCCTAATTATTGTAGTGGGCTGTTATCACAGCACTAAAAGTGTAGCTCTGAAATGTGGCTTCATACAAATGCTTAAAAACACCTGCCAGTGGAGATGGGCGAAATGCAAAGCAGACAATTCCTAAAGACCAATTTCCCTTTTTATTGCTCCTATTACAATAGCTCCCCAAGTCTCGACTACATTAGGTTCTGTGCATCCAGGCAGGAAGAGCCAAGCCCTGGCCCCCAAGTGCTTACAATTTAAACCAGGAAGCTGTCCCCAAATGGTCTGTTTGCATATGAAAATTGAACAGGTACCATTCTAGGTGCATAACTTTGGGGCGGGAGGCAGGGAAACCAGCTTCGAACTACCAGAGAAAATGAAACGTCTGCCTTGGTAAAAGCACAATTTTGCCAGTATAACGGCATCTGCACCAGGCCCACCGACTGGGGGGAAGGGGAGAAGGAGGGATTGGGCAAAGGAGGCAACTGCCCCAGGGCTCAGTGATTCAAAAGGGCCCCAGCCCCCACCCTCTCTGCCTGAGGCCACGCCCCTTCTGGGGGCACAGAGTCACTTCCCCCCACCTTGCCCAGGAGCCCAGCAAGTCGGTCATCCCACCCCACTCCGGTCTACACTAGGGGCCTCAGCTAGCACAGTTGTGCTTGTCAGAGACTTCGGTGCTGGACTAGAGCTGGAGGAGGAGGGGTTGAAGTGGCTGCCATCATTAACAGGGCTCACAGTTCAGTGCCTCTGCCCATCCCCCATATACAAATTATTCCAGCCGCCCTGCTCAGGGTGCGCCGGGGTGCTGCTATCACAGCGACTAAACTTTTTGTTGGGCACTTCATGATGTCAGACTGACCTGCTTCTGTGGCAACAAGTGCGATTGCCTGAGGTTCGGTGGCCTCAGAGTCAGGCTAGCAGCAGGGAACAGCTAATGATTGACTGTAATATGCTGACCAAGAAAACTACCATGACTTACATTCTGCCTTTGTCTGCCCTGGGAGATTTGCTTTGATTAGAGCAATTTGTGTCCAGTCCTCAGTGCAGATGTACCACTGCAGCCCCCCTCCATGCTGTGTCTGCACTGCAGAGTGACCTCCTGTCCCCTCCACTTCAGTAACCCCTCTGAAGTTAGCCTGGCTCCAATGAGAGTGGCCACACTGCAAAGCAGCACCTGAGCTGCACAGAGCAATTAAGCTAGCAGCTGAGGAGCGTGAGCCTGTGCTCCCAAACAGGCCAGCCAGTGCAAGTTAAAGGCCCCACCCACTGTGTTCGGATGGGTTTGGAGTGAGAGTCAACAGGCAAGTTACACCTTGAGCTAACTTTGCAATAAAGAGAAGCCCAGAGTAAACCGGGATGCGCCACAACTTTCCTGCAGGGAAAAACATCACCAGTGCACGTAGCAGCTTTCTCTTCTTCATAATGTGGGTCTGAACAGCGCACGCCAGTGACTGGCTAACGATGGCTGGAATCGGGGCCAACCTTACAGACCTGTAACACTGTCATTCAGTTGCACTGCTTCATCAGGGGGGTATCCCAGCAGGCAGAGTTGTAGGTCAGAGGTTTTTTCTGAGCATGCTGAGGGGTCTGGCCCCCACCTTGCATTCCTGAGCCTCTGGTGTCACAAACAACTAGGTCCCTCCTGACACCTGTCCCTCCTTCTCCAACCCCCTCCATGCACGATGAAAGACTCATTTGAAGAAGTGGGCTGTGCCCACGAAAGCTCATGATACCATCGACATGTTTTGTTAGTCTTTAAAGTGCTACCAGACCATTTGTTGTTGTTTTTTACTTTCATTATAACAGACATGTAGGAAATGTGACTCTGGTAACACTGAGCCAGATCTCTCCCTCCTCTGGGGAAAAAAATGAGAGCCAGAGCAGCAGAGGAAAATTCCTCAACTAAATGGTTCAGATTGTTCCAGATAGCCCCACTGGGCATGGGGGAGCTCTGCAGGGGAGGCAGAAGAGAAAGGATCCATCTCCACATTGTCCAGCAGCAGGAAAATGGCTACTGCGGAAGCCTCAGGTTTTGCAGCAGTCACTCTCCCTGTCTCCCCCCTCCAGTTCATACATCCCTAAAGAAAGGAGACCTGAAAAAGCCAATCGACAAAAGGCAAAAGCTTTGGGAGAGCTTGACAGATAGGAATTCTCCTTGCTCCAAAGCAGGGTTTGCCAGGAAAGTAGAATAACGTAGATGGGACCTAATTATCTCTGCTGAGATCTCACAGTGGCCTTGTTTTACAAAATAAAACCTAATAATGGCACTTTGCTGGGGTCTGACTCCAGTGCAATTGGATATTGTGGTTGAGGAGCTGGATAACTCTTTAACTAACCCTGTGGCTTTCATAAGAAGTCTGATGACCAAATGTTCATATTCACCAGCTGAACCCACTTTGCCTAAAACTTCTTAGTAGCAGTGGTATAGAGAGAGCTAAGAAATGGCGCTGGCTTTTGGGTGTTGTGTACTGCACCTTTACACGTCTCAGGACAAGCCTGTGCACAGAATGCAGCAGTTGTTTTGTTTTCTACAGTTGCTTCTAGTCAGTAACCAAAGAGAAACACACGCCGTGCTCTCCCCTGATATCCACCTCAAGCTAAACCAGCAGATTTTCAGATTGTTGACAGAGGCTTGAAAATGTGTCGGGATCCCAATTTAACGAGGATATGAGGGCTGGCATTAGACTTGCTGTGGCCGGAACTGCACTGCCTGGGGCCTAAGTCCAAGCCCCTCCGACTGGGGATGAAGGCCTTGGATTTTGGCATTGTCCCCCCTCCACTGAACAGGCCAGCAGGGCTCGGGCTCAGGCTTCAGTCTCCTCCTGGGGCTGTGTAGTAATTTGTGTTGTCAGAAGAGTGTCTTAGTGCAGTGAAGTGTGAGGTTTTCAGTTGTAATGTACCTGCATGCAGTGTAACGTATCTTACAGCGCACACTGACCAAATGAATCCTCAGCTACAGCCTGTCTGTGATTTCATCCATTGATCAGTAGGTGGAGTAATTGGTTGGCACCATGTTTTTGTCAAAATAAAATATTGTTCTGTGCTCAGTTGTCCTGCTGCCTCAGTAGCCCAGGTGTGCTGCATGGCACCGTGTAAAACCTTCCAACTCACTCATCCCCTCATAGGTCAATAAGATTCAGGTTCTGTTAGGATAATGCCAAACTCAGTGAACTCAGAGTTCTCCTAGGGGTCATGTAAACCATGTCCCTGAGTTCACATGGGGTGAGTGCTCATGCCAGAGGTGTGGAGCTAAGATGCAGCAGTGGCGTTTCGGATCAGTTTGTGCTGGAATCATGTGACTCTGAAACATTCGTAATTTCAACCCTAAATTGGCCCTGGCCTCAGGCTGACTCTGACTCAGGTTCACTGAAAGAGCTCATGAGCCTCAGTGAACCATTTCAGTTGCTATGGTTTGTCGTTTTCGACTGGAACAAAACAAGTTGCATGTGGCTTGGCGCACGGTCACTAACCTTTTGCACGGCTGTAGTCTCTGTTGCTTGATGGGCAGGTTGCACGTGCCTTACAGGAACAGTCCCTTGCACCAATGGGAATACACTTGTGAATCAAATAAGAAAAGCAAAACTTGGCCCTAATAATGTTGAAAAATATTCTCCGGTGGTCTCCAGAAGGAGAATTCTTACTCTCTGGAAATCAGATCAGCTCTCCAAACTGCACTGTTCGGTCAAGGATACCCTGACCAAAATGTCCCTCACAAATTTGTCAGTGTGAACCTGCCAAGAGGTAAACACTGGGCTCTGACCCAAACCAAAGGGCACCATGCACACAGCTGAGTGGAAAGCTTAAGATGCCAAATGGTTTATTGATTTACAGTCCACATTGTTCATAAGTCTGTGCTGGACATCTCTGATACTGAGGGACAGTTGACTAGCATGGGCACTTTTTAATGGGCAGAACTCAGCGTGGGGAGAAACAAACAGTTCAAAGAGCAAACTGTTGCAGAAACAATTATCAGGATATTAGGCCATTGTTAATAATTAACCTTAATAAATAAGCATGCTCGTGGCTAACTATTTGCAAGAGTTCATTCCCGTTCCCAAAGAAACTATATTTTCCCACGCCACTTCAACCTTGGCTATAAAAGATTAAGTCACTGCCTCCGAGATTTTTCTTCAAATGTCTTTCTGGCAGAAAAATATGTCATTGAATCCTGGGGCGGGATACAACCTCAGGGGAAAAAAACATAATACATGTATTTATGTTCAGTGCCTTCTTTGGTTCCCAGGCTGCTATAAATATTTGCTACTTCAGCCCAAAAGCACTGTTACTCTTACAGTTCTCAGTTGGAGCAGGCCTTTCTGGTCAACACTGGAGGGCTCTCTCTCTCAGATTTCAGGCATTCGTATTTTTAAAAAAAGTTTTGGCTCCTCATCTTCTGTGCATTCCCCAAATCCTGATATCATAAGAATGAGTGTGATTATCTGACAATTCCAGTTGGTGGTTTAAAGGAACACTGCAGTCAATAACAGAGAAAATGTACAAATGCCCTGATCTTTCAGATATGTACGTACCCGAGTAATCTTTTGATTTCAGTGGAACTATTCAAATGTATCAACATTATTCACATGTGTAAGTGTTTTACAAGATCAGAACCACAGTGCTTACTGGGTAAGAATGCAGCACATTAGAAATGACTGAATAATTTCTAGTGGATATTTGATGACATTTGCATCTTTCTATTTATAAGTTGTTAGCAAGCAGCTCAGATTTATTCAATATTCAGAATGATTCCAAAACACTTTCTGCCAATAACCCTGTTTCTTGAACAGCTCACTGCTAGTATTTGACATTGGAAATTCAAGATGTGCTAGTTTTGATTTGACACAGACAGAAGGTAACTTGGTTTTTGTTTTGTGCCCTTGCTGTAATGACTATGAACACCTTCCAGGATGAATACTGAGATTTTTGAAGTTCAAAGTTTATTTTCTGTGAATGTTTTCTAGTAGTTATTTAAAATTTACTGTTTTCCGGAACACTCCTGCTGCTCAAGAGCTCACTAAAATATGTGAGAAAACAAATAGAAAAGAGTCAGTACAAACTACCAAACAAATTCACTTGTTTCTTCAAGTAAATATTTGCAGAAACATTTTTGATCAATTTTCACCTCTCAATAGATTTTTTTTAAGCAATACTTGTCACTTGATTCTGTAGGTTGGGCTTCGTTCTTTACACCTTTACTGGAGTTACTTAGCTGTAAACAAAAGAAAAGTCAACCCCTTATAGCCTTTGAAGAATTGCTGCTGGTATTTGTCCCAGTGGGAATTGTCTTTTGTTAGGAAGTAGATTGAGGAATAACACTCCCAATAGTAATGAAACAGAAATCAGACTTTTGTAAATTTCCAAGTTTCCATTTATTCCCCTGGTGGACACCACTTCCTATGTCCTCCCTGGTATCATTAGTCTTTTATTATTTCTAAACTACAGCACTAATTCGAACTAACTTAATTCGAATTAGTTAATTCGAACTAAGCTAATTCGAATTAGTGCATCTAGACCTAAAAACTAATTCGAATTAGCGTTTTGCTAATTCGAACTAGCATGTCCACATTGAGTGGACCCTGAACCGAAGTTAAGGCTGGCCAGAACCAGTGCCAGCAGGGCATCAGGTTAGGACTTAGAGTATGGAGCTGCTGCCTCAGGCTAGCCGAGGGCTGTGCTTAAAGAGACCCGACCCCCACCCCGGACAGACAGTTCTCAGGGTTCCCTGCTTGCGTGTCTACCTCGATGAGGGACAGCAAAGCAGTCCTGTCTTGGAGTGCCCTGAGTGCCCACACTCGGCACATCACAGCACTCGACCATCAGCCCAGCTGCACTTGCCGCAGGCTGCCATCCGGGGGGGTTAATAGGGGGGCTGTCAGGATCCAGGAGGCCCTGCAGGAGAGCTTCCACCCCCAAGGAGCCCGCAGAGCCACCCCAGTCCTCCCCATCGGGGGCTCGTGCCCCATTCCTCCCTCACCTCCTTCCACTTACCCCTCCCTAGCCCCCTTCCTGATGTAAAAATAAAGGACACGTGTGTTCAAAAATAGAAACTCTCTTTATTTAACAAAACTGGGGTGGGGGATTAACCTCTGGGGAGACTGGGAAAAGGAGGTGGGAGAGGGAAGAGAGAGGGTGGGAGAGGGGAGGGGAAACCTGGGAGGAGGGAGCTGGAAGGGGAAGCCAGGGGAAGAAGGAGAAGGGAAGTATAAAACTATGGTACGTCATATCTTCAGTACTGTGTACAGATGTGGTCTCCTCACCTCAAAAAAGATGTTTTGGCCTTGGAAAGGGTTCAGAAAAGGGCAACTAAAATGATTAGGGGTTTGGAACAGGTCCCATATGAAGAGAGGCTAAAGAGACTGGGACTTTTTAGCTTAGAAAAGAGGAGACTGAGGGGGGATATGATAGAGGTATATAAAATCATGAGTGGTATGGAGAAAAAGCATAAAGAAAAGTTCTTCATTAGTTCCCATAATATAAGGACTAGCGGACACCAAATGAAATTAATGGGTAGCAGGCTTCAAACTAATAAAAGAAAGTTCTTCTTCACAAAGCAAATAGTCAACCTGTGGAACTCCTTGCCACAGGAGGCTGTGAAGGCTAGAACTATAACAGAGTTTAAAGAGAAGTTAGATAAAGTCATGGAGGTTGGGTCCATGGATTGCTATTAGCCAGGGGGTAGGAATGGTGTCCCTGGCCTCTGTTTGTGGAAGGCTGGAGATGGATGGCACGAGACAAATGGCTTGGTCATTTCTTCGTTCCATCCCCTCTGGGGTACCTGGTGTTGGCTGCTGTCGGCAGACAGGCTACTGGGCTAGATGGACCTTTGGTCTGACCCAGTATGGCCGTTCTTATGTTCTAAGCTCAGGGCTCAGGGTCGGGGGTCTCACTGGACCAACTTGATTTTCATGCAAACCTGCTCCTGGATTCGCATGTGGCCTTTGGTGGCCAGGCTGGCAGCTATCCTGCCCTAGACGGCCGCTTTCCTGTGCCTAGTGCGGAGATTGTGGACGTTGGAGGCCTCCCCCCAAACCTGGATGAGGTCCACAATCTCCGCACTAGACCAGGCGGGCGCCCGCCTCTTGCGGCCCCGGGCAGGCTCCTGTGAGCCACCAGCCTGGTCCTGGGAAGAGGCGGAGGGCTGGGTGGCATCGGGTGGCTGGCTCATGCCATGCCAGGTGCAGGGTCTGCTGGCTGGGTGCTGGCAGGCTTGCACCTGGCACGGGCACCGTAGCCAGACCGTGGCCCTTTAAGGGCTCCGGGGCCTGGAGGGGGGCAGAAGAGTTTCCCTGGCTTGGCCCAGAGTGGCCACCAGGGCAACCTGGGAAGGGCTAGCCTCCAACTAGTTCGAATTAAGTGGCTACATAGCCCTTAATTCGAACTAGCGTTAGTCCTCGTAGAATGAGGTTTACCTAGTTCGAATTAGCGCTCCGCTAGTTCAATTAAGTTCGAACTTGCGGTTTTGCATGTGTAGCACCTATGAAAGTTAATTCGAACTAATGGCTGTTAGTTCGAATTAACTTTGTAGTGTAGACATACCCTTAGGTACCTCCCTCCCCTCACATTTGTTTGATAAATATGATTTTAAAGATGTTTTCCTGTTTTTCATTAGTTATTTTTCTTAGAAATTAGATGCCAGGGTTACACTGATCTGTTATCTGATACACTTCCCTTCAGGAGGGGGAGAAAGGGTTCAGTATTTTGCTCAGATATTTCCTGAACTGATCTCAGTTCACACTGCAAGAAATTCACCCCGAGCAGAAGGCCTCTGAATCATTTAAGTCCTGCTTAAGCCTTATGTTGAGGGTTTCATAGGAAATAGGACAACTGCTGGTCCTTCGTACAAGGTCGATTTCACCCAGGGAACGATTTTCTAGAACGCCTACACACCCTTCAAAATCGTTATCTTTGTTTGTCACGTAAGCTAGCTCCCCGTCCATTACATTTGTCAAGTTGCATTTGGGATACACCTCCTCCACCCAGGCCCACATGGGTCTCTCTTCTGCCAAGCTGCTGTTAAAGCAGGCTGACGCACAGCCAAACTGGCAGGGCCCTGTCAGACTTGCCAGCCTATTCACACACAAGAAATTCTGCTATCCCACAGAGATTTATTTCTTTCTTTCTTTCTTTCTTTCTTTCTTTCTTTCTTTCTTATGTTTTAACTCCTGGACATGTGTCATGGGGTGTAGAGACTCCCGTGCTGGTCCAGCAGCCCCTGAGTCAATGCAGCAACTGTCATCAGCACTGACTGGCAGAGCAGCGAGGAGGACAAAAGAGCAGAGAAGATCAGGGCGTAGTGGGGTGACTGCCAGAGGAGCAAGCAGGCTAGAGAAGGAAAGTCTCACCAGGTGAGAAGCCACTCAGAGACAGCAGCACCTCAGAGAAGGGACAATCCAGAAACATGGGCTGAAGAAGCCCACAGAACCAAGGGAGGTAGGAAGTAGCGCAGGGGGAATGGTTGACTGACGCAGCCTGCTTGGGTGAAGGCCCTGAGCCGGAACCCAGTAGCGTGGGTGGGGGTTCCTGTAATAATCCTTCAGCTGGAGACTTACGACCCACAGAGGACCCTCTGAGGACCAGAATCCACTAGCTCACATGCAGTATGCAGGGAAACCTGCACACGCCAGTGGGACTGAAACAAACAGCTTTCACTGTCCAGCATCAGCCTGCCAGAGAGATTCCGGCAAGAAGAGACGAGCCGACGCTGTGCAATGCTCTGTCTGACCCAAGGGAGGCACTGACCCATTAGAGCACCAGCCAGCAGCTTAGTCATGTCCACTGTGCTCAGTCTGTGTTTACTGCCCAAAGTTCAAAACTCAGGAAATCAAACTACCAACTAACAAAATACTTACCACCGCACAGTTGTTCTGATAAGCCAAAGTAAACGGCATCCTACGTGGGTGGCACACAGAGCTCACCTCACTCTCCCAGCACCAAGGCTGGAAGTAGTTTGAGTGCCTTTGGCATAGATCAGTGGCGGACAACCCCGTGGCCCTCGGGCTGCAGGCAACCCACTAGGGTTCCAGCTGTGGCCCACGCCCCTCTGTCTGCCCCCTTCCCCACGTGCTTCTTATGCATGGCAGCACTGCAGTCCTCACTTTCTACTCCTTTCCCTCCCTCCTGGCACTTTGGAGGGCCACAAATGGCTGATTCACGCTCCGTCCCCTCCCTCCCGGAGCTTGAACGCTGCAAAGCAGCTGTCTGTGGCTGTTCAAGCTCCCGGAGGAAGGGGGTGGAGTAGAAAGTGAGGGGCCCCAGTGCATGAGAAGGCGCGTGGGGGGAGGGAGGGCCGTCAGAGGATTGCATCAAAGAATCACCTCAGTCTAGCATCATTTATCTTCCCAATGAACATAACCCAGAAGGCCCCAAATATTAGCTAACCGCCTGGGTCTAAAAGGGGTAAAAATACATTAAAGACAGTCAGGTGCCCAGACACTACTGTAATGGAGGGGGCATATAAGTACCTAAGATAGGTAGATTTACCCCTCTGTATGTGAGAGCAGAACCAGGATATTTAAATTTGCTTCACGGCTCTCAGTTCTGGGGGAAAGGGCTGCTTTAGTAGCTGGTTTTGTTCTGGATTAACCCCTTTTCCTCTGTAAGGCACAAATGATGAATGATACGTGAAGAAGATGGACTGTGAATGACCTGGGTGGTGAGGGGGGAAATGTTCTGAGGAAAAGCTGTGCCTTCTTGCCCAAGAGCGGCACATTCATAGCACCTCTGCTGTTCTGCTGGGAGTTCATTAAAAAGTTAATAAGAAAAGATGGGGGAGGGGAGAATTATGTATGGCTGCTTAGTCACAGGAATGCCACAAGAATTCAGAAGCACTGCAAAGCTCAGCCTTGGAGGTGTTAAGCCTTGCCCGTGACTGTTTCAGCACCGGCAGGAGCAGGCCCTGGAAGTACACAGGACAGCAGGTTTTTTTATGACAGGCCACAGACAAAGAGATTTAACTACCCAGTGTGAAAGAAGCTCGTGCTGGATTTGGCTAATTTCCCTTCCTCGGTCATTGGGCATGTTTATGATGCTTGTCAAAATGAGCAGGCGTGCTTCTCTCGCCCTTTCCCCTGTGTAACCTCTTTCCTTCAGCCCTGTGGTATGAAGACTAGGAATGTTCTAGAAGATTTAGTTCTCTTATACGCTGCCCTGTTGATAACTAAAGGCTTAACCCTGCACCCTTTGAAGTCTGTGGGACATTTGGCCCTTGTTTCAATAGAAGCTAAGTCAGAGTGGGAGCATTTAGCATCTTTTGCTTTCTAGGACAGTGGCTCTCAAACTTATTTGACTATGCTCCCCCTTCTTTGTGTCGGTCGTCATCTGCGCTCCACCAGACAAATACATATACTGCCGCACAGCACTGACAGCAGCGCCGGCGCAGAAGGAAGGGTGGCAATGTGAAAAGTGATATTCATCACTACAACTTTCCTCAGCAGGCTTAGTGCCCCACTGCCATGGTCACTAAGGCATTGCTGCTGGTGTGGCTGACAGCACGAGCGCTTTAAAAAAAAAAGCACACAAATCACATCTCCCTCGATTAGGGTTGCCAGGTGTCCGGTTTTGAACTGGACCATCCAGTATTTGAGCTTTCTGTTCAGGAAACAAATTGAGAAAATACAAATGAGAAAATACAAAAGTCTGGTATTTTCTAAATAAGATGTAATGTAGATTGTGATGTAATATCAAGTGTGACCAGTATTTTTGTTGAAACCATCTGGCAACCCTACCCGTGATACATTCCTGCACCTCCCCCGTGTTTGAGAACCACTGCTTTAGAGGGATTTTCACTCACCCCACATATGGGACCAGATCCTGACTCTCACTGAGGTCCCTTCCCACAGCTAGACTAATAAAAAGGTATTTGAAAGTGACTTTATGGGAGCAGCCCCAGGTGTGACAGAATGTCCCTGTGTTCACACCTACACATGACTGCAATGTTTGTACAAGGCGTATCTTGAGGGTGTCATTTAAAAACTGGTAATTTGCTGATTAGTAAAATCATGGCATAAAGCACATAGCAGCATTAGATGTGCAACTATAAACATAAGCTGACATCATGACTACAAGCATGTTTTCCAGATAAGCCTGGGAAGCAGCCAGACCAGTTCCTCAGAGACTGAGCAAGCAAACGCTCTCAGCCCCGTATAAACAAGGTTGATGGACCATTACCTGCTAAGAAACCATTCTTTGGCAGGAAAAGGGGTGGAGGCAAAACTCTACATCTGAGCAAAAGAACAGCATGGGGTTTCCTTCCACACAGACAGCCTGTCGCTGTGCTCCCAGCTGGAAATGCTTCTTAAAGGAGGGCAGGACTCTAAAAGGAAGGGACAGACACCCAGGATACGCCCCCCTCTCTGCCGGCCCATCACATTTTCTGTGCCTTAAAAGACAAAGGAAGTAACCTTTGGACTCTGGGGGGAGGGGCGCGTGACCTTGGCCAGTAAGACGGCTGAAAGCATATGCTGAGAGAACATGGATTTGAATCCAGTAGCGTTTGTTAAGTTAGGCACTGCTGAGCTTTTTATCTTTATTTTTCTTGTAATTTCTGACTATTTCTGCCTCATGATGTGTACTCACTTCAAAATCTCTCGCTGGGTCATTAATAAGCTTGTTTTATTGTTTTATCTAAGCCTGTGTGTTTAAGTTCAAGTGGCTGGGTAACTATTTAAAATACTAAGCTAGTGTATTAGTCCCTTCAAGGAATTATGGACGTACTATATGTGTCCTGTCTGGGAGAGGACTGGGTCGTGAAGGCCATACAGTTCTAGAGGAAGATCCAGGATTGGGGGGGAGAGTGTTGGAGTCCCCCAGCAGCATGACTAAAGCTGGCAAGAGCCAAGGTGTAGCGGGCTGATTGCGGCACATGCAGATATAACTGGACCGTAACAAAAGCCTTGCTAAAGTCAAGGTATATCACATCCACTGACTTTCCCATGTCCACAGAGCCAGTTACCTCATCATAGAAGCTAATCAGATTGGTCAGGCACGACTTGCCCTTTGTGAATCCATGCTGACTATTCCTAATCCCACTTTCCTCTCTTCCAAGTGCCTCAAAATAGATTCCTTAAGGATCCCTTCCATGATTTTTCCAGGAGCCGAGGTAAGACTGACCGGCCTATAGTTCCCTGGATCGTCCTTCTTCCCCTTTTTGAAGATGGGCACTACATTTGCCTTTTTCCAATCATCTGGGATCTCTCCCGATCTCCATGACTTTTCAAAGATAATGGCCAAAGGCTCCTCAATGACATTTGCCAATTCCCTCAGTACCCTCGGATGCAGTAAGTCCGGACCCATGGATTTGTGTACGTTTAGCTTTTCTAAATAGTTCCTAACCTGTTCTTTACCCACCAAGGGCTGTCCATCTTCATCTCATCTTGCGTCACTTAGCACATTAGTCCGGGAGCCAACCTTGTCTGTGAATACAGAGGCAAAGAAAGCATTGAGTACTTCAGCTTTCCCCACATCATCTGTCACTAGGTTACCTCCTTCATCCAGTAGGGGCCCCACACCCTCTCTGATCACCTTCTTCTTGTTAACATGCCTGTAGATACCTTTCCTGTTATCCTTCACATCCTTTGCCAGTCGCAATTCCAATTGCGCTTTTGCCTTCCTGATAACCCCCCGGCATTCTCGAGCTATACATTTAAACCCCTCTCTGGTCATTTGTCCAAGTTTCCACTTTTTGTAAGCTTCCTTTTTGTGCTTAAGTTCACCAAGGATTTCCCCTGTAAGCCAATCCGGTCTCCTACCATGTTTGCCTCTCTTGCTACGCGTCGGGATGGTTTCTTTCTGTGCCTTCAATAAGGCTTCTTTAAAATACTGCCAGCTGTCCTGGACTCCTTTCCCTTCATGTTAGCATCCCAGGGGATTCTGCCCATCAGGTGTCTGAGGGAGTCAAAATCTGCTTTTCTGAAGTCCAAGGTGTGTATTTTACTACTCTCTTTTCTTCCTTTGGTCAGGATCCTAAAATCTACCATCTCATGATCACTGCTTCCCATGTTGTCACCCACCTCTACTTCCCCTATTAGTTCCTCCCTGTTTGTGAGCAGAAGGTCAAGCTGCGCACAGCCCCTGGTCGGATCCTTCAGCACTTGTACCAAGAAGTTATCCCCAACATTCTCCAAAAACTTCCTGGATTGCCTGTCTGATTGGTCTCCCAACAGATGTCAGGGTGATTAAAGTCCCCCACGAGAACCAGGGCCTGCAATCTGGAAGCTTCCCTCAGTTGTCCGAAGAAAGCCTCATCTACCTCATCCACCTGATTCGGAGGCCTGTAGTAGACCACAACATCATTGCTGTTGTTTGCACCTCTAAACTTAACCCATAGACTCTCAACAGGTTTTTCTCCCTCTATATACTGGAGTTCAGAGCAATCATAGTGCTCTCTTACGTATAGTGCAACTCCTCCTCCTTTTCTCCCCTGCCTGTTCTTCCTGAACAGTCTATACCCTTCCATGACAGCGCTCCAGTCATGTGAGTCATCCCACCAAGTCTCTGTTATCCCAATTAAATCATATTTCTTGGACTGGGCCTCCAGTTCTTCCTGTTTGTTGCCCAGGCTTCTCGCATTAGTGTACAAACACCTCAGATAACCAGCTGATCGCCCTATCTTCTCCATCCGAATCAGGGGTCCTCCTTTCTTGCTCGTTCCTCTTTGCATTTCTTCCCGGTATCCAACTTTCCCACTCCCCTCAGGGTTTTGGTCACCGTCCCCCAATGAACCTAGTTTAAAGCCATCCTCACTAGGTTTGCAAGCCTGCCCGTGAAGATGCTCCTTCCTCTCTTGGTTAAGTGGATCCCATCTCTTCCTACCAATCCTTGTGCCCGGAATAGAGTCCCATGGTCGAAGAAACCAAAGCCCTCTCTGCGACACCACCTGCGCAACCATGCATTTACTTCCTCAATTCGATGATCCCTGCCCAGTCCTTTCCCTTCAACAGGGAGGATGGACGAGAACACCACTTGCTCTCCGAATTATTGGATCCTTCTTCCCAGCGCTACATAATCCGCAGTAACCCACTCAAGGTCATTCTTGGCCGTATCGTTAGTTCCCATGTGGAGAAGCAGGAAGGGGTAGCGATCCGAAGGTTTGATCAGTTTGGTAAGCCTCTCAGTCACATCCTGAATTCGAGCTCCCGGTAAGCAGCACACCTCTCAAGATTCCAGGTCCGGACGGCAGATGGATGGCTCAGTCCCCCTTAGGAGGGAGTCCCCGACCACCACCACCACTCCCTTGCACAAAGCCAATCGTACAGCCCCTGGAGTTCAGAGGAGCTCAGATCCAGTCATAAGCGATTTATGGCCAGCTGGGGCTTCATATTGTCACTGTACTGCAATATCATGGGTCTACATAAACAGTCTTATATTGCCATAACTCTGTAGGCCACACCAAAGTGGTTAGGGTTCCTAACCTGCACCCAGCAATTGTCTGTGTCTGTGGGAATACAGCATTACCTACCCCCAGTGATCAAACATCATGTTACAGTTTAAAAAAATCCAATGTTTTGGAATCTTTCTCTGTCTTCTGGGTTTTGAGCCTACAGGCTACCCCAGGGCAATATCACTTTTTTTTTTTTTAAAGAAAGCTGAAAGTCTCATGTATTCAAAAGACTCCAGGAGTTGGGGAAACTCAGAA
Source organism: Rafetus swinhoei (assembly GCA_019425775.1). NCBI lineage: Eukaryota > Metazoa > Chordata > Testudines > Trionychidae > Rafetus > Rafetus swinhoei. The sequence continues at coordinate 187,252,247 of CM033440.1, forward strand.
AAATACCAGCTATCATAAGACTCCCCAAAAATCATGAATGTTGGCAGCACTGGAATGGTGCACATTTCAATACAATGGTGATGGGCAAAACAGGCTTATTTTGTTGCTCTTTTGACTATGGTGGTTGTTCAGCCACTGGTTTGATGACTTTAGTTGTGGTTTCCCATTTAACAGGATGGACTGCATAAAGGCTGTCATCTTCCACCCCACTACGCTGGTACAAACACCTACACAGATGATGAGAATATGGCTTTGGAAATTGGATACGTTATAACTGTTCAGCGCCTTAGTTTCCCATTTGTAAAATGTAGTTAATACTTCCTTCCTCATGCCCTTTGTTTGTCTTGCCTATTTAGATTTTTAAGTTCTACTGGGCAGGGCCTGTCATTTGTTATGTAGAATGCCTACCACAATGCAGCCCTAACCTAAACTGGAACCTCTATCTACTACACTCATAAATAAACAAACAAAAATGATAAGAATCTTCCCTCTCTAAAGAATAGCTTCAAGTCACTTGTGTATCAGATATTCCCTTTCGTCACCCAACAAAGAAGAATAATCTCTGGTCTCAGACACTCTTTTTGTCCTATAAAAATGGAGACGGGGAAAACAAGAGGCAGAGAAGATGTTTGCTAAGCAGCAATCATATTTAAAGGAACCAAGTTTCACTGAGACTTTCAGATCTAAAAGTGGGCTGGTGATAATGTATTGTCATTTAACAAAATAGCTCTCTGCCTACAGAAGAAGGAGGGGGAGGGGACTAATCGGGGGTGGAAAACATACTCGATTTTATGGCAGCTGGAAATAACAGGCCAAAATCATCCTGGTGTAATTGTATTGACTTCCCTGTCATTATGCCAGGGCTGGATTTGGCCCATTGGATGTGCACAGTAATGTCACTACATTAATGATCACTTACATTACAAGGAGACATTTTCTGTCTGCAGCGGTGCCATAAACTGAATATTACTTATACTGCAACTCCAAAGGGAGAGGATGTCTTTACGTTTAATGCTTTTCATTGCACAGGCCAAAATGACATTTTTAGTGTTTTAGAAATATGTCACATTCAAATCCCAAAGAGCATGTTTGACCTGTATCTTTATCATGCATTCAGATTAATAAGAGCCATAAAGCTCAATCCCACTGTAACAAATCATCAGTCAATGTGGGAATTTGCTAGTAAGTCCTGCCTCTGACAGCTCTTCTAAGGAGCAGGCTGTTGAGGTTTCCCTTTCTAGTTCTTACAGCCCACCAGCCAGGACAGAATTCCACGGGGCAAGCCAAACAATCCTATACTAGGTCACATTTTGCATCTTGTGCACGCCTGGCTAGCACGTGCTGCACACAAGGAGTGTGCTAACTGTACCTCTTGCACTGCTTCCCTCACTCCCTACAGGCTCTGATGTGCCAGCCAGCCTGGCAAATGGCAAATCATTCTGAGAGCTGAGGAAAGAGCTCACTCCGCTTTTTGTATAGGAAGGGAAGAAGCAATATGCGGCACTGGATGGAAAGATCTAGTTCTCACCACCCCGGGCTGCGTGTATAAGAGGCAAAGGGAAGCAGTGCTTTCCCAGGGTCTTAGTGCTCAACCACTTCCTATCCCTATTCTGACCATTTCTGAAGGCTCCCACAGCAGGCTGCTGCAGCTTGCAGACTGGCCACTCTTCCCCCGAAGTGGATCTGTTCACTTAACAGGGAAAAGCCTTCCAGCTTGCCAGACCTATTAGCGCAACACTGAACCTGTGAAAGAGCCATTAAGTGCTAATGAAACCATTTACAAGGCATGTGCCATCCCTGAATTTACTGACACAGTTGTGCATTACTACGGCTACAGGGCCTTAGTTTAACATTTGCTTTAAATATTTCATTAGTTTGTTGCTGAAGATTATAAAATCACAGCTCTAAAACATCCTTGCATAAATATTTAGATGCGCAGTCTGCAAATTCAGCTTTGGCCTTCAGTGCTTGGATCTTCAGATATATAGTTTTTTAAATAAATTCTTCAAATGACCACTCTGATCTAAAATAGACATTTTAATGTTAATACAAGTTTTAGTACAAAAACTTGCTTCCAAAGTCTTCCCAGCCTTCCCTACTCTCCTTTCATGCCATCTGCTGAAGAAAACCCTTAAAGGGACAACATTTGTTTTCTTCCAGAGAGCTGGACAAATGAGTTTCCTTTTTACTTCTGACTAATGAGCTAATTTTAAAGGAACCCTCCACTCAGATCAGTACCTTACTAAGATATAAAATCCTTTCTTATGCCTAAAATCTTTGGAAACGTATTTTTTAACGTTAATATATAAAGACATTTTATAAACATGTCTTGTTATGAAAATCACACAAAATAAATTAGTGTTCCCTTTTTCTTGACCTTTGTTATTAACTTTGTTATGACACTGAACTGCCCTGATTGATTATTTAAAATAATGTCTTTGTTTCAATGAATTTAAATAAGTAGTAATCTGGAATGATTACTTTATGAAGCCTTAAGAGTATATTTAAAATATAAAATCAGCTTAGAAATATTGATAAAGAAAATGTAAACCAGGGAAAGGTTACATCTTGTATTCCATATTATTTTATGTTGTATTCAGCAGGACAACTGACTTGCCCTTATTACAAAGTTTTGCAAATAAATCTTTGAGAAACTTTAGAGTATATAAAAAATGTGTGACTGGCATTTTTTATTTCTAAATGTAGTGCTTTTCAGTAAGTATTTTATGCATGTCCAGTCGTCACCATCTGGCATGCAGTGGAAAACATGCTCCATTTTCTTTAGAAAGAAATTGTAGAAGAGCGGAGTTTTTTTCCCAAATGTCATTTGCTACATTTGGGTTCAGTGATTTGGCTGGAAGGGCTGAGCAGAGAGAAGCCAGTGGGGAGAGAGCGGTGGGTGGGGAAGTAAGGGTGGAGGATTGGCAGGGCACAGGCTGGGGAGCTGGCTCCCCAGGCAGTAGCTTCACCCACCGTCCATGCTAACCCCATTATCCTAAGTCCTATGTAACAGAGAGACATAATTTCCAATTGCGGCACAGGCGAGCTGACCATTTAAAAACCACATGACTATTAAACTATTCCCACATCCGATCACATTCATTGCAGCAAAAAGGATTGTATTGAACTAATTTGAAAGGGTAGGAATGCTCCAGCCCTCCTTGCTAGGCAATCCCAAAAGACAGAGCCAAGGATATTGCAATCTGCTCTCTGTGTTAATTAAATCCTTACTGTTTTCAGACAAAGCCTGGCAAAGTCATTTTCCAAGCTGTAGTTACCCTGTGAGCTATATTTAGTTTAAGCTGGTACCGTGACTGCCGGAAAGCATGTGGCAGTTTGTGGCAGGATGTTGCGAGTTCTACCTCATTAGGAACACACTGCCCAGCAAGCAGAGTGCAAGGGGTTGCTTCCTATTATCTATGAATTTGCACATGGTATTGCAAGAAACAATGACTGTATTATTGATAACTAGCCAATTAGCCCATCATAAGACGGGATTTTCAGGTCTCTCCTCCACGTCGGTCTTCTCTCCTGAGCCTCCAGTCTCTCACTCCTTCTCTCTCTCTCTCTCCTCCTCCTCCTGCCTCCCCCCCCCCCAGCTCTCCTCTGCCTTCTGCCTCTCTCTCCATCTCTCTCTTTCTCTTCTCCCCCTCCTGCCTCTCACTCTCCACCCTCCTCTGTCTCCGTCGGGGATGCATGCTTGTCCAGGCCCCACTCCCTGGGCGTGTACGTCACTGTCCACCCCCTTCGCCTCCCGCCGTGGCGCTCGGCTGACTTCTGCGCCGCTCAGCCGGGCCGCCGCACAGGAGCAAGCGGCCATTTGGGCCTCGCGCTCCCTATGCAGCACCCCCCGTGCTACATGGGGAGTGCGGACCTCAAACAGCCGCTTGTGCTGCTTGCTCCTGTGCAGCGGCCCGGCTGAGCGGCACAGAAGTCAGCCGAGCGCCAAGGCGGGAGGCAACAGAGCCGTCCAGAGGGAACAGCCAGCGTTTCAGCGTTACAGAGTCACAGACATTGGGCTACTATATATATATGATGTGCCATCCTCCAGACTTACTTAACGAAGGCACTTCTGGTTCTTAATAGTGTAACACAGAGGGTCCTGATCAAAATCTAATATTCTAGGTCAATGGCAAGTCCTGCTCCTGTGATTATTTTTCCCAAGGCGGGAGGTCAGGATTTGGGGGAAGGGAATGTAACCTGCACGAGTTCCCCTGAGCGAGCCTGAGTTCTGCTCTGCTGAAGCAAACTGCAATTTGAGCATTCGCATGTGCAGTGACACGGGCACTCGAGGGGCTGGGCAGGGCAGGTGTAGAGGCCTTGCTGCTGTGTGTTTCCTCCCTGCCTTCATCCCCTCGCTAGGGGCCACTGCAGTGTCAGGGCTGTGGTAACAGCGGAGGTGCACCTCCAGCATGTCTCCCAGGCCCTGCTAACGAGAGGTCCAGGGCAGGGCAGTGCTGAGGTGAGAAATCCTCCCTTAATGCTCAGGAGCAGATAATACGGATCTTTCTAGCACCGCTACAGCTTCTGAGTAAGCGGTTTGCACATAAAGCCAAATAAAGGCCAGTTTCCTCAAAAATCTGGGAAAATCCCTTTCATGTGGTGTGACTACCCTTGTTTTCCCAGCCTTGCCCTGAGGTGGCACTGATTCAAATGGCCAATCACCTCAGTCCTGAAAATCTAATAGCTCTTCAGCATCCTGTCACCTCAGGCCACTTCCTAACAGATAGGACTCCACAACTGACACCTTCCCTGGCAGTCCTCAAATACAGTCTGAGTGGCCATCCCAGGCAGGCTCTGGGGTCTTGACGACTGAAAGGGTCTTGAGAAATGAAAAGAGCTCATGGAAAACCTGCTTCTGATCCAGCCATCAAAAGCACTAACAAGACGGAAATGTGTCAACTCACAGGGCCAGGGACGAACAGGATTATGGATTCGCTTCAACACAGAGTCGATTGGGGATAGTTTGTTTTATTAGTCTCACTACGTCACTGCTACTACAGAGTTAATGTTGATGAATTGTTGTTATACAGCTATTACAGAGTGCACATCAGCAAGCTCTACAGAGCAATGCATGTAAGAGTAAAAGACACTTGGAAAGCTTCTACTGCGGGGAGTCCTGTCCCTGCTCTTCGCTTCAAGGGCCGCAGTCGATGTGGAGGTGGTCGTAACTCGGGCTTCCTCCAGGCAGTGCTTTGGCAGTGCTAGACGTTCACTACCTGAGGCTCTGATAGCGATTTGAAGGGTCCAGGATTCTTCCAAAACAAAAAGAAAACATCACCTTTGGCCTGTCCTCAAGAACCAGTATCTGAACAAGTCTACAGCCACTCCCCGAGTTACGACCACCTCCACTTATGACCATCCGCACTTACGACCAAAGTGGTCGTAAATGCAGATCTGAGTTACGAACGGCGATCTGCACTTATGAACAGCGCAGTCGCCATGTAACTCTATGGGATCCGAGTTACGAACACTTCGAGTTACGGACCAAGTGTTGGTCCGTAACTTGTTCGTAACTCGGGGAGCGGCTGTATATAAGAGCTAGATATTGTCAAGACAGCACACATGCCAGATAAAAGCTAGGCCAAGACCTTGGAATATGTATTACCCTATCCAAACTCATATATTAACCATAATTGACTACATATTTGAGAGAGTTTGAGAGCCTGTCCATGTGTCCATCTGTCTCTGTTCAAGAACACCTCCTAAACGGTAAGAGCTAGGACCATCAGATTCAGTATGCAGCTTCCTCTTATTATAACTTAAAGCAAGGTCAGGGTTTGGTTATGCCAGGAAAATGGGATGGCCTGAAATGGGATTGCGTCTCATAAAACCAAACAGAACAGACACAGAATCACCAAGCAGGTGAAAGGGACTGGTTGGGAACACCCCAACCCCTCCTCTCTGGGACTGTCCCAGCCCCGAGCCTCCCACCCCCAGGTGCCCTTTAGGAAGGGGGAGTTGACGCATCTGTCCCCTTTCCCCCTGATTTGTATGGGAACACTGCTGGTTGTTCCCCTTCATCAGGGAGTGGGGGAAAGTGCATTGTTTGCTGCATTCCTCACTTTGGCTGGGAAATACAGTGGGCAGATGAACCGGGACCTGCCCCAGCTGAGAGAATGTGCACCCTTCCCTCAGCTGTACCTGCTGGAGCTACAACAGCCATGGAGAGGCGCTTCTCACCTGGCCCCAAGCTGCTATGGTGAGAGAGGGCTGGGGTAGTCCTCTCTCCCCAGGGCAGCCTGCATACTGAACCCCTGCATCCCCAGCCCCGGTCAAGAAGACTCTGCACAGCTGTAACCAGGCTCAATTCCGTGCAGTTTGGCTGTTCCAGAGTGCTTCATCTTTTGTTTTAGATACTGAGCCAAGGATTCGTTCCCTCTCTTAGCAACATCAATCCTCTTGCTCACCAGCTTTGCATACCTGAATCCATCAGAGAGATAAGCGCCAGAGAGGGAGAGGAGTTCTTTAAGCTAAGTAACAGCACTGGCACAAGAACAAACGGGTATAAACTGGCCCTCAGCAAGTCCAGGCTTGAAATTGGACAAAGGTTTCTACTTATGAGAGGAGGGAAGTTTTGGAACAGCCTTTCTAAAGGAACAGTGGGGGAGGGGGAATAACTGGCTTCAAGATTGAGCTTGGTAAGTCTTACAGTAGTATAGAGCGGATCTGCCACCGCGAGGAGCAAATATCCCCAATGGCTGGTGATATTAGACTAGATGGGGAGGCTCTGAGTTCCTTCAGAGAATCCTTTCCTGATGTCTGGCAGGTGGGTCTTGCTGAAGTGCTCTGGGTCCAACTGATCACCATATTTGGGGGAAAGAATTTTCCCTTGGATACCTGGCAGACTCCCTGTTTTTGGCCTTCTTCTGCAGCAGGGGGTATGGGTCGTGTGCAGGTTTAAACCAGTGTGAATGGTAGGTTCTCTGTAACCTGGAGTCTTTACATCATGATTTGAGGGCTTCAGTAACTCGGGGGCTAGGGGTCTGTCACAGGAGTGCATGGGAGAGGGCCCGTGGCCTGCAGCGTGCAGGAAGTCAGACTAGATGATCACGATGATCCCTTCTGGCCTTAAAATCAACAAGTCTCTGAATCCAACCTGATTTCTTGCATGGCTTTTCGGTTCCCATGCAGAGATCTTTCCCTTGGAGGAAGGCCTCAGAGCCTATAATATTTGCCCCCATTTTTCCTCTTTTCTAAGCTTAAATTCAAGCCACCCTTTATGAAGCCATTACCCTGCACAATATGGACAACTAGATGCAAATGCCTCCGGAGTCTGTCAAGACCATGCTTGAACCCACAAAAGGGCTGGGCCACTGTCCCGCCACGCAAAGTGCTCTTCTTCCCACCCCACCCCTAGGACTGAACGGCCCCGATTCTGGCTTTATGTTGACTCTGAAGGCAAGAAGGGATCATACAGCTCGTGGAACCAACCCCAGGAATACTCATTACATCGGCCACCCCCTCCAACCCACAGCCTGCTGGATGTGCATGTTCTGGGTTTCACAAGACAAGTGGGGTGTAGACAAATTGCCTCTGTATTATTCCAGGTAGTCTCTGTGGCTGCAATGACTCCTTAGGGCTGCCCTCATTTTTCCTCACTGGGAGCAAAGGACTTAGTCTATAGATTCAGATTCTGAGCTCGTGCACAAGGCACGCTCTGGGGCTGTGTCTAGACTACATCCCTCTTTCGACAGAGGGATGTAAATTAGACACTTCGAAATTGCAAATGAAGCAGGGATTTGAATTTCCCGTGCTTCATTTGCATAATCGTGTAATGGCGCGCTTTCAAAAAAGTGCCATTTTGAAAGTAAAACCACGGTCTACTTTCGAAATGGTGTTTTTTCGAAAGAGCGCCATTACGCAAATATGCAAATGAAGCACGGGAAATTCAAATCCCCGCTTCATTTGCAATTTTGAAGTGTCTAATTTACATCGCTCTGTCGAAAGAGGGATGTAGTCTAGACACAGCCTGGCTGTGTCTATACAGCACCCTTGCCTCAAAATAACATGCTGTTTCGACTAATCCCTTAGCCATCGTGGAACAAGGGTGACAGGGATGCCGGAATAGCATGCCTCTTATTTTGAAATATATTTCAAAATAACAGGCGCACTTAAAGACATGGAATAACTATTTTGGGATACCAGATGTGTTCCAAAATAGCTCTGCTGTGTAGACACAGCCTGTGTTACCTTATCACTAAACCAGAGTTCTCCAGTATATGCACAGTATGGATCACATCTGAATAGACTATCTAAGGGACATCACCTCCCTTCCCACTGGTGATCTGCTAGTATCCTTGTGGCAACCACAGCAAATGCTTACCTGGAAAAATAATGCTAAGAAAAGGTTTGGTAGCTGAGACTAAGAGCCAATGCCATGTGATCAGCAACTGTCTGCACAGTGACAGTTTGTATTCTGTATGCCATTAATGGTCCAGTGACCACAATTTGGGACTGGCTGCTTGCATTGGACCCTTGGGCTGGCATTGATTCTTTAGTATTTGAAGAATGTCTTACTGTCTATCCTAATTTGTTTTCTTTATGGAGCCAAGTCTATACTTAGCCATGGATTGGTGCTCTGGAGATTGATCTTCTGGTGTTTGATTAAGTGGGTCTAGAAAAGACCCACTAAATCGAATGCTGGTATGCCTAATCCTCATGAGAAGTAAGGGAATTTGACAGGAGTTGACCTCCTGCTGTGGAGACGATGCCCAAGTTCAAATCCAAAGAAGTCTATGAAACCACATGTCAGGTAAAATGAGTGTGAGAATCAGGCCCTTATTGTATATGTTTGGCCATTCTCTAACAATAAGGTTTTTAAAAATGATGCAGCTCATATGTGTCATGCCTATCACTCCCTGTTTGCATTACAAAAGGAAACCCATAATATGCAGATCCTGTTTACACTACAAAAATCACCATGTCCGGGAAACTGATTCCACACTGTAGAAATATGATTAAAACATGTCCTTGCTTGGCTGTCCTGCTAACTGCTGTTTCTAGTCAAGGTAAATCACCATTTAGAAACACCCTTACAGCATTACTAGATCCTGCCTACGCTACCTAAGAGAACTGTGTGTTTTAACTGCATAAGAATAGAATGATACTGTATCAGAGTCTCATAGACTCATAGACTTTAAGGTCAGAAGGGACCATTATGATCATCTAGTCTGACCCCCTGCACAATGCAGGCCACAGAATCTCACCCACCCACTCCTAGAATAATCCTCTCACCTATATCTCAGATATTGAAGCCTTCAAATAGTTTGAAGACCCCAAGATGCAGAGAATCCTCCAGCTGTGATCTGTACCCCATGCTACAGAGGAAGGCGAAAAACCTCTAATATGGTTGCTGTTCTGGTAGAGACAACCCTGTAGGCTAAAGGAGGTGGAATTATATCTATGGGAAGGCTGATTTTATCACCTTACTTCCTTGTTGAACAACCCTGTGTTGAAACCACTTTTTTCTGATCAGAAGAATTGGGCAGGGCTCCATTCAGTGTCACAAGTGGTGTGTCTAAGATACAATCATGGAAGTTAAAGCAGTCATATTCCCATAAAAACACCACATTTCTGTCATGCTCTGCATGCAAATCATCTCAAGAACCCTTCGCAATTACTGTGAAAAATATTTGCACATGGACAATCCTAGGACACCGCATGTCAGCAATTCAGAGGAAAAAATTCCATTAATGGGACTCTTCCCCCTACTCCAGTAGCTTGATAATCATAAGCATTTTCTACCATTCAACCGTTGTTCAGTGACTCAGGTGTGATGAGTTTGTGGGTTTCAATCTAGTTCCTAATAGACAAGCATCACAAATAGGGCCGTTGATGGGAGCAGGGGAAAGAGGAAAGTTGCCCTGGGCCCCACAATTTAAAAGGGCCCGGGCTCCGGGCCCCCTTTAAATCGCCACCGGAGCCCTGTGTGGCACAGTCCATGCGGTGCTGAGGGCTGGTTGCCCCTAGTATCATCCCTTCTGCCCAAGGCCGCATCCCTTCTGGGAGTCCTGGAACCAAGCTCCCCTCCCGCCCTACATTGCCCAGGCTCCAGCAAAGTCTTTTCACCAGCCCTGGTCACAAACCATGGAGACTGAACTACCCTTCTCAGCCGTAGCCATGATCCCTCCCTGGCTCATTCTCTGGGCAGTGTGGGAAAAGAGTGCCCTGCCGCATACTCGGCATTCTGTGCTGGGGATTAGCCCCATTTCCAGCCCCAGCAGAGCCTTCCAGGCAACCCTTTCACAAAAAGGATTCTGCCGGCTGCTTCTGAGGGAAGGTTCCAAGTTCAACCCGACAAGCACACTGGCAATACATTGGCATTCATCCCCACTCCTCTACACAGGGCAGGCTGTCAGCTCTCCTATGGACTTTACTAAGCTTGCTAAGTTTGTCTATAAGCATTTGGTTATTCCCCCACACAGCAGTGGCGGAGGAGGGTGAGAAAGAAAAGGGTTCTGGAGTTCATTTTCCTCTAGAAATCCAACTCTGCTTTTTCACTGACCTCGGCAGCACATACGTGACTACATAATTCTCATATTCCGTCCCAGAGTTTGCTGTTGTTCACACAGGAGGCCTCCCAAATCATTGGCTCCATGTCTGCCCTTTCCCCCCTGTCACCCACATAAACACCTCCTCTAGTCTCCCCTCCACCTCGTTTGCTTTGCCACACACGGAACAGAAAGACAGGGTCCTTCCACACACACACACTCACACACACACCACAACTGCCACTCCCACTCCAAAATCTGTCCCTTCTTCTTTTCTCCCACACAACCCACCCACCCCAAGCCCTAAAAATACCTGCGCCAGCTGGAACACTTGCAAATTTTGCAATGCTGGAGTTTGTTTGAGAAATGTGAGTCACCGTGAGTGCTCAAATTCTGGGGAGGTGGGGGGTGTGCATTGGATTTGCAAAGCACTAGTGTGAAAGCAGTCTGATTTGTCAAGAATGATTCCATCCTATGGGCTGAATCCTGCATTCTTCTCTCAGGTTGTTACTCAGATGAAAGCCTGACTTATTCCAGTGGGCCATGGCACAGGACCAAGTTACACTACTCCATTTCCACCTCTTCCCTCCCCAGGTTGCTGCAGAGAGCAGTCAAGCTGTGTGGTACACATGAAGCATGGGAGACTGCCCGAATAGCATTACTGTGATCTGGGCCCCAGCCTATCTGGTGGGCTCTGCGCGCATTTCAGGGCATCCAGTGCTTTCTACACACATCAGAGAGATAATGCATAGCAGGAGTTGGTTCTCTTTGATCATGCTCTTGCAAGTAAAACCCAAACATATTACTCATATGAAACACCTTAACCTGATCTCTGGTACAGGTTGAACCTCTCTAGTCCAGAACTCTCTGGTCCGGCAACATCCGTGGTCTGGAATAATTTTAGTTAGCCGGATGTCCACTTCTCATGGGTGTGGCCAAGTTTCCCATGGTCCCAAAAAGTTTGTTTACCGCAACCAGTCCTGGCTGTCAGTGTTGTGCGCTATTATTTAGCTCTAATTTTCCCCCTAAATGTCTCCTAAGAGCCCAGTAAGCAGTGGATGTGTTGGTAATGCTGCTAGATCAGTGTTTCTCAACCAGTGGTACGAGTACCCTTACAAGTCTTGGGGGTACATCAACACAACTGAAATTTGGAGAAAACTGAATTTTTGTTTTAAGTTTTACAGCGCTTTATTATTTTTTGAACTTTTTACACCCAAAAATGTCATCGCCCACCTGGCTATGATTAAGTTGTTTAAACAAATGTGTTGCAATGGTAGAAAAAAAAAATTGTGTGTCTGAAAATTGTAGGTACTGGGGGTACTTGGAATTTTTTTTTAAAGGGGGTACTTATCTTTTTTTTTTTAAAGGGGTACTTTATAAAAAAAAGGCTGAGAAACACTGTGCTAGACAATACTGACCTCCCAGGGTTCAGCAAATTCTCTGGTTCAGCACCGGTCAGGTCCCAAGGATGTCAGACTGGAAAGGTTCAACCTGTATTTTTTTAAATATATTTTAACTCGAATTGACATGCAGGTCAAGGTTTGGGATTTAAGTGAACGCTAAATACATCAACGTAGACCCTACTAAGGGCTTATGCCACTGGATTGTAAAAGGAAGAAGGCTTTCAGCCAGAACTGACCAATAAATCCCGTAACAAGGATGCGTATGGAGCTTCCCTTTGCCACTACCATTCTCCCTACTTTTAATTAATCTCTGGAAAAACAATCAGTTTAATGGTTTCCATTTTTAAAAAAATCTGCTTTAATTTGTGTAATGTCTCCAATCTCCTGTGCCAGCACTCTCGTAAACTTCAGACTTCACTGGTTTATTGTCTTGGCAGGGAAGCACTTGGAACAAGAGGCAGACTGCTGTGTAGTCATGACTCTAGCAACACAGAAAGCACGATTTAACATGATCCTGGGACTGTGCTGCTGGAACCGCCTATGGCAAATCTTAGGCAAGCCATGTAGAGGTGTAGCCAGTCTGTTATGGGAGTTGTTGAATCAGCTGATGTTTGGTTAGTCAGAGCTCCTAGAGATGAATGTTACACAAGAGCTGGCTGAGGTTCAGAACACTTGAGAAGAACCAGGCCAGGAAGAGGATGTTTGAAAGGGGTAGAACATTTTTCTGAGTAATTAATAGGGACTACATGAGTGGAATTCAGCCTTCGTGGGACACTGATCATGGAATGCGGCTTCTAGTTCTCTGCGCTGTGCTAATTTGCTGCTGCTGTGAGCAGCACGAGGGCTGCTTCTCCTGTTCTGTCAACAGGAGTGTGCAGTTGGCTACAGTAGGAGCAAAAGCAGGGCAACAGTCACATTGTGGGCAGCGACTCTGCACTCTGATTGTTGGCTTTAGGTAGAGGAAAGGCTGCGGGGGGAGGGGGAGATAAGCTGCTGAGAGCAAAGTCAGGAAACAGCCTGGCTTGTGAGAGCTGCAGTGAGTTGCTGAATAGTGCTATGCTCTGGTCTCTTTCTGCACCCACTCCCCCTTGCAAACATCAGCCACTGCACCTCCAGTGTCTCCTCCTTACCCACATGTCTCCAGGACACAGGTGCTGGAAGTAAGGAGGTGTAGGGGGGGCTTATATACACCGTTTCCAGTTGGGTGCAAGAGCTCTCAGCACCCCCACTCTACAAATTGTTCCAGCCCCCTGCTCCGGAATTCCTATTAGGCTACTGCTTATCAGCAGTGAAAGTAACATACATTTCTTACAGGTATTGTCCTATCACAACCCACCCCCTCCCTTGGGGCTCAGAGTAGAGAATTGGGGTATGTGGGGGAGTGCAGGATTTTTGTGTATGAGGACTCAGTGCAGAGGGTTGGGGTGTGAGTGGGGTGCAGGGCTCAGGGCAGTTGGGATGTGGGGAGGTGCAGGGCCCAGGGCAAGGTCTGGGTATGGGGACTCATGGCAGGAGGCTGGAGGTGTGTGGGGTGGGGTGGGGTGTAGGAGTCAGGGGCTGGGTGTGTGTGGGTGGGGTGCAGGAGTTGGGGAAGGGGGCTGGGGGTGCAAGAGTCAGGGTAGGTGCTGGGGTGTGTGGGGTGGGTTGGAGGGGTCAGGGCAGGGGCTGAGGGTGTGTGGGGTGGGATGCAGGGGGTAAGGGCAGGGGCTGGCTGTGTGTGGGGTGGGGTGCAGGAGTCAGAGCAGGGGCTGGAGGTGTGTGGGGGGTGTGTGAAGGAGTCAGGTCAGGGGCTGGGGGTGCAGTGAGTCAGGAAGGGGCTGGGGGTGTGTGGGATGGGGTGAAGGAATCAGGGCAGGGGCTGGGGGGGTGCAGGAGTCAGGATGGGGCTGGGGGTGTGTGGGATGGGGTGAAGGAGTCAGGGCAGGGGCTGAGGTGTGTGGGGTGTGGGGTGAAGGAGTCAGGGCAGGGACTGGGGTGTGGGGTGGGGTGCAGGAGTCAGGGCAGGGGCTGGGTGTGTGGGGTGAGGTGCAGGAGTCAGGGCTGGGGTGTGGGGTGCAGGAGTCAGGGCAGGGCTGGGCGTGTGTGGGGTGAGGTGCAGGAGTCAGGGCTGGGGGTGTGGGGTGCAGGAGTCAGGGCAGGGTGTGTGGGGTGAGGTGCAGGAGTAAGGGCTGGGGTGTGGGGTGCAGGAGTCAGGGCAGGGGCTGGGTGTGTGTGGGGTGGGGTGCAGCAGTCAGGGCTGGGGTGTGGAGTGCAGGAGTCAGGGCAGGGTGTGTGTGGGTGAGGTGCAGGAGTAAGGGCTGGGGGTGTGGTGCAGGAGTCAGGGCAGGGGCTGGGAGTGTGTGGGTGGGGTGCAGCAGTCAGGGCTGGGGTGTGGGTGCAGGAGTCAGGGCTGGGGTGTGTGGGGTGGGGTGCAGCAGTCAGGGCTGGGGTGTGGGGTGCAGGAGTCAGGGCAGGGGTGTGTGGGGTGGGGTGCAGGAGGCAGGGCAGGGGCTGGGGGTGTGTGGGTGGGGTGCAGCGGTCAGGGCTGGGGTGTGTGGGATGGGGTGGGGTGGGGTGGGGTGCAGGAGGCAGGGCAAGGGGCTGGGAGCGTGTGGGTGGGGTGCAGCGGTCAGGGCTGGGGGTGTGGGGTGCAGGAGTCAGGACGGGGCTGGCAGTGCGGGGTGGCATGCGGGATGGGAAGCTGGAGGCTTGGGCAGCCCCCGTCGCTGAGCATGGCCTGCGCTGCTCCTGTTCCGAGCCAAATGGGAGCCGAGGGGGCTTTGCTCATGGGCAGGGAAAAGAGCTAAGGGTGAGCCGACTGCTGCAGCACCCCTGGGATCCCAGTCCAGAGCCCGGGCTCTCAGCCATGGGCCCCGCACTCCTGGGGTCGCTCCTGCCGCTGGCCCCGTGCTGGGGTCCCACCTGCCGGTGGTGCTGGGCTGCGTGCCAGAATCCCAGCTGTCCTCCTCAACTTGGGGTAGGAGAAAGGCCCCGGCCCCAGCTGGCCACTTTCTTACCGGTGCACCGCACCTGGGTGCACCAGCTTATTGCCCCTTTGATGCTTATTCTTGGGATGTTTTCCCCGGACCTGCACGCCAAGCCGCCTTTGCCGCCAGAAACTCGCTGCTGCCAGGAGGCCGGGGCCAGAGCCGGGGAGGGAGAAGGTCTCTTACACACAAGCTACGCAATGGGACTCCCAGGATGCATGCATGCCTTTCTGAGGAGCCCAGGGCTATTAGAGGCTCCCCCCCCACCCCACGCTCCACACAGGAGGAAGACCCATGTTCCGGGCTCCATGCAGACTGGAATCCCCCAGTGCCTAGAAGCCGAAGGAGCCGCCTACATGCCACTCTGGGAAATACCTGCCCAGGCAGAGTCAGGAGTGGCTCCGGCTGCTCTCCTCCTCCCCAGCCGCCTTCCTTCCACAGGGAGAAAGCAAGAGCAGCACCTGCCTCATCCTGCTCCTGCTCCCTCCTTCCCCACTTGCAAAGAAAACTGCTTAAAGGAGCAGCTGGCCTGAGCCACCTGTAAACTCAGTTTTCCTCCAGAAGAAGCCAGCTGCCCTCAACACCCTGCCCCCTGGTTCTCCTCTCCCACCCCATCATCCCTGGCCCCTGCTCCATGCGCCTATCCCCTGAGCGAGGGAGTTTTCCAAGCACTGCTGAACACCTGCGTCTGCCACCAGCCTGGAATGACCCAGGTGCTTTCGCCATGCGCTATTACTAGTATTACTTAGGTTATTTTATTTGCCTTTGTGTTACAATTGTCCCTCAGCCCCTTAGCGAAGGAATCAGGGTGCAAGTATTACCAGGGCTATGCAGACAACATGCTCAAAAGACAGTCCCCAGATGTAGCTATTTTCCTTTACAGCTAGATGTTCGTTACATAAGATACAATGCAGCTTCTGAACCGTGACAAGGATACTCTGTCATGAAGGGGTAAAAAAAATTATGTAACTGTTGAAAAAACACCCCCCTCCTGTTTCATACAAGCAAGCTGTAATTGAACCCGCTGGGACCAATAAAGGCTTGAACAGGACGATATGAACAAGGGTAGTTGTTATTCTAATATTAATTGCTTTCTTTCCTTTGCAGCAGCATCTGCAGTGCCCCTTGGCTGAGCCATTCTTGGGACCCATCCTGCAAGATGCGGCGTATCCACCGGGCGGTTTTCTGTTCTCAGAAAACAAAACTTACACCAGCGCCTTTCTGTTTACCATTGTGGTGGAGTAACTCAGGCCGAGGAACACTGCAGTGCAAAGTCGAAAGCAGCTCAGCCTGTGACTAATCAAATATCCGACAAGGTGCTCCTCTGTCATTCTCCCTTTATGTCTCTCTCAGCTCTTACCAAAATGAAAGATGAGAATCTAGCCTAATTTCCCCGACGTGGAATGTGCCCCAAAGGCATTCTGGCAAGGCCTCCCTCAGAATTTCGCCATCCCTAATGACATCATGGTCAGATTTTTCCACTCTGTCATGTTTCAATTCCATGACAACACTTTGAGGCTGAGGATGAAGATTTTTTTCCAGGAAGCAGAAAGCATTTTCAGCAATGCTTGCTGCCCAGGGAGGTTTTCTGACCTGGTGCTGTATGTTCCAGGGATGACTTTGCTTAGAGCATTGTGGCACAACATAGGTTTGGGAGAAAAGGTAAACAGGCTACATCGGAAAGCCTTTTTTCTTGGAACAATTCCCTCCAGATTCTGAACCAGGACTGTGGAACAACCAGTTAAGGGACTGACACCAAAAAATCCATACCAGGTTTTACCTGGAGCCTAGGACATGCTGGTAGGGAACTTTAGGAGCTTCACCAGCATACAGATGTCTTCAGTGATGCCCTGACTGTGTGTATAGTGCTTCACTAATATGCCTAAGGGCTTTGCCCAGGGCACCCAGAACCTATGGGGTTATCATGAGATCTGACCTGGCTTGAAGAAAGCCCTCATTTTCAAAAATGGCCCCTAATTCAGTATAGTCCTTAATGTGGAAGGAACTGGTCCCATTCCTGTTGGAAAGGAGCGATCCTGTTCCCAGAGAAGCTGTTAGGAGCTTTGATCATGACTTTCATGGGAGTGGGATCCTGCTGCCACCCTTATTTGTGTGCATGTTTCTGTTTTATTGTTTTGACTCAAGTAAAAACCAAGAGAAGAAGCTCCTGTCTGGGGCAGTCCCATGCCAGCCAATGGCTGTCTTTCACATTTGAAGAAATGCTCTAAAAACAAGCATTTTTTTGTACTGAAATGTGCAATTTTCAAGACCGCTGTTTTTTCAAAAGCACAACCAGTGCCCTACAGTGGCAGCTTTAGACCTGTCAGGCCACCCCATCCCAGGCAGCACTGAGACAGACACGTTGCACGGAAACCCAAGGATTCCTGGCTGTCTCAAATATGCAGGAAAAGCAAACCCACTGCTACACCCTCTGGGGCCTGTGGCTGCACCTGCTTCCTGCTGACTAGCACCTGCAGAATCACCAACAAGAAACAGGGACGCGCATGGGCTGTTACTGCGGCAAGCTCCAGCTGGCAAGTTCCTTGTGCCTCCTTCCTGTGCACACATGTCCAGAGGCAAATCACAATCTGGCCCTAAAACAAAGCGGGGCCGGGGAAAGAAGGCTAATTTAAGTCTATATGTATTTTTGTGTCACGTGCATCACTGCGGTATCTGAGCACCTTGCAGTAGCAGATTAAGCAACATAACTAACATCTGTTGTGTGTTTGTTTTCTCATTCTCTCTCCAGGGGAAGACATGTCGGGAGTGTCTTGTTTTGGTGGGGGGCTCTTTTTGTTGTTGTTAAATAAAGGCACCTATTGCGATGTGTTTATATTAAAGAAGGGAAGGTCAAAGAAATGTGCCCAGCATGTGGTGCAGAAAGTGGTGAGGTTTGTGGTGGTCCTTTGTTCTTGGGGAGTTCACTCTGGGTATGTCTACACTGCAGTGTTTTTCCAGAAAAACAGTTATTCCCGGAATAACTGCACTTACATCCACCCTGCCATTGCGTTCTTTTGACAGAAAGTTGAAAGAACGGAGGGGGTTTTCCGACAGCGGTAAACCTCTTTCGACGAGGAAGACAACTTTTTCTGGAAAAGCTTCTTCAGAAAAAGCGTGTGGGGACGCAGAAGAGGGAGTTCTTTTGAAAGAAGAGGCCTCCAGAAAATAAAACAGGTGCCCTGGTTGCCATTCCGTCCATAGTAATCACAACTTAAATGTGAGATAGCATCCCCATTGATTGGACGCTATCTTTTGAAAAAGCACATTGCTTTTTCATTGCACTTTTGCTGTGTGGACGCTCTTCTGAAAAAAGTTAAATGTGAGATCTCTTCTGGAAAAGTTAAATGTGAGATCTCTTCTGGAAAAGCTTCTTCCAAAAAAAGTCTGCAGTCTAGACATAGCCTCTCTGGTCTTGGATTCTCTGCCACCTTTTGCTGTGGCCTAATCAAATCTTGACCACCCCTTGCAAGCGTTTGTCTAACCTGTTTTTAAAACCTTCCAATGCTGGGGATTCCACAACTTCTCTTGGAAGTCTATTTCAGAGCTTAACTAGCTGCATAGTTTAAAAGTTCTTCCTCACATCTAACCTAAATCTCCCTTCTTGCAAATTAAGCCCATTCCTACTTGTCCTACTTTCAGGAGACACGGAGAACAACTGATCCCCATCCTCTTTATAACAGCCCTTAACATATCTGAAATCCAATCTCTTTCCAAGTAGTGACTGACACCATGTTGGCTGACTTGATTCCCAAGTCCTCTTTGTTCTCCTTTTTTAAGATAGATACAGGTTGAATCTCTCTATTCTGGCACACTCAGGGCCTGACTGGTGCTGAACCAGAGAATTCGCCAGATCACTGTAGGTCCATATTGTCTAGTAGCATCATTGCCATTTCCACAGCTTACTGGACCCTTAGAAGACATTTAGGGGTAAATTAGAGCTAAGTGACAGCACAGAACACTGTGATCCAGGACTGGTGGCTGGAAACAAACTTTATGGGACCACGGGAAAATTGGCCACACCCATGATAAGTGGACATCCGGCTAACTAAAGTCAGGCCGGACCATGGATGTTGCCAGACCAAAGAGGGCCAGATTAGAGAGGTTCAACCTGTACTCAGGAAGTGCCATTTCAGATTTTGGTAGGGTGGGGGGTAGCATTAACCATGATTTCATTCCAGCTCTGGCCCCTGCCATGTGGCCCCTCCCTGGCTGCCACCACATGGCCGCAGCTCCTGCTGCCACCATGTGGCCCCAGCTCTGGGTGCCAGTTCTGGCCCCAATTATGTGGCCCCAGCTCCAGCCCCAAGCCACAGCTCTGGCCTCCTTTAGCTACCAGAGGCAGGAGATAGTATCCTGCTATAGCAGGAAATTGAGGGGGGGCTGCAGCCTCCCCTAACCCTCCCAAATGGCACCCATGCCTGTACTATGCTTCCCCTTCTCCAATTTTCTGGGTCTTCGCCCGTTCTCCATGAGTTCTCAAAGATAATTCTCAATGATTCCAAGATTGATTCCAGGATACTTCCGTAAGTATCCTGGAAGGAACATCATCAGACCCGCCCAACGTGAATACATCCAACATCTGAATATTTATAACCTGTTCTCTCCTCCTTTGGGGAAAGTTCTGTCTGCTACATGGGAATCTTGTCTCTTATGGCTGCAAAGAGCAGCACCATGGTAAGCTACTGTTGCCCAGGCTGACAGGGAGTTACAATTCAGAGGGCTAATATCCAGAGGCCTGGTCCTGAAGTCCTGACTCAGTTTTTACTTGGACAAATTCTCACTGAAGCCAAGTAGGGGGGAGAAGTTACTGGGTAAAAATGAAAACCTCAGTATTTTGACCCCTGGATTTTATTTTCCTCTCTGGATGTTGGGCTTGGTACGGGTGAGGTGCTGACAATCCACAGTTACTATTACAGATACTCAGACCCTCATGGGAACACTCCCAATATCTCCTCCACTTTTCTCCTGCTATAACATCATCCCTTTATATCAGTGGTTCTCAACCTTTTTTATACCAGGAACCGGCAAACCCATTCACAAACTTTCAGCGTACTGGCAACATTTATTTGCATATTCATTATGCAAGTAATAAATATGCAAATAGAAAAGTTTCCAGTTCACCAAAATATGTACCCCGGCCCCAGGCCCCTTATACATTCCAACCCTGACTCCTGCACCCCTCCCTATATTTTGTTATTCGGCTCTGGCCGCCAGAGCAGCCACCCACTGAGCGGAACAAGCTTCAGACCCCTGCCATGCAGCTGTGGCAGGTCCTGGCCCACCCGCCAGAGCAGGCCTCAGCCCCCCAGCCACATGGCCACAGAAGGTCCCAGCCTCCCCACCACGTGGCAGGTCCCAGCCCCACCTCCAGAGCAGGCTCCAGCTTCCCCCCTTCCCCCGCTCCCGGGTCACAGCAGGCCCAGGCACCAGAGCAGGAGAAGGCCCTGGCTGTCCACAATGCCACCTCACCCGTTCTCCATGTGGTCTCTCCAGCTGGGCCATGTAGTGGCTGCTTGAGCTGGAATCAGGGCCATAGTAAAGCTGCCTCAGTAGGGACAGACTCACCATGGGCCCAGCTACAGCTGTAGCACACCTGGCTGCCCCACTCACCCTGCTACTACATGGTGAAGTGGGTGGGAAGGGAATTTCCTTATGAGGAACCTCCCAGTGGTCAGGGCTAATCAAAAGCTGGGGGCATGGCCTGGCCGTGTGCAGTGGCCCAGCAGGCAGGGGTTTGTGGACCGGGCCGTTGGGAGCCACTGCTTTATACCATGTGGGAGGGGGAAGGAACAATACTGGCTCCCAGCAATGGTCTTATGACATACACATTGTGTTATCAAATGAGATTGGCTTGCACCATTACATTGTCTCCCTCTGCGTGCAGTATTGTGGGTACCTTGCGGAAAGCCAGCTTGCTGGCTTTCATGCATGACATTCTCATGAATTCTGCTTAGAGACCTTATGCCCAAAATACATTTTTCAGTAGAAGCATCTTTTTTTTTACCTTGGTATCTCTTCCCCTGTCACTCTCTTATAAAAGATTCACATGTATTACCATCAAACATAATTACAGGTTTCAGATGCTTTTCCATTTGCTCTTCGGGCAGGAATGTTTGAGTTGTTTCTGACTTCATTAGGACAAAGAAAAAAAAAAGCCTGCCTCAATGTCTGGAAAAAGCTGTGCCTTCATGAAACAGCCACCGACCCATAGAACCAACCCAGTCAAATTGCACAGTGCAATCTTGGTTTGAGAGTCAAAAACAAAATTCACCACAAGAAGAATGTTTAATCTTTGCGTCTGCAAGCGATTGTCCTGTGAAGAGGCCTTTGTCATCATGAAATAAAAAACAGTATTCAAATCTGACTGCAGTGGAGTTCTCTTAAGAAGAAAGGCTCTTGCTGTATTGCGGGTCTTGTTTATCTCTCTCTCTCTCTCTATATATGCACCTAAGCTGACTCTTTGTTAGGCATTAACACTTTCTAATTGATCCCGGTGAAACGCTTCAAGAACCCAAAAATGTTCTAAATCACGGCCAAGCATCAGATACCGACTCTTGCCTAAGGCAGTGTCAGTGTCAAAGAAACCCTTTTTCTATTCATATGAAAGGTCAAGCAAAGTCACTCTTCAAACCATGTAAGGTCTCTGTGTCGCTCTTACTCTGCTATTTGTTAGCCATTCGGCTTGCCATTTTCTCTTCACTATCCATGTTACCGAAGTAAAAAACATGTCAGTACTCCCCATTCATGAACCACACTGGAAGTAGGATCACAGTATTTCTTAGGTCATCCCTATACTGTTTGTGCAGATTCCAGCCGTGCGTGTACCTGCAGCAATGCAGACGGGCAAAGCTATGGGTTCTGTGATGGACACCACGTTGGCCAACACTCTGGGGACTGAAATGGGGACCTCCAGAGCTAAAAGCATAAGGTGCCCTTGCTTGAGCTAAACCACTGTTGCTCAGGGCTCAGATAGCTCAGATCTGCTGTGATCTGGCACAGCCGGGAGACCTGTAACATGCTCACTGGGGAGTTATGCAGCTAAGCTCTACCAGGGCCAACAGGAGCTTTGCCTGTCAACACTAAGGCTTGCACTGAGGCAGTCACTGTTAAGGCTAGCTGTAATCAGGGCAAATCCCCAGTGGAAATACAAAAATGACTTTCCATAAAAAAGCTGAGGAGGGCCCTGGGTAAATCAGCCCTTGCCTTAATTCCTAAAGCAAGTCACAGCCGTACTTAAGGAACTCATCACGCCCATCTCTAGCCAATATACACCTTGTCCATGGCTGTAGTTCTGCTTACTGAGCACAGTCCATTACTTACATACTGGCTTCTGTTGTGCTCTGATTAGACACGTTATATAGACTTGGTTATGTACATTCACATTCAGCAGAACCTACCTAATTGCATTCAGCTGCCACGTTCTGCACCTTTTATTTCTTTCTCTTTTGTCATGGCAAGGAAAGGTTCTGGAGTGGCAGTCCTGGAGGACAAAGCCCTTTACTTAGCCCCAGAACAGGTACAGCAAGCCCACCGGAAAATGTGTCACACAAACCTGTGGCTTTCACCCCACAGTCCTAACGTGAGGAACCTCTCTCGGGGCATAAAGGTTAGTTCCTTCCTCTGACCATTGAGTTCTTGGCCTTGGTGCTAAGACTGCCAATGCAGGCGGTTAATTTCTGTAAAGTGTGTGGTGCAGATGCCCATCCTGGGAAACCACCAGCTCATTTTAAACATGCTACTGAATCATCAACAGATGACGACAACTTTCAGCCACTGCACATCTGGGTGCAACTGGAACCAATGACTTAGATCACACCGATTTCCTGAGCTACCCAGGGCTCACTTCCCCGCATAAACAGCTCTTCAGAGGACTACCTCTCACCAGGCTTTTAATGATCCAGTACCAATGTAAAAAGAGTGTGTAGAGTATTTCTAGGGAGTTCAGGATGGAAATACCCTTCTTTTGACCACAAGCAAGGTGCCTCACTACACACTGCTGGGTTCAATTCTGCATCTGGCCTTTTATTTTATTAAAAACATTTGCAATGTTGTTGCAGTGTTTTTAATGAACGGACGATGCAACAAAGTCTCCCAGTCTTGATTCTTGCCTCAGCCCTCAATTCCCCGTTGCCTCTTGGGTGCCAGACTCAAGGTCTTCATGACCCAGTGACTGTCCCTAATGTTGAGCTCTTGACACCACTCCTGCATGAACCGGCATTCATTGCCTCCATCCCGAAGGGTGAGGCATTCTCTGACCTGAGCAAACCCCAGCCCAGGAGTGGGCAGTAATTTTTTATGGGGGCAACTCCAAGATTTTGGAAAGTGGCCAAGGGCTGCACTGTTCTATGGAGACAGGTGGAGTCTGAAATGGAGGTTGGATGCAGAAGGGAGCTTGGGTAGGGGACAGAGAGGGAGTTTGGGTGAAGGGGGTGGTTATGACCTGGGGCAGAAGATTGGGGAGGCAAGATCTGGGAGGGGCATGAGTGCAGGAGAGGCCAATGGGAGCTGTGATGATTGTGCTGGGAGTGGGGGCAATGCACAAAGTCTCCCCCCTACCCCACTCCAAGCACCCAGTGCAGCAATTTGAGGGAGACTGCTACTACCCTGGGCCCCTTTGAATTGCTGCCGGAGCACCGCTCTGCATAGCTCTGATGAGGGAGGTGCTGTGGTCTGGGCAGCATTAAGGGCTGACTGCCCCCAGCCCCCCTTCTGCCCAAAGCCCTGCCCCTTCCACAGGTGCACAGCTGGCCTCACACACCCCCAGCTCTAGGGCTCGCAGTAGCTGGCCGTTTGTGAGCAGTCTAGGAGTGGAGACAACTGCAAAGCAGTGTAAAGGGCATCCCAGGTTAGCGAGTAGCTGTGTCACCACTGCTCTCTAATCTAGATTGCATCAGTGGTTGAAATACATTCAAATTGTTTAGAAAACAAATGCAACCCCACTTACAGAGTTTGCCTTAATTAATTCTGCAAATTCATCACACAGTCAAATACAGTCATTTCATCTCCTTCCTTAGTGAAATGGAGCCAAATAAACTCAGTTTTCACTTAGTCCTTATTTAGGCAAAAATTCCATTGACTCAGTACGAGGTATAAACTTGCCAGTACATGGCTGAGTGATTTCACGAGAGTGCGTAGGCGTAAGGATTGGGTGACACTGAGTAAGGACTGCAGGGGTTGGCCACGAGTTCTTAATAAAGACATTTTAAAATATTTGCGGATAAAGTGTGAGCAATACTAGTAAAAGGCTTGAAGCTTTGAACGTTACATTGCATCAGGAAGCAGCCGCTTTTTCCCCTAAACCCTTATGATTAAAACCATGTCACCACCTTTTCCTCTTATGGTTTTCAGCCGTTCAGACTACCAGATGGCAGCTATTCTTGGTAAGGATACAGCACTTCCTGTTCTCATCATTATCGAGTTTGTCTTGGAAAAAAACAAATAAACAGAATCAATCAAAAGCTGCGGCATATACTCCAGTACATCCATCAAAGCACATATTGTTATAAGCTGTAGTATCCAAACAATGAAAGCGACTAAAGGGATTAAAACTCATTGATGTCCATTAGAGCAGGGCAGACAAATAATGTTTCTGATGAGTATCAACTGTTTTCCTCTTATGAATGAGCCAGGTACAAATTATATTTTTAACTTTCTTATTCAAAAATATGTGTGGGATGTTTTCAGCGACTAGTTCTTGATCGCTAGCTTGTTAACAAGCAATTTGTTACAAGCTTTTGATGTGAAATCCTGTTCTCAACAAAATCAATGGCAAAACATCTACTGACTTCAAAGGGGCAAAGATTTCACATGACGGCCCCTAAATTCAAGCTGTTTTGGTTGGACCTAAGTCACTTTAGATGTTTCTGCTCTCATGGTCGGAGAAGTGTAAATCAGAATCGCTTTGTGGATACAAATACTTGCAATTAAAATTTTTAAATTCAAGTTTAAAATTACCTGTTTTGGTGACTATTACGATCATATTCAATTTGTTTGCAAGAATATTCAGGTCAAGTGAACACCCATGAGTATGAATATGCTTTAAGCAAAACATTCAAAGAAATATTCTGAGGATCCCTCCCCTCTCCTCCAATATTCAATCTTTCTTTTTTTTTTTTTTTAAAACTGCTACTACAGGTATGGGATTTCAGATGTTAAAAATAATATGCATGCCAGAGCTATTGGGAACGAGACGTAACAAGTGCATTCCTGACTGAATAATCTACATGCAAATGTAGGAGCATGTACCCAGCTATATATAGATCCTAATTATGCACAGAGAGAAAGTTTTGCATTAGTTGAATGATTTCAGGCAGTTAGATTAATTCCCAAACAAAAATCTTGAGCAGAAATAAAGAGAGCAAATGGGTTTTGGAGAAGTTCAGAGAATAAAGTTAGTAGAATGCTCTAGTTTTTTAAAGGAAATAATTAGAAAGCCGGCACCACATTCACGAGCTGCCCTGAACACAGGGCAAGACTGTAACCCCTATCTTCCCACTGGTCCTCAGGGGAATAGTCCCACTGATATCAGTGGAAGCACTTGTGTGAGGACCTGCTCAGCAAGGCGGGTAATGGGCTCCCAATCTCATTGGTAGCCAGTTCATTTATTCATTTATAATTATTTTTAAAAGCAGCCCAGATGAGTCCATGGTATTAAGCCCCTCTCTCATAATTTTTCAAATTTGCAACCCTCGCCTTGCTCTCCCCTTTCCTGACTCGCTTTGTTGATTTGTCATCACTTACTGTTGTCTAATTGAGGGTTCACTCTGACTCCCATTGACTGCAATAAGAGCTGGCTCAGACCTTTACACTGTAAGCTCCTTGGAGCAAGGCCCTGCCATTGAAATACCTTATACTTTGCCAACAACAGCCCCGAAGTGGGCGAGAGTACTTGGTAACAAAAGTGACAACAGGAGAGCTCTCGTATAAAACTGCCCTCTGTCACGGGCAACTTCTTAAAGATTTGGTGGGGCTATTTCCTTGGCTTTTCCACAGCTGCATGGCTCTTCATTTCAGTCTTCATTAGTTCAAGTTACAAGCTGTTGATTAGCAATACGCTCATAGTAGCCCAGAAAGACTTAGGGCCAACCTCATTCTTAGTAAATTCAGACGTATTTTAACAGCATTGCGAAGGTAAAAGATCCTAATGAAAACCAGGTGAGTCTAACATGGGAAAAGGACTATGCAGGCAGTATTTTGCCCTAAACAAGCCAGATCGTGGGAGAGAAATAAAGGAGAATTTTAGTCTGAAGGTCAGTTATTGACAGAAATACCAAACTCCCCATTTCTAGGTGGTGATTTATCATCACAATTTAGCATAACTTACTTGTATATTTCTGTTAGTCTCTAAGGTGCCACAGGGTTACACGTACAGACTCACACGGCCTTGTACTTGTAAAAAGTGGCAGTAAGGCTTTCCATCTTTTGGCTCTCTTCATCTCCCTCCCTCCTCTGCATACACAACTTTATGTTCAGTCCTAGGATGACGTGCACATAAGGAAGTGGATCCTGGCTATCTGAAGGCCCACCCTCCTGCTGCCCCTATGCCTCAGCAATTGAGACCACAAAGCACTGAAGTTGCCAGCTCCCAAACTCGTGGAGCCTGCTGCACCAGCTACTCTCAGTGTGTTTTGGGACAATGCCTTTTCCAGTAACAACTTGTCCGCAGGGATCAGGGGCCACTCCCACAAGGATACTAGCCTCCTTGACAACTGAGTAACATCGTTGTCTCATATTCAGTTTGTGATCCACTATAAATCCCAGACCCATTATTGCCTAACCACTTTGTACTTGTGCATTTGATGCTTCTCCCCCTCCTCTCCATGTGTGGTACTTAACACTTGTGCTTGTTGAATTTCATTTTGTTGATTTCCTACCAGTTCTCCACTGTCTCAAGGTCATTTTTCATTGCTATCCTCCCTTCCAAAGTGCTTACCACCCCTCCCAGCCTGGTGTCCTCCACACATTTCATAAGCACACTCTCCACTCCATTTTCCAGGTCTTTCATGAAAATGTTGCAGGGGGGAGGAAGGAGTTGTGGACTTGCCTCCATGGAGCGGGATGGATAGCATGTCCCGCTCTGTAGTAGTCCCATGTACCCCAATACAGTGGCCAGGGAATGGTATGGGCCAGGGAATACCCCAGTGGCCAGGGAATGGTATGGGCGGTGCCATCCGGGAGAGGAAGCATATCATGGATATTGTCTGGAAGGTTTTGTTTTGCCTGCTCGAGCCCCCATACTCTGGTGGGGAATAGTGTGGAAAGAGGTCTTTGTCCTCAAGTCCTCTTCCTATCTCAGTGGTGGGGAACCTATGGCCTGGGGGGCCACATCCAGTCCCCAGCTTGCCTGGATTCAGCCCAGAATTGGGGAGCCCCACCCCAGAGCCTAGGGAGCCCCACAAAATCTACTAGCCTGGGCCCCCCCGGGCTCTGGTGTGCAGGGCGAATGTGCAGAGTGTCTTCCTGCTTCTCAGTCAAGGGCCATGTCAGCGAGGGTGTTTTTTGTGTGGTCTCCACCTGATTTTTTGGTGGGTCAGTGGCCCCTGACAACTAAAAAGTTTCCCCACCCCAACTTACCTGCTGGATAAGGTGGGGAGTGGGGGTTGGGAGCAGGCAATATTGTGCTTGTGGCTCTGGTGAGACATCCCCATCCAGGGGAGGAGATCCTGGAGAGTGGGAGACCATGAGGTCAGCTGGACTAAGGAATTGGTGCTGAGCCGAGCCAAACCACCAGGTTTGTTCCGGTGCGGAATGGGACTGCGGTGCCGCGCTCAGGTGAGGAGGGGCCAGCACTGTGGAAGCTGAGGAGAGTGCTGGGATGCCGTGTGAGTGACACTGGGTGTTGGTGCATCGGCAGCATCCGAGACTGAAGCGGGGCAGCAGGATCCAAGGCAAGCGCAGCTCTTGCTGTTTGAATAGGCTGCCCTGAGCCTGAGGTTGGCTCTGGGACCACTGAGTGACTGCTGATGCTGTGGGAGGTGGGCAGCTGAAAGCCTTTTGCCTCAGCACCTTTTGAAGCAGCCACCAACTCACAGCCTGTGCTGGAGGTGCCTACAGAGTGAAAAGTGCTCAGCCGGGGGGTGGCCAGCACTGAAGAAATCAAAAGTTTGTGCTTATTGACTCTGCCTGAGGCAGTGGAGGGCTTTCCCTGAGGGCTTTGAGTTTTTTTGTTGCGTCTCTGCCCCAAGTTCTGTTCAGGGTCAGGGCCAGTCGGAAGGAGTCCTGAAGCAGTAAAAGCTTCAGACACAGCTCCCTGACCTTCTGAGGCCGCGCTTTTCATTTTGGACAGTGGGAGCATTTTGGGGGCACATGGGACTCCCCCAAGCAGCGAACATGTTGAGAGAGGCCACCTGACACAGAGAAGGCCTCTCTGCAAGAGGAACACCTCTTGAGTCCAGTTTGGCAGGTTGAAGCGAACACTTTTTTCTTTGGAACAGGAAACAACCTCACTCTCTAGCTGTAACTGAAATGAAATAACTAAGAATATACAAAGAAACTATGCTGCTGAGGACTGCTGCATTCCATCTCTGGACTGGGGTGGTAGAGAAGGAGCTGAGGTGCCAGGACCACACACATGCTATTGATACGTTGGCAGCTTGTGAGGCTGGCAGAGCCCATGCACAGACCCGGGGGAGGGGTACTGCTGTCAAAATCTCCAATCAAATGTGCTGGGATGCTCCATGGCCTGAATGGAGCACTCACGGGGACATCGAAGAAGAAGAACAACAAGAAGACGATGACTAATGTACATCAGTACAGTCACTTTCATACCAATATAACTGTCCCCACTGTACCACAAACTCTACCATCTTTTGACACTATCTCTCATGGCTTGAACAAAGACATGAACTAGATGGGCCATTATATTCAACACCCAAATGACATCAAAAGCTAAGTATTGGGACTCTTACAGCCCACTCAGTCTCATTAGCACCGGCATTACAATTGACAGGTATTTTTTTTCTCCCCCTTTCCCTTTTTCTGTCACTGGGACGGAGATTCCCCCTTTTTTCTCCACTCATCTGAGGAAGTGGGTTTTGCTCATGAAAGATTATTATTTTTATTTATATATGTATATTCATTCACATTCACATACACATACACATACACATACATGTTAGTCTCTGAGGTGCTACTGGATTACTCATTTTTTTTAAAGTTATGGACTAACACAGATACCCCCCTGAGACTTTTATGTGATCTTTTGGTGAAGAAAATCCCGTAACCTGGTACACTATCCTTCCGTTACCTTTCTAGATACAACTCCATTTCTACCAGGCACCGAGTTTTCCTTTCCAAGTCTGCCAGAAAGCTTGTTCTGCCTTCCAATTCTCCCAGTCAAACTCTGTTTAGCAGTGTACTAAAAACATGCGCAGAAAACAGTCATATAAGGTAGGGTCTTTCTGCCAGGCAGTTCATTTGGTATAGTTCAAAGCAAGCAAAACAATTAGGAGAGTAGGATTCACTCACTGCCTTATTTTTCAAGTACTGTTCAATGGACCTAAGAAAGCCAGCATAGCTGTCCAGATTCCTCGATTTAGTAAGAGGGCTCCTTGCCCACACATTTGGGTTTGGCTTCTTAATCCTGGATTAAGGCACTTCCTCCCTTTTGTTATAGTTATTAAATGCAATAGAGGCTCATAGGGACATGCCAGGCCTGTTCTCCAGCCCTAAAAAGCTCAGCCAGCCAGCCAGCCAGCCTGCTGTGCCCCTGCAGTGACAGCACATGTCCTCTCCCATAGTCCATGCAGCCCCTTTTTAGATGGCAGCACCATCATTCAGTCAGAGAAGAGATGAAAGGAGAGGTGGGAATTTTTGCCAGCTCTGTCGCTACCCATCCTGGTCTCATATGGGAGCAGTAGTGTAGCTAGGAATGGAAATTTGGGTGGGCCCTAACGATTGGGTGGACAGTCAAGGACAGTCTGCTAGCTCAGCGTCTCCCCCCGATGCCATGCCCTCTTTCTGTCCCTGATGCCCTCAGACACAGGGTTTCAGCTGCCAAGCTGGGCACAGGCTATCCTCACCTTGGACAACCACTGCCAGCAGCTCCTTCTCCGATGGGCTCAGCTCACCTCTCCTGGGGGAGCCACGGTGCCTGCTCCTCGCTCACAGGGGCCAGATGTAGTGCTGCACCTTGTTGAACCTGGCAGGGACCCAGCGCAGTGCCCTGCATGTCCACTACCCGCCCCCCTCCCATGAGAGTAGCTGCCAGTGCGGGTTCGACCATTCCCCCTCCAGCAGCGGGGGGAGAGATGCGCTGGCCACCCCTCATGGGGCTGACGTCCCAGCACAAATGGCCCACGCTGCGCTTTGCATGGGGGAGGGCCCAGGCCCTGTGCTGCACACAAGGGATGGTGTTCCTGTTGCCTCCTTTCCTATCCTTCCTCATACGCACATTAGTGGCCCAATGGTATGGCCGGGCCAGAGGGGGGTGGGTGGCAGAATAACTGGGGAACTAATATGTCTCTAGGGCATTATCCTTCCCAGCTTCAGTGTGCATGGCTGCGGCATGGCGTTGTGTCTCCTGCAGCTGGGCAGCTCCCAGAGCTAAGAGCAGTGGGGACCCTCTGGCCCGCAGCTCAAACAATGGCTCCATTCAGGATTTCAGGTGCCTGAGAAGTGCTGTGGCGGCAGCTACAACCCTGTTCAGATTCAGGTGGGCCTGGATGCTAAAGCGGATGGGCCGTGAGTCACCAAGGCCCATCTGTGGCTAGGGTTGCCAGATGGTTGAAACAAATACCGCCCCCCCCCCGCAAAAAAAAATGGGAAAAAATTCTGTTGAAGGGGGGGAAGGGGGGGGCACCAAAGTTGTTGAGCAAAAAAAAAAAAAAAAAAGACTCCAAGGACTTAAGCCAAAAAAAAAAAAAAATTAAAATAAAACAGCATTAAAACAAAACAGTCCCCTTTAAGAGTGAGTGCAGGGATAGGAACAGGGGAGTGGTTGAGCACTAAGACCCAGGGGAAAGCATTGCTTCCCCTAGGTCTTTTGGCCAGCAGCCATTTTGTGCCGGCAGCCTTGGGGAACCAGGTAAGCATGGGGACTGGGGTTGGGGGGCTGGGGGTTTTGGGGGCCAATGGGTTCGGGGGTGGGAGGCCGGGCGCTGAGTGTTTGTAGGGTTGCCAGGTGCCCAGCATTTTCGCCTCCTGACTGGGGAAAAAAATTAGAAAATACCGGACATTTTAGGTGTCCGGAATTCTCTGAATTTTTTTTTACTGGACAGGAACCAAAAATACCGGACTGTCCGGGTGAATACCAGACACCTAGCAACCCTACCTGTGGCTACATACCTGTGTGGGGGCGTGGCACTAAAGAGTCAGTTTCTCCTGTCGACCCCTCCCCCCAACCATATTCAGGGCTCCTGGGCCAGCCCATCTAGCACTGCTTACGGTCTATGGAGCGGGAGCTTTACTCTAGGACAGAGCTACTCAACTTTGGAAGCTCCAGGAGCCACAATGATACTCACAGCACATGTCGAAGGCTGCAACTTAAGTGTGGTTGCATAGACATGCAAATATATTTGCAAATAGCTTCTTTCACCCTGACGAGTATGAATACATAGATTAAGGCAAGACTACACAACACGCCCCGTTTCAGTCAGTTCTGCTGATATCAATAAAGTGCAATATTTTCCCGATTTCCACCCATATGACAGCAGTTTTAATGAGCAATGACAGTCCAGGAATTTAACTACTAAAACACATCTCAACAGAAGACTATTCTATTGACTACTTTTTTTGTTTTGGCTTCCACCTGCGGGTCCCGTGTACCCAAACTGCACTGCGGGCCGCAAACAAACGAGCCATGGGCCGCATGCGGCCTACGGGCCATGTATTGAGTAGCCCTGTTCTGGAGTGATTCCAGTCTACCCTGCCTGCCTACAACTCTCCTCTGCTCCCCACAACAAACCTTTCTTCCCCAGCCTGGTTTTGACCCCAATCTCTGGTTTTAGTCTGCCCCTTTCGTCTGGTTTCATCCCTTCCTTGTTTCCACACTGTGCTTGATTCTCATTTCCCTCCACTTCGTCTGTTTCCTCCCACATGTGCCTCTGTCCGATTTTCTTCCATTTCTGGTTCTCCCTTCCTTTCTCAGCCTAATTATCCTAAGATAATTAGCCTAAGAACCGCTAGTTCTTCTTAACCTGCTTTCTGACTTTCTGCACCCTGTTTCACTTCCTCTCTGTTTATAATACCTCCTTCACTCTGCCCAGCGACTCAGGCTGGCCTCTACCCTCACCATCCAAATACCTATTGTTAGCCTAACACAAATGTGGATCATTTCATGATCGAGCATAACTCAGCACTCTCCTAATGAAGTATGTTCTGGGAATTATTTTATAGTGCTCATTTCTTATGCTTGGTTTACTGGTATAGTAAGTATGGAGTAATAGCAGTGCCTGGCACATGCCTTTAATGTTGATGTGTCTATTTTAAAATAGAGCTTCTTTTTATTACTTTTATTAATCTTTTTCAATTTTATTTCAATTTTTTCATTTTTATATTTTGAGAGTCAAGAAAGCAATTGTTATCCAGCTGCCTAACGTGCCACATAATTGCCCTTGTTGAAGTTGACAGAATTGTTAATAAAAAGTCTGCAGTTCTCATGGTTAAAAAGATAACCTTTAAAATATTAACTGAACATAAAGTGAGGAAGTGGATGTCTTCCTGAGTTTGCAGACAGCTTGAAAAGATAACTCTGCTCCCAGTAAGGCTTCTGAGGTGGTGATTCTGAAGACTAATGAAGAGAATCAATAATATACTTCAAACGTATTTTATGCCATCATTTTAGCAGAAACATCATAAGGGCCTTTATCACTCATCGTTGGATGCTGCAGAAGCAGAGTGAGATAGGGTAGTGACCTGATGTTAAGGTTCACTGAAATGATGAATTCAAAACCCTACTCCAATTTTAGTTACCTCCTATTCTTACCCAGCATCATCGCCAATGCAGCTACCCAATACAATACACATTTCTGTTCAATGCACAAATCTGCACTACACTGAAAACTGATCGTCTGGGGGGGGGGAGGGGGGAAGCGTAAAATACATTTAACATTCAAATAAATGACAATGGACACTATGGTGATTGGTAAACCTGCTCCATTTCATGAAGGATATTGAAATTTGCTTTCATTCTGAATTGGAACACAATCTGAAAATTTTGGAATTCTCCATGAAGGAAAATTTTGGGGAGGAAAAAAATCATTTGTAATCAATTGAAACATTTCGATTTTGCCTTTATAATAATCATCCAAACATTTTAAAATCTATAATGACCCAAAATAAAGAATTAAAAATAAAAAGTCATTTCAAAACCACAAAATCAAAACATTTCATTACGAAAGCGTCAACACTGTTGGAACCTTTCACCCCAGAATTTCTAAACAACATGCCAGTCCAATTTGGCAAAGCATTTCAATTTCAATGGCAGGTTCTGACAAAATATGCTTCTGTCAAAGTTTTTCCAACCAACTCTACTCATTGGACTGGATAGCGTGTGGCGTGTGTCACATAATTCTGCATTCCTGCTTCCCAATTTAGGCCCTCTACGATGCACAGAGCATGGGTCGTCTTGTACCATTGAGCCTACCCTTACAGGCTGCGAAACTGTAAGTAGGTATTACTTACCTGCTTTCACTCATATAGTCTTCCCTGCTCTGGTGAGATGCTTTTCTTGTGCCAATCCTTTTTGCTGGCCCCTTGGCCTGTCAGTCATATCAGTTTACATTTCCTTAAATGCAGAGGAGAAAACTGAGATGATGATGATGATGTGTCAGGGGAAAGGAAAGTTTCATGCTGATAAGCACGAGACAATCAGCAGGGCTAAGCCATGTCTACATGCGGATGCTGCCACCAGTCCAGCTGAGTGGATGTCTGCATAATGGAAATTGCACCCTCTACCCCCCCACACACACCTTCCTTAAACTAGACAGAGCACAGAGTGATAGAAGAGGGCCACAAACTCCATTAAAATCCTCTGGAAGGCCCATATGCTTTATTTCCCCCCCTTCCCAGAGGCCACCGGCCCTTCCATGAGACAGCCACCAGCAGCACTAGCTCTCATGGCTGTTTTACAGCAGCATTAGCCTGGGTGCACTTTGCTTCTAAAAGAAACAGGTCCTGGGGAAGGTAGCATGCCTTCGGCAGCCAGCAGCAGGCTACAAAGCTCT
This sequence comes from Rafetus swinhoei, assembly GCA_019425775.1. NCBI lineage: Eukaryota > Metazoa > Chordata > Testudines > Trionychidae > Rafetus > Rafetus swinhoei. Next base: position 187,286,272 of record CM033440.1, read on the forward strand.
TTTGTGGAGGATGCAGGAGCAAGGCAGTAAGATCAGGAAGGTGAAGGGGAATCCTTCCCTTATAGCCCATGAGGCAATGAGCCAACAAAGTGATCTGGCCACCACATGGCCCCAGGGCTGCCAGTTACCCACCCAACTGGCAGCCCTGGGGTCCCTGTTCAAGCGCACATTGGTTAAGCCAGGCCGGAGTGTAGGCAGCACTCCAGTGCTCTGCAGTGTTTCTAACTAAGCTGAAAAGTGTTAATGCCATCAGAGTCACTAATACGAGGGCTCTCGCCAATATAACGGAATTGGGGACTGCATGAGTGGGAAACGTTTGTAGAATTTCCTCCTGCAACAAGGCGGAAGCTGCTCGAATACATACGGTGGGGTCAGCGACAGATTACTTCTTAACTTACTTGTGTCTGCATTTGGTCCTTTGTCGACTTTCCCTCTGCACAGCACCTATGGAACTGTATAGGTGATAAATATTCATGACTATAGTAAGACAAAGAAAGTTTGCTGAGTTCAGAAGAGGGCTCATTTCCTGCTACCCTCCCATCTATCTTCCACAAGATAGTATAATGACAACTGCAAGCCACTCTATGTGACAGCTCATTCATCTCTCTTTATTGATCTCCATGCGTTTTACTTCTTTGCCGTGGAAGTAGGCCAAACTGCCTACACATTTACGTTGGGTTAGTGCTGTGCCAGACTTGGGTTTCATTGAAAAAGCCTTTCATTTATCTGTGAGACCAAGACTAAACTTTCTGGTCCCCTGTCTCCAGTATCCATATCCTGAGTGTTCTCTCCAGGTTAGAATAATTATTGTTCTTAGGAAGCGTGGGTTCTCTGCTCATTTGAGGAGTGGGTTTTGCCCATGAAAGTTCATACTATATATATTTTTTTGTTAGTCTCTGAGGTGCTACAGGGATACTCTTTTTTTTAAAGTTACAGATTTACACGGCTACCCCTCTGAGACTTTCAAGGGATGGAAAAATTCTACAGAAAGTAGCTACATGGAAAATCCAGGATGAAGGCCGGCAATCGGTACCTGACTAACTCTTGCTTTTTTTAAAATTAATTCTCATATTGGCTTTTTAGTCCAGCATTCTACTGCACAGGAACAATAGGCAGAGTTTGGTGTTTTTCAGTGTGTAAGTATTTGGTCTGTATCTGACCCTGTATCTGACCCACCGCCCCTTTTTCTGTCTGTGTGTTGAATGTCACTTGAAAATGAAAAGCGAATAAAGCAATATAACTAAAACATTTACTATAATTGATATAGTTTATTAATCCAAAGGGAGAACAAGTACGTACAAGTGAAGGACCATCATAGGTGTGGTAAACAGTGGTCTTACTTGTTTAGTAAATGTTGGTCAATGTCCATTTTGCGGTATGCACACAAACAAAAGCATATTAGAAATGTCTTTAAATCAGGATTTAAGGATGTTAGTAACTCAGCCAGAGGTTGTCAGCTATATAGAAATGGGCGGGTGAGTCCAGTTTGTATCACACTTTTAACATGGTAAGCAATCCCAACATATTAGTAATTTGAAGGGTTATATTCAATGGAAGACCAGCTATTTTCTAGAGTACTTTAGGGTATAATCTGGCAAACCCTTATGTGACCATATCCCAGTTGAGAATCCCTTAAAGGAACACTGGGCTCTACTCTATTCATGACATACACACAGAGTTGGAAACAGAACAAATTCTCTTCCTGAAAGGCTGCAGTGTAACATTGCTTTATTTCACAGAATCCTGAAATCTAACACACAACATCCAAACAGAGAGAGGAAGATCTGCTACCGTAGGCACAGATATCCAACTCAACCACCGTGCTCCAGACAGCTCCTTTGCAGACTGAAGTCTGAGGACACATGCTTCCTTCAGTATCCCTTAGCTTGAAAATCAAGCCCACATGCCCTAAAGTCTCAAAAGCAGGAAAGCAAATAAAAAACTCTCCATTTTTTATTTAGTCTCATGATTTTTATGCCAATCATGATTTTGGGACTGGCAATGACGAATCAAGACAAATTAGAATTCCCCACCTAAAATTAGAACCTAGAGCTGCCATCCATTGGTTGTATATTACTTTTCATAAAACAGAGGTTCTTCGTCTAGTGTTTTGGTCCGACGACAATAGGTAGTGCACATCAGGATTTTCAAGCATTTACAAATTTGTGGCTTTCCTTCTTATTAACTTCATCCTGATTTCCAGAAATTGCTAAACCAATCTTTATGTCTTTTCAGTTATCCTTGAAAAGTAATATACTGGTTGAACCTCTTTAGTCTGGCACCCTCTGGATCTGACTGGTGCCAAACTTGCAAACAGGGGAAATGAAGCCCTATTCATATGGAGAAGTCCAAGGGCTTCAAATTTTGTTAGGTGATTTCTTGGTGAAAAAAATCACTTATTTTTTGTATCGAAAGCAACAATGGGGACTTCTAGTAAAGGAAATTTTGGTAGGAAATTTTGTTGCTGAAATAATTGGCAGCCAACAATCTGTGGGGCACTCCTTTGTATATTAGTTGAAGGAATTGATCATTGGGTTTATGCTGATCACACAAAATGATCCCTATAAGGTCTAAAGGTATACAACAGTTGAATCATGAATAGTTTTTCCAGACCCACATAAAGGTTCATAGACCCCCAAATGGGAATTGCTGAGATAGCTGTCTTTTGAGATGCCTGATTTTCCTTCTTGCACAAGATGTAAATGATTACACATGGTGCAAAGTGAGGTACTCCGCCAAATCAGAGTGGATGAGAAGTTTGGCTTAGGATGTGCACTGTTGTCATGCTAGAATTTAGCTTGAGCTCATTAGTAATAAAGTTCAATATTTTAGACATTTCTTAGCCAAGGCAAATATATTATAAAGGCGTAATTAGATTTCAGCAAACGAAATCACAAATTGAGATTAACCAAAAGAGTTTAGACAGACTCACCAAATGTCACATACCTCATGACACTCACAAATCTCCCTTGAAGGTCAAGCTGCATAATGGCTGTAATATCATGCACAGCTGCAGGAGAGCTACACAACAAAGGAAATGCTGCTAGCTCTTTTGGGTTCTTAGGAGTACAAGCAGCAGCTTCTCTGCCCCTCTGCTGCTCATACACAATGTGTCCCTACTCCCTTCCCTCCTAAAAGGGAGTGGTTTGTGTCTTCTCACAGCCTATACCTTGTTAACCATGACTGAGCCCTCCAGAATCTTCAACTGCAAGTCTAGTTCTGTCTGAAGCTCCACCACCGTCCTTCCCTCTCCCCTAATCCTCATCTTGAGCCAGCTGCTACCGGTGGGTCTCCCTCTGATGGGACCAACCTCCAAGATGATTCCCAGACATAATCCTGTACACATCTGGGGAAACTTAGGTCACCCAGAGGAGGAAAAGGAGGACTGTGAGATGCAGAAGACGCAAGTTTTCATGCTAAATTGCTTGTGATAAAAGGAACCCCTCTCCTCAGTCATTGTACACTCAAGCTGTTTTCCCTCTCCTTACCTAACCTTGCTTGTAGGGTTTCTGGCATGAGGCATCTCCTGTGAACAGTACAAACCTGCAGGGCAAGTTCTATACTCACCGATGTGGGTCCCAGAGGTTACTACTGGAAAAATGGAGAGCTTGCTCATATTGGCGGCATGATCATCCTGAAGGTGAAGACATCTAGATTTCAGACCCTTGCTGAAAATCCAATATGCTGCGCAGCAAAACAGAAGCAGCATATGACTGCATACTTATCTACATCTTTTGGTGCCTCAATAACATTGCAAATATGGCCTTCCAAGTCTCTGGCAATAAACTGATGACTGTAAGAGGAACCTTTTTTGTTATGGAAACTCCCAATACCACAAATCCATTAAGTCTAAAGGGAAACTTTACATAGGGGGGAAAAAAGCCTAGTATGGCACATTCTCTCAGAACAGACAAGGAAGCATGCAGTCTCCCTAATGGAGACAGAGAAAATGGGGAAGGTGCCAAGCTAGGTTCAGTTAATGTGCTAGAAGATTTCAGCTTAATAAAAGGGAAATCTGCCTCCTTTCAGCAGGACTGGACATTAAATGATTAATTCTGTCCAGAGCTGTTAAACCAATGCAGGAGAAAATAGCAATTTCTAACATTTCTGAATAATCTTTCCTTTCGGGGGACCTATTCATATTTTCTCCTTCCCCCGCTCTTCTGAGGACTGTTAAGGATAAAGACCCAATAAATACGGTGCCTCTAACAGCTCTGTCTGGCACATATTGATACAGAATGCTTCTGCCTCCACCTTTCTCCCTTCTGTTCTATTCTCCAAGTTGCAGCCAATGCTACCTTCCTTGTCAGTCATGCTGCATGTATCTCACTGGTCCCAGTCATTTCCTTCTGAATCCTCAGCAAGGTTAAAATTTCCTCACTCTGCATGATGCAATCTGTGCTTTCATCTTGGCTCTCTCCACACACATACACTTTTTAAAAATTAAAATGTAGCTTTAATTTTTGCATTTCACGTAGCTCCCTATAGCTGCAACAGCCTCACACCTCCATTTACTAAATATTGTAACTCCTCTCCTTCAAATCTCTGCTACAAGTTTTTAACATACCATTCCACCAATAACTACTCACCCCTTGTGTTTACTTAATCTCACATGCCTTTAATTCAGTCTTCCAACACAATGCATGCCAGCTCAATTGAATCACCACTTCACTTTTATACTAGACTGCATGCTTTGTTTATCAAGTACCCAGCACTCCGACACTGTTATGATTGAGCAAAATAAGGAACCTGAACAATTTAAATACACTAACCTTTAAAGCTTTTCTTTTATCATTTCCTCTGTCTCTTATTGTCAGTTCCATGCTGCCCCAGGACATATACCCTAGGTACCCCTCTCCCTCCAATATACCTTCTATTCCATTTAATGTTCGTTTCCCCCGGTACTATTCTATTCTCTAAATTTATCCCTGCTTTTCTCACTTCCTCCCCTCCTGATCTTCTGTCTGAAGAACCCATCTGTCTGTCTCTATAAAAGGGAACAACGGGTTGATACTGATGATACTCCTTTATGTGCAAAGAGCAAACTAGTCACCGACATCTTTTTCCTATCATTTCTCTACTACAAAGTGCCCATTCTCTTCCTCTTTCCCTCTCCCGTGCTCCTTAATCACTTGGGTTTTCCAATTCCTTCCATACTGCCCTCTTTCCACAAGCACCCCAATCTTTTCACTGCTATTCCTTTCCTGAGCTCCCAAGCTGTTCCCTCTATGCGTTCTTACCATTCTCCCCTTCCCACAACCCTGAGGCTGAAATCAATTGATAACTTAAATCCAGTAAGTGTTGCACTCTATCATAGAAAGCAAAATTCCTAGAAAAAGGAAGGGAAACTTTTCACAGGGGAAAAACCTGGAGTGTGGGACATTCTCTCAGAACAGAAGAGGAAGTATGTACTCTCCTTAATGGAGAGTGAGAAAATGGAGACAGTGCCTACGTGCTGGCCCTTACACTTCTAGACAACTAGCTAATAGCACATGCGTAGGCAGATCCCCATCCTTATATACAAAAATACTTCATTCTTTCCACACACCACCTTATGGGTACATCTACATTGCAATAAAAGACCCATGGCATAGCTGTGGCTAGCCCCCTTCAATTGACACTCATGTGACACGTTGTGGAGGTATAAAATTGCTGTGTACATATTCAGGCACAGGCTGGAGCCCACGTGCTGAGACCATGTGAGATGGTGGTTCAAGTGCTCAGGCTTCAGCCTGAACCCAATGTTTACACAGCAGTTTCACCACAGCCCAAGCCTGAGTTAGAGCTGTGCCAGCTGAGGTTCTTTCATTGCAGTGTAGCTGTACCCCTATAGGTCTCTGTACCCCACTTTCATTTGTGTTTCTGTCCTTCCCTAAAGTTCCAATTTTTCAGTTTCTGCCGCCCTCCCTCCAGTACTCAAGGTATCCTTAACTGTTTGGCCTCCTTCAGCCCAGTTCTCCCCCACATCAACAGGCAGAGGCAACATAACTCTGGCCATACTAAAGCATGCTAGGATCCTTGGCACAGCCCCATAGTTCTGCTTATTGGCCAGGAATCTCAAGTGCATGTGTAGTAGAGGTGGAGTGGAAAGGCAACATCAGTTCCTTCAGGGAAAGGAAGAACAAGAGTCTCTAATGTGTAAAGAAACCAAGCCTAAGTGATGTGGCGGTTATATTTATTTAAATGGTACCAAAATAAGTAAAATGTTGGGCACAATTGCTATACTTTAAATTCATCCCAAACTTCTTTTGAATATCCCCTTTTCATCCTGCTCAGACACATAGTAACTTCCATGAGTGGATCCAGTTTCTAAACCCAATGATATTTTCCCCCTAAGATCATTAAAAAGTCATTAAAAATTACACCTGCTCTTTACTATTTAGTGTTGTCTTAACTTACTTGTATTACAATGCCTAGACAGTTAATACATAATTACAATTCAACATTTGTCTTTCTTCAGTTGCTATTGCATTCTAGGATTAAAACAGAAATATACTGAATAAACTCCTAATTGATCATAGTCTTAAATTCTTCAATATAGCTTGTTACTGGTTATGCAGTGAAGTGTTTGATAGTTTTGCAGCTTTCGTTTTAAATACAAAATATACAAGAGGCACGAGAACTACGTAAATCACAATTTTATTTTTCAAATTCAAAAACAACAGTATCTAACATATTACATCAACAGATTTAAAATATCATGCTCTATTTAAATACTTGACTGACAACACTGTATACAAATAAAATGTTACACAAAATATGTTTAAGAAAATGTTTTGGTCTTCAATCTGAACAATAAATAGTCAGGCACTCCCATATATACACACACATACACATATACACACACACACACACACACACACACACACAAAGAATGTGTCACTACTTGAATAAATTCTTATATAAGCAACATGTGGAAATATGGCAAGAAAAGATTTCTGGAGTTTTGGTACATACATTAAACCCCATGACACATCATGCAATTTCCAAATCTCAATTTCAGAACTTGAAACTTTTAAGATGTGCACTGTTGTAAATTTATCATTAGTTTATAGAAGAAATCCAATCCATGCTTTCCTGAGTGATATGCAATTACAGACTTCAGTTATCCATATCAAATTAAGCTACCTGATGACTGTTTTTAACACCAACACAGAAAACAAGGACTGGCCAGAGCAGCCTTTTATGTAAATAGAACAACAGGAGAACTTTGATTCTGTAAAGTTTAACAAGACAGAAATCAAGATTCAAGACAGAAAACTGCCTAGTAGCAAAATGTAACATAAAAGTTATCCTCACACCCTTACATGTCCATCTCTTAAACTTTATCCCATTTGAAGTTATATTGTGATTTTAGAATGTAAAAAAAAAAAAAAAGTTACTTTATAAACAGCAGAGATTCAGTATCCTTTCTGATACAGGCAGACATTTTGCACAGCAGATCACATTTAAGTGAGCGAATACTGTTCAGGAGTAGCATGTGATAGAGGAAGAGTTACAAAATTAAAAAGCTTTCAATAATTAGGGTAATTTTTTTTTTTTTTTACTTTGTGTAAAAATTAGACTTTCCCAATTTCAAGTGCTATTTCACACAGACATGTTTTCTCAAGGAAAAAAGTCTGTGTTTACAGCTTCTACCACCACAGTTAAAGAAAGATGCACTACCAATGAAAAGTGAATAATCCATTTTTTCAACATTATGGTGACAACTAATCATGAATCAATGAAGGATTTTTAGTTATAACTTCTCAAGTCTATTTTACAATTTGTAGGTGAAATATTGAAACATCATAACTTCTAGAACAGTGGAAAGAGTAGGACTCAGTTCATGCCATACTATCAAAAGTTTGCTATTGTAGTATTATTTTTACTTTTATAAGTACTGGACAAATGTTTCTAGCTAATGATTTTAGGAGAAGTAACTTTAAAAATCACCAAGTGAAAACAAAGAGGAGTTTTAATGGTTCAGTAAAGAAACTAGACCCAACCTTGAAAAATAAATTGAAGACACTTAAGCACATTACTTTAAACATTTAACAATTTAAGTGTGGATCCTGCAAGCGTGTCCAAATCTTAATCATTTCTTGAGGTTTTCGGCTATGTACTAACATTAAGTTTGTGTAGGAGCATATGTTATTTCTGTGTTTCTCTTCAATATCAAATGTTTTGAAGCCTTTGTGTTTTTCCGGAGCAAGCCCAAGTTTCTGAAGGCACATTCCAGTATAAACATCATCAATAGGATAGAGGAGGACCTGGTCAGATGCATTGTTCAGTCTTAATGCCAGATCACCAGAGTACAGAAACCCACCGCCTCCTGCATATGGAGGATAAGAACCTTCATAAACACTTTCAGGAATGTAGTACTTTAATTTTTTTTCTCGATGAGGTCCAGCATCTTTGATCACATCACCTATAAATAAGTCTTTGGCTTTGTCTTTTGATAAACTCTTCAAGTAATCCAGGATCTGATGGGTATTCACAAAAACATCATCATCCCCTTTAAAAATAAACTGGGCATCCGGACATGTGCTGCTGACCCATTTAAGAAACAGCACCTCTTTCAGAGTCAAGTTGAAGAAAGTATCTCTGTAGTTCCAAAGAAGAATGTCTTGGTGAGTTTGACTCTCAAATTTCAACATGTCTGAAAGGTCAGGAAAATTATCTTCTGGAGGGGTCTGTCCCAACAAAAAGACCCTTACAACAGTTACATTCCCTGATTTTATTTCTTTACCCCAAGATTCCCTAATTGCTTGCCTTCTATCAAAATGCGGTATAAGTGACTTAATAGCCAGCAGCAGGAAAGGTTTATGTTTGCACTTGTTCGGTTGATCCACTAATAATGAATAATTTCTACATCTTAAATAAAACAGGAAGTCTTTAAATCTGTCTGGCAATTTTGCAAAGTCATTAACCTCTGAAGTTACTGATGGATCAGGTTCACAAGAATTCAGAACAGTAGCATTAGAAATTAAGTTTTCTTCCACAGTCATATTGGAAAGCAAGGTCAAAATGGGGTTGTACAAGAGTTCCAGCTTCTGTTGCTGTCTGTTCCAATAGGCCTTGTGAGGAGTGTGTTTCCTCCAGAATTTGCTGCTGGGTAATATAACCTGTCCTTTTGAATTCTTCTCTTGACCACCACTTTTGGAGACTTCCACAATCACATAAATAAAAAAGTTTACCATCATTAGAATTCCCAGCAGCTTTAATCTTCTGCGTCCAACACTCATTTCTCATATCTGAAAAGAAAAATTGTGATTAGATTTTATTCAGTTTTTTCAAACAGGTTTCTATTTTTATAGGAATACAAGAGATGTACAAAAATCAGCAAACCAAGAGTTTACATCTACAAACTGAAAATGCAAAATGAAATTGTTACCCTCTAATATACAAGTGCTGTCTTGCAGCTATCGGAGGTTTGTTTCCATTAGAAATAGGAAGTTTGTCAATCAAGAGAACAAACAATGATGAAAAATTTTGAATTTGAATTTCTAAAGCAGAATAGCAAGCGATATCTTTCCAAAAGATTCACGAGATAAAATTATACAATAATAAAGTTCTGAAAAACCCATTTTCCCTCAGCAGGTGGTAAACCTTCCCTTAGTAATAAGGTGAGCCTAAGGCCTCAAGTTCTGCAGAATACAGTTGGATGGGGTTGGAGTATTTTTATTTTTCTGTCTTTTTCTAATTATTTCTCCATCCCTTACAGTTGTGAAATCCTTCCAAATGTGAACTGAAGCAAAGCTCAGTTTCCGAGTCTACAGTTTGTCACTTTCCATAGCTTTCCCAAGTAGCTGCCAAGTGAAACTGAAAAGCTTGGGCAGTTTCTAAGCTGCTATTCAGGCCTGTGTAGGCAACAGCAAACCTTGTTCATAATTCTGAATTTCATTCTCTTGCTAGGAAAGAAAATGAGTTGTAGCAGAAGGTAGCACTAGAGTAATCTGTAAGAGAGAAGAACTACCAAAAAAGAATCAGACAAGAGAAGCCATATTACAGACCTTATCAATATTGTGAAGGGGAATTTTTTCCCCTCTCAAAGAGACAGAGCCTACTCCTTCCCTCTTCTGGCAGGATTCTTAAAATAATAGTCTACTATCACATAATATTGTTTCCAAGCATATACTTTCATCTATTATATAAAATTAAACACATAATTTAAGCTTTGAATGTGCTGGCCAGATATTTTATCTAATTTTCTCTACCCATTGCTACCTTCTTCTTGCCATACCTGTTAGTATGTCAAATAACACAAAACACCAATTAATAGATTACATCAGGGATTCTCAAACTTCATTGCACCATGACACTCCTTCTGCCAACAAAAATTACTACATAACCCCAGGAGCAGGGACCAAACTCTGATCCTGGCTGAGCCCCACCGCCTCAGGTGGAAGTAGAAGGGGGAAAAAACCAAAGCCTGATCCCCACAGCCCCTGGGCAGAAGAACTAAAGCCAAAGCCCAAGGGCTTCATCCTTAGCTGGGCAGCCTGTAACCTAAGCCCTGATGCTCAGGCCCGAAGCCAGACATGAGCCCCAAGCAGAGGACACGAGTCTCACCTTTGGCCCTGTGCCCCAACCAGTCTAACACCAGCCCTAGTGACTCCATTAAAATGAGGTCATGAGGTCATTTTGTAGGGCGGAAAGATGAAACTGCCCGTTTAATGAATTATATCTATCAATGTAACCTAGGGGGAGAGGCAGATATGTTGGAGGGTAGGGACAGAGTCCAGAGTGACCTAGACAAATTGGAGGATTGGGCCAAAAGAAATTTGATAAGGTTCAACAAGGACAAGTGCAGAGTCCTGCACTTGAGATGAAAGAATCCCAGCACTGCTACAGGCTGGGGACAGATTAGCTAAGCAGCAGTTCTGCAGAAGAGGACCTGGGGATTACAACAGTGGATGACAAGCTGGATATGAGTCAACAGTGTGCCCTTGTAACCAAAAAGGCTAATGGGGGGCATTAGTAGGAGCACTGCCCACAGATCTAGAAAAGTGATTATTCCCCTTTATTCAGCACTGGTGAGGCCACATCTGGAGTACTGCATCTAATTCTGTGCCCCCTTTTCCCATTACAGAAAGGATGTGGACGCATTGGAGAAAGTCCAGTAGAGGCAATGAAAATGATTAGGAGACTGGAGTACATGGCTTATGAGGCGAGACTGAGGGATTTGGAAGAGAAGAGTGAAGGGGGATTTGATAGCAGCCTTCAACCAGCTGAAGGTGGGTTCCAAAGAGAATGGAGAGAGGCTGTTCTCAGTAGTGACAGATGACAGAATGAAGAGCAATGGTCTCAAATTGCAGTGGGGGAGGTCTAGGTTGGATATAAAAAAAAAACAAAAAAAACCATTTCAATAGGAGGGTGGTGAAGCACTGGAATGGGTTACCTAGAGAGGTGGAGGAATCTCCATCCCCGGAGATTTTTAAGTCCCAGCTTGACAAAGCCCTGGCTGGGATGATGAATTTGAGTTTGGTCCTTGCTTTTAGCAGGGGATTGGACTCAATGACCTCCTGAGGTCTCTTTCAAACCTATGCAGGCCCGTACGCAGGGGGTGCAAAGGGTGTGAGTGGACCCCCCTCCATGATCTCCCGAAGCAAGCATGAGGAAGCTCAGTTAGGGGGATGGGAGAGTGCTGTGTTGTGAGGGGAAGGGCAGGTGAAGCTGGGGAAGAGCGTCAGGGCCAGGGGAACAGCACTCCCCCACCCCCACCTGTGAGGAGTGGCCCTGGCCCAGGCCCAGCCCTGCTGGTTGGAAGCCCCACCTGCACTCGGTGCTGGCCTTGCCGAGCAGATAGAGCAGCAGCAGGCAGAGGCAGCCTAGGGAGGGGGGGCCATGACGGCTGCGCTACCCGCCATGATCCTAGAAGGTAATTTCTATAAAACCTTTATTACAGTATGCATTTTTAGTATAACAAAAATCATTTTACCAATCACCATTTCCACTCAAATTTTTATTAACCTCTTATGAATGCTCACTGAATGACAATACAATCAACATTAACAAAAAAAACACCTCCCCCCCAGAAATTCCTGTGCACAGGCCTCTGGTTGGAAATTTTCTAATGAAAGTTTTCCACTGGAAACACTAATTAAACAGAACCTAAATATTCCACGAGAATGTGCTGATTCTGTTGAAAGTTTCAATATGGAACAGACAACTCCCCACCTTCCCAGCAGTTCATCCAGCAGACATTCCACACTTCACAAACTGTCCATCTGGCAAGCTCCCCAGTGAGCAGGAGGCCAGGCTGCTTAGCTTCCCAAACTGGCCAGCTTCCTACATTCCCCACCCTTCTTGCCTGGCTCTTCAGCCATCTTGCCAGGGAGCTATGTGGTTAGCTGGTCCAGAATTTTTTTTAAATGTTTTCCCCTGAAACTGAGTTTTTTCAAAACGTTTCTGTTCTGCAGACAATTTCTAATTTCTGACATTTCACTCTGAATCAAAATTAAAACCATTTAATAAATACGAATTTTTCCATGCGATAGAAATTCTAGGGCCTGCACAACTCTATTAACTACACAACTCTGATTCACCTCTACAGCCATTCCATCCTGTGCACAGATTGAAATAGGGGCCCTGTTAAAAAACAATAGTATGCCATCATACAAAGACTTTATCATAGTATCTATGCCCAAGAGGGATGAATTAAAGTTACACAGGCAACCTTAATTCTGGTATTTCTTAACTTTTAAGCGCTTGCATGTTTGTCTTTGCAATCACATTCTTTTAAGGTATTTTTTTATATTTAAATTTCCTAGGATTTTAATAAAGTAAATTGTATAAACAGATTCCATCATGTAGCACATTAACACTTCTATTGTTTATCAGGAGATCTGGAACCTCTAGGACTGCCACCCACAGACCTTTGCTAACTGAAGAGAGTAATTGATGGCAATAATAGGTTTTCATCCTTTATGGCTACTCAACTTTGGAAGCCCCAGGGGCCACAATGATATTCACAGTACATGCCGAGGGCCGCAACTTAAGTGTGGTTGCATGTACATGAAAATATAGGCAAATAGCTTTCACACTGATGGGCATGAATACAAAGATTAAGGCAAGACTACATAACACACAGGCCCCATTTAAGTCAGTTCTGCTGATATTAATAAAATGCAATATTCACCCAATTTCCACCCATATGACAGCACTTAATCAGCAATGACATTCCAGGAATTTAACTACTAAAACACATAACAGAAGACCATTATATTGACTACTTTTTTGTTTTAGCTCCAACCCGCAGGTCGCAAACGGGCCACCATAATGTTAGCATTGTAAAACAATAGATTTTCTCCTAGCCTTGTTCTTAAAAAAAGCCAAACAGTTTTGGCTGAAACTTTCCAAAAACACAATCAGTTTGAGGCAGACACAAAGCATGTAAATTTCAGCCCAACTGGTTAAAAACTGGCAACATGATAAGCAACTGAAAAAGGGTCTTATGGGAAATGTAGGTCAATCTTAATAGAAGTTAAACCTCTCTAGCCTGGCATTCTCTGGTCTGGCAACATCTGTGCTCTGGCATGATTTTAATTAATTAGATGTCCACTTAACATGGGTGTGGCCAAGTTTACCCATGGTCCCATAAAGTTTGTTACAGCCACCAGTCCTGGATCACAGGCTAGGTCTACACTTGTGGCTTCTTGCGGAAGAAATATGCAAATGAGGCTAAGCATGGAATATCGCTGAGCCTCATTTGCATACCTAATGAGCCACCATTTTTGCAGAAGAGGCTCTTGCGCCAGAAGGAGCTGTCTATACTGCTCCTTCTTGTGCAAGAACAACCCTCTTGTGCAATGCTGTTATTAAGCTAGATAATTTCATGGAGGTTAGGTCCATAAAAGGCTATTAGCCAAGGGATAAAATGGTGTCCTTGGCCTCTGTTTGTCAGAGGCTGGAGAGGGATGGCAGGAGACAAATCGCTTGATCATTGTCTTCGGTCCACGCCCTCTGGGGTACCTGGTGCTGGCCACTGTCGGCAGACAGGATACTGGGCTAGATGGACCTTTGGTCTGACCCAGTACGGCCGTTCTTATGTTCTATGTTCTTATGTTCCTGAAAATAATTAGCGTAGCAGCATTGCACAAGAGGGTTTTTCTTGCACAAGAAGGGGCAGTGTAGACAGCTCCTTCTGGCACAAGAGCCTCTTCTGCAAAAATGGTGGCTCATTAGGTATGCAAATGAGGCTCGGCGATATTCCACGCTTAGCCTCATTTGCATATTTCTCGCGCAAGAAGCCGCGAGCGTAGACATAGCCTCAGCGTTCTGTGCTGTTACTTAGCTCTAATTTACCCCTAAATGTCTTGAGAGCCCAGTAAGCAGTGAAAGTGTTAGTAATGCTTCTAGACAATACTGACCTCCCATAGTTTGGCAAATTCTCTGGTTCAGCACCCATTCAGGTCCACATGGTGCCAGACTAGAGAGGTTCAACCTGTAGTCAGCATTGCTGCCCACATTTATATTCATATCAGCCAATTTCATAAGAACTGCCAGACTGGATCAGATCAATAGCCCTTCTAGCCCAGTATCTGATCTCTGATAGCGGCTTGTACAACAGTCTGAGGGAGATTGTACAGAACAAGGCAATTTTGGAATGATCTATCTCCGTCTTCACTCCTGGTTTATAGCAATCTGAGGTTTAGTGTTGCCCCAAGCATAGTGTTGCATCCCTGACCATCTTGTCTAATATCCACTGTTTGGTCTATCCTTCATGAATTAATCTAATTTTTTTTTTTTAACTCAGTTATTCTTTTGGCCGCCGTAACAACCCGTGGCAGTAAGTTCAAGTTAACATGAATGGTGTGTGAAAAGTACTTACTCTTATTTGTAATTAATCTGGTACCTATTAATTTTGAGTGACAGCCCAAAATTAGTATTTTTAGACAGTTTTAGACAGTTTTAGTATTGTTTACCCTTTCCAACAACACTATTTTTTTCGATGCGATTCATGATTTATAGACCTCTCTCAATCACACACACAACACACAAGAGTCATCTCTTTCTAAGATGAACCCTAATCTTTTTGATCTTGCCAAGCTGTTCCATACCTTTGGTACTGTTTGTCGTCCTCAACCTTTTACAGTTTCATTATATCCTTTTTGACATCAGGTGAAGAGAAATGGACACGGTATTCAAGATATGGATACATCCTTTTCCTAATAGTTCCTAACATTCTGTTATGTCTTTTTGGCTGCTGCTTGCATTGAGCTGAAGACCTCAAAGAGCTATCCATATCCATGGTGCCGCCAAGATTTTCCTCTTGAGTAACAGCTAAGTTAGAACCCACCATGATACATAAATAGTTGAATTTACAATTTTCCAGAATGCATTACTTTGCACTTATCAACACTGAATTTCATCTGCCATTTTGCTATGGTTACACAGGGTACGTCTACTCTTAGAAATTAGGTCAAATTTATTGAGGTTGACATTTAGCATCCAATTTTATAAAGTCGAAGGTACATGTCCTCATAAGCACAGCGGACAGAGTGCGTTCCCACTACCATGGCTATCATCACTCTTACAGTGAAGCACTATGGGTTCCCATCCCATAGGTTCATGCTGCACATTGGAATTCTGGGTTAGGCTTCCAAACCTGATGGGTAAAAACATTGCCATGGGTGGTTCTGATTACATGCCATCAGCCTCCCATGATGCACTTGCTTTCAAGGAGGGAGGCAGAAAGAGAGGAAGCAACAGCAGTCATTTTGCACCCTTTTATCTCTGGTTATCTGTCAAATGCTATAGCACAGCAAGCACAGATGACACTCAGCTGCAGACTGCTGTGGCAAGAACTGTAAATACCTTGCACATTATCCTCCAGTTTGTCAGAACGTAGTCTGGACTCACCAGTGCAAAGAAAAATGGGAAGAGGCCACACATACAGATATACAGAAATGCACTGAATGGAGATATTGGCATATGCTGGCAGCAGCCAGGCATGTTGACACAGAACGCCAATGGTCCCAAGAAACAAGTACAGACAGGTGGGACCACATAGTTATGTAGCTATGGGATGATGACCAGTGGCCACAGAACTTTCACATGCCTAAAACCACTTTCATGGACTCCTGCAAATTGTTTTTCCCTGCCCTGAAGCACAGCAATACCAAAATGAGACCTGCTCTGACAGTTGAGAAACGAGTAGCAATAGCCCTGTTGAAGTCTGCATTGCCAGACAGCTACTAGTCAGTCAGAAATCAATTCAGAGTACATAAATCTATAGTGGAGGTTGCTGTGATCCAAGTAGTCAGGGCAATCGATACTCTTCTACTAGGAAGAACAGTGACTCTGGGCAATATGCAGGAAATAGTGGACAGCTTTGCCATGATGGGTTCCCTAACTGTGGTGGGGCTATATATGGAACACTCATCCCTATCTTGGCACCAGACCACCTTGCCAAAGAGTACATAAACTACAAAGGGTACTTCTAAATAGTACTGCAAACGTTGGTAGATCACAAGGGCCATTTCACAGATATCAATGTGGGAAGGTCAGGAAAGGTGTATGATGTCTCTTTAGGAACTCTGATCTCTACAGAAAGTTGCAAAACAGAAGTGTGTCTTTCCAGACTGGAAAATTACCATTGGTGATGCTAAAATTCCAATAGTTATCCTTGAAGACTCAGCCCACCCCTTGCTCCCATGACTCATGAAACCTCACACAGGCAGCCTGGACAGCCAGTGATGACACGGGTGTGGGTATGGGGCATACGTGCCCCCAAATGCCATGGGCAGGAGGGGTAAAGGGCTGGCCAGCAACTGGCAAGGCCGGAATTACTGGGTATACAGGAGAACTAGTGAGGAGGCCTGGGGCCTGCAGCAGAAGTCTGCCCCCACCTCGTACTCATGAGCTGTGGCACGGATAGGGGAGCAATGCAGCCTCAGCTTATTCTGCTCTCCTGAATCATCGCTTGAGGGAAGGGGCAGGAATGTTCCTACACTCACTGACAAGAAGCGGAGTGATGCAGCTAGGGAGCAGTTTGCGCTGGGGCCACATTGCTACACTTCCCCCACCGCTACCAGTGAGTGAGGGGAGCTGGACCCCTACTGCCAGCCCCCCAGCCCTGGTAGTACCCTGGGACACATCAATTAGGGGAAGATGTGGGGCATGGGCAGAGCAAGGGCATGAAAGAGGAGAGGCGAAGGTGGAGCAAGGGTGACAGAGGACAGGGCAGGGAGAGATGGGAGCTGGGGTGGAGGGAACTTGTCCCAGCCCTTTCTCAGGCTTGGGAGGAAGGGGGGAAAAGAGGGTAACATGGCTGGTGACTGAGTGCCTTCTCACCAGTCAACTCTGTGGACTGCAGTAAGGAGTAGTTCAATTACAGGCTAAGCAAGTGCAGAATGGTGGTAAAATGTGCCTTTGGGCATTTAAAAAGAGCACTGGTACAGATTACTGACTAGGTTTGACCTTAGTGAAAGCAATATTCTCACTGTTGTTGCTGCTTGCCATGTGATGCATAATATCTATGAAAGTAAGGGGGAAAAGTTTCTGGCGGGGCAAGAGGTAGGGGCAGATCACCTGATGGCCAATTATGAGCAGCCAGACACCAGAGCAATAAGGAGAGCCCATCAATACCTCTCTGATGCACAGTATGCCTCAAAAACCAGTTTAATAAAAGACCGGACAATGATGTGACAATTATGAGTGTTGCTCATTACCAAGCTGTTCCCATTGTACGGGTACTGCCCACCTCCACCCACAGTTGTCAGTGTGTATAAAGGTCCTTTTGTTCTGAAATCACACATTTTTATTTAGGCAACACAGTGAACACAGGCATCATTAAATAGAAAAGGAGTTGCAGGTGTGACAGGGTCTGATAACTGGAGGGGAGGAGGGACACAAGGACATGTGGCTTATTAAAATCACTGCGAGAATAACATCCTTATGCTCCATGAACCTTCCCTCAGAGTCGAGTGAAAGGTTTCCTAGGTCTTCCCCCTGCAATCTAAGACATCTGGAAGAGAAGCATATGGAACTTGGTTAGGAGGGCAGGTGGGTTTATCAATGGGGGCAAGGGCTTCTGTGCTCTAGCTACTTTACCTGCACCTCTACCCGGTGCCTCATCAGATCGGATTGCTCCCCTATGAGTGTCAACGTCTCATCCTGCGTGATATGCTCCATGTTCCCCGCATGCTTTCCTGACCTCCTGTTGTTGCGGATGACCGCCGATACCATGATTGAATTGTATCCTCTCAGTGCAGGTGGACTGCATGAGCCTGTTAAATATTTTGTCCTATGTATGTCTTTTGACTTTCTAATCTGAAAAAGCTTAACTGCTGGAGCAGAGGGAGGTACAAGCTGCATGGGGGCCGGGGTGGAGAGAAAACAAGCATACATTTTACAGAGATATACTGTAAAAAACAGTAGGTTAACTTTTTTACAGGGAATAAAGCACAAAACATGTATTAGGTACAAGGCTGAACTCTGCACTTTAAATTGAGCGCCTACTAGCAAAGTAACACATGGCAGAGTGCTGGGCAGCAGAACTCGATTTGTAGGTAGGTATAGTAAGTAACACATTACAAGGGGTCTTTTGCTTCCGCTCTGAAAACATGTAGGAAAGGGTGCTTGTAAACTAGAGCCCTCGTTGTTCACATGGTTGTGTATGCAAAGGGCGGGGGGGATAGTGGGTGTGAGGAATAGAGGCACAGATGTGCAGAGTTAGTGCTGGGTCACTTCCAACCCCCCACAGCATGCTTGCAAAGTGTAGTTGTTCTGCAGGATGATCCCTCAAGTCCATCACAAAAAGGGCAGCACACCTGGGCTCAATTTGTGAGACACAAGCAAACAGAGGTGGATTCAGTGCTATCAACTACAAAACTTTGCCCATTTCACTCAGATCAGTCACCTTGCACCATATAAGTCTTCTCCAAATCAGAGAGAATGACAGGAAGCAGATGCTGCATGAATGCCACCAGAGACCTGGACGTTATGCTGTTCTGCTTTGTGCTGCAATGATGCCAACTCGCTTACCATTGACTTGGCATTGCAAGGTGTCCTACTGTGGAGGAGGGAAAAAGCCTTCCCCAGAAATCTTCTGAAAAGGATTGAAGAATCTCTCAATGAAAGCTTTGTAGAGATGGGCAGGAAGGATTCCCGCTCCATCTCCACATGTTAAACTTTTCTAGGGAACACCTGATGTGTAGGTGTGCCGGCTGACATTTTAACTCAGTTGTTCAAGACAGAACAAACACTGAACCCAATTACATTTAATCACTGTAAAGTGACCACAAATATGCACTCACCAGAGCAACCCTTCCCACCTTAGGATCTGGCAACAGCAGGCCCTGGGAAGGGAGTGGCTCTAGAGTTAGGAAAAGCTCCTGACTATCAGTGAGAATTGATCATCCTCTTGCCCCTGCTGAGCATTCTTCTCTTCATCATCATCATCTAATGTCCTTATTATTGCCCAAGGCTGTAGGAAGCATTGCTTTGGAAATATCCACTGACAGTTTTGGGATACTGATCGGGTCCCCCTAGAATCCCATGCAGCTGCTTATGGAAGCAAAACATCTGTGGTTCTGTCCAGGAGTGACTTTTACTTCGTTTTCTGATACACTTGCCTAAGCTCCTTCATTCTCACGTGGCACTGCTAAGCATCCTGGCTATATGCTTTTCCCACCATGCTCTGTGCGATTTTAGCAGAGATATCAGCATTTCTTCTGCTGATTCAGAGTTATGCCTGCATAGATTCTTCTCCCCACACAGCAATCAGCTGCAGTATCTTCTGCATGCTGAAGCTTGTTTGTGACCCTGGGCATTTGTGGTTGGGTGTCCACACTGACCAAATGGGAAATTAAATTCAAGTTTCCAGGGCTTTTCCTGGGTACCTAGGAATGTAGCAGAGTTGAAAGAGTTGGCCAGCAGTCACATTGGGGCACTGTGGAACACCTCCCAGAGTGCAAGAATGTTAAATTGACAGCGTTGTATCTACACTACCCAAAATTCAACCCTGAAAGGTCAAATTTAGCACGATTCCTCTCATCAAGGTACAGTAGAGCAGTGAATTTTAAAATCCCTTAAGGTTGGTGGAAGGGGGTTAGTGGGATAGACACATTCATTATAAAGATTGACTTCACATGGCTAACTTCAACCTAACCTCATACTGTGGACAAGCCCCAGTTTTTGTGAGACCCTCCTGTAATTCTTTGCAGCCAGCTTTGAACTAACCAACCTGAATAATGTTATGTCATGTGCAAACTTGGCCACTTAACTGTTCAATCCCTTTTCTACATCATTAAATGAATGCACTGAACAGCACAGATTTCAGTACAGATCACTGGGGGAACCCACTGTCTACCTCTCTCCGGTATGAAAACTGACTATTGCTACATTTTGTTTCCTTTGACTTCAATAACTACTGTTAAATTACTGTTGCTGAAAAGAATGTTCTAAAGACGGCAGCACTGGCAGCAATCACTAGTGACAAATTAGATTCAGTTTAGTTCACTGTGGGACAGGTATAAGCCCTTTTTAAAAGCAGAGTTCTATGCAACAATGCTAGTTGTGTGAAATATTTTCTTGGGTAGTGATGACCTAATAAAAGAAATTAAAATGTTAAGGAAAAAAAATTGTATGAACATACTGCTTTTTGTTGTTTCTTGTCACTACTACGGCATCTCCTGCTGGTCACTCCAGGAATTAGCTCAATCTTCAGCAGGGTGCTTCCCTCTTTAGGACACTGCCCACCATACTGGTCTCTTGCCCCCTTCTGGAGTATTAGCAGTCCTCAGTTTCCCCTGCCACTGTGGCCAACTGTGGCCCCAAAGCCTGGCTCCTCTGCCTCAGGGGCAAGTCACAGTAAGTAAAGGCCACTTGTCCTGGTGGCAAAGTGTGGTGAAAAGGAGAAGGGGGAGGACCCAGGCCCATCCACTTCTCGGTCCCGACCCATGGACCCTCTGCCAGCAGCCTTGTCCTGCTTTCCTTCACTCTCCTCTTACCTGCCAGGGGAACAGGAGGAGGTTATCAGGCTGAAGCCTTCCTCTATCTAGCTCCCCGAGCCTGACTAGAACTGCTTTCTCCAAAGTACTTCCCTGGAAACCAGTCCAGCACCTATCCCTGGTCAGGACCCAACTGCCTCTCTCTGCTGGGCAGCTCCTTACATACTAGGGATGTTAAATACTGGTTAATTGAATAGTCGATTAACCTCATGAATTCTCATTGGTCACTCAACTATTCTATAGTCCCCAGAGATGGGGCTGGCAATTTAAGCTTAAAACCCAGCTTCCCCCACGGACCAGCTGCCTGTTGCCCCACACTGCTGCCTCTGATACAACCTCTGTCCGGGGGGAGGGATGTCCCTGAGCTCTCGGACCCAGCGCAAGTCAGAACTGAGTCAGGCTGCCTGCCCACCTGGTTCCAAATACACTTTAAACACAGAGCCACAGCAGGGGTAGGCCCCAGACCCGGCACAAGCTAGGACTGAGCCAGGTTGCTTGACAGCCGGCTCAAAATTTTACTGGTGGGTGGGGAGGCTTGTTGTCTAAACCATTAACCGATAAGCTTTTGCTAATCGGTTGATCAACTACACTATTACATCTCTATTATATACAGGACTGCCACACCAAGCTACCATCCAACTGACTTCTTAAAAGTCTCCCTGATTAGCTAGGACTCTGCGCTGGCTCCCTTGAGCCTGCTCTAACCCCTTCCTGGACAGTGTGGGACAGCCACCCCACCACATTTCTGAAAATACAATTTACATATTATGAGTAAGTCAATGGCAGAATGACAGAAAAGGGGCACCATTTCTTAAATTACAGTAATTAACTTCCTCGAATTCATTATTTTCTTTAAAAAAGTGGTTTTAGTAGGCACTATGATGGATTAGATCACAGAAGTCTCCTTGGGGTTGTCACCCCATGTGCTAATCAAGTCACTGATGCCTGCCTTCCTGCCCGCTGGGGCTCCCAACCCTGTGTCCCACTGGGCCAGAAGCTCTGGTCTCCCCTGGCCAAAGCACAGAGTTGGCATTACTGCACCCAAGCAGAGCAATACAGATCCTGAACCAGCTCTGCTCTGGGAGGGATTAGCTATAAGGCCATTGAGAGCACCGAAGAACTCAACCTCCAATAGGGACCATATCCCCAAATAAATCTCTCTTACTTTGTATAAAAGTTGTACACAGAGAAAGCTTATATGTCTGCCCTCTTTACCAATGAAAGAGAAATATGCACAATGGTTGCTCCACCTCAGGTAATAATTATTTACACTGGGCCTGATAACAAAGAGAAGTGTTTTTTATTAAGTATTAGCAGATGTACCCAGTGTTGCTCAGGTCTTTATCTGAAGTATTTTTTTAAAAATAAATGAAAAGATACACATGCTTTTATTTACTGTATTTTTCAAAAATGAAGGATAACGAAGGCTGGAGTGAGTTTGTGGGTGAAGAGGGACAAGGGGTGGGTGGCTTAGGGCAGGTGAAGGGAGTGGGGGGAGGCCTCAGGGCAGGTGGAGGGAGGAGCCTCACGGCAGGCAGGAGGCACAGGGCTCAGGTCAGGCATCTCAAGCCAGAGGGCTGGGAGGGGCTTACTGGGGCTGCCCATGGTGGCAAGGATGGCACTGCTCTTGTGGCAAGTCCTCCCAAGGGAGCTGGGGCAGCTCTCTGCTGCCAGTAGGCCCTCCCTGTTACTCCCCCCCCATAGCCTGAAGGCTGGGAGAAGGAGCCAGGTTGCGGGGGCTGCCCCGTTCTCCAGCAGCCCCCCCCCCCACACACACACCTGGCCTACAGGATGTCTGGGGGGAGAAGGCAAGGCTACAGGGGCTGCCCCTCCTGCAGCCTGCAAGCTGTAAGCAGGAGAAGGGGGTGTTCCGGGAGCTACCCCCAACCTCCCCCCCTTCCCCCTCCCCACAGCCGGTCTGGAGAGTTAAGGTTCTGGGGCTGCCCCCCTGCCTCCAGCTGCCCACCAATTAGGAGGGCAGGCTCCAGGTTTGGTAAGGAGTCCTCCTGCCCCATTGTGCTGGCAGACAAGATGGCGGAGCCTCAGTCCTGCTGGCCACTCTCTTGGTGCTGCAGCTGCCCTAGTGGCCATTCCCAGTATCACATCCCTCCTCTCTGTGCCCCTCTTTCGTATTCCTCCTCTCTCTGCCCCCTCCCTTTCCATGGTATGCAAAACAGACCCATTCCCGGCACCTCACATTTTCCAGGCACAACCCAACCCCGGCCCTGGTTTAAATTATGGTAAGAGGAAGCCGCATACCAAATTTGGTGGTCCTAGCTCTTACAGTTTAGGAGGTGTTCTTGAACAAATGGCATCACAGACAAACACACTCTAAAATATTTATATATAAAGTAGGATTTGAGTGAATATAAAAGTGAAAACAAAGTACGTTACTAAGTCAAAATAAACAAAACATCTACTTCTAATATACTAAGAAAATTGTTACATGCAAATTCTTACCCTAACAATTCTAATTATCTCTTTCACAAGCTAGGCAGCCTCCTAGGTTGGGCCCAATCCTTTCCCCTGTTCAGTCTTCGCTGTTTCCAGCAGGCATCTTAGATGGTAAGTAGATGTCTCCTGGCATCCAAGCCATCTGAACATTTGTATTATTCGCTATATAGCAGCAGTTATCAAATTGAGAGTCAGGAACCCAAAGTAGGATTGCGATGTTGTTTTAATGGAGTTGCCAGAGCTGGTATTAGACTGGCTGGGGTCCAGGACAATAAAACAAGCCCAAGCCTGAACCCCACCAACCAGGTCTCAGGCTTTGGCTACAGCCCTCAGTGGCAAGATTCAGGTTATAGATGGGATGAATCCCTTGGGCTTGGGCCTTGGCACACCCCCTTCCCCCACACCTGGGAAGGCGGAGCTCAGGCAGGGTTAGGCTTTGGTCCCCCCTCCCAGAGTTGTGTACAAATTTTTGTTGTCAGAATGTGGTCATGGGACAATGAAATTTGAGAATCCCTGCTATGTTGTATAGCAACTACAGGTTGAATCAGAACTCTCTGGTCCAGAAACATCTGTAGTCAGGAATGACGGTAGTTAGCCAGATGTCCACTTACCATGGGTATGGCCAAGTTTTCTGCAGTCCCGTAATGTTTGTTTACAGCCACCAGACCTGGCTCTTTGTTCTGTGCTGTTATTTAGCTCTAATTTACCTCTAACTGCCCAGTAAGCAGTGGAAGTGTTGGTTATGCTGCTAGACAATATTGACCTACCCTGGTCCGGAAAATTCTCTGGTATGGAACTGGTCAAATCCTGAGGGTGCCAGACTAGTCAGGTTTAATCTGTATACAGTATATTGGGGTACAAACTAAAAAGGCAAGTTTAAAATTGAAGACAAATATTCTTTTAAAGGGTAAGTCAGTAGAACTCATTGCTAAAAGACGATAGTTTGACAAGTAGCTCAGTAAGTTTCATAAAAGTTAGCAACTACTGTTGAACTAGATGATGTAAGATTGCTAGCCAATCAGGGGAACTGGATTTAAAACAACAAAGTCAGTAATGCAGTTCACCACATGTTTTCCCTAGTGTAAACTGACACAGCTGTGTCTTAAGACAACTCTTGTTTCCCATCTGGTCTGGGCATGCTGCACTTACTGACCAAAATGCTAGTGGTGTAAATTTTGAGTTCAGGCAGCTTGTCAGCAGCAGCAGCTCCGGCAGCACAAAATGTAACAATCTGAATAGGTCACGGAGACAGACTTTACTGAAGAGGTTTGAGGAAAAGAAGGCATTAGCATCATGGAAAACCTTTGCCATTCAGAGTAAATCATAATGGTCTCTTCTGTCCCTGATCTATGTATTATAGGAACTCAAGAACAAGGAGGAAGTCCCAAGGAAGCCAGACTGCTTCTGACTCAATCTTTGTCTGCCCTGGGTATTTTCACATCATTGTAGCTGCACTGATGTAATTGCATAAGTGTAAACCCAGAACATAGACACATCTACTACTCTTTCAAATCAAGGAAAAATTTACCAGTCCTGTTTGTTGCAATGGTATAAAAATATACATACACATGACATAGGGGTCTCCGTGTCATGAACACAGTTAACCAATGAGCTTGGGCTCATTGGTTAACACTTTTGATTACACATAGCAACCCCCGCTGCCTCCCACAGCAGCGGTAGGGGAGCCAGTGTTCATGGGGAGCTGGTTTAAAAGCCAGTTTAGTTCCTACAAGCACCAGCTCCCATGGGTCCACCTCTCCCCCACCCAGCACTGCTGCCTCTCATACAGAAGCAGCAGTGCAGGGGAAGAGGGGCAGGCAGGCAGGAGCTGGTACACGCAGGGAGCCACATGTACC
Source organism: Rafetus swinhoei (assembly GCA_019425775.1). Classification (NCBI taxonomy): domain Eukaryota; kingdom Metazoa; phylum Chordata; order Testudines; family Trionychidae; genus Rafetus; species Rafetus swinhoei. The sequence goes on from CM033440.1 coordinate 187,311,521, forward strand.
TGCTCCCATCAAGCTGACTGCCCCAGGGGCGGGGTGGGGGGGGGGGGGAAGAAGTGCCCCGGGCGGGAAGGGAAAACGGGAGCCAATGCTTGCAGGGAGTCAACTCTCATCTAAATTTCAGTGGATACATATTTACACAAATAAACACGTTTTAACATCCCTAGTGTGCACCAGTATAACTCTGCCAGTGAAACGTAGGTAGTACCTAAGAATGATTCCTGCTGCCAGCTGCAACAAAGAAAGAGAAACCTTCAGCAGTAGCCAAGGACTGGCATAGACACAAATTTCTATCCATTTAGCTAAATTATTTTGAAAATCTGCTTTTAGTTAAAATAGTTCAAGTGTGTGGGTTGATAAAGCCTTGATTCTGGTGTTTCTGTATGACCCAACAGGCGCAGTAACAATCATCAATTTAAGGCATCTTTGTTTGTTTTCATAAGGGAAGTACTACATGCAGAAACAGATACAATCTGCTGCTGAAGGTGCACAGTAGGGAGCGGAGGAGAGGCAAAAAAGGAAGGGGAGAATACAGAAGAGAAATGGCTAGCATAGTAGTTTAGAGGCAGTACATTTAAGCGTGGCACTGAACTATGTTCCTCTCTCTTTGAGCTGGGAGTACTGTGAAGGGAGTGAGTCCAGATAGTATAATCAGTATTCCTCTAACAGCTTTTTGTGAAACTAAATTAAAAGCATCTAAACCAAAATTCATGAGAGGGGGAACTAAAATCCATGGCCCCAATTCAGAGGCAGAACTCTGGAAACTTCAAAATAGAAAGAAAAAGAAAACGTGATAACTGTCAGAAATCTGCCCACATTTTACCTAAATGGTTGTCTCTAAATATGAAGTATCAGAGGGATAACAACGTTAGTCTGCATCTGCCAAAACTAGGAGTGAGTCCTATGGCACCTTAAAGCCTAAGAAATTTATGTGGGTGTAATTACCACCAGATAGATTTGAACCTGGGACCTCTGAAGCTTAGTATAGGAGCCTCTACAGCTTGAGCTATAAAGCCAGCTAGCTCTCAGGCCAGGTTGTAGAGGTCTCTTGTTCTTAACTGGGGCTGTGGTCTAGGCACCCTTCCATGGGACAGTGAACCACACTAGGTGTGTGGGTTACATGGGCATAAGCTTTTGTTGGTAAAAAACACTGTCAGATGCATGGAGTGGAAATCACAGAGGTAGGGATCTCTCTCTCTCTATGTATTAAAAAAAGGTTTTACTGCAGGACAACACAGTGACCTCATCACGTCACTCTGTGTCCCACCCTGCCTCTTCCCTCTCTCCTCCCGCCCCCCGCTTGAGTCCAATCTCGCTACTTGGAATTACTATTTTAAACTAAGCCCCTATTCCCCTTCTGCCATCCCCATGTCACAGGGCTTTCAACACTAAGAAACATGGCACAGTACCTGGCAGACCCCACATCACAGCAGTGACAGCCCAGGGGCAGGTGGGAGGGTATGGGGCTTGGGACAGCAGCCTGGGGACAGGCGCTAGGAATGGGGTTCCCAGCCAGGCTTATGGGCCAGCAGCGAGCTCTTGGGGGCTCCCCCACCGCTAGGCTCTTGGGGAGATAAAGTGCAGTGCCCGACCACCCAAAGTCCAGCTGCCCCCATGGAGACTCACCCTTCCCCAGTGGCTGCACTTGCTGCAGCTGCCCAAGCACCCCGGAGCCACCCGGGAGAGCTATCGCACCAACCCATCTGCTCCCTCCTTCCGCTCCCAGCCGGTGGACAGGTGGCCCTGGGCTCTGTGGGCAGGGCTGGGGCAGTGAGCAGCGCAGACAGTAATGCATGGGGAAAAGGTCGGGGCAGTGCCCCCTGTGCTGCTGCTTTCCCCACTGCACTACCTGTACCTCTCTGTGCCCCCCACTGGGCGGGCAGGCACCCCTGCGCCTCCCCAGCCACTGGGGTTAGAGCCAGCTGCAGCCAGGAACAGCGGGGTGGGGAGGATTAGGGTTGGGGGAGAGAAATGACCCAGGCTGGCGGAGGGGTGGGAGGGAAGGGTTCCTGGCTGGCATGGTTGGGAGGAGGGGCAGGATGGAGGGAGAAGGGGCCCAGGCCAGCGTGGCTGCAGCCTGGCCCTCCTGGTGGCTGGGGGAGAGCTGTGGTTCCCTACCCACTGCAACAGGGGGGTTGGCAAGTGCAGCGAGTAGGGGGCACAGCCCCCTAGTATTTTTTATTTTATTATATATATTAATTAATTACACACACAAGCAAGCATATCTACTTATCAAGTGTAGGACCAGTGTTAACTATTCCAATCAAGGTGGATCTGGCTCACTCACAGCAGTTGATGGGGATGTGTGAATACCAAGAGGGAAAATTTCCAATCCTTGCCTACACACAGCCCTCCCAACCTGAAGCAAATTCTCACTAATAGCCACACACCACATCACAGAAATACTAACACAGGAAGCTATCCCTGCTAGGGATGTTAACTATTGGTTATTTTACGAGTAGAGTAGTTGATGGAATTTCCTCCAACTACTCAACAAGTCGATAGGCACGTCCCTCATGGGGCTCTTGTACATTTCAAAGGAGGAATGAGGAACTCCGCCTGCAGCCTGGAGCAAGGGGGAAGTTCTGCTGACTCTGGGCTGCAGGCAGCGTGCCAGCTTTGAAATGTACAAGAGTCCCCAGCAATGGCTCTTGTGCATTTCAAAGCATCAGCGCAACCTGGAGCCCGGGGGGTCCATGCTGTGCTGCGGATTTGAAATGCCATCGGAGCCGGGGTCAGATGGGGACTTCCCAGCTGATCCCGGATTCCGTGGACATGCCGCGCTGGAGACTGGGATCAGCTGGGAACTCCCCAGCTGACCCCCGGCTCAGCTGTACAGCACTGCCCCTTTGAACACCGCCTCGACATTTTGCAACAACTGTGCAGTGCTGCCCCTTTGGAGTACCCCCTTATCTTCCCCCCTTTGCTGCCTCTATCCGATAGAGGCAGCAAGGGGGTTGGGATCAACTAGTCGACTAGTCAACTGACTATCCAGTAAGTGTTTGCTTATTGGATAGTCTACTAGTCGACTAGTCCTTAACATCCCTAATCCCTGCAACAAACCTGTTGACAATTCTGTCCACATATCTATACAAGTAATACCATCACAGGACCTAGCCACATCATCAGGGACTCATCCACCAGGACATCTACTAATGTAATATATGCCATCGTGTGACAGCAATGCCCCCTCTGCCATGTATATTGACCAAACTGAACCGCATCTGCACCAAAGGACAAACGGACACAAATCAGACATCAAGAAAGGAGAACACTTTATCCGCCCCGGACACTCAGTAACAGATTGAAAAATAGCCATCCCTTCACAAAAAACAAGAACAAACTCCCCCCCCCAAAAAAACTACAAAGAGAAACAGCAGAGCTGCAATTCATATGCAAGTTTAACATGATCAAATTGGGACTGAATAAAAACATAATGGTTCTCTCCCTACAAAAGCAATTTTCCTTCTCTTGGTATTTGCACCTCCCCATGACTGCTGCTGGGAGTGAGCCAGATTCACCCTGACTGAATTGGCCTAGTTTATACTGGGGCCCTTCTCCCCTGTGGAAAAGGGCTTCATGCTCTCTAAAGCCTTCTACATTACACCATTTACACCTAGCAAAGAGTTATTTGAAATACATAGAAGCAGCAATTATCTAGCCAGTTTCCTAGTTATAAAAAGAGCAAGCCAAAAAACTTAAGTGTTGGTGCAATACAAAGTAGTGTCATGAAAAGCTCGTCAAATGCTAAGTCACAACAGGAAAACAATGCAAAAAGGCAATGGTATAAGGACAGAATTTTAAGGGGGTTGAGGAGGGAGGCAACATTATTCTTCATTTGTAATTGCAATTTTTCCTACTAGATTCACCTCTCAGGACAGACAACTCCAACTCACAGGTACTTTTGCGCAACTTAACAGAATTTAAGCAGAGTTCCTCTTTTTTCTTGAGAATGAAAGTTCTTCCTGTTGGCATGTCTGCAACTAATCTTACCCTTCCCAGACAAACATTTACAATATAAAGCACACACAACTTCACTCCCTTCCCAAACAGAACTTGCTTACAATGTTGCTAACCCTTTTCGTCCCTCTCACCATAACTATTTTCCCTTAAATATCAGACAAGCAAGACTAAAATTAGTGATGAAGATGAAAAATGTGCCTTCAGTTTATACTATGCTATTATGTTTTCTGGATTAACATGGTGCCAGAAAATATATCAAGGATTATGTATTCATATATTCTTAGCACCTAAATTTTATTAGTCGGCCCATAGAAAACTCGGCAGTGGTAAAGAAGTTGTCATTCTTTGTTCTTTCTTTACTTGTCTGGGATGTACATAGCTGAACAGGAAAGTAGTAATTTATTTTTGTATTATTCACTTTTGAATACTGAAACCAGTAGTCTATGGGGAGGTGTGAATACCAAGAGGAGTTCAGTAAATCCTATTTCTACTATATATTCTTTTGAAAATATTTTACAGTTGCAACCAATACAAATGTTAATAAGCAAATTTGTTTTTATTCCTCTGCTGGGGATCTCTATTCTGGATGTAGTTTATGGATATTTATGTCCAAGACACTGACAGAGAGCAGCTATTAGATGAGAAGTACAACTTATATTTATCTTAATTAAGCTCAATCAGGAAAACCAAATGTAAATCAATTTAAGTGTCCACTCAAGGATCTGCTATGATTTAACTAAAACAGATTAAAAACTGACTTAAGTTGAATCAGTTCAACTTCTATATGTGGACACAGCCTTCATTTTACTAATTGCCCTTCGGATACTATGCATTTCTCATCCACTAACACACTTATTTTAGTGTTTTCACATTTGTTCATTTCTCTCTCACCACACTCATTTTATTCTTCTCATATATGGTTTAAGGCGCAACTACTCTCTTCCAGATACAGGCAGACAAATGAAGCAGTGTGTTTCATCTTCTTGCACACAAAAACACTTATGTATCTATCCCTCCACTTATGATAATGGAGCACTACTTCATTTGGAACACAATGCTCTTCCATAAATCAGTGAGAATGGTCACCAAAGGACAATGTGAGGAGCTTCTTAATTTGGTACCATCTTTTCCTTATATTGTTAGTACAGGCTCCACCTCTCTAAACTGGGACACTCTGGTCTGGCAACTGTTCCAGGACCAGAGAGTCCCAGGGGAGGGCTGGTGGCTGGGAGGCCAGCAGTCAGGCCAGGGCTTGGGGGGGAAAACCAGTGACAGGGGGGCCAGAAATTACTTCTACTGGTCCACCAAAATCGCTTATCCAGGACTGGTCAGGTTCGAGGGTGATAAGACCAGTATTTAAATTCTCAGTCCATCCTGTACTAACATCTTAGAGGGAAAACCTGAGCAGGATTATAAAATTGATTTTATCATAGCTCATCTTTCTTGAAGTTGTATTGACAAAACTCTCTGAGATTCCTCAGTTGGAGTGTCACCATGATGTAACCCTTTTGGAGAAGGATATATGGAGAGATGGGAATTCCTGAAGCCAATCTTAAGTAAAAGAGAGGGGAAACCCGCAGATGCTCAGAATCCAAAGGAATGATACGGTAAAAAATCCTAAGTAAACCTGATTAACCAGACTTTTAAAGAAACCATCACTATTTGGCTTTTAGCTACTAAAACTACCAACTTTGTAGCGTTGAACGAACCGGGAGGACGAGTGTTCGACGTTAGGTGACTAGTTGATGACAGTTATTTCAGTAGGATAGTGATGGTAGCACAGATCCAAGAAACATGTAACAGTAGCACAATGGGAAGGCTGTCATCACGATGGCAAACATCGCCCCACCAAGCATCAGTTGACGGGAGCAGGAATGCAGACTATACCAACTTATCAACTGCAGCAGCCAACTTCTTCCCATCCAGAAATACCTCAATCAGCCTCCAACATCATGTCTAAAATCCCGCAAGCCCCCCTGGCAGCGAGCAAAGGAAGTCATGGCCAATGTTAAGGAACTATGGCGAGCTGAATGGCAGCAAGTAGACGTCCCAAACAAACATCTTGTTTTGGATCCCATCACTGAGCAGAAAGGTTTTGAACTTCCCCAGAGACGGTGGTGTGTTCTAAACTGGCTTAGGACTGGTCAGGGCAGGTATGGTTATCTACTGCATACGTGGAATTTGTTGCCATCTCCACTATGTGATTGTGGAAGTCCGCAAACTATGAATCACATTGTTGCAGAATGCCCAACACGAAAATGTATTGGCTCACGGGGAGGATATCCACAATCTAACCAGCGATGCTGTTCGCTGGCTGGAGAGCTTGGACGTCCAACTTTGATGAAGAAATACAGCGTTGAATACGACATTCAAAAGAAAGACTACCAGCTTCATCGAGGAAGAGATAACAATGAATATTTTGTTCCCTTCCCCTCTCCAAAAAAAAAAAAATTAAACCACAGCTAGGTTATTTCATTACCTGGTTATACTTAGCACACTTTCTGTAACAATAACAGAAGGGTTTTTTTTTTTTTTTTACACTGTCCCAGTTCTATCATCACTCACTGACCTTGAAGTTTGCTGGCAGTTGCTAAAAAAGGCAAAAAGAATCCAGTTTCATCTGAATGAACAATAAAGATTTCTGGTAATCAAATTAAAAAAAAAAAAAAAATCTTGAAAACTAAACATTTTGTTTCTAGGCATTTTTAACCATTCTTAATAAAAGAAAAAGAGATGAAGGGCTAGATTTACAGAACTGAAAGGGAAAATGCACACTCCTACCCCCAAACAGCCCAGTCACTGGAGTACATATCTGGGATATAGGAAACCTAGGTTAAAATCCCTTCTCTGGAGGAGAACTTGAATGTAGTCTCCCTGTTCTCCTTCGCCAAAAGGTGAGTATCTTAACCATCAGACTATATAGTCTATTCTGGAATAGATAAGCCTCTCTTTCCAGGCCTCCCATTGAACATGATCCATTTTGTATGAAATACATGTATAATCTCTGGACTAGAGAAAGTGTTTGTTTTCCAATGTTCTCAGTGTGCAATGGAAGATTTATATCAGCGTCTAAATAACTTTAAGTCCTTTGGATAAAATAGAGATTCAACACATTCCTTCTTTCAAATAAAGCATCAAAAGTCATTTTAAGAATCCCTAAGCCATTCACAAATTCTCCAAAGGTATGAAGAAAAACACTTGACATCAGCGAGATTGCCAAAGTAAACAGAAATAAAAACTTTTTTTAAAAAACAAAAACTAACCACTTTCAGGCATTCATGCCTTACAAAAGTCTCAATTTTGGAAAAAAAAATGTTTTGCAGGTTACACACAAGTCTCTCATACAGTCAAGAAGATACCAATCTCAGGCCAATGCCTTAACCCAGGGGTGGGCAATAATTTTTAATGGGGGTGGGGGGAAGAGACTCCAAGATTTTGGCACATGGTCAAGGGCTGCACTTTGATGGACGGGATGTGGGGTCTGGGAGAGAGGCTGGGTGCAGAAGGGAGCTTGAGGTAGGGGTTCAGGAGAGGGTGAGGGGTCTGAGAGGAAGTTTGGGTGAATGAGGGGGCTGTCATTCAGGGCAGGGGCTTAGGGTGCACAGTCCAGGTGGAATAAAGGTGAAGGAGAGGATTCTGGCCTGGGGGAAGGGCTCTGGGAAGGAGTTGCAGAAGGTTTTGGTGGTGACCTGGGGCAGGAGAATGGGGTGAAGGGTCAGGGAGGGGGTACGGGTGCAAGAGAGGATTCTGGCCTGGGGGAGGGATGTGGGAGGAGGTGCAGAGTTTGGGAGGGAGTTGTAACCTGGGAGAAGGGGGGAAAGGGGTACAGAGGGTTTGGGTGGAGGCCTGGGGCATGTAGTCAGAGGAGAGAGGGGGTGGGGTGAGGTTTCTCCACGTGGCTCCGCTCTGGGCAGGGGAGGCTTTGAGAGAGGCTTCTCATGCTGCTCTTGCCCCCCAGGAAAATTTCTCAGCTCTTACTGGCCAGAAACTGGTCAAAAGGAGCGGAGAGATTTTGCTGGGGGGAGGGCAGCATGCAAAGACTCTCTCCTCCCTCCCCAGTCGTCCAGAGCGGAGAGCAGCTGGCTGTTTAATGCATGAACTGTTCTCTATCTAAGGGTTTCAGCATGGCGGCTACAGTCCCAATTCGGTGGCTTGGTGGGCCAGATAAGGCCCACTGGCAGCCTCTTGCCTACTCATGCTTTAACCATTAGACATGAAGGATAAACTAATTCCACTCCATATATGCAAATATTTCTCAAATTCCCATTTTCCTGCAGCACTTACAGTAATTTAGCAATGTTTACAGATTCAGCTAAAGGAGTCTTATCTTCCCTTGGGTGGAGAACTGGAGTAGATCCACGATCTTATCAGTTTGATCCTGGACGTCTTCCCTGAATTTTTGGAGTAAGGATGTTAAATTGCGGTTATCTGGCTAATCATGAAGTTGATACAATTTGTATCGACTATGCAATTAGTCCTTAAGGGGTTGTACTGCAAAGCTGCAGTGGGGGTAGCTCCCAGAGCCAACTGGAGCCAGGACTGAGCAATCCCGGCTCATGCCAGCTCTGGGAGCCACTCGCACTGTGGCTTTACATTTTAAATGTAGTAAAAGCCCGATGGCTCTTACTATATTTAAAACGCAGAGCTGTAGCGTTCTGGACCAGCGCAAGCTGGGACTGCTCAGTCCCAGCTCATGCTGAGTCCAGCAGCCCCTATTTGTGTCAGCCAGGGCTTAGGGGCTGCTGCTGGAGCAGCGTCTGCCCACGGTGAGCCTTGGCCCACTGTGGGCAGAGGCTGCTTTGCAGCAGCCTCCCTTCTCCCCCCATGCCTCTAATAGAGGCAGTGGGGAGGGGCAGAGGAGGTGGTACTATGAAGATGGTACTGGGGGTACCAGCTTTTAAGCCAGCTCCTCCCCAGCACAGGCTCCTGTTTCCCCTCCCCCGACCTTGCTGCCTCTCATACAGAGATAGCGGAGGGGAGGGGAGGGGGAAACGAGTAGTCAAGTACTCCACTCGACTACCCAATAAGCTTATACTTATCAGGAAGTCAAGTAGTCGACTATTTGCTAAACATTCCTAATTTGGAGAGCTTTAACCGCTCTCTTTAGAAGCTCCTAGGAGCTTCTGAGAGATGACTGCCTCATCTGAGAAAAATGAGGATGTGGCCTGTGGAGACGGGAGTTCAACTGTGGGTGCTATCTTCTCAGGTTCTTCCTCTTAGCATTGAAGAGGTCTTGAACAGAGGTTGTGGTGGCACAGAGTCAGCCCTAGATGCTATTGCTGAAGTAGACAATCTCTTGCATTACTCAATCCTATTCCGGAAGTACCAGAGACCCCACAGTTTTATTTAAAAACAAAACAAAACAAAAAAACACAAACTGGCTGATATGGTTCTAGTGGCTAGGGTGTAAAAAATTAGTGTTCTTCTTCTAATGACAGAATGTCCCAGTACCTAACTCTAGAGGAAGGTCTCAGACCCACATATGATGATGACGACGACATGGCCATTTTTAGGAGAGCATATGTCTGTGGCTATATCATCATCAGGGACTTTCAATGAGGCTGAAGAGAAAGCACAGTCTAGCTCCACTGGAGAAGCCAGGTCCTTCAGAAGAGAGAATAGGGCTATGGGGATCATTAGCCCCAAGGAAGTTTGACGTCTTGATGCTGACACAGCTGCCAGCGTTGACAAGAGAGGTGATTCTGACTCCAGAAGAATCAGGAGGTCCTTCTTTGCTATAAATCTCTGGGGTCACAAGTGGCTCATTTCTGATTTCTCCATTAGTGCCAGTTCAGGCTTCCATGCAAAAGTACATAGTGCAGAAGGCAGTAATACGAGAGTACGTTGCCGAAGTGCTGATGTTGATGCTACAATATGAGCTGCTATAGGTGCTGAGCTCCTTGCCACAGATGGAGGCTTTGATAGTTCCACCTTTCCTCAGTCCTGCCAGACGTGCTTCAATGCCCAGATGAAACTGAGCCTCAATGGTAACTATTCAGAGTCATGAAATCTCAGACTGAGCTGTATCAAGGGGAGTCCTGCTCAAGCTCTTAGTGTCAAATATGTTTCCCTGGCTTACCACTTCCTTAGACTTTACTAATTTACTGGTGATTCTCAGCTCCCAGGCTCTTAAGCTTTGAGAAGCCACACATGAGGGTGGGGGTAGAGTATATGTCAAAGATCTATTCATTAAGATCTGCAGGCAGAATTCCTTATCCTCTCTCATACATGAATTAGAGGACTTGTAAACTGAACATTTTCCAGTGATACACAATTGCACATGAAGGATAAACTAATTCTACTCCATATACGCAAATATTTCCCAAATTCCCATTTTCCTGCAGCACTTAAAGTAATTTAGCAATGTTTACAGATTCAGCTAAAGGAGTCTTATCTTCCCTTGGATGGAGAACTGGAGGGTGCATCCTCCCTTCCCCATCCTGACTCACTTTTATCAGGCTGGGGGCAGAGGGCTGTGATGGAGGGGAAAGGGATGTAGACTTTGATCTTGGGCTAAAAGATTTGGAGTGTGGGAGGGGTTCTGAGCTGAGCCTGGGGCAGAGAGCTGAGGTGCAGGAGGGGGTTCAAGGTGCAGGCTCTGGGAGGGAGTTGGGTTCAGGGGGACTCAGTGATAGGGCAGGGATTTGGGGTATAGGAGGGTTCAGGACTGGGGTTGGGGTTCAGAATGCAGGCTCCAACTGGGTCCTGCTTACCACAGATGGCTTCTGGGTGATGGTGCAGGGGGCTACGGTAGGCTTACCCTTACTTTGGCCCTGCAAAGCAGCCAGCAAACTCCCAAAAGCAGCCAGCAAACTCTCGTCATCCTCCACTATGTGGAGATGGGGTATGGGAGGTGGGGGGGCGGGGAAGAGCACCCTGACCTCAGCACTCCCTCCCTCTTCTTCCTGTGCCCTGCACAGCAAGCAAGAATCTCCTGGAGGTGGGGGGCAGCTCCAAGGCAGAGGGGCAGGAGCAACACAGCAGCGCTGAGAGGGACAGATGAAGTGCTGGCACTTGGTGGTCTCTTGGCCAAACCTGTCAGGATCACCAGTCAAAGAAGCCAAGATGTACCAATAGATTCCGATCTACTGGTTGGTGACCACTGTTCTAGACAAAGCAAACCTAATTCTTTCAATCTTCCCTCATAGGTTATGTTTTCTAGACCTTTTAACATTCTTGTTGCTCTTTTTTGGACATTCTCCAATTTCTCCCACATCTTTCCTGAAATGTGACACCCAAAAATGGACTCCAGTTGAGGCCTAATCTGTGCAGAGTAGAGCAGAAGAATTACTTCTCATGTCTTGCTTAAAACAATCCTGTTAATATATCCCAGAATCAGGTTTGCTTTTTTTGCAAGTGTCACACTATTGACTCATATTTAGCTTGTGGTCCACTATGACCCCTAAATCTCTTTCTGCAATACTCTCTCCTAGATGGTCATTACCCATTTTGTATGTGTGAAACTGATTGTTCATTCTTAAGAGGAGTACTTTGCATTTATGCTTATTGATTTCATCCTATTTTCCTAAAACCACTTCTCCAGTTTGTCCAAATCATTTTGAAATATGACCGTATCCTCCAAAGCTCTTGCAACCCTCCCAGCTTGATAACAGCCGCAAACTTAAGTGTACTTTCTATGCCGTTATCTAAACAATTGATGAAGATATTGAACAGAACTGGTCCCAGTATTGACCTCTGCAGAACCCCACTTGTTATGCCCTTCCAAAATGACAACCATTGATAACTGGTTGGATAACCATTCCTAGAGAGTTATGAATCCACCTTATAGTAGCCTTGTCTAGATTGTATTTCCCTAGTTTATTGATAAAGTCATGCAAGACTGTATCAAATCTAGATATACCACATCTACTGCTTCCCTCTTATCCACAAAGCTTGTTATCCTATCTTGTACTAGTATAATTATTTTTAGTTAGAAGTATGTTGGGGTGGATATAGTTATACAAGTATTCTCAGTCACATAAAGGAATAAGCTACCGTATATTGGTATAATTAGAATCCTGTGCAGATGCAAAATTGGTATCCACATGTATATCTGCAAAAATCAGCCACAGATCTCTACTTTATATCTGCAGATTTTCAAGGCTGTAGGTATAATCCCTTTTATGCTAGTATAACTGTCTCTACAGTGGGGGAGGGCGGGTGTACCACTTTAACAATGCCTGTACAACTAAGTGGTATAACTTGTGTGGTTTTACGAGGACTAAAGATAACTTATATGCTAACATGAAGGAATCACCAATAAAAGCCATGGGTTTTACTTCTTTGAGCAAGTTTACAGTTAAGTTTGAGTGAAACACCAACATTTCACAATGTAAAACCTTAACAGATTTTCTGAATGGTAATTTAAAAAATTGGCTACTACAGTATTAAAGTAACAAAACAATTTTTTTCCAAAAAGAAAACAAATCTTTTTGATGACTGATCTGATGAAATTATTTCATCAATTCTTCCTCTGCATTAAGTAAACCAAGTACCACACCCCTCACACTCTGGGATTTTTCTCTCTCTATTTGAATGCTAATTGTTTCTCATGAGGTTTCTAGTCAATCATTCTTTTGCACAATTCACTATAGTACATTTTAATGATCCAATTCTTTCACACAGACTGGAAAATTGTGACAGTTTATGTGCCTCTTTTATGCCCAAAATCCCTGATCTTCCAACCACTGAAATCAGTAGAAAAGCTCCCATGACTTAAGAGGTGCAGGATCAGGGCCCAAATCCCCAAAGAATATTTCTAGGAGACAAGGAACTAAACATTGATGCCTCACATCTGTTAAGATGTATACTCTCTAATTTGAAGTCAATGCCTTGTAAATTTTGTTCTGAAACAAGAAAAATATAGGTCCTAATATGTTCTCAAATGTCACTCTTCATTTTCCATTCTAGTTTACTGCCACTGCTTTTCTTGTAGGCACACAGAAATTGTGTCATCTAATCACTGAGTGACTGCAGAAAGATAAAACATAGTACATATCCCCTTACAGTACAATAGGACATAAAATGCATATTGTTATGCAGACTACACTATAGCAGATTTTAATTGTATTCTTTCCAAGAAAAAAAAAATCTCTCTTACTCATTTTGTGGCCAACATTCAATTAAGTGTAGGTTTAAAAATGTTTTTACGCTGCGCAAAATATCCAATGATTCCTTTTATGCATAAAACACAAGGACCCAAATAATTTGTTAATTAAAAAGGTTTTATGAAAGGGTTCTTTTAAAGAGGTTTACAGATTGAAACAAAAATTAAAACTGAGCCTGTCGGGAAATGAGAAAAAGCAAAGATTTCTTTAAAAAACAACCAAAAAAAAAAACCAAACAAAAAAAAAACAAAGCCAGTAGTTCAGCATTCAAGTTACTGAACAAAATAACTATACATACACGAGAGAAATTTTTTTTAAAAACAGCTTTACACGCTAAGGTTACAATTAACAGACTGCCCAAAATATTAACCTAAAAACTGACAAACTTCATATTTTAAAAGGCTCAAGATACCACACAAGTTAAATTTGTTCCTTATATGGTTCCACTATGAAAAAAAATCTGATGCAATTAATTGAAAATGTTAAATAACCATACCTGCATAGTTGGTTAAAGAATCTTTAAAAAAAAATAGGAAAGCCAGCAATATTACTTATTAGGTCAACCCTCAAGAAAAATTCAGTTTTCAAGCAAATTTTTGACAGTACATCTTCTGTGCTTCTCAAGTTATATATTAAAAAAACAACTCCTGGCCTTAAATAGTTTGACTAAAAAGGATAAAAGATTAGTAGTCAACAGTATCAAAAGCTTAGCATAACACAAGACAGGGTTGAAATATGCAAAACAGAGGTCTAGAATATCAAGTTCAGTCTGTCCAGATTGTGTTTTACAGTGTTATTTTCATTTGCTGTCATAACGTGGAATGCGGCAGTGTTTGGGATATGATCTGCTGTGAAAGCTGAAGTAAAAGCTCCCCTTTTATTTGAAGAATAATAGAAATTTAAGAAAGAAAGAAAAAACTAGCAAAAAATATGAAATGTACTGGTGACTAAAAAAAGAGCTCTTACAGTGTGCAGCTATACAGTTAAGTATATTAGAGGATAGTGCTCTCTTATTCTTTAATCTGTAATGGAAACCTAACCTGAGGAGTTACCCAGCATTACTGTAGAGTGCTCAGCGGTCTGCATAACAAAACCCACTACATCTGAGTAAAACAATACTAAAGAGATACCGCAGCACCGCTGTGATATTAAAAACACAGGCCTTGCAAGCTTCTTGCCCCAAGATTTCACACAATTTCAGTTACATGAGTGGGAGCGCTATAAGTTGTCTATTTTCTCCACTGTCACCTAACCTTGTTCAGAAAAGGTTAGACTATTTGTCACTGACTTCACCATTGAGTCTAAACTAGCCCCACCACAAGCAGAATGCAACAGCAGGCCATAAATTTTAGTGATTTTAAGAACAATCCCCATGAAAACAAGCCCTGTAATCAGATCCTCTAAGAAATCTTTAGACCCACTTCAAATTCTTATGGTCAACTGGCCTATTCTACAAGGAAAAATGAAGTATGAGCATAAGTATTTGTGGAATTGGGACAAAGATGTTCAGCAGGGGCATCTTATCTTTATCCCTTTGTTTTATCTTTATGCCTTTAGTTGTAATCTTCCCACAATTAAGACTACCATATATTTGTGGCCTATTCAACACCAAGAACACCATCAGTGCCTTTAGAACATTTCAAGTGCTACTTCTATCCTGCAAGTTAAAAAGCAAAACAAACAAAAAAACCTCACCAAATCTTTTTGTTACTGCTCCTGAGAAGATACAGGGACTGGCTAATAAGCAAAAGAGAAATCGAGCATAATTTGCTGGACAGAGCACTTGACAAAATATCAGGAAACCTGACCTATTCCTTGCTCTACCAATCTGCTGTGCAACCTTCAGCAAGTCACTTCACCTCTCTGTACCTCAGCTTCCCCCTTCTGAAATAGGGATAACAATACTTATACTCCTTTGTAGAGCCCTTGAGATTTATGGACGAAAGGCACTGTACAACATTCTTATTATTAACTATATTCAGTGCATCATAAACCTACTCATCTCCATCGTTAAACTTTATCACAGGAAAAAACAGGTGGGTTATGAATGATAGCACAATATGTTAAGAGGAAAAAGTACAAAAGTAGGATTTGCCTTACCTAACAAAAGTGCCCCAGAACTAGTCTCAAGCTTATTCCCACTTAAACAATGTTTAAACACAGGAAAATGAATGAGGAAAACATCCAAATACGTATTAAGGGAACACTACCATTTTTGAAAGTCAGCAGACTTCATCTAATTTAAGAATTACTACAAGTATCACTTCTAGTTTATTGGACCTTGTAGAGTTTTAAAGCAATGTCTCTTTTTTTTATTTATTGTGTACATTTGACAGCACTTAGTCACATTGATCTGGATCAGGCCCAATTTCCACTGTCATCAAAGGGCTTTGGATCAAGTTGCAATCAGTTTAATTGTTTTCCTTCCATACATACTCAGTTTCCTATTAGTTTTGGGGGGGTTCTCTCAATTACTGAGAAAGAAAAAAAAAATCTGAACTGGAAAACTTGATTGTGAAACCACAAGAATTATCTGGGACACAGGAGGAAGTGTATTCAACAGCATCCCTTTACAAAGAAATTATATATAATATTTATGCTCAAAGGATGATGGTTTTCTCAGAGAAATTCTATACTCTTTTCAAAGTGCAGCATTGAAATCACTATTTAGAGAGCATCATAATATATGCAGCTTTGTTTAATGTACATTTTTAGTTTTCCTGACTCACTTTCAGTGTGTCAAAATCAGGTAAGGAGTTTAATGTTAAGTTTAAAAGCAGTGTATATAAACCCAAGTGAGCCCTCAATCCATATCACTCGGCCAAACATCAGAGTTAATTATTAAACTCTAGCAATGTGGAATATTTTCTGGCGGTCAAGCTAGAAGGTTTCTTGAGTAACTTTAATCATAATTTTTTTCCTGGACGACTAATTAATTCTGTGCAGCACTGCCACGTTCCCAGCAAGTAACCTGACATCTCCCTAACAGAGTACAGTATGTCTCAAGAAGGTTTAGAGGACTAAATAGCCTGATCGAAGGAACATGCACGTTCTGCCAAGAACAGCATTTTATTTTTTCTTCCTTTCAACGTACACTGACGCACACTTTATATCCCTCAAGACTTCAACCAACCAGAAAGGTGCAGTAAGGATCTAGTTTGGATCACAAATGAGAACTCTCATCCTGCAACATGCCGATGTTTACGGCAGTGAGAAACTCCCCAGTGCCACAACCAGCGAAACCCAGCGTTAGGAAGGGAGACAACCCGCCTCACACACGTTTCTAGCTGGTCGTGCAGACCCTTGCACAACACTCCTCGCTGCCACAGGCTGGTGCCTGCGCTTTCACCCCGAAGCGTCCCGTGTGCCCCCACGCACGTGAGGCACGGAAACCTAACCCAGACTGGCGGGTGCCAGGCTGCCCCCCTTCCCCGTCCACAGATGTCAGGTAACTTTCCACAGCCAGGGGACGAGTTTGTTACAGCAGCATCCGCCGCGGCTGCCGCTATGGTTTCACTTCTATCAGGAGGCCGGCAGGCCCCCACCTTGCCGGGGGCACGGCAGCGGCTCCCCCGCCCCACAGCATCGCGTTCCGGCCTGAAACCGCCCGGGGACAGACCGGCGCGGCCGAACCGTTTCGCACCAGCCCCGGGGGCCTGCCAAGCCCCAGGTCCCCTCCCCGCTCTTTGCTCCTGGACGCGCTGACCCGGCGCCGGAGTCGCTCCGGGCCGTGTAAACAGCCTCGCCCGGTACACACCTTGCCAGACAACAGCTGGGCTCCGCGGCGGCTGTTCCTGTGGCGCTTGGCGGATCCACCATTGCTTCTCCCCCACGGCCTCAGCAGCCGGGCTCCATCCGGCTCGGCCCCTGCGGCAGGGCGGCGGCTCTGGCCGGCCAGCGGGGCTCCCGGGACGGGTCCCCCCCCAAAGAGCCGGGCGGTCTCCTCAGGCGAGCAGGGGGTGCTGGCCCCCGCGGGCGGACGGCTGGGCAGCGGCACCGCCGCCTCTCTCCCGAGAGTCCCTGGGGGCTCGGACCCCTGGACCCGGCGGCGGCCGCGTCTCCTCGTCGGGGGGGGGGTCGCCCGGGTCTCAAGGGGCGGGGGGCGCCGGCGCCAGCCTCGCGGGCGGGAGGAGCCGCCGGCGGCGGCACATGCTGGCGGGAAAAATTGCCCACTTGTTGCCCTCGCGCGCTGCTGACAGCCGCCTCCCCGCACGCGCGCCCCGCGCGCTGCCCTGCCTCGCGCGCGGCCCCCCCTCCTCCAGCCTGCCACCGAGGCAGGCGGCGCGAGCGAGCAGCCGGGCAGGTATGGCTCCGAAGCCAGCAATCTGGCCGCGGGGCCAGGGCAAGGAGGGGCGGGGAGCGAAGGGGAGGCGTGGCGTGGCGTGGTGCGCCGCGGCCCTCTACGCCCCGCCCCCCTCAAAGACTGCCTGCCCAGCCAATGACGAGCTGCGGGCGGGGGATGCGGAGGCTCCTGAAGTCGGGCGGCGGCGGCGGAGGAGGGAGGGAACTTTCGGAGGGGGAGAGTTCGCTCTGTGGTCGGAATCCGCGGTCGGTTTTGTGTTTGACGTATGTTGAGGGCACGGAAAAGCCAGGTGGGGGAGTGCGGAGAAGGTAACGGGAGGCTCGGGCGGGAAGGCCGGGACTTTTGCGTACGCAGACCCTGCTGCAGGGGGGTGGTTCATCCACGCCAGAGCCACGGGCCCTGCTTCCTGTGGGCACGGCCACTTAGCCTGCTACTGCTGCCTGAGCAAAGCTCCCCCCACCCCCCCCTTGTTGTGCCAACTGGAAGAGCCCAAACCAGCTGTGATGTCCTTGCAGCACTGCGTGACCTCCCTGTCCCTGAGCTGGAGTGGCAAGGCGCTGGCATGCATGGGCGACACGCACTGCACCCAGCCCCTCTAGTTCCCGTCTCCATCACGAGCCTAATGGCTTCGCCAGGACCGGGCCCACGCCATGCCGGGAGGACCCAGTGTGGCTGCCCCTTGCAGTTTCATTGCCTTGGACTCTTGGTGGTTGTCCTTAAAGCCTCAGCTGCTGGGATGAAGGGATGACAGGGAATCTCATCTCTGTCCACCCCTGCCCCAGTGGCTAGCTCTCCTGGTTGCAGAGAAAAGCTTGGACCCACGAAGTGAGGGCACCCTAAAGGCGCAGAAACCGGATACAAATAACCTGGCATTTGTTACCTTGCGTACAAAGAATCTCCTGGGTTTTAAGTGACTCTGATGATTTGGGGGCTCTGATTTTGGATCACCTGAATTTGGCAATTCAGAGGACCCCCCCTATGTCTGACACAATGTCCCAGCACGATGGCATTGCCACACTCAGGGTCCAGCATCCTTACCTCTCTGACCCTCTTTCACAACCCGGTATGTGTGGGACCAAGCCTCAGTACAGTATCCTTCCTACCCTCACACTCCTTGACCCTGTGACCGCATCACAGCATAGGGGTTTTCACATGGAGGGCCCTGCCTCTCTCTGCAACCTGCCCAACATCCCTGTCTACCTGACTCTGTAATACACATACACGTAGGCTATGTCTACACTCGTGGCTTCTTGCATGAGAAATATGCAAATGAGGCTAAGCATGGAATATCGCCAAGCCTCATTTGCATACCTAATGAGCTGCCATTTTTGCAAAAGAGGCTCCTGCGCCAGAAGGAGCTGTCTACACTGCCCCTTCTTGCGCAAGAAAAACCCTCTTGAGCAATTCCGTTATTCCTGAAAATAATCAGCATAGCTGCATTGCGCAAGAGGGTTTTTCTTGCGCAAGAAGGGGCGGTGTAGACAGCTCCTTCTGGTGCAAGAGCCTCTTTTGCAAAAATGGCGGCTCGTTAGGTATGCAAACGAGGCTCTGCGATATTCCACACTTAGCCTCATTTGCATATTTCTCCCGCAAGAAGCCACAAATGTAGACATAGCCACAGAGAGAGAGAGAGAGAGATTCTTCAGGCAGACAGAAGCGAAGACAATTCTTGATCTCTTGCCATCCCTTGTTCCTCTGAATCCCAGGAAGTAGGTTAAAATATATTAACTCTTTGGACATAAAATAAATTTCCTTCATATCCATTTCTTTATTTATGCAGCCAAAAGACACCCTAGGGAACAGGGAGTGATCTGAATAGCTTGTAAACTGGGCACTAGCAAATAATATGTTTTGACAGAGCTAAATGTAAATGCATATGCTATTCTGGGAAGCCGTGACTTTGAAAAAGATGTAGCAGTCATGGCATAAAATCAGCTGTACATGAGTTCCCAGTTAATGCTTTGACCAAAAACAATCACTGGAAGCATAAACAATGAAAGGTAAAGTGGGAGTCAAGAGAGGTGAATTTTACCATTGTATTTGGCACTGGTGCAACTGCTGCTGGAATACTGCATCCAGTCCTGGTGTCCACAATTCAAGAGGATATTGATAAATAGAGAGCGTTCAGAAACAGCCAAGAGAATGAAAAAGGCATTAGAAAACATGCCTTATAGTGATAGACTCCAGGATAGGAACCTTCAGAAAGGGTGGATGGGTGGAGTGGAAGAGGAGAGGAGAGGTTCACCAGAACATGGCTGTGGTGGGAACTTTGGGGAAGGGGTGGAGCAGGGAGGGGAGTGCAGGCCAGCCACCATGGCACAGACAGCTGGCAGCAGGTCAGTGATGGCCTATTATACCCACTGACTATGGTAAAGTGTTTTACTGGATCAATTTCTGTTGGTGAAAAAGACAAGCTTTTGAGCTCTACAGAGCTCTTCAGGTCTGGGAAAGGTACTCACGAGTGTCACAGTTAAATACAAGGCAAAAAGATTGTTAAGCACAAGAATAAGCAAATCACTAGTGTACTGTAACTTTTATTTCCCACGCTGATGAGACTACAAACTCTGATCAACGTGCCATAATAAAAAGTAAGAAATCTTTCAGCTCGAAGCTGCTGACTTTAATAAAATACAAAAGTGTCCACCAGTAGGAAAGGCAGGTATGGCCTTACTCATTCTACTATTCTCACAAGCATGACCAATTTCAGCATGTACACACACATGTACACTGGTCATGTGGAGATACATTTACATGTAGCAAGAAGCTACGTCTACACTGGCAGCTTCTTGCACAAGAACTCTTTTGCGGAAGAGTTCTTGTGCAGAAACTTGTCGCGAGAATCACAGGTCCAATGATGAATACCCAAGGGGGGAAGGACAGAACCAGGTGGACAGTTTTATCAAATAAAAATTATTTATTTATGACAGTGGTGAATTTATAGTATTTATTCTAAGATTTTTAATAGACCGTGTTAATAATAGCTTCTTGCGCAAGAACTCTTTTGCGGAAGAGTTCTTGTGCAGAAACTCTTCCAGAAGAGAGCGTCTACACTGGCATGTGCTTTTGCGCAAGAGCATCCATGCCAGTGTAGATGCTCTCTTGCGCAAGAAAGCTCTGATGGCCATTTTAACCATAGGGCTTTCTTGCGCAAGAAATTCATGTTGCCTGTCTACACTGGCCTCTTGTGCCAGTTGCAAGAACAGTTGCGCAAGAGGGCTTATTCCTGAGCGGGGGCATCATAGTTCTTGTGCAAGAAGCCCTGATTTTATACAGTAGAATGTCAAATTACTTGCACAAGAACACACGGCCAGTGTAGACAGGCAGCAAGTTTTTGCGCAAGAGCGGCCGCTTTGGTGCAAGATCGCGCCAGTGTAGACACAGCCTTAGTGCTTTCAGGAAGTGTGTATGTGGCAGCTGTTTTGCTTACACAGGGTGGAAACAGTATTTTTGGGGGGAGGTTATTTTATTTTCAAGTTGCATTCTTGATCCAGCTTACAGCAGAAGCCCAAATTTTTTTTAATGAAAGCAACTTTCTCAATCACTAGGCAAAATTATTTTTAAAATGTTTTAATATTTTTTCAAGAAACATACACGCTTCAGTGGTCCACAAAAATAGTGAAGTACACATGCACACCCTCTGTTGTATGGCATTTTAGGTTACCAGAAGCTCCTTACATCAAGGCACTAAGGCAAGAATCATCATTGGAGTACATGACTAATGATTAATTAAAAACACATTGCATGGGGATCCACAATGCACTTACAATTCCCAAATCCTATTCCAATAGGCATTGTACTCCAGCTTAAAAGTTGCAACAGATTCTCTTTGGTTGTCCTGAAATTCTCATTGGGAATCTAGAGGTCGATTATATGACATATTATACATATTATAGCTCCATTGAAACATTTCAATGTGTGTTTTAGTCCTTGGACACATTTGAGTAAAATTTTCCTGATTTCTACTTCTTAATGATAGTTCCAAATGGGAGTACAATTGAAATGCTATGCAGATGTGTACTTATGGCTAAATGAATGTCATTGACCTTTAAATTTACTAGGAATCTGCAGAGTGAACTGAAATCAAGTATGAGTATTTGCTGTACTGTAAGTTCCATATTTATCATTGTGAGTCAGAAAAATTGGGAAGGAAAAAAAACAGACCTAAATAAAACTATTGCTACCCAACACTGATTCCCAGTAGCCTGGAGTCTCTTTATAATGCAGTCAAAATGTGATACTGTGTGTTACTTCTATCTACAGCATCGAGTAGTACCTCAGTTTCCTTCTCTGACTGGTATAATTACACACCAATGAGTAGAGTTTCAGAACGTCTTCTTGTCTGGGGGTTTGGTTTAATACAATCTCATTAACACACTATACAAACTCTCTTCCCAACCAAACCTCCTCATGCTTGATTTCAGGCAAGCATCTCCTCAAAACTCTACAAGCCACCTCTTAGATCTCCATAGCCTCTGACTAGAGTCAGGGGAAATTTCTCCTATAAGCCTTGTCTAGGCTACCATTTAAAGCAGGGGCAGGAAAGTTATGGCCCACAGGCTGGATCCAGCCCACCAAACCTTTTCCTCCAGCCTGCGGCCCGCCCTGCCAGGATCCTCAAACAGCGCTAGCCCAAATGTCCCCAGCCCCCGCATGGGGCTGGCCCAAGCATTGCCATACCCGAGCCCCTTTTTGGTAAAACTGATGATCACTTGACAGGAAGAACCAGGACAAATGATGAGTTTTGCCAAAAAAGTCAGGATGTCCAGGGAAGGGCTTGAAAAGGGGGCTGTCCCAGACAAAACAGGACATACAGTCATTCTAGTCTATAGTAAGAGCCGCTCAGGGAGCCCAAGTAGCTGTGGCAAACCCAGAACCCTCCTCAGGCTGCTCTTGGTGGTGGTTTGGGAGGCCTGAGAGCAGCTTCCAGCCAGTATCCCTGCCCCCCAGGGCAGGCAGAGGGCCAGGGCTCCCCAGAGCAGCCTGGGCTCCCTACACAGCTCTTACCACAGGCCAGTGGAAAAGCAGGGACCTTGGGATGGGGTGGGTCCCAAATACTCTTTGTCCCCAATACATCTTAATCTACCCCTGATTATAGGTTTCAGTTGAAAAGCAGGGACCTTGGGATGGGGTGGGTCCCAAATACTCTTTGTCCCCAATACATCTTAATCTACCCCTGATTATAGGTTTCAGTTTCCTGTTGCTGGAAGTGGCCAGTCTGATGACTAATGATCACATGATTATAAGCCCTGATGAGCCATAAAATCAAATTTAATCTAATTTGAATGACCCACATTACAGGCCCTTTTCTGTCTATTTTAGGGGGTTCTATAATATCTAATGCAGATTACTCAACTCTAATAGTTCCTCTTTCAGAATCCTAGCTAGCCTTTATACTACATTCGTCACCATGGTATCTAAACACCTTAAGACAGTGGTCTCCAACCTTTTACACCCAAGATTACTTTTTAAATGTCAGGACAAGCCAAGATCTACCTCATCCTTTCCCCAAGACCCCACCCCTTCCTTGAGGTCCCGCCCTCTCTGTTCCCCTCCTCCATCACTTGCTATCCCCAGCCCTTATACACGGTGGCTGTGTCTACACTGGCACCCTTTTCCGTAAAAGGGATGCTAATGAGACACTGTGGAATTGCAAATGCCGCGGGGGATTTAAATATCCCCCGCAGCATTTGCATGAATGGCTGCTTTCCGGCTCGGGGTTTTGCCGGAGAAAAGCGCCAGTCTAGACGGGATCTTGCGGAAAATAAACCCTTTTCCGGAAGATCTCTTATTCCTACTTTCAAGGAATAAGGATTCCTACTTTCAAGTAGGAATAAGAGATCTTCCAGAAAAGGGTTTATTTTCCGCAAGATCCCGTCTAGACTGGCGCTTTTCTCCGGCAAAACCCCGAGCCGAAAAAGCGCAGCCACGCTCATGCAAATGCCACAGGGGATATTTAAATCCCCCGCAGCATTTGCAATTCCGAAGTGTCTCATTAGCATCCCTTTTACGGAAAAGGGTGCCAGTGTAGACACAGCCTATCACTGGGTTGAGACAGGATGTGCAGCTGTGGGGTAAGAATGAGGGATTTGGGTGTGGGAAGGGGTGAGAGATGCAAGCTCTGGGAGGGAATTTGGATGCAGGAGGAGGTGGAGAAGGGGATGCTGGCTCGGGAAGGGGCTCCAGGCTAGAGAGTGTTGGGATCAGGTGGAGGGTTGGGGTGCTGAGCAAGCCACAAGCTTGTGGATGTGAGGGTGCAGGAGTTTGGGTTGGGTGTGTGAGGGGCTCAGTGCAGGGAGGTTGTGAGTATGATGGGCTCAGGACACAGATTTGCAGTGTGTGGCTGGTGCAGGAGTGTTGTGGCAGAAGACTGAGGATGTGGGGGTGCAGGAGTTTGGGGATGTGAGAGGCTCAGGAAAGGGGGTTCTAGTGTATGATAGGCTCAGATTGGAGTCTGGGCGGTCAGAATGCAGGAGTGTTATGATGCTGCGGCCAGATGGGGGCTTGGCCCCAACTGGGGGCTTGTTGGCCAGGCTTCATTTTTAAATAAAATATGTCAAACACAAAAGGTTTCAGCATTGTCTTTATTTATGAGAGGGGCAGGGAACCTGTTTTGGGTCAGGGGTCGCTGACCCACGGAAAAGTCAGTAGGGACCATACAAGTGAGATTCAAAAAAACAATCCCTCCAAAACCCCCCCAAGCCTCACTAATGTGGCCCCAACTGAGCTGGTGGGGGCAGGGGACAGGGGACAGGGTGCTGTTGGGTGCCGGGGCAGGTGGCATGATGCTGGGGTAGGGTGCTGGTAGGGGCTGGGGCAGGGTCCTCATGGAGGGGGTCTGGCCAGGGGAAGGGGATAGGGACAGCTGGGGCCAGTAGCTGGGGATCCTGTAGCTGTGCACCAGGTCCAGGTCTCAGGAAGCACGTGTGCTGCTTCCCCCTCCCCAAACTGCTGGCACGTTTCCTGAACAGCCAGGTCTGACACACACTGGCAACTTCCTTCCCCCTGCTGCCTTCCTGTGTGGAGGGGAGAGTAGGAGTCCCGGGACTACACCAGCTCCAACTTCTCAGGAAGCACGCGCGCCCTGCTCCTCCGCTTCCCACGGCAGCCGCGTGCTTCCTGAGCAATTGGAGCTGGCATGGTCCTGGGACTTCTACTCCCCCCATGCAGGAAGGCAGCAGGGGAAGGAAGTCGCCAACGCGTGACAGACCCGGCGTTTCAGGAAACGTGCCGGCTGTTTGGGGGAGAGGGGAGCAGCCCGCGCTCTTCCTGAAACCCTGGATGTGGCGCACAGCTGCGGGACTTCCCCCCCACCCTGCAGGAAGCCGGCACTACCTCCATTGTTGCTGGAGGTAGCATCAGTGGGGGCTTCTTCTTGGGGGTGGGGAGAAATGGAGGGGCCCAAACACCTCACGATCGACTGGTTGAACTCCCCCCGATCGACCAGTTGATCTCAATCGATGGATTGCTGACCACGGCCTTAAGATATAGGGTTAGATTATGGCATTTAGCCACAGTCTTCCCCAAGGGACAATATGGGAGTGCCCCATTCTGCGGAGAAATAGGAGATATTCTGCTTCTGGAAGAAAATTTCCCAAAGTGCCCCAGTTGCACTGGAGAAGCATCACTTCCAACCTCCCCTAACCCCTTCTTTGAAAAGAATAGAGCATACTATGCCATGCAGAGAGACTCTTTTTACACCCCTCCCACACCTTTCAGGGCTTTTAAAAGCTTCTGTACTCCTCAAATGCACGGTTGACAATTCTGGCTGCCCTTTATACAGGCTGTGCAAGAGTTCCAGTCAGTCATCCATGTTTTTCATGGTGAGATGGAAAAATGATGCCCAGAAGAGTAGCATTTGTGATGGAACAGGAGGATTTCTGGAAATTTGACCCTAAACTCCCACAATTCACTGAGAGGAGTGATGGCATAGAATCATAGAAATGATGAAGATATTGAACAGAACCAGCCCCAAAACAGACCCCTGTGGAACCCCACTTGTTATGCCCTTCCAGCAGGATTGTGAACCATTAATAACTACTCTCTGAGTACGGTTATCCAGCCAGTTATACACCCATCTTATAGTAGCCCCATCTAAGTTGTATTTGCCTAGTTTATTGATAAGAAGGTCATGCGAGACCGTGTCAAATGCCTTACTAAAGTCCAAGTATACCACATCCCACTGCTTCTCCCTTATCCATAAGACTTGTTATCCTATCAAAGAAAGCTATCAGACTGGTTTGATATGATTTATTCTTTACAAATCCATGCTGGCTGTTACCAATCACCTTATTTTCTTGCAGATGTTTGTACATGAATTCCTTAATTACTTGCTCTATTATCTTCTTTGGCACAGAAGTTAAACTGACTGGTCTGTAGTTTCCTGGGTTGTTCTTATTTCCCTTTTTATAGATGGGCATTATATTTGCCCTTTTCCAGTCTTCTGGAATCTCTCCCGACTTCCATGATTTTTCAAAGATGATAGCTAAAGGCTCAGATACCTCCTCTATCAGCTCCTTGAGTATTCTAGGATGCATTTAATCAGGCCCTGGTGACTTACAGACATCTAAATTTTCTAAATAATTTTAACTTGTTCTTATATTTTAACTTCTAAACCTACCCCATTTCCACTAGCATTCACTATGTTAGGCATCCCATCACCACCCATCTTGACAAAAACTGAAACAAAGAAGTCATTAAGCACCTCTGCCATTTCCAAGTTTCCTGTTGTTTCTCCCTCTTCATTGACCAATGGGCCTACCCTGTCCTTGGTCTTCCTCTTGATCCTAATATACTTGTAAAATATCTTCGTGTTACCCTTTATGCCTCTAGCTAGATTTAGCTCTTTTTGTGCCTTTGCCTTTCTAGTCTTGCCCTTGCATACCTAAGTTTGCTAATATTCATCCTTTGTAATTTAACCTAGTTTCCATTTTTTATGACTCCTTTTTTATTTTTAGATTATACAAGATATCCCGGTTGATCCAAGGCGGTCTCCTGCCATACTTTTTATCTTTCCTATGCAGGGGAATAGTTTTATTTTGGGCCCTTAATAATATCCCCTTTAAAAACTGCCAATCAAAAGACTAGCATCTCACACTACATAGCAGCAGCCCCACAATACACTGTAAAAATTCACCACTAGGCAATGCTTCAGATTGCAGTGTACACAGGACACTGGGATGCCTGCCTTCAGCACCCTTTTGTCTTTTGTCAGTGCAACCAGAAGCTGTGAGGACACACTACAACAGCAAAGACTCACTGTGAACACAGTGTGAAGGCCAAAATGTCTTGCTCTGGCATCCATATACAGTATTTTAGTCGTGGCTGTATATTACTATCCTACAATGGGAAAATATCTGGACATGTGGAAGCACAGGATCTCATGGACAAAAGCAGATATTTCAGATACATTGAAAGAAAAAAAAATGAAAGTTGATTTAAAAACTTTTATTGTATGAATACAGAGAATAAGTCTGTGTCCATTAAAATACATGTACTTCTAAAACACTATGAGAAGCAAGAACAATTTCAATAAAGTACACATAATAATATTCGATATTAGGTATTGATCTGAAATTCTGTGTAGAAACACAAAGTTGCAGAAACCTTGCTTGAAAAATTTAAACTGAACATCATAAATAAAACAGTTGTTAGGCATATCAAAAGACCAGATGGGCAAAGTACCGGTAATTAGAATTTATAAACTTACATAATTAATTCTTCATTGCTGGGGGAACAAACATTCCAATGTCCCAGCTCTGTCAGAGCCTTTGACAATTATAGTCCTTTTCATAAATATATTATGTAAGTTTATAAATTTCAATTAGTGCTTGTTCTAGTCTCTTGCAGCCTAAGGATGTTTTCATTTAAGGTTATTATTCAGGCAGTATATGGAACATTTTTCCCTGGTGCACCTCTAATGTGATTTCAATGAAAATCCTTTTAACAAAAAACCAAAAAGAATGTATTATCGTGTCACTACTAAGATTAAAAAAAAAGAAAGAAACATGAATTTGCTTTTACATTGCAGAGGTCAATAAAATATGTCTATATGATTAGATAGATAGATAGATAGATAGATAGATACTATCAGAAGGTTACCCTTTCCAGTGTATGAATGACTGTACAGGTTGAACCTGTCTAGTCCAGCACTCTCTGGTCTGGTATCATCCATGGTCCGACATGATTTTAGTTAGCCAGATGTCCACTTATCATGGGTACAGCCAAGTTTCCCATGGTCCCATAAAGTTTCTTTACAGCCACCAGTCCTGGCTTTGAGTGTTCGATGCTGTTATTTAGCTCTAATTTACCCCTAAATGTCTTCTTAGAGCCCAGTAAGCAGTGGACATGTTGGTAATGCTACTAGTCAACATTGACCTCCCATGGTTTGGCAAATTCTCTCATTCAGCACTGGTCAAGTCCCAAGGATGCCAGACTAGAAAGGTTCAACCTGTACTTAGTATAAGTTCACGGTTATGCTCAGCATTCCCTGTAAACTGGGTGCTTGTGCAGCTGCTCAGGAGAGATTCAAATGCTGCCCAGCTGATTAGCAGAGTAACCTTTAGGTTTTTGTTTCTACTGGTAGTGCACAGTAGCACATGCATGGGTGCATATAAAAATGTATTCTACGCATGGAAGGAAAAATCACATGGATGGAAAAGATTAGAGGGAATATTGGTTATGCTGTATATTATTTTCCCTACTTTTGCAATAAGGTCTAAGATTTGACCTACAGCCTTGATAGTACAAAGTATTTGAACCTGCAAACTGTAAGCATGTACTTAATATAAGTAATTCCATTGGCTCATATCCTTAGCAGGTGTATATTATCATAGCTCCATTAATTTAAGATGCATAGGGTTAAGCATATGCTGTTCCAGGCAACAAACATGCAAATATGCACTGATTTAATAGCTTTACAAGCATTTCATTAATTCTGGAGGCTAAATCTCATTGGCAGAATTTGTGAATTTGTAACTTTTGATTTATTTATTTACCATCAGCATGTCCATTCTGTAGAAGTGTTGTTCCACTAAAGTATCACCAAAGAAAACCTAGGATTTACTTATTCTGATTATGCCAGAGTTCTTAATGTAAGCTCTAACCACATAAAATCAGTCTTCAGTCAAATTCATTGCGTAGTTATATAACATTAATACTAAAACATGCTGTTCAGTATATTATTTTATTTGCCTATGCCCGGTTTTTTTTCTGTCAACATTTAAAAGTTATTTCACGAAGAAATTAGATTTTTCAGATATTCTTTTATTTATATGACTGATGGTGAAAATAAGTCTAATTGGTTACAAGTCATGTACAAGTTTGATAATTTACGTCTAACACTGGTAGGAGTTAGCAGACAAACACAAACATCAAGGAAGGTTTGAACCCTAGTACAACTGGACTACATTTTCCTACTTCAACTGAAAGGCAAATTTACAATCAGCTTCCCCAACTGTAAAATTTCAGCCTATAAACCATACTCCAGGGTACTGATCCAGCACCAAGTCCGGGGGACTTTAGCCTTTGATTCCAATGGTAGGAGGCATGAGACCCAGAAGGGACCCAAATGTGTTTCCAAAGCCACCTGCAGCTTTCCATGCATGCTGCATACTCCTCTAACTCAATATTCAATATTGCAGCAGGAGAAATGGTCCTGCCTGTAGGTCTCAGGACCTGTGAGTAGGAGGAGGTGATAAGGAATAAGTGGTACAGAATTACCAAGGAGGAATAGTGAACCAGTGGAGATGGAAGATGGAAAAGAAATCAGTGAATGAAGGGATGGGACAAAGTAAGAGGAGAAGGGAATAAGAGGGAGGGGTCATTGTATGTGTAGGTTTTTAATTGTGATTGGTCTGCTATTCATTCCTTACAAAAAACAAAATTGGAGGGACCACATGAGACCTTATGCATGTGTTTCACTTGTGGATGTGCCTGGATATACCCACAGAGACACTTCCTAATTTACCTGGGGAATTCAAACAACAGGATATTATCAAGGCAAATTGCTTGACAGAATTCAAAGTAGTTTCATGATCATGAGTACCTTTGCACAGGCACCTGCTACAACAGATCAGAAACATCTAAGGAGAGTCGGTTAAGCTGTATGCTAGAGTGTTGGCTGACTTTCTGCCAGGGTTGAGGAGGAATTTTCCAGCCCTGTTACAACCCTAAAAAAAAATCAGGCAGGTGTCTTCCTTTGCCGCATCAAGTTTTATCCACAGCTGGAGGTAAGACACGGAAATTGCTGGCCCAATAATCTCAGGAGTGGGGAACCTAAGGCCCAGCAGCTGGATCTGGCCCTCGGCTCACCTGACTACCCTCCCCAGCATTTTGCAGGGATGTAACTCACAGGCTGGAGTCAGGCAAGCCAGAGCAGGATCTGACTCATGGGCTGTGCCTGGCAAAGGGGAGAAGTGGCTCTGCAGGCTGCTGCTCCCCCTCTCCCCGGCTGGCACAGCAAAGAACTGCCTGGAGGCTTTTCCCCCTGCCTCTCTGAATGGCCATAATCATGGCCAATATGAACAACAGGGGGCAGTGACTGGGGTATACAGAGCCACATGCATCCCTGGGGAGCTGAACCAGGTAAGCACCTCCCCACCCCCATTGCCTAGACCCTGCACCCCCCACTTGCTCCTGCACCTACCTCCTGCCCAGTCCCCACACCCCTAGCCTATTTCCTTGCAGGACCCTCCCACATACTGAACCCCTCATTTTTGGCCCCAACCCAGAGCCTGGCCCTCCAGGTACACTAGACTGAGGTGAATGTGTGTGAGGGGAATGTGGGGAAGTGTCTTTCTGCTTCAGTCGGGCTGCTTTTTTTTTTTTTTTTTTTCTTCTCACTCTTGTGTGGCCCCCCGCCCCCCCGACTGATTTTTCTGTGGGTGATGGGCTCCTGACTCAAAAAAGCTTCCCCAGTCCTGTCCTACAGCATGTTCCTAAGCAAAGAAAGGGTCAGCACGCCGAGGCAGTGCAATCTGTCAGCAAGAGAGAGGTAGCTTGGGACAGTGGCAGCTCAGAACTTCAGTTTGTAATGACTTTCTGACCCACACGCCAAAACACAGGTGGTGTTTGTAGCTACACAGGCATCTCGCAGGCTTAGAAGATGTCACTTCCTCCATTTAGAAGGCTTCCTTCTTAAGCACTTGTCATGCCTTTTGGCAGCTTCTTAACATAACTAAAAGCATGTTCTGCCCTTTTCAGTGGCTCAGTTTTGTTGTTTACAGAAATGTCTGTTCTCCGTCCAAAAATCTCCAGAGCGTTTCCATTCTGAATCTGGACAGTTCTGCACAAATGACTAAAATTCCTTGGTCTCCCATAACAAAAAAAGAGCATGTTGAGAATCCTGGGGGCAATGATCGCGTGTGATGGACTCCTGAAATTTTAAAATCTAAGTTATTTCTGAGAGTTGGAGGGTTTCCACACAGCTGTGCTTCAACAATTCTGAATTTGTTCCAGTAATTTTTTCCCCCAAAAGTGAACTATTGTCTCTCCTTCTACGATAGCCAGGAAGAGACTATTACCTAACATTTTCCTACTCGGTAGCTTTTAGAGCAGGGGTGGGGAACCTCAGGCCCAGGAGCTTGATGCGACCCCCCCCCCAGCTTGCCTGGATCTGGCCCCGGAGGCTCAGCACTGGGGAGCCCGCACTGGTGTTCCAACCCTCTATCACCCTGTGGGTCTAGAGCACACAAAATCTACTAGTCTGGGCCCCCCTAAGCTCTGGTGTTGAGGGGAATGTGGGGAGGGTCTTTCTCCTTTCAGTCAGGGGCGCCTCACTTTACTTCTCACATTCGGAACATGTTTGGCCCCAACCCAGAGCTTAGGCAGGCCCCCAAAATCCACAAGCCCAGGCCCTTCTAGGTGTGTGGTCTCTGATTCTTCTGGGGGCCAACAGCCCCCTACCCAAAAAAGGTTCCCCACCCGCTTTAGAGCCTTGCTGGAAAATGCTGGTAGAGTGAAAGGATGCCACTGAATGGAGGTGAAAGTAGTATCACTTCAATAAAAGCCTTGACACTGAAGGAAATACCCTTTTTGCCAGGCCTCATAACATATAGGCATGGTTTTTTGTTTAAAAAAGGAATTATTGTCCTATCTCTAGTTGAGAACCAGTAACTTTTCAAGTGGATTTTATTCAGTCTTCTGGCCAGTGCTGCTGGGTTTTACATTTGTGTGTAAATAGTACTTGTCTGAGGAAAAAAATCCTCATAGTTACAATATATTTCTCCTGGTGAGGGCAGTGGGGGAAGTCTCTTTGGGTTAAGAAAAGCCAAGTCAGGGTCCATCTAGTCTAAGCAGTAGTAGTTAGGTAGTCTAAGGGCATCTAATCAATGAAAGCCCAGACTAGATAGCTTGTGTAACCCTTCTGCAAGGTAGCACCAGCAGTAGCCAGGACAGGGTTCAATATCTATGGGTTCCTCTCCATCTATCCAACACAGAACTGGCTAGAGCTCCCACCTAGTAACCTGGGAAATTGAGATACACCCCTGGGTGCCTCAGAGGCAATGCTTCCCCGCTCGCAAGCACAGAGTCTGAGAGTAGAAATGAAACCTTTAATAAAAGGGGAGGGAAGTAACGTGGCATTTATTTGGGAAAATGCCACAGAGTTTGTAACCAAAAACCAGGAGTAAGCATCCCAGCTCAGGCGGGTCGGGCAATGTCCTTTTCCTCTCAGGTTCTTAAGTCCAGCAGCGTAAATGTCCCCTTCACATACCCCACCCTTCTGTGCACCCCACTCCCAGTCGCTGCCCTGGGTCAGGGCAGACCCAGAGTTCAGAGGTGCATCCGCAGAATTCACCTCCCATCATGAGGTGTGGGAGGGAGGTAGGAGACATCTTACTCACTCTGCTGGTCACTCGCCATCCACCTGCTTGCTGCTCTCTGGTGCTCTGCTGGCCATTTGTCTCACCTCGCTGCCGCTGGTCTCTCATTACACCTCTCCATTGCTGTCCTGCTGGCTGCTCATCACATCTTCTGCTGGCTTGTGGTGGATTTGACTCTGGGCCAAACCTAGTGATTTCAGCTCTCAGTGATTGCAGCTCTTAGCAGAGTCTGGCCACAAGAGATTCCAGCATCCACTAGAGTAAATTTAAATACTAAAAGACTCGTCATGGAGCCTTTCTTTAGTTCTATCATTGAAACAGTGGGGAGAAACAAGCTGAACTGGCCTTACAGCTCACACTTGAAGGGCATGCAGCCTGCTGACTCCCAGAGCCCTATCAGATTAAGCTGGAGAGGGAGGGCTCAAAGACGAGCCTCTGTCCATCCAAGTGTATTTACACTGACAGGGTCTTCCCTTTTAACTGAGTTAAACACAGTCTGATCTGTCTGCATTCCCACAATAACTGTAAGCACTGGTGACCATATCTCACAATTCCTGCATTTATCATTAACACGATTTGTGACCCCACAACAGCCAAATTGGTTACCATGGTCAAAACACCAGTGTAATAGTTGAATATCTATCAGGCCTAAGCAAACTGAGTGAACTGTATTTAAAGGCACAGGCCCAGAATCTCATTCTTTAAAATGAGGGTTTGTGCCAGGTTAAGCACAAACTTTCTTCTTTTGCATTCCCCCAATAATACTAATTGCAATGTCTGTAATTAACACAATTTGTGACCCAACACCAGTGAAGTTGATTACATTGAGCAAAGCACCATTGTAACAGCTGAATATCTAACATCTGAGCAAAGCAGGGGCAAACTGTATTTGCATAAACACACCCAGGATTTCTTTCCCATTCCAGCTGGCTGTAATGGAAGCATTGATTCAGACCCTACTTACACTTGTAAAGTCTCAGCTGAGTCAGATGGCAGGGTTGAGTGTTATCTCTGGGGGGGAGCTGACAAGATTGCCAGGGCCCTAGACAGTGCCACAGCCAGGCAGCATGGCCTTAGCACCTTCAGTTTCAATGACCCCAGCCCTGGGACGCTGAGCAGTGCAGACCCGCCCCCCCCCCCCCTTTACCCCTGTACCCCGCACCCTCCAGCCCCAGAGCACTGGCCGGTGTGAATGCCAGCCCCAGTCACCCTGAGTCCTGGCAGTAGGCCAGCCTGCCTTAGCTCCTACCCCAGCCCAGGCCACAAGGAAAGAGCCTCCCTTGGCTTGTGATACCTGCTGCACATGTAGGATTCTCTTACCCTTTTAACCTCCCTAGTGCTTGATTCAAGTTATGTCTTAGGTCACAATCACAATGAGTCTGGTGGTCTCTTTCAAACTCTTTTGTCAAGATTCACCCACACTGCAAAGAGACAGTCTCTGCCAAAAGGGGTCTAGAATGGAGGGTTAGCAGGTTCATACGCAGGGTGTGTATATGAAGGGTGCAAGTGCACGCACCCCCCCCCCATTGTCCTTCAAGTAAGCATGAGGTTGGGGTGGTGAATTGCCCCAGCCTCCTTTCCCTGTGCTCCAGCTGGGGGAAGGCTGGGGCGGATTCCAAACCCCTCCCCTCCCCAGGAGCGAGGCCAGGGGGCGGGATGTGGGGGCAGACCAGCCACCAGCCCCTCCCACAGCTCGCACCCTCCCCTGAAATTCTTGCATACGGGCCCGATTAGGGCCCAGCAGGACAGAGACTCACTGGCAGATGTATGCTAAATATTCCCCACACACCACAACTCCAGTCGCACTCCCTCCCTCTGAAAGGATAAGGGGAATGGGTGGCAGCTTTCAGCAGCCTTTCCATCCCTGGAAGCAGAGCCAAGAACTGGCCATGTGTCAGGACTGGATGAGCAGAATCTTTGGCAGACAACTGTGTCTTCATCACTCCTGAAGTAAAAGAAAAACATTCGGGAGATTCTAAGGGCATGTTTACCCTTAAAAAGCTGCAGCAGCACCACTGCAGCACATCAGTGAAGATGTTACTATGCTAACAAGAGAGTTTCTCCCATTGGCGCAGTTAATCCACCTCCATGAGAGGCGGGAGAGCTTCTCCCATCTGCCCACACTGGGGTTAGGTTGTTATAACTACATCTCTCGGGGGAGGGGGAGGTTTCACATCCCTGAGAGACAGAGTTACTCTGATGTCCATTTGTAGTGGAAAATGGGCATAGCCCTCATATGTAGCATAAAAAAGGGCTTTCAAACAGATGTTTCAAAAGAAGCTGAAGTGATTTGGGTAGGTCAGCATTTGCAATGAAACCCTGGTTGATGTTCCTGGAATACAATTTGTAGCAAATCAGGGAGTGGCTATGGATTTTCTAGCTGTGCACATTTAGAGACATTTGTAGAAGATTATAGGCAGGGCTCGACAATTTATGTAATCTACTCGCCCCGTGGCGAGTAGATTACATCCCGGAAGAGCTGGGTTTGGGCGATCTGCGCATGCGCAGAATGATCTGCGCATGCGCAGAACGCCAGACAGCGCGGCTGGCGAGCGGGGCTCGCCGCGGCTTGGCAAGCCCTGATTATAGGCATAGGTGTATGAGACATTTTTATCCACTACATTTCCTTCAGGAGTGTCAGAGGGGTAGCTGTGTTAGTCTGTAACTTTAAAAAAAAATGAGTAGTCCTGTAGCACCTTAGAGACTAACAAAATATATAGAGAGCATCACAAGCTTTTGTGGACAAAACCCACTTCTTCAGATGAGGGGAGAAAAAAAGACTCCCCAGACACTGTTAGTCCACTCATCTGAGGAAGTGGGTTTTGCACTATGATACTCTATATTTTGTTAGTCTCTAAGGCTACGTCTATACTGCAGTCTTTGTCGGCAGAGACAATGCAAATGAAGTGCTCATTAGCATTTCTCGCGCTCTCATTTGCATAGTTTCTTCCGATCCTCTTTTGTGGAAGAGGTCTCTTCCGATCTGTTTTGTGGAAGAGGTTTTTGCACCAAAAAATGCAGTGTGACTGGGCAGAAAACCCTTTTGCGCAAGATCCTGTATTCCTGCTTTTTTGAGGAATAAGGGTTCTTGCGCAAAAGGGTTTTTTTGCGCAAAATGGCCCCATCTACACTGCGGTTTTTTGCGCAAAATCCACTTCTGCAAAATGGATCAGAAGAGACTATGCAAATGAGAGCGCGAGAAATGCTAATGAGCGCTTCATTTGCATGGTCTCTGCCGACAAAGGCTGCAGTGTAGACACAGCCTAAGGTGCTACAGGACTACTCATTTTTTCCTTAAGGAGACATTTATTGCTCATTTTCAAAGTAACTGATTTGTATTGCAGTTTGCATAATTCGGTCCGGATTTCTTTGCAGGATAACTGACACTATCAGCCCCAGACTTGGATAATCTCATATTAACACAACATGTGGCCAGGGATGCCAAAAGGCCAGACCAGTCAAAAATGTGGGAAAGAGATTACATCCAGGGGCGGATATAGGGCAGGGCGAGCGGGGTGGCTGCCCCGGGCCCCGCGCTTCAAAAAGCCCCGCGCATGCGTCGTGGCAAAGGGGGGCCCCGCAAAATTGTGCTGCCCTGGGCCCCGCAAAATGGTCATCTGCCCCTGATTACATCACATGCTAACCAAAAGATTAACAACTTGTTTGGGGCTACTGAGCTCTATTCATACATAATGCTCCGCTCCGCTCAGACATTTTGCTTTCACCAATGTGATCATCACAAAAACGTCTGACCGTCCCTTGTGTCCATTCACCCTTCTTTCCTCTTCAGAAAACATTATTCTTTCAAGAGTCCAAAATACTTTCAACAGCCACCTTTCAGATCCCAAATTTGAATTGTAATCGCTGATATTTTCCATTACTTAAACTAGACCCTCTAAGCCGGTAGGGCCTGGGGAAGGGCACCTCCCTGTCGGGATCAGTGGGCGGCCACTCCGCCCCACTACCCCTTGCTTAGTCTCTTGGGGAACTAGCTGGGCCCTTCAGCTCTTCAGGGCTGGTGGCTGGTCACTAAACAGTCT
The DNA here is from genome assembly GCA_019425775.1 of Rafetus swinhoei. Lineage (NCBI taxonomy): Eukaryota > Metazoa > Chordata > Testudines > Trionychidae > Rafetus > Rafetus swinhoei. The sequence continues at coordinate 187,347,750 of CM033440.1, forward strand.
AGGGCCCTGCTCGGGGCGGGCGGTAAATGGGTAGACAGTTCAGCAGCCCCAAGCCTCAGTTCGGGACGGGGCAGCCAACAAACAGTTCACAAAGCCAAGTCCTGGCTCGGGGCGTGGCAGCAGGCAAACAAACAGTTCAACGGTCTTGGTACGTGCACCCAGCTGGATCCCCTTGCTCAGGCGGGGGTCCGTCAGGTGCGGGCTGCTGTGGGGTAACAGCCGAGGGGGAAGACGGCCACCCAAGGGTGGAGTGGCAGGTGGGATGCGGGCCCAACCACTTCACCGCATCCCAGCCCAGGGCCCTAATAGCAGCAGAAGCATCTGCTGCTGGGTCAGTGGGGATCTGCTCCGAAATGCGCTGCCCTGGTACTGGCCCAGACAAATGATGGTCGGACTCCCCTGGGCTTCTTCCCTTCCCTTGGATGATACCTGAATCTGGTGCAGGTCTTCTGGGTTTTGTAGGCCTGGAACCCCCGGCCAGGCAAGCAGTCCCTCCAGGTTGCCGTCTAGTAGGGGCCCCGGTGGCCCAGGCCAGTCTGCTGCCGCTCCTGGGTCCAGCTCTTTCTCTGGGCATGCAGGGAAGGCTTCTGGCTCCTTCCCATTGCTGGCCTCACACTGGCCTCTCTGGCTGACCTTTTATATCCCTGGCCCCACCTCCTGGCTTCTGGTCAGGTGGGTCGTCAGGGCCAGGTGCTGCCCACCAAGGCTCTGGGAGGGGCGCCTCCCCCTCGGGGTCAGTGGGCAGCCACTCCACCCCACTATAGACCCTATATAAACAAAAGACTTTGCAGGTGCAGGAACTGGTGCTTTAGTATAGTAGGTGGAAGAGTGAGTTGAAAAAGCCACATATTAGTCAACCAGATTTTAAGAATTCTGGGAAATGATTTGTATCAAGTTGTACACTATGATTTCTATTGCCTTGTGTAGCCGATTTAAAACTGAGCTTGCATAGACACCTAGAGCTATTAGAAAATCAGACTTATTGCCCATATATAATAGTCTCAGCGTTTCAAAGGGGCAGTGCTGCACAGCTGATCCCCAGCTCGGTTGTGTGGCGCTGCCCCTTTGAAATGCCACCTCAACGTTTCAGAGCAGCAGCTCCGAGCCCGGGGTCAGCTAGGGACTCCCCAGCTGATCCCGGGCTCCGCGCGGCATTTCCATGGAACCCGCGATCATCTGGGGACTCCCTAGCTGACCCCAGCTTCTGGGGAAATGCCACGCGGCACCCAGAGTCAGCTGGGGACTTCCCAGCTGATCCCAGGTTCCGCGGAAATGCTGTGCAGAGCCTGGGATCAGCTGGGGAGTCCCAGCTGGGGACTCAGAGTCCCCCGCTGACCCCGGGCTCCATGAGGGCGCTTCTGCTTTGAAATGCACAAGAGTCCTTACTGGGGACTCTTACACATTTCAAAGCTAGCTTGTGTGCAGCCCAGAGTCGGCGGGACTTCCCGCTGGCCCCGGGCTGCATGCGGAGTTCTGCATTCCTCCTTCGAAATGTACAAGAGCCCCAGCAGGGACTCTCGTACATTTCAAAGGAGGAATGCGGAAGTGCCTATTGATTAGTCGAGTAGTACTCGCTTAGTGAATTAACCACTAGTTAGCATCCTTAGTATAGACATGGCCTATGTCCCAGTCTGATCTCTATCCACTGGCTGTCCTGTCTCCCAGTATGGTTGGTGGTGGCGAGGAAAGAGAATGTGGCAGAGGATGTGCCATATAAGAGAGGGAGTCATGGGGATTCAGTCTTCTTTGCTAGGGAAGTGGCTCCCCACCTAAGCATCTCTCACATTTCCTCAGAAAGCTGGCAGAAGTATCTCTGCCCGCCAAATAATCTCAGACCACTTGACTGCAGTTCTGCTTCTCTAGCAGAATGTGTTACAGCTCCCCTGCAAAGGGAGATGGGGGAGTGTGCTCTTTTTTGTTTCTTTATGATGTAAGCAGAGAAAACCTGAGAGAATTTTGGTTGAGCTGGTTTTTTACACTTCACAATGTGCAGCACCTCAAATCTCGTGTTCTGCTCTCTCTAGTCTCAACTGCTTGTCAAGAGTTTGAGTTACATCAGTGCTAACAAAAACAAACATAACGTCTCCCCTACTTACCTCTTTTAGGGTTTGTCCACACTAGTGCTTCAGTTGATGTAACTTATGTCACTCAAGGGTGTGAAAAAAACACCCCAGCTGAGCAACGTAGACTTGGAGCTGTGTTGGTGATGGGCCGCTGGGCCAGATCTCAAGATTTGGCAGGCCAGATACAGCCCATGGGCCATATTTTGCCTGCCCCTAATCTGACACCTGTCTCTGGAACACAAGACCAGAATTTCCAATATAAAAAAACAAGCAGAACAGCCAAACGCTTTTTTGTGTCTGAGCGGTGGAAAACACCCTCTTTGGTGTTTATATATCAAAGAAGAAGAAGAAAAGGAGAAAACAAAGGTACAAACACGGTTTTCTACTGCTTTGAGTTTATCTTTAAACAATTTTTGCAGGTGCTTTGAGTTTTCTTAAAATAGCTTTCACTGTGATGTGTGTCTCTTGAAATTCCTTTAAGAGATCTCTTAATTTTCAATGGATTTCATTCCTACAAGCCACCTATCAAATTAAAGACATTATAACAAATGTCATATTTAAAGGAAGTTGCACACTCTGCTTTAGATAATCAAATTAATTCTGAAGAGGAAATCACTGCTGTTTGGCCCTGATCTACACACAGATTTCTTACTTGTATAAGTATTTTGATGGGGGGGAGGGTGTAACTTTTTTTAACCAAAGCAATTATACCAGTATGATTCCTGATGTGGATGCAGTTATATCACTGTAAAAATACTTCAAACTAAGGTCATGTCTATTCTTACGTGGAGGTCAACGCTGAGGCAATCAATTCCAGGGTCTATTTAGTTGGTCTAGCAAAGACCCACTAAATTGACCGCCGATCACTCTCTTGTCAACTCTGGTAATCCATTGGAATGAGAAGCATAAGGGAAGTCAATAGGAGAGTTTCTCCCATTGACCCTCCCTCCCCTTGTGGAGACACTACAACAACTTGACCGAAGGTACAACAATTCCTGCTATGCTATTCATGGAGCTGGAGCTGTGTAGCTGAGGTCGACGTTGCCCTCTAGTGTAGACCTGTCTTAAAGGTTCCTATTTCCAAGAGAAGTAAGCACCTTTTTCAATCAATATCATTGCATTGATATTTTGAGGGGGGAGGTTTATGAGTTTAACTAGACTGATATGCGAGCCCTCATTTTCCCCTCATTTCAATATGTGAAAAAGAGAAAGCATATAGTGCAGGCAGGGTTAAAACTTTATCAGTGAGACCTAAGGGAGGGAAACAGAATAGGAAATATTGACTGCACTGTGTCAAAATGTTCTTGATTTAAGGATGTAGAACAAAATGAACCAAAATAGGATTCTTGGTCTGCAGGGGTAAAGTTAGCTTCCTTCATCAATCCACTGAAATGCCTAGCCCCTTAAAGATAGGTGATCACCACAAAAACAGACAGGGCAGAGTCCCCCAGGGCCCATCATCTGACCAGATGTTGAGTGATGGGCTACAAATGAGATTAGCGCTCAAATTATGGAACTCCTTCGGCAGTGGGCCTTGTGATCACTCTCAACAATGAAGGGATTCAAATGTACCAAGCTCGTTTCTTTCACAGCATCCTGGTTTCAATCCAAATACTTTTCACAAGATTCGTCCCTCCCTCAGTGAGACACTCCCGGTTGGCCCTGAAGCGGCAAGGCCTTGCTTATAAAACAGGGGCAAGCTGCTTTGTTCGGCAAAAGACAATGGTTGGGAAAAGGTGGAGGAGAGGCCTGTTCTGAATAGTGGTGCTCAAAAATGGGCTGGGGGGGGGGGTGAGGAAAGTGGCACTGCCAGCTAAATTGCACTTGAGGGAAATACAGGAATTGTTTCCTCAGGGTTGCAGGAAATGGAGACCTGAGTTACATATCCTGAAAACACGGATCCAGCAGCACATTCCTGGAACCGCTCGGGGAGGGAGCTGTGAGTCGGCATCTCGGTGAGCATCTTCTCACAGAGATCTCCTTTTGTCACCGTGTTGGGGCCCCTCCGCTAGTGGAAAAGGCTGCCCTGCAGGGGTTTGGGGGGAGCCACCCATGTGAAGGCCCCAACCTCCCCACTGTCCCTCACTCTGGCAACAGCCAACTGGCTTTGCCATTCGAGTGTCCCCTGGCACGGCATACTCTGGAAAAGCTTATAGAGCCATGTGAGGAGGGGGGACCACACAAAGAGAAATGGAGATGACCAGTTACCTCCTTCTCCCTTTATGCTGATGGCCGTCGGTGGGAAGGCTATGTCTATTGGTGGATGAGGTAGATGAGGCTTTCTTCGGACAACTGAGAGAAGCTTCCGGATCGCATGCCCTGGTTCTCGTGGGGGACTTTAATCACCCTGACATCTGTTGGGAAACCAATACGGCAGTACACAGGCAATCCAGGAAGTTTTTGGAGAATGTTGGGGATAACTTCTTCACAAGTGCTGAAGGATCCGACCAGGGCAGTGTGCAGCGACCTTCTGCTCACAAAGGAGGAACTAATAGGGGAAGTGGAGGTGGGTGACAACCTGGGAAGCAGTGATCATGAGATGGTAGATTTCAGGATCCTGACCAAAGGAAGAAAAGAGAGTAGTAAAATACACACATTGGACTTCAAAAAAGCAGATTTTGACTCCCTCAGAGTTCTGATGGGCAGAATCCACCGGGATGCTAACATGAAGGGGAAAGGAGTCCAGGACAGCTGGCAGTATTTTAAAGAAGCCTTATTGAAGGCACAGAAAGAAACCATCCCGACGCGTAGCAAGAGAGGCAAACATGGTAGGAGACCGGATTGGCTTACGGGGAAATCCTTGGTGAACTTAAGCACAAAAAGGAAGCTTACAAAAGTGGAAACTTGGACAAATGACCAGGAGGGGTTTAAATGTACAGCTGAGAATGCCGGGGTTATCAGGAAGGCGAAAGCGCAAATGGAATTGCGACTGGCTAAGGATGTGAAGGATAACAAGAAAGGTTTCTACAGGCATGTTAACAAGAAAAAGGTGATCAGAGAGAGTGTGCGGCCCCTACTGGATGAAGGAGGTAACCTAGTGACAGATGATGTGGGAAAGCTGAAGTACTCAATGCTTTGCCTCTGTATTCACAGACAAGGTCGGCTCCTGGACTTCTGCGCTAAGTGACTCAAGATGGGATGAAGATGGACAGCCTGTTGTGGGTAAAGAACAGGTTAGGAACTATTTAGAAAAGCTAAACGTACACAAATCCATGGGTCCGGACTTACTGCATCCGAGGGTACTGAGGGAGTTGGCAAATGTCATTGAGGAGCCTTTGGCCATTATCTTTGAAAAGTCGTGGAGATCGGGAGAGATCCCAGATGATTGGAAAAAGGCAAATGTAGTGCCCATCTTCAAAAAAGGGAAGAAGGACGATCCAGGGAACTATAGGCCGGTCAGTCTTACCTCGGTTCCTGGAAAAATCATGGAAGGGATCCTTAAGGAATCCATTTTGAGGCACTTGGAAGAGAGGAAAGTGATTAGGAATAGTCAGCATGGATTCACAAAGGGCAAGTCGTGCCTGACCAATCTGATCAGCTTCTATGATGAGGTAACTGGCTCTGTGGACGTGGGAAAGTCAGTGGATGTGATATACCTTGACTTTAGCAAGGCTTTTGATACGGTCTCCACAATATTCTTGCCAGCAAGTTAAGGGAATGCAGATTGGATACATGGACAGTAAGATGGATAGAAAATGGCTAGAAGGCCGGCCCAGCGGGTAGTGATCAACGCTCGATTTCAGGTTGGCGGTCGGTTTCTAGCGGAGTGCCCAAGGTTCGGTTCTAGGACCGGTTTTGTTCAATATCTTTATTAATGACCTGGATGAGGGGATGGATTGCACCTCAGCAAGTTTGTGGATGACACTAAGCTAGGGGAGAGGTAGATACGCTTGAGGGCAGAGATAGGGTCCAGAGTGACTTAGACAAATTGGAGGATTGGGCCACAAGAAATCTGATGATGTTCAACAAGGACAAGTGCAGAGTCCTGCACTTGGGACGGAAGAATCCCAAGCACAGTTACAAGCTGGGGACCAACCAGTTAAGTAGTAGTTCTGCAGAAAAGGACCTGGGGGTTACAGTGGATGAGAAGCTGGATATGAGTCAACAGTGTGCCCTTGTAGCCAAGAAGGCTAATGGCATATTAGGGTGCATTAAGAGGAGTATTGCCAGCAGATCCAGAGATGTCATTATTCCCCTTTATTCGGCTCTGGTGAGGCCACATCTGAAGTATTGTGTCCAGTTCTGGGTCCCCCCCCTACAAAAAGGATGTGGATGCATTGGAGAGGGTCCAGCGGAGGGCAACCAAAATGATTAGGGGGCTGGAGCATATGACTTATGAGGAGAGGCTGAGGAGTTGGGTCTGTTTAGTCTGCAGAAGGAAGAGTGAGGGGGATTTGATAGCAGCCTTCAACTTCCTGAAGGAGGTTCCAAAGAGGATGGAGAGAGGCTGTTCTCAGTAGTGACAGATGGCAGAACAAGGAGCAATGGTCTCAAGTTGTGGTGGGAGAGGTCCAGGTTGGATATTAGGAAAAACTATTTCACTAGGAGGGTAATGAAGCACTGGAATGGGTTACCTAGGGAAGTAGTGGAATCTCCATCCCTGGAGGTGTTTAAGTCTTGGCTTGACCAAGCCCTGGCTGGGTTGATTTAGTTGGGATTGGTCCTGCCTAGAGCAGGGAGTTGGATTTGATGACCTTCTGAGGTCTCTTCCAGCTCTATGGTTCTATGATTCTATGATTCTATTGCTTCTATTCCCAGGCACTGCTGGAGGAAAAGACCAGGCTGTCTTATGAAAGCTGGGCCCCCCACAACTGCTTGCATGGCCTGTGTTTAAGGCAGGCGCTGGTTCCCCAGAGCATGAAGATTGGAATTCCTGATCATTTTTCTCTCTCTCGCTAATGCCAGAACAATCCTGAGTATTGTGCAGCTCTCTCTGCTAGGAATAACGCCTTAAGAGCCACTGGACATCCGGCCAAGCTGAGGTTTGAAGAGTCTCATGCTGGGATTTAACCAATTTACATGGCTGGATTGACTAATCCCAAACACCAGTGCTTTACGTTTTGAAAGTGCTTTACCCACATCAACTAACTGATCCTCACAACCCTCCCCACCTTGGGAGATCGGCACATAAGAATTCTCTCCAGTTGACAAACGAGGACACAGACAGAAAGCATGGGCAGTGGATGAAGGAAGGGCTGGGGGAGGCAGCGCACGGCCCCAGCCTCCCCGGCCCCAGAGCTCAGAGAGGGCAGGTGCTTGGGGCAGAATTCTGAGGGCAGAGCATGGGTGGGGCCGGGCTGGTGGTTTGGGAAGGCCTCCAACTATTTTATCCACCACCCCTGACAGAGAGGTTAAAAGTGACTGGCCCAATAGTTGCTGACAGAGCTTGGATTAGAAAACAGGAGCTCCTCACCCTCGGCCCACACTCCTGTGTCTCTGGACCACACTGCCTCCCTCAAGGAGAAAACACTACGTTGAAGCCAAGATGGTTTGTTGAACAATGAGTGTCCAGCAGTTGATCAAATAGCTAGCGACACACTGCAGGCCTGGAATGTGGAAGACTTGCTACTTTACGTCTGCATCCAGGGACCAGACGTGTCCAAAGTCCTGGCTTTATTTAAGTCAATGTGAGTTTTGCCAAGCTCAACAACCGACCCGGACAAACCAACTCAAGGCAGCATGAGATGCTGCTAGAACAGTAAATGCAAAAATCTGTTGCCATTTCTTCACTGCTATGGTGATCAGTGCCCACCAGGGCACAGCTCTCAAGCACCCTAGCACACACCTATCCCAGCATGTGCTGTACCTCATCCAGTGCATCAAATACCTCAACAATAATAATTATGGCTTCAGGGGGTAGCAAAGTTAGTCTGTAACAGGATAAACTTAAAAAATGGTCTGGTAGCACTTTATAGACTAACAAAACATGTAGATGGTATCATGAGCTCTCATGGGCACAGCCCACTTCTTCAGATGACCGGAGTTTTGAGTTTAGGATGTGGGTCTGCAGACTTCTGTTAACACCTCGGCTGTTATAGTACAAAGAAAGTCATGTTGTTGCAGTGATGTTCTTTTGGATGATGGCATGTTTTTTGGATGATTTCTTACTCCTTATGCTCAACAATCTGTTCTACCCCTTGTTTTGCTGTGACATACTATTCCCAGACCTTAAGAAGCACAAAAGTTTGTTTCTTTCACCACCAGAAGGCCCAACAAAAGATACTACACTGCTCCCACCTTGTTCCTCTTACCTAAAGCCACGTCTCCACTTGAGGGAAGATCAACGCTGTGGCGGTCGATTTTCCATCATTCAATTTAGCGGGTCTAGTAAAGACCCAATAAATTGAATGCTGAGGGTACCCCTTGCTATTAAGAGGAATAAGGAAAGTCAATGAGAACATTTCTCCTGTTGACTTCCCACTCCAAGGGTGGTGCCAAAGCTCAATTTAAGGTACGTCAACTCCAGTTATGTTTTTTACCTAACTGCAATTGTGTTCCTTAGCCAACCTTTCCCTGTAGTGTGGACCTGGCCTTAGATATAGTCATTTTTTGTAATTACTTGCAAAGAAATACATACTTATTCTCACTGGGTAAATGAAACCTTCCTCAAGTTACATGTTAATTACTTCAGTCATACCATACATATCATTGCACAAATTCCTTCTTGAATGGTAAGGAAAGCTTTGAGGACAAGCGGAAATTAGTTTGGGATTTAAAAAAAAAAGTTAGATATGCTTCTTTTTCTAGTGAAGATATTTATAATTTCTGCTGTTAAAAATTATCCTGTCGTATACAGACCCATATCTGCCCTTTGCATTTATGTAAATGATCTGACCAACTGTTTGTCTTTCTTTGCAACTGGTGTAATAAATACAAGTTTTTAAAAAGTCTAACTTGCTTTCATGGGATTGTTCTATTTAGTTTGGATTCAGTTTTTGATCTTGAATCAGGCCTGTACACAGGGGGTGGTGTGAAGGGTGCGAAAGCACCCCCCAACGGTCCCCCAAGTAAGCATCCTCCGGCTGGCCAGGGGGAGGCAGGAGGGGTGCGTGCCCGAGCCTCCCTCCCCATGCTCTAGCCGGCTTGTGGAAGGCTGGGGCTCATTTCCCCACTTACTAGGGGGACCATGGTGGGTGCATTCACACCCTCACAGTCCACATTTATAGAAAAAGCGCCTCCCCCCCCAAAAATTCCTGCATATGGGCTTGTGAATATATTTCTCCCTCACCTGTTTGTTTTCGTGCAGCAAGGGCTTGTCTAGCAGTTGGCATATCTATGCTGGTTTCTCAATAGTGTAGAAACTGTTTCAGTGATAAAAGGGGTTTTTTGGACAGCGTAGGAACACCACCTCCCAAATTGTATTAGCTATGCTGACTGGAGCACACTTCTACTTAAGGGATGATGTTGGCAAAGCAATGTTGGTCTGGGGTGTGGTTTTCAACCCTCCCTCCCTGCCTGACCTCATGCTGCCTATTGAACTTAAAGGCTATGTCTACACGGCAGGCTTTTTGCACAAGAACAGCTGTTCTTGTGCAAAAACTTGCTAGGTGTCTACACTGCATGCGTGTTCTTGCGCAAGTAAATTTACAGTACAGCATCGGAAAACAGGGCTTCTTCCAGAAGAGTTATTCCTCTCCCCACGAGGAATAAGCCCTCTTGTGCAAGAGCTCTTCCACAAGAAGGCAGTGTAGAGAGGCAACATGATTTTCTTGCGCAAGAAACCCCTATGGCTAAAATGGCCATCAGAGCTTTCTTGTGCAAGAGAGTGTCCATACTGCCATGGACGCTCTTGTGCAAAAGCATATCTCTTCCACAAAAACACATGGCAGTGAGGACACACTCTTGTGGAAGACCTTTTGCACAAGAACTCTTGCGCAAAACAGTTCTTGCGCAAGAAGCCTGCAGTGTAGATGTAGCCAAAAAGTGTAGATCGAGCCTCTAAGAGCGCCTTTCTACAGATTAGCTTTAAAGCAACTTTGCTTCTGCTCTACATTATTTCTCCATATAGACAGGCCTTTAGTGTGAGCGCCAGGAAGGAGGGATCAGAAGGCTCTAGCAGAGGGAGGGATAGCTCAGTGGTTTGAGCATTGACCTGCTAAACCCAGGGTTGTGAGTTCAATCCTTGCGGAGGCCATTTAGGGATTTTGGGGCAAAAATTTGTCAGGGATGATACTTGGTCCTGCTGTGAAGGGAGGGGACTGGACTCAATGACCTTTCCCTTCCAGTTCTAAGAGATAGGCAATCTCCATTAATTTTTTTTTAAGGGTGTTGTGTATTCAGGGATTTAAAAAAACAAAACAAAAAAAAAACAACTTGCTGCTGTGTGAGAGGTTTTTCTGAATTCCTTGCTCATCTTGTATGTTTGCCTCCATTTTAAATTTTTAGTGTATTTTGAATAATGTGTGGGAGACATTTTCTTGGTTTGGAGGAGAATATTGAAAACCCGATGTATTTCTTTTAATGGGAAATTTTATTCTAGGGGGCATGCCAGAAATGTGGCATTTTATACATGTGGCCTTTCTCTGTTTTGGGCTTGAGAGATTAGGAGCCGGGGGTTTACAATCTTTACATAGCAAACTAGAACAGGTTAAAGTACACAACTTATCGTGTGTCTCCTGAGCCATTGTGAAATCATAAACAATAATACTCGGCGCGTGTAGATAGCACCTTCTGTTGAAGGACATTAGAATACTCCACAGAAATTACAACATAAAGACTCACAACAACCCCCCCATTGCCATTTTACGGATGGGAAAACTGTTGCCTTCAATCCCAGAAGGCCTGGCAAGATTAGATGATCCTCCTTCTTCTTGGTGGATCACAGGGACCCACCACATCTTGAGGTTATGATTTGAGCCTATCAGGAACCGGATGGCAGAGGCTCAGTAGCCAAGTGGAAAGGATGACAGGTAGTGCGTTCTGAGCACAGTATGTGCATGTGGGATTATCCAGAGGTCTGGGTCAGGTGGTAGATGCCTCTCAAAAGTTCTCTCTTACCGAGATACATAACATAGCATGGTAGCGCTCAGGAGAAATGCTGCAAATAACAACAGCCCTGGAAACAACTGACCCCCCGCGCCCTCCCTGTTCATCCACAGAACAGGAGGAGCAGGTTTAGTGGCAGGCCAGAGCTGCTCCATTAACATGCTGAAAGCCTAATCTGAAGAGGCCCCTCGAGGTAGGAGAGGGGTCATCTTCAAGCATCCATGCCTGGCCAATCACTAGCCTCTTTCTGGAGTATCAGAAAAAGGGGCCAATTGTGATAGTGATGCCTGGAGAGGCAGAGCACTAATTAGTCCCTGGAGCCTCTCCTAGCAATTCAATACTGACTCCATGCACAAAGGGGCTGGTTTGCTCTCTCAATGGAAACCACGTCACCATTTGCTCCAGCTCAGCCGAACTGGCTCCCTGTCCCCATCTCTGACAGGCTGGTGTTGTTTATTCACTGCACTGTTGTGGGCCTTTTCTGCACACCAAGGAAAAGAATGGGTTGGAGAAGAATTGGACGATTTCTGCCAGGTACTGGCATTGTAGAATTATCTTCTCTTCCACAAGACAAAAGACAGGCTTTACAATGCAAAATGAGGCAAAACTAGTGAGCTTCACCAGCACCCTCTGTAACAAAGCTAGTGGTAGAAGAAAAACACCCACGGAAATGTGTGATCCTGATAACATCTGAAACGAATGCAAAAGTACAGAACTGAACACACCAAAAAAAGCCCTATTATAGGTCAGATCTATACACCGCCCCCATCTGCGGTTTAACCTGACTTTCCTGGAGGGTGGTAAATACTACACAGACTCAGAGCCACAGAGCGGGCTAGCTCCCTTTAACTATCTTGCTGTAAACACCCAGTTTGGGCTGCAATGACATAGCCCTAGACACTTGTGAAAATGTCCTGTGTTATCACTTGCTCCTGTGTTGTAATAGTGTGCAGAGGACCCAAGCAAGATCAGGGCCCCTAATATCTTAAAGGACAGTCCTTCAGCAGCCTATTTTCTGTGCAACCCCCAAACACTGGATTCCTGCTAGAGAAAGATCGGCGTAAACACCTGTACTAGCTGTGCTGGCTAGAACAGGGGTGGGCACTAATTTTTGCAGGGAGGCCACTTAATGAATTTTTGTACATTGCCATGAAGGGGCAGGGTCTGGGGTGATAGGGGTGGGACTGGGGACCAGCCTCCCCCCAGAGTTGTCTGGGGCTGGGGGCTTGAAGTAAAAACACCGCAAAGGGCTTGTGGATCCTGGCCCAGCCGCTATCGCGTTGCCTGGCAGCTGCCCAGGGTTGCTGCAGCTATTTAAAAGGCTCACAGCTCTGGTCCCTGTCAGGGTAGCACCTCGACCAGGAGCCATTTAAACGGGATCCTGCTGCCGGAGCCACTGCCTGGAAATTCGGTGGCACAGGCAGAGGGATATAAATAGAAAGCGGCCAGATGCAGTCCGTGGGCTGGAACAAAGTGTTAGGTGTGATGGGGTAGCCAGACCGTAAGGCCAGAGCTTAAGGGATATGTAGTAGTGCTGGGGGTGAGTGGTGTGCGGTAGGAAATCCTGTCACTATGTCTTTACGGGCCTGGAGCCAAGAGCCTTGTGGCTTCTGCCTTCCACAGCCAACGGGGCACAAACTAAAAGCTAAAACAAGGGGAGCAGCCGCATAAAGTCTGTCTCCTCCCTGCTGGCAGGGCAGTCACGGGGCAATGCCAGCATGGAACGGTGGCCTCAGAAAAAAAAATTCCTACCTGCTTAAATTTCTTATTTTACAGGTAAAATAATCCTTGCTGTACATCATACTGAGGTAGACCTCACAACAGGTGCACTGGGGACGTTCAGGGACTATCCAAGAAAAATCTCTACGGTTATTCTGTGATTAAAACAAACAAAGGAAGAAACCAGTGTGCCCCTCCTCATAACCCTACTGCTTCATTATCTAATCATGTAATTCAACCTCACCCTTATTATATGGAAGCAAAGTATTTTGTATACTTACCAACCCTTCCCCAAAATGGCTGCAGAGCAAACAGAAAAAGCCAGGTCTTTACAAAAAAGATGCAGTTACCACCATCTCGAGCAATGCAACACACAGAAAGCACTGTCTGACCAATAGCAAAAAAAGAGATAAAAACAAACTTCACGCCTATGCAGCATCTCTCCCAGGCTTAAACAACAGTAGTATCAAGACCCATGCACCAACCAATTGATCCTATGCAAAAGCAAATAATGCTGCGGACATTAACTCACTAATATATATCGTTTTATACCTGTAAGAGATTTTCAATATGAAAATATTTTCAATATGACGTGCTGGACACAACAGATCAAAATCCACTATGAGCTAGGCTGTTCTGCTGACCCTTGCACAGAAATTTCGCTAGTGTAGAGAGAAGTTCCCTTATCACACTGAACATGTCAGACGCAACCAGGCAGGCTATTATGAAATACAGAATCAGCTATTAGAAACTGAAACCCAAAACGTGGGACACGTGCAATCCAGAGAGGAATGGTTTTGTAATCAACGGAACAGAAGAGATCAAAATAGAAAGCGTCTTCTACTCCACTGCCAGAAATGTGGTGCGTGAGAGACTCACTTCCTCAAAAGTGATATGAGATCCTCCCATTAAAAACCGAGAAAGAAGGAATTGGGCAGTATTTGGGGAGAAATGAAAGTAGAAATTATCTTGCCAAATGTGGGAATGTGCCTCAGTTTGGAGTGAAAAATACCACCCAGATGGAGCCATAGTCAGGAGCCTGCATTGCTGTTGTGAGCCACTCTTGTCAAATCCTTGTTTGTTCTTTGTGTGCAACATTGGTAACTGGTATCTATGTTGTCAATATTTTCTATTTAATTCAATACTATACATAAACTGTAACACTCTGGGACAGATTCATCCTGGGTGTAACATCATTGACTCTGATGAAGCAACACCATGAGCTATTTTAGCCCTGTTTTGCTCTCATCCTGTGTCTCACGCTCACATAGGATGTGATCAGATGTCCCGATAGGGACAGTCCCAATATTTGGGGCTTTTTTTTTTATATATATAGGTGCCTATTATTTCCCACCCCCACTCCGATTTTTCACACTTGCTAGTTGGTCACCCTATGCTCGTACCCTCTCTAGTTTGCACATGCAACCCAGCATCCTTTGATGAAACCATGATCTGGCTGGAACTCATGGCAGCACGCTTTTCCTTTGTGTTCCAAAACCCTCTCATTGCTGGAAACGGAACCCTGTGCTCGACAGATCTTATTGTGTAATAACACTGCCACGGTGCAAAAACATGCATTTCTTCAGCAAGGGAGAGGACTGAGCAAAAGAATGAAAAAAAAAAAAAAAACCCCCAAAACACCCAGACTCTGTCCTCAAAGCCAGGGTTCCATCTCTTTCTGGACCAAAGATGACACATGCCACTAAAAGACAGGACAGGATTCTAAAGGCTGTGGGAAGAATGAATTGGTTATGAAACATCTTGGCACAAATGACACAACCTTGGAAAGGCACGATGAGGGAGCATTACCCAGAAAAGCTTATGTCTAAATAAATCTGTTAGTCTCTAAGGGTACATCTACGCAGCAACACTATTTTGAAACAACTAGCGCTATTCCAAAATAACTTAGTCTGCGTCTACACAGCAGGCAGTTATTGCAAAATAGTGTCAAAATACTGTCAAGCTGAGGACTTCATTGTGAGAGGAGTAAGGGAAGTCTGAGGAACAGTGTTCTATTTCAAAATAAGTGCTGTGCACACTCTCCCTATTTCGAAATAAGCTATTTCGTAATAAGATACGCAATTGACGTAGCTCAATTTGCGTAGCTTATTTCGAGTTAAGCCCTGCAGTGTAGACGCACCCTAAGGTGCCACAGCACTCCTCATTGTTTCTAAAGGTGGGTGAAGTAATACACTACATAGTACCTCAGAAGACACGTCTCAGATCAATAAAAGCATCAGGGACCCTGAAAAGGTGGAGAAGGAGAGGACATTTCATGCGATCTCAAAGATTCTTCCAGTCCCACAAGCGAAAAAAGATAGCCAAAGAAATTGGCAGTAACCCTTTGTCTAAGTCCATGGCTGAGCGGGTTTTGCTTTGTGGAATAGCAGGCTACCTTCTGTGGGAAGGGGAGGATGTACAGTAAGAAGGGAGTAAATCCGAGTAGCAGACTAACCAGGAGGGCTCTACACTAGCATCCAACAGGTAAATTGCTAAGATGGTAAACCCACCACATATATTTAAACATAAAACCCAGACTCAAGGCAGCACGAAAGAAAAAAAGGAAAAATGTGAGTAAACAATTAATGCTTCCGTTATCTACATACCCATGCTAGAAGCCTGTAATAAGAACTACCCATTTGCACACAGAAATTCGACACAGTTGGTATGACAGAAACTGACTCGAATGACTCATGTGAGCGGAATGTTGAAATCGGTAAAAGGGGCTAGAGTGGAGTGGGGGAAGGGGAAGGGTGCCTCACTCAACATCAACTATACCGTTACCTGCTTGAGCCTTGCTGACAAGTCAGGAGGACAACAATGCTTATTGTAAGGTGATGAGTCATTCCTGTGCGAGGCGCCAGCCAATCCATGAGCCCGGAATCAGTCAGGTGACTCTCAGGGAAAATATATAAGCCTTGCAGCAAGTTGCAGGAGAAACAGCAGTGCAGTGTGCTTAAGTCACTCCAGGGCTTGGAACTCTCTCCTGCTGGATAAAGGTAACAGCCTCCCCAGGCATTAGCCTGTTCCAGCCCTGCTCTTGTTCATGATCTCTGCTTACTCCTGCTCTAGCTTTGCTCCCATTCCATTCTGGACTCCTGATTCCAGCACTGAACCTGGCTCTGACCACTAGACTTCACTGCCACAGCTCCTATCACCAGGCATGACCATCCTCATCGCAGTTTGTGACACTTATGCTCAATGTGCTGCCTGATAAATCACAAGGTTGAATGCTGGCGGGGATCTATTATAAACCCCAAATCAGACAAGAAAACAGCTCCTTTAACATCTACCTAGAATGTATGGAACCAAAATTGGGGGTTCCAATCTGGGGGACATGAACTGGAGGTGTCACTGGTGAGAAGGTGTGCTTGGAATTTCTAGAAATTCTAAATAACTTTTTAACACAAAGTTCTGCCACCATCTCAGGGTAATTCTGTATTAAACCTCATTCTGATGGATAAAGGTAAATTAACCACTGAACTAAAAATTGATGGTTGGTTAGCTGTGTGTGATCATGTTCTAATTCCAACTACAGCCAGAATAAAGTTCTGAGTAGTGATATGTGCACTTGGAGCTTCAGTTTCCCAAAGCTGAAAAGAATAACGAGCAAAAGTGAGTGAGGAAATAGATGAACAAATAAATGTGAATGATAATTGAGAAATATTTAAGAATGCCTTAGCAGATGCCTCAAAACCCACAAAAGAAGGCTTCTTTAGTTAAAAAGCCATTGTGGTTAAGAATGGATGTGAAGCTAGCAACAGAACTTCTTTAAAAAATGGACAACTTGAAAAATGGGGTAGCTGCTAATAATGGGTATAAATTGGCCGTTAGGAAATGTAAACAATCAATAAAGGAAGCTAAAAGTATCAATGAATTGGCAAACGTGATTCTGGGATGTATCAGCAGGGAGGAACATCAGTAGGAGTAGAGGTGATATTACTTCTGTATGTGGCTTTAGTACAATCATTAATGGAGTATTGTATCCAGTTCTGGTGTCCACACTTGCATGTTAACAAAGCTGGAAAGGGCTCAGAAATGAGCTACAACAATGATTCAAAGCCTGAAAAATAGCCTTTAAAATGAGAGACTAAATAAGCTCAATCTATTTATCTGAGAAGATGATGAAGTAACCCGATTACAGTTTGCAGGTACCTTCATAGGGAAGAGATATCTGATAGAAGAGGCTTCTTTAATCTAGCAGGAAAAAAAACCCTATGAGAACCAATGGTTAGAAACTGAATCTAGACAAATTCATACTAGAAATAGAACTCTTTTTTTTTAAATGATACATTTATTTTGGAAATTTTAAGAAGTTTACAAATCCTTGCCAGGTACATCATAGAGCAAATACAATAACCATTCTGACAATGGAGCTTTTGTTTACAGAAAGAGCAGATTAATATGACCGTTGGATCCTTCTTTAGCAGCATCTTATGTTACAGCACGAGTAAATGCCATTTTTTAGTGATTTTATGGAACTGAAGGAAATCTCCAGTTACTCATATTTAACAAATCAGGCATGTCTATCAAATGTTAATATTCAAAAAAATATCTAAGTGGGTTGCTTTGGTTGGTTGGTTTGTGGGGTTTTTTTTGTTTGTTTGCAGCTGAATGTACTTGCCTGAGTATTGAATATCTTGTAACCAAATTTCTAAATATCTACTTGTCCGCTGTCTATTTTGCTGGTTAAGAAATTGGTGTGTTAATTTTCCCCACAATCACCACCCATATTTTTGTGAATCATTCCTCTAGAGCTGGACTATTTATCTTTTTCCAATGAGAGGCTATCAATCACCTAGCAGGTACTAGCCAACATGAGATTCAATATTCCTATCTCTTGGTATGATCATTTCTGCCAAGAAACTGCTGGCGAATTACTAAAGGATCATTTGGTTATAAATACCCCGCCAATTGTGATATTTATATTTAATTGTGCTACAAATTGCTACCTAATGACTGGCCATATCTGCATAAAATCCCCCCTTTCGCCACAATTTCTCCAACACCTATCCCCACTCAATCTGTGTGTATATGCTTAACCTTCGTGTAGTGACACTGAAACAGTGTCTTACCGAATTGTTTTGCTTATTGTGCTACAAACAGGGGCTAATGGGCCTCTCTTCCAATCTGAATTCTGTTCCCCTTGGGGTAATTTCTCTCACCAGATCCGCTTCCCAGTGTGTCTCATATGGCCTTGATTTGTTTGCTTTTGTGAGGAAAGCTGTCCACAAACATTAGCTTTACATTCATTTTATACATCTACACTACCTGTGTAAGTCAACACAAGGCAGCTTACGTTGAGGTAGCAGAGAGAGAGAGTGAGTGAGTGAGTGTGTGTGTGTGTGTTTCCACTTAAATTTTGCTCCTGCCAATGTAATTGCCCATTACACTGACTTAAGAACATCTCATCTTGGAGTGGCAAAGTCAAGGTTAACGGACTTAGCGCAGACACTGTTAGTTACTTACAGTTGCCTCCAGGAGCTATCCCACAATGCCCCTCCCTGAACACTCTGGTCACCACTCTGAACTTGGAACATGTCCTCCTCCATAAAATTGCACACATTTTTTGAAATTCCCTTTCCTGCTTGATGTGTATGGAGAGCTCACCTGGCAACCAGCCAGCTGAGCAGGCCAGCAACATGCCAAATACATGCTCCTGCCTGGAGTACAAGGAAGCGACAGTTATGCCAATATAAACTGTAGCATAGACTGACTGGCCTGCCAATGGGAGGGCCGGGGGCACGACAAAGGGGGCAATTGCCCTGGGGCCTGGTGATCCAAAAGGGTCCAAGGCTCCTAGCCACTGCTACTGTGGCAGGAGTGACTGGAGTCCTGGGCCCTTTAAATTCCTGCCAGATTGCTGGGTGGTGTGCTCCGGGTAGCTCAGAGCTGCTGGGGGGGGTGGGAGGAAGGAGCAGTGATGCAATCCAGGTGGTACCAAGGGCTGGCTGCTCCTAGGCCCGCCCCCTCCCCCCCCGAGGTCCTGCCCCTTCTGGGAGCACAGAGCACCCCCCCCCCACACACACACACCTTATCCAGGCACCTGGCAAGTCTGTCAGCCCCCCCTGGAGGACACAGAAGTGTTCTTGGGGACAGTATAGCAATTTCAATTACAGCACCGAACAGTTGTTTGGGGAATGACTTATATGCTATGTTAGTATTTTATTTGGGGGATTTAAAGTAAGGGGGATGCAAGAGAGGAACGGCATTTGAGGACTGGTGAGACAGCGGGAATTAATGCAAGAAACAGGCAGGGAAGTTTATAATCAGAAACTAAGCCAAGTTCAGGCACACAATTGTGAAGGCAACATAATTAGTAATAAGAGACACTGGCTACACAAAGGATCAAGACCAAAAAAACCCCAATAATGTCAAGATTTTTAATAAGCTTAGTAGTTATTCTTAGTGTCTTTTCCTCAAATATATTTGAATATCTATGGGCTAAATAATGTACAGCCGGTCCCCCGAATTACGAACGTGTTACGGACCAAACGATTGGCCATAAGTTGGAATGGTCATAAATCGGAACCCATTGAGTTACATTGCGACCACGCTGTTCATAAGCGCGGGTCGCGTTCGTAACTGGGAGCCTGCATTTACGACCGCTTTGGTCGTAAGTGCGGATGGTCGTAAGTCGAGGTGGCCGTAAATTGGGGACCAGCTGTAATTAATAGTGGAAAAAAAACGTGGCAGAACTTAAAAAATACCCACACACTTGGATTAATTTACTTCAAGAAACTCTTTTTGCAGGAAGGGCACATTTTAGACATAAAGGTAAAGTGGTCTCAGCAGATTTTTTTTTGCATCAGCTAAAGAAAAGAAAAAAAGGAGTGGGCATAATATTTGCTAAACAGGTAATTTTGCAGATTAAAAATCTGGCAGTTATTTTACTGAAGGGCACAACTACTTGGGTATTACTGACCGTATGCTGATGATCAACAGCAAAAAACTTTAAGGATTTCTTTAAAACTGCAGCATTCTGGAGAAAGGGAAATTATAGCTGGAGATTCCAGTTGCACAGAGATTGCTCAGTAGGGCAGATCAGCTAAAAATCAACGAAGTAGATAGGGAAGCAGGTGCAATATAGACTTTTATGGCCACCAATTCAATCCCTCAGATTGTGGGAGAGACTTACCTCAGGGAAGGGGATTACACTTTTATTCACACCCTCATCAGTTATATTATACTAGAATAAATGTATAATGTATTATACTAGAATAAATGTATGTTGATGAAGGCAGTGAGATCTGCAGAAATTGGTAGATCATGCACCAGTGGAAGTAATAACTGACAGCTGGGGATGGGTTCCAAAGATCACTTATGGCAAATGAACTGCTTGCTTCTCCAGAACAATGATCAGTGGCAGCAATTAGAGAGGACAGTGCTCAATGCTTTCAAATAAATGATATGGACAATGTAAAAGGAAAAACTTAAATGTAGTCCCCTTACTAAAGGTGCCTCTGCTTATTCTCAAAAAAGGAGGTTTACCAATCTTGTGGAAAAAGGGGTTTTTGCGCAAAAAGAAAACATCCACACTGCTTGTTTTTGCGCAAAAACCGCAGCGCAAAAACGGATCTGCAGAAAATATGCAAATGAGCCCACGACTCATGCAAATGAGCCCTCCATTAGCATATTTTTTGCCAAGAAAACTCGTAGTGTAGACGTAGCCTAGGATCTGCATGGAGGATTCCTGGGACATCCTGGTGCACATAGAGTGTTGCAAGCGGCCCCCTCTGCCACACTCTAGGGGCGGGTGAGAAGCAGATAGCAACTCCACCTCCAGTGGTTGTTTCGCCTCTTCTAGCATCAGTTAAAAAGCAGCACGCCCACAGATGTGTCTCTAATTCCAAAGCGAGCTGCACACTTACCCAGAGGCTCCTTTCCCTGCATCTGGCTCACCCGCGCTGGGCTATAACGACTGACTGGACTCTGCTGTCATCAAGAACATGTACTGGCTCGTGCTGCCACTGGATCCGCTGGTTGTCTGTTCTCCCCAACTCCTCCTCTTCCTCATCCATCACCTTCTCCTGGCTGCGTATGGCGAGGGCTTCCAACTGGGGCTGCTCCGAAATAATCGCTGGGCCCTGGAGGGGGTCTCTCTGCCAACGTGCATGCAGCTCTTTGTAAAAGTGGCAGGTGGGTGGCTCAGTGCCGAGCCGTTGTTCGCCTCCCTTGCCTTCTGGTACGCCTCCTGCAGCTCCTTGGCTGTCACACAGCACCGCTGCTGGTCCCCTTTGTAGCCCTTCTTCTCCCCCAAGCACGTCCTACTTTCCATGGCCCAATTGGAGCTATGCCCGACAGGCAACAGAGCTTGTTTCCCGGGGGTGTGAATAAACCACCCCTCAGAGTGACTTCAGTTACACTGACGTATGTGCCAGGGATGGACAAGTGATTCCATGGTGGGCAAGTTACTCCCGCTGCTCACAGAGACAGGAGCTCTCTCTCCTGGTGGCACAGAGCCTCTTCACCAGACGTGCCATAGCTATATTTTAAAATCAAGTGTGTGATTATCAGCCTGCTTTGCTCAAAACACAGTTTGTGCCCACGCAGGGTGTGGGCGACAGTGGTCTTAGCAACTTACTATACGCTACCTTCTCCAGGGACCTAGGTTGGTACACGCTTGTCTTCCAGCAACCAAGACATAACCACTTGTTTTTCAGGGTAGATGGGACTCTCTAAGATGGAGTGAATAGCCAGTCTGGCTGTTCTCCTTCTTCCCAGGGCCGTGTGGGGTAGGAAATGTCAGACTCACCACCTGTTGCTAGTACCTCTGGTTTTGATTACATGAAGAAAAGTAGGGCCGTGTCTGTGTAACCCACACATCTGCTGGATGCAGTTCACTGTCACATCTAGTGACACTTACACCACTTTCAGAGAGAACAGAGTCTTTTAGCTCAAGCTGTAGCCTAGCGGCTCATGCAGTAAGCTCCAGAGGTCCCAGGTTTGGTTCCACCTGTTAGCGCTACATTGGCACAAGGACAAAAGGTTGATTTGTAACACGTTAGCTACTATGTGTTAAAATCCTGATGTGGACAAGGCAGCTGTAATTTTAACATATGGTGTTAGGCTGAGGTAAATGAAAGCTTTTCAAACACACACCATTCTCACACTGTATTCGATATAACATTATTACATAACAGTCATCAGAGACGAATACATTCATCTGACAAAGCGAGTCTTTGCCAACGAAAGATTATGCTCCAATAAATCTGTCTATAAGGTGCCACAGGACTTCTCGTTGTTTATGCAGATTCAGACTAACACACCTACCCCCTGATAACTGTGTTTACACAAAGATGAAGTATGTCAAATATGTCAGCTTATAGGTCAGAGACTTCCTAACGCCCCTTCACAAGGGGCAGGATTGAATTTCCGATTCATTGTTTGTTCCCATCAATCTCATAATGCTTTTTGCATTATTTTGTGAATAATCTAGTATCGTGAAAGAAATGGGGAGGGGGGAGGGTTTGCAGAAATATTGGTGGTGCCCAGAAAGCCCAGAGCCTGCATTCCTCTCCCCGGCGCTCTCTCCCTCCCCACCTGCTTAAGGCTCCAAGAGGGAGTTTGGCTGGGGGGGCAGGGGTGTAGGTTCTGGGCTGGTGCATGGGGTTGGGGTGCAGGCTCTGGGAAAGAGTGGGGTGTGCAAGAGGGGTGCAATGCTTACCTAGGGTACCCCCCTCTGGCAGCAGCTCCTGGAGGGGGGGGGCGGATGTCTCCATGCGCTGCTGCCCACCTGCCACCTCCATGCGTCTCTCAGTCCTTTTAAACAGCCCAGGAGCCCTGCCACCACCACCAGCAGTGCAGCGAGGCTAGAGTGGCTTCCTGCCCACCTGCTCCACGCTGCTGCTGGCTTGTGTCTCTGAGGTTCCTGGGCAGGGGGATTGTCTCTGTCCACTGCTCATATTGCAGAATTTTGGGGGCCAGGAACCATTCTAGCCCTGTTGCATTGCCAGTGGTGGCCCCTGGGCTGTTTTAAATCGCCCTGAAGCGCAAATGGGTGTGAGGAATGCACAGGGAGGAGTGATTGAGGGCAGTAGGTGGGGCTGGGGGAGAGACCCAGCCCTGAACTTTGCTGGGCCCATAGAACTCGCTGCCTCTGGAAAGAAATAGATCTTTGCCAGAGCTTTTTCAATCCAAAGAATTATGGCCTAAGGAAAAACAATACAGAAAACCGTGGAGCTTACCAGAGAATGTTATGGCCAAAAGTACAACTGGGTTTAAAAAAGAATTTCATAAATTGATGAATAGGTCCGTCAATGGCTATTAGCCAAGATGGTCAGGGATGTAACCCTATGCTCTGAGTATCCCTAAGACTCTGCCTCCCAGATGCTAGGACTGGATGAAAGAGGGTGGATCACTCAATAACTGCCCTTTTGGTTCATTCCTGCTGAAGCATGTGGCACTGGCTACTGTCAGAAGACAGGATACTGGGCTTGATGGACCCAGGATGGCCATTCTTATGATCTTATGACTATTTTCCTCATTATAAACCACATGGAAAATAATCTGTTAAAAGAGTTCCCAGACTGCTGTAAAGGATCTCTTAAGTGTTGTCATCAGCACATGATATCGCCATCTTAAAAGGCTGTCTTTGTAAACTACCATAACTCTTTTCAGATAAATTGAGCGCCTCTTTATAAATATTTGGAACAAAATAAATCAACTGTTGAAAGGGCTGGTAGGAGCAAGAAGAAAGGAAAAATGTAGGAAAGAAGCAAGAATTCAATTGCAATATCATATAATACTAAAATCAGATGTAAAATACATACACTAGTTACATTTCTAGTTATCAAAGGATTGTTCTTCATTTTAGAAAAAGTAGCTCCAAATAATAAAGCTGGAGTAAAAATTGCATATTAAAAATAGAGCAGCATTATCCATTGTCTGGTTGTTGTAACAATGTTCACTGCTTCAAAATTTTAAAGGCACATGATTCCCTCACCAATAACAGAATGAACTGAAGATGTTACCCTTCAGAAAATAAAATAAAAATGTTAAGCAAAAATGACAAGAGAAAGGAATCTCCTTATGAATATATGGTAACCAACATCATAAGGATTTAGGAATTGGATTCTGTGGGTGAGTATGGGAGTATTTTGTTAATATATGAACATATTTATCAAAAAATAAAACATAACTAAGGGACTCCAACAGCCTCTGAGTCCTGTAACAAATTTAAGAACCCAAATATAATGTCCAGTGTCTACACTAGCAAAATAATCTACAACAGAGACACAGAAAAGCAAAAAATGATGTGAGGCCAAATAATTTGAACAATGGGAACTACTATGGAGCAAATCTACCTAAAATATTTGCTCTACTATGTAACATGCTCCAAAACTTGGCTCAGTTCTTCAGAAAATACAGACAGTTGGATTTTTATAGACATATGATGTGGGAGGGGAGTGGGAGTACTCCAAAGAAGGAGCAAATATCTCAAGAAAAAGAAAATCTGCCTGAAAGAACTATTATCACAGAACCATGAGGTGAATCTCTTTTGTCTATGGTCATTGCTATGAGGTTTGTCATTTATAAATGTTATACAATGGAAACAAACCACCAGGATTAGAAAGAATTAAGTGTCTACTCTTAATATATTCAGCATCAAAACTGCTTAGTGAAGTGGCTATTTTCTTCTCAGGGCTTGTGTCCACTACAGCCAAGATCAATGCTGCAGCAATCGCTCCAGGGTCTAATAAAGACCCACCAAATCAACTGCTGAGCTCTCAGACATTAGCACTGGTACTCCACTGGAATGAGATGAGTAAGGTAAGTCCATGGGAGAGTTTCTTCTGTAGACTCAGCAGGGTGTGGACGCTGCGGTACTAATGTAACTCAGATTGTGTAGCTTGGATCAACTTTCTCTCTCTAGTGTAGAACCTGCCCTCACAGTAGTGTAAATGAGTAGCAACTCCACTGCAGTCAATGGAGTAACTTACATCAGCATAAAACTGGTGAAAATGAAAGCAAACATGCTGTAGATAAATTGCTTGAAACCACTGAACCCTCAGAAAAGAAACAAGACAAAGGAACACATCACTTAACTGTATATTTTATTTTATAGTAATTCTTGGTACAAAAGGGAAGAAAAAGATAATTTGTAAGAGTGATAAGTAAGAGATGGTACTAGGTCCTGCCGTGAGGGCAGGGGACTGGACTTGATGACCTCTCAAAGTCCCTTCCAGTTCTATAAAAAACAAAAAAAAAAACAAAACAAAACAAAACAAAAACAGCTATGCCATTTTGTCAGATCTGTTAAAGGGTCAGGCGGCTGTAGCTCACTCCCTGATGGATCCACTCTTCTCTTTCAATGACTGGATATTGGAGCAAGAGGAAGTCTGTCCCTAATTTTCCCATTTACTCAGACATATCTTTTCAATTTGGCTAAAACAAATGCACATGAAAATTAATGCACACAAATTAAATTAATAAATTCAGGTTTTATCCTGAATATTTCAGGTATGTTTCTGGTCAGTTGTGATAGGCCAAATCCATCCCTTGTGTGACTCCAAGCAATAATTTGTTCAGACCACGAAGTTTTTCATCCATGGGAACACAATTGCATTAACAAGTCATTCTCGTTATTCTGAACGACGTTTATAATGATTTCTGGGAATCTGAGCTAGATTTATGTGAAACTATAAACATTTCCTAAAATGTCAAAATCAATTCAATAATCTGACAAATTCATCAGTTAGGTGGAACTGATAGGAACCATCAGTTCCACCAAGTCTTGTTCATGAAAAAGTATTCCACATGTTTCAACAGAGGCACAAAAACCACTGAATCAACTGCCTGGTTTGTTTAATTCTTGGTCAAATGTTCAAACTATTTCATCTGAAAGAGTTTTTTAACTCACAGCGTGGACTTTGCTCTATAGACACATTATTCACATTGGATAATGTTTGCAAAAGGGCCCAAAAGCCAGATTTTCAAAGGAATTTAGATGCCTAGAGATGTGCCTTGTGGGATTTTTCAGAAGTGCCTGTCCTCTACTGATTTCATTGAAGATCAATGGCTCTTAGGCTCTGTAGTCACTCAGCTGCTCTTGAAAGTTTTGCTCATCATCTATGTATATTAAAAATTATATATCAAATCCTGACTCAAAAAGTTAAAACCGGACCTCCATTTAGTTCCACCTAAAGTGTAAAACTGCAATTCACTTTTAGAGAGGAGACTTGATCTGCTACCATCCACACTAACCTAGCATTAAAGCACTCAGGTGAAATACTGCTAATGGCAAATACTGCATATGGGACAGTTTTTCCTTTCCAGTCACCCCCTTGCAACCTCACTGAAGGCCAGACAGAATTTGGCTCAAGATGTGCAAAGTATTTCTCACATCTGCTAGATAATTTACAACTACCCAGAAGAGGCAAGTTAAAAGCATTGTATTAGAGAGAGAATACATCTTAGGGAGAAAGTTGCTGAAATCCATGGAAACATGTCTCCTTTTAGCTTCCCAAGTTTTTGCTGGAAAGCACCCAATTCTTTCTTAAATAACCCAAGGATTTTTTTCCTGAGAAACCTCACTTGGTTAGCCATTTCACATATTTATTATTCTTTTCATGAAATAATACTTCCTGACATCTGTTCTCAGTTTGTTTCTCTTTAACTTCCATTTATATCCTATTTTCCTATGCATGTTAAAGTATAACAATTACTACACTTCACAGGTGGTTTAAGATTATGAGCATTAACTGACCCAAAAAACCCCTTGCTTAAAACATAGTAGGTCATTTTAATGAACTTTCATTAGCTCAGATAATCAGCTTTGGAGTCCATTTCAAACACAGTTCATGCTGATTAGACTAAGGCTACCGTTTGGTCACAGGTATTTCTAGTAAAAGTCATGGCCAGGGCATGAGCAGTAAACAAAAATTCAGGGCCTTATATGAGAAATGAGTTAGGTGGTCACAGGCCATTTGCTCGCTGACAGGTGTCTAGTGATGCCAACCTCAATCACTGAAAACTCACAAATCAAGCCCCCAAAATAATGAGATTATCTGAAAAATATTAAAGTTTGGGCTCTCTTTATTTGCCTTCTGCTTTATTGAAGCTTTAGGGTGCACTCAGGACACATTTTCAAGCTCCATACCCCCCAATCATGAGCACAGGAAACTTAACAAGATTTTTAAAAAATGAAAGCTGAGATTATCATGTATTCACATGACACCTGGAACTGGGGCTTTAAGATCTCCAAATGTTGCAAGATTTGTGTTAAAACTGTGGGTAGGCAACACCGGGCATCCCTGTCACATCTATCATCCTCCACAAATAGCTATAGCAGGCAACTTTGCTGGCCATTTCTGCAGAGGTCAAGGGCTGAATTAGCCTAGAGACAAGTTAGACTCAGGGACAGAAAAGATCCCTTGGGATAGGCAGTGCTTTTTTTGTGATGGTACTGCCCGGTACGCAGTACCGGCACCTTCAGTCAGAGCTCAGCAACTTTTTCCCTGAAGTACTGGCACTTTTTTTTTCCCCCACCAAAAAAGCATTGGGGATAGGCACATTATTCGGGATCTGTAAGGAAGCAGGCCCTGCTGCTGCCCAGACTAGCATAATCTCCTGCTTGGCTCTGACATTCCTTTTCTAGTGAGATACCAGAATCTTCAGGTCCCACTCACCACTGGTTCCCTCTCCTGAGATGTGAGAAGACACACACTTAAAACACCTCCACCTGGCAGCTCAGTGTCCCTTTGGTGTCCTGTTTCCACTCCACTCTCCTTGTTCCCCTGCAGAGCTGGAGACAAGAGGAAGCACTACACCACACACTGCTTTGGCAAGAGACAATCAGATCACATGGTGGCGGCAGAAGGAGCCTCGCCTTTTGGGCAGTTATAATTTCTGGGGTGAGGTGTTCCACGCGGGTTATGGGGGATATAAATTGGCAATGAGTGACAGAGTAGCTTCTGCTCAGACTCTTGTGCGGGGAAGCCCCCAGAAGTGGCAAAGGCCCAGGAAGTGGTAAAAAGGGACCTGAGAATTCAAGGTGGAAAACGGACACAGGAGGGGGAAATATCAGAAGGGACAGCTCTTGAGTAGTAGTAGTGCTGGATGAAGACAGACGGGGGAGAGGTGGGCCCCAAAGAAGATGATGTGGATTAACCAGAGAGGTACATTTATATTCTGATTGGGAGGACAGGAAATCCAGTCCCTTCCCCATACTGTGAAGGGAGAAGGGAAGTTTCTAAGTGCAATCAATCTGGCATCTTCACAAGCACTTGGCAAGACAATGAAATGCACTTTAATTCTGGCACTACTGTGTTTTATGTGGTCATCACTATTTCTGTCCTAGCAATTAATACAGGTTTAGCGCTGTATGTTGCTGAAAGCCAAAAGCCTCACTGGAACCTCTACCCTTAATATGTGCCTGTTTTCTGCTGCCGATAAAAAGAAAAGTCTCTACTGAGCAGCACAAAGGAATGTAGGAGAGCAGGCAGAGCTGCAGGAGAGAGAGGGACTAGATTCACAAAGGGAAATTTTAGGCGGCTTGCCCCCATCATGATTCCTCATCCTGAATTTAGGCATCCAGGACCGATAGGGAAGAGAGAGGTGCCTAAGAAAGGGATGCACAAAACCAGTAAATGAGCAGGGAGCCCCCTACACTAACCAATAGCAAATGAGAAGGAGAATAGTAGGGCTTATACCATGAATCTTGACAGCATTTGTTCAATTTCTGCATACAGGGGAGGCCCCATTCATCCCTGGTTCAAGCCTAGGAAAGAACTCAGTACACTGTAGAATCAGATCCTTACTTGGCAAATATATATTAGAAGCCATTGGTGCAGGGTAAACTGTAGGGAAGTCTTTATTAGTGACTGGGGGATAATTTGCAGTCTGGGAGCTAGGATTTTGCTCTGCTATTTATATCCTATTTGAGAAAAAGAGAGGGTTCAATATAATGTATGCCGTGAGTTCTTCCCTGTGTTTTGGAAAGGCTGATGGATTTGCTTCCTTTTAGAGTTTGACAACTGTTTGTAATAGTGCTCTAAATGCATATGCTAGTGAGCTAGTTAAACAGATTCAGGGTGTGATGGGTGCAACGTACAAATCAGAGTCTAGCCAAACCTTCAGGTCTCTGCATGTGACTGTTTACTAAACTTTATTAGCAGAAATTTCCTGATTCAGTTTCTCCCTGACATTTTTCTCCACCTCGTCTCACCT
The DNA here is from genome assembly GCA_019425775.1 of Rafetus swinhoei. Classification (NCBI taxonomy): domain Eukaryota; kingdom Metazoa; phylum Chordata; order Testudines; family Trionychidae; genus Rafetus; species Rafetus swinhoei. The sequence goes on from CM033440.1 coordinate 187,376,687, forward strand.
ATTCGTAGTTAGCTGACGTTGTGTTTATTTTTATTCACAATCACAAGAGAGCTGCACCCCACACTTCAGATGCCAGTTTGCCCCCTCAGGTTCTAATAAAAACAGGGAAGAATAATCATAGTGGGTCTTTATAAGAAAAATTCTGAGCAGCCACTGTCTGTCTTCTTGCTCGGCCACAGAGCCATTTAGTTTCCCATGGATACTGACCACAGCCCAGAATTTATCTCATGAGTCATAGTAATCAGAAAATGATTTGACACATTGTAAAGAGGCATGAAAAGGAAAGCCATGCTACTCACACAGGGCTTGATTATGCAAGGACTTACATAGCTGTTGCGCACATAGGTAAGCAGTCCCATTGAATCCAATGGGATTCCTGTTTTGAGTAAGTGCTCACTAGTGTCAGAGTGGTAGAATGAGCCCACAATATTTTATGATCAAATGTCCCTAGAAGATTATGGCAACAATTTCATATATAAAAATTAAAATTATTAACAAGTACGAAGGCCATCTACATTCTGAGTCACAATCTCTTTATTTAGCTCAACAGTCAGGTGGTCTGCGTCAGTGCCGTTATGCTCTCTTCAATCTCCGATAGTTTCTTCAACATTTGATTCACCTTGCCTCATCAAATTCCAAACAGAGAAATTCAGATTCCTAGAAAATACAAAGGGAAGGAGTATTATTTAGCTGAGTAAGAAAATTGGTTTTGGTCAAGCAAAACAGTATAGGTCAGCATGATTGCAGGAGAGGACACTGCATTTCACTGGGAGAGACCCTGGCAGTGCTTTACAGTGCTTTATATCACCGAAGAGTTCTGCCTACGGACAATTATGCAGCAGCACCAATTCTCTCTGAAAGGTTGGGTTACATCATTCAAAAAAAATAGTTATTCTCAAGCAGGGTACAAAACAGGATCAACGGAGCGGAAAGGATTTTGTCAAGGACAGAGAGAATAAACCATATAAGAAAAAACAAAGGATTCTAACCATGTGGAATTAGTTCATAAAAAACAGCAGGAAAAAGGCGTTCATTGGTCCTACCCAACAATATATCAGAGTTGGAAAAAATTCCTTGCATCATTCGAAAGATTTAGTTACAGCAAATGTACCTGGCAGCATTGTAAATGCAACTCCAAATGAAACTGCACCAAAGGTCTGTAAAACAACAACAAAACACTAGTGCAGACACAATTACTATCCAGTGTGAGGGGGCTTCACCTCAGATGACAAGGTGAGAAAGTAAAAAGAGCAAAAATAGCATTCATGGGGGTTTCACTTTTATGTTACATTTTATAATAATATACACAAACCACACAATTTACTGAGAATGGAAGTTCAGCTGAACTCTGTTAGATTAAACCTTTACCATTATTTCAAAATATATTTGTTTCAACATTTAGTATTTTCAGACTTAATTCTATGCACTAAACTAATTATTTAACAGATACAATTAAATCACCAGAAAAATGCAATTTGAGAAATGTCTGAAGTTGATTTCTGAATTTCAGAAAGGCAATAATACACAAATATAAAATAAGGAGCCAAACGTTTTGCATATGCAGAAGCAACTTCATTACTTGATTTCTTATTTTAATACAAGAATCTTTTGAAGTTTTTCCAATAAGAAAAACAAAAAAGGTGAAAAGACGTATAGTAGAAGTAGAAGAAGATATAAACACAAAGAAGTTAGCTTTTTTATTAACAGCACAAAACAAAGAGAACAGACAAAACTTAGACAACTATAAAAGGGGGAAAAAGTGAAAGGACAAATCTGATTTTTAGGAAGTCAAGCACATAACTTGCAATGGTGCACTGAAATGGCCTGGAATAGCCACAATTGCATATGCAGATCAGATATAAGGTTACAGGAATAATTTTTATGCACATTTATGGTTAATGCAACTGTGCACCTACATTTTTGAAATCAGACCCTACAATTTTTAACTCTATATTTATCATGTTTTTTCATAAATTACTGCCTCTTTCTCCCTGCCTTCACTTAGTGGTAACTTCTCTGTTACAACTGTATTGGACAGTTCTTTCTAAATAAATTGTTTTAGATTTGCACTTTTAAAAACTGATTCATTTACTGATTTAAATTGCTACTAAATCCAATTTTACATCTTTATTTTCTAATTACTAAATAATCCAACAGGCCAAAAATACACAACCCAGAATCAGGTTGCCTATAGTGTGGCATTCCCTTGACAATTTTCTACAATTTTAGGTTTTTTAAAAAATAGAGCTTTTTTAAAATTTTGACTCAAACAATGCTGTGCAATGATAGTCAGAACTAACTTCACATTGGCCCAGGATTCATAAGACAACTACAAATAAATACCTCAACAATTAAACATGTAATTTTCAACAAACTATATTGGTGTTGCAATTTTTTTTTTTTTAGCTATTCAGGTTACTATCTTCAAGCAAGGAGTTTTCAATATGATTTTTATCAATATAATAGCTCAGTAATTTGAAAAAAACCCACTAAGGAATTGTATTAATAGATTTGAAGGCAAGGACTGGAAATCGCAGATTATTTTGCAAAATGTACAGCTATCCATTGCATGCAATGCCTATTAATGAAACATTTTACAGAAAATACTTGGGCACTCTGGAGATGCACATAAAATACATGCACACCTTTATGGAGCAAAGTTAAATCTGATCAGTCTGTGGTATTAAAGTCGGTGATATGGAATTTGACAGCTTATCTCCACTTGGCTAGAGCGCACTGGAAAAAAAATCAGGTCTCACATACCTCAAAGTGCCTTTGGAACTGAATGAGTTCTCCTCATGCCCATGGGGAAGAGAGAACAACAAGACATAGTTAAAATTTAGAAATCACTTCCTAGGCATTTAGATTGGTAAATCATCTTGAGAAAGCAGCATTTCAAATGACCCATTATGAAATCATCTGAGACTTTATAGTGTTCCTGTGCTGTAATTCAATCATTTACTCCCTGATGGGGTAAACTGTTCAACATTTGCATGTGCAAGCATAGGCAATCTACAATTCAAATCCACAGCTTTTGGTGTAACCACTACAAATTAGGGATATTAGCAAGTAGTCCACTGGAGTATCCACCACTCACTTCCCTCCCCTTGCTGCCTCTATGAGAGGCACTGGAGGGGAGGGAGCGGGGCGGGAGAGAAAACAGGTGGTGGTGCTGGGGGGAACTGGCTTAAAAGCTGGTTTCTCCCAGCACCGGCTCCATGGTGCCACCTGTCCCTCCACCCCCTGCTGACTCTATTTGAGGCAGCAGAGGGTGGGGATAGGGGAGGCTGCTCCGGCAGCAGACCCTGTTCTCGGCCAGCCCTGGCCACCGCAAACAGGGGCTGCTGGACTCAGTGCACAACAGGACCGAGGAGTCCCAGCTCGTGCTGGAGCCCAGCAGCTCTTACTACATTTAAAATGCAGAGTCGCAAACCTGGTGGCTCCCGGAGTGGGCATGGGACTGCTCAGTCCTGGCTGAGCCGGTTTCTGAAGCTACGCCCGCTGTGGCTCTGTGGAGCAGTCCTTATTGACTACATGATTAGTCAGATAGTCAGATGACCCCTACTACAAACTGGAACACAAAAAGCCAATTTCTACTCAACAAAAACTATACTTCCAAGTCTTAGACTGCAAAGCTTTAGCACTTTTTGTTTATCTAAAATATATCAAGGAAATAACCTCATGCACATCTATAAAAAAAGTCTCTTTTACAGTCTTGAGAGTGTAGACTTAATCAAATCACATTTTTAACATGTTATCAATCTGTTTCACAGACTTGATCTCAAATACCAAAACCAAAAAATGCACTAGGAAAACCATTGGCAGAGTTCCATTTCGACCTCTTAGGGAATTTGACCAAGCCATACTATGGTCCTGGGGTGAAAATCCTGGTCCCCATAACTCACTGGCAAAACTGTCAATGGGGTTGGGATTTCAGTGGGGTTCACTTCATTGTGGTTGGGATTTCAATCTTTAAGGAGCAAGAGCCACAATTATGCAATTAGATCATCACTGGAGTCCTTACCAATGCAAAATGTCAGTCCGTGCTGTTAGCTATGAACAGTGCAAAATCAAAATGGAGTCTGTGGACTGAGAGACAATTCAAAATGGAGTTGTGGTGCATGATAGGATTTCTAAGATGGAGTCCATGACTGACTTGAGACTTTTGCCGCCAAAATCCATTGTTTGCACACAGCACATGGCTGTGCACACAGCACCATGGCAATGCACGAAAATATGCACTGGACACAGATCAGTGGCACACGTCACTCTACATGATGCACCCAGCACTCCAGCTAAGTTTCCCGCCTTGAGCTCTTTATAAGCTGGATTCCTGAGGAGATCGGGTCAGCAGTTTCCTGTACCACCCTGGAGGAGAGTCGTTCCGTCATCAAAGACTGTGGTGAAGGCCCAGTCCAGTGACAGACCAGACCTGACTCCGCTGCTGCCCACAGGGTGCTTTGGTCCCACAGCTGTAGCAACAGCTCAGCTCAGCGAGCCTCGGCTACCTGCTTCTCCCCACACCATCGGGATTGTGACCACAGAGCTCTTTCCATCGTTCCGCACCTGCTGTGGCAAAGACCCTTCAAGGCACCCGGAACTGCTCTGCCTGCGAGCCACACATTGTACACTGGTCCATTGCGAAAGCAGGGACTAAGCAGTGAACTGAACTGTTTGCCATACCACCGCTAACACCGGAGCATCAGGACGCCTCAGTGTTCCTCCCGTGAAAGCTACCACCAGCTAAAGGGTTGAAGGTCCTGAGCTTCAAGCTGCCTCAGACAGACTGAGTATTAAGTTCTGCCATTTGTTATATCTATCCTGTCTTCTATTATATCAGTGGGTGAGGGGTTGTTTTATCTGTTCAGTGTTTATAATCTATTGTTTTAACTTCCCTGTTATCTGTTGTACTTTACAGTATATATACTGTTAAATTTGAACACTATACGTGCGTGTTTATTCGGACTTGAGCTGAGAAATCCGCTGGTGGCAGATATGGTGGTTTCCAGGTCGAACCATCTTCTGGGACAAAGGCATTTAACATCGTTTAAGATCAGGCCCATTAAATTTAGTTTACTAGTGTGCCTTTGCTGGTATCAGTGCCGAGCCCACTGTGGATCAGGGCTGAGGCCTGCAGCACAGCACAGTTACATGGTCAGCGTCAGGAACTGAGTCCAAGGAGCATAGTCTAAAGGCAAACAAAGGGAGACGCCCACAGGCTGCTCATAGCTTGGAATAACTGGTGGCCATGATGGCTTTATCTTAACGTGGGCTAGTGTCTGCCTCTGCCTTCTAGAAGTGATATGAAGGAGAAAGTAAATGGCCCTACCTGCCAAAGGAATGCAATCTTCCCGTTGTAATATGATAAAGGACCATACATTGTCAGTTGCATTACCTACTCACGACAGTAAATGCATTAAAAGATAACATGCAAATAGGACAAAAAGAAAGTTGGGCCCTTTTGCCTTTATTATGACACAAAGGTGGGCTGCTTCCCTCTGTTTAAATAACATTTAAAGAGATATAATTAAATTTAACTACACCCGTTTCTCAGGTATTTAGGCCTTGCCTGCATAGGAAAGGTTTTGCACTAAAGCCTAAGGTATACATTTAAACAGCTACGATTATGCCTATATAACTACTCTACCCCACCCCCACTTGGTGATGACACACTTATTTCAAGGTTAGAATGCTTTTTTTGTGTGTGGTGTAACTGTACCTCTATAACTAAAGCCAGTATATCTAGTAAAATTCTCTCATGTACAGAAGGCCTTAGTGCAATCAAAGCAATTTTTGTTTGTAGACACGCCTTGGAACCTGAGCAATTGAGAGGAGCAAGGTTTTTAAATCAGTCTAGTGTTGGTTTGTGGTTTGGTATTTTATATAAAAGCTAGTTAATTCAAGTTCATGACAATCACTGGAGGAAAAATAGATTTCTTTGTGAGTGACTCAGTCTTCGTCCCTTCATCTGAGAAGCAAAGAAAATCTGTCGTTCAACTTTTAATGCCCTAAAGAGTCCTGCAGAAAAGAATGGGAAAGAAACACGGAACAGAAAAAAAAAAAGTTTGTATGTATTTTACATATAAAGCATGGTTAAGAATGTCTTAAGAAAATCGGAGGCATGGTTAAAGTTGACGATTAAGTCTGTGAAACAGAGGTCTGGATTTCAACTGAAACTGAGGTTTTAATCCACGAAACAGAGGGTCTATCCACCTTGCAGTTAAAAACTCATGTCTGGACTGTGCCCACTGTCTCAGGCTAAGGGGAGGTTTAATTGAGTGCAGCTATTTAGGCTCAGGCTAGCACCCTAGCTCTAGGACCCTCCACAGTGGGGGTCCAAAAGCTGGGGCTACAGCTTCAGCCTGCACATCTACACTTTACGCCATGATTAAGTAGCCCCTTAACTTGAGCTCTACAAGCCCAAGTCAGCTGGGATGGGCCAGCCATTGAGTTTTCACAGAAGCGTCATCACACCCACAGTATTACTGCAAGGCCATCTGGTAAGTTAGGTATAACCTTTGCACTCTCACACACTGTTATTTACATTAGTTGACTCTATTTAGAGAGCTTCTAAAATATTAAGACTCATGGAATTTATGCATTACTTACAATATAACTAAACAAACTGTGTAAACAATGAAATGGTAGGCTCTAAACATCGTCTGAGTCTACGTATATCATGAATAATTGCTCTCTATAGTAATTATGACATTTAACTACATGTCAACCATATCAGTGGGCTGGCTGACATAGTTATCTTCCTGTAAATAGGGTTTAGCACCTATTTTTGTTGATAAGATTTCAAATGTTATCTATATAATTGTGTTAGTTTTCTTTGCTATCTTATCTCTGCAATGCGCTCAAGGATGGTCTACATTGCCCCATGCTGCTGTGTGTACTGCTTTGGCTACATCTGAGGCAATGCAGAACAGCTGTCCATGGTCTCCAGAGTACACTGATACAAAAACAGTTAGGCACCATAGCAGATGCACAGAGGCATATACTCCTGTTGTGAAAATAGCAGCTGTGGGGGCACAAATCGACCTCCTTTGTTGTAACCGGAACAGATGAGAATGTCATGACCTGGTTTCTGGGGTCATAGCGCTCTTTTTATTACAAGTGATATTCCCTAGACTTTAATATTAACTGCTCACTTTGCAAAAGTCTGAACTGATCTAACATCTTTAATTTCCCCCTATATTAACTTTTTTTTACCAATTTTTTCCCCCAGAGAGTATCTCTTTTTGAAATGCTGTCTTGACTGGGATTTCTTTGAGACCTCACCTTGGGCTGCATAAGGTAAAAACTCAAATATCAAGTGGGACAGGAAACCTCCAAACATCTTAAACATCTTGACTCTCTAGGTTAGAAATTAAGGACCAGCATTAATTTCTGACCTTCCCATAGCTCATTATCAAAAACTGTAAATGATTTTAAAAAGCGCTAGCTGTTAAAAGGTGGCACAGTTCAGGACTATGGAAGCTGTGACTCCTGAGTTAAAAAGTGGTTTTAAATTCATACAATGATAAATACATTAATTTCTATTATCTGCATCTATTAATAGTGTGTAGTTTTTTTCTGACAGCAAAGTGGAATTACGCAAACCAGGATTTCATTAAAAGGTAATATCAAAAGTGCTTGAATTCAGAAGCATCATCCTTTGTTCCAGTCTCAAGTCAAATTATTCAATAGTGTGTGATTAAATAATAGGAGAAATAAGTTGATCATTTTTCATAGCAAGGTGATGCAAGAAAGGCTGAACCAAGCAATTATATCTGTAAATGACTTGAATTCACTTATTGCATCTCCTTTGCTGAAGTTAGATTTCTTTAGGGCTAAGCAATAAATAATGATTTCTTTAAACTTGGATACCATTTTTCCTTCAAGACCACAGAGTGATTTAAAATCAATCAAGACTCATAACACATAAAAGTATAACCATTTAACAGATTAGTAAACAGAGGCACAGATATTAAGATGATTTGTTTAACAGGGCTGGGTAACAAAAGCTCAGGAGTCATAGTTTCCAGACTCTTGAACTATACCAAAGTTAAGCAGAATTCCAAAATAATATAACAACATTCTGCCAAACCATGTTGGAAGGTAATCAGGCAAAACAGATAGCTCCATTAGCCCGGGTATCTGTTTAAAGATTTCAGGAAACACTATGAAATGTGACCAAGGAAAACATTTGTTTTGTTTCCAAGAGTTTGTGTGCAGGTTAGTCTGTCCCCAATCCTGCCATCAAGCTTTTGCAGGTAAACAGCTGCCTTGAGTCCAACTCTATCCAGCTGCAATGGACCCGCCTAGGTGGATTATACTGAAAGATTGGGGCCTCTGTCCTTTTGGTCTGTCTCCCAGCCCTATTCTAGTGAAATACATAGTACAAGAATCTGCCCTTGGAATGTTTCATATGTATATACTGCTTACATTTCTATTTCAAGCTTAAATGGAATGATATTTGTTTGCATAAGGACAGGCCCTGGCAGTAAATCAGTGAGCTTTTAGTACTTGGTGAGTATCTTAAACAAAGCTTACTTTCGGTACAATCACATGAGTAAAGTTTGCAACAAAACAGCTAGATGGGGGTAGATAAAACTACAGGTTTAATTTCTCTAAACTGGGACTCTGGTCCAGGAACACCTGTGGTCGAACCATGGATGTTCCTGGACCAGAGAGCCACAGCGGTCGGAGTCCACTTGCAGGAGGGCTGGTGGCTGGGAGCCCAACCAGTCTGGCAGCAGGGGGCGGAGCGGGGCGGCTGGTGGCAGGGAGCCCTATTGGGGCTGACAGCCCAGCAGGCGGGGCCAGAAAACTGGTGGGGCCAGCACCTGCAGGGATGGGCTGGTGTCCGCAGGGCTGAAGTCCAGCAGCAAGGCCAGTGTCCGGCAGCTCATTTGGGGCTGACCGGCGATAAGGGGGAGATCCAGAATTGATTTCCTCTGGTTTGGCAAACTCCCTCGTTCGGGACATAAGAACATAAGAATGTCCGTACTGGTTCAGACCAAAGGTCCATCTAGCCCAGTAGCCTGTCTGCCGACAGTGGCCAGCATCAGGTGCTCCAGAGACGGTGGACCAAAGACAATGATCAAGCGATTTGTCTCCTGCCATCCTTCTCCAGCCTCTGACAAACAGAGGCCAGGGACACCATTTCTATCCCCTGGCTAATAGCCTTTTATGGACCTAACCTCCATGAAATTATCTAGCTTCTCTTTAAACTCTGTTATAGTCCTAGCCTTCACAGCCTCCTCTGGTAAGGAGTTCCACAGGTTGACTACCACTCAGGTCCCGAAGGTGCCAGACCAGAGAGGTCCAACCTGTATCATATAATTCAAGCCACACAAACGTACGGTTGCAAGTAGTACAGCAAGTCATTAATACATCATATGATTCTGTTCTTCATGATCATGTGCCTCCAGCAAACACTTAAGTGACTGAAATGTCCAAAGAAAAATTCATCTTGCATAGCACCATCCAGAAGGAGAAGCAAATATCAGAAAGTTAGTTTCCAGGGTATTAAGCTAAAAAGAGAAAAAATGTTTAAAACAAAGATCCAGTATCCTATATGACTATCAGCTGATGTATTCAATATACTTTCTTCACTTTGGCTTAACTGAAGATACACCTATTAAAAATGTCACTCAATTTGATTAAAATAAAATGTTTATAGACTAGAACGGGTCCTTCAGGGCAGGGGGCAGGAAGTGTGGGGAGTGCAGGAGTCAGGGCAGGGATTGTGGGGGTGTGCAAGAATCAGGGCAGGAAGGCTCAGGAGCCAAGGCAGGGGGTGTGGGGGACTCAGGAGAGGGGGCTGGAGGCTCAGAGGAGGGAGTGGGGCAGGAGTCAGGGCAGGGATGTGGGGCCAGCCCTGGGCAGCAGGGACTGTGCTGGCTGTTCTCAGGGACAGGCTGGGGAGGCAGCATTTTTAAATGTGGCTATGTCTCCTCTGCAAAAAGGTGTTTTTTAAAAACCTAAGATAGATATCTCGGTGTAAAAACACACATTTTAAAATGCAAATATCTATCTTAATGTAGTAACATGTCTTTGCAGAGAAACTGGTAGCCATGATGTAGCATTCCCTTTTTCCTAGGATGAATTATCTGAAGAAGTGGGCTGTGCCCACGAAAGCTCATGATACCATCTACATCCTTGTTTCTTAAACTGTTCCGCGGAACACTGGTGTTCCGCCGAGAACTCACAGGTGTGCTGCAGCCATTTGAAGGAAAAAAACGGCTGTGAGAGCTGCTGAGACGCAGACGGTGGTGCGAAGAGGTGAGCGAGTGGTGACTCTGCTGGAAATGAGGCAGGGCTACCCACGTTCCTCCTCCTGTGCTTCCACGCAAAGGGCGGAAGAGGCGAGCAAGTGATGATGCGGCAGGAAATGATAGCTATCTTGCAGGGAGCTGACTGACTTGGGCGTGTCTGATTAATTACCTGTGAAGCTGTGCTGCTGGGCAGCTTAGCGGGAACACTGCTGCTGATTCATGTTGTACTTCAGAACCTTTACCACGAGACATCACTTTCACCTGCCATCCTAATTTATTTGCTGCTATACCTTCTCACCTGTTATATCTGTATCCTAAAAAGAATATAAGGAAGCCATGCCCAGTCCAATAAGCTATGCTTTTCTGATCACGGCTTGAATGCTGTTAGTGCAACCTCTTTGTCAAACATTATTCATGATTTTTATCTTGCCATCAAATACGCACAATGCGCTGTTTATAGAATCATTGAAATGTAGGGCTGGAAGGGAATTGGACAGGTTACCTCGTCCAACCCCCTGTACTGCAGCAGGACAGAGTACACCTAGACCATCCCTGACAGGTGATTGTTAAACCTGTTCGTAAAACCTCCAATGATGGGGATTCTACACCCTTCCTTAGAAGCCTGTTTCAGTAATTAACTATCCACACAGTAGAAAGTTTTCCTAATACTTAACCTGAAATCTCCTTGCTTCAGATTAAGCTCATTACTTTTTTATCCTGGATTTAGTGGACATTAAGAACAACTTATGTAACAACCTTTTACTTATCTGCAGACCTATCAGATCCCCTTCCCCTTCTGGGCCTTGTTTTCTTAAGATTAAAACTTGCCCCCCCCCCTTTTTTTTTTCCAAACTTTCCTCATAGGCCAGGTATTCTAAACCTCTTACTATTTTTGATGCTCTCCTTTGGACTCTCTCCAATTTGTCTACATCTTTTAAAGAGTGGTGCTCAGTCCTGGACACGGTACTCAACTGACGCCTCACCAGTGCTGAGTACAGCAGGACAATTACCTTTCATTTCCCACATATAACACTCCTGTTAATACACCTCAGTGGCATTTGTCTTTTTTGCACAGCATCACATTGTGGCTCATATTCAATTTGTGCTTCACTATAACCCTCAAATCCTTGTCAGCAGAACTATTGCCTAGTCATTTATTCCCTATTTTGTATTTGTGCATTTGATTTTTCCTTCCAAAGTGCAGTGCCTTGTCTTTACTGAACTTAAATCTTGTTGATTTCCAACCAATTCATCAAGACTATTTGAAGTTCTAATCCCCTTCCAGCTTGGTGTCATCTGCAAATTTTATAATCACATTCTATTCCATTATCCAAGTCATTACTGAAAATGTTGAATAATACCGGACCCAAGACAGACCTCTAGGTCCCACTAGATAAGTCCTCTCAGTATGACAATGAACCATTGATCACTACTTTGAATGTGTTTTTTCACCCAGTTATGAATCTTAGAGTAAATTCAACTCCAGCACATTTCTCCAGTTTGTTTATCAGAGAGTCAGGTGGTACTGTCTCAAAAATCTTATTAAAATCAAGCTCTGTCATAGCATATGACATTGTCCCAGGATTTTCATGTGTTGGTGTTGAAACCTGTCTTTATTTCAGAGACATGAAGTTACATACACGTCACAATTGCAGGATACAATATTTTTAAGATGTAGTTGGGCACATAGGTAAATCTGAGGGTATTCAATTGGGAGCCAAACTTTTCCATTTTTTCATCTTTTCCTCTAATTTTCCTTTCTCTAATGGTTGTTGTCTTAAGACACGAAGGCTATGTCTACACTGGCGGTATCTTGCCTTGTGCAAGGGTTCTTGTGCAAGAACTCTTGTGCAAGAAAACGTCCACACTGCCATGTGGGAGATGTGCTTTTGCGCAAGAGCATCCATGGCAGTGTGGACGCTCTCTTGCGCAAGAAAGCTATGATGACCATTTTAGCCATAGGGCTTTCTTGCGCAAGAAATCCCTGCCGAGCGTCCACACTGCCCTCTTGCGCAAGAGCTCCTGCGCAATAGAGCTTACACCTGTTAAAAAAAGAGCGTAGCTCTTGCGCAAGAAGCCCTCTCTTACCACGCCATACTGTAAATTTCCTTGCGCAAGAGCAGGCAGACAGTGTGGACGCTTTGTGATTCTTGCGCAAGAATGGCTGTACTTGCACAAGAAGCCGCGAGTGTAGACATAGCCTTAATCTTTTGTTCTTGATGCTACTTGCAAACCATTGGTTCTCTGACTGTAGTTAACAGTCCTTGATGGCAAGGCATGGAGAGCTGGCTGGTCACATGGCGTTGTTTCGTCTAATTTCCAGCTGTTAAACAGGACTAGAAGACTGTTTTACTTATACAAATACTGTTCTAATATTACTTTTCCAAGTAAACAATTCCTGTAGCAATCACAGGAATGTTATGCAACCATACGTGAGCCATGCTCAGTCCTCTCACACAGTCCCGGAGTGGAAGATTACTCCATCTAGACTCTGCATAGCTACACAGAGACTGGAGGTTGCTGCTCTGCTGAGTTTATTTTGCCTGAGGATACCTGTCATTCTTACTGGAACACATCCACAACAAATTGATGTTAAAAATTGATAAATATGACATTGTAAAGTGTGAAAAGTACCCTGAAAGGGGTTGGGGGGAAACATGAATTGTGCCTACTTTTGCTTTTTCATGATTCAGCATGAGTAGCAGCAAGCACATACAGGTTGAACCTTTCTAGTCCGGCACACTCTGGTCCGGCAATATCTGGGCTCTGGCATAATTTTAGTTAGCTGGATGTCTACTTATCATGGGTGTTGACAAGTTTCCTGCACTCCCATAAAGTTTCTTTCCAGCCTACCAATCCTGACACTCAGCATTCTGTGCTGTTATGTAGCTCTAATTTACCCCTAAATGTCCTTAAGAGCCCAGTAAGCAGTGGGAAGTGTTGGTATTGCTGCTAGACAATACTGACCTCCTCTGGTTCAGCAAATTCTCTGGTTTCATGAGGCATACCGGAGCAGTCGACAAAGGCTTCCCTTGTCGACCGAGCCGCATCTAGACTGCCGCGCTGTGCCGGATCAGCTGATCGTTGGCACAGCACGGCAGCCATTTTTATTTTAATGAAGCGGGGATTATTTACATCCCCGCTTCTTTGACTATGCCAAATAAACTATTTTACATGGCTCCATCGACGGAGCCATGTAGTCTAGACATAGCCTATGAGTGCAGAAGATGGGGGCCTGCAAAAGACTTTTAAAATACCCTGCCACTAAAGGCTTCTGTTTAAAAAAACTTCTCAAGGTCACAGATTCTCTGGCCTTGGTTTGGTGTTGCTGCCACCTCACAAATGCAAAAACCCCTTTGAGAACTCAGGAAGGTGCATTTGGGAAGTCCTTCCTGTGGGGTACCCTCAAGCTTTTTATCCCTCCCTCTGGAGAGAGAGCCTGAAAAAACCTGTCATTTTCCTTAATAGTTGGCCTTGCAGTCTTAGACACGTGCATACAGCACGTTCTGCCTTCTAAGACATAGGACTCAGATCATGGTGTTAAAATGAACATAATTGGTAAAACATTACTTGTTTGCTAGGTGTTATAGAGAAACTAAAAAGATTAAAACTGAGGGAATTGCATCGCTGGGATTCAGTTTGGAGAGTTACAGTGTAAGGGGAATAGTTATGTACACTCAGCACTGAGAAGTACAAAAAGCCTCAAAAAAGAAAATTACCTGATCACGTCTGACTAAACATTCCCTATTCTACTCACATATCTGTTGTTACAAGACTCAGTCCTTCCTTAAGCATGGATGTCACTGAAATCCTCCATGCTTTCTGGCTTAATTCGTGTCTCCCAGGCTCTCCTCTGGTCACACAAAGACTGGCCCAGGAAGATCACTACTTCTAATTCAAAACCTCACACACTTTGTTTCCATTGGCTCTTGTGCCAACTCACTTCCTGCTTGCCTAGCATTCCTGAAGACTCTCTAAGACCTATGGTTTTAACCCTTATAAGCAAGACAGGCTTTGGTTTCAAGAGTTACCTGCTATGAAAAGACTTTAGTTAAATGAATAGCTGAGATGTCCAGAAAAGGGTATTACCCATCCCATTCATCACAGAATCCATTGATATCTTACAAGATATAGCAGGATAGGATGACCACGTAAAAATTTGGATAATCCCAGAAAATTGGGATAGGCAATCATATTTGCCCAGTTAGTTTGATATAAACATATTTCTGACCCAACTTGACTCTTTGTTTATACTCAAAATTGAGAGCTATTTTTACAATAATTTTTAATTGTGTCATTCAAAATCCCTAGGATAAAGTACACTGCATTTCTATAATTCTTCATCCAACAGACAACATGGTGTTCAGAGCACCTCCCAGTTCTCTTTATTATTTTGGTATTACACAAACTGAGACCCTCTTAAGCTAACAATTAAGTCAGCACAGAAAAAATGTTACTACTTTTTCAGATGTTTTAAAAAATGTCTTTTAGTATAGCATCAATCATCACAGATTAAATAGAAAAGATTATAAAGGCTGGAGAAATTCCAAGGAGCACAAGGCTATTGGGTATTGTGCAGTAACTGCTTTTATGTTATTAATTTTTTGAAAATTTTCCAGCTATCATTTTGAGTTTTAAATGTCAAATGATTATTTGCAAGTATGCGTACGCGCACACACGCGCACACTAGCACTCTCAAAATGTCCCACTAACTTTATGTAGGGAAAATTTTGCTCCCAAAGTGTTACAGGCAAACTCTACTATGTCATAAAATAGATTTTAATCAGCATATCTAATTACAAAGAAATATAGATCTATATGAGAATGTTATATAAAATAAAAAATTAAACAGAAAGCTGACATCTTAACAGTCAGATGCTGAAGTTAGTTTATGTTCTTTTTGAATTCGTGACTATTTCATATGTGATTTTCTTATTTTCAGCCCTTGCCTTCTTCCTATTTTAAAGATCATATTTAACTTGTTGTTTTTTCTTTTTTTAAATAGTTGCTCGCTCCTATATAAAATGTTTACCCTAGGTGATCCTTAAACCCTGCTAGCAGAATTAAGGATGTTAAGTATCAGGTAACTGACTAATCGAATAGTCGATGCAGTAGTTGAGAGGGCGCCTCCACCTTTGAAGTGTAGCAACAGCCCTAGGGCTTTAAAGGTGAAAGCACTGCAAGGAGCCCTGGGTCTGCTAGGGACTGGCTGACCCCGGGCTCTGTGCGGTGCTGCTGCTTTGAAATGTGCAGTTGCATTTCAAAGCAGCAGCACCACATGGAGCCTGGGATCAGCTAGAGAGTCCCCAGCTGATCCCAGGCTCCACTCAGCGGTGCCGCTTTGGAATGCTGCGTGCAGCCTGCGGACACCCCAGTTGGCTGCACACGGTGTTTCAAAGCAGTGGCACCTCATGGAGCCTGGGGGTCTGGCCCTAGACTTCAAGCGGCACTGCCACTTTGAAGTACCTCCTCTTCTCCCCCCCCCCTTTGCTGCCTTTATCTGATAGAGTCAGCAAGGGGAAACTGGGGGGAAGGGGGAAGAGGGGAGCGACTAGTTGACTAGCCCTTCACATGCCTAAGCAGAATAATGGCCATCTACTCTCCCAATACCTTTCCATTAGGATTTCTTATGTATTCTACCAACTAAGGAAAAAAATGAAATGAAACCACATTGTGCAAATAGGAAGCCTGATACCACACAAGTCATGTATCTATAATGTCCAAACCAGCTAATTATCTTGCACTTGTGATTATCCAGCTCATGTTTCTTTTCATTACTGAAAAGGGAGCTGAGTCACAATTACTGGGAATATCTGCTTCCAGATGTTGCCAGGACACTGTTCATTCATTATTGATTGAGATTATCTGAACCTTTGGATTAACTGTTTTGGATAAAAATTACTCATGTTCTGTTCAAGAGCATAAAGGAACAGCAGCAGTACATCGAAATAGCATGAGTAATAAACCAGTCTTCTAGATACAGGATTATTATTCTGGATAATGAAAAATTAGGGTCAAAATTTATGAGGATGGCTCATAGCAGAGGTTCAGATAATGGATATGTATAATCATCAACAGAACGCCAATTCAGTTCTCAGATTAAAGTACATATGAAACCAATTTATTTTTATTGTGAAAACTGTGGATGGTCACTATTGTGTGGTACAGGCATTGAGAAATTACAGCAATAAATTTATATGTTGGCATAACAGATAGATCACTTACATTCTTCTTGAATGTCCATGTCTGGATACTGATATACTCAATGAGTTGGTAGAATTGTTGGTAAAAATCACTTTACAATGATGCTTGGATGACTCATTTAATTAAGTGTGGACAATTACGTCAAGTATAGACTCAAGATGCATTAAAACCTGAACTAATCCCTTTCATAAATAAACCATTCGGTGTTTATCAGAGAACTCCTTCTGAAGTATGACTTTTCTGTACAAGAGATTATAAATATTGCTCAATGTTTTACATTCTACAACTTTTTCTTTAGACGGGAAAATGGGAGATGAGGTTATCACTGTCAAAATCCGAGGTTCTTTGCATTTTGATGGCACCTTCCATCCAAGCATCCCAAAGTGCTTTGAAGTATTAGGATGAAATTCACCCAGGCCAAGGACCCACTAGAGTCTATGTGCCACTTAATTAGACTAGGGATGTTAAAAAGCAGCTAATTAGGTAACTGTGTAACCATTAAAAATCTCAGAGGTTACACAGTGTGGGCTCTGCAGTATAAAGCTTATACTGCAGCGCCTGCAGTGCAGCCAGCTTGCACTGGCAGCTGGCTCCTGGCCTCACTGCTGGGGAGCTGGCTGCACTGTATGAGCTTTATACTGCAGAGCCCGCAGCATAGGGTGGCAGCTGGTTCTCCGGGAGCCAGTGTGCAGCGGAAGCAGACGTTTAAGCCAGCTCCTGGTGTGCACCAGCACCTGCTGTCCTGTTCCCAGGGAGCCATCTGCCACCCCGTGCTGCTGCCTCTGATACAGGCAGCAGCGTGGAGTGGCAGCTGGCTCCTCGGAAGCAGGGAGGGGCCCATGGTTACAGTAACCAATAAGCTCATGCTTAACAGTTAACTGTTTAAATGGTTACGCTATTACCTCCCTAAATTAGACTCCTCTTTAGAATCCCAGTAAGGGTATAAGTGAGGCTTACATGACTTAAGGCCTTGTGCAGGATCTCTGCATCACGCTGAATTTCATCCAATAATGAATTAAGCCTTGAAACACCCCAGAGTTTCCCCCGGTTACACAGATGAGAACTTGAGGCACAAAAAGATAAAACACAAGTCATCATTTCTGTTTTGAATTCACTAGTAACATGAACTAGGCTCATGAAACCATCAAAACGGAAAAATCTTCAATTAAAATATAAGACGCAGATTCTGATATTGCTACTCGTGTTGTAGTATCTTATTCCATGAGTACTTCTAATGATCAAAATGACTTAATTCGAACCACTCAAGGTGGGAAGGGTATTAGGGATGTGAACGACTAGTCAACTATCCAAATAAGCAAATGCTTATCAGATAGTTGACACGCTAGTTGACTAGTCACTTCTCCCCCTCCCCACTTGTTGCCTCTATCAGAAAGAGACAGCAAGCGGGGAGAGAGAGGAGGGAGTGCTTCAAAGTGGCATTGCTGCATCACCCTGGGCTCCATGTGGCGCTGCCATTTTGAAATGTCACGGGGAGCATGGGGCCAGCAGGGGACTGCTTGAGTCCCCCACTGGCCCCGTGCTCCCTGTAGCACTTTTGCCTTTGAAGTGTAGCAACAGCCCTGGGGCTGTTACTATACTTGAAAGGTGGAGGTGTCCTTATCGACTAATCCAATAGTCGATGCAAATTGCTTTGACTATTCGATTAGCCAATTAATCGAAATTTTACATCCCTAAAGGGTATTAGAACATAGCCTTTTAGTAGGAAGCCACTTGAAGGTGTAGCAGGGCCCATCTGAAAAATAACCAGTAATCTGAACTGAAAATAGTTTATCTTTGTTACATGAGCCTTCTATGCAGTATTCTTACAGTATTCTTACAGATCTTTCTAGCACAGCATCTTCCAATCAACAGCCAACAATGAAAGCGTATCATTTGGCTTCAGACTTTTCATTTTCTCTCTATGCCAGGGAGTGTTCCATTAACTTCAGAGAGAGAGTCAGGTGCTTTGCAATTTTCAGGAGCTGGCTCATAAGTCTAACAAGCAGAAATCTGATTACTGAAAGATAGATTCATCACTAATGTAACCCAACGGAAACTAATCAAGTTACACCAGGTATAAATTTAGCCCACATGATTTCTGTTTAAATGTAATATAAACCTTTCTACACTCAGGTTAAAATACTATAACTACATTCTACTTTAACCATGGCTCCAAATGCTGCAGTAACCCTAGTATGATGTGTTATATTTTGGACAGTTAACTGTAATTTATTTTTCAAAGAGCAAAACTAACAACTCTTTTCTTTTCCCTCATAATAGCTGTGAGTCCCAGTCTTCCTTTATGATACTAGCACTGTGTGCTTCACTCAAGACAGGTCAACACAGGGACACATAGGAAAGCAAAGTGAATCAAAGGTGTGAAGGTAATGTGCATCAGTTACAGTGCACTACAGCCCATGGATGCTCTCACTCAGGAGTAAAGCGGTCTTCATTCAGTGTAACCCCATCCTTAAATTGCAGTGAACTAAGGCCACTTTACTTCGGAATAAAAGCATCCAGGTGGGGTGAGATGGAATGGAATGTTAATGTGCACTGATGTCATGCTTTTAGACCACGTCTACACTGGCAATTAAGACACAAAATTTTTGTTGTTCACAGGTGCCTAAACCTCTCTTCCCCAGAATGACAAGAGTTTGGCTGGGCCAAGTGGAAATGGCGATTTGTCCACAGGAAGCATTTAGAAAATATTAGAAGTATTTTGGCAACAAAAGTGCCAACAAACAGTGTTTACTCTGCCTGACTTTTAGTGATGAAGCTGTGTTAGCACAGCCTTGTTGTTAAGTTGCATACTATAGTGTAGGCAGTTGAGTCACCTTTCTGTTCCTGAGTGCTCCCGTGCAGACAAACCTTTATTGTACTGACCTAAAAAGAACAAACTCCAACACCACTGGTAGAAAATCAAAAGCTGACAAAATAGCTTTATTCACTGACAAAATGTCTATGTTCCTATCAACATACCCCTAGAATGAGCACAAAAATATCTACCAGGTCAGTTACATTGTTTTATATACTAGCAAAAACTTTAAGAAAACAAAATCCTGTTCTGTAGTAGCTGGAAGACAAAGCAGACATCACTACTACAGAATTAGCAGTTACGCTCCATGTCTACACTGGCAAGTTACTATGCTGTAACTTTCTCACTCAGTGGTGTGATACCCTCCTCTCCCCACCTCAGGTACAGCAAGTTACAGTGTTGTAAAACACCTGTGAAACAGGCTCCCATCTCTGTTAGTACTCCCATCGTGCAGGTGGTTTACCTAGAGTGTTCGGAGACCACTCTCCCAGTGTGCTTGCCATGACCCTGCTGCTTTAAAGCAGAAGTGGCATGCCAAGACTGAATTTATTCACAGATCTGTATACCCACAGGAGGTCAGGTGGGTGAGGGGGCAGGCTGGGTATGGTGATCATATTTTCTGAACCAGCTGTAGCTAGGGAGAATGGTTTACCTTAAATGATTAAACAGATAAGTGTTTTAACTTTTCATGTTAGTTTATCAAACTCCATTTTAAATAAAGTAAAATATTAATTTATGTCCAACACAAAAGGTTTAAATGTTTTCTTTATTTATGGCAGAGGTGGGGAACCTTTTTTGAGTCAGGGTTACTGCCCCACAGAAAAATCAGTTGGGGACCACACAAGTGAGAAGCAAAAAAATTCCTCCAAAACCCCCCAACCCTCATTGATATGGCCCCTAACTGAGACACCTCACTCCTCTGATGCTCCAGCCTCACAGGGTGAGGGAAAGGGACAGGGAGGACTGAGATTCAGGGTTTCCCTTAGGCCAGATTCACTTTTCTGGGGTTCCAGAGTTTGTGGATTTTATGGACCTTAGGCTCCGGGGTAGGGACAAAAATGAGAGGTTCAGTGTGTGAGAGAAGGCTGCTGAGTGGGATAGGGTGCAGGATCTGAGAGGCAAGTGGGGTGCAGGAGGGGGAGAGGTTGTGAGGTCTGGGTGTGAGGTAGGGTGCAGAAGCAGGCTGGGAGTAGGGTGTCTGGCCAGATGGAGGGAGCAGGAGCAAGGGAAGGTGCAGTGTGTGGCCAGGAGGGAGGGTGCAGGACCAAGGAAGGGTGTCGGAGCAAGCTGGGAGTGTGGGAACTTGGCGGGGGATGGAAGCGAGTGAGGGAATTGGAGTGTGTGGGGAGTTCTGGGTATGAGGGGGGACCCTTACCTGGCTTTGCGCCCCCTTGCAACAACTGCTGCGACCATGAGGTCCCAGGCTGGCCCTGGAAGAGCCACTGCCATGGCCATGAGGTCCGAGAGAAAACACAGAGAAGTGCTCAGAGATCTCAGGTGCCTAGAAACTTTGCATGAGAGCAGCAGAAGGTGGAACTTAGAGAGGCAGGGAAAGCCAGAGCTAGAGCCGGGATGCTGCCAAACCTCCTTCGGGGCCGGTGCTTCTCAGGGCATGTACTGGAATATCCAACCAACACTCCCAGGTTTTGAGGTTCCCGTAGCCCTGCATTTTTCTGAACCCCCCCCCCAAAGGAAAGCAGCTCCCTTGTGAAGGGCGCACTGTGAGGAAGAGGCACCAGTGCCACTCATGCACCCAGTGCACAGGTTCGGATAGTGGCAGGGAGGCTCAGCCACTCAGGCCCCGGTGGTGACACTGCGTATCTGAGGTGAGGCATGAGCCAAGAGTACGTGGCCTGAGCGCCCCTGATTCCCACGGCGCTGCGACCCCGGCCGTGGGTTGCTGATCCCTGCTATAAACAAAGCCCCAAGGTTAACGTTTAGGATAGGAACAGGCAATCCAACATGTCTTATCAGAGAGAAAGATTCAGTACTTCCTTCTACACTGAGGAACACTGTCTTTGTCTACACTGCCAACTGAATGACAAAACTTTTGTCATTCACAGGTGCATAAAAAGCCCTCCTCCGCCAAAGACCACAGTTTTGCCATAGCAAGTGGCAGTGTGAATGGTTTATTGTTCCTAGGAGTGCTCTCCTGTTGACAACAGGAGCCCCGCTCTTACGGAGTGGAAGTATTTTTCTGGCAAAAAGTGCAGGCAAACTGCTGGACTTTCAGGGAAATGGCCACGCTGCTAAAAGCTGTGTAGTGTGGACAAAGCCTAAAAAGAGGAAGGGGTGGAGACAAAAAAGGGGAAAATGGGAAGAGGTAAGCTGCGGAAAAATTACATCCTATTAAATAGCGCACTCTAAGTCATGGATGGATGCCTGACCTATAAAAAAAGACTAATTCAGCAACCAGATGAGGCAAAAGTAATAAGCGAAGGCTAGAATCAATGTACCTAATGTAAGAAAATTCAATTGGGAAATAGGTGTCATTAACATGCTTTAAGACTACACGTATTTTCCAATGATTTTTTCAGGGGAAGACCTAGTGTTTGAGTCCCAGTGGGAGATCTGATCAATTCAGCTTCTTTCCTTATGCTTTCTCTCCCTCTCACATAATTCTGAATTTGCTGCAGTGGAGATGAGAGGGATTCATCACTAGACTCCCAGCATTAAGCAGCAAGCAAACCCTTTGCAAACTAAGACAGATTCCTATTTATTACTATAAATAAATGCGAGTTAAGTTGTGGCCTTCTTTGGTAAGATATTATAAATACTGGTCTTACTGAAATAGTATGCTTCAGATAACACTTGAAAACACAGCAACTTGAGCATGAAAAGCACTGTATGGAACCACATTTCTTCCATTTAAGTTAGATTTCGCCTTTCTTTCTTGCCACACTCTTACTAAAATCCTAAACCTTAAACTGCGAGACTACAACAAATCATGATATTTTGATCTTCCCCCATCTGTAGGGAGAAGCCACCTGCCTCCCATTAGTGTGCGAACATATCAGGGTCAATATCCAACCTTAAATGTACACATAAAAAGGCAATGGATCTGTTCACTGAACAGAGGGCACTTAATTTATGCTCTCCTATCCTGTAGGCCAGTGGTTCCCAACTAGAAGTCTATGTACCCTTTGCAGTACACAGATGTATTCTTCCATCAGCTCATCCAGATTTTGCCTAGTTTTACAACAGGCTACATAAAAAGCACTAGCAAAGTTAGTACAAACTCAAATTTCACACAGTGACTTTATATTGCTCTGTATGCTATCTACTGAAATGCAAGTGTGATATTTGTACAGTAGAGTCCCGATTATCCGACCTAAACGGGACCGACAGGTGGTCGGATTACCAAAAATGTCAGATGATAGGGACTCTACTGCAGCTGGCGCCGCTTGGTCCCCATCCCTGCCTGGCCCTGGCTCCTTCCCTCCCTGCAGCTCCCAGGTGTCTGGCCCCCGCTCGCTGCCCCGTGGCTCTCCTGGAGCCGCTGATGCCTGCAGCACCTGGGGACGAAGCAGCGCTGGCAGGAGCAGCATCAGCGGCTCCAGGAGAGCGACGGGGCAGCGAGCGGGGGCCATTCTCCCAGCCCGCGCCCTGGAGCCACTGATGCCACTCCTGCTGGCACCACTTTGTCCCCGCGGGAGCTGCAGGGTCGGATAAAGTGGAATGTCAGATTACCGAAGGTCGGATAATCCGGACTCTACTGTATTTCCATTGATTTATTTTATAATTATAGGGTAGAAATGAGAAAGTAAGCAATTTTTTCAAATGGCTATGACACTTTTGTATTTTTATGTCTGATTTTGTAAGCAAATGGTTTTTCAGTGAGGTGAAACTTGGGGGTACACGAGACAAATCAGACTTCTGAAATGAGTAAGAGCAGCCTGGAGAGGTTGAGAGCCACTGGCCTATGTCTGGGGACTTTCCATTCTATCCCTCAGCTTAACTGGACGGATAGAAAGTTACCCCATACCCTCACTCTCCTGTGTCAGGCGTACTGCTATTCCCAAATCTTGCTATATTTGGGCTTTTTTTGCTCAAGTTTTTTTCATCAATTTCTGACAGAGTCTGTTTTCCATCTGCTCATTCTTAGTACCCTGACAGCTTGAGCTACAAAAACTAGCAGGGTATAAGAAGCCTTAAAAAATTTAAAATACTGCAGCAGATGCCAGGCACACCAAGAGCTGTACAAAACAGGCACTGTTGACATTATACACTGGCAGGGTTTTCACAACTAATTTACATCCTACTTGGAATGCCACTCCCTTTGGATCAATACATACATACATTGAAAAACTAAGGAATAAGCTATGTTTCTGGCAGAGCATTAGCTTCCTGTTTTATTTCTTAGGCTTTGTCTACATTGGCAATTGAGCAACAAAGTTTTTGTTGTTCACAAATGCTTAACCCCCTGCCTCCCGCCACGAAGGGACCAAAACTTTGCCACATCTAGGTAGGTCTACACTACACAGCTTTTGACAACATGGCTTTATTGATGCAGCCATGTTGCTAAAAGTCAGGCAGTGTTTGTTGGCACTTATGCGAACAAAACAACTTCTACCTCCATGAGTGGCATTTGCTTTGTTGATAAAAGCACTCTTGACAAAAAAGCACTTGTATTTGCCACAGCAAAGCTTTTGTCCTTTTTGGGGGGGCAGGGAAGAAGGGGTTTAAGCACCTGGAACTGACAAAATCTATGGCTATGTCTACACTGGAAGATTTGGCAATGAAAGTACTGTCAACATTCATAAGTTGCCAGAAAGAAAGTTGACAAATCCTATTTACACTGCCACCCTCTGTTGTTGTTAGCTCCCCCGTTGACAGAAAGAGCAAAGCAACGTGGGTAAGCATCCCATAGTGCCTGCCATCACCTTCAGGCGCTAAGCATGAGGGAACATGCAACACAGTGCTAGGCATTTTGGGAATGTGAAAAATGTCCCATCAACCACCTCTTTACATCCCAGCCCTCCAGCAGAAATAAGGGCTTCTGGCTTATTTTTGTGCCAATTGAATGACAGGCTTTGCTGAGAGTTCCAGCATCTACTGCGAGAAATTGTGGATCCCAGACTCCTCTCCCATGTTGTGCTCAATGTGCTTAGGACATCACATGTCGCAGCAGAGCTACTTATGCAATTAATAGCAGAGGATGAAGACTTGGATGCAGACGACAATCTGAGTGACTGGGAAAACAGCCAAGTGGCATTGCATTGGGCTGTCATGGAGCAGCTGTGCCCAGCAGAGCGCTGCTTTTGGACTAGGGACACCAGCACTGAGTGATGGGATTGCGCTGTCATGCAGGTGTGGGATGAAGACCAGTGGCTACTGAACTTTTGGATTCATGAAGCACTGTTCAGGAGCTGTGTGCTGAGCTGGCCCCTGAATTGTGGCACAAGGACACCTGAATAGGAGCTGCTCTCTGACCTAGAGGATGGCTTTGCAGAAATAGGCTTTCCAAACAGTGGCGGGGGCGATAAATGGGACACACATCCCTATTATAGCCACCCCACCTTGCCACAGAGTACATCAATCGGAAGGAGTTTGCCATGGTGTTTCAGGCACTTGTTGATCAACGTGGGTGTTTCTCAAACAAACGTGGGGAGGTCTGGAAAGGTGCACAATGCACGCGCATCTTCAGGAACCGTGCCCTGTACAGAAAGCTGCAGACTAGGACTTTCGAGACAAGAAAATTACAGTGGGGGATGTGGAAATGACCATAGTGATTCTAAGTGATACAGCTAACTGTTTACTGACCTGGCTCACAAAGCCTCATAAGGGGCACTAGACAGCAGTAAGGAGCAGTTCAACAACAGGCTAAGATGATGCTACATGGTTGATGAATGCGCCTTTGGCAGATTGAAAGGGAGATGGAGGCTTCTCTACAGTAGGCTTTTGGAGGATCATATCCCCAAGGTAGTAGCCGCATGCTGTTGCTTACATCATTTGTGTGAGAATAAGGGTCAAGCATTTGCCCACTGGTAGAGCAATAAGACACAGAGCCTGGACGCACAGTTTGAACAGCCTCTTCCTTCTCTGTCAGAGGAGCCCACAGGGTGGCCATCAATATCAGGGAGGATCTGAGGAACCGCTTTGACAATGAGGGATATTGACATTTCTGTGTATTGGGGTTGCTTTCCTCCCTCTGCTCATGGGGGAGGGGAGATGGACTTTTTTTTTCAGCAAAACTGCTGACAGTGTTTATACTGCCTTTTAGTGACACGGTCACGTTGCTAAAAATTGTGTATAATAGACATACCCTTAATTACACTTTCTCCAGATAATGCTGGCTCACCTCCCTCTACCAGACTTCCCACTGCAGGTTCTCACAAGGATACTGAACATTAGGAATCATCATCATCATCATTTATTGGAGTTCTGCTGCGTCATCTATTAACTAACAAAGAATCTGTCAGAGCAACTGCTGCAAGGTTACGTGAAGTCTCCTAAAATTTTCCATTGAGGGATACTGGATTCTAGAAGCACATTTCCTTACTTGATTTGCTTAGATACTTTACTGTGTTCCCTCCCATGCAAATCTGTAAGTTTCTTTCTACTCCTGGTTGACAACTCTATGAAGCTGCTTTGTTTAATCTGTTGTTAGGCTTTAAAAAAAAAAAACAAAACACACCTGCAAAGATGAAGTACCACAGCCAGTAGCTTTACCAGCTGGTGCTCAATTTCTAAATATCCAGGTCATTTTCTATTTTCAGGTCTTGTAACATCCAGCATCTACTCTGAGTACTGGAGTTGTCTACACAAGACTTTGATTTTTTTTCCCCTATTTCCCACCACTGCTACTGCCAATTCAGCATGGATATTGTCACCAGCATTTTAATCACCACATAGTCTAACCCACCTCAGAGCACATTTAAATAAAAAAAGCAGTTAAAATAAAATGTTAAAATAGCACTGAGTTTGTTAAAGATGAAGTGCAAATCTAAAATGAAAACCGAGCTGATCCCAGATACATATGCTGTCTCCGGTTTTAGAATAAAATTTCAACTACTCTAGACACTTTCACGGACCTCTACCCAGAAAAGTTACACTGATTTAACTAAATTAATTTATTCCATGAATGTGTGGACTTTCAAACCAAGACGGGACAATAAGTATATTTAGTCAAGACTCCTAAACCCATATTACAAGTTTTTATACACACAAAAGTTGATTTACATTCATTTTACTGGCATATCAGTACATTCAATAACCCGTATAGTTATACTAGAACAATTCCCCTAATATGGATGCAGTAATACCAATATAGGCCTGTATTTATACCAGTACAATTTACTCCTGTGTGGGAAGGCAAATATGCTATACCAGTATATGACGCCTTTATGCTGTTATAACTGCATCCACACAAGGGTAGCACTAATATAACTATTTCAGGTGTGTGTGGGGCGGGGAATAACATTCCTAACTGAAATAATTATATCAGCACAAAAGCCCATACAAACCAGCCCCAAGGTACCTAAGAAATAAGCCTGATTATCAAAATGTTGAGCAATGTCACTGGGTTTCAAATCTTGGCTTTAGCTTGCCAGTTTTAACAAGGATTCTATTAGTGGTTTGTTCCAAAAGCAAACAAAAGATTAAATTACTTTAATTTAACAAACGTTAAAGACATGAAGTTCTGAAAGGAACAAAAGAGAAGTTTTAGAACAACATGTGCTTTGGTCTTTAATGGAAAGTGTAAGGTCACATGGGTTGATTGGGAGCAAAAAATCAGAGGGATGAAGAACAGAGTTTTGATTGTTTAATTTTTTAAAATATTTTAAAGGGAAAAATGTGACTATGAAAAATGAACACTGTAGCAAGATTCACAAATTTGTACTGACAGTAGGAACATGAGACTCTCCTGTTAAATTTAATTATTTGAGTGTTGTAAGGCCAAACTTCCAAAAACCCAGTCGATGGATAGGGCTACACCACAGCTGACAGGTATAATTCCCAGTTCTGCCTGAGCTAGCATGCTAAAAATAGTGGTACGGCCTGCTTAGAAAATCCCACCTGAAATCCTAGGAAGATGCTGAGGCATTTAGCATGACCTGCCTTGGCTACACAGCTATTTTTGGTGTCCTAGCTCAGTCAAACTTAGCCTCTTTCCGAGCTGGGAATCATATCTCCCAGCTGCAGTGTGGATGGATGTATCCTACAAGTTCAATCAGGTTTTTGTTACTGGGATCTGACATTCATTTGACCTGGTTCGAACACACATGGTTTTGGCCACACAGCAGTTTTTGCATAAGAAATACATCAAGCATGTGTGTGCATCTGCGTCTATGTAACAGGGTGTTGCTGTAGCCAGGTCGGTCCCAAGATATTAGATATATGAGTAAAGCAATACCTTTTATTGTGTTGTAGCCTGGAAGCTTGACTCACTAATAGAAGCTGATCCAATAAAAGAGAATACCTCATCCACCTTGTCTCTGGGTAACAGTCTTCATAACAGCACAGCGATGCAATAAGCCACTGCGCTCTAGGCTGTCCTACTTCACAGTGCTAGGAGAAGGAAAGACTGGCTTACCTAGATACACAGGCATGGCAATACCGCAAAGCAGCATTTCATCACCTGCCAACAAGCTGAGGCCACTGGTAAGGGCAACAGAAGGTTAGCTGCCATGCACATTAACCAACATTCAGTGGTGGTGCATATGAACACAACATGTCACTAGCCGCAAGCCTAGTTAAAAGTTGGTGTATATAGTGCAGACGGGATTGTCTTGATCAGTGGTCTCCAAACTTTTAAGCCCAAGATCACTTTTGTTTAATTTAAGGGCAACCCATGATCTAACCTGCCCCTTCCCTGAGGCCCCTCCCCACTCAATCCCACCTGAAATCCTAAATCCAGGCATTTAGCCCATGATCTAACCTGCCTCTCTCTCACTTGCTCTCCCTCACCCTCACTCACTTTCACTGGGCTAGAGGTTCACTGGGTTTGGGGTTCAGGAGGGGGTGTGGGCTCTAGGTTGGGGCAGTGTGACTTTGCAGTGTGGGAGGGGGCTCCGGGCTGAGTCTGGAGCAGGGTTTGGGGTACAGAAGAGGGTGAGGAGTGTAAGCTCTGAGAAGGCGTTTGCCCCATGTAGGGGCAGAGTGTTGGGATGCCGGAGCGGGTTTAGGGTGCTGGCTCTGGGAGGTAGAGCAGTAGTAGGGATGGGGTGTTGGCTCTGGGAAGGGGCTGGGGTTTGAGGTGTGGCCTCCTGCAGGGTGGGACTTACCATGGATGGTTCCCAGTTAGCAGTGCAGCAAGGCTAAGCCAGGCTTCCTGCCTGCACCGGGCCATGCCGCTCCCAGAAGGGACTAACACACCCCGATGGCCCCTACGTTGGGGGGTAAGGGACACACAGTTCTGTGCGCTGCCCTTCCCCATTCCTGGCCAATAGGAGCTACGGGGGCCTGCAGGTAGAAGCAGTGTGCGGAAACCCCTGTTTCTCTCCCCGAGACACTGGCTGCTTCCAGGAGCAGTGTAGAGCTGAGGCAGGCACTGCCTTAGCAGCAGTCCTGCTGCACTGTCAGAGATCACGATCAACTGAGCAAGTACACAGGATCAAACAGTCAACTGCGACTCATTAATAGGATAACGAGTCTTGTGGATAAGGGAGAAGCGGTGGATGTGGTATACCTAGACTTTAGTAAGGCGTTTGATACGGTCTCGCATGATATTCTTATCAATAAACTAGGTAAATACAACTTAGATGGGGCTACTATAAGGTGGGTGCATAACTGGCTGGATAACCGTACTCAGAGAGTAGTTATTAATGGTTCACAAGCCTGCTGGAAAGGCATAACAAGTGGGGTTCCACAGGGGTCTGTTTTGGGACCGGCTCTGTTCAATATCTTCATCAACGATTTAGATATTGGTATAGAAAGTATGCTTATTAAGTTTGCAGATGATACCAAGCTGGGAGGGGTTGCGACTAATCTGGAGGATAGGGTCATAATTCAAAATGATCTGGACAAATTGGAGAAATGGTCTGAGGTAAATAGGATGAAGTTTAATAAAGACAAATGCAAAGTGCTCCACTTAGGAAGGAACAATCAGTTTCATACATACAGAATGGGAAGCGACTGTCTGGGAAGGAGTACGGCAGAAAGGGATCTAGGGGTTATAGTGGACCACAAGTTGAATATGAGTCAGCAGTGTGATGCTGTTGCAAAGAAAGCAAACATGATTCTGGGATGCATTAACAGGTGTGTTGTGAGCAAGACACGAGAAGTCATTCTTCCGCTCTACTCTGCGCTGGTTAGGCCTCAGTTGGAGTATTGTGTCCAGTTCTGGGCACCGCATTTCAAGAAAGATGTGGAGAAATTGGAGAGGGTCCAGAGAAGAGCAACAAGAATGATTAAAGGTCTAGAGAACATGACCTATGAGGGAAGACTGAAGGAATTGGGTTTGTTTAGTTTAGAAAAGAGAAGATTGAGGGGACATGATAGCAGTTTTTAGATATCTAAAAGGGTGTCATAAGGAGGAGGAGAAAACTTGTTCATCTTGGCCTCTGAGGATAGAACAAGAAGCAATGGGCTTAAACTGCAGCAAGGAAGGTTTAGGTTGGACATTAGGAAAAAGTTCCTAACTGTCAGGGTAGTCAGACACTGGAATAAATTGCCCAGGGAGGTTGTGGAATCTCCATCTGTGGAGATATTTAAGAGTGGGTTAGATAAATGTCTATCAGGGATGGTCTAGACAGTATGTGGTCCTGCCATGAGGGCAGGGGACTGGACTCGATGACCTCTCGAGGTCCCTTCCAGTCCTAGTATTCTATGAGTCTATGATCAGTCGTTGGCCACTGGTCTAGATTATAAAAATAACAGTTCAATAATAATTTTAAAACTAGCTTGCAGTTCAGCCATGCTACGAAAAAGTTCAGACGGGCCACTGTGACCTGAATTAAAACCAGGCCAGCCTGTTGTGTTCTTGCCTGGGTTGGTCTGGATATAAACAAGCTAAATATAAAGTTTTTGCTTCGGTCTTTACCTCGAGATGAAGGTGGCTTTTTAACTTCATTCTAACAGCTACGTAGGCTGGACTGAATTGTATTCTCTCTCTACGGAGCAGAACCAGAGATTAACAGCACTTCCTGAACTCTTGGGGTTTGGCCTTGCCTAAACCAGGACATTTTTGCAAACCTTTCCCATTGTTGCACCCTGTCGTTCAGCTCCAGAGTCAGAAACGGTGGAAATACCAGTTTGGATTGGCTGCTGGTGTTTTAAGTGTTGTAAAAGGTATGTCTTCCCTAAAGCAGAGTTTGATTGAAGTGCTGTTAAAATGCCATCAGCTTCTCCATACAAAGGCCCTAACACCTATGCCTGAGGGAATTCTGCACACACACAAATATTCAATTCCGTGCACAATATTTTAAAATGCTGCAAAATTCTGCAAAATTTATGTGTCAATAAATAAATGTTGACACTCCAGCATGGCAGTAGGGAGCACACGCCAGTGGCTGAATGGCGATGTGAGATCACCCTGCAGTTCCCTAGGTCTGTAGCTACACTTTAAAGGTGAAAGCGTCGCATAGAGCCCGCAGTCAGGCTCTTTGTGGCATTTTAAAGAGGCAGCACCATATGGAGCCCGGGATCAGCTGGGGACTGATATGGACACCATATGGAACCCGGGATCAGCTGCTGCTTTGAAGCGCCATGAGGACCCCGGGATCAGCTGGGGATTCCACCACTGACCCCTGGCTCCACATGGCATTTCAAAGCAGCAGTGGGGGATTCCCCAGCTGATCCTGGGCTCCATGCAGCGCTGCCACTTTGAAATACTGCATGCAGCCTCTAGACACCCCAGCTGGCCCCGGGTTGCATGCAGTGTTTCAAAGCAGCAGTGCCACGTGGAGCCCGCGGTCTGGCCCCAGGCTCCACGCGGTGCTGCTGCTTTGAAGTACCCCATCCTCATCCCCTCCCTTGCTGCCTCTTTCTGTTACCAGGAAGGGAGCAACCACTGTGCATCTCTCTCTTTCATTGATAAAGGAGGTGGAGCTTATGAGCTTTCTCTGTGTAAAACTTTTACACAGAGTTAAGACTAATTTATTTGGGGTGTTGGTACCTTTTGGAGGTTGATTTCCTGGGTGCTAAGCCCTTATAGGTAAGCCCTCCTCCTGGAGCTGAACTGATGCAGTGTCTGTGTTGCTCTGCAGGGGGGCAGTAACCCAAATTCTGTACTTTGTCTGGGGGAGACCAGAGGATTTGGCCAAGCAGGTCAGGGTGGTAGGGTTGCCAGGTGTCTGGTATTGACCCGGACAGTCCGGTATTTTCGCTTCCTGTCTGGTAAAAAAAATTCAGAAAATACCAGACACCTAAAATGTCTGGTATTTTTCTGGGGGTTTTTCCCGGCCAGGAGGCGAAAATACGGGACACCTGGCAACCCTACACACACTCAGCAACTGGGCCCGGCCCTCCCCAGGTCTCCAACCCCTGCTTACCTGGGTACCCTGGTTCTGGCTCCATCAAGAAAACAAGGTGGCCACCGGCAAAAAGCCTAAAGATCTGAAGCAAGGGGAAGCAATGCCTTCCCTGGGTCTTAGTGCTCAACCTCTCCCCTCTTCCTATCCCTATTTTGACTCTGCATGCACTTAAAGGGGCCATGCTGTTTTAATGCAGTTTTATTTTTTATTTATTTATTTTTTGCTCAACAACTTTGGTCTCCCCCTCTTCCCCACGGAATTTTTTCCCTGGTGTGTTTTTTTACCGGGGGGGGGGGAAGGAGAGGAGGAGAGTCGGTATTTTTGGTTAAACCATCTGGCAACCCTACAGGGTGGTTGGGAGCCCCAGGGGGCAGGAAGGCAGGCATCAGTGGCATGATCAGCACACCAGGGGACAACCCCAAGGGGAAAATGGGATGGCTCCCAGCACACAGAAGGGGAGGTGGTGTCCAGCTGCAGTCATCAGAGCCAAGTGGCACCCTCCTGTAGCTGGGCAGTTTTGTGCTTACAGAAATGGAGGGGAAGCGACGCCATGTGACACCAGGCCCCTCCCAGCCTTTCCTGTTTTGGGGGAAAATGCCCCCCAAATTACACGCATGAGTGTTTTCCCAATCCTCTAACGTGGCTTCCCTAAGCTCCCCTGTCACTTTCTGCAGGGAAGCAAAAAAATCTGTAGGGCCACATGTTTACTGCACGCGCACACTGGTGCAGAATTTTCCCAGGAGTAACTACTGGAGGATGAACCTTGGCTAGTAAAGATTAGAAATGTATTTATACATTTTTACTGCTGTAGACAAGTCATTATAAGTGACAACTGCTTAGTTTGCAAGTTCTTCAGGACAGGGATCATCCCTATTGTACAGCACCAAGCACATTAAACAAGCACATAACCACCCATCACCTTTGAGAGAACTTGTGAGACTTCCAATATCATGGAACTTGATTTTAAGCAACTTTAAAAATTACAACTTAAAATTTGTAAGACTGCTTCCCCCCATTCAACAGCCATTACCAAAGTTATCAGACACCTGAAAAACTA
The DNA here is from genome assembly GCA_019425775.1 of Rafetus swinhoei. NCBI lineage: Eukaryota > Metazoa > Chordata > Testudines > Trionychidae > Rafetus > Rafetus swinhoei. The sequence continues at coordinate 187,409,444 of CM033440.1, forward strand.
TATAAATCTCACCAGCAGGTCAAGAGTGCTCAAACATGACAACGCAAAGTAGGTCATGCGGCATTGGCCAGCATGTTTGCAATATTTCTACGTACTGTTACTATCAACAAAAAGACTGAACTGTTAGAAGTGCTACTGACATGAGTACTTCCTTTTACTACAGTAAAATCTTGAAAACACCATTGCAATGGAGAAAGTAACTATGAGGAGTTATATTGCTATTGCAAAGCACAAATCCTTATTAGGACTTACATAATGAGCTTAGTTGTACAGAATAATTACAGACAAAAGATAAGAGGACAATTTTTAAAAGGACAAGACACCAGAAATTTTTTTTTCTTCTGGTCTTACACAAACCATGAGAAATGTCAGTGTAAAAGTTGTGAGTTTTGATTTGGGACTTTCTCTCTAGTCTTTATTGAAAGCCATCTTATAACCTAAAACAAAGAGGCACTATGTTATTATAGCTTCAAAATTATCAGAGGATAGGAGTTTCTGCAGGGGAAGTATCCATAAAACTGGAGTTCTTGGTGGGCCACTGGAGTCAACAGGACTCCTTCCACTGACTTCAATAAGCTTTTGATCATGCCCACTGACAGACACCAGCACGGATCACAGTCATGGAGATACTGAAAAAGAGAAGGTTTTTTTTGCGGGGGTGGGGGGAAGGGTGGGAGAGGAGAAGAGTTAAAGATCTGCAAATTTTTCACTGCTATTTTACTCCAACTCAGGCTAGCTAATATCTATAATATTTAACTACCCACGTGTCTCTCTTTCTGCACAGGGGGGAGAAAAAGGTAAGAAACAGGACAACAGATGAAGCTATATAGAAGTATGTGCCTGCCATAGAGTCCCACTGAAGTCAAGGGGCCTTACGCTCTGCCCCTTGCTTTCATTAATGTTTCAACTTTGTTTTATGAAATGTATAATTTCATAATTTGTTAGAGGACCGAATGAAGCTAGGAGTGAAATACAACATCTGCATTGCAGTCACTGCACCACGCATCAGATTTTTAAATAACGGAATCAATCAGGAGAGAACAGAACACCATTTTTCACTGTGCCCTAAAAAAAGCAGCCTTGCCATGGAAGATTTTTTAAACACATAATACTCCATGTTCCTTTTGACAGACTTCACACTTAACTGCATATTTTTATAAGGAGAGCCGATTCAGAGGAAAATGCTCTAATTTTTATTGACATTTCTGTTTAAATTCAAGGACAAGTATTACCATTGAGATCTGAAGAACAGTCATTTAACAATTTTAAGAGTGATCCATTTTTCATATAAAGTCACTCACATAGGAAAACCACAGATACTTGTGCATGGGAAAGTACAAACTTCTGATAATCCCCAGCAGCTATTTTTAGTAGGTCACACTCTCCCCTGCTCCCCCACTTCAGCAACAAGTCATGTTCTTAAAATATCAGTAGGACAGGACCTTGAAAAACATGTGAGGACTTAACCACGTTTCAAGTGCAGAGGTGCATGTGAATGACTGAGTTAATTTTGAGTAATTTCTACTAGGGATGTAAAAGTGTAGTGGAATAAATTGACTACCCAATAAGCCTAAGCTTATCGAATCCCTCCCCTTGCTGCCTCTATATCAGAGGCAGCAGGGAGTGGGTGGTTGGGGGGGGGAATAGGAGCCGGTGCTGGGGGGAGCTGGCTTAAAAGCTGGTTCCCCCAGCACCGTCTCTGCAGTGGGGGCGGTGGGTTGCAGGGGAGGCAGAGGCGCAGCATCTCTGCCTTTTAAATGTAGTAAGAGCCACCTGACAACTTACTGGAACTCACTCCTGAAGGACATCAGGCTGACTTCTAACTTCAGTGCTTTCAGAGAAAACCATAAATTCCACCAAACTTTCCCAAAATACCATCCCCAGAACAGTCCAGTACTCACTGAACAGAAATGAGTGATTAAGAACAATATGTTCCACGGGAAGGTTCACCTGTGAAACTGGTTGAGATATTAGGGATCCTGCTAACAGACAACATGGTAGGTGGAAGGGATCCACATCATTTATATATCCACAATTTGGGTCTCATCCTCTGATGTGCTGAGGGTCCTCAACTCTCGCTGGCTTCAATAGGAAATAAGGATGTTCTGTACCTTGCATAAGGCACTCAACAAGACTAGGCCTGCAGTGACCACCAGAAAGTGAGTAGGCCTATGTCTAGACTGCAGAGCTTTCCTGGGATACCACAGGTATCCCGGAAAAGCTATGCCGTGTCCAAAGGAATGCGTCCGCTTTTCCTGAACAACTTCCGAAAAAGCGGACACGTTCTTTCACCATCCCTGAAATCCTCATTGTATGAGGAATAAGGGATGTGTCGAAAGAGGAGGTTTTTCTGAAATTTGGCCCTGTGTAGATGGGCCAAATTTCAGAAAAGACTTTCAAAAGAAAAGTGGAAAAAGATAAGCAAATTGTGGTTTGCAATTTGCATATCTTTTTCCTACTTTTTCCTACTTTTCTCTGTAGTGTAGACCTAGCCTAGGACAAGAAATCAGAACTCAGTAAGAGCAGAAAGTACAATTTAGACAATCTAAACAACAAAACTCTCCTTGAAGCTCATCTTGTACACGACCTCACAGAGATAGCAGTGTACCCTGTAATGTTAAAATAGCACAAGTCAGTCAGGTTTTTCCTTTATTCCTGTCTTAATCTTGATAGTGGAATGGGTTTGGGAGGAGGAGATTAGGACAATTTGCACCATTTCACTCTAGTCCTTCCTAGGAACATAGCAATTGCCATACTGTGTTGTATAGTGTCTAGGCACAACCCCGTTCTTGGCTGGCCCGTGGGCACTGACAGAATAAACATGTCTTTCAATGAAAACCTCTTTATTCTTCAGGGATTCCAAGGCCAGAAGGGACAGTTGTAATCATCTAGTCTGAGCTGTTGTATAACTTCCCCAAAACAATTCATAGGTTGGCTTACGTCCTCAAGCCTTAGGGCTGATATCCCTTTCCAACTCTGAGGTGCTTAAAACTTTTTTAATCCTTACAGATGTAACTCTAGGGTGTTCCCCGTAGTCATATAAATGTGCTATCCTGTTTCAGTGTTGCTGAGCTCTTTGCCACAAGAGATCATTACGGCTATGTGTTCCAACAGACCAACAATGCACTGTGGGAACACAAATGTTTCCTTTTATTGGATTTACATATCTTGATTTTCAGTTTGGTAACTTCTCTGATATACCCTTGTTTTTGAATTACAAAGACGGGTCCTACCAATTACCCCATCTTCCTTCTCTACATTATTCATTACTTTGTATAGTAATATAATGTCCAATATTCCTCATCTGTTCTCTCTAATATGAATGTTATATAGCGTGTCATTGAATTGTCATGTAACTACATGACATTTTAGCAATTACACAACTATTCGATAGTCCTCAGGGGCAGGGTGGGCAGCCAGTGGGCTCCAAGCCCCACTCCCGGGAGCCTCCTGTCACCCCCACGCTGCTGCCTTCCTAACAGAGGCAGCAGCACAGGGTTGCACGCGGGAGCCGGTCCGGGAGGGGAGCCCGTTTAAAAACCGGCTTCCCATGCAGACTGGCTCCCTCCTGATGCCCCCCATGATGGGATGGCAGCAGACCCTGTCTCACGGGGGCTCCGAGCTCCCCATGGACAGAGGCTACTCTGCAGCAGCAGCTCTTATCTGTGGGGGGGTCCAAGCTTCCTCTGGACAGAGGCTGCTCCCCTAGCAGCAGCCCATGTCTATGGGGAACTTGGATCCACTATGTACGGGCTGCTGCCATGGAGCAGCCTCTGTCCCCGGTGGGCCTATGCTCGCCACAGACACAGGGTGTTCCATGGGATGTGGCTCCCTCTGATAGCATGGGATGCCAGCACCCTCTTTTAAGCCGGCTCCCCGCTGCCTCTATAGGAATTAGCAAGGGTGGGACGGGGGGGGAGGGGGGAGAGGGAAATCTGTGGAGCCAGCACATGCAGGGAGCCTTCTTGAAAGCCAGATCCCCATGCATATTGGCTCCCGCCTGCCCCCCTCACCCTCCATGCTGCTGTCTCTCTATGGGGGTGGGGCAGAACCGGTGCTGGTAGGGAGCTGGCTTTTAATCCATGTACTTAACTGCACTGAGTTTGTTTCTCATCATTCAATTAATGAGTCTTTATTAAAATCACCCCTCTTGATATTACAAAGTTCAGATTCCCACCTTTTCAAACTGCGGTACAGGTAGTGTTTTGCTTTTAATTGCAAACAGTGCTTAGGACCCTCAAATAGAAATTAGAGCCTCGCTGTAATAGGCATCATTCATATAAACAGTCTCTGCCTCACAGGTCACAGCCTTGAATTGAGATATGCCAAAAGTGAATAAATGGGGGAGGGGGGGGGCGGTAAAAGAATGGGGCGAGTTAACAAAAGAAATATTTGACTTCGGCCCATCTATAGTGATGAGGAAACTGTTTTGCTGATGCTGGGCTTTGTTAATATCCATAATAGTTTGGTTTTCAGTATGTTCAAATAAAAACTAATTCTGCCAAAAGTTTATGACAAAAGCTCTGAGGACATTATGTAAGACACACACAACTACACAAGTTCTTTTCCTGTAGTTCTGAAGAATATGATAGAAAACACCAAGTGAAACAACCCAGGAAAGCTTCTTAAAAGTCTCTCTCTTAAGATGCCCTTGAAAAGTGCTATTTTTAATGGATTGATGATGGTTTAAAACATTAATTAGAGTCTCCAAGGATGATAAAATAGTAACAGACAACTTTAAACTCGTCAGATTTGGCATTTTTTATTAATGTCACTGGGTATACCTTATGACACTGTTCGTGCTAAATTTAAATCATTGATCAGGAGTGGGGCTAGGAAAGAGGGGTTCAGTACGCAGGCTGACCTGGGGAGAGAGGACCCCTCTCACCGCAACAGCTTGGTGCCAGGTGAGAAGCGCCTCTCCATGATTGCTGTAGCAGACAACTGGGGAACGGGTGCATGTCCCCCGGCTTAGGGAGGTCCAGGTTAGCCTTTCCCTTGCACTCCCCAGCCAAAATGAAGAATGCAGCAAACTGCAGCACTTTCCCCTCACTCTGTGATGAAAGAAAATAGCCAGCAACCTTCCCATACAAATGGGGGTAGTGTGCTCCAGCACCTCCAGGTCCTCCTTAAAGAGTGCTTGTGGGGGTAGGAGGCTAGGCAGTCCTGGATGGGGAGGAGGACTCCCCAGGTAGCCCCTTTCCCCTGCCTGGTGATTTTGTCTCTTTTCTGTACAGTTTTATGAGCAGCAATCCCATTCTGGGCACACCCCATTGTCCTGGCACAACCAAACCCTTACAATGATTTAAGTCATTAGAAGAGAAAGCTGAATACCAAATTTGGTGGTTCCAGCTCTTATTTGTTTAGGAGGAATTCTTGAACAAGTAAATGGACAGACACATAGACGCTCTCAAATATATAGTAGAGGATAACAAATTACAAGAAAAACATTAGCTTTGTTCAGGGATTCTATCTTTGAAACCCTACAAGTGCTGGTATACTGATTTGGCTGACATGTAAGTAGAAAAAGTATTAACTTACCAGCTCAGATGAAGCAATTTGTGATAGAATAGTTAAGATATATTTTTTAAAAGTAAAACTGAATCAGAGAGAGAGATAGAGAGAGAGAGATTAACAGCAATGCTTTTGCAACAGCTGGCAAATGTTTGCTTAGTATTTCTACCCTACCACTACAGTAGCGCTATCCTTTATTAAAATGAAAGCACCACATTCTTTACTGATTCATTGAGGCCTTATAAAAGTTTCTCTTTTAACAATACAGACTGTGTGCCAGATTCAGAGATCTGAACCTCTATATGCTGACACAGTCAAACTCAATACAGGATAGGTCTTTTACAATCTGATATTAGGTAGCCAGGTGGTACATTGTGTTTTGCATATAGAAGAAAGTTAGTCACAGAATCCCCTACAAATTCTAAATTCTAGAATTCTAAATTCTAAATCCCCTACAAATTCTAGAATTCTAAATTCTAAATCCCCTACAAATTCATTTTACCATGAAATGCTGTATTTTACCCTGAGTCTGGAATTATACAATGGTTAGGCATAGAAGAATTTGATTTTTAAACCTAATTTTGATCGGTACTATTGATGTTTTAAAGGTTGTTTTTTTTTAGATTATTAAAAGTTTCACAGCTGTGGAAACTATGGGGAAATCCGCCAATGGTGGTTTGACTTATTAAATAACCAATCATATTTAAAAAGTTCTTAAGCAGCATTTGCTAATGTTGCCTATCTGTAAATTTCAACTATAATCTATTTTTTTCATTGGCATGAGTGTGTGTATGGTGAAACTGACAATTACTTATTTACTGATAAAAATTGAATCCTTCCAAGCCTAACACTGGTATATACTATTACCCCAATATTCAGGGACTTAAGGGTTGTTTCCATCAGGACAAGAAACTGGTGATGAAGTCAGATACTGCTTTTTGGCATCAAGCAAAGGAAGCAGTTCCTTTACTCACTATTCCAAGACACTTTCAGCCCAGGTCCGGGACTCTGCATCACCATCTGGGAATCCCAGCCATCTCTGCGTCACGATTTAATCCTTGCTCTCCTGCAAACCTCTGATCCAGGAATCACCCAGAATTCACGTGTTGGGGAACTGGCAGTGCACATATTTATTTTTCCTCATGGATCAGGTAACTGGAACTGTCAGTATCACACCTACACAAATCACTATTCATGACATTAATTTGTCAAAAATCGGAAAGTAGCCACTTACGTCCCCTTTTCCCTTAGGGGCTAGTAAAATACAAATTTTTTCAAATAAACAACCCAAGGCTTGCTTAGCACCCTTCCTCACTGCCTGACCCCTTTCGCGCAGCAACCCCTCTGCTAGGCTCTGCTTCTTAGTTCCCCATTCCTCAGCAAGTCCTTTGTCTCCTGCGTGCCCCCACCCAGCGTAAGAACAATTTTGTTTAGAATGGCTGCTGACTTTTCTTCTGGGTTCATAGTCAACTTCCCCCAAAAAAGAACATGTGATATTATAGCAGAGACAACATGTAGAAAGCAACATGAGTTATTAAGTCTATTACACAGGTGTAAAAAAGTTCAGACGAAAGTCAGTGACTGGGCATATTTCCTCAAACTACCCCAAGCAAGCATAAAGTGGATGCAGAGAAACGCATTCATTTTTTTCCTCTTTGTTGGTGCATGTGCCAGGGAAGATGTGATCTTGTTCTTAAATACCATTCACAATTTGAGTCCTCCAAAGCCTTAGTGGGTGCTATACACTATTTTGAATAAAAATTGACTAAGTTTGTCCTAAATCACAGTAATAGTTTGATCTCTAGCACTGGCCAAAATACAAAATACACAAAATATAAAAAAAAAACCCCATTCCTAGAAACTTTTTTTTTTTTTGGGGGGGGGGGGAAGCTATTCTTTACGGCTTGTATCTTTAGAATCCCTGGCTCAAATTCCCCCTCATTTGAGTCACTAATCCTACTTTACACTCTGGAGGCAAATTTCATGAGCCTCAATCTCTCTCCCCTCTCCTGCCATCCAGCCCCCAGACCCACCCGCAAAACTCCTAACATGTCTGCCTCCCTTCTCAGGAAGCAGTCACATGTCTGATTTCCCCCCCAAAGATTAAATTTTCATACATGACACAAATTGTAGCAACACCCAGCCACAAAAGTAAACTCCTTTTGTCTTAGCGTGGGGACTTGAGCTTAATTTCTTCTTAGTTACGTTATCTGAAGCAGTCACCAAAGATTTAGTGGATGCCATGCACAACCTTGAGTGAAATCTTGACAGAGACTATTCTGACCCAGATCACACAAATAGTTTGATCTCCAGGTCTGAGCAAGAAAGCCCACCTAGAATCTTTTTGAAAACAGCTATTAGGGGATGGAGGATGTTGTTTCTCCACAAATCCCAACTCAAATGATTCCAAATATGGGTTACTAATCTCACCCAATTTTAAACAAAAGCTGTGACACAACCTTATCTACAGTGGCAGTGCTGTGTCTTTGTAATAGTAAATAGCTAGTTTGTTTTTTGGAGGCAGCCACTAGCCCATTAACAGTCAGATTCATCAGTGACTACAGAAGCAACTTAGGAAAACAGCCAAGTTACATATTTATATATATATCCACACAGGAAAAACAATTTTTCAGATTTTTTTGCTGATTACTTTCATACCCTTAGCAAAAAAGCTGATGAGGACATTTAAATCAATCATCCTGTGAAATTAATGTGGAAATTATTCTTATTGCAAGAGGGAAAAACACAGCTCCTGCTATATCCTTTACGATGCCACACACCGCAAATCCATTCACCAAGAACTCATACATAACACATGTTAAACATTTCAAGGAAAAGGAACCCAGATTAAATGTTTGTCTTTTTACCTTTGGTCTAGTAATCACATGGAGACATTATGACAGCTGAATGAGACTACTGAGTTATTTTTCATGGTGCACAATGCAATAAATAGAGGGAAAACCAAGTTTTGAATCACCTTCAAAGTTTCCTGACTTGAAAACAGTCTCCCACATTTTATAAAGGCTGGCTATGAAAGTTTGCCTCTTCAATTTTCAGATATTTGTTCTCAGTAATATGCATTAGAAAATGTAATATTCATTAGAACTCTTTCAATGTGTAATGCGTGCCAGTAATTCAAAAGTATTATCACATAAGATTAGCAAAACACCACATGCTCAGAAAAACTGTTCTTTCCTCCTTTGTTTACAACTGATTGTTTCCAAGAACTGACTCCATCTGGATGCTGCAGATTCCCATTCTATTAAGTTAAGATCCTCTAATTAATACTATTACAGGAAATAATTTTACTATAGTGTTTCATTATCTGCTTGTCTGAAGCTTCCTTCTGACAAGTTCTTAAAATGGTATAGTCATGTGTGTAGAATTCAGACTAGGCAAGCTCAGACAAAAAGGCATGTTACGGTATTATTGTGGCACTAAGCACATATAATACATATTTGACAGTTTAAAATATCCACTGTATCAAATTATAAATAACTAAAAGTAGTTGCAGGAGCAGTTGTTTAATTGTAACTAAAGTAATTGCAGGAGCAGTTGTTTAATTGTAATTATATCAAGGAATAATTTTCTTACCAAGAATTTGATCTTTGCATCATTGGTATGAAGTATTAGTAATTAGTGCAATGGAAAGCAAATATTATTCATAATGGGAACAATTATATTTATAGATAGGACTCATTTTACCAGAGAGAGCTGCACAACTGGCAGTTCACTCTAGGCGTCGTGCACCCCTTGCACGGTGGAGGTAGGAGGCAAATACCTCACTCACTTCCCCACCCACAGATTGGTCTGGGGGCAGGGAGAGCAGGCTAAGTCTACTCCTGCTGCCAGGGGCGCACGGTGCCTAGAGGGAACTGCCAGCTGTTCTATTCTCTTTAAGTGCTGGTGGGGTGGGGGGCAAAGATTTCACATGCTCTCTCCACCCCCAGGCCAATCAGAGTCTGTGGGCGGGGGAGCACAGGAAGTGTCCTGGTCCTCTCCCTTCAGTGGCAGCCCAAGGCCACTTCAAAAAAGTGTGAAGTGGCTCCCGTTCTTAATATTATTGCCCACCCTGGCTTACAGAGAACACTGGTTATCACCAATCTTATTTTAACTATATTATCTGTAGTCATGAAATAATCCAGCCCTTATTTTTTTAAATTCTAAGTAATACAGTATTTGACTCAATGACCACCAGCTACACAGAATTCTACATCATTATTGTATAAAGTAAGATTAAATTGTATGGGTATACAGACTTAATGTACATTTTAAAATTTCAAATGGGTTTCACCTTGATGATATTTCAAGCAACTTTTCTTTTTATCAAGATTTACATTTCTTTCCTCCCCCTTAAGCACCAGTTAAGCACAGATTTTCTCAAATAACCAATCTTGGCTTGCCTAACTCTAGAGTGACCACACATCTTGGCTGGGGTGGGACAACCCCGAAATGCCTAGTTCAAACCCCATTCCTGGGCTGAATGACTCTTGTCATTTGTCCCGGTTTCCTGCAATGCCATCTCGTGCCTGCATCAGGCTCAGGAGTAGCACCAAACTTTTCTTGGTGAGTGGGTGGAGGCCACGGTACACCTTAGCCCCCCCCTCACCATGAGTCTCAACTCCTACTTCTTCTCCCCTGTAGAAGCTGGAGCCTGGCAGTAATAAGAGTCACCCTGGGAGCCCAGACCACTGTCATGAGGTCTGGACACATGCCAAGGACTGCTCTCAGGCACCCCAGCAGTCTGCCCAGGGCAGGTGGAGAATCCATAACACCCCACCATGGCTTGGTCTCACTGGGCAGCTCTTACCATGGCCCAGCTCCTGCTTCTGGCCTGGCCAGGGCCAAGGAAGGGCAGAAGGCAGGGCCACAGAGGGGGTGGGGCTCTTGCAGGTGTCCTGCTTTTGCTTTTTGAAATGGTGGTCACCCTACTTCACATCCTTCCTCATTGCCTGACCCCTACACAACAGCAATCCCTCTCCCACTCTCTGCTTCCCAGGCCCCACAGAAAGTCCTTGATCTCCAGCTTCTCCCTTCCTGGTATAAGAAAACTGTCACAAAACTCCAAGCACAAACAGTTTTATTAGACCACAGTGCCTGTGTTGAATTCTCTACAGTGCAGCTGGAAGCCATTCTGCTCCCAGAATCACAGCTGAGGCCCAGTGGCATAATCCTGTCCTGCACATGGGAAACTAGTTTAGTACAAACAAGAACATAGAGCCTTATGACTTTACTCTGGTTTGATTCTGTTTACATACCGGGTCCAGCTATTTGTTCTTGAAATCCTATGTATATACAGGTCTATAGAATCTGCTACTGTATGATTTAAGTAAGTTTTGTTAAGGCTGACCTTCCTCTGAGTTTCTGCCAGCCCATTTATTAATTAGGTGATACTAAAAATATCTACATGCAGTATATAAAAAGTGTAGTTATTTCAATGATTGCAAAAAGAAGGGGGTGATCTGTTATTGCACTGTGCAGCATCTCTTACAATGTGCTTCTTTTGATGCTAAATAAATTTTGTTTCACTATCTCTCATATAAACCCTGAATCCTGTGACAGCTATGCTGACCCATTAATATATTAATAAACACTTTGAATGTATATTTAATCACTTTATGGAGCAATGTCATTTGTATTTTTCAGGAAAGTGATCCATGTCTCTCTAGAGAGAGGTTCAGAGCACCTATGTTAATTTGTGCTACAGATAGGATCTAAAAATAGTTTGCCCTTAGAGAGTTTTGACAAACACAAATTAGCCATTATAATAAGCACCATTCCCTCACCTGCAAGATATCACGCTGGCAAAGAAATTAGAAATGAAAACAGCAGTTTCATCTCCTGCAAAACTGCACAACATACAGACATGTACAACAAACAGTCTGATCTTTCAGCATGTAGTAGTCTGTATTATATATAGTCACAGAAATGAAAGACAAAAGTTTGTAACTATATTACATCTTCAACTGCATCTCACTGTCCGTGCAAGATATTGTACAACCAACAGAGCTGTGAGAATAATTTGAGAAATTCAGCCCCAATTCATGTCTGTGAGCTGTTTACATATTTGTCAAAGGGATACCAATTACTACAAATTTACCACAGGATTTTTGTAAATAATTTTTGTTCCACAGGTTATTCACAAGCAGAACGGCAAGTTTTCAATTTACATAATCAAACCCTAGCTGTTATTAGGGATGTTAAAAATCTTGTAATAGGGCAACCATGTACGGGGGGAGGACAGCTCAGTGGTTTGAGCATTAGCCTGCTAAATCCAGGGTTGTGAGTTCAATTCTTGAGGGAGCCATTTAGAGATCTGGAGCAAATCTGTTAGGGGTGGTACTTTGTCCTGCTGTGAGGGCAGGGGACTGGACTCGGTGGCCTCTCGAGGTCCCTTCCAGCTCTATGAGATAGGTATGTAACCACTGAAAATATCAGCAGTTACCCGCTCTGCAGTATAAAGCAAAACTTTATATGTAATATAGTTTTGCTTTATACTGCAAAGCCTCCCTGGGAGTTGGGCTGCCAGCCCCTGCCAACCGGGTTCCTAGGGAGGAGGCTTTGCTGTGGCAGCGAAACCGCCTCCCCAGGAGCAGAGCGGACAGCCAATTAACTGATAAGCATTTGCTGAACTACAGGAACATTAGTAACACTTTCACCGCTTACTGTGCTCTTAGAAGACATGTAGGGGTAAATTAGAGCTAAATAACAGCAGAAAACACTGAGAGCCAGGGTTGTAAATAGATATTATGGGACCACAGGAAACTTGGCCACACCCATGACAAGTGAACATCGGCCTAACTAAAATCATGCCGGATCATGGATGTTGCCAGACCAGAGAGTGCCAGGCCAGAGAGTTCAAGCAGTACTTAGATATTCATAAAAATTAATCAAATAAAATGAAATTCTTCTACATTTAACTATAGGCTTCTATTGATTACCTGACTGAAGATTTCACAACGTAGAACTGCTTGTTGGCTGTCCACAATGCTTAGCGACCTCTTTGATAGCCACTCTACTAATCACAACAATTCTGTCCACTCCTTTGTACTGTGTTTGTGCAATCAAACTAAATCAGCGGTTTGTATTTTCATTCACATTCTTTTGAGCACTCAAGCACTTATCCTCTGGGATGAGAACAGAGTGTGCTTGTTCAAGTGCACGTATACAGTCTGTGCAGTGAAGTGAGCCATACTGTACCCTACCTGCTATTTCAGTAAGTCAAGTGCTTTTGCTTTGTTCCTGAACATTTTGGATCTCTTCAAGACTAAAATGAGCAACGGTATACATGAATTCTGCTCTCAAATTCCTCACTCAATCTTTATTTCAAGTAAAAATGTGGGCCTAGTCACTTGACAGTGTCCTTTTAAATAAGACGGAGATAGGAAGTCAGAAAATATTAGATAAATTAATGTAAAGGGAAACAGCATGATAGCTTTTATTTTCAAGACATACATGATTTATTCCCTAAACCAGTCATTTCAAGTTTATAGTCTGCCAGCATCCTGTGTTCAGAAACCCTTCTGATCTCAGAATAAAGTCTTTTATTAGAAATTATTAATGGGAGTTGAAGGAAATGTGTTGGGAGGTGATCTATGAATGGATCTTGCTATTGTGGCTCTTCCAGCTGAGGAAACACTGTTCTAGACTCTAGACTGATATCCTATGTGGCCAGTTACAGATTACCAGATTTTTAAAGCAATTAGCCAGAGCTAAAATTAATTCATAACCTTCATTCTTATTGGTTAGAGAAAAGATCTTACCAGCTCTACAATACAGAACTTCTCAGGTATTTCTTTTCAGACTGTTTCAAGTCAAGGAATCAATAAACAAACATTTACCTACTGCACCTTTCCCCCTCTCTCAACATCAGTTTAAAATCCTTAGACATGTATAGAAAATCCAGTCTTCTGTTAAAGAATAGATATTTGATTTGCAGCTGCTTTTTGGTTTATTAAATGAAAAAAATCACTTAGCACATACATAATTTAATAGCCCTTGAATATAGTTAACCTGCAGTGCAGGAAACACACAGAATAGATTCAGCCCAGAAGAACAAGGGATGAAAATTTCACTCACTCTACTTTCTTATTGCTTTCACCTCTTATAGCAATAGGAAAGTGGCTAAGCTGATGTTAAGGTGCTGCCTCTAGTGAAGGAGGAGGGATGGGGGGAAAAGGGTAACTGTCCCGGGGCCCAGAAATTTAAAAGGGCCACCAACCTCTACCACTACTACTATGGCAGTGACTGGAGCCTCAGGCCCTTTAATCAGCCCCAGGTGGTGCAGGCCAGACAGCGCTGAAGGGTGGGCCTGGTACTGGTAAGACATTTAAGTTATTTTCACCCCTGACAGCTAGTACCTTCTAGATCAGTATTTCTGAAAGTGATCCGTGAAACCACTTTGAGAAACACATTAACTGGCCATCCTAGTTTGTTTATTTACTGGCGCCACGGCCATGGAGCCTTGCGGCTCCCATTGGCTCCGTTTCACTCTTTGCAGCCAAGCAGAGCAGCGGGAAGCGGTGGCCTGGCCCACGCCACTTCCTGCGGCTCCCCTTGGCTGCAAAGGATGAAACGGAGCCAATGGGAGCTGCGAGGCTCCATGGCTGCGGCGCCAGTAAATAAACAAACTGGAATGGCCAGTTAATGTGTTTCTCAAAGTGGTTTCGCGAAGCACTTTCAGAAACATTGTTCTATACGATATGAGAGAGAGATTCAAAACGAAGAGTCAAGTCTCTGGTTCCTCACTATGAAAAATTCTTACATCACATTTTACAAGCACAGGCTGGAGCTCCCCTGGTCTGGCACCCTCGGGACCTGACTGGTCCTGGATGAGGGATTTTGCCAGACCAGGGGCAGTCATATCTGGCCCCCCTGCTACCGTTCCTCCAACCCTGGACTGGCTACTGACTTCACAGCTAGCCCCCCCCCATGCCACCAACCCCACTGCCCTTCCAGTCCCGCCCCCCTTCCCTGCTACACCAGGCAGCTCAGCTCCCAGTGTGCTGGGCTCCTGGTCCCACCACTTGTTATGGCCTTCCAGCATGAATGTAAACCACTGATAACTATTATTTGGTAACGGTTTTCCAACCAGTTTTGCACCCACATTATAGTAGCTGCATCTAGATTGCATTTCCCCTAGTATGTTTATAAGAAAGTAATGTGAGACAACATTGAAAGCTTTACTTAAGAAATAATGAAGATAAATTAATTTAAAAATTAAGCATTCAGTTATTGTTTCAGAATTCTGAAGACACGCAAAAGTTTTACATTTAGCAACATTTAGCATAATATAGGCAGTAAGATAATATCCCAGGCAAAGCAACAAAAAAGATAGAATAGCATTAAAAAGGTAGAGGGCACAACAGATTTGATACAGAGTTTGAAGATACAAGTATAATTTAAGTCTCTGGATGCAGAATTGCACAGTCAGTATTTATTAGTGATACTTGATCCATTTGTACTTGAGGGTTTTGTTTCATTTAGTACATGTCAAATTAAAAATATTTTCTCGTTTATACCTAATTTGAAAAATAATTATTTATCTTCCCACTGCTTTAATGTAGACATATTTCAAAGGTGTAATTTTACTCACAAACTATATTATCTTGCATTATCTCCAATTTTAAAATTGTTTAAAAAACCTAAAGTCCAAAGGACAAACTGATGCAACTTTCAATGGAAACATAACACCACATCTAAAACTGGAGAAAGAGGACAAATTCAGAATCAGTTGAGAACTAGGATAATGTTACAGATGGTGTTATTTGTAGCTGAAGTAAAATGAAATATGGAAACAAAGATATTACTCACTTGGGACTGCTTTTGCAGTACATCCTTCCTTCTTTTACTTACCACTAGAGAAAATCAAGATTATACAGCATAATCACTCCTGCTAACAGCAAGGAAGCTAACAAATAGTCTATCCACCAATCCTTGCACATGAGACATGAGCTCCTCCATAAAGAGACATTTGTACAGTGAGATGTAAAAGAGAAACGGGACAGGCATAAGAATATAAAGGCACTTTGCCTAGAGGGAGGATGTAGATGGGAGAAGAAAATGCACCAACAGGGATTTCTAATGAGTAATCTTGTTGCACATACATTTCACATCTAACCAATATGGATGTAATAAGCAGCAACAGATGGAAAAATTTCCTTATTGTGCCACTTGAACACCGAGAAAGAAATCCCGAGATGCAGAGAGATCTAGCTGACAGTGTTTTATGGACATATGCATAGTGAGCCACACCATCACCATACATTACTTGAAAGTGGAGGCTTCAGTCTCATAGCCCAGGAAGTCATGAACCCTCTAGCATCTCGCTAGCAGTGTTCTACACTGATACGTGACTGGCTTGTAAACAGGTAAAAAGTCCATTGCCCATCCAGTAATAGTAGTTTTGCAACTTTCAAAACAAACAAGCATCAACTCTTTCACAACTTCTGAACAAAAGAAGTAGTACTTTACACACATTTAATCTTAACAAGTCTTCCATTCTGAGGAGACTGGGCAGGTAGGAAGAAGGAATTTGTTGAATTCTGTGTTCACTTCTGAGTTGAACTTATAGAGCTCAGTATTCCCCATCTGTTTGATCCAGGAAAAAATGCTATGAAAGCAAGTTTAACAAAAAAAGAGAAAGAGGAGGAGGAATCTATCACTGGAAGAAGTGGAAGGGAATTTTCTGATCTTGTTCAGAAGAGGGTAAGGAACAAGATTCTGGAGTGCTGGGGTAGCAGGTCTTTATGGGATTGTGTCTTTTGGTTGTTCTAAAACAGCTTAACTGTTCTTTATGAATTTTGCATCCACCTCAGCATACCAGTTCTTCACTCAAATATGGTCACACCCTACTGTGGTTACTCTATGATCACATTCTACATGCATCAAAGATGGAGTCACAAAGACAGGAAGAGGCCTGAGTGGAATCAAAGATTGTGTGTTATGAAGCAATTTATCAGCCTAATTAAGAGTTATTTTCCTAAGCAGCAAAAAAACAAATACCCCCGCACCAACCCACACAAAACATTTTGTTCAGATGACCTGACAGCCTCTATTCGATTCTCCTAGTATGGATCTAGGAGACAGTATGCAAAAAGAAACCTTTTTCTAGATCCACCTTCAGCTCCCTGAACAGAAATGTAAAAATGGGTGGCAATGCAGAAGCAGACAGCCACAATCTCTTAGGTTCTACAGAGCGATCTGACTGCAGAGTTTAGTGGGACAGCCAGAAAATTTGCAAAGTGTGGACCTGGATGAAAGAAAAAAAAAGCGTGCACCCATCCTAGGAACGGGATTCTAGGGACACGGAACATCCTCTTATTTGGAGTCACAAGGTACCATTATGCCAGTGGACAGTAATGAAAGCAATTCTGTCCTCATGTGCTGATATGTCCAAAATAGAAATACATTAAAGCCAAAAAGAGATAAAACAACAAAATTCATGACACCTTGAAAATATATGTTGTCTTCCCATTCTGCTCTCAAAAATAAAGTACTGCCCTTCATTTCGATGCAAGTACTGTATAGCATCAGTATACTTCCATTAGCTTTTGCATTCAAGTTAGTTTTTTCTAACGCATGAATTATCAATGTTTTTGTAGCTAATACTGAATGAAGCCTTTACATTCCTCTCAAGAAAGCATTTAAAGCTAACTCATTCCATAATTGCTTCTCTTACCGAAGATGTATTTGAAACATTATTTTCAAATCATTAGATCTCAGAGGCCACCTGCATGAAAGATTCTTCTCTTTCTCTCGCCAACTGTTTAAAGCACAGGATCACTTTTTGAATTTAAGTGCAATCCAGGATCTACCTCAAACTCAAATACCCTTGCCCCGTCTCCTGCCCTGCCCCTTCTCTGAGGCTCCACCCTTCTCACTCCATCTCTCCTCCCTTCCCCAGGGAATGGTCTCCCTGGAAGGTGAGCCCAAAACTGCATATTCCTTGGACCTGAAAAGTTTCAGTGTCTGTATTGCTCTTTGGGGGGAAGGTGGCAGAGGCAGTATCTCAGCTCTGTGCCTTGACTGGGGGGAGACCAAGTGAGTTGGCCCAGCAGGACAGGATGGTGAGAAGCCCCAGAGAGCAGGAAAGCGAGTGTCAGTGGCTTTGTCAGCACCCCCAAGAGGCTTTCTGTGACCGCAACCCGTCACAACACTACTAAATTTGAATCCTAGTTACACAATAACTGGATATCACTGACTAGGTCACATACACTGTTTATAAAATGATTACATTTTTACATACTAGTTCCATGTTTGTCACACAGGGAAAGTGGAAAATGGAAGCTACAAAGAAAAGATTAAGCTAGATAGTTTATATATTTTCTAAAATTTGTTTTATATATTTATTTTTATATAGAAGTACTAGATTCTTGGCATACTATAACACTTACTAAAGTCAGGTCCGTAGATGGACTAGGAAGATGTTAACAGGGAAAGAAGGGCTTCTAAACTATTTCCCATGCTATGCTCAAGGAAGGGTTTATATTTCCTTTCCAAACACCCTCATCTTGAATTTTCTTTGGCTACAGTTGTCCCAGCAATGTCTTCTCCTGTGGCTTATAAATTTCAAGAGTATTCTTCATTTATTTGCATATAATCCTTAAATAAATGTCTTTAACTATAAGTAAATGTTCATCTGTGCCCATAGAAGGTTCAAGTCAAATAAATACCTTTCTGAAATCTGAATCTTCTTTCCCTACATACGTTGTTAATTTTTTTCAAGAAAATTCAGTTAGAAACCAAATTAAAAAAAAAAAAAACAGACAGTAGAAATAGCTCTGTTACGTGAATACCTTCTCTGTATGACAAATCAAATATATTTCCCATCACAGCAGAGAACTCAAATTGAATATCAGTTAAAACAATTAATTTTTTAAAACATCCTGATGTGGAAGATACTTAAATACCAGGTAAACTAGGCCAGGCTTTCCCAAAAGTAAGATTTTTTTCTGTATTAAAAAGAAAACATGTTAGTACTTTTAGTAAAGACTAGTAAAGACTAGGATTATCAAATTTTGAATTTTTCATAAACTAGGTAACTGCATAAATTACATTTTAAAAAAACTACATGAAAAGAACATTAAATTTCCATAGTCAAGCACCCAAAAGTTAGGAAATGCAGATTCCAGAAAGGTAAGCTATTCCAGAATAGTTATTCCAAAATAGCTTATTTTGAAATAGCACATCTACACTACAGGGAAGCCTCAAAATTAGTCCAAGGCAGTGTTCCCTAATGCAGACGTGCTATCTCGCTTTAGAGCCCCAGGAGGAATAACTTAGAATGGCCTTAGTGAGGGGCTATTTCGAAATAGCAGTAGTGGAGCATCTACACATGCCTTATTTCAAAATAGCTATTTCGGAATAGGTGTTATTCTTTGTAGAATGAAGTTTACAGAAGTTGGAATAAGCCGTCTGTCATTTCAAAATTATTTTGAAATAACGGAATTGCTGTGTAGACGCTCGCATAGTTATTTCGGAATAACTATGTGAGCGTCTGTCTATACAGCAATTTCATTTGCTATGTAGATACACCCATAGGGGTCAATACAGATGCATCAGAGGAAGAAGGGGAATGAAACATCTTTAACTGCCAGTGATATGATGAATAATGGAGATGCAAAGTATAACTGTACATCAATTTTATCTAAATTCAATAATAATTTTGATATGAGACACTGGCTTATGAAAGAAGCAGATATTCACAAATTACTGAAGTATTCTGATAGAGTATTAGCAATATTTTTTTAAATGTTAGCTGTTTTACTGTAGGTGGAATAAACAGTAAATATCCAAACATAGATAAGAGAGGAAAGAGTTGTCTGACTGTAGGTACATGCAGAGTGAACAGACAACAGGTGGGTCAAGTGTTCAACGCAAATATCCACAATGCTTTGCACTATAAAGAAGAGTTTTTCAAGTGTTGTCCATTTGTTCCCAACATACAAACAAAATATTTGTAAGCAGAATCAGGTTCCAATCTAATTAAATTTGATCACACACATGCTTTTTCACAAACAGTCCTACTTCAGAGCAATTTCTCTAAGCACCATGATATCGGGAAATTTAAGTGCTCAATTTCCATAAAAGCAATAAAAGTAGGTGATTTAAAATTAACCGCAGATTATTTAAATGACTTCTTTGAGCAAAAATGTAATTTTCTAAAAAGGGTTATTGCTTCTGAACATGATACACAGCACTGATGATCTGCCATGCCTCATACACTACTGAAGACCAAATATGATGGGCTCCTGAATTTTACAGTACCTTAAAATGAGGTTCTGCTTTTCAAAGTGATTCTATAAAAATGGCATAGTAGATTTAACATTTATTGTCTGTCAGTGATCAAATATGATCAGTTTACATGTAAAAAAATATTTACTGATTATCAAAAGTCCTACAAATTCATGAGGCTCAAAAGCCAAACTACATTTGGCGATCTGTCCCAGTTCTAGGAACTGGTGGTCAGCAACTGCTGTGGCTACACCAGTGACACTCCAAGTGCAGACAAGGAAAGTTGTGATTTGCACCAGTGGAGTTTAACCTTTCTTAGCCAGGCTCCCCACAGATGGAGACTGTTCTAGATGCCAGAGCAGCTTCTGCCTGCAGGGCATCTGGGCCCACCGTGAGCAGAGGCCACTCCAGACAAGAGCAGCCCCTGTCCTTGGCAGGACCCCAGCAGGGATGGAACAGGGAGCTGCTCCAACCCCCACTGGTTACCCATTAACTGGAACAGCAAGCATCGCCTATTACAGTAAGCATCACCTATTAAGGGTGATACCGCTTAACCTTTCACATCCCTATTAGAGTCCTCTTGCAAAGTGAAATGGGTTTGCTTCGAAATATATTAGTTTGGTCTTTTATTCATGTGCATGGAATTGCTGTATACTATTTTTTGCTGGCTTCCAACAGCTCTCTGACAGTGCTTTGCAGGTTGACAGTCACTGACTTGTCCATTTACTTGGCTACTCTCTCTCTGCTCCGGTGTAAAGTTTCCAGGACTGCCCTTCCCCCTTTTAAAAGCTGGTGAAGAGACAGATTTTCCCCCCTTTATTTCTAGACCTCATTATATTATTATTCTGGTGATATAATCTTGACAGCACTCCAAAAGCCCCACATCATCACAGCTGCCTGAAGTTGTGCTGAGGCTCTGGATCTCACTACCGTCTGGGAGAAGTTGGTTAAGAAAGCTCTGTGGCCAGCAACAGGAATAAGGACTTTGTGCGTGCAGAGCAAAGCAGGTGAGTGTGAGGAATCACGGCTGGGACGGCAACCAGTGCCAGATAAAGAGCCAGCAGCTCAAAACAAAGTATCCTGAAATGAGGAATAACATTAAGCAATCCTGCAGGAGACATATGATCAGTCCATTTTCTGGTGAAATGCACAAAATTCTTCACTACAGTATGACTCATCCCAGGCACTGCCTGGGACCTGCTGCCCATGGTCTCCTCCAGCACCAAGGACAACCTACCCAACCCATCACGAGATGAACAGAAGGATACCAGAGAGGAGATGCCCCCTGAGAGCTAGGATTTTTTGGGGGGGGGAAGCCCTCAGGAAGCTGATGATGGCTGACTAGAAAGCCAACCCTAATCCTGCTCTGCATTACTGGAGCCCAAGTCCTAGCCAGAAATCTAGGCCAAGACAGAAGAATTAGATACATTCTGAAGTTCCTTCCAGAGCAAGTACATATCATTACAACTTTTTATTTATTATTGGTCCTGGATTTGAACTAGGAGTAACCCCGCCCCATTTTGCTGTTGGAAATGGCACCAATCTTATCACTAAAGTATTCTGAAAATGGATTTAAAATTAAAAACAAGAGCTTTTCCCAAAAGAGGAGGACTTGGCACCTCAGCATCCTGCCCAGAAAAGTTCTCTTTCAAATCTTCAATCACCGAAGCACAACTGCTTCTAAAAAAACCAAAATGTGTCTTTACCTCCACAGAGAGGGGTGAATACAATGCAAAGGAGTTTAGGAAGTGGAGGAAGGGGTTGAATTACAGGTATTTTCCTAATTCACCACTAGCTTTCCAAACACCACGTTATAATTCTTTTTATTAACCATTAGCTTTCCAAACTTGATCGCTCCTCCCACCTTTCCCTGCAGCAAAACCTGTAACAATTCTGTTTACACAATTCACATACACTCACTCACACCTACTAATGTCATTTCAGAAACTAGTACACCAGGGCCCAGCTGGGCCACTTGTGATTGGTGTAGCTACCAGGATGTGGGAAGGTTGGTCACCTGGTAAAATGCTCTTTTTATATTTGGCCAGGCCATCCCTATAATATCAGAATGCCTGCTCATCCATGTGAAAAGCATTCACATTTGCAAGAAGAATTCTTTGTTGAGTTTACAAGAGACAATTTCTTGTAAATTTAGATACCCAGAGTGTTCCCAAGAACATTGACAGAAGAAGACAGAGCACAACTAACAAAATCACAAAGAAAACTATCACCTTGCATTTGCTTTGTACAGGCTAGCCAATAAAGAACATTTCCAATCCTTTGTGTTGCAAAATCAGAGAGAATTTTTTTTTTTTTGGGGGGGGAGAGAGCGAAAAGTAAGTTATCAAGGTAAGTTAAGTGTTAGATCCCTCAACCCTTTAATATTTATTCCAGAGATATGTTATTTTACAGACAAAAACCCCCACATTTACAGTTTTATGAAAGACAATTGTGATGTAAAAAGTTTATTCAGCTCCAAACATGACTACTGACTCATACGTTCCTGTAGTGAAGATGTCTCACATCAGAAAGGGGCTATCTGGACTCTCAAGAGCTAGGAATACAGCACTCTGTATACACAATCTGAGTGTAAAGTACTATATCTTCAATGAGCAAGCAGGCAGTTACTAAACAGGAAGTGCAATCCACTGCAACTGCACATTTGCTGTTAGCCACAGGAACGATATTAACGATTTGGTTGTTTAATCCACAGGCACCAACTTCCCCTCTAGCCAGGGGTTGCTCAACATCCCCGCCCCACCTCAGGCCCTCCCCCACTCCAACCCCAAGCATCTGTCATACTTCATCTCTTCCCGCCTCCTCTCCCAAGCACATCCACACCCTCTCCTCCTTCTCTCTCCAGGCACATCCTACAGACTGTGAAACAGCTGTAAGTGATGGGCAGGAGGCACAGAAAAGAAGAGAAGTTGACTAGCGGCTGCTGGTGGGTAAAAGGTGCTGGGGTGAAAGGTGAGCCAGGTGTGTGTATCGTGGTGCGGGGGTGGGGGGAGGAGCTGGCTGCTGGTGGGTGCTGAGCACTGCTAATTTTTCTTCATGGCTGTTCCTACCTTGGAGCATCCATGAAGTTTGTGCCTGTGGTTTAATCCATCAGATCAAGTTTGCTTTGACCCTGTCCATATTGATCACCGGAAGACTGGGTCTATAAATGTACTTCTTCCGACATTTCAGATCTACCTACCCAGGCTTTAACTACATGACCATTAAAATCTGAAGTTTAACCACAGCAAGGGTAACTCTCCATTTGGTAAGCACAGAGGGGGCCGGACTGATGGAACATGACTGCTCTAAAGTCTAGGTAGTGACCAGGCTAGAACAGTGTTTCTCAATGACCCATCCATGGTCATTGCCCCCCTGCTCCCGCCACACACACACCTGGCTCACCTTTCGCCCCTGTGCCTCTTGCCCACCAGCAGCCCGCTGGTCAACTCCTCTTCCTCCTGCCTCCCTGTGCCTCCTGCCCATCATTAACTGCTGTTTCACAGTCTGTAGGATGTCCCTGAGATTTCCCTGACCATAGTTTAGGGAGACAGCAAGCTAGTCCCTGATATAAAAAAGGTTGAGAACAGGGATGTGAACATGTATTCAAGTAACATGGTTAATTGATGAGCCTGGCCTCATTGGTTAACGCTTCTGGTTACACGCAGTACCCCTTCCCCTGCCTCTGTATCAGAGGTTTGGGGGGGGAGGAAGGGGGAGGAGAAGAGAGGAAAGGCAGGAGTAGGTACATGCAGGGAGTCGGCTTTTAAGTCTCCTGTGGAAATTTCCCACAGGGAGTTGGCTTCCTCCCACAGAGGCAGAGCATGGGGGGAGAAGGGCAAGCGGGAGCCTGGAAACAAGAGCCAGTGCTCGCAGGAAGATGGCTTTCAAGCCGGCTCTCCACGAGCACCAGCTCCCACTTCCCCTCCCACCGCATATAAATATGCAACTGCTGAAAAATTCAGAGGATACATGTTTACACAAATAAACACATTTTAACATCCCTAGTTGAGAAACAATGGACTAGAACTTAGTTTAAAAGGTTGCAGCATAGGTTGGCCTTATTCAGGCTGGCCAGCCAGATTATGTGATTTAGTTGCAGAGTTTCATGCAGCTCTACAATACGTTTTGTAAAAATTTACAATAAATTTGCTTATAAAGACAAACTCAGTCTTTAAACTCAGTCTTTAAAAACTGTGTGGATTTCGTGTCGGTGAAAGGCAGCCCTTCTGAATGAAGTTCTCTATCTGCAGCAGGGTACACTTTGCACAAACTACTGTACCAGCATGTCTCAACAACCCTAATTTGAGGGAAACTTCTTCCATAGGCATTTGCTGGGAAAAGGGGTGCCCTCTAGAACAGCGGCTCCCAGCCTTTTCAAGCATATGAACCCCTTTTCAATCTATTAAAATTTTACGGACCCCCCCCAAGCAATATAGCTGCATATGAATATTTATTAATTAAAATACATAAGCATTTTTATAAACTGTACATTTATTTTAATTTCTATTTTAAACTTTCTGTGGACCCACTACAGTACCGTCACGGACCACCAGAGATCTGTGGACCACAAGTTGGGAACCACTGCTCTAGAACAGTGTTTCTCAACCAGTGATACAAGTAGCCTCAAGGGTACTTGAGAAAAGTCTGAGGGGGTACATCAACAACTGAAATTTGAAGAAAACTGAATTTTGGTTTTAAGTTTTACAGTGCTTTATTATTTTTGTACTTTTTACACTAAAAAATGTCAACGCCAGCCCAGCTATGATTAAGTTGTTTAAACAAATGTGTTACAATGGTAGAAAAAAATTGTGTGCGTATAAAAACTGTAGGTACTGGGGGTATTTATAATATTTTTTTTGAAAAAGGGGTACTTTATTTAAAAAAAGGTTGAGAAACACTGCTGTAGAAGACAGTAGGACAAAATGGGTCATCTCACGTATCTCATGGTGTGTCGTCTCCTCCCCTCCCCCCAACGTTAAATTTTTGTATCCAAAGGTAAACAAAGTGACAGACACACATGGAGAGAGATGATGGAAACCAATAGGCTGTGTTTGAGGGAAAACCTGTGCTTCTATTCCTTTTAGACCTTAGACCAGGAGGCAAATAGAAAGAGAGGGGAAAGACTGTTGTCCTCCTTCCAATGCAACCAGTATCAGCTATAGGAAAGACAACTGTTTATATGCTGCCTCTTCCCTCAGACCAGACACACACCAAACAGGAGGCTGTCTGCTGAAACTACTGACTCTGGGGACTAATTGTAGACAGGGGCCAGCTGAAGGGGACCACTGGTTGAAAGCCACAGTTGGCCTGAGGTAACTAGCACAGCTCAACCAAGGGAGCTGTGGTCCTCTGGCACCAAGTAGAGAACAGCTTGACAGAAAATCTCAACTCCTAGGAATAAGCTCCCTGAACCCGAGGGGAGAATCTGTGTCAGGACTAGAATCCCCAGTCCCAGAAAAAGAATGGGAAGATCACTGGATGCGAGGGCAGAATCTACAGGCTGTGGAGGCCAGGACTAAAATCTGCCGCAACACACATGTACGTACAGCAAGAAGGAGGGCTGAGAAGATCGTTGGTCCTAAAGAAGAGCTGTGTAATTAAGGGGAAGTTGAACCCCAGGAGAGGGAGAATATCATTTAAAGACCCTGTAGGAGAGCACGTTATTTCTGAACCCCATTAGAGACAGCTACGGGAAGTATGCCTGTTTGGCCAGCAGAGGAAGGCATTCATGTTCTTGGACAGGCTTATGGGACAGTTCAATCTCTCTGGTTCATGAGGAACTTGGTTTCTTTGCTGAATCTGCCAGCTAATGCAAAGCACGTGATGAGTTTATGATGTAGGAAATTGAAATGGAGACACACTATGCATCTAGTACAAGTGCCACCACACATCAGGGAATAACTGTTAATACCTATGAAATTCGGCTGAATTCAGAGAAGAGACCTAGGCTATAGGCATACTCCTTAAGCAAGGGTGAGGAACCTTTTTTGGGCTGGGGGCCACTGACCACAGAAAAATCAGTGAGGGGCCGCACACAAGTGAGAAGCAAAAACAAAAAACAAAACAAAACAACCCCTCACTGACATGGGCCCCTGACTGAGGAGAAAGGCACTCCCCACACCAGAACCTAGGGAGGCCCAGCCTAGCAGATTTTGTGAAGGTGGAGGGCTGGAGCACCAGTGCAGGATCCCCAATGCTGGGATGGGGCTCTGAGCCTCAGGGGTTGCATCCAGGCAAGCTGAGGGCCTCCACCGGCCCCTGGGCCTGAGATTCCCCCACCCCTGTCCTAAAACGTTCAATCTCCCCATATCTGCTAGGAATATATCTTCAAGTGAGAAGGCCATTTTCTGGGAAGCTAAGTTTATTAAAACCATTTCTGAGATTTTTGGAGTATGCACAGACTGGATTTACCAATCAGTGAACACAGGCAAAATCTTCTAACCATTTCTCGCAGTCTCAAATATACTCAGCTTGGCGCACCACGTTCGTAAAAGGACAGCTCCTCTTCACAAAAGTACAGACCTTCTATTTCATATAGCTAAGTAATGGGTTGTGAAGAGGGAGGAAGTATGCTGTTAATCTCTGTGACAAACAACCCATATTGAGAGACTTTTTCTGGTAAACTAGCAGCAGAATATTGGGTATCAGAATTTCTGAGTTCTGTTCCTGGCTCTGGAAATAAACTGTTCTAGTAGTTAGAGAAAGCATAGATAACTATAACAATGACCATTTGGGTCATCTGCAAGGAAATGAATGCAGGATCTCTTGATCTAAAAGCATGATCCCTGACAAAATGAAAATTATAATTAAATTTACACTTTTGTTAGCTGACACCTTAATCCTGTACTGTTAGAACCACAGCATACTACATAAAGACATTAAAGTTCTGCTGTCAGTGATATTTATTTATTTATTTGCTGAGCTTTCAGGAAAAGGATGACAATTGAATCAGCAAAGTGAAGAACCACCAACAGTACAATGTGTTGTGTTTAGCAAAATTCAGGTTAATAAATCAATTGTGTTCTAGTTCTCTATGAGCTATGTGACCTGCTGCCCTTTTATGTTTTCACATTCATTTTTCACTGTGCTCAGTTATGTAACTGTTCCCTCTAACTTGGAAATTTCCAAAGTGAACATAAGCTTAAGTGATTATGTTCATCCTTGTCACTAAGGTGATTTTTCACTAAGTTCTACTCAATGGTTTTTTACAGTTTTAATCGCAAAGTCTATTAGGCTTGCTGTGGTTAGGCTGATCAATTTGTTTGGGCTCTAACTGGATGCACTTTCTAATTTTTGACAGAAGCAATAGCTCCAATAATGCACATTTAAACTAGTTTAAGGATGTAGGGAGAACAGGTATTGTATTTTCTTCACTGCACACCATGTTCTCTGTATTCTGCAGTTATGGAATCTGGAACTCTTACTATAGCTAGCTTCTCTTTGCATCCTATGAAAACAGATCTGCCTTTTCAGAATATACAGTACATTAAAAATAGGAAATTTGTTCTCTAAGGAATAGCTAGGTTGACATCTGAACTGTAGTGATTACCCATCCTTGCCAGCTGCAGTGGCAGATTTATTTTTTCCTACCCATAGCATGATTTAGTCTTCACATTTATTCATCCTGATTTTTAGCAGTGAAAGCTATTGCTGGAATTAACTACAAACCATAGAATCCAGATTTCTTAGATTTACTATGTGAAGCAACACCTGCTAGGAACTCTGAGGCATTCTCCATTTGTAATCTGAGTCACATGATGAGATTCAGAGATACTAAACGCTGGAACCTTTATTACATTACTAGAAGATTTACCTGGTGTTGCCTGGGTTTGACCCAGGGGCACAGTGGGGGAGGGGGAACAGGCCTCCTCCCCCGGTGCTCCTCAGGCTAGGGGAAAAGAAACCCAGCCCAGGGCCAGAGGGCGAGGACCCGAGGATTGGGAGCAGCCTGGGAGACCTGTGTAGGCCTCCCACTCCTGCTGCAGCTTCCCGGGCCTAGCAGGCCATGGGACTTCCCTATGCCCTGCTCAACATTCCACGCGGCATTAGGGGTCACTGCACTACCCCTACCATTCCACTCCAGGGCATTCAAGACAACCACAGCTTCATATACAATGACCTGTGAAAGCCATGGAAGGTGTATGTGGAGCTGAAATGGACAACAATATTCTTACCCTTTCATGAGTTCCAATCTGTTATGTTTTTAATGCTTTTATTTTAAAATTAACTTTTTTCCATTCATTTGGTGGTTACAGAATAAAGTTCTATTATTTGGAACATAATTAATCTTGATTAGTTCACAACTTATACTACCAAGCGATCAGCAGTTTTCCAAGCAACCAATTACCTGTGATTGTGAATGATCCTCTGTGTGTGACAGTGCAAACAAAATTAACAGGTACTCTGACAAAATTATATTCCTACACGTACAGGAGTCACTACGATTCCTGCCAGGTCACAAAAGAGCAGGGCCAGGTAGAGCACACTAGAACACACACACTGGCTAAGTGTTAAAATGCTCTTTCAAAGCCTTCCTGATCTATTTAGCTCCAAACTGAACTCTTTTAATAGCCTTTGTATCTAAATGTTCAAATTCAGCACACAGCTGTTCCACATCTACACCAGTGGAAACTTTTCCCCCTTTGTTTCACATATATGATACAGGACAAAGCAGACAACTAACCAGTGGGATATTTTTCCCCACTGAGGTCCGATCTCATGAGTACAAGACAATGCCAGCAACCTTTCCAACAACCAAAACATATTCAGCCTCAATTCTGCACCTGCTGAGCTAGTGGTTGAATCGTTCCTCAGTGCTGTCAAGGTGACCAGTGTATGGATTCATGAGCCAGGAGAGCAAGGGGTATGCTAGGTCCCCAGGATCACTATGGGCATTTCAATATTCTCAGTGGTCATACACTGGTTAGGAAAGAAAGTCCTTGCTTGTAGTTTTTTTGAACTGTCCTGCGTTAGGTATCATGCACCTTCCCTGATCAGCCCACACTGGTGTGAGTGAAGCATGTTCAGTGATCCACCAAAGCTTGCATAACAACAAAAAAGTAGCGTTTCTGTTGATATACTCAGTGGTAAGGTGGTCTGATGCCAAAATAGGGATCTGTGCACCATCTATTGCTCCATTGCAGTTTGAGAATTCCCCAGCTGCAAATCCATCCAGTATGTTCTGCCCACTGTTGAGAGCCATAGCCTTGCACATCAGGAAGCGATTGACAGCCCTGCACACTTGCATGACAATGGTGCCCATGGTGGATTTCCCAAGACCAAACTGATTCCTGACTTACCAGAAGGAAACTGGCATTCAAGTTTCCACAGTGCAATCAAAACTCACTTCTGCATTGTCAGTATAGCTCTTATTCTGGTTTCCCAGAACTGGATGGCTGGAGTGAGCTCAGTGCACAGATCCAGGATTATGGCCATGTCCATCTGAAAGTTCTAAAGCTACTGCTTATCATCTCAAACATACATTACGATGCAATTCCACTAGCAGGTGCTTGTTTTTCCAGACCAAAATTGACACTTCACCATGATCAGCTGCTTCGTAAATGCCACCAAAATCTTGAATTACTTTTTACTATGTCCCACAACAATTTCCCCTACAAGGTATCTTCATGTTCTGCACTCATTTGGTTCTTCCTGCAGCTCTGCAAAATACTCCAGAATTCTGTACCTTATGCTTGAAATGCTCATAAAAATAGTGCAGAGTCGTTGTCCTCAAAAGAAATATGGACAACTCCTTCAAAAGATGAGTGTGGTACCTTAAATTCATTAACTTTCCTAGACAATAAAAATCAGACTCAAAGATACTGGATTCACAGCTCACTATAACAATCTGTAGCCTGCTAACCCTCCTCTGCACATGCCACCTCAAATGGCCTCTTGCAACATGTGTTAACTCCTTAAGCTTAACAACCTGCCCCAACTTGTATTTAGCTGTGATGCTCTGAAGTAGGGATGTGAACGGGCCGTGGGAGGGGCCCCCATATGGGGAGAAGAGGGAGGCAGACTCCCACTGGGATCCTGCACTTAATCAGTTTAACGGTTAAACTTAGCATTTAACTAGTTAACTGATTAACTGGGATTTTACATGCCTACCTCTAAGTACCCTTTCTAAACCTCAAGAGGTCCATGTAAACTTGAAGTTCTCTGTCACCAACAGAAGTTGGTCCAATAAAAGATATTACCTCACTCATGTTCCCTCTTTAAATTCCAGAAACTCAGAAAGGAGTTGTGACCACTTTAAACCAAGAGGATTTTCAAAGGGTATGTCATAGTCTGCATTGATAGACTCTACATTACAATAGAATACAATGGACAGCTTGTTTGCCTTTGAAATCCTCAAGAATGCAGTCCAGTAATTAACATCACCCATTCTTACTATTTTTTTAATTAAAAAAAAAAAAAAAGTCACAGAATCATAGAGCTGGAAGAGACCTCAAGGGTCATCAAGTCCAGCCCCCTGCTCAAGGCAGGATCAATCCCAACTAAATCAACCCAGCCAGGGCTTTGTCAAGCCGAGACTTAAAAACCTCTAGGGATGGGGATTCCACCACCTCCCTAGGTGACCCATTCCAGTACTTCACCACCCTCCTAATGAAATAGTTTTTCCTAATATCCAACCTAGACCTCCCCCACTGAAACGTGAGAACATTGCTCCTTGTTCTGCCATCCGTCACTACTGTGAACAGCCTTTCTCCATCCTCTATGGAACCTCCCTTTAGGAAGTTGAATGCTGCTATCAAATCCCCCCTTGCTCTTCTCTTCTGCAGACTAAACAAACCCAAATCCCTCAGCCTCTCCTCATAGGTCATGTACTCCAGCCCCCTAATCATTTTGGTTGCCCTCCTCTGGACCCTCTAAATCTCATATGAAGAAAAATAATTGACTTCAGTAAGAGAAAAATGGATATTGTCAGCAATGCACATATTTTCTCTATACATTTCTACTGTCAAAGTCAGTAGTGGAGTGGCTATAGATATAACAGTTTGCCTTCACTGATAAACTGGAGGATGCAAAAACAGGTTGCAAGTGACAATTTATAAATACAGCATTTCTATTTGAATAGTTTGTGGCTGATTAATAAGCGCACTTTTCCAAGAATACGAGTAACATTAACTGGATTTGTATACTGGATGGAATGACAACAGCTTTATGGAGAAAGAAGAGTTCCCGAGGAGGACACTCACCTAGACCATAAAACAAGTGTAAGTGTATATGGTATAGCTCTAAGGTTTAATAGCAAACAATAGTACAAAATCAAAACATTTACCTTCTTATGTCACTGACAATGTATCCTCCTAAAAAAGACGTCAGAGTAAAAAAAACTTATGAATTAATAACAGACAGGGAGAATGAGATTAAGAGGTATCAGCACAGGAGAAAATAGTCATATGAGGTGTAGAGACAAGAGACACTTTTCAGTGATAGAAGATAAGTCTCTGGTATGAAGAGGGATAAACACAACAGATTAAGCTTAGAAAGGAAAGAAAAGTCAACAAAGTAGGCTGAGCCAAGGCAATTTTAGGGCAGCTTTCAGCGAGCCCCTACATGAATGGAGAGCCATCAAAGCTGAGTATTTGGTGGGGCTAACTAGTATTTTTATGCTTCTTTGAAAACCACATATGAAAAGCAGGCAGCAGCAGCATTCTGAACATACAAGAGACACAAAATCTCCAAGTACAGTCCCCACTTGAGAAAGAGCCAAAATGCAAATTAAGAATAGAGATGTCAACTTTCTGAAGTTTGAGGTGTAAATCTCTGATTTTGGTTTGTATGCAGCTCTCAATGTTTTAGCAATCTGTATGCCAAACCAGGACGGAGTGGAGGGAAAATAACTCATTTTCCCATACTATCAACAGTCCTTAAAGTGGTCTGAAAAAAATCATATGGGGATCTGTCATAATCTGGGAGCAGCAGCTCTGGTAAAAGTGCTTAAAGTACACCTCATCAGTAACCCACAGCAATTTTTACCAACTTTTTTCTAGGTCCGCCATCCCCTTGCAACACAATTCATTATAAGCACTGACTGCCACAGCTCCAAAGCCAACTGACATCAATCTACAATATATTTGGGAGAGTTTGTCCATCTGTTTGTTCATGAACTCCTTCTAAATGGTAAAAGCTAGGACCAGTTTCCTCTTATCACGTAAAGCAAGGTAAGGGTTTGCTTGTGTGGGGAGGGGGGCTGTGCGTAAAACCATGCAGAAAGGGGACTGTTTGTACAGGAAAATTGCTGGCTCTTCCCCTTTATCAGGGAGTGAGGGGAAAGTGCACAGTTTTCTCCATTCCTCAATCTGGAGAGGAAGCACAGGAGGCAGACAAACCTGAACCTGCCCCAGCCAGGGGACATGCACCCCTGTGCCCACTGGAAGTGCAGCGGCCATGGAGAGGTGCTTCTCATCTGGCCCCAAGCTGCTGTGGTGAGAGGGCTGGGGTAGTCCTCTCTCCCCTAGGCAGCCTGCAAACTGAATCCCTCATCCCCAGCCCCACCCCAGAACAATTATTCAAATGAAAAAAAATTAATTTCAGTTAAGTAACATATATTTATGAGTTGTAACAATTTCTGGAAACTGGACTTTACTGTTCAATCTCAATAATATGCATAAAATAAAATCCATCAGAAAGCATTAATAAAATGAGCCAACACAGACTAAATGCTAAAAACTTGGTCCATTGTTGCTACTGAACAAGTCACCCATAGACAGTTCTGCCTGTAGAAAAGATGCATTTCCTACATAGTTTTTCAGTGTCTCTGTTTAATAAATAAAATATTAAAGGTAATGTGTTATACATCAACACACACATATGCCTCCTGCTGTCAGCTGTCCAAATGAAAACAATCTGTTCTGAATAATGTATTCCTCCCGAATCATCAACTATCTGAAACCAATGCAAGAAAAGAACTTCAAAAGTTTCATCAAATATATCATCATCATTTTTATGTTAGTCTGCCACTTAGCAGGTAGGACTTTTTTCTACCACAAACATTTGTATTTTCTTGATCACAGTAATAAAAGTATTACAGATTACAAATTTACTCAAGATAAGAATGCAACAATGAGCATTTAAGAATAAAATCCCATAAAGAGATCAGTGAAAAAAACACACAGAGTTTAACTCAAATGCGACCAGTTGATGAAAAACCCAATTAAGCAATGTTCAGTTGCTCATTCATTTAGTACCAAATTCCAATATATTTATTCTAGGGCTGTAAATGATAGAAAAAAATAAAACTTGAATAATCTCCATTAGCAAATAATAAAAAATACCAATTTAAATTTATTATAAATATTTTTGGATGTTTTTCTACATTTTCAAATATATTGCTTTCAATTTGCACTGTAAAAGAGATAAAGAAAAAAAATAGTATTTTTCAATTTACCTCTTACAAGTACTATATTGCAATCTCTGTAGTGAAAGTGCAACTGACAAATGTAGAACTATTATTATGTTAAATAACTGCTCTCAAAATCTAAAGCTTACTAGTTGAAGCATGAAGGGGCATACTCATGTTTAGCCTACCTGGCAAGTAAATACCTTACAACACCAGTGACAGCAGTGCCATGTGAATGGCTGTTCTCACTTTCAGGTGGCAATGTAAACAAGAAGTAGGCAGCAGTGTCTCCCGTAAACGTAAATAAACTTATTTGTCTTAGTAATTGGCTGAACAAGAAGTAGGACCAAGTGGATTTGTATGTGCTGAACTGAAAAACACTATTTATTTTTGTGATGACCCCTCTTCCATGCCTGGCTTATGAGAATGGGCTAGTGAATATAAATATGCATAACTCAAAGATGCTTTAGATAAAATACTACATGTAACCTATCAATTTTAATGTTACAATCTGTTGAATGTATATATCCTATTTTTGTGCATGTACATTATTGTATGTGAAGTTGGAAATATGAAGTGTGGATCTGTTTCCAGGGTGTTGAGCTTTTACAGCTGACTATTTGGTGGGGCTAACTAATATTTTTATGCTTCTTTGAAAACCATACATGAAAAACAGGCAGCAGCAACTGAACTGGTCCAAGAGCTGAAATGGTCCGGGGGACAGTAACCCCTAATCTGTGTCTTGTCTGGGGGACATCAGAGGATCCGGGCCAGCAGGCCAGGGTGCTGAGGAGCCCCAGAAAGCAGGAATACAGGTGGCAATGGCATGATCTGCACACTGGGGGGACAGCCCACAAGGACTTCTATGATTTTAATCCATCACTTTTATTTCTTTTTTATAGTGCAAGTATTTATAATAAAAATTAATCATATAAAGTGAGCACTGTACACTTTAATTTCAATTACAACACAGAATACAATGTATTCCGATTGAAGAGTCCCTTAACTCAGTGGGTACATCAGATTTTGACCTTAATATAAAGTAAATGAGACTTTCCTGGATGCTAGTTTAGAAAAATGGTAGTTAGAAATATTTCCCTTGTCCCGTCTTTAGCATATTTGAAATATGGAATAAGCTTGCTAAAATAATTCAAGTGAGTCATAAAATATTATGAAATGCTGTTTACAGAATGGAATCCTTTTGCTCTAATTTTTAAAGATAGTAATCACATTTCTATTTTCCTGTTACTTTTTTCCTGCTGCATCATGTTTCCTTTGCCTGACCCCCTCAAAAGTGTTTGTACATTAGTTTGTCGTTATGATTGAAATTGAGAAAAAAATTTCCAAGCTCTTACACATTATAGTGATGGTCACTTTAGAAATGGATAGAATGTCTACCACCTCACATGGGAGGGGCTGTGTTGAAAATGTACAAGAAACTTGGACAAATAAGATGAGATTTGAACACACACAGTCTTTCACATAAAATGACATTCCTTAAGCACAGTGAATGCTGCTTCAGTAGGATTTTCATCCACTCTGTTTGCACACCTTTCAGCCACATTCTGATTTCAATTAAAACTGTCAGTGGGTAATAAGGGCAGATGTAATGGGGTAAAACTTGGCTTTGCATGCTTAGCATATGTTTGGTTTTGCTTTAAAGTAATATTTGGATTTTTTCCAATTTTGTACTAAGTGGAGAGTGAATCATAGGATGCCATTGCCAAATATAGGAATTGTTACAAACTACTAACAATGCTTAAAGTAAAAGATTCCAGGGGTTGCAAAAATGTTGCAAAGGAAGAGATGCCAAGTTGAAAACCATATCTTAATCAGAAGAAAATAGAAATTCATAATGGGAAAACAGATTACTGTTTCCTGCCACTAGTGGAAGAAGTCATCTCTGTCAAACAGATCATGACTACATAGTGTAGGAGTTACAATGAGAAAATTGCAAACAGAACTTTCTGATTGGTCTTCACATTATGCATCAACTTGGGTCACCGCTGGAAATTGGGGGGTGTGATGGGGAGGGGTACTGGCTCTGCCCGGCGCCTCTTACCTCAGCCAGCTCCCAGTAGGCAGTTCAGCTGGGTTAAAGGAAGCTGCCCACCTGCCCTGATCCTGTGCCACTCCTGGAAGCTGCGTGCTGTGGCAGGGGTGGGGCTGAGCGATTTGGACTGCGGGAGGAAGCTCAGGGTTGGAGGAGATGAGAGCTGCCTGGCCAATGGGAAAAGCGGGGGCAGAGCAGTACACACAGCGTTTGAGCATAGCTGTTCTTGCTTTCATGGTACATCAGCATTCCTAACCTGAGGCTACGTCTACACTGCCCAGTCTTGCGCAAGAACATCTGCAAATGACGCGCAGCAATGAATATCGCCGTGCCTCATTTGCATACTTAATGAGCCACCATTTTTGGCAAGGGGCTTTTTCACAAGAAGGAGCAGTCTACACTGCTCCTTCTTGAGCAAAAAACCCCTCTTGCGCAAGAGCCATTCTGCTGCGTATGCCTCATTTGTATATGTTCTTGTGCAAGACTGGGCAGTGTAGACATAGCCTTAGGGGCCACAGGGAGCCAACCTAACTCCCCCCCGGTGCAGCCTGGTGAGCTGTCAATCTCAGTTCCAACCCTACGGGGGTCATGGGTTGACGCAAGACAGATGATACTCAGGGCTCCTGGCCTGCGGCAAGCCTATGTGTCATCGGCAGGATCTAATTAAGCAGGGGGCTGGAGGTTCTCTACCCCAGTTTTAGTGTATGAGTGTCCTAAGATTTTAATCTTTTAAGATTTACAAAATGAAGAGATAGCTCACCTGTCCATTTTTACCCAGCTCCATTTCAACAATTGCAACAGGGCTGTTTATCTGATCGATGTGTCTTGACTGTGATTTCAAATCCACTCTCCAGTTCATGTTTTTCAAGGTGTTGTCCCATCTACTTTGATTTATCAGACTCTCTCGAATTTTTGTTCTGTGATTCTTCCAAAATTTTGCTATGGCTGCAGCCTGATCTGCTGTGATACCTCCCTGCTTTTTGGTCTGGGCAGTCAGAAAGGCCTCCAGCTGGTTCAAATCCATGTCTGCTGAAGCTATAGACTGGGGGGGGGGAAAAAAGAAAGAAAATCCTGCTTTAATGTAAATACAATACTACAAGAGAACACATGCATGTCTTTTTAGACTTTCATAAAAGTCATTTTGTTAAAAAATGTTGTGGGCTAATCTAGGAACCCTGCAAACATCATTCATTTAGCGCACAGTTGTATGCAACTTTCTGCCTCTTAATTACCCCCAAACTTATACCACAATATTTGGAGCAGCTCAGTCACACATGGAACAGTGGTCAAGAACTAGGTAGCCTGCACCAAAATAGTGTCTTTGTGGTGTGAGTAAGGGATAGCAGACTGAGATTTTCTGTTAAATATGATGGAGGAGCATGCAGTGTTTCCCCAAGCAAAACTGAGACACATGGAAGCGCACCCTGATTCACTATAGTGCCCATTCTTCCACACAGATGGGCATCTACTCCAACCCCATCACTCATGTGAGAACTAAGTATTATTTTTTATGAAAACAAAGAGAGGGAGACAAGACTAAAAACCCTCAGATTTTAACCTCTATTGACAAGTCTAATTTCCATGTCATTTCATTCTTTTGTGTTATTCCATGATCTAGGGGTACAAGCCTGGAAAAGGGACTAAATAGCACTGATCCCACTAAAATCAGTGGGAGTTGAGGTCTCTCAGCAACCACACAAAAGAGGACAATTTGTCTATTCCTTTAAAAAAAATGCACTGCCGAAAACTGAACCACCACGCCTACGGGGACCTAAACAATGCAGAGAAGAAAGGAATAACTATCTTCTTCCCAAATTCTAATCCCGACTCAGATATTGACACTTTGTGTGGTTTTGGACAAATCACAAACTGACAGAAGCACGTGCTATCACGTGCTAGAACTAGACAACAGAGGATGGATTGTTTGATAGTTGCCCAGTTCTATTAAATTCCCTCTGAAACACCTAGCATTGGCTACTCTCAGAAGGCAGGATACTGGGTTAGATGGAACATTGCTCTGTCCCAGAATGGCTATTCTTGTGCTGCTCAAGCAGGGTACATTACTTTATTACTAACTGGCTCGGTGTAACTGTATTTGATACTCTAAATCTAGATTTATTTTAAATGAGACTGGCTGGCAAAGTAAATAAAACATATGTAAACGCCAGTACAACCACACACACACACACACACACACACACACACCCCCATAAAAGGTTATGGAGAATTACAGCAGGATGTCTGCAACCCACAAAGCATACAGTCAATAGCAGTATATGCTTACATCTAAGCATATTAACACATACTCCATTACCTATGTATTTTCCAGAAGGAAAACAAGCTGTTTTTCATAATGGGATTCTGTTTGGTCTGTTAGAATATAAAGCATTTTTTTTCTGAACCTTTCAGAGTTTTTTTAAGGAGGCCCCTATTTGACAGCATCATAGACGCTGTCTCTGTGGGTGTGCCAGGGCTAGAGCACCCACATGCAGCCAGCCTCCCCCTCACCCCAGCACCTCCCGCCCGTCGACAGCCCTGTCAATCAACTCCCCTGACTCACTCTCTCAGCATCTTCCATCTGCTGCAGATTAGCTGTTCCATTGCATGCAGGAGGTGCTGGGATGAAGGGGGAGGAACACGGTCAGGGTGTACTCAGGGGAAGGGGGCAGAAGAGGAGGAATGGGGGCAGGAAGGTGTAGAGTGGAGTGGGGGCTGGGAGAAAGGCTGGAGTGGAGGAGGTGAGGCTGAGGACTATTAAAGAAAGTTGGAAGCTGGCGCCTGTGCACAGAATTCACAAACTGGTTAGCTGCCACGAACTGTGTGACTCAAAGCAAGGGCAATCTACATTAGATGCAACTGCTCTGCTATCACTGCAGTTCAACAGAAGTGTCTGACTAAGGCTTATAAAATGGAAATAAACTTCCAAGGTCTAGTACACATCTGTGGTACAGTACTTATTTGTTTAATATGACCACTGTTTGGGCAGACTTTGTTTACTTTTATGGCAGAGATATTAATCTTAGTTAATTCTAATGGTCCTGAAAGTGGAAAAAGAGCATCAGCCTTCATTTGCCAAAACAAAAAATGGTTTCAAATGTCTTTTTTCATGCAGAAGACTGTTGGTTAATAGGAAATATTTTCTGTGATTTTATCAATATGAAAAATATTCTGTCTGTGTTTGTGTATGTTACCAGTTATCTGACATTTGTGTAACTTGGAGGGCGGGGAGAATGGAAGAGGCTGGAAAAAAAACCTATGTAAACTTGTTTATAGCAACACAAATAAAGAGCAAGACCAACTTGAGATACAAGTTCATTGCAGTTCAGCATGCATAAAATTGGCTCCTGCTCAGTTTTTCCCCCAAAGCAGTAAGATCTATTACAAAGTAAGAGTCTTGTGGAAAAAACACTACATGATCATGTCATTAAAGACCCTTATCCTAGTGCATATTAGGGATGTAAGTGACTAGTTGACTATTCAATAAGCAAATGCTTATCGGATAGTCAACTAGTCACTTGCCCCGCTTTGCTGCTTCTATCAGAGAGCAGCGGGGGCCGGGAGGAGGGAGAGGAGAGGTGGGCAATCCCGTGCTGGGGGAAGCCGGCTTAAAAGCCGATTCCCCCCAGCACCGTCTCCACAGGGAGAAGGGGTAGGAGTGCGGGGGAACTGGCAGTGCTTCTGCCTTTGAAATGTAGCAAGAGCAGGGAGCCTGGGGTGAGCTGCAGGGAGCCTGGGGTGAGCCTGGGAGACCTCTTGTACATTTCAAAAGTGAAGTGCAGGGCCAGCGGAGGACTCAAATAGTCCCCCGCTGGCTCCGCACTTCCGGCAGCGCTTTGCTTTTGAAATGTATATAAGAACAGCCAAATGTCCATCTAGGCCAGTATCCTGTCTGCCGACAGTGACCAATACCAGCTGCCACAGAGGGAGGGAACACAATAGGTAATCATCATGTGATCCCTCTCCTGCCACCCATTTCCAGACAAACAGAGGCTAACAGCCATTGATGGCTCTAACCTCCATAAATCTATCTAGCTCTTTTTTGAACCCTGTTAAAATCCTCCTGGGGCTCTTGTATATTTCAAAAGCAGGGAGCGGGGGAGTGCTTGAGTCCCCTCACTGGCCATGTTCCCCGCAGCGCTTTGCCTCTGAAAATAGCAAGAGCCCTGCCTGCTCTTGCTATATTTCAAATGCGGAGGTGCCCTTGTCGAATAATCAGTGCAAATTACATCGACGTTTCGATTAGTTGATTAATCTAAATTTAATGTCCTTAGTGCATATGCACAAGTGGACCACAGGCAGCCTTAATTCTGGACTTCTCACCTTTGAGTGCTTAGCTTTGTAATGTTAACACTTTTTTTTATATAATTTTCTATGTTTAAAAAAACAGAAATAAAAAAAAAAAAATCCCTCCTGTGGAACCATATGGACACCCTCACAAAGGTCATCAGCTGAACTGGGATCCTTGGCCCCCTCAGCACTCACTAACACCATTGAGCTAACAGAACCAGTGGTAGTAGCAGAAGGCTGGTATCTTCTGTGTGTACCTGCCACTAGGAGAGGATGGAGAGAGACCATCCTTTCTGTTTTGTTAGCTATTGGTTCTAAGTCAACTTTTAACTGCCACAGGACTAAAAGTTGGCATGCTGAGGAGAAAAAACAAAGTTCCTGTAGCAGCTTTAATGTTAAGCAACTAATTTAGGTCTTGTTTTTTTTCCAGTTTTGAAAAGATAATCCTTCCAAACTAATGTTTTAGGGACTGATTTCCAGTGGGGCTTCAAGTCAATCACTATACATTTTTGTGCACTAATACTTGTCCTAGAATCTGGTAGGTTTTAAGCCATCGCATACTGAGATGCTCATAAACGAAAAATAAGTAAAGTTCAGTTATGGCCACAGAAAGGGACTCTGCACTGAAACAAAACTCTTTGTCAAGTTACACTTTGCCACAAATCAAGGGGCACAGAAAGAGCTCCTCAAAAGGACAAAGTAGAACTTGCTAAATTGGTCCGTTTTATTGCAAAGCTCCTTAGTGAGCTAAAGATGCAGCATAACTGGAACTTTGCAAAAATGGGTCCAATAGAGAGGAACGCTTATTGATACTTTTACCATTTTAAAACTCAA
Organism: Rafetus swinhoei; assembly: GCA_019425775.1. Taxonomy (NCBI): domain Eukaryota; kingdom Metazoa; phylum Chordata; order Testudines; family Trionychidae; genus Rafetus; species Rafetus swinhoei. The sequence goes on from CM033440.1 coordinate 187,449,715, forward strand.
GGATGAAAGGAAATAACAAATATGACAAGTTATAGAGCATCGCTAACTTATCCAGAGCGCCGCTAACTTATTGCCCATATGATCTATATACTGACTGCTAGAGAGGTTTCAATATTAATTATATTTATAACCTCATCTTTTCATATAGTCAAAGCCTGTCTGTAGTTCCTGCTATCATAAACAGTATAGTATGAAATAAAGGAAGAAAAACAAACATCCTAGGTAGCAATGAAATGACTTATGTACAATGTGGCCCTGTTAGCATTGCAACAGGAACCTTATTTTTTCCTATTCCAACTGTATTAAATTTGCAACCATCAGGAGGCTTTACCTTTGTGGATTTTTAAAGTATTTTTGCATTTATCAAATGCATTATAGAACAACAATTCTGTATATCTTCAAAACCTGTAAATACCTGAGTTTGGAAACACATCAGTCCCCAAAAATGTATATAGATTTACAACTATGGAGGAAGCATTTTGATTTTTGGAGAGGTATAGAGAACAATTCCGTACTCTTCTGTTTTTAATTGTATATATACACCCACTAACTATAGGCGTATTTTCTTAACTACTTTGAGTGACAACAAAATATATCAAACAAAAGACATTCACAAAACACAATGTAACAAAATTATCTTGTTTTAATATTCCTTCTTATCATAACAATTGTATTTTCTTTAGAGACAAGACGACAGATGGAAGTTATAAAGAATCTGGCTCAGCAATTAAGGTGGCTGACAAACCTTTGCTTCCTTTGGGATATAAATTGTTCCTGCTACTTATGCAATCCATTCTTTCAGTATCCACTAATAACACTGCTCTACAGCCAAAATGCTTCTGAAATAAATGTAGTCAAACTTTACTAATTCTGGGTCACTGAGAACGAAAATGATGCTTAAAATTGTTGATTGGCTCTAGTTTTCAAGATATGCTATTGGGTCAGTATATACGAACCTTGACTTGGGAATGGCGGAGGATAAGTGAGTTATAAAGGGAAGGGATCTCAATTTAAACCAGAAATGACTAAAATACATCTTTGACTGGATCTATGAATAAATCTATGACTGGGTTTGGACAGTACTTGCTTTTTAGGCAAAACAATGAATGATGCAATCTGAAGCTGGTATTGCGTCATACATAATATGAATTGCATCACGTTATTCCTAGAAGTCACGGATGATGCAATCATAACGAAGCTTACATCACTCTGCTGAACAAATTGCCCTATATCAGCTCTAGAAATCATACAGTGTCGTGCTCTCTTATTTGTCAGTGTTTGATTTTGCAAAGGGACACATTTCTGTTTAGCCAAAGTGAGCAGAGATGCCTCGTACTTGTGTGAACAGTGCAGGTAACTTCTGCTATGTTTGTGAAGTGACTTTTGCATCACAAAGCGCAGTATAACCACTATGGTTAAGAAAGCCTATCACCTTTATTTTGGCTGCAAAATTGGAGATCAGGACAAGAGGTGGGCCCCACACATATGCTGCAATACTTGTGCAACAAATCTTCGCCAGTGGTTGAACAGGAAAAGGAAATCTATGCCTTTTGCAGTGCCAATGATTTGGAGAAAGCCAACAGATCATACCAGCAATTGTTACTTCTGCATGGTGCCTCCAGTTGGGAAAGGTGTGTCAAAGAAGAAAAAGTGGACTGTGCATTACCCAAACATTCCATCAGCTATACGCCCAGTACCCCACGGAGAAGGACTGCCCGGTTCCTGATGCACCAGAATCATTCTCACTTGAGTCAGACGAGGAAGAGGATGAAACTTCTGGTCCTGAACCATCAATGTCACAGGACCCACATTTTCTCCCCTCCTCCTCCTCTGAACCACACCTCATAACACAAGGTGAACTGAATGACTTGTCAGGGGATTTGGAACTACCCAAGAGTAAGGCAGAGCTGTTGGGCTCCAGACTACAGCAGTGGAATCTCCTGGCAGGTGATGTTAGGGTTTCCATGATCCGTGACCGTCAGAAGGATCTTGTCCCATTCTTCTTCATGGAAGGTGATCTTGTAGCCTGCAACAACATCGATGGTGTAATGGCAGCCCTCAACATCGTTCACGATCCAGATGAGTGGAGACGGTTCATTGATTCATCGAAGACGAGTCTTAAAGCTGTTTTTCTGCATAATGGCAATGTTTTGCCATCAATTCCAGTCGGTCATGCAGTCCATATGAAGGAAACCTATGACAACATGAAACAACTTTTGAGGTGCATAAACTATGACCAACATCAGTGGCAGCTTTGTGGCGATTTGAAGGTTGTTGCTCTCTTGCTTGGTCTGCAGACTGGATACACAAAGTACTGCTGTTTTCTCTGCGAATGGGATAGTCGTGCAAGAGATTCCCACTACATCAAGATAGACTGGCCACTCCGACAGTCATTGGAGCCTGGGAGGAAAAGTGTTCAGCATCCACCACTTGTTGAATCAAGGAAGATTTTGTTACCACCCTTACACATCAAGCTGGGTCTGATGAACTTTGTCAAGGCCGTGGACAAAACACAAGCAGCTTTCAAGTACCTCCGTGGAAAATTTCCAAGGTTAAGTGAAGCTAAGATAAAGGAAGGTGTCTTTGTTGGTCCTCAGATTCGTGAACTTCTTCGAGATGATGCATTTGACCATGCACTGCGTGGCAAGGAAAAGATGGCATGGAAAACCTTCCAGTTAGTGGCAATAAATTTTCTCGGAAACAACAAGGCTGACAACTACAGGTTGTTGGTGGAATCCCTCCTCAAGGCATACAAAAGCCTGGGTTGCAACATGTCACTAAAGATACATTTTTTGCACTCTCATCTAGATTTTTTTTCCACCGAACTGCGGAGCAGTGAGTGCAGCGACGAGCACCAGGACACTGCAACAATGGAGAAACGCTATCAGGGCAAATGGAGCCCATCAATGCTTGCAGACTATTGCTGGACAGTGACAAGAGATGCTCCATTTAATGAATACAAGAGACAAGCCAAGAAGCGCCGAGTAGACACTGAATAGGACTAAACTATGTACATAATAGTTTTTTGCCTTTTGTTTCACAATAAATTGTATTTATATAACCCTTTTGCTGATTTTTAAAGTGTTACATAAACAGGACAGGTGAAATATTATCATGTAAAGCAACCATAAACACATGAAGAGACCTAGGTTTACAATTTATGATTAAAGCTCTACTATCTACACAATATACATAGACGTAAAATGTAAAAACTTAAATATCTTGGAAACAGTAGCCAATCAGTTGTTTTAATTGTCATATTTGAATTCAGCACATCAAAATACATAATAAATAGCACATTTTATCTCTGAAGCAGACGACTTCTAAAAAATTGTAGACCAGTGTAATTTCATTGTAATTTCATTACTTATACAGGAATGACAGTGGCTCAATTCTTGATCAGTTTATTAAGTCTGAGTTAATGTTTAAATTTACTTCAAGACATGAGTCTATTCATAGCGCATGCAGCATCATTAACATGTCTTTCAGCTATCAGCTCTTACAGCAACTATTCTTAATAATGCCCATTCAGTAACCAACCAGAATGCATAAGTACAGTGAACACTCTTTGCAGTGTTTATGGACTAACCTTAATTTAGGTTAGAAGGTTTTAATCTAAAGATAGCATCTTCATCCCCATTTGTGCATTTCACCCTGATACTCTCATGTTTTGGGACCTATGAGTTTCATTTAAGGCTCAGCTTACACAGGTGAATTTCTCCAGTCCAGCACCCTTAGCATCAGACCAGTGTGGAACCAGAGAATTTGCTGAACCTTGGGAGGTCTATATTGCCTAGCAGCATTACCAACACTTCCACTGCTTACCGGGCTCTTAGAAGACATTTAGGGGTAAATTAAAACTAAACAACAGCACAGAACACAGAGACCCATGACTGGTGGCTGTAAACAAACTTTATGGGACCACAGGAAACTTGGACACACCCATGATTAATGGACATCCCACGAACTAAAATCATACCAGATCACAGAAGTTGCTGGACCAGAGTGAGCTGGATTAGAGAGTTTCAATTTGTACTAGGATATTGACTAGTTGCTACCTATTGGATCCCAAAACCAGAGATGAAAAAGGTTTCACAGAAAACAAAATCAGCATACACTTATTTCAGCAATACTGTACTACTGGAAATGCTCTTGAAATTCAGTGGTGCTAAAGATAGGGATGTTAAATTTAGATTAATTGGTTAATCAAATAGTCAATGCAATTTGCATCGATTATTCAATTAGTCGATAAGGGCACCTCTGACTTTGAAGTGTAGAAACAACCGCAAGGCTGTTGCTACACTTCAAAGGCGAAAGCGCTGCGGGGAGCCTGGGGCCAGTGGGGGACTCAAGCAGTTCCCCGCTGATCCCATGCTCCCCACGGTGTTTCAAAGTGTCAGCGCTGCATGAAGTCCCCAGCTGACCTTGGGCTCCACCTGGCACTGCTGCTTTGAAGCACCTCTTTGTCTCCCCTACCCCCGCTGCCTCTTTCTGATAGAGGCAGCAAGTGGGAGGCGGGGGGAGCAACTAGTCGACTAGTGTGTCGACTAGATTCACATCCCTAGCTAAAGAAGACTTTCTTCCATTGGCTCTAGAAGTAAATTCATTTTCAATCCTGATTCAGGAAGATGTACAACTAATTACAGTTAGTTTCCTAATGTAGATGGAGCTTGAAGTGGTCAGGAAGGAAACTCCAGTGACCTTGCTCTAAAAACATCAGGCAAGATATCTGACTCGATGAGCAGTGTTTTCCAAAATGACATCTCCTGTGTTTGAGACGTAAAGTCTGGGCTCATCGGTTAGCCTTCATAGTTACATGAAGGCTCCGGGTACATGTGGGGATCCAGCTTTGAGGCAGCAGAATGGGGCGGGTGGGGAAGGGGTGTAGGCAGGTGCTGGTATGCACGGGGAGCCCACACTAGCTCTCAGGAAGCCCACTACCACCCCGCATGTAACCCCGCAACCACTAAAATTGTCAGCAGTTACACAGTTACTTAAACACATTTTAACATTACTGGTGCAAAGTGGGGGGAGGTGGGGTAACTAGACAGAAGGGATGGGGGAAGCTGGAATCTCTTGTGTTTCTTCATGGAGTAAAGAGAATCAGAACATTTTTCAAAAACAGAAAAAAGGGTAGAGAGTGGAAAGGAGACTGAGATGTTAGCTTAAGTTTTTGTTTAGGTTTCTGAAAATATTCCTCAAAAAGAAATTAGGGATTCAATCTGAGAAGGAAGAAACACAAACTGCTGCTGTTAAAACAAACAAACAAACAAACAAACAAACAAACAAACAAACAAACAGTTGTTCATTTACAAAAGGGAATGAGAACAGAAAGTCAAGCATATGTCCACTCAAAAAAAAGTATACATCATGGAGTCTTTCAAGAAGATGTGTATTTTTCCTATGGTATATCCTTTACAGAACTGACATGTTTTAAGAAAATTACACTTATTTTGCTGAGCACAGCATACAAAATTCAGCTGGTAAGAAGTACTTCTTGCCAGGTTGCATAATGTAATTAGACTCAGCACTTGTACAGAGCCTTTCATTCTCCGGGGAACCCATAGTGAATTATAATAGCAAGTTTGATGAATTTTGCACTGGGTTAACACCTTTGAATTCAACACTTACTTCTGATTTACTCCAGCGTGATATCAGAATCAGGTCCATTAATTATTAACTATATTTGAAGATAATGATTAAACATCATTATAAAAGCATTTTGACCCTTCTAACTGACAAACACCAAACAGATGAGAAAGTGGGCAGTAACATGATCTAGAGCAGCCATGTCAAACTGGCGTTTGGATGGCCGCATACAGCCCGATCAAAACTTTTTTCAGCTCGCCAGAACATTCTTATAAAAAAATGAAGTACGGCCCGCAGGCCGCTCGGAGCACATGGACAAGTGCCTGCTCACAGCCAGCTGGGCCGCTCTGCGCCGCAGCAACTGCTCACGGCCGGCCGGGCTGCTCTGTGCACGCGCTCATGGCTGGCTGGGCGCTCTGTGCTGGGCTCTCCAGCATGCGCTCACGGCTGGCTGGGTGCTCCGCGCTAGGTGCTCCAGCAGGTGTTCACAGCTGACTGCTGTGCTCACGCCACCCCAGCGCCTCAGGTGGCAACGTCGACTCCGGGACCCAGGCATTAGGTTGGGGGGGTGAGAGCGGGACTGGGGGAGCCTGGCTCTGGGGGAGGGAGGAGGCATTAGATTGGGAGGGCTGGCTCTGGGGGAGGAGGAAGGCATTAGGTTGGGGGGGCTGGGAGTGCCTGGCTCTGGGGGAGAGGGGAGGCATTAGATTAGGAGTGCCTGGCTATAGGGGAGGGAGGAGGCATTAGATTGGGGGGCTGGGAGTGCCTGGCTCTGGGGAGGGGAGAGGCATTAGGTGCGGCGGGGCTGGTTCTGGGGAATGGAGGGGGATTGGGTTAGAATGGGGGTATGGGAGTGCCTGGCTCTGGGGGAGAGGAAGGGGTTATTTTGTTAATTTTTTTTTTATTTATTCCCAAATAAAAAACACAAAATGTATATTAATTTTATATCAATAAATATGTCAATATTTTGCAATTGCATGAATAATTATATCTTTATGCAAAATCTCAAACTTACAAAGTATCTGACATTTTCACAGAAGCCTGTTCTATTTGATTAACCATGGTCTATATTTGATTTTATTTCAACAAAACAAGTTATGTATCATATACAACATTTAAAAGTATCTTAAATTTATATTTAAATTAAAAAGTATGTAAAATTAATTTAAAAAATATTTAATAAGCAAATAATGGTACACATTAAATTACTGTAATATTATACAAATATACCTAAAACATAATCTATAATAAATAACTACGACTTTCTGACAAAATACATTTTCTTTGGTGGTCCTAGGGTTGCCAGGTGTCCGGTATTGGTGCTTTCTGCCTGGCACCTAAAATGTGGGTTTTTTTGGCTCAACAAACCATCTGGAAACCCTAGGTGGCCCTGAAAGCTATCAGTTTTTGTTTGTGCGGCCCACAGTAGGCTTTGAGTTTGACATGCCTCATCCAGTGGATAATAAAATGGAATAGGAATCAGGAGAGCTAAGCTCTGTTTTTGGCTCTCCTTCATGATCTTGGACAAGTCACCTCACCTATCTGTGTCTCAACTTTTTGTTTCTCTCATCTTTTTCAACTGAAAGCTCTTTGAGTCAGGGTATTATCTTCATAACATGTTTGGTCAGCACCCATAATGCGGCTCCTCCTCTAGTGCTCAAATGGGGTACACGCAGGTGCTTCAAAGCCAAAAATATTTTTTATTTTGACTAAGAAGAATTTTAGAGCTCATAGAAGCAAGAGTCCCCCATGCTACAAAGTTCCAACATGGCAACAATCAATATGGTTAAAACACTATTTGGTCTTGCAAGATTGCTGGAAATGATCAAGTGTGAGGTTGTGATTTTCAGCACCACATAAAGCAATCACACAACTAGAGATGTAAAAGAGTAGAGTCGACTACTCGCATTCTCTCCCCCTGCCCCTCTGTCTCTATTATCAGAGGCTACAAGGTGGGGGGGAGGGGGGGGACTTAAAAATTGGCTCCCCTCAGCACCGTCTATGCAGTGGAGGGGCCAGCAGGGGAGGCAGAGGCGCAGCAGCTCTGCCTTTTAAATGTAGTGGCTCTTACTACATTTAAAAGGCAGAGCTGCAGTGGGGTTAATTCCTGGGGGGCGGTGCAAGCCAGGACTGCTGCCGCCTGGTTCCTACTACATTTAAACTGCAGAGCCACAGCAGAGGTAGCAAGCACCCACCCCATCAACTGATCGAGTAATCAATGGAAATTTGAAATGATAACAGGGGCTTCTCTGGTTAGGTTGGAGCACCTCCAGCCCTCAGCAGGCCCTGCAGGACTGGAGCAGCCCCCACCATTAAGGGTGAGGCTTATCGGTTAACCATTCACATCCTTACTAGGGATGTTAAATTTCAATTAATCAGCTAATTGAGTAGTCAATGGAATTTCCATGGACTACTCAATTAGTCAATACAAGAGGAAGGGGGCACTTGCTATCCCCACTGCGCCTCTGCCCTTGAAATGTAGAAAGAGCCGCCCATGAGTGGAGGGATGCTCCAGCCCCTACCTGTTAACCAATTAACCTTTTACATCCTTAGAAATAACTAGTTTCCCTAGGGAAACTTTGCCCACACCACCTCATCAATGCCCTATCACACTTCAGTTACACTATCAGGGACTCTGCTAAGCAGACGTTGTCGCCTAATTTTGCAGTTTTGTGATGCACTGTGTGATGCAATTCTGTGATGCTACTCACTCTGCACATGAACCATGTTCACATAAAATACTTATTATTCCAATAGAAAAAGGTTTTTTTTATTATAAGACCACCAGCAATGACGGCAGGAAAGGAGTCCATTAACAATGAACCAAACGATCCTCACTTGATTCAGTAGTAATCTTATTTAAATTTGCGTGACTATTTACCTAAGCAAGTACGGGTATATCTACACTTGCACCCTCTTTTGAGAGATTATACACATTTTCACAGGTATGGTGATCTGCTACAGATTTGAAAATACAAATAATATTAAAAACAGGATGTTTTAAATAGAAACTGTTTATAGGAAGCATTTTGCACTTTATTATGACATTCAAATTCCTGTACTGGCTACAGCTTTCTTTCTAGAGAACAGATAATTGTACACTAACAATAACAAATAGTTTCTTCATGGTTTTTTCCTTTCATTCATCTTCAGCATATTTCCATTAACTCCATTAAATTAGCCAACAAAAATGTTACTTCAAATACCATTTCCTTAATGGAATAATATTTGATCATCTGCAGAGGTTGGAATTTGTCTAATTTTCATTAGAACCATTAGAAATGTGCTCTGGTATGCACAGCAGGAAATACAGATTTAAATTCATTATCTTTTCTGAGAAATAGAGTCTGACAAGCATGTAATACCAGTGAGAAACAACAATTGGTAAAATCCAGTGGGAAAACACCCTTAGTTTACAGACACAAAACTTTACTTGTCAACAGTTACGGCTAGGTTCCAAGAATTTGCCAGGGCAAGACCTGCAAGCATTGTCTTTAACTAACTCTCAAAACTGTACATTGCTGCCAATTTTTAGCACAATGAAATCAAAGGCACATAGAAACAAAAACAATTCTGCACTATGTACCATATTAATAATTTGCTTTCTTGGATTTCTTGTCAGCAAGGGTGGGAGATGGTTGTTTTGTCACAAATAGTTTCATAATGATTCACCTATAAGTATAATCTTTAAAAATTTCATAAATTCAGCACATGTAGGGACAGCCTGACCAAATTCAGATGTAAGTGACTAGATGCAGCCTCATGCCCTTTAACAGAGCTGCACCAACTCACAATAGCTCTGAATTTGGTCCAGTATGTCAAAAATACTTCGTAATTCTACATACAGTAAATCCCAATTAATATTAAGCAATTACATATCTCTTACATAAAGTGTTCTTGAAATAGATTATTTGTTGTATTTAGAGTCAATGCTGGCCCTAGCCATGCCATCATTCATGGCATGCAGCCTCAATATCACTTGCATCTCTAATACATGTGGCGGAAAGAAGGAGAAACAGCCATAGGATCCAAGCAGTTCTCACTATCCTCCTACATAGGGGTCCTTGGGCAATCAAACCATGTGCCTAGCACTGTCATACATGTTCTAGCCTCCACAAGAATTTCTGTCAGGAGAAACACCACAGAATTTCTCCATATGCAGATACTCTCTCTCATCTCTCCAATCCTATATTTCCACCCCAGATTCTCCCACATTACCAACACATCGATCTCCATTACGCTAAGCTCTTTCCCATAGATGTGCCCTGAATATTAGTCAAGTTCACTTTCCCAAGTTTCCCACGATGCAGCGGCGGTTTTCAAATATTTGGTAGACTGTGCTTCATTTAAAGTATTTATTTGAGTGCAATAGCATTCTTAAGAACTTCAGCATTAAGGCAAATTAGACGCAATGGCCTGTCCATTCCTTTTTTCTTACCTTGTTAATGTGGTGAATGACCTTCTGATTAAAAAGTAAACACCTTTAATCAGCCTAGTAAGTTTTTTAACTGTTCTCTTGGGTTGTTTTTTTTTTTCAATTCATTGGGGGCAGTAGAATTAAAGGTTTACTTTATTTTGATTCAACCTCTTCCTGAGTGGTGATGCATGTTTAAAGGTAAAAAGAAAAAGTGTTTAGCTGCAGGGAAGAACAGATTTTTTAGATAGCTAAAATGAAATAAATGCCGGATTTGTCATCAGTAAATTCAAAAGGTAGCATCATCACTTAATACTCAGAAGTTTCTTCTAGAGAGTAAGATTGTTTGGAATATTTTTCTAATGCTGATTTGTACAGCTATTTGGACATGAAAAGAGATTACCCGGATTAAAACACTGGATATTCAATGGATGCATGTGCGCAATTTTTTTCCCAAGTTGTTCTGGTTTCTTTAATCTTCCAAAAGAAGAGGTTCCACCAGCTGCAGAGCAGGAAGGTGGTACCTGACTTGCATATCTGAATTTGCATATCTGAAATTTCAGACAAAAATAGCTCCGTTACATGTTTCCCGTGGCTTCCCTTGGTTGCAAATGGTGAACCGGAGCCAAGGGGAGCCGCGAGGCTGCATCGCTGTGGAGCCGGTAAAAAACAAGCAAACTGGAGCGTCCAGTTAGCAGGTATCTCAGAGTGCATCCGTGGACCACTTTGAGAAACATTGCTCTAAAGTGGCCTTATATTTTCTTCGTCCAGCCTCTCTCACATTTCTGAGTTTTAAACTGGCATTTCAGTGAAACAGTGCCTAAAGTTGCTATTTCACTGTGGCATGAAGAGTAGTTTTGGTGTCAGAAGAGGGATGAAGTATTGATTAAAATAGACAACCACCCGGTGAAGAACAATATGAGATCCTCTCCTGTGGTCACAAATAGTACTTCTGCAAACCTACTAATCAAGACTGAAAAGTGTAGCAAAAAAGAAAATGTTCTTTAATTGAAGGATTAGTCCCAATGGCTTAACTGTTTGGATCAACTTAAAAGTTCCTCTTCAGTACTTTACACCAAATGAGTTACAATTAAACACAGAATGCTCCTCACCTATTAATAAAGTTAATTATAGCTAGGTGTCATCAAAAGCTATGTGCATACTTGGTGAAAAGTTTAAGGAGAGAGCTTTCGTGAGAGGATATACACTATGAACACGCGAGACAAAATGTGTGCGCACAAACCTAGGGAAAGAAAAATGAAATGCACGTATGAACAGAATAATTATTACTGTAAGGATAATGAAGATGTTAAAATTTGAAATGCTTTGTCTATCCTACCTTGTACTCAACTGAACAATCACCATAAACTTCATTTTTTGCTTTACTATCATTTCTCCCACAGCTTACATCAACTTCCTCTGACAGTTTAAGAGAGGTTTTGTAGTTTGCTGCATTTTCAGTACAGGCCATCCTCGCTTAAGTCCAAGATACATTCCAAAACACTTGGATTTACAGTAAAACAACTTAAAGCACAGAATTTTTTTTCCTGCGGCTGATTTCCATTTGGGAGGACTTATAACTCATTAGTTCCTACAAGTGTCAATGACTTTAGTGTGGAACGGATGTAAACTGGAGCAACTTATATCAGGGACGCCCTGGAGCTCTTTAATGTTCATGGGTGCCTGGTTCCCATAACCATTTTATTTATTAAAAACAAATGCTATTTCTCTGGTTCTGTATAACCAGAGGACATGTTCTGTAGGCCTGTTCTAATCATATTATACTACTATAATTCAGTCCAAATCTATTTATATTTCAATATTCCCCATCCCCATGGAGGAGCTATATTTGAGATTTAAAATATTCAACAAATTGAGACCATTTGAGGCACGATCTCTTAAAATGAAGAGAAGGCAGATATAAAAATGCATAGGAGCAAAAACAGATTCAGACAGAGCAGAACAAGGTTGGGGAAGAGAGCAGAAAACTCCAGGGAAGGACTAAGAGCTGCAAAGAAACAGCCAGAGGAAGCAAGAGAGCTTGTTATATGACCTGCCTTGTTTCATAAAGGTCATGTGACTGCCCTTGCTTCTCCTTTCCTCTCTCCTTGAGAAATAAAATAATAAGCACTACATTTATCAGTTTTTTCTGAGTGTTTTGGGAAAAGCGCTTGGTGCTCTGGACTGATGCTTAATATCTAATCTGGGTTCACCCAGTACAGTTAAAAATAGAAGTTAGGTCAGCTCATATTGACATGAGGAAAAGGAAGTTTTAGTTCTCTAAATTTATCATGAGGCAGTGTTTAATTGGGGTCACTCTTGGCAATTATTACTGTATTATTTTGCATATCAGTGTTCTCACAACAAATTAAATCAGATAAAGTGCTTGGTTCAATATGAACCAAAACTTTAAATTAAAAAAAATAAAATCAGGATAATGAAGAAATATATTTGACTTTACCCAATTTACTTTGATTCTTGATATTTGTTAATTTATAAACTTACATTTAGATGCTCAGTTGATTTATATCAATGTATGGATACCTTACATAGTGGTTTTCTCTCGGTTACTTAAATCACAGCAAAGACAATGAACCAATACTTCATTTTCCTGCATCCATCAATGTTAATTCTTGTTCAAAGGACCTCATCAGTACAGCTCTGCACAGATACATATGCGGATACAAATTTTGTATCTGCAACAATGAGCCACGGATATCCGCACTGATATCCACGGATGCAGATATCCACAAATTTGCAAGATTCTAGATACAAAATTTGTATCTGCATTAAGGATGTAAGAGTGTAGCCGTTTAAATGGGTAACCGATAAGCATGAGCTGAATAGTTACATGTGGCTCCCAGTCCAGCTGCAGGGAGCTGACTGCTGACTCGCATGCAACCGCTGCATTTTTCAGAGGTTACATGGTTAGCAAATGACATACATTTTGACATATCTAATCCATATCCATATCTGCAAAAATGAGCCGCAGATACCCATATCCATATTAGGAATGTTAATTAACATTTTAAATGTTACCTGGTTAAATGACAGATTTAACCATTTAACCCAGGAGCAGCCCCTCCCCTGCCCGCAGCTGCCTCTGGCATTGGAGGCTGCTCTGGCCGCAGCCCCGCTGTGGCCTCAGGCAGCGGGAGTTGCTCCAGCAGCTGTTCCAGCCCCGGCCCCACTCCCAGCCCCGCCAAGGCCTTTGGTAGCAGGGGCTGCTCTGGCCCCGGCCCTGCTGCAGCCTCAGGCGGTGGGGGGCTGCCCCAGCCTCACCGATCTGTGGGCAGGATCCACGCAGCCAGGTTAACTAGTAAGCAGGCCGATAAGCTAACCAATTACCTGGTAAGCGGACAACTGGTTCACCTCTTACATCTCAAATCCTCATCCGCGGATGCAGATACCTGTGAATATAAAGCACCTATTCACAGATTCTAAGGGCTCTACTCTTTAGTTAGGACAGGAAATTAACTCTGCATCTTTGCAACTCAGGATGTTCAGCTTTTAAGAACACATCTGCTAGAGACTGCCCCAATTCAAAATATTGCTGATCATATGTTAAATAGAGCTATAGGCTGCAAGTGATATCAGGCCATCAACCAACACAACTATAATTGCAACCAACAACCTTCCATCACCAGAGTGCAACAATCCATTCCTCATCTAGTACCTTGAAGCGTCTATCAGTCGTGTTGGTTGAAAAGAATGTGGTGAAATGCCTATCAGCTGTACATCACCTTGCCAAACAGGATGCTATGGAACCCATTCTGGCTCTCTATCCTGCTTACCCACTTTCTGTGGTGGTATTCTGCATCTGGGCACAGTCAGAGCACTGCTAGCCAGGTGGGAATGGGACAGGAATAAAGGAGGAATTCTTATAGGTGCTACCATCATTATCTTTGGCCTGACGCTGCCACCTTCCATATCAGCTGAGACTTCAGAAAGCAAGAGGAGGCAAAGAGAAAACGGGGTTGGAGAGTTAGGGTGCGTCTACACTGCAGGGCTTAACTCGAAATAAGCTACACAAATTCAGCTATGTCAGTTTCAAAATAGCTTATTTCAAATAGCTTATTTCAAAATAGGGAGTGTCTACACAGCACTTATTTTGAAATAGAGCACTTTTCCTCCGACTTCCCTTATTCCTCGTACAATGAGGGTTTCAGGAATCGGAGTAAGTCGTCCTTCAGCTTTGACAGTATTTTGACACTATTTCGAAATAACTGCCCGCTGTGTAGACGCAGACGAAGTTATTTCAGAATAGCGCTAGTTATTTTGCAATAGTGTGGCAGTGTAGACGTACCCATAGAGAGCAAACAAAGGGAAAAAAGAGGGAAGGGAGAGCATGAAGGAAGAAAACAAGGTATTGAGCAACAGTTGGGGGGGGGATTTGTGTTATCACTTCTATACACATTTAATTAAAGATACTCTATATACTTTATAGTAGAGTATCTTTAATAAAGTGTGTGTAGAAGCAATATACACATACAGCTAGAGAGAGTCTCTCTCTCTCTCTCTCTCCCTCCCTCCCTCCCTAATTCTTCTGTCCAGGCAAGATGGGTTTCAGACAGGCTGCAAAGGTGCAGTGGGATAAAAAGTTGCCTTAAGACACATATACTTGCCCCAGTTCTGAGAGCTGCTGCAGCCTGCTAGCCCCCACTGCATGACATGTACCCCTGAAGCTGTTCTTCTATCCTACACCCACTAGTTACATTAACCAGGGCTTGTTGGAATAATCTGTACTCCAGCTGTTACATGCACTGGGTCAGGAGATCTTGATGGGAGTGATGAATAGATAATGATTCTGGCTCTATGACAACCAGGAACCCCACCATAGCAAGTGAACCTTCAGCTTCTCAGTTAGAGCACTGAAGTAGTACAAAAGCAGCCAGAGCAGGAGACAGGATCTGGCTACTGTAGGTGTAAAATAAGTAATCATATTTTTTAGAAATTATACACTGTAATACAGTCTAAGAAACATTTAAAAGAAATTTAATATAAAGATTGTGAAGTGTTAGTACAATCAGCTGAATGAAGATTGCAGTTGTGTGTAAGTAGAGTGTGTCTTTAATAAAACTTGTATAGACGTGATAATCCAATAAGCAATAATACAAATATTTTTACTTGGTTACCCATCTAGGCTTGACTTTCTTTATATATCTAAAGTGCTATGCATGCTTATAAATAATAAGTTGCTGCCCTTTGCTTTGAGACTGCATCTCAGAGAACAGCTGTTTTTGGTCCTTGGACTTGAAAAATGAACCTGGGTATGAATTTTCAAATCACTTGATACTGGTTAGAATCTTAATTAATATTTGTACATGAGTCTTGTCACAAAGTATCTGAGCATAAGAAATTGTGACCTGCCCCAAAATAGCCAATAATTCAATGGTTGGGGGCACCTCCAGGGATATGAGAGGTCCAGATTCAAGAGCCTGCTGTTTGATTTCAAACAGAAACTTAATTAAAATACATTCTAATCATCCCTGGCAATGATTAAATCTCTAAGGAAAATACTAATCATATCATGTACCAAAAAAGAAAAGGAAAAAGAATCAATGGCAGTCATTCTGATTTTAATGCAGCTCATCCAGAAACAGAGGGATACATTTCAGATGAATCTGAGGTCTGGTCCACACTACTGACCTATATCAGCCTAACTATGTGTACATATAATCGACTCGACTGCCCACCTAGGCAATGCTATGTCAATGGGAAAGCTTTCCCCACAGCTAAGCTATGGTCTGTTGGGAAAGCGGAGGAGGCTGACAGGAGTGCTTTCTCCTGTTGGCATAGAACATCTTAAAGTGCTGCAGCTGTGCCAATGCAGCATTTTAAGTGTAGACTTCCCCTCAGTTTTAAGAGATGCAAAAGTCAGTTGAATGAAATCTAAGCAGTCTGATTTCACAGATGTCTCATGAAACAGAGTGGAAAGTAACCATATCCCACATCTGACATTTTCTGGAATTCCCAAGTCAAAAAGACAGATCCAGTATCAAAGCACTTGTTAATTTATCAACAGCAATCTTATAGACTACAACCAATAAAGACGTATAAAAAGGAACCTTTTTAGTTTTCATAAATACCACTAAGAAAGTAAATGGAGAGCTAACAAACCTTACATCATGTATATTTTAAATGCCAACATATTTGATACTAGTAAAGCAACTTTACTCTCAATCTCTAGGCTAGTTTTCAACTTCAAAGCCAAAGCATCTGTATTAAAAACAAATATTGTCACCCTTTAAAAGTTTGATCATTTATAACTGAATACTTGCATGCAAAAAAAAAAAAAAAAAATCAGAGAAGAGTGTTGTCACTTAAGTGAAGAAAAAGTCAAACTTCTGAATGAGACAGACAGTACCCAAAAAAGATCCAGTTAATAATAAAAGATGTTCCCAAGAGGGAGGGGGGCAGAAGTAAGGGAGAGGTGAGAGACAAAGAATGAGTGTGTGTAAAATCATACAGACAGATATCATCTAATTATTTTAACCAAAGTGACAGGCAAAACCCAAAATAAGAGAAAACTGTACTGTGATATTGGCCGGTGAAATCTTTCCTAGTTCGGATAAGACTTATTTCATAATACTGGGACTTATATGAGAGAGGCAGGTAGGAGTTTCAAATATTACTGTGTTTTAAAATAATCTGACAGTAGAATCCTCCTCCTCATGCTTGAACTCAATAAAAAACATCAAGAGAAGAATGACACAATCCTCTTGCTTCTAAAATGAACATGCATCCTAAGACAGAGTTTAATGGGGTATTTCAAGTGCCAAGCAGCTCAGCCATCATCTTTCTGAGAGAAGAGCTATAAAGCTTTCCCTTGGAGGTCAAGCTAGGAAGGGCTGCTGAATCTGACTAGCCTGGATATAGATAAAGGCAAAGTATTCTACTAACCATTCTCTCCAACATGGCAGAGTGTGACAGGGTGTACCAGCCCCACACTGGGAAAGCTAGGCTTAAACAGGCTCTCCTGGCTGAATAAGCCCTACCCCCATGACCCAGCTGGGCATGCTCAGACTGCAGCCCAGGTATAAAAGCCTAGAGAGAGGCTCAGTCAGGGCTGGCTGCTGAGGGGCACTGCCAGAGTTCCTACAGGTGAACCGCCAGAGGCTATGTCTATATTGCAGAGAAAAGTCAGAAAAAGATACGCAAATTGCAAATCGCAAATCGCAATGATCTTTTTCTGCTTTTTTTCTGAAAGAGGCTTTTCTGAAATTTGGCCCGTCTACACAGGGCCAGATTTCGGGAAAAACTCCTCTTTTGGAACAGCCCTTATTCCTCTCACTGAAAGGAATACAGGGATGCCAAAAGAACACGTCTACTTTTTTGGAAACTGTTCCAAAAAAGCGGACGTGTTCCTTGGACACGGCAGAGCTTTTCTGGGATATAAGTCTCGACATAGCCAGAGGGACACCCGTGCCAGGCGCAGACCAGGAGGAAGGAGGGACTTCTAGAACTCCTGCAGGCAAACCACCAGAGGGACCAGCCCTGGAATCCAGCCAGCAGGATGGAGGACTGGAGGAAGGACCCTGGAGGGAATTCAGCTGAGCACAGTAGGAAGTAGCCCAGGACGGGAGACTGAGTCCCGAGAAGCTCAGCATGTTGCAGTGGGATTTCCTGCTGAACGAGCAGTGGCCCACGCTCTGCTATTAGGGCCTTGGACTGGGACCCAGTGGAGTAGGGAGGGCCCGGAGTCTCCTATCTCCCTTTTGCCTCTCTGCCCTAACCACTGGGGCCCATACTAACTCCGGCTACTGGGTCACACTGTCCCAGTGAGAAGGGTTTATTAGTGACTCCAGCTACTAGGCCACACTGCCCCAGTGAGAGGGGTGTTAATTCGTGACCCCAGCCTCTCAGATGTGCTGCCCCAGCTAGCAGGGTGTTGAGTACTAACTGCTGCAGTTAGGCCCTACAGTCACAAGAAGTGGATGGGGGTTTAAGAATGAAATTGCTGAATGTGTGGGGTTGTGGTGCAACTTTAAGAGCCCTAGGGACTGGACTATTCCCCCCCGGGAAAGGAGGTGAGTGTACAACCCCGCGACAGGGAGACTCTAGCATTTAATCATCTTATTTATGTAATGCCAAAGGGGGGATTAACCCTGTAGAGACAAACTAAATGATGTAGTCCCAGCAACATAAGAACTTTTAATATTTCTCACCTATTTGACATGGATTACAACAGAATTTACTAGGGAGCTTATATTAAGTTCTTGAACATGAAAAGCTCATTTGCCCAAAGAACAAGAAAAATGTGTCTGGCCGACACTTCCTAGTGGATCCTTAACAGCTTCACTGAGGACATTCTAAGATTTAAAGTAGTCCTAGGAACACAAACACTGTTGTCCTGCTGGAGGAGAGCGCAATCCTTCTTTAATCTTGTTCACAAGGAACCTACACTAGAAGGCAAAAGGGGAAATTCTGGGAAAAGTGGGTAAAAAGTTACAAAAACATGGGCTTGTCTACACTTAAAATGATGCAGCAGTGTCTCAGCAGTGCTTCAGTGATAACACTACTATACCAATGAGCGGGGTGCTCCCAACAACCTAGGTAATCCAGCCCCTGAGCGGCAGTAACTATCTACATCAGGGATTAGGATATTTTAACTGCATGGAAGTTATACAAAGAGCCCTTTGCAAACACAAAATTGGTATCTACATCCGTAAAAAAGACCTGTGGCTATCTGCAGATATAAAGCAGATATCCACAAATTTGTAGAGTTCCAGATACAAAATTTGTATCCATATTTGCAAAAGTGAGCCATGAATATCCACATCCAAGGATGAAGATACCCGCAGATATTGGCAAAAGATTTGAAGGGCTCTAGTTACACAGAACTAATTTCCTAGTTTAGTGTCTCCTAGACACGAAAAATGATGGTCTTAATAAGGATACTTGATTTATTATTTATTACAGCAATCTGTCAGTTGCTAACCCCCTTTTTTTGTTCTGTGACTGTAGAGGTTAATGGGCCACTTTGAGACATTCTACAAGATAATTCAAGGTAGAGGGGTAGCAGTGTTAGCCTGTAACTTTAAAAACAACAAGTAGTCTTGTGGCACCTTTAGAGGCTAACACTAGAATATAGAACCATAAGCTTTCATGGGTAAAACCCAAAGTAGACTTTACCGACAAAAGCTCATGATTCTATATATTTTTAAGTCCCTAAGGTCACATCTACACAACAGGTCTAAAGTCAAATTACACTACACAACTTCAGCTATGTCAATTGTGTAGCTGAAGTCGAAATAGCTTAATTCAGCTTTTGGCGCTGCCTACACAGCAGGAAGTCGAAGGAAGAGCATTCTTCCTTTGAGTTCCCTTACTCCTCGTGAAATGAGTTGGAGTAAGAAGTCCTCCAGCTCGCCATTACTGCGAAATAACAGCTTGTAGTGTAGACATTCTCTTTGTTATTTCAGAATAACATCAGTTATTCCAATATACTGCTGTGTAGATGTACCCCAAGTACCGCAGGACTATTTTTCTTATAGAATGTGTATTCATTCACCATCTGTTTTACCTTGTATTTAGATGTGACATTGTGAGTATCTTTCCCAGACCTGAAGAGTTCTGTATAGCTAGAAAGCTTGTTTCTTTCACCAACAGAAGTTGGTCCAATAAAAGATATTACTGTGTTTCTTTAACTTGTATCTTGTTTGTAAAAGTGTTTAAGAAGAATTCAGAGTGAGAGCACCTTCAAAACTACATTAAGTTTTCTGACTATTGAATAGCTAATTGTCAATGCAAAGATAGTTATAAGTCTGTTTTAGTAAAATATTTTAGTTTTCCCCTCTGGACAATTGGACACTGCGCAGATTTTGTTTGTGTTAGATTTAGCTTTTGCTTAGTAATTTAGAGTACTATACAAGTGAATCTTTTTTAAAAATAGGAAGAAATGACATAATTCAATTCATAAAATGCCTCTCCGAGGCTTTGCACCATACAAAATTCAAATCACAAATAAAAAAGTTAACACTGATGATTACCCCTGAAATAAAAATATAGAAAATTAAGGAGTGAAAAATGTCCATTTTATGTAACATTTCTTGGGAAAGAGAAAGGAAATGCATTTATAATTCTCAGAAGAGATTAAGTAAAACTGTCTGCTGTCTAGTTGCCTTTTACAAAAATAATACCTTTATGTTTGCTTTTATTCAAGGAACATGTTTTATAATCTTGACACCAGAGTTCAGATAGACTAGACACACAACCACCCACCAAAATGAGGTAGGATCTTTTTGGCAGAAACTCAAACATCTTCTCAAGACTAAAAATTCTAACCTTATTAGGAAAATGTAGAATTTCAGTCAAACTATATTTATACCGTAACTGGTTTTCAAACACTTCTTTTAACTAGCCCTATGAAATATTGTTTTAAAAAACAAAGTCATCTTTACAAGGAAGCAGTTGTGAGCTCCCCTCCAACTGTTATAATTCTAAAAAGAAAATGTCTGATCATGTCAGGCATGCACATTTTATTTTGAAACTCGCCCTGCACTATATATTCCTGGTCTCCTTCAGTAAGGCTTATTTTTATTTAAGTGCAGGTATAGGTAAGGGTTGTAAATTGGTAAGTGCAGAGGTTGCTGAAGTGTAGCCAGTAGAACAAACATACTCCAAGGTCATCCTCATTTTTAATACTGAGAGGTGCAGTCCCAGCATGTTAAGCTAAAAAACCAGGCCTGTGTACTGTCAAATTACTGTTTAGGAAAACAAGTGCCCTGCTTCATAACGGATAAAGAAAGTACTCTGGATTATACCTTTGGGTTACTAAAGCTTTTTAGAAAAATCTTTGGTGAGCTTAAACACAAAAAGGAAGCTTACAATAAGTAGAAACTTTGACAGATGATTAGGGAGGAATATAAAAATACTGTTCACGCATGCAAGGGTATAATCAGGAAAGCCAAAGCACAATTGGACCTGCAGCTAGCAAGGAACGTGAAGGGTAACAAGAAGGGTTTCTACAGGTATGTTAGCAAAAAGGAGGTCAGGGAAAGTATGAATGAAGGAAGCAATCTTGTGACAGATGATGTGGAAAAGCTGAAGTACTCGATGCTTCATTTATTTATTTACCTTCATCTTCACAGAAAAGGTCAGTTACCAGACCGATGCAGTGGGTAGCACAGTATGCGGAGGAGGTAAGCAACCCTCAGTGGTGAAAGAACAGGTGAAGGATTATTTAGAAAAGCTGGACATGCACAAGTCCACAGGCTGGATGCAATGCATCTGAGGGTGCTGAGGGAACTGGCTCATGTGATTACAGAGCTACTGGCCATTATCTTTGAAAACTCTTGGTAACTGGGTGTGGTCTCAAATGATTGAAAAAAGGCAAATGTAGTGCCCACCTTTAAAAAGGAGAAGAAAAAGAATCCAGCGAATTACAGACTGGTCAGCTTCACCTCAGTTCCCAGAAAAATCGTAGAGCAGGTCATCAAGGAATCCATTTCGAAGAGCTTGGAGGAAAGATTAGGAACAGTCAATGTGGATTCATGAAGGGCAAGTCATGCTTAGCCAACTTGACCATCTTTTATCTACTGTATATTTGAGAGCATTTGTTTGTGAATGAGCGAGTCTACCTGTCTGTCCGTTTGTTCAAGAACACTTCCTAAACAATAAGAGCTAGGACCGCCAAATCTGGTATGCAGCTTCCTTTTGTAACTTAAAGCAAGGTAAGGGGTTGATTGTGGGGGCACCCCGGCCCCATGCATACGGAGATGCACAAAGCCATACAGAAGAGACAGAATCACCAGGTAAGTGAAAGGGGCCAGATGGGGGCATGCTTCTCCATCTGGGACTGCCCCAGTCCTGAGCCTCCCACCGTCCAGGCACCCATTAGGGAAGGGGCATGTGAAGCCATTTGTATGGGAACATTTCTGGCGGTTCCCCTTTATCAGGGAGTGGGAAGAAAGTGCACAGTTTGCTCTATTCTCCAATCTGGCTAGAGAGCGCAGAGGACAGAAGAAAATGGACCTACCCCAGCCAGGGGACATGCCTCCCGCCCCCAATTGCACCCACTGGAGTTGCAGCGGCCATGGACAGGCACTTCTCACCTGGCCCCATGCTGCTGCAGTGAGAGAGGACTGGGGTTGTCCTCTCTTCCTCAGGGCAGCCTGCGTACTGAACCTCTGATCTCCAGCTCCACCCAAGAGCAATAATTTAAATGAGGAAAAACAAAATCTGAGTTAAGGACCTGAGCAACCCTGGATAAATCTTCTAGAGATGAGATAACTGGCTCTGTGGATATGAGAAAGTGGTAAATGTGTTATACCTTGACTATAGCAAAGATTTTTATACTGTGTCTCACAGCGTTCTTGCAAGCAAGTTAAAGAAGTCTGGCTTGGCTGAATGGACTATAAGGTGGATAGAAAGCTGGATTGATTTTTGGATTCAACAAGTAGTGATAAATGACTTGATGTCTAACTGGCAGCTAATATCAAGTGGAGAATGTCCCAGGGGTCAGTCCTGAGGCCAGTTTTGTTCAACATTTTCATTAATGATCTGGATGATGGGCTAGATTGCACAGTTAGCAAATTTGCAGATTACACTAAAATGGAGGGAAGAGATATATACGCTGGAGGGTAGGGATATGGTCTGGAGTGACATGCAAATTGA
Organism: Rafetus swinhoei; assembly: GCA_019425775.1. NCBI lineage: Eukaryota > Metazoa > Chordata > Testudines > Trionychidae > Rafetus > Rafetus swinhoei. Next base: position 187,472,336 of record CM033440.1, read on the forward strand.
AAGAATGGGCCAAAAGAAATGTGATGAGTTTCAACAAGAACAAGTACAGAGTCCCGCACTTAGGACACAAGAATCCCAAGCACTGCTACACGCTGGGACTGACTGGCTACACAGCAGTTCTGCAGAAAAGTACCTGGGGATTAGGGATGTTAAATTTTGATTAATTAACTAATCAAATAGTCGATGGGATTTCCATCAACTATTTGATTAGTCAATAAGAACTTCAGCCGTCTACCTTTTAAATGAACAAGAGCCACAGCGGGGGCTCTTGTGCATTTCAAAGTTGGAACGTGGCATGGAGCCCAGGGCCAGAGGGGGACTCAGAGTCCCACGCTGGTCCCAGGCTCCATGAGGGTTTGAAATGGACAGTACATTTCAAAGCTGGCACTCTGCAGGGAGCACGGGGCCAGTGGGGAATCCCCTGCTGACCTCAGGCTCCACATGCACACTTCTGCTTTGAAATGCACTACAGCCCCCGCTGGGGACTCTTATACTTTTCAAAGTTGGAATACCACATGGAGCCCGGGGCCAGCGGGGGAGTCCTGAGAACCCCGGGCTTCACACGGGCGCTTCCTCTTTGAAATGTAGAAGAGTCCCCAGAGGGGACTCTTCTACATTTCAAAGTTGACAGCCACTGCGCCTCTGCCCCCTCCCACAGAGCTGGAGCTGGGGGGAGCCAGCTTTTAAGCCGGCTCCCTCCAGCACCCCCTCTTCGTGATAGAGGCAGCGGGGGGAGGGGGGGGACTAATTGACTATTGTGTCGACTATCCCATAAAAGCTTTTGCTTATGGGATAGTCAATTAGTCACTTACATCCCTACTGGGGATTACAGTGGATGAGAAGCTGGATATATATCAACAGTGTGCCCTTGTTGCCAAGCAGACTAACTGTGTATTGGGCTGCTTTAATAGGAGCACTGACAGTACATGGAAGGAATGATTATTCCCCTCTATTCACTACTGGTGAAGTCGCATCTGGAGTACTGCGTCCAATTTTGGGCCCCCCACTACAGATGTGGACAAATTGATCAGTGTCCAGCAGCCAGCAACAAAAATGATTAGGGGAGTAGGGCACATGACTTCTGAGGAGAAGCCATGGGAACTGGGCTTATTTAGTCTGCAAAAGAGAAAAGTGAGGGAGGGTTTGATAGCAGCCTTCAACTACCTGAAAGGAGGTTCCAAAGAGGATGGAACTAAGCTGTTCTCAGTGGTGGCAGATGACAGAACAGGGAACAATGGTGTCACATTGCAGTGGGGAGGTCTAGGTTGGATATTAGGAAAAACTATTTCAGTGGGAAATCATGTTTAGATTTTTAAGGCCCAGCTTGACTAAGCTCTGGCTGGGATGATTTAGTTGGGTTGGTCTTGCTTCAAGTAGGGGGCTGGACTAAACCTCCTGAGGTCTCTTTCAAATCTAATCTTCTATGATACAAAGCACTATTAAAAGAGTCTCCAACTTCTTAGCAATGACAAACATCAGGAAATTCATCATTTAAGAATCTGTACTTCACATCATTAACAAAAGGTCATTAGAGATTTTAACACTAATTTTCAAGAGTTAAATTCAAGAAATTCATAGTTGTGCCAAAAGCACTTTATTTGATTGAACAATAGCTTGTAATGGCTCCTAATAAGGCCAAACAGTTCCCATACCTCAATGCATTAAGATACAACAAATACTGCTCATCTGGCTATTCCCTTCTCTCTGCTAACCAGACATGTACAGTACTTGATGCATCAGATACCACACAAGACCACAAATGAAATTAGGCTATGACAAATAAAAATAACACATTTTCAATTAAGTTAAATGGCACCATAGTTTAGTGCATCAGCCTTTTAGTTTTGGAGACTCCCTCAGACAAGTCCCCGACTCATAAATAACACATAGGAGGCCAGGAAAAGTGTTTACAGTGAGATCACCCTTTTTTCAATTTGGCCACGTCACATGCTGTACCAGACAATTTGTTCCTGGTGGCAATCAGAGATTAAGCCACCCTGTTCTGGAACAGATATGCCTGCTGGGAGTCTTGGGCCGGACTGCATAATGGCTCTAGTCAAAGATGGCTCGTGGCTAAGAGTTTGAGACCTCTGATCTAACCAAGGAAAATGACTAATATATGTAGCAGGAGTTAAAACTTACAAGGTTGTTGGATGCATCTCGTATCTTAAGTAAAAGGCTCTTATTTAGCACATATAATTTCTATAAAAGTCTGATTATATTTTACCAGTGAAACACGAGAATATTTATTACAATGTTAACATACCCAGAGTTTGCAGAAATAAGTATTAAGAAGTCAAATGCAAACCCAAATATTTTGAATCTTCAGGGTGAATGAAATGTTTGTATTGTCAAGTGGCCCAGGTATACAAAGTTTGGTTTGAAGCAGGTCAGTGAGGGACAAGAATATTTTAACCATGTGCATTGTTTCCAACACATTTATCAGGTAATCTCTTGTAGCAAAGCTGGTATTCTATTGCCATCTACAGGAAGAGAATGGAACTGTTCCCAATACAAAATACTCTACAAGTCATAAATATAATTACTGACAATTTTTATATTTCCAAGGTAGTATGCAGTGTTTTTGTATCTGTGACGGTCCCATGATATTACACAGACAAGGTTGGTGATTTAATTACATTTAATGGACCAACTTCTATTGGCAAGACACATGCTTTCGAGCTCCTCAGAGCGCTTGTGTTTGCCAGTGAACAAACCATCCTTCTCAAGCAAAATAAATTATACCAGCTAGCGAGCACAGCGCTAAGTCAGCAGTAAAGCTTCTCCCACTGACATATCTTCTGTTGCTCACGTGGATGGTATTTTTATGCCACCAAGAGAGCACTTTCCCATCAGCATAGAGCGTCTTCACCACACTCGCTGCAGCAGCGCAGTGGTACTGGTACAGCTGTACTGCCACACCACTATAAAGCTTTGTCTTACAACACAATTCTGTCGACAAAAGTCAGCTTTCATCAACAAAACAGTTAGGTGTACAAACTATAATGTTCTTCCTGACAGCTGAACTCTCCTGCTACAACAACAAAATGAAACCACCTCGACAAGAAGTATAGAACTTTTTGCAATAAAGTTAAATTGATGCAGTATCTGTGTTAGGGATATAAGCGAGTAGTCGACTCCCCAGTAAACCTAGGCAGATTGGGTACGAGTCGACTACTCACAACTGCCCCCCCACTGCCTCTGGGACCCCCCCACAGACAGGGGCTACTGCCAGAGCAGCCTTTGTTTGCAGCCAGCAAACCACCACAGACAGGGGCTGCATCGTGGTAACAGCCTCTGGGTGTGGAGGGGTCCCAGCTCCCCGCTGGATCACTGGGGTTGAGGGGGCTGGTGCAGCACAATAACAGCAGTTGGGCCCCCACACACTGGCGTGCCAGGTGGAAGCTGGGCCACAGCGGGAGTCTGTATAAAAACTGGCTCCCCTTGCAGACCAGCTGCCTGTCATCCCACGCTGCTGCCTCTGATACTGGGAGTTGAACTCCCAGACCTGGTGTGAGCAGGAACTGAGCTTCTATAGTCCCCAGGGATGGGGCTGGCAGCCAGTGCACTCGGCCCCACTCCCGAGGAGCCCCTTGCCACTCTGTGCTGCTGCCTCTGTACCAGAGGCAACAGCATGCAGTGCCAGGCGGGAGCTGGTTTGTGAGGGGAGCCAGTTTAAAAACTCAGCTCCCCTTGCAGACCAGCCTTGTGCTGCTGCCTCAGATACAGAGGCAGCAGCACAGATTGGCAGCAGTTCTTGTCCGGGAGGAAGGGGTGGAGTCTGAGCTCCCGGACCTGGCGTGAGCTGGAACTGAGTCAGGCTGCCTGCCTATCTGGCTCCTAATACACGTTAAATGCAGAGCTGCAGCGGGGTAGGTCCCAGACCTAGCGCAAGCTGGGACTAAGCCAGGCTGCTGGCCAGTCTGCTAAAAAATTTACTGGTGGGTGGGGAGCGAGAGAGGGGAATGCACATAGTTTATAGCATTAACTGATAAGCTTTTGCTTATCGATTAATCGACTACACTATTACATCCCTAGCTGTTGGACCCAGCACAAGCTACACCCACTGTGGCTCTGCATTTTAAATGTAGTAAGAGCTGGGCTGCCTGCACACTGGCTCCTGCTACATATAAACTGCAGAGCCACAGTGGGGGTAGCGCCTGCACCTGGCACGAGCTAGGACTGAGAGCCGTCCATTACTGACTAATTGTGTAGTCAATACAAATTATATCGACTACACGATTACCCAATTATCTGCCTTTTAACATCCTTGATCTATGTACACACTGTGCTTGCTTATTCACTGTAAATGGCCTTCAGCAGGTGTCCCACAATACCCATCCTGACCGCTTGAGTCAGCAGTTTGAACTCCACTGAACTACATCCTGGAACACAGGCATCCCTCCCTCTCCCTTTAAAGGGATGGGAATTTTTGAAATCACACTTTCTGTTTGCTTGGTGTGGAGAGCTCACATGACACCTTCCCACAAACCATGGTAGCTTCAAACAGCAAATGCTCTCTTGCTTGGAGTATACAGGAGGAGTTAGATCTGCTGGATCTGCTCCAGGCATAGGAACTTTCATACCTAAGGGAAGATTTTTTACAGCATATTAGAGAAAGGCCATGAATGGGACACGCATCACCCTGTGAAGATCAAGGAATTGAAGCAGGCATAAGGAGGAATGTTTAGGGAGGTGCTCCAAGCATCTGATACTGTAGCTCATGATCAGGATGTGGAAAGTGACAATTAACAAAAACTGAAAATAACCTGGTAAGGAAGCAATTCCAGCTGTACTTACAAGATGGTTTAATCTGTTCTTGACTGCACAGAGTGTTCTGAAGGTATAGAATGTCTTAGAGATGTAACCGTGTAATCATTTAAACGGTCTACCAATCAGCATCAGCTTATGGGCTTCCATTACAGTTATATGGGCTCTGCAGTAGAAAACTTATATTGCACAGCTTGAGTGTAGCCAGCTCCCCGGGAGCAGGGATGGCAGCCAGGTGGCTGGCTTATAGTATAAGCTGGCTCCTGGTGCACACTAGCTCCAGCTGCTGGTCCTGCTTCAAGGAAGCCGGCTGTGCTGTGGGCTCTGCAGTATAAGCTCTATACTGTAAAGTCGCAATGTGTGTTACTAGGATTTTTAATAGTTACACGTTACATTTTAAACCAGTTTTTTACATCTCTAGTCTTAAGATTTTTAGGTAACAAAAAGTTCAACAGTGGAAAAGCCAAAAAAATGAAATCTCATGCAGCTACGCAAGAAATTAAGCAAAGCTTTCATGTACATAAGAACATAAGAATGGCCGTACTGGGTCAGACCAAAGGTCCATCTAGCCCAGTAGCCTGTCTGCCGACAGTGGCCAGCACCAGGTGCCCCAGAGGGGGTGGACTGAAGACAATGATCAAGCGATTTGTCTCCTGCCATCCTTCTCCAGCCTCTGACAAACAGAGGCCAGGGACACCATTTCTATCCCCTGGCTAATAGCCTTTTATGGACCTAACCTCCATGAAATTATCTAGCTTCTCTTTAAACTCTGTTATAGTCCTAGCCTTCACAGCCTCCTCTGGCAAGGAGTTCCACAGGTTGACTACGCGCTGTGTGAAGAAGAACTTTCTTTTATTAGTTTTAAACCTGCTACCCATTAACTTCATTTGGTGTCCTCTTGTTCTTCTATTATGGGAACTAATAAATCACTTTTCTTTATTCACCCTCTCCACACCACTCATAATTTTATATACCTCTATCATATCCCCCCGTCTCCTCTTTTCTAAACTGAAAGTCCCAGTCGCTTTAACCTCTCTTCAAATGAGACCCGTTCCAAACCCCTAATCATTTTAGTTGCCCTTTTCTGAACCCTTTCTAAGGCCAAAATATCTTTTTTTGAGGTGAGGAGACCACATCTATACACAGTATTCAAGATGTGGGCGTACCATAGTTTTATACAGGGGCAGTAAGATATTCTGGGTCTTATTTTCTATCCCTTTCTTAATAATTCCTAACATCCTATTTGCCTTTTTGACCGCTGCTGCACACTGTGTGGAAGTTTTCAGAGAACTATCCACGATAACTCCAAGATCTCTTTCCTGATTTGTCGTAGCTAAATTAGCCCCCATCATACTGCAATGTATAGTTGGGGTTATTTTTCCAACATGCATTACTTTACACTTATCCACATTAAATTTCATTTGCCATTTTGTTGCCCAATCACTCAGTTTGGTGAGATCTTTTTGAAGTTCTTCACAGTCTGCTTCTGTCTTGACCATCCTCAACAGTTTAGTATCATCCGCAAACTTTACTACCTCAGTGCTTACCCCTTTCTCCAGATCATTTATGAATAAGTTGAACAGGATTGGTCCTAGGACTGACCCTTGGGGGACACCACTAGTTACACTTCTCCATTCTGAAAATTTACCATTTATTCCTACCCTTTGTTTCCTGTCTTTTAAACAGTTCTCAATCCATGAAAGGACCTTCCCTCTTATCCCATGACAATGTAATTTACACAAGAGCCTTTGGTGAGGGACCTTGTCAAAGGCTTTCTGAAAATCTAAGTAAACTATATCTACTGGATCCCCCTTGTCCGCATGTTTGTTGACCCCTTCAAAGAACTCTAATAGATTAGTAAGACATGACTTCCCTTTACAGAAACCATGTTGACTTTTGTCCAACAAATTATGTTCTTCTACATGTAAAACTTGAATCCTTGATTTAAACACTTCAACTACTTCATGAAGCATACAAGAAATTGGAATCTGACTCTTTAACAGCACATTTTCTAATATAGAGATGTATGACCCTCTGGTTAACAATTATCTCTGCAGAACTTTCTCACAAAGGCTTAATGGGGGAGATCCCAGGGAAAAAAAAAAAAAAAAACACTTTTCACATCTATGTTTCCAGTCCTGGAGCAAGACAACCTTGAAACGCTTTCAAAAGTATTTACAAAGAGCTGGCAAAAAGCAGGCAGCTACTATCACTCACAAAATGGCCCCTGAAGCTTTTCACAGAAAATCATAATTCTGGAAAGTTATTGTGCTGTTTGACCCTCTTTGTAAAAGTGGCCTCGACTGATAAATTTAAAGTGTATGCTCATATAATCTGCCCTTTGTGGCTTTTAACAAAGAAGTACAAAACTGGAAAGTAAATTCTGTGCCTTCATGGCAATGCCTTTCCTAAACAACTGCTCCATCACTCCACTTGAATTTGGGAAAATCCACCACACTGACTTTCCAACTTTGAGCTGTGCTGCCCTTTGCATTCTCAGTGGCTTACCTGGCTCAGCTGATGAAGACAAAAGTATTTTCAAAACTCAGCTATATCCAAGATTGTATGGCTATGTCTACACTGCTGGCTTTTGCCAGCAGAGAGTATGCTAGCTAATGAAGCGCTCATTAGCACTTGTCGTGCTGTCATTAGCATATTCTCTGCCCAAGGCTTTTTGCGCAAAACAGATCCGTCTACACTGCTTGTTTTTGCGCAAAAACCTCTTGTGCAAAAAGCATTGGGCAGAGAATATGCTAATGACAGCACGACAAATGCTAATGAGTGCTTCATTAGCATACTCTCTGCCGGCAAAAGCCAGCAGTGTAGACATAGCCTATGAGAATGAGCCCTGGAAAAGACTCTTTAAACAGTTTGCTGAAAGCCTACGTTATACAGGCTTTTTGGAAATTACATTGAAGGATTTCACATGACACATTGTTATAAATATTTTAAAATATTGTGCCCAATTATTAAATGCAAATATTTATAGGCAAATAGTTCTAAGTCTACTACAGTAAACTGTTTATTCAAATGAATAATAGTATTTGGAGATTAGAGATATAATATTTTCTTAAACTCAGAGGTGCCATTCTGTTTTGAGCTCTGTTTCAGTTCTGCAGCAAAAAAAAAAAAAAACACCCACAAAGAATTCTGTTAAAGGCATTAATCTACTGAATTCTTTCCCCCCCCATCCTTCCATCCACTAAAATAAAAAACCCAATATTAACCCAAAAAAATTAAGTTTTTGCTACTATTTTCAGCTGTTTTCATTGTTGGAAAAATTAAATAAAATGAAACCTGAAAATGAAGAACCCCACCTATACAGAACTGTGTCTCAGGCCCTTTCCAAACTGCGCACACATTCGTTGTGTATTCCCAGATCATTCCAATACCACTTTCACTCCATCTTTTAGGACAGGTTCCCTAATAAAAGCTGGACTTATACACTTATCTGAGAGTCCCCATTAGGCCCCCTTGTGGGGAGCCTCAAGACTTTCTACCCTCCCACCCCCACAGGAAATCAGCGCTGGCACCCACCATACGGGCTCTGCCCTGCATCTTCAGCTCCCCAGCTGCCCCTCACTCCCTGTCCTCACGCCCCAGGCCTGTTCACATGGACTCATGAGGAGGTAGTGTAGCCAAAGGGGCATGACGGTTGGGGACTCCAAGGGGAAATCCACAAAAACCCCATCCCGGGGCCCTGCTGCCCTGACCTTGGCAGCAGGTGGGATCGGCAGGAGCCTGCCTCTCCTCTTCCTCTCTGGGATAGGCTATGTTCCTCCTCTTGGGCTTTTTTTTTCCATTATCATTATTTTTATTTTTCTCTGCACATGTTAAATCCACTGCATCTCGGGGCCCTGCAGGAGCAGCGGCTGCTCTACAATCCTTACTTTCCAGGGCTGTGACTCTGCTCAGTGGCAGCTCCAGCCCCACACTGCACACAGTGGCTCCTGCATGCTCTGGCTCTGCAGCTGCTGCACTCTCTTGGGACAACAATCCCCTTCCTCACTCCTTTCCCCACCCCCTGACTGCAGCGGGAGCCCCTTCCCCATTTGGGAGTTCCCCTCCCAGCCGAAGCTTCCTGCCTCTGCCTCTCCAAACTCCTTCAAACTTTCCCTGCCACAGCAGGGACAAGATTAGTTGGTGGGGGTGGTTTGTGCCTGTGGATGCGGAATGATGTGATGACATCTCTCTGTCATCCCACTGGAATTTTATATTGAGAGAGAGAGACAGACAGACAGAGAGAGAGAGAGAGATTTCTGTGATGCTAAGGGGCAGAAGTGGAACATTGAGGAGGATCACCTGGCGCCTGATTTTGAGTAGACAGATGTCAGGGCCGTTAGAAGGGATCAAAAGGGGGGTATTTGTATCAGGAAGTCTTTGAAGCAGCATTTTGAGCCCCAGTTCGGTGTCTTTATGTAATACATTCAAACAAGCTGTGTGTACATGGCACCTTGTCTCTTGTGGTGATTGTTTCCTGAGTGTGATTTGTACTCTGCAAATGTGCAGTTGCCATTGTATTCCAGCAACCATCATTTATAGAAAGAAAATGAATCCTTTTCTTCTATAAATATATTTGTATTAAACATCAATAACTGATATACAGAATTTGATTTCTTGCAAGGGACATGACCCAGGGATGAGTGAAGGGGTGGGGATATGGGGGGGCCGGGGGCAGGCTGAAGCGCCAGTGTGGCTGCAGCCCCCTCACTCACCACCCTGAGGAGACCCCACACCCCCAACTCCCTCATTCACCACCCTGCCATGACCCCCCACTCCCAGCTCCCCACTCACCATCCTGCCGAGACCTCGCACCCTCTCACACACACCCTCCACCAAGACCCTGCACCACCAGCACCTTCACTCATCCCTTCCACCAAGACTCCACACCCCCAGCCCACTCCAGCACCCGCCCGCTCCCCGGCCCGACAACTACCCCCAGAGAGAGGGGGTTTGGCGAGGGTAGCTCTCTCACTCTCCGGCTACGAAAGCTGCCAGAGAGAGGGAAGCTGGCAAGCGTAGCAAGTAGGGGGCACAGCCCCCTAGCTTTCTTCACTGAAATCTAACCTGACATAAAGACAGCACCAGTAAGCCTCTAATCTTCCAAACTTATATTCAATCGTGACTCCCCATCTGCTCAGCCTATTGTTGAAATGCTCCTTATTGCTCTCAAGGTTTCTGGCATAAGGCTTGATGAGCCACAGAAGTAAAGGGTAAGAAAGAAGTAAGCATCTCCCAGGAGCACTATGGGTATTTCAAAACCCCTCATTGGCATCTTCTGGTTGGAAAGTAAGTGTCTGCTTGCAACTTCCTAAACAAGTCAGTGTTCCTGAAGATACTCCTTCCCTGACCACCCAGCACTGATATCAGTGAAATGAAAGGATCCTCAAATGCCTGCAACACCACAAAGTAGCACTTTCTATAGATGTACTCCAGTGCAAGACAGTCCAGGGCCAAAATTGGGATGTGTGTGCTATCTATTGTCCCACCACAGTTGGGAATCCCATTGCTGCAAAACAATCCACTATTTCATACACATTTCCCAGACTCAAGTCCTTTTTAGCAGGCTGCAATTAACGGCCCAGTACACTTGTGTGAACTCAACCTCCACAGTGAACTTCCCAACCCCAACAGATTCACAATTGACCAGTAGAGTCTGGAGTTGCCAGCTTTCACACAGCAATCACCAGGTGTTTCTCCACAAAGAACAGCTCTCATTGTGGAGCTCTTGCACTGCAAGGCAGGGATGAGCCCAACATACAATTCCCGAAGGTAGCTTTGCACATCCAGAAGTTTTTGCAGCCACTGCTCATCATCCCATACCTCCATAATGATCACTCAGTGCTTGTTTCCCAAGCCCATTAGCAATGGTTCAATGTGTGAAGCTGCTCCCTGAATGCCAAAAGTAATCTGAAATTATTTCTTTCTATGGCACACAGAAAGGGAGGCATTGCAGGTTCTTGTTCATGTTCACAGCTTATGAAACACTACATGATAAGCAGCATCACGTTCATAACATTTATCAGAAGACAGGTGAGCAGTGCGGGATCCAAACTCAGGCAGAGAAGGAAGGCACACAGCTAAAAGTAGCCTGGATCCCATGGAATAATGGAGACAGAAATAACTGCATCATGGGATGGATGCACCCATGATGCACTGTGATCTATTCCCTGTTCCCACAACCCCTGGCAGCAGAAGATGGAGAACTGCACAGGGGGATACCTGTCTACCATGCACTGCTTTCTCTATATGGTAGAGCACCAATTGTGGATGCACTCAGGTACCACAAGGAGCACAGTGTGAACACGCACAATCAATGTAATTATAGAGACTGATGAATTGGCATAACTTTCATTAGGCAAGTAAACAGGTAACCAGTTACTTGGTAAGCATCCCTAATCACCTTACCAGGTGAGGCTTACTGGTAATTGATTAACCAGTGCCTGGCCTGGCCACTGGGCAGGGAGCTGCTCCAAAACCAGTTCAACATATGGTTTAACCGGTTAACATTTTAAACGGTATTTTACATCCCTAACTTGCACTGACTTAACTCTGTGGTGTACAGATAGCCTAAGTGTGAACATGCCCTGAGGACTTACTTTTGCGTAGTTCTACAGAGACACAGTTAATCCGCCTTCCTGAGAGGCAGTAGCTATGTCAACAAGGTAGCACTATCTGTGCAGAGGATAAGGTATAATTACATCACTCAGAGGTGTGGACTTTTCCTGAGCAACATAGTTATACTGACAAAAGCCTGTAATGTAGACGTGATCTGAGTACTAGGGATGTAATAGTGTAGCTGGTTAAATAATTAACCAATAAGCATCCACTACCAGCTACACGCAGCATTCTCTCCTGCCTGTGGCTCTGCATTTAAAGTATTTTCGGAGCTGGCTCAGAGGCATGCTGGCTCAGTCCCGACTCACGCCAGGTCCCAGCAGGTATCCCCGCTGCAGCTCCACATTTAAAAGGAGCTTGAGAGCCAATGGGCAGGCACACTACTCAATCTGAACTCACCCCAGGTTCAACAGCCTATCCCCACTGCGACTCTGCATTTTAAAGGAGCTTGAGAGCTGTCAGAATCCAGCAGCGCTGGGTCTGGCAGCAGGTGTAGCTCCCCAGCCCAGTTCACAGCTGCAATGCAGCCCCAGTTCTCGGTGGCACCAACTGTCCAAGCTCCCAGCCATGCCATGGCCCTGGTTCTTGGTGGCCCCAGCCACTCAGGCTCCTGGCTGCGCTGCAGTGGCACCAATCCCAGGAGATCCAGACCAAAATGTCTGCCATAGCAACAGTAAGAATCCTCCCCCCTACCTGGCTGCCCTGCCCACACCAATGATTAACTGGTTAAACGATATAATTTTAATCATATAACCGGTTAAAAGTTTTGATTAATATTTATATCCCTACAATGTGTTCATTTTGTATTTACACAAAAATAAAAGTTAAAAAATATGCTTGGGGGGGGGACTACAATAGAAACATTTATTGCACAACACTGTTTATAGCATGCAAGCCAAGTAATGTTTTAAAGTACATTTGGATACGAATATCCCCAAAAGCCACTAGTAATAATAAATATCCCCAAAAATATAATTTGAGAAATCTAACGCTCTCCCCACCAGGTGGCAGCAATGATTTAGCCACCTGTAGCAAGTGGAAATTGAACCAATGGGCTGACTATTGCTGACCTCTTAATTAGTCTTAACAAAAGCATCACTATTTGCTGCAATCTGGTAACTACAACCTTCTAGCAGGATTGAGACCCAGTAGGATCTAGAGATCCTACCCAAATATGCATTCTTGAGAAACTTTTCTACTTCCAACATCAGATGATGGCTTTCCTCCTTTACTAGGAATCCCAGATGAATTACACTGACAGATGTAACTTATTTTGTATAATGAGATGTACAGTGACTTCATGTAGTAATTTGACATTTTTATATAAGTTGGTCATTTCCATTTCCCTACCTGCAGCACAGAGAGATACTATGTCAATAGCATACCTGGGTACAAATAGCATATCTAAGTACAACTTTTCCTGTTCCTTTGATGTGCCACAGTGTAAAAATTCAGCACCAGCCCACTCCGATCTGCTGCAGTAATACCACAGAGCAGAGAGCATTCTGACAACTCCTTCATTGCACTGTATGTTGTTCACCATTATTTGTTTCACTGAGTGCCTGGCTAGACACAATGATTTAGGCAATATGGTCACTGATATGCTGGATAGTAAAATTCTGTTCAAGAAATATTGTCCTGGAGAGATCAAGACTGCTCAGAAACTGGAAATACAATAGAGTCTTGATTTCTAAATCACTGGTTCACATCCAAGTGAAACATCTAACCCTACAATTGCATCTGTGCTGATAGACCTTTGTTCCAAAAGTAGATGATTGCAGGCACAAGGCCTGAGACTGGTAACACCTAATGTTCACTCCATCTGATTCCAGTTTCAATGTCTATGTAAACTGGTTTGGTGGCCTCAATGGACAGCAGCTGATATTATAAACCCACCACAGCTGGCACTCCCATATGAGATATCAAGGAACAAATCAGTGTCATGCCTGCTAAATGGTGACACCAACTGTCTGTCCCAACACTCCCCCACACCAGTCCTCAGCCCAGCTTGTCCATGTGTCCACCCTAACACTCCCTCTTCTCCAGCCCAGCTTGTCTGTCCAGACACCCTTCTTTCCCTCCAGTCCAGCATCTTCACGTGTCCGACCCGACACCCCCCCCCACTGGCCCTCCAGCCAGCTTCTCCGCCCGTCCGTCTTCCCCACACACCCCTGCCCCTCCAGCCCAGCCCGTCCGTCTGTCCGTCCTCCCCACACACCCCCACCTCTCCAGCCCAGCCCGTCCGTCTGTCCATCCTCCCCACACAGCCCGCCCCTCCAGCCCAGCCCATCCATCCTCCCCACACAGCCCCGCCCAGCTCCAGCCCATCCTCCCCTCCACACAGCCCCGACCCTCCAGCCCAGCCCGTCCGTCCGTCCCCACACACCCCGACCCTCCAGCCCAGCCCGTCCGTCCGTCCATCCTCCCCACACAGCCCCGCCCCTCTAGCCCAGCCCGTCCGTCCGTCCATCTTCCCCACACCCCCGACCCTCCAGCCCAGCCCGTCCGTCCGTCCATCCTCCCCACACAGCCCCGCCCCTCCAGCCCAGCCCGTCCATCTGTCCATCCTCCCACACAGCCCCGCCTCTCCAGCCCAGCCCGTCCCTCTGTCCATCCTCCCCACACAGCCCCGCCTCCAGCCCAGCCGTCCATCTGTCCATCCTCCCACACAGCCCCGCCTCCAGCCCAGCCCGTCCATCTGTCCATCCTCCCCACACAGCCCCGCCTCTAGCCCAGCCTGTCCATCTGTCCATCCTCCCACACAGCCCCGCCCTCTAGCCCAGCCCGTCCGTCCGTCCATCCTCCCACACAGCCCCGCCCCTCCAGCCCAGCCCGTCCCTCTGTCCATCCTCCCCACACAGCCCCGCCTCTCCAGCCCAGCCCGTCCATCTGTCCATCCTCCCCACACAGCCCCGCCTCTCCAGCCCAGCCCGTCCATCTGTCCATCCTCCCCACACAGCCCCGCCCCTCTAGCCCAGCCCGTCCCTCTGTCCATCCTCCCCACACAGCCCCGCCCCTCTAGCCCAGCCCGTCCATCTGTCCATCCTCCCCACACAGCCCCGCCCCTCTAGCCCAGCCCGTCCCTCTGTCCATCCTCCCCACACACCCCCGACCCTCCAGCCCAGCCCGTCCGTCCGTCCATCCTCCCCACAGCCCCGCCCCTCCAGCCCAGCCCGTCCGTCTGTCCGTCCTCCCCACAGCCCCGCCCCTCCAGCCCAGCCCGTCCGTCTGTCCGGCCGGGGCGCTGCTACCTTGAGGACGCCGGTCATCTTGGCGAGCAGGGCCCGGAACTCGTGCGGCGGCGCCTCGGGGTAGAGCTGGCCCCGCAGCAGCTCCTCGGTGATGCCCGCCTGGCCGTAGTAGGCGGCCTGCGCGATGCCGTTCAGCAGCGCGCTCAGCGGCTTGGCGCCCTCGGGCGGGGGCTGCTCCGCCGCCATGCCAGCGGGGGGAGAGCGCGCGCGCCGGCACTACACGGTACGGGGGCCGTGCGGGGACAAACCCCGCCGAGGAACGGCACCCGCGCGCTGCACAGCGACCCCTTCCGGCGCCTCCGCGCGCGGCTCGGGCCCCAGCGAGTCCTTCCCTCCTCCAAGCCCCGCCCCCCGGCGGCTCCTCCCCCTTCTCCCCTGCAGCGCGGCGCAAGGAGCCAGACCCCGCCCCCCGCAGCAGACCCGGACTTCTCCCAGCCCCAGCCTCTCCCAAGGGGGGTGTCAGCCTGCATGTCCCCGCTGGCGTCCCTTCTCCCTGCAGTGCTTTCCTTGCTGTGCCAGTTCATTTCAGGGCTGAGCCTTTCCGGCAGGCGACAATTCCCAGGGGCCAACTGATGCAAAAGATGCATTTATAGACAGAGTCCTGGATAGATGCAAAATTTGTATCCACATCTGTGTCCACAAAAATTAGTCACAGCTATCAGTAGCCACATCTGCGGATATGGATACCCACAGATATAAAGCAGAAGCTTCAGGGGGTAGCCAAGTTAGTCTGTAGAGGATAAATTTAAAAAACAACAAATGGTCTGGTAGCACAGCGTTTCCCAAACTATGGGCCGCGGCCCGGTACCGGGCTGCGGGGAAAAAAATACCGGGCCTCAGCGTGGCTGCCAGGGTGTTCCAGGCTCCTGGACTGCCTGTGCAGCGCCGGGTTCCCCAAGCCCTCAGCTGGGCTGGGCGGATGCAGCCGTATGTTTCAGGCTCCCGGCAGAGGCGTAGTGAGGGTTACCAGGTGAGCTCTTATTGCTGGCTGTGGAGGGGGGAGGAGGGGTTGGATATGGGCTGCAGGGAAGCAGGGTTGGGGCAGGGGAGCTGCCCGGGGGAGATAGGGAGGGGAACCAGCCGGCGGAAGCAGGGCTGGCCGGGGGGGCGGGAGCAGTGGGGCTGGCCAGGGGAGATCGCGGGGTGGGGAGGAACCAGCAGGCAGAAGCAGGGCTGGCCAGGAGCGCGGGAGCAGTGGGGCTGGCCAGGGGAGATCCGGGGGGGGGGACCGGCTGGCAGGGGCAGTGAGGCTGGCTGGGGGAGATCGCGGGGCTGGCTGAGGAACCGGCCGGCGGAAGCAGGGCTGGCGGGGGCAGCAGGGCTTGCCAGGAGAGATCGGGAAAGAATCGGCTGGCGGGGACAGCGGGGCTGGCCCAGGGCGGGAGGGGAAGGGGGAAGGGGGAGAGAATCGGCCAGTGGGGAGCGGACAGTTCAGGGCGCACGCAGATCCTGAATAAAAATTTAAAAGCAGTGCCTTTTAAATATCCCCACTGCTGACAATGAGGTTTAAAGGCACTACAATGTGTCAGAATGGAGAGAACGTGGTGCAGTCACCATCCGGAATGAGAATATGGATAAAAAATTCCAAAGATGGTGTCAGCTTTCTGAAAATAAATGAGCCCCTTTTCAATACACGATGTGGTGGTGCAGGGTTTTATTGGATTATAGTACATTTTTCCAATCCATATTCCCTTAACTTGCTGGTAAGAATGTTGTGGGTGGCCGTATCAAAAGCTTTGCTAGAGCTGGCCCTGGGGGCTTTGGGAGGACCAAAAACAACGTATTTGCATATTCGTCATTTGCTTAATGAATATGCAAATATGCAAATGAATGTTACCAGTCCTCCGAAAGCTCATGAATGGATTTACTGGTCCCCGTGTCAAAAAGTTTGGGAACCCCCGTGGTAGCACTTTATAGACTAACAAAACATGTCGATGGTATCATGAGTTTTCGTGAGCACAGACCACTTCTTCTGATGACCAGAGTTTTTTGCAGGGCTCTAGTTACAGATATTATCAATACTTAGAGTCCTTCAAATCTGTGACTATCCACTTTATATCCACGGTATCCACATGGGTGGGTGTGGGTCCAGATCGCCATGGCTAATTTTGCAGATACGGCTGTAGATGCAAATTTTGTATCTAGAACCCTGTAGGTTTGCAGCTGTGCGTGGATCTTTTGTGCAGGGCTCTGCATATCTGCGTAGGGCTCTATCAATTCATTTAAATGGAGCAGGAGTTAAAACCCAAGGAATGGCACAGATGCAAGAGTCTGTATACTAATATTAAATGTTGACAATTTGCACACTTAATTCTCTCTCTAAATATCTCAGGAAACAATAATTTTCAGCTGCAAACAAACCACTTCAGGATGACTTAGGTTTACTGTTCTTGACAGCTGTTATCTCTTTTCCCCAAACTGAATGTCAACAGTCTCACATGCGGTAAAATGTCCCTTTCCATGGATCCCTTGGATTCCTTAGTGATACTACTGTCCCCATTTCTGTTGTCCACTAGCTCTTAACAAGTCCTAGTGTTTTATATCTGAGCCAAAGGCAAAACACAACTTCTGTTGCTTGGCTCTTAATTTTACATGCCCGAACCTGACCATTTCTACTCAATGACCTTTCTAGAACCAGCACCTTCATTTTCGTCCTAGTTTGGAAGACACTAAAAACTGCATCCTGCTGTTACTTCATCAATGCCTTGATACCATTAGTTAGAAGATTCCAAAGACACAAGTCTTTAATTGTATCCCAGACATCATCAAGGACTTCTTCTTCTTTATCCTTCCAGTATTTTATTCACTAGAATATTTACAGAAAGGCCCTGATCCATCCAAGTACTAAGCATGTGCTTAACTTGAAGCACAAGGAGCCCCAGAAGGGTTGAGAACACAAGAAAAGCAAGTTCAATTTTTTTTCCAAAATAGTATTTCGGGACTTTTATTTTTGTATTTTATTTTATTCTGGTGTTTGTGTAGGGCTGAAGAATGCAATTGCCCTTTCAATGAATTATATCTATGTAACTTCATGAGTTGTGGACCAATTTTTATTAATTGTTTTTTATAAATGAAACAATGTTAACCACTTTTGGATGAATTTGTCAGTAGCCTGTTAATAATTGCTTTGAAGAATATGTTATTGTAACTTTTTTTACATTGTAACTAAATGTGACCCCATATTTTTACTGAAACCCCATTTTAAACTTTATATTGCCTTAACTCTGTTTAAAGTTTGGTGTGTGAGTGTAATCTTATTTAAAAGTGTCAATGTGGGTGGGTGTGTAATGGGATCAGTTCCTCTCCCCCACACCCTCCAATTTCCATGCCAGCCCATCTCAGTGACCAGCTGCCTGCATACCTTGATGGCAGAAGAACAATGCAGGCCCTTCAAAAGAACCCATCTAAGGAAGAGAGAGACAAATGCCTCATCAAGAAAAAGATCAAGAAAGTCACCTCTGCTGTTAACTGATGGCTCATGGTCATACAGTGCCCTAGGGCAATGGGACAGGACAGGCCCTATGAGTCAGGTCTTTTGGGACTATGATCATCCAGGAGCATCGCTGTACACTGACATGACCCAGCTCCCCTTCTTGTTTCTAGACCACCTGGCCAGTGGACTAGCATGAGCAACTGAGGCTGGTAATTATATCTCATCCAGAGAACTGTGTGTATGTGGTGGATAACTTTAGTAAGTAGGGACAGCAAATGAATTCTGTATTCACAGTCAATGTGGCATATTACCTTAGCCCCCAAACAAGATTTTCTTAGTTCTATTTCTCTAAGTGCAACATTTGCTCAACCTGTACTGCTCAATTTATTACTCTGCATATTGCATTGACATTTCCTGATGAAGACTGGAGAGTGACTTTGGAACTTCATTGGGGGAAGGTGATTTCCATTCCTTTGAGCCATTCTAGGAGACCTGAAACTCCACTGTTCCCCATGTCAACACCAAAGCCAAATTTACACAATCAAAGAATTAACATGTCAGTTTCCTACTGCATGGGTCTGGGATAACAATCCCATGAATCAGTCTGGTTGGAGCAACTTTTTGGTGTTGTCCAGATCTGAGTATTAAAAGGTGCCAAGTTAGAAAGAGAGCTATATGCTGATATTCAGCAGCAGGTGGTGGTATTGTGGTCTAAATATCAAGCTTAAAATACATTCATTTCCCAGAATTACAGATGTGAAACTTGGCAGGAATACTGCAGTTCATCATCCTCTGATGGAGAAAAATTGAATTCCAGAAAGTAATAGATCTTAGCAAAATCTTGTCTTCTCTACATGCTCATTAAAGATCTCATGGCACCCTTAGTAAACATAGGGAATTGTTCCAGTGTCTTTGAGACTTCTTCATGCCTTCTTTCGCTCAGAATGCATGTATGCTGTTACATGTATGCTGCATGGTTAAGGACAAAAATTAAGGTCATTTCCCCAGTGCCATAAAATCTTTCAGCAAAACACTATAATCCTTTCCAATTAATCTCTCCTGACCTTATATGTGCCCTGTGAAATCTGTAAAAATAAGAGCAAAGTTCAAAAGAACATGGTTAAATTATAAAGTACCCTTTCTTAGTCAAGAGATCCAAATCTGATGTAACTGCAACATTACTGCACCCAAAAAAGATAACTACCTCCTGTGGAAAATCTCATAGAGGAAGCTCTGGGGGGAAAAAATCAGAGTTCTTCTTCAGTTGTTCACTCAGGAGCTTGGGGTTTACCTGCAGCTCTTACTACGTTTAAAAGGCAGAGGCACAGCAGGGAACTGCAGTGCTTCTGCCTTTGCCGCAGGGCTCCTGTTACATTTCAAAGGCAGAGGCTTAGCAGTCAGGATCCAGCACAAGTGGGGACTGCTTGAGTTCCTGTTCAAGCCATTTTCCCGCTGCGCCTCTGCCTCCCCTGTTCCCCTCAACCCTCCGACGGTACTGGAAGGAACCGGCTTTTAAGCCAGCTCACCCCGGCACCGGCTCCTGCTCTCCCCCCTTGCTGCCTCTGATAGGGTATGTCTACACTAGCTCGTTAATTCGAGCTAGGTAGGCAAATCAGGCAACCGGGGTTGCAAATGAAGCCCAGGATTTAAATATCCCGGGCTTTATTTGCACGTTCCCATCCGGTCGCCATTTTTAAATCCCCCTTAGTTCGAACAAACTGCCCACAGCTACACGCGGCAGTTTAAAGTTAATCCGAACTAAATCCTTAGTTCGGATTAATTTACTCCTCGTGGAATGAGGTGTAACAGTTAATCCGAACTAAGGACTTAGTGTAGCGGCGGGCAGTTCGTTCGAACTAAGGGGGATTTAAAAATGGCGGCCGACGGGAACATGCAAATAAAGCCCGGGATATTTAAATCCCGGGCTTCATTTGCAACTCCGGTTGTCTGATTTGCCTACCTAGCTCGAATTAACGAGCTAGTGTAGACATACCCATACAGAGGCAGCGGGGAGTGGGGTGGGGGGAGCAACTAGTTGAGTAGTGACTTGACTACCGGATAAGCCTATGTTTATTGGGTAGTCGACTAGTCGCTTACATCCCTATCCTTTACTCAAATAATGTTTGTTTTTCTTCATTTAAATTATTGCTCTGGGGTGGGGCTGGGGAAGAGGAGTTCAGTCTGCAGGCTGCCTCAGGGTGAGAGGACAACTCCAGGCCTTTCTCACTTCAGCAGCTTGGGGCCAAGTGAGTAGCGCTTGTCCCTGGCTGGTGGAGTTGTAGTGGGCACAGCCGGGGGAGGGGTGCAGTAGACAGACAGGCACACAGAGTACATCTAGATGGATGAACAGTCAGACACACAAACTCTCTCAAATATATTACAGATATTGTTGTGGCCTTATTGACCACAGTCAGTGGGCACCAATTATTCTAGACACTTAACTAACATGGCAGTCCCTGCCTCAAAGAGCTAATTATCTCATTAAGCGGGAGAGATACACATGAATGAGACACACAAAGGATTAGGGGAAGGGAGGGTGCTGGACAGGGCTTTAGATGTAGAGGGAAGTTTTAGACCACATTAACCATGTGCCCACTTTTTGGCCAATCAGTAGTACTCCCACCTAGACATCATCAGATGGCAGTTCTCTGTAGGCAGTTCCATCCATCTCATAAAACTTGCCTATATGAGGCACTGTAAACACCCCTTCTCTGAACGGGTGTCATATTTAATGACTGGCAGATTGTCTCAATTTCAGTCCAGAGGAGAAGGCTGACAGCTTGGAGCTGGCCAGCCAAGCTAATATTACTGCTGCCCTAAAGGCTGGGAGGGAGCGGTCTTGACTCTGTACATTTAGGGCACCAGTGACCTCTGTGGAAATGTGCAAGGCGCAGATGTAACAAGGTACCACCTCCTGAGCCTGCAGAAAAGCTAGTCACAGTGGCAGTGTTTGGGCTCCTCTGAGTGACAAGATGCTCCACTCCAGCAACACTATTGGCACTAAACTCCTCAACTGAGCAGGCAGGGAGAAGACCATGCATACTGCACCCAGCCTCTGGATGGCACAAATCTTCCCTTTGCTGCTGCAGGCATTGTGCTCAGAGCACAAGCCACCACTTAAAATGGAAGTTCTACCACTAGTAACAACAGTCAATCTGCATTGGGGTGCAGCAAACACTTAGGCTATGTCTATACTACGGGGTTTTTGTGCAAAAACCCGCGGAGTGTCCACAATTCAAGTGTGTTTTTGTGCAAGAAAATCTACAGTCGACAGAACAGAGGGCTTTTTGCGGTGTAGGTATACCTCCTTCTACAAGGCATAAATCCTTTTTGCGCAAGAGTTCTTGCGCAAAAAGGTGCGTGTATATGCTCCACAGGGGTTTCTTGCGCAAAAAGAGCCTATCACAATAAGCACAGGTGCTCTGATGGCCATTCTGTGAATGGCAATTAGAACTTTCTTGCGCAAGAGCATCCATGCAGTGTGGACGCTCTCTTGCGCAAAAGCACATCGCTTTTGCGATGTGCTTTTGAGGTGTGGATGCACTTTTGCACAAGACGTTTTTGCGGAAGATCTCTTCCACAAAAAACTTCTTGCACAAAAACCCTGCAGTGTAGATCCTTTACAGATTTTCCTGTCTTCACACAAAGCTTCACATGACCAAACCCTGCAATCTCTCCCAAGGTTGGTGGAAATCTCTATGCAATCCCTAATGTGATGAAACTATGTTGACCATTGAAGATGCAATAAAATTCTTTTTCAAAAACAAATCACTTGCAGTTAGTTCTTTATTTTGCTGCAGCCCATCTATTTTTCTCGTGGTATTGTAGTTAAAAACTTAAGATATCTATCCCACCTTTGATGTGGACAGTGTACAAAATCACATGCAAAAATTAACTTTAATAGGGTGAGTAGCATATATTGAAAATGTAACCCACACCCCAGCTGGGTGTGATGTTCTGTCCCATCTAGTGGCATCAAGACCACTTAAAGAACAAGTGGGGAACCTTTTGGGGTCAGGGGCCACATGCAAATAAGAAGCAGCCAAAAGGAAACCCTCCCTGGTCTGCCCCACAAGTGAGAAGGAGAGGGAAAAAAATCCCTCATTGACAAAGACCCCCAAATAAGAAGCAGAAAAACCCTTACCTCACTCATACAACTCGGGGCACCAGGTTTCCCCTTGCACTCCAGCCCCACGGGGGTGGGGAAGGGTGCCAAGGCTTTTTTCAGGGCCAGATTAACTCTTCTGGGGGCCTAGGTCTAGTAGATTTGGTAAGTTCAGGAGTGGGCTGAGGGGTGCAGGAGCAGGGTCTGGGGTCTGGGAAGGAGGTTAATCTGTGGAACTCCTTGCCAGAGGATGTTGTGAAGGCCAGGACTTTAACAGGGCTCAAAAAAGAACTAGATAAATTCATGGAGGGGAGAGGTCCATCAATACTTATTACAGGATAGGTAGGAATGCTAGCCTTTGTTTGTCAGAGACTGGAAATGGATGACAGGAGAGGAATCACTTAATGATTCCCTGTTTTGTTCACTCCCTCTGGGGCATCTGCCATTAACCACTGTCAGAAGACAGGATACTGGGCTAGATGGACCATTGGTCTGATCCAGTATGGCCGTCTTATGAGGTAGGGTGCAGGAGTGGGCTGGGTAGGAGACAGAGAGGATGTAGGAATGGGCTCGAGCGTTTGGGACAAGTAGTGTGCAGGAGTGGGCTGGAGGCTGGGGGTCTGGATAGACGGGAGGGTGCGGGAGTGGGGACCAAACACTGTCTAGATCAGTGTTTCTTAAACTTTTTAAGACCGAGGAACACCAAACAAAAGGTCAGGGAAAGTTGGGCAAAAAAAAAAGAGGTCGCCTCCCCCTTTAAGGACAGCCATTTTGAACTCTGTTGTTCTCCGCAGCACACCTCCGACTGCCTCGCGGCACACCGGTGTACCTCGGAACACAGTTTAAGAAACACTGGTCTAGATCAAGGGTCGGCAACCTTTCAGAAACAGCGTTTCGAGATTTAACTTACTCACTTCTATTGACAGGTCTGTGAGCCATTGATACTTTTAAAAGTCAATAGTAGTCCTACTTAGATTTTAGCAGCTTCATTAATGAATTAAGATGAAAATCTTACTGTTTAGTGTGATCCTTGGCCTGGCTTTCCCTTGCTGAGTTCTCTGATCTCAGGTTCGTCGTTTGATACTTTAAGCAGCACACAAGCCTCTGTCTCCAGCACTGCTCCACCAGTGATGATGGCAGTAAGAACGGCAGCCTGATCCCCCACCGCAGCAGCAGCCATTGCCATAGCCACAGCAGCTCCCCAGTGCTCCCATGCCCTAGGGCTGAAGCTGGGGCCAGAGCCATGTGGTGACTTCCCAGCTGTCCTGGGTGGTGGCCCCGGGGACGCCACTGCTGTGGCCACATGGTTCCTGGGCTGGCCCTAGAGGCGCCATGGCCATGCAGTCCCCGGGGCTGGCCCCAGACACGGGGAAAGAGGGAGGGCTCCAGTGGCAGCATGGGCTCCCCACTGCACGAGGGATGGGGGGGGGGGGGGAGGGGAGAGCTGAGCTCCTGCTGCATGCCACTCAAAAGCATCTCTAGATCTTCCCTGATGGATGTCTACCCAACCTGCTCCTAAATATCTCCGGTGATGGATTCCACAACCACAACCTCCCTAGAAATGAATTGTTGGTAGTAATTTGAAAAAGCAAATAGACAACATTTAACAGACAACCTCTGTTTGTTTACTTGAAAAGACTGAAAATACAGTTTATCTGATCATTGAAAAAAATCTTAGATTGTTTTGACTGTGGTAATGTTAGGTCAGGAATAAAAACAGAGAAGAGATTCTCAGATGCATCCTTTGTAAATTTGGGGTGCATTCTGCACGCAAACGTATCAGTTTGTATGAATGAGCTATTTTTCAGAAGAGATTTAATGTTGCAAGGGTTTAGCCTGGTTACATATCAAGAGGCTGTCCATGGGGAAAAATTCATTCATAAGGAGTTTGTTGTTAAAAATGAGGGCAACGTTTTGATACAAACACTGTGAAATTCTTCTCTGTTCACCAATATGGGAGCATTAGGCAAGCAAAGTTGCTGCTTCCTGTTATAGTCTGGAAAAGTAGCATTTACTTCAAATTCAGAACCTATCTTGAGTTTTCCTGGAAATCAAACAACCAATGTATTGATTTTAATAAACTCACTATACAAAGGATAAGGAATGAGTTGAATACAAAAACAAAAAGCCCAAACCCTTAATCCTATTTACTGTTGGATTGGAACAGCCTGATCTTCTATTTGTTTATAGCTGTGTGTCATATATGAGACAGTGTACAAATATAATCCTATATTCAAGACAGGCAAAGAACAAATTCAAATCATGCCAGACAGATGCTCCACACAAATTTCAATATATAGTTTTGATTTTTTAAAGAATCTTTGTTTTTTTCCTTGTTGACGGCACTAGAAGTAGTTTTTGGAGCTGAAATATTCTTTGAAATCCAAGAATGAACAACCCACTAAAACAGTTTTTCCATCCGTGCTATACATGTACTGTTCTTTGTGCTGATTAATACCATAGTTCACATAACTACGAGTTATGTAACACAGTTGACAATACCTTATTTCTAATTTAATCATCAGAGCTAAAGTAATTTGATAGTTACTCTAACAAAACATCTTTCTATCGGCTCATTATAAACGACCTATAAAGGAACCTTTTATTTCTCTCTGGACAGTTTAAATTAAGCAAACGCAAACACAAAGTAAAGAAAAATTCATAGCTTTCATAATTCCTGTGGTGCAGCATGTCACACTCAGGCTTGCTCAGAGGCTTTTTACCCACTGTTGATTTATTCTTCCATGAATTTGAATGAAGATAAAGCAGCAAAGCTCTGGCTTTCCTTCTTTAGGTGGGATTTCACATTGTGCTTGCCAGCTCATTAAGAGTGATATTCATTCCTCAAGTTTTTCCAGATTTATTTTTTATTATGTTTAGTTTCCTTAATCCTGAAACAAAGAGCATTACAGTGCTTCAGTGCTCTTATATTCAGCCAGAACATTCTTTTTTGGTAAAGTCTCTTAAAGCTTTAACTGTTGTAAGGATTTTAAACTCTTTAACTAGATGACTGTAGAAACTTACTAAACAATACCAATGCATCACTCGTAAAATGAGCTGAAAATGTACTTCTTGCTTTTAATGGACACATATCTTTGTAAGAGAGTCAGATAGATAGGCTGGGAGAAGCAAAACTGAAGAGGATACGATTCTTACACTTCTATATTTAGTCACTATTCTGTGCCTTATTCAACCTCTTCATAAATATTCAGGACTATGAAAACCAGGTATTTTATTTGTTATGAAACCTGCAATAAAGTTGGCCTTGGATTTTTTAACTTCTGTCTTAAAATTAAATGTATTTCTCTGAAAGAAATAAAACAGTAATCATAGGATGTATTTAATGAAGTTTTCAATGGTGAGTGTTTCATAGCATCCTCAATCTTTGCAACTGTTCTTTTTTTCCACATACATGCAGTGGGATATCCTGCTTTTCATTACTGCAGTGCAGCGACTTAAAAAGTATAGAATTATTAATACTTCACCTATGGGACTATTCACATGTTGAAAGGAAGCATGCGTTTGAGTGCATTGATGGACTGCTGTTTCCTGTTGCCGTCATCTTTAGGATGCTCCTTATTTTTGGTCCCATATTTGGCCTGCTCTGCTCTGAGGTATGAAGAGGTAAGATAACATGACAAATTTTCCCCATCCGTCCTCAGTTGTTTAGTAGTGAGCATTTCAAGTTAAAATAAAATGAAGCCTATAAAAATACCACAGCAGAAATTATATTAAATCATTTTGTGCAGGCACTTTACTTTTATACCTAGAAAGATTTAATATGCATGAATCCTAGAATTTAAGACAGAAAAGGTCCCTTGAAAGTCGCACACCTTAATGATCTATATTCAACCTGTTGATGCAAACAGAAAATTGGAGTGCCCAATGATCAGTGATTATTAGACAGAGCGGCGAGGAGTCCTGTGGCACCTTATAGACTAACCGAAGTGTTGGAGCATAAGCTTTCGTGGGCAAAGACCCACTTCGTCAGATGCATGCAGTGGAAATTTCCAGAGGCAGGTATAAATATGCAGGCCAGAATCAGGCTGGAGATGATGAGGTGGATCCAATCAGGAGGGTGAGGCCCACTCTAGTAGCTGATCTGGAGGTGTGAATTCCAAGAGAGGAGAAGCTGCTTTTGTAGTTAGCGAGCCATTCACAGTCTTTGTTTAATCCTGAGTTGATGGTGTCAAACTTGAACTGTAGCTCAGCAGTTTCTCTTTGAAGTCTGGTCCTGAAGTTTTTTTGCTGCAGGATGGCTAGCTTTAGATCTGCAATTGTGTGTCCAGGGAGATTGAAGTGTTCCCCTACAGGCTTTTGTATGTTGCCATTCCTAATATCTGATCTGTGTCCATTGATTCTTTTACGTAGGGACTGTCCAGTTTAGCCGATGTATGTAGCAGTGGGGCATTGTTGGCACATGATGGCGTATATTACGTTAGTAGATGTGCACTACTAACTAGTAGATGTGTATTGTTAGACAGAATACTCTCTGTGAGTGTAAATTGCAAGGGGGCTCAGGGGTGGCAGCAGTGATTTACAGATTATTGTTCCCAGGCTCAGAATGGGTAGCGTGATGGCAAATGAATTCACTGTTGACAAACGCAAGGCATTTGGAAGCAATAATCTGACACGTATATTAGAAGGACTAATTTGAACCACCTATACATATTAACTGTAACTACTCAGAAAGAAGATCCAGGTGACACTATGAGAAGTTCAAAGAAAACCTTTCCTAAATGTGCAGTAGCAGTTTCAAAGGCAAACAAAAAAATGCAGAATGAAATGAAAAAATAATATTGAAAGTGCTTTATAATGGAGGCTGTCTGATAATTACTAAAATACATAAATGTATTATTGATCAGCTTAAAAATCATGCTCATCTGAAATGTCAGTGTTTACAGTTAATTCATATTTTTAATAATCGCTTACAAGTACAATGCCTTGATACTGCTCCCAGTTACACCATTGTAAATCAGTCAGAGGAGTTATACTAGCGAGAGTGAGAGTACAATCAGGCGCAATGTTTATATTCCTGTTATTTCAGAGCTAAATCATTCTGTCATGATTATAATTACTGCTGTTTGTCTGCTTCCCTCACCACATCCTGCCTCCCCTGGTCCTCTTATCTGAAAAACTGTGCAGCATGTTATGCTTCTTTAGATATACTTTTGGAAAACAAGACAGCTGCATTGTGAAAAAAAATCTAATTATGGTGGATAAATGAACCAGAATTAATTAAATTGTGGCTACTTGACATTTATAGTTAATTAGTTTTATCTAGCATAAACTGTGAAATAAGTACTTTTCATCTCTGTGTTTTATCAACTGTGCTGAAAATCAACAGAACTTCATGAATCTCAAAAGGGTCACACACGTAACTAGTTTGGCAAAACCCATCTGACAGCATTAATGAAAGAACATGTTTCTCTTCAATTTCAGTTATCAAAGACAATGATTGCTTTTTATTACTACAGTAATGCCCAAAGTTCCCAAACAGGGAAACTTTGAGCTTTGTGAAGAACAAAAATATATAGGAAGACAATGGCTTGTTCCAAAGAGTTTGCAACCTAAAACAAGATGTAACAAGTTGAATCTAGCAAACAAGGAGGGACCATCAGGGTAGGAATAATTAGATTAGCAAGTTATACAGTCCAACAATAGGCTTCACTTAATTGTTCCAAATAATTTTAAAATATATTTTTTCATAGCACTGCCCATTTCTAGTTCTTCTTTAATTTAATCTCTGCCTGTTTATATGTTTTATGCCACAATCTAACCTAGGATTACATCCATTCAGTCTGCGTAAAACCTGCCCGGTGAGTTCTATACAACTGGTGGGCAGAATGTTTGGGGCAATGAATTCACATACACATGCCCACAATGCAGAACCAAGATGTGGGGTGGCTGTGCTGTCCCCCCACATTCTTCCCCCCAGCTGATAGACCAGGCTATACACTGAAATAGTGGTTCACACTCTCTGTGCCATCTTCACCAATGGCCACAATTCTGGCACTTCCCAAAGATTATATTGTCTTCTCCTACCACTTCCAGGCTAGGTTGCCACTTTTATAATATGTTATGCTGGCATTATTATGTTTGATACATATTCATTAAGGAATATTTCCTTTTTCTCCTTGTTTGCATTTCCTCACCTTACTGATGGTGAAGTGTCTTTTTCCTATAGATCAATGTATCACTGATCTCAACTTATTATTTACCCTGGGCCTTTTGTGGTTAAGTATGACATTTATTTCTCTCCTACCTGGTTTTTTTGGGGGTTTTCCAAGTAATGCTGGACCTGCTAAGTTTGAGGGTATTTTTGAAAGCCCTGATTCCATTGAAGATTGCTTTAACTAGGTGAAAGATCTTGAATAACTAAGCATTGGCTTTCCAATCTGGGTGAAAGGTGCCAGGCATGTGTATGGTAACTTTGCCTTAGCTCAACATACAGAACGTAGCCTACAAGTCCCTCGAGTTACAGCCAAACTGCCAATATAAACCTACAGTAACTTACTATAATAAACATATAATCAAAATCATAAGGAAATAATCTATGTATCTATAAGCAAGTGACCATGTTAGCCCTATAGGCTACAGTAACCAAAGAATTACAGCTGGGAGGTCTGCCCGCTTTTTGCACCTTAACATGCTAATTAGGAGCATATGTCAGTGGACCTCTGGCTGCCAGGCTGCGGCGACTCTGGGGTCTGGGGCTGGGATACACCGCACAGCGCCTCCCCTCCTGCCATGACTGCCGGAAGAAGTGTGTCCTGCCCTGCCTCACAGGCAACCAGGGCTAGGCAGGGGTGGGGTGTCTTTCCAGCTGTAGAAGAACACTTTGCTGCACAGTGGGGCCACACGGAGCCCAGCATGGCAGCCTAAAAGCAGTCATGATCTGGGCAGCAGCACTCAGCAGGCGACTGGGAGGTAGCGCAGGGCTAGGTGATGGGCGTGGGGCAGGCACTTGGGGCTCCAGGGGCTCCAGGGGCAGGGCTAGTGCTGGGGTACACTGAGGGTAGGGGGGCTCGAAGGCTATGTCTACACTGCACTGGCTTTGCACAAGAAATATGCAAATGAGGCTAAGCATGGAATAGTGCCGAGCCTCATTTGCATAATTAATGAGCATCCGCTTTTTGCACCAAAAGGAACCATCTACACAGCTCGTTCTTGCGCAAAAACCCCCTCTTGCGCAAGAGCCGTTCTTCCTGAAAAAAATGCAGCAGAACGGCTCTTGCGCAAGTGGGGGTTTTTGCGCAAAAGCCTCTTGCGCAAAAAGTGGCCGCTAATTAATTATGCAAATGAGGCTCGGCAATATTCCACCCTTAGTCTCATTTGCATATTTCTTGTGCAAAACCAGCGCAGTGTAGACATAGCCTAAGAGGTGAGGGGCTGACACTGGGGGGGCACTGGGGTGTCTGGGGTGAGGAGTTGGCCCTGGGGGGCTCTGGGAACAAAGCTAATATTGGGGACTGGCACTGGGGAGGGCTCTGTGGGGGTTGGCTGTAGTGGGGCTCTGGAAACAGGATGCTGGCACTGGGGGGTCTGGTGGCTGGGTGGCTGGTACCTCTAAAGGGCAGGGGCTGGCACTGAGGTGTTTTGGATGGGGGACTGGCCCTGGGGGGCTCTGAGGGTGGGAAGCTGGCACTGGGAGGTTGGGTGCATGGGACTCAGGGGTCAGTGGCTGGCGCTGGAGGGTAGCGGAGGGTTGGGGGGGCTCTAGGGGTTAGGCCTGGCACTGGGAGACTCTGGGGGCCAGGGCTTTTGGCAGACCGGTAACATTTTATTTGTATATTCATAATGAATATGCAAATAAAATGTTACTAGTCCGCCAAAAGTTTGTGAATGGGTTTTCCAGTCCACAGTATAAAAAGGATTGGGAACCACTGGCATATGTCATAGTATTAAATATAGTACGTTGTGACCTCTAATTTCCTAAAAGGAAGCTCTCTCTTTTTTTCCCAGAGTCTCTTTCTTAAGCCAGCCCAGTCTGGATCTAACTAAGAGCAATGCCAGGGTCAAGCTATGAAGCAATA
Organism: Rafetus swinhoei; assembly: GCA_019425775.1. NCBI lineage: Eukaryota > Metazoa > Chordata > Testudines > Trionychidae > Rafetus > Rafetus swinhoei. The sequence continues at coordinate 187,502,549 of CM033440.1, forward strand.
AATAAGCTTGTTCATTACAAGTTTGGTGCTTAATAATTACGCTTAGGACTAACAATGTCAATAAGTGGTTTTAACAAGTTCTGTCTGAGACTGGGTTGAGACTCAGCCAGTCCATTATATAGATACTAATAAAGCCTCTTGAGTTATTCTGCTTGTGTCTCATTCCTTCAAACATTTATCGACTTAAACTGGATCGTTTTCAGTCACAGAATACACTGAGAGGCTGGTGGTAAATCACACCAGCTCTGATACTCAAGCTGGCTGTAAATTTGCCATATCTGTTAGACTCAAGTTGGCTGTAATATATATATATATATATATATAAATATATATATACTGTCCTACAGCTAGATTGGCTGTGGAAAACCTTGGTACATGTTGTGCTGCCCTATGTTTGCAGCCATGGCAGGAGTCATCTCTTCAGTGTTAATATTTCAGCTTCAGTATAGTATAAACTTTCTCTCCCAGGATGACAGATACTGGGGGTTATGCAACATGTCCCAAATCAAAGAAATACAAGTAAATTCACACCAGCTACAGCTTCCATCTCTTTATGCCAGAATTTCATACTGGAACATGACTCTGCATGTACCTTCACTTCCTACAATATCCTGTAGATGTAGTGACTATAGGCATGAGTTATAATATACCATAACCAGGCATGAGAAAATGGACCCTGAGTGCATATATCCTCAGATGCACATAGTAAAACAAGACCTTTACATCCTCCATCCCAAAATAGTGAGATGAGAACAAATCTCAAATCCCCAACCCCAAAAGGCAAGATAAGAACAGTTCCTTGGGAGTACAAGCCTTCAGCCTCTCGTGACACAGACATGTATATATGCAAACATGGATTAAAGCTGAAGCAATGTTTACTTTTATAAATAAAGCCTATTTCTTCCATTGCTCTCCATTTGCACTCCCACATGAGGGAGGGTGAGCTCTAGAAAAAATATTTAGATCATTTTAAATTCCCATTATATTTCATATTCTTCAGTGTTTTGAGATAATGCTAAAGCTTCTCTCTTTCAGCACAAGAGTTTTCAAGACATCCTGCTGACAGGTACTAGACAGATGGGTTACGTCTACACAGCTTCCCTCTTCTGCAAAAACCTATGCAAATGAAGTGCAGATTAGCATACTGCTACATACTGCTGTGCTTCATTTGCATAATTAATTAGGAGCCGTTTTTGCACAAGAATTTTTTATGCAAGAGCCATTCTTCCTGAAAAATTGAGGAAGAATGGCTCTTGTGCAAGAGGGGTTTTTTGCACAAAAAAGCACTGTGTAGATGGCACCTTTTTGTGCAAAAACCTCTTGCGCAAAAATGGCTCCTAATTAATTATGCATGGCAATGTGCTAATCTGTGTTTCATTTGCATAGGCTTTTGCAGAAGAGGGAAGCTGTGTAGATGTAGCAGAGATGCCAAGGGAGGTAAACCAGTGGCTGATTTGGGAGTGGATGGAGGAAGGGGCTTGGATTAGATTAAGGGGTTCAATCCTGCTCCTGTACAAGTCAGTAAGAAAACTGCCATTGATTCCAAAGGCAAAATTTTGAGCCCATTAGGTGGGGGAAAGGCTGTAACTTGCTCCAAGCATTTGAATATCAATTAAAGCTGTGCAACACCTTTCAGCCACAGCCCTAAATTAGATTATATTTAGTACAGAAGGGAAATACTGTGAATGGAGGTGGTTGAAATTCTTCAATAAAAAGTAATTTAAAGAAAAAAAAAAGCTTTTTTCCACAAATGAAAAAAATTGTTCAAATTTGGAAATTGGGAACCTAATCTAGTGCTTAGCTATCTCTATTATTAGTCAGTTCTTGAGATTTTGCTTTAAGGTTTTTTTTTGAGGGTGTAAATCTCTGAATGTTCCAAGACGCATTTGTCCCTATGATTTACAACCTACACCATTTTCTTACAGGGTGATGTTTTCTCATCCCATCTTATTATTTCATCTCTCACAGTCTTCCACAAGCCTGGAAAAGATATGTTGGAGCAGACAGCTTCAATTCAGAGGACATGTTCAATTTCCTTTTTCAGTTTAGATTGTAAAATATTAATGACCATACTGGCTGTATCAGTGAAAGATTGTCCATCAGGGTCTAATCACAGTATCGTAAAGCACTGCTAAGGACTTACCAGAATCAAAGTCTGGTTGCTGAAAAAACATTTGATATGCTAGAAAGAAGATGTATATGGTGATCTTAGACAATATTATTTATTATATGCACTACAAAAAGACTTAAAGGCCTGATACGAAATCAGGGCTCCATGTGCTAGGCACTGCATACACACATAGTAAAGACAATGCCTGGCTTCAAGAGTTGTCAGTCAAAGGACTTGACGATGGTAAATTCACTAACACTCCTAAGTAAGAGATGGCTCATAGTTTCTTTATTCCAGCCAGGAATAGACCAACATTTGAATTGTGGATTTCTGAGAGTTGGGTTTGCTGAGAAACTGGCCAGCTATTTAAATGTGAAGTCAGTCTTGAAAATACTGAACAAATCACTTTTTAATTTTTATCCCATAATGATACACCTTAGTTTACCCTTTATAACAAAAACAACAAGAAAAATCCTCAGATCTTTACAGTTGCCTGTACCTGCAGAGCACAGGAAAACATTACAATTTCAATTTCAAACCATTGCTACAACCGTTACAATCCAGTCTCTACAGATTGACTTTAGCTAAGTGGATGTGTCAATGGGATAAAAAATAAACACTCTTCCTAGATGCCTGGGACTTGATTCTCCATTGACCTGCATCCCGTCTTGTCATTTTCACCAGTGAAAAGGAGCTGTAAAACACTATTGCTCTGATTCAGTAGCCTTTTGATCCCACTTTTCACTGGTACAAATGACTACACGAGATGTAGGGCAAGGAAAATTAGACCCTTGTCTCCTATGTCAAATGCTTCCTTGCCCTATCTTTAAATTTTTTGAGAAATGTGATGCCTTATAATCCTTGCTTAAATGAAAGAAGTGTCCCCGTATAAACCTTCCCTGTATAAACCTTGCTAAACAACAACAGCCTGTGAAGAAATCAGATCAGAATACAGTTGCTTTAAGAAATAATACTCAGCAGCCAGATCACATACCAGGAACCATTATTTCTGGGAATTCATCTTAAACTAATTTTAGGCTAACTCAGACCAAGGTATATATTACCGAAAGAGGCTTCTAATCTCTTATATCAGCTAAATGGATTGAAACAGTTTCTCACTCTCTGGATAGTTATATCCAAACAATGTGGAGAAAAAAAAGTCCCAATTATTCAACGGGCTTCTCAAACCCACCTTGAACTAGGGCCAACTGCTGGAAATTTAAACTTAAAGATCTTTCATCCCAGAATTTGTTCAGTTCCTTCTCCAAGCTAAACAGAAATAGGCCATATGACAGAAAAGCATGTTATCAATATACACAGCATCAATTCAAATCCATGTAGCAATTCTTAATGGATAAACTGGGTCTGTGTGGTGTCGGAATGAGCGTGGGTCTTCTCTGACAGAGCCACCAGCACTGATGCAATAGCCAGTTTGGAAAGGATTAATACAGAAGAGTATTCATGAAACCACAATTGAAACCTTACCTAGCATCCTAACATGATGGTGAGGGGCACTCGAGACCTATTTTCCCCTTTCTCCTGCCCTTATATTGCAAGCACCCAGGCATACCTAGATCAGAGCACGTTAATATTATTCTGCATTTCTTCTAGATTCAAGAAAATCAAGGCATGCTTGCTGAAGGAAACACTTTTAGATGATGTCAGTAAGCACAGGAGTGCTAATGATATCTGATATCAACCCCCTTTGTGCCATGTAGAGCCACAAATGCAGCATGTAGCTTTGCATTAAGCCAAATGGCAAAACTCCACAATTTTAAGGCTGGATTCTGGTCCCTCTGCTCTGGTCTCTCTATGCTGCTCTGGTAGTGCATATGGGCCACAAAGAAACTGAAAAGACCCTATGCTGCTCCCAGAACTGTCCCTTGGGTGGTATGGGGCCCAGGACAACCCAGCCTCTGCCTCAGGCCTTGCTCCTCTCCACCTCTTCCCACCTCTGCTCTGCTCCTGTCATGCCCCCATTCAATCCCTTCTCCCAAGTGACATGACCTGGGGGATTATGAGGGGTCATGCCGCTGGCAGCAGGGGTCGGCTCTCCCCCCACACTCACTGTGGTGGTGGGAAGTAGAGTGACCTAGCTGGAAGATGGAGGAGCAGGGCAAGCTGGGGATGGGCCCGACCCCTGCTGCTGGCTCTAGGACCACCCCCACAACACTCCAGGTTGCTCTGGGCCCCACCCCGAACTGTCCTATGGATGGGATGGCTCTGGCTGCACCTCCTCACAGGCCTAGTATAGTGGGTATGCTAGGAGTCAAAACTAAAGGGCAAACCCCTAGGGCTGTGCAAACTTATGCCAGGAGCCATTCTGGCCCCCACAATAGTCCACTATTTGGATGGCACAGTGAGGGCATAAAGTCACCTTTGCCTTCTGAGCTTAGTCTGTAGGTTTGTACGCTCTCCTATTGGAACCATGAGTAGTTCTTTGGGCTGAGGGATAGGTGGCAGGGTTTGCAGGTGCATTCTTGTTCTTGACGAAATATCAGACTTCGTTGGCCGGGTTGTATTGTGATTGAAATTCTCATTGTATTCTTTGAATACTCACACCTTTGCTATGAGTTGTGAGGCCCACCTGCCAGGGCTTGCATGCCTGCATAACTACCAACAATGGAGTGTAATGAGAAGGTAGCTGCATGTGACATAGTTCCAAAAAGCTAAAGCAGGCTGTCGTAGTGGAACAGAATCCCCAGGGAGACAGGAGTGTGTGAAGTTACAGGGTCATATAGTTATACCTTAAATAGGGTTGCCAGCCTCCTACCCACACAAAACAAACACCCTTGCCCGGCCCCTTCTCCTCCTTTGTCCTCACCACACCCCCTTCTCCCAGGTCCTGCCCCTGCTCACTCCATCCCCCCCTCTCTGTCATTCACTCTCCTCACCCTCACTCACTCATTTTCACCAGGCTGGCTCAGAGGGTTGGGATGTGGCTGGGGCTGTGGGCTCCAGGGTGGGCCCAGAAATGAGGAGTTCAGGCTGTGGTAGGGGGCTTCCAGCTGAAGCAGTGGGTTGGGATGTGAGAGAAAGTGAGAGCTCCAGCTGGAGATGCAAGCTCTGGGCCCAGGGGATAAGGGGTTTGGAGGTGGGAGTGGGCTCCAGATTGGGGGGTGGAGTTGAGGAGCTTGGAGTATAGAAGGGGACTCTGGACTGAGGCAGGGTATTGGGGTGCTGGAGGGGATACAGGCTCTGGGCTGGGGATGTGGTTTCTGAGGTGGAGCTAGAAATGAGGAGTTGAGAGTATGGGAGCGAGCTCTGGGTGGGGGAAGAGGGTTAGGGTGCAGGTGTGTGTGTGTGCGCCAGGCTGAGATCCAAGGATTCAAAGGGAGGAAGGGGCTAATGGCTGGGGTAGGGCACTGAGACATGGGGGGCCTCAGGGGTGCAGGCTCCAGATGGCACTCATCTCAAGCAGCTCCCAGAAGCAGTGGTATGTACCTCCACCACCTCCTATGCAGGGGCACAGCTAGGTAGCTTTGCACACTGCACTATCTGCAGGCACCACCCCTCAGCTCCCATTGGCCATGGTTCCCAGCCAATGGGAAATGCAGTGCCGGTGCTTGAGGCAGGGGTACCATTTGGAGCCTCCAGCTGCCCCTACTCATAGGAGCTGGAAGGGGGACATGTCACTGCTTCCATGATCTGTGCAGAGCTACTGCAGGTAGGGAGTCTGTCTTAGCCCCGCTGCACCTCCAACCACACTTCTAATGGCCTGGTTGGCAATGCTGACCGGAGCCATTAGGGTCCCTTTTCAATTGGGAGTTCCACTCAAAAACTGGACAACTGGCACTCCTAACTTGAGAGAATTTTGAGGCCTGTATTCACAGTTCAATTTTCTAGGATGTTTTCCCCTGGAATCTTTTCACTAAGAGTACGTCTACACTTGCTCCCTAGTTCGAACTAGGGATGCAAATGTAGCCGACCGAAATTGCTAATGAAGCAGGGATTTAAATACCCCTTGGTTCAAACTAACGTTACTCCTCATTTTTTGAGGAGTAACGTCAGTTCAAACCAAGGGGTTTGATCCTGGAGCGCACTTCCTGGTTCGAATCAGCTGGTGAGCAGAATAGTGCGCGGGCGAGATTATGCTAATGAAGCGCGGGATATTTAAATCCCCGCGTCATTAGCAATTTCGGTCGGCTACATTTGCATCCCTAGTTCGAACTAGGGAGCAAGTGTAGACATACCCTAATAGAGTAATAAAGTGACACAGTGTAAAATCAAGGTATTGTTTGCCTCCTTTTGAAGTGCTCTGAGTTCTTAAGCTAAAGAGTGCTATATAAGAGCTGGAGAGCCAAGATGAATGAGGTATTATATGTATTGGACCAAGTTCTGTTGCTGAGAGACAAGTTTTGAACCAGACACTGTTCCTTGAAAACTTCTCTCTCTGAGCAACATGAGTGGTTCAGTAAAAGATATTACCTAATCCACTTTACATCTGTAATAACCTGGGACCAACATGGCCACAGATATATTGAATATATAAGATCTCAGTATTATTTTAATTAAAAATAATTGGGGGAGAAGGATAGGCTGGGTAATTTAGCGGTTTTACTTTAAATGACATAGGCCCCATCCTGCAAACATGTAAGTATTTGCTTAACTTTATACTGAAGTCAATAGGACTACTTTTATGCTTAGTCACACGTAGGCAACTATTTGAGGAAACGAAGGCCTCGTGACAGAAGTCCTCAGTTCACATAGGGCTTGATTCACAGCCCACTATAAACAATGGGTTCTTTATTAACTTCAAGTGTTTTTGTTTACACTTTCCACACAACACATTCAGTAAAGGCAGTGGCAAGACAAGTTTTCTTACTACCTCCTCCCAACCAGTTTCACCTCAGGGACTATGAGTTTCCTGGTCTCCATTCCGTCCTTGGACTCTCTGCTGTGATTGCCCTCAGAGGATTATTTGGTACTTCCTGCCATGGGGAATTTTTGTGATCAGAAATAGATTTGTAGGTATTAGTATGCTTTGCATGTACCATTTCTACTGCATATCATCTGTCTAAAATTTCAAAACTTTCTCTCCTGAAGAAGGCATATATGTCTGACAGATGGACCTACACTGATTTAGACCAACTTAGGATCTCATCTTTTGTGTGTGAGGCCCATTTCTAATGTGTTTGTTTTAAAAGTGTATAATCTTAAACTCACTATCAGTCCTAATCAGAGGAGCTGTGTGAGTACAGCCCCTGGGCATATGGTCCTGTGGATAGAACAGTGAGCTGGATTCTTTTCCTAGCTCTGCCACTGATCTGCTATGTGACCTTATGAGATTCACTTCACTCTCCCAGATTTTGTTTCCCCTCCCACTCTTTATATGTCTTTCTCTATTTAGCCTGTAAGTTCTTCAAGGGAGAGATTCTCTTTTACTACATTTATGTGCAATGCCCAGCAGAAAGGGCATTTGTGTGTCTGTCTGTCTTGCATCCATCTGTCTGTGTCTGTCTGCAAGTCTGTTTGTTCAAGAACTCCTCAACTATAAGAGCTAGGATCACCAAATTTAGTACGCAGCTTCCTTTTCTTCTAACTTAAAGCAAGGTCAGGATTTGGTTGTGCCAAGTAAATAGGAAGTGCCAGGAATGGGACTGTTTTCCATAACATGCAAAGGGAGAGGCCCAGAGAGGAGAGATGTGATACTGAGAGTGGGCACTGGAGGCAGCAAGCACAGGGTAGAGCTATTCTGCAGAGAGATCATTGGGAGCAGCTGCACCCCAAAGAGAATGGCCAGCAGGGCTAGGGCTCCACCATCTCGCCTGTTATCAGACCTGGTAAGTCCTCCTGCCTCAAATCCTTCCCCACCCCAGCCCTTGGCCACAGCACTGGGTGGAGGGGAGGCTGGGGGAAGACAGAAGGCCCCTGGCAGCCAGGATGGCTGGGGGAGAGAGAAGGGCCATGGTGGCCAGGGTTGAGACAGAAGGCCCCTGGCAGCCAAGGAAGTTGTGGGGGAGGAATAGAAGGCCACTGGTGTCTGGAGGGCTTGGGGGCAGGGAGGGGACAGAAGACCCATGCTAGTTGAGGAGCCTGGGTGGGGAGAGAAGACTCCTCTCAGCTGCAGGAGCTGAGGGAGGGGAGAAAAGGCCCCGCTAGCTGAGGGGGGTGAGAGACAGCCCTGGTGGATGGGAGCCCTGCATCCTGAGCCCCTCTTCATCCCAATCTCTCTCTCTCAGCTACTCAGACCCCCAGCCTCCTGCCCTGTCCCCCCACATCCACAAGGCCCTGCTTTGACTCCTACACCCGCCCTGCTCCCACTGCCTGCCCCTGCCCTGAAGGACCCAGACAATGCCGGGTAAGCCTTCTAGTTCTTTAATAAAAAAAAAAATCACAAAGAAAAAGAAGAATGCTTATACATACTAGGTAGTGCAACATTTTAATGATCCTATCCTTTGTTGCTCTTTTTGTTTTTCTAGATGTAACATTATTAGAAAAATTTTAAAATTGCAATGGTACTTTTTCCCCCTTCTAAAAAAATACTTATTTATATACCCAGGATAGTCACATACAAGCACACATTCATGCTATTTGCGAAGAACAGAGATCAACAGTCAGGTTTGTTTTAGACAATGTGAGAAGAAATGGGATTATTGTTGTATCTTTTTCAGATAAAGTAATAGGCTATGATTCCAGCACTAAATGTCTATAGAGAAAAATAGAAGCTATACTGTTAGATAAAATCCTATTAATAATTCTCTCTCTGAACAGAAAATGATTTGTGTTTGAGTCTGATATTGGAAGGAGCAGATAACACTGATACACTCATTTATTTCTGCAAAACTCTAAGGAAGTGACTAAAGGTTGCATGAATAAGAATTGTTAACATTCATGAGAGTGCGGTAGTGAACTTTGTTGCCAGGGAACCATAATGAGACCATACCAAAGCCCAGGTTGGATGAAATGGAGCTGTGACATTAATCCTGCATTTCAAAGACAGGAGATCTATATCATTTGCAAACATGAATACACCCGCAGGAACTTGGGAAGGTCACTTCACTGATAGATATGTAGAATGTCATTTTAAAAAAATGACACCAAAATGGATCCCAAGGAAGCTTTACTGTCTCTTACTATGAAATTCAGTGTAAAATGAGAAGGTAAGCTTACAGCTCACTGTCTGTGAAGCCAGGTCTACACTAGGGAAGAAAGTCAACTTAAGATACACAGCTCCAGCTATTTGAATACTGTAGCTGGAGTCGATGTACCTTTGGTGGAGTTTCTATGGCATCTCCACTGTGGGAGGTCGATGGGAGAAAATCTCCCATCGACTTCCCTTACTCCTTGCAACCTGATGGAATTCTGGAGTTGATGGGGGCACCATCAGTGGTTGATTTAGCAGGTCCTTACTAGACCCAATAAATCGAACCCTGAGAGATCGATCTCTGCAGCGTTGATCTCCCAGTAAGTAGACAAGCTCTGAAAGTGGTGATTTTCAGGACTGTACTATGGATAGGATTATCTTCCTCTTATAGTAGGAAATGTTTGTCTTCTGCCTCATACTGTATCTGCATAGCAATTATTACATTGTTACAAATAACATCATGTCATATCATTCTCTTCTGCAAAAACATATGCAGAGGGGGAAACATTATACATCAGTCTTCAGCTTTTGAAAGCCATATCAGCTGGTCTCATTAGAGTCAGATCTATTATATGGGGGAAGGTTGGCTTAAGGTATGCAATTCCAGCTACATAAATAACAAAACTGGAGTCAATATACCTCAAGTCAAACTTCAGCACTGTTCCCACAGTGGGAGGTTCAGGTTGACGGGATAGTGAGGAGTACTAGTGCTGATGGGGTGCCCTCAGTGTTCGATTTAGTGGATCTTAATTAGACCCATTAAATCGAATGCTGGAAGATCGACCACCATAGCGCTGATCTTCCTGCAAGTCTAGATGTGCCTAGGAGAAGTGCAGGAAAGCCAGGGCAATCCTGACAAAACCATAGAGTACAAAGTTTCATAGGAAGAAATGGTCAAATTTCACAGGTGTTTGACATTTCTCACTTGTTCCTGTGATGCTTACAGTTAACCATCCCATATCAGCACCAGCAGCACAACTACAGCCCAGGGTGTGCTGTACATTGCAGCCAACACGTTAACTTGCACTTTTGGTTCTGGTTCCTTTAATGCCAGGTTAGACCCTATTATCTCATATTCTGGTATTTTTATAAGCTGTCTTCTACACAGTTCTCCTTATAGGCTTCTATAGACTTCCAGGGGCTTTGCATCATACACTATGTGGGAGTAATGAAATTGCATAACCTTCTTTTTTTTTTGCACTTTAGTCTCCTGCTTTTAAATGTGTTTTACTAGGAATCTTTTGAACTAGTCTAAAAAAGTAAATAAAAAAGAATTATTGATGTACATGCACATCAGCTATTTCTGTCAGCTTCACTTAATTCCTTAATTAAGCTGGTAGCTGTGAAAAAAAATTATAGAAACTATATAGGGAGGACCTAGTGTTCTTTTGCTCTAGAGTCTCATGCAATATATTTCTTGTCATTCACAGATAGCTGATTATAAGTAAGTATAAATCTGCTATTAGTCACTTTATTCTTTAATTTTTGAGAAAAGAAGTCTTTTGATATGTCTTATTTTAATATTCCCTTATTGGTGCAGGACCAAGTATACCTACAGCATCACTAACAGGAATTTGTCTAACCTGTACTTAAAAGCTTCCAATGATGGGAATTGCATAACCCCTTGGTTTCTTTTCCCACTAATAAACTATTCTTACAGTTAGAAAGATTTTCCTAATTGTAAAGGGCTCTGTCCTTCTTATGAGCACTCCTCAATGGCTGCGGGTGGGTGTCTTATAGTCTCTACTCAACTGTCTGTGGGAGAGGAAGTGTCCAGTATCTGGCCTGGGACCAGGCCTCTTCTTTTACTCCCTGGTATGGTTGCTGGAAGTTAGGGGGGACCCAGGCCCACCCACTCTTCTGGGTCTCAGCCCAGGGACCCTATAAGTAGCAGTTACCTGCTGAGTCTCTAAGAGATTGGTTGCTGTTATGTCCCTGGGCCACTTCCCCGGAAAGCTGCTCCATCCAGCCTTTTCTCTAGGGCCTTGTGGCCAAGTTCCCCGTCTGGGGTTCTGCAAGGGTTGTCGTTGGCTTCTTGGCTAGTCTTCAGCTGTGGGACCTGGTTCAGATCAGGTATGAAGTCCAGCTCCTACTCGGCGCTATCCAGAGTGCTGATGTTCTCCCAGTCAGCCCTGAGGTCTGCCTGGGTCAAGCTCCAGGAAGGAACTGCCAAGCCCTGGTCTAGCAGCTTCTTTTATATCAGCCTGCTGCACCTTGATTGCGGCAGCAGAGGCTGCCAGTCTGTTCTGCTTGGAGGACCTCTCTTCTGCTTCTGTTGCTGGGCAGGGTGCGGAAAGGCCTTCAGCAAGGATGTTGGGGCCTTCTCCACCCCATCACATTAATATATAACCTAAATCTTCCTTACTGTAGATTAAGCTCATTATGTCTTATCCTAACTCCCGTGGACAGGGGAAACAATTGATCTGAAAGTGATCCATGCCCCAGCTGCAAAGGTAGGCAAAACCCCCAGAGTCTCTGGCAACTGACATGGAGGGAAATTTCTTCCCAATCCCAAAAATGGTTAACATGTTAGCAAGACCCACCAGCCAGACCCCTGGAAATACAACTCTACATAGTAATTCATATCCCTGCCCCATCTAGTGTCCCATAATTGGTCACTGGAGATGTTTGCTGCTAGCAGTCGCAGATCAGCTACATGCCATTTTAGGCAATCTCCTCGTATCAACCCTTCCACAAATGTATCAAGTTCAGTCTTGAAATCATTTAGGTTTTCCTTACATTCACTGCTTCCCTTGGAAGGCATTTGCAAAGAAGTAGATAGACTTATGTACAGTGCTGGGGAGGAGCCAGTGGTCGTGGTACATGTAGGTACCGATGACACAGGGAAGGATAGGAGACAGATCCTGGAGGCCAAATTTAGGGTGCTAGGGAAGAAATCCAGGACTTCAAAGTAGCGTTCTCTGAAATGCTTCCAGTTCCATGTGCAGGGTCAGGTAGACAGGCAGAACTGCAGGTTCTCAGTGTGTGGATGAGATGATGGTATATGGAGGAGAGATTTAGATTTATTAGGAACTGGAAGCTTTTGGGAAAGCGGGGAGGCTATACAGGAAGAATAGGCTTCACCTAAACCAAAATAGAATCAGACTGCTGGCACTTAAACTTAAAAAGGTCATAGAGTATTTTTTAAACTAAGGACTGGGGTTAAGCCGACAGGTTTGGAGGAGTACATGGATCTGACATTATTTTGAAATAATGGCTTGCTGTGTAGATGCACATTTTGTTATTCTGATATATTGTCAGTTATTCCAAAATAACACTGTTGTGTAGATGTACCCAAAGATGATAAGGTAATTGCAGAGAAACTAAATGAATTCTTTGCATCAGTCTTCATGGATGACTATATTAGGGAGATTCTCAAACCTGAACCAATCTGTTTAGGTGACAGATTTGAGGTGTTGTCCCAGATTGAGGTGTCATTGGAGGAGGTTTTGGAACAAACTGATAAACTAAACAGTAATAAGTCACCATGAACAGATGGAATTTACCCAAAAGTTCTAAAAGAAATGAAATTGAAATTGCAGGCCCACTACTAACTGTGGTTTGTAACCTATCCTTTAAATCAGCTTCTGTACCAAATGACTGAAGGATAGCTAATGTGACACCAATTTTCAAAAAGGACTCTAGAGGTGTTCCTGGTAATTACATATTGGAAAGTCTAACTTCAGTACCAGGCAAATTGGTTGAAACTATAGTAAAGAACAGAATGGTTAGACACATAAATGAACATAATTTGTTGGGGAAAAGTCAACATGGTTTTTCTAAAGGGAAATCATGTCTCACTAATTTAGTGGAATTCTTTGAGGGAGTCAACAAGCATATGGAAAAAAGAAATCCAATGGACATTGTGTACTTAGATTTCCAGAAAGCTTTTGACAAGGTCCCTCATCAAGGCTCTTAAGCAAAGTAAACTGTCATGCGATAAGAGGGAAGGTCCCCTCATGGATCGATAACTGGTTAAAAGATATAAAACAAAAGTCAGTTTTCAGAATGGAGAGCGATAACTAGAGGTGTCCCACTGGGGTCTGTACTGGGACCAATCCTATTCAACATATTCAAAAATGATCTGAAAAATGGGGTGAAACTGTCAGGTGGCAAAATTTGCAGATGATACTAAACACCTCGAGATAGCTAAGTTCAAAGCAGGCTGTGAAGAGCTTCAAAAGAATCTCACAAAACTAGGTGACTGGGCAACAAAATGGCAGGTGAATTTTAATGTTGATAAAATGCAAAGTAATGAATATTAGAAAATATAATCCCAACTATATGCATAAAATGTTGGGGACTAAATTAGTTATGACAACTCAAGAGAGAGATCTTGGAGTAATTATGGATAGTTCTCTAAAAATATCCACTTAATGTGCAGTGGCAGTCAAAAAAGCAAACAGAATGTTAGGAATAATTTAAAAAGAGATAGATAATAAGACAGAGAATGTCTTATTACCTGTATATGAATCCATGGTATGCCCACATTTTGAATACTGCATGCAGATGTGGTCACCTCAAAAAAGATAACTTGGTATTGGAAAAATTCAGAAAAGGGCAACAAAAATTATTAGGGGTTTGGAATGGCTGCCATATGAGGAGAAATTAATAAAACTAGGACTTTTCATCTTATAAAAGAGGAGACTAAGGGGGAATATGATAGAGGTCTATAAAATCATGACTGGTAGGGAGAAAATAAGTAAGGAAAAAATATTTACTTGCTCTCATCACACAAAAACTAGGAGTCACCAAATGAAATTAGTAAGTATCAGATTTAAAACAAAAGGAAGTATTTCTTCACACAACACATAGTCAGCCTGTGGAACATCTTGCCAGAGGATGTTGTGAAGAAACAGGACATTAAGAGGGTTCAAAAATAGAGCTAGATAAATTCATGGAGGAGAGGTCCATCAATGGCTATTAGCCAGGATGGGTAGGAATGGTGTACCTAGTCTCTGTTTGTCAGAAGCTGGGAATGGGTGATAGGGAAGGGATCACTTGATGGTTACCTGTTCTGTTCATTCCCTCTGGGGCACCAAGCATTTGCCACTGTCAGAAGACAGGATACTGGGATAAATGGATCTTTGGTCTGACCCAGTATGGATGTTCTTATCCCTCTGATGGTTAGAAACCTTTGCCTAATTTCAAGCCTGAATTTGTTGATGGCCAGAGTATATCCATTTACTCTTGTGTCAACAATGGGACTTAACTTAAATAACTCCCCTTTCTCCCTAGTATTTTTCCTCTGCTGTATTATAGGGCATGTCTATGCTAGGAAATTATTTCAAAATAACTAATTTTGAAATAATAACTCCTGAAATAACTATTTAGAAATAAGCTTATTCCCCAAGGAAAGTAGGAGTTGTTATTTCGAAATAACGGGCTTGGTAGTATGGACGCTCCACTTCTTGTTTTGGAATAAAGGGAGTTATTTTGAAATAACTCCCTAGTGCAGTCCAGGGCATAAAGAGCAATGGCCTCTTCTCTCAGCCTTCATTTGGTTAGGTTAAACAAAAAAGCTCCTTGAGTCTCCTCTCATAAGATAGGTTTTTTATTCCTTTCATTATCCTACTAGCCCTTTTCTGTGATACAGCTTTTTCTCCAATCAGCGTCAGTTATAGTAACTCTAGGTCTGTGGTGTCGAACACGCTAGCCACTAGCCACATGTGGCTATTTGGCCAGTTCAGTGTGGCTAGTTTGCTATAGCTTCAGAACTGGTTGGACACCAGGGCCTAGGTCTTACTTGTAACAGTAGTCTCTGCTTGGGCAAAAACATCCCCTTAATGAGTTCAACCAAATTGTAAATGCCTATGTGTGGAATTTTCAAAAGTACCTAATGACTTAGGGACACAAACTATTGATTTTCAAAGGTATTTGTGCTTCTAGTCATTTGGCACCTTTGAAAACTTTGTGCTTGTGTCAAGTTATTAATCAGTCAAGCAAAAGCCTATTTTGAGAGAGACCCTGGTCCAGAGATTCCAGGTTCAATTCACTGCAGACTTAATTTGTGAGTTTGGGCAAGTCTCTTAGCCTTTCTGTACCTCAGTTCTACATCTGTGAATTGGGAATAACAACCCTGCCTACTGCATCCAATGCCAGTAGCTGTGTTTGCAACAGGCCTCCTGTTCCTTTCAACACTTCAGTTTCTTCATGTGCAACCTGGGCTTTAGCTTTTACTTCTTGCTATCTCAGATCACAAGGAAGTGTCTCATGCAACAGGTTGCGTATGCCACATGCAACCACATGGTTCATTCATCTCTAATAACAGCTTTAGAAAAGAAAGGAGTAAAAAAGGTATCCCAGAATGAGGGTTAAGAGGAATTTATCAACTCTCTAAAGCTTTATCTACACAAGGAAAACAGGATCCATTAAATAAATCTCTTTCTCGTCCCATTACCTAACCAGTTTGTAACAGTTCAGCATAGGTAAGATCAAATAACTTTAGTACCTACTATAGAAAGTGATGGAGGATAAGTCTCATAAAGTTCTGGACTGGCTTCTAGGAAATCTTGTCTCTGATCTTGGCTTTTCCACAGCTAACCTGTGTGACCGTGCAAAAATCATTTAAATGCTTCCTGCCTCAGTTCCCCATGTATAAAAATGGAGCAATCATATTACCTACTGACTGTAGTGAATATAAAAAGACTGATGTAAAGTGCTCAGATCCTCATAGAAAAAGCCTGTAAATAAAACAGTTTTTGACCTAAAGCTGAAGCACCAATGTGTCATTTCCTAATGAAGAACAGAAGAAAAATCTAACTAATGAATGAGAGAGAGCCTTCATTTTCCTGCCTGTTACAGGATTCTCAGTACTACCAAAAGATCCTTTAAAATCCTGTCAGTAATGGTGTAGTAACTCATAAAAAGTTATTAGATCTTTCTGCAGCTTGCTTGCTTATCAAGTTTTGTCATATAACCTTTTTGACATAACAAATTGCCATCACGTTAATTGGGGGAAATAAACAATAACATGATGAACAAATAGAGAGATTGTTGGCTGCTAATGGATATGAATTTTGAAGAATGAGAACTCTACAAGGAAAAGTTATCAAAACATCTCCCTATTATATTTAATAAAGAAACAACAAACTGCTACATTCCCAGGGTGGCTGAGGGATATAATGAATTGAACAACAGACAATCTCATTTCTCTCTCCAACTGTGTAGAAATTAAATGTCAGCTATAACCACTTATTCTTCATTTCCCTTGCTATGCACTAGACTCTTTCTTGTCAGGATCCTTAACTCAAACTGAGGCAGGAGGAGGGGGCTTTATTTCTGGCAGGCCTGTGTTATTATTTAAAGGGCCTGTGTGATGGGAGTATGCAAATCCCACACTGAGCAACAAGGGGTTAAGGCAGGGGTGGGCAATAATTTTTCAAAAATTTTTTTAAGTAGCCCCGGGCCACCCTGGAAAGGGCAGGGCCTAAATGGGAAGGGGCGGGGCTACCCCTGTCCCCAGACCATGATTGGGGGTTCCTTTGCCCCCCTTTCAACTAGGCACCCATGCCCTGAAGAGGCTTGGTACGCTCCCCCACCCCCAGGCCAATCAGGGCCCGGGGCGGCAGAGTGCGGGAAGCCTCCTCCTGCCCTGCGAGGAGCATGTGGCACTTGGGGCGGGGGAGCAGCAGGGCCTCTGCAGGCCGGATCCACCCGCTTGGCGGGCTGAATTCGGCCCGTGAAGGCACTTTTGCCCACCCCTGGGTAAGGGATGACTCTTGGCTGAGCCAGCTCCATGCAGTTTTGCCCCTACTGTAGGAAACATGCTACCAGAAGGAAGAGTGAAAAGGTGGAGAAACAGCTAATTTGGTAGCAGACTAGGGAAGAAGCAAGACCACCAACCTACACTCCAGCAGTGGTGCAAGGTACACCCTATTGACAAGTTATTTTTAGCCAGGAGGGAGTACTGGAAAGACTGCCATCCCCAGACCCTCCACTGGCTGCCACATCTCTGTGTACAGAATTGGGGCAGAGGAGAGGGGCTGGACTGGGAGTGCTGCAGCAGCTGGCACTTTCATTTCTGCTCCTTTCATTGCTGTTCCTCCCAATGGGGAAAGGAACAGAACTGCCAGCCTCTCCCTCCCGCACCAGCCCTGTACACAGACACAGCAGCTCTGTAGAAGGACAGGGAGCGGCTAGGAGTTCTGCTCATTTCCTGGCTGGCAGGGGCAGCAGTGAAAGAAGCAGAACATTAGCAGCTGTTCCTCTTGCAACCTCTCTTGGATCTCCCAGCCAGGTGGGGAAGCACACAGGAAGGCTCCTTCTCTTCCCTGTCCCACAACTGAGAGCTTGTCTCCACTTATTGGGAGATAGACACTGTGGACATCAATCTCTAGGGGTTCGATTTAGCAGATCTAGTAAGCAGAGCATGCCTTAGGGGTGGGAGGGGCGGGGCGGGTGAGTCGGGAGGTTGTCCGGGGCCGCCATTTTCAAGGGGCCGCCGACAGAGCTGGTCTTAGGAGCAGGCTGCGACTGCATTTCGGCCCGACCCCCCCAAATCCTCCTCCCAGGTTTCCCTGGTTACTTCCTGACCCCTTCTTTTTTTTCCCCTACAAATTTTTGTCTGGCATTTTTTTTGAAACCATCTGGCAACCCTATGGGTGAGCCAGGCTGCCAATTGGTTAGGACAGGCCCTACTAGTAAGGACCCAGTAAATCGACCACTGATGACACCCCCATAGACTCTGGTACTCCACTGGATCTCAAGAAGTAAGGGAAGTCATTAGGCGAGTTTCTCCCATTTACCTCCCACAGTGGGAACGCCACCAAAATTTGATCTAAGATACGTCGACTACAGCCAAGTTATTCACATAGCTGGAGTTGTGTATCTTAGGTCAATTTTCTGCCCCTTGTATAGACCTGGCTTAACGTAACTGTCAGGGAGGGGATTACTGAGCTACTGTACACAGGATCCATTCTGTGAGTGCAAGGCAGATGATAAAAGGTGAGTGTGCATGCTCTGTCCCATACTGACTCCCAATAATGATGAACCTGCATTTGTACAATAAGTTTCCTGCCGTGCAGTTTAATTTCAATGAACAGACAACTAAGGTCCTTAGACCTTTCATGAACTCACAGCAGGATCTCTGCACCTATAGTACTCAGTGCTGTGCAAGTGATTGTGTGTAATGATGGTCTTCCTTAGGAGATTTATAGCTAGATCAGTGGCAAGGGTCAATGGACTGGCTTGTGTGTTTACTACATTCACACTGATAGCTGGCTCTAGTCAACTAACCAGGAATAGGAAATTCAATTCTAAGATGGCGATGAATCCTTTTGTTTACATTAATGTTAAATATGAAGGAAAAAAAGCTAATTAGGTCTAATAAGATAAAGAACCAATGGCTCGTGAATACCTTCCGGGTTTGCTTAGCTCAGTGATACTCAGACTGAGGCTTCTGAGCCACAAGAGGCTCTTCAATATGTCTCCTATGGCTCTTTGCAGCACATGATGTTATATAGGAGTTTATATAGATAAACTCCTCCTGCAGTAGGGATCACCCTCCTGTGCAAGATAACACAAATAAATCAATAAAAGAAGTGACTACTTTCGTGTTCCATTTTTACAAAGAGAGCTGCAAGCCCGAACCCTCAGTTCCACCAACAAAACTGTTTTGATCCTGTATGGGATCTGGGCATTTATTTTGATCCATTAGTAATAATAACCCCACTACTAATCAATAGTAATGTGCTTGTGTTATGGTAGCACCTAGTAGGGCTGCACTAGTCACTGTCCAAACACACAGTCTTTTAGAACTTTTTGCATTATTGAAAGACTGTCTGCAGCAGAGGCCAAAATCCTGTATTTGCAATATATTTGCAAGAGGTTACAGTGCTGCGTTACATTACATTTTCCTATTGTCTTCATCGTGAGCAACATGGGGCTCTTCTTCACGTCCTTTCTTCCTGGCACTCCACTAGATTTTATACAGAAGAACTACAGTTATTATGCCACCATGCATCAAAGGCCTGATCCAAAGCCCATTAGTAAGAATCCAACTACTTTCGCTGGGTATGGACCAGAACCCAAATATGTAGAAGATTTACCCGGAATTGCTTGGGTCCTTCAGGGCAGGGGCTTGAGGTGTGTGTGGCGCAGGACTTAGGTTTGGAGGGTGAAGAGGAGCTTGGGCAAGGTGTGGCAGGTGCAGGGGTCAGAGCAGGGGATGGGGGGGGCTCAGATAAGGGGTGAGACTAGCCCAGGTCGGGGGGTGGGGGGGGGGGGAACACATGGCCCAGATGTTGGCTTCT
This sequence comes from Rafetus swinhoei, assembly GCA_019425775.1. NCBI lineage: Eukaryota > Metazoa > Chordata > Testudines > Trionychidae > Rafetus > Rafetus swinhoei. The sequence goes on from CM033440.1 coordinate 187,521,999, forward strand.
CCCCAGGGCTGGCCAGGGTGTTGGAGGCTGTGATGCCTCACCCGTGGCTTTCTCCCACCTGCAATGGTTATTGGGGTGTATTACTGTTCTCCATGTTTGCTGCTGCTCTGAGGTCATTCAGGTGTATAACTATCCCTTCCCTTTCTGTTATAAGAGGAAGCTGCATACCAAATTTGGTTGTCCTAGCTCTTACAGCTTAGGAATTCTTGAACAAATGGACTCACTGATAGATGGATGGATACACAGACAAAAAGATGCACAAATTCTCTCAAATATATAGTAGATTAGAGAGTTTGTCTATTTGATCAAAAACTCCTTCTAAACATAAGAGCTATACCACCAAATTCAGTATATGTCTTCCTCTTATCATAATTTAAAGCAAGGTAAGTATTTGGGATGCACCTGAAATGGGGATTGCTTCTAAAAAAAAACCAAACAGAAATGAGACAAAATCACCAAATCAAGTACAATCCTTATAATCGACAGAACGGAGCAAATATTGAAAGAGACTCAACTAAGATGAGCCAGAAGCATAAGATGAACCTGAAATAGGATTGCTTCTCAATAAACCTTTCGGAAAAGAGAGAAAATGGAGAAATGTGGTGTTGTGCCCTGTTTTGGCACAGCTAAATCAATGCTTAAAGTTTGAAAAGTATAAGACAATGTTATTGGAAACCACATTGACTATAGCCCTTTTTTGTTAAAACATAGCAAATGATGAGAGTTTATAGGGATGAAGACAAAAATACACTTGATGGAATTCCCATTTTAAAAAAATCCATAAAAAATTAAAAGGACAAATATTAACGATCCATTTTTTAAAGAAATCAAAATTAAAAATGATTAACAATAACACTGTATTTTGGAAAATATAACCATTTAAATAAAGCATGTACATTTTCCTTTTATTAAAAAAGCTCTTTGGGTTAAGGAGCTGAGCAATTTGGGGAAATCTGCTAGTGTATGTCTATAGCTATCTGTGCCTGGGATTATCATTCATCGCAGTTTAAATTACGGGCAGGCCTGGTAACTCTGGGATTAGACGCTGTGTGGGATTACACAAGCCCTACAGCGATGGAAGGAGCCAACAAGAGCTAAACCCGCAGCCCTCGGAGCACGAGTCTGTAGCAGCCGAGACTGCACCTGCCCGCCCAGCCTGTGCGCGCACGCGCACGCGCCTGCTCTCCTGCCTGGGCTCGCGGGTTCAATGCGGAGCACTCCCCCGCTCCGCCCCTCCCTGTGCAGGGAGCGCCTCAGTGGGCGGGGCTCCGGCCGGCAGCCCGGAGAGGGGAGGAGTAACGCGTCCCGCCGCGATTTGTCCCTGCGCTGGCGCCGTACCAGGGCTGCTCGCTGCCCCGTGGCTGCCGTGACAACGAGGGGAGCTGCTGGCCCGGCCGGCGCAGTGATTTGGGCGGTGCGCGGGAGGGGGCGGCCCGCCCGCCGTGACTGTAGCATGCACTAGCGGCGGGGGCGGGGATGTGGCCTGTCCCCTAGCCGGCAGGGCAGCCCGGGCCGGGATGAGAGATGGCTTCGGTGAAGGTGGCGGTCCGCGTCCGGCCCATGAACCGCAGGTGGGTCCCGTGCGGCGCCGCCGGCTCCTGCTGCTCGTTCCCCGCCTCAGGGCTGCGGGGGAGGGACAATCCCGTCCCCTTCCCTGGGGGCTGGGGCCCGAGACTCTCCCTCCCTCCCCCCTTCCCTGGGGGCTGCGGGCCCGAGCCTCTCCCTCCCTTCCTGGGGCTGCGGGCCCGAGCCTCTCCCCTCCCTCCCCCTTCCTGGGGCTGCGGGCCCGAGCCTCTCCTCCCTCCCCCTTCCTGGGGCTGCGGGCCGAGACTCTCCCTCCCCTCCCCTTCCTGGGGCTGCGGGCCCGAGACTCTCCCTCCCTCCCCTTCCTGGGGCTGCGGGCCCGAGACTCTCCCTCCCCTCCCCCTTCCTGGGGCTGCGGGCCCAGACTCTCCCTCCCCTCCCCCTTCCCTGGGGCTGCGGGCCCAGACTCTCCTCCCCTCCCCCTTCCCTGGGGCTGCTGGGCCAGACTCTCCCTCCCCTCCCCCTTCCCTGGGGGCTGCGGGCCCGAGACTCTCCCTCCCCTCCCCCTTCCCTGGGGGCTGCGGGCCCGAGACTCTCCCTCCCCTCCCCCTTCCCTGGGGGCTGCGGGCCCGAGCCTCTCCCTCTCCTCCCCCTTCCCTGGGGCTGCGGGCCCTCTCCTCTCCCTCTCCTCCCCCTTTCCTGGGGCTGCGGGCCCGAGCCTCTCCCCCCCCTTTCCTGGGGGCTGCGGGCCCGAGCCTCTCCCCCCCTTTCCTGGGGGCTGTGGGCCCGAGACTCTCCCTCCCCTTCCCTGGGGGCTGCGGGGCAGAGCTTGGACTGGGTTATGGCCATTGTGACCAGGTGCGGTCGCAGATGACCCCTTGAGGGTGCTTCCTGGGGTGCTGACACGGCCACTGCCACTCACCTTCCTGCTCTCTGGGGCTCCTCACCGCCCGGTCCTGCTGGGCCAGCTCTGGTGGTCTCCCCGAGCTGAGATCCCTGCCCCACACTGAGAAGCAGCATAGACACTGAACCACTTCAGGTCCAAGAAGAGTGCAGTTTAGGGCCCATCCTCCTGAGAGAGCTCTCCCCAGATGGGATCAAACCCCAAAGAATTAGGTAAGCCCCCTTTAGCAATGAAAAGGGGAATGTGCACATTGGTTGCCCTCCCCAGGTAACAATCGCTTACACTGGGTTTGATAGAAAATAAAAATGGTTTTATTAAGTTGAAGCAGTAGGATTTAAGTGGTAACAAGTGAAAGTAGGCAGAGCAAAGTCGGTTACAAATCAAAAGAAACAAAACCGTTTGACTAATTCTACATTGAAACCTCAGTACAAACTTAATCAAACTCACCCTAAAACCTCTTTTCCAGCTGCCAGACTAAATCAGGGCTCTCTACCCCCCTCTACCCCACCCTGGCCCCGGCTCCTTCCTTCAGGTGCAGCCCAGCCAAAAAGACCAAGGCCTCACCTCGCCTCTCCTATTCTTTTTGTTAAAGAATTGAGGCCCCTCCCTACCAACCACTGCTCAGACTGAAGGACAAAAGAGATAGTTTAACAGTTGAGGATAACACCCTCCATGTCTCTCATTCACATGTTTGAAACCCACAAAGTATTTCCCACTCCATGTGTCTAATTTTCCCCACACAAATGCTACTTACAACAAAGTAAGATAAACAGAACCAGCAGATCATGACATGAAGATTGATGGGTTACATGAAATAATTCGCTCAAACCACCTTTGAGTTATGTATATTCATGTCCATGAATCCATTTCATAAAGCGTGGGGGGGGGGGGTCCACCACAGCCATTACTGTCCTTATTCCTCTTTATCCCCGTCTTTTCCCTTTCTCTGGTGGCTGCTGGGGAGGAGAAAGATTGTTCTTCTGTCCCCTTACACCCCCCCGGCTGCTGGTCAGGGCTGGCACTTCTCATTATCCTCTAACCCTCCCCTGCCACTTTCCATGGTGGCTGCTGAGTCAGGGTTGGGACAGCTTGAACAAGCTTTTCAAACAATGAAGTTTTCTTCGCTTTAAATCATCTTACTGAAATAGAGCAGAAACCCCCATTCCCCCAGTGTCAGACCAGTGAAGATAGCTTTAAAATTCTCAGTAAAATCCTCTCTCCCTTCAGTACCCAGGAAAAGTCATATTGATTACAGGCTACATCTCATTGAAACACTAATTACAATGCTTAGAACTGTGTTGTCCTTCCCCCATCTTCCAGGTTCTGTATTAAAAGTTTCTGAGCTGACAGAACACACAACACCTGGAAGGAGTATGTTGTCAATAAGAGTTGTAGCTATTGTAAGCAAATCAAGTCTGAGAATTGTAAATGTTTCTGATATGCCGCAAAATAATAAACTACTGGAACAACTTCAAAACTGATTGCCAAATGAGTCCCCTGCTTTCTCTTCTGGTGGACTGAGGAATATTTAAGCATTGTGCCTAAAAGAGGGATTGTTTCAGGATCCTTTAATGAAATAATTGTTTTCAATCATTAGTAATTCTATAAGTTAGTCTGATTCTTTTTATAAAGTGAGAAAGTTTGCAGTGTTGTGAATAGGCTGGTGAGAGATAAGGGAGTGTTTAGCATACTTACTTTTATCTGAATATTAAAAGAAAGCACAACATTACCTTTTGGGGTGGGGGTCCCAGATGGGGATTGCTAGCTGTTTTGCCTATTTTAATAAGAGGTATATTTGCATAGTACAAATATAACTACACTTGGCCTGCAATAGGGGAAGACCTGTAAAATGCTCATGTAGTGGCACTTGATGGTTTTTTATTTAAAAAAATGGAAAACTGACAAGTATCTGGAAAGTAATATTTTTGGATACTTTCAAAAATTGATCTCACTCAGAAGTCTTTATAGGTAATGACTACTACTTGACTGGAAAACGTACATTAAAAGGACACTGCCCAGGCCATTTGCTGAGTTGATTGTTATAAAATGTACACTTCTTGAGAGAGATCCAGAAAATAAATGTAGTTTTCCCTAGTTTAGTAAATGTTCAATGTACAGAGTTACTTTTTTAATGAACTAACCCCACTACTGCTTTAAAGACAGAGGCAAACAAAACTGCATATATTAAATTCATTGGCTTCTCTGGGAAATCTTTTCATTTATGCCAATGGTCTGAAGTGATGTAATTATTTTTTACAAGAAAAAGATAAGCCTTAAATTTATAAATGCCAATCAGGCTTCTGTTATCTAAAGCAAGTAAAAAGTGGAACTTATCTCCTCATCAATTTGCAAAATCCTTAGAGAAGATCTATACACATTTATAAAAGTCTTGAGAGTGCTAAAATAAAAGTGCAAAGTATTGTTTATTTGTACTGTGGTAGCACCAAGGAGTCATGTGCCAGGGCCTCATTATGCTATGCACAGTAAAATACACAATCAGTTGGCAGTCACTGTCTCAGAGAATTTGTAATTTAAACACAACAAGTGGCTACAACAGATGGAGAGCATGTGGAAACAATGAAGCAGTGCTGGTGTTTTAGGCAGCATATGCTGGGATGTGTTAAGATTCAGAGAGTGAAGAGGAAGGAGAACCAGGCACCCAGTTTATAAAGCTGAGGTTGAGGATTCTTGTGTGCACTGCAAGAAAGTGTTGCAACTTGTTTACAGCAAGACAGCTATGTGCTAGCCTAGGTTACTAATCAAGGCAACATGACCAGCTGCTGCAGTTTCAGTACTAACCATTAATTAAAAAACCTGAGGCACTGATCATTCTGATGGCCTGGTTGAAGCAGTCTGTTTACACACTGAATTGCAGGATTGGTCTTTGAAGTCATGGTATAGGCAGGTTCTCACTGTCTGCAAAAATACCACAGCAGATTTTTGTTCTCATCACATCTTGTAGGGTTTAAGCTGGTGAAAATTTCAATGGGAAACTTTCTTGGGAAACCAGAGGTTCAGTAGAAAGTTGGTAGTTTATTAAAATGGCACTCATGTCTTTTAGTCAGTGTGGTTTTATGGGCTGTTATGTTACTGGAGGTGTTATCCATAAGATCAAGTATAAACCCAAGATCCTGAAACCTTAAGAAGAGTAGTACCTGGTGTATAAACCAGATTCCAAATGTTGTGATCACATTTTGTCCATATAAATATCTGTTCTATCTTTATTTGGCTATGATATCCTTTATGTCCCTTACTAAGCTCTTCACATCTGCTTTGCTGCTCAAATACATAGTTATAAGTGGGTGAAAGGTGTTGGGGTTTTTTTTTTTGTAAGAAAATTATCAATGAAGCCTTACTGAGTCCTTGTCTTTTTTAAAACTCTAAGAATTGTATATATAAAATAAAAATAACTTTAATTACCTTGTAACTTCTTGTAGGTAAATCTTAGTACAGCTTTGGTTTGTTGACTTTAATTAGATTATGCAGCTTATTTTACGATTAACTATTTGGATCATTTTTAGACCAGGCAAGGCAGTGTGGTTGTTCAAAAATGTGTGTTTTTAAGACTTCAGCAAAGATTAAGTACTTTGTTTTTTGTACTAAATGCAGTTGCAGAATATGAAAACAGAGATGAATATTGAATTATTAAAAACAAATCTAAATTGGAAGCTACTGAATTTTGTAAAATTATTTTAACTCTTCTTTGGATTTGTTTTCAACACTTAGCAAACCAATTGAAGGAAAAGATAAAAAGACAGAGAATATGCTGCTCAGGTACATAGTGATTCACAATGATTGTAATCAGTTTTACTTTCATAAGATAAATAGCTTTAAAATGTTACAGTGATAAGTGTTTCTCTCTCAAAGAAGGTTTTAAGTGACTCTAGGATTTGGTTGGATTAATGTGTGCTGTGTCAGTGTTAATTCTTGAAATTTGTAGGCCATATTTGTATGTTGTCTATTACAGATGTGCGAATTAGAGCAACTGCCACATTAACTATATAGTATGTTGCATATATGCATTTTGGAATGAGGTAAGCAGTAGGAGGGAACATATTACTCTAATATAATTTGCTATTCCATCTTATGAACAACTAACTTTTTAATGTACTTCCTCCTTTCATTGTTTTTTAGTCATTGGCATCTGTTGTGAAAAGGGACACATTCTTTTGGGAGCTGCTACAGCAGTGGTCCCCAACCTTTTGGGGCTGCCGGGGCGGGCCGCCATGTGCCACGTGCCCGGGGCTGGCACTGCGCATGTGCCACACGCCCGGGACAGGGGCCGCCCATGCGCCTGGGGCCGGCACCATGCATGTGCTGCACGCCCGGGGCAGGGGCCGCCCATGCACCGCGCACCTGGGGCCGGCACCACGCATGTGTTGCGTGCCCGGGGAAAGGGCCGCCCATGCACTGCGCGCCTGGGGCTGGCACCGCGCATGTGCTGCGCACCGGGGGCGGGGCCGGCTCAGATCATGCGGCGGGCGCACATAAATGCCCCAGCAGGCGCCGTGGCGCGCGCAGGCACCACGTTGGGGACCACTGTGCTATAGTTTCCCTCCTTCTTTCCTCCTGTGCCTCTCGAAAAATAATTCATATCCAAAAGTGTATCATCTGTAGGAAAGATGTGTGACAAAACTGATTGAAAAATTTTCCTGCTGAATAATATAGTAGTAATAGTGTGGTAGGTAGAGTAGGTTTAGGAGCTAAACAAACTGAAACCAAACTGCAGGTGTGAACTTATATAGTAACAAACCACTTTGGCCACATTAAGTCTCCACAAAGCCTTCATTTTTTTTTCTTTTGATCATGTATATGTTATCTTGTGGAAGTCAATAGGGACAAATGCCATTACTGTCATATTGTGACAGCAACCTTTTAGGTCTTTGTTTTTTAAAAAATCCTGGCAATATAAAATAGCTTAGAAATCAGTCTTTTGAGCCATAGAAAGAAAAAAGCAGTTAACTGCTTTTGAGACTAACAATGTAGTGGGAATTCATATGTGGCTGAAATAATACACAGGCTAATGGAATGGTCTTAGTTGTCACTTACTTGTATAGAGTTATCTTTGAGGTTTAGTTTCAGAAATAGTTGTTGAAACTTCAGGCTGTGAGGCATTGATGGGAGGGGTACTGAAGAAAGCAGGGTGTTGATAAGTGGCAATAAGAATAATAAACAAAGGTTAAATGGACACAAGTTTGTATCAGAAATGGTATTACACAAAAGCCCGTAGGAGCACATTTTTACCTACCTGGGCACTCATTAATGTATTTAAAAGTAGCCATTCTTCTACAGAGGAATTTCAGGAACCAGTTACAGAGAGAGACTGCGGAACTGGCCTGCATATGGAAATTTGACACTATTTCTCACGGCTTGAACTAAGACTTGAACTGGATGGGTGGTTATATTCAGCACCCAAATGACAACAAAAGGATTGGACACTTAGTGCACTCAGCCTTGTTAGCATAGGCACTATTATTGACAGATGTTTTTCCCCCCCTCTTCCTTCTTTTTCTGTTATAAATTTGGAAGTCCCCCCTTTTTTCTCATCTGAGGAAGTGAGTTTTGCCCACGAAAGCTCATGATACTATATAATGTTAGTCTCTAAGGTGATATAGGACTATTCTTTTTTTAAATCATTCATTGGAATGATGTCCTGTTCCGCAGAGTGCTATGCCTTAGAAAGTCTCTCAATTCTTACTTTTATTTTTGTTGTTTGAGAAAATACCAGAGAGCTCTTTAGACTTCTCTGTACATGGTTGGATAGCAATTTGAAGAAGCTGGACACTATTATCTGGGATAATAGGGAATGGAAGATCTGAAATAAACATATTGTTGGTTTGTAAACTACGCTTAAAATAGTTGTGTTGAGCTCTTTAACTTAGAGTTAATAGAATTAAACAGTATTGTAGCATGTATTTGTACTACAGAAGGAGAAAAGATATTAAAGAAGGAAAAAATGAGATTAGGATGTCATATAGTAAATGGAATGGGTGTTAAAGAAACCCATGTTGCCGAAAAGTAGTTTAACATTAGAAATCCATGTTGCTGATTTCTAATACAGTTTTTCACACTGGGGCCAAATTTTGTTTAAACCTTAGAAGCATTCGTTTAAATAATAAGTATTTGGACAAATATGAACTGTGGTGTTTCTGGTACATATATATGTATGTATATATTTTTTCTTCTTCAGCAACAGAATTGGTAAGGAAAAAACTGTTGGTCCTAACTGGAGATGGCTCAATTTATTTTCTTAAATTCTGGATTGATTTTCTTTTATTAATAGATAATACATTATTCAAATGGTCATTACGTGTTTTGCCATGACAGCTTGTTCCTCGATCGTAATGATATGTCACTTTTACCCTGATTTTTCCAGTTTTCTTTATGGAATAGGCTGTAATGTTGAGAACTAGCCATGTCCTATTTTAAGAAATGACAACAGCTAACTTTGTAAATAAGTAACCTGAGTGAGAACGCTTTCTCCTTTGTATACGATATATTTCTACTTATCTATTGACTTTTGAATATAAAGCCATTAACGTGGTTTCACTGAGCACTTGTTGGGGTGTAAAGTAGGACATGTCTTCAGTGTCCTGTTAAAAAGCAAAAATTACTCTACATTCTTCATTTTAGTAATTGGTATTTGTGGAATGTTGTGTGTGGGACTTGGCAAACACAAGAAACTGTCCCTGGTTCAAAGAGTTTATCACATTCAGATGGGCATATACCACGCCAACGACACAATTTTATATACAAATTTTGTAGGGGATGGAGTGGAGGAGATTGTTGGAAGATTACATCAGGGACAAGGGTTAAAAAGGAAGTGGACTTGGCTGATTAAATTGGAAGCTGTGCTAAAGGTAAGGGTCAGAATGAAAAACAATGTAGGCTGAGAACTGGAGAAACAGGTCATAATATCCCAGGGATTGAGAGATGTTCTTGTAGTTTCACTTTCAGAGTCATAAACAGGCCAATTGAGTGATGAGATAGATTTGTGGAACCTGGTGAGGGAGAGGCAGCCAAGCAATTTGCTGCTTGCCATCTTATACCTGATATCCACTATGGCTGTGTCTAGACTGGCCAGTTTTTGCACAAAATCAGCCGCTTTTGCGCAAAAACTTGCCAGCTGTCTACACTGGCCGCTCGATTTTCCGCAAAACCACTGACGTTCTCATGTACGAAATCGGTGCTTTTTGCGGAAAAGCTTTGATGCTCCCGTTTGGGCAAAAGTCCCTTTTGCGCAAAACTGTCGCAAAAGGGCCAGTGTAGACAGCTAGCTAAGACTTTTGCGCAAAAGCAGGCTATGCGGAAAAAAGCGGTTTGGACGCCGGGAGACCCCGTAGGAGCCCCGGACTTCCTGGTAACCCGAGCTCTTAAAGCACACGCAGGCTGCTGAGCACACGTGGCAGGAGCGTGCCTCAGACGTCTTGCCTGAGGTCTGCCACGCTGCCCGTGCTGTGCCCAGCAGCCACCTTGTAGCCCAGCATGGCAGCTCCGGCCGAGGAGCCACCCGCACCCAGCGCAGGAGGCCCCCAGGGCCGGAAAGAAGGGCCCCATCCTGGTCGTCGGGAGCTGGAGACCCTCCTGGACTTGTGGCAGGAGGAGGAGGCCCTCCACGAGACCCACTCCCGGCGCCGCGACATCTTGCCGCATGGCCCAGGCGCTCGCCCAGCAAGGCCATCCCGCCCGGACCCTCGAGCAAGTCCGGGCGAAAGTGAAGGAGCTGCGCCTGGGCTACGTGCGGGCCAGCGAGGGCCAGGGGGCAGGAGCAGACACCTGCCCCCATTATGACCGGCTCCATGCCATCCTTGGCCAGCCAGCCCCGCAAGCCCCAGACGTGGCCGTGGACAGCAGCGTGCGCCGCCCCGTCACCAGGACCACCGAGGCGGGGGAAGGAGACAGCAGTGCATCTGAGGGTGAGGCCAGCATTGCCACCCAGCAGGCCCCCTCCAGCAGCCCTGATGTCTCCCGCGCACCCTCCGAGGCCGGGGAAGGATCCACCGGTGAGTCTTGCACTTTGCACTCACAAGGGTGGGGGGCGGGGGGGAGGGGAGCCAGGTGCCCGGAGCGGGAGAGCATGTCACTCAGGCCACGTGTGCTGCACGCTGTGTAGCATTAGGCAGCAAGCAGCCCGTCCAACCACGTGCAGCCTGGTGACCGAGCGGCACGTGGCCGCGGCAGGCAGCTGCAGGGCACGCCTGGGACCGTGCTGCTCACGCACATTCGGCGGGACCAGAGGGAAGGGTGGATGCCGGCTGGAACCAGCCAGGGCCCCAGGGACTCAGCCCAGAGCCCGCACTGCCGCAAGGGTGCAGCACGGAGAACGGCACACTGTCCCATGCCTGGCTGTGAGGCACAGCCAGCTGCTCCTGGGTAAACCGCAGCGTCACAGCCCTGTGAGCGTGGTCCCCACTGAGCCCCTCGCCTGCTCCCGGTGCCTTGGCTGGCTCCCGAGGGAAGTCCCCGCTGCACACACGTCCCTGGGCTACGTGTGTGAGGGATAGTGGGAGGGACAAGGGTGGGAAGCGCTCGGGCCGCCCCTAGGGCCGCCTGAGTTTTGCTGCAAGGATGGGACACTCCCCAGTCACTCTCCTGGTTCCGTCCAGGAGATATCCCACGCGATGGGGATCTGAGAGCCCAGACCACATCTGCCAGACGTGCTCCCAGGCACTGTGTGGTGATTCATCTCGCTTTCCCTGTCAAATACCATTGATTAGCCCAAAGCCTCACAGCCTCCACCGGCAGGGAGTTCCACAGGTTAACGCAACACAAGCGCCCTCCACGGGGCCAGGACACAGACCGGGGGTTCCAATACATGGAGGAGGACCCTACTCCAGGGGCGGTCCTCTACGCAAACATACAACACGGGGCAGGGAACCGAGGGGGCCCAAGCCTCACCACCCCTGTGGTGTCACCTGGGCTCAGGGGTGGGGTGGAAGGCATGAGGTGTGGGGACAGTGGCCGGGCTGCCTGACTGACCCATCCTTTCTTCTGTTCCCTGCAGCGGGACCAACCAGGAGCAGGGGACCCTCCGGTCCGGCAGCAGCAGCACCCCCAGCCGCTCAACCATGGAGGCAGCGCACCCGACACTGGGACCAGCTCCTGCGGCGCCACGTGCAGGCTGTCGAGCGGGTAGAGGCGGCCATCCAGAGGTGCACGGAGGCAGACCTGCAGTGGCGCCAGGGGGCCTGGGCCACCTTCCAGGGGCACTATGCGGTCATGGCGAACTCTGTTGCCAGCCTCTCTGCATAGATTGCCCATGCCATCCATTACGGCATGGCCGCGCCCCATGCCCCCGCCATCCCTCCCCTAGTAGTGCCCCTCCCCCTCCGGCCCTTCCCCGTCCTGCAATAGCCCCTCCTGCCCCTGCTCCTGCCCCTCCCACTCCTGCCCCTGCCCCTGCTCCTGCCCACCTCCCCGTTCAGCCTGCCCCAACGCAGTCCACCCCCATGTCCAGGTCCACCCCCGCAGGAGCAGTCGCAGGGGCCACCCCTCCCAGGAGTAGCTCTCCTCTCCCTCCCAGTTCAAGGTCTCCTCCGCCTCCCAGTTCAAGGTCTCCTCTCCCTCTCCCCTCTTTGTAAATAAAAACCGAACACGTGTTTATGGTGAAACCAAACTGTGTTGTTGTGTGTTGGTAGGTAAGGGGGGGGGGAAGGGGAGGAGAGGGAGTTGTCCAGGGAAACCGAGGCGACCCTACTCCGGGGCCTGTGAGAACATGTCCGTGAGGGCCTCCTGGATCGCACCCCATCCTGGTGCACCTGCCCCCCCCCTCCTGCAATGGCCACTCCTGCTCCTGCTGCCCACCTCCCCCTTCAGCCTGCCCCCCATGTCCAGGTCCGCCACCGCAGGAGCGGTCGCAGGGGCCATCCCTCCCAGGAGTAGCTCCCCTCCCCCTCCTAGTTCAAGGTCTCCTCCCTGTAACGCGAGGTAACGTGAATAATTAATTTAGAATGCTGATCACCCTAATAAAATCACGAAGATGACAAATGAGGACTCCAAATTCCATATCTATCACAGGTTTTCTAAAAAAAAAGGGAAATAATTTTGAAGGGTTATGGGTTGATGATGCATAAATGAATACCAACTCCGAAGATAAAATTCAACCACAGGACTATATTTGACATGCATAAAATCCCAATCAAGCAAGGGATAGATTACAAAAGAGTAAACACAACACAAAATACATGAAACACAGTCTAGGCGCGGAGGGCGATTGCGGTGACGCTGGCGCCCTCCATCCTTTGGTCCTTCCGGGCCTCAGGAGAGGAACTGCCAGGAGATCCTCGGACGGACGAAGCTGTGGCTGGCGCCCTCCATCCTTTGGTCCTTCCGGGCCTCAGGAGAGGAACTGCCAGGAGATCCTCGAAGATGACTGGAATCGGGTGCGCTGACTCGAGCCTTCCGCCGAACCTCGACTCCTCTTCCTGTTCTTGGGACAGCTCGAACAGACGATGATGGCCTAGACTATCCCTACACCTAACCCTGAACTCAAAGAACACCTAGCTACGGCCGACGCGCCCGGCGAACAAACTCGACGACGGCCGAAATGCTTTGAACCGGCACGATAGCTAATCTAACTAAACCTAAATCTAAACCTAATCCTAATTGGTAGGTACAAGCCTTCCGCTTGACCTGACCAAACCCTTAACAGAACCAAGAGTACTGTGCTCTGAACTAGACTGCTCAAACATATTTCACATAACAATACTGAACATTCTGCACAACATCCTCTCTCCCCAAACAGTGTGGTGTTGTGTATTGGGAGGTAAGGGGAGGAGTTGTTCAGGGAAACTGAGGCGACCCTACTCCGGGGCCTGTGAGAACATGTCCGTGAGGGCCTCCCAGATGCGTACCCCATCCTGGTGCGCCTGGTGGCTGGCAGCTGTGTGGGGCTGTTCGTAGGCCTGGCCCTCTGCTGCCAGCCATGTGGGAAGGAAGGCCTCCCCGCTCCGCTCCACAATATTGTGGAGCATGCAGCGGGCGGCCACTACCTCCGTTGCATTCCGCTCACCCATCTCGAGACGGGTGAGCAAACAACAGAAGCGGGCTTTTAAATGGCCAAAGGCGAGCTCCACCAGATTTCGGGCCCGGTTGAGGCGGTCGTTGAACCGGGCCCGGTTCTGGTCCGGCCGCTCCGTGTAGGGCCGCATTAGCCAGGGCTTCAGGGGGTAGGCCGCGTCCCCGATGACGCAGATGGGCATAGGCACATCCCCGACAGTCAACTCCCGCCGGGGGAAGTAGGTGCCCGCCTCCAGCCTGCGAAACAGTCCGGAGTTGCGCAGGATGCGGGTGTCGTGTGCTCTGCCGGACCAGCCCGTGTAGACGTCCAAGAAGCGGCCCTGGTGGTCCACGACGGCTTGCAGAACGATGGAGCAGTACCCCTTTCTGTTGATGAAATGGGCTGCTCGATGCTCCGGGGCCCGGACGGGGATGTGGGTTGCATCCAGTGCTCCCCCGCAGTTGGGGAATCCGAGGGCAGCGAAGCCGGCGATGATAGCGTCCACGTCCCGCAGGCGGATCACCCTGGGGAGCAGGAGGTCGTTGATGGCATGGACGACCTGCAGAAGGGTGCAGAGAAACACAGGGGAACACATCACATAAGGCAGGGGTGGGTGTGCGCTCCCTTGGCCCCCTCCCCGTGATTCCTTCTGTCCTCACGCGCACACACACCACAGCCACCTCGCCCTACACCCCCAGCAGGCCTGTGCAAGGGAGGGACGGGCCGAACCCCTGGGTGACCCAGTGTGGAGTCTTGGCTGCCCCTGGGCATGGAGTGCAGCACCCTCCCCCCACCCCATTCCCCACTCCCCCTGGGACTTACCTCCATCACGACGGTGCCGACGGTGGATCTGCCCACCCCGAATTGATGTGCCACTGATCGGTAGCTGTCCGGGGTGGCCAGCTTCCAGACTGCGATGGCGACCCTCTTCTTGACAGGGATGGGTGCCCGCAGCCGGTTGGTGGCTCTCTGGAGCTCGGGGGTGACCCAGGCGCAGAGCTCCATGAATGTCCGCTTTCGCATGCGGAAGTTCCGGAGCCATTGCTGGTCGTCCCATTGCCCTAGGACCAGCCGGTCCCACCAGTCGGTGCTGGTGTCCAGTCTCCACACTCGCCTCTGCACCCTGGGGTGGGGTGCCACAGGGACACCATGGCCTCACTGGTGAGGGGGTCCAAACCGATGGGCCCCTCCTAGTCCTGGAAGAGGAGGGCACCGACCTGGAGCAGCAGCTGCAGGCACTCCAAAATGTCCGACAGGGGCCAGAGCAGGCACATGGCCACCCCTGGTTCCATGGCACAAGACAGAGGGCTAGGGAAAAAAACCCTGGCAAAAGCAGTAGGTGGCCAAAGGCTGCGGTGTCCCAAAGTCAGAGGGCAACCACCAAACCTGCTTATGGCTGTCAGTCCCTGCAAGGGGCCCTCTAGCACGGAGCGCAGAGAAATGGCTGTCCGGGGAGATCCCTTTAAGCACGTGTCTGAAATGGCCGCCAGCCCCCGCCCTCGGAAAGGGCTGGTGCCCTTGTGCCCTCCGCAAAATGGTTCCGGGCTTCTGCTTTTGCGGAAAAGTGCGCTGCCAATGTAGACGCGCTTTTCCGCAAAAGCGCATCGTTATAACGCGAACTCCGTGCCAGTCTAGACGCGCTTTTCGCAAATACTTTTAACGGAAAAACTTTTCCGTTAAAAGAATTTGCGGAAAATCATGCCAGTCTAGACGTAGCCTATAGGTATTTGGTATGGAACAGGTATGTTGTTGGATAAAATGGATCATAAAAGGATTTGAAGGAAAATATCCTTGCCCAACTCAGCTCCCTTAAGGGATTTTAGGATTCTTGAATCCTATACAATTGGCCACCAAGTAACCTCTTTTTGTAACCTCCCTTTCGCCTGTTATGAGGGGAGGATAGTGAGGTATCAGCAGCAGGATTGTTGGGATTTGGTTGGGGGGTTTTGTGGAAATGATTAAGGAAACAATGATTGATTTGTGTTGTAGAACTTGTTGCTCAGTACTCCCAGATATTTTAGGTGAATAATGTTGCTGCTTAATTAAACCACAACTGTTGCCTATTGCCTTTCTTCTGATGTAGCTGGACAGTAAAAGACGTTAGGCTGAGAACTGGAGAAATGGCAGGTCAGAGTATTTCAGAGATAAAAGAGGATGTGTTGCAACAAGTTGTTAGATAGTGGGAATGCTCCCTGAACTTCAAAAGAGAGTTGCCAGTGTCAACAATTCTACAGCAGGAATGGGGGTGTGGGGGGGGGGTCAGGGAACACAGCACTGCCTAATGATTATCACCCTCTGGAGCTCTGATGTGGTGTGTGTATTTCCCCAGTCTCTCTCTTTTGACAAGCACTAAAGTTAGTAGCTGTTCATCAATCACCTCAGATTTCCTTTACCTTCTCCCTTGGTGCATGCTGAAGTTTTGCTATTTAGAATGTGGGATCCTGAATTTGCAATGATGTGGTCTCCTGAAAGGGCAATGCACTTTGGCTTCCATGCATGTAAGCATCACATCAACCTTGAAGGAACCTATGTGGCTCTTGTGAGAGTATATCATGAGTGTTGTGTTCAGTTTTGGGCACCTTATTACTTGAAAAATATTGACCAACTAGGAGATTTATCCAGCATTGCTTGGGTTCTTAACTCAATTAACTTCTTTTTTTGGAAAATATGTGGAAAGCATACATGCTTTAAATAGTGGTGTCCAACCAGTACTGAAAGCAGTACCTACACATGGCTAGTGGCTAGAGTGTTGGACACCAGAGATTTAAATAACTGTATTTTTTTTCCAGATTTCTTAAAGGTATTCACATTTTTCCATTTAACTATTTTTAGTAAACTTTTTAAAAATAGAATTCCATCAAATGTATCTTTTCCCTCATCTCTATAAACAGTTATCCTTTGCTTTGTTTTAACAAAAAAGGGCTAGTGTCAATATGGTTTCCAATAACATTTTTTCCCTATTTTTCAACCCTTAAGCATTAAGCTGTGTCAGAACAGAGCACTGCTCCAAATTTCTGTTGTGTTGTGGTTTTTTTTTTTTTTTTTTTTTTTTGGTAAGGTTCATTGAGAAACAGGCCTATTCCAAGTGCATCCTATTTTTTTCTGGTACATCTTGGTTCACTCTCTTTCAACATTCACTAAATTATATCAATTTTGAGGACTGTACTTGCTTTGGTAGTTGTCTTATGTCTCTTTGGAATTTGTTTCTCATAAAAACTAGGCACGTTGCATTTTCTTTGCACAGCCAAACCTTTACATTGCTTTAAGTTATGATAAGAGGAGACTGTATATCACATTTGGTAGTCCTAGCTCTTACTGTTTAGAAGGAGTTCTTAATCAGACAGACAAACTATAAAATATATCGTAGGGCATTAAGAGCAACAAAAGTGACTAAAGAGATTGAATTGAGAGAAAAGACTGTACTAAATATGTAGCTGTAACAGGGCCACCTTAGCTCTTCCCCTGTTTCAGTCCACAAGATACTTGGAGACCTTGGATTCAGTAACCACCTGTGCTATTTATTTACAAGCATGTTCCCATCACTATTGCACATACCCCTTCACTATCTATGGGAGAGAATGGAGTGCTGTCTCCTTGCTTCTACTCTCTTCCTGCCCCTCCCCTCAGCTTCCTTCTCTGGGTTTTTATGCACCCCAAGCTAATTAGGTAGCAGCTGTCCTTGCTTCCCCAGTTAGGGCCAAGTTCTCTCCAGCCTACTCTAATTTCTTCTAAGGAGCAGCAGGCATGACAGAGGGCTGGATCTGCAACCCTTTGCCCAGCACAGTAGCTTTTATAACCAGATATCGTGACTGCCAGCAAAGATCAGAAGACTGAAGTCTACAACTATTTGATTATAAATACCAAGGAGGAAGAAATATTAGTTATTTAGTTTTAGCTCCTTATTTTAGGAGCAATGGGATGAAATTAATAAAGAAAATTTAAACTGCATATAAAGAAATGCATCTTAATATAGAGATTTTTCTAGGCTGTGGAATAGTCCCCAAGAGAGGTGTTAAAAGTATAGTTAGTTGGAGACTCTAAAGTTCTTTGATAAAATATTTCAAAATTCTGTAGGGAATAATCTTGCATGAGCAGAGAGGTGGACTGGGACTAGGATTCTCTGGGAAAATCCACTCTGCTAAAAATTGTAAGCTGTGCCCACTATTTCAACTTCATTATTAGAGACGGTAATGGCTTCAGGATACCTGATGTCAAAACCCACCACAAGTACAGTAGTATATATTTTTCCGCTCCTAGAATGTTTAGTGAGAGGTCCCACAACATGTACAGATAAAGAGGCATTTGCCAGAGTAATAATAGCCAAAGGTTGCAGAGGTGCCTTACTATGCGTGCTTCTGTGAGAAGTCACAACTTTTCCCAAGGATCTTTCATTGTCTGAAATGTTTGAGGCCAATAGAAGTTTCATTTTAACCTGTCACAGGTCTTTCCACTCCCATGTCTCATGATTGGGCCATGATGGGCTATTTAGAGCAAATCTTTCCTGCATCCTTCAGGAATAGTTATTAGCTTGCAAACCTCACCATAAATAATAAACCATTTTTCATAAAAAACAAACAAACCCTTCCTCTTCTTTTCACAATTAGGGTGTCATTCTGAGCTGACCTTTCTAGTTCCAGGGTAGGGCTAGCTTGGTGAGCTGACATAAATCTTCCTTTTGTTTTTATGCTCAAGTCCAGAGCATAACATAGGGAAGTTAACGGATAACTGGTTACCTGATGAGCATCATCCCTAGTGATGCCTCCTGGATAATGCTTAACTGGTGCCTGGGAGCAGCTGCCCCCCACATGGCCCCACATGCAGCTGGGAGCAGGAGCCCCTGGGAGCTGCTCTAGCTGGATTAAAACGATTGACATCCATTTATCATCTGGAATATTAAGGATAATATTACACAGTTTCTCTGAGGTGGATAGGAATTCTCAGTGCCATTGGCCTCATGATGCATTGAGCAGGCATTTTCCCATTTCCCGTTGATGAAAAGAGATGTACCCAGATACTGAGGCTGATCCTTTGGCTCTCCTAGGATCTAAAGTAGAGTTGTGTGAACTTCTTTCTCAGGTTCCAGCTGCTTTGTGCATCTCTGATTGGCTTCCTTCTCCATCTTATTGATTGCTTATTTCCTCCCTCATTTGGATTTCTGCCATGTTTATTTCATGCTCCTATGCTTTGACCATCAGGATCTGCATCCAGACCACTTCTGCTGTAGGAGCATTTGTGGCTTGGTGGGACTGAGTCACAGCTTTCTGGTCAAAGTGCATGAGAAAAACTCTCCATTTCTGATTTGAGATCTTCTCCACAAAGGGTAAACCCCCTTCTTTACATAGCTTTGTAAGGTCTTTTGTGTCAAAATTCTCGTATGATTGTGGTCCACCCATTGTGACTAGTTTTTAAATTTGATAGAGTTTTAAGGGTTAAATAGCATTGGGTTCTGATTTTTAAGCCCAGTTGATTTGTGGTGTGTGAATCCTGTTTGACTATGCCAATTGTTATGCTGTCTGGTATGGCTTACAACTTCAGGTCACACTGTCAGAGCACAGAGCAGATACCCCAAACTGGTCCAATTTAGATTTTACCAAGCTAGTAACAAATGTGCGCTCTTGGATTACGATTTGGCTTATCATGTAGCCACAGACAGTCCATTTATGTTCCCTGGGCCCTCTTTAACACCCAGACTAGGGGAACTTTGTAATGAAAGTTTATTAAAACAAAAAATCCCCTCATATTAGGTTACTACCAATCCCAAAGTGTTGGTCACTTACCAAAGGTCAGTATATACTGTGGATAACACACCAAAGATAACACTGATAGCTAATTTCTCAGAGCTTTATTGAGAATTAAATTGTTGCATGTCCACACTATCCCCCCTGTGTCAGCAGAACACAGAGAGCAGTGCACCGTGGGTAGCTATATCACTGCAGCTGGCCACAAGGTATTTTGGGAAGGGTTTCTAGTGCCTCATGGTGCAGGTACAGCATTACAAGATACAGCTTTCTGAATCCCATCATTCCATGGGCATCCTACTAGACTGCCAACTGC
This sequence comes from Rafetus swinhoei, assembly GCA_019425775.1. Classification (NCBI taxonomy): domain Eukaryota; kingdom Metazoa; phylum Chordata; order Testudines; family Trionychidae; genus Rafetus; species Rafetus swinhoei. The sequence goes on from CM033440.1 coordinate 187,541,480, forward strand.
TTTTCAACTGCAATATAGGGAGAGAGGTGAAGGCTGTGTGATAAAATGTGTGTGGGGGGAGGAGGGGAGAGAGCCATACACGGATCCAGGCCTCCGCGGGCTGGGATCCAGGCCTCCAAGCTGCTCGCACGGCCGAGGGGAGAGTGAAGGAGTCTTCGCATGCTCCCCCATCCCCAGGCCAATCAGGGCCTGGGGGCCGGGGAGCAGCATGAAGCTTCCTTCGCCCTGCCCCAGTCCTACGAGGAGCCCGTGGCACTTCTAAGCACCATGTGCTTCTCACAGGACGGGAGGAGGCTTTCTGTGCTCCCCCGCCCCTAGGTCCTGATTGGCCTGGGGGAAGGGGAACATGCCAAGCCTCTTAGGGCATGGGTGCCTAGTGGGAAGAGGAGGCAAAGGGGCTCCCCCAACCCCGACCAATCATGGTCTGGGGGTGGGGTAGCCCCGCCCCTTCCTGTTTAGGCCTCGCCCCTTCTGGGGTGACCCAGGGCTACTTCAGAAATTGTTGAAGTGGCCCTTGGGCAAAAATTATTGCTCTAGGGATCCCCTGCACTAGGGATTCTGTCCAGTGGCTTGGTATTCCAGGCTGTCAGAATCCATCAGTCCAGAGAGAGAGAATTATTCCCGGGATCCACCCTGTCAGCTGTCTTCCCCAGAAAGCAATCTGGCAAATGTCTCCATCACAGCCTGGACTTTTCCTCTGTTAACTAAACACAGACAGTCTGACAAAATGACCTCTCAAGATTCCCCTTCATTTGTTTATATTACATTTCTTGATTCCCTTTCATTGTGGGAGAAACTTGACAAAGGCTTGTGAAAGACAGGAATAGTAATATCAGAAGAGGATGTAATGAGGTTGTGCTCTCTTCCTTGAAATGTGGGAGATTAGTGTAAATGGTTTTGACTTGGATAACATGCCCATGCAGTGGAGAGCACTTCACTTATGTTGGCTGACCAGATCTAAAGTCCAAGTGTATAGGGAGGACTTCTGTTTTCTCCCTCTATGGAGTAGTTGAGCAGTGAACTAGAATCTTTATGGGGAATCCGTAGTAATGCAGTGCATAGAGAAAGCAAGGGTAGAAACATGACTTAGAAGTGTGTCTCTAAATCAAACAATTTCTTAGCTTATGTACCAGCCCCCCAATGGCTCTGTCGAATGTCACATTCTAGCCCTATACAAGTAAAGAATTATTAAATCTTCGAGTAGATAATCCACTTGTCAGACATAGAGACTGATGTTAGTGTTCGTATAATTCCTCATGATGGTGCGCTTGATAGTGAAACAAGGGACAATATCTATAATAATTTCCCAGAATTTTTCCCCTTTATGTTATGGGTGAATATCTGAATATAATAGTAATAGAAGGTTAAAACTAAATACTTGAGATTTCCTGATGGCTGTGCCAAGCAGTTTGCCTGCCTAGATCACTTTAACATTGGTTCTGAGCCAAGAGATCAAGGGTTGCAAATTTAATTATAGAACTAGGCGTAGAGTATGAAGTGGCAGTAGTGAAAGGCTGAAAAGTGGAGTGGAGCACTTGAGAATATATCTGATTTCAGAGGAAATAAGTTCTCTTCCATGCAATAAATTATGCCATTAATTGGGAACTCATTTTGGTAGCCCATTCCTTTATTTAACTTTGTATAATGAAGGGCAGGAAGGAATTGAAATAGAGGCTTGTATCTTATTTGTGGTGGTATGTTTTTGTTTTGTTTTTAGAGAGTGTTTTGATGCTCATGCCTAAATAAGGGATGTAAATGCTAAGTTTAACTGATTAAATGTGTGTGTGTGGGAAGCATTCCCGCCTGCTGGGCTGGAGCAGCCCCCCTGCCCGCTATGGCCCAGCTGGAAGAAAGCCCCACTTATTGTGCAGATGCATTAGCTTCTGCCCCATCTTCTGCCCTGTTACATAGCTAGCACCCCTATCTCCTCCTCTATCCCCACTGCTCCCTCGGTCAACCCCATGGCCTCAACTCCTGGCAGCAGCCGCCTGCCAGCCCCACAGCCCCAACCCTAGGCAGCGGCAGCCGCCTACCACGTGGTCTTGCCCCTGGTTGCAGCTGCCTCTCCCAACATGGGTTTGGCCCTGGCAGTAGCCATAGCAGCCCCCTTCCACCACGGTCACGGCCCCATTTCCGTCTCCGCCCTCATCCCCACCACCATACGGCCCCAGCCATGGGAGCAGCCATGCCTCTCACCTTCCAGGTTCAGGAAGTGAGTGCTGCTGCATGGCTCTGCAAAGGAGGTGGGCGGGCCCAGCATTTTTTGTGCACGGCTGTGGAGGTGTGCATCTTAGAGGGAACACTGCTCCCAGCCCAAGGGGCTGGAGCAGAGCTCTATGGTAAAATCATGAAATTTATGATTTTTAATGACAGTGAAATTGACCAAAAAGAACTGTAAATTTGGTAGGGCCCTACTTATATTGCGTTTAAGCGCTGTCTATTGTAAAAGTTGTTAAATGCAATAGTTTTCTTTACAGGTCTTGAATGCTCATATAATGGTAGCGGAACAGTGTGGCAGTTTACTCCTTTACTTAATTTTTGGTAATAAACATGAAGTGTGCAGTCCCAAATATTTTGATCAGTCTCCATTTAGATTTTAAAGGATCCTCTCAAATTACAAAAATCATGTGTTGGAAGCCTACAGAATTTATTATTTGTATTGCTAATATTAAACTGAAATAATAAAAAATCCGTTTAGCTTTTTATTTATTTTCTTTACATTTGCACTTTACTAAGTTTGAATAGTACACAGCTTAGTTCCTTCATTCATTTTTTACCATATCTTAACCTCAAGAGTAACACCCCTTTTTTCCTTTTTTGTAGGTCACCTTTTTTTATAAACTGCTTTTTTTAAAAAAAGAGTTCTTAATCCAAATTCTATTATGGACAATCTTGTAGGGTAAAAGTAAAAAACTGACACCTTATATGCTGCCAGTGTTAGCAAAAAAATAAGTGACTATAGATTCCTTGTGAGAAGAATACTTTTTTTATATTTTAAACTCTCTTTGGCAGCACTGTTTAGTCTAGAAGTTTTTCATTAACCCAGTAGATTTTGTGGGTTTTTTTGCGTGCATCCAGTTCACTAAATTTAATGAAACAGCTGTTAACTCTCTTCCCGGATCTCCTTTGTTCATCTTGCTTCCCCCCCAAAATGAAGATTTAAAACAAAAATATCCCTCAGTGGAAAAACAAGGTAATCCTGGCCCATGTTTGTTTCCAGAAGAAACAAATGTCTTGTAGAATTTTAAATGAGAATGGATTGCAAAAATACTTTCAAGTAAACTTCATATTAAAATAGAATATTTATTATACAATTTATTTTTACCATCGTATGTTGTGTGGTTTGATTTATTTTAGATCCAAGGGAAACCAGAATACTTGGAAGCTTTAAGCAGTTAATACAGTTGTTTAAATTTTACAAGTCTTAAAAATGATTACTATATAATTTAAACCTTAAATACTATAAATTCTACAGCAATGAATACAGCGCAAAACAATGCAAAAGCAATTAATATAAGATCTACTATAATACAATAATAAAGCCTAAATCACTTACACTTCTCCTGTATGCTACCTACAGTATCAGGCAGGATGTCGTGGTTCCTTTTCTTCCCACGCAATGGAACACCATGCACTGGGTCGCTGGTGTGAAGGGCTGATTTACTTCTAGTTACATCGAGCAGGACCTGTGGGTCAGTTCTGCCCATTCCCTCCTATTGATTGTTCTTACTAAGCCCATTTTTAGCGAAGCGAGACTTCATCGTTCTAATATTTACCATTTAATTACGTATTGCGTAGGATATGTAAAATGCCCAATGCCCCTATTTGGAGTACATCCTGCTCAGGATGTTGCTGCTATGTGCGTAGTTGACAGTTGTATGGCTGCATCTGTAATTTTTGTTATCAGAAACAGAAGTACCAGTACAAGGTTGCTTGTTGTGAGTTCTTGACGTGGTCTCGCGCACCATGCTTAATCTGCATTGTTGTTCAAAACATTCCTTCATTTCACAGTTTCTCCCTCCCAAGCCATGCATACGTGCTTATGTACACCAGACTTGAGACAGGCCTGGGTTTTGCTTTTTGGAGAGCCGCATTTTGGACGTGGCAGACATCACTGTTTATTGTCAAGGAAGGGTAGTCCAGGCTCCCTTACACTGTAGGATCAGCACTTGTTCAAGAAACTTAATTGACACTGTTACTGTGAGCAGGAACTGGGCCCTTGTTGCTCTCGTGTTGGATGGTGGCATAAGAAATGCTCTCCGTATGTCTCCTGGTAACAATACCATTGTAGAGCTTTCTCCATTTCTCCTGTCTGCCACCAGTATCAGAATTATTTTGCTTCAATCTGTAAATACAGGTTGAACCTCTTAAATCCAGGACTCTCTGGTCTGGCCATATCTGTGGTCTGGCAGGATCACAGATGTTGCTGGACGAGAGAGCCATGGCTCCCAGAAATACAAACCAATCGGGGAGTCCCCCCATCAGACAGGTGAGCCCTGTCCCTGGAGAGCCCCGGTCAGGCACGGCAGCAGTGGGACCAGTGAGCCCTGTCCCTATGGAGCCCCATCCTGGCGACTGCAGCTGCAGAGCCCCATCCCAGGGGAGCCTTGGCTGGGTGGGGCAGCAATGGGACTGGCGAGCCCTGTCTCTGAGGAGCCCCATCCCAGTGTGCCAGCAGCAGGGCAGCCGCAGAGCCCCATCCCAGGGGAGCCCTGGTGGCGCTCAGCAGCAGCGAGACCACCAGCAGCTGGTGAGCCCCATCCCTGGAAAGCCCTGGTGGGGCGTGGTTGTTATGCCCATACAAAGCACACGAGATCTTTATTGGGGAGAAGGCAGTACGCCGCATTTATTGAGAATACAGCAGTTAGCATATGCTTTTCAGTCTCTCTCTCTCTCACACAGACACAGACACAGACACAGACACAGACACAGACACAGACACAGACACAGACACAGACACAGACACAGACACAGACACAGACACAGACACAGACACAGACACAGACACCATGCACACAGTCCCGCCAGTCGATGTTATAGTTACCAGTCCAGAGTCTGGATCAATCTAGTGGCCAGCCAGATTGATCGCAGAGGGGAGCTGGGCTCTGTCGGTCATGATCCGACGCTCCTGGAGTTGGTGGCAAGACCAACTTACTTACTAAACCTTAAAACAAAGAAATGTATATTTAACTAAAGGACCTAAAGAGGGTGGCTGGCAGGATGAAATTAAATCCTACATTACTACATTATTAAACCTAAAATATAAATATAAAATCGCACTCCTACATGGTAGCAGCAGGGTAGCCATGGTGCCTAGTCCCTGGGAAGCCCTGGGCGGGACAGAAGCAGGGCCATGGTGTTGCCAAGAAACCTTGGCTGGGTGGGGCAGAAGTGGGTCTGTGGTGGCTGGGGAGCTCCGTCCCTGGAGAGTTCCAGCTGGCTGGTGGCAGCGTGCTGAGCCCAAGCCCTGTAGCAGCAGGGATGGAGCCCACTGACAGGGGCTGGAGCAGAGCCAGCCAGAGGAAGGGGCAGTATCCTGGGAGGCCAGTGGCAGGAGATCTCCCTATATCCGGCAAATTCCTTCATACAGGACTGGTCAGGTCTCGAGAGTGCTGGACCAGGGAGGTCCAACTTGTATAAAGTCAATCAGGGAGCTGCAAGAGGATATTGCGGGGTTGGGGGCGGGGTGGGAATCAGTGATACACAGAGATCTTCCTCAAAGGCAATTCTAGTGTTTTGCTTTGGTAAACCTAAATTCAAATTACTGCATTAACTAAACACTATTAGAAGTCTGTTCATTATTAGGTTAGAATATAACTTAGCAATGTACTGATATAAATAAGCATCTGTATTGGATAATATTTATTATCTTCTGTTCTCTGCCTGAGATTTTGAAATTGTTCTTCTGTTCCTTCAGAATTACTTTTAGAAGGAGACTGAATGAGGTAAAGAGTGACTTTTAAAGGAGCAAGGATTAAAAAGCCATGTTACAGCATACCATTTGGAAGGAACCAAAAGTCTGTCTTTGGTCTATTTGTGCTTGGCAACGCTATTCCTTGGTTGGGAGGGGAAAGAGAAGAAGTTACTTCCACTTTTGTTTAATTTTAATCTGGCCTAAAAAATATCAAATAATCCTGAAAACAAGGTTACTATTTTAACCCCTTTTACTTTGCTGCATATCATAGAATCATAGGGCTGGAAGAGACCTCAGGAGGGCATCAAGTCCAGCTGCCTGCCCAGGGCAGGACCAATCCCAACTAAGTTAACACAGCCAGGGCTTTGTCAAGCCGAGACTTGATGTCACTCTGTTTATTTGCTAGGTGACTATAGATCTATTTTTTTTTTGTAGCAGCTGATGTGATTTGATTAATCTCCCTTTCTATATAAAAATTTTTTTTCTGCAGGATGACAGAGTCATGTCATCACGTTACTCAGCATCCCACAGCCCCTTCCTACCTCCTCTCCTTTCCCTCCCTGATACTCTGCGGCTGGGGAGAAGAGCACGGTGCCCGTGAAGCCCCACACTGCCTCCTTGGCGGGGGGAGGGGGAGAGGAGAAGAGAACAGCACGGGGCCTGGGTGGTCTTTCCCCCTCGGGAGCGCAAGGGGAAAGGCCTGGTCTTTCCCCCTCGGGAGCGCAGGCCTGGACCCGTGCTGCCTTTCCCCCTCTTGGGGGCGGGGCTGGGGCCAGAGCTGCACATCCTTTTCCCCTTGCTGCGGCCTGCCCCAGCTCTCTTCCTCCCCTCTGGCCGCCTGGGGACTCACGAAGGGGGGAAGGCCACATGACTGGAAGCTAGCAGCTCTGGCCCCAGTCCCCTCCCCACAAGGGAAAAAGGCTGCATGGCCCCAGCCCCGCACGAGGGGGAAACCCCGCCTAGGCCCCGTGCTCTTGCCCCCATCTGCTGGAGGATGGTGGTGGTGGGCCTCTCCGGGGCCTCACAGGGCCTGTGCTCTTCCCCTCCTCCCACTGTAAAGCACGAGGAAGGGAAAGGGGAGGAGGTGGGGGGGGGGGGGGGCGGCTGCGGCAGTGCTTTTTTTGTTTAAAAAAAAAAAAAAAAAGTGCTGGTACTCCAGAGGAAAAGGTGCCAATATTCCAGCTTCTGTACCTAATGACTGGAAGATAGCTAATGTGATGCCAATATTTTAAAAAGGCTCTAGTTGTGATCCTGGCAATTACAGACCTGTAAGTCTAATGTCAGTACTAGGGAAGTTAGTGGCTAGTTGACTATCTGATAATCAAAAACTTACTGGATAGTTGACTAGTCCCTCGACTAGTCACTTCCCCCCCCTTGCTGCCTCAGTCAGAGGCAGCAGCTGTGGGTGGGAACAGGAGCCGGTGCTGAGGGGGGAGCCGGTTTGAAATCTGGTTCCTCCCAGCACCTTCTCCGCGGGGGGTGGGGGAGACAGGAAGGTAGCAGGGACTGAGTGCAAACTGGGAATCTGCTCATTCCCAGCTCGTGCTCAGTCCCAGACATTGCGACTCTGCCAGCTCTTAATACATTCAAAAGGCTCAAGAGCAGTGGGATTAGCTCTGCGGCTTATCGACTAAATGACTAGTTGGTAGAAAATCCATCGACGAGACAATTAGTTGATTAAACTAAATTTAACATCCCCGATCAGTACCGGGCAAATCAGTTGAAACTATAGTAAAGAATAACATTGTCAGACACATGCATGAATATAATTTGTTGGAGAAAAGTTAACATAGTAAGGCATGATTTCCCTTTACAGAAACTAATCTACTAGAGTTCTTTGAGGGGGTCAACAAACATGTGGGCAAGGGGGATCCAGTGGATATAGTGTAATTAGATTCCAGAAAGCCTTTGAGAAGGTCCCTCACCAAAGGCTCCTAAGTAAATTGTCATGGGATAAGAGGGAAGGTCCTCTCATGGATTGAGAACTGGTTAAAAGACAGGAAACAAAGGGTAGAAATAAATGGTAAATTTTCAGAATGGAGAGAGGTAACTAGTGGAATCCCCCAAGGGTCTGCACTGGGAATCCTGTTCAACCTGTTTATAAATGATCTGGAGAAAGGGGTAAACAATTTAGTGGCAAAATTTACAGATGATACTAAACTGCTCAAGATAGTTAAGACCAAAGCAGACTGTGAAGAGCTTCAAAAAGATCTCACAAAACTAAGTGATTGGGCAGCAAAATGGCAAACGAAATTTAATGTTGATAAATGTAAAGTAATGCACATTGGAAAAAATAATACGAACTGTACATACAAAATGATGGGGACTAATTTATGTACAACTACTTGAGAGAGATCTTGGAGTCATTGTGGATAGTTCTCTGAAAACATCCACTCAGTGCAGTAGCAGTCAAAAAAGCAAACAATGTTAGGAATCATTAAAAAAGGGATAGAGAATAAGACAGAGAATATTTAATTGCCTGTATGTAAAAGTATGGTATGCCCCCATCTTGAATACTGTGTACAGATGTGGTCGCTTCATCTCAAAAAAGATACATTGGCATTTGAAAAGGCAGAAGGGAAACAAGGCCAGGCAACACAAATATATCAGAAATGTAATTTGCTTCAATGAAAAAGAAATTGACTAATTCATATACAGTGCTAAGTAGTTAATAAAAACAGTTCATCTTTGTGAAATGTTCAGAATATTGTAATCATGACTTTTTTACTTACAGGGAAAAGGACCTGGATGCTAAATTTATTATTTCAATGGAACAAAATAAAACAACAATCACAAATATAAAGGTGAGTGTTCTTATTTGAAAAGGAAAAATTATAACCAAGCTAGCCATCAAAATAAGGTTATGCTAAATAGGTAATTGGTGGCATCCATTTGATATTAGGGAGAGGCCTTTGGTCTCTGTCTTATGTATATCTTTGAAGTGCTGTTGTACCACCTTCTCATCTGAGGGTATCAGTGATTTATAAACACCATTCTGCCTGATGAATTTTCATGAACTTAAGCCTTATAGCCATTTTACAGCTGGAAAACCAAGGCACAGAAATTGAAATACTTTGCTTAAATGACATAGTGAAATGTGTGGCAGAACTGGTGATAAAATCCAGTATGCCTGATGCATAACCCCAGCTCTTTACTACACTGTGCTCCTTGCATGGGAAGAGAATTGTGTGTGATTCAGATAGTAGTACATATTGCTAGTGTCAATGAGCAGTCTGTCTCTAACCTGATGATAACTTTAAGCTGAAGGCAGATATGATGGTTTTAATTACATCTGTTCTTTCAAATACAATTCAGCATGTACATGGCAAAGTGTTTCTTTATTAAGTAAGTATTTGTAATATTGTCTTAAATTCTAAAATTCTAACTTGTATTAATTAGTAATGGTAAGCATTATAAAGTAACATAACAAAAATGAGCCATTGCATTAAAATAGTGTCATGCCTACAGTGCCCTTTTAATAAGACTATTTGTTACTTATAAAAACTGATGTTACTTGATAACTTTTTTCAATAACTAAGTATTGCATGTATGTTTGTTAAAATAAAAAAAAGGGATAGCCTTTCATTAAGATTCTCTTTTTGTGTTTTGGTATGAAGTTTGCTTTCCAGTCAGCTATATTGGAAAGTGTTCTTAGGATTAATTACATTATCACACAACATGCCAACTCTTTTTGTTTTGTTTTGTTTTGTTTTGTTTTGACTTCTGTAGATACCAGAAGGAGGAACTGGAGATATAGGAAGAGAACGGACAAAAACGTTTACCTATGACTTCTCCTATTTTTCAGCAGATAGTAAAAGTCCTTCCTATGTGTCTCAAGATGTGGTAGGTTTTTCGTTAGAATTGTTTTTTATACTGAAAGAATATGAAGTTTCCTTCCTTTTACAGTTCCCTCTTTCCAATTTAGAAATTCCCTACATGTTTAAGGGAAGTGATAAGAAAGCCAGTACAGCTAGCTATATGTTTTCTCACAATACAGAAGAAATGCCCATTGTCCGGTTCTCTTGTCTTATTTTGTTATGTCAGGTTAGTGAAATCCCCAATAAAACTTTTAACCTGCTACTTATATTTGTTCTTCAGAAGTTTTTAGGTGACAAATATATCTGCTTAATTCAAAAAGTCAGAAACATTTTTTCCAAGTAAATCCTATTTTAACAAAAGATTTATTAAGCATTTGAGATTCTGCTTGAAACAGGTTTGTGCTACTTCTCCCCAGAGTATTACACGCCAGCTTTCTAATGTACTATTTTAGACTTGGCCATCTAAATGATCTTTCTTCCTTCACCCACAAGACCGCATACCTGACTGTCATCCCTAATTATGGAAATCTGGTGACTGTTTACTCAACCCAAATGTAAATGTATGGAAACAATTTTTCTGAAGACAAGTCTTGTGTAATTGCATACACACTACACATTTGCACTTAACTTAGGCACACTAATGTATGTGAACATTTGTATGCTACTCGCTTTGAAATGTCATACTTGTTTTATTTATTTATTTATGTATTTATTTATTTATTTATTTTAAAATATTTATACTCCACCTCTATTTGAAATATTCGAGGCGGCTTACAAATATTTTTAAAACACAATACAAATATGTATACAAATTTAAAATACGAGACCCCAGAGAGACATAAAACCTGCTAAAAACGTCTTGAGAGGAGGAACACACACATTACAGACTCAAACACCAATAAAAGCACAATTAAAAAGGGTGGCTTTAGCCTGATGCTGAAACAATGCTGACAATGCTGACGCCATGCGAATATCCCGATGAAGAGAATTCCACAGCCTGGGAGCAAAAGCTGGGAAGGCCCTGTTACGCGTAGATGTTAATCTTATCTCCATAAGTGGGGGAACACTGAGCAGAGCCTCCCAGCTGATCTCAATCCCTGGGCAGGTTCATATAGGAGAAGATGATCCTTCACATACCCCGGACCCAACCCGTTTAGGGCTTTATAGGTCATAACCAAGACCTTAAATTGTGCCCGGAAACATACCGGAATCCGGTGCAGCTGCCTATGCTCCGTATAACAAGTATTAGTTAAAACTCGAGGAGCCACATTCTGGACCAGTTGAAGTTTCCGAAGGCTCTTTAGAGGCAGCCCCACATAAAGAGCATTACGGTAATCCAGTTGGAATGTAACAAGAGCATGGATCACTGTGGCCAAGTCATGCTTGTTCAGGAAGGGTTGCAGCTGGTGGATCAGATGAAGCTGTCCAAAAGCACTCCTGGCCACCAAAGAAATCTAGTTCTCAATGTTAAAAAAGGGTCCAGAAGGACTCCCAAGCTGTGTACCTGTTCTTTCAGGGGAGAGTAACCCCGTCTAGAACAGGCACCATGCCATATTCCTGAACAGATGTCCTCCTGATCCACAGGACTTCAGTTTTACCTGGATTCAGCTTAAGCTTGTTTGTCTTCATCCAGACCATCACTGCCTCCAGACACCAGTTTAGGTCAGTCACCGCCACGCCTGGTTCTGATGTCACAGGGAAATAGAGTTGGGTGTCATCTGCATATTGATGGCACCGTCCTCCAAAACTCCTTATGACTTCTTCCAGCGGCTTCATGTAGATGTTAAACTGCATAGGGGACAAGATGGAACCTTGTGGGACCCTGTAGCACAATCACAACGGGGTCGAATAGCAGCCCCCTAACTCCACTTTCTGAAAGCGTCCTGACAGGTAAGACTGGAACCACTGCAAAACAGTGCCTCCAATACCCAGCTCCACTAGGCGTTTCAGAAGGATACCATGGTCGATGGTATCAAAAGCTGCTGAGAGGTCCAAGAGAATTAATAGGGGCGCACTCCCCTTGTCTGTCTCCCGGTGTAGGTCGTCTACCAGGGTGACCAAGGTGGTTTCAGTTCCAAAACCTGGCCTAAAGCCAGACTGAAATGGATCTAAATAATCAGTTTCTTCCAAGAAAGCTTGGAGTTGCAATGCCACTACCTGCTCGAGTACCTTGCCCAAGAAAGGAATATTAGCAACTGGGTGATAGTTATTCAAATCATGTGGGTCCAGGGAAGGCTTCTTAAGTAGTGGTTTTATCACTGCCTCTTTCAAGGCGGCAGGAACCATACCATTTCTAAAAGATGCATTAATAATTCCCCTGGACCCAGCCAGTCATCCCTTCCTGGCTAGATTTAATAAGGGGTCGAGCGAGCACGTGGTCAGTCACACTCGTCCGAGCACCTTGTCCACATCCTCAGTCTGCAATAGCTGAAACTGTTCCAAAGGAAAAATGACTGGGTGGTGTGCCCCACTTACATAGCAGCCAGAGTCCAAATCAGACCAAATGTGAGCGATCTTATCTGCAAAGTGCTTTGCAAACATATAACAGTGGGGAGCCAAGAGCTCCTCCATTTCATCATGAGTGCCAGACTGTAACAAGCCACACACCGCTTGAAACAGTTCAGCTGGATGGCATTGTGCAGATGTGATACCGGTGGAAAAGTAGCTTTTCTTCACTGTCAGCACTGCCACAGAGTAAGCTCGCAATTCTGCTCTAACCCGCAATTGATCGGACTCAGCTCTAGCTGTCACACAGACTGTTTTGCCGCCCCAGAAAACTCCCCAGAAAACCAGGGAGCAAACTTGGCTTGATTAGCCCGAAGAAGGCGCTTAGGAGCAATCATGTCAACTGCCCGGGCTACCTTGATGTTCCATATATCGACTAGGGCATCGACAGGACCATTTGCCATAATGGCTGAACAGTCCCTCAGGGACCTCAGGAAGCCCTCTGGATCTATCAGCCTCCGAGGGCGGATCATCTTAATAGACCCCCCGCCTGTGTGGAGGGGAGGGTTAGTAGATAGTCTAAACGTGACCAGGTAGTGATCAGTCCATGACAAAAGGAGTGTAACGACATCCCTTATTCCAAGATCCCTATCACCCTTTGTCCAAAAGACCAGATCGAGCGTATGACCTGCAACACGCATGGGGGTGATTATTTCTTGGGATAGTCCTAGGGTCGTCATGGTATCCATAAAATCTTGGGCCAGACCAGACAGGACAGCCTTGGCGTGAATATTAAGTCCCCCAAGACCAAAAGCCTCAAGGTCCTCAATGCCATGTCCGAGACCACCTCAGTCAGCTCGAGCAGAGCGTCTGCTGTACAATGGCGTTGACAGTACACAAGCAGCACACCCAGCCTATCCCGGTCACCCAACATCAGGTACAAACACTCGACTCTAACACTTTGTTGGACCAAGGCCCTAGCCAGTGGAAAGGTATCTTGATAGACAATCACTTCCCCAACCATCGAGCCACGGCTGGTGCTGTACCGAGAACCCAGCTAGGCACAATTGGGAAAGGTCAGTGCCTCCCTCCATTCCCAGCCAGGTCTGTGATACAAGCCAGGTCGGCCCCTTCATCCAGGATTAAATGATGGATGACAGCTGTTTTGTGAGATACTGACAAGGCATTCAGCAGCAGCACGCTCAGGGCTGATGGACAGGTGTTAAGATTCCCAGAGTTATTGAGGCTAGGAACAAGACCGGAACAAGGAATAGCACGTAACTGTCTAAACCGTGTTCCCCTTGACTGGCCAGTCCGGATCTTACTGCCATATCTTTCCTACCTGTCATAGCTGCTACAGTGCTATCTGAACCCTTCCCCTTAGCCACCCCGTCTGTGCCAAGAACATAACGAAAAAAGAGAATAAATACAACCCTTCCTTGAACTTCAGTGTAGGCAGGTAAGGGGAATTTCCTCCCACCAAGAACCCTCCCTGCTCTCACTAGGGACTGAATAGGCCACCACACAACCAACAAGTGTGCCGCTCTCACCAGAACACACAAACACACACTCAAAAATTACACTATATCACACAAAGCCACCACCACCACAACACACCACACACTCTTGCCCCTCAGTCTGTCCCGAAGGGCTCCCCAAAGGGCAGTCCCCTTTGGCTCGCCCCTTCGGAGTGGCCCGCTACCAGCGGCGGCCTCCTGGCTTTAAGCCTGCCCCTGGTAATGGCTGCAGGCAACACCTGCAGCTGAAAGTTCTTAGTCCTAACTGGGCAGGCCTCGTACTCAGGAGATAATGCAGCAACATCAGGGCAAGATCTTTCCTTCAAGCGGGGCTGGGAAAGATGTTAGTCCTTTTTCCCAGCCCTCACCCCTCTCTCCTCTTTTTGAGGTAATTTAATTTATACAGTTCTTTGGATGCTTATGACCTTGCATCATCCCTTCCAGATCCAAATTTAATTTCTCTAACAATGTGTTTTTTAGTATAAGCATTTTCCTTTGTTGAATCTGTACCAGCAAGTTAGGACAGTTGCTCCTCTGCTTCTATCCTGAAATCTTTCCCATATATTAAAATATTGGAAATTCCTGCTGAATTTATGGATACCCGATTAAATAGTTAACCACTTAAACATTAGGTTAACCTAATTCTTAACCTGTTAATTAAGCTGGCTCCCTTGCCCGTCCCCAGGGCTGCCGCTGCAGCTATCAGCAAGCAGCTCCTGGCCTCAGCTCCTATAGACTACTTTTATTGCCAATTTGACGGAATTTCCACTCACAGATTTCTGTTTAACCATTTAATACAAACTGGTAGATTCCATTTTTAAAAGTCCTTGTTAATTTTATACTTTAATTAATACGTGAATCAGTTCAACCATTTGATTGTGTGTAACTAAAGAAGTTATTAATTCTTGCCAAATTAATTTTTTTCCATTGCAGCAGTTGCCACCGTGTGCTTGTTTTCTGAATATTTTATTTGTTTCTGTCCATGTATGCTTTGAAAAATAAATAAGATCTTAATTTTAAATAAGTGAAGGAAAGGTTGTAATTTAAAACTTCCATAAAAATTCTCAGTCAAATTTGAGGCCTCAGATATGGAAGACATTGCCATTCAGAAAGACTGGCCTCCAAGCTGTCAAACCCTCCATTGCCTATCATGCATTTATGTTAAATAACAAGTCCTATAACATATGGAGATCTGAAGGCCATCTTCAAATAAAATGACTAATTTACTAAATTGACTAGCCTTAAAAATAAATTTTACACAGGTTGTCTGCCTTGTATTATTCATTTTCATGTAGAATTGTAAACATACATATTTTAACTTTCATCAAGCTGCTACAGAATTTCCACTTTGTTACACCAGAGTATCACAGAAACCTTTCTGAAGGATTCATGGTGGAGCACAATGGATACTTGCATTACTGCTGGATACTTGAATTACTTGCAAGTTTGGTTCATAATTATAATTAAACTTGTGCTATAGACAAGTAGCTGAGTGATAAATGAAACTGTATCCAGCCTCATGTGTCCTGTCAGTGCCCTCTTGTGGACATGAGTTGTGTTACAGTGACTCAGAAATTCGACTAGAACGTTTTACCCCCCCGATCTTTAACTGAATACCTGTTCAACAAGAGTGAAGACAGATAATTTGTCAGTTGTACTGGCCCTTTGAAACCACTAACAGACTGCCCCAGTGATTCAGTCCTGAAATTAACAGTATGGTCTCTTCAAGTTGCTCCATTTAGGCAATAATGAAGAAAATGGCAATCTCACTCTAAACATTGCTGACTTACTTTAACCTGATTAAATTTTCCAGAGTTTTATAAGATAATACATTTTTTTTGTTGCATAAAGATGTTTCTGTTCCCCCACATTTTCCAGGTTGTATAGCAAGAAAGAGACTAGTACTAAATTAATGAAGGGAGTGGGGATAGGAACTGGGCTGTCACCAGGGCAGGACAAGTGGGGCAGCCATATAGGATCCATATATACCAGCCATATAGGAGGGTGGTAAAATGGGGTAGAAAAATGCAGAATAAAAATGAGTAGGGGGTGCAGATATGCTCACTTGCTTGGGATGCTAAAATGATGAGATACAGCCAATGTTCCCTCCAATCTTTTCCATCCGTGTGTGGAGTTTTTCCATCCATGTGCCGAATAATTTTTTATCTGCACCACCAATTGAAAAACAAAATCTAGCTACGTGGCTCTGTAAATCATCTGGGTAGGCATTTGAATTTTTCCTGAGCAGCAATTCAAGCACACAACTTACAGGGAACACTGGTTAGACCTCCCTATAGGAATAATGATTAACAACTCCACGAGGCAGGCTTGAGCATACTCAGAGAGATTACTAAAAATGAGGCAAATTTTGAACTGAATTGAATAAAATGAATGAAGTGTCAGTGGAATTGTTTGGCAATCATAAAAGTGACTTCTTTTTGAACGTTTGGGAAGATGGATAGTGGCAATCTTCATGCACAAGAGTCTGTAGAACTTTATGATGGAGAGGCAATCAAGAAATGCAGGTATGGATGAGGATTTCAAGGAACATACCACCAGAATTTTGCACCTATAGGCAGTATTGTAGAGATAGTGGGATGGAGATTTAGACTCAAGATATGCAAAAGGAGGAAAAATTGAGGCTGCCCAGGAGAAAAAATGGCATTAAGTGGAGACACACTTTCTAAATAACTGGGAGAGAGTCAAGAGTTGTGGTCATGATTGTTTAAAACCGGTTCCAAAACCCTGGTACATGAGCATGTTGAGTGTGGCATGCTATAACAGAGTGGTTTGTCCTCTTTAAGGGGTAATGGGGCCTGGAGCCATCCAACCCCACCATAACAGAAAGGAACCAGGCACACCTATACGGCTATGTAGATGATCCAGGAGGATGGAGTGCTCTCTGCAGTATCAGATTTGGTGAAATGTGAGGGCAAAAGAAGAAGGGGCTATTTGAGGAAAGAAGGTAACTACTACAAAGAAGAAACGTTCTGTACTTTGGCCAGAAGAAAACTTGAGATTGAATTCAAAGGTTCTGTAATGTAAGAAGTGATTGGCAAGAGAAAAAGGCCACTTACCTCTTCTATTTGGCTGAAAAAATGCCATTAATAGTCTTGGGATCAAGAAAGAGTTTTCTTTTCAAGAAAAGGAATAGACACTTTCAAATTCTGTAGCATTGGGGAAGGATACTAGCAGTATAAAGGAAGCATTAACAGTAGCAGAAAGATGGTCATTAAAATAGTGTTTGGGATTAGATTTAAAAAAAAAAAGGGAGAGAAAGGGGTAGTTTCCTGATGATTTTGAACAATATCAGGAAAATCTAGGTTTGGCAGAGAAAATGAAAAGAATACTTTGGTGTTGCTGTAAGCTAAATATACTAGTGACTTTCTGTATTTAATCAAAATGCTTTCTAGCTAATTATCTAAAGCAAATATCACTGGTCCAAATGGATAGCTTGTATATGTTAGTATATTTCTGCTGTTTTATACAATTTGCAATGTTACGTTGAACAGAATACATTAAACTATAATTAAAACTACTCCACATATATAATTTATTTTAAGTAATCAGTCTCTTAAAAACCTTTTGTTTTTGTTTTTGTTTTTAGGTTTTCAAAAATCTTGGAACAGATGTCCTTACATCTGCTTTTGAAGGTTATAATGCTTGTATTTTTGCATATGGACAAACTGGATCTGGGAAGTCGTACACTATGATGGGAAATACTGTATGTCATGTTTTGCAGACTTCAGTTTTATTGTGCATTTGGATTCTTCTTGGAACCATAATTCTCTTCTATCTTGTCTGCATTTTGCTAATTCTAACTTCTAATAGTTACCTGGGAGTCTACAAAGTTCCCGTTAGTTATGTGGGAAAAATTTTAAATTGGGGGAAAAAAATCTGTGTTGCTGATACATCCAACCATAAGCTATTTATGCACAGATCAGAACCAAAATCTTCAAAAGTGACTTCCTGATTTTTGGATACTCAAATTGAGACACCATAAAGGAGCTGTGATTTTGAGAGAATGTATGATTATCACTTTATGAAAACTGCTTGGTTCTGAAAGAAAAAAAAATCAAGATGACGGTTTGATTTCTATTTGAAGATAAAACCATCAAGTTGGGAATGGGGTCTGAGAATAATGGCTGAGTTTGCGTTTTTAAGTTATCATTTAAAATATTACACATCCTTTAATTTTAAGGATTTAAAACTGGAGGGGAGATGTTCACAATTGACTCCAGTGAGGGGGGGATGCTTGTCTAAGGGGGGGAAGGGAACTAGCTGAGAGAACTTTTAAGCAGTGCAGCCAATAGCATGCTGATTAGATGCATTCCAGAAGCACACTCTACTATCTGGACTCTCTTGTATTGCTTAGCTAAAATAAAAGCTGCCATCTCATTGCAGAATTTAAGAAGGAAAGGCTGCCACCTGCCCTCTGCCGGTTAAATCCTTTTTGAGCTACAGGAGCTGTAGTGGTGTCACTAATTTTCACCTTCCTGAGCTAACAATTCTGAATGGATTTCCCCCACAAGACCAGCATATCTGCCCCATATACAAATGTGTTTGCTGCTGAAAACAGACAGCTGGGACCAAGAGCACCTGTAGTGTCTTACCAGGATGACAAGTGGGGTCCTGCACCTTTCTCCCCAGCAGCCACTGTTACCTTGCTCTGTCTGGGAAAGACCTAGCCTCCTTATTCCCAGAAGGAGGCAGAATCAGTCTCTCCTTTTGTCCCTCTGCCTCCCATGAATACTATGACTGAAATTTTTGAGATCATACTTTGCAGGGCAGGTTTTCTTATTCTGGGCATTGTGTTAACAGAAGTAAGCATGCAAAAGTGTGGGCACCAATGCACTTGAGCATATTTCCCTCCAGAACCTGGAAGAAAACTAAGGATTCTGGTGTTTCAGAATTTCTTTGCTCTCGGTAAATATCTGTGAAACCCTTTAAGTGTCTCACCTGCTCCCTAGTGGTTGTTCCATATAGAAGATGATATCTTACTACTGTTATTAGTTATTTTGGGCTTGTCTGCTCTAGGAAATTATTTCAAAATAACTCCTGAAATAACTATTTCAAAATAGCGTGTCCACTCTACAGGGAAGCCTTGAAATTAGTCCGAAACAGGCTCCCTTAATGTGGATATTCTGCCTTGACTTAGAGCCCCAGGATGCACTGGGGAGTATTAACTTTGAATGACTCTGGCAGGTAGTTATTTTGAAATAGCAGCTGTGGAGTGTCCACACTACTGCTGTTTTGATATAACTATTTCAAAGTAAGTGTTGTTCCTTGTGGAAAGCAAGATTTATTATTTTGAAATAAGGGAAGTTATTTCAAAATAACTCCCTATTGTAGACCAGGGTTCTGTTAACTCAGTTGGCGGAGGCTTGTGGTGATAAATCACATGGGTATGTTGTATTAATTTAGCTATAATACACGAACAAAAGGTGTTAACTCTTTGACACTTACGTTAATGTTTCAGCTTAAATATTTCATTTAATGTAATAATTTGGCATTTTTGGAGGTCTTTCTATCTCACTTTTATATTTTTCCCCCATCAGTACATGTCAATTTGTTTCCACAAGATTATTCAAATTTTGGGTTTTTTTTAAGTTTTCAGAGATGTAGGAAATTACACACAGAAACCTGTGCAAAAAGAACATTAAGGTCACAAAATCGAGTACTCAGAAATTGAGAAATGCAAGACTTAAAAATGCTTCAATTGGATCCCCTTATGCACATATTATTATGATAGCCTTTAATTGCACTATTGCATGTTGTATTTTCCACAGGCCCTCTGCCTCACTCAGTGCAGAAGATGGATCTACTCTGGGGATAGATCAGAGTAGTGTAGTGCATGAGGCTGTTTGTAGGACCCCTGCTTCTCTTGTTGCAGATGTTGGAAGGTGTATATTGAATGAGGCAAAAGGTTTCAGGGAGAGAAAGGATGGCCTCATAGTTAAGGGCAGTTGAATGTTGCTCTGGAGAACTGGATTCTTTCTGTGCCTTAGGTAGCTGAGAATTGTATGGATGAAATGTGTAGGGTACACGGTAAAATGTAACCCAAAACTGAGGACTTTTACTAGGATCTGAACTGCAATCTACTTAACCTCCAAGTTGCTATGGCTGTTAAATACGATATTAAAAATATCTAATAATTCCCTGCAGTGTGTATCTTTCAGTAACTCTGGGTATTGTCAATTTAAACTGGTGATTTCTTGGATTTTGTTTTTAAAATATGCAGCATGTGCATGTAGCAATGTAGAAAACAAAAATTGTTCTTGCAGGGTGATGCCGGTTTAATACCTAGAATTTGCGAAGGTTTATTCAGTAGAATAAATGAAAAAACAAGATGGAATGAAGCATCCTTTCGAACAGAAGTCAGGTAGGTTTTTCACTATGTTAGAAAGATTGCTGGGAATGAACCAACTCTGTTATAAACTCCTTGTTTTCATGTTAGTATCTTTTTGTACAATGTGGGTTTTGGGATAAACTTTCCACGTTTCTCAGCTTGAAAATGGATTTTTTGGAAATGTTTTCAGCACTTTTCTGCTGGCATGACTTTCACTAATCCTTCCATTTGCATTCAGAAATTTCACAGCAGACAGAGACTGAACCTGGGAAACTTCATCTGAGATGCTGAAAGTTTGTCACGATTTACAGACAGCTGAAATAATTCTTGAGAATGGAAACACTTAAAGAATCTTAACTTCAGCTGTTGCTATATGCACCAGATGTAATAATTTTAAAATACTTTAATTCTGCAGGTTTTTGGCTTTTTGTAAGCAGCAATTGTAACAGTTATGGAAAACCTAATACGTTTTTCTACATCCAATTAATCACTTGACCATGATGAAAACAAGTTTTTAATTTTTTACTAGACCATTTTCTAATGTCCAGAGACTAAAAAGGAAAGAAGATCAACCGTTTATTTTCTGGTGCTACAACTACCTGTAGTAATGGGATTTGCATCAAGAAATACCAGTCCCTAGTAGTGTTGCTTTAGGAAGCATATTTCAGTACAGAAAAAAACAGGCAACTCATGGAGATATTTGTATCATTATATCATCTTTAGAAGTACTACCATAGAGCTTATGTTATAAATGGTATCACAATTTGGTAAAAAAGTTACAAATTGGGATCTGTCCTGCAAGAGTGACTGAGTAGTCATTTGAACTAATGTGGGCAAAGTAATTCATCTGTAAATTGGTAGGATTGAAGCTTAATTTTACCATCCGAAGGAGCTCTTTCCAGTAATTTTGCTTTTTAAAATTTTTTATTCAATATTTTTCTAAATTAAAATACTTTTGTTTCAGTTATCTGGAAATCTATAACGAACGTGTGAGAGATCTGCTTAGGCGGAAGTCATCAAAAACATATAATTTAAGAATACGAGAGCATCCAAAAGAAGGGCCTTATGTTGAGGGTAAAAACCACTTCAGTGCTTTCTACTTCATGAATATTTGCATGTTTTGTGTTTAATTGTATAATCCTATTTTTCTCATTAAATTGTATATGCAAATAAAGATGAAAGTGAAAGACTACCATTTAATCGTCAATATTAAAACATTATTGGGAACAGCCTTTTGTGCATTTTTCATTTCCAAACCCCTCTAAAGCACAACACTTTTTTATTGAAGTGAAGCTCTGCTAATTGATTTTAAATCAGCATTGGGGCTGTCTTAGGAATCATGGATGTTTTGAAATGAAAAGAGCCTATTGGAATCTGACTATCTTAGTCTACTACTCTGACATTGCAAGTTCTTGTCCCTTGAAAAGTTAGAGATACTGTATATGCTTTGAAGAGAAATATGCACTTTTTAAAACTATTCTACTGTAAATATTGTAATAATAGTCTGGTATTCTTTGCACAATGTCTCATTCTTCTATTTCAAAGAAATTAAGGAAATCTGACTTTACACACTTTCTGTGCAATTTAAGCATTGCTGCGTTGTATTGTGGTGGACTGGATTCTCTATCAGTGCACAGTACCTTCATAAGTATTCTAGTTCTAATTTTCATTTTTGCTCCTGATCAGATTTGTCCAAACATTTAGTACAGAATTACAGTGATGTAGAAGAACTCATGGAAGGAGGAAACATAAATCGAACCACTGCTGCAACTGGAATGAATGATGTTAGCAGCAGGTCTCATGCAATTTTCACGATCAACTTCACTCAGGTAAAAATAATTGTGTTGTCTTTAAATATTTACATTTAACAACTTAGCTACATGAATCAGTTATCAAGTGTCAAATAGGGATGTAGGTGACTAATCGACTAGTCGACTATCTGATAAGCAAAAGCTTATTGGATAGTCGACATACTAGTTGACTAGTCGCTTCCCCCCCCTTGTTGCCTCTATCAGAAAGCCAGTTCCCCCCAGCTCCGTGGGAGGGGCAGGGGCGCAGCGGCAGTGTTCTGTCTTTGAAATGTACAAGAGTCCCCCGCTGTCCCAGGCTCCACGTGATGTTTCAGTCTTTGAAATGTACAAGAGCCCTAGCAGGGACTCTTGTACATTTCAAAGGCGGAACTCTATGCGGCACTTCCGCCTTTGAAATGTAGCAAGAGCCCAGTGGGCTCTTGCTAAATTTCAGAGCGGAAGTGCCCTTATCCACTAGTCGATGGAAACTCCATCGACTGTTGGATTAGTTGATCTAATTTTAACATCCCTACTATCAAATCAGCAACTTGGGAGAGCTGGTTACTTCTATTTAAACTAGGTCAGATACTTGCATGGATTTTAAGTGTCAGGCTGCAATTCTTATTAAGCTTAAACCTGGGGGAAGGGTATTATCTGCCTATCACCAATACTCTTCTTTACGAGGCATTTAAGTGTTCCCAGTAGGGAGGCTACAAGAGCTCCTACCACATAACTCTTAACTTGGAGTGGGCTTCCCTAGCCTGTCCACTAGCATTCCGTTCAATTTGAGGGCCCCTGCTACCCTCCACCATCATGAGGGGAACAGAAGGTGCAAAAGGGTTCAGACTTAAGCCTTTGAAGACCACGAAGTCTCACCCAAGAACTTGGGGTCACAAAGTGAAATTAATAGGCAGCAGGTTTAAAACAAACAAAAGGAAGTATTTCTTCGTGTAGTGCACAGTCAACCTGTGGAACTCCTTGCCAGAGGGTGTTCTGAAGACCAGGACTTTAACAGGGACCAAAAAAGAACTAGATGAATTGATGGAGGTAAGGTCCATCAATGGCTATTAGCCGGGATGGGTAGGAATGGTGTTCCTAGCCTCTGCTTGTTAGAGGCTGGAAATGGATGACAGGACCTGTTCTGTTCACTCTTTCTGGGGCATCTGGCACTGGCCACTGTTGGAAGACAGGACACTGGGCTAGATGGACCTTTGGTGTGACCCTGTATGGCTGTTCTTATGTTCTTAAGACCCATTAGCAAAATTCCAAGTCTTTTACCTCTGGTAAACATTCATTTAATACTTTCAACTGTACTGAAAACTGTCCCCAGGTTGAGATGAATTAACAGCTCAACCAAGTACCTCTGCTAGGTACTAAACACATTCTTACTGCTACTTGTGGCTTGAAGGAGCTGTGAGGAAAGTGAAAAAAACTCCCCAGGTCTCTGCCAGTTGGCTCTCTGACCTCCAACATCTGCCATTCTGGATTCCCATTTCTAGTTCAGAATGGGTAGGGAGGAGTTGCTTAAATGGAGCTGAAAAAGGCTCCATGTGGCACAGTCTCCAGGTTAAATCCCTAGAGCTGGGGCAGTGGGCCAGTCATCACCTCTCTTGTACAACTGGCCAACAGACTCAAAGGTGGGAAATAACCATCTGGTGTACTTCGAGTGTCTCCCTCCCTCAATATTGAGGATATCGTTCTTCACCACCTACAATGTTCCCTGTTATCTGTGCACTTGGGTGGCCACTCAGGAGAGATTCAGATGTTATCTAAATGATTTACAGAGCGCCCATGGCTGACAGCATATGTTTCTACTTGTGGTGCACATCTGCACATGCATGGATGCACATAACAAAATTTCCGCACATTATGTGATTTGCATAAAATTAATGACTGCCTTTTATGCCTTAATGTTGGTCATAGCCTCCGAAAATAGTCTCATAGCCCAAACTGTACAATAGTCTCACGGCTCAAATTTTTTATCTTTGTTCTGCCATTAACTGCTCCTCTTCTGGGTACTCAAGATGAATACCTATGTTCCCTCATTAGTCTCTGGACTAAGGGGGTGATGAAATACATTTTTCTAGGTTTTTTTTTTTTCCATTCCAATTCCCATTAGCAGTCAACCATACAAAAGGGAGTGTACTATTTTTTTGGTGTGGGAATAGTAGCCCTATGCAGAACTTTATGGAAGGAAGATGGAAGGGGGAGAGAATTTGGCATAGATGCGGTGTGTTGGTTTTTTCCCCCATAGCATCTTGCAAAAAATATATTTTCAGAACACTAAATTATTCAGCTCACAGCTTTTAGAAAAAGATGGGAGGTTAGCCAACAATTGGTGTTAATATATTGTTCAAAGAAACTATTAAAAAAAGGATGATGGGAAATCTGAGTGAAGAGGGGGTGTGTGTGGATGTGCATAAAAATGGTAACTCTAATTGTTACCCAAAAATGTAATACAGATAACAGGCGAGTTTGCTGTATTATTTTAAAATAACAATGCATTTTAAGACATTTGTGATTGCTGTGTATATGTAAATAGCTTTAATGTGTGAACTATTACTTTAAAAAAAATCAGTTAAGTGGATACTATGCAATTGCTCGTGAATGAACTCCATTCCTTGGTATCTCTAGTACAGCTCTGCTACTGTAAACATATAAATGTAATCTCAAAAAAATGACATGGAAGATACAGACTCAGTTGAGTAAGATAATAAGACTTTGTAGCTTAATCCATTATCTTTTATTTTCTTGTTTGTATTTTTCTTTAGGCAAAATTTGATGCTGAAATGCCTTGTGAGACTGTTAGCAAGATCCATTTGGTAGATCTTGCTGGAAGTGAGAGAGCAGATGCCACTGGTGCTACAGGGGTTAGATTAAAAGAAGGAGGGAATATTAACAAATCTCTAGTTACTCTGGGAAATGTCATTTCTGCCTTAGGTACGTCTCTGTTTTCTTTCATGCTCTGTCTTCTTTCTGCATTAGTATTAGATATTTGTTTCGTAGTTGGTTGGCATTAAATCCGCTATAATGGGTAATAGTGCTATGGTTTTAATTCCTTTGAAAAATTAAACAAAATACAGAATTGCTTTCCTCCTCTCCTTCGCAGCTGATTTGTCTCAGGATGCAGCAAATCCTCTTGCAAAGAAGAAGCAAGTATTTGTGCCTTACAGGGACTCTGTGTTGACTTGGCTGTTGAAAGATAGCCTAGGAGGAAACTCTAAAACTATAATGATTGCTAGTAAGTGTTTTAAATTACTTTCCTTCATTCTTATCAGTTTATACAAATTAGTTGTAAATATTTTGATTCCAAATGCCTCATTAAGAAATGGTGTTATTTACACCTCGTTAAATTAATGATTACTTTGCGGAGCAAATCTTCCTAATACAGTCCACATTCTTTCACTAACTACTCTTTTTCATAATGTATGATATGAACACCGTTGTCCTTTTAAAAAAATTGTAGCATGGGTCCCTAGCAGTGCAATGAGGGCATAAATATTGGTGTGCTTGACCCTCTCTCCACTTGATTCAGTATATACAACCAGATTTTCAAGAAGACATGTGCAACTGCAAATATTTGTGCTTGCAAATCAGATGTTTGTATGTGCATATCGCTAGTTGTGTCTAACTGAATCTGTATGCCAAATACCTACTTTATTTGCATTCATTAGGTACTTATTGCATGAGTAGGGGGTGCATAAATGTATGTACAAGCACTTTTTGTGCCTTCTTTAGAAATGAAACATTAAAGATTAAAAATGCAGTTAATAGTGATCAGTTAAGCTTGAACTCAAACATGCCTATTATCTTGTGATTCATTTGCCTTCAGGACTATTTAGTTTATCAGTTTTTTTTAACTGCCCTCCAACCTACCACCCTCAATCAGTGGTCTAAATGTCAAGACTTTTTTTCCTCCTTCTGACATGAGTATTATCATCAGTAATAAAGATCCAGCAATTTGAATTTGCCCAACAGTTTTTATGTATGAGCGACTATGCTTTCCCGTAACTCTTATATCTGCAGTATTAATAGGAGAAAATAATAATAATGAATAGTTTGGCCTCTTGGTCACGTTTGACTCATAATACACACAGGAGGCAGATCTATTGAGTAAGAATGTGCCACAGCTAAATACGACGAGGAGTCCTGTGGCACCTTATAGACTAACAGATTTATTGGAGCATAAGCTTTCGTGGGCAAAGACCCACTTCGTTAGATGGATGTAGTGGAAATTCCAGAGGCAGGTATAAATATACAGGCATAAGAAAAGAGTACCAATCGAGTAAGGCTAGCGATAACAAGGTCAATTCAGTCAGGGAGGATGAGGCCCACTTCTAACAGCTGATGTGGAGGTGTGAACACCCAAGAGGGGAGAAATTGCTTTTGTAGTTGGCTAGCCATTCACAGTCTTTGTTTAATCCTAAACTGATGGTGTCAAATCTGCAGATGAACTGTAGCTCAGCAGTTTCTTTTTGAAGTCTGTTATGGGTACCTTTAAATCTGCTACTGTGTGTCCAGGGAGATTGAAGTGTTCTCCTACAGGTTTCTGTATATTACCATTCATGATATCTGATTTGTGTCCGTTTATTCTTTTATATAGGGACTGTCCAGTTTGGCCTATGTATATAGCAGAGGGGCATTGCTGGCACATGATGGCGTATATTACATTGGTAGATATGCAGGTGAATGAACCTGTGATGGTGTGGCTGATCTGGTTAGGTCCTGTAATGGTGTCGCTGTTGTAGATATGTGGGCAGAGTTGGCATCGAGGTTTGTTGCAGGGATTGGTTCCTGAGTTAGAGTTACTGTGGTGCGGTGTATAGTTGCTGGTGAGAATTTGCTTCAGGTTGGCGGGTTGTCTGTGGGCGATGACTGGCCTGCCTCACAAGGCCTGTGAAAGTGAGGGATCGTTGTCCAAGATGGGTTGTAGATCGCTGATGATGCGTTGGAGAGGTTTCAGTTGAGGACTGTAGGTGATGGCCGGTGGTGTTCTGTTGGTTTCTTTGTTGTGCTTGTCTTGTAGTAGGAGGCTTCTGGGTACACATCTGCCTCTGTTAATCTGTTTTCTCACTTCCTCATAGCTAAATAGTTACTCTTCTGACACTAACAGCACTTTAATATGTTGGGTTAAACTTCGTTATGTAGAAGCTGCTGTTAGAACTTTTTTACAGTTTAAATAAAACGTTTTTAATAATGGCTCAGTTGATTAAACAAACATTTATTTCTACATAACACAGCAGATGTGCCATGGTCTCGCTTATCTTACAGTTCATCAGGCCATTGACATGTCAAGTAAGTTTCCTGGCCAGATTATAAAGTAATAAAACCAGTAGTTGGGCTGTGTATGTTGTGTGTTTCTGTGTAGCAGGACTGAAGAATGAAGAACAATGGAATTGGGGTTTTCATTTGTCCTTTGCTTATGTAAGTATAGTGTAACTCAGTCTTTTGGATCTTGGGTTCTGATGCTGGGTGTGGCGGGGTCCCCCAGCCCCGCCCTCTTTTCCCCAAGGTCAAAGCAGGCCCGGAGGCCTAGTTCGGTACACTCGCAGGCCCTGAGGCCGAGTCTGTGGTTAAAGCAGGCCCTGAGGCCGAGTCCAGTACAATCGCAGGCCCTGAGGCCTAGTCCCGCACAACTCGCAGGCCCTGAGGCCTAATCTGGGTCCTGTGGGGATGGGGTAGGGGGGTCCGGGCCCTCCCTCTCCACCGGACCCCAACCCAGGGCCCTATTAGTGGTGGGTGGTTCCCACCACTGGCTCAGCAGGGAGTTTTCCCCGAAACGCGCCGAGCCCACTGAGGGGTTCCCTGCCCCTTGCCCTGCATTGCTTCCTACCCCTGCCCTGTGGCCGACGGAGACCCCACCTGGAGAAGCTGGGCCGGCGGCGGCGGTGGCAATGTCAGCAGGTCCCGTGTCTGGGGCAGCAGCGACGGGGTTGTCCCCTGCGGCGGGCGGGCGACCCCCCTGGAGTCGGCGTTGTGGGCATGCTCGGCCCGGGGATGGTAGCAGCAACAGCGGTGATCCCGACGGCTCTGGTTCCAGCCGCAGGTCCGGCAGTGGCTCTGGGGTTTGGGCCGGGGCTCCTTCCTCCCCGGTGGTCAGCCGCAACTGAGCAGCCCGGCCGCCTTTTATACTGAGGCTGCACTGCGAGCATGCCCAGCAGGGCTGTGTGGGAGGGGCATATTCTACCCAATAGACGGGCTCTCCTCCCCTCTGTTCAGTGCGGGGCAGGCCAGCCCCGTCACACTGGGGGAAGAGTCTATAAGGTAACATGAAGTTCTGGTTCTTCAGAGAGAGCTGCCTAATGGACTGGCACCATCAGGATAAGTGCTTTTAGTGCACAATCTTGAAATTTTTTAGATATATGTGCCACTCCCTTCCTACATGCTGTCTTTTAGGGGCGTATATAGGAAGTATGGCCTCCTGAATGCCAACTAACAGTCTGCTCACAATACTACTCGTTTCTTCCTTTGTGTGGTTTTCATAGTTATCTAGTCAATCAGTTTAAAAGAGAACAACTTTCAGTGTCCACGCCATTTTGGGCACCATCCAGGACACTGTTCTTTGGGCTGCTTCCCCTTCTCCTAATGTCACTCCTGCTAGGATGACTTCCCTCTCTCCCTTGTAGTTATTCTCTGTCTCTCTGTCCAGTATCTGTTCTATGGATAGCATGGTGGAAGCATATAGAGCTCAGTGCTCGTGTTACCATGATGTCTCTTACAGTCCCCTAAGCTTGGTGTTGGTAAGAACATCACACAGCACAATTGTGTTTAGTCTGCATTGTCTTTAACCAGACCTGCAAAGATCAGGAAGGCCACCTCATTCTACTGATGGAAGAGTTTTTTTTAGTGCAGTTGACCGAGCTCAGTATCAAATATCTGGCTTTTGGGATTCGTATATATTAAAAACACCTAAAACTTATGGGCGCTGCTAGAAACTGGGGCTGTCAAATGATTAAAAACATTTTTTGTGATTAATCATACAATTAATTGCACTGTTAAATGTGGAATACTATTTATTTAAATATTTTTGGATGTTTTGTACATTTTTTGGCTATATTGATTTAAATTATATAAAGTCAGCACTGTACACTTTGTAGTCTATTATGATTACAAATAATTGCATTGTAAAAATCACAGTAAATAGTATTTTCCAAATCTCCCATTGGAAGTACCATAGTGCAATCTCTTTATCATGAGAGTTGAACAGATAAAATAGAATTATATTCAAAATATAACTGCACTTCACAAACAACACAATGGAAAACTTTGGAGCCTACAAGTCCATTCAGTCCTACCTCTGGTTCAGCTAATCACTCAGACAAGTTTGGTTACAATTTGCAGGAGACAGTGTTTTAGTACTAATAGATGTTAAAATTTTACACTGTGTGTTTTTTGAGTGCAGTTATATAACAACAAAATTACGTTTGTGGTTTGTACTTTCACATTAAAGATTGCAATATAGTACTTACATGAGGAGACTTGAAAATACTATTTCTTTTGTTTATATTGCTAATATTTTATCTATAGAATGATAAGGTTTGAGCAAGGTACACTTTGCATTCTGTGTAGTAATTGAAATCAATATATTTGAAAAAGGTTGAAAAAATCCAACAATATTTAATAAATTTCAATGTATATTCTATTTTTTGTCAGTGGGGTTAAAACTCTGATTAATTGCAATTTAATGTGATTAATTTTTTGAGTTAATTGCTTGAGTTAACTGCAATTAATTGACAGCTATACTCGAAACAAATGCAAAATCATTACAGTGCTGTTTGTATGGTCCCTATTAAATACTAGAAAAGATTTTTCTGTATGGATTTTGTGATATCCCTAAAGTACAATCTGGATGGTTGAACAGTTGTGTTCACTCACTTCTCTAGCTGAGGTGCCTTGTACACTGCTTTACTGTGACAACCTCTCCTGGTCTATTTCCACACATCCTGTAGTGTGCAAAATCACTCCCAACTGAATTATATAAATGCTTCTAGCTAGTCACTGCTGGTGTCACGTATTAGTGACACCAGCAAATTCTCCATTCCCGACTTGTCCCCATAAATGTGTATGTTGCATTGTCCAGCATCCTCCTGGAAAATACAGACTCAGGAAGTCCGTCATTTCATTAATAAAAAATAGTATGCACAAATGAATTTCTCAAATGGAGGTTTCCAAACACATCAGCTAAGCTCAGTGGTTTAGATAAAACAATAAAACAAATTACGGAAAAATTGATGTTAAGTGGTCAGCAGTAATAAAGCATGGAAGTCAGATTTGTTTACAGACATGAAAGGTAAAACCTGAATTAATATCTAGCCTAACAAGCTAAGTGAATTGAAAGCAAAAGGATTCTTTTAGTAATCTGACTGGATTCCTTCAGCCAGGACCAGTCCTACAGTTCAATGATGTTGCTTTTATCTTTCAAATGTTGTTAATGCCCTGAATAGAGTTGAGAGGTGAGAGTTGAGTTGGGGCTTCTGTTCCTTGTTTTTTGTATTTTCCTCCACTTTCAGAATCCTCTCCAGCTGGGGTTCAGGTGACAGCAAGTCTGTTTGTCACAATGTAAATTTTTTTGTTCACATCCATTTTATTGCCAGAGAATGGTTTCCTAATCAGGTGATAGTCCATTTGATTTTGCTGACACTTAGCTGAGGGATCTTGCCTCCTTCAGTTTGCCTTTTGTTTGTGGAACTGGTCTGGGCAGTTTTTATCGATTTGGAATGTGCCTTAGTAACATCATATAGTAGAATCTTATAACATTACATAGTATTGCCACATTTTACCGGGGCAATAATAATCAGAAAATTTACGATTTTTCAGGGCATACTTCTTAAAAAATTTACCATAGTTTTGTGAAAGTGGTGCACATAGGGGTATGGTCTACCACTGGAATGGGTAGAATAAAGGAGAAATGATAGCAATTATGGCAGAGTGGGCATACAGGGCAAGAGCTGAGGAAAATACTTTCCATCTTCCTCTAACCCCAAATGTGTGAGCCACTGTTAGGAGAAAGCAAATACATTTGTGATAAATATAGAATCAGAAAAAAGAAAATACCACATTTCTCTACAGATGATGGTTTAGTTATCTTCTCAGAGCCCCCGTGGTCTCATTCTGCTATTGTCTATTCAGTTTTGTAAAGGTTTTAAACATCTTGTTAGTGAAGGTGTTGTTCTTGTTGTTCAGAAAAGCAGACTTTGACTCCGTCAGAGACCTGATGGGCAGAATCCCCTGGGATGCTAACATGAAGGGGAAAGGAGTCCAGGACAGCTGGCAGTATTTTAAAGAAGCCTTATTGAAAGCACAGAAAGAAACCATCCCGATGTGTAGCAAGAGAGGCAAACATGGTAGGAGACTGGATTGGCTTACAGGGGAAGTCCTTGGTGAACTTAAGCACAAAAAGGAAGCTTACAAAAAGTGGAAACTTGGACAAATGACCAGGGAGGGGTTTAAATGTATAGCTCGAGAATGCCGGGGGGTTATCAGGAAGGCGAAAGCGCAACTGGAATTGCGACTGGCAAAGGATGTGAAGGATAGCAAGACAGGTTTCTACAGGCATGTTAACAAGAAAAAGGTGATCAGAGAGAGTGTGGGGCCCCTACTGGATGAAGGAGGTAACCTAGTGACAGATGATGTGGGGAAAGCTGAAGTACTCAATGCTTTCTTTGCTTCTGTATTCACCGACAAGGTGGGCTCCCAGACTAATGTGCTAAGTGACGCAAGATGGGATGAAGATGGACAGCCCTTGGTGGGTAAAGAACAGGTTAGGAACTGTTTAGAAAAGCTAAACGTACACAAATCCATGGGTCCGGACTTTATGCATCCGAGGGTACTGAGGGAGTTGGCAAATGTCATTGAGGAGTCTTTGGCCATTATCTTTGAAAAGTCGTAGAGATCGGGAGAGATCCCGGATAATTGGAAAAAGGCAAATGTGGTTCCCATCTTCAAAAAAGGGAAGGAGGACGATCCAGGGAACCTTACCTCGGTTCCTGGAAAAATCATGGAAGGGATCCATTTTGAGGCATTTGGAAGAGAGGAAAGTGATTAGGAATAGTCAGCATGGATTCACAAAGGGCAAGTCATGCCTGACCAATCTGATTAGCTTCTATGATGAGGTAACTGGCTCTGTGGATGTGGGAAAGTCAGTGGATGTGATATACCTTGACTTTAGCAAGGCTTTTGATACGGTCTCCCACAATATTCTTGCCAGCAAGTTAAGGGAATGCGGATTGAATAAATGGACGGTAAGATGGATAGAAAGATGACTAGAAGGCCGGGCCCAGCGGGTAGTGATCAACAGCTCGATGTCAGGATGGCAGTTGGTTTCTAGCGGAGTGCCCCAAGGTTTCTAGCACTTTTTAGTGGAGTGCCCCAATGACCTGGATGAGAGGATGGATTGCACACTCAGCAAGTTTGCAGATGACACTAAGCTAAGGGGAGAGGTAGATACGCTTGAGGGCAGAGATAGGGTCCAGAGTGACTTAGACAAATTGGAGGATTGGGCCACAAGAAATCTGATGAGGTTCAACAAGGACAAGTGCAGAGTCCTGCACTTGAGACCCTGCACTTGGGTCTCAAGTTGTGGTGGGAGAGGTCCAGGTTGGATATTAGGAAAAACTATTTCACTAGGAGGGTAGTGAAGCACTGGAATGGGTTACCTAGGGAAGTAGTGGAATCTCCATCCCTGGAGGTGTTTGTCTCGGCTTGACCAAGCCCTGGCTGGGTTGATTTAGTTGGGATTGGTCCTGCCTAGAGCAGGGGGTTGGACTTGATGACCTTCTGAGGTCTCTTCCAGCTCTATGGTTCTATGATTCTATGATAAGAATCCCAAGCATTGTTACAGGCTGGGGACCAACCAGCTAAGTAGTAGTTCTGCAGAAAAGGACCTGGGGGTTACAGTGGATGAGAAGCTGGATATGAGTCAACAGTGTGCCCTTGTAGCCAAGAAGGCTAATGGCATATTAGGGTGCATTAGGAGGAGCATTGCCAGCAGATCCAGAGAAGTGATTATTCCCCTTTATTCAGCTCTGGTGAGGCCACATCTGGAGTATGTGTCCAGTTCTGGGCCCCCCACTACAAAATGTGGATGCATTGGAGAGGGTCCAGCAGAGGGCAACCAAAATGATTAGGGGGCTGGAGCATATGACCTATGAGGAGAGGCTGAGGGAGTTGGGTCTGTTCAATCTGCAGAAGCGAAGAGTGAGGGGGGATTTGATAGCAGCCTTCAACTTCCAAAGAGGATGGAGAAAGGCTGTTCTCAGTAGTGACAGATGGCAGAACAAGGAACAATGGTCTCAAGTTGTGGTGGGAGAGGTCCAGGTTGGATATTAGGAAAAACTATTTCACTAGGAGGGTGGTGAAGCACTGGAATGAGTTACCTAGGGAAGTAGTGGAGTCTCCATCCCTAGAGGTATTTAAATCTCGGCTTGACGAAGCTCTGGCTGGGTTGATTTAGTTGGGATTGGTCCTGGCTAGAGCAGGGGGCTGAACTTGATGACCTTCTGAGGTCTCTTCCAGCTCTATGCTTCTGTGCTTCTATGATTTTATGAAGGTCAGGATCAGCGTTCCCTCTACTTTTTTCCACCTCTGAACAGAATGAATTTTGTATGTGCACCAATATGGAGGTGATGTACAACACGGAGGCGATGTGACACATCACCTTCATATTGATGCACATAGAAAATACATGTGGTGGGGGTGGGATCAAGGGATTTTGAGTGTGGGATGGGGCTGAGAGTGAGACAGAGGATTGGTGTGCCAGGGCTCTGGCTGGAGTATGGGCTCTGGGGTTGAGTATAGGGGTGGGGCCTTTGGGGCCAGGCCAAACCAGGGCATGGGGGCACTGGTCCCAGGCCTCTCTGGCTGTGGCGGAGGGGAAGGGGAATGAGGCTAGTCTGGTAGGCTGCTCTGTGTGTGATGCCGGTGTGTGTGTGTGGGGGGAGGCGGGAGTCTGGGGCCAGGCTGCGGCAGGGGGGCTGCTCTAGAGCCGGGCTGCTCCATCTGAAGCAGGATGTCTTCTCCAGGACTGGTCTGGCCACGGCAGGGGGCTGCTCTGGGGCTGAGCACCCGGGCTGTGGTTGCATTGGGGTTGCGGGGAGAGGCCATCTCTCCCTCCGCCACCAGGCTAGATGCTAGGTTGGGGGTGAGACACCTCTTCTCCCTGCCTTGTACGGATGCCTTGAGCACTTGTGCAGGGCTAAGTAGGCAGCTTCACAGCTGCACATCTTACAGGGAACTTATGTCAGTATCCCTTCACTTCTCTGAATGGTATTCTCGTCTGCTCTGCTTTGATGTTAGATGCTGCTGTAGAGTCTCTGTCCCATACCTTGCTATGCTACTTGTATTTGAGGATTCATGTCTTTAAAACCTTGGGACTATCTTGTCCATTTGCTTTTAGAAGTTATCCTTGAAAAATATGTGGAAAAAACCCCACTTACTGATACAGTAAAATATTCTTGTTCTTCCTCATAAAATTGCCTCCATAGAAAAGTACAATTGGAATCCCAATGTACAACATGTGGGCCTTGGAAGCACTGAAAACAGTCCTAGGATAGTACTGTATGCTGCAATTTACCTACACATAAGCCCAAGAACTACATTTATATATTCATGCTATGGCATCTTCTCTGTTCATTTTACTGTCTAGTTTCTGTCAAGGTATCCTATAATTTTCATTCAGAAACAGACAATTAGTGTTGTTTTGCCTGAACCCAACTTCTTCATTTTATGATGGTATTCAGACTTAGAATAAAAACATTTTTCTCCTGTTTTTCTCAGAGTTTGAACTATATTGTTAGCAGATGTACATTCAAGAAGCACATTATGTTCACCATTGAGTTTATGATGTCTTGAATTTTCTAAAAGTCAACTAAGTTGATAGCAGTATTTTTTTACAAAATCTCTAAATAATTGATCTTGTTTTCTCTCCCTCTTCAAGATGCTTATCTGACATTTGAAATTACAAACCAACTTTATTAAATGAAACATCTGGTGCTGGCTAACCTATTTCTGAATTAATTGTCAGCTATTTCACCTGCTGATGTCAATTATGGAGAAACCTTAAGTACTCTTCGCTATGCAAATAGAGCCAAAAACATCATCAATAAGCCTACTATTAATGAGGATCCTAATGTCAAACTAATCCGTGAGCTGCGAGCTGAAATAGTCCGATTAAAAACCTTGCTTGCTCAAGGAAATCAGGTTAGTTTTAGATTTATTTATAATATGAGTAATAACATCTATTTCTAAATCCTAATGAGATAATTATCTTTTTTCATTATATTGACCAGAGTAAACAAGTGCTGTGAAGTCATGAATGAATGTAATTTTGTTCTTTGAATTGGCTTCCAATTGGCCAGTATGATATCTGGTTTTGTGTACATTTTTTTTTAAACTTCACATTGATATGGTTAGAAAATAAGTATAATATGTTGGGGGTAAGTATTCGCTGCAGCTTAGGGACTTTTAGGTGTGCCAGCCCATTTACAGGGAAGAAATAGGTATGTCTAGCTTAATGGATTGAAAATATACCCTTGTTCATTTCTTACAGAACAAGATTATTTAAGATATCAAAATATCTGAACACCTAACTTTTAAATAAGATTTAAATTAATGTTGAGAGTTGTAACTATTATACTGTAGGGAAAGGTAAGATATTTGAAAAGCTAGTAACCATAGTGTCTTTGACTATGTAGTACTCCAGAGAGCATACAACACGCTAAGCAAACAGCATCTAAGAATGTTGCTGATATGGCCATATAATACAATGTGAAAACAATGAGTAAAATAAATGGATTATTGAATAAAGATAAAATGACATATTCCACCCATTTTGGTCAGTTTTCTAATCACAAATTTGAGAATGTTAAACGTATACATATTTTTTGAAAAATAGTTGTTTAATTAGTCTTGCTATTAGTCTATTGCTGGTTATGTTTTAGGGAAATGAGATTTTGGACAGCTAAAAGTATGGGAGCCTAATTAAAGGTGGTAAAACAGGTTATAGTTCGAAGATAAACTCTAGATTTTACATTTCTTTAACACTGAAGGTTTTACATTTTATGAAAGCAGAAGGTTTCTAAAAATAGTATTTGATATTGGCTCCTATACTGCCAGACTCTCACCTCTTTTGGCAAGGTGACTATTTTCAATAGGTTCAGAAATGGCAATTGTTAAATTATATTTTAATTTGTTTATCATTCATGTTGTGCTGCTTAACTTTCTATTTGCTGGACTGAAGAAAAAAACATATTTCCTTTTTTAAGACAATTTGTAAGAATTGCGGCTGGATTTGAAATATGTGGTTCACCCAGCTATCAATGAACCTTTGAAGAAACTGTGGGTGTTTACAGCTTTGTCCATCTGATAGTTACGCTATTCCAGAATTTCTCAAATTTGTCCACAATGGCTGCATGTGCTCACCAGAAGCTTTTCTTGCAGCCACAGCCTCTTGGGCAGTGACTGGAACAGGGTGCAATGGAACCTGCCCCGGGGCCACCTGCAGAGGTTGAGCCCTCCCCCAATCTGGAGCCACAAACACGGGTGGAGCAAACAGCTAGTGAGCACCCACCTTCCCAGAGGCAGTGAAGCCTTCAGGCTTCAGCACTGGGGCTTAATCAAGCCAGGATTTAATCAAGGGCTTTAGTCTCCAATGCTGGACCCCAGCCACTTGGCAGCTGTCCTTGGTCCACCACAACCCCTTGCGTGGCCTCAGGCCCCTGCTGTCTCCCTGCCCACCTCCCTATCCAGGGCTTAATTTGTCCCTTAGCTTGTGAGGGTTGAATAAGTCTGCTTTGAAAACTGATATTAACAAACATACAACCATTAGTTTTTGTAGCAGCAGACTTACTAGCTAGCAAGTGGGGTTTTTTTAGAAAAAGCAGCCAAAACAAATGAAACAACAACAAAGACAAGAATGTGTAAAGCTTCTCATTTGCATTTCTATTCTGTTTCAGTCCAGTAAAGAATAAAAATAATTGTACATTATTTTTGAGTCTACAAAAAAGAAATCCTACATTAATCAATTACAATGATTTGGATATGTATATATACATATTTACCCCCCTAAAGCTAATTAAGTATTTTAGGAAAAATTGTCAGAGCAAC
Source organism: Rafetus swinhoei (assembly GCA_019425775.1). Classification (NCBI taxonomy): domain Eukaryota; kingdom Metazoa; phylum Chordata; order Testudines; family Trionychidae; genus Rafetus; species Rafetus swinhoei. The sequence continues at coordinate 187,578,415 of CM033440.1, forward strand.
TACCAGCAAGAGTTTATAGCAATATGTCTGAATAGTTTGTCCTTATTCAGTTTAGTTTTTCTATCTCTTTTGGGTGCTATAAAATGTGATTAACTTGAATATCAGTCTTTGGATGATAAGCACAAACTAATATTAGCATGGTGAGTCGTGAAATTAAGGAATGTGGTTAAAAGTTCTACAGTAGAACCTGGCTAATTGAGATTCCCAAACAATGCTATTCTGGATTACTAGTTTTTGTAATCAGTCAAAAATGATGAAGGGGTGTTAAATGAAAAAAAAAAATTTTTTTAGTATAGTTTATTATTTTTATAAATACAAATAATTTAGTTTAGTTATGGTATGAAATATCACAAGCTAGTCAGTGTACTGTAGGACTTTGTGTAAAACAAAACGGAATGAAAATGTAATTGTTTACAGTATCCTGGTTAAGTATTTACAGAGAAATGGGATGAGGTCCTCCTGTGTATTTTGTGAAAAGTATCAGGTTTGCATGTTACTAAAGGAAGTATTGTTATTCTGCTGTATGGCAAATAGTAAAACCAAAAACATTCCATGAGGGCTGAATTACTCTGTTGTACTCTGTGCTTTGTCTTGTCTTTGGGAGGAAAGTTTGAATGATGCTTGTCTGGCAGGAAAGTTGAATGATTTTGCTGGAAAGCTGATAATTTTTATTTCTGAAATATGTTTTTTATTTTGCAAACTCTGTGAACACATATTTTAAACGGCTTTGAAGGTCTAATACTTTGACATTGTTCAAAGAGTAAAAGAGCAGCTATCACAAAGTAAATATGGCTACACTATGAAGAATTCCAGTGAATTTCAGTTATCATGGTATAAATGTCTGTGAAGGATATAGTGCAGAGCAAGACTAAATTAGTTAAAATTAAAACCGCATATGGTGGCAAATGAGTACAATTGAATATAAATCCTGGTGTAATTTACATTGCTAGAATATTTTATTGCAAATGCCACTATGGTTCATTGATAGTGGGTTTTTTTTTTTTTAACCCAAAAGCCAACATTTGAGTCAATGTAGAGTGTTAGATAACAAACCAAACTACTTACATTTTTGTAAGGATGGATAATTTTCATGTTCCACAATCAATTTAACAAGATATGTTTTTTACAATACAAATGTCATGCTCTCAGTAATGTTTACAGCAGAATAGTTAAATAGACTATTCTGCATAATAAATGGTCATCTGCGGAACTTAAAAAAAATGATGTTTTTGAATCCAATTTCTCAGAATGCTGAGTGCCTTCAATACGAATCTAGACAAATCAGCAAAAGTGTGTGCATAAAATTATAAATTACTGATTGTATTTCTAATTTGCACTTTGACAAGATTTCCTTAATGTGAATATTAGATATGGATAAAAGTGAAACGTCATCCATTGTAGATAAAGATTAGAACTGGATTTAATATACAGTTTTATTAAATTATATACATCGTAATATATCATAGCTTCTAATCTATTTTACTGTGTACTAATGTATGTTATTTTACAACTTAGATTGCCCTCTTGGATTCACCTACAGCTTTAAGTATGGAGGAGAAGCTTCAACAGAATGAAGCAAGAGTAAGTTATAATTTGATGATAATTTTAGAGATAAATGGTACCTTGATGCTGGTGCAGTAACACCTCATGTTCAGGGACTTTTGGGCATACACAGTTATACGCACTGGTTTTAATATTGTGGTTTGTTTGATTTATTTATTTATTTTACAAAGCAGCATTTTCTTGAATTAAACTAGATATAACATTAACCTCAGACTTATTTTTATTCTAACTTACCATAATAAATAGAATTCGTAGTATTATTTCTTGTTGCACTGTGTTTACGAAATATAGTATAACACAGAAGAAAATATATTATAGATACTTTTGCTTGCTTTTTTGAATAAGTGTAGCTATCTCATGTTGGAATAATGGAAAATTTTGTTCTTTGGGCAAAACTCCTTTCACATTTTTAAGAATATAAAAACTTTTTGAGAGACTATAATATAAAGAGTGAGAGAGACTGCAGTGCACACATTAAAATGTAAATTAAATTCTGGTTTAGTGTTGGACTAATTAATGTTTCTAATTGATCATAAATTTGCCATACTATGTTCTAAAATTTTGGGGCAGATCTGGTATAAGGAAATGGTTCTGATCTGATATAAGCAAATGCTTGTTTAGATATCTCATTAGCTATATTTATGTGCTAGAGTGGTAATTGAACATGAGTCTTGTCATAATGGATCTCTAGCTTTCATAGCTGAGAATTTGACAGTCGTCTTAATCCTTGACTATCTGCTTCATGTTAATCAAATTTAGGCTATAGCAGACGATACAAAAAGAGAGTATTAATCAGATTATTATGTGGAGGGGCGGGAGGGAGCATTTAGAATTTTAAAGATAGGGTTGCCAAGTGTCCAGTTTTTGACTGGAATGTCTGGTCGAAAAGGAACCCCGGTGGCTCTGCTCAGCGTTGCTGACCTTTTAAACTCCAGTTGACAACCCACAGCAGGGCAAGCAGGGTGCAAGCCTGGTGCCGCACCGCTCCCAGGCATCTCTCTGACCCCTAGACATAGGAGTGGCCATAAGGCTCTGTAAGCTGCCCCTGCCATGAGCACTAGCTTAGCCGTTTCCATTGGCCAGGAACTATAACCAATGATAACTGCAGGAATGATACCTACAGGTAGGACCATCACACATAGCCACCGGTCTCCACCTCCGCCTAGGAGCCAGAAGGAGATGTTAACAGCTTTCTGGGAATCATCTGAGTTTAAACGCTGCCTGGAGTCCACACCCTGAACCCTCTCCTGTGCCCCAACCCCCTTCCCCAGTTGTGAGCTGCCTCCTACACCCAAATTCCCTTCTGGAGCCCACACCTCCCTGCCCCAGCCTGGAGTCCCCACCTTGAGCCCCTCCTGCACTTCAAACCTCTTAGCCTGCACTGCTGTCTGGAACTCTCAGCCCTTTCACGCCGCAACCCCCTGCATCAGTCTAGTGAAAGTGAGTGAGTGAGGGTAAGGGAGAGTAAGTGAAGGAGGGTGAGGGAAATGGAGTGAGTGGGCAGGGCTATGGCCTTGCAGAAAAAGGAGGACAGGAGCATGGCCCTGGGGCAGGGTTGAGGCAGAAGTGTTCAGTTTTCTGCAAATAGAAAGTTGGCAACCTTACTCAAAAGATCAAGTACGTTGAGTCAGTTCGTCTGCTGGTGTAAACTGGTATAATTCCACTGAAGCAGGCTCATTTTAATATACTCATATTGAATACATGTCTCATTTTAAGTACTCACTATTCTAAAATCTGTGGAGTTAGTACATTCATTTTAGGAAACACATTTTTGACTTAACTAATTGATACTATGTACGTACATATGTATGATGTGGATCATAGTACTAATTTTTAGGGCAAGTTGATGTCATCTGAGAAACTATTTACATTTTTGTTTAAATAACACGAAACTACAGCTCATCTAGGTTTCTTTTTTTAAATTCTAGCTCTTCCAAAGGGTTAAACTAAATTTGATACCAGCTATGACAAAGTACTATATTAACTGAGGTAAAATCAAGGCAACAGAGGAGAATTAGGCCTCTTGTCAGCCACATATCTGCCTAGTGCTCATTTATAGCAGTCATCAAAAACTAGCTTTCAGTACTGTGTTGAGTACTTATGGCAAGATGTAAATAATAGTAGCTTGAACATTTAAGTTATAACAGTGCTTTTCCTCAAAATATTTTTTCAAAAATAGTAATTAATATAAATTGTGAACTGAATTGCGTTGAACAAATTTACTGTTACCTGAGAATTGCTCTTATAAATGTTGAAATGGGTGGTAGAAACTACTGAATGTATCGTATTAATTGGAACACGTTATTCATGCTCTGGTAGTATTCATTGCTTGTCCTGTTCAAGAGTGTTGTCCTCACTGTGTGGGATATTTATTGAGTATATTTTATTGTACACTGTCAACCTTATTGAATATGTTATGTGATGGCTACTTAAGATAATTTCCATAATCATAATTACTGAATTATTGTACATTCCAGGTACATATTACAAAGGGTAAAACTGTTCTGTAACAGAATGGCTGCAACGGTGAACTTGATTCTGCAGATCTAAAGTTTTTATTACCATATTTAAATTAACTGACTGCTGTACAGCAGTTCTTGTGAATGAATGAATTGCTGTGTTACAGGAACTATTTTAAACAACTCATGTGCAGTAACAGTTCTTCAGAAATGGTGAAGATAGAGATGATGAGCTTCCGGATTCCTTAATATTTTTTCTGTGAAAGACAAAAGAAAATAAATAAGAGTAATAAACTGGACTTAAATGGCTCAGAGGAAAGAAGTATTTTCTTGGAGTTTAAATCCTAGGTTGCAAGTGATAATGAGCTACTTACTTCATTTTATTATTTCAATGCATTCCCTTGTGGGGGGTTGACCATACTATGGAACTACCACGCAGTGTATCTTTCTTTGTGGATGGACTACAAATTAAGTCAACTGTGAAAATGAAGGACACAGCTACAAGTCAAAATCGAGGTCATTTGGGCAGCGCTATGAAGGGAAGCATTGCTATTTGTCCCTCCAAATATATGATCAATTTACATATAAATCTTGACAAAAAAGCAGTTAGTCTTGAGTTTAAGCTTGTCACCACTTGAAAGTAGTTCTGGGTAGTAAAAGATGTATAAATGGAATTTCAGGGTTAAAAAAAAAATCAAGAAAAGTAATGATCAAATACTAGAAGATTTACCTGGCATTGCTCAAGTCCTTAACTCAAATTAATTTTTGTTTTTCTTCATTTGAGTCATTGCTCTGGGGTGGGACTGGGGATGAGGGCTTCAGTACGCAGGCTGCTCTGGGGAGAGAGGACTACCACAGCAACTTGGGGCCAGGTGAGAAGCGCCTCTCGACGGCCACTGCAGCTCCATTGGGCACAGATGCAGGGAGAGATGCACATCCCACGGCTGGGGAAGGTTCAGGTTTGTCTGGTCCCTGCACTTCCTAGCCAGAGTGAGGAATGCAGCAAACGGTGCACTTTCCATTTGATTCCTGTTGAAAGGGAACAGCCAGCAATGTTTCCATACAAATTGGGGTGGGGGAAGTTTTGACCTCCCCCTTCCTAAAGAGCACCTGGAAGGTGGAAGGCTTGGCGCCCCCAGCCAGCCCCTTTTATCTGCCTGGTGATTCTCTCTGGTTTCTGTATGGTTTTATGAGAAGCCATCCCATTCTGGGCACATCACGTTCTGGATGGGGAGCTCAGAGCAGAGGGTTGGGAAGTGGGGGGCAGGGTATCCCTGAGAGCCAACTGGGCAGTGCAGTTGCAGCTAGTTCTCAGGGTCCCTGGCTGGTGGCTGCTCTGTTGCCTGGTCCCAGCCAGAGGCCACTGTGCTGCCTGGCAGCTGATCCTTGGGGGAACTGGGGGAGTGAGGGCTATGCTGAAAACTGGGGCGGGGCAATAGTGGTCTCTGGTTTTGGGGTAAGGAGACCACGTACCTGTGGCTGGCAATATGCAGAGCCCCACCCCCAGCTGACCACTGTTTTAGAGGTGCAGCTGCCCCCATGTGGTCACTGCAGTATAAACGTCCCCTATGCTTGCTGTCCCCCGTGGTCATTGCAGAGCATAACTTCCTTTTCTGTCAGACCCCACCCTTTCTGTTTAATGAGAAATAATCAGATTATAGGCACATCCCATTTCCTGACACAACCAAACCCTTGCCTTTCTTTATGATAAGAAGAAACTACATTCCAAATTTGGTGGTTGTAGCTCTTACCATTTAGGAGGAGTTTATGAACAAACAGAGTCATGGACAGACAGACAGGCCACAAAGTTTCTAATATATATCATAAGATTAGCCTTGTAAACTTTTTGGGGCAACATATGGTTTGAATCATGAAAACTCTTACCTTACCAGGTATAAGCACAGTTACAGTTCATCCTAAAAGTATACCAATTCATGGTAAAATTTAGCTATAACATTTAGTTTTATCTGTGAGATTTCAGAGATTTGACTGTGCACTGGATGTAATAAATCCTTATTTGAGTGACCATCCCGGTGTGCTTTTGTTCTTATGAAACAATATGAAGAAGATTTTCAATACATCCTTTATACTTTTAAATATCTTTTCCATTCTAAAAAGATAGAAATCAGAGGTCTGATAGCCCATCATTTTTGTCATCTTACTGTTTAGTGTGAAATTAATTAATGCTTAAGCAAATGCATAAGTAAGGCTTTGGAGAGGAACGTTTAACTGGCTGCTGTAACAGATTTTGGTGAAACTGAATTACTATCCCAATATTGGAAGTGGATCAGTTGGAGGGAGCAGCAAAGTTGGCAAATACTTAGCATTTTAAGTTCTATGAAATTCTGCGCCAAGCCCTTTGTGAGAGAAAGTGTGCTATTTCAAATGACTAGCTTAAAACAGATATTGTCTCTTTGTTTTACTTGATAGGTGCAAGAGCTGACCAAAGAGTGGACAAACAAGTGGAATGAAACCCAAAATATTCTAAAAGTAAGGATGATTTTAAATGCACAATTTTCTCATTTCACTGTTTAAGTAAACTTGCAGAAATGCAATTTAAAAAAAAAAAAAGGTTCCTGAGTTAACCATTCTATTCTTAAATGGTATGTTAACAAAAATAGTATGCATAGAATTCTCACTTTGATTTGACTATTTTGAAAATAAGTTTTTGACTAAGTCCATGACACATTTTATTTCCAAATAAAATTGAATAGGTTTACAGCACAACCTGTTAGATTTTCTTACCAATACTGGATCACTTCCATTTTAGACTCTGCCAAATAAATACTTACGTACTTGTTCTGTTTTTTAATTCTCCCCCTTATGTCTGCTACTGACAGCTTGTGTAAAGACTGACCATCTCTATATTTGTATGAAAATGTTAGGGGGGAAATGGCACAATTATTTGATAGCACATCCACACTAAGAAAAGGCACATCTGTTCCCTTCACTCTTATTCTAAAATATCGTATGAAATTGGAAGAGACTTTCAGCTGGACTTATGCTCAGCAATCACTTAGGTGCTTTTGGAAACACCATCCAGAATAGTTGTTCTGTGTGAAATTTTGCTACAAGTTCTGTTTATAACCACTGTTGCCAAGCCTTCATCTAAATCTCTTTCCTCATTCTGCCTACGTAGATTTTTCTGATGCTGTTAGACTATTAATAAGTGATACTGAGTTAAAAATATCAACTAACTCATTTTCTGATTTTACCAGTCCAAAGTGTAACTATCACTCTCCACTTGATCTCTCTCACAATAAAGTATAGCATTTCTTGCCAAATGCCTTTAGTTGAACGATGAAATAAATCTTAAAATTCCAGTGTAGTACTTGTTTAGTCCTGTCTTCGTACATGTGCTGAAGGTGCAGTTGCTGGTGAGTTCTGAAAATAATACAAGCAAACAATTGAAGAGGAGATACCAGATTTATATCTTATGACTTTGATTTGAGACTTTTCTTTATTTTGCTTTGCATCACTTTTGATTCCTTAAGTATTTCATAATTCTTCCCTAGGTCTTTTACTCATTATCTGACTTACAAATAACTTACTGTATCTATGTTTCAAAATAAAATACAAGTAATTTGGAGTGTAGCACAGAACTTGAAACTGCCTGCCAGATGGCATTCCCTCCCGGAAGCTCTGAGCCCACATATTTTTCTTATTTTAATTCTGGGTTCTCCCTCTAAGCACGCCATCTCTGGATTCTGGACTCTTATTGTATAACTGCCAGAGGCATCCCCACCCTTACTATTATACCAAACTAGGCACACCTGCATTAGAACAGGACAGCTGAGCCAAATTTCATTTAAGGGGCCAGTTACTCTGTTATGACATATAAAACCTACATGTTCTGAGACACACTATCTTGAAGGACTTGTCTATGTGAATAGTTAGCCTGTGGCAAACTGGGGTATTAATCTAAGCCTCACTAGCCTGTCTCATGTTAACTGTTTCTTAGTGTGCTTTGATCTAGTCCCATTTCAAAATGAGGTAGATCAAAGCAAGCTACGGAACATAAGTGGTCACATGAACAATTAGTGTGTAGCAGACTAGTGCAAAGTAGATTTACATTCCAACTTGCTGTGGACTCTTTATGTAGATAAGCCTGCCAAAGTTTCAATCAGCTGGGCATTTTCCATTAGGGCCTTTGGAACTTGTTTGGTCTCCAGGTCTGGAAAAGCCCATATTCTTTCAACTTTAGGGTGTAAGGCTCACCTTTTCTCCCTTGCTGGGTACAGGTGAGGTTTGACTCTTCCATGGACTCAGTGGAGAAGTTAGTTAATTTGTTATGCTCATATTGTTGTTGGGTTATTTGCTTTAGTCTGTGGTAACTAGCATGTCTGTGTATTTTTGAGAGAATATTCAAGAACTCAGAACTGGATACAACTTTTATTGTAGTTCTGTAAACTCTTGAAGAAATAAAATGTTAAAATGTTTCAGAACTGCCTCTAAAGTATAAAAATGCCATAATATTGAAAATGTCTCAAATCCATTATCAAATGTTTCAATATTTTTTATTTATCATTTTACATATATAATATTAAATATGGAAAGGGAAGCAAAATGGCAATAAAAAAGGTCACCATTGGGAAGTTAAGCATTCAGAAGTTAGGATCCTCCAAAACCAGAGAGGTTTTCCCACAGTCTGACTGTTATTACTGTCATGTATAAATTTACACTTTAAATTACAAGAAAAATTGGATTGAAAATGTCACTGCTCTGAAACTTTCCCTTTTTACAGTTTCATGACTTTTTTTTTTTTTTTTTTGGTAAGAACTGGAGTTATGTCCCACCTTTTAAATGTTGATCTTACCCTGTCCTTAGGTGCCACTTCTTTTTTTAATGCTATCTAAAAAAGCATTAAATTGTAAATTGACATAAATTGCACTGCTTTAGTTACTTACGTTATGTAACTGCAGTGGTGTCTACACTATACTGTGACAGGAAACACTCTTCTGCCAACTTACCTTATGCTCCTTAGAGAGCTGGAATAGAGAAGTCACCTTGAAAGCACTCTGCCATTGACTTAGCAGGCCTTCACCAGACCCACTAAATCAACACTGCTGCATCAATCGCAGCAGTGCCAGTCTAGTTGTAAGTATAGACATGGCCAAAGTCAGGGCTGGTTTTAGCATCCAGTATCCAAGCTGTTGTCTGTGTCTGGGAGAGTTGGGTGGTAGAGAGTTGAGTAACCATGTTTATACTTAGGACTTTTTAAAATTCACCCACTGCTTCGAGCACTAGGGAAATTGACTGGTAGACCTGGATTTCCAGTTCTCCCAACTTTATCACATCTTACAATATGTGATGTTTTTTCTTTAACCCAGTTTACCAGAAAGTGGAGTGATGAAATGGAAACCTCAGTGTTTTGGTGTTTTCACCAATAAGTTCCAAGCTCATGGATTTGGGGGGAAAAGCTTCAAAAAATGAACCCAAAATGTACTGGCTTAAAGTCATAAGATTTTAAAAATAATCTCATGATTTTTAGATGCTTTACTCAAGACTATTGGAAACTGCGTTTAGCAATATTACAAAACAATGATGGTGGAATTTAGAAGAATCTTCATGTAGACACAGACTAAGGCTACATCTACACTACGAGTTTTGCCACAAGAGCCTATGCAAATGAAGCATGGATTAGCATTTTCTCGTGCTTCATTTGCATACTCTTTTGTTCTGTTTTTGCGCTAGGGATTTTTGCGTAAAAAACAAGCAGTGTGGACGTTTCCTTTTTGTGCAAAAACCCCTTTTTCCACAATACCAATCCAGTTTTTGGGTGCCTAAGAATGCTTGGTCCTCTTCCTCCCACCCAAAGCTAACTCTACAGAATTTCCTGGTACTTCTTGTTACCTGCCCCATAGTAGCTGAAAGTGACTGATTTGTAGTATTAAATTGCTTTTTGCCCTTACATACTCCACCCATTGTTCCAAAGCTGCTGAGCTATCAAATTCCTGTAACCAAATACCTCTTGTTAAATACTTCTAACATAGGTCCACCGCTTGCAGGTATACGTCTGATATCCAAACACTTCATACTATTTACTATGCTCAGTTACACACTTTCTAATATTTAACTTCTTAAAAGGATTTTTCAGCTTTTAGCAAAGAGTATATAGCTTATTACGGTTTATCCACGCATCTGACTTGAAATGTCCACGTTTGGTTGTTTTTAAATAATTTTCACAATATGCTGGGGGAAATAATTTAATGTTTAACTCTAGCTACATTGGCTGGTGAGATTTTACTCAAACATTCTAAAATGGAGACCAAGTATGGAAAATTTCAGTCCAAACGGTGAATGCTTCAAAAAGGTGAAAATGTTTAGCTGCACCACAGCAGTTGCAACAGCATTAATGCTGTGTGTGTAACTTAAAACTTGAGCATCACAATGTTCTGCCTGCATATTTCATGCAGCTATATAACAAGCTCACTGTTTCTGTCACTTTTTGCCCTGTATTTTTGTAGGATTCATATGTTTAATATGTATCACTAATGATTTCTTACATCAAACTATGACAGTGTGAATATTCAAATTGAACATAATGAGCTATTTTGTCTGCTATTGCTGCAGCCTTTATAGAATTATTTTGGATTTGATTCTACTCCCACCTGGTTTGGTATTATAACCAAACTTCAGCGTGTTGGGCCCAGTCCTGCCCTGACTACCTTGTGTGGACAGGCGCCAGATCAGATGTATCTTGGGATGGAAATATAAAGATGGGAGCATGATACTCAGAATCAAGGGAAGAAAGTCCCTTTGCTGGTTGATTGCTAGGGTTGGGGCCCTACTAATCAAGAAAAGCTTTGACTGTGTATTGTGGGATGCATTGTAGTTGCTATAAGGTTTACACCTGCTGGATGTCTGACATAGTATCTGACATGACTAGCCAGTAGCATTGGTGAGGCATGTGAAAATCCTGTTGGAGTGGAGAAGGATTTATGAACAGGTTCATGCGAGAACACCATGGGAACATAGCTCTTAAGAGGGGCCATGCTACAATGTGGAGGGGTTGCCACCATAGCTGGGCTGGGCTTCTGTAGATGTCTGAAGATTCATGTGGATCTGAGCTTGTCTGATGATTTATAGAGCCAAGTTCTCTGTTCATTATTTGTGATGGAAAGATTAGGAAGAAACTCTATAAATTGACTTTTAGATATTTTGTCCATCTCCTTAGCATCCTTTCTAGCATGCTAGCTTCTTGGCATCACTAATTGTGTCTAGAATGAAAAGCACTGATTTGATGCTGATCCTTGTGGCTTTTCCATTCATTGGTGTCCTTGTACTTGAAAACAGTGCACAGTAATTAGTATTACAATCTGACCTTGTAGCCTAGCTACAAGAATCTGCCCTTGGTCACTTTATCTAATTCAAGGAGAATACTTTTCATGCCATATTTAATAACCTTATGTGCATTTTGTAAATTGCTGCTTTGAAATCCAAGTAGATTATGTTGACTGCTTAAATCCGATCTGTTTTGTGTTTTATCTTCACAATACTGATGACGTTTGTGGAGAAGACTTGAAATTATGAAACAACGCAGCTTAACATGGGCTGTCATATTTTTAGGTGTCTTGTGACATCTCTTACTATCTTGAAAAATTTGCTTATATCCATGTCAGATTTAAAGGTTTTCACTCTTGCCTATTTCTGTTCTGAAAAATTAGGATTATATTTGCCCTCTTCTGTACTTGACCTATCAGCACTGTTTTATTAAAGATCAGTTTTGAGTCCCATGATTCATTTTTTGTCATCCTCTAAGTGTAACTCATCCAGTTGTTGATCTTTGACTCTCTTCATAGATTTTGATTGATATAGAAGTCTTTTGATGTCAGCGGAATTCAACAGCCACAATTTTCTCATATTTGCCTAGAATTCATTTCCCTTTCTGGAATCTTGCTTTTGTGTGCTTGTTTCAAATTTCTTCCAATAACCTTTAGAAGTCCCACAAATCAGTTTTTATCTTTAACACTTTTAAAGACATAAAAAAGATGTGTCCATTTTTTCACCTGTGTAGCTCTGCTTCAAATTCCTGCTTTTCTTCTTTAGTGTTTGTGGTACAAATCACTTTTACTTGTTTAGCTGTCTTCTCCTATATTTCGTGTGATTCTCACACCCTTTTGATGTACTTATATTTGGAAAAGACACTCATTTAACTGCCCTAATTGTTGATCAGGTTCCCCTTATACTAGGTGCTCTACAAACAACATCAGACCCTGCCACAAAGATCTTGCAATCTAAGTATAAAACATGAGACAATAGCTGGAGACAGGGTCCTTCTATTCCATTGTCCTGTCTTTGGGCACAACATTGCAATGAGCTTCAGGTGGAAGGACTCAGCTGACTTTTGAAAGGCACAGAGATCTGTCTGCACAAAGAACATGAAAGGACATGGTCCTGTGTCCTGGCTTCTCATGTGTCCTGACTTACACTGCTGTTGAGTAACATTTTAATCAATAATACTAATTTTGCCTTAGTCCTTTATAAATAAATAAATATATGGAGATATACCTATCTCGTAGAACTGGAAGGGACCTTGAGAGGTCAAGTCCAGTCCCTTGCCCTCACAGCAGGACCAAGTACCATCACTGACAGATTTGCCCCAGATCCCTAAATGGCCCCCTTAAGGGTTGAACTCACAACCCTGGGTTTAGCAGGCCAATACGCAAACCACTGAGTTATCCCTCCCCCACATGTTGAACAAAGAAAATATTGAGCACCTATGTCTAGACAGCCTTTTTTCTTGCTTGTGCCCTTTCAGGTATATTCTAATTTAAAGCCCTTATTTTCCTTTAAAATCCTCATTACTTTTTCAAGATGAGGTGGAAGAAGTGTTCCATTGTTTTCCTTATCCATGCTCCAAACATCTATCAAGTTTTAGCATTTATGCTTCACGCTCATCCTCTAAAGTTCTTCAGCAACTTTCTTTTCCACTAAAGAATAGATAAAGCTCACTTTAGAAACAGTTACATCCGTTCCCAAATTAGGCTGCTTGGCAGATGCAGACTCATGCAGAAAACTCCCTTGACTCCTCAGGAATGGAATTTAAGCACAAGAGATCTCCCTCTTGATAACTCTTAGCACCAACCAGCCCAGATATTGAAAGAACAAGAGGCCAAAACTACTCTGGTTTTCTTCTTAACCTAGCTTGCCAACAATAGTCAATTAATTTTTGGAATCACTTCCTTTCTTGTCTTGCTTATTTGCTAATATTTCTATAATAAACCCTGGCATGACTACTCTACACTGAGCTGCTTAAATCTACCCTAACTGCATTTGTTCTGACCGTCTAATAACTTTTATACTACAGTGATGACCCTGGGATCTCATTGCATCTACCGGGGTGGGTTCTTTTGCCTGCAGGCATTCCTTGTAATACTTGATTGTTGATCCTCCTCTCACCCTTTTTTGTGTGTCACTTGAGTTTTGCCTCTTTTGTCCTTCTTCTGTTCTTAATTGTTTTCTGTTCTACTGCAATACAGTGTCCTTTGCTAAATACTAGTTTCCCCTATTCTCTTTGTTACATAACTTCGTGAATTTGCCAGTAATCATGTCAGAGCTTACTTGAGCTCCTTTTTCACTTTATCAATTTCCTGTCTTCCTCTTTTTTGCCTGCCTTTCTTTCTGTGGCCTTGCCTCAGTGGCCTAGTCTGAATTCTAAGTTCCACTTGTTATCTTTGTTCTTTTCTTCCCTGACTTAGGATGTGTGCTCCTCCTTTTCCCTGCTTTCATGTCTGTTCCCCATGTGCCTGTATACAACTTAATATGTCTACATCTCTGCCTGCCTTTTCCAACATACTCTTGTTCTCTTTTTTATTCCTGAACAGTAGTAGCTATAACTGTGGTAACAATAGAAGGTTACAACAAGCAGAAATAAAATACAGACGTAAAGGTGTTCCCTCTTTTCTCTTAACTTGCTCCTCATTTAAAATGCAGCCCTTCAGCAGATACCCTTTATGCTTACAAAGAATCTTTCCCTCCAATAATCAGCTGTCTACTTATCAGACTTCTAATAGACAAGTTGTTCAGACTGAGATTCTTGAAACCATAAGCCATAAAGCTAGCAATGTCTTCCATCACCAGCTGTTGATGACAATTCATGATTGCAGTGCTTATTTTGTGTTTGAATTACAATAATTGTGACAGAAAGTGTCTTCAGCAAACAAAAAACTATTTTCAGCACAACTTCCATCAACTGCTGAAGTGCTAGAATCTGAATGCACAATGGACTTAGTAGTCAGAATCCACTAATACACACTTGTTTAAATCTAACTCGCTATTATTACATAATCAAAATTAAGGCCCTATCAATTTGTGTTTATTAACGTAATTTCTCATTCATTTTACTAGTCAATTAAGCAGTTTTCACAGAATATTTGCAACACTTACTGTGTAAGACCCAGATCCTACAAACACCTTAAAGGTGCATAATTCTGTGAGAAGTCCCAGTGAAGTTAAGCATGTGTTTAAGTGTTTGCAGGATCCAGGTCTGAAGCTATACATATTTAGGAGCTGAATGAGCAATGCACATAATGATAGAGTACAAGGCCCCTAGATGAAATGGCATCCCAAATGAGGAGACTTAAACCCATGTCATGACTGATGCAGGATTTGCATTCATGATTTATCCCTGTCACATGAGACAATAAATTTAGGGACTGCATATATTCATGCTGTATATAAGCAAATAAAAATTTTGTTTTCACTAGCTTATAGAAACCTTTGATTTTTGAGAATAACTCCAATGTGTTAATATGAAGAAACTGGACTGCACACCAGTATTGGGTATGCCAGTATTAAATAGTCACAGTAGGCACTAGCCTTAAAATATTATCCCCTACGCCTTTAATTCCAAAAGTTGCTTTACTTGTTGTTGCTCTGGCAAACTAAAGCAGATAGATCCAAAGATTGCATTTTTAAGTGATAAAATAGCAAGCAATGTAAGGCTTTCATTGGCCATCATTGAACTAAGGTATATTTTAATGATCCTGATCTTCAAAAAGCTGTGCTCACCATTTGTGACTGCATGAGCAGAATCCTCAAAGCTATCCACACATTAGAAAAAGTGTCCTTCAGCTTTACATCACGAATGAATTGGAGAACTTGGAATGGAGAGTGCTTCCTGTGTTTCAAAATGTGATGGTAGTTGTCCTATTCAACATAAAGGTCTTTATCATTGGTGTTCAAACAGTCCCCATGTGTTAGTGTCCGGTGAAGAGTCGTACAAGTGTTCAAGAGCTTCCCCAATGGCAACTTACTAAAGCAGCGGTTCTCAAAGCGTGGTCTGCGGCTCAAGCTCAGTGCCCCCTTCCCTCCCCATGCAATGGGGAGCCCACGCAGCTGCGAGGCTGCAGCACCAGCTCCGGCTTCTGGGTCGGGCGGTGCATGGGAGTTGAGGGGGAAGGAGAGGTGAAGAAAGCCCTGACATTCCCTGCCAGACCCAGCTCATGGAAAGAGGCAGAGCAAGCTGATCTTTCTTTATAGTTTTTCTCCTTTTCATTGTAAACCAGATATATATATTTTTTACTCTCCTTTTTGTGTGAGAGCCACATTCATTACCATGATCATCACCACACTCTCTTATGCCACCAGGAAAACTGGACAGTTATCCATCACTTTCCTCACATTTCCATTCCTTATGTTCAAGGGAATCTGTTAATTCCACAGAAATAGGACTTGCATCATTTCTGCGTTGCTCCTCAATTTCTTCTCCACTAAGATGATCACTACTGCCTAAAGCTCAATCTGTGTTGCTTTGTTTAGATATTTTCCCATCAAATTTGCCCTTGCTGCAAGCTGGATTGCAACTGAGGTTTTTGCTTCCTATACTAACCTTTGGAATGCTTCTTCGGGGACATCTTTTATTTAATATGAGTGAAAAAGGACAGTATTAAGGAAAGCAAACATTGGTGTTCCACAATATTAGGCCATGTCTTCACTGTAGGGAAGATTGACACTGCCTAGTAGTCTCTGGTAATACTCTATGTGCTGCCATTTTTGCAATTTCCCTTATAAAATCACAGTTTTCTCTGTTTAGATCTTTAACATGGTAATAGGCTGGAGTAAAACAAATAAGAAATAAGTATGATTGTACAGCTGTAAAAACAAGCAGGGAGAGTCTCTTTCAGGTGTTTTCTTAAAACCAGTTTTTAAAATATTGGATTGATTTTTTTTTTTTTCCTTTAGAAAACAAAACTGGAATATGTAATATTGTTGCTTTTATCGAACTACATTTGTATTACAAAGACAGGTAAAGATGGTTGCATCAAATATCACTTCTTATTTACAAATTAGAAAAATTCTCCCATCAGTTGCTTTGGAGGCTTTGGGGAAAGAAAGATATTGGGTTTTTGGTGCTAGCATTTATTTTTCGATGTCTGCACCTTTTCAGTGATAAAGACCTAACAAATTACCATGGGTTCCCCTTTTTTCTAAAAACTTATTTCAGCACTTTTTTTGGTTTTTGGCACTAGATGTCACTGCAGATATCAAAATCAGCTATCTGTGCCTGTTCAATATAGACTTTTCAAGGTAAAATGGTTTGCGATATTATGACTTTAACTGCCATGTAGACATTCTTAGACATAAGAACATGAAAATGCCAAAATGTTGTAGGGACAAGCCCTGATGAATCATACTAGCTGTTTTGATAGAAATGAATATATCTATATCTGTATATCTATATATCTATCTGACCCTATCAAATTCCCAGCCATACAAAACATGTCACAGATTGTAAAATCTGGTGTCCTCCTGTGAAAGCTGTCCTTTTATATACTTTTACCTTGATATACAGATTTCATGGGGGAGGCCAGCGTTTCTCAAATTGGAGGTCCTGTTTAATGTTCCCTCTCATCTTTTCGATATATGTGCAGGTTTTTTCTATCCATGTCTGGAATACATTTTTTTAATGTGCACTGAGGCATGTGTGAATGTGCAGCACCAATAGAAACACAAAACCTGGGTGTGGGTGCTTGGCTAATCAGTTGGGCAGCATTTGAATTTCTCCTGAGTGGCTGCACAAATGCATAGCTTACAGGGAACACTGTCCTGACCCAAAAGGGAGTTCTGGAGCATGGGAGTGGTCACAAGTTTATTTTAGGAGGGTCACTGTATTGCCACCCTTACTTATGTGCTGCTTTCAGAGCTGGGCAACTGGAGAGCGGTGGTTGTAATGTTGGCCAAGTGCCCAGCTCTGAAGGAAGCACCCTGTCAGCAGCAATGCAAAAGGCAGGGTGGCAAAATCATACCCATGTTGCCCTGATTATATACTGCTGCCTTCAGAGCGTCGTGGCTGCCAATTAAAGGTTCAGCTCTGCAGTCAGCAACGTAGAAGTAAAAGTGGCAATACCATATCAGGCCATCCTTACTTCTATGTAGCTTTTGACAGTAGCTTTGCCTTCAGAGTTGCATTCCTGGCCAGCAGCCACTGCTCTCCAGCTGCCCAGCTCTGAAGGCAGTGTTGATGCCAGCAGCTGTGCAGAAGTAAAGGTAACAAAACCACAGTCCCCCTACAATAACAAAATACTGTAAGTGGGAAGTGAATACATACTGGCTCTTAAGTTTTCAGCTCTAATAAGACTTTTTGGGTCATGACCCCTACAATTACAACACTGTGAAATTTCAGATTTAAATATCTGAAATCATGACATTTACCATTTTTAAAATCTTTTGACCATAAAATTGACCAAAATGGACTATGAGTTTGATAGGGCCCTATATATAAATTCAAGAATATTGCTGCTATTTGTCATCATTTTCAGCTATTTTTTAAATTCTGTAAGGGCTGAAAAGTTTGACTAATTCTTCTAGAGCTGAAAACTTAAGAGCCAGTATGTATTTACTTTCTACTTACAGAATTGCCAATGGCAATGATATATATTTTCCATTTATAACTGCTTTTCAAACATTTTTCTTCTCGTCTACCACATCAATAGATTTATTATAGAGCTTGAAGTTGTTAAGATGTAATCTGTTCTTTTGCCTACTCCTTCTAATGTTCATTACCTGCATCTGGCACTGTAGTTGTGACAGAGGAGCTTTCACCCCATGTGGTTGTTAATAATCAGCTTTTAACCATTGTAAACTCTTGTGCAGTACTATTTTTTTTTCTGGTAATGACCTTTAATTCATATTTTAGTTCTCCATTTTGTTAGAAATCATTTTCTTAGAAATGATTCTTCTTTTTCCCCCTCTTTCCAAAGACCACCGGTTATTTTCTTATCTTTATCTATGAAAACAAGTATTGGGGCTACATACATATTTATCCCTTTATGGGACTTCAGATTGAGAACTTGTCATTAAAGAGCAAATAATTTTCCTCCACTCCAAAAATCTATGTAGTTAGACTTGTACTAATGATCTAGTTTTATAGGAGAAACGTGAGAAATACCAACATATCTTAAAAACTTGGGATAAAATCGTTCAGAAGTTGTTGTTCAATAGGGCAGGTGTAGAATAGAGGGTGTTGGATATAGTATGGCTTTTACAAGCTCAGTAACTATTGTTCCATTATAGGCTACACAGATTTTGACTTTGAATATGTGTCTGGAATAAATTATCCAAACAATGTTCTACTATACCAGCTGGGTCTGTGGATGAGCTCATGCCACTGATTTAATGCCTCACCAGATCATCTCACTTGCTTATTGTTGTTACTTACCATATGTATACATTAAGAAGGGGAAATAATACAATAGACACAAGTATCGTAAAATAATTAGAAGATCATCAAGAATTCCAGTTCTTCCCCTGGAACACAGCATGTTTTCTTCAGGAAAACACTTTTCTCCCTCCTCACTGCACTCAATGTTTTTTTTGTCCAGTTTCAGCATTGACTTGAAGCCTTGAGGAGGAAGAGAAAAGGGAAATTGAAAGCTGATGTTACGGATCTATCTATAGGTCTTTCCCTAATACAAACACTTTTGATAGTAGCCCATCCACCTGGGGAACACCATAGCAGTCAAAAGTGGGTTTCAAAAGAAATAGTTTCCTGACTCTAGGTCTCCTCTGGCTACCTGAGTTGACCTGGTTAGGAAAACTCCCTTCTCTTATGTCTCTCCCCTTCAGCAGCCTGTAATGCCACATTGGTTCTCTGACCACTTGAATTTTGTGTTACTGTTAGATAATCTAACTCAGTAGATGTTTTAGGGTTATGATTGGTTTTCATTTCAATTTTAAAGGGTTTCTTTAAGTTAAAACCAGCTGGACTCTCAGAGAAGCACAATTGGGAGCAGCAGCTTCTGATCTCATCAGCAATGGCTTAGGGGCAGAGGTGAATAAATTAGTTGATCTAGGCTGAGCATTCCAAAGAGGGCCTTTCAGTTTCTGGGAACATCTGTGATCCCAGGCATCTGGCTGTCAGCCTTCTGCATATGATTGGTGGGCTGCTACATTTGTGGATTACTTACACCATGTTTAGCTTTAATCCACCCCTGGGGATTGTATGCATTTTTCAAATGGGCAGGAAAGGAGGAGAGAGAGAGCTACTTTTAAAGTTCTTTTTACAGTCCCGAAGCCACTTGTTCATCTGTTCTTTCTGTGGACCTGGGCTGTTTTTCCATTCATTTACTTGTGGAAATATGCTAAATTGAAAGCCAAGTAAGCTCCTGATCTAACATTTTTATAAAGAGAAGCAATAAACTATGCCTATCTGCTAAAGAAGCAGAAGAAACATGCAGAGTGGGACAGGCAATCCTATTTAGGCTTGGGTATGGGAGGAAGAAGAAGCTCTTAAACACCAACCTTTCAAAAGATGTAAACATGCTTCCCCCCACCCTCATGTCACATAAATTATTTCCATTAGTTGTGAGGATATATCTGTTCAGTGAGATTAGGTTACACTAATGTAAACTACCAGAGTCACTTCATTATATTCACATTCTAGGATGTGTTCAGTAACATATGACTTGGGTAGCTTAAATATATAATACCGTATTGTGCCTGATATGTGTATTAACTGGCAGCTAAGCATATCCTGGACTTGTATTGCTGTATTGTAGTTCTAATGCATTTAGAGATGAGGCATTGGCCCTGTATGTTGCTCAAGTACATGGACTATGTTTGAGATCTGCTAGAGGATGAATCCATTTTTCTTTTTAGAGTGCTTGCCCACGTCGATTCCAGTCAGGTATATGTATGCCACATGCATGAGCATCAGAAACTTTTCCCCAGCAGCTCCTGTAGTGTCAGCTGTGGCGACCCCTAGAGTGGGGCTGCTATATCCGCGCATATATATAACAGCCGACCCTACTCTCCCTCAGTTCCTTCTTACTGTCTGTGACGGTGTTGGAACGTCCTACCTCTTGCCTTGGCAAGTGTCTAGTCCCTAGCTATTGCCCTGTGTTGTCATCTTCATCAACTGTTGCAGACTTTCAGGCAGAAACAGCAGACAAGCACCCTTGAACTGTATTCCCTTGTGGGCACCAGCGCATGCCTAACACCCCAGGCTTTAAATCATGTGCAGTGTGACCCGAACAATGCATGCCTTCGTTGTTTGGGAGATGAATTCCGCACTGAGAAGTGCAAAAATTAGAAAAGATTTAAGCCACACACCAGAAAGGACTGGGAGTGCAGACTCCAGCAGCTGCTTATGGAAGCAGTGCTAAAACCACCTGAGGCAGAGAAGTTGGCACCTGGAGCCAGCTCAGTGCAGAGTGCTCCATCGTCCATGTGCGATAATGTGCTGAAACCAAGTGCAACCAAAGACTTCCGGCACTAAGAGTTCCCGGTGCTAAAGACCGAGGCTGAGATCTACCTCACAGGCACTGCGTAGCAGGAGGGAGGACAGGGTTGGATCCCCTCATAAATCTCGGCTGAGACAAGACCAAATGCGCCAGAAGTTTCCAGCGTGAAAGGCCCAGAATGTGCTGTCGACTCCAGCCCTGGGACTGGTGCCATTGAGTCCAGCATGCAGCCCATCACCAAGAGACATAAGTCTGGTCCAGGTCCTGTACTACCCCTTAACACCTGACCCCTAGAAGGTGATCCAAGACCTCATAAAGATCTCGGAAGCCGAGGCATCCAGGATGCTGAATAAGCCACCGGCACCACCAAGACCAAACCACTCAAAGGGGAAGCCGGTGATGCTGCGTAGATCACCATCCACGGAATGGCACTGGAAAAAGGTCATCCTCATTGGCTGGATCACTTCCGCTGGTGCAGCGTGCTCCATTGGCACCGGTGGAAGGCCCGGTACTGATTACCAGAGCAGTGCTGGACGACCAGCGCTTGGTGCTGAGGTCAATTTCCCGATCCAGGTCAAGGTCGAAGTCCAGGAGCGCTCGGCACCATTCAGGGTCTAGACTCTCCCAGTACCACTTGAGGTCGCCAAGGAGGACTCACCGTGCGCACTGACACCAGCGCTGACCTCATCGAAACAGAGTTGGAATTGGATGTAGTGTCGACCCATTCTCGACTGAGCCACACAAGGCGTGCCAGACAGGATCCCTGGCACTGTGGCAGCAACAATGGCTGCCGCCTGCACAGATCCAGGGTGAGGCTATGTTGATGAGCCAAAGATCCCAAGCCCATGAGATAGACACCACTCAAGGGCACCATTGGCAATGCAGTCCCATCCACTGATACGTGACAGCCCACTGCCTGAGCCCTGGAATGGGCTACCCAGCTCCAGATGCCAGATGGCATCAGATGGGGGACACCTAACCACACAACCCCCAGAACTCATGGGGGATACTGGGGCCACTCAGACCTATTGGTCTTCGTCCCCCAATGAAACTCTGGCAGACACCTGCATGTCTGGTCACCCTCTGGTTGTCCTTAGGGCTTACCAAGAGCGACTACTGTGGGTGGCCCAAAACATGAATCTCCCTATGGAGGAGATTCAGGATCTGGAGGGCCTCATGGTGGACATCCTGTCACTAGAAGGACCATCCAGGGTAGCTCCTCCAATCATAAAGACAATAACAGTTGAACTATATGAACCTGTGGCAGACCCCGGCCTCCATTCCCCCAATGGCCAAAGGTGTTAAGAGGAGATACTTCATTCCCCCCAAGGGATGAGTGCGCCTATACTCATGCCCCCATCCTTCCTCACTTGTGGTTTCGGCTGTCAGTGACTAAGAGAGGCAAGGTCAACAGGCCCCCACCCACAAGGCAAAGGAGGCCAAAAAGACTGACCTGTTTGGTAGAAAGGTCTACTTAGCAGTGGGCCTACAGCTGAAGATCGCCAACCAGCAGGCAATCCTCAGTTGTTATGCATATAAATTGTGGGAAGCTCTCTCCAAATATAAAGAGCTGTTGCCCCATGACACCCGACAGGAGTTTGGAACCCTGTTAGAGGATGGCTGCACTACAGCTAGGACATTTCTACAAATGACTCTGGACTCTGTGGACTTGGCAGCAAGGACACTCTCAGCTGGAGTGCCTATATGCTGATCTGCTTGGCTTCAGGCCTCAGGACTTCCCTGGAGATCCAGTGCACTTTACAAGACCTCCCCTTTGAGGGTAGGAGTCCGTTTGCTGAACAGACGGACTCTAAGTTGCACTCCCTCAAAGACTCTAGAGTGACAATGAAGTCCTTGGGGATGCACACCCCAGCACCCCAAAGGTACCCGTTCTGCCCTCAGCCCCCACAGCAGAGGTTCGTGCCTAGACAGAGCCTTGAGTAGCAACACAGGCGCAGTAGGAACAATAACAGGAGGAGAATCCCATCCCAGCAAACCTACCAGGGGAACAACTCCAAGACTCCTCCAGGCCCAAAACAGGCCTTTTGAGGGTGCGCCCAAGGGCAAAACACTAAGTCTTACCAGATCCATTCCCCTTGTTTTCAGCAAGAGTATCCCACTTCTACCATGCATGGCCCAGGCTAGTCCTATGTTGGACCATTGGGTCCGCCGCATGGTTGAGGTGGAATATTCCCTACAGTTTGCGTTCCCATGGCCCCACTATCTCCCTTCCCAGACCTTCTTCAGGACTCCTCTCATGAGCTTCTCCTGCAACAGAAGGCCCAATTGCTCCTTGAAATAGGAGCAATACAAGAGGTCCCTTTGGCGGTTAAGAGCGGAGGGTTTTTTATTCCTGTTACTTCCTTATACCAAAGGCAAAAGGTGGTCTAAGACCAATCTTAGACCTGAAAAATCTCAACCGCTATATGCGAAAATAAAAGTTCAAGATGGTCATGTTAGCCTCAATAATCCCTTGCCTGGATCTGGGAGACTGATTTGCTGCCCTCGACATGAAGGATGCATATTTCCACATCTCAAGCCTTCCATGTCAAGGAACGAACGCGTCTCCTGTGGAACCTTGACAGTGATTCTGGAATGATGTCCAGGTTTCTCTTGCGGCCTTTCTGCGGAAAAGAGGTGCCAAGGTTTTCCCATACTTGGACGATTGGTTGCTGAAAGCAACCTCCAGAGAGCAACTCCATGCACATGTAGACCTTGTGCTAGAGCTGTTCAGAGCCCTAGGCATCTTCCTCAACCCGGAGAAGTCAGACCTGAGTCTGGTGCAGAGATTAGAGTTTATAGGGGTGACCATGTATTCGACCTAAGGGAAAGCCTTTCTGCCTGAATCCCGGGTTCAGGCAATACGGGACTTGGTGTATGTACACCCTCACCCAGTGCCCTATCACAATGGCATGGATGTGCCTCAGACTCCTAGGTCACATAGCATCGTGCTGCCATGTGATCAGATCTACACTTGAGCATCTGCACTTCAGACCCATCCACCGTTGGCTCGCCACGGTTTATGGGCTAGATGTGTTGGTGTCTATCCCCTGTCTATCCACTCTTGACAGGTGGATGAACCCACTGAATCTGTCAGAAGGGGTACAGTTCGCCCCCACCTTAATACTGGTGATGGACACTTCGGACCTAGGGTGAGGTCCCCATTTAGGTGATCTGAGGACGCAGGGGCTGTGGTCGCCGAGCGATCTGAGACTTTACATCATTGTGAAGGAGCTAAAAGTGGTCAGGTTGGCCTGCCAGGTATTCTGGCCGCAGATACAGGATTGGTGTGTGTCAGTCTGTACGGACAATATGACTGCAATGTTTTAAACAAGCAGAGAGGGGCACAGTTGACCCAGCTCTGTTGCAAGGCACAAAACCTGTGGCACTATTGCATAGAGCACAAGATCCACTTGGAAGCCCATTACCTGCTGGGGCTGCAGAATACATTGGTGGACGCCCTCAGCAGGACCTTTATGGTCTGAGTGGTCAGTCAGGGAAGATGTGATACGTTCAGTCTTCTGCAGGTGGCGAAATCCCTGTCTAGACTTGTTCACCACGCCAGAGAACAAAAAGTACAGAGACTTCTGTTCGTTCTGGAATCACTGTCAAGATTCTACAGGAGGCGCGTTCGTGCTCCACTGCGGGGGGAAGGGTCCTCCTGAATGCATTCAACCCCTCCCCACTCCTCCCCAGGTACATCGGGTCCTGCTGAAAGCCTGCAGGGACAGGACACATCTAATCCTGTTGGCACCGGCATGGCCGCACCAACATTGGTTGTCCACCCTAATCAACTTGTCGGTGGAGGCCCCAGTAGCCCTTCCTCTGTACCTGGACTTTCTGACAGAACATCAGGGTCATCTCAGACACCCAGATCTGTGCTCACTCCATCTAATGGCATGGAAGTTGGATGGTTCAGTCCACTGGAGCTTCAGTGCTCTACACAGGTGCAGGAGGTCCTATGGGGCAGTAGAAAGCCCTCTACCAGGGCAGCATACCTGGCCAAATGGAAAAGGTTTTCTACCTGGTGGGCAGAAGGGGTTTCTCCCTTGGGTGGGCACCCATTCCGGTGGTGTTAGAATACCTATTGCACTTAGGGACACAGGGTCTGGCACCTGCTTCTGTGAAGATGCACTTGGCGGCCACGTTCACTTTTCAGTCAGGTTGCTCACAGCATTCCCTGTTTGGGCACCCCATTGTAACTTGCGTCAGGAAGGGGTTGGAAAGATTGTATCTATATTATCATCCACTTGTACCAACTTGACTTGTAAACCTGGTGCTCCATAAACTTATGAGACCACCCTTTGAATCTATGGCTGAGTGCTCACTGCATTATCTTTCCATGAAGGTGGCCTTCCTGATGGCTATCACCTCTGCAAGGAGAGTGTCTGAGTTGGGGGCCCTCTCCTCAGAGTCCCCATATACGGTTTTCCACAAGGACAAGGCTCAGTTTAGACTGCACCTGTCCTTCCTGCTGGAGGTGGTCTCCGAGTTCCATCTTGCTCAGGAAATCTTCCTTCCAGTTTTTTATCCCAAACCGCACACTAGCACTAGGCAGAGTGCTACATACACTAGACATAAGGAGGGCCCTGGCTTTTCACATAGACCATACTAAGCCATTTAGGAAGTCTATGCAGCTATTCATGGCGATAGCAGAGAGAATGAAAGGAGACCCCATCTCTGCGCAATGCATATTGTCATGGATAGTAAGGTGCACATGCACCTGTTATGACCTAGCAGGGGTTCCTCCTCCACTGGTCACAGGCCACTCAACTGGAGCATATGCCTTGTTGACTGGTTTGTGGCGCAAGTTCCCCTCCAGGAAATCTGTAGGGCCACCATGTGATCTTCTATTCATACATTTACGGCTCATTATGCCATCGATAAATTGTCCAGGGAGGATGCAGCTGTGTTAGTAGGGCAATGCTCCAATTTGTGATTCCTAACTCCGGCCCCACCTCCTTGGGGTAGCAGCTTGGGAGTCATCTGATTGGAGTTGACGTGAACAAGCACTCGAAGAAAAGACAGTTACCTGTTCTCATAACTGGTGTTCTTCGAGATGTGTTGTTCATGTCCATTCCAATACTCACCTTCCTTCTCCACTGCTGGAGTAGTTGGCAAGAAGGAACCAAGGGCGGGGAGGGTTGGCTATGGTATATGTGCGCTGAAATAGCAGCGCCACTCTAGGGGTCTCCACAGCCAGCCCTATGGGAGCTGCTAGGGGAAAAGTTTCCAACCCTCATGCATGTGATGCACATACACCAGACTGAAATGGATGTGAACACTACACCTTGAAGAACACCAGTTATGAGAACAGGTAACTGTCTTTTGAGATTTTGTGGTTAAGGCACTGGAATTAGGAGATCACTGCTCTATTTGAGTGCCTGAGACTTCCTTTTTGTGAGTTTGGTCAGGTCACTTAATCTCAGTGGCTCAGTTGCCTTGTTTGTGAGTAACATCAAAGATATGGTGGTAGAGATTGGTTAGAAACTCCTACTGCTCCATCTCCCTCCACGGGGGATTTTGCCAGTGAACCCTCATAGTCCTGAAGCACCACTGAAGGTGGAGGGTAGGTAACTCCTTTGGAACTTTATTGTGTAGCACATGCTCTTAGTGTATTACTCAGTCTCCCTGAGCAGTAAGTGCTACTTCTGCTGCATTCTGAGCCTGAGGGAGCAGGAAAGGACAAACCATATTTGAAGGACAGAGAAAAATATGTGAAGCTAACTAGTGACTAAGTGTAATGGTGGCTTTTTAGAGAAAGTACAATAGCAAAACAAAGAAAACCAGTGAAATATTTGCAAAATTTAACTTTTTGAAACGAGAAATTGCTCTAAGCATGAGACTTCCCTTTTCTCCTGCTGCACTGGCCATCACATTTGTGACATGTACAATTGGCTTAATTGAGGCCACGTCTACACTAGTGCAAGTTACTGTGCAGTAAATCAGTTTCCACGCCTGCAACTTTCAAGATGTCCATTCTGGAAAGGCACATTCTGTGCACTAGCTCCACAGCTGCTGTGCTTTAGGTAAACTGCCTCCATGAGAAGCATAGAGCTTGCTGCGCTCTGTATATGGTGCTGGGGTGCCAGTGTGGACACCGTGCTGCAGTATTGTCGTGACTGGCCTCCGGCACCCTTCCTTCAACGTTTGCTCTTGCCTCTCTAATAAACTGTTTGAACTCTACTGCCCTGCTTTCAGGTGACCAGCCCTCAGACCTGCCCTTTGCATTCTTTTTGAAAGGTGAAAGTTTCCAACCTGTTTGCTCAGTGACGTGTGATGTGTTCTCAGCACATCTCCCCAGCTGGCTATGCCTGCTCCATGCACCAGGAGATCTCCTGCGTGGAGCCATGCCTGGGCATTGTGAAGAGGATGCAGCATTTGGGGACAGGAAGCAGTCCAGTTCCAGCTGCACTCCAGTCATAGAAATGATGATACTTATGAACATTTCTTGAGATGCATTACTGAAAGGGGCCATGACACACTGCAGTGTCAAAGTGAAGGAAATGCAAAATGCCTACCACAAGGCACAGGAAGCAAACTGCTGTGCCACCTGTCGGCTCAACAAAGAGCTGGATGACATACTTGGGGATGATCCCACCTCTGCTCCAAAGATTCCCTGGGGATACTTCAGGGCCTCAGGGGCCATTCCAGAGTGGACTGAGCTAGGAGGAGGAGATCGTGGATGGGTGTGCTGAGGGGGACCCAGAGCCAAAGGATGACTTGGCATTCACAGATGCTTGTAGTCAGGAGCTGCTTTGTACCCCTTATGAGGTGAACCAGTTGTAGCCTTCGGAGGCTGCAGAAGAAGCACCTGGTTAGTTGGTTTGATTTCTGGAAGCACACAAGTGAGTTGCCAGGAGAGTGTGAGGGTTACAGAAAGGAGGCTTGGTTCTGTGTGTTGCTGCTATTCAGACGCAGAACAGGTCAGTGATGCAGTCTCTTACTTCTTGGACATCTGCCTTACAGATCTCATCGAAAGTGTCATACAGCTGCCGGGCCTGGCTCTGTGTAAATTTGTTGGCAATGCTCCTGTGTTCCCTCCCATTAAGAATAACATTCCCTTGCCGCTGTGCTGTGAGTGGGGAGCGAGGGATTATCACTGCACAAAGATAAGCTGTGTAGGCCCGAACGTAATCTGCAGTCGAGTAAAAGAATTTCCTTTGCTTCCCTGCTTACGGTAAGCAGTGAAATGTCTTCCAGGATGAACACAGCCTCTGGCAACTGAGTGGCCATTACTAATGATCTCTCTCCCCCTCTCCCCCCAGCAGTACTCTCCCAATAGGCTTCCGATGCACTCAACAGTCATTCTCCTGCAGTTTAGCTCTGAGAGCACAGCATATCAGATGGCAGAACTACATATGAAACATGGATATGTACAAATTTGTGAAACTCTTGGGGCATGCCTCACCTCCTGACTCTCCCCTCCCCCCATCTTCCCCCAATTGTGGATGTTTCATGCTTTACATGTGTCCTATGTTTACAGTGTTTAATAAATGGACATTCATGTGTTAAAGTTTTTGTTCCATTACATGAAAGCGAGTAAGCAAGTGTACCCCAGCAAAGCTGTGGTCACTGTAGTGCTAAGTGCAGTGCATGGACCAATGAGCATAATCTCCTAACAGTGCAGCCACTTCACTCCCGTGCATGGCAACAAGTTTTACTGACTTCCAGCATCAAATTGCTGCCTCAAGGCATCCCTGATCCTTATGAGCTCTGCACTGTGCTCCTGTGATAGCCCCTGTCTCAGGCTGTTCAAACTCCACTTCCACGTGCTAAGCCTCAACAGTCCAGCCTTGAGTGAAGCTTTCATCTCTTCCTTTTGTAAATATTATGGAGGGTACTGAACACCACGATAACCACAGTGATGTCATCATCATCCTGGTCGAGCTTCCTGTACAAACGACACCAGCCAACTTTCAAATGGCCAAAAGTACACACCACAGTCATTTTGACCCTGCTTAGCCTGTTGATGAACTGCTCCTTGCTGCTGTCAAGGTTCCCTGTGTATGGCTTCATAAGCCATGGCATTAAGGGTAGGCAGGGTCTCCAAGGATCACAAGGGGTGTTTCCACTTCCCTATAGTGATCTTCTGGTCCAGGAAGACATTCCCCATTTGCAATGTCCTGAACAGGCCAGCGTTCTGAAAGATGCGAGCATCCTCCACCTTTCCAGACCAGTCTGTTAATGCCTGTGAAACGCCCGTGGTAATCTGCTAGCTTTAGCAGAACCATGGTGAAATACCTCTTGTGGTTACTGCACTCAGAGAGCAGATGGTCTGGTGCCAGAATTGATAGATAGATGTGCCATCTATCTCCCTCCCTCCCCATGTCCTACCTCCAGTTTGGGAAGCCCATCTAAGCACACAGTTTCACACACGTTGCCCAGAATAATGGTCTTTCAGAGCAGGGTGCAGTTGATCCTATACACTTCCATCAGCACAAGTCCAGTGGTTGACTTTCCCATTCCAAACAGATTAGAGACCAAGCAAAAGGTGTCTGGAGTGGCCAGCTTGCACAGTGTGATTTGCCATGCACTTCTCCACCGGCAGGGCAGTTCTCATTTGTGTGTCCTTGCGCCGCAGGGTGGGGGCTAGCTCAGTACACAGTCCCATTAAAGTGACTTTCCTCATCCAAAAGTTCTGTAGCCACTGCTCATTATTCTAGGCTTGCATGATGATGTGATACCACTACTTAGTACTTGCTTCCCAAGCCAAAAAATGTGCTCAGCACCTATGTGAATGCCACAAGAAATCTCGTGTTGTACGTATGGTGCATGGCCTCCTATTTGTCTTTGCCAATTCTGGAATAACTTGACTGCCATTCGTGATGTGTTAGATCTTTCAGTATTTTTGTCAATCGCTGAGGATTTATTTCCACAGACTGAGTAGGCAGAGCATGCAGCACAAAGGCCATTGACAGATGATGCCAGTGTGAACAGAAGGGCATGGGTTGCTGGGATGCAAAGCAATGCGCCATGGGGCATTGAGACAGGCCCCAGGATGCCCTGTGCCTCCCTTCTGCCTTCCCACAGACCTCTTCAGTAGAAGAGGAGGAGGTGCTCTGTGGGATAGCTGTCTAGAATGCACTGCTCTAGAAGTTGCTGCAATTGCCACAAGTGTGATCATGCTACTTCTCTGGCAGCTGACAGTGTGGATATTCAACAGCATTGTCACTGCTGCACTCTGTGAGCAGCGCTGTAACTGCCAATGCTTTACATCTGCCAGTGTAGACATGGCCTTAGTGTGTTGCTGCTAAATACAAGCTGGAACAGATTGTTTAGCATAAGTAATTAACATACATTATATAAGACCTTTCAAGGTAAAGTGGCCCATGAATGCCCCTCCAGTCAGGAAGGAAAGAAAGGGGGAGAAATCAGCTGGGAGGGCAGTTGTAAATGGGTTATAGATTATTGTAATAAACTGTAAATCCAGTGGCTCTATTTACTTACGGTTTTTAATGTCTAGCAAAGTTATTAATTTAGACTCTTAGGCTTGTCTTTTTGAAAGTAGCGTGCAAGTGTCCTTGAGAATAAGGACTGGTTGGTCAATTCCTCAAACTGCAATAACAGTGCAGCTGAATCCTTGCAGCATTTTAAGTGTAGACTTGCCCTGAGTTAGTTTCCCAGACCTGAAGAATAGCTCTGTAAGCTTAAACGTGTGAATCTCACCAACATAAGTTGGTCCAATAAAAAAATATTCCCTCACCACCTTTTTCTCTATCTAATATCCTTGGATCAATACAGCTATATCAATACTTCATATTTGAAATCAGTGGAAGTTATGTCTGTGTAAAGTTGAAGATCAGATCTTTTAACTTATTAAATTAATCCACATACTTCTAGGAGTGAAGACCAAGTTTCCTGAATAATTATTCGTAGCTGTTGAAGGTTTATAATGGAAGTGCTCACAGAACATTCATTGCTGTGGCACTTCTGGGTGTCACTAGGATAATGGCAGTTTTTCTGTGTTAATAAACAGTGTAATTCTCTGGCTAGCAGATTTTGGAAGAGAAAAACAATAAATAATGGAAAAAGATAAGCTGACCTTGTGAGATGTATAACTGATCCTGTAATTCCAATATTCTTGCAAGGAATAGCATCATTAATTTCCCATCATTTTAGCTTCACTATGCTAGTACTCGCTCATTTGGACAGTTCTGCTGTCTGCATCCGCCTTTTTAATTGACATTCATTTCAGAGAGCGGTTGATGCCTGCGTGGGCTGCTGCCGCAGCACCTGCATTTTCACAGTAAGCTGTTCACAACAATTTTCTGATCTTGGTAACTGCAGAATCTTTAATGGGTTTTCTTGATTGATGAGGGTGGTATGGCCTAAAGCACTAAAACAGAGAAAAAACTGATTAGGAAGTTTCTTCTCCGTTGTGGTTTTTTGTTTGTGGCTTTGAATAGTGGAAGTTACTTTACTCTTCTGGAAGAAACTATGTTGGTTGTACCTCGTTTTACAATGAAATAGAATCCACTAGGGAATGAAGATAGTTTTATTGTGTTGCACTGTTACTTGAGAGAGGAGGGTTTGGTCCGGTCCCAAATGGGGGATTTTGCTGGACCAGGGGAGGTCATTTCTGGACTCCCCAGTCCTGGCCCGGCCACTGGCCTCCCAGACAGCTGCTTCCCAACCCCCTCGCTGGCCACATTGCCCTGCTGGCCGCACTGGGCTTCTAGGTCCTGCTGTGCAGGCCTGCTTCCGCAAGCCAGGCTTCCGGCCTCCCGGAGCAGCCCCACTACCAGCAGCCCACTTCCCTGCCGCCCTTAGGGCTGCCACTGGGACTCTTTGGTCCTGCAGCTAGGGATGTTAGATGTTGTTTAATTTAATAATTGTTTAACTGAACCAATCTTATCAGTTATGCGATTTTTCTATGGTCCTTGGGGGCGGAGCTGGCAGCCTGTGCATTTCTGGCCCCACTCCCAGGGAGCCCCTCTACCACATGCTGCTTCCTCTGTATTAGAGGCAGCAGCGCAGGAGTGGTAGGCGGTAGCCAGTCTATGAGGAAGTTGGTTTAAAAACTGGCTCCTCGTGCAGACTGGCTTCTGCCTGCCACCCCGTGCTACTGCCTCTGATACAGAGGCAGCAGCCTCTGTCCACAGGATGCCCATGCTCCCTGTGAACAGAGGCTGCGCCAGAATCCCACAGATGAGCCTCTGTCTGCGGCTCTGTGAAACCAGTGCTCAGGGGGAACCGGCTTAAAAGCTGGCACCCTCCCCCCCCTTACCCAAGCACTGGCTCCTTTCTGCCCCCCCCGGCTGCCTCTTAAAAGTCAGCTCCCTGTGCATATTGGCTCCCGTCTCCCTCCTCCTCCCACCTCTGATAGAAAGATGTTTCACCGCGTGTACTAGTTCCAGCCTGCTACCTCTCTCTGTAGAGGTAGCAAATGGGGGGGTAGGGAAGGAGTGCGTGTAGTCAGGCTTATTGGTTAATCGTTTAAATGCTAACATCTCTACCTGGAACATCCGTGTTCCTGCTGGAACATGGATGTTGCTGGACCAGAGTCCTGGTTTAGAGAGGTGCAACATGCACTCACTATAAGCATTAGTGATGTTGTTCCCTATTCAACACAAGAGGTAGCAGCAAGCTTCTAAGAAATCTCTGCTATGGTTGGCAATTTAAATGTGTAAAGGCAGAAAATTCGGAATTACTGTTATTCTGGAACAAGAATTCAGTCTCAGTGAACAAAAGAAAAGTAGGGCATAAACTTAATGGTATATATACAGTATTATGCAATACAGACAAAGAATCTTTAACAGATCCTGATAATGAGGAAAGCAACTTCATTGGTACAAGACACAGTGAATCTGTTTCTTCCTTTTTAATGGATGTCTTGTCATTTTAATGGGAATCTCAAATTTGTCAAAGTTATTTTCTTGGAACAGTTTTTGGTTGTAATTGTCTTGTCAATCACAATTAGATACAACTGAATTCCTCGCAAGTGCTGCTTTTGTCTTGACTAGTCTTGCTAAATGATTGCAGTGATTTTTGTGGTAAGAAGTTTGTTGCTGCCTAGGTGCTCTTGCTATGACAATGTTTGAGTCTTCCTCTTAGACGTCCTGTGACCAGCTCCTACTCAATGAGTTGGATATTGAACTTGTCATCTCCCTTTTTGTGTCTTCAGAATGATAGCCAATAAATGTATTGTCCTGTTTGCCTGTGCTCACAATCTTTGGTGTCTTGCTAAAACAAAAGGAAAAACTATGTAGCACTTTAAAGACTAACAAGATGGTTTAATAGGTGATGAGCTTTTGTGTGCCAGACCCACTTCCTCAGATCATATACTGGAAGAGGATTGGCATGACCATATATACCAAAGGAATACAATGAAAAAAGTGAACACATTATTAAACTGACAAATCAGATTTAGTACAGAAGGTCGGGTGAAGGAGGGGGAAATAGCTATTTATGAGTCAATGAATGGCTAATCAGGGGTGATAAGTGGGGGAGCTATCTTTGTAATGGTTAATGTAATTAGCATCTTTGCTAAGCCCCATTCGTAAAGTGTCAAATTTAAGCATGAAAGAAAGTTCTGAAGTTTCTCTTCCAGAATATGATCTGAGGAAGTGGGTGGGCCCACGAAAGCTCATCATTTATTAAACCATCTTGTTAGTCTTTAAAGTACTACATAGTTTTTCCTTTTGTTTTAGCAAGATCAGACTAACACAGCTACCTCTCTATTACTATTTGGTGTCTTGCGTGATTCCACCTTTTCCCTTCCTTTCATATGTCCAAGCTGTTGCAGGATCATGTCAGCACTAAATGCTCTTTCATATTCATCTGGGGCAATGGGAACTGTAATCTTCTTAAAGTCTGTCTTTGCAGTGCCTGCATTCTGAACCCTTGTACTGATAGTTCTGTTAATACTGATGCTCTTTCAGGGACCTAAGGCCTCAGAGAGTATGTTTTCAGAAGGAGGCCTGCTCTTCAGATGTCAGTGGCTCCTGGCATTGTCCACTTCTGAATATTCAGCGGTATCAACATGAACATCAGAGACTAGGGTATAGAAGACCCTTGCGGACATCAACTTTTTTTTCTGTGCTATATTCCAAACTTCTGGAAAACTGTCAAACAAGAATTTGTGCACATCATTGAAGATGCACTTCAATATTTCCAAAAGAGAAAGTTCTGCCTTTTTCAGCATATGATCTTGATGGGTTACTCATAGATGTAAACACACAAATCTGGCATTGATATCCATTTGTGAGTGACCTGGCAATGCTGTGTCAATTCTGTGTAGCTGTCCTAATGGCTCTCCAAGTTTGATCCAGTGCCAGATGTGATTGCTATGTTACGCAGGAACTCAGAGGTTCAGGATGTTTTTCAGGTCATTATATTTGGGGCTTTGTTTTCTTGGTCTGCGGAGGATTTACTGAAAAGTTCAGAGCACAGTGTTTTATGGTCCAGGCAACCTTGATTGATAGCTGTTTTGATCCCATGGGAAGATATCAAAGATCTTGTCTGTGATGACCAGCTGATCCACTGAAGTCTATGCTGAGCATGAATTCATTCTTATCCTTGGAAGACAAGTTAGAGGGCCAATAAATTATCAAAGAACTCCTGCAGTTGATTAATTCCACTGAAGTTTCTGGCTGCTCTCCAGCAAATAAATCCACGCCCATGAGAGTAGCTATGCTAGATTAAGTTCTGGTTAGAGTTAAGAGGCAGATGGCTACTCTGAATTTCCTTCTCTCTCCCTCCTCCCCAAATATCAGGGGTACTTTTTTTGATGCAAAAGAGATCTAGTTGTTTTGCAGGAGGTTTTCAGCATAGTAATTGTGACTTCAGATAATGCCTGTAGCCGAACAGTCAGTCAGATAAATAGTGTAGCCATGAATGATAGTGAGCTTTCCCATCACAGCTCTGAGGTGCGGGACCAAGACTCAAAGCTTACTTGAAGTTGTGGACTTATCTATTACCAGAGGGTTTTTAAAACATCTCCTGTATATATTTATGATACTTTTCATTTCTGCAAAAACCTCACCCATGATTACTGGACATGCTCTTAGTGAAGAATTTATTCATGTTTAGTTCATTCATTTCCCACACAGTGTTTATGGGGGAAAGTTGCAAAAGCTCCCTGATACTTAACAATTTTTTACCTTGTATGAAAAGGATTTTACGGTTAGCTAGATACTCTGGGCCAGCAGATTTTCAGACATGTTTCCTTGCCTCTTTGTTTTTTTGTTATGTTTTGTTTTTTTACTTTAGCCACAACAGATGCTTTGCTTTTGAAGGGATGTACTGACTTGTGCTTGCTTTCACCAAAAGAAGATACATCCATTTGCCAGTCCCCAAGCAGTCATACAGAGGTTCAGTTCCTGAATTTTTCACTTTTGTATGTGTATTTTATCTCTACTGCTTAGCCTTTACAATGATCCAGAGGTACTCAAGTTTCTTCTTCAGGTACTGGCTAAGAATCCAGCAGTCAGAGTTAATGTTGCATGGAACAGTGTTCACAGTAGCTGCGTGGAAGAAGCACAAAAGATTGGTATAATGGAAACTACATCGTATCACTATGTGATGCCACTGTTTTGAAAGAAGAATCCTGAGAGAATCAAAACATGAAAGGCAATTCAAATGTTACATAGCAATATGTTTTGCCTTTAAATGTTACAGACTTAAGGATGCTCTTTGTCCTGATAAATCCAATTAGACTTCTTATTACTTTCACCAAGACAAAGATTTAACTGATTTGGGGTGAGATGCAAAGGGATGTGGTTTAAATTTTCTGATCTCCAAACAAGTCAGAGAAAGAGTTGTTTATTGGTTGTAGGGGAAAAAAGCAAACAGCCTGTGCCTGTCTTAATGAGTGCTGTGTCATAGAATCATAGAGCTGGAAGAGACCTCAAAAGGTCATCATGTGCAGCCCCCTGCCCTAGGCAGGACCAACCCCAACTGTGTCATCCTGGTCACATTCACCAGCTCACATGAAGAAATTTTTCCATTGGGAATTAGAGCTGACAATGTGGTACATGGAAAATTGTACTTCTGGGGAACATCTGCAGTGCACAAACTTAGAAGTGTTAGCTGGATCATATGTTGCCCCCATACAAACATAAGTTTTGTTCAGTTGATGAAGAATATGATTTCGGGGTACAAACTGAGTGAAAGATAAGATTAAAGTTGTGGGAACCATAAATGAATTACTTAGCTTGTGAATTTTAATTCAGTGCTAAAGCACTGCATTTATTCATGTACGTGTGTGTGTGAGAAAATGTTTAGTGTGAATGGTGTTCTTTTAAAAAATATAATGGGGTACACAAAGTTCATAGCTTCAATTTGTAATGACTATATTACTCATAAGTAGTGAAGCATATCAACTTAAACAGTTGCTCACAAAGACTTCATATATACCATCATATAGTTTACTTATTAGAGATTTGTATTTTAGAAAATATCATTTTGACCCCTTTCATTATATTTTTTTTATTCCTTTATAAAGTCTAGTTCCTCAGGTGACAAGAAAGATAGTAATAAATTTCAAACCCTTTCAACATTTTCTCATGGTTTTTTCCTAATCATGCTGGACTGAGCGCTCAGAATGAATTGGAGTTGAGTAAGGCATGAGGCAACAGTAGCACCATTACCTCATCAGTAGCACCATTACCTCATTTGTTGGTGAAATTGGAAGGTGTGTAGTGAATGTAGCTGGGGATTGCAGAAAGAGAAAGGATAGTATTCAGGTTAAGGAAGGTGAATTGTCACCTTGCTGAATTGGATTCTATCCCTGCTTGTGCCACAGATGTTTGAAGTGGTAAGGACAAGCCACTCAAACCAAAATTTTCAGTGGGCCACTTTGTATGTTCTGCATTTTCCAAGTATCTGGAGGCAGTGGGGGCCATATTTACAGAAGTGCTGAATGCCTGTGATGGCAACTAATGTCTATTGTTACTGTGGGTTGAACAAAGTGCTGTAAAATTAATAAATATTCTGAAATATTAGTCCCTAGGTTGCACAAGTCAAGCACTCAGAATTAGTGAATAGTTTTACCCTTAACTGCTTTGCCTCTATTTCCTATCTGTGAAATGGGGAGAGTAATAGACTCTTATCTTTATAGGGATGCTGTAAAGATAAATTAATTGGTTGTTTGGCTCTTCAGGATAATAAAGTGGAAATATCTATGAATACATTTATTAATTTAGTATTTAGTGCAAAGTTTGAAAGATGTGCAGTAAGTAAGGCCTGGGGCCACACAGTGAATGATGAAAAAGAAATTAGAATGTACCCATTTATTGAACATTGTTTAGTCTGTGTACTGATTGAGGCAGGGGTCCTGTGGAAAAATGGGGTTATGCAATTAAAGCCTATATTATAATGCATAGGCACAAGGGGGCAGACTTAAAGTTGCACAAGTATTTTTGAACCTTTCAGTGCTTAACTTTGTAATATTAGCCTTCTATTGAAGTTGAATTTTTAAAAATGTAACTTATTTTTATTACAAGCCCAAACTGCCCAGCCTAGCTGAGGTCATCGTCTTATTGTGTTAGATGCCATACATATGCTTAGCAGGAGACAATCTCTGCCCTGAAGAGTGTACAACCTAAATAGACCAGGCAGGCTAAAGGTAGGACAAAACAAGCATTCTGTAGGTTAAAAGTGACTTCTGGCAGATAGGACATTGTTTCAGCCATGCCAGAAGACAGACAGGATGCAAAGGATGTCATTTAAATTAGGCCACAGGCATCAGCATCTGGAGCACAGGGTGGTGGACTCAAGTGCCTCCTTGACCCCCACTTAGGCAGCAGCCTGGAAGCCAACACTAGCTGCTCCAGAGATGGAGTTGGCTCTCGCGTTAGGATGGCAGGATAAGGAATGCCCTTTAGGTAGGGTGGGTTTTATTAATACAATTAATAATTTTATTAATTTATCTGGGAAATGCTTAGCAATAAATTGTGCAATGCAGGACATTCTTTCTTGAATCATTTCCACCGATTTGAGATGGCTGCTAATATCCCTGCTCTTCTGGTCCCAGCCTGGCCAGGAAACTACCACCTTCTCTTTATATGTGGGTTGAAGGGCTTTCCCTAGGTACACTTCCAAATCCAATTTATCAGGGGCCTGTACCCTTCTGGAACATGTACTTTTACTAAATATTTGCCACAGAGGCGCCATGTTGGCTGCCTCATTACCCTTGGCTGGGTTTCCAGATAATTAAATATTCTCTACTTGAAATCATCCGAATACATATCTACTCCCCACTCAGAGTTTGTACCCCATTACTCTTAAAAACTTCGGCACTCCCCATGAATTTTCTGATGGATAATTATTCATCCTTTCTGTTCACTTACAAATTGAGTCCCTTCCAGCTTTGTAAACCTGTCAAGGCCTGGCAGCTCTCCACCATGGTCTCTGCTGCAGTATATTTCACAATAATTTTATAATCATTCCAGGAAGAAGTTCTGGATCTTCTCCAAATCGTTCTTTACCCTGATTTCATTACAAAATTGCAAATCATTCTCACCCAGGCAAATAATAGTTCTGGTGACTCTGGCTGCTATAGAGCATGCCCCTCCTTTTTATGCCAACTCAGGGTTGCCTCACTCCCATTGCCCAGGTGTGAATCTTCAGATAAATAGGTCACCTGCCTATGGGTTCAGTGGACAATACTGTGTCCACAGATCCATATACCATCTTGCTGGACTAGTTTGCTTGCTCCAGAAATTAGACCAAAAGTAAAACTAGGTACTCATGCCATTTGATTATAATTATCAGTTGTATGCATTTGCATGTCAACTTGGAATCACCTGTAATCCTTCAGCCCTTACCTAGAGTTGGGGCACTGCTTTCACATCCCAAACCTGAATGAGTAGGACCTAAATTCATGTGGGCCTTTTTAGGCTCGTGTGTCTGTTAATTCTGATGGTGTAGATTCTTCCACTTCCTTCCTTGAATTTTCATCAGTTGTGTAGTAATTGTTTTGTTGAGTCATCTCTTTGGAATCATTGTCTTCATTTATATTTTTGGAATTTTATCACCGAATTACAGAGGAGACTGCTGAACTGAAATTCATTTACAAATTTGACACTATCAAGTTGGGCTTGAATAAACATATTAACTGGTTAATGCACTACAAAGGCAATTTCTCTCACCTTTGATATTCACATTTACACATCAGTAGCTATGAATGGGACACGTCTAGCCTGGCACAATTAGCTTCATTAATCCTGGTCCTAAAATTAACAGATAATTGCTTTTCCTATTATACATATCCTGGATTCTGTAATTTCCACTCCAACTCATTTGATGAAGTGACTTTTACCCATGAAAGCTCATGATATATTTGTTAGTCTCTAAGATGCCACAGAACTGCTTATTGTTTTTAAAAATAACTTACACTCACAACCATAATTAGACAAAAATGTTTAATTTAAAAGTGGTGAGAAAAGGTAAATTAATTTTAAGCAATAGGGTTATAAACTTAGCATTTAAAATGTTAAATATAAAAATGTGTTTAACTTACAAAGGAGGTTGTGCTTGGAAGCTTCCTGTCTCAAAGGCATTGAAACACATTTTTAGTGGCCCAACGCTGAACAGATTGTTACTGGTCTCAGTGAAAATTAGGGTACTGTATGCTTAATGCATAGTAATTTATTTGATTAAAGAATCATACAAGCAGTAACGGCAATATAATTCACATCTTCCTAATAAGTCTTAATTCCCCAACTATTAACCCTCATCAATTATGTTGGTCTTACATAG
Organism: Rafetus swinhoei; assembly: GCA_019425775.1. NCBI lineage: Eukaryota > Metazoa > Chordata > Testudines > Trionychidae > Rafetus > Rafetus swinhoei. The sequence continues at coordinate 187,617,827 of CM033440.1, forward strand.
TTTGCAGGTTGGCATACAAAGCAGCTATAGTTTACAAGTCCTAGATGGACATTTCTTCTCTCTTCTTCTCAGGTACTTTGGTCTGTCAGTGTCCCCCAAAGCAGAGTCTTGGTTACCCAAGATCTTCTGGTTACAAAGGTCCCTCTTAGCAGGGTCTTCGTTATCCCGAGGCCTTCTGTCTCACAGCATTATAGACCTCTTCAAATGGTAATTGGGGCATTAATGAATTTATTCTACCTAGTATTTATACCTTTTGTTCTCAAAGGAGACACATGTTTCAGAAATATGCCCTGTGGGCATTTCATTACTGATATTTCTAATTAATATTTCAGGAGGGGGCTGTAAAATGGAGACAGATCGAAGATCGGTTGACATTTACCCTTTCCTTAATCATTCACTTGAGCTGCTAGTGTTATGTCCGCCAAAAGGGGTTATTTCGACTCTGGTCAACCTATACCACAGTCTACTGATAGTGGCATGTTTTTGTGTTTTCTTTACTTTGTAAGGTGGTGAATTGGCTGACATGTTTCAAAGTTTCATATTGAAACACGCACAGATGGAGTCTCAATCTAATCATTCAAGTGCAGTTTCAACAGTTAGTAAATTTCCACACAAACTTTCTGATGCTAAGAGAATCATGTCCCACAATCCGTTAGTCAGTTCAGACATCCAATGCCACACCAAATTTGTGCTCACCACATTTATTCATATCAATGATAGCAATTCATAATAATTTGGCAATGCCCAAACCAACAGGGGTCACCAATACAAAAAATTGGAGGACCGCTACTCTACCATTTTCCCAAGGGAATATATTTTTGGGAGGTATTACTTGTATTTCCATCTTTTGATCTTACCATATATACCTTATCACCTATTGCTTGTGTTCGTCCATTGTGTTTTGTGAACACCTTTGTCTTTCTTGCCATGAATCTTTGTGCTTCGTTGTATTCCATAACTGAAATGGAGGCCCTTCTATCATAGTTATAATTCAACATTTGGATTGAGGAATTGTTAACTCTTACATGGGCCTTATTGTAAACCTCCTAATGTTCTTATCAGATCAGAATGACTTTTTGCTTCTCTGGTTTATAGACTTTTGTGTCTTTTTTTCGTGACTTTTACTAGATGGTGTAAAATCTCCAATTTAGATGGTCACTGAGATTGCAGGGGTTCCCAGTACAAATTTTTTGGTTGCCACCAACTTTTCCTGATGGCCACTCTCACTATTGCATAAAATACTTAATTAGCTTTAGGAAAAAATAAATATGCACATATACCTGTTGAAATCATAGTAATTTATTCATGGCTAGCTAATAAGCCTGTTGTGAAAAGTGGTATTAACTACACGTGTCACTTTTCCTAGCAGACTTTCTCTGTCCCAGGAAGCCTGGGGACACATTAAGCCCTGGATGGCTGCTGGGAGGGCCAAAGGAGCAGCAGGGTACTGCAGCCTGAACCCAAGTGACTGGAGGATGGAGCTCAAAACTACACCACCGGAGTCTAGGGCTGGAGCTTGAAGCCATGCAGCTAAAAGCCTGTCACCTCAGCTGAAGTTCAAAGCCTGTGCCCAGTGCTACTGGGAAGGTGGGAAACTCGCTGGCTGCCTGCTTCTCCTGGTGGTAAACCGGAGTGGGCAAGATATCTCTCACGGGCTGGATCTGGCCCACCAAGTCACCGGATCCGGCTTGAAGACACCCCCTCATGGGACCCTCAGGCATGCAGCGGCCACTGTTTTAAATGCAGGGCTGCTCCATGTGACTCTCTACTCTGGAGGGAGAAGAAGGCTTCGGGTGATCTCCCCACCCCAGCCCAAGCCTCAGTTCCTATTGGTCGGAAACAGCCAGCCAATAAGAGTTGAGAGATTAGCCTGGAGATGGGGGCAGCACAAGCCTCTTCCCCCTCCCAGAGTTGAGAGCCACATGGAGGGAGCAGGCTGCATTTTCAATGCTCTGGGGCTGCAGCAGGTAGGAAGCCCAGCCTGCCTTGAGGGTGCTGCAGGGCTGCTGGCTGGGAGATGCTTAGGTAAGCACCTCCAAGCCAAAGCCTGCCTCTAGCACCCCTGCCCCTCCTGCACCCCAACTTCCTCCCCCAAGTCACCTTCCAAACCCTCTGTACCCCGGCCCCTGCCAGACCCTGCACCCCCTCCTACATCCCCTCCCCAGGCCAGAATCCTCTCCTGTACCCCCACTCCCTCCCTGACCCAGGTCACAACCTCCTCCTTCACCCAAAGTCCCTCTCAGACTTCACACTGTCTTCAGCACCCCAGTCCCTTACTCCATTCACTCTTTTGCACCCAATCTCCATCCTAGACCCCGCACCTCCTCCACACAGAAGTGTGGGCCTTGAGTACTTTCCAAAATCTTGGAGTGGCCCTCCATCAAAAATTATTGCCCACCCCTGGGGTAAACCCTGGCTGGCAGACCCAGCAACCACCACCAACGCAGTGCATTCAGGAGCATTAGGGAGAGAGGACAGAGTCACTGTTTCACGTCCCGCATTCCCTTCTTTAACAGCCCAGGAGTCTGTGGTTGCAAGAAAAGCCCTCCTGGTGGATGCATGTAGCCTCAGTGGCCACATTTGAGAGATGCTGGGTTAGAGTAGACTGTATAATTTTTATTACATTCATAATAGAATTTAAGTGTGTGCCTAGATATTTTTTTTCAGTGAAATAAACAATTGAGGGCAGTTTGACATCCCTGGTAACTGGAGTTGACCCTTCTTGCTGTGAGTGAAACTGGATTATAAAAGGAAAGTATGAAAATCCATAGCCATTTTGAGACTCGGAACCAATTATTAATGACATTTGTGCTAGTGTCAATTATTTTATGCTTTGAGTACACACAATCAAATTGATTGTTTTAAAGGGCATCTTATTCTGTCCTTGTAACATCTTTGATTGTTTGACTTGAGATCAAAAGAAATATATTTTTTTGTTCTTTGTTGACCTTTTAATAGACTCTTAATTTGCTTTCTCTTAAGTGACGAGCTGAACTGGATGTCATTGACTTGGTGAAAATGAACAAATTATTTCTAGGAAAATGTAAGATGAGAGTGCTCTCATCAACTAGGAAAAAAACATTATAAACACTGTTTCCCACACCAAAGTAATACAAAAATCTGTTAAAATTACCACTAAAATGTTTTCTTGTGGAGCTAACCATTGAGAGCTACATAAAGATATTAGTCAGAGTTGCTGTTCTGATCTTTTCACATCCTTGTGACTAGGTGAATTGTAGAGGGTCTCAAAATCATGCCTAATCTTGGTGGGCTACAGTGTACAGGAACACTGACAAGATTTAAGGATAAAGGTCTGCTTTGCTAGTGAAGTTGGCCTTCAAAGCATAAATCTATATTAAAACTGAAAGAGGACAGCATCAGATGTTTCAGAGGAAGATTCAAGAAATATTCTGATCCAGTGTGGATTGATTTAAATCAAGGCCATTTAAATCACCAATGGGGAAAAAAATCATTGATTTAAATCATATTTTCCACTGATGTTTCTTCACATTTCTTAAATAGTGGTGCAAATCTGATCCCTAAAACAAGTTAATTTACAACTCAATACAGCATTTTACATCATCTAAGAGTATACTTTGTGTAATTTTTTTAGATAACTTGATTTTTATTAACTTATGAAATAGTTCATAATACTCATTACCTGTGTCAAGCTTCAGATGCAGCAGCAGTACATTAGGAATGGTAAGAACTAAATCACACACGCAAGCACAATAGGATTTGTATTTTATTAAACTAAATCTTCAATGTTACATACATTTTTCACATTTGCAATTGCAGCAATTTTCTGAGTTGCTGACTTAAACCTTTTTTTAATTTTCAAATGTTATTAATTCTGACAAGTCCTCAGAACACTAAATGTATGGTGTCCTTAAAACTTCTACAAGTAGCTCTCATTTTCTCCACTCTCACTGTCATTTTGAATCACAGACTGAAACAGAAATACAGGTTTCCTGCTTTTTCAACTCCCAGTAGATTTCTTAGCTTTGAGTGAAGAATACCAAACAATGAAATGTTCTCTCTGTGCCTGCAGAGGAAGCTACTGCTGTGAAAAGTTGGCTTAGCAACTGAAGGAACTCTGTTTCAAGGTTCCTGGCTAATGATTTCCACCAGTGGAGGGGAGTGATTTTGTTCAAAACATCATCAATAAACCTGTATTGATTAAATTGTTTTGCTCCAGCCCTAAAACTAATTATGACTGACCTGAGCAGTGATTTTTGAGATGCCCATGCCATGGCAGCAGCATCATGTTCAGAAGTTAGGCATCTACCTTTTTAGCTGGAGTTAAGAATGATCACAAGAAAACGAGGTGGAGTTAGTGTTTGATCCATTTGTTTTTTTTATTTCTGGTGACACATTTCTTTCGTCAATATATCTTGAAGTGCCTTCCAAATTCCAACAGCATCAGCAATGCAGTAGCAATTTCTCTGCAGTTTGTTTAAATCTATGGATATAGGCTTTCGTATATTGAGCATATTCACTACATTTCTCTTTAATCCAGTATTAGATACTTTGGATGGGATACTTCCTTCTATTTAATCACAGTTTTCTTCACAAAGGTCTTAATAAGTGTTTCAAATCAGCCACAGAATTCCATTGAATATCTTGAGGGAGAAATAGTTTGGATCCTCCTGCTCCCTTCAGTGAAGTTCAAGCAAAATGGTTATTATGGAAATCTTTTGTGATTTCAACATTTTCTTTTATTCCTGGAGAAGACGGACTTAAGTTTTTGGCTAAAAGATGCATTAAAAAGGTGCTGCAGCCATGTTATTAAGAAGCATCCTTCGGTTTCGTCTTCTAAGTATCTTCTCATCTTTGCCATATTTGCAGCATTGTCTGTGACAAAACTGCACACGAGTTTAATTTTTTTCATAGGTTTTTTTTTTTTTTTTTTACAGCTTTCACTGCCATTTCTTTTAAATATTCTGTTTTGTGGGCATTTCCAGATGTGTCTGTTGTTTCTGAAAGATCTGCAACCCCATCTTATGTTGTCACATAGTCTCATTGTGTACATTGCTCCACCCATGAAGGCTTAAATATGCAAATTTCCTTCAGCATTTCATGCACATTGTTCAAGTTCCTTCTTATGCACTGTATCTAGCAGCCTTTCACCAGTGTCTGCTCTACCAGGTGAAGTGTAGCCTGGTTGTAAGGACTCAACTATGTTAGTGAAGGTGTTAGTTGTTAACAATGTGAAAAGGAAACTTTGTGGCATGAATGAACTGAGCAATCTTTTCATCTATGAAGTCTTGTTGGTATTTGCTAGTTCTTGCTTCATGGTTGGTTTTACTGGATGACTGAAATATTTTGCTTGCTAGTGATATTTTGTTGTCTGAAATTTGTTTATTTGTAGCACTGCTGCTACAGATGATTCTGAGTTGTTGCAGATAGACAGTCTAAGTCTCCTATGCTCAAATAGAATTTTAAAATAAAATTAAAAAATGATTTTGAATAGTTGTTCTTCTCACTCTCTGTTAGGGTACGTCTACCCTAGCCCCCTAGATCGATCTAGGGAGGCTAATGAGGGTGACCGGAATTGCAAATCAAGCCCGGGATTTAAATATCCTGCGCTTGATTTGCATGTTCCCAGCCGGTCGCCATTTTAGAAATTGATTCGAATTAGGTGGTAAACCTCGTTGCAGGAGGAATACCACCTAATTCAATTTAGGGCTTTAAATCGGAAGCCCATTTCACTGCCGCGTGTAGACGCGGGCAGATACTTCGGGCTAGTCAATTTCTAAAATGGCAACTGGCCGGGAACATGCAAATCAAGCGTAGGATATTTAAATCCCGAGCTTGATTTGCAATTCCGGTTGCCCTCATTTGCCTCCCTAGATCGATCTAGGGGGTTAGTGTAGACATACCCTTATTCAGTTGATTGTTTACATTTTTTTCAGCAAGGATACAGATCTGATTCCGAATTACCAAAAAAAGCTAAGACTGACTGTGCTTAGAGTGCACCTAATTTTGGAGTAAGTTCCATTGAACTCACTGGCAGGTCTGTTTTTTGAGAAAATGATGTGATGGGAAAGCTGAGTTATGCTGAAGTAAATAGGGAATAGATTTATGGCATCACCATTATGGTCTGTGACCATGATGTTCCAAAATAAGGAATTATATATTATGGAATATAAAATAAGAAAATGTACTGAGTGGCAATTGGCAACTCTAGATTTCTCATACTGCAGCTTTCTGTACCATATAGTTGGATGATAGATACTAAATCTAGTTAACTAAATAAACAAGCCATAAAGATTAGCTAATAAACTTTTTTCTAGCAACATCCAACATAGCAAACAGTTTGTGAATTGCTAAACCACATTTATGCTAACAAAGCATAGAGAGTGTCTTGAAGAATGGTGCATTGCAAAGTTAATTTAAGTTACTAACCATTTGATCCACATTGTCTTCAGACATATCCACATCTTCATCTGCATAATTTTCTCCAAATAAGCAATTTTCCTTGTGATTAATTCTTAATTGCAACTAGTTCCTGCATCTTTTTCTTGCACTGCTTACATTTGACATGTTTTCCTTTTTCACCCAGGGAGCAAACTTCAAAATATTCCTAAAAGCCATGAAATTTTTTCTGTGGCAAAGTGTTGAGAAATATTAGAAGCTGTGTATGTGAGGAATAATGTCTTCCCTTTTTCTTTCCACTCCAAGCCACTGTTCCTTTCCATGCTTCCTCCATCCTTTCCAATGTATTGTCTCTTAAGACAATGTCTTAACTAACTCTTCTGCAGTGCTTGGTCCTGGTCCACCATCTTTTAGATGCTAATTTAATTCCCCTTTTTCGTAAGAGGGAGGGCTTGAGAAAATCGTGACACCACAGCATAAAAGTAACTGCCATCTTGGTGCTGTGACATGTTGCTGTCAGACACTGAGGCACAGTCTACACTACCGCCTCCTCCCCATTGATCTAACCTATGCACCTTCAGCTACACATATAGCGTAGCTGAAGTCGATGTACTTACCACTGTGTTTTCCATGCAATAAGGTTGGCAGTGACTGCTCTCCCATTGACTCCAGCTACTCTTCTCATCCTGGTAGAGTACCAGAGTCAACAACAAGCTCTTGGTGGTCGATTTATCATTTCTAAGCAGATGCGATAAATTGACTGCCGGAGGGTAGAGCGCTGCAGTGTTGATCCACAGTGTAGTGAAGAAAAGCCGTAAGAGCCAAGTGACTACTTCTGTCTCCCTACAGTTGGAAAGTTTGCTATATTGGGCTAACTTAGCTTTTCTGTGCAGTGTATGAAATCATGATTTGTATAGTGTCCTGCTTATGAAACAGGAAATAACAATCCTTCTAGAATGGGTTTGAAAATAAAATACCAAAGCTTAGTGCAATGATTTTTTAATAAAAAGCATTGTTTTCAAGTTGTCACGACTTTAATCTACAACTGCTGGTACCAAAACACATTAGAAGCCTGTATGCAGGGTGTTCTACCTTTGCAGAGTTGCCTCTGGTATGATCTCTGCTGCTGTGACAGATGTGGAAGAAGTACTTTTTAATGGAGAGAAACAGCTCCTCATACCACCTTGTTGAAACCCACCCTTATTTACATGTGGTTATGGTCCATGTAGCCAACTGGTGTCTGGCATTTTTATAGAAATTAGGACGGAAATGCTTTTTGGATTATTGTGGTGTCTTCCTTTTTGTTGTCTTCCTTTTTTCTTATTGGTTTCTTCAAAGGCAGTTGAATGTGCTCTAACCACATTGCTCAATTACATAATTATTAGTAAAAATAAATGTTTAGCTGCCCAAATTTTTGAATAAATGAGTCAAGTCATTTGTCACATGTTCTATTTATAACCATACAGATGTATGTTTCTTGGAATACGTAATCGTACATCCCAGAACATATCATTAGAAGTATGATACTTGCTTAATAGAAGAAACAAAATTACCAATACTTTGTGTTAGATGTAAAATCCGATGCAGACTATAACTGTATTCTATAACTATACAAGAAAAGTTCCCTAAGTGTACTGACCTCGCCAGTTTTCCTTTATACTCAATTTAATTTGTAGTCTTCATTTTGTTAGTTGCATGTTGCCAGCCAATCTTAAAGCCAAATAAGCAGAGTTATATATCAGTGACATTTTATAGTACAAAATAATGGAATTACTTTTCTGGATGAATTTATTACAGCTTTCATTAAAACAATTGAAATATATGAGAGAATTCTGTAGACATTCATATATAGTTTTTAACACTTTAACTGAATTACCAGCTACTGTAAACCACAGCTCAAATCAAGAAACTATGCTTTTGTATTTGTATGTGCAGTTTTCATGTTCCATAGTGTTTAAAATTTATCTTTAGAGAGATCAAATTTGAGTACTTAATTTGTTTCTCATTGGGATCTGTACCTTTTACTTTTCTCTTTCTATATCATTCTTTGTGTTTATGCATATTCACCAACTTATTGTTCAGAAAAAGAAAAAAAAATCAATGCAAGTGAGATAAAAACACTTAATTTGATTCTTGTTTAATTAAAAGAGAAAAACACTTCAGCTAATTTAGATAAAACATAAACACCTTCTGCAGCATATAATTCCTTTCTTACATTAGCTTTTAAAATATTCTTTTTGTAAAGGTTGATTTTAATTTCACTGTTAAGTACATGCTTTCCTTCATCAACATACCTTCATAGATACTGTCTTGGAGTCGCATCCCATTCTTCATATACACCAAAGAGTTAAAAGCAGTGATGGTGTTAGGATACGATTAGGGCCCTACCAAATTCAAAGGTGTGAAAAATGTGTTATGCACCGTCAAATCTGTTGTGCACTTTTACTATATACTATACAGATTTCACAGGGGAGACCACCATTTCTCAAACTGGAGATCCTGACCCTAAAGAGTTCAGGTGGAGAGGTGGTTATTGTACTGGGCGGGGGGGGGGGCGGGACATTCTATTTCCATCCTTCCTTTTGCACTGCCTTCAGAATTAGGCAGCTGGAGAGTGGGAGTTACTGGCTGAGGGGCCAGCTGTGAAGGCAGCAGCAGTGCAAAAGTAAGTATGTGGTTCTGCCTTGAGAGCTGGGCCCTCTGCCAGCAGCCACCCTCTTCAGCTGCCCATTGCAACCCTTTCTACTGTGTCTCTGCTGCCTTCAGAGCTGGACTCATGGCCAGGAGCTGCTGCTTTCTAGCCACCCAGCTCGAAGGCAGCACTGTCTAGTTATATAATCTCTCTCTCTCTCACACCTTGCCCAAAACTGAAAGAAGGTGTATAGAACAGCTGCCTTATGACGAGAGTTTAATAAGACCGGGACTTTTCAGCTTAAGAGACTAAGGTGGATATGGCAGAGTAAAATCATGGCCATTGTGGAGAAATTAAATAAGGAAAAGTTATTTACTTGCTCCCTAATTAACACAAGAATTAGGGATCACCAAATGAAATTAATAGATTGCAGGTTTTTAAAAAAGGAAGTATTTCTTCACGCGGTGCATAGTCAACCTGTGGAACTCCTTGCCAGAGGATATTGCTAAGGCCAGTTCTTTAACATGGCACAAAACAGAGCTAGATGAATTCATGAAGGATAGGTTCATCAATGGCTATTAGCCAGAATCAGTGGGAATGGTATCCCTAGCCTCTGTTTATCAGAAGCAGGGAATGGGCAACAGGGGATGGATCGCTTGATGATTGCCTGTTCTGTTCATTCCATCTGGGGCACCTGTCATTGGCCGCTGTCAGAAGGCATGTTACTGAGCTAGATGAACCTTTGGTCTAATCCAGTATGGCTGTTCTTATATTTTTATGTTAACTCTTTTTTGGGTCAGGTCTAGGGGTGAAAGTGTAAACGTGTGTACGGTTAACCGATGAGCCTATGCTGCTTCCACTCCATGTGGTGTATCAGAAGCAACAGTGCAAGAGTGGCAGGCAAGAGCTGGTGCATGTGGGGTGCCACCTCTCTGTCCCCACGCTGCTGCCCCTAATAGAGGCAGCAGTGTGGGGGGCAGGTGGCTCCACAGGAGCTGCTTCCCTCCCCCATGTGTAAACATGTAACAGCTGACATTTTCAGCACTTCCCAGTTTACCTAAATAAATGCATTTTAACATCCCTAGTCAGGGCCCCTATTTTTACAACATAATGAAATTTCAGATTTAAATATCTGAAATCGAACATTCCCCTTCAAGTAGTGTCCCTGTGGGTGCTCTGTGTAGATCTCAGAGCGTCCTCGCTCTGGCAATTGGAGATTTTTGCCTAGCAGTGCCTTCCTAAGCCATGCATGCACAGCTGCTGTCTCGTGCTGTTTTCGTCTGTTAAGTGAGCGCGCAGCGCGAGTGTCCCTCAGTTCCTTTTCCACCGTCCTCGGCAGAAGACGAAGTCACAGCAGTGCTCTCCTTTCTGATTAAAAGAAAAAGATAGTGTAGTTAGTTCATAGTTTGTTACTAGTTTTAGTCAATTTATTTGTTTTACCTAATTCTTCCTAGTTTTACTTAAACTGAGAAACAAAGAAAAATATTTTTTTTTATTTTCTCCAAGTTCTGAACCCTTCCAATTCTTCAACATGCCAGGCTCTCCTGGTTTTAAAAAATGTAGGGACTTGATGCCCACATCTGACTGACACGCATCCTACATAAAATGTCTAGGGGAAAGCCATGTGGCACAGATGTGCCCACACTGCCAAAACTTGGCGGCTAGGGCCAGGAAGGACTGCGAAATGAGCCTAAAGAACCTCATCTGGGAGAAATCCCTGCAACCAGCGAGGGATAAATCTCTAGGAACCACTCAAGCAGTTAACACCTCGTAAGTTCTGATACAGCAGCCAGGCCGCAGTGACAGCAATAGTCATGCATAGGGCTTCATGGTTTCAGTCTTCTGGAGTCCCAGAAGAACTACAGGCAAAGGTGGAAGACCTCCCCTTTGACAGGAACCAACTCTTTGCTAAAAAGACAAAGTCCTACATTCAATGAAAGACTCTTGCACCACACTGCATACCATAGGCATGTACACCCTACCTAATAGAAGATGCTCATGTACTCCATACCAAAGACGGAGAGACTTGAGCTACCAGAGACAGCAGCAGAGGCCATATGATAACAGGCCCAAACAGATTTTACAGAAGGAGGGCACAATATAACCAGTCCTCCAACAACCAATCTACTATGACCAAACAGCAAATTTGAAGCTGCAGTCGAAGGTCTGGGCGCCCACTCCATCGATCCAGTGCATACCAATGCTATTTTCCATCCTCTTCTGAGGCCCTTTTATCAACAATGGGTCCTTAACACTTCGAACAAGTGGGTCCTTGAGATCATCAACTCGGGCTGCACAATTCCTTTTACATCTATACTCCCTATTCTGTCCCTCTCATGAACCCCTTAAACAAGCGGAGGTACATAAACTACTCAGCTTAGACTTCATGATAGCCAGAGCCTACCTTCTTACGATTCCAAACCTTATGTGACCTTATCAAACATACTCCCTTTACGACTACTTGCACATGTCTTCTAATTCTAGGGCACATGGCAGCCACTACCTTCGTCGTCTCCTTCATGAGACTACATATGTGCTGCCTACAGTCCTGGTATGCAGCCATCTGCATTCCCAACCGACATAGCTGTGCAAGACGTCTTACGCTCCCATCATTAGTTCTCCAGTCTCTTGAATGGTGGACCTCCCCATGAAATCTTCTCAGGAGCATACCTTTCCATCGCCCAGACCCACCAATAGTGATCACAACCAACACATCACTCCTGGATTGGGGCTCTTGTGGAATGCAAACAGTTCAGGGCAGATGGTCACGCTGCGAGATGCAGCTCTCCATCAACAGTTTAGAACTCAGGGCCATCCGCAAAGCATGTGTCCACTTCCTCCCTATTATCCAGGGCAGAACCATTTGTGTCCTCATGAACAACACACCCTCTGTTTTACATCAACTGACGGGGGTGCCCAATCACACTCACTATGTGCAGAGGCAATCCTGTTCTGGAACTGGTGCCAGAAGAACAACATAACCTCAACTGCGATGTTCGTACCATGCCGACAAAACACCACTGCCAACAAACTGAGCAGACACTTCTCAGAACAGCACAAGTGGGAGCTCAGTCTCAACATTCTCCTCCCGATCTTCCAACAATGGGGGTTCCCGGTCATAGAACTTTTTGCAACAGCAGCCAACTGCAAATGCCCCTGTTTCTGTTCCCGAGTGGGTCGGGGCAAGAGATCAGAGGGAGACACCGTCACCATTCCTTGGACCTCTCCCCTTCTCTGTCTTCCCACTAACTGCCTTATTCTCCAAAGTAATCCTGATAGTGCCCTACTGGCCAAGGCAACCTTGGTTTCCTTACTTACATCATCTATCAATTACTCAATCAATTTTCCTCCCTAGGGGTTCCCACATATTGACCCAACATGGAGGCAAAACTTACCACCTGAATATCAGGCCCCTCAAACTCACAGTGTAATTTCTCCATGGTTCCAAAATGAAGAACTTCTCTGTTCAGAGAGAGTTAAGCAGATCCTACTAAATAGTTGACACTCCTCAACAAGGTATACCTACCAAAACAAATAGAAATGTTTTCAAGGGTGGTGTTGTCATTGTCAATTACAACCCAGCACTGCTCCAATACCTGCCATGCTGGAGTACCTGATGGATCTCAACGATGCTGGCCTTTGCATCATCTCTGTTCACGTCCATCTGTCTGCTATCACAGCTTTTCATGAACCAATCGATGATCTCTCACTCTGTGCATCCTATGACAAAGTGCTTCTTAGTGGGCTTATGGATGACATGTCCAAACCTACACCCACCAGTACCGCCTTGGGACTTAAACCTTGTCCTGGACACACTCACAGGGTCACCCTTTGAGCCATTAGCCACTGCCTCAGCACAGTACATACCGATGAAACTGGCCTTCATAGTGGCAATAACATCTATGAGAAGGGTGAGCGAAATCACAGCCCTTATGGCTCACCCACCATACACTACCTTCACCAAAGAGGTCATCCTCAGACTCTACCCCAAGTTCCTCCCCAAGGTTATATCAGACTTTCATCTTAGTGAACCCATATTCCTACCCACCTGTTTTTCTAAACCTTACAGCTTTCTGAGAAAATCTAATTTATACACTCTGGATGCCAGACAAGAACCTGGCTTTTTACATGAGAGGACCAAAGAGGTCAGGAAATCAGACAGACTCTTTGTCCGGTTCCCACAGGGGAACAGTTGTCTTGGCGCAATGGATCTCTAAATGCATTGCAAGTTGCATATACACTTCTTACCAGCTTCATAGGAAGAAACCACCGCAGACTACTAAAGCACACTCCACATGTGAGATGGCCATATTGACGGCCTTTCTCCATGTGCCCCTAGCAGATATCTAGAGCAGCAACATGGTCTTCTCATCATACCTTTGTGCAACATTGTGCCCTGAAGAAAGGACCCATACTTACCACAATTCTAGCCAAAGTGGTCCTTGCCTCTTCTCGTAAATGACTCCAGCACCCACCACTATGAACGGTGGGTACTGCTAGCTACTCACCTGAGTGGATCACCCACAGGGACACTACTCAGTGGAGAAGAAGTTACTCACCTGTGCAGTAATGATGGTTCTTTGAGATGTGTGTCCCTGTGGGTGCGCCACTACCCTCCCTTCCTCCCCTCTACTTGGAGCCTATAAAAGGATTTCTGGTAGAAAAGGAACGGAGAGACACTTGCACCGCATGTGCACCTAACGCAAAAAAACATCGAGAGGGCGGCTGCGCATGCACGGTGCAGGATGGCATTGCTAGGCAAAAATCTCCAATCACCAGCATGAGGATGCACTGAGACCTGAGTGGAGCACCCTCAGGGGGACACACCTCAAAGAACCATCATTACAGCACAGGGTGACTAACTTCTTCATTTTTTAATTTTTAAAGTCATATGACCATAGGGCCCTACTATGTATATGATTCAAAGAAAACTGAAGTTGATGGAAAGTCTCCCATTGACTTAAACGATCTTTGGATCTAAAGCCCAGTAAACATCCCAACTGTTGCCAAGACAAAGTGTACCAAAGAGGCATGATGAGAACTAGTCTTACAAACCTGTATATGTGATGTGAAAATTACCTTCAGACAAATCTCTGAGTAATCCTTGTCCCCAGTTACTAGTTGCATCTCCACAGTGTTTGCTCTCTTCTTCATGCTCCATTCCTTATTCCCATTCTGTCCTTCTCATCCACACTCCTTGCTTTTATTCTTTCAAATTGTTTGTGTGCATTTCTCTTTCCTGAGAGCTTTGATAATGCTCTTAAGTTAGTGTGAGTAATGGGTACACCAGTAGTGTAGGCATCAGGACATGTATTTGTAATGAAGGAAGCTATTAGAGTAAGTTGGTTCTTCTGAAAGATAATTGCTATGTAACCAGAGGATTATCATTTCTAACCATATAAGAACCTGAAGATTTAAGTATAATGTGTAGCTTTTCATTACATTTATTCATTTTCATTTTATGTTCATGGTATTTTTTAAATTTTTTAAAGGTAAAGTTACATGGCAGACTTTTTAAGGGTTGACACAGAATATTAAAAGAAATGCAAACAAGTGCAAAATTAAGATACGCTAACGTAGTTAGGAAAGCCCATTAAAGCAAGGAAGGCTTTAGCTGACACCTTTTTTGTTCCTGTGTGCTTAAAATTGTAGGGGATTAATGTAGTTTGAAATTGTATAGGCACTCCACTTACCTATAAACAAGAGGCCACTGTTTCACTGATATTTTTTTCCTTTTCATGCATAGCCTATGAAATTCTTTCTCCTCTAATATTTATTTATTTATTTTGAAATAAAATAAACACTGTTTTAGGAGGCTGGTATTCATGAGCAAGTTACAATTTGCAGAATAATGGAGATTTTTTTTCTTTTCTGAAGCAACAGATGAGTTCCAAGTTTCCAAGTGTTTAAAAGGGATCATGTCAAAGCATGAATATTTTCTTGGAGGAAAATCAGTTTTGAATTAACTACTTTTGTGTATAGTTGTGTATGCATTTTTATATGGCATTAAATATTAATGCTAGACTACAGAAAACTTTTAAACATTGTGAATCCAGGATATTGTAGCACATTTTTATTTGAATACACCCAACATTCTAGTTACTGCAAGAATCTGCTTTGGTGATGTAGTCTTTTTGACTACTAATGTAGGAACTTTTGCAATTGCATATATTTACACATAATTTCTTTAATTTGGAATTATGTATTTTTGCATAATTTAAATATCTGGACAATTTACTCAGAGTAATGTGCTATTTTACCAGTAATGTCGGCATAATGTATTCTTTGAACTGTGTGCCAGCAGCTAACTGTTCAATATTTAAAGTAAGAATTAAATTTTTGCAGTGGAAAGTGCAGTTGAAATTAAGCTGAATGTCTTGGAGCAGGTTATTAAAAGGGCAGTGTCATGATTATTTACCATTTTAATATGTGCAGTGCCAGTGGCGTTAGCATGTATGACTAATTGGATGCTTCTTACAATGTTACACTGATCAGGGAATATCTGAAGTGTCCTTTGGACCCTCTACATTTCCTGAAGTAACTGAACTGCTGGCTTTAAAGAAAACTTATATGAGATGTGATTTGCATTTTCCCTTCAGGTAAAGGTACAAAAACAATGTTTGAATTTTTCTTCGTACATAAACTGCATAGTTTCTAGTACACATTTGATATGGTTCAACATGTCTTATCCAAGATACAAACAAGTATTTTAGAACCATACTTCCCAAAAATTTAATGGCTAGATCTTCATTGCAGTATTTTGTCATCAAATCTTTTACTCCTAATAAGCACTAAAGACTATATAGTTCTGGGGGAAAGAGTGGAATTCTGTCTTGATACTCACATCTTCCACCGAATTGGTAAAGAAGTTGCAATGTCAGAATATTTGTTTCCGATAGTGCGAGAACAAGAAAGAGGTCAACTAAATTCCATTAGTTGTGGCTTTATTCATGGAAGTGGCTTTTATCATTGCTCAAATTAAGTGTGCTGAAGTAATATCTTGAATAGGGATGCTCTCCTGAATCTGAGCGTTTACTTGTCAATTGAGCACATTTTGATGTGGAAGTTAGTTAGACTTAAAAAGAACATGTAATTGTTACAAAGACACTTTTGGTGCAAAACTACAGCTTATTCTATTATTGCTTGATACTTTGTGTTCTACTCTGTTTCCTTCTAATCATTCTGTTAATACAATGTTGTTTTTCCTAGTCAGTGGTAAATGAAGATAAGATGCATGCGGTATCTTAAAGTTGTAGAAGTAGAAACCTGAGTGTTTATCCTTTTTCAAAATTACAATTTGTTGAATTTTTTTTCACTCTATAATAGGAGTCACTGATTTCACAGCTTTTGAAAATTTGCAGTACAAATCCAGGTGAATCAAGCCATGGAACAAGTCTAAACATTTATTTGCCTCCTACATATGGCATACTTACAGACCTTTGATTTACTTGAAAATGAGGATCATGCCTCCATGGGAACTGAACTTATTGTGACCTGTGCAAGGGCTATTTCTGCTTGGTTGGCTTCCCTTCTGGTGCCTTCCCTTTACTTGTTGGTTTTCCACAAAGGAAAGGTTGACATTTGGGTGACAGCATTCTTCCAGTAATCTTGTGTGCAGGGGGAGACAGGACTGAAGAAGCAGCAGCAGGTCTTGGTACAAAAACTCACCTGATCATTCCTTATGATAACAAGAGTTAAAAGAAGTTGCCAGTAGTAGTAGGATTTATTCGTCCTTCTTTGCTTTTCGTATTTCCCCTACTGTACTAGGGATTTCAGGATAAGACAACTTTTCTTGTATTGACATAGCAAAATATGTGTGGTGTGAGTGCGAGAGAGACTATTGCTTTCATTACTTTAAAATAGTAATTGATAACAATATTTATTTACAATGTGATCAGGCTGAAAATGATTACCTAATTTGTGGTTAGATGTGTCTCTCTTCACCTTCCATCCCTACACTCACCCACAGCATACTGATTAAACTAGAGGGGAATTTTCACTTTTCCCTATAGTATTGTGTAGGGCTCACCTGCTGGAATCGAGGCTGGAATAACCACTAGAATGACTATGGACGTACTGATGCAACCCCAATGAAAAAAACCGTGTGCAATTGTACTACTTCAGTTCTGAGAGAGTTTCTTTTCTTGGTGTACTTTTTTAGTAAGTGTTCCAACTTCATATGGAAAGCATTCTTGAAGTTCGATGTCATGCCTTCCTTTCTCAGAACTTCTGTGCATGTTTGGGAGTCCGGGTACTAGGGACAATGTCGGGATGACATAAGACACTGAGAGATCCTTGTAATAGGGATGTAAAATCCTGTTTAATAAGTTAAGTCGTTAAGTATTGTGTTTAACCAGTTAACCAATTGAATGAGGGGAGGAGAGGCGCTGTTCTTCCTCGGCTGGAGCTCCCCAGCCCACAGCAGGCCCCACGTGGCTTGAGCAACCCCCTGTTTCAGCTCCCGCTAGTTAACTGTAACTAGTAAACCTCTCCTGGTAAGAACATAAGAATGGCCATACTCGATCAGACCAAAGGTCTAGCCTAGTATTCTATCTGCCGACTGGCCAATGCCAGATGCCCCAGATGCATGTGCAGTTTGGCCAGCAGCTCAGAGGAGCTATGTAGGATTAGATCATGCGCAATGTAGATAGAATCTTGGGAAATTTTAGTAGCCAAACTCTATCACTACCAAGAATATGTGATCTTTGATATTCTTTTCCAGATGCTTTTCACATGGCCACATTTGAGTAGATTTTCACAAAGATGGCAAAATGCACATCCCTGACGCTAAGGCAATCCTACGCCAAACTTCATGTCCCTGCTCTAAAGCATTAGAGGTGGTAGACCTTCTCAATGAACTATTTTAAATTATGGTAAAATCATGAATTTTCCCTTTATCTTATTCTCAGAAATGGCTAAACATTTTAGCTGAAAGTTTTTAAAAAACCTTCAGTCTGAGGCAGGCACCTGGCATGGAAAATTTTCAGCCCAAATGATTAAAGTTCAGCAAAGTTATTTAAATACCACAAAACAGTATCTTCAATGGAACGTGTTAGGTAACTTTAACTATGATGATGCTACAAGTTCTGCCTAGAATGCATTTTGTAATGGAATGTATTATGTGTATGTAATTTTCAGGAATATAGCCAAAATAATGGAATTCATTTGGTTTTCTATTTTAGATCTGAATAAATGAACAACACATCACATAATTAATCATTTTATTTTTAATAGTAGTTAGTAAATTTAAATGTTGTTAACCAGCCTAAAGGAGAAACATTTTTTCATTGCTCTTAATTATTCATAAGTGATTTCCTCCCCCAGTTATGATTTCTGCACATCCTAGCAAGCCTAATTTTTCCTCACCAAGGGATGTTAGCAAATGATTTGTTTTGCTGAGAAAATATGGTTAGCTCTAAATATTTCATCTGTTGCGTTGGACTAAAAGTGCCAGCAGTCTGCAAACAGCATCATCCTGGAGGGTTTTGGAGTATTCAGTCATGTCATATAGGTGTACTATAAATTATGTATATAAGTAAACCCTACTCAGTAAATATTTAATGTGTGATAGATGTTTTTGTCTGAAATTACTTTTTCACTTGAACAATGATTTAAGTGCTGCATTTTAGTTTTATGAGGTGATACTTATACAGTATTAAGGAGTTGCTGAATGTAGTTTGAATATCAGAGAGCTGCAGGGCAGCATTAATAACAAGTTGATTTTTTTCTGATTGCTTGAAAAGTTGAATTTATACATTGTATCTTTTTTATTTTTATTTATTTATTTTTGGTTTGGGGGTGTTTGACATACATGTCACTAACATTTTGGCTTGAAAGAGCTAATATTAGAAAAATCTTGTTCAGATTTATGTCAACCTGCTGTATTTAGAGAAATTTTCAGAGCAAATCCATAACATACATATCAATTAAATAAGGAACCGTCATTTTACTGTCACTAGATAGGTCTTGTGGGTTTAGAAGTGCCACTAGAAAAGTGCATGTTTTTTGATACACCGTTGTGAGATTTGTTAATTTCCCTTTTTTACAATATCAGATTCTCTTTTATATATGAAAGAAATGCCAATTTCTTTGGAGTTTTCCTGCGTGGTTTATACTAAAAAACAAAACAAAAATGTCCAAAGCAAACTTCAATAATAAGGGTACCTTTACATGTAACCACTGTTGTTAATTGTAGATCAGTATTAAACTTTATTTCACAACAAACTGCCATCTCTAGTCTTGTTATATACATTAGGCACATTTCTTATAAGAGTATCTGCATTAGTCTGTATCTGCAAAAACAACGAGGAGTCCTGTGGCACGTTAAAGATGAACAGATTTATTTGTGCATAAGTTTTCATGGGTAAAACCCACTTCATCAGGTACATTGGAGTGGAAATTAGAGGCAGGGAGGTGTGTGTGTGTGTACTAATATATCAAAAGAAGGGGGTTAGTGTGTGTGTGTGTGTGTGTGTGTGTGTGTGTACTAATATATCAAAAGAAGGGGGTTAATTATAGGATCAGTATTAATCAGGCCAATTCTGTCAGGGTTGATGTGGCTGACTCACATTACCCAATGGGGAGGTAATGCAAGAAAGGAAAATTGCCTTTGTAGTGAGATTATCATTCTAAATCCTTGTTCAGTCCTAATTTGATTCATTATATACATTGATATAGTATTGCCTGTGTTTTAAAAATGTTACCAGAAATCATTTATCACTTAAAGGTTGCACTTGTGCTGAATGGCACTTTGCTCTGTGAGTAGTCAGAATAGAATCTGGCATTTGACGATTATGTACAGTTAAAATTATGGCTGCAAGTCTTATATTTATTTATTACTGTCAATATTTTGTGCTGCTTTTACATTATAGTTTGCTAATTATGCAAAATTTCAGGTTTTTCAGTCTTCCAAGCTCGTTATTGAGGAAGCTTGTTTATTTAAAGTGTGGCCAAATAGAACTCTCAATTTTCCATCCCTTATGCTTACAAATTCCATATGACTATCCAAACTCTTCATACAACACCAAAAGTAGTACATTAATAATGTTGACTGAATGAAATTTCAGTGTTCTTTTGATTAATCCTCCTAATCTGTTGTAATACAGCTTCTTGACTGCCTATTCCTAAATAATACCTTTATACACTTTCTGAATAGCAAGCTTGGAGTTTACATTTGAAAATTGAAATCTAAATTTTCAGTCTTGTTTATTTCCTTATAACCCTTTCAACAGGGACCATTTGAGGTACATCTATACTGCACATTCCATTTGATGATGTATAGAATACATATGCTACATGCCCCCTAAAATGGGAAAATAATAGTGTAGACAGTGAGGCACTACTTAGCTAAGGAGAGCATAGACACGTCTGAACTCTCTGGGTGTGTGCCCTACTGGGCTTTGCCTACCCATTTTAAAAATAGCGGTGTAGTGTCCTGCAGTTGCCTCACTACTACTGGAGTCTTTCCCCACAGCGGGAAAAGACTCTGGTATCAGGCTCTGGCAGCTCCCCACTGCTGTGGGGAAAGGGCATGGACAGTGGGAAGCTGCCAGAGTCTTTCCTCTCTGCCTTCCTCCAGCTGAAGCCTTCCATTGACACATGTGTTTACCCACCACAGCATGGTCACTACTTTTTTTTCCTTTTTCTGTGCAGCTATACATACCTTATCTGCAAGTGATGTGTAATGTAGATGTTGCCTTCCTGATTCATTAAAAAGTGTTAATTAAAATACAGAATTAAGAGTAGTGCAATCTGTCTGCTTTGAGGAAAAAGTAAATTTTGTCATTTTGTCATGGCAGGAACAAACCTTAGCCCTTAGGAAAGAAGGAATTGGTGTCGTTTTGGATTCAGAACTGCCTCACCTCATTGGCATTGATGATGATCTTCTCAGTACTGGGATCATCTTGTATCACTTGAAGGTAAATATACCTTCCACAGCCTGCCTTGTGTGTTTT
This sequence comes from Rafetus swinhoei, assembly GCA_019425775.1. Lineage (NCBI taxonomy): Eukaryota > Metazoa > Chordata > Testudines > Trionychidae > Rafetus > Rafetus swinhoei. The sequence goes on from CM033440.1 coordinate 187,638,791, forward strand.
TTTTTTTAATGGTCAACTTTAATTATAGTGTTAATTTGCAGTCTACATGAAGGAATCATTTCTCCAGCACTGTGACATCACCTGTAAAAAGGCTATAATTTGATCAACTTAAAATATCAATCAGTTAGTGCCTAGATCTGTCCTGAGAGGCTACTCTTTAACTGACAATAGGTGTATGATATTCTTACTGCTCTCTTGGGGTATGGCTAGACAGTGAGGATCTATCAGAAAAAGATACACAAAATGTGGAGCACATTTTGCATATATTTTTCTGATACTTTTGTCGGAAGAGGCTTTTCCGAAATATGGCCTGTTTAGACTGGGCCAAATTTTGGGAAAAAACGCCTCTTTCGAAAGCCCCCTTCCTCCTTGTGGAATGAGGAATACAGGGGCTTCAGAAAGAGCGCGTTTGCTCTTCTGCAAAAAAAGGTAGAAGAGCAAATGCGTTCCCTGGATGTGGTGTTTTTTTGGGGGGATACCCCAGTCTAGCTGTACCCTTGGCTTTTCATTCACCTTGTTGTAAAGCTTGGATTGAAATCCAAATATAGGTTGATGGTGTAAGAACCATCAAGCTGGTTTTGCTCAGTACAAGTAAAATTTGAACTAACAAAGTTGTATGATAAAGCAATTTAAAATTGTTACTAGATTATTTAAAATACTATTTGTGAACAATAATTTGACCCAAAGTACTGAATCTGGGGCTGGGCGGGGGGTGGAGGGGGAAGGGGAGAAATAAAAAACATATCCTATCTTATTTTAAAATTTAAAAATAGAGCTTTTTTCCTATCTAGGAGGGCCAAACATATGTTGGCAGAGAAGATGCTGTGACAGAACAGGATATTGGTAAGAAAGCTATAACATTTTTCATATTCATCCATTCTTCTAATGTCTGTTTCTCTTCCAGAATCCAAACATATGACATGTTTAAAATTGCCCCTCCTATTTAGTTAGTGATATTTATATATATTGTTAATAATGAATGTATATTCTAGGGATGTAAGGGACTAGTCGATTACCCGATAAACACGTGCTTATCAGGTAGTTGAGTAGTAACTCAACTAATTACTTCCTCCCCCCTACCCTGCTGCCTCTGTCAGAGAGAGGCAGCAAGCAGGGGGAGCAGGAGCCGGTGCTGGGGAGAGCTGGCTTAAAAGTCAGTTCCCCCCAGCACCGTCTGGGAGGGCAGGGGTGGCAGAGACATAGCTGGGACTGGGCACGAGCCGGGAATCATCTGATTGCCGGCTTGCACCAGAGCCCAGACGCTGCTCCTCTGCTTTTTAAATGTAAAGTAGAGGTGCAGTGAGGGTGACTGGGTGGGAGCGGGAATCAACTGATTTCCAGCTTGCACCTAGTCCACCCTCATGTCTCTGCCTTGTAAATGTATTAAGAATGACCAGGCTCTTAATACATTTAAAAGACAGAGCCCGCAGCAGGGTCAACTCATGGGGCCAGGAGCTAACCCTGCTGCAGCTCTGCAGTTTCCCCCCTTATCGACTAATCGATTAGTTAATGGAAATTCCATCAACTACTCGATTAGCTGATTACACTCAAATTAACATCCCTAGTACATTCATAATCTTTTAAAAAAAGTACACAAGAGAACTGCATTGTAATACAGTAATTTCATTATCCTAATTGAGACTTGATTCAAACAGTGACTAATAGTACAGTTTTTAAAATAGTTAATGGATTTTGACAAACCTTCATATTTGTGCACTATGAAATGCATTATTAACCTGGTCACTGTAAAAACTGAAACTGCCCTATAAAAATATTGTCCTTTTCTGCATAGTAAACTGCTGTTGCATGGTCCTTTGCTTAATCTGTTGGTGTGCTGATGGTATTTTTGTATTGTCTTACTGTAAAATCCCTATGCTGATGGAGACAAGGCTTATTTACTGACCAGCGTAGTCTCTTGATGTTGGAATGAAAGCTATTTCTGCAGTACTGAATGACATATGTTATGTAAAGTGACACTGAGAGTTATTTCTGTTGATGAACCATACCCTTTTCGTCTCATCTGAGAAATGTGAATTGGGCAAATATTTATAACTGCTTTCTTTGGTCAAAATACAAACACAAAACCAGGCATAAAGCTTCCATTAGAATAGATCCCAGAGTCTGCAGAGTTTGACACAATTACATATGAAGTATTTGTCATTATCTAATTAGGATGAAAAGCAGGAACTATCTTCCCATGAAAGCTCACATAGAAAGTGAGTGGGAGAAGGAAAAAAGCTATGTGATCCAGTGGATTAAGCACAGTGATGGGAAAACCTGAGGTTCTATCTTGACTCTCCTTTAATAACAACAAATGGTCTGGTAGCACTTCTCCTTTAGTAGTTATGACTGCAGACAAGTATTAAGTATTATACATTGTAAATAACATGTATTCGCCAATTAAATATAATTGCCCCCAAGTTAGAAATGCAGATAAAAATAATTGCTCTCCCAAGTTAAGAGTTGTCTGGAAAGCATTATTGTCCAGTGAAATTAGAAGAAAAGTTATTACCAAAAAAAGAAGCAAATCAAATGTCCACATGGATTGGTGGAGAGAGAATACAGAATATTTTCCAGAATAATAAATACTCAAATGCCCGCTGATATGCGCCCACAATCAATGAAAAAAAATCGAAGTCTCAGGAGATGTTATGAAAATAATTATTTTCTTTACGTGTGACTATTTTAGTTCTTCACGGCCTTGATTTGGAAAGTGAGCACTGCGTGTTTGAAAATCTCAGCGGTACAGTGAATTTAATACCACTGAATGGAGCACAGTGTTCTGTGAATGGAATTCAGATTACAGAGGCCACACAACTAAACCAAGGTATTTGCGCCGCGAAATATATTTTCTTTAGTCATGTTTTGTTTCTCCCTGGTAATAATCATGAAAGGCCTTTGCATCATAAATTCCATTTTAATTTTAGCATTCCATTCCTCCTCCTTTGCTACCCAAAATAATCAGTATAGCTTTTATTTTAGGTTTCTTTGGTTGAACTAGAGAGGTGTTGTAATGGAAAGAGAATATTTAACAAGCACATTTATTTTTGTACAAGAAGGGCAGTCTCGGAAAGGTGGTTTGTATTGCTAGAATAATGAAAAGGAATGCTAGTCCAATTTTGTTACCAAACAAACAAACAAACATCCCTAGAGGCCAACAGAGCAGAAGTACTTTTGAGCAAAAGGAGTTTGTTCCAGAGGTGCAGACCCTTCATGGCGAACACAGTCTTGCCAATCTCTCTTAAAAGATGGCCGTCGTAATTGGGCACCTCTGTAGCTGCAGAAGAATGGTATCAGGAAAGGGGCAATGTCCAATATAGGAAAATCACAAGCCTTTTAGGACATTTATAGATTAAAAACAAAACCTTAAATTAATTGAGAAGCCAACAGACAGCCAGTATAGATCGTGGAGCCCTGGTGCATCGTGTTGCCGTTTTGACGCACCAACTGATGTATTCTGCACCAGCTCAAGTTTGTAGAATGATCTCAAACAGAAGCTCTAAACCTTTTCCATTGCAGGACCACTCCAGAACCCCTACCACAGAGCAGATCATGAAGAGTTGGGTGGTTGTGACGCTTCCGTTGACAAATAATAAAGGCGGGGTGGGCAGAATTTTTGGCCTGAGGATCACATCTGAGTATGGAAATTGTATGGTGGGCTATGAACACTCATTAAATTAACAGTTCATGTTCAAACCATGACACTAAAATCAACATTATTAAAATAATTCTGTTGAATAGTTCATTATTAGAATTACATTACTGAGGTGTTTGTTGATTTTACTACATAATTTTGCTCCTATCTGAACATCAGTTGTATGTTAGTCACCCACTTATTATCCAGGTCCACTCCATCACTTGCCCCACTCCACTATCCGGTGCTCCAGCCGGGGAGCAGGGTTGGGAGCTTGGCCCACTCTTGCCACCCACCCAGCACTTCTCCTGGTCAGTGTGGTCAGGTGGGTGGAGCAGGGTAAACCCCAACCCAGCTTGCTGGCTGGAGCAGGCCCGTGGAACTCGAAGGCAAGATTAAAAGGTGTGATGGTCTGTGATTTGCCCAGCCCTGTTTTGTAGTCTCCTCAAGTAATTCTTTTAGTTCCACTTATAGTCTCTTTGCTACCAGAGCTTGATGGTGAATTGAAAATGAGTATTTTCATATATTCAGGCTCTCCTGAATGCCTGTAAATAATTGTTCTTGAATGTTGACAGCCATGTCATGAATTTGTTAGCTAATGGCATCATAAGAGGGGAATTGCTTTTATTTGATTGGCAGTAGCCTGTCCCAGTATGATGATCATAACGGTTGAAGCACAGAGTACAATATTTCCCAAATTGTATGAGGCTTGGTAGCTTTCATTATTTGTAGTGACATACAACTATGAATCAGGGCTTACACATTTACAGTGTTTCCATTTCATAAAACTCAGAATATTTTTATTGAAGAAACCACTGGGTTTCTTTGTAAAGATAGTTACTTGTTTCAAAATTTTTCCATGCTGCCTTCTTTTAATGCTCCAGCTATTGCAGTATATCCTAGGAGTGTTTCAGTGCCAGAAAGCAGCACACTATGTTGCATATTTTGACCAGAGTCCACTGAAGAGGGAAGTCATGTTGTAAGTGAAGGTTATTCATAGACAAGAGAATAAAAAATAAGAAGGTTGGTGGGGAGCACTTGATGTTTCAATCCCTCTGCTTCTTGGATCCATGCTGCAATGCAGGGGATGTGTTCATAGAACTCCAGTAACCCTTAGCCTGCCTTTATCACTGGCAAAGACAAGAAGCACTCTACTGCTTTCTGTTCACCTTAACTAAAAGGTTATTTGCACTTTTATTTGTCAATTTATTTTAAGAATCTAAAAACTGAATCTTATCTTTGACTACTGTTCTAAAAATATTGCTGTGAAAGGGCAAACTACCTTTCAACAGCCAAGGAGTGAAGGAGTTCAGTTTCAACACAATGCCCTCCCCACCTCTAATGGAGTAAAATTCAGCTGGGCCCTAAATGCATCTACAATTCTGAATTTTATTTCCTTCCTGCAAGCTGAAGTAATGATTGTTTCTGTCATGAGGATTAGGGAAAGAGACAAGAGAACTTGTTGGTTTGATTAGGGATTGTCAAGCTTGCTCATTGGTCTATTTGGATCTCCAATTCAAAGGGCTAGAAGCACATTTCTCCATGAGCTGCAATCCCACACCTTATCTGAGATCTGTCAGAAATATGAGAGAGACTTTGTGTAGCTACATCAAATAGGAAGATAGCAATTATATATACCTCCTTGGGGTTTAGATAATTTGGCCACTTTAAAACATTGTCCTGAGACAGTGGAGGTGCTGATGGCTGCAGGGGCATGGAGAGTTGGAAGAAGACAGGGTGTGTGTGGGTCTGTAGCTCCAGATAAGAGGGCTACAGCGAGCAGGCCATGACAATAGTGAAGCAGCCAAGAACCTACCCGAAGCCCAGGAGGGACAGAGTGGCCAACAGGATATGGCCCAGGACGGGAGCCAGGAGGAGCATTGTGCAGGGGAGGGATCACTGAAGGAGGACAAACAGGAGCCTGCCCCAGTCTCGCTGTTGTTCAGCGAGGTTTGGGTTTATGAGTACTCTGGGTTGTGGCCTTGCAATGGGAATAAGGAGGAAGGCTATAGCTAGTTAGGTGGGTAGGTTGTCGCTCCGTGTGGGTTTCCAGAGAGCAGCAGGAGACCACACCAGCGGGTTTTGTTGGGGGGAAGCTTACTGATGTCAAAGATGATCAAAAACACCCATGGCTCATTGCCAAACTGGAACTTAGGGGGAGGGATAGCTCAGTGGTTTGAGCATTGGCGTGCTAAACTCAGGGTTTTGAGTTCAATCCTTGAGGCGGCCATTTAGGGATTTGGGGCAAAAATCTGTCAGGGATGGTACTTGGTCCTGTTGTGAAGGAGGGGTCTGGACTCCATGACCTTTCAAGGTCCCTTCCAGTTCTAGGAGATAGGCAATCTCCATTTATTAAAAACTTTGCCCAGGACTCGTGTAGATTCATTGCTTGTGCCTACCCTTTCATATTGTGGTACCACAGGTCCTGTGTGGCCTCATGTTGGAAGTAACCCTGTTTTACTGCTCCCCTAATCTGCCCCCTTGTTGTGGGTTTTTTTTTTTATTCATCCCTCTGTAAATCAATATTTATCTTTTATATACTCACTAGAAGATTTACCCAGCATTGCTCGAGTCCTTAACTCAGTTTTTGTTTTTTGGAAAATAAAATGAAAATGGATATGCGTCATTTAAATCATTGTCCTGGGCTGAGGCTGGGGATGAGGGGTTCAGTACGCAGGCTGCCCCGGGGGAAAGGACTACTCTAGTTCTCTCACCACAGCAGCTAGGGGCCAGGTGATAAGCACCTCTCCATAGGCTCCAGTGGGCACAGCTAGGGGAGGGATGCATGTCCCCTGGCTGGAGCAGGTCCAGGTTCATCTACTCTCTGAGCTCCCCAACCAGAGTGAGGAATGCAGCAAGCTGTGCTCTTCCCCCTCACTCCCTGACAAAGGGAAACAGCTAGCAATGTTGGTACAAATTGGGGAGGGAAGAGCTTCAGCCAACCCCACTCTCCCTAAAGGGTGCCTGAGGTGGTAGGTGGGAATTTCAGGGCTGGGCAGTTCCGGACATGGGGAGGAGGCCCCACAACCCCAGCCAGCCCCTTTCACCTGCCTGGTGATTCTCTTTTCTGTATGGTTTTATGAGAAACAATCCCATTCCAGGCACATTCAATTTTCCTGGCACAACCAAACCCTGACCTTGCTTTAAGTTATGATAGGAGGAAGCTGAATACCGAATTTGGTGGTCCTAAATCTTATACTTTTTAGCAGGAGTTCTTGAAAGAAGAGACAGAAGGACAGACAGACAAATTCTCTCAAATATATAATAGATTGAACTATTCCAATGTATGCGTGTTTACTCGTGGGGGTGAAGAAGAGGTGCCTCTGGGGTGGAATGAGTTTTCCTGCAAATGTCTGTTCTTGACCACAGATGCCTGCAAAGCAGACTCCATCTTGGTGCTAAAGCTACGTCTATGTACATAGCATAACTAATGAGCTAGCTAGTTGTCATGCTGTTCTGTTACACACACATCTTAGCGCTGATTATTAATGTTTACTCTCTCAACCTGGAATCTCAACACCTTTAAATATCTATTCCAGGTATATCTAATATACCACTGAGATTTTTAAATGTGTCCTTCCATTAGTAAATTACCATTTATTTGGAAATGTGTTACAGTGTTTACATTTCCCTAAGAATAAATGCACATAATTATCACTTCCTTCTTCAAATTACTTCAGACATTTGTAAATTCTAGTTAATTGTGCCTTTTGTCTAAACACAACCTACTATAACATTTTCACCTAATAAAAACATCGTACAGGAATTTCAGCACCATCAAATCCACATGTTTGCTTGTTTTCTGTTTTGAATCTATCTGAATTTGGATTTAGATTTAGCCCAAAATACCATCTCCAATATACACATTTTTACATAAAATGATTTTTTTTTATAGAATTCAACTAAAAATAACTTTTGCCTTACAACTAGGAAGTCTCATGGTATGTCAGTTTACATAGTTACAAAATTAAACTCTTGTTCTTACAATTTGATATTCAAATATTGCCTATATTCTTTGAATACTAATAAAAGCAAATTGATAGTTTGGTACAGCAGTTCAAAAAACCAAGTCACTGCAATAAACAGTTGAACTGATCACTAATGAACTTTCCTCATCTGTGGAAGGAAGACGGTCTTCTGTGTAGGCCCTTACACTTCTGTGATGGAGATCTAGGCTAGATGTCCAGCTCTGCAACAGGCTTCTTGTAAAACCATGAGAAGTTTTGTGGCACCTTAGAGACAGGCAAATAAATAAAAATCGTGAGCTTTTGTGGGCAAAATCCACTTCTTCAGATGAGATGAGCTTGAGAAGCTTTTTGTGTAATCTTCCCTATCTCGCGTCTCAGAGCAGGTTTACCATTCATAGGGGTGTTAAACTGCAGGTAATTGACTTATCGACTAGTCGATTTATTTTGCATTGACTATTCGACAGTTGATAGGGTGTCTCTGCCTTTGAAGCATAGAAACAGCCCTAGGGCTGTTGCTGTACTTTAAAGGCGAAAGCGCCATGTGGTGTCCCCGCTGACCCTGAGCTCCATGTGGCTCTGCCGCTTTGAAACGCCACCGCAGGAGCCCGGAGTCAGGCTCCCCCGTGGCGTTTCAAAGCAGTGGAGCACCTCATGGAGCCTGGGGTCAGCTGACCCTGGGCCCCATGTGGCACTGCCACTTTAAAATGCCAGGAGGAGCCTGACTCTGGGCTTCTGTGATGGCTTTTCAAAGCGGCAGTGCCACGTGGAGCCCGGAGTCTGGACCCAGGCTCCATGTGGCGCTGCTGCTTTGAAGAACCTCCTTCTCCCCCCCCTTGCTGCCTTTTTCTGATAGAGGCAGCAAAGGGGATGGGGCAGCGACTAATCAACAAGCTTGTTGACTGTCTGATAAGCATTTGCTTACCAGATAGTCGACTAGTCCTTCACATCCCTACTCACTAAGTTGACCGCCGATCGCTCACTCATTGACACCGGTACTCTGCTGGAACTAGAAGCTTAAGGGAAGTCAATGGAAGATTTCTCCCGTTGACCCCTTCAGAGTGGAGATCCAATGGCAACGCAGCCTGAGGAATGTCAACTCCAGCTACACTATTCACATAGCTGGTGTTGTGTACCTTTTGGTCAATCTTGCAGCGTAGTGTAGATCTGACCTTGGGCACACTGTGTTTGTTTCAAATTGGAAAAATAGGTATAACACCCCTGACTCGTGCCTTAGCTAGATTTATCTAGATTGTAAAGAATTTTGGGATGTGCAAGTACCTATTTTCAGGGGAAGCTGCAGGCCTTATCAAAATACAGATAATATCCACAAATACAGTATAGCAAAAGGGAAGGAAATCCATGGGGCAAGATGGCATTCATATTATCTACTATATATTTGAGAGAGTCTGTGTGTCTGTCTGTTCAAGACCTCCTCCTAAACCGGTATGAGCTAGGGCCCCCAAATTTGGTATTCAGTTTCCTCTTTTAACTTAAAGTAAGGGTTTAGTTGTGCCAGGACAATGCGATGTGTGTGGAATGTAATTTTTTTCATTATCCTGAAAGGGAGGGGTTTGCTAGCAGGGATAGTTATATTCTGTAATGACCACAGGGTCAAAGATGGGGACAGCTATAACCCCATTGGGGCAGAAACGTGCAGGGGTGGAGAAAGGGACAGCTATCTACTACATATTTAAGAGAGTTTGTCTGTGTGTGTCTGTGTATTTATTCCCTAGCTGGGGGACATGCAGTCCTTCCCCTGGCTGTGCCTGCTGGAGTAATCCACTCTCCCTGGGGAAGCCTGCATACTGAACCCCTCATCTTCTATCCCAACCCAGAGCAATGAAGAAAAACAAAAAATTATTTGAGTTAGACACGAGCAACACCAGATAAATCCTCTACAGGTTGAACCTCTCTAGTCCTTGGGACCTGACCAATGCTGAACCAGAGAATATGCTAGACCATATGAGGTCAGTATTGCCTAGCAGCATTACCAGCACATCCATTGCTTATTTGGCTCTTAGAAAACAGTTAGGGGTAAATTAGAGCTAAATAACAGCACAGAACACTGAGAGCAAGGGCTGGTGGCTGGAAACCAACTCTATGGGACCGCGGGAAACTTGGCCACGCACATAAGTGGACATCTGGCTAACTAAAGTCATGTTGGACCACGGATGTTGCAGGACCAGAGAGTGCTGGACTAGAGATGTTCAACCTGCAGCATACAATATTCACAATGACTTGCAATTGGAAACAAACATGAATACATACTTGAAGAATCAGTGGAGACTATAACAGTTGATAGTCATGCTCTTCAAAATACTCAGACTAAATATTACAGATCTCACAGCAGACCAGAAATAAACCTTGGCAAATTTGTATAATTGCTCACATCTGAAGATCTCAATTTTAAATTTTAATTGTACAATTACTTTGGCCAATAGAGTTGCTGCTCTCATTGCCATTATATATTCATTAGCAAGTCTAAATCATCTTAAGTAAATACCATAATCACAAGCTTAATAAGAAACTATGGTAGAGCTATTTGAGGTGCTTCTTATATACCAGGAATGAAACAAGATAAATTTACGGCTATTTGAAAAGTGTTTCTTTTTTTCTTACAGCAGTAAGATACCGCTGACAACAGAGTTATTATTGGAGTATTATCAAAATTGGTCATAATGTCCCCCAAATCTTGCAGTAGTTGCTTAGAAATGTTTTTTCATTTCTCATCTGTAGTTGATTAAACACAGAACATCTATCTGAATGTAATGGGAGTAGGGCTATTGAATAATTTGAGAAGATTCATGGCTTTGCTTCATGAAATAGATTTGTAGCATCATAATGAGATTATTCCATTTTGTATAATGATGAGTTTTGGATCAATGTTTACCTGTCTTTGGTTGGAGGAACGAATGGCTGAGAGCACAGATGACGATGGGTTAGTGGAGTCTTCTATATGTACAAGTCACTGGTTTAAATCTGTCTCAGATCCTTAGTGATTGAAAGTCATTGCCATTACTTGTGCTGGCTAGTGGACAAGTTACATTTAACAATAACGGATGCCTTTCAGAAAGGAGTCGAGAGATTAAATGGGTTGGAGACAGAACTATCCTCTAATCGTAGAAGAGATCTCTCCAAATGGATCTTGTAGTATACAAAGGCATCCTGCCATCTCCACTCCTTTCATCTGTTCTTTGGATAAAATTTATTTATTTATTTATTTATTTTATTTGTAAAGGACATAACATCTAGGAAGGAACAAGGAATACACTACATAAGCTATTAATATAGCTCTGTCTAAACATTAAAAAGAAACTTTAGTTATTAGAATAAAGCTTTCTCATTTTTTTCTTGCTTTTTAGAAATCATTGTCCTTGTCAGATGACTGAGAAAATGATTTGACCTCTCCTGGTATAGTATGCTGTCAATAAACCTATCTCTGTGTGTTTTTTCCTACCAGGTGCTGTTATATTACTTGGGCGAACGAATATGTTTCGCTTTAATCATCCCAAGGAAGCTGCCAAACTCAGAGAGAAAAGAAAGGTAATTGAGGAATTTAAATTCTGTAATAATTTTTGTATCTAATACATTTAAATATGCACTAGTTTAGATTTTTTTTTGCCCGCTTCACTAAAATAATACACATTTTTTCAAGCGGCAAAATGATATTTCTGTAAGCAAACCAAAGTTTCTTAAATATTAGTGATAATATTTTATTTTTCTGTTCTGTTAGAGTGGATTGCTGTCTTCCTTTAGTTTATCTATGACTGATCTTTCAAAATCTTGTGAGAATCTCTCAACTATCATGCTTTATAATCCAGGGTAAGTACATTCTAAACAGTAGTTACCCAAACAGCAACAATTCATTCTTGGAAAAGTTAGCTTAAATGTATTTTTAAATATCAATGTAGATGAAATGGTCAGTTGATTAACTTACTGTGTGCACTATTATGTTTGTCAGAAATACAGGATAACATTTTTAGATTCCAAGTGACTTAGGCTTCTAAATCACTTTTGAAAATTGGACTTGGGCTATTAAGGGGCTACTAAAGTTACTTGAGTATTTTTGAAAATTTTACCTGTAAACCAAAATGTCAGCTCCACAGAGAGCCTTACTGCATGAGTGCACGTCTACACAGCGGGGCAAAAGTCGAATTAAGCTATACAACTTCAGCTATGTCAATTGTGTAGCTGAAGTCGAAATAGCTTAATTTGGCTTTTGGCACTGCCAACATAGCAGGAAGTTAAAGGAAGAACACTCTTCCTTCAACTTCCCTTACTGCTTGTGAAATGAGGGTTACAGGCATCAGAGGACGAAGTCCTCCAGCTCGACATTATTTCAAAATAATGGGTTGCTGTGTAGATGCGCTCTTAGTTATTTCTGAATAATGTCAGTTATTCCAGAATAACACTACTGTGTAGACATAGCCTCAGTGAGCAGCCTGTCCTGCCTGGAACCCAACCCCCAAACATGAGAACAGCCACTATTCTAGCGAGCAGCCTCGCCCACCTAAGAATTTGACGCTAGTAAAATTGCAATGTGTGGAGTTCATAAGACAAGTTTTGCCAGTGCAAACAAGACAGCGTAGTAGAATTCATGATGTAGTACATTTTCAGTGTGTTCTAATTTCCTGTACAAGATATTTCTCTTTAAGAATTATACGTGTGCAATTTATCTCATCCCAACAAAATATTTAACTACTAATTGCCTTAAACCAGTGGTTCTCAAACTTTTTAGCCTGAGGACCACCTGGCTCAATATAAACCTTTCCATAGACCACCAGTTGCTGATAGAAACTCACTATTAATTACATAATGATGCATGAGCCATTTTGCTAGTGCTGCAGCTAGAGAGAATGGTTTAATTTAAATTAAACCAAACAGATTAAGTATTTTTACTTTCTTGTGTTTATCAAACTTCATTTTTAATGAAGTAAAATATTAATTTATGTCCAACACAAAGGGTTTCAATGTTTTCCTTATTTATGGCAGCAATAGGGAACCTTTTTTGTGTCGGGGCAACTGACCCACAGAGAAATCAGTTTGGGACCATAAAAGTAAGAGGCCAAAAAAAAAAAAAATACCCCACACCCTTCAACTTCCCCCTTTAAGCCTCACTGATGTGGCCCCCAACTGAAACACCTTACTCCCTGGTGCTCCCCTCCTCCTTTGGAGGGGGGTGGGGTGCAGGGAGGACTCACACCAGATTAACTCTTCTGGGATTCAAGGGTTAGTGGATTTTGTGGGCCCCTAGGCTCTGGGCTGGGGCTAAAAATGAAGGCTTCAGTGTGTGGGACAGGGCTGCTGGCGAGTGGGATTGGGATGGGATGCAGCATGTGGGAGGCAGGTGGGGTGCAGGAGAGGGTGAGGGTGTGAGGTCTGGGTGGGAGGCAGGGTGCAGAAGAAGGCTGGGAGTAGAGTGTCTGGCCAGGAGGGAGGGTGTAGGAGCAAGCTGGAGTTGCGAGGTCTTGAGGGAGGGAGGGGAGGGAGTGAGCGGAGTTAGGATGTGGGGGTGTGGGTATGAGGGGGGATGCTTGCCTGGCTTTGTGCCCACTGCTGCTCCTATTGGATGGCCAATGGCAGAAGTGGGGAAAGTCTCCAGCCAGCATATCACTGCATTGCTATTCCCCCAGTGGAGCGGGGAGCTCAGCCCGCCCCGCCCCTCCTCCACACAGCAGGGAGCCTGCGTTGCTGCTCCAGCTTCCCATTCGGATAGCATGTGGGTGGGGAGGAGGAGGTGAAGAAAGCCCCAAACTTCCCTGGCAGACCAGCTCGTGGAGAATGACGGAACAAGATAACTTAGGGCAGAGAAATACATGAGCAAGCAACTTAGGTGCAAGATTGCTTTTGGACATTTTGTTCTCAGCACTGACTCTTGTTCAGCTTTCATCCTTGACAAGAACAAATCCCAGAATGATCCTACAGCTAGAGCCAGCTAGCAGAATTGTGCCTTTTTTCACAACCACTGGGGAAAGCAGCAGAGACCCCAGCACTCCCTGCCCCCACCCCAGGCTAAGGACAAGCTGATCAGGCTAGTGGGCTTGTGTTTGGGGGAGATAAATAGCCATCCAAGGCCAGCCCTCCTCCAGGCTAGGAAGCTCTGAGAACTCCTTGAGCTCAGCTGGGGCGGCAGCACTAACTCTAGGAGGAGCACCTTGCTCCCTAGGGCAGGAGTGAAGCCCATATGCCTGGAGTCTCCACGGGTAACTGTGGAACTGCTTCCTCTGGGAGGCAGATGGTGGCCTGAGCCAGTGCCAGCATTTCTTGGGATCCTGCACTGCTCCCCCACAGCACCAGGTCAACTGGAGAAAGCTGCTCACCGGAGCACTGAGTCCCATGGGCGGGGCAGCCAGCTGCCCACTCCCATTGGCCACATCTTCTGCCGCTGCCTGCTCTGTCCTGCAGTGCTTCGCAGGAGAGCTCAGCAGCTCCTGGGCTATGGTGGTGGCAGGAGCAGCTGCGCTCACTACCCAGTCACTGGGAACAGCCATGCGGGGTCCTCTTCTTCCGCTGCCTGTGTCCTCAGTGAAGTAGCGGGAAGTCACCAGCGGTAGGTGGGCTCAAACTTCCCCTGGCTCAGACTGCTCCTGGAGTGAGGCCGCAGGAGGTGGCAGGGCAGCTGCCACTTGCTAATCCAGCAGAAACCTTTCAACAGACACACTGCCTCTTTCTGCAGGCCAGGGCTTTCTTCACCACCCGCCCCATGCCCTCCGAGCGGGAGGGCACGCTAAGCTTGAGCTGGGGACCACCTGGGAGGCAGCTGCAGACCACTAGTGTTCCACAGATGGCACTTTGAGAACCACTGCCTTAAACTGAAGGTATTGCCATACCCCACACCCCCATCTGCCACAGTGAGTTGCCACTATCTTTGCCTCAGAGGCAGCATCAGAGGAGGTATTTGTCCCAGTGAACTGTTAAGACTTACCCAATGAGACTGGGTAGGTGCCAGTTGGGTGCGCTGTCACCATTACCCTCTGGACTTCATCTCCGTTCCCTTCCTCCTGGATTATCTACTCCAGTTTAAATCGACAGGCCTCACCCACTCAGTGCCTTCCTTACTGCCGTGGACGGTTCCTTTGTCTTCACTCACCTGTCCACCATTTGCTTCCTTTAAAGGCCTGGTCTATACCGTTCTACTGATCCATAAATCTACTCCTTTGGGAGACCTGAACATCTTCCTCTCTGCCCTCACTAAAGCACCCTATGAATCCTCTGTGACCTGCTCCCTTGCCCACCTCTTATTTGAAGATGATCAGTCACAGTGGCACATTAGCAAGCTGATGGCTACGATTGTTGACCCTGTCATACAATTTTCTACAGAGAGAGAGTCTTCCTAATCCTGCACCCCAAATTTCTGCCCAACATGATCTCCCCATTCCTCCTTAGACAAAGCATCCGTCTTCTGCCCCAAACTGCATGTCTCCCCCATCATGAAAATGGTGCATTCTCTCTGGGTGCTGGCCTTCTAGCTTCAACACACCCACGCCATCCTGGCTTTGGCGTGGCTCTTCATTGCTATTGCAAAATGCTGCAGGGGGCAGGGCCTGTCCTTGCAACGTGTCTCTACATTGATTTCTCGTTACATTGTGGAAGGCTACATTCTTTCTCACAGCCTCCCCTTCCCCACGGCCACTTGGAGTTCTTTTACTGTCATTGCAGCAGTGGCGGATGCAGCGTCAAAACAGTATATCATATATGTCAGTGTAAGTTAATGCACTCATGTCATGAAGTCTACGGCCATAAAACATTTCCAACCTACACAGATCATGTTACGGTGCCAAGATTGTCATCATAGGTTACCTTTGATTTCAGTGGGCACTGTCAAGATGAATATTATATACTATAGAATTTATTACAGCTCTTTTAAAAAGTATTTTACCCTCCTGATTGTGGTCTTTCTCCCTCTAGTCTTTTCACCTTGCAGGTTAAGAATTATTTCTAAAGGTCAACTATGTCATATCCTTGGTCCTTTCCTAGGCTGCAATTATCTTTCACCCTCTTCCTCCAAAGTGAAGAAGCACCTAGAGGCATGTTTTAATTTCCCACACTCATAAATTTAGGAGGCTGTATTTTCAAGGTCCTTGCAGGTTACAGCCGAACAGGCAGAGAGATCTCAAATATTAATTGAAGAATCAAAACTTCATTTTACATCAGTATTATACTTTCATCTATCCTAACAGCCATTTTCACAAGAAATAAATATAAAGTTTCACATTAGTAGCTATTTTAATTTAAAAGACTTCAAAACTATTTATGTTGTAAAGGTACAGTTAGTTTGTAACTCAATACCGTGAAATTTGAGAATATATTTCCAAAGCAGCATATAGAAGATATAGAAGATACAGAAGTATGAAGCAGTGAGAGATGAAGTTTTTTGTGGATTCTTAAATGAATTTCATATTAAAATTTAGAGGTTTGAAATTTTATAAGTATCCAAAAATCTCTGCTCTCCACATCTCCATCTCACCATGTGGAAAAGAGTGGTTTACAGTCTAGAGTGCTCCTTTGCCTTTCAGTTTCGATTTATTTTAGTGGTTCTTTTCTGGATTCAACAATTCGTAATGTAAGGGCTCATAGCTAACTGTACATTTTCTGTAGATTACAATAAACAAGTTTTAAGGTCTGGTGTCTTGGAGAGTCAATGGAGAAGAGTCAGTGGGTTCTGCTCTCATTTTATTTAATAGCTTATAAGTTAGAATTGCTTATTGCTATTTCCACTGTTGAAGTTGGGTTTTTTGAAAGCCATTTGGTTGTCATTCCCTGGACACTGTAATGTTATGGATGCCATATGAGGTTTCATTTTAAGATTGTCTTGCTCTTCTCAGAATCTGTCTAAAGCAGCAAATAGTTTTTTTAAATTGAATCCTAATAGGGCTGGCAAGTGATTAAAAAATTAAATGTTTAACCAGTTTTAATTGCACAGTTCAACAATATAGAATGCCCTTTCATTTACATATTTTTTGATGTTTTCTACATTTTTAAATGTACAGATTTCAATTACAACACAGAATGCAAAGTGTACATTGCTCACTTTATTTTATTTCTATTTAAAATACTTGCACTGTAAAAAGATGAATGGAAATACTATTTCTTTTATGTCATGTCATACAAGTAATGTAGTGGGATCTCTTTATCATGAAAGTTGTACTTACAAATGTAGAAATTATTATTATTATTATTATTACACATAACATAATGTAAAACTTTAGAGTCTACAAGTCCTTTAGAACAGGAGGAGGATCCAGGAAGACATGGGATTGATGACAGCGAGGACAGTAGGCAGGGAGACATTACCTGTGATTAATTATCATCCCTGTATTCTAATAAAATTGTAGCAACCTGAAGTTGCTCTCATAACACTTTGCTCTAAGTTTAACCAGCTCTGCTTTCAAAGCAGGTTGATATTTTGAATCCTAATAAGGAGCAGGTTGGACTGCTATCAGAGAGAAACAATCCTTTGAATAGGATAAACAATAAGTCATACCACTTTTCTCTTTCTTGCCTAGGTTGAAACACAGCTTTAAATGTAAACAGTTTGCTTTTTAGATTTCCATGCCATGTAAATTCAGCCAGGTAGCATAAGGACCTTTTAATAGCTATTTTGTTAAATTGTAATGGATATTAATGCATTTAAGATCACTTGCTTTCTTGCTCTTGATTTGTCTTTAGAATGACAGGAGCACATTTTGATGCTTATCAGAATTCCTGTTTATCACATACAGTAGAATCTCAGAGTTATGAACACTTTGGGGACAGAGATCATAACTCTGAAATATTGGTAACTCTGAACAAAATGTTATGATTCTTTCAAAAGTTTACAAATGAACATTGACTTAATACAACTTTGAAACTTAACTATGCAGAAGAAAAATGCTTATTTTAATCTTAATTCAAATTAAACACAAACAGTTTCCTAGTGTGTCAAATCTTTTAAAGCTCTGTATTGTTTTATTAATATAGTACTGTATTGTTTAATGTAGTACTGTACAGTATTTGCATTGTTTTTGTGTCTGCTGCAGCCTGATTATGTACTTCTGGTTCCAAATGAGGTGTGTGATTGACTAGTCAGTTCGTAACTCTGGTATTTGTAACTCCGATTATATTGTAGTAGGCTACTTTATGCACTTATGCACATGTAACAACACTTGTTTTATGCTCAGTTATCAAGTTTTGCACTAAGTACTTGAATGTAGTAAGCGTGCATCCATATTTTTTTTCCTACAACAGAAGACCTGTGCTTAAATGTAGATCTTTCAAGGCTATCTTCAAGTCCTCCTTCAGCTCTGAAGCAGCTTGAGACCCTCTAAAACTAAGGCTACAAATTAACTTGTGGCAGGTGATATTTGTTTGAAACAATAAAAGGAGTGTTTTTTGAGGAAGGAGAGATTAGTTACTATTTAAAGGCTAAAAGCTTGGGAATGAAGTGAACAGTAAAAGAAAATAAAGGAATGAAGTAGGAATAGATTAATACATAGAAAGTAAGAAAAGGAAAGTGGAAGGGAGAAGTAGTGAATAGATACAATAAGGTCGTGTCTTCATTCCACAGAAGAGCACCACTGCTGTGATTGATCTTCTGGAGTTTGATTTAGTGAGTCTAGTTAAGACTTGCTAAATTGAACTCAGAGGGTGCCCCAACAGAGTATGGCCAGGAGTAAGGGAAGCCAATGGGAGCATTGGCCTCCTGCAGAGGGGATGCCACCAAGCTTGACTTAAGGTAAGCTGACTCCAGCTACGTATTTTACACAACTTGAGTTGCGTACCTTAAGCCTAGCTGTTGGGTCTAGTGTAGACCTGGCCTAAGAATACAAGAGAAGAATGAGGTATAGAATACAAAGAAGATCTTAAAGAGTAAGGATAGAATATTAAGGTGGGAAATAATTCCTTTTGCCTCAGTGACTAGAAAAGATGAAAGATGTATTTATTTTAAATTGTCCAACTTCATGCCTTGTAAACACTGCAGTTATTATCTGCTTTAGTGTTCAGTGCATTGGCATGCGATTTCATGTATTAGCTAAAATACATATTGCTGCTAAATTGGACAGGAAGACAAACCAAAGGTGCAAGCAGGTAAAAATAGCAAATTAGGAAGGCAATTGCTCTCTTTTGTGGTGATGGGGGGCTAACATAATTGTGAATGTATTGTGTATATTTAAAACTGAGAATTACCGTATTGCATTATTAAAAAAAACCCTAATTTGAAAGCTTTTTTTCTCCAGCAGAAACAGAACTTCATTCATATTTACTAGTATAGCAATAATGTAATCTGACTTAGTGGTTTCTATTAAAAAGTTAAAACATTTGCTAACAGTGTTACTTGATACAGATTAGTCCACCCATAAACCAGGTTATTACTGAATTATCCCTGATACAATTGTATGGTAACTGTTGCTAAATGTTGGCTGATTGCTGGAGACTGCTGTACTTTTTGATTTTTTTTCTATATAAATGGGTCATTCTCTTTGCTGTTTTCACACAGTGAGAATTCTGTGGGCCTCATAAAGAAGATAACTTTTCATATAATAATGCAGTTCTCTAAGGAATTTCTTAGAGATTCTTTTTGTTCAGTTTTGATGCCTTCACACTGGGCTAGTTTACTTTTGTTCTGTAAAATGTAATGCCATATTAAATAGAATTTTGGTGTAATATTCCAGTTGTTTTCTTCTGTTTACACTCACCTGGTGTCATCAGCTAATAAGCTTTGGATAAAAATAGATTTACATTGAAAATTGCACTTGAGAACCTTGTCTAAGTTTAACTTTACCCTAACTTTAAAACCACTTATGAGAAATCTTGGTCTCGTCATAGATTTAGCTTTTTTTTTCTTAACCATATAAATTGGGGTTCTAAACTAGCATTGTAACATATATGCATTCTTGACAGCACTCAGTCTTGTCTAGATAGTTATCCATCAGCAACAGTACAAGTTGTGGTGCTGCCTAAATTAAGTTATTGGAGTATTGTGCTAGTAGAATTGGCTTAATTTACCCTGCAGCATGTCCACAATGTAAGTTCTTATCTGCTTTATAGTATACTGAAAGCCTTATTTCTTGAGGGATAATGGTGACCATTTAGTGCCAAATAAATCAGATTAAATTCCTTTGTAGGAATTGTGCATACAAACAAGGGGAGCTTTTAATCCCTGATGTCTATTTTTTCTCTATATATACAAAAGTTTTTCCTGGCACACAACAGAATAATGTCATCAGGCTCAGAGGGGGTTGGCGAGCGTAGTGAGCAAGCACAGCCCCTAGTTTATTTTAAAATTAATGTCAAAGTTGTTTATTTTGATCATACTATTCATGATTTTAATAACTGTTGTATATGAAGGAAATATAAGGATTTTTTAATTGAAGAAAAATGGAAAAAAGCAAGCTAGCATGCTTATGTTTGTAAAATTGACAGTGACACTATCATATCTAACAAGTTTCGTAAGTGGTGACTTCTTTTTAAAAAAATATGCATTTGAAGCTGATTTTAGTTGTTTAGTTTTGCTTAACTTCAAATTCTACTAACAAATAATAGAAAATGTGGAAACATCTATAAATTATTTAAACTTCAGTTGACCTTTTCATTGATCTCTCTTGGGAAATTAATAGTGCCAGAGCATTTTTGAAGGATTCTGAGGAGGAAAGCTTTTCCTCTGATGGATCACTGAATAAATGGTTTGCAATTCTGCAACTTTCTTATCCTCAACCACTGATGAGGTGGCCTCTATACCCTCCCCTCCCTGGCTTTCCCTTCAGAGTCATTCTGGTTCACAAATGTCCCACAGCAACCGAAAGAGAAAGGAGACAATGAGAGCTAGAATGCTGATGGAAGTCTCAGAGAGAAACTTATCAATTCATAAAGAATGTAAAATCTCATATGTAACACTTGTGTGGGAGGACAAGTTAGATGTTCTTTGTCTTGAGGAAGCATTTTGGAAAGTCTAAATCAGTTTTACTTTGAGGTGTAGACAAGTGGACACAGACAGGATTCACAAAACTGAATGCTGATTTGAGTAGCTGAAATGAAATTGTTTTGTGTTGAAACTGTATTGTGATTTGAGCCAAACTTGGTGCATCTTTGACATGAGGAAGCAAATGCTGCATCATCTCTGCTCAAATTCTAAGTAATGGCAGTCTAGGTATTGAAAGTGTTGTGAGAATATGAATCCATGTCTTTATTAGTTGCTGAAGCCCAGCAGGGAAATGCTTACTCTTGTATTGGTGGAAATTGTCAACATTTACTTTTGAGAGAAGCTGGCAGCCAGATGTGTTTGTCTTTAGTATGACTTGTGCTGAAGAAACCATTGCAACTCCTTGTGGTAAGGATTACTGACGAGTTTGTTGTAAGGTAACTCGCAGCAGTTAATGCCTCAAAATTCACTGATCTTTGTCTGGATATTAACTACTTTCTAGAGATACATGAATTAAATCAGTCTGTCTCAACTTAAATCACCAATATACCAGTTTACACTTGGTTCTAACTATTCATTCTGATATTGGATCTGCTAGCTGTCTTTGATATTATTGATCCTGAGGCTATGTTGATTTGCTTTAATCTTGGTAAGAATTGATAGATAGCACTGTTCTAAGTGGGATTATTGTAAAGAGAGACTGCTCTTACATGAAGTTCCCCAAAGGTCACTTTTTTCCTCTCTCACGAATAATATGTGTATGAGTCTACTAATAAGGAAGCATAAGGCTTTGTTGTTTTTAATGTGCAGTACACTAGCTGTATGTAGTACAACTCCAGCAGTGCAGTTGAGTTCCTTTCTCAGTGTCTGGTTGAGATTTGAGTATGGATGAGAGTTAACTGTCTCATACAGTCCTGCTGTTACAGGTGATATGGAGGAAGGCAATGAGAAATATGGCAAGTTTGTATCTGTCAAAAACCAACAAATAATCTAGTAGTACCTTAAAGACTAACAAAACATATAGATGGTATCATGAGTTTTCGTGGGCATAACCTACTTCAGATGACAGAAGTGTTAGAAGTCCAGATCCAAGAATAAATAAGGGGGACGGGGGAGGAAGAAAAAAAAAAGGAGAAAAAAAGGAGGGGAGGAAGAGGGGGAAAAAAGAGATAGCGAGTAGATAGTTCAAATAGTCACAAGATGCTGATAAGAACCATTAGCACCTTCATTGTTTGTTTGGTTAAGTCATTATGATGTGGAAGATAATGTGCAAGCCAGCCAATATCCCGGTTCATACAATTTGCATAAGAATTAAACTTGTGAATAAAGTTAAGTCCAACCCTTCTCTGTATTTGGCTTGTGGAATTGGTCTGAAACAAAACGGTGATTCGGAGATCCATTAATGAGTGTCCAGGAAGATTAAGGTATTCTCAAACAGATTTTTGTGTATTGCCTTTTCAGATATCTGATTTGTGTCCATTAATTCTTTCATGTAGAGACTGTCCAGTTTGGCCAATATACATGGCAGTGGGGCATTGCTGGCATTTGATGGCATAGATCACATTAGTGGATATGTGGTTAAGTGAGCCTCTGATTTGGTGGCTGATGTGGTTGGGTCCAGTGATGAAATCGCTGGTGCAGATGTGTGGGCAGAGTTGGCACCGGGGCTGATTGCAGGGGTGGGTTCCTGGATGATTATGATGGAACTGTGTTGTGTGGTTACTGGAAATAATTTGTTTGAGGTTAGGGGGTTGTCTGTAAGCGAGAATAGACTTTTCCCCCAAGGCCTCAGAGAGTAAGGGGTCATTTTCCAGGATAAATTGTAGATTGTTGATAATGCGTTGGAGGGGTTTAAGTTGTGGACTGTAGGTGGTGACAAGTGGAATTCTGTTTTCTCTTTTGGGCCTGTCTTGAGTAGTTCATGTCTGGGTACTTTTTTGGCTCTGTTGATCTGTTTTTTTCACTTCTCTGGGTGGGTATTTCAGTTTTAAGAATGCTTTATATAGCTCCTGTAGGTGTTTGTCTCTGTCTGTGGGATTGGAGCAAATACAGTTGTATCTTAGGGCTTGGCTGTATACAATAGATTGAGAAATGTGTCTGGGACGGAAGCTAGAGGCATAATGGTAAGTGTAGTAGTCAGTAGGTTTCCGGTATAGGAGGGTGGAAATTCAGCTACCCCTCTGAAGCTTTTGTATCTTTCAGTGTCTGTCAGGCACGCTTCCCCACTGTGTATTACTTGTGTCCACAATCTGATGGTTTGATTATATTCCTAGTTCTTGTTGAGCTGCCATCATTCATTGGTACCCAAGGCAGCTTTCACTTTCCTTTTCATTTTCCAAAGAGGTTGCATCTTTAACAAAAAAAAGTCTACACTGTTGTAATTCATGTATTTTATAACCCTGACATTACACTACAATATTGCTTTGTATCCCTTTTCTGAGCTAAAGCTCAGAATATCATGCCTCAGCGAAGTACCCCATCAAAACCACATTCAGTTAGTGGTTCACGATCTGCTCTTGTGTTCTGGGTGTTGGCATTGACCTGTTCCGTGCTAAGTAGCTTAAGGTCTGTCTTCTGGAGAGAGTTCTTCCCTTTCTGTACCATACTATTGAAGTTGAAATAAGCAGAGGCATGCTAATTAGACATTCCCTTGATATGAACAGAAGTGGCTTATTGGCAGGGTGGTCTTTGAGGGCTCTATTCCTTTGGAATGTGTTACCGTAGACCAAAATGTGTAACTCATATCTGTTGATGTTTAGGGTATTCTTATTCTCATTAATGGAACTTTTGAGGATGAGGGCTGATACCTATAGAAGGTGGGAATTATATTTAGTTTCACAGTCACTGAGATTATGTTTATGAAGTAGTGTTGATTTTTTCTGTATTTAACTGATTAACTGAGGTGCCTAGAGTACAAGAAATCCATTTTAGCAGTTTTTAAATATAAACAATAGACTGTTGCTGTATATTTTACATTCCAATTGCACCTGTCCCATTCAGTGCCTATTTTTCCTTTTCTGTGGTAGACAGTTTTATTATATATGGAAAACAATATTAAATAAAGAATAGATTATGTATTATATAAATACTTTTCAGCTGAGTCCTTAATATCAAATTACTTCTCATGAAAATGTAGGTGATGGCCCTTGGCATGAGTCTTTTAATCAATATTTAATTTAAATTTAAATACTTTTAAAAGATTCAGCTGTTCAAGAGCTTCAGGCACTTGACACTTCTAATGTCACATAATATTCCCAGCAGTATTAAAAATACCTGTAACAGCCCCAGTTACCAAAACCCCTGTGAATCCAAAGATTTTGATGCCCAGAAATGTGGTTTTATACCATGTTTCATTTTATGTTGGCCTAATCTTCTTTTTCTTAGCTGTATTATAACAACTGAATTACAATGAGTATTTGCTTATTCTGAGAAAAAATAGCTTTCATGCTCTATTTAGGGCCTTTTGAAATTCAAATACCTTTCGCTTTTTCAAGTTTGTGCCCAGTTCATAAGCCAAAGGAACATGAAAGTTGAATAACAATCATTGGCATATGAAAGCATGCTTTGGAAAAATAACTTGAATTTATGTGAATAGATGTTTAAATTAGAGTTAGTGTCATTGTCTATTGTTTGAAGTATATGAACCTAACAAATGTAACCTCTGATAAAGCAAAACTAACAGTCTGAACGTTTGCTCTTTTTTGAAGCTAATTTTGTAGATAGGTTGTTGGCTTTAATATATTCATCACTGCTGTTTTCTTGACATTTTTTCTATCAGTTCCTTTCTTAATTTATCACTTTGTTTCTCTCTACCTCCTGTGGCAGTCTATTCCCTGTAAAAGGACCAATCTGTCTAAGGTAGAGAAACTCAATTTCTATATATTGATTGCCATGTCTGCATATACTTAACTCAAGAGGCTTGCTAATCATTCATCTGTCTTGTTTAACTTTACTATTTAAATAGTTTCTTCCCAGAAGTTCATTTACTTTTCAGCGTCCATACAAATGCCCAGCAGCACACAATCTAATTTGTGGCCATATTTAAGGAAGTATTTTCAATTGTTATAGAGCATATTAAGCTATTGAAAAACTTGCCAGTCACAGTTTTATTGTAAACTTTTAAAACAGACACCATGCTGTAAAATAAACCATGCTTTATTTCCGTTCTGTGATTTTTCAAGAAATGACCCTCCTTTTTCCCTATTTTTTTTTATTTAGACTTGAATTTGAGAGACAACAACGAGAGGAACTGGACAAATTAGAAAGTAAAAGGTAACTTCTGTCTGCTACCCATCTGAGGTATTTGTCCCCCATAATCTCAGTGTTCGAGTGTCTCACAGTCCTTAATGAATTTATCCTCAGAACATCCCGGTTGAGTAGGTAAGTACTGTTGTCCCCATTTTACAGATGGGAAACTAAAAGAGGCAAAGTTACTTGTCTGAAGTGACACAGGAAGTCCAGGGATTTGAAGCCTAAGCCCTAATGTAATGGACTATAGGAATGGGTCACTTGATGATTAGCTATTCTGTTCATTCTCTGGGGCACCTGCCATTGCCCATTGTCGGAAGGCAGGTTACTGGGCTAGATGGACCTTTGGTCTGACCCATTATGGCTGTTCATTCTTATGACTATCCTTCCTCACTATACTCACTGTGGCTGAGTAAATATGAAGGCATATGTATGATCCGAGTTCAGATTATATTATCTGTTCTCTATATGTATTTTCTTTTGTTCTCTTATTTTGCCTGGGTTTGAATATTTTATTTATTCAAGGCTAAATTTTTGGCTGTACAATATCATTATACTACTTTTCAGGCCATTGCACTATGCAAATATGCGTAGCTTGGCTTTTGCTACTCTACTTCATTACTAATCTTGAAACCCCCCCTTCCATCCTCAAAAAATGGAGAGGAAGATTATCTTGTGTATTAAGGAAGAGAAGACAGTTTGTTTCTAGGCGACAGCAGGTATTCCAACACTTCCAACAAAATGTACCATTTATAAAAGGAAGGTTGCATAAAAGTGTGAGCTTTGTTGGATTAAAACAGTTGACTAAAACAAGATTGGAGCATGCAATTTTTAAAAATTTAATCATATCTGAAACTTATTCTGCAGTACAGGCACGCAGTGCGTGTTTAATAAATATTGCATTGGATGGTGTTATTCTGGTTTAAGCATGTAATTATGCTACTACTAACATGAATTGACTTCATGTAATTTCATGTACTTACAATTTAAAGATAATGTAATGATACACTGCAGAATTGAAATATACTGAACTATCCGCTTGTCAAATAAAGCTTTGCTTGAAGTAATTTGGATCTGATAACTGTTTTTCTCTAGAAATTGAGGTAAATATAAGCTGCTAAATTCTGAAGGCATGTTTCTAACATGAGGCAAATAAAAAAAGACTGAAATAAAATTGTCTCTTATACCAATTTGAATTGTTTTGTGTTTTTAGATCCTCTTCCAAATGCTATTAACTTTTAGGAATATTGACCATATTAGGGAAAAGGAAGGAACATTTGGAGGTATTAATTTCAAATACATATTGTACATATTTTATTTTAGGAAACTGATAGAAGAAATGGAAGAAAAACAAAAATCTGACAAGGCAGAACTAGAAAGAATGCAGCAAGAGGTGGAGTCACAGCGCAAAGAAACAGAAATAGTACAACTGGAAATCCGAAAACAGGAAGAGAGCCTGAAACGGCGAAGTGTTCACATTGAAAGCAGGTTAAAAGACTTGCTGGCCGAAAAAGAGAAATTTGAAGAAGAAAGACTACGAGAACAGCAGGAGATAGAACTTCAGAGAGAGAAGCAACAGGAAGAAATTTTTGCTCGAGTTAAGGAAGAACTCCAACGCTTGCAAGAACTTAATCATAATGAAAAAGTTGAGAAAATGCAGATTTTCAGAGAACTAGAAAAGCTTAAAAAGGAAAAAGATGAGCAGTATATCAAGCTGGAATTAGAGAAGAGGAGGCTTGAAGAACAAGAAAGGGAGCAGGTGATGCAAGTGGCTCACTTAGAAGGACAGCTTAGGGAGAAACAGGTCATGATACAGCTACTCAAAAGAGGGGATGTGCAAAGGGTGGAAGAAGAGAAAAGAGAACTTGAAGATATTAGAGAATCTCTCTTGAGGGTCAAGGAAGCCAGATCTGAAGGTGATGAAGACAGTGAAGAATTAGAAAAAGCACAGCATAATTTCATGGACTTTAAAAGAAGGCAATTAGAACAGTTAACTATTTTGGAGAAAGACTTATTTCAACAAAGAGATCATCTAGAAAAGGAAGTAGCAGATGAATGTGAAACTCTGGATCATTTAAAATATGCACACAAAGAATGCTTACATCTCAAGAAAGATGATGAAAATGTGGATGCTGCAATGATGGTTGAAGAATTTGACAAGATAAAGCCAGCAGAATACAGCTTACAGTATAAAGAGCGCCAGCTTCAATACCTGATGTACAATCACTTACCAGCTTTGTTGGAAGAAAAACAGAGAGCCTTTGAAGTTCTTGATAGAGGTCTGCTAGGTTTAGACAATACTCTTTATCAGGTTGAGAAAGAAATGGAAGAAAAAGAAGAACAGCTTGCACAATATAGAGCCAGCACTAACCAACTACAGCAGCTCCAAGAAACATTTGAATTTACAGCCAATATAGCTCGTCAGGAGGAAAAAGTTCGGAAAAAAGAAAAAGAAATTATTGAATCAAGGGAAAAACAGCAGAGAGAGGCGCTAGAGCAAGCAGTAGCTAAGTTGGAAAGGAGACACTCAGCTTTGCAGCGTTGTTCCACAATAGATGTTGAAATTGAAGAGCAAAAACCAAAACTTGCAATTCTGAACAGCAGCTGCAGTGAACAGGCAGGTCTTCAGGCAACTCTAGAAGCTGAACAAAAAGCCCTGGAACAGGACCGAGAAAGGTGAGGATTATGGGTAACACCAATTTAATAGACTGTATACACAAAGAAGTGTGTTTTGCCTATATTTTAGATAGTAGGAAAGTGTTCCAGTTGCACAGTGCACTTCAGGTAGTTGTCCCCAGAAGTGAGAGAGTGTAATTTTGAGCTTTTTCTAAAGACTATATTTCTTGCTTTTCAAGTGGGCTCTGTTAGCTACTTATCCTGTTTTTATTAGCAGTGTATTTGTGTCCATTATCCCAGTATGGATAATATTCTCCTATCCAGAAAGCTCAGTTGAGCAAGGATCCAAACACACATGCTATATTTATACAGAAACAATTATCATCAGTGGTTGTAAATGCATACATAAATGTTGTTTTCCATCTTGAAAAACAATTGGAAATCATGTTAAATAAAAAATAAATGAAGGAAGGATGTCATGGTATTGGGTACCTCATCTCAATCAGATAAATATAGCTTGTAGTAGCACTCACAAAAGGCTACTTAGTCATTTATCAGAGGGGTAGCCGTGTTAGTCTGAATCTGCAAAAGCGGCGAGGAGTCTGGTGGCACCTTATAGACCTCTGGATCAGCTACTAGAAGTGGACCTCATCCTCCTTGATTGGATTCACCTCGTTATCTCTAGCCTGGTTCTGGCCTGCATATTTATACCTGCCTCTGGAAATTTCCACTACATGCATCTGACGAAGTGGGTCTTTGACCACGAAAGCTTATGCTCCAACACTTCGGTTAGTCTATAAGGTGCCACAGGACTCCTCGCTGCTTTTACTTAGACATTGTAACTGCAAACTAGAGAAATGTCAGAAAGCATCTAGCTATCATTACAGAGAAACATAATATAAAATTGGGAATTGATATATATGATAAACTAATTCGTTGATAGAGTTGAATGTCCTTTTACATACCTTTTTGGTCTTAAGAATAACTAGACATTGTATTTAATACTTGGTAATTTACTACAGGTTTCAAATAAAAGAAAGCTCATGTTGGAAACACCCTAATGAAAGGATTCCTACAAGAAAACAATGATTCCCTTTCATGCTAGTCAACAGTCATAGAATTGTAGGACTGGAACGGGCCTTGAGAAGTCATCTAACACAGTGCCCTGCACTCACGGCACAACTAATTATTATCTAAACCATCCATGACACACGGTTGTCTAATCTGCTATTAAAAATCTTCAATATTGGAGATTCCACAATCTCCCTAGGCAATGTAAGTCCAGTGCTTAGTTTCTCTGGCAGGAAGATTTTCCTAATGTCCAACCTGAACCTCCTTTGATAGGCCTTTCCAGAGTGCAATGTTCAACTGGGGTATCACTGAGCCCTCTGTCCCTCCAAAGTGGACTTTCACACTATGTCACTATTGCTCAACCTCTGTCAAGTACTGTATTTACACAGGCAGCATTCCAGCCAATTCCCTCAGCTCTCCATCCTGGAATCCCACGACTACACTGTCTTGCCCTGATCAGATGCCTCTCCCTCAGTGTGGTGAGGACATGTAACAGGTTTTTTTTTTTCCTGAGCAGATTTTCCCAAGCACTTTAACCAAAACACACTGTTTCATGTAAACTATAAAACAGATTTATTAACTACAGAAAGAGGTATTTTAAGTGATATTAATGTTTAACCGGTTGAGACTTTTCAAATGATATCTCACAAGTATCAAAGTATATCATAATTATATGATACGTGCAAATACAGAAGTTCAAGGATACTGTTTTGAGCCATAGCATGCCACACCATACTTGCTGCAATTTTAGCCCTTTGTTTCTTGTCCTCATATTGAGGAGAACAATTTTTCTCCCTCTTCCATGTCACAACCTTTTATACACTTGAAAATGGTTATCACATCCCCTTTCTGTCTTCCCCAGACTAAACAAACCCAGTTTTTTCAGTTTTCCCTCACTGGCAGAGCTGTCCCATTCATAAGATTGTTTAGGGCAGCGGCCCCAGGTCCTGAGCTTTGGGGGGGTGGGGCCCTGCAGCAGCCACCTGAACCATCTGGGGGCCCAGGGAGACCTGGGGATTTTCTGGGGGGCCTGATGTGGTGTGGCATCAGGGGTCGACCTCTCCTTCCCCTCCCAATCACCGTGGCAGCAGGAGCCAGAGCAACCCAGCAACCCATTCCGCTCTGCCCCGCTGCCTTCTCCCAGCCCACCATCTCCCACCCCTGGTGACCGAGGGTTGCCCCAGGACCCATGCCTCCCGAAGGATGGCCCTGCTCAAAGCTCATGTTTTCTAGATCTTTAATTATTTTTGTTGCTCTTCTCTGGACTTCCATTTGTCCACATGTTTTCTCAAATATAGTGTCCAGAACTGGACATAATACTCCAGTTGAGGCCTAATAAGTGTAGCATGGAAGAATTACTTCTCATGTCTTGTTTACAATACTCCTGCTGATAGATTCCAAAATTATGGTGGTTTTCTTTGCAACAGTGTTACACTGTTGTCTCATACTCCGCCTGTGGTACACCATGACCCTTAGATCTTTTTCTGCAATACTCCTTCCTTAGGAGGTCATTTCCCATTTTGTATGTGTGCAACTGAGTGTTCCTTCCTAAGTGGAATACTTCGCATTGGTCCTTATTCAGTTTTACTCTATTTACTTCAGACTATTTCTCCAGTTTGTCCAAAGCATTTTGAATTTTAAAACTCTGCTCCAAAGTTCTTAAAACTTTTCCCAGATTGGTATCATTTACAAAATTTGTAAATGTACTTTCTATGCCATTTTATGAAACACCGATGAAGATATTGATCACAACCGGACTCAGAACTGATCTCTGTGGGATCCACTTGCTAAGTCTTTCACTGTGAACCCCTGATAACTACGAAATGGCTGTCATCTTGTTCCATTGCCTGAGCAAGAAGGAATAAACATACCCCTACCCAAATATCTAGAAACCTATGTTGCCCAATATTCCGTTATTTTGAAATTGACCCAGACAATGTTAGATTTTTTTCTCTTAATTCCATCTAAAATTATGCAAATTTTATTAAACAACAAAATTAAATCTTGCTAATCAAAAGATAATACTAATACTAATAACTGGCTATAGAACCTAAACAGTTTATTAGTTAGGAAAAAACATAGGTTGAATATTTGCTTGATCTCAGACTAGAATCTTGTCAAATAAAATCCCTTTAAAATTACTTTTTCTGTCCTTTATCTCCTGTACCAGTCAAGATATTTCAGTTAATACTTCCTATTCAGCAGATGTAGACAGAATAGCAGCCTTTTGATCTTCCAGCCATTCATGAACCAACAGTAGGGAGGCTCCAGCTCTCCAGTCTTGTACCCCAGGACTTAGTCTTGCACTGATCAGTGGAAGTGAGCTGGTCAGTGTAAGTTCATTACCGAATTGAACACACAATGCTATCAATAGACATTTTTTTTTATAGCCTGTGTTCATCTGTTGGCTGCGACTACAGTATGTTCTGGTGCTTGGATGAAGTATGGAAGGGTATTTCTACATTGCATTCCTCTTTCGAGAGAGGAATGCAAATGCAGACAAACGAAATTGCAAATGAAGTGCGGATTTGAATTTCCCGAGCTTCATTTGCATAATCGCATCCAGGTGCTATTTCAAAATACCCTATTTCAAAAAAAGAAATGCAGTCTAGACATTTCGAAATAACCCTTACTCCTTATAAAATGAGGTTTAAGGGTTATTTCGAAAGAAGGGTTTTCTTTCCAAATAACCGCGTCTAGATTGTGTTTCTTTTTTCGAAATATGATATTTTGAAATAGCGCACGGACACAATTATGCAATTTAAGTGCAGGACATTCAAATCCACGCTTCTTTTGCAATTTCGTTCGTCTGCATTTGCATTCCTCTCTCGAAAGAGGAATGCAATGTAGACATATCCAAAGAGGTCAAGCCTGCAGAGTTCAGCTAAGGAAACTTTTCCCTTTCACAGTATCTAGGGCCGGAAGTCAACACAGTACTGCATTTTAAAAAAACATAATTATTGTTGTCTCTGGATAAAAGGAAAGCTTTAAAACATGGCTTTGAAATGGCTGTTTCTTTGGACAGTCTTGAAAATTTGTTTTTTTGAAACTCAAAGTAATTACCTTATTCTCTTTTCTCTCAGTTTACGCTGCTGCTTTTTAAGAAAATAGTTCACACTGAACAGGCCAGAAAATTATTTACCTGTAGCGAAACTGATGAGCTGTATTGTTTTTCCCCCAAAATCATTATTTCAAAAACGGAGTTCCTTTTCATCCTGCTTTCTGGAAAAAGTTACTTCGATACCAGTTTATGAAGTCTACCTTATGTGCATATACAAATTAGAAAATGTGATATTGCTTTATGGCTTTTCTTCCAAGTAGCAAATATTAATTGAAATGCTAAGGGAGATTAGAGAGGCTATCAAAATAAAGAACTCAGTAATAGTGTGGGATTTCAACTATCCCCATATTGACTGGGTACGTCACCTCAGGACAAGATGCAGAGACTAAATTTCTTGATACCTTAAACGACTGCTTCTTGGAGCAGCTGGTACAGGAACCCACAAGGGGAGAGGCAATTCTCGGATTTAGTCCTGAGTGGCATGCAAGATCTGGTCCAAGAGTTAACTCTAACAGGACTGCTTGGAAATAGTGACCATAATATAATAACATTTAACATTCCTGTGGTGGGAAGAACACCTCAGCAGCCCAACACTGTGGCATTTAATTTCAAAAAGGTGAGCTATACAAAAATGAGGAGGTTAGTTAAACAGAAATTAAAAGGCACAGTAACTAAGGTAAAATCCTTGCAAGCTGCATGGACACTTTTCAAAGGCACCATAATAGAGGCCCAACTTAAATGTATATCCCAAATTAAAAAACATAGTAGAAGAACTAAAAAAGAGACACCATGGCTTAACAGCCATGTAAAAGAAGCAGTGAGAGATAAAAAGACATCTTTTAAAAAGTGGAAGTCAAATCCTAGTGAGGGAAATAGAAAGGAGCATAAACATTGCCAAATTAAGTGTAAAAATGTAATAAGAAAAGCCAAAAAGGAGTTTGAAGAACAGCTAGCCAAAAACTCAAAAGGTAATAACAAAATGTTTTTTAAGTACCTCACAAGCAGGAAGCCTGCTAAACGACCAGTGGGGCCCCTGGACAATCGAGATACAAAAGGAGCACATAAAGACGATAAAGTCATTGCGGAGAAACTAAATGAATTCTTTGCCTCAGTTTTCACGGCTGAGGATGTTAGGGAGATTCCCAAACCTGACCCGTCCTTTGTAGGTGACAAATCTGAGGACTTGTCACAGATTGAAGTGTCATTAGAGTAGGTTTTGGAATTAATTGATAAACTTAACAGTAACAAGTCACCGGGACCAGATGGCATTCACCCAAGAGTTCTGAAAGAACTCAAATGTGAAATTGCGGAACTATTAACTATGGTTTGTAACCTATCCTTTAAATCAGCTTCTGTACCCAATGACGAGAAGATAGCTAATGTAACGCCAATATTTAAAAAGGGCTCTAGAGGCGATCCCCCGGCAATTACAGACCGGTAAGTCTAACGTCAGTACCGGGCAAATTAGTTGAAACAATAGTAAAGAATAGAATTGTCAGACACATACAAGAACATAATTTGTTGGGCAAAAGTCATATGGTTTCTATAAAGGGAAATCATGTCTTACTAATCTATTAGAGTTCTTTGAAGAGGTTAACAAACATGTGGATAAGGGGGATCCAGAAGATATAGTGTACTTAGATTTCCAGAAAGCCTTTGACAAGGTCCCTCACCAAAGGCTCTTATGTAAATTAAGTTGTCATGGGATAAGAGGGAAGATCCTTTCATGGACTGAGAACTGGTTAAAAGACAGGAAACAAAAGGTAGGAATAAATGGTAAATTTTCAGACTGGAGAGGGGTAACTAGTGGTGTTCCTCGAGGGTCAGTCCTGGGACCAATCCTATTCAACTTATTCATAAATGATCTAAACTGCTCAAGGTAGTTAAGACCAAAGCAGACTGTGAAGAACTTCAAAAAAGATCTCACCAATCTAAGTGACTGGGCAACAAAATGGCAAATGAAATTTAATGTGGGTAAATGTAAAGTAATGCACATTGGAAAAAATAACCCCAACTATACATATAATATGATGGGAGCTAATTTAGCTACAACTAATCAGGAAAGAGATCTTGGAGTCATCGTGGATAGTTCTCTGAAGACGTCCACGCAGTATGCAGCGGCAGTCAAAAAAGCAAACAGGATGTTAGGAATCATTAAAACAGGGATAGAGAATAAGACGGAGAATATCCTATTGCCCTTATATAAATCCATCGTACGCCCACATCTTGAATACTGCGTACAGGTGTGGTCTCGTCATCTCAAAAAAGATATACTGGCATTAGAAAGGTTCAGAGAAGGGCAACTAAAATGATGAGGGGTTTGGAATGGGTCTCATATGAGGAGAGATTAAAGAGACTGGGACTTTTCAGCTTAGAAAAGAGGAGACTAAGGGGGGATATAATAGAGGTCTATAAAATCATGAGTGGTGTGGAGAAAGTGAATAAGGAAAAGTTATTTACTTGTTCCCATAATATAAGAATAGGGACCACCAAATGAAACTAATGGGCAGCAGGTTTAAAACAAATAAAAGGAAGTTCCTCTTCACACAGCGCATAGTCAATCTGTGGAACTTCTTGCCTGAGGAGGTTGTGAAGGCTAGGATTATAACAGGGTTTAAAAGAGAACTAGATAAATTCATCGAGGTTAAGTCCATAAATGTCTATTAGCTGGTATGGGTAAGGAATGGCGTCCCTAGCCTCTGTTTGTCAGAGGGTGGAGATGGATGGCAGGAGAGAGATCGCTTGATCATTACCTGTTCGATTCACTCCCTCTGGGACACCTGGCATTGGCCACTGTTGGCAGACAGGGTGCTGGGCTGGATGGACCTTTGGTCTGACCCAGTATGGCCATTCTTATGTTCTTATGTGTTTTTACATCTCCTCACCATCTTTCGTAAAAGGGTAATTCAGTTGCTATCTGCACATTCGGTAGCTATTTACAGTCCACTTGTTTTTTGTACCACTAATGTTTTATTATTCAATTAAGCAACCTAACAGTGTGTATCAATCTATATACAGATTAAGATGGAAGTCAGCAAAGCTCGGGTTTATGAAGCATATGTGGTTGCTTACAACTTTTATATCTCCGTGTAGAATTCTGATTTTGTAAATGATTTGTAAATGTACTGAATATTTATTACACTATTTATGTGAAGTTGAGGCCCACATTTCTCAGATTCTTTGAACAGGATAATAATGTAAATAGTTTTGCATTTTATCTGGAGGTAATTGCTATAGTTAAATATCTAATAACTTGTCTAGGGTAATATCCTTCTGGTTACTTGGCAGTTTACAAGGCATACTAATAGCAATAACTTTACAATCAGTTATAATTTTTACGATTTCCCCAAGTGTCTGAGTCACTTTACAGAACAAAGGGAAGAGTTTGGCACCTGCCCTGGGGAACACAAAGAATAGTTGTACTTGCCTCCATTGTTGATCTAATCTCTGTGATTTGCTGAAGTCAGCATACTTACCACAGTGTCATGTGTGGTAAGGTTGGCGGGAGCTGCTCTCCTGTCAAAGCTGGCTACTCTTGTCATCCTGGTGGAGTTCCGGTGTCGATGGGAGAGTGCTTGAAGTCAGTTTATTGCATTTAAGCACACATGATAAATTGATGGCCGGTGGATCAATTGCTGCAGCGTCAACCCCCGGCATAATGAGACGAGCCTGTGTATTAAGTAATTTAATTTGATTTCTGTAATATCTGTAGTTAGCTACAAATAAGAGTTACAGAAAAAGTAGAAAAACATGGTTCGTGCCCTGAAGAGCTTGCAAGTGAGAGAAATAAACCTTAGGGAAGGGAATGGTTGAAGGAAAATAAGATAACAGCTGCAAGATAGCATGGTTACCCAAGGAGATATTTAGGACCACAGGTTCCCCCTAAATCATTTGTGTACCTTCTGAAACTCTCTCCATTAATTTAGTAATAAGAAGGCTTTGATGGTTCAGTGAAGATACTAGTCCTGATATACTTTGCATTATCACCACTTTAAACTGTGTTGGCAATGTAAAGGGATCTTTTTTTACCCCTCCTCAGTCTGAGAGACCATTTAACACAGAGCTGGTCTAAGTATAAAATATCAGGCCCTCCGTGTTGATTGGGGTCTGTGTACTACAGTGAAGAGCCATATATGTACAGTATGTAGCTAAGCAGATACTGTTTACAATGCATTATGAGTGCCATGGAGTAAGAGAAACTTAATATTAAATTAAGTAAGTTTGTAACTTCTTTGCTTGTGGTTTTTGAGGGTACAGTACATGGGGAAAATAGATTCCCAGTCCTATATGGAGGAGTTTCACAGTACTGCATAATACATTATACACACACACATACATGCACACAATGTTTTTGTTTGGTTTACAAGATACTGTCATTTGTATGTTTTTCACCAGCTTCAAATGCTATCTGAATCCCAGTCAACAATAACATGTCTTGCATCGTCTGTTCTGTGATGTTTTACTGCATGTCATCTGTGTGATGTTGTCAGGATATGAAAGGAGAGGCTCAAATCTCTTTTTTTTTTTTTTTTTTTTTTTTTACTATCTTAAAGCTATTAAATCCAGTTTTCAGTTAAAAGTAGTCGAAGAGTAAGTGATCACTTTGCAGTGAACTGTCAGTTCTTTGAAGTTGGATACAGTTATTTTTCTTTAGTTACTTGTTACTAAATTAATTGTAATTCCAAAAGGTCTCGCCTATTTGTAAATATATTTTGGGACAATAAAGGCTGCCAAACAACAATTACACTAAGTGAGCTTGTGCTATGGTTAAAATCCATACCAAATTGTTTCTGAATTGGCATAGTATTATCATTTTCCCCAATGCAGTAGAGAGAACACATTACCCTAAAGCCTGTTGTATTTTTGAATTGGTGGGCTTACATCACTCTAAAGTAGCAAAATGTAGTATAGTTGCAAAGTGACTAATAAATCACCTAAATGAATGAATTTTAAAGTTTATTTGTTTTGGGAAGTGATATGTTTTATTCATCAAACATTTATGGTCTGAACAAAACACAGGCTATTTCCTTTTAAATGTAACTGCCTCTATAAAGATTAATCCAGCCAGAGTGTTATAGTTTCCCATCAACTTTCTTTCAGGATATTAGAATTTTTTGCCACATTACCTGAATAAGGATGTTGTATTCTGGTCAAAAGAAAATGGTGGCTTCTGGACATGATCCCAGAAGTATTCTTCCTTCTTCAGGGGATTGATTGATAATGTCCATTCCATGTAAGTGTGCGTGCACTGCATGCACACGTTGTCGGAAGTTTTTCTCTTAGCAGTACCCCTTGGGCCAGCAGGGGAGCCCTCTGGAGTGATGCCAGTATATCGGCTAATATATACCCCTGCTGGCTCTCCACTCCCTCAGTTCCTTCTTACTGCTCATAATGGTCCTTGGAACTTGCCTTTGCTCTTGCTCTTCAAGCACCTCTTAACAGTTCTCTCTCATTGTTCTTTGTTGGTTGGGACATTACCAATTTAGCCACCATTGAAGGTGCTAACAGCTCTCTGTGTAGTATCCTTCCTGACATAGGAATCTATCTATTGACTTTGATTTTTATCTGCTTCAGTTTAAGTACTCATTCTCCAGATACCTACTGATGCTCTGTCTCTCACCCCCCTCTCTTTTTCTTCCCTCCCCCTTCCTATTTATTTCGAGTATACACATCCCAAACTCATAACTCCGGTCATCTGAAGAAGTGGGCTGTGCCCACAAAAGCTCATGATACCATCTACATGTTTTGTTAGTCTTTAAAGTGCTACCAGACCATTTGTTGTTTTTTTATTGTTCTAGTAGTTAGTTAAAGTTTTACAGTTCATTGTTCTTATCTAGGTTTTTAGTAGCTGCTAAGTCTTGTACTTAGTGTTAAGCACTCAGACAGGGCAGTGCGTCTGGCTTTAAGTCCTGTGAGAAGTGCCAGAAGCTTATGACCCGTGGAAACCCTCACGCAGCCTGTCTTAAGGGCCTTGGAGAGACCCACTTTTGTCCAAGGCCTGTAAAATCTGCAAGGCCTTCCAGCTGCACACCAAGTGGGAAAGGGAGTCTCACTTGAAGAGTATCGTGATGGAGGCGGCTTTACATCCTGGCACCGGCATCTGATCTGGCACTGGCGTCCGATCCGGCACCGGCAACCCCGAGCACGCCGGCTTCAGTGAGGGAGGTACCTAATGGCTCACGCGCCTCCCTGGTGCCGCATAGGCCTTGGCACCGGTCGCAGTCCCTGGTGCCCCAGAAGAAGAGGAGACCTCGCAGGGGTAGGTCTCCTTCAAGGCATGTGCCCTGCATGCACCCTCAAGCGGGACATGTGGCACCAATGAGTGCTGCATCATGGTCAGGTCACCACTGCTCTAGTCTGCACCAAGATTCTAGCCTGGCAGGGGGTCTTCCTGGAGCCTCCACTCCAGATACCTTTCAGGCAGCAAGAGACTTGATTGACCTGGTCCCGAGTGCAGCACTGACTCCAGCCTTGGCACCGGCTGCAGCCCCCACTTCCTCCTGCACACTGGCACAGACACGGACCCTGGCACTGGAGTCAGCCCTGGTACAGGGACCACAGGCAGCATTGAACCCAGCACTGGGTCCTTTGACCTTCTCCATCAGGCACACCGGCACAGGCCATGCTCTCGCCTCTTCCTTGGCTTTGGGGGAAACTGGAGTCGATGGCCCAGTACACTCCAACCAAGAGGTTGCTGGCTACTACTGCCACTGCACCACCCTGGTCAACCTCTAAGTACTCCACAGACTCCGAGGTGGAATCGATCTGGTCATCCCGGTGCTCCAGGTCTAGAGCGTGGCACTGGTTCTATTCCCACCATTGTTTGTGGCACCGCAGCACCTTGATGCACCAGCAGCAGTGGCCTCAGCCTACCCGTTACCGGCATTACAGCAGCCCTGGCCACCACAAATGCAGTCCCTGACTTAGTGGCCTTTCTGGACCCCCTTGGCCTACTACCAGAGCCAGGGTGAGGGCCCCTCTAGACCGGAGTTTGTATTCTCAGGACCAAGGGCTCCTCCCTCAGCGACTCCAGTGACCTGCTCCTTGATGTTGGGCCATTCTCTTCCCCTAGGCCAGGCTTCCCCAGCACCTCCCACGGAAAGGGGGGGAGGGGTCCATTGCTCAGCCCTCTGCTGTGGCCTCTTCTGAGGCTTCACGGGCCCCCTCGGAAGCCCGCAATCCAGAGGTGGTGGGTATGAAAGGGTCCTCATCCTCCTCACCGGATGAGGCACTTGGTGGGTCTTTTCCTTCCATGACCTTCATGGACTCAAGGTCCTATCAGAAACTCCTTTGCCGCCTGTCTCAAAGTCCGGCAGTCCTGGCAGAGAGGGTGTCGGAGGATACGGACCCTATAGTCAGCATTCTGCAGCCCAACACCTCTATCAGAGCAGCCTTAACAATCAATCAGACTATGACACTCTGGCAAACCCTGGCCTCTATCCTGCTGACAGATAAGAAAGTCAAGTGGAGGTACTTCATGCCGCAAGAGAGGGACAAACACCTCTTTTCCCACCTGCCTATGGGGTCCCTGGTTGTTCAGGTGGTGAACCAGAGGGAGAGGCAGGGCCAGCCTGGCGCTACCCCTAAGAACAGGAATGCCAAGAAAATGGATCCCTTGGGCAGAAAGGAGTATGTATCCAGGGGCCTTCAACTTCGCATAGCAAACCAGCAGGTCCTGCTGAGTTGCTATGCACAGGGCTCGCCAAGCGCCGGTGAGCGCTGCTCACCAGCCGTGCGGTTCTGTGAGCTGCGCATGCGCGGATCGCACTGCGCATGCGCAGACTACGCTGCGCCGGCTGTGCTGGCTTGTAATCTGCTCGCCACAGGCGAGTAGATTACATGATTTGTCAGCCCTGGCTATGCATATAATACTTGGGTGGCCATGGATAAGTTCACCGAGCTGGTTTCTAGGGATTCTCGTTCTGAGTTTGGAACCCTCATGGACGAAAGCAGGGTGGTCTTTTGGTCTGCCCTTCAGGGCTGTCCTGGATGCAGATGATGCAGCTGCGCCACTATGGCCACAGGGCTGGTTTTGCATCACTGCTCTTGGTTGCAGATGTCTGAAGTGACCCCCTGAGTTTACGTACGTTATTGTGCAGTTTTTAGGATGTTTTTGTAAATAGACTCCGTGTCATGTTGGTTGGATTTCTTCATTTTTGATGCTAGTATTGTCTTTTGAGTTGAACCAATTTTTCCAGCCTAGCAGCAGAATAATTGAAATCATTGATGGAGCGCTAAAGTGAAGTGAGGTGTTTCAAGTGGTTCTAATAAGCCAATTCTTATGAATCAATCTAACTTTAATGAGCTGAGACATTTGTTGCATTCAAAGTTACAAATGTTGATTTATTGAGTTAAAATGCTTCTATTCAAATCTGGTTTTCAGATAAGTGTATACTTCACTATCTAAATATGCATTAATAAAATAATATTTATTAGTATTTCTGTGACTACAAAGATAGAGACTATAAGAGGTAAGAGCCTCATTTAATTATAATATCACATACTTATCTCCCGTCTTATATTCATGCAAATATTCTTGGGAATCAGTGTATTGTAAACAGTGTATTGTAAACAACACTTCAGCTAGATAGAATTATTTTTTTTAAACAACATAGATATTGAAATAAATTTTAAAATCTACTCCTAGGCTAGACCAGGAAATTCAACAGCTGAAGCAGAAGATATATGAAGGTGATGGTGTACAAAAAGGGTATCATGGAACAGTAGAGGAGAGACTCTCCATTACCAGTTCCCCTACCAGCCCTACAAAGTCACAATCTCATTTTGTTCCACTGGTTGATGACAGGTAGATATACTGATTTTATTCAGATTTAACATGATTTTAAATGACTTTAAAGTATTATTGAAACATTCCAAATAAGACTCTGCATGTTTCCAAGACTGGGTCTTTGTTTAGTATATTATCAAAACGATACTTTAATTGCAAACTAGATAGAGAAACATGCTCTGCTTTTATCATGTTGAAATGTTTTTGAGATATATTCTGTATTAGAATAGCACCTGAAGAAACTTTTGGTTTATACTTATTTTAAATTATTCCTAAATGTAATTGTTTAGATTTGCTTAACCGTCTGCATGACACACACACACACACACACACACACACACACACACACACACACACACACACACACACACACACACACACACACACTGAAAGTGACAAAGTAAATAAAAACTGTATTAAGGGAAGCAGCATAGCATAACATTAAACAAATTAATTATAGGATTTTCTCTTTCATTTCATTTTACACTTGTGCACACAATAATTAGTATAGACTTTTGAAACTTTCACTCTGTGTGAAGGCCAAAAATTTTAGTCTGCCTGTTAACAGTGTGCGTGTTGGAAAAATGCTGAAAGGGAACGGGTAGGTTAAAATAAAAAAATATGGAAATGTAGTGTGTAAATGGAGAGAGACATTAATGAGATGCATAGCCAGAGGTCCACTAATTGTGGTTCAGACAGTTGTTAATACTTTTGTATTTTAAAGTTAAACAAAAACTGGTGAAAAAATCATAATTTATAGGAGCCAATAAAGTCTATCCAGAATGTTCTTATATTTAAGTTACACAGTATTGTCTAAGAATAGTTTTTTTGTGTATGTGTATTCATTTTTTTAAAAGAATAAATGCATTAATTGAAGAAGAAGTGCAAAGGCGTCTTCAGAATATTCACCACACACCTGAAAATAACAGTATGGACCTCTCTCAGTCTACAGAAATTCTAAAGGTGAGTAAAGTCAGCTAGAAAACATCACTTTTAAAGACCTTCAGAATCATCGGTTTAATTCTTTTATCCACATTCCACATGCTTTCTCTGGATTACATGCAATTTTAGTTTATACAATAATATATGTATAGTGAATGTACTTTGTGAAAGGCAGAAAAAACACATTTCAAATTATTTCTGAGGAGTGTAGTTGTATATCTGGAGGTTCAAATGTCTAAGGGTTGAAATACTTTGGTTTCAAACAGCAGTAGATCAAAGCATATTATGAAACTTGTACATGGCAGTAGGGTATACTTAGCTACTTAATGCACAGCATGCAAGTGCACCATAGATTCACGTACTCCGAGCTTGCCACATGCTCAATCGCTGTATAGACAGTCACTAATTAAAATCAAACAGTAAAATCCCAGCTCCAAGGAAGTCAGATAGTTTTGCCATTTACTTAAATGGGGCTGGGATTTCACCCAATATATCCATGTTCTACATCATTGTGGTTATTTTCAGTGAACTGCATCTTAACCTAAATTTCTTCTCATATACGTAGAGCTCAGTGGAAACATTCTCTGAAAGCCCATAACTTTTCCAAATTAATAATGAAGAGTTTTATTCCTCTGCTTTTATTATGCTTTTGTTCATGACAACATAAAGTTCCATCAGAATGAATACTATGTGTTTTTAATAATGCGCGCTTAAAAATGAATGTGTACAAAAAGAACCATTTTTGTTAAAATTCCCCTTTTCCTAATTGGTAATTCCTAGTTTGCCAAGATATTGTCTTATATTTTAATTGAACACCAGTAGAAGTTGATAGGTATTTTTGACAGTTAAACAGATTACTTTAGGTCTGTGTTGTTATGGATAGTACAAGTTTTACAAGAAGGAAACTTTTTTTAATCACATGTACCTTTTTGATTCTTAGGATAACGAAGCACTTCATAATGGTATTGTTCAACGCAAGTTGAAGTATGAGGTAGGTTATAATTCATCAGAATGAAATAGTTGTCTGAAATTATGGCATGCTCAGTAATTAAATTCCTTAATATTTAACTGCATAATTAGAATTTCAAATTCATAGTAAGATTAATAGCTAATAGGAAGGCACGCTATTTTTCTGGCAAAAAAATAAACAGAATCTTGCATATTAGGTACAGTTCTTGCTTTACTTAAATAGCGTATTTTTGTGGTGAAGGATTTTTTTCATAATTCTTTATTTGGAACAGTATCCCTTTCCTAAATCTATAGAACAAAAATAATGTATGATCAGGAAAAAATTTCTAAACAAAGTACCCTTTAACATGTCTAATATCCAATTGTCCTATTAATATCAGAGCATAATACTAGCAGTACTACAAGGCAAATATTTATGAACATGTCCTGATGGTTTAATGTTAGACAATCTGGAAGTATTTTATCATTAAGTGTTGCAGGACTATAATGTTGTATTTGGCAATAGCATGTTTTATTCCCCTAATTCATTCCTCATTTTCTTATCCTAGTTTATATCATAAAATTCTTGAAAGTGTATAGAAAATTAGTTCACTTATTCTGTTTCTTGTGAGGAAACCAACTATAGTACTAGACAACGTGAAATGGATACTGTACACTACACACAATGATGGTGCAGGGTGAAGACATTAAGATTGTTCCTGAATCAGACCTCAATCAGTCTAATTGGAACTAGTCTCACAGTTTTGATTACTTGTGAATGAATACACAAACCTGATTAAAATTAAACCTGAATTCAAGAAATTTTCAAATAATTTTTTTTAAAAAAGGTGCTTCCTATTTTGACTTTTTAAACAGAAAAGACGACCTTGGCAGCCACATTACAGTCTCCCTTTTGACTTTAAAGATGACAATATTGGCTCAAACTTGGCTGGAGAAAATACAATAGCAGACTTCAAAAGACACAACAGATGTCCAGAGATGTGGAGCTTATTTTCTAATCCTGATCAAATCTGTTACCCCTCTCCATTAGCAAAGGGAGTTGGAAATGAAAGGAACCGGTCAGAACTGGATTGCTTTGATTGCCTATATGATACTGAATATGAACTGAATCACCCTATAATTACTAACACTTTTACTGGGGAGAAAATTCATTATAAAAATATTACATTCACTTCTTCACAAAATTATGGTCTGGGCAACCTGAAGCATTCACAATATAAAATGGTGAATCTCAATAATTCTGAATATGCAAAAATTACTTCTTGGGACTGGGACACTACATCAACTGAATTTGATTGTTCCCATTCTCAACACCTCTCTGGCTCAGAATCTTTAGCCTGTGGGAATGAGCAGGTTAGTTTTAGCAGTACATCTTACGTAATTCTCTCTCAGTCCAGCATACTTTCTGAAATAGCATCCAAACAGAAAAATCCATTTGACACACTGTTTCATACTATTCCAAACCAACCTCACATTTCTCAGCAGCCAGTTGAAAACCTGGATATTAGTAAAATAATCTCCCCAAAGTCAGAAGTGTCATGTTCAGATGTGAGGCCAGCACAGAGCTATGGCATGAGCTATCTTTTCAACAAGCTATCTTGTCTTTACAAAAACACTAGTAGTCAAATGCTCAGTAGTTCCCAAATTATTAAACAAATAAAGGAGCTGGGCCGTCTGTATGATAGACATGAGGTGTGTGCACAAATGGCATCATTGCTGAAAAATTTGCTGTTTAAAAATATATTACATGTGAATGTACCTTTCGAATCAGATATGAAGAAGGCTTCGCCTCCCTCCATTGAGGCCAAAGTTCACATTGATAGCAGCATTCAGTCAGAAAACCTTCTGCCAACAGAGAATATGGTGAAGTGTGTATCCTCAAAAATCTCG
Organism: Rafetus swinhoei; assembly: GCA_019425775.1. NCBI lineage: Eukaryota > Metazoa > Chordata > Testudines > Trionychidae > Rafetus > Rafetus swinhoei. The sequence continues at coordinate 187,682,876 of CM033440.1, forward strand.
AGTGCACATCCACGAGATTCTTCTGAAAGATCTGTTTACTGCTATGGAAATGAAGAAATGGAACAGAGTTTGGTGTTAAGGCAAAAACTTGTGCATTTTCCAGATGAGTTACTGAAACTTCAAGTCTGTTCTCTTGAAAAACTATTGGAGTATGTGATCTGCTCTTTACCACAAGTTTGTGCCAGGATGGATCAATTAAAAGGTGTATACTGGCTTGCTGTTGGCAATTGCAAGAAACCTGATCCAGAGCCAGCTTGTTTGCTTTTGTTTAGCTCTGTTTTGTATGCTGTTGTTTTATCAGTCAACCGACAAGACAACTGTCAGGATTCTTTGGCAGTTTTTCATGTTCTTCCAATCACCATGATAAGACAGATTGAAGTTGGTTTTGCTGGACAGACTGTCAGACTTGTTTGCTCTTCTGAAGATAGTTTACTCACAATATTTACCTATAATAAAGACTTCACTCAGAGAATATGCCACAATATATTAAGTAGTTTGATTACTACATCAGATGATGCCGTTTGTTTAAACCACCAGCTGCTAAAAGGGGATTTGTTGCAGTTGTCACTTCATTGGACATCAGAAGTTACTGACTTAGTTTTTGCAAGTGGACTACGGTTGTCCTGCAATTTCCAGAGTGCCTTAGCTGATTTAGTGTACTTAGTCCATGAAAATATGGAAAATAATAAACCCCCTTTAGGAGATGTTCGTGTATTGCTTTATACCACAGTGAAGATAGAAGACCATGTTAAACAAATGACCTATAGATCACTAGTTCTAACAACAACTCATATAGGACTCATGAAGGAAGATAAGGTTTTTCATCCTATTCCTAATTTTTTGCACACTTTACCTCAGTGGCCCCAGTTTGACAAAATTCAGTTGTACTGTTTGAATGAGCTCTGGTGTGTGGTTGTCCCAGATAAAGAGAATTTAACAAAAATTGAGCTTGTTTTTTCTAAAATGAGCAAAGTTGGCTCTCATTTAGGGACTGGTTTTTCTAAACCTCATTCACAAGGAACAAATACTCAACTGACACTTATTCCATCATTTTTTCAAGACAATTTAAATGTTCCATTGGAAATCTGGAAATTAACTTTCAGTTCAAATGAAGACGCCATTTGGCTAATTATGTATTTGACTAGGCATAGAAATCCAGATAGATTTTAGATACAAAAGTAGACAGACGAATGAATATTGATATAAAGTACTTTTAATCATTGCTGTTAGTAAGCAAAATAGCAAAATTAGGACTTTTGAGTTTTGTAGAGTATATTGTGGAGGTACATACCTATTTTGCCAACATTTCATGTTAGTTTCTTTTTTGCTTTGTATGGGTAGTATAATGAGCACACAGCTTCTTGGAAAGGCTTATACATTTAAAATGCACCTGTGTGATTTGGTGAATGGATCAGAATCTATACACAAGTAACCACTCTCTGCTCTTACTAGTACTATATTCATCCTTCTCTTCTCTGGTACTGACTCTTAACTCCTGCCATCTCTTTCTCCAACTTCACCAGAAAGCTCCTGTTAGTGTCTTCCTTACTCTTGCTGCCTGAATGACATCCTCCTTCAGAGGACTCTCTCAACTGCTTAAATGAATATCTCTTGCCTCCTGATTTCAGAGGCCTCATCCACTTGGTGGTGGTGTTGATAGGATCTCAGTATTCGTGTTTGTGGTATCCATTAGCTTTACTCTGTTTTTATACCTGGTCCAGAGTGTACTTAACCCCATAAGAAGTGCATTATCTCCTGGTAACCCTACAGATGTATGTGCATGTGTACAGTTTCTAAAAATCATTGTCTTGGTAGTCTGGAGATTGTGAGACAGCAGCTAAAGGTTTAATTTTTAGCTCATTTCTCAAAGGAAGAGAATTGAAATGTCAAAATCGAATATGAATGTTCTGCTCATTAATCTTAACAACGGTTGTTTTTTTAATTCTTAAAACCCCATCTGAAAATATTGCAGGGCCTCTCCTAATGTTTTCTTATTTTAAGGAGCAAAAACTCTGTGAATTCTCCTTTGAGTAGATGCAAACATATATTCCAAGCAAGTGTATATGTGTATGTGTGTGTACGCGTGCGCACCACATGTGTTAGAAGCAGAGACTTTTACTAGCAGAACCCATGGGGGTAGCACAGATGCCTGTAGCCCTTCCAATAGCTCTGTGCAGCAGCGCTGCCCCAATGCTCATCAGCTGGAGTCAGAATTCTGAGTGGTGGTTGCTTCACAACCTTGCAGTTCATACCCTTAGCCTCCTTTTGTTGTACTTAGTTAATAGTGTAGTTAATTAGTGTTAGAGGAAAAGTTATAGACAATAGTGTAGTGATAGTGCTGCCTTGTGATGTCCTCACTGCCCTTTTTTGTGGAGTGGCAATTCCCAGCAGGGCACTTCCACCTTAAAGAGCACTCTTTGACCTATGTGTTGTTCAAAATGGCACTCTGGTGGCATGGAAACTTCGCCTCAGGTAGCACCTGCTTAAACAGGCAGTTCAGAGCCAGTACAAAGGCCTCCCTTGGGCCCAGTAGCTCAAAAAGTATTTTTGCCTCCAGTTCTGGGGCAGTGCTCATTCCAAAGAGGCACAAGAGTTGTTCTCCAATGCTGATGCCATAAAATGGGTCTCATAAGACCATTTGTGAGCAATCCAGGTTCCAGGGTGACTCTTCTGCCTCCTCTAACAAGAGAGCAGACTGGCATAGGACCAGCTCTGGCATGCAAAATGATTCAGGTGCCTCTGATCCTCCCTTGGTATAGGACATTCCATATTGTTGACTTCAATTCTGGCCTCCAGGCAACTATTGAATTTAGTGCCAACAAGAATTAAGCTGGCACTGACAGTGTCTGTGACATCATCATACCTGGCTGCAGTGAACCTACTTTGTCTTTTAGTAGTGTCTTCGCTACTAGTCCAAGCCTTCGTGGAACATGCCACTGAACTCTCTGGATCTTCGGCACTATAGCAGGGAGTACCCCTCTCTGAGGTTGGTATTGATACAGTATGAGAGACAATACCAGTTGCTCAGTACCAGGTCCTCCTTTGGCACTGACACAATTGATGCTGCAGATGGTCTTATAGAAGTCATTGCTGCCTCTGATATCGAGGCAGTTGGGCACCAATATTTGCACTTGGTCCTGCAGTACTAACATTTTTGGTACCAGTGGTGTCAGTTATATCAGGATCGCCAATTATAACTTCTTTCTGGGCTCTGAGTCAGGTCATCTGTTGACTCTCTCTGAAGTTACTCCCCCATGTCTCTGAGGTATGAGAGTCCTCTGTTTCAGAGTCAGGATCTTTGTCCTCCTATTCCACCTCACCAGAGGAGATCCAAAGTCTACCAGCAGATCAGTAGAGCTACCAGGGTTGGCATGTACCATGAGACCAGAATGGAGGCCTCCATCCTAGCACTCATGATGAATGTTGGACAGTTATCACCTGTGGGGTGGTTGGTGGCTGAAACGTCTCTGCAATCTGCCCTTGATGTAACAGACATTTTGGCCAGGTGATGGCCTCAGCAATTATATGAGGAGGGCTTCCTGGCTCTAGAATTTTGAGATTGTGGTGGATGTCCAGCAAGCAATTGAAGACCTTCCTTTCAATGGCCAAACTTTGTGTTTGGACAAGACCGATGAAACCCTTCATTCCTTAAGGATTCAAAGTCTATCTTAAGGTTTCTAGGGGTGTACATGACACCCATACAAAGATGCCATTATGGGGCACATCCGCAACCTCCACAACAGCCAGGCTTTGTCTACAGTGTGATTTTTTGCGGCAGAAAATATGCTAATGAGTCCCTGGTCACTTGTCTGGGAGAGGCATAAGGATCTTGTGCAAAACGGGGGTTTTGCACAAAACGGAAGTGGCTACACTGCTTCTTTTTGCGCAAAAACCCCTGGGCAAAAAGAAACAGCAGAAAATATGCTAATGATATCGTGATTTTATGATTTTCTGCCACAAAAACTTGCAGTGTAAACAAAGCCCAAGATTGCCACAGTGTGGCAGAGACCCCACTCAGGCCCCTTCGTATGGGACACCGCCTGGTCCACAAATCAGCCAGAGGCACTTCTGGTGCAGTCACCCATGCTTTTATTGTTAGTTCTCACCACTTTCTATTTACAAAGCCTACAGTCACTTCAGCCAGCTCCTCCGTCTACCTGGGAGTACACTCAGCCACAGCCACAGCCACAGCCACACCCTGCCTCCTTGCTCTCCTTGCCCCCTCCTGGCTTCCTTCCTCTGCCTTATCTAGCCCTCTGCTCTTGAAGCCCATAGCTGCTTCTAATAGCCCTTCAGCCTGGGCTTGCTTAGTTGTTTCACCTCAGTCTCTTTAGCCAGGCTACAGTGGCAGAACTCTGGCTTAGCCAGCAGTCTGTCACACTCCTCCCCCCATGTGAAGTGTCTGGTTTGGGCCTGTCACTCCTTAACTCTCTCTGCCCATGGGGGTGGCTTTTGACTTTTTTTTCTTGGGGTCCTCCTTGGGGAGCTCTCCCTTGCCCTTGGGTTCCACCCTCCCTGGGCCACTCTGGTCCTTACCAAGGTAGTCCCCTCAGGGCAAATCCCCACTTGTGCCTAAACCCTCCCTCCGGGTTTTTCCAGGAGGCTCTTTTGTTCCCTCCCCACAAAAGTCACAGGGGAAAGGGCCTGGCCCATATACTTCAGGCATTGCCCACAGGTGCTCACACCAACCGCACCCTTGTTGGTGCCCTTCCTCTGGTACTGCTCTGACCTGCATTGGGGAATCAGGGTTTGTCTCCCCTTTGTGCAGCACTGTCTGTGCCTCAGTTTCCCTCATCTCCCTAACCAGGGTTAGGGTCTCTCTTTCTGGGGGCTGCTCTAGGGAGCAATCCACTTGTGCCTCCTCTCCCTGGGAGGGAGAAGGGCTACCCATTACCGCCAGACTCACTTCCCACCTTTCTGTCCCCACTGGGTTGCCCAACTACGTGTCCTAGTTCCCCACACCAGTAGCACCGATGGCTATGCTTCTGTCTCCCTTGGGAGGATCTCTTGACCTTCCTTGAGGCTCCCCACTTGCTTTCCATGGCAGATTGGTCCCAGTCCCGACCAACCACCACCAGGTACGTTAACCGGTCCATTACCCCAACCCGCTTCCACCAGAGCCGGCCTCTCACTTCCAGTGGCACCTGGGCTACTGGGTTGGACCTCTTGTTGCCATGGACACATCCTAGTGTCACTCTTACTCCAGGGAACATCCAGTGTGGCCTCACCAGCTCCTTCCGCATGAGCGAGAGGGCCGATGCAGAGTCCCATTAGCCCTCGCCGGGCCTTTCTCCCCACCTGTATGTGGACAGTGGGTAGACTTCACCTGTCAAGTCCTCTCACCTGTGTCAACCCACAGAACTCCACATGTCCACAATCTATATTGTCTAGGCAGTCCCACTTTCTGTGCCCTGGCCTCCCACATTGCCAGCAGGTCATTGTACCAGCCCCTACAGGTGCTCCTCGAGGTGACTCCCTCCTCTCTGGGCCTTTCCCAGAAAGGGGCTCCTCTGGCTTCCTCCCTGGTTCCTTGTCCCAGTAGGTTCGGCCTTCTCTCTGGGGAACCTCTGCCTCGACATACTCCTCCACCAACCTGACCGCCGCATCCACTGTGTCAGGCTGGTGGCACCTGACCCACACACGGATACTCTCCGGAAGAGCTTGAAACAACTGCTCGAGTACGAGCAAGTCCAGTATTTCTTGCACCGTCTGTGCCTCTGGCCTCAGCCAACGGATTGCCCAGTCTAATAGCTTTTGGGCAAATGCCTGGGGCCTCACTGCTGCTGTCCATCGAGTTGACTGAAACTTCTGCCGGTACTTTTCTGTGGACAGACCCACCTGGTCCAAAATGGCTGCTCTTACTGCCACATAGTTACAGGCTTGATTGTCCCCCAAGGCCAAGTAGGCTGCTTGAGCCTCTCCTGCCAGGTAGGGAGCCAGACGCAGAGCCCAGGTAGCTCTGTCCCATCCAGCACCAATGGCTACCTGCTCAAATGTCCTCAAAAATATATCTGGGTCATCTGCTGGCTCTATTTTACAGAGTTCCAGGCCTGGCGGTCAGGTACCATCCCCTTCCCCAGGACTCACCAATTTTTTCAGGAATTGCTGCTGCACCTTGGCCTCCTCTTTTATAAATTCCTGCAGGCTTTGCTGCTGCTCTGCCTGGCAGGTTAGCAAAGCCTGCTTCTCCGCCTGGTGGGACTGCTGGAAGCTCTACAGGGCCTGCTGCGCTTGCTCTTGCTGCTTGACCAGCCACTGCAGGTTCTCCTCCATCTCTGGGCCATCAACCACATTCGCTGGCGCTGCACCCCTCTCCTGGTACCAGGTGTGGTGGAGTCCCTGCTCAGGCCCCTTGGTCTGGGACACCTTCTGGTCCACGAATCAGCCAGAGACACTTTTGGTGCAGTCACCCATGCTTTTATTGTTAGTTCCCACCACCTTCTATTTACAAAGCCTACAGTCATTTCAGCCAGCTCCTCCGTCTACCTGGGACACACTCAGCCACACCCTGGCTCCTTGCTCTCCTTGCCCCCTCCTGGCCTACTTCCTCTGCCTTATATAGCCCTTTGCTTATGAAGCCCACAGCTGCTTCTAATAGCCCTTCATCCTGGGCTTGCTCAGCTGTTTCCCCTCCACCTCTTTAGCCAGGCTACAGTGGCAGAGTTCTGGCTTAGCCGGCAGTCTATCACACACAGGAAGAGGGAAATGTTGTATGAGAGGAAGCATTCAGGCTTATGGCCAGGATGTTCTGTGTGCCTTCCCTTACTTACTAAGCACCCATTTTGGTACTTACTAAGCACCCATTTTGACTCATTGGTCCCAGAGCACTGTTTCAGTTGTTCTTCCTCCCTTGTCATCCATGTGTTTCTTTCAGGGCAGACTGGTCCATTTTTACAATGCTTGGGTCTCAATTACCTCAGACAACGGGGTCCTAGTCATTGTCAGATCAGGTTGCACCATCCAGTTCTTCTCCATGACCCTTCCCAGATCCCATCCCTGCATCTGCTAATGTTGGAAGCAGTGGAGGAGATTCCATGAGGACACTGGGTTCATGGGTTCTACTCCCAGTATTTCCTGATACCAAAATTCAAGGGCAAGATGAGAGCCATGTTTGACCTTTTTGGAATCAACAAATTCATCAGCTATATGAGGTTCCTCATGGTCACTTGTTCTGTTATCCTCCCAACTTTTTCTCACAATGACTAATTCACTGCTCTGGACTTAGACGTTTATTTCATGTATCCATCCTACCGAGTCACAGGAAATTGCTTTGTTATAAGAAATCACAAATGTGATTTTTTTTTCCAGTACATTGTTCTCTTGTGTGGCCTTTCATTTATCCCCAAATCTTCACCAAATGCATGGCGATGGTTATGGCATACCTCATGAAGAAGGGAATCCATATTTTCCCCTGCTTCAACAATTAGTTACTGAAAGGCGCTTCAGAGAGGAAGTTCTTGACCACACCAATACTGTGCTACATTTATTTGACCGTTTGGGGCTCATTCTAATCACCACGAAGTCTGCCTTGATTCTCACTCAGCAAATAGAGTTCAAGTGTCTGTGTGTCTGTGTCTGTCTGTCTGTGTATATTATGTGATCACTGCTTCTGCCAGACCAGACATTAGTGTTGGAAGAGTAGCCCCACAATCCTTTCTTAGATAGACTCTGAGCCTCACCTGTGGATGAGAGTCCTGCTCGGTGGTCAGTATCTACTTGGAATATATGTCTGAATCTACTCGAAGAAATGGTTACTTACTACAACTGTGGTTCTTTGAGAGGTGATGCAGATGTGTATTCCATGACTAACCCTCTTTCCCCTCTGCATAAGAGTCTTGTATAGCCAGAGACTAGGCAATAGGCATGAAGTAAAAGCACCAGGTACTGCAAGGCAAAGGTCTCTGAGTATGTCACAAGGGGCATGGACACTCTTACTTATAATATCTGTCTATCACATTTTGAAGAATCACAGCTGCAGTAAGTAAACATTTCATCTCAGAAACTATGTTTATTTGTTCATTATACTCTACTACCCTCATCAATTTGTTAGTCTTTAAAGTGCCACTCCATTCCTTGTTATGAAAGTTCCATTAACCCATAGGCATGACTGTAATATAAAAAAAAATCTACCCCTTACTTCTCTTACAGATATCAGATTTTTTTTTAAAAAGCAACAACTCTTGTCTCTTTACTTTTCCCATTTCTCTCTACGAGGAGTAATGTTTGTGGATTTAATAATATTTTCTGGTGGCTAGACACTAATTCATTGGTTGAATGTGCTGTCTGCACCACCTAAGGGAATTGACCCTTGGCAGAAAAATTGATGGTGTCTAATCTGAAATTCTTAGTTGTAAAGATCTCTCTCCAGTTGAGGTGCGGTTTCTTCATTAATATAAACACATTACACATTAATTCCTAAAATTGTTAAACCAGAATAATAATGTAATTTTTAAAGGTTACAAAACAAATCTTATTGGGAGATCTAAGATAGAAAGATAGATAAAGTTAGAGAGTGGGTGTTGTGATTATTTATAGTAATAAAACCCCCAATTCAGTCTCCCACAAACAAAAACCTACCAGTCTGTTTTCTTCAGTAATTTGAAATGTGTTAACATTTTCTTCAAACAATTGCATGATAAAAAAGACAATACAGAAGGTTTTGAATAGATGGACAGGTTTTTATACTTCTGGTACTTCTGGGAGAATTCTGCACCAAAATTAAAATTAAAATTAAAATTCTGTGCACAGTATTTTAGAATTTTGCAAAATTATGTATATCTTATTTGCCAAAATAACACTATGTAACTATACCAGTTTAAAAAAAAACGCAAAAAGCTTTATGCCTCTTATTGAAGTGGTTTTATTTTTGTCACTAAAACAGGAGAGCTTTGCTGCCAAAAGTATCTTCATCGTGTGTATATCTCCACTGTTTTGTTGGCAAAAGCTGTTTTTTGCTGACAAAACTGGATAATGTAGACAAGGCCTTATGCTAAGAAGACATTCCAAGTGTATTTCATTGGAACTTGCAAAGTAAACAATTGAGAGAACTGCTGTAATTAAAACTGTATATGACTATACATATTGTATGTAACACTTTTTGGTTTATATAGAAATAATCTACTGTATGGCTGCATTTGGTTAGATATACCACAGAATTTCTATAATATTGCTTGTGTTCAAATCTAAGGCAATGTAATCTACACTTTTCATTGAACAGTCTTGCACAAAAATTCCTTCTATTCCACTGTAATTTAAATATTATTTGATCAACATCAAAGCTCTGTTAATTTGTTAGGACAGTCTCTGTATTTTGTTTGGTACTATATTATTTCTTTTTCCAAATTATTGTCTGTATGTAAATTCTCAGTAGTAACAGTGTATTTTTCACAAAGTTGAATAAAACTCCCTCTGTCACTATTTTAATTTAGTGAGAGTAACTTTTTGTGATATTATTTTAGACAGATTAAATTGTCACTCTCAGGGAAATGTTCTTCTTTTGAGAATGGATGTTAACTAATTCATAAAAAAATCGGACCTTTTCCCCTTCCTTTGTGAAATCTAAAAACTATTGAGGTGTACGGCTTTCAAGGAAGAACTTTTGGTTTTCAAGTATAGCTTTCAAATAAAAAATGAAAAAAAAAAAATTCAAGAAAGCTTAACTGTGGGGGTTAAGAACATAGTCTCAGTTGGTCATCAGTAAAGTGTTGAAGATGGGTGATGGGCTAAATGTCCTTGGGTAACATCATTATGTACAAACATTGAAAGTGTTAGCAAAAATTAAGTTATATTATAGTAAAATCTATACTATAAACTTGTATTTGTCTCAGTGCTATTGCATTTTAAAATAAAAGTTAAATTACTAAGCTTTTCAGACGAAACTCTTCCCTATAAGAAGATGGAAAGCTTAATATTACCAGAAATAAAATAATTAATGTATTTATTCATTATAAATTCTTGTGCCACTTTTGGACATGACTGTCTTGAACTGCAAAAATATTTTATTTTTTACGCAACTTTGGAAAATACAAGAGTGCTAAATTGTAGATCCTATTTGCCATTAATAAAAAGAATGTGCTCTCATTCCAGACTTCTTTACACATAAGTCTACAACCTTCAGCGCCTTGCTGCCCAGACCATGAACAGTTGTTATATTTGACTTTTCTGTTAATCTGATGCAATTTAAAGGATATTTTAGGAAATTATTTGGACAATGGATTAAAATGTTATTTGTACCTTATTGAATTCTAAAAATGCCTTGGAATTTAATATATTTTTAGGATCGCCCAGATTTTCTCAAGCTTTGTGTGATGTCTGTAAACAAACAAACAAGGTTAATTTTGGTTGTAAAGTCCTAAATCCTATATTTATATTCTCTAGTAAGGTCACAGTATAAAGTTTAACACTTCCTTTTTAGTTTTTTATTTCTAAGCTACCTCTCTATTACTAAAAGAAGGATGTGAGGGTTCAATAGAGGATTATCATTTTTCATTCAAAGAATCCTTCACTTTTCTAAGTTACCTATGCCTCCTTTATGCTATTTTCTACTCTACTCTGTCCAAGAGAATTTTCTTATTTCTAGTCAATTAAAGTATTTTCCATGTGGTGATTCTTGTCTTCCTTTGTTCTTCCTATTTGATATCTACTTAATAGCGGATGGTCTGTCGATCTTTGAGAGCAAATCCAGATGACTTAAAGGACCCAATTAAAATTAGCATTCCGCGCTATGTCCTTTGCGGGCAGGGAAAAGATGAGCACTATGAGTTTGAGATAAAGGTAAGCATTTTTCAGTTACCTTTCTTTCGCGTTTCGGTTTCTTGCGTGCATGATTCTTTGGTATGCCATTACCAAGCAACAGAAAAAAGCAAAAATGCTCTTAGTTCACATGTAAATGGTTACTAGTTTGCTCTGCCCAGCCATCAGAGTTCCAAAGGTGAAAAACATTCTTGCATTTTGAAATACATTTGGCAATAGTGTGTCTATATAACTGAGTTCACTGCTGCTCATAGTGATACTGCAAGCAGTATAGAAACAGAGAGCAGTAGATAACAATCTGAAAGAAAACTGCCCATTTAAAAAATATTACACATTAGAAATCAGCAGGATCATCCCAAGAAAATGTATTATTTCATTGTGTTGACTGCAGAAAGCATTCTGGATTTCAGAGATGACTGTTCATGGGAGAGAAATGATTACTGTAAATTAACAAAACAAGCCTTTCTAACTCAGCCACACATCATACCTCAGACACACTCACCCAGGAACCTGCCCCTGCAATAAACCCCATTACCAAATCTGTTCACCCATCCATACAAGAGACACCATCATAGGACCTAACCATGCAAGCCACAACATCAGAGGTTCATACAATTGCACATCCTTTAATGTGATCTATGCCATCTATTGCCAGCAGTGCCCCTCTTTTGTGTATATTGGCCAAACTGGACAGTCTCTGACAAAGGATGAATGGACACAAGTCAGGTATCAGGAATGGTAATACACACAAACCTGTAGGGGAACATTTTAACCTGCCTGAGCACTCAGTCATGGATTTAAAAGTAGCCATTCTTCTACAAAGGAATTTCACAAGCCAATTATAGAGTGTGTGGAATTAACCTTCATATGCAAATTTGACACTTTCCCTGGGCTTGAACAAAGACATTAACTAGATAGCCCATTATAAAACCAGCCTTCCATACATTTAACACCTCGTTTATATCAAAAGCTAAGTGTGGGTCACTTCCATCCCATTCAGTTAACCTTATAAGCACCAGCACTGCTATTGTCAGGTATTTTTTTTCTTTCTCCATTCTTTTTCTGTTATAAGTTCTGGGATCCCGTTTTCCCCACTCCATCTAATCTGAAGAAGTGGGTTTTGCCCATGAAAGCTCATAATACTATTTATATTTTTGTTAGTCTCTTAAGATGCCACAGAACTATTTGTTTTTAAAGATACAGACTAAAACAGCTACTCCTCTGAGACCATAGGAAAGGTAACTCAAGCACACTTATTTACTCCCTATCATCCTTTAAAAAGGGTGATGTTAAATGAAATGGCAAGGAAAGATGCTCTGGAGTCTCTGGGACTCTAGGGGCAGATCGATGTGCCCAGGTGGTACAGATCCTTTAAAGCCGGGGTCAGCAATCTATGGCTGTCAAGACAAATATGGCTCTTTTGCCATTCCCAAAATACACACAACTTTTCCAAATAAAGTGAAAAATTAATTCAAAAATTTTAAAAAACATAAGTTTTTAAGTACATAAGAGTGTGCTGTAAGGGACATGTGTGCGCTCCCAGCTAGGATAGTGAGAGGGGCTGGCAGTGGCAGATGCCTCTATTTGGCTGCAGCTGTCCAGCTCCAGTGCTCATCTGATTGCTGCAGTCTGTCCCCAGCTGCTGTGCTCTGTGGCTCAGCCCTGGCAGCCCTGCAACTGCTGCAACAGCCCAGCCATAGAAGCCTGGCATGGGCTCTGGCTGGGACAGTGTTAGCCGGTGGCCGGGGTAGTGAGTGGTCTGTGAGCCCTATCACACCCGAGTCTTTAGCTGCTAGGACAGAGTCCCTTCACAGCGTGCAGCCAGGGAGGCTGACGGGTGCCCCAAAGATACACCCGAGTCTTTGACTGCTAGGACAAAGTCCCTTCGCAGCGGGCAGCCAGGGAGGCTGACGGGTGCCCCAAGGTGGTGCAGAGAGAGCTCGTTACACCCGAGACTTCGACTGCTAGGACCTCAGCTCTTCCTGCATTTACCCCTGACCGGCTATAGTTCTTTTGATTGTGTTTGGTTCTGTTACAGCAACAGGACGAGTCAGGTTAAAGCTTAAACAGTTACTATTTTATTGTTACAAGGCAAGCTTAGCTGTTAAATGTTACTGCTGTGTTACAGATGACACAGCCACTACAAAAGGCAAGACAGAAAATACAATGAAAAGTCATTTAAAGGTACCATGAAACCCTTTTGGTTCTCTGAGCTCTTATTGAATGCGTGCAAAAATAGACACCTAGCAGGTATATTCTCACCCCTGCGATCCTTACTCCGGCGAAGCCAGCTTTTCTCTCAATCCCAATGGGAAGCAGTCGGTATGAGACAAAGGCGTCCCTAAAGTCTCGGGGGTCCAAGACCGCCTGACCAGCAGGTATATGGGATCTCCAATTAGAGGGCCCCACTTTATACCCCTATGGTCATGTAGACACTTCTCTTGTCATTAAAATGCCAATTAAGTTGGAACGTCTTTGTGACGCCCATTCCCACAGGGGGTCCAAAGCTTAATTTGCACCTGTGAGGTGGAGGTAACTAAATCATTAGGGCCAGACATCCTTTTCTCTGATGGGGTGGCAGATTCCTCTTCTGGGACGGTGTGTGTAGGCGTATCAATACTGGTACCAGCCAAAGGTAGCCCAAGGCCCCCAAGCTGGCCCAGTTGTCGTTGTTATCTGGTTCCTGTCTAGCATCCAGGGCCATTGTTATTCCAGCACCTCTGGAGGCCCTGGAGCCTTTGAAGACAGAGTTTCACTCTCAAGGATTCTCTCTCCCAAGGATGTCAGAGGGAGGAGGGGAGAGAGAGAGAGAGGGCGGGGGCGGGGTTCTGTCTGGCTACAGACAGCCTGGCCAACAAGGCCTTAGTTGGGGCCCAGCCCCCATCTGGCTGCAGCCCCCATCTGGCTCCGATCCTGGGACAGGCCCCGCAGTCTGGCCCCCATCTGGCCACAGGCGGAGCTGGTGGCAGTCCTTCTCCTGCTGCAACGCTGGTAGGAGGGGAAGCCGTGATCTGGCTGTGGTGATCCTGGCCCAGCACCTCATCCAGCCACTGTTGTCCTGGTGTAGCAGCCTAGCTCCAGCCAGATAAGGTAATCGACCCCAGCATCCCCCCCGCTCCCCCCGCATACTCTGCTTCCCATCCTCAGTGCCCTGCTCTATCTCCTGCATCTCCACACGCCAACCCCCTGCCCTGAGCACCCTGACTCCCGCACCCCTCAGCGGCAGAAGTCCCATTAAATAAACTCTGAGTACAGTTTTCCATTTATGCTGCTATTAATCATCATGTCAATTATCAGTAATATTAAGTTGTATATTTTCAGTCATGCAAATGGGCATTCCTATACTGGCTCTTCGTTGACCACTTGTTCTAAATTTTGATGTAGTTTGGCTCTTTGGTCTGAAAAGGTTGCCAACCTCTGATCTAATGCAATGTTTAAAGAAACCATTAGATCAGTGGTTCCCAAACTTTTCGGCATCACGCCCCCTTTTTGATTTTTGAGAAACACTCACGCCCCCCCAACCGCATAGCAGCAAAACTTGTTGAGCAAAAAAAAAAAAAACCTGACTGGGGTCAAAAAACAAAAATAGCAGCACAACTTGGGGGGGAGTGGGGTTTTGACGGGGGGGGGCTGGGTTGCCTCGTGCCCCCCCTGGAATTTCTTCATGCCCCCCAGTTTGGGAACCCATGCATTAGATCAAGGTTTCTCAAAGTGGGCTGCGGGCCCATTTTTGGAAAGCCACTAGCTGGCCGCTCAGTTTAGTTTATCTAAAGGCTCTGTAGCCATGTCCCGCACCTCCCCTTGGCTTGAAATAGTGAACCAGAGCCTATGGGAGCTATGAGGCTCTGTGGATACGGAGCCTTTAGATAAATAAAGCAGAGCGGTCAGCTAGCAGCTTTTCCAAAGGTGGGCCCATGGCCCACTTTGAGAAACATTGATCTAATGGTGACCCTTTTATCCTAAAATCTATGACTCTATTAAGGTAAAAAAGGAGAGGTTCTACCTTGTTTATTGCATGGATGCCCTTCATGGCCAAGAGAAGATTACTAACTGCTGAAATAACTCTCTACTTCAGGGTATTTCCTTTTCCCCAATTTAGTTTCTCTAATCAAAATGAGATTTTTTTTTAAAGTCTTACTCTTTCTATTGGTCCTGCAACAAACTTCAGGCTTTTATTGCTCTTCTCCTACTTTTCCTAGAACTGTGACTTCCCTACATCCTGTAGCCCTCAAAGTCTGACTCATAAGCTGAACTATCTAAACCACTTTTTATACCCCAGATCACTTTTTAAATGTCAGGGCAAGCCAAGATCTACCCCATCCCTTCCCCAAGACCCCACCCCTCCCTTGAGGTCCCACCCTCTCCATTCCCCTCCTCTCCATCATTTGCTGTCCCCGACCCTTACTCATTATCACTGGGTTGAGACAGGAGGTGTGGGCTCTTGGATGAAAATGAGGGATTTGTGTGTGGGAAGGGGTGAGAGGTGCAAGCTCTGGGAGGGAATTTGGGTGCAGGAGGTGGTGGAGAAGGGGATGCTAGCTCAGGGAGGAGGCTCTGGGTTGGAGAGTGTTGGGGTTGGTGGAGGGTTGGGGTGCTGAGCAAGCTGCAGGCTTGTGGCTGTGGGGGTGCACGAGTTTGGGTTGGTGTATATGAGGGGCTCAGGGCAGGGGGGTTGGGAGTATGAGGGGCACAGGTCCCAGATTTGCAGTGTGTGGATGGTGCAAGAGTGTAGTGGCAGAATACTGGGGCTGTGGGGGTGAAGGAGTTTTGGGATGTGAGGGGCTCAGGGCAGGGGGCTCAGGGTTGGGGTCTGTGGGGGGTGTAGGAGTGTTATGATGCTGAGGCCAGATGGGGGCTTGGCGGCCAAGCTTCATTTTTAAATAAAATATTATGTGCAACAAAATGTTTCAGCATTGTCTTTATTTATGAGAGGGGCCGGGAACCTGTTTTGGGTCTGGGGCTACTGAGCCACAGAAAAATCAGTCGGGGACCACATAAGTGAGATGCAAAAAACAAAGCCCCCAAGCCTCACTGATGTAGCCCCAACTGAGACACCTCTCTCCCCTTGTACTCCAGCCCCATGGGGAGAGGGTAGGTAGGACTGAGGTTCAAGGCCTCAGGCCAGATTAACTCTTCTGGGGTTCTAGGGTTAGTGGAATTTGTGGGGCCAAAAATGAGAGATCCAGTGTGTGGGACAGGGCTGCCAGTGAGTGGGATAGGGATGGAGGTGCAGAATCTAGGTGGAAAATAGGGTACAGGAGCAAGCTGGGGGTAGTTGTCTGGCCAAGAGAAGAGGGGGCAGGAGCAGGGTGCTGGTGGGTGTCTGGCCAGGGGGTAGGAGCAGCGTGCTGATGGGTGTCCAGGCAGGGGCAGAGTGCTGGATGGTGTCTGGCCAGGAGGCAGGAATAGGGTGCTGGATGGTGTCTGGACAGGGTGCTGAATGGGGGTCTGGACAGGGGGCAGGGTGCTGGTGGGGGCCTGGCCAGGCAGAGGGGACAGGGACAACTCAATCGGTACCTGGGGGTCTCCAGGGATGAAGGTCTCTGAGTAGCACTGGACAAAGCTGCTCCAGATCCTGTGCCACCATCTTACCCTTCTCCCCTCCCCGGTGTCCCGCCTCCCCGGAGCATGGGGAAGGAAGAGAAGACAAGAAGGCATGTGTGCTTTCTTGTTTTCTCTTCCTTCCCCATGATGCCTGCCTTCCTTGGAGGGGAGGAGCAGCACATGGTTCCTGAGAAGCCAGATCTGGAACGCAACCATGGGACCTTCCCCTCACGCCGCAGGAATCTGGCGCTAGCTCCATTTTGCAGGAGGTAGCGCCAGCATGGGCTCCTCGTTGAGGGGTGAAGGGAAGCAAGGCGGGACTGGGAACTCCTCACAATCGACTGGTTGGTGACCACCGTTCTAAAGATGAGCAAGCTGCTGTGGATCTTTGGGAACATACATTTTTACCAGAAGATACTTAAATTATTATGTGGCCAACACCTTTGATATGACCATAATTTGAAGAAGCAGAATCAAAAAATGAGGGTGAAAAATGTCTTTTGCTAGCACAAAATAGATACATTCCTTCTCTGGTATCACAAAGAAGAGTGAGCAGTTCAGGGGATCTTGGCAGTGCCTTAGTCTAAATATTCATAAATACTTTAATCTAGTAGTCAGTCTGCCAATTCACTTGTAGCCAAACTATAGTATATCATCAAGACATGACATTATTTTCTATGCAGGCTGGCTTAGCACCTTGTCCATCCATAGAGCAGCCTTAGAGTTTTGGAGTGGGCCTTTTAAATGGTCCCTCCACTCTCATAGTTAGATAACTCTAGTCCA
This sequence comes from Rafetus swinhoei, assembly GCA_019425775.1. NCBI lineage: Eukaryota > Metazoa > Chordata > Testudines > Trionychidae > Rafetus > Rafetus swinhoei. Next base: position 187,699,955 of record CM033440.1, read on the forward strand.
TCATGATGAAACCGTTCCACATACGACCTACCTTATGACTTTGGGGAGATTGTCAACTTGTTGTGAAGACCCCGCATTGAACTGATTCCTGTGCTGTAAAAGAGGAAATCCTTACGTCAGCACAGCCTTTTCTACAGTAGGAGAAGTGAAGTCCAGCCACTTATGCTGATGTCTAGTGGTAGTTGCTAATATTAGTATCTTTCCTCCACAGTGCCTATGCATGGTTTTCCAGATAATATCCTATCTGCCAGGCAATTTTGTGTGCATTATTTAGAGAATCCAAAATAGTCATGTCTCCATCATCCCTTGGTGGTGATGCTGTGTGGCGTTTTAGTGGCAAAACAAATAGTTCCTCAGGGAAGGTGGCGGGTGCTTACCCTGACCTTGTCCATTGTTGGTGGTCCCTCGTGGATGGTCTCCTCTGGCACCTGTGAAAAGATACAAAGCCTGAAGGGGAAAGAAGTGGGTGTTAACCTTGGTTGTGTCCCTCTGAGGTCAGTGAACCTTGTCAGTCTAAATTACTTGACCAAAGGCTCAGAGCATATTTGTACTGGGATTGGAATCCAAGAGTTACTTGCTGTCAATTCATTCTTACTTTCATGCTATTGTGTTGCCCACAGTTATGACCAGAAGCCACAATGTATGTTCAGCAGGGAAGCCTACTCTAGAGGTAGGCATTTGGCCAACATCCAGGAGGAAGCTTGTGGTAGACTATTTATCCACAGACTCAGATTGTTTTGGATTTCCTCATAATTTTAACTCTTCCAGGCATGGATTTCACTGACTCCAAAAAACTGTAAAGATTAGCATGAGGCAGAAGAGAAATCATTAACCTCTATTTCTTAGGGAAAATCTCTCTCACATAGAGCCTCCTAAATGCAATACGTATACGTATATTTGTAAAAATATCCCTAGTTTATCCTTGAGGAAAGAATTTAATGTAAAAAATGTCTTCCAAAAAAGAGAGACTTGTAAATCCTGTTATAATTTAAAGGTGATTGAATTTTAGATCTTCAGATGCTGAGTTCATAGCCTGTGGCAGAAACAGAAAGGTAACCAACATTTTCTGCTTTTCCCATTATTGGATCAAAAACATACTGACTCGAAAGCCAAATGAGTCACCTGTCCTACCATGTTAAAGTCCCATTTGAGGAGTGCTATCACTAATGTGGAGATGGAATCTTTTTCCAAGGAAAAGATCTTGGGTTACGTCTACACATCAGGGCTAAAGTCGAATTAAGTTATGCAACTTCAGTTACGTCAATTGCGTAGCTTAAGTCAAAATAGCTTAACTTGGCTTTTGGCGCTAACTATACAGCAGGATGTCAAAGGAAAAACACTGTTCCTTTGACTTCCCTTACTCCTCGTAAAATGAGGGTTACAGGCATTGGAGTAAGAAGTCCTCCAGCTCACCATTATTTTGAAATAATGGCTTGCTGTGTAGACACGCTCTTTGTTATTCTGAAATAATGCTGCTGTGTAGATGTACCCGTGCAGAGTACCATATGGAATTTCCTTTCACTCCTTCACTTACTATACCATTTGGACCTCTTGGCTGATGCTCATGTTCTAAATGGTGATTATACTCTGGAAAAAGTACTGCAAAATAGCATCAAACTTAATTCTGCAGATGGTAAATGAGCCAGAGAAGGATTCAGCTCACTCACTTATAGCTGATCTGGTTTTCTAGTGTTGAATCTTGTTCTTTTATGATAACAGGAGTAAAAATAGTATAACTTAATTCTGTAACTAGAGCTTGCAGAAGTTATTTTCAAGGAGCACATCTGGTGAGTTGACGAACTGTTAATTTTCAGAAAGACAATAACTGCATAGTAATTTCACAAAAATAATTCAACAAGCTATGCTTTTCCTACCTTAGAATCTCCCTTCTTGTTGGCTTCAGGATAAGGTACATTTTTAGTTACTTTTTTTAAGGTACATTTTTAGTTACTTTTTTTCAGTGGTATGTGTTGTCTGTGTCTTAAAAAAGACAATGTCTACAGTTTTCTTATGAGTACCTTGGTAAGAAATCAAGATAAAATGTTGATTAGATCATTTACTCTTTCTGTCACCACGCAGAAGAAAAGTTTAGCAGTCTATACTGTCGTATCCTCTTTCCATAAACCTAATTTTCAGGAAGGAAATAACCCTGTTGAATCTGGAGCAGAACTAAAACTACAGTTTTTGGCTACATAATCAAATGTTCATTTATTAGTTTTGTAATAATGTAAAAATATATTTATCTGGATAGATTATGTGGGTTCCAAAAATAGCTGCTAATTTCCACAAATCCATTTTTAGTATTGCAGTGAGTGTCACAATGTTAATAATGTGTTAAAATGTTATAGGAAAAATATATTCTGTGCAATTGTTTGTATACCGATACTAACAGTGAAAATATAAAATGGTTTTGCAATAAACTATGGCAAAACATACCATAATTTTTTTTAAAAAAATCCATTATTGTGAATCAGGAAATTAAATCCCATTTTGTAGGTCAGCTTTTGAAATTTTTACCTTTAACCTCTCTGCATATGGACCAATAGTCTGTATGTTTCAGATATAAAATTGATTTTTTTTTGACACAAAAATGACCTGCCTACTCCAGCCCAAATTAACTTTATGTGCTACTGCTTTGGGGAAGTTCTGCAGTTTTTCTTGGCTGTGTGGCCATAAAAGAGCAGTCCAATTCCTATAAAAATAAATGACTCTTTTGACAACATCGGTTGGATCAGGCCCTCTGTAATGGATGTAGAAAATTACATTGTTTTCTACAATTGAGTGAGTGAGTGAGATTTGAGTCTGCCCTGTCCTAATATATGTCTTGTTATGAATATTCAGTAAGATTATGGAGCTTTTGGGTATTTTAAGGTCTTACCAGACACTGAAATAGAGCCACATAAAATCCCAGCATTGAGGGTAGGGGGAAAGTATCATTGGGTGGCAGAAACCAGCTGACCAAGAAAGAATTTGAAAATAGAAATGGGTTGAACTTTTTTACTTTCTCTGGCTGCTGGGTTGATGCTAGCGAAAGAGGTCATATGACTTCGAGCCATGGGGTCCAACCAGTTCTGCTATAGTGAACTAGTCACACTGTTGGCCAAATAGCCACATTGTTCAAGCCAACTAGCTACACTCAGCTGGCCAAACAGCCACATGTGGCTAGCGTGTTGGACACCATGGACTTAGAGCAAGCCCCCACTTCTTACCCATCAAATGTCATCTTTTTAAACCAGCATTGGAACATAGCTTTTCAGTATTGCTTTCTACTTACCTCAGCTCCATCAACATCAAGCAAGACAGTTACTACTGTCATTGAGCTTTTGATGAAGTCTCAATGGATAGAGGTGAGATATGATAATTAAGATGTGGGGTCATCTTGAGGCAGTTTTGAATTAGGTAATTCTTTGCTTTCTTAAAACCTATGCAGTTCTCAGATGCAGCGCAAGATATAATGACAGGCATTTTTGGCATATTGACATTGGCTCTTCCAAGAGAAGGGTGGTCTGCTTACATTGGGCTGCTAAGACTCCCTCCCCCCCATTGAAATATCTGGACTGAGCTCTTGTCAGCTTAAGAGTGTCAGCCCAGAGTGAAATTTTACCATTCAGTTATTATCTCTGAGGTAGATAATTTAAAAAACAATAAAACAACCTGAGCATAATAGCTGTTCAAACATTTGCTAATTATCATCCCATGTATCATTTTTGCATTGTGAATGACATTCTAGTATAGTTTAACATTTGCTTAGCTACTTATCATCTAGGTAAATTATAAACCATTTGACTGAAAGGGTAAAATTGTTGAATCTTCTTTCACTGTTTGCAGTTTGAAATAAATATATACTGTAAGTGCATTCTGGTGATTCTTAAAGCTTTGAAACATTTATTAAAAAATATTGAGATGCAATTGAGTATGAATTGTTTATAAGGAAATGCAGTGTATCATTTAGAAATGTTTATTATGTTTCAGTAGCATTTGATCAAATTTGTGACATGAAAGATGGATTTTATAAAAAAAAAATTGAAAGAAGGGAATGGTAATGAATTTGCATATTAAAGGCATAAAGTGGTAGAAAACCCACATTCTTAACTCTAATAAAAAGAGAACTGAATATTTTGAGTTCAATTTGTTATATACCCTTTTTTTTCTTGTTCTTAGGTGTTAGACATTGCACATTTATTTTTTAATTTTTGCAATATTTTAATCACTGTGTAATTCCACTGTAATGTGCACATCGAGGCAATGAAAGGGTAATAATTTCTGTGGTATTAATGACTTAGCTGTGACCAAATAAACTAGTGCACAAGCTCCTTCTGGTCTTGCTGTTCCGAGTTCATTTCACTCTCCCCTATTATTCTGTATTGTCTGCTTTTCTCCAATGCTTTAAGCACATTGCATGATCAATACTGACCACTAATTATTTTAGATATACTCTAGAACTCCTGAACCCGAGCTCAGAGCTGCTACATCCCCTCTCTCTTGATTCCTGCCTGGGCTCAGGGACCTGGACTGGGGGCTGCCACATCCCCTGGAACTTTGCCCATTGCAGCTCCTGCCTGAGCTCCAGGTTTCTGCTCCCTGACTTCATCTCCTTAACTTCTATCCTTCCTCATGGCTCCTGCCCAGGATTGGGGCTGCTGCCTCCTCTCTCAAGGCTCCGGCTGGGATTCAGGGTACCTTAACTCCAGGATTCTCTCCCTCGACCCCCAGGGGTCCAGTCTTGGCCCAGGGCACCTAACTTCAGGGCTTGAACCCCCACAATGCCTTTTGGGGCTCAGAATTTCCACTCTGTGGCTCTGACAGTACTGGAGCACTTATTTTTCAAATTGTCCAGGGCCCCTGAGTATGGGTCCCATGGGCTCATGTTTTAATCTTCCATGGGCCCTGACTAGCAGCTGAGCTCTAAAGGCAGCACAGAAATTAGTATGGTAATCCTGCAACCCCTTACAACAGCTTTGGGACTTCCCACAATCCTTTTTGGATCAGGACCCCCAGGGTTACAACAGATGTAAACATTGGAAATTGTGAAATTGCCCTCTTTTAAGACTCTGTGACCACGATATCAGGATTGTCCTTATGATTTATGGGGCCCTATGCAGTACTATTAAACTGGTGCCCCTATACTCAATGGCATTCCATAAGGGGGTGGGGGCAAGCTGACAATTTTTATAGATGTAATTTTATAATCTTCAGCAACACATGAATGAAATATTTTTAAAGCAAACTTTAAATGAAAGTCCTGTAAACTAACACAGTAAAGTCAGAAACTGACAGCAGATGCCTGGGCTTGGCAAATGCCTGTTAAATGGCTTCATTACCATCTGAATGGCTCTCTCACAGTTTCTGTATCTGCTAATAGGTCTAGCAGGCTTTCACTTTTCAAGTTAACTAGATCCTCTCTGGAGAAAGCGGAGCACCAGGGATAGAAAGAGGAGGGGGGTGGACATTATGGCCTAAAGGTGATCCACATTTTTGGGTGCCCAATGCTGCTGCATATTTTGCGTATTCATAAGGACAGTTCTGCATGAAATTGACCAGAGTGAACCATGAATTTCGTAGGGCCCTAGCTGTAACTCTTATGAACCACTTCAATAGATTTCATTTAATGCACAAGGTGTGTATATAGGTTAAGAATTTGGAATTGCTATCAATTCTACTAATTTCACAGAATGAAAAACTTACTTTGTAAAAGAATTTCTCAGTTGAAACAGGGAGTTCAGGTATTCCCATTCACAATAGGATCGGTTCTCCCCTCCCCTCCTCGCTTAGTGACAGATAAGAACCTATTTAAGAAATATCATGTTGGCTTCAGTGAAACTACTCATATGAACAAGGTGCAAACCCATATGAGCACAGAGTCCATTGCATTTTGAAGAAATATATTCAATTGAAGCCTAGAAAATTACATGACTGTTTAAAATGTAGTTTACAGATGTTAAATACACTCTCATGCCATAATTTGTGTGTATGTGTGCAATATATACATGTATAGCGACACAAATCAAATGCTGTGTTCTGTCATGTAATGGATTATCCCACTCATTCATTTTAAATAATTATTTTGGTGTCTAAAGGCACTAACTGCACAATGAAAGGTTTTGAGGGGATATTTTTACATGCCTACAGGTTTGTAAAATCGCTCTGAAAATGCAATAAAAGTGTTCAGTCTCTGTTACTGAATAAATATGGCTAAAGCTGGTTTGGCTGTGTAATTTAACTTTTTTGTTTTGTTTTGTTTTGTTTTGGGTCAAAAGCCAGTTGTGGTGTTTTCCCCAATACATTCTGCCACTGTAACAAATGAAACATTAAGCAAATTTATCAAAATGTTTAGTGTCATGTGTGAAAGCTGTTCCCCACTCTGGCACTCTGAGTGCAGAAGGTGGGGACCTGCATAACACCTTAAAAATACCTTGCCTCTGTAGGCCTCTGCTTAAAACCTTCCCAAGATCACAGATTTCCTGGCCTTGGAAGATAGGCTGCCACCATCAAGTGAAAAACCCCTTTCTTCTTCAGTCCGGGAAGCACTTGGAACTTCTCCCAGAGGGGCACCCAAGCTCTTCTGAAACAAGAGATCTTGAATAAAAAGAGAAAACAAACTGTAATCTCTGATAGCTGACTTCTTAATCTTAGGCATGCATACACAGACCTCCTATTACCTTCTAGGACACAAGAATAAAATTACCGCCTTAAAAACAGTGATTTTATTAATCAAAACAAAAAGATATACTTGATAAAGCATACTTGGTTGCTAGGTGTTTTAAAGCAACTGAGAAAAGAAAAATTTAAAAACACAGAGAAAATTCTATCCTTGAGATACAGCTTAAAGTACAGTGTATGGAGAAGGAAGAAGGGCACATGAACGTAACACAGAAAATTTTAAACAAACAACAAAACAAAGAAAATAACCTGATCATGTCTAAATAGAAATTTCCCTATGTACTTACGATCCATGCTTCAAGGTCCAATCCATTTCCATGCCTAGTGTTCTTTGTAGGCATGGTAGTTCTGCCTGGTTCAATTCATCTTGATTCCCCAACTCCTGGCTTAAAACTCACGCAAAGAGGAACAGCAGGCAGGTATATCTTCCAAGTCAGATCTCAACACTTTCTCCCATTGGTGCCAACAGCCCCTAGCTACCTGAGCTTAACCCTTTAGTCATCGAATGCTGGGCTGTTCTGAAAAGGCCAGCAGTCCTCCTGTCCATCACATTATGTATGGGAGCGAATGTTGTCTGCTTTATATGGCAATTCCATTTGCTGGATTCTTTTAATGACACACTGTTTTTTTGTTTTGTTTTTGTTCTCTGGTGAATAGATAACAGTCCTGGATGAGACCTGGGCAGTATTTAGGCGGTATAGTCGTTTTCGAGAAATGCATAAAACTTTAAAGTTAAAATACCCAGAGGTAAGTCACTGGGATGCTTGTTTTGAGGGCTAAAGTGGGAATGAGGTTTGAAAAGAAAGAGGTTTTCCAAATATACATGCTGTTGAAGCTCCTTGTTCTCAGATCTGTGTTCCTTGTATAGGACTCAGGCCCCTGCAAATAGTTTGAAGTTTCAAATTCACTGAGTCTTGTAAGGTAGCCATTGCCTTGTCAACAAATCATGTTGCCACGAACTGTTAATTCCTTCTTGGAGCTGCATGGGAATTGCTGTGCTCTTCTCTGAAGTTCACTTGCAACACAGCTGTTGTCCCATTGAGTCATCCTGGCAACTTCTCATTGTTCCTTTTATAATAGTGCCTTGCAGGATGCTGTAACATATGAGATTTAACGTATAAGGTTTTGAGTACTAAGACTTTGTTGAGGAATAGTGTCTCAGTGCCTTTGTTCAACACAGAGTGTTGTTATAACATTCTAGTCTTCACTCTTAACATTTTATTTTTAACCCTCCCCCATTGTCATAGAAAAAGCATCCCAACAGCTTCAGGAATATCCCTGTGTGAGCCACATTTCAGGCAAACATGCTTGGTTTATTTTAGGATGGACCACACAATAGGAATGACTGTGGTCTTGCCAGGTCCTGGGATGAGCTCCGGAAGGCTCACTTTCCTTCCCTTGGCGTTTCCTGTGAATAGAAAAACTAAAACCATTTGGAAGGCTTTGAGGCTGCAAGTCTAAATTGGACCCAGATAGGAACACACATTTGTCCATTTTGTAGGAATTTCCATAATTTCAATAATAAATTGTTCCTTCTTCAATGAAATTTACCCCAAAATATAATTTAAAACATTGTTTCTGGTGGTGTTAGTTTATATTATAGTATATTATAAAAAATAAAATAATTGAAGTGAAAATTAATTTCAAAATAGAAATTCAAAATGTTCTCACTTCAACCTTGTCAAAATGCTATATATCAATTTTATTGACGTTTTGTTGAGCTCAAAAAGTTTAGCAGAAATGTCACTTTTGACAAATCAGAATTTTCCAAGAGAAAAAAAGTTCCATCCAAAAATTTCTAAGACAATCTCTTCTCAAGTCACATACCTAATTTTATGCGTTGACTCCCGTGTCAGCCAGGTCTGTGTGAGTGCAGGTTTGATGTGATCGGTCCCACAGTTATACACTAGATCCTCATAGAAGCCAAATTCATAGAAAGTTACAGTGTAACAGGAAAACACAACACTATCACAGATTAGCTCTTCTAATAGACACAATTGTTGATCTTTTGATCAGATGAAATAATAATCATTCCTGTAAATGCCAAAGCAGAAATCACCATAGACTAGATTAGAAATGGATGCTTATTAAAAATAGATTATAAAAGTTCACCTATGACTTCCTCTGGTATTTCTAGTAGCAAAGGTTCTGAACAAGCTCAGGAGACGAAGCTGTTAGGAGAGTCTAATGACTTGCTGTTGCATAATACAAATGTGTCAGCCCTGTGATTGATGGCAGTGCCAGGTTCCATTAGAGGGTATGTCTAGACTACATGCCTCTGCCGACAGAGGCATGTAAACTAGACTGCCCGACATAGTCAAAGAAGCTGGAATTTAAATATCCCGGCTTCATTAAAATAAACATGGCCACCGTGCTGTGCGGCTCAGCTGATCGTTGGCACAGCGCGAAGTCAAGGCGGATCGGTCGACGGAAGCCTTTGTGCGACCACTCCCTTATGCCTCGTGAAGCGAGGTTTGCAGAAGCGATGCGACAAAGGGTTCCCTGTCGACGATCTGCGTCTTGACTTGCGTGCTGTGCCGACAATCAGCTGAGCGGCCTACGGCTGCCATGTTTATTTTAATGAAGTCGGGATATTTAAATCCCGGCTTCTTTGACTATGTCGGGTAGCCTAGTTTACATGCCTCTGTCAGCAGAGGCATGTAGTCTAGGCATACCCAGACTGTCATGCTGTATCTCACCATGCCAAGCCAGATCCGCCCTATCTAAATCCAAGCCTGGGATTCCCATTGTCCTGGCATAGTTGATGAGAGTAGAGGTGCAAGGTTTGGTGTCTTAAGTCCTCTTAGCTGCTCAAAAATCTACCAACCAGGCATCCAATTTTAAATAGAAAGGACCTTTACAGAGTGATCTACATGCACCTCCTACCAGACTCCAGAAACAAACTCCATGTTTCAATAGTTTTTATCTGAGTCTGGGTTACAGACGTCTTCCCTGACATTCCATTCCATAGCTGATTAAGGAAGACTGTCTTCTCTGCAATGTGTAATTATCAGATTAAGGAAGAGACTTTTGCTCTCAAAGCATGTGTTAAAAAACATTATTGTTTGATCACTGCCTGAGCAAAAATCAAAGGCAGGCTTGCTTGTGTTACTTCTAAACCAGAAGTTCTGTATCTCAGTTCTCTTGCCACCTCCTGATTTTGCTGTACAAATTTTTAAGAAATCTTAGCTTTCTCTTTCCTCTACATTTTAAATGTTATTTAACATATGTTTTCCCTTGCAGTATGTCTTCTACTGTCTGTTGCAGTGTCTTTGTATGGTGTACTTACATTTTGTTACAAGATGGCACTTTGCGTAGCAATATAGTACAACATGCATCTTTGGATAAGAGATAATCATTTACCTGTACTTAACGTTAAGGTATAACCAGACTGACCACCACTTACCTGCTCTCAGAGTGGAATTATTTTTAATTATTATTTTTCCAAATTTCACAAATTTCCACTTTTCATTTCAAATGCAGTGATAATTGGAAGCACTAGGTGTCACTGCAACTCCACTACAGGGTGGCAAGCGAGGCCCCCTGCTGGAGCTTACAGCTTAGACATTTGTGAGCTTCCGACCAGCGTAGAGGTAGTTTCCTACCAGTATTGAGCTGCAATATATCTATGTATCTTCGGGGAATAATAATTTCATGTAAGTAATTATCTCTTCTCCTCTGGCAAATATATGTTTGAAATAGAAAGCAATTTTCCTCTTCTCTCTAACTCCTTCCCATCATCATACTCACAAGGTCAGTATCCTCAAATCTGCTTTGTTGTTGACAGACTTTCCATTTTGATACATATAGCCAGTAAAATTTTGGGGACTGGTCCAAAGTTTTATAAATGAAATACTTGTTTAACCATGTGGATGATCTTAACATAAACTGACTTGTATGTTGTATTTGTTCCCTTCTTAACTATTTTCACTGATGATCAGCCCCAGTATATTAGTCATTGCCATTTCTCATGGGACTTTACATTTTCTTGAAGTATGAGATATTTTCTTAAAGCAGCATAGTGATAATTTTTGCAAAAAAAAAATAGAGGGCAGCTTAGTGATGATTTTTGCGATAAAATATATTAAGAGAATCTGCATAATCATATTTGTTTCTAAAGAATGATACTATAACTTTTATCAATATATTTTAATATTTATTTAGTTACTAAGGTAATGAGACAGCTTTCCATTTGTCTATAGCAATAGATAATTTCTAGATTTTAACGTATCTTGGGGCAGCAACTATGTCATCTTGTGTGGGGGGTTTTTTTCACCTGACACAGTAGGGACCAATTCTATTTAGCAACTTTCAGTACTGCAAATAGTAAGAGACCAATTTATGGGTAAAAGGGATGTTTGTTTACATCTGTGCTTGATTTCTAATTATCAGCATGTCCGCACACAGTACTCTTGTGTCAAACATGTTTATTTAAGAAAGCAAGGTCGAGGGTGGGGGTGGGGAAAGAAACTTGCTTACCAAAACTTAACATGAGGTAACCAGCATGGAGTGTGTGCAGCCAGGCACTGTTTGGTTTTTATATTTTTATTTTTTTCATTAATAGCAATGCTTACATTAAATAGGTGATTTCTATATTTTACCTTTATTTAAAATATCTTTTAAATACTTTCAAATTTAGTTTGCAATGTCAAAAAAGAGCATTCTCAGTTTAACTAATTGAAAATCACTCTTAAATTCCTGCTGATCTCTCACTGACATAAGTTGTCATTGAATTATTAAACAAGTGCTTAAATTTAAAGTTTGGAAAAGTTGCATCCATGAATTATTCCAAATAAATTCAGTTCCGAAAAGCAGCTGTATAAAAATCTATTTGAATTTAATTATTTCATGTAGTTCACCTTCCAACTCTAAATTATTTATTATAAACACAAAAAATATTGTGTACATGCTTAATATATACAGTGCCCTGCTTTTGGAAGTAAACTTGATTAGTTACTTCACTTGAATTACTACATCAGTATTTTAATAATTTGTCGATCTTGCATTTTGTGTTACTGCCAGTGAATTCCCAAAAGGAATGTGTTGAAAAACTGATTTATTGGAATGGCAGAATGTCTCACATTTCAGAAAGAGAAGCTGCTTAATGTCCTGCCATCTCAAAATATGCAGTATATTATTTTACTTAGCAACACATTGAAAATTAGATTAATAAATAGATTTTGATAAAAATTTATCGGATTGAAATGCATTCCATGGAAATTTTAAGACCAAAATGGCATGCACCAGTGTGAGATTTTAAGTGCTCCAGGCAATACCGTACTTTGGTGTTAACTGTGTGTATTGTATTAAGTCTTCACAATAGTTTTAGACAGTCTCAATTTTTTTTCTTACATTGATTCTTTAATTACCTTGGAGGCACTGTTCTCCTGAGGCCCTCCCCAGGAGGCTTAGTCCTTACTCAGTCCAAGCAGCCAATCAGAAGCTTCTTATTTTCCAGGTCCCTGCCCACGCTTTGCTGTGGTTGTGCTACAGTTCCTTCAGGCAGCTGGGCATCCAATCAGTCTCCTCCCAGGTCCTAATAGCAGCTCAGCCCAACTACTCTTACCAATTCTCCTTGCTATATTCTGCCACTCCTTTTTATATAGCCTCATGGGCTCTGGTTGGTTGCTTCCTGCTTGGAGGATCCTTCCATTGCTGCCTTCCTGGGATGGGTGTGGCAGGAAGGTCTCCCTTTGGGCTCAGTCCACCCCCTCAGAGGGTCCCATTTGGATTATTCCCTGACTCGTGCCCAAAAAACAGGTGGGTGGGATGTGAGCACAGAAGGACAATTAGTAAGTCCCTGTTTCTCTCTCCATGCCTAAACCCAAGGTCTGGGTGTCCATTCATAAGCATTCAGGATGCTTTCCTTTCTTGTAGATCCCTACGTACTGGCATGATCTGGCCTATTGTTACCAATGTAGACATTGCTGAAGGAGAGACGCTCTCAGTCAGTGAGGACTTCTTTGCTCACTGTGCCTCTAACTGTTATTCAGGGAAGTACCGAATGGCTGAATTAATGGATTTCTTATTTTTGCTAATGTGCATCTTTACAAATATGCAGGATCCATTAAAATATGAAAAACCTATTTTAATTAAAATATGAAGACACGAGGAATGTTGGCAGGAGCACTCCAAAACTGAAGCTATTTACTTTTTATAAAATCACTTTTATATATTTATATGATTCCTATGTTGTTTCTTCCCTGGGAAGTTGAGAATTGTCTATTCCCCACAATATTTTTGTAACTTCATCTTATAACATGCAGTATCTGAGCACATGCACACACTAAAATCACTGTTTTTTATATTTATTTTCAAAGCATTTTGTGCAGTGATTAAGCTAGCCCTTCCCTTGTGCATCTTCCTCTTCAACTAGGGATGTAAAAGACTAGTCGACCATCGGATAAGCATTTGCTTATCGGGATAGTCTTTTGACTAGTCGATATCCCTCCCCTTTACTGCCTCTATGAGAGAGAGGCAACGGGGAGGGAAGGGGTACTTCAAAGTGGCAGTGACACATAGGTCCAGTGGGGGCTCTTGTATATTTCAAAGGAGGAATGTGGAAGTGCCTATTGACCAGTTGACGGAAATTCCATTGACTAGTCAATTAACCGCATTTTAACATCCTTATCTTTAGCCAGCCTGTCTTTATACTTTTGCATGATTGGTTGGCTATAGAATATCCAGGGTTGAAGGTGCAGAATGTATAGTGTAAATCTGTGCCTTCAGGAGAAGACTGAGTAGCCTGTGACCCCCTTTATTTCATCCATACATATAAATTGGCTGTGATGTACTGCATGGTCACGGAACATTCCATGAGTAAGACTGCTGAACCCTGGGTAATAGGAATAGGCACGATTATTACAGGGGTTCTCTATGGAATTTCAAATTGCTTTATGTCTCCAACAATAAAAATTGCATTTTATAACCTTCAGGGAAGTGTTTCTGTAGTAATGGTATTGTCAATGTTTTATCAATCTAACCTTCTAGAGGAAAGACTCTTTCCGTACGGTGAATAATAGTTATATGTTCCTGGGATACCACCTCTTCATTTCTCAGGTCAGTGACCTCCACTTATCAGAAGCCTTTGTCTGACAGATTAGGGTACTCTTGTTTGACAGGACCTAAGGTCATTGCCAACTGTGGTTATTAATAGACCTTTCTCTACTTTTTTTCTATGATTATAAGAATTATTTCTGACTCAGAGTAGAAAATGTTACTGAAAGAGCTCAGTGGTACTGATGCACAGATGTAAAACTTTTTTTTTCTTGGCATGCTGGGATATAAACTGCCAAATGATTTTATTCATATTAAATTAAGAAGCTACACATTATGAAATTATTGTTATAAGCTTTTCTTCTAAAGCACTTTGTATACTAATAAAGCCCTCTCAGATTTTTTGAACCTCACATTATATATGAACACCTAGCTTTATTTAAATCTTTGATATTAACTTATACAAAGAACAGGGTTTTCCCCCCCCCTAAGTATCCTAGAAGTGTGTTGAAAGGCCCTTCTGGAAACTTCCTCAGGAAGGTAGATAAATTGTCATATTTATGGTCATATCGAAATATAACAATACTGAAGATGCATGAACTGCTCATTCAAGCAACAATATGTTTTTATTGTTTTAATCATCTTCCTGAGCTCTTCTTATGTGTCATCTCCTTTTGTTAACTTACAGTCTTAGTTCACCCGGGCAGAGGTGGTCTTATGTTGTCAAGTGTCATGTGCATTTATGGTACTAGGCAAGTATAAATGGAAGAAACCTTTCTCCTCGTGATGTGTACTAGTCAGCAGAAGTACCTGAGCTGAAGCTAAATCCTCTCTCCAGTGATTCCGTCTCACTCCAGGAGCCACAGCCTCCTCTTCATGACTTGGTCCTCCAGCCAGGTCACTATATGTGTTTCTTCCCTTCAGGGACATCATAGTCCTTCTTGGTAAATGGGCTCAGGAAGTCCTCCTGCTCACTGACTCATTTTTAGCAGCTGGTGGGGGACCCAGTCAGTGTTCCTGCTAAGGTGTGCACCTGCGTGGCCATGCACAAAACAATTCTTCCCCTGCCCACCTATCATAGAGCTGGAAGAGACCTCAGGAGGTCATCAAGTCCAGCCCCCTGCCCAAAGCAGGACCAATCCCAACTAAATCAACCCAGCCAGGGCTTTGTCAAGCTGAGACTTAAAAACCTCTAGGGATGGAGATTCCACCACCTTCCTAGGTAACCCATTCCAGTACTTCACCACCCTCCTAGTGAAATAGTTTTTCCTGATATCCAACCTAGACCTCCCCCATTGCAATGTGAGACCATTGCTCCTTTTCTGCCATTTGTCACTACTGAGAACAGCCCCTCTCTGTCCTCTTTGGAACCTCCCTTCAGGAAGTTGAAGGCTGCTATCAAATCCCCCCTCACTCTTCTCTTTGGCAGATAAACAACCCCAAATCCCTCAGCCTCTCCTCATAGGTCATGTGCTCCAGCCCCCTAATCATTTTGGGGGGGTCCGCTGGACCCTCTCCAATGCGTCCACATCCTTCTATAGTGGGGGGCCCAGAACTGGATGCAGTACTCCAGATGTGGCCTCACCAGAGTCGAATAAAGGGAAATAATCACTTCTCTAGATCTGCTGGCAGTGCTCCTCCTAAGGCAACCTAATATGCCATTAGCCTTCTTGGCCACAAGGGCACACTGTTGACTCGTATCCAGCTTCTCATCCACTGTAATCCCAAAGTCCTTTTCTGCAGAACTGCTACTTAGCCAGTCAGTCCCCAGCCTGTAACAATGCTTGGGATTCTTCCCTCCCAAGTGCAGGACTCTACACTTGTCCTTGTTGAACCTCATCAGATTTCTTTTGGCCCAATCCTCTAATCTGTCTAGGTCCCTCTGGACCTTATCCTTGCCCTCCAGCAAATCTACCTCTCCACCTAGCTTAGTGTCATCTGTGAACTTGCTGAGGGTGCAATCCATCCCCTCATCCAGGTCATTAATAAAGATGTTGAACAAAACTGGCCCTAGAACTGATCCCATTGGGCCCAACAGTCGAGCCAGATTTCTGTCCATCTTACAGTCCATTTATCCAATCCATACTTTCTTAACTCGCTGGCAAGAATATTGTGGGAGACCGTATCAAAAGCTTTGCTAAAGTCAAGGTATATCACATCCACTGACTTGCCCATATCCACAGAGCCAGTTACCTCATCATAGAAGCTAATCAGATTGGTCAGGCATGTCTAGCCCTTGGTGAATCAATGTTGACTATTCTTGATCACTTTCCTCTCTTCCAAGTGCTCGCCTCTGGAGAGCTGCACAGCAGCACGTGCATGGCAGGCGGCTGCTCCAGCAGGTGGGGCCGGCTGAGACGGCATGGTGAGAGAGCCACTGGGGCGGGACCTGCCACTGCAGCATGGTGGGAAGGGAGGCCTGCTCCGGTAGCTGGGGCTGCCACATGGCAGGGGGAGGAGGAGAACGGGATCTGCCTCATTGGGGGTGGGGTCTGCTCCATCGGCCAGGAATATGTGTGTTAATAAATTGGGTGCCAAGATGGCACGCATCCAAACCAGCGTGCAGATATCAATATTGGTACACAAGCCAAAATACCAGACCTCAATATTGGTACACAAGCCAAAACTCACTGAACTCATCATTAGAAAATCTTAGAGGCAACACTGGACCGGGTCCCAATTTAAGAAGCTCCCTCATTAATAGCCAATGATTGATCTACACCATACTTCAGTGCTCTTTTTCTTAAGCCTTGCCTACCTTTCTGGTTCTTGCCCTTTTCTGATCTTGCCAAGCCACATTCCCTCTTCCGAGGGAGTAACCTGTCAGTAGCCTTAGCCATCTCTCCCTACTTCTAGCGAGTGACTGACGACTCCTTCCCTTCAGCCCCCTCTGTTGCCTGGGTTTTGGTTTATATAAGTCCTGCCTCTTCCTGCTCAGCTGAGCCTTTTGTACTTAATCCCTGCTTCCTGTCTCCTCCAGATGCAGCCCGGGCAGTTAATTGGACCAGCTAGCCATCTTAACCCTTCTAGGCCCTGTATGTGGGGAACACCCCATCACAGTGATCTTGACCAAATGGCAAGCAGGGATGTGACATTGTGTGTGGGCACATACGTGTTGGGGAGGAGGGAATGTAAACACAGGCTCAGCAAGATGGAGCCTGGCCCCATATGTCTCCAGTCCCTTTACTTTCCCATTGTCTGGGGGTGAGCAGGCTAGTCTGGCCGACTTATCTTTTGTACAGGGAAAAAATTAAATGTCAGTCTATTTATACTTTTCTGGGTTTTTCAAAAGCCTTTTGCCCCCGTTTCTGTTGGAACCTTAAATATTCCATTTCCTGACTTTCTAATTTTTAACGGGGCAGCTGTAGTTTCATTAACACAGCTTTTTGTATTCAATCTCCTGGGATTATTTTAGCAGCAAAAGGGTGAGGAGAGAAATAACCTTGTGCTACTTAGCTTGCAGAGCTTTTAAGCCCATTGCCATGCAGCTATTGAGCTTGTGGGTTTAATAAACTGCTTTGCCAGCAGAACTTGAAAGCTCCTTGCTTCAGAGCCACTGAGATTGAATCTCCTCTGGTTTTGCTGTTGTAGTGTGTAAATTACTGTCATCAGTAAACGTATGCTTACTGTGCAGGCCTACGTAGTATGTGCATTTTAAGTGCACCAATGTAGAGTTTTGATTATTTTACTATATTGTGTGAAAGAGGTGTAAAATGCAATGCTTACATTGATTAAATTAAACACTTGTCAAATAGTTCTAAGAATTTGTTTGAAGCTTATTGCTTAGGCACAAGCCCTGATCCTGCAGTGAGCTCAGAGTAGGATTGAGGCCTTAGTCCGTAAATGTGAAGCTTATTCTGTGTTTATAAGTTTTATTAGCTAACCCAGAATTCAGCAATGAACTAATGAAAGTTTTAAAAGTAAATTAAAGCTATAAAGAGTTATATTAGTTACTACAATTATTCAATTAAACCAATATAGTACATAACTCTATGCTGAAGATCCTTTTAAGAGCAACCAACCTCACAACAATAAATTGTCATTGACTACTGTTTTTGAAAACACCTAAGTGATTAAGGATCCTAGTCCCATTGCTGGTTTTGAAAATTTTACCCAGTGCCAATAAAAATAAGCTAACAGAATGATTGTAATTGACATTTAAAGAATACTTCCTGATATGAACTGTGTACTTAGAATTTTTTTTAGCAATTGAAAATGTACTTTTATGGCATTGCCCTTTTGACACAGAGAAATGACGTGATTGTGTTGAGTTTCCCAAATTATACATTTATCTCTCTACATAAAAAAGTTTCCTACTGGACGACCGAGTGACATCATCTGCATCCTCATGCTGCTGCCGTTGCCCACCTCCTTAGTTGCTTGCTGTGGCCAGCCTTGGCACCATCCCCCGGCGGGTATGGGCTGCTCCAGCTCCGTCTCCTGCTTCATGCCCAGGGAGGCTGCGCCGCTGGGGAGGAGCTGCTAGGACTGGGTCCCCTCTGCCATCCGAGCCTGACCCTCCCCCCAGGAGCTGCCCCATGTCGCCTCTGACATACTAGCCTGATCTCTTCTCTCCCTGCAGCCCCTTCACCTTCCTCCAAGACCCTGCACACCCAGCCTGTTCCTGCCTTTCCCCCTCCCCGGCCAGACACCTATCCCTAGCCCGCTCCTGTCCCCTCCCCTCTTGGCCAGACACCCTGCCCTCAGAGAGAGGGGGGGTGGCAAGTATAGCGAGCAGGGGGTGCAGCTCTGTAGTATTCGCTAAAGGTGCAGAATGGAAACTTTGTCCCCAAAAGGTGACTGTTACAGAAAATTCAGTGTGAGAGCACAAGGTTAGAAAGGAAATGGTTTGCAGCATTAACTATAGTGCTTGTGACCAGCAAGCATCATACATATAAAGATGCCCTATGGTAGTGTAATTATGTCAAACAAAGAAAAGCATTAACAAGATGTTATATGAAACATGGTTCATAAAAGGATGAATTACCTCATTTTAATTTTCCTGTTTAGCCCTTGCTCGAGATGCCATTTTCCATAAATATTGAGAGCAAAATAACAAAACAGTAATGTTAAAAATACATAGCTGTCTATGAACATTACTGTTTTAAAAGAATATTAGCATTAGTTTTGTTCAGCACAAATTACAGTATATATAATTTTCCATTTTATCATCTATATTCATATATCATTGAAGTATTAGCGGGGAATGCTTTTGTAACAAAAACTAAAATCATAAACGCTCTTCCAACCCATAATTGTTACACATTGAGAATTCTGCAAGCTAGTGACTCTCCTTTCTTTCTTGTACTCATAGAATAGTCTGTGTTCGAACTCAGCAAATAACTCATTTTTCATAGGCAATTTTTAATTTTTCATTTTGAAGCTGTCATTTTTTGGGTGGCTTTTTTGCCTTTACGTGGTTTTTTTTTAATAAGGCAAATTTCAAAACACAATATTGTTTTGGGACAAAAGATTAAACTAAATGTTTTCACTTTTTCAACCAAAGTAATTCACTGAATTATATTTTATTCACAATTTGTTTTAGAGCCCCCTCAAAATGCATATTTTGCAAAAATGCTGTTTGCTGAAAAAATACTCAGCTTGTAGTTTATCTTTTAGTTTTCACAAGTTACCAAAGCAGCTTAAAAAATAGTCCTGTACTTGCTCCATGCTGTGCAGGTGTTGTTGGGTTTTTTTGTTTTGGGGGTTTGGGAGGAGGGGTTTTGCACATGCGAAGGGACGTGTTTTGTCCCTAGATTACTTAAAAGCAAGCACTTTGTTCAGCTAATTAGTCTGAAAATGTATATAAGCAGACACACTTCTTACAGTGAATAAACTGCAAAATTCTGTAACCTTTGTTGCTTTATATTGTTCAATGCAAGATTAATGATGATGTCTCTGTAACTTAGTGGGTCATGGATGAGGATGCCAAATTTAGGAAGACTGCTGAGAAATAGGACAAACTCAAACTAAACTAGTGATTATTCTATCATTGGACTGTACCAAGTCTGTAATGAAAGTGAACTTGTCATTACGTTGGTTAACAGGAAGTCCAAAATGCAGTCGTATTAGGCATTCCAACCCTTTGCTCATCACCCAGACTCTAGACTTCATAATGAGTGGTTATTAAAAACATTTTCATTAGATAGAGGGTCCTTCCCATGTCAAGAGATCAGCCACTTAGCCAGGTCCATATATAACTCCGATCTTACCCAATAATCTTGCTGGATGGTAATCCTTTAGTAACTAAAAACTAAAGTTAAGAAAAGAAGATTAGTTACCAGATAATATACATACACATGATTTTTCAGAGTTCATAGGTCAAGATCATATCAGGGTCAAGATGGAATAAACTGCTAACTTGAAAAACTGAGTTCTACATAGCATAAGAGTATGGAGAATACCAATCAGGTTCCCAAGAATAGGTCTTCCAGATGTCCTCACGAAGAGCCTTTGTCAAAAATGGTTAGGGCACTACCAAAACTATTTCTGATACCTCATGTCCCGGACAGGGTACCACTGAGACTCCAATCTGCTCCAGTGCTGGGAGCTCATCAGACTTCCTGGAGCCACTGTACCAACTTACCATAGTACCTAAATCACCCTAGGTGCTGAAATCATCCTTCTCATCTATGCTACCTGCAGTGCCATATAAGCACGACCTCACCAGCAGAGACTCCGAACGCATTCTTTGTACTAAGGAAGCTTATGCCATCTTCAAACCCCTCAGTACCCAAATAGGGACTTCACGTTAATCAGGTTATTCATTGTCCAGTTTTTCCCCACATAAATCACATCAATTAAGAGATGAAGCTGTCCCCCCAGCCATTGAATATTGGAAGAATATTCTTCTTTGAGTAGATGCTGCTATCTATTCCACTTGGATGTGTGTGCACCTAGCACTCAGGAGCCACAGAATTTTGCCTGCCTGCACTGGTAGGTAGGCAGTGCTCATGCATCATGGCTGTAGCCCTCACCCAGTTATGGCCTTCCCTCAGTTCCTCCTTACTGTCCATGGCAGGAGTCAACTCTGTGGTTTTACTTCACATTCCTCTGTTTACTGACTGTGTTTTCATATTGTATATTGTTACTCAATATCTACAGTATAGTTAGATTTGTTAGTTAATTGTGTAAGTTTTCTCTGAGGATATCCACAGGGTATAAATATTGTCCATCATGTGAGGGGGCAATCCCCAACAGCAGTCCCCATATATGGTACTTGCTGTGTCTAAGCAAACACCAACTAGCAGTGTTCAGTTTGCAAATCCATTTACAAAATGGACTGAAGTGAGGGATATTTGTCTTAAGCAGCATTTACTTGAACAGGATATGTGATCTACTTCAGCACCAAGGACTCCATCAGACCAGAGGTCGCTCTCATGTGTGGAGAGAGCTACCATTTCATGTTCTGGAGCTGATGCCTTTCTGAAGAGATGGAAGTGTCATTGCCCACTGAGCGCACCAAGGAGAAGGTCATATAAAACTGACCAAAACTGCTCCAGGTCCTGTCAGGACTCATCTACCTCCCCCAAGGTGATGCGTAAATTGGCACATCATGAATGCCTGTGCGTAGGATGGTGTGGGTCCTGTCAATCATTTTTTCATCACCATGCAGGGGAGGTCAGAGACCCTGTACTGTTGACTCTAGTTCCGATCTTGGGGAATCCATTGAAACTGGTACCAATGAGTGCAACCCATTACCGGCTCTTTCCATGCAGAGGTGTGATTTTCTGTTTGAAGGGTCTGAACTCTTTGGTGAGTACACTGCTCACCAGATGAATGAATTCCTTCATTCATTGAAGAATTCCAGAGCTACTCTGCATTCATGTGGCATGTGCACACCAGCACTGAAAAGACAAGATATGTCAGCCAAATCTCCACATTTCACCCCTCAATGGCATTATGATCCACAATGCAAGCAACAGAGACTTGCTCCAAAATTCAGACACATCAACAGAGGTGACTCTTCCCCATCCATCTGCCTCAAAAGAACAAATTTTTAAATTTGGTCGAGGCCCCAAGATGCTTCCCCAATCCAGATGTCGCAACCATGCACGTTACTCCATCAGTTTGGCAACTGTTTGATACCCCACAACAAATAATTGTTGCAAATAGTCAGCGACAGTTCAGTTCCATTCTTCTCTCACCCACCTTCCTCCTCTCTCTTCAAAGACACTTTTCACAAATACCTTCTGTGAGAAGAAATAAACCACCTTCTGCAACTGTTATCTGTAGATTTCCAAGACATGTACTTGCATGTCACCATACATCCGTCTCACAGGAGATTCCTCCGATTTGCCCTGGGGTCCAGCCATTACTAAAACCAGATACAACCCTTTGGCATCTCCCTCAGTATCCAGGATATAATATTCCCATACTTACTTCCTCCCTAAACCACATGGCAACCAGCATGAGGCCATGCAACACACTTTGGATATCAGACAAGCACTAACCTTTTACTTTGACAGAATTAAATCATTCATACCGTCACCATGCTTACTCCTCTCTGTTGCTGCAAGGTCCCATTTGAAAAGATTGCTTGGACCCAGGCCCACCCTATTCCACAGTGTCCCGGTCCAGGGTCCTAACAATGGAAGAGTGGTCTGCTACTGGGTCAGTGGGGATCCAGCTGAAACGCACTGACCTGGATTCCAGCAACACCACAACCTGACTATCATCTAGTATCCCTGGGCTACTTCCTACCCTCCCCTTCTGGTGTACCTATACCTCAGGGTCATCCTCCTCCACCTTTGAGTACACCACCAGCAGCAGTCCCAGCAGCTCCTTGGCATCCTGGTTGGCTGGCTGTTTTGGCGAGTCCTCAGCCCTGCTGGGGTCATCTTCAAGCTCTCACTTCAATAGCAGGAAAAAAGTGTCCATCTCGCCTGGCAGCTCCAGCCGAACTGAGCTGCGGTGCCCACTTTTTGTACTTCCCATCCAGCCCCTCTGCTTTCAGTGGGGTAGGTGTGGGTATCCAGGGTCGTCCCTGTCAATCTCACAGGGAGGCGCTAGACTCACACTACACAGCCCAAAATGGGATGAAGGGACAACATCTGCTCTCCACTCAGCCTTCACTGAACAAGAAATAGAAGAAAAGATACAGAGAGTACTGATGGGGAAGTCAGATGGTTCTAAATTACATGCATTCCTTCCCTTACCTTCCCCCGCCCGCCTCTTTCTACACAGCAGCCTCCTGGGCTCTTTGATCTCCTCTTCCTCCTGCATGAAACAAGGGAAAGACACCTTAGGGTTTGGGGCTGGGATGGAAGAGACAGACGCAACTGCTCCATTTCGTCTTCTGACCATGGTGAGACATCACCTTCAATGCGGAGTATCTGGCCTGGTGCCTTGTATAAAGCCTATGTCAGCCAGGGAACTACCATCATCAGATTCTTAGTAATGGTAGCTGTGTCTATCTTTTATTAGAGGAGTCCATAGACTTGAATAAATGTACCTAGCTATATTTGGTCAATCATGATTTTTTGATATGTCTTCCAGTGAGTATTAGATTAAAAGCTTTGCTTGTGAGCAAAACTCCCATGTTCCTTATTCCATCCAGGTTAAATGATTCTCTTGTGAATGTTAGCTCATTCATGGTGAGAGACATTTTTCTGTCATGAACTTTCAGATTTGGGCTATGGGGAACAACATAGCCTTGCCGTCTTTAAATAAATAGGTAACTAAAGAAAATGACTAATTTCTTAGCTACTCTGGATCTGAGAACAGTTTATTGTTAGTGAATTAGAGAATATTTAGTTTTGTCTGAGCAGTGAGATCTCACTTTGGCATTCTCAGAACAGTGGTCTGTATTTAACAGTGTAAGTTAAATACAGAATCAATCAAGTGAATTCTTTATCGTCTGTCTCTGCAGTGCAGGCCATATAGAAGGAACAGTTTTGCCTCCTAATAATGTCTACGCCCTCTACAAAGCCCAAAGCAAGAGACTGCAGTAAAAGTTATTAAAGCCCCTGCATGATGAAATCAATAGACTACAATCTTCCGTGGCTTAATATAAAAATACACAAAGAAACAGTGGTTTGAGTGAAATAAATTGAGCTGCATTGGGGAACTGAAAATTTCATGGACAGAGCAGAGGTGAAAATAAAAAGTGAGCAAAGCAATCAGATTTACAATAAGGAATATATCAAAATTGTAGCCAGAACGTATACTGCAATGGACAGGTAACTGGAAACGCGTGAGAAAAAAATCCCTTTATAGAGAAGATGGTTGGGGGTATCATTCAGCTAAAAAGTGCCCATCACATCTCAATGGGTGATGTACTTTTGAAGGTAATGTTAAAATGAATGAATGGAGTGGTGAATGAAGAGAGGACAAGGAAAATGACTATATGTTTAAAGCAGAATACTGTCAGATTCTGGTACTTTTCTTGATCCTGCCACAGACTTACTTAAAACTTGATTTAGCACCCATTTAAGTGAAAAGAGAGACTCCTAGTGACTTTAGTGGGCATTAGATCAGGCCATCTCTGAATGCAGGGTGACCAGATGTCCTGATTTCATAGGGACAGTCTCAGTATTTGGGGCTTAGTCTTATCTTCGTCCCATATGGAGCTCACAAATGCTATCTGCAAAGACGAAACTGTGGATCTTCAACACAAATGTGAAGCGCATGCTCTTGTATGGATGCGAGATCTGGCGTACTAAAAAGTCTTCAAATCACAAGCTACAGACATTCATAAACAGATGCCTGAGGTACAACCTTCTCATCAAATGGCAAGACTTTGTCACAAATGAGGAGCTTTGAAACAGAGCAGGACAAGAACCGATTGATGTTCAAATCAAGAGAAGAACGTGGGGATGGCTAGGCCACACACTCAGAAAACCATCATCCAACATAGTCCATCAAACTCTCACATGGAATCCGCAAGGAAAACGCAAAAGAGGAAGACCTCGGACAACGTGGAGAACATCTAGTGAGACTGAAGGACAACAACTGGGGTACTCCTGGAGTCAGCTAGAAGTTTTGTCTCAAGACAGAGTGAAATGGAGGAGACTTGTAGATGACCTATGCTCCACTCGGAGTACAAGAGTTTAAGAAGAAGAAGTTGTCTTATCTAGATTCCTATTACCTCCTATCTCCATCCTAATTTTTCACATTTGCTCTCTGGTCAACCTGTCTGATCCGTTTCAGTCTGTAAAATGTGCATGTGACCATGAGCAATAAAATACTTACTCTGTCTTTAAAAGTCAATTGCTTCTAATGTGGACCTATAGATGTTATGTGTGGATCATAATCGTTTAGTTATTTCATGGTATCACCACCTGGGTGGAGTTAAGGTTCTTTGGGTGCCTCAGTTGTGTATTTTCATGTTGTGTGGATTTCTTTTATCTTTAAACATATTGCTGGATTTCCTAGATTTGTAATACTTGTGTTGGGAAGTAAGAGCCTTGTAATGTTTTTAAGCATAGGTGTCTATGTACTCAACTTTAATTCCAATGATAACATAATTTTATGTGGAAATAAATAACCATATCATTTACACTAAAGTCAGCCAAACTATTAACCAACACAAAATTGTTAATGATTTAATATTACTGGGGGGGGGGGGGGGGGGGGAAGAAAGGGGGGGAGGGTAGGTTATTAAGTGTGCATATTCTCTCTTGCAGTTGTGTTGTCTAACTGAGCTCAGTGATTTCTTGACATAACATAATTTTGTGTGTGTGCTGAGGATGAAGTAGCTTGGCAAGGATGTTTTCAAGTGATTGCAGCTTTGTGCCACCTTCTTTGGCTGGATTAGCAAACATTTTACAAGTGGGCTGACACCATTATGTTAATTTGGCTATGTAATACATGTTACTCAGGAAGTACTGTAATGTATTGTGCTAGCCATGACTCCATAGTCATGAAGCTTGTGAAATTGACTTAAGCCCCAATATTTCCAAAACCAAATGTTCAAATATCATGAGTCAGGCCCCAAAATCATGAGTGCTTTAAAAATCAAAAAATTGTAAATGATAAATCTTGGGATATTTTTCTTTGCCTTTAGGACTTTGAACTTGTAGGCCACATTTGGGTCAAACTTCCAAAACTGTCTCTGAAACCAGGAAACCTATAATCTTTATTTTGAGAGAGAGAGAAAGAGAGAGAGAGAGAGAGAGAGAGAAAATAAATTGAGGTGAAGATCCTCCCATCTGCTTATTTGACTGTAGGATCTGAGACCTTAAAAAATATTGTAAGACTCCCAATAAATTAGCGAGTCCCCAACACTCATGACCTCTGCCCCCCCAGTGGCTTGTTCTCCTTTGGCTTCAAATGCCTTCTGCCCCAAGTGTGTCCCTGGGAATCCATTTTTTTTCTTAATATAGCTGTTCAGCTAGGAAACCTTACTATCTTTTGAGTTTCTCTCTCATAGACAGTTGAGAGTTGATGGTTTGTGGGAATGAGTTGCAAGAGACCTTATAATATGAATTTTGTGTTTAAGCAGTCATTTTCATAATCTGTTTAAAGATTAAACATAAATATATATATATATATAAGCTATCTAAATTTAAAGCACCATTTAAAAACGAGGCTTTTAGCTTATAGGTTCTTTATTTTGAATGTTTCCCTTTTTTACCATTCTAAGCAATGTAGAAAGCTATTTTGTTTCTCTCAATAATCAGCCTACTTTATCCTAAAGAGTTGCTGCTTTATGCCTACAACAAATCAATTTAGAGAAATACTGCTTATTTGTTTGCAGGTAAATTTCTTTGTGGCAGCTGTTTTTTAAGAACCTGCAATCTGCCATTAATATTGAGTAGTCAGAAATCCATGTCTGTTCACCAGAAAGAATTATTCCTGTCCTTTGAGTTTTCATTATTAGCATTTCTCAGAGGCAAGGGTGACTGAAATTTACAGCATTAGTCGGTCACACAAGACAAGGAAGCGTCATAAATGCAGCCAGATGTCACTTAGATGAGCTTGTATGCAACAGGCAAATCATTTCTGGATGACCTGTTAAAACGCTACAGAGAGTTCTTATCTCTGTTCTTAAGTCAGGCACATTAGTCAAATGGCAATACAGTGTGTAAGTGTAGAGCTCCGGGGGCCCAATTATCCTATCACTTTCAATGAAGTAGATGGAAACAGTGAATGCATATCTAACAAACTAATCAGGTCTTGGCATTGTACTTGGAATGAGAATATTATCAATTTAAGCACAAATAAATACTATACCAGTAAAAAGCATACAGGACAGGAATTTCCCTAAGCCTTCCACTAGATGCCTAAACTGGCATGTCGTCCTAGGGGATCATGGAGGAACCATCGGGGTAAAAGGGAGGTAATATAGGATCCAGGCCCCATAGGGGTGGGGAGAGAATGCTGTCTAGTCCTGCTCTGTCACCAGTTCTGGTCTGGTTCTGCCCCAGCCCAGCTATCAACTCCACTCCTAGCCCGGGGGGGAGGAGGGTGATGGCCTGGACATATTCCATTACTGGGAGGGGGGGACCCAAGAGGAAAAGTTTGGGCAGCCCTGCAGTAGACCATAGCCTCAGAGAGTTTGAGTTTGCCTTCCATCACAATCTTGATGAATAAATATTGTATTATTTTCCCAAAACATGCAGGTCTTGCTCAATCCAGCAATTTTGGGCTTTTTTCTTATGAAAAAACAACAAGGAAATACCATACTAAGGAAACTACGTTTTAAAAAAGTTAAGACTGTTACTAAGGTTGCACAGTCAAGCACTAGAAAACAAGGAAATGTCAGATTCATAGTTACATTTCAACCTAAATTCTTGTGAATGAATTTATTGGAACTTAGCCCCAGTTTATGGACTATCATCCCACAATTCAAGTAGGACCCTACTTACAACTATATTTCAATATTTAATAAAGGGGAAAACAAGTTTACAAATCGAAAACAAGAAATTGACATTTTGTTAACATTTGCTTTTGTATTTATGTTGAGGTTTTCTCTTGCATTTAGAAAAAAATCAAACAAACAATCCATCCTGTGAGTAATAAAATCGATTTTTTTCTGTTTGCAACTGCATTATTTGTATAGGAAAAAATACATGTGTGTATATACTGATAGCTGAGGTCTTTTTGAGCTTTATAAAAAGTTAAGTGGTATTATAATAGATATACCCCAACCATGATACTAAACCAGCATGATACCACTTCTGTTAAAATACATTTGACGTTAGTTCCAGCAAAATTAAGACAGAAAAGTAGTCATGTGACTCACAACATATCATATATGTTGTCATTTTTAATGTGTATATATACACAACACCCTTATAATTTAAGATAAATGGCTTCTGAATTGTATTCACAACTATACAATATAAGGCATTAAGAGCTTAATTATTAGGGTAATATATTTTAGAAGATAGACAAACAGAAGAGTTAAACAAATAAACAACCTTTTTGTTTAAAATTCATACTGTTATTTACCCACTTTTATTGAGTCTATACCTTAAGACATTTTCCACTACTTTATATTAATATTTATTTTTAAAACTCTGCTATGCAATTTAGAAAAGCCACATTTTTAATATTAGCAGTTAGGATTGGAAGCAAAGTGTGCATTCTGTTGCTTGGCAACTAAATAAGGGTATTTCCAGTTGTTGCATTCCTACAGGGTTAAAATAATTACTGGTCTTGCTTAAAGTTTTTATCTTGTTTTCTCTTTATATGTTGTTTTATTTTCAGTTGCTTCCTTTTTTTAGCAATGTAGGTTTCTGTAAAACAAGAAAAGAGGTTGGGGAAGCAACCTAGTAAGAGAGGGAGACCGGAGCCAAGAGTGATTGATTAACTCTGTCAGGCTATCGTAAAATGCAGGCAATAGCAGCATGTTTAGCAAACAAAGGAGATAAAGAAAAATGTAACTGGTGTGTAAAAATGTTTCAGAAAGAAGATTGTATTAGCTCTCAGTGAGAAGTGGGGCTCTATGAGTTAAAGCAGTTCAGAACCCATATCCCTGTTTTTATGCTGGCTTGGAGAGGAGAGTAGGGATTGTTATCTGCTCTTGCAAAACCTGAATTTTCTTCCTGCCTATTGCTTTTGTCTGCATGGCAAATGGATTGCAGGATTGCCCTTCCTTGCTGCTGGGGCATGGATCAGCGTTCTTGTGGCACTCCCCATCCATACACTGCCCAAGCCAGGGAAACTAATGATCCAACCAGTGAACCAAATTCTGTGTTGAATCCTGGCTGTGTACCATCTGAGGCGCACTGTGCATACACTAAGAAGAAAAAGCTGCAGTTAACTGTTTCTGGGCAACTCCATGCATTAATGCATCAATTTTATATGTTAACCCACTCACTCTAGATTCTTTACCTTGAAATTCTTTATCTACTTTCTTGTGTCTCCTGTTCTCTGTGAACTGTTCTATTTTTTCCTTACTTGGAAAATTTACCAATCCAGAGTCCACTTCTCCTATTTCTCCCATTCTGACAGGCACCAATCTTGGTTTCTTAAGAATGGCTGTCCTAGGTCAGATGAATAGTCCATCTCACCCAGTATCCTACCTTCCAGCAGTGGCCAGTACCACAAGTGGCTTAGGTTTCACCTTAATCTGGCTGTTATCGTATGGTTGTGGTACGATAACCGTACCACCTCTGCCCGTGGCTTGTTAGGTGATTTGTTTGGGTCATTCCACATCTTCACATTGCCATCATCCCATGTTTCATCTTCTAATTTTGCTAGGTTCACCTTTTTCCATTTCTCTCCCCACTTTTCAGGCACTGTATAAATACCACAGCTGTAACGCAACAAGATTTATAATGGAAGGATGGCACTTTTTTTTGCAGATTTTCTGCAGCTGTTTCCAATTGCCTATTTTGTTCCTGTTCTTTTTGTACCGTATCATGTCTCTGGGCTGCTTTCCACCCTGTTGAGAGAGGGCGTTTCTAGGGCTCTTTTGCTTCTTTCAGCTTTTTTTATCTCTGCCCCAACAATTCTGTGGCATGTTGTCTTAGCCATTTAACAGCTGTCATTATAGTTTGTAGTATTATACATTTCTTACTCTTATTATTTTTAAAGCCTCAGTCTCTGCCATCACATTACATATTCCAGTCCATGATTTCCCATTATCTTTTTTGAACTCATATGAACTTCCTTTGCTGGCTTCTCAGTGCATCCACAGCTCCTCAAATGCTAGATTTGAAGGGAGGAGATAAAACTGTTCCCTAATTTGGAGTTTTCTGCACTGTCAGATCACAATTTCTATAGAGGACTGTTCTCCTATTTACCAGTTGAGCAGTTGGGGTACCAGGGTTCTCCGTTGTTGGCTGCACGTGCGTTCTCTCTCTGTGCTGATAGCCAGTCCTCCAGACCTCAATTTGAATTGCCCAAAGAGACCACAGACTCAGTTCAGTGGCAAAGGTACTCAGTCAGATTTATTGTCAACGAATCACAGTCCTAGCTCCCTGGATCAATGTCATCTGTTACACTAGCACACGTATACCTAAATGGATCAGCTCGGTGAGTAACACAACTTTCCTCTCTCCTCTGTGCCAGACAAAGGATATGAACAAGGTTCCTCCATGTTGATAGATTGAGACAAACAATCTGAGATAAACTTACATACCACCTTACATATTTCATGGCATGTTTGTTACCTCCCCTTGATACTTCAGACAAAGCATCTACATTCATTACTACTTTCAAATCATCTTGTGCTGGATTGGGGTGTTTACATATAAAGTGTGTATTAGCAATGATACTGATTCCTGTGCCAAATGCGCATGCCAGCAAGCATCTGCTTTTTGATAGGGCCTGACTTTTGTTCATAGCCTAATTTTTGCTGACTTTGGTTCAGGCCTCAGGTCTTGTACCAGGCCATGCTTCAGGCTCTTGCTTCCTATTACACTCTCCAGTGGCCAGTAGGGGAATCCAGATCTGTCCTTTACACTGTGTTCTATCCCAGGTAGCCTATAGGTCTATATCTCCTTAGTCCTTGCTTCAGTTTCCCTGGGCTTTTGCCAGCCTTCAGCTCCTTCCACTCAGTAGTGACTGGAGTCCACTTCATTGCAGCCTTTCCCTGCCCTGGCAGTAGCCAGCTAGCTGCCTATATACTGGCCCCTCCACTTTCTGCATAGCTGAGCCTGCTAATAATTAGTGGCCTGCTCCCTGGTCCTCCTCCAGGTCCACTGGGAAGTTTTAATTGGCCCTACCAACCTAGTGTGGGGCAGAGTCCCCACCCATCTGCTAACACATATTAAAAGAGCACTGATATACAATCTCCTATCAGCTGTTTCCTTGTATTATTTAATTCACCATTTTCTTTGAGTTCAAGCAGAAGTGCACTGAGTAATTTAGCTCTGAGTGTGCATGTGTGCGTAACAAAATTTGTATCAGGATGATAAGTATGGTGGAGAAATGCCTCTGCAGCCAAAATAACAGATTAGAAATTTTGCATGCCACATGTGGACACTTCCCCTCAGGAAATCTTTTAACTCACTATTCCTATCAATTAGGGAATAGGTTTTTTAATTTGCCCTACAGAAAACACACATCACGTCCTCAGGAGCCCAAGAAAATGATAAAACATCCAAACTATAGAACTGCTGGCAAACATTTTCAACACCACTGCAGCAAGGGTGGAAAAAAGTCACTGAAGAAGAAACCTAGACAAGTAAGAAGGTAGAACTCTTGTGCTGCTGTCTTAATGTGTGGCATTGTTTAAATTCTGCTAGAGAGAAGTTGGTCCAAATAGCTAAGGTGTGTCTTCCTAGGAGTTTAGCTGGATGGTAAATGAAAGGTCAAAACATTTTTCAAATGAATGAGTTTATATCTGTGACAGTCTTCAGAGCTGTATACTATATATATTTTTTACACTTGTTTTAGCTGAGGCAGAGATCCATATACATAATCTAGTCCCCTCAGACATCCTGTGCCTTTGAGTCCATGAAGAAATGAATGCAAGTGAATTTCAGTGATGTATAAATATCAGGAGTGTGATAATGTCTGGCAAATGTAATATAATTTGCAGCTGCTTGACAGTTTCTCAAAAGCTTTCCACATTGCCAACGACAATTTCACTGTATGCATTAAAATGTTGCTACCATTAGTAGCTCTAATACCAGTAATATTTTAAAAATTTAGTAGTTTCAGATACATTTCTCAGTTTATGCCTGTAGAGGCTTCTTCTTTTTTTAACTTTTGAACTGTCAGGTTGCTGAATTGAGTGACATTTTCTTTTAATTGATTCTGAACCTCATGTTAAACTGCATGCCAGAACAGATGCTACTTGTAAAAAATTGTGCAAAATTTCTCATGGCTTGGTATGTTCATATTACTGGGATTTTTCTTTTGTCTTTTTTTTGTTATAAACTCACAGTTCTAATACGATTAGAAGCACAGTTGTGTGTTTATACATCACATCTTTAGTAGAACCTTCTTAAGATGAATGATTTTTTTTCTCCACAAAAATGCAAAAGATGCTCCCCTTTTTACTCTAATCGGTTTTACAAATTATGGCAGCTGTAAGGAGTCCACTGCTAGTAATATATAACCATGTGCGCTACTACATAATTACAAATAATGTTTACATTTTTTCATAATTATTAACTCCTTGTTTTCCACTTATGTAATATCAGGAAAGTGTTTCCAGCCCTCATGATTCCAAAGGTGACCTTCGGAATGTGAATTGGATATTATCTGATTGCTTGATAGCTGCCTGAGTCTGCAGCCAGGCTGAAACATGAGTTCTAAGTGGTTTGAATGTTTCCCTTTTGTTTCAGTGGGCTGTTAGTAAGGAAGACTGACACTCTGCTAAAATTGTCCACAGTGAACGTCGATATTGATTACCTTTCAACAGTAACTTCCACTGCTTTTCATTGTATAAGTTACTCTTGAAATGTAATCAATATTAACGTTCACTGTCTATCATTTTAGCAGCAACATCAAGTTAATATGCATGCTTTTGTTGGCTTTTTTGACAGATATTGAGGTGGAGTGGAATAATTAATAGTTTTTAAGAAATTGTTGTAAGAGGAAAGAAAAAAATTCACTCACCTCCCTTCCAAATTTAACCCTTCCCCTGAAAGTGGGAGGGAAGAAATGTTTGAGAACCCCACCACGAAAGATTTGCTACTTGGAAACCCCAAACCAAAACCATCTTCCACACCATCTTAGATAGAAAAAAGCACCAGCTGTTCCCTACCCAAATGCCAAAACCTCCCGCTGTCACTTACCTTCATGCCAAAGCCTCTGGGTAGCTCATTGAGTGATATTATTAGCTGTCTGTATAAAGACACAAACATTACAAAAATTTACAGCACATTTAAAATGTGTGTCAATGTAGAATATGATCAATTGAGTTGAATAGCAAAATAAATTGATAAAACAATGTACTGAATGGCCTGGATTAGAGGGATTTTAAATGGTGCAAGATGGTCAGTGTTGCATAATTTAGGCCTAGTGGGCTTTTTAGAATACAAGATCCTTACACTGTATAATTTGTATACGAAGGATAGGCCTGAGCCTCAGTGATCTGGATCCAGATGCTGACATTTACCCTGGTCCCCAAGTTCAAGGTGTTCAGACCCATGGTATTCTGATCTGGGTCCTGTTCAGAGTGCATTTGTTTGGCTCTATTAGAGATAAAGGCCCACCTCTAATATATAGAATTAATCTCCAGTATAATGAACTCTTGCTTGCCTCATTGCAAAGATTTGTATGGCACACTGTTTCCAGAGCTATGTAGTGGTTAAACTGTACGAGGTCCTAAGGTACCCTCGTCTACCTTAGTCCTTGTCAAGATGATTTTAGAGAACCTTCTGGTTCCAGAAAAATCAACAAAGATTATGCTCCTAAAACAGGTTCCCTAAAGCTTATGCATTACAAAACTTATTTTTAGGATTGCTGTCCATCCCACACTTTGATGGAATAATCCTTCTTTTCCTGAGTCAGTAATCCAGCAAGATTACTAAATCTCAAATTGAATGTAGGTAGGGAAAACCCACCTGCATTCAGCCAATACAGTATTTTCTTACTCTTCAGGCCAAATGTCAAAAGTGGCCACACTTCATATCTGTGTAAGCTCTTTTTATTTAGAAAGAAGCAATCCCAAAATAAAATGTAAAATATGGTTTTTAAAAAACAAAATGTCCCTTTGGGAGATTTTTTATTTGTCTGACTATTATACCTAGTGGACACATAATGGAGTGATGCTTAATACAGCATAACTTCTTCAGAGGTGAGATTTTTGTTGTCTATATCCTTATAAAGATTAACCAAAAAAAGGGATTAATACAATGAGAATTGTTACCAAGGACATAATTGCTTTTATACAATAATATTAGGCAACATGCTGCTAATCCACCAAGCATATGGAAGCAAATAGATTAAAAGAAAATGGTGGGGGAACATCGAGGAATTTAATTTTGAGGGAAAAGAGACCCACTACCACTGCCCCCGGTGCACCACTTCAGATTACTCTCTTGAAGATGTCTAAATAGGAATTAAATGTAACGTTTCTCTAAACTACCCAGTTTACGGTTTAACTAGAGAATAGGGTTCAAGAATTATTGCTGAAAAACTGGATATTACTGAAGAACTCCTTCAAATTGAGTATCTTCAGGGGGTAGCCGAGTTAGTCTGTACAAGATAAATTTAAAAAACAACAAATAGTCTGGTAGCACTTTATAGACTAACAAAACATGTAGATGGTATCATGAGCTTTCGTGGGCACAGCCCACTTCTTCAGGTGACCGGAGTTTTGAGTTTAGGATGTACAGAAACTTAAATTGAGTGTTAATGTTCAAAGGCAAAAATAAAGCTAGTAATTTAATATATTGTGCATAAACATCTTTCAGTCCTAAAATATACTTATATTCTAGGTGATATTTCTTTTGTTCTTTCTTCACATCCTCAGGCAGCCAGTTTGAATTTGTGTGGAAACAGGCAATTTATTTTTAAGTGCCTCCACTCTGAAAAGTGACTCTAGCAATAACATTATGTGTTTGCTTGTTTGTGCCACAATTATTTTTTCATGTGATATGGTCCATGAATCAGTGAAAATATTTTTCACTGCCATCTCTGCAGACCAAACTTCATCTTTGTGAGTAATGGTGGTTTCTTTCCTCCTTTTGCATCTTCACCCGAAATAAGACTGAGCCAAATTACACTTTCTATAACACTGATGCAAATCTGTTGCCTTCTAGGAGTTTGAACAGATATAACTGATTTACTAGAATTTGTTAGCAATTGCTCTTCATGCGCAAGAGGGGAATAGAATCCCATTCACTCTCTTTTCGCTGAATTGGCTCTTAGTTACCA
The DNA here is from genome assembly GCA_019425775.1 of Rafetus swinhoei. Taxonomy (NCBI): domain Eukaryota; kingdom Metazoa; phylum Chordata; order Testudines; family Trionychidae; genus Rafetus; species Rafetus swinhoei. The sequence goes on from CM033440.1 coordinate 187,734,839, forward strand.
CAGAATTAAAAAGTACAGTAGTGAAGTAAATAGATAAAATTCTGAACATCTACCTGCAGTGCATCTGTTGCATAGATAACAGACATCTTTAGGTAGTCATATTTTAGAATAAAACTGCTGTTGGTAGCTTTCATTTTCAATACAATACATACACTCTTACTATACTCACGTGGATTTGGTTTTGGCACTCTAAAATTAGCCCAGTTGTTCAGTAAAATATCTTGATCATAGGTTTACTTGTCTTTATGCTCACCAGTAGTGACTTTTAGTAACAACCTAAGAATAACAGCAATTGCACTAACCTGGGGTCATCTGAAGCCCAGCTTCACTGTCCGCAAAGCATGATTTCAGTAAAAGTGCTCAGATTCAATGATGGAAAGAATCAGTCAAAATCAAGTGAAATAGTTGGTAACACAATTGAAGATAAGTTTACAATGATTTTAACTGATAGAGTCTGATCTTTAAAATATACAAAATTCCTGAACAGCTCATATTCTCTTCTCCTTTGTAGCCAATGTGATATGCAGGTTCAGTTTACAACCTTTTGATTTTTATTTTGGTAGATGGAGAAATTTGAATTCCTATATTTGCCATCATTCACTTGTGATAGTACAATCCTGTTGTTTTAGTACAGTCTGTGTTATGTTAATGTTAGTAGAATAGCATAATGGTATTGGATCTAATGTCATATATTGTAACTTGTGAATATTTGTCATTTGCCTCTCTATGATCAGTTCATGATTTAAAGATTTTTTTTTTTCACCTTAGCTTATCATTTACCGTTCCAATACATTCTTTTATATCTATTACAGCTTGCTACTTTAGAATTCCCTCCAAAGAAGCTATTTGGAAATAAGGATGAAAGAGTTATTGCGGAACGGCGAAGTCACTTAGAGGTAATGGTAATTTTTTTTTAACAAACTTTTCAGAGTGTATTTAGACAGAGTTCTGTCTGCCTGACCAATAGGAACCATTCCCATATGGCAGACATTAAATGGTCTATTTATAAGTGTGAAGTTACTTGCTGCTTGCTGCTTCATTTACCACAGGAGATGGCAGCAGTAGATTGCAAAGTAATAAAACTTGCCTATTAAAAAAAAAAAGCCGCCTTTTTTTTTTAAGGCATCTTTAGCTTTGTTCATAGGAGGTTGTAAGCTGTCTCGCTTAGCCCTGGGCCCCTAACTGATGATAGGGCCTATACCTACTAGTCCGATGGCCCCTTTAAGATGGTGGGGCCAGAGGACAGGGCAGGATGCAACACTCGCTACAGTCCACAGTCAATACAGCCCTGTGCCCTGGTTCAGGGTGGGGCAGGCAAACAAACAGTTCCCAGAGTCAGAGTTAGCCCAGTCCCTTGTTCAGGGACGGGTAGGCAAACAAACAATTTCCAGCACAAGTGGGGAGGAGGAGACTGCCACCCAGTAGATGGGGTAGCAGGGGGGGTGCAGGACCTCCCTACTCCACTGCGTCACGGCCCTATTAGTAGCAGCCTTGGCAGTCACTGGCGTCAGCGGGGAATCTGATCTGAAACACGCTGACATACATCAAAGGGCTGTCAGGTCTGCCTGACCATCATCTGCTTTCCCTGGGCCACTTCCAAACTCCCCCTCGTCTGTACCTGACTCCCAATCAGCAGCGGGTTCGCAGGGTCCGGGTACTCAGCATGTGGGGACAGGGTACAGAAAGTCTCCTCTTCAGTGCTTGGGCTTGGCGGTCCGGTCCAGTCCAGTCGTCCACCTCTGCCAGATCCTCAGGGCCTAAGTGTGAGAGATCAGCACAGGCCTCTGCTCCCTCCAGCGGCTCAGCCCCCACTGAGCTCCTGGGCTGGGCTTTTATACTTCCTGCCCCACCTGTAGGCTTCTATGGACTTCAAGGGGCAGGCTCCATCTCGCCCACCCGGGCTCAGAGAGGGGTTCCTCCTCCTTCGGGTCAGTGAGCAGCTACCCCTGCTCACTACAGAGGTATATTTATTTAAGGAAGAAAAGGTGAGGTAAGTGCTTAATGTAGCCGGATGGGCTCTATACAGGGTAAGATTTTAAAGAACCTTGCTTACTATAAACTCAATTCATTACCTGAAGATTTGCCATGTTTTATCTCAATTACTGTATCAGACTATCTGGGGATGAAGAGGCAAGCACTCTTTAGGCTTCATTGAGCTTTATTTGTAATCTGTTCTTTTGAATTTACTTTGATTCCGCTCTGAGCTAATTTCAGAATTAAATTTGATTATAGTGCAATCAGAGCTGTTTCTGATACTGTTCATATTTTCTTGCTGTGGTGTGTATACAGTACACAGTTCCAAGTGCCCCTTCCTTCCAGCTATTTAACAAGGAACCAGTAAGAGTTCTGGTTTTCATCAATAACTCATTAAACATTATGGAATAGGGTATTTGTGGTAGGGGAGCACCAGATTTTGTGCTAGTTACACTACTCTGCAACCCTTGCACAGGGATGCAAATGGGGTTGCACAGGGATGCAAGTCCAAGCCACCCGGTGGGGAGGAGGAGGAGGAGGAGGAGGAGGAGGAGAAAGGGTGCAGTTGCCCCGGGGCCCACTGATTCAAAGAGGCCTGGGGCTCCGGCTGCTGCTGCAATAGCAGCGGTGGTGGCTGGAGCTCCAGGGCCTTTAATTGATGCTGGAACGCCACTCCATGTGTAGTTTGGGCAGCTGGATGTGGGTGGGCATAGTCTGGGTGACACTGAGAGCTGGTAGCCCCAGCCCTGTCCTTTCCGTGCAAGGCCCCACCCCTTCTGGGGCAGGGAGCCTCCTCCCTTACACCTTGCCATGGGGCCTGTGGTCGCTATCAGCCCTCCTGTGCAAATGAGTACAGAGTTGGAGCCATTGCATTAAATTAAAATAAGTAGGATGAGTTGTTTAAACAGAACAAAAAAAGGAAAAACAAGTAAAATTATATCCTACTATGAACTGTCTGATTCTTATTTTAGTTGATGTTTTCCTACATACCACAGCATTTTATGAAACTGAAAAAATCTCTTCTTACTGTCTTTTGAAGGGCTACTACCTGACAGTACATTTTCAAAATGTAATCAGTTTCCTGCTTCAGGTTCCTCTAGAGTAATTTTAAATGCTTTTCACATTATTAAATCTACAGTTATATTCCATTTTCAGTGCTGAAATTAACTTCCATATTTTGTCTCATATAGCAACTTAATCTCTTGCCTTTGTTGATTACAGTAAAATCAATTACTGTAATGCAATGTTTATACACAGGGCTTGGCAAACCGCGGTGAAATCCACTCGACATCCCTGCACCGCGCATGTGCCAGACCTGCACTGCGCATGCGCGTGCCGCCGGTGAACAGGGCGACCGGCTGAAATCTACTCGCCACGGGCGAGTAGATACACAGATTTGTTGAGCCCTGTTTATATATATATATACACATCTAAATATTCCAACTGCTGTGTAAAATGTTTTTTGTGATAATACATAGTATCAATAGTATCAAATGCAAATAGTCTTACATTTTAATTTATTATATCCACCCTAATTTAATAAACAGGGTTTAAATGGTTTAATTTGCTATATGTAATTCACCTATCAGAATACCTGCAAACTATTTACATAAATAAATACACTATTTCCCCATCTATACTGTATAACTCCCCATATTATTCAGTGACCCTTATCAAGAAAGAGATATTAGAAAGGCCAGTGTCTAATTGGATACTGACACCCACTGTCAGGAAAAGCCTGAACAAAGATTTGTGATCTCACACTGTAAAAGTAGCACTATTGTGGACTACCCATGACAGTGTATTCTGATGCTTTGCACCTGTTGTTGGCAGTGTTTTGCTGCTGGTTTGTATGACTTGTATTCTGTGAAGTAACACCTGAAATACCTCTGCTTATTGCAGCTACCTTGGCAGAAAATTGTGGCAGAGGCTGTTTTAGCAATAACTGGCTCCGAGATAGCAAGTCCTTTTTAATAATCATAGCACCTTGAATTATCCCTGTAAGCAAACTGGCAGTACAGAATATGATACATTTGAACCTTTGTTCTCCGGGTGTCCCTAATCTGGGAACACCTATGGTACAGATCCTGACAGGCAGAAGAGAAAGTGGCTCTGTGTGTTGCTGCCTCCCCTCCCACGTGCTTCCCCTGAACATTTTTCCCCACCACTTCCATAGCAGCAGGGGGCAGTGCCAGAGACCAGCAGGGGGCACAGAGCCACGTATGTCCCCGGGAGCAGGACACCACCTAATTGCCCCACCCCCATCACACCCAGACCCCGTAGCGCCCTTCCTCGTTCTGCAAAATCTTTAACAGACATACCCTGTTCAAGTGTGGGTATAATGTACTGTAAGTACTGATTCTCTAAAAGCGTTGGCTGCTATACTTTGCCATAGTTGAGGCTTTCATGTAGCCTTCAAGATTAAGTCCAGAGAGTACATTTCAGTTGCCTCATCTGAAGGTGATTAATGAATAAATGGCTATAGCAAGTGATGAAGTGCTATGACCAGATGAACATAAAACTTGGCATTTCTGGCAAGGAAATGCAGTTAGACCGGTCACAGAACCTTGGTGATCAACAGACCTATGCCTCCACTTGTTCATGCCATTAGTTATCAGCTTCTCCTTATCCATATCTAGTCTAAGAAGGCTTGTTTTCATCCATATCCTTACATTCCCTGCAGCCAGGCACAGCAAAGAAATCTCCGTGCCTGAATCCAATGCAAAAGAATCCTAGGTTTAGTAGTCTTCAACTTACTGACGACATTGTATCTCCCTGTGAGCCTTGGGAGCCAATATGCATGAAAATATTGATAGCAAAATATTTTCCACAGGGAACCTTACTTTTGACATTGGCTATGACTAATCTAGAGTTGATGTAAGATTGTTTGAAGAAAGATTGAATTGTTTCTGCAAAACAAAAGTGTTACTTTTTTTCAAACTCTCGGTACTGAGTTTATTGGATAAGCTGCAACTGAGTTCAATGTTCTGCTGGAACTTGAATTTTGCAGGTCGTAGGCAGACCAGAAGTAGGTGTTTTTCTCTAATGGATGAAAAATTTGGTCACTCTTCATAAATGATATTCAGCTGTTTACATTCCAGTAGTGTTTAGAATCTTGAACAGACTCTGGCTTCTGTCATTATTTCCTGGAAAACGGCTATCCAGGACAGAACAGACTCTGATGACTAATTAGATTCAATTAGTAGCTCATCTCTGGTGAGCAGCAAGAAATCCTTTTGAGCAGAGGCAAAGTTTTGGTTTTTCTTACTTTTTGGAATTAAGCAGACAGCATCAAATTAAAAACTTTTAATTCAGTATCTATCCATGGCAATCATGTCTTTTAAGCAAATTCCCAAGTCAGACTAAATTCAACAGTTTGTCTATAAGAATTATTTCTTGAATCAACTATCAGCAACTGAAAGGTGCTTGTGGCTTCCTCAATTTTGCATCAGATCCAGTTACTAATTGATTATAAAAATTGTCCGTGTCTGTGTTTAGAAACAGTGAAGACTCTCCAAATGGAATTTACCTTACAGGCCTGTTTTTCCACTGTTCAGCTTCAAAATGAACTAAATGCATAATTTTATTTGTGCAGTAGCATAAGCTGTCTGATGATTAAACACACTTACCTTAATTGGCTTACCTTGCCTGGCTTTGGTCAAGGAAGTTTTCCTTATGCTTAATGATAGCAACATTTGGCAAAAGCATTATTTTTCAGGATCCCCCTGGTAGTCAAGCAGCAGTTTAATGTAATTTCCATATTTTTCTTTTTGGTTCCAGCAAAAACAGGAAGCAAAAATACTGACATAGCATGAGGATTTTTGTGGCATTGTTCAACCCAGCCAGGGCCAGAATCTCTTTGGATACTTCATGTGATACTCACTCATTTTGGCTTGGGTAGATGGGGTGGCATTTGAGAGAGAATCCATGTTTTAAAGGAGGAGATACAGAAGGTTGTGGTCTGCGTAAGTCCTCAGCACATGTTTTAATAATATAAGGAGATATACCATCTCATAGAGCTGGAAGGGATCTTGAGAGGTCATTGAGTCCCTTCCCCTGCCCTCACAGCAGGACCAAGTACCATTCCTGACAGATTTGCCCTCAGATCCCTAAACGGCCTCCTCAAGGATTGAGCTCACAACCCTGGGTTTAGCAGGCCAATGCTCAAACCACTGAGCTATCCCTCCCCCTACGTTGGGCCATGTGTTGAATGAGGTGAGTCCAGACAGCCTTAAATTAAAGTGATGGCTACAAAACAGGATAATTGTAAAAAATTACTTTAAGTTTATATATATCTTAATGTGTTCCAGTTCTTAGAAGTTCAAAACTTTTTCAGTGCATTCATTGGTAGGCAAATGTGACTTAAATTACCCAAAGAGTATTCTTTCCAATCTTTGACTATTCTGCGTATTTATAATGCAAAGCTTTTGGCATTGCATTTTTTAATGTAATACAGAACATCCATGTCTCTTGTGTCTATATTGAATCACTATTGGTAAGTTTGCACAGAGAATTCTCTTTTCTTCTAAAGAACTGGGAGACACTAATAGTGTATTCAAAATTACTAGATTTAAATACTGGGCTTTTAACAATAAATACTCTATTTTCAGTCCATTAATTGTTTCATTAGAGACCTGTTTAGGGTAAAACTCTGTATTAATTGTTCAGCTGCTTAACAACTGTAACTTCACGTTACAGCCAAACTTAATTAAATCTGTGTTAACTGAAATAGCCACAAATGTTGATTAAAGTTAATAAAAGAGTGTATATATCCTTTCATGCAATTAGACTTTTTAAAATAAGGATATACTGTACTGTCCTATTTTTGTTCAGAAAGCTACAGGAAGGTAGACAGTTTTGCTTGTTTAAAGAAAGTGGTAAAGAAACTAAATTGGAAAAGATGTTTCAATAAATTCAGCTGTTTCCATTTTGATTGCAAAATGTGTTTTAGTAGAATGCGGTTGCTTAGTTCATTGGCTAGATCCATTCCCGTTAGGAGAGATTGGCTAAGGAAATGTCACTGAGCTCCCACCCTTACTTTTTCCACCTATTTTCCCAGTAGATCCCATTTGTATCATCTACTGCTTTTCTTCTCCTAAACACAGAGAAGTACGCCCCAGTTTATATAATACAGAGACTTAGGTTCCTAGATCTCAAAGCACTTTACGAAGATAGAGTAACGCCGTTATCCTGTTGTACATCAGAGGAGATTGTGGGTAAGAAACTAGCAAGCCCAAGGTCACACACATTATTTTCAGTGTTGTGAATACAGCCCAAGTTTCTTGACTCCCAGTCCAGTGTTCTGTCTACTGCACTACACTGCCATTTCTATTGCTGCTGCCAGCAAGGTATTCATTCACCATGACTGTTATTTTGGAAGCAATCCAATAGGCTGTTGTAAAAACAGTCTTCTACTCTTCATCAGCATTTCCCTTTGTATTCCCATTGCTCAACTTCCTTAGTTCTGTTTGTGAACAGCAAAGTGAAGGTAGCAAAAATACCTGATCACTGAAGCACTAGCAGGTAGTTCTTCAGCCAGCAGGAAACTTGTGTGTTCCATTTTTCTGCCTTCACACAGAACTAAGGGAATAAATAAATGCCTGAAATGTTACAGTTTAACAGAGCAGCCTTCTTCCTGCTCTGAAGGAGCAAATGCTATCCATCTTTCATAAATTGTTTTTTTCATCCTGTTATACTGTGAGCTTCTTCAGAAGATAGTCATACATACTCAATTTATTCAGAATTAATAATAAAGTTGTTCTTAATCTCTTACTTCTTGATGGCCAATGATGGGTTCTCAGTAGTAGGCATTAATGCAAGATGTGGAAATAAATCACTAGCAAAGAAAATGATGAAATTATGCTCACTCCACTAGGAGGCATTAGAAATTACCAGTTACTGAAGCATTTAAGTAGTCAGGTCATATTGCCAACCCCCAACCATTTAAAAATTAGTCTCCAAAAAGGATGATCGGCATAAAAATAACACAGAAATAACACAGGGGCCTTACGTTATCAAGCTTTTCTACACAACTGCGGGGCTACAAATATTTGTGCTTTTTTAAAAAGGAATCTAGGGCCCTGATATTCCTGTGACTTGAGGAACTGGGGCTTTTAAGAAAAACACTCTGCTGTTGAGAGATTCACAATAAAATGGCACAACTAGGCTAACAAAGTTGATCTATTCTAAAAAAGGCTGTGTTCTCTTCCTCCTTCTGCTCTCCCCAGTTCTGCTAATTATCAGCTAAGAACTAGTTAATGCTGACATCTAAATACCATCATTAGAGATAGAAGTGTCCAATGAGATTAATAAGGGTGGATGAGTTAACCTCTCTAAATCATTGTTTGAAGTTGTTTGCAAATTTAGGAAAACTACTATATCTGCACTCTGTTTCAAAAGTTTTCTTTGCAATCATGAGAACTAAAAGCTTTTTAAATAAAATCTTAGTTTTTCAGTTTCTACAACTGTATTAAATGGGCCAGGTGTTTAACACCCCAACTCCAGTATGTTTGCTAACTGAGTTCACATTATTTACATGCAAATTGAGATGAATATAAAAATGTGGTAATCAAAGTCGAGTGTGGTAGATAAGTTTTTCTTTTTCTGGTTCACTTTCATGCCAGTGATCCCAAATACAAAGAACTGTCAATGCTACTGATTAGATGTCAGTTTCAAAGTGATTATTAAAAGACAATTGTTAGATTCTAGTGATGAGCTTACAACAGAGCCACTCTTCCTTAATATCAGAGCTTTAAGAATAGCTTTAAAGCCAGCTTCTCATTAGCGTGGTTCTTCCAGTTTGATTGTAGGCCTATGATAGTGTAACCGTAACTATTGCCCTTAGAAGCAGCTCTCGGAGATGGTTTTTAAAGTGTTAATATATTTAGACATCATTCAAAGAAAACTTGAAGCTTTTTTGTTCTATCTACACGTGCATGCGAAGAAGCAAACCGTATTGCAGATTTGCAGCACTTGACTGTACTGGATAAAGTGCCAGTTGCATCGTTCCAGATTCAGGATGAACTTTGAAATGCCGCTTATTTATGAGAACACTTTTAAAAATAAAAAAATTCTCAAAACAAAAGAGGCACTGAAGGCTCCGAGAGGAAAAAAACATTTCCGCCCAGAAAGGAGAGCATAGTATGTTGATTTGTGAATATCAAATATATAAACACATTTATAGGATAGTTGTTTTAGCTATAGATAGCTAGGTTGGGCCTCTTATAACGTATATGTGCATTAAGAAAATATTTTTAAAAACAAAATAAATAAAGCACTGGCTTGCATGCAGGAAATAAAGCTTACGTTGTTAGCCACTTTGAAGCTATATGACATGCCAAGCTCATGCGTCCTGATGCACCACTGGTGTCGCCCAGAGGCACCTAGTGTACATCCCCTTTGAAGTGGTTGTGTTCATAGTGGGCTTGTAACAGCTGTCAGCAGTGAAGAGATTAAGCATTCCAATATTTTTAGGTGGCTCTCTTGTCTTTGTATCAGGCACTGTCTGGATGATTTTTCCTAATGATTGCATTTAATAAATACAGAAAGAAGAAACTACGATTTTTTACATGCACCAAACACTTCCATACCCTCCCTTGAACTACATGTAGGTTATGAAATACAGTGTGAATAAACTCCCTTGAGATTCAAAGAGAACAGAGCATATTAAAATATTGTATTCTAATAATACTGGGGGAAGAGATTTAGTTCAGTTCAGGAATGTCTAGAAAAGCTAGACATACACAAATCCATGGGTCTGGATTTCATGCATTCGAGGGTACTGAGGGAGCTGGCAAATGTCATTGCAGAGCCTTTGGCCATTATCTTTGAAAACTCGTGGAGATTGGGAGAGATCCCGGATGATTGGAAAAAGGCAAATGTAGTGCCCATCCAATCCAATGAGCTACAGACCAGTCAGCCTTATCTCAGTCTCTGGAAAAATCATGGAGGGGATCCTCAAGGAATCCATTTTGAAGCACTTGGAAGAGGGTAAAGTGATCAGGAATAGTCAACATGGATTCACCAAGGGCAAAACATGCCTGACCAATCTGATTAGCTTCTATGATGAGGTAACTGGCTGTGTGGATATGGAAAAGTCAGTGGATGTGATATACCTTGACTTTAGCAAAGTTTTTGATACGTTCTCCCACAATATTCTTGCCAGCGAGTTAAGGAAATATGGAATGGATAAATGGACGGTAAGACAGATAGAAAGATGGCAAGACTGTTGGGCCCAACAAGTAGTGATTAACAGCTCGATGTCAGGTTGACGGTCGGTTTCTAGCAGAGTGCCCCCAAAGATCGGTTCTAGGGCCGGTTTGTTCAGCATCTTTATTAATGACCTGTATGAGGGGATGGATTGCACCCTCAGCAAGTTCACAGATGACACTAAGCTAGGGGGAGAGGTAGATATGTTGAAGAGCAGGGATAGGGTCCAGAGTGACCTAGGCAGATTAGAGGATTGGACCAAAAGAAATCTGATGAGGTTCAACAAGGACAAGTGTAGAGTCCTGCACTTGGGAGGGAAGAATCCCAAGCATTGTTACAGGCTGGGGACCGACTGGCTAAGTAGCAGTTCTGCAGAAAAGGACCTGGGGGATTACAGTGAATGAGAAACTGGATATGTGTCAACAGTGTGCCCTTGTAGCCAAGAAGGCTAATGGCATATTAGGGTACATTAGGAGGAGCATTGCCAGCAGATCTAGAGAAGTGATTGTTCCCCTTTATTCGTCTCTGGTGAGGCCACATCTGGAGTATTGCATCCAGTTCTGGGTCCCCCACTATAGAAAGGATGTGGACGCATTGGAGAGGGTCCAGTGGAGGGCAACCAAAATGATTAGGGGACTGAAGTACATGACCTATGTGGAGAGGCTGAGGGATTTGGGCTTATTTAGTCTTCAGAAGAGAAGAGTGAGGGGGGATTTGATAGCAGCCTTCAACTTCCTGAAGGGAGGTTCCAAAGAGGACAGAGAGAGGCTGTTCTCAGTAGTGACAAATGACAGAAAAGGAGCAATGGTCTCACATTGCAGTGGGGGAGGTCTAGGTTGGATATTAAAAAAGACTGTTTCATTAGGAGGGTGGTGAAGTACTGGAATGGGTTATCTAGGGAGGTGGTGGAATCTCCATCCCTAGAGGTTTTGAAGTCTCGGCTTGACAAATCTGGCTGGGTTGATTTAATTGGTCCTGCTTTGGGCGGGGGGCTGGACTCGACCTCCTGAGGTCTCTTCCAGCCCTATGATTCTATAATTATTTTCTAGAAGAGTTCAGTTCAAGCCCCCAGTTAGCCTTAAAAATGGGTGTCTCAGACATCAATAGATTGGTAACTGGAAATAACCTATTGGATTGATTCACTTCAATCCAGTGACAGAAGTAATTTTCTGTCTGGCATATATGGGATTGGAACTTTAAGATGTGATTTGCAAACTTGGGTTTCTAACATTACTTTTGACTGTTATAAATATCCCTCAAACAGTTTTTGGGTTCCTAAATATTATTTCAGGAATCCCCTAGATTTAAGGCCAAAAAGGGCCACCAGGACACCTGGGCTATGTCTACACTGCAGAGATTTTGCACAAAAACAGCTGGTTTTGCACAAAAGCTCGTGGAATGTCCATACTACAAGCATGGTTTTGTGCAAGAAAATTTACAGTACATCATAAGAAGAGAGTGCTTTTTGCACAAGAGTTATTCCTCTTTCTACAAGGAAAAAGCCTTTTTGTGCAAAAAAGTGTATGTGGATGGCAAACAGGGATTTCTTGCGAAAAAACAGCCTATTGGAAAAAGCACAAGTGCTCTGATGGCCATTCTGTTAATGACAATCAGAGCTTTCTTGCACAAGAGCGTCCATGTAGTGTGGACACTCTCTTGCGCAAAAGCTTTTGTGATGCGCTTTTGTAGTGTGGACGCTTTCTTGCGCAAGAACTTTTTGCGGAAAATCTCTTCCGCAAAAAGGTTCTTGCACAAAAAGCCTGCAGTGTAGACGTAGCCCCCGTCTGACCTCCAGGATGTAACTCTTACTACAACCAGAACAACACTAAAGATTTACAGCTTTCAGGAATGTGAACTGCTGTGTGCCATAGGCAGAGAGAATAGGAGGGACCAAGGTAGATCAGATTTTTTGCAATTAAAAATATAAACTTTTCTGTGCAATACATTGTCTTTTCAAAGGAAAAAATAAGATCAATAATTCAGAATTTTCAGCCTTCTCACAAATTTTTTTAGAGTATCGTAAAAAGGAGGGAATTATTAAGGGTGATTACAAAATTTGTGAGTTAACTTATTTCAGACTTAGTTTAATTTCACTTTAGCATTTGTAACAGTTGCATTTAGTTTTGCTGTCAGTTCAAGATAAATTCCTCAACATCCGCTTGCAAAGCAAGCTGAATAGTTGCCATATCTGTATAGTTTTCCAATAATGACCCGCCACTGTCTGGACAGGAATGTATCAATGAAGACTGTTCTGGATCAAGGACACTAGGTGCATGTCAGCGCTGTCGTCTTTTTTTTTTTTTTTTTTTTTTTTTTGTGAGGCAAGTTTATCAGTGAGCCTCCAGTTTTTTATTTCACCAGAGGAAGTTGAGGGTGATGAATGTCAAGTACTTTGGTAGTGATTTGCCAAGGCCATTGCAGCAGATGACATGCTGTCACTGCTGGCCCAGGGATGCGTAGTAAATTCAATTCTTTTGTTGCCGCCTGTGAATAGATTTTGACAGGATTTGTTTTGACTTGTGCTCTGGAGAAAAGATTGATTTCCTTCACTAGGTAGGTCTGTTTTGATCTTTTTAATATGGCCTGTTACTTCCAAAAGCAGATTCACACAGATATAGGAACTGTAAATCACAGTTGTTCTGTGACAGGCTATGGGTATGGTTTTTATTGGAACTATGTGAAGGCAATGAATGTAACCTTTTAACACATAGATATTGTAAGAAACATTAAGTCCCATAGATTGTAAATGAATTTCATTTGTTAAAGTGTAATATCAGGAAGAATATTATTGCAGTTTGTGAACTAGACTGACTTTAGAAGTTAATTCAGCTGATGCCGGATAATAATAATTCAACATAATGCGTTCATGCTGCTAGACTTGAACAGAAAAATTATCTAAATAGCTATAATGAAAAGTTTAATTTTCAACGATAGAATAGCAGTTTCACCTTAAATTTTAACCGGCTTCTAACAGAATGCTTTGTATGTTCTCCAAAATGCATATTAATGTATTGAATTCAAATTGTTTATCGCTCTGACTAAAACGGTTTGTTGAAACTTAGTCTCCTAAGTTTCTGGATCAATTCTGAAAATTGGAATTAAATTATTAAGTTACGTATGTGCTTTTGAAAATACTATCCCTGTTCTTTGTGGTTTGTGTGTGTTCTGAAGACATCTGTAACAACTCTGCGCCAGATCCTTCAATAGTGTAATTGCCAGAGCTTCACTGCCTGGAGCTGCACTGATTTACCCCAGCAGAGGATGGTGTGCTTCTTAATTCAGATTGTGCTGAGATTTGTAGTTCTAATGGGGGTTAAATCCTTTTTGTTATGTAAGTAGAATATTATGGATGCACACCAGAGTCACAACACTTACTTTTGGGCAGTGTTCATTTTTTTGAGAATAACAAACAAGAACAAAATTACTCATTTTTAAAAAAAGACTTATAGTCTAATATTTTGTTCAGGTCCCATTATCTAACAAATGTGGTGTTTCTAACATGTTATAGTTTGGTTGCATGTACCTGTGCACACATCAAACATTGACTCGTTTTAAAAAAGTTACTAGCATTATTCATCATAACTTCTGTGGTCATGCTTTCCTAGCAAAAACAACCTAGCTTAAGAAGCACTGACACCCTGATGTCTGTTCTGCAACACACACACACACACACACACACACACCTCCCCAGCAAGTTTCTCTCTCTGGTTCTTCCTTCATGGGGTGTCCCTATCATGCAACCTTGGATTGTCTTCATTAGCATATTGTAGACATCTGAAACAGGTGTGTCAGCAAGAGAATCTAATTTTGGTGAGGCCAGAGTTAAGATTGCATGTCTGAGATTCCGAAGAATTGGTTGTGTGCATTATGCACGGCTGAATGATGCACTGAATGAAAGGCAATTTGTTGTGGAGTTGATGGGTACTAAGGATTGTAACCTGTGGGTGGTAAAGCATGCGACTTGAGGTGGAACTGGATATTGAGGTGGGAGGGGCAGGTGGTACGATTCAGCATTTGGCTGGGTCATGTATTGAGGGGTTTGGTTGAAGGAACCCATTTGTTTTGGCTGTATAGCATGAGGCTATTTCACCAAGCACTGGACCTAATTAATTCCTGGAACTTTGGAGCAGGTCACCCTCCCTTTTAATATTGTAACTAATTCAGTTGTGGCCTGCTGCTTTACATCCATTTATGTGTCATTCTTCATTCGCTTGTATGTCCTGACCAATGTCTTAATTTTGTGTTTACACCAATTATCTAATTGTAGGGGGAGAGCTCTGTTTTAAGGGTTGATGGATATGTGTAGGAATATAATCGATACAGAGATATTTACAGCTTCTTTTACTAAAATGTTATTTCCATAACTGTCCACTACTGACTAAGCTACAGAACTACACAGCACTGCTATAAGCAGTGTCCAGTATTTGTTTCTTTCCCTGTAAAAGATACAGGACCAGACAATACTGTAACATTTCTAGAAATGTATCATTTGTGCTTCAATTTTTCAAAGAAATAATAGCTTTTTAACACTAAATATTTTCTCAGGCACTAACCCCTTCATATAAAATTGAAACTGCCCACGGTAACCTGATTGTATATACTATAAGGTGAGGATCTAGTGGTGACTAGTTGCTATCTAAAGTGCATAAAATATAACTCACGATATTGAATAACACAAGTTAACATGCTCATAAATTTTACTCTAGAGTTGAGTTTATGATATCTTGCAAGATGTTCCTAGATAACTTGGAAAAGAATTGATGCCAATATATTTTTAGCAAAGGTGGGTGAACAAGTTCTTGTAAGAACCTTGAATATAACTCTGATTGCTTAACTCTTAGAGACACAAAGTGAGTGAGATAATATCTTGTTTTGAGCCACCCTATGTTTATAAGAGAGAGAAGCGTTTGAGCTTACACAGAGTTCCTAGGCAAGGGAACATGGAAAAATTTACATTGGTGCCTCTAATACATCTGGTGAAGACTCTCATAAAAACTCCATCTGCACATGAGGCAGAAGAAAAGCTCTCCTACTAACATAATGATGTCTACTCAGGTGGTTACGGTTGATATAACTAAGTTTCTCAAGGGAAGGGATGTTTCCTACCCCGAGCATCATAATTGTACTGAAGTACATATGTAGTTTAGATCAAGCCTCAGAGTGTCACTGCTAAATACAAGATGGAATAGATTGTTTAGCATTGTAAAGTGGGCCATTAACACCTCACCGGTCATAAGAAAGAAAGAAAATGTGGGAGGAAGCATCTGGTAGAGTTGTTGGTGGATTATAGGTTGTTTTAATAAGCAGTTTATTTAATAATAAATCCAATGAATCTCTTCAGTCCATAATTTTTAGTGTCCAGCAAAGTTATGAATTTAAGCTCCAGGCTTGACTTTTGAAAGCATAGTGCAGGATGTGAGGATGAGAACTGATAGGCCAGATATCACAGCTGATCCATAGCTGATGTGGTGTTTTTGTCTTCTGTCATTTTTCCTGCATGAGTTCATCTGAGAGCATGGTGATTTTCTGATTTTATCCACATTGTTGCTATTGGGGGATTCAATGCACCACATGTTGGGATAGGCATGGACATTGAAAGGTGTATTATGGGGACTGTTGATCATTGTATCACTGCAGATAGGTCTGCAGGTTTTGCATCTGTTGTCCTAGCAGGATCTGGAACCACTTTGAGTAGATGTATGCTGGTCTGTGGGGAGTTTGTGAGTATAGAAAGGTTGGGGGATTGTTTGAAGACCAGAAGAAGGGATTCAGGAAAGATGTCTTTATTCCTTTCCCTATCAAGAATGGGTTCCGGTGTCAGAGGTAAGTGGAAACTAAGGGTGTGCAGTCAGAGGAGGGGGTTATGTCTATAATAAAGTAGGTTCCCTGGGGATATTTGGCTGGCCTGTTCCTGATACGGTCTACTTCTCTGGTGAGGCCTCCTTGTTAGGTGAAGGTGGTTTTGAGCATATTAATGCATATATGCCAGACTTCTATCCTCAAAGCTCATCCTGTGATTTCTTAGTGCCTGGCTGTGGGTAACAGATTTTTTGGTGTCTCGGTTTCTGGATCTGTGAAGGTAAGTGTGGTGATCAGTGGATTTCTTGTATATGCTTATCTATAGGGGTTCCATTGTTGAAGCTGATAGTGGTGTCTAGAAAGTTGATGCTTTTGTGGAAGTGTTCTACAGAGAGTTTAATGAATGGTTGGTCGTTGAAGTTATGGTAAATATCAGTGGGGGAGTTTGTCATCTGTCCAGAGGATGAAATAAATCACTGGGTTCTTCATGCATTTGTCCAGAAGCTCTTTAAGGTTGTCCATGAAGAGGTTGGCATACTGGGGAACCATCTGCTTATCTGTTCCCGTAGCTTGAGTAAAGTATTTGTTGAATGTAAAATTATTGGGTGAGAATGAAATGGATGAGTTGGGGGACATGAGTGGTATCTGAGGGTCGTCTTTTGTCTTGTAAACATTAGAAGGAAGCAGCAATGGTATCATTGTGAGGGATGTTGGTGCGTGAGGGATGTTGGTGTGTAGAGAAGTGATGTGCTTGGTGGCAACAGTGGTGTTCTAAGTGGAGTTGTTAATGTTGTGGAGTTTGTGGAGGAAGTCAGTTGTGTCCTGGAGGATGCTGGCCCTTTGTGTGGTAAGTGGTTTGGGAATGGTTGTTAATGATCCATCGAAAGGAATGCCATGGCCAGATATGATAGGTCTTTCTGGATTCTCTTGTTTGTCTATCTTGGGAAGCAAATACAGTATCCCTGTGTGGGTTTGTGGGTAGTTGGTAATGAAAGTGCTATCATAGACAGCACATGACCCCATTCTACTCCCCTCCCTATGCTCTTAAGCTCTGATGCCTCCAGGCTATGCTCCAGTTCTTTCTCTGATCCCTGGACTGGCATGCATAGTATACTTGCTTTCCCCATGCTGTTTACTAGCCTAAGGGCTGGATCAAGAAACAGTTGTTAGGATGGCATCAGGGAGCCACAATGGGAAGGATTCCTGTATCAAGTCTGTCAGGATTACTGGCATCCAGAAAACACAGAAACTTGAGACTTGCTGCCTACAGTAGTTCTAAACCATCCTAAGTTCTCGCTGCTAGCACTCTCAGTACCCTCCTATTTCCACCCTTTATTGGTTTCCAGATAGCCAGGTCCCATGTATTATCTATGTGAGAATTAGGTAGTGTCCCAGTGGTTCAGAATTAATTCATTTTGCAACCCCTTAGCTCCATTCTTCTTACACTGACTGAGATGGTGCCATTGAAACCATATGCTCAAAGTGAGCTTGAAATCTGCCACTTTTTATAATATTTTCATCTTTTCCATAGAAAATAGCTTTTCGGTGTGGATTGTTTAAACCAAAATTTGGCTTAAAACTGGCAATACTCTGTTCTCTTGTTAACAGATTATACGGTAGCTAGAGGGACAGTTCAGAGCAAGACTACCATTTTAATAAAGGAAAGCTAGTCCAACAATAGGTGTTGGATGAAGATAGGCATTCCTTTTCCTGAACAACAAATGATTTCTGTGACGATCTGGAAGAATCATATGAAACAGTAGTTGCTGCTGTTACCATTTCCATGTCACATGCATATCCTCGCCTAGCACAGGGATTCTTTGTGCTACCCTTAGAATTGCCCTGCCTCTGGCAAGAATATTGGCTTTATAGGAAAAGCACAGCAGTAAATCACCAGGCCATGCAGACCAAGGTGAATACAATTTCCTTTCTAGTGACTGTGAGTAAAAAATTGGTACCTTCTGTGAACCCTCAGACCCAGTAAACTGAAATTACTGCAGTAACTTTCCACTACTAAAACTCAAGCATTATGTTATATTTTTATATTTGATTTACTTCCCTATTCATCCTTCAGGCTTTATTGGGTTGGGTTTTTTTAAAGGACCTTGCTTTGTGAACTAATTATGACAAATGTTGACACAACATCTGTTGCCTGCTTTAAATTATCTCCTAGTCTGTTGGAATTCATCTTGAAGGCATTTTTGTAATGACATTTTTTTGTGTGTGAACATTAATACAACCTGTGGGAGATTTGAATAAAGAAAAAGAAAATCCACCAGTCTTGCCAAGGGAATAGCTTATGTGCCAGCTGCTTTTTTGTTATCCTGCATTCCAGGGTATTGATATAGTTTATTTCCAAGACTCTTAACAGCAAATGGATAGTTTGTTTTATTATGGAGAAGTTCTTGAGAAGAGTGCAGATAATGTGGACTTTAATTAGGGTGACTGCTTTCCAGAATGGATGGATTAGGGTTGGAGGCTGCATTCAGCTAACTGAACATCACATTCATCATAGGATATTGTACTAAATAGATTTCTTTCCCCTGAATACATGATTAGTGTGCAATATCTAAAGATATGACAAGTCAGTTATCTTTTTAATCCAGTCTTAGCAGAGCAAAAGTCTTTATCTTTTTACTTTAGATAATATTTCCCTTGCAGCTGTATGGCATCAGAGAAATTATTTTTTTGGTTACCCTAGTAAATGTCTGTGTGTCTTCCTAGTATATGTTTTATTTTCCACATTTCCTGTGAACATTTCAAGTGCTGTTTGTAAAATCCCACTAAATGTTCATGTTCCTTCCAAAACCTTACTTACAGGGAAAAAACCATTAATTTTGCAAAAGTGATCTTCATGTTGTTTCTGTCCCAATTTCACAAGATGTAAATGGATACGGTTTGTGGAATGGCTGGTAAATATTAACCGTTTGCAAGCAGTGTTTCAGTTCTATTTTGTATTTCTTTTCAACAGTTTTAGGGGGGATTTCACTGGAAGGCACCCAGTTCTGAGAATTACTGCAATGCACCATGAAGCAGGTGCAGGGGCTGTTGTCTGGTTGGCTAAAGAAAGGGGGAGTGGTGCTTTACAGGTGGGGAGGAGGAACAAGTGAAGGGCTTCTATGAATGGTCCGAGAGGGAGCCAAGTGCCTCTTCTTATAACCCACCTTAACTCTCCTACAAGGAGGGGTGGATAAGGTGACAGATGGCTTGGCTGGGTAACCTAGATGGAAAAAAGAGGGGAGGGATGGCAGAAACTCCAACATAGTGTATAATTAACATGGGGCTACCTACACAGTATGCTTTTATCTGCCATATAGTCCTAGACCTCTAATAAGAGCAACTGCCTTATTAAAGCCATATCAGCTATCTTCTCACCTTTTGGTATAGCTGGACAATACGGCACACATATGTATATTGCTTTAAATAATTCCCTTTCTATTTAATGATCATGGTACTTAAGTGGTGAAAAGATGACTTAAGTTGTTTTGCATCCATATTTAGTGAATTTCCTGCAGAGTAGCTCTGAAGTTTGCATCTGCTATGATATTTGCTAGCTTTGGGTGTTCTTTTCCACAAATGTTGGTAAGCCATGATGAGCAAAAACTGTTACTCTAGGGATAGAATGAAATGGTATCAGTCCTGGCAGGAGAAGAATATTCTAAGCATTTCCTTTGTATTTCCTGACCACAACATAAACATTTCAAGAGACTCATTTACAGGTTGGTATTTAAGTATAATTAGCTATTAAAATGAGATTTTCCAAGTTCATGGAGATTTGTTTCATTTTTTTTTTATGTTGCCTTGTATTTAACTCTCCAACGTGACTGTAACCAAAGTGATCATGAAAACTTTGACATAGTGGATTTCTTTTCCCAGAAATACCTCAGGAACTTTTTCTGCATGATGCTCAAGTCCCCATCATCTCCGTTACACATCGATAAAGTGGGACCAACCCTGTCAAAACACACCATCTGTGAGTTCTCCCCCTTCTTCAAGAAAGGAGTGTTTGACTACAGCAGCCATGGGACTGGGTAATTGCTGGGCCAGGGACTCTGCCAGTGGAGTAGAAGCCAAAGCTGTGCCTTCCATTCTGGAGTGTCAAAAATGAAAATAAAAAATCAATCTCCATGCCTGAAAATTTCCATCAGGAATTTTGCCAGTTAAAAACAGATATGCAACAATGCTAACCTTCAGCCTTTAGCGGTTGTCATATTTAGTGCCTGCATTTTCTTGGCATGGAATATACAAACATTTGTTAACACTAGTTGCTCTGGTAATGATGTACAAAAATTCTAATTCTCATGCTGTGTGGGGATCCACTCATTAGTGAAAGTGCTTCCTTTACATTTGCTCAGACATTTCGTTACAATACTGCAAGATTGTCTCCTGTTTATTGCGGTTATGTAGTCACAAGGGGAAATTTTCTAATGTTCAGTTTCTACCAAGCTGTTTCTTAGGAACGTTTCCTGGTTTTCATTTCCCCGTAACATATTGTGGCATTTGAGATGATACTTGTGCTCCGTTGGCATTTAGTTATCCCAAAAAGTGCTGTTTAACTATTTAATTGTACAATTTCCTTATAAGAATCAAGGTACCTGTGACTTGAACGTTTATAAAGTGTGTACTGCAGAGGATTTGAATTCAAACTCTGTAAAAGTCTTCCATGCTTCATTACACAGATACAGAATGAATCACTTGCCATTAATTAAAAACAAAGAAACAATCATTATTCAAAAATGAGGTCAGCATGTTTTCTCATTTTCTGATTACCTGGAATGTAACTGTATACTATGCACTTTACAGAGCTCTCAGCAATGCATAGAAATAATGTAAAATGCTATATATTTTGGAATAGATGGATTCTTCACAGTAGACTAACTCTTATCTGAATTTTAGTTGCAGAAATTAGAATTTACAAGGTTTTACTAATACTTTTAAATTATTCAGGACTTGTTTAAAATTGCACATGTATATACAGCATAATGTCCATTTTTTATTGCTATAGAATAAAAAACAACAACATTGACTGGAATGAGGAGAAACAACTTTTCAGATACTAAAATGTCATAGGTTTTCATGCTCACTTTCATGAGTACAAAAAGTGCCATCTAGTTAATCAGAACTACGATTTGAGTTTTCATATATTAGTTCAAATTAACAATGCTAATTTATATTGCATGAAGTGGTCATGTAAGTAAAACCTGGCCTGATAAACCTGACAATGTGCATTTGACAGCCTAAACTGTGGCAACATTTAACCTTTTTCTCCTTGGGTTTATAATGTTAGACTACACATTTGTAGTCAATCATTGTAACAATTCCTCTTTTAGAACCTTTTCAAACCTAAAAGATTGTCAATATATAGAATAGTTCTAATAAGATACACATCTATTAGTGCATATTCCAGTTACTTAGTAAATATGAGCTTTATGGTAACATTTTTAAAAACACCTTAGTGATTCAGTGACCTAGATCACATTTTTGAAAGTGACTTAGGAGCCTACAGGTATGTCTGCCCTGCAAATAGAAAAGTAGAAGTGAGTTTGAGCCCAGGTCAACTGACTCGGGCTTGCACTACAGAGGTGAAAATAACTGTGTAGATGTTCCCACTTGGACTATAGCCTGGGCTCTGAAATCTGGTGAGGAACAGGATTTGAGTCCAGACTCCAGCACAAGCCGAAACGTCTGTGGTGCAAGACCCACACTCTAATTGGTTGTCCTGGATAGTCGCTGGGATGGGTTGTTTTCTTTTCTTTGTGGAGTAAGTCTTACTGAAAGCCAAGAGGATTTAAGCACCTGTCACATTTGAAAATGAAATCTAGGTGCTTAAATCATTTAGCTGCTCTTGAAAATTTGTCCTGAAAGCTCATTGGAAAAGGAAGAATTGTTTTGCTGCTTTTGCAATAAAATATTTTATAGGCAGTCACTGTAAAAGAATTTAAGCAAGGAGGTTTTAAAATAGAATACGAAGAACATGCTTTACTGCATTCCATCTATGACAGAAGCTGATGTACCAAAGAATCCGTTTTGCTTGCTTTTTTACCAATTGCTGCAAGCTTACTGCATAGACTGCCTGCAGTATTGTTTAGGTTCATCACAGTGCTTTCCCATAAAAAGCAAAGATGTACTTGTCAGATCTTCCTGAGTACAATCGTGATGTTACACACACAAAATATATGCCTGCTGGAAGAGTTGGAGAGATTCCCATAGGTAAGTCAGATGTTTCACATCATTTTAGATTTTGAAAACTAGAATCATTTCTAGCTGTGTAGCGTGGATCTGATACAGACCCAGATTAGTGCATATAAAGGGGGACCCTCAGCTGGTCTAAATCTCTCTCTGCAGAGCTATGCTGATTTACACCAGTAGGTATCTGGCCCATTGACTTGAATGTGCATGACAAAAATCACAGAATAAAACTTACTAAATACTTGCTTCTAATTTCAAAATATGTCCTCAGTTTGAAAGCTATATGAGTAAATGTGTTATCAGAAGACATGAGGTCAATGATTGGAAAATGAAGCAAGACAAATCCAAATGAAGTAAGGCACAGATTTTTAACAGTCACAGTAATTAACCATTAGAATAATTTACTTAGGGATTTGGTGGATTCTTCACTAAAAACTTTAAATCCAGATGAGAGCACTTCCCAAAAGAGATTGTATATTTCACATAAGTTATTACAGAATCTGCAGTTGAGTTTTTATGGGTCCATGTTACGTAGGAGGTCAAACTAGATGATCATAATGGTCCCTTTGGCACTATAATCCATGCATCTGTTCTCTGTGAATAATGATGTAAGTTTCAAAACTGCTTGTTACAGGGGAGAGGGGAAGCTAAGGTGCTTATTAAATAAAGCAGGGCACTGTGTTTTCACACTGCCTGGACAATTAAGCCTTCAGGTCCAGATTCAGCAAGACCTTGAGCGCATGTTTATTTTTGACCAGATGAGTAGCCATATTAATTTCAGTGGGTCTACTTACATGTTTTAAGCAAAGTGTGTTTAAGTGCTTTACTGAATGGAGGCCATACTTTTTACACTTGTTAAATGAAGTTGTGTGTCTCCATTCAACACATTGGACCATAAGGGTATGTCTAGACTGCATCCCTCTGTCAGCAGAGGGATGCAGATTAGGCAGGTCGACATTACAAATGAGGCAGGGATTTAAATATCCCGCTCCTAATTTGCATAAAAATGGCCACCGCGTTGTGCCGAGTCAGCACTTGTCAGCAAAAAGCGGCAGTCTAGAGGGGGATCTGTCGAGAAAGAAAGCCTTTTTCGACAGATCCTGTAAACCTCCTTGCAGGAGGCATAAGGAATCTGTCGAAAAAGGCTTTCTTTCTCGACAGATCCCCCTCTAGACTGCCACTTTTTGCCAACAAAGTGCTGAGTCGGCAAAACGTGGCAGCCATTTTTATGCAAATTAGGTGTGGGATATTTAAATCCTTGCCTCATTTGCAATGTCGATCTGCCTAATCTGCATCCCTCTGCGAACAAAGGGATGCAGTCTAGACATACCCTAAGAAATCAAATCCTGGCCGGCAATACAGACACTTTGTGCCATCAGGCCATCCCAAGGGAAGGCAAAGTTGCCTTAATCTGGCACATGAGTGATGTTCTATGTGAACTGTTCAATCAAACATTTAGAAGCTTGAGACCAAACCAAAGAGCAGCCTCCACACTGGGCTCCCACGCCCTCAA
Source organism: Rafetus swinhoei (assembly GCA_019425775.1). Classification (NCBI taxonomy): domain Eukaryota; kingdom Metazoa; phylum Chordata; order Testudines; family Trionychidae; genus Rafetus; species Rafetus swinhoei. The sequence goes on from CM033440.1 coordinate 187,758,522, forward strand.
GAGGTCACCTGAAATCCATTCTGTTTGTTTCATGGCTGCTGCTAAACCTCCTCCAGGCTCAACTTAACCTTGACCTCATTACCTGCAACAGAGGGCATGAAGTGAATTCTGCTGTTGTTCCTGAGCCAGTTTTACACATGGCCATACAACCAATGGTGACACAGTCTGTTAGGAAGGGTACAAAAGAGGTTAGTAACAAGACAGTGTTATATTGTACTGCTAGTTGGGGGCTCCCCATGCCCCACCAAAAAGCCCAGAGACTCCAGCAGATGTGAGGCAGATTTTAAGGTGGGTACAGAAAGAAATAACTCTTCATTTATTTACCAGAATTGTTGGGAGAAAAAATTGTCCCTAAATTATCTCTATGAAGGTCCTTTTTATTGTCTCCCCTTGGCATTTGAGACAAAACACGAAGAGGAGAGAAATGTGTACAACTTTGCTGGTTACTTCTACTGACACTCTTGCAAATGGTGATTAAAATTTTGAAATTGAAAAAAAGAAAGAAAATCTATTGATCAACTTACCCACAGTTGCTTTGGAGATTCAATCCCATAGTTTTCGACTTAAGTCATTGAGACTTCAGTAATAACAGTGCAGAATTTGCCATTTTCTAATCATCTTAACTTTGTATTGTATATGGTGCATCTGCATTGCACGCGTAGTTCGAAATAACCTATGCAATTTGAGCAGTCAATTTTGAAATTGCTTATTTTGTAATTTGGCGCTGTCTACACAGTGCCAAATTTCAAAATAACCCGATATTCTGAAACATCCCTTAATCCTCGTGGAATGAGGTTTACAGGGCTGTTGGAATAGCAAGCCTGTTACATTTTGAAATAATGGGTGCACTGTTAAGATGACGGATAGCTATTTTGGGATACCAGAGGTATCCCAAAATAGCACCGCAGTGTAGATGTAGCCCATGAGAGTAAGAAATAATGTGTTAGATTATGATAGGGCCTGCAATTTTTTTGCAGACAATTTTCTCCATCTTTAATTGAAGACTAAAATTAGAGAAATAAATTATTTTTAACTTACTAAGATTCTTATCTTCCTGATCTTTGCATGAAACCAACCTTCATTTTGCACTTTTACTGGATTCTATAAAATTTTTCTTTTGATGTGATCATAGGTGCCAATCTTCCAGTCAGATCCATATGTGTAGAAACTTGAGTTCTGTTGAACTGGAGCCACATTAGTCAGTGGGGCTCCAGTAGCCATTGATAGTAAGGTCTGTCCATATAAACCTAATTCAAAATCAGGGTCATACTATGTGTAATTAGCAGCATCATAACTGAGTTTTTTATATGCCAGTTACTACTGACTATATTTTTCTCTATATTTTTTAAATGGAGGATTTGTTATAATTAGCTATATTGTATAAAGTATTTTTAGATGTTGGGGTTTTTTTAAATGAGCATAAAAATAACACACAGAGATGATGAACTGAAACCTGGATTGATGCTTTAAGGGGTGAAGTGTATAAAGTTCCATGACATCGATGTATATATTGTGGTTAAACATTTAAACTTGTTCAAATCTGGCAAAAATACTAGATTACAGATAGTAACTATTAAATTATATTATTTTGTCTTTTACAGATTAAGCTTTAAAATATTTTGTAAAATATGTAAAGGGTTCTTCTTAACATGTAATAAAAATATAAGAAAGATGTTGGAATAGCATTTGTGTGGTATTTCATTTGCAATGCATAAAACATCTTAGCAACAGGAATACTACAGTATTTGTACTAATCCCTATTTTTTCCCCATTTTCTTGCTCATAACTTTGTTCTCTTCATAAGCACCTCTATTTTTCTCAAATGCCATGCTAACAGTAAAAACATATCAACTCCCTGCAGAGCAGCTTGTGTGTCCATGCACAGATCCAGCAATATTTTTTTTAATGAAATTGGCAGGCATTTCTGGAGTACTATACTACATACTTTTTTCAAAGTGCTTTGCACAGATCCTGTTAATAGCTCCCTCCATCTTTACATAATGCAATCTAGCCTGAGTAGCTGATTCTCATGCATCCTGAATTTTAGATAATTGCCTTTTGTTCCTTTGTTTTGTGCTATTTTGAAGAATTAGGAACATATTTTAAAAATGCATCATTTTAAAAATGTGGTTATAAGAAGATCTTATATAGAGAAATGGAACTCAATTTCATTGATCTTTTTCATAGTTTGAACCAAAGGTCTCCTATGCTACAGCTCTTGAGAAAATTGGTATTCCACTATATTTAACATCTGACATTCCTCAAACAGTATGTCAATCCCATGTTTCCTACCTAATTATGTTTCATAGTATCTGATTATTTTTTGTCAAGGTCCAGAGTTTTTGGTCAAGGTATAGTTAGGGCCCAGACTTCAGAAAAAATAATAAAAATTGACAATGATAATAATTTCTCTCTATGTATAAAAAAGTTTTTCCTGACGGACAACAGAATGTTCCTGACAGGTGACAGTCATCAGTGTCACAGGCTCTGGCCACTTTCGCTTTGCTGACAGAGAGAGTGGGGAAGGCAAGCATAGCAAGCAGAGGGCGCAGCCTCCTAGTAAGTAAATAAAAAGATTTTGCAGTCCATTAATAAGCATTTGGCAGTCTGAATTAGGCCCATGGTCCACCTGTTGACTTCTCCTGGTTTGACCAACATTTAACTGCTTTCTGCACAAATGAACTTTCTCATTTTTCAGTATTGCAAATCATAGATATAGTAGCCCAATGTCTGTGACTCTGTAATGCTGTAGCATTATGTCTTGCCTCTGGGGGGTGCTGTTGCCTCCCGCCGTGGTGCTCGACTGACTTCTGCGCCGCTCAGACGGGCCACTGTGGGGGAGCAAGCAGCCGTTTGGGCGCCGCGGTCCCCATGCAGCACGCCCGTGCTGCATGGGGAAATCGGGACAGACAGCGCTGCTGCTTGCTCCCCCGTGGCGGCCCGGCTGAGCAGCGCAGAACTCAGCCGAGCGCCACGGCGGGAGGCAAAGGGGGCGGGGCACTGACGTACATGGCCCTGCCCCCTAGCACTGTATGTCACTGCCCCTCCCCGCTTTACCTCCCACCGTGGCGCTTGGCTGAGTTCTGCGCCGCTCAGCCAGGCTGCCACGGGGGAGCCCAAACGGCCGCTTGCTCCCCCGGCGGCCCGGCTGAGCGGTGCAGAACTCAGCCGAGCGCCAAGGCGGGAGGCGAAGGGGGGCGGGGCACTGACGTACATGGCCCTGCACGCTAGCACTGTATGTCACTGACCCTCCCCGCTTTACCTCCCACCGTGGCGCTTGGCTGAGTTCTGCGCCGCTCAGCCAGGCCGCCAGAGCCCAACGGCTTGCTCCCCCGCGGCGGCCCGGCTGAGCGGTGCGGAACTCAGCCGAGCGCCACGGCGGGAGGCAAAGGGGGGCAGGGCAGTGACTTGCGGCATGACTGCGGCTCCAGGCCCCGGCCCCTGGCTGTGAACATCACCGCCCTGCCCCCCCTTGCCGAGCGCCATGGTGGGAGGTGAAGGGGGGTGGGGCAGTGACGTAAATGCCCAGTGGGCGGGGCCTGGATGAGCGTGCATCCCCGACGGAGACAGGGGGGAGCGGAGAGAGAGTGAGGCAGGAGGAGGAGGAGAAGAGAAAGGGAGAGTGAGAGTCAGGAGGGGGAGAAGAGAAAGAGAGAGATGGAGAGAGAGGCAGAAGGCGGAGGAGAGCTGAGAGAGAGAGGGGGAGGCAGGAGGAGAAGGGGAGTGAGAGACCGGAGGCTCAGGAGAGAAGACCAACGTGGAGGAGAGACCTGAAAATCCCATTTTATGACGGGCTAATTGGCTAGTTATATAAGAAAAGCTGAATCTCAAAAATGAGGACATAAAATGCAGATTGTTGTAAATGAATTAATCCCACTTATTTTTTTAAAAACTTTTTGCATCACTGTTTCTCTTTCACCCTATATCTGGGCCATTAAAGGCTAAGGCATATGGTCAGAAGCATGTTTTTTTTCTCAGTCCAATTGAACATTGTAATAATGAGGGCTTTAAAAACTGCTCTGTGAAAACTCATACTGGCTGCTTTGCAAAGGTTCAGAACACCTTCTGTTAACATCAGCTTTGATGAGAGACTGGCTTGCTCATCATCTCTGAAAATAGACCATGAGGGTTTTCTCTCTGTCTATCTCTATCCCTCATCGTTGTTATGTCTGAGAAACCTGATTAGAGCACTGAACCAAGTAGATATTGTTTGTAAAGCACTCTGAACACAAAAGATAGTATATAAGATATATTTTTTAAGTCCGTGTCCTTAGGCATAGTGCTCTTCAGGGTTGTACACATGCCCAGGACTGAAGAATTTTCTTCGGCAGTATCTGTGTGGTCTGCACATACATCCCACTCTTATCACCTGCACCAATGGAATAAAGAGGATTCCCAGACCACTGCCAGCATAGTTCCTTCTTATTGCCTGTGATCTAGGATGAAGCTTCAGTGTTCATACTGACTTAGGCTTCTCAGTGTAAAAGTTCTAAAACGTTTAGCACTGGAGAAATGGTCTGAGGTGAATAAGATGAAATTCAATAAGGACAAATACAAAGTACTCCACTTAAGAAGGAACAATCAGTTGTGCACATGCAAAATGGGAAATGACTACCTAGGAAGGAGTGCTGCAGAAAGAGATCTAGGGGTCATAGTGGATTGCAAACTAAAAAATTGTCAGTGTGACATTATTGCAAAAAAACAAACATCATTCTGAGTTGTATTAACGGGAGTGTCATAAACAGGACACGAGAAGTATTTCTTCTGCTCTACTCCATGTTGATTAGGCCTCAACTGGAATATTGTGTCCTGTTCTGGTTGCTACATTTCAAGAAAGATATAGACAAATTAGAACATAAGAAGAGCCATACTGGGTCAGATCCCAGGTCCATCTAGCCCAGTATCCTGTCTTCCCAACAATGGCCAACGCCAGATGCCACAAAAGGAATGAACCCAACAGGTAATCATCATGTGATACGTCTCCTGTCATCCATTTCCAGCCTCTGAAAAACAGAAGCTAGGGACACCATTCCTACCCATCCTGCCTAATAGCCTTTGATGGCCCTAACCTCCATGAATTTATCTAGTTCTTTTTTGAACCCTGTTAAAGTCCTGGTCTTCACAACATCCTCTGGCAAGGAGTTTCACAGCTTAATTGTATGCTATGTGAAGGGAAAACTTCCTTTTGTTTGTTTTAAACCTAATAATTTCATTTGGTGACCCCTAGTTCTTACGTTATGGGAACAAATAAATAACTTTTCCTTATTCACTTTTTCCACCCCAGTCATGATTTTATAGACCTCTATTATATTCCCCCTTAGTCTCCTCTTTTCTAAGCTGAAAAGTTCCAGTCTTTTAAATCTTCTCTTCATATAGCACCTGTTACAAACCCCTAATCATTTTTGTTGCCCTTTTCTGAACCTTTACCAATGCCAATATATCTTTTTTGAGATGAGGTAACCAAATCTGTACGCAGTATTCAAGATGTGGGCTACCGTACTTTTACATACAGGCAATAAGATGTTTTTTGTCTTATTTTTCTATCCCTTTTTAAATGATTCCTAACATTGTTTGCTTTTTTTGTGCGACTGCACATGGAGTGGATGTTTTCAGAGTACTTTCCCCAATGACTCCCAAGATCTCTCTCGAGTAGTTATACCTATATTAGTCCTCATCATTTTGTATGTATAGTTGGGATTATTTTTTCCAATGTTCATTACTTTACATTTATCAACATTAAATTTCATTTGCCATTTTGCTGCCCAATCACTTAGTTTTATGAGATCTTTTTGAAGCTCTTCACAGTCTGCTTTGGTCTTAACTATCTTGAGCAGGTTAGTATCATCTGCAAATTTTGCCACTTAATTCTTTACCCCTTTCTCCAGATCATTTATAAATAGGTTGAACAGGATTGTTTCCAGTACAGACCCTTGGGGCGGAGAGGGGAATACCACTAGTTACCTCTCTCCATTCTGAAAACTTACTATTTATTCCTACCCTTTGTTTCCTGTCTTTTAACCAGTTACCAATCCATGAGGGGACCTTGCCTCTTATCCCATGACAACTTACTTTACTTAAGAGCCTTTGGTGAGGGACCTTGTCAAAGGCTTTCTGGAAATCTAAATATATTATATCCACTGGATCCCCCTTGTCCACATGTTTGTTGACCCCATCAAAGAGCTCTAGTAGATTAGTAAGGCATTATTTCCCTTTACAGAAATCATGTTGACTTTTCCCCCAACAAATCGTGTTCATCTATGTTTCTAATCATTTTATTCTTTACTATCATTTCAGCTAATTTGCCCGGTACTGACATTATACTTACCGATCTGTAATTGCCAGGATCACCTCTAGAGCCCTTTTAAAATATTGGCATCACATTAGCTAGCTTCCAGTCATTAGGAACAGAAGCTGATTTAAAGGATAGGTCACAAACAACAGTTAATAGTTCCACAATTTCATATTTGAGTTCTTTCAGAACTTTTAGGTGAATGCCATCTGGTTCCAGTGACTTGTTACTGTTAAATTTGCCAATTTGTTCCAAAACCACCTCTAATGACCTCTCAATCTGGGACAATTTTTCAGATTTGTCACCTAAAAAGAATGGCTCAGGTTTGGGAATCTTGCTAACATCCTCAGCCATGAAGACCAAAGCAAAGAATTCATTTGCAAAAAGAAGTCCGAAGAAGAGCAATAAAAATTATTAGAAGTCTAGAAAATGGACCTATGAGGGAAGATTGAAAGAATTGGATTTGTTTGATCTGGAAAAGAGAAGACTGAGAGGGCACATAACAGCTATGTGAAGGTCCAGCTGGGAAGACAAGTGCCAGCCCAGCCCCTTCTGCCTGTGGCCCCACACCTGGAGCCAAGCCCTGCCCAATCCTTTCTGGCCACCTGGAGGGCCATGGTTTCCATGCTAAAGCCCTGGTCTCAGCCTTCCCCAGCAGCCAGGGAAGCAAGGCTGCTGTGCCTCAGCCCCAGCCTTCCCTGGCATCTGGGCGTGTAGATAGTTTTGGGAAGGCTGTGCCTTCCAATGCCTATATTAATGGCTGCCCATGATAACAGCTTTCAAGTGCCTAAAAGGTTGCTACCAGGAGGAGTATTCTTCTTAATCTCTGATAGGACAAGAAACAATGAGCTTACATTGCAGCAAGGGAGATTTAGGTTGGACATTAGGAAAAACTTCCTAACTATCAGGGTGGCTAAACACTGGAATAAATTCCCTAGGGAGGTTGTGGAATCTCTGTCATTGAAGATTCGTAAGATGTGGTTGACAAACACCTGTCAGGGATGATGTGGGTAGTGCTTTGCCCTGCCATGAATGCAGGGAGCTGGACTGGATGACCTCTCAAGGTTCCTTCCAGTCCTATGATTTTTTTAGTCTCTTAGTACAATTAGTTGGGATTTAGTTGAACGAGCATCTGGTTTCTTCTCTTGGAACCCTTGTCTGGGGCTTGGTAAATAATTTTGGACTGAATTTAGGATTTTCTGAGATAAGAGTGTTGCCTAAAATAAAATTCTGTTTCTTCCCAACTCCTCCTCTAAGTGATAATGTTGGGAGACCTTCATTCACATTTTTAGGAAAAGAAACAAACCATTCAGTCTTTTCATTAATGACTTGGATGATGCAGCACAGAGCATGCTTATAAAATTTGCAGATGACACCAAGCACTTTGGAGAATGGGATTAGAATTCAAATTGACCATGACACATTGCTTGATGGTCTCTTTGCCTTTTGGGGAAGTGGGAGGTGAACCCATGTGAATTCAGCTCTGAGCTCAGCTTTTGCTGACCAAGGACAGCTAGTTGTGAGTAGGGTGCAGTGGAGGGAAAGGGGAGTTAATGGGATGTTTGCTCTTCAGAATGTCACACCTCAAGGTGGGAAACTGAGGCAAAGAACACTGTTCAGTGAACTCTGAGATGGGTGTTGGCTTATGGTACAGCCTTTTCAATCACAGTTGTGCTGTTTTCTCAAATTAATGCAGGGTTCCCTTTCCCCTTTAATAATAATTTTCTTTGGTTGTGCAGTCTCAGCTCTTGGAAGAGGGAAAATATTGCCTTAGAGGCCACCATGGGGCGTAGTTAGTTTTTGCAGGTCACTAGGTGGCGGCTTGAGCTGGTTCTGTTTTATGGTGTTAAGAAGGAACTCCTGTTGCTGCTGGCTCCACTTGTCAGAAAGTTACATGGACGAATTGGAGAGCCCAGAGGAGAGCAATAAAAATGATAAAAGGTTTAGAAAACCTAAGCTCTGAGGAAAAGTTTAAAAAACTGGGTACATTTAGTCTTGAAGAAAAAACCTGAAGGTGGAGCCTCATAAGCTTTCAAATAGGGGAAGAGCTGCTATAAAAGGTTTGTGAACATTTCTCCATGAAGAAGGTAGGGCAAGAAATAATGGGTTTAATCTGCAGCAAGGGAGATTTAGGTTAGATATTAGGGAATAAACTTCCTAATTATAAGGGTTGTTAAGCTTGGGAATAGGCTTCCAAGGGGAAGATAATGAAATCCCCATCTTGTTCTACCTGGTTCAATTTCCCCTTTAAAACAACATTGATTTTTTTAAAGCCAGTGTGGCTTTCTATCTTATTGTGGCTTTATGGTTCTATAGTAAAATATTATTACATAGTATTATTGTACTTTTATAGTAAAATATTATTACAATATTATAGTAAAATATATTATTATATTCATTTTTTTCTCTTTAACTGGAGCTGCATTTGCTTGAAGAGTTACAACAGCACTTTAAAACTTTTGATTAATTTAAAGAAACAACAGTGCTGAAGGTTGGGATATCTGATATTTTTTCCAGTTTGGGAAAAATGCATTATCTATCCTATACAATTAGTGGTCCCTGTTTGAGTAAGCTGCATATTGGTTGAGATGGAACTATGGAGAGAAAAATTCATAGCAATATCAAAATGTATGTAAATTTGATAATGAAACCAAAGAAAATATATTAAAAGTGAATGAGAGATGTGGGGAAGAAAGGTTTACTAACGTAATAGGCAATGTATGGAAGATGGAGAAGGGATGGTAAAAGTTGCTATTCATTTCCCTTCTGTGCTGAAGCACTGTTCTCAGACAAGAGGCTGCTGCCAGTGTGATTTGTGTGTGCTCTGAAAAGGGACAGCAAAAGCAGGTTTCCTAAAGAAAATTGGAAAAGAAATCCAGCAGAAACGGGATGATGAGTGTTTGAGGTTAATGCATCTGATATTGGGAGCCAAACAAGGTAACACTTTTTTGGGGAGAGGGAAAGCTTTTAAAATAGTGCTGGTTGAATGGAAATTTTTTTGGTCGAAAACTTCAGGTTTTTTTCCATTTTCAATCCAGCTCTATATTCATGTCATCCGAAAGTGCAGGTGATTGGACTAGATGACCTTTCAGGGTCCCTTCCAGTTCTAGTGTTCTGTGACAGAAAGCAGGGAACACATGGACTCCTTGAGTGTCCCCATCGTGACAGTATATTGACAAAGAACTTATCAACACTATGCTGATAGGTGAGGCATTTCAACCTATCAGAAGTGCCCGGTTTCCCCAGTGCTCGGCAGAAACTGCATCATTGTCTTTTCTGGCCTGGGAAGAGAGGAGCCAGAGAGTGGATCTGCTACTGCAGAGGATCCTGAGCCAGGAAGAAGATGAATCTAAGACCCTACACAGAATCAATTTCTCTCTCCCCAACCTCCCCAACTGCTTGGGAAACTTTTTTGGCCTTCACCTACTGCCACTCCCTGACCTTGGTGTCTGCCTGACCAGCCTCAGGAAGCCAGGTGTGATGAGGCTGGGATTGAAAGGTGGCACTGATGAGAGACCAGAGTTGATTCTGTAACTCGTTCTTTGGGGTCTAAGCTTTCCCAGCATTCCTAGTATAACCCAATAGTATCAGACACCTTTCTGTTCCCCAAGCTTCTCGGTATGCCCTTAGTGAAACTGTGCTCATGTAAATACTCATCTGTGTGAACTTGATGATCATTTTCTAAGACTTCCTCACAAATTATATGTAGAGTCTGGTCTGTGGCTTCTCAGTGTCTCTAACTATCTTTGGTTTCCCTTCAGCGAGCTCTTTTAGAAGTACATAATCTTTTAATCCCTGTTATTTTGGAGGTTAAATGCACAGTTCTGCAGTGATGATCTTTTGTTCCCATAGGTATGATTCCCTTGCTACCCACTTATTTACGGAGATGCAAAATATTGTAATGTATCTGCTGTTTCCTTATTTCCTGTCTGTTCCTCAAATGTAATTGTATTCAAAACCCCACCGTTTTCACCTTGGAATAGCAATGCATCTTCAAAGACAATTTCATACTCTGCCTGGTCTCCAGGTGACTTATTATTTTCATTCCCTTATTATTAAACCTGTACTTGTAACTGAAACTGATTTCTCATCCCTTTTCAAATTAACCCGGTAGTGCAAAATGTCAAGGATTTTCCAGCTCTGTTAAATGAAAGTTACTGAAGCCCTGAACCCATTGACACCAAGGGGTTAACCTGTGATCCATGTTTTAATGTCCTCAACTTTTTCACAACCGAGTGACAACTAGATCACCAGCCTGCTAACTCTGTCACAGAACTTGCTTATACCTGTTCTGGAGGCTTTTATTCTTGGTTCAGCGTGTAAATAGAACACACATTTGGGTTCTTTCTCTGAAAGGGAAAAATGAGCTTTGAGGCTGTCAGTGGAAGCCAATGACCATGGAAGTAACAATAATAATAATTAATAATAATATCCTTTGTTAACATGCTTCAGGACAAAAGCCAACCATTGAATAATAGAGATTAGGAGGACACTTTCCTTGTAAACAAGTTATTCCACAACTATACACTGCAGGGTCTTTTATGCAAGGAACTGCTGCTGACAACTATTAAGACAGCGTATTGGACTAGAAAGACACTGCTCAGGTCTAATATGGCAAGTCATATTGTCCTATGTTGTTCAGTTGCCAGTGCAGTCTTTTTGTAGGTGGGAAAGAGTTTGCTGATTAAGTGTACAGGACATTTTCAACTGTACTTCAGAGGTGAATATGATAATACCCCACTGCTGAATCATGACTGATTTGGAAGACTCCTTCTTTTTATGCTCAACTGTTCCTGCTACCCCAAAATGTAGTAGCTAGAGGATTAGAATCACCCAGAGGTCTTCTCCGCCTCAAAATTCAGCCCAGCTGAAAAAGCCTTCCAGTAGACTAGCACTTCTGGGATAACTGCTTACACTGCTGTGAGCAGCTGCACTGTGGATCTCACGGGGACCCCATTTAGAGGCATGGGGTATGGCCAATATACCAAGAACTTTTATGGGCCAGTGATGGGGTATTCACCCCTCAGTGGCTATGAATGGGTTAGTGTAGATTGAGAAAGAGGCTCATTAACTTCACAGGCCGCAGATGAACATAAGAACGTAAGACTGGCCACACTGGGTCAGACCAAAGGATGATCTAGACCAGTATCCTGTCTTCCAACAGTGGCCAATGGCAGATGCTGCAGAGAGAGTGAACAGAACAGGTAACCATCAAGTGATCCTTCTCCTGTCATCATTTCCAGCCCCTGACAATCCGAGGCTAGGGACACCTTTCCTACCCATCCTGGCTAATAGCCATTGATGGACCTAACTTCCATGAATTTATCTAGTTCTTTTTTTAACCCTGTTTAAGTCCTGGTCTTCACAACATCCTCTGGCAAAGAGTTCCACAGGTTGACTGTGCGCTGCGTGAAGAAAAACTTACTTTTGTGTGTTTTAAACCTGCTGTCTATTCATTTCATTTGGTGACCCCTAGTTCTTTTATTGTGGGAATAAGTAAATAACTTTTCCTTATTCACTTTTTCCACACCTGTCATGATTTTATAGACCTCAATCATATTCCCCCCTTCCTCCTTGGTCTCCTCTTTTCTAAGCTGAAAAGTCCCAGTCTCTTTATTTTCTCTTCATATGGCAGCTGTTCCAAACCCTAATCATTTTTGTTGCCCTTTGTTGCTGAGAGGAATCAGGTGGCTAGGCAATTTGCCTAACTCAGGGAGGTAGCCCATTTAGGCAGGAACAAGCTGGGCTAGATACAGAGAGGAAATTGGAGGCAGAGGAGGTAGCTGGAAAAGTCTCAGTCACTGCCTGGGAAAAGGGAGGCATGTTTGGAGGCTGCAGGAACAGCCTACGATCAATGGTGCTGACAGAATTGCTGGGCCCCTACACAAGGTGAGGGGGCAGCTCTGCACTCCCGGGGGGGGCAGGGCCTCTGGTGGAACAGTCTGGGGGGTAGGTTCCCTCTCCCAGCCTTTCCACGCTGCTTGCAGCTCCGGTGGTGATTTAAAGGGCCCAGGGCTCTGGCTACTGCTGCAGCAGCTGGGAGTCCCCAGCCCTTTTGAATCTCCAGGCCCCGAGGCAGTTGGTCCTTTTGGCCCTCCTTGTCAATCAGCCTGACTACAATTACTCCTTGTGAGGAGGGAGTTGGGGGTGGGCATTCCCAAAAAAGGGGTGGGAGGGTGCTGGATCATAAGTGTAACCTTTCTGCCAGATAGTGCTGGCAGCATCCAGGGCCGGGTTCAATATCTAGGGGTTCCTTTTCATCCATCCTGCACAGAACTGGCTCGAGCCACTGCCCAGTAGCCTAGGAAATTAACACATACCCCTGGGCGCCTCTGGGAGGCAATGCTTCTCCGCTCGCAAGCACAGAGTCTGAGCGAAGAAAAGAAACTTTTAATGAAAGAGGGAAAGAAGTAACGTGGCATTAACAGGAAAACACCACAAACAGAGTTCATAACCAAACCGCGAGTAAACGTCCTAGCTCAAGTGGATTGAGCAATGTCCTTTGCCTCTCAGGCTCACAAATCCAGCAATATAAGTGTCCCATTCACATGCCCAACCTTTCTCTGTACTCCACTCACAGTAGAGTGGAGCAACTGTACTCCACTCACTGCTGCTGCCCTTGGTCAGGGCAGACCAGAGCTCAGAGGTGATTTTCAGAGCTCACCTCCCACCCTTGTGGGGGGGGAATAGGAGGCATCTCACCCACTCGGTTGGCCACTCGCTGCTTCTCCTGCCAGCCATGCCCTGCTGGCCACCTGCTGCCGCTCCCACCTGCTGCCGCCGCCACCTGCCAGCCACATGCTCCTGCCAGCTGCCCTGCTGGCCGCTTGCTCCTGCCAGTCATCCTGCTGCCAACGGGTTTGGATCTGGGCCAAACCTACTGATTTCAACTCTGTGATTTTGGCTTCTCAGTGATTTCAGCTCTTGTCACACAACACAGGCCAGTCTGTTTTAGTTCTATCATTAGAACAGGGTGGGGGGAAGAGAAACAGGTTGAACAAGTCTTACAGCTCATGCCTGGAGGGCATGTAGCCTGCTGGTTCAGAGCTGAGCTAAACTCTGCTCTGCTCTCCCTCCCAATCCAATCCACTTGAGTCTGGAAGGGAAAGACTCTTTACAATGACTGTCTCTCCTGCAAGCACTGGTGTCATATTTTACAATTCCTACATTTAGGGTTAACATGGTTTGTGACCCCACAGCAGCCAAATTAGTTACAATACACAAAATTCCATTCTAACAATTGACCATCCTTCAGGCCTATTAGCACTGGCTGAACTGGATTTACATAACCACACCCAGGATTTCTTTCCTATTCCAGCATGAGCTGTATTTACATAACAACAGTTGAATACCTTGCAGGGCTAAACAATTGAGTGAGCATAACCACACCCAGGACTCCTTTCCCCTTTCAGCTGTCTGCATTGGAAGCAGTGGTTCAGACCCTGCTTACATCAGGAAAGGGCACAGGGAAAGGCAATGAGGTCTAGTTAGGCTGTGAACCAGCAGGTCTTTGAGCTGCAAATTAGAGTATAGGGCAGGCTTGGGTTCCTCTGCCAGCCACTGAGGGATTGGCATCATAGGGTCAGTGAAAGCGACTGTTGGGTAGAAGGGACGTGGGTAAACTCTGGAAGGGAAAAACCCTGAGGAATGTGGCTGGAGGTCCAATTCACAAAGAGGCTACAGCAGCTCTGGGACTGACAAAGGGCTGAGGGCTAAGAGAGAGACTGCATGCAACAGCAGGAGGGGCATCTGCCTAGCAGCACTAATCCCCAGAACCACCAGGAGGTGGCGGTATCCAGTGGTAGTTAGCACAACCTGTCACAGGCCCACGCAACTCTTCACCTTCACTTGCAATGGAGTTGGTATCTGCTCCCAGCTGCAGCCAGCTATGAGGTCGAAGCATTACTTCAGAGATCCCAGGGGATGCAAGAAGGTTCTTCCACAGCTCGGTGACAGCTCAGGAGACTGAGTGGGTCATGTGGCCAAAGCAATGCTCTGAAATGGATGAGGAACTGGGCATTCAGGGATAGTCCCTGACCATCATCCATAGTGTGAAAGGCTGGAATTCCATCACCAGCCCTTCTTCCTACCACGCATTGTGGGCCCTAGTAACATCCAAGGCCATACTGTAGTGAAGGAGGAGGTCCAGAATCAGAGATGACTGTTCAGGAAGTTAATTGTAGATCAGCACTAACCACCTAAAACAGCCCACACAATAGGCTTGGATTTTCTCTATCCCACATCCCTTTCCTGGTTGACCATTTTCAGAGATGATTTAGTTGGTGCAAAATCTGGTTATCTGACCAGACTGAGCAACTATTTTCAGGAAACACAAGCATGGCTTAGTTTGGAAACATAAAAAGTGAAAACAGTACTATAGGTAAGTGGGTGGGGAAAGAGGGAGGGAACATGGAAATCAAGGTAGAAGTTGGAAATGTACTCCTATATTGTTCAAGATGTACAGCCTCAGATTCACCTATTTTTATTTCTTCTAAATTCTCCTGGTGATACATCATAGAAAGCACCCTAACATAGAAGGTATCTTAGTATAATTTCTTCCTAGGCTTCTGAAGAAATTTGTCCAAGAAAATCCATTTGCTCTCCCCGCTAATTCTCTCAGCACATTAAATTAGGGTATTAGTAACTAAATGATAATACATAAATTACTATTTATATCATAGTAAAACTGTCTTCAACAAGCAGCCATTTTCATGGTGATGATTCCAGTATTTTACATAAAAACTTGAGCACACTAAGTAAATTATGTATTCCTACCTGCAATTTTTGCCAAAGATTTACATGTGCAGAATAAATGATTTTCTACTTCTTAAGCAATAGCAATCATAAGTAATGTGCTGAAACATTCATAACAAAGGTCTAACATGAAAGGTACATTTTTCTCTGTAACCTGCTGTAATTACAGCATACATCAGTTCTGCCTTAAGTAGATGCACTAGTTTTTTTTTCCCCTCATACACTTTTAATGACTTCCTCTGCTGAGAATACAAACATTTAACATTAAAAAATTAAAAATTTAAAAGACAGTTGTTTCCTGGACAACAGAGAAGTAAGAATTTAATTCTCATCTTTGTCATTTATAAATAAATACATATTGTAGGTGATCCTAGTGAGATAATCTGCTAAAGTTAATTGTGCCATTACAAACATTTTGAGCCTAAGCCTAATGCAGGTCATGGTACTTAAATATGTATGAACTGAACTAATTTACCTTTTTGCTGTTTAGTAACATATTGGTAGAACCATTCTTAATTGGACTACAAAGATATCACTCAACTTTGCAAGGGTTTTTCCCCCTTCCAATTTACATTGCTCTGTTCGCATAGAATCATAGGGCTGGAAGAGACCTCAGGAGGTCATCAAGTCCAGCCCCCTGCCCAAAGCAGGACCAACCCCAACTAAATCAACCCAGCCAGTGCTTTGTCAAGTCGAGACTTAAAAACCTCTAAGGATGGAGATTCCACCACCTCCGTAGGTAACCCATTCCAGTACTTCACCACCCTCCTAGTAAAATAGATTTCCTAATATCCAACCTAGACCTCCCACACTGCAATGTGAGACCATTGCTCCTTTTCTACCATCTGTCACTACTGAGAACAACCTCTCCGTACTTTTTGGAGCCTCCCTTCAGGGAGTTGAAGGCTGCTATCAAATCCCCCCTCACTCTTCTTTTCTGCAGACTAAATAAGCCCAAATCCCTCAGCCTCTCCTCATAGGTCATGTGCTCCAGCCCCCTAATCATTTTGGTTGCCCTCCGCTGGACCCTCGCCAATGTGTCCACATCCTTTCTGTAGTAGGGGGCCCAGAACTTTACACAATACTCCAGATGTGGCCTTACCAGTGCCGAATAAAGGGGAATAATCACGTCTCTAGATCTGCTGTCAATGCTGCCCTAATATTCCATTTGCCTTCTTGGCTACAAGGGCACACAGTTGACTCATATCCCACTTTCATCCACTGTAACCCCCAGGTCCTTTTCTGATTTAGGTCACATCTATACTTACCCATGGATCAGCACTCCAGAGATCAATCTTCTGGCATTCAATGTAGTGGGTCTAGGAAAGTCCTGCTACATCGAATGCTGAGGGCACCCCTGTTGGTGCCAGCACTTCTACTCCTCACAAGGAGTAAGGGAAGTCGACAGGAGTGTTTTCTCACGTCAGCCTCCTGCTGCAGGGACACCCTTGCCTTCATGATAGGAGTTGTGCTATTTGAGAGACCATATTAATGAGTTCCTGCATCAGAGGTCTGATTCAAAACCTACTGGGGTCAATGAGAGACCTCAGTGGGCTTTTGATCCAGCCCATTCTGTACTGAAACTGCAGATTATTGGTCTGTTATCCCCTCTGTTGGGATAGGGCTGGTTATGACAATTATGCAGTCTAAGGCTGGAGAAACACGCCATGCGTGGTTCTCTCCCTTGCTGGCTATGTGCATCCCAGAAGCATGGCTAAATATTTTACAAGCCCCTAGGTCATGTAACCACTTAAATCCCATCCGTTTTCCAAGGGACCTAGGAAACTGAGTCCCAATTTCAGACATGCCTAAACACCTCAGTCTTCTAAAATTTTTACTCTTCTTCTACTTCTAGTCTTAGTCCCATTTGCATGGGGTTGGCTCTTCGAGGCCTCCTTCTCCCTACCAGTATGTCTTGAAGCAGTTCCTGAGAAACACTACAGGTAGTCACATCTTCATGTGTAACATCTATTCATGTAGTTTTGGGTCTTTCAACCCTTTTCCTATCCTCCACTTCTAAGTTCAACACCTTTTTTTCTGTATAGTCTTACGATATTCTTTTCACATGTCCAAACCATCTAAGCCTGGATTCTCTAAGCTTTTCAGTAATGCCACCTTCCAAGTTCCCCTATTGGTTTGTTCTGAACGCAATCTATCCTTGTACCTCCAAGCAGTCATCTTAACATTTCATTTTCACTCCTGTCAAATTCTGCTCCTGTTTCTTCTTCAGCGTGCAGCATTCAAAGCTGTCCAAAAGTCCAGGCTTAATTACTATCGTGTAGATCTGATGTAGCATTTGATAAGCATTTCCTGGTGCAAATCACTCTGCTCACTTCTCTCCATTTAGTCCATACTTTTCCTCTTCTGTTCATAAATTCATTGCTCAGCTCACCATTATCTCCTATTATTGAGCTCTCCCCCACACGCACATAACCTGCAAAAAACATTCACAAGGTGTCACACTCTGGAAGTTTTCTGTAAGAGCATCAAGTGCCAATACAAGCAAAAAGATGCTTGGTGCTGAGGTTGGATGTGCTTTGACACTCACTTGAAACTCTTCAGTTTGTCCATAGGGCCTTCTCGCTATGGTAACGTCACCTCACCCTTGGACATGTCCTGGTTAAGTCTGATACAATCCTCAGGTATCTATTTCATTCTCATATCCCCTCAGATGAGTTCTCTGGTCATACGTCTTTTCAAGTTTGATGAATACTATGTGCAGGGACTTCCTCTTTTCTTTATATTTTCCTACAAGCATTCTTAATGTGATTTTTGACTTGCTTGGTGTGAATACAAACTGATTGTCACTGACTGTTACTTCTCTTCATATGTTTTTATCAATAATCAATGCCCAGGTCTGAGAGTCACTTTGTTACCCACACCTCGTCTCCAGTGAAAGAGAGAGAGACTTGCTGGTATTTAAATGGGTGTCAGCACGCTGACAACACCAGCCTGTTACCATCACCCAATCTTCTCAGGGCAATGGTAGCCTTCAGTTTGCTTTTCAGGATAAAAAATAGGAGCATCCCCGTCCCTCAGCATCTTAGAAGCATTCCCTTGTGATACCCAGTCCCTTATACTGGCTACTCATATAAATACCAGGTTTATTGCTGGTTATTTTCTGGGGTGAAAGTCGGACTGGTTGTCACCTCTTACCTGGACACAAATCAAAGACATGCACAAAAAAGGGATAGAAAATAAGACAGAGAATATCTTATTGCCTCTATATAAAATGCCCTCATCTTGAATATTGCATATAGATGTGGTCGCCTCAGCTTCAGAAAGATATATGGGCATTGGAAAGGTTCAGAGAAGGGCAACAAAAATGATTAGGGGTTTGGAACGTGTCCCATATGAAGAGAGATTAAAAAGACTTGGACTTTTCAGCTTAGAAAAGAGGAGACTAAGGGGAGGTATGATAGAGGCCTATAAAATCATGACTAATGTAGAAAAAGTGAATAAGGAAAAGTTATTTACTTGTTCCCATAATATAAGAACTAGGGGTCGCCAAATTATATTAATAGGTAGGTTTAAAACAAACAAATGGAAGTTTTTCTTCATGCAATGCACAGTCAACCTGTGGAACTCCTTGCCAGAGGATGTTGTGAAGTGAAGGATTTTAACAGGGCTCAAAAAAGAGCTAGATGAATTCATGGAGATTAGGTCCACCAATGGCTATTAGCCAAGATGGGTAGGAATGGTGTCCTTAGGCTCTGTTTGTCTGGAAATGGATGACAAGAGAGGGATCATGTGATGATTACCTGTTATGTTCACTCCCTCTGGGGCATCTGGCATTGGCCACTGTCGGCAGACATACTGGGCTAGATGGACCTTTGGTCTGACCCAGTATGGATGTTCTTAGTTGTCACCACTTACCTGTTTCACTTACCTGGACACAAATCAGACATCAGAAGTGGTAACACACATGAACCTGTAGGAGAACATTTTAACCTTCCTGGTCACTCAATCATGGATTTAAAAGTAGCCGTTCTTCTACAAAGGAATTTCATTAACCAATTACAGAGAGAGTCTGCAGAACTAGAATTCATTTACAGATTTGACATCATTACCCTGGGCTTGAACAAAGATATTAACTGATTGGTGCATTACAAAGCCAGTTTCTCCTGCCTTTAACATCTGCATTTCCACATCAAAAGCTATGAACAGGACACATCCAGCCCACTTAATTAGCCTCCGTAATACAGGTCATACAATTGACAGGAATTTTTTCTGGTGTTATATGTATTTCTTTGTCTCCGTAATTTCTACTCCAATTCATCTGACGAAGTGTATTTTGCCCACGAAAGCAAAATTCTATATATTTTGGTTAGTCTCTAACAGCTTGTCTACACTAGGAAATTATTTTGAAATAACTTATTTTGAAATAATAACTCCTGAAATAACTATTTCGAATTAGTGTGTCCACACTACAGAGAAGTCTCAAAATTAGTCCAAGGCAGGCTCCCTTAATGTGGATGCACTACCTCCATGTAGAGCCCCAGGAACACTGGGGAGTCATTACTTTGAATGACTCTGGGGAATCCATACTACCGCTATTTCGAAATAACTGTTTCAAAATCTGTGTTGTTCCTCATGGAAAGCAGGAGTTATTTCAAAATAACCAGCCCCTTGTTTTGAAATAACGGACTTGGTAGTGTGAATGTTCCACTTGTTGTTTCAAAATAAGGTAAATAAGTTAAACCAGGGCTAAGGTGCCACAGGACTACTCGTTGTTTTTGAAGTTATGGACAAGCATGGCTACCTCTCTGACATCTCTTACCCTGTGACTCTTAAAACTTTGCTACTGTAGCTCTCTGCTACGATGCACCACAGTCAGCAACAAGCATGTACTTTGTCTATGTGTTGGGCAAACCTGGTCCGATGCATGGAAACAAAAAGCCAGTCTGCAATATCACAGACTTCCACTGGTCTCTACCAACTTTGTTGAACAACTGGTAAGGGACTCCAAACTCTTCCCAATCCCGAATTCTACCAAAACATGTGTCCTGAAATGGCCATCCCTGTCGTGGAGCAACCAGAGAAATGTGAAGTTTTGCTTCTTTAAAGAGTCAATATCCAACTGTTTGTTACTTCAACTGGCATTATACAACAGAGTCAAACACAGCACTGGATTGGATTACATTAAAAATTAAGCAAACATATTTAATTCCAAAGAGAGATGTTGAGTGAGTACAAGGATTAAAGTCAGAGATGGTGACACAAGAAATAAAGCATTCTGTGTGGAGTTGCAATGCTTTCTTCTCTGATGAGCTTAGTTTCTGATGTTCTTCAGCTCAGCTCGTTTTACCAGCAAAAGTCATCTATCTGCACCTCATACTGCTGCTTTTAGAGGTAATCAGATGCTTTTATATGTCAAAATGTTACCTTCTGTTTCTCTTGATAATGTCTTCCTTACAACTG
Source organism: Rafetus swinhoei (assembly GCA_019425775.1). Taxonomy (NCBI): domain Eukaryota; kingdom Metazoa; phylum Chordata; order Testudines; family Trionychidae; genus Rafetus; species Rafetus swinhoei. The sequence continues at coordinate 187,778,986 of CM033440.1, forward strand.
ATTTATTATTTTTATATCAAAACATTTTACTTCAATTCCTTAGAGCCTGATTGATTTTGACCAGTTTTGGCAAAGGGGAGGGGACGAAATAATAAAATGATACCCATTCCTTTAAAAAACTACTTACAACAATCCCCAAAACAGAGCAATAGAAATGTTATATGGAACTTTTATTTTTAATCTCAAGCTTCTTTTCAGGTTTTATGAAGGGATTTGGATTTATAATCTTTTTCCAAATTATTAGTGGTTTCAGATTAATAATGTACATGCACCAGTGAGGTTAGCAGTAAATGGAATGAATTTCTTAATATTAGGTCCCTTAGATTTCTGATCTTCAGTTTTAATATTCTTTTGTTTCTCATGAAGCATAACCTTATCCAGCTAAAATGGATTAGTAGGTGTTTGCTGCTAAATCTGTCTGCAGCAGTGATGCAAAGTTCTTTCTTGGATTTCTGCTAGCCAGAGAACTGTTTTTGGTTTTTACTAGTGGCGCATATCTGCACATTATCTTGATATGGTGCACATAAAATTATTTCTGGATGGGAAAACATATAGGGAACGCTGGTGAAGAATATCACTAACTACAGCAGACTGGAAAAGAACCGCTGAGAAGACCACAACCCTAGGGCTCAGGCCCGGCCAAAGAGTGTGGGGGGCCCAAGGCAGCACACTGAACTGCGCAGCTTCCGGCCGGATGGGCGGGGCTAGGAGATGGGCAGTGCAGGGCCCCAAATGTCCGGGGCCCAAGGCAACCACCTCACTCGCCTTGTCCAAAGGCTGAACCTGCCAGGGCTCTTTGGAGCAGATTTGTTTTGAAGGCATCAGTGAATGGATGAAACAAAGCAGCAGATGAAATGTTCACATGGCAGATGATTATCTCAAACCTGTTGCAATGCTGCATTCTTCCTGCAAGGATGGCATGAATGAGGCTATGATTGATCATCCAAGTGTCTCACCTAAAAAAAGGGAAGGTCTGGAAAAGAATGAAACAGTAGGAAAGCACCCCTGTTCCTCTTGTGATGGAAGAGCTAATGCAAAATACTCTGAGCTGCAACAGGAAATTCCTCTGTGCAGACAGAACATGGTATCACTCGTATTAACAACCTGGGTAGTGTGAGTGCTACAGGTAAACCGCAATGAGTGGTTCATTTATGTTGCTGATAAGCCTTAAGAAATCCAGAAGGCTGCATTTGAAGGGTTTGTACAGAAAGCAGGCTTGCGTTTAGAGAGATAATGTGAATGTGTTCTCTGCTCTGCAAACTGAAAGATTTCTCATAGCTGTGCTACTAGCATCACTAACCCTCCAGGGACATGAACATATCCTGGATTCGTACCATATAACTGTAAATCAGCACAGCAGCATTTATGCTGCTAGGATTCGCAAGAGAAGAGACTCTGAAGTATTCTCCCATTCACTCCACTGAATTAACTGGGCTGGTTTGCCTTTTTTTAAAATTACTTAGATAAACTTCTTATTGCAATATGTAAATTTTGCACAACAAAATAATACCTTGGAATTAGTGTCAAGAGAATTAACCTCTCTTTCAAGAAGAACTTTAACACATACATGAAGTCAGAAGAGGAGATCAGAAGTTTACCAGGGCATTTATAATTAGATTAAGTGAGGTTCTGTTTTACAGATGTTATCATGTCACAGGTCTGCTCTGAAAGGTGGAATAAGGATTAAAATGTTCAAGTGTCTAAGTGACTTAGGAGCTTAAATTGTATTAAAGCTCAATGAGACTTAGCCTCCTAAATGCCTGAAGACTGGTCTACGCTAAAACTTATGCCGACATAACTATGTTGGTTAGGGGCATGATTTATTGTATTGATGTAGCTATGCGAGTATAAGCCCTAGAGTAGATACATTAAAATTACTTTTGTCAGTATAATGTGGCCTAGGTCTGGTCTACCTGGTTAGGTTGATGGAAGGCAGAACTGGGAAGGCTGAGAGAGAGACTTGGAGGAGAACCCATGTGCAGGAAGGGGAATGCTAAACTCCTTAGAGGACTCTGGCCCAAGATCCTAAAAAATGGTGAGGAATCTAAGTCAGGGAAATGCAGACGGGGGGTTCTTATTTTGCCTACATACAAGTGTTTTTCATGCTAAGCAAAGCCTGCATATTTGTCTGCTTCACTATAATGTGGCCCTTGGGAGGTGAAGTGTAGCCCAAAGTTCCCACAGGATTGGAGTTCTAGGTAGGGTACACTTATGCTATCGGCATGTCTATGGTGGGGGAATATAGAGCAGCTAGGTTCTGTGATCCCATTTCCATGAAGGGGTAATGCACACAGCACTTGTGCCCTCGATTTATGATGGACAAGCTAAGGAAAGAGCCAGTGTCGTAGTCTACTCAGAAGTAAGGGAAGCTTTGAGCACATGGGGCTAGATAGATTATTTATAATTACCCATTATTTACATTGCTTCAGCTGATTTTCCATCCATGTAGTATTGCTCATAGATACATTAGTTCATGGTCAATGGCGCAGTAAGTTCATTAGCTAAATGCCTATGTGCTATAGGATATTTATCCCCTGGCTCAACCTGGATTTACATGGTTAGATTTTCCAAGTATTCCCTTACCTGCTCTTTTGCAATAGAGTTGAGGGTTTTAAGGCAATCCTCCTCATTTGCCAACAATCATAAACAGGTTTTCTTCCTTAACCCTCTCATCTCACTTTTTTGTCCTGGCCCCTATAAGACTTAAATGACTTTCTTCCCTGTTTATTTCTCTTAAAGAGTACAGGAGGAGAGGGGGTGAGAAAGTGGATAGGGGCCCTTTTGATCATCAGGAGCCATTGCTTTAAGTTCAGACCAGATCGTAATCTGTTGTACATATATAGTGAAAGGGGGAAGCACCAGAAAACACAATCAGTTAGCTCTATAATTGCTAATACGCAATATAAGATCCTCACAGACATGTTTGCAGCTCCATCAGATAGGAATTTACTATTGATTATTTATCTTCACCAAGCAGACATTATCTTGCTATGATATCAGGAAACTGCTGAATTTCCTACAGGCTGGGGAGCCAGGGAGGTCAAGAGCAAGGTAGCACCTCATGTTTTACTGCCTGCTGCTGGGAAGGCTCTCAACAGGGTCAAATTGCCATTTCTCTGTGGCACTGTGAAAGCATTCTGTCTTAGGAAAAGATTTATTAGCTAGGTAAACAGGCAGTAATCACAAATAGGCTGTGCTAGGATTCCTTTCCCCATTGTTAAGAAAGTAGACCAGGGGCAGTTTGCTAAGCCCAGTGGAATATAAAGTTTGGGTACATTTCTTTGGGCTGGGAGAAGAAAGAGAGAGTAGAGGTATAACTGCCTAAGGAAAAATAAAAATTCTTGAGTATTTTACTATTACATCCCTTAGAAAATTAATGTATTTGTATTCATTTCCTCTTTCTTTTGTAGTAGAGAGAGTGAGCCTGATGCATGGGCCTGGTGAAAGACCTGAGGCCTGAACCAAAGTCAGCAAAAGTTGTACTTTGAGACAAAGGCAGGTCCTATCAGAAGCAGATACTTGCCTGCAAGTTCAGTGTCTGGTACATGAACTCTGCACTGGTATTGCTAGCATTGCTAAAACACATGGAGTATGTAAGTACATTCCTGCAGATTCTGTGGTCTTTTTGGGCAGTTTGATCAAGGTCAGCAGGCCTGGCTACTTGGCACAGGGCTGGTACAGCACACAGAGAGAACACATGCAGCCAACAACTGACAACACTGTGGCCCCGACCATTCATCTGGTAAGTATGTGAACTCTCCTCTGTAAGAATCACAGTCTACCATGGCAGAAAACTGAGCTAGGGGAGCCCCTTAGTCCCTCCCTCAGAATCTCTACAGAGTTTGAAAACTAGCCAGCAAAGGTGGTCCACCTCAAGATTTTAAAAAAATAGTGGGAAAACATGGACAGGAATATGTAAAACAGTGCTAGAGACTGAGGCTTTAAAAAAAGTAGTAATAAAAGTAAGAACTGTACAATACTACAGTTAATAGCCATGGCGGTAAGATGGTTAAACAATATTCCAAACTACTGGCTGGACAAGTAATAATAAAAAGCCCCAAACGAATGAGAAGAGGTCATTCTAGGCTACAGAGTACTGGAAGTCCCAAGCCCTTTTAGCAGGGCATTTGCCATTTTTCTCTCAGGCTTGAAGGGATAGTGATAAGAATTAAATGATCTAGCACCAGTCATGTGATTTAGTGCAGAAAATAATGCCTAAAGAAGCACCAGACTAGGCACTTGCTGAAGCAGAAACTCTCTATCCTTTAATTTCACTGCGGCAGGGTGGCAGGATTTAGTGGGTCTGGTGAAGTCCTATAAAGATAATTGTTTATCTCCATTCTGTGCCACTCGTGGGAAAACTAGAAGGCAATAAATTCAATAGAGTATAAAGTCTTTCAAAAATCATTTAAAACTCGATATTAATCTTGTATAATTTGGCCCTGTTAAGTTAGTGCTGAATAAGTGTATGTTGGAAAACTCCAAGGGAAGGATATTAGAAGACATGTGTTTGATTTATTTTCCAACCTAAAAAGTGTGTTAGTGCTTGTGACCGGTACCAGTGTTTTTGGTCATTATAACATCACCATCAACAACCTCCTCCTGACACTGGTAGACTGCCCAACATGTGTATGACCAGTAACAGCTTAAAAAGAGGCATTGCAATTGTATCAAGACACTTCACTTCTATAGGAATTTCAAAGCAATCATCAGCACATTCATTTGTGGTAATAGAAATCTGGAATAGATACTAAATGTGTTTGTCTGTGTGCATCTATCTTTTGTTAGAGGTTTAACAATGGGTATGTCCAAGCTTGCCAGTAGATTGGCGCTGCTACAGTTGATGCACATATTGTATCTCAGGTACACTCACCCAGGAACCTACCTCTGCAACAAACCCTGTTGCCAAATCAGCACCATCACAGGTCCTAACCACATAAGCCACACCATCAGGGGCATATCATCTAATGTGATATATGTGATCAAGTGCCAGCAATGCCCCTCTGCCATGTATATTGGCCAAACTGGACAGTCTCTGTGACAAAGGATAAAAGGACACAAAATAGACATCAGGAATGGTAACACAAACTTGTAGGGGAACAGTTTAACCTACCCAGGCACTCAAACATGGATTTAAAAGAAGCTATTCTACAAAGGAATTTCACTGATTACAGAGAGAATCTGCAGAACTGGAATTTATCTACAATTTTGACACTGTTACCCTGTTACTGGTTGGTGCATTACAAAGCCAATTTCTCCTGCCTTTAACATCTGCATTTTCACATCAAAGGCTATGATTGGGACACATCTAGTCCACTTAATTAGCCTCATTAACATGGGTCCTACAATTGACAGGTACTTCTTCTGCTGTTATATGTGTGTGTGTGTGTGGATGTATGTGTGTATATCTCTATATATAATATCTTGGTTTCTGTTATTCCCACTCCAGTTCATCTGATGAAGTGGGTTTTATCCATGAAAGCTCATGATTCTATATATTTTATTAGTCTCTAAGGCTATGTCTAGACTATATGGCTCCGTCAACAGAGCCATGTAAAATAGTTTATTCGGCATAGTCAAAGAAGCGGGGATTTAAATAATCCCCGCTTCATTAAAATAAAAATGGCCGCCGCGCTGTGCCGACGATCAGCTGATCCAGCACAGCACGGCAGTCTAGACGTGGCGCGGTCGACAAAGCAAGTCTTTGTCGACCACTCCGGTAAACCTCATTGAAGCGGGGATTATTTAAATCCCAGCTTCTTTGACTATGCCGAATAAAATATTTTACATGGCTCTGTCGACGGAGCCATGTAGTCTAGACATAGCCTAAGATACCACAAGACTACTTGTTTTCAAAGTTACAGACTAACACGGCTACTCCTCTGAGACTTTTTATCTGTCACACTGTCATCCTGACCTTATCTTTGAGAGGTCCATGTGATCCTGTTGTCTTTGGAGAATGTGTTTGTACCAACTTGGTATTAGGATGTACCACCCTTGTTTATGCAAGAGTGTGTGTGTGTATGTGTGTGTGTGTGTGTGTGTTTGCGCGCGCAATACCAGCCCTATTCTTGCTAGGTTCTGTGAGCCTGTCACATGTTAACTTTATATTAATAAAGCTTGACTGCTACTTTGGTTCAGGCCTCAGGCCTCACACCAGGCCTCTGATACAAGTCCTTATATTTCAAACTCTTTCTCTACTACACCTTTATTTAATTTGTTGATAGCTAAGTTATATCCATTTGTTCTTGTATCAACATTGCCTTTCAATTTGAATAGCTCCTCCCCTTCTCTGGTCTTTTTTCCCCTCTGATGTATTTATACAGAGAGAGCCTATCTCCCCTTAGCCTTCTTTTGGTTAGGCTAAGCAAACAAACTCTTTGCCTCCTTTCATAAGATTTTTCTATTCCTTACTCTAGTGGTCCTTTTCTGCACCTGCTTGAATACATCTTTCTTAAACATGGGAGACCAGAACTGCACACAGTATTCCAGCGGAGGTCTCACCAATGCCTTGTATTAACACTTCCTTGTCACTATTGGAAATACCTTGCTTAATGCATTTTAGAGCTGCATTAGCCTTTTTCATGGCCACATCACATTGACAACTCAGTGTCATCCTGTAATCAACCAATATGCTGGGTCTTTCTCATCTCTGTAGTTTTGGATAAATACCCGGCTTACTGCAAAAAACCTTGTTGTTTGTCCCTAAATGCATGGTTTTGCACTACTAAATTTCATCCCATTTGTATTACTCCAGTTTTCAAGATCATCCAGATTTTCTCCTACAATATTTCATTCCTTCTCTGTATTGGCAAAACCTCCCAGCTTTGTGTCATCCACAAATTTTATGAGCATACTTCCACTTTTTGTGCTAAGGTCATTAATAAAAATGTTAAGAGGTAGTACCCAAGACTGGCTCCCTCGAGGAATTCCACTAGTAACCTCCCTTCAGCCTGACTGTTCATCTTTCAGTATGACATGTTGTAGTCTCCCTTTTAACCAGTTCCTTATCCACTGTTCAATTCTGATATTAATCCTTCTTCTCTAATTTAACCAATAATTTCCTATATGGAACTGTGTCAAATGCCTTCCCCTTACCCTCTACTCCAATATGGAGTCCTCTATCCATGGAGCTACAGTCGCACTCATCTTCGGTGTCAGATAAGAGCAAACTGTGCCAAGGAGGCAACACTACCCTCCAGGCCTGTTGTCCTCAATAATTGTAGGGTTCTCCTCCCGCCTGTCCTGGGAAAGGGAAAGAGTCCCAATAGCTTTAATTTCAAAAACTTCAAAAAGTCTCGTTATCTACTTGTTGGTCATTTCCATTATCTATCTTGGCTGCATGACTGCTTGGCTACACAAGTGCTTTACAAACATTAGTGGAGCATAAATCTGTGCAAGCTGTCTCTTATTATGTTAGTGGTGCTCATGTGCTATACATTTTCAGCCAATCATTGGCTACCTGCCATTGTGCTGCATGATTTACATTAGGCTGATTGTCAACCTGTGAGTTGCCTGGCTAGTTTTTAAATGATCAGTTTGGACACTGGAGCCTGCATTTCCTTTAAGTCCTCCGGAACCTCCCTTGGCAAGCTTTTCCATGACGTCCGCTCTCGACCGAAAAATGTCCTTCTGGTCTTAAGTTTTAATTAATTGTTGAGATTTTATTGGCTTGAGTTCTTCCCCACTTTAGTACCTCCCTCAGTCAGATTAACTTGCAGTCACAGCTGAGACGCAGCCAAATGTCAGCTGGCATGTGTTTGCTGTCTCCTTTAGAGGCATAATCAAGGATTATTCACTTACTACTTGAGTAATTTTACCATACTCTCTCATCTTCTTTCTACAGTCAGATAGCAGTGTTTCCACTTCCCTTGATTGAACTCTACACTAGAAAAAAATAATTCTGCCACTCTTTCTTGGTATGAAATAAAGATGTGATTTAGGTATCGCATCATTGTGAAGATGCTTGATAGTTGTGTGTTCCTTTGGCAATCAGGGGTCCCAAACCTAGTAAATTTAGTATTCCCCACTATATCCAATTTATTGTTCTGTTCTGAGCTTTGTTAGAGAAATGTACACAGCCTGGCTTTCATATGGAGAGCTGGGGTTTACTCCATTCAAAATATTGGTTATATGAGCAATGGGTTGGTGTTCAAAGCTCACAGACCTCCATGAGGGAGGCTGAGGCAGGTCCAGTGGGGCTAACAGACATGCTAGATCCCTGGGCAAAGCAGGGGTGGAGGGCAGTGCTGCACTCCCAGAAGGGGTGGGGCCTTGGGTAGAAGGGCTGGGGCTAGAGCTATCCTCCCCCAGGCAGTCCTCAGGGCTGCCCGGAGCATGCAGTGTGGAACTCTGGCAGTGATTTAAAGGGCTGGGGATTCTGGCCACCACTGCCGCAGTAGCAGTGGTGGGGAGCCCTAGGCCCTTTTGAATCACCAGGCCTGGGACAGTTGCTCCTTTTGCCCTGCCCCCCCTCCCCACCACCTCGTGGCTGGCTTCAGCAGGTCCCAGATTAAGAGGACTAGAGGGAGGTTCCCTTAGGTTGAGCTAAACAGAGTTTCTTTTTCAGCTCGGTGCTTGTATTACATGAGAAGCTGGTTACAATCGGGCTGTGGCATCTCGTAACGTTTGTTGACTCAAATGCCTGTGAACCTTCGCCCACGAGGGAGTGTGTTTGTGAAACCTTCACAGAAACCCTATCTCATGACATGCGAGGGGTCCTATCCTGAAAAACATAGCCTTGCAATTGGACTTTCCTCTTTCTGTCGCAGCAGGTGACCAGGCACGATATGAAACAAGGCAGCACCTCCCCACAGAGAATTAAGAGCCAGAGTAGAATAGCTTTCCTCTCACTAAATAGCACCTTGCAATGTGCGTAGTTCCACTGAAGTCAATGGGAGCATCTGAGACGTCAAGTGCTACACAATGTGATTGAGGGTGTCAGAAGATTACCCTGAAGGAAGTGTGTCACTCAACAGCATGTTTGTCATGGTTTTGTGGAGTCCAAGGCCTGAAGGGACTATTAGATCATCTAATCCGATTGCCTTCGTATCACACACCATTGAATTTTATCCAAATTAAGCCCCAGATTTTAGTTAGATTAAAGCGTTTCAGTCCTCAGGAAACTAAACTGTTGTAAGCCAAAGGAAAACAGAGGAGATCAAGGGGCCAGTCATGCCTGAGGCCTTTGCAAAGGCAAGGAATTAATTAATTGAGATGTCCCCAGATTATCCCAGCAGACAATCAATGAACCTTTTACAGGTTAAGCTCTACCCCAGATTGTTCTCAGCAGGGCACTCCTTTCAGCTCCCACACTCCCCACTGCTGATGCCAATTCAGGAATGCATGTGGAATCACAAGCCAGCTGGTAAGGAAAGCAAGGGAAATTCTGGAATATTGGATGAAATTAAAAAGTGGAATTTTACGGCACTGTGGCATTTATTGTAACTGCAATGATTCTCTGCCTTTATGGTGGGAAATTCCTCACCTGCCCAAGAAAATTTGACTTCTGCAGGTGCAGAGAGTCCAAAGTTTGTAGCTGCCCATTGTGTTTTCCCAGTATTGCACATTGTAGAAAGTTGTGAATAGTTTTGTTTCATGTATTGCCCTGCCCAGGCTGTAAGAACATGACTGCACTAGGAAATTATTTCGAAATAACTAAATTTGAAATAACTCCCCAAATAACCAAATCGAAATAGTGTGTCCCCACTATGGGGAGACTCGAAAATAGTCTGAGGCAGGCTCCATTACTGTGGATGTGCTACCTCATCTTAGAGCCCCAGGAAGTAATTACTTTGACTCTGGGGAGTAGTTATTTTGAAATAGCAGTGGAGCCTCCACCCTAACACTATTTTGAAATAATCATTTCAAAATAAGCAGTATTCCCTGAGGAAAGCAGGAGTAGAGATTTCAAAATAACCACGATTTTGAAATAATGGGCTTGGTAGTGTGTATACTCTGCTTGTTGTTTAGAAATAAATGTGTTTTTTTTTAATAACTTCCTAGTGTCGACCAGGGCTAAATGAAGAACATATGACATTTTAAAGAATGCAAAATAGCAGGGAAAATAGACTTCTCTCCATAAGGTGGCAGATCACACTTTAAAAAACCCCACCAAGAACGCTCTTCACCTGGAAAAATTCCCATTGCAGGAATTGTACACAGCTATGAGCAAAGGGACGTGTTCTCTGCTTGTGTACATGAGCACAGCAGTGGAGTTCTGCCCATTTACACCAGCAGAGAATTTGGTGCAAAGCCCTAAAGGACCAAATATGTGCCACCCTCCCCTAGACCATGAAGCCCCTTGCTCTGTAATGCCACCGAACTCCTGCCACCTGCAGATCTCCAAGCACTTTATAAAGGAGAGGGTAATGATACTGACTTTACAGATGGGGAAACTGAGGTGTAATGACTTGCTTATGATCATGTAGCAGCAGAACGGGAAATTGAACTTAGTTCTCTCAAGTCCCAGTCTGGTGCATGATCTACAAATGGTGTCTTCCCTCTGTTTTCAGAATAAAGTATAGCAATGGATGCCTGATCTTGCACCCATTGATGTCCGTGGCAAAGCTGACTTCAGCGATGCAGGCCCTGGCCCATTCATAAGTGTGGCAAAACTGGCCCTAAAACTAACCACCCCAACAACAAAAATGTCCATGTCCTACCCACCCAGCCTTTTCTTTCCTTAGACACAGGACTATCCAGTATGTTTGGCCAGACACCCTGCACCAGACATTTTTAGATGCCTCCACACAGGTGTCTTATGAAGACTGTGTCCTGTTTTAGGTTGTTATGAAGTTTCCTAATTTGGAGATGGAGACTTCTCTGAGTCTGGGAGTTGTAGTGCATCATTACTGTGCCTGGATTTGTCTCAAACATCTTTCAGTGAAGACAAACATGAGACAGAAAACTTTACGGGACCAACTGATAACACTGTGCCCTGCTGTAAGTCAGAATGGGGTTCAGGAGTTGTCTCCTATTCTGTTTTGCAAGTAAGTGGATTTGTCCAGGGGATTTAAGGAAGAAAAGGTGCCATTACTAGGCATCTACCCACAAGTAACGTGGCTTGGTATATTTTTGTTACTGAAGGGAGAAGGAAATTTACTTAAATCGAGAAATTAACTTTTTTAAAGATTAATTTTTAACTGTTTTAGCTAGAAAACCCCAATTTGTCAAACATGTGGCAGAATCCTCTTTGCTCACATGAACAAACATCAAAGCAGTTAGGATAAGAGCACCTTCTAGTTACAGACCAGATCTTGGGTGAGATCCTGCCCGTGAGAAGTAACTTATCCTGTGAATGATGCCACTGACAAATGTAGATTGGTGATGTGTTATATTGTGAGTGGCCTTTTATAATGCAAAAAAACATAATTACTGTCCTTGAAAGTGAGTTCACATGTGCTTCAAAGCCTACGTTCCAATTGAGAGACAAAAAAATATTATTGAAGATCTAATATACTTGTTTATTTTAAACATTAGTCATCATGTCACCATTCTGCTACCCACAAACCGCACGTAGTGCCTGGTTCATAAATTGTCCCATTATCTGTTTGCCACTTGAAATAATGCTGAGTATTATTTTCTGGCACCTAACCATGCTGGGGGAAAGCCACTGCTATATTTTGCGGAGCATCTGCAATGGAGAAACACAGCTGTAACTGCAAGTAATTGCGTAGTAAGTATCAGACATAGAAAATGTTTATCAGCTGCAGCGCACATTCAGCCAAATCCCCCAACAGTTATGCTTGAAATCCCTAGGTCAGTCAAAGACAAATTCATCTTCTTTGTACCAAGAGATTGCAACTGCAAAGTTGAGTTGTTGCTATTTGGCTTAGAAGGGATGAATAACTGTGGAACTCCTACTTTTATATATTAGAAGAAAGCTCATGTTTAGAAGATAGAACTGATGAATTATTACACCATTGCTCAGTTGTTTCCATGTACATAGGCTGCATTGCAGTATTTGGGCCATGAAATAGAGCAACACTGAAGGGAAATTGTGGGTGTTCTCTTAAAGGACTCCATTGCTCAGCACATCTCTCTGTGTATGATAAAATGATGCCATACTCTTGAGGGACAAATGTGTCCTGTGACCACTTGGGAATCTGTGGTGTTCGTCATGCTCAGAAATTAGTATCTAGAATCCAGACCCAGTTGCATCACAGTTGAAGGCCTCTATCACTTGGGCTAAAGGAGAACTTCTACTAGCAGAGGAAGAGCTGACACAGATGAACAATTCTGGCTGTGTATACTTGGCTTTAGTAGCATATGTACAAACACACTCATGCTCGCTAGCCAAGTTATAACAATGTCTGCTCTTGCCTAATTCGAAGAATTTGTTGTATACTGCAACACAAAAATGATAAAGGCACAGGGAACTGACACAGAACAGTCAGTACACAGATCTCTTGAGAGTCTCTCTCTTAGGCGACTTTCTGCTGTGTGTCTCAGTGTCATGTAAGAAAACAAAGTCGTTCAGTAGACCAGGCATTAAAAGAGCTAGGTTCTCTTTCTGACTCTGCCACTGACCTGGTAGTGACCTTGCATGATTGGGGTCACTTGTTTGTCTTAGTTTCTTATCTGCAAAGTAGGCATGGCAGTGTTTCCCAGACTTAGCTCTGAGATCTATGGCACTCAGTAGTATCATTCCTGGTGTGCATGCTGTCTATATGAAATGGGGAAACTCAGATGAGTGACCTGTACTTTGTACATATTCGGGGGAGATGGGAGAAAGAATGCCCTGGTAAAATCTCTGGGAGAAAACAAACAGCTCTTAGGTCCTGACTTCCCCTCCAGCCAGCAAGTGCTCAACCCCCTTCCTGCCCCAAGCTCTTGCCCCTTCCCCACCTCCTCCTCTAATAACGCCCCATCCCTGCTCCTCTCCATCCTTCCTGGAGATTCGTAAATGCCATGAATCAGCTGTTTGTAGTGCTCCAGATGTGCTGGGAGGGCAGGAGAGGGTTTGGTCAGTGGAGCCAGCAACAGGTCAGAGCTGTCGGGGGGAGCTCCACAGCTCCTATTTGTTCCCCATGAGTACTCCAGGCCCAGAACACAAACATAATAGATGGCTATGAAACAGCTGCATACCTTCTCACTGCATATTTCCAAATATTTTATTGTTTAGGCATGTTAATGTTACATTTTCATGGCCAGGAAATCATGCCTTATAACAGTGGTTCCCGACCTGGGGTCCACTGCAGTCCTGGGGAGGGGGGGGCCTCGTGCGGAGCTTCTGGAAGCCAGCACGTCCTTCAACCCACATTGCTTCCCACGGCTCGAGCTCAGGGACTTGCTGGCTGCCCACATGGGGCCTCTTAGCTCAGCTGAGAGGCTCCCTGCTGGCAGCTAGCACATCCTTCAGCCTGTGCTGCTTCCCCAGCGGGCTGAGGGACACGGCTCAGGAAGCAGCACAGGCTGAGGGAGGTGCAGGCTGTAGGCACAGCTACGTTGTTTGGGGGGAGGGTCCATAAAATGTTAATAGATTGAAAAGGGGTCTGTATCCTCGAAAAGGCTGGGAGCCACTGCCTTATACGTTGTGCCTGTAATTCTTTTCATGAACCGAAAACAGAGAACTGTGTTCTTTATCCTAAGTGCCTGTCTGACACTTAGTTGACACTTTCCAATTCAATCTGACAAGTGCTTGTAAAGTGGGCTGATGTGCCAAACTCCAATTGATGTTTTTATGCGGTTATGAATGGAATGTTAATTATTTCTAAAATTTACTGAAGGAGTGTCCTGGAGTAAGACAACTGTGGCCCTTCAGTTACCTTTCCATGCATTTTATTAGCCCCTCATGAATTGCTAAGAGCATGTGGTTATTAGTAATTTCCATTTGGAGCAGTGCACTGTCTCTGATGTCTCTTTAATAATTGCCAACATTTGTCCCCAAAGCAAGAATGCTTCTTGACTCTAAAATGTCACACTTAACCGTCTGTTCAGTTTCTACCCTGAGGCTTTGCCTAAAGGCTAAGTGTAGAAAAAAGGGGAACATGCAACTGCCCATCTGTTCAGGTTCACTAGGCCTTCGGCAATTTGTGCAATCTGACCTTCTGGATCTGAATACTGATCTCATTTAGTTCTCGTCAGAATAGCTTGTAATGTGTTTCTCACAAATACACTTAAATAATACTTTAATATCTAATCTGTGAATGCTTGCAAATAATCTCCCCCTTCAAGAAAAGACCCTGTCATTATGCAGTGGTTTTCGTTACAATAGGGAGGGGAATGGTAGGTGGCCAGAAAACTTAACTAGGCAATGAAAAAATTAGTTCATTTCTTGGCTGTGCCAAAGATTCCTTCTACGACAGCAGGCAAGTGACTTTGTTACACTCCAGAGGTCCCAGGTTCAGTTCTACCTGTTGGCATTGCAACTGGAGGTAACATTTTCAAAAGCACTTATGGCTCAGAGTCCCAAAGTCACTTCTATGTTCCAGTGTCCCAGGGATAAAGCCACCAAAAGATAAAAGTCTAAAATTAGATTCCCTCAAACCCATGTGCTGGTAGTAGTACTAGTGCTACCTCCCTTGAGCCTTATCGCCCAGTGTTGAGAGCCATCAGTTGGGTTTGAGTCCTCAATTAGAGATGAACCCAGCTCTCTAATTAGACAAGAAGCAATGGGCTTAAATTGCAGCAAGGGTGGTTTAGGTTGGACATTAGGAAAAACTTCTTGACTGTCAGGGTGGTGAAACACTGGAATAATTGCCTAAGGCGGTTGTGGAATCTCCATCTCTGGAGATATTGAAGAGCAGGTTAGATAGACACTAACCTGTCACATATTTAGGGATGATCTGCTTGGTCCAATGTCAGGGTAGGGGAGTGGGCTCAATGACCTCTCAGGGTCCCTTCCAATTCTATGATTCTGCCACCCACCATGCAGATGACCTACTCTAGGGGTCTCCAACCTTTTTAAACATGAGATCACTTTTTGAATTTAAGTGCAATCCAGGATCCACCTCAAACACAAACACGCTTGCCCCGCCTCCTTCCCACCCCTTCTCTGAGGCCCCACCCCTGCCCACTCTGTCCTCCCTCCCTCCCCTCACTTTTATCAGGCTGGGGGCAGAGAGCTGGGGTGCCGGGGAGGGGGATGTGGACTCTGATCTTGGGCTAAAGGATTTTGAGTGTGGGAGGGTTCTGAATTGAGTCTGGCATAGGGAGCTGAGGTGCAGGAGGGGATTCAGGGTGCAGGCTCTGGGAGGGAGTTTGGGTGCAGGGGGATGCAGAGATTTGGGGTGCAGAAGGGGTTCTGGACTGGGACTGAGGTTCAGAAAGCAGGCTCCAATTGGGCACCGGTTACCACAGGTGGCTTCTGGGTGGAGGCACAGCGGACTAAGGCAGACTCTCACCTACCCAGGCCCTGCACCATTCCCAAAAGCAGCCAGCAAACTCTCTCCATCCCTGCCCCCCTCTGCTCTGTGAAGATGGGGTACGGAGTGGGAGGAGGGGCACCCTGACATCAGCACCCCCCTTCCTTTTCTTCCTGTGCCTTGCACAGCAAGCAAGAAGCTCCCGGGGGTGCGAGGCAGCTCCAAGGCAGAGGCACAAGCAGCACAGCCGTGCTGAGAGGGGCAGATTAAGTGCCGGCACTTGACAGCCTTCTGGCCATACCTGTTAGGATCACCTGTCAGAGACTCCAAAATCTACCAGTAGATCCCCATCTACTGGTTAGTGATCACTGCCCTAATCCCTGTGCTATGGGGAAGTCTGGCATGAAGTTATCAGCCTGTGGAAGCTGTTCCATTTATAATGACACAGAGGGCGTTGGAGAAAGGACTGGAACCTGGCTCTCCCAGTAGAGCATGCTAGTCCCTGGAAGAGAGTCAAAGAGGAGGCCCTCTGCTGGAACATCCTATTGTCCAGCAGTTACTCTAACTCATGGACAATAGGATGTTCCAGCAGAGGGCTTCATGGGGGCAGGTGAGCTGTGTTCAAGTCCCTGCTGACAAACTCAGAGTGGGGACACCCACACTGAGGGGGAATGTTTGAGCCAATAGGCTAAAAGTGACATGGAGGGGGTCATACCTCCTCCATTTGGTGGGGGTTTAAGTATAGCCTAAACACATCAACCAGATGGGCCCCAAAGGCAACATAGACGGAAAACACCTAGTGGAGCTTAGACGTGACTTAAGCACTGACCTGCTAGGTGGTATCAGGATTTAGGGAGCCGCGTGCCTGCCTATGTAACTAAATGTAAGTGCTGCCTGTGAGGCCTTTATTGGACAAAACACAGTCATTTACAAGATAGGCAAAGCTAAGCAGGATTTTGTGAATGGCCGCAGTGCCCCAAGGTTAGACGTAGGCACCTACATACCCCTTGAGAATCCCACCCTCATTGCAGAAGGTGCCTGTGGACTACTTATGCTTTAAATAAACCTAATGACATTAAAAGCAGATCACAGTCTTGTACACACCAATTCAGTAAGATGTGATGGGGTGCACCCACCCCACAATGGGCTGGGAAGGATTAACCAATAAAACGCTATTGATTCTGGCCATTGTTGTGCCTTACAGACCTAGAAGCAAAGGGAATTCTGTTGACTTTACCCATTAGACCTCACTGCCTCGAGGCTGAGGGCAGCTTGGTGGTTGGCCCCAACACAAAAGGATTAATTCCTTTTATAATTAGTCCCATTAATTTCCATGGAATACTCATGAGTAAAAGTGGGCAGAATCAATTTCTTGAGGAGAAGTGTAACTTTGGGTACTTATGCATGAACAGTAGTTTGGTATTCATAACCGCATTCTCTTCTCACTTGAAACAATGAAAATCCAGTAGAGCACCCTTGAAATTAATCAATGGAATTACACTGGATTTTCATAATTAAATCATTTTAAAATTAAATACATTAATTTAGCTATAATCTTTGCAAAGACGTGGAAGTCAGGAGAGATTCCAGAAGACTGGAAAAGGGCAAATGTAGTACTCATCTATAAAAAGGAAAATAACAACAACCCAGGAAACTACAGACTAGTCAGTTTAACTTCTTTGCCAGGGAAGATAATGCAGCAGGTAATTAAGGAATTCATCGGCAAACATCTGGAAGAAAATAAGGTGATAGGTAACAGCCAGCATGGATTTGTAAAGAACAAATCATATCAAACCAATCTGATAGCTTTCTTTGATAGGATAGCAAGTCTAGTGGATAAGAGAGAAGTGGTGGACGTGGTATACCTAGACTTTATTAAGGCATTTGACTCGGTCTCACATGTCCTTATCAATAAACTACGGAAATACAACCAAGATGGGGCTACTGTAAGGTGGGTGCATAACTGGCTGGATAACCATTCTCAGAGAATAGTTATTAATGGTTCACAGTCATGCTGAAAGGGCATAAGTGGGGTTTCACAGGGGTCTGTTTTGGGTTCTGTTCTGTTTAATATCTTCATCAACAATTTAGATGTTGGCATAGAGAGAACACTTGTTAAGCTTGCAGATGATACCTAGCTGGGAGGGGCTGTCCAGTTGTGGGCACCACATTTCAAGAAAGATGTGGAGAAATTTGAGAAGGTCCAAATAAGAGCAACAAAAATGATTAATGGTCTAGAAAACATGAGCAATGAGGAAAGACTGAAAGAATTAGGCTTGTTTAGTTTAGAAAAGAAAAGACAGAGGGGACATGATAGCAATTATCAAGCATCTAAAAGGGAAGAGGAAGAAAAATTGTTCTCCTTGGCTTTTGATGATAGGACAAAAAGCAATGGGCTTAAACTGCGGTATGGGAGGGTTAGGTTGGACATTAATGAAAAACTTCCAGTCAGGATGGTTAAACACTGGAATAAGTTGCCTAGGGAGGTTATGAAATCTCCATCACTGGAGATATTTAACAGCAGATTGGACAGACATCTATCGGGATGATCTAGATGGTGCTTGGTCCTGCCATGACAGCAAGGGACTAGACTTGATGACCTCTCGAGGTCCCTTCCAGTTCTACAATTCCATGATTCTAAATGAGAATAATATTTGGCCCTTTATTTTCCATACAAGTAACCATTGAACCTGCTAAAGTCCCAATGTACACTGGTGTAAGCCAATGAATTGAAATTGGTGTAAAACTCTTGAGGCTCCAGAACCTGGCCCTTTATAGCTCAGATATTAAATAACCTTGTAAATAACAATCTGGTTTGACTTCAGTTAAGTCAGTGGGGAAGTGCTCGCTTACAAGACCTGTTGTATCAGATAAGTACAAACTAGGACGAAGAGGAAGAGGAGTTCATCATATGACAGTCACATCCACAGGTTCTTTGTTCGTAGTGCTTGCTGCTGCTTATCTGTACCCACAGGCTTTGTATCACAGGAGAGTATGCATCATGTTCTCTTGTAAAGAAAATTATACTGGACATGGTTCTTAAAGTCAAGGAAGTTTTTTTAAATTAAAAAAACCAATATATGCATCAGTGGCATTTTAAAGAAAAATCAATATTATTTAGCAAACTGCACTGATCTTTTTATATTTGAAATTTGTAAATGACATATTAGAGATGAGATTAAAACCTTCCAGTATGTCTGTAAATTCCTTTAAAAAATCATATTGATTCAAAGATCTCAAGTGTTGGTAATAAAGGCCTTGAGATCTAAACAAATAAAAATGAAAAATAGTGCATTGTTTTAAGCCTCAGTGGAGAGGTTAAGATTCACTATATATTTTAGAAATACATTAATAATAATTACTTTTTTTATTTGTTTTCAGTGCACCACTAGCAAAAGCTACCTGAATGCTTGAAGTCCTAGTAGAGTTTAATATATATTATTATTTTGGCATTTGAAAATTTTTCAATGACTCTAATGCCCCTCAGTGTAGCTAGCATCTGTGGCCCATGGAATCAGCACTCAGCTAATATAACTGAGGATTTCAACATTTTAATATTGGCATACAGAAAAATAAAGGGGAGCTTTCAGTTCCTCAGCTCAGTTTTCAGTACAGCTCTACTGTCTCAGAGGCCCCTGAGCTGGGCTCAGCCTCACCTGAGGGGATAGCTAAGTCACATCACAGGCGAGGCTGAGCCCAGCTTGCCATGAAGGGCCAGTCCGCGGCAGAGTTTCAGTACAAATGTAGCAGCAAAGATTGTTTTCCATTTGGAATCTGGGGCATTTGGGCCCAACACTGGCAGGTGCTAGTTCTTATGCAGATGACTGCACCCAAACAAAGCATCCCCTTACAATAATAATAACCCCTGCCTTGTGCACAGCTCCAGTAAATCTATATGCCTATTCGCAGCTTGCCAAAACAAGCCATTTTCTCCTACTCTTTAAGTGAGTGGACATATGCATGGCTGCTAAGAATGAAGCTGTCTGGAGCTGACTGAAGAAAAGTACCTTTGCAATGACTAATCACATACATGTTGCAGTCCTGACTATCGCTTGGGTTCGTGATGGTTCTGACATATCCCTGCAAGTGTGAGCATCCACCAATCTGTGTACACACAGGCAAGGTCTTATCTTGCCCTTTTCCATGCTATTGGAGGGTAGTATAGATAGCACTCAGCTGTGATGTCTCAATGCAAGACAATAGAGCCCTTTTCAGAGCAGAAAAGGTTGTTGGATTACTTTAGACTCTGTCCTGGTCTTGGGTCTCCTCCCCTACTCTCCTGTGTTTGAGGGAGGGCAGCTCTTTCCTCATAATGCCGGTTTCATCAGGTAGCTAGGGGGCAGGCATTGATGTCTCTTTTTTGCTCCTTGCCTATGGTAGCTGAGATTTTGGAAAGACCTTGCAATGGAAGAGGGGGGAGTCAAATGGATTGAGGGAGATGTGGAACAAGTCAATGACTGAGAAAATGGAGTAAAGGGGGAAATGGCTGGAAGAAGGGGACATTGAGCAGAAGAGATGTCATGTTGATGGGCTGAAAGCCTTGAAAGGACCAGGTGAAGGGGGAAGGGAAGGGGGGGGAACAGAGACATAGTAATTAATGCTCAGATACAGGGTTCAGAAGTAGACAGTGAGAGCTGATCCATGGAGGTGAAGGACCATGAAGCAGGAGGCTGTGCTGGGGAAAATACACTATAACCTCCTGTGACGACGCGTTGGGGTCCCCTGACTCCTGCACCCCCGTAATGGCACGAACAGACTCCACCAGCCCGTAGAATGGAGGGAGTTTATTCCTTCTCCAGGATACAGCACAGCACAGCACAGCACCGATGTAATCTGGTTACAGGGCAGGTCTAGGATGCCTCAGCCCCCTTGAGATGGGGAGACTGGGCCCCTAAATCCCAGCCCCTGGCTTAGGCTGGTTCCTCCATGATCCCAGACAGAAACTAACTCACTCTCTTCCAGCCCTGCCCCCAGCCAGGCAGCATTCCCCCCTTCCTTTGTCTCTCTCCTGGGGGTAGCTGGTCAGACAGGTTGAGAGACCCTCTTTGCATAATGACTCATCCTTCTGGGCTGTGGTACCGATGGCAGCCATTGGGGATTACCACAGAGCCAGCATAGGAACTAGCCAGATACCCCCACTACGTCACAGTTCTCCCCCCTCCGAGAGCGAACTGAGCAGGGTCACTCCGCTCGTGACCTAGGGAAGTTCGGGTCCTCTGCGTGGGAACCCGCCCTGGGGACATGGGTGCTCCCCTTGACTCGGGCCGGCCGCGGCGAGGCCCCACATGAATTGGCTTCCCTCTGTCCACTCGCCGCATCGCTCCAGGGTGACTGGCACAGGCCTGTCCTCGGTGGTCGCACCCACCCTTCCGCTGGCCTTGATCTCTGGCCAGGGTCTCTCGGGCCGGGGCCATGAGCCCAGCGAGCCTCCTCTGGACAGCCAGGGCGGCTTCCACCCCGACGCTCCATCCAGGGGTCTCCCCCTTCCATAACTCTCCAGCAAGCCCAGCGGCTCCTCTATACAGGGTAGGGGCCCTGAGCAGCTTTCCTCCCGTCTTGGGCCTTCCCGCCCCTCTGGCAGGAGTCGCAGGCCCGGCAGTACCGCTGCACGGCCGCAAATATTCCCGGCCAGTAGAAGTGTTGGAGCAGCCTCAGCCGGGTGCTCCGGATCCCGGTGGCCATAAAGGGGACATTATGGGCCAAAAACAGCAGCTTGAGGTGATACTTTTGGGGGCGACCAGCTGCCGCTGGACCCCCCATGCCCTCACCTTCCTGGGGGGAAGCCATTCCCGGAACAGGAATCCCCGCTCCCACAGGAATCTCTCCTGGCCACCTCTCCCCAGAGGCTGAGCTGCATGGAGGCCAGCCTGGTCCCTCAGCCTCTGCAAGGAGGGGTCTGCCTGCACCTCAGCCTGGAATTCAGCCGCTGGGGCAGGGATCGGGACCTGTTCCCCACCTTTGCCTAGGTCCGGGGTCCCCGCTTGGCTGGACCCCATGTCCACGGTGATGGGACCCTGAGGACCCTGCCAGGAGTCCTTCCTGGATCCAGGTTGCCAGCCCCTCGCTGGCTCTGGCTCGGCGGTGACTAGAGCCGCTGGGATTCATGGGGCCACTCCTCTAGGTCATTCCCCATCAGCACCTCCGGTGGGCAAGTGCGGGTGCACCCCACTTCCTTGAGACCTTCCTTGGCCCCCATTTCAGATGCACCCTGGCTACAGGCACTTTAAGCGGGGACCCGTCTATGCCCTTCAGGGTCAGCTGCGTGTGGGGTAGTATCCGGTCTGGGGCCACTATGTCAGATCGGGCCAGCGTCACCTCCGCCCCGTGTCCCAGAAACCCGTCACCTTCCTACCATCCACCTCCAGGGTATGAGGCACTCGCTCCGCGAGGCCGTCCTGCCCCACCGGTACACGGAGAAATCCGCCTCCCTGAGGGTCAGACCTCCCAGAAGTGCACTGAGCATCCTTCCCCCCACTCTGAGCTGAGGTTTGCCTGCCAGCCCCTGCCTCTGGGGCAGCCTGCCCTTCCTCCAGCCCCAGCCAGTTAACCCTGGAAAGTCCCAGGTCATGGGACCTGGTGCACTGAGCCCTCTTGTGGCCTTTTTGCCCACAGCGATGGCAAGTTAGGCTTTGGGCTGTCTCTGTCCAGGCCCTGGCTGGTTCTCTGGGGCACAGACGACCTGTTCCTTGGGCTCGCCTCGTAGTTGACTCCCTCCGTCGCTCAGCCGACATCCGGTCTCTGTGCGATTCCCTTTCTCTCCGGGACTCCCGTTCACACCCGGACCGGCTCTCCGTGAACTCATCTGCCAGTCTCCCGGCCTCCTGGGAGTCTCTGGTCTTCGGTCCTTGAGCCACAGCCTCAATCTGGGTGGGCATGCTTCATAGAACTGCTCCATCATGAACAGCTTGAGCAGCCCCTCTGCAGTCTGGGCTCCGACTCCAGACACCCACTTGCGGCAGTATTGCGCCAGGCGGGAGGCCAGGTCCACATAGGTCTCCGTGGCTCCTTCTGCACCTCCCGGAACTTCTTCCTGTACATCTCGGGGTCAGCCCGAACTTGTGCAGCAGGGCCTCCTTGACTCGGTTGTAATCCCTGGCTGTAGGTCCTCCAGCTGATTGAGCACCCGGCAGCCTTCCTGGTTCAGTGCGGGGATGAGCTCCTGCAGCCAGTCAGCTGGGGACCCGTTGCAGTCCACAGGCCCTCTCAAAGGAGCTGAGGAACCCGTCTATGTCGCCCATGTCCTTCAATTGGGCCACCATGAGCTTCTCCAAGCGTCTGGCCGCCCTGGACCCCAGGGTGCGTCTGGCAGCCGGGGCCCTGCCGCTTCTCCGCTCTGCCATGGCCAGCTCATGCTTTCGCTGCTCTCTATGGTCCTGGACTTCCAATTCCTTCATCTGCAGCTGGATTTCTAGCCGCCGCAGCTCCGCTGGGCTGGCCCCTGCCCTAGCCAGACTACGGCTTGCAGTGCTCCTGGGAGGCAGTCCGGTCTCTTCGGCGGCCTCCAGCGCTCCGCCCCTCTCCGAGCCTGACACGCTCCCAGTGGGGTCTGGCTGCTCCCCACGAGGACAGGATCCCAGCCCTGTGGCTGGTCATTCTCTTCCAGCCGGGCAATCAGCTGGGCCTTGGTTGCGCTCCGCAGGCAAGCCCCTCTCTCTGCACAGCTTCACCAGCTCTGCCTTCAGGAGTTGGGTGTAGGCCATCTCCCGCTGGTCCCCTCGGTGCAGACTCACCAGTCTAGTGCTGCTGCGCCACGATTCTCAGGAACCGCTTCGCTCTGTTTCCAGCACGCCTGGTTCCACGGCTCTTGCTTCTATTGCGCCTTGTCGCTCACCGCTGGATGCTCCATCCACGGGGTGCAGTGCATCCCACTTCTGACACCAGTGTGACGGCGCGTTGGGGTCCCCTGACTCCTGCACCCCGTAATGGCACGAACAGACTCCACCAGCCCGTAGAATGGAGGAGTTTATTCCTTCTCCAGGATACAGCACAGCACAGCACAGCACCGATGTAATCTGGTTACAGGGCAGGTCTAGGATGCCTCAGCCCCCTTGAGATGGGGAGACTGGGCCCCTAAATCCCAGCCCCTGGCTTAGGCTGGTTCCTCCATGATCCCAGACAGAAACTAACTCACTCTCTTCCAGCCCTGCCCCAGCCAGGGCATTCCCCCTTCCTTTGTCTCTCTCCTGGGGGTAGCTGGTCAGACAGGTTGAGAGACCCTCTTTGCATAATGACTCATCCTTCTGGGCTGTGGTACCGATGGCAGCCATTGGGGATTACCACAGAGCCAGCATAGGAACTAGCCAGATACCCCCACTACGTCACACCTCCATACTCCAGGTTCCCACGGTTACCGGATTAAAGAGGTTGAAGTGTAACTATACAAGTTTCCAAATGATACATTTTTCCCCCTTTATAAAGACCCTGATAACACCAAAGTTCTTCATATTTCCTCTCTCCACTAGAGAAGACCCAGTACTCAGAATTTCTGGTGTGCAAGAAATGTCAATATTTTGAAATCAGTTTTAGTCTGCATGAGCTGGAGGTTTCATAAACTTTTCATTTAGGACCCAACCAAAACCCACTCCCCTTGGAAGCTCTGAATGAAATTGACTTGATTCTTGTCAATTTTCTCTTGCTCACTATTGAATAGCATTAGAAACATTTCAGGATTCATATATCAGGATTTGCCAATGAAACTCTTTCACTGGAAAATATCCGACTAGTGCTCCCTTTGACTGGAAAGTTTCCTTGTGTCAATAGGGACATTATATGGAGAGGAACAGGGCACAAACAGAAAAGGTTCCACTGACTACAGAGTCTACTGACTACAATCATAGAATCATAGAACCATAGAGCTGGAAGAGACCTCAGAAGGTCATCAAGTCCAGCCCCCTGCTCTAGGCAGGACCAATCCCAACTAAATCAACCCAGCCAGGGCTTGGTCAAGCCGAGACTTAAACACCTCCAGGGATGGAGACTCCACTACCTCCCTAGGTAACCCATTCCAGTGCTTCACTACCCTCCTAGTGAAATAGTTTTTCCTAATATCCAACCTGGACCTCTCCCACCACAACTTGAGACCATTGCTCCTTGTTCTGCCATCTGTCACTACTGAGAAGAGCCTCTCTCCATCCTCTTTGGAACTCCCCTGCAGGAAGTTGAAGGCTGCTATCAAATCCCCCCTCACTCTTCATTTCTGCAGACTAAATAAGCCCAAATCCCTTTTTTCAGAATAACTCAATCGCACAGCTACTGAACCAATGTCCAATCTCCTTGAACCTTAGTCCTGCAACCACAGACTGGACTGTCACATCATCATTTACAACTGGGCACTCTGCCCTTAACTAATGCTCTTGATACTCATGCATGATCATTGCCTTGCTTTCAGCCCATGCCCATCTGTTAGGAGGGATGGCGTGATGCCTGCTTAGAGTAGCATGCCAATTTAATTGAGGCATAAATGCCATCCCAAAATGGGTTTAGATGAGCAGGTGGAATATGCTGCTAGTAGCAGTCCTCCTATAATCAAACACTTTCTTTGTGACCCAGTGTTACTAAAGAAACCTTTCCACCTGACTGCACCTGCTCACAAAACACAGAAATTGTGGGCACTCTTTGGCTGCTGAAAATACATGATTCCTGAACGCACATGTGAAGCTTCTTGGCATTACGTACAATGTCAAAATGTAAGACACTCCCATATGATGTGTTAATTATATTCATAAGGTCAGGTTTTCAAAAACTGTCATATGCCATTACATCTGCTTAATTTGTACATGCAAATACCTGATTTGCATAGACATCTTGAGTATTTGCATGCCCACATGGTCAGTTAAGTGCCTAACTGGTCATCTGTCCATGCAAACATCCAGTGTATGTGTAAGAATAAAATATGTATCTAAACAAGCATCTACATCTGCATCAATTAAATTGTGCAAATGCCTAGTGTTGACAATATAGTACTTTATTTATATACCATGTATTATGGCAGGCCATTTTTTAAACATCAAAACTATATTTTGTTGGAAAACTGAGCTTTCAACTAAATAAATTTTTTCACAAGAACATGTGTATGCTTTCCACAGAAAATTTTGCCTTTCTGGCAAAAACAAACAAACAAACACACACACATGAAAACCAAAAAGGTTTTCATTGATAAATGCCACCCAGTGCCTCCTAAAAGTTTTAGTTCAGATATTCATGCCCCCATTCTCTCTGGGCTGGATTCTCCTACTGCACTACATCTTCCATGATGTATCATAATTGGGACTTCAGGGATGTATCACAGTGACTCAGCAAAAGATGACAATGATGCAGCATGGAGAGGTGTAGTCTGGCCAGAGAGCTCAGTCCTTAGAGGTGAAGTGACTGAGGCACCCGAAGTAAAATTCCCATGAGCCACCACAGCTACTTTATTTTGGGGGGCTTTCAGAAACACTTTCAAATCAGAAGCTTTGGGGTTTGTTGCTGCAATTTTTCAGTTTTGGAATTTATGCAGAAAAGTGGAAATTTCCCAGTCATACTATATATGCTCTTAGTGTCTGGACAGTGCTTTGGACCTGTTCTCCATACTGTAACATTAGGATTGAAGGCCAAGACATTTAGAACCAAGACACTGACCTTTAACAAACACAGCTGGGTATCAGAGGGGTAGCCGTGTTAGTCTGAATCTGCAAAAGCGGCGAGGAGTCCTGTGGCACCTTATAGACTAACCGAAGTGGAGCACTTCTCTTTGAAGTCTGGTCTTGAAGTTTTTTTGCTGCAGGATGGCTACCTCAATCTCCCTGGACACACAATTGCAGATCTAAAGGTAGCCATCCTGCAGCAAAAAAACTTCAAGACCAGACTTCAGAGAGAAACTGCTGAGCTACAGTTCATCTTCAAGTTTGACACAATCAACTCAGGATTAAACAAAGACTGTGAATGGCTAGCTAACTACAAAAGCAGCTTCTCCTCTCTTGGTATTCACACCTCCAGATCAGCTACTAGAAGTGGGCCTCATCCTCCCCTGATTGGATCCGCCTCGTCATCTCCAGCCTGATTCTGGCCTGCATATTTATACCTGCCTCTGGAAATTTCCACTACATGCATCTGACGAAGTGGGTCTTTGCCCATGAAAGCTTATGCTCCAACACTTCGGTTAGTCTATAAGGTGCCACAGGACTCCTCCGCCGCTTTTGCAAACACAGCTGATGGTTCCTCCTTTGCCTCTGTTGTCTTTTCAACAAGAGAAGCTGACAACAAGTCCCAGGTACATAACTCTGAATTCTTTGTCTTTTTCCAGCATTGTATGCCCTGTTGTGTGAAACTAAGAGCAGGTCTATCCTCAAAACACCGCAGCTGCACAGCTGCACCCGTGCCACCGTCGTGCTTCAGCGATGACACTATGATGTCGATGGGAGAGCTTCTCCCATCAGCATAGTTACAGAGGTGATAGCTATGTCAACCGGAGAAGCTTGCATATTTTTCACATCCCGAGTGAGGTAGTTACACCAGCGTCAGTTTGTAGCGGAGACCTGGCACACCGTGAGCGAGGGTATATTAGCAGAATGCTTTTAAATTCAGAGAGCTGCACTGATGACTGCAGCTGAGGATCTGGGCCACCACTGTTCTCTGTTTAATCTTCTCAGGGCCAGGCAATGGTTGAAGTAGACTGACAAAGCTGGAGGGTGAGCACCATGATCAGGCTGGCCAACCAGGGCGGCAAAGGGGGCTGTTGCCCCAGGGCCCAGCAAATTAAAAGGGATCAGGGCTCCCAGCTGCTACTGCAGCAGCCAGAGCCCCCAGGCTCTTTGAATTGCCGTCAGGGTGCCATGCGGCGCACTCCAGGCAGAGCTAAGGACTGGCTAGGGGGTGCGCCACGGTGTGCTCTTGCCAGTGCTGAGACCTGGTTACCCCCAGCACTGCCCCTTCCACCTGAGGTACTGACCCTTCCAGGAACACAGAGCAGGGCCCCAGCAAGTCTCCTAGCCCCACTGACCATGCTATGTGGTCAGGATTAGCAAATGCCTGTGGATAGAACAGAGAAAGGAGCATGTATAAAATAAGTTCCACATTAAGATCAATTCGCTCTAGTGTATCAGCAGCCAGGCTCTGTAAGTTGGTTCACCCCCAATTACAATTGGTGGCAACTTGTGCTGGGCAGGCTGATAAAGCACCTTAGTCTTCCCAATGTTGAGGGAAGGTCCCAAGCTATGATAGGCACATGAGCAAGGATAGCTGAGTCCTCAGCAAACTGAAGGTCAGCTAGAACCGTCCTAGTGACCTTAGTTTTAGAACGATGCCCCATCAGTCGAAGAGCTGGCCATCCATGCACTACTCCATCCCAGTGCCAGAAGAAAGATGGCCATGAATAAGGATCAAGGTCACAGCAAGAAAGATGGGAATAAGGGTGGGGAAATAACACAGAGCCATGGACAACTTAAACCTGGAAGGTGAAGATCAGTTTCCATGTGACTGGCACATGGACAGAGCATGCTGTATGGGGATTGATTCCTTCCAAGTGACCAATCCAATCCAAAAATGTGTGGTGTAATGTATAACATGTTCTGTATAATGTGTAAATGTAGACAAAGGTAAAGGTGTGTAATTTTGGATGGGTGCTATCCCCTATAGCAACCCCCTTTGTTTGAGTCTGATCCACTTAGTGTAGCTTTGCTGCATGAATTAAAGAACCTGCATGATGAAATCCAGACTCAGAGTGTTTTGGAACATAGAGAGAACTGGTTGAAGTGTTCTTTCAGAACTGGACAAGGTTCTGGACAAGCCGAGTGGAAAAGGTCTTGGAGGGAAACCCAGCACTGCTTGGTAGTCTTGTGGTGGCTGGCAGTCTAGGTGCCAAGCCTAGAAACCAACAGAAGTTGGCCCCCTACCCACCTGGGCGTTTGAAAAAGGAAGTTGCGGTGATTCACTTCTGAACATTTTCTTTGATGTTTTCCTACTTAAACACCATTTTGAACTCATGTAGAATTTTAATGCTGAATACATTTGAAATGATTGCTAGGGTCAGATACGTTAAAATCGCTTTGCCTGCCTGCCCTGGAATTCCTGACAACCTGAGATTTCACGTTCTTTGGCTGGATGTAAATTCTTATTTTCAGTGACTAGGTTTTTCTGTACATATGGACCTGATTCTCTCCCTTCTGCCCCGTAATCTTTAAAATATTTTCATATTGAATCTACTGCTCCTGAAGGCTGCTGGATTGACATCCTGGAGACTGACATCTTCTGTGTCCTGCACGGACTGGCAAAGTATGAGCATCCACAATAGGAACGTCTCCCTGCTGTCTGGTAATGAGTTTCATGCATGGAGTGCAGGGAGCGCCTCTTGCTGCAAAAGGCCAGTGTAGGGGATTTTTAACTCTGCTTTCAGTCACTTCAGTGTGGGAGCAGAATTAAGCCAGCATTGAACCCTTTTAAAAAATGCTACCCAGAATGCATACGACTCATTGAATCCCCTATTGTACTTAGCAAAATAAAGGATACCTCGTGAATCAGAGGTGAACCATTCTGAGCTTTGGCCCAAGTTATGCTCGCCTTGCCTAACTCATATGACTAGTGATTTCAGTGGACTATTGGCAAGAGGTGGGCAAGCAGAATTTGGGGTTTATGTATCTTTTAAAAAGTTATTAGCAAGGCCACTGTGCAGCATCCAACATTAAAATAGTCACTTGTTTAAATAAAAAAGTCAATGGGACTAAAAGTTGTTTTATGTTTGTGAGAATGATTAAAAACTCGCATAATGAAAGTAGTAAACATTCATATCTTCTCTCCTTTAGCTTCAAAATGGCCAAGTAGCTTAAAAAAACCCCAACAAAACCACCTTGGCTCTTAACACGATAAATAGATTCTTTAGCTGAGATCTTACCTCACAGCCCGCAAGAAGTTTCTACAGCCAAGTTATAAACCACTGATAACAAGGGTTTATAACAGAAATTCTGACGTGGCCTCATTAGCCATCATTCTGCTGGCTTGCCTCTTGTTATGAGGCAAGAGAAATAGATGTGTGATCAGGTTTCAATCATCTGCCACGCTCAGGGCCAACTGCAATCATCATTCATTAGACCGGTCCTGTGGCAAACAGCTCCATGAACAGTGCAGTGTGTGGGGAGAGGAAGGGATGGATATACACATGGGGCCTCTACTCTCCAGGCCCAGCCAAATGCTTGTGCCAAAGGGGATGTTTATCTTTCTCAAGAGTCTGGATGGGCTAAGAGTGGGTTCCTAATCGGCAGCCAGCTTCTGCTTTCCAATCTCCAACCCCACTCTATTCAACGATAGCTACATGGCCCTGCAGCCCAACGGGGCTCAGAGTCTCCTTTGAAACTGTAATGTATTGGCTCTGCTTGGTAATACTCGCACCAATTACGACTGTAACTTGGAGTTCTAATAGATGTGAGAATATGCAAGTTATGCAGAACATGCAAACCCAGAATGCCCACAAAGTGGGGACCGGCAAGGTGCCCATGAAATAGGGACAGTCTAGTGGATGACATTTTGCTGCCCTTAAATCCCATATATTCCCCCTTGCCTGTTTTGTGAAGGCTGAAGGATTCCATCCTGAAGCAGAGCCAGGACATTGGGCCTGAGTGGTATTTTGGTTTGGCCAAAAGGAAAGCATTTCCCCTCCATACATGCAAGTAGCTTATGTTTGAAATATGATAGCTTCCCAGACTCTCATGGCAGTAGTTGTTAAGATGCTTGCTGAGTATTTTCTAAGTTTTCAACTAGCATTCTGTCTATTTATCTTTTTTCCATAGCAATTTTCTCTGTGTGTTGGGTAGAAACCATGCCATCACTAAATATAACAAAGATCATTTTTTACACACACATGGATTTGGATAAAGGAAAAGCAGTGTAAGTCCATACTGTGCAAATGTCCCTATACACAATGGCAGATTCACCTCAGTTTGGACCTGCAATTTTTTCTCTGATCTGAGCAATGGGCCTCAGTTTGGGGTGATTGCATGATGCCATCTATTCCAGCACCGGCTGCAGACTGAGACAAAGCCTCAAACTCTGCTCTTCAAAAAATGAACTGATTGTATATTAACCTCCGATGCAGTTTTCTTATTCCTGCACAGCTGTTTCCTTCCTCTTTATATTGTCCTGCTTTTATACATGAGTTTTCTGAGCCTCCTCCTCTCGCATTTCCTTATTTTGTCTATTGGTCTGTGAACAATATGCAAATGTATCTACCAGCATTATTAGTGCGGGTGGTATGGTGTTCCATGCATCTATGCACCGACCATTTTTCACTCTCCCTCCTCGCAGTCAGGCTGACTGGTCTAGCGCCATTATTTATTTGGCCGAAGATTAAAGTCTGCCAGTGCTATTTGTTGCTCTCAATATTCCTGATGCTGAGGTGGAGCCAGAACTGGGGACAAAACTGCTGCATGGATGGTGTGAGATGTTCTATCAGGAGTCAAACTACCCAGTCATGCAGAAGGTATAATAGCTGATGGTTCTGAGCCACGCTCTTTTGAAGGTTAGGGGTGCCCATGCTACAAACCAATAAGGTAATGGTGAGCTGCACTGAGAATGCAAATATTGGCATTTGTATAATGCCTTTTCATCTGAGACTTCAAGCACTTCACTAACATTAGTTACTGAGGTTGTTAGGTCTCTTTGAAGGGGCCATTTTTTTTATTCTACGCAAACCTCTTCCATTCAGCTTATGTGGTCAGCACCTCTCCTCATCCATGAGTTGAAAACAGATTTCTAACTGAACCAGACAGCTCTGGTCCTGTCACTCCTCCAGTCTATCCTTTCATGTGGTTTACACCTTTCTCCTTTGACTGCTTTTACCATTCCACATTTTTGGCTTCCAGTGAGGTTGGAACCAAAGATGCTTCCCACAGGAGCGAATTGCGTACTGAGCAACCAACACCCTCCTCTCAGAGCACGGGTGCATCTCTCCCTTGACTCTCTGGTGTTTTTCTGGGAAGCAAGAAAACAATGCCATCCAATCGGGACACCCACTGAGTGCAGTACTGCATTCAAGTTATGAGTGGAAGTTCATGTTGCACAATACTGTTAGACAACTTGAGACAAAACAGTGCATTTTCTTAACTGTTTAACTGCAGCATTGCATGTGTATATGCATATTTTCAAAATACAATTTTCAGTACCTTACTGAACATATGTAGTAAGCTCTGTGCAAACTACACTGGATAATGGCCCAAGAGAGATTCCATATGCCTGGCAAATCATCATTATTCACTGCAAGAACCAAGAGGTGCAGAGATAAGCCCTTATTTCATGTATTCTTCTGTAACACAACTTTACTTCCAACCATTTAACTTTCACAACAGCTAACCTACTTGCATTCCTTATGTGTAAGTGCTGTCTTAGTTACACTTGGCATGAAGAAATGGGTGTGTGCCAAACCAAGCCTTCAGAAAAAACAGGTTTTATTTCTTTTACCATCAACAATATGGATCTGTTTGCTATAACATACTTTGCATTAGAGCAGAATTCCTGGCTAATATACAGTAAGAGAATGCCTCACTTTTAAAACCTTTTAGCTGCTAGCATACAATAGTTTAAGGAATGCAAATTTATGGGAATTTGCTGATTGCAAAACTGTTATAATCAATGTAACTTCCCATTGTGTAGATTATATTGTACCAATCTCCTTAAAAGCATGTCAAAATATTTCCTTACAGCTTTAACAATCATACAGGCATCTGTAAAACTTCCTGGGCCAAATTCTCTGACAAATTCTGCATAAGCTAGGGAAGCTCCATTGACTTGAATGGAGCTGTACCAATTTATGTCAGAAAAGATTTAGCCCCATGATTCAAATCTGTCTGTGTGCCAGCTTGCTTCACAGCACTCGTTACTTAAGTTTAAACATTTCTCATATTTTCAGGAAGGCCGCCTACTTCACGTTAGCTGGTAAATCTGAACTCTAGGCCTCTCTCAATAGCACAACATGCTTTCCTTTTTCAGATTGCACAGCAATGCACTCTTCTCCAGTGGCTTTCTCTGCTGTTACCCTCCCTTCCCCCCAAATTGTTTTCATTGCCAAACTCTGGGGGGGAAGGGACATGGGGAAGTTAAGACAAAAAAGTGTTCTGCAAACACCGCGAATCATGCTCATTCTGTTCTGCCATGGAAGCAAGTTTCACAGTTACCCGCCAACTTCAGAAAAAACTGTCTCCACTCTTGTGCTTCAACATACCCATAGTTCCCCAGGAAGAGACATCATTGCTTCAAAAAGAGGAAGATTAGATTAGACTTGATTGGATGAGATGAGATTGGATGGAGGGAGGGCTAGATAGACAGATGGATTGGGAAGTGGGGAGAAAGGCAGTCATCTCCCCTTCTTATTTCCTTCCTTATTTAGCAGCCGTCTCGGTACCTTCTTCCTCCCATAGACCCATCCATTGGCCACCAATGAAACATGGAGCCTGGCCTATGTGGGATGATGGCACGACATGAAACATCCAAACTACGACTTCAATCAGGCACTGTGGCCCCCACAGGCAGAAAAATGTTTTGTTCAGTTCAACAAACCAAGCTATTTGTTCAGTTCAACAAGTCAACCTGAAACAAAGCATTTTGTTTAGATTTTCTTAGCAGAAGCCTGAAAAAATTTGGCAAATTTAAACATTTTTTTGGCCAAAAATTGCATTTCTGACACCCTCTGCTCCCCCCAAAAAATTATAGAAAATTTTCAACCAGGCCTTTATCATTTATAAAACCTAGAAAGGGAACCCCATTCATTTAATTAGAATTTTGTATTCCCCCCTGCTGTGTTTCATATCTTGAGAGGCATTGGAGAAGACAGGGGGAGGAGTGAGTTTGCAGTTGCTGTTTTGTTATGATGATTTAATTTAAGCAATAGTGAAAACTCAAATCAAATTTAATTTGTACAAGTGTCAGTGATGTAGTCAGACTTGAAGAAAAACATTCCTTTCTCCATTGCCAACTTCACTGGGGATTTTCCTTCTGTGCTCCAAGCCAGTCTTTTTATAACTGCTTCTCCAGTTTGAAACTTATAAGGACCTAGACTGAAAGGAATTTATTAAAAATCTTGGCAATCTGCTGCATGTCATTAAACTTCATGTTTTGTTAGAATGCATTTTACTAATTTGTTTATGATGTGTTTGATTTAGTAGTTCATACACCCAGTGCCAAAAGCAATAGGAAAAGGCTAAAAAAATTCAGCTTGTTGACTTGTGTAATAAAGTGATTTATCCTTTCCTGTTCGGCAAGTTTACACAAACAGTATTAAAATCTAGAACAGTATCACTCAGGCAATAACTGAGTTCCCCCTCAGACCACACCAACACACCATGGGGCTTTAAGGAGGTCAAGCATTAACACTTGGAATAGCATTCCTGGTTCCGATAACAATGTGTGTTTGTGACTGAGGCCTGGTCTGCATACAAAAGTCACACCAGTTTAGCTGAAATCATTTAAAAATCCATTTAGTTCAATCAGTGCTACCCCCCATGTGAAAATACCTGAACATAAGAATGGCCGTACTGGGTCAGACCAAAGGTCCATCTAGCCCAGTAGCCTGTCTGCCGACAGTGACCAGTACCAGGTGCCCCAGAGGGAGTGGACCAAAGACAATGATCAAACAATTTGTCTCCTGCCATCCTTCTCCAGCCTCTGACAAACAGAGGCCAGGGACACCATTTCTATCCCCTGGCTAATCGCCTTTTATGGACCTAACCTCCATGAAATTATCTAGCTTCTCTTTAAACTCTGTTATAGTCCTAGCCTTCACAGCCTCCTCTGGCAAGGAGTTCCACAGGTTGACTATGCGCTGTGTGAAGAAGAACTTTATTTTATTAGTTTTAAACCTGCTACCCATTAACTTCTATTGGTGTCCTCTAGTTCTTCTGTTATGGGAACTAATAAATAACTTTTCTTTTTTCACCCTCTTCACACCACTCATGATTTTATATACCTCTATGATATCCCCCCTTAGTCTCCTCTTAGTCTAAACTGAAAAGTCCCAGTCTCTTTAACCTCTCTTCATATGGGACCCGTTCCAAACCCCTAATCATTTTAGTTTCCCTTTTCTGAACCCTTTCTAAGGCCAAAATATCTTTTTTGAGGTGAGGAGACCACATCTGTACACAGTATTCAAGATGTGGGCGTACCATAGTTTTATACAGGGACAGTAAGATATTCTGTGTCTTATTTTCTATCCCTTTCTTAATAATTCCTAACATCCTATTTGCCTTTTTGTCCGACGCTGCACAGTGTGGAAGTTTTCAGAGAACTGTCCACGAGAACTCCAAGATCTCTTTCCTGATTTGTTGTAGCCAGATTAGCCCCCATCATACTGTACGTATAGTTGGGGTTATTTTTTCCAACATGCATTACTTTACACTTAGCCACATTAAATTTCATTTGCCATTTTGTTGCCCAAAATACATGAATAGGTTTATAACTAGCTTATATCAGTTGAGCTTAATTTGGTTACTGGGCTTATGTATGTAGATAAAGCCTTAGCGGATCAGTTCGGAGATTTCATTTACGGGGCC
The DNA here is from genome assembly GCA_019425775.1 of Rafetus swinhoei. NCBI lineage: Eukaryota > Metazoa > Chordata > Testudines > Trionychidae > Rafetus > Rafetus swinhoei. The sequence goes on from CM033440.1 coordinate 187,813,802, forward strand.
TGGGGATGGAAGAATGATTCTAATGTCAGGCCTTTTAAAGAAGGTTACCAATACAGCTGGGTGAATACAGCAAGATATATTCTTTTTGCTCAAATGTAAAAATTAATTTGCTTTACCTATACACAGGCCTGCCGGTGGCGGGAGCACTTGCCATAGGGCCCAGTGATTCTAAGGGGGCCGAGGCTCCCAGCCTGCCACCACTGCAGCAGCAACCAGCCATTGGCTGGAACACCATGCAGTGCGATCAGGATAGCGCTAAGGTTGGTGGGGCAGCACCGTGCTCTGGGGGCTGGCGTGGCACACTTTGGGCAGTGCTCTGAACTGACTCTCATTGGCCCTGCCCTTTCCACCTGAGGCTCCGCCCCTTCCAGAAGTGCAGAACCCCCTCCCTCCTCCCCCCCACACTTCATACGAGTGAAGGCTCCCTGCCTGTTCCCATGCCTGTTTTAAGCTTGCTGAACAAGCCGTCTGACCACAAATTTAAAATTCCTGAGTATCTGAGAGTCGGCATTCACTCCTTGCCAAATATGTGCATTAGATATCTTTTTTTAAAATGAGTTGTAAGTTATACTATTAAAGGAAAATTTAGAGCATGTTTATAGAGGGTTAACAAAGTCTCCAAAGGTCTTTTAATAAATGTTTATTGGTCAACCAGTTGCTATAGCATCTATAGCACCTTTTACTGGTGTGCTTGTAACTAGCCACGCCACCTGCTCATGTCTGTAAAATGCTTATAACCCTGGTGCATCATTTATTAGCTCTTTATACATTATTTATAAATGTCCCCTTAGTAAAAGGCTGCCCAGGATCTTTTTGCAGATGGATGATGTATAGGGAGGGAATGAGGACAAAAGACAAAGTGACATGAGCTGAAGTGACGAGAGCTAGACCAGCAGTGGATGAGTGGGGTCCTCTAGCAGCTGCAGCAGCTGCTGTGTGCTCCAACAGGATTGCTGCATTTCCTCAGGGGCTATTCACTTGCCAGGAATCTGATAGTGCTGGCACAAGATTGCCTGTGCAATCCCACCGAATCCACCTCCAAATTTGGCAGCTTGGTTTACACAGCCAGTACTTCTACCACGTGCCAGGGAGGAAGAGACAGCCCAATCTTAGAAGCAAGGTTGTCACTTGGCATGGGAACCAGCAGCAAGGAGGGGAAGGGGCAAGAAAGTCGACTGTGCCATGCCTGAGCAGTGCTGTTTGCTGCTGGATGACTGTTCAGCTGAGAAGACGATGGTTTTGGGTCAGCCGTTGGACCTGTCCCACAGTCAGCTGTATTTTCTCATTGACCGGGTGACTGAGATGTTTCCAGGGACCAGTACACCTGCTGGGCCAAGTGAGACAGGCCCTGCTCCTGTTGCTATCACTGCCAAATGCTAGTTGTCCATACGGCGCCTGGCAGCCCAAACACCTGGGCTCCTCCTACTGAAGCCAAATAAAACCAGCTGAAACATGGGGCATGACACCTTTCACAGCAAGGGTGGGACATTATTAACACAGCAGAGGGAATGGTTACTGAAATCCTCCACCAGGGCCCTGCCATAGAGGCAATTGAATGAGTCACACCAGGAACAGCATGTGCCTTTCCCAGTGAGCTGTGCACCCAGGACTAATGCAGCTATTTTCAGGCAGCAAGTTACTTATGGCCCATATGACACTTCCTGCACATCCTGTTACTTAGGGATTTAATTGTGTATTCACCGGTACATTATACCATTGAAATGCAAACATACACAAATGCAAACGAAGAGTGCAGTGCACTAAATACATTGCACTTGAAATATTCTATATTTTACCAAGAAGCATCAAACTACCCCCAAGGGCACCATTTCAGGAGAGCAGGGGAGGCAGCAGCCATGCATACCGGGATGCTGTTCGCTTTTCTTCCCATTCCCCTGGCTGGCATCCTTGACTCCCCTCCTCATCCTAAGACACTGACAGCCCCATAGTGCCTAGTCCTCTTTCTGACTGTGGGCCTTCTCCAGATTTCACCAGCAACAGGAGTCTTTCAGCTGATTTCACTCTGCAGTAGATCAGGCATCTTTAAGTATGCTCACCAGTTAGGGAACAGGAACAATGCCATGTGACCTGCCACTCCTGAGTAACCCAGCCAGCTTGGGCACATTGAACGGTCACGTGATTGTAGCAAACAACCCCTCACAAAACAACACCTGGGCTATGTCTACACTCGCGGCTTCTTGTGCGAGCAATATGCAAATGAGGCTAAGCGTGGAATATCACAGAGCCTCATTTGCATATCTAATGAGCCACCATTTTTGCATAAGAGGCTCTTGCGCCCAAAGGAGCTGTCTACACTGACCCTTCTTGCACAAGAAAAACCCTCTTGCGCAATGCCGTTATGTCAATTATTTTCAGGAATAATCCATCATTTTGGAGTCAGGGCACCTCTCCCCACAGAGGCTGGAGTGGTAGCAAGCTGCCCTCCTCAGTACGTAACTCAACAGCGGTGGTGGATCTGTTTGGGTGTGCTGGGGAGGCCCCGCTGCACTCTTCACCTCTAGCCATGTGGGGTCCAGCTGAGGCTGTCCCCCAGAGCTGTGGGGCTTGGGACTAACATTTCACTGAGAAGCATCAGGGCACTCGGTTCCACCTGAGCAATTGTCTCAGGCTCTCAGTAAGTTCAGGCTGGTTACAAACAAATGTGGCCAGAGGGCTGCTACAGAGTGGGGAAAAGGCAGCCCCAAAAGGGTAAAAGGATACTAATTAGGGGCAGAGGGCTGCAGGACAATTAGGAGCAGCTGGCAGGGAGCTGACCCATGTGGTCTGGGACCATCTGACTCCACTTCAGGCCTGCTGGAGGCTTTTAAAAGCCTCCCCAGTTAAAAAGTGGGTGAGAGGATGGAAAAAAAAGGTAGAAAGCAAAAAGGGGGAGACAAAGTACTAGCAGTTGTGGAGTAAAGATGGGGGTAAGGGGAAGAGATGAGTCCCAGAGGGGGGTAGCTGGGCTCCCTACCCCAGAAACCAGGTCTCTGTCTACATAGCATGCTTCTTGCACAAGAACAGCCATTCTTGTGCAAAAACTTGCCGGCTGTCTACACTGCATGTGCGTTCTTGTGCAAGTAAATTTACAGTATAGCGTCAGAAAACAGGGCTTCTTCCGGAAGAGTTATTCCTCTCCCCATGAGGAATAAGCCCTCTTGCGCAAGAGCTCTTCCACAAGAGGGCAGTGTAGACAGGCAACATGAATTTCTTGTGCAAAAAGCCCCTATGGTTAAAATGGCCATCAGAGCTTTCTTGCAGAAGAGAGTGTCCACACTGCCATAGATGCTCTTGCGCAAAAGCACATCTCTTGTGCAAAAACACATGGCCGTGTGGACGCACTCTTGTGGAAGATTTTTTACACAAGAACTCTTATGCAAAACTGTTCTTGCGCAAAAAGCCTGCAGTGTAGATGTAGCCCAGCTGTAAGCCCAACCGCAGCAAAGCGGAGAAGGCTGCTGGCCAGGGAAAGAAGGGCTCTTGCTACACAGGTCACATTTTCAAACTCTGCTGCACAAGAATGAAGGCTGGAAACAGACTTTCTTTTAAAAAATGAAAGCTAGAATTCTCATATAACCACATGACTCCAGGGCCTGGGGCCCTAGGTACAGGCTGTCTCAGAGCCTAGCAAGCACCCCCTTCTGGCTGTCCACTGTGAGGGGGATCCATTCCTCTGCTGCTCTGGATTCAAGTTTCCCCACTCTGCCTCCATGGTGTATTTCTTGAGCAAATAACACCACCCCCCGTATCTCAGGCTGGCGTGTACCTACTGCAGCATCTGGCAACAGTCTTGAATCCACCTATGTATGGGGTACATGAGGCAACATGTCATCAACTTCACATCAGCATCCAGAATGCTTAAGTTGTACAGACAAAGCCCCAAATCACCACACTGGCCAATAGCGCCCAGAAGTAACCCAGCCCCGCACGAAAGGAGTGAATGCTGGTGAAACCTGCTGTTGTACTGCACAGGGGGGCTACGTCTAGACTGGCATGATTTTCCGGAAATGCTTTTAACGGAAAAGTTTTCCGTTAAAAGCATTTTCGAAAGAGCGTCTAGATTACACGCGGGCGCTTTTCCGCAAAAGCACTTTTGCGGAAAAGCGTCCGTGCAATCTAGATGCGCTTTCAAAAAAGCCCGATCGCCATTTTCGCGATCGGGCTTTTTTGAAAACACATCTCAGCTGTCTACACTGGCCCTTTTGCGCAAAGTTTTGCGCCAAAAGGGACTTTTTGCCCGAACGGGAGCAGCATAGTATTTCCACAAAAAGCACTGATTTCTTACGGCAGGAAGTCAGTGCTTTTGCGGAAATTCAAGCGGCCAGTGTAGACAGCTAGCCAGTTTTTCCGGAAATGCGGGTGATTTTGCGGAAAAACTGGCCAGTCTAGACACAGCCGGGGAGAAGGCAGGCAGGCAGCCAATGGCCGCAGTACTCTGACAGCACAGAGCAGCATTGTGGGACTGGCTTTTTGAGTAGAGGACTCCAGAGGTAAGGGGAAATACAGCCAAGGCAGACCTACAGCCTCTCAAGACAAGTCTCCTGTCCTTGCTCAGGGTCTGCAAGAATTTTGTGTGCCAGCTGTGACAGGGTCAGGTCAGAGGCTTACAGAAGAGTGCTAGAAGGAAAGTATGTGAGCCTTAGACTAAGTAGGTCTCTGTTCCCTGGGTACAGAGGGCAGGGGCTGGCCTAGAACCAGCAGGAACTTTCCAGGAGCAGGCTGGACAATTATTCCAGGTGTTCTAACTGGCCTTAATTAGGAGCCTTCCCGCGCAAAGGGAGTCAGGCTAATTAGCCCACCCAATCAAGAACCATCTGAGACGGGTTTAAAAGGGCTCCTTTTCTGTTAAGCAGCATGTGAGGAGGAAGGAGCCAAAGTGCTGAGAGTGTAGAGGAGTGTGGGTGAGAGCTGTGAGACAGGAGGAGAGTGTTGGAGGATCAGGTACCAGAGGAAAGGTACTGGGAGGGATTGTTTTGGGAAGTGGCCAGGGAAGTAGTTGCCGGACAGGGAATAGAACAAACCCTATCTGTTGTTGCTGTCTTAGGGGCCCTGGGCCAGAGCCTGGAGTAGTGGGTGGGCCCAGGTTCCCCCAACCCTCCCCACACCACTACAGAGTCTGTCCCTGGATAGGGAGACTGGGACTACAAAGGGGTTCCACTCCCATATTATGGAGTAGCCCAGGAGTGGGCAAAAGGGCTTCTCTGGGCTGGATCTGGCCCTTAATTGGCCTGGGGGTTGGGGAGCATGCAAAGCCTCCCCCTGCCCTGCCAGGAGCAGTATCGCATGCTGCTTGTAGGGGGGAGGAAAGTGGAGAAGGAGGCTTTGTGCACTCCCCAGGCCAACCAGGGGAGTTGGGGAGCTGTGTGAAGCTTCCTTTGCCCTGCCCAGCCCTGTGGGGAGGAGGCTTCCTGTGCTCCCCAGGCCCTGATCGGCCTGGGGGCGGGGGAGCGTGCCAAGCCTCTTCCAGAGCATGGGTACCTAGTGGGAAGGGTGGCAAAGGGGCTCCCCCATCCCCATCATGGGCGGGGCTACCCCATTGCAGACCCTTCCTGTTTAGGCCCTGCCCCTTCCAGGCAAAAATTATTGCCTACCCCCCTGGACTAGCCTGTGATGAGTGTGGCTCAGTAGGCTGTGAACCCTGCCCGCAGTAAAAAGAAAGAGGCTGTGAAGTGGGACACAGCGAGCCTCTGAGGCTGAATGCTGTCTGCCAGAAGCACGGGCACATCCATAGCTTTGCCACACAGCCTCATTTGTGCTCCCTGCCCCTGCTCATTTGTGCTAAGTCATTAGGGGCTTGATCTGAAGTCAATGTAGAGACTCAGTGACTTCACGGGTCTTTGGATTAGGCCTTATTTAAAATGCTCTTCTCTGTGGAAAAAGCAAAGTTCCAGTCCAAGGCAGGTCCATTCTCTTGTTCTAAATATTGGGGTTGTAGATTAGACAGGCAAAGAACAGGAGAGCAGAAGGTAGATGGCTGCATACTGCTTTCCTAGCATCACACTCCTTTAATACAGTTCATCTCTCTCCCCCCCCCCCCCCACTTCACCTTTTCTTGCCTGCTCACTAGTTACATTGCACAACATGGTGCACTGACTGTGTGTGGGGAGAGAAGCCCACAACAGATTCCTTCTTCCTTTCATTTAACCTTCCATTCAGAGTGGGCCATCAAGAAATGAGACATGACATTAGTGCTACCAGGCACTTTATCAATCACAGGCAGAGCTAACTTGCAAAAGAGAAGTTTGCATGGAAGCAAAAATGACAAAACACATTAAAGGGAAAGGCAGAAAAGCACACAGATAAAACTATATGGGCAAAGTTGATCCAGCAAGTGATGGTGTCACCTTCCAGGCTCAAAATGAACATCAAGCTAATGCTGCATATTGGAGGAGCTTCTTTTATTTCCCTTCCTGCTTGATGTCTCTGTTGACTGCTTAAATGCAAATTAAGCAGAGCTCACACTCCTTTGTTTGAGAGAGACCTGTTTGCCAACAACATGTGTTAATACAACAACATGCAGTGAAATCTTGTGCCTTCACAGACAATGTCGCAACACACATTTTATCAGGAAACTAATGTCCAGCAGATAATGAATTTTGAATGATGCCACACAAGGCATACTTTGGACAAAGAGGATTACATTAGTCTTTAGGGTGTAAACCCAAGGGTAAAGTTCTGTCTCGAGGCTGAGCAGCATCTCTCAGAATCAGACCCCTAAGTGTTCTTATGCTATTACTGAATGCAACAGGGATAATTAGCTTTCCCTAGCTTAAAGTAGGGCAGGACTTTACAGAAAGACTAATTTCTATAGCTGTCAGGGAAGATTGCTTCTCTAAATCCAAGAAAAAGCGTTGGAATAAATAGTTCTACTCCACAGCATCTGAGAGAGCTACTATCCTGCATGTATTCCAAGTGCACCCGCACTGTTGTTATGGCCTTGTTACACACAGGACATTAGCTTAATGCTGCCAGCACTATGAGGGATGGGGGAACCCATGACAGTCTGGAAAATGTCCCAGATTTTACATCTGTTGTTCTAACTCACTGTAGAGAGACTATAGCTTGGGAAGGAAGTGAGGGGAAAATGAATGCAAACAGCTGGAAAATTGTGGGTTATTCATCCCAACATCTAACTGCTTGCTGGCTAGCCAGCAGAAAAGAAATTACAGTGAACAGCTCCTGGCCAAATCGCAAATCTGCACATGAGCTGGTGCACATCTCTCTGGAGCACATGCCACACCACAGAGAAAGAAAGACCATTAAGAAACACACATTTGCAACCCTGGCTTTTTAAAATCTTCCTTTTGTCCTACCACCACATTTCTCTCCCCCTTCACCATGTTCTGGCAGAGATGCGGAGGGAATGTTTTTGTTTCTAAATACAAATGTGGTCAAGTGGATGTGGACAACTTGGCCAGTTAGGTGGAACTAACGGAGAACTTTCAGGGTCTGTTTTCTCAGGTAGCAAGCTCTTCAACTTCAATCTCTCTATTAGGGTGTGTCTAGACTACAGGGTTTTGTCAACAAAAGTGGACTTTTGTCGACAAAACTATACCTGTATCTACACTGCTGCTGAGTTCTGTCGACTCAGCAGTTTTGTCGACGGCTGTAAACCTCATTCTACGAGGAATAATGCCTTTTGTCGACAGAGATCTACATCTACACTGTCCTTTGCGTCTACAAAGCTTGTAGCTTGCTTTGTCGACAGAACTGGATATAGTCTAGACGCTGTTTGTCGACAGAAGCTTTGTCAACAATATCTGTCGACAAAAGCCTGTAGTCTAGACGTACCCTTACTGTTGCCTAAGCCAAAAGCTGGCCATTCATTAGTGTTGCCAACTCCTGCTGTTTTATCACAAGCAGTATATTATTCGGTGATTTTTCTAAAAGCTCCCTGTCCTGCAGATGAATGATTACCTGAGAATCTTATTTTTTCTAGTTTCTGCAAAAATGCTCCAAGTGCAACAGGCTCAGAAACTCAAAGGCAAATAGCCCCCCAAATTTGCTACTCAAAAAAATTGTGTTTTAAGCCACGTTCAGGATTTTTTGAAGACTGACTCTGAGTTCTAAATGTTTGCAGTTGGCAATTCTATATCAACATAATATAACAAGCCATCCAGGCAGACAGACCTGGTCTATCTAATCTTCTGCAGGAATTGAACAAAAACAAAACAAACAATACTACCATAAGCATTTTCAGTGGGAAACTTTGAATCTTGAAAAAAAGGAACCCAAAGTTTTTTTGGCAAATGAAAATTTTTGCTCTGAAATCTGCTGACAATCAAAAATATGCAAGAGAAGCAAACACTTCATGTGAAACTGTTCATTTTGTCAAAAAATTCAGTTGTCTATTAAAAAAAACAGTTTCAGCAGAAAGCTTACCCTACTTTTGACCAACCTTATATACACGCTCCAATCTCTGGCAGAAGCTAACGGACATTTTTATCCTCGCAACAGATTTTAGAAGTTGGCTGTGGAGATATTCAGGATTCCTGTTTTCCCTAAGGGCCTGATTGTCCCTAGCTCCTGGATAGGGGCTTGGGAGTGGAGGAAGGGCTCAAGGACAAAGAGTCAGAGACAATTACAAAGCATTTCAAAGGAAGCAGGAAGGATGACAGCGAAAGGAGAGTATGCTCCACCAGTGGTTTTCAACCTGTGCCTGCGCGGACTCTTAGGGGTCTACAGACTACATCTAAAGACTCTGTAAAAGGCTGTTATTACCATAACATGGTGGTTTTCAATGTGTGTTCCACAGATCTCTGGTCTGCAGACAGTGTCTGATTTCCAACGGGGTCTGCATCTCCATTCCACCTTTTGTAGGCATGTGCAAATGAAAAAAGGTTGAAAACCACTGTGCTAGACCATCCCAAAAACTGGTCACTGTGCTCACTCCTCTTGTTTTTTCTGGAATCACAGAACCGGAAGGGACCTCAAGAGGTCATCGAGTCCAGTCCCCTGCCCTCACAGCAGGACCAAGCACTGTATAGATCATCCAACAGGTATCTGCCTAAACTGCTCTTAAATGTCTCCAGCGATAGACATTCTACAACCCTCCCTAGGCAATTTATTCCTGTGTTTAACCACCTTGACAGGCAAGATGTTTTTCCTAATGTCCAATCTAAACCTCCATTGCTGCAGTTTAAGCCCATTCCTTCTTATCTGATCCTCAGAGGCCAAGGAGAACAATTTTTCTCCCTCCTCCTTATAACACCCTTTTAGATACTTGAAAACCACTATCATGTCCCCTCTCAGTCTTCTCTTTTCTAAACTAAACAAGCCCAATTCTTTCAGTCTTCCCTAATAGGTCATGTTTTCTAGACCGTTAATCATTTTTGTTGCTCTTCTCTGGACCTTCTCCAATTTCTCCACATCTTCCCTGAAATGTGGTGCCCAGAACTGGACGCAATACTCCAATTGAGGCCTAATCAGCGCAGAGCAGAGCAGAAGAATGACTTCTCATGCCTTGCTCACAACACTCTTGTTAATGCATCCCAGAATCATGTTTGGAATGACAGCAGTGACATTTTCTCCTGGCGCGTTCTTGCAGACGCAATCCGCAGCACCCACTTTTTCAGATGGAGGTGGTTAATTGCTACAATCTAATCCTATATATTCCATGTTGCATTTTGTAAATTCCCTAATGAGATGTTACAGTTGCTATAGCAATTTCACTTCAGCTTATTAATAAATGAAGAGTAACAATTAACATAGGGAAAATGAAAACATCAAATATTGATGTCTGACTTTTGTTTTGTTATTGCTAGTTTTCTTTTTTCTTATTAGTTGTACAAATAATGGTGGGGTTAAGGTTGTGTGTGTGTGTGTGTGTGTGTATATATATATATATATATATATAAATAAAATGTAATATACAGTTTCCATTTGGCAAAGGACAGATTGGATTTCTGTCTTTGAAAGCTAATTTATGTAATTAATTCATAATACTAAAAGATGAACATCAGCTAAAAGTCAAACTTGCATGATGTTTTTGTCTTGTGGAACCATAAAATGCACTTAGTAAAAGGATTTATTGATCAGCTGATAATGAAGGAACAAGAATAAGCTTCCAAAATGCAGCACCCAATCTATGTAGACTGATAGGCATAATTAATTCCTTTCAGTGCCTAGGTGTGAATGTAGGAAAAGATTAGGTTATCTGAGTGGAGCAGCCTGAATGTTTAGATTGCTATTCAATAACTGCTTTGTATGGTACCCCCAGTTAGAGAAGCCTGTTTCATATTTTCAATCTTATCTGTCAACAGCTCTGCATAATCCTCCCGGAGTGGATCGATATAAACCAAAGGTATTGCGTTACAGAGTAGTAATTCCTTAGGAAAGGGAGAATGCATTTAAGCCTTCTTTGATAGTATTGATGTTAGTGGGCAAGCTAAAAGCTGGTAATTATCCCTCCCTCCAAAATTGATCATTTAAAAGTTTGCATGGTTTGTCAGCATGTAGAACATGTGGAACACAGGCCCAGAGGAATGCGGGAGAAAGCCAAGCAAAAGGAAGAGAAGACAACTGCCTACATCCCTGAAGCAGGTGTTAGGACAGAGAGTCCTCAAGATACCAACAGTGCATGCCAACAATCCTATAAATTACCTATTGAGCCTCTTACCTCCTTTTCCTATAAAAAAAAAAAATCCTGTGAAAAGTGGCAGGGTACATTTACACTACAGAGCTTAACTCGAAATAAGCTACACAAATTGAGCTACATCAATTGCATATCTTATTTTGAAATAGCTTATTTCAAAATAGGGAGTGTCTACACAGCATTTATTTCAAAATAGAGCACTCTTCCTCCGACTTCCCTTACTCCTTGTACAATGAGGGTTACAGAAGTTGGAGTAAGAAGTCCTCCAACTTGACAGTATTTTGACACTATTTCGAAATAACTGCCTGCTGTGTAGACGCGGACTAAGTTATTTCAAAATAGTGTTGCAATGTAGACATACCCGCGATGACTCACATGAACGCAGTACTGCTTTGGCTTCTGGCAGAATCCTGTACCCCTCACCAACAGGATTAATGGGTCCAAATCACTAGGGTGGTCTCATTGGTACTGATGGATGGCCTCTTTGACTATTTGTCCTTTTGACATAGACATAGTCTCATTCTACTTTACCTATCCACAGATTGACACACTTGGCCCAGACCTATCAGGGACAGATTACTCCTGGAGGCCACACATGTGCCTATAAGGCACAAAGTTATTCTTTACAGTTTGGCAAAATTATAAAATGCCACAATTCCATCAAAATGAATGTATATAGTCTCAAATGTGTGTGTGTCTGTATTATGTGTTCTAAGCGCAGGTCATGTCTTCACTTGCTAGGCTGGAGATTGATCTTCTGGCATTTGATTTAGCGAGTATAGTTAAGACTTGCTAAATCAAATGCTGAGAGCAGCTCCGGTTGGCACCAGTATTCCTGGCAGTTATGGGAGTAAAGGAAGCCGACAGGAGTGTTTGCTTCCATCTGCCTCCCTCTGTGAAGATGGCGCCACGCTCGGCTTAAGGTAAGATGACTCCAGCTATGTATTTTACGTAGCTTGAGTTCTGTACCTTAACCTGACCAGGGCTAGTGCCTCACTCTTTGGGTTTTCCTTCACACAGCATCATCCCCCCTTTAAAAGAGTGAATCCAGAACAAAAAGCTCCCTAATGCTTTCTTACTCTAAAAAACATAGGAACAGGACTATACCTCTTTAGAGCATAGTCAATGAAGGCTAGGAAAGATTAGTACAGCCGCTCCCCGAGTTACGACCACCTCCACTTACGACCATCCGCATTTACGACCAAAGCAGTCGTAAATGCGGATCTGAGTTACGGACGGCGATCCGCGCTTACGAACAGCGCGGTCGCCATGTAACTCTATGGGATCCGACTTACGAACACTTCGAGTTACAGCCAAGTCTTTGGTCCGTAACTCGTTCGTAACTCGGGGAGTGGCTGTAGAGATTTTTTGACCCACAATATTTCACTGAGGGGCAGGGGAAATGAGAAAAAAATAAGCTGTAAACAGACTCTCAAGACAAGAGCTCCTTAAATTATTTTATACAAACTCCAAGTGCTACTACTAGCAAGGACCTTGTGGCAAGATACTTCAGGAGTGGGGGACTGATTGATTCTGCCTTCCTCATTCTAGTCAGGAGCAAGGAAACAGAGATCTTGTTAACAATTAATTTAATTAGAGCAGATTATACAGCCTCACCAGAGAGTAACTAGTGGTTATTGAGAGATCCTAGCTGATCCACACATCACTGAAATCTCTTCTCTGTACAGGCCATCCTCACTATAAGTCCAAGATACGTTCCAAAAAACTTGGACTTACAGTGAAACAACTTAAAGTGGGGAACTTTTTCCTGCATTGATTTCCATTTGTGAAAATTGGCTTTTTGTGTGTGTGCAATTTAAGAGCAGGTAATGGGAGGACTTATAACACATGAGTTCTTACAAGCATCAATGACTTTAGTACAGAATGGATGCATACTGGGGTGACTTATACCATGTACAGGCTGTCCCCCGCTATAAGAAAACAAACTTGTGTACTGAATGCATCCTGAATCAGCCATTAATACAACAGATAATAGAAATACTAGCAGGTCTACAATATTTTCATCAAAAGATCTCAAAACATTTTACAAGGGGGGGTAAAAATCCCCATTTTACAAATGGGGAAACTGAGGCACGGGGAGAGCCATGATTAGAAGTTTGGTCGTGTAAAAAAGGATCCATTCTGTGGGAGGATCTTGGCAGAGACAATGGTATTAGTCCATTTGCACTGAATTTATTTAACTGGTATTGTCCTACACTTTCCTATCACTGTGTTGGTTTAATGAAAGCTGGTGAGGATGGGCTGTCCACTTCATGTGTTTTCTCTATCCAGTTTGTGTGCTGATTGCCTCTTTCAGTGTGTGAGTAATGTTCTTACCCATTTCAGTGGATTGCGCTTTGTTTTCCTGTGCCATTTCCTGGCCTACTGAGGGTTGGCACTCAGTGAAGGCAAATTCTTTCACAGCCTGCACCTTTTAAAGTTAGGAACTAGCTAAACACCTGGTGAGCTCTCCTAACCTTCCATTAAACTCTTGTCTCTGAAGTCTTAGTGGGACTTATGACCAGAAAATGTCCCACTTGCCCTTGAGATGAATGAATGGAGTCCTTAATTCTTGTAGGTTTTGGTCTAAATTGGGTCATACGCTGTATAGATGACTGCTGCACTAGCCTTGTCTAAACTAGAAATATTGAGTTTAGTGGAAACAGGTTCAAAATCAGTCTAACTAAACCAGTGGAAACCTCTAGTTTAGACACATTTAAACCTATTTAATCCTTATTACATCGATTTAGTATGTCTGCAGTACATCAGTTTAGGTGAGCCAATACAATGCAATATTTCCAGTGTAGACAAGGCCACGTGCCCTTGGCAGTACGAAGAGTATGAAACACTGCACTAGGAACTTAATCTGTCTGCTTTAGAAGCAGCAGCATTTTACCTATGCAGTCTCAGAATGGAGGAGGAAGTCCATATTCTTAAGGGTATTCTGCCTGTCTCATGTTGACTTGATCTGGGCTGGAATTGTTTGTCTTCATGCATTACATACTCTTTAACATTTGTTTAGACTCATTTGGACTGGTGACTTAAATAGCAATGCTGCCTTCAGGAATCTAAGAAGCAAAGTCACAGAGGCATACACAGCAGGATACCAGGAAACGACAAAGCTGAACCTCTTTGCAATGAAGACAATGTTAATTAAAATTCTTTTAAATGTTACTGGGGGGGGAAAAAAAGGTTTCCCAAATTAACTAGATATTTTAATCTTACAAATGAGGGACAGGAAATAATAGTTAGTAAAGGTTTAAAGAGCCATTTTGCACTCTGATTGCAGGGTTGGTGACATTCCCGCTGACACCAGAAAACAAATTTCTCTAATTCCACCTTAAACGAGGGCATTTTTTCGCTCTTTTGCTGCTGCTAATGGAAGGCTGTTACTTTTCAATATCTTGAAGCAGAGGTGAAGATGGCTCAGGTTAGTTAATGGAGTGAGGCCAAAGCATAACATGACCATGCTGCAGCCATTCATGCTCTTTAATACGTTGAAGGCTTACACACTGAGTGACTCAGTCCAGAATAATCACTCTAGTTTGCAATTTTATCCTCATTAGTTTAATGAAGATAAAGGGGCTCACTTAATATGTTCAGTTGGGCTTAGCAAATTAACAACACTCGTGGAAAGGTGTGTGTATGTGACCAGATAATTTGTCCTCCTAACATTCATTAGGAAGGATTAAGATAGCTAACCTTGTTCTATCCATTTGTCTCTATTCATCTCTATATACTTGTCCTCACTGAGTAAAGAAGGCCACACAATTGATGTCAATTCTGATCTTATTCCCAATATGCCTTTTACTAAACTCTCTCATTTCACAATACAGATTTATGGTTTTTACAATAAAAAAAATACTATGTTTGGCACCATCCGGAGCATCATCAGCTAACGATTGGACAGTTTTTGACACTTTCACAAGTTTTCCTTGAAAATAACCACTGGAATAATGTTAGCAAAATTCTCACTTACATTGACTCACTACATCGAATCACACTATCCCTGTGTCCCAGTTTACCCACCAGTTTACCCACCACTTGTAAGTTAGGGATAATAATATCTGCCTTACTGGGCTGTTGAGACAGACTGGTTTCAATCTGTTAGCAATTAGAGCAGAACTGAATAAAGGAAGAACAAGAATCATATGAGCCTTGTCTCTGTAAATTCAGAGGCAAAGCAGATAATGAGCTACCTGCTACTATAGCACCTTTTGTCAGGAAAGTAGCCTCCTAAAAAACTCAATAACACACAGTCACTGGGATATTGTAGAGGGAGGGCTGCACATGTGGATTTAAATCCCCCATTTGCCTGGACCTTCCCTCAAAAGGATGATTTAAGGCAGTGGTTTTCAAGGTATGGATCATGACTCAGTACTGGATCCCAGAAGGTCAGGCATTGGGTTAGTTTGTGGCAGGATGACCGTGCTGCGCCCTACTCCTAGGTTACAGCTAGTGCATTTGTAAACTGAAAAAAAGAGGAAAGGCTCAGATCCTAAGCTAGAGGAAACCAAACTGATTTCAATGGATCAAAGACCATTTACAATCCGCAAGCATTTATAAAGAATCCATCCTGAATACAAGGCACTGCATGTCTAGTCACTGGTGGTCACTGCAGACTACAGGAGTAATCACCTTGAGTTCTTGAAAGGAATGTTCTTCCCCAGGTGAGCAAAAACAGCTGGATGGCCAAAACAGGAAATGTGGAGTATAATTATTATTAAAACCAATATACTTCCATACTTCATAAAAAAGAGGTCAAAATTTGAACTACTAATTGGATCAGTGGTTATTTCTAGAAAGGTATTGCTATTCTGAATCCATCACCAGGGAATCCAACCCTCAAGTTTAGAAGAATATCATTTAAGAAGAGAAGAGGCTGATTATTTCTGAAGTCTTTGCAATAACAATTTCCCACCAGTCATGAGCTGGGAAGGAAGAACAAAATTCTCATCCTTTATTGTTGTCAGAGCTGTCTTTTCGATGATGAAATACTTATTTTCTTCCTGTCTCTTTCCAGTGAAAAGCACTGATCAGCAGGAACTCCTCGTTAACCTGATAATAAAGCTATCCCTTTGCTGAGCTGTTTAAAATGTCCCTCCAGGTTCTGAAGCCTGCCACTTCCATCTCTGGGTCATGCCATATTATTTTGTCTTGCCCACAATGGCATGCAGCTGAAAAAAATTCCAAAAACCTGGCTCCAGCTGGAGAAAAGAGCTGAGTTTTCATGCCTTCTGGGGTTAATCGTACGGCAAATTAATTTGATGACTACCGTGGATTTTTACACCTTTCCAACATGTGTAAAAAAGACCAAAATACAAGGTATGTGCTAGCTCCATCTAGCTTTGCTTAACCATCTTTGACCCCTTGATCTATAGTGGCTGTATCCAAATAGATGTCCTACAGTGATGAGTTACATAAAGGAGTCGGTTTGTTGAGCTCTTTCAGACTGCTCTAAAGCTGGATGTAGGTAGCATTGCTGCGGCGTGATAATACATTAAAAACCCTCTTTCATCATCTCATTTATGATCTCAAATTACATTGTGCTGTAACATTAGAAGATCCACTAGCCACTGAGAGAGGCTAATTTTAATGATTAACTGAGGAACTGTTAAATTTTACTTCAGTTCTCTACCGTCATTATGGAATTAGTATTAACAGCCATGTACTATGAGCATTCTAATGAGGCTAACTATAACTGACAGTACCAAGGAGCAGCCATTCTGTAAATCTAGACTGAGCTGCTATCCCTTAAACAAAAAACCCCAAGACGTCCTCAGTTCAGTGACAGGATGTCTTTGTCCCCCGGCAATGTAAAATCCAATAATGTTTTTTTCCCCTTCCTCTCTAGCTGGTTTTAATTGCACCTGGATGAAATTAGCAGACAGAAAATCAACACTTGTAAAAATGTCTTGTTACAAAATGATGGCAAGATATAGTCCTGTAAACTCCAGCGGTTTATTGTACTTCAGCCATAAAATTTTTAATGGCTCCAAGCATGCTTCACATGTCTACTTCACACAGCTTGAGAGAATAGGAGAGGCATGGGGATGCTAACTGTAAGGATTGTACATCCTTTTTTCTATATTTTTATCCTTCAAAATTACTATTATCAGGCTGTTCCATTTCATTATTATTATGAACCCCATGATACCTCTTTTATTCTCTTTTACTCTCCCCTTAAAGACCAGCCCAGACCTTCAGATGGCATAAAATGGCATTGCTTCATTGACTCACACCAGCTGCGGACACGGTCCCCAACCTTTCAGTGGTATCCTCTTCTAACAACAACAACCTAACTTCAGCTGCTTTGGGGCTCTGTGGGTACCATTAATTGTACTGTTTTTCTTTGTCCAGTGATGGTAGCCTGATCTGTAATAATAAAGTTAATACTAATTTAGTATGCAGTGATCTGAGAAGGTTTGCACTCCCAGAGATGCTAGAGGAGTGAGCTCATTATTAGAACCTAGACCCTGAAATACACATGGGAAACAATTCAATATATTTCCTCTTATTAGCAAATTTGTTGTCCAGATAAACAAGATTGTGCACAGTGCAATAGAGCAAAGGGGAGACAGATAATATGGAGTGTCCAGCATTTGCATGACTCCCATAATTCCTTGCAGGGTGTCCTGGAGTAGGTGACGTGATGCCTCCCGTACCACTAAATAACCTTTTGGTGTCCCTCCTGGCGCAGTCTTGAAAACAATTTTTATAATGTGTTACACTGATGCCCACTGTATCTTGTACATAAGGGATTCAGCCCCTTTTCCTTATCTGTATATCTAAACCCACTGATTTTGGTATCCCCAATTTCTATAGGTTAATCAACCTTTTACTTCTTACTCATTAGCATTTACATCACTTGGTTGCAATAGCATTAGTGGGGTTTAATATTTGAAACTTTCAATCATTCTTATTCCTTGAAAATATTGTAAGATATCAGTAACATGTTTGGGGTTGCTTGCCCCCCATACCAGACATAAACTTTTTACACTTGTTCATCACAGTCCTTAATCTTGTGATTTATGGTCATTTCTATGCCACTCACTTTTGTTCAAGCTAGGCCTTGATTGGACATGCTAAGCTTTTTTACAGGCCTTAGGCCTGCAGGTCTTTTACTTGTGTTACAGCATCAATGAACACTCGCATAATACTGAGGTTATATCTACCCTGGGAAGGTTTGGTGACAAATGTACTGTCAACATGCAAAAGTCACCAAAAGTGAAAACATGTCAAATCAGTTTGTGCCTCCCATTATCAACATTTCCTGGCCACATTGTTAACTCCCCTGTAATAGAGCAAAGCAATGTGGGTAAGCACCCCACAGTGCAGTGTTGTGGGAAGGTAGAGCTGATCGTTATGTTTCTTGGGATTCCTTTATCGCTCTCTGAGCTCTCTGTGCTAAGGAATATCAAAGCAGCACAGCAGTCTCTGCAGCCTTCCTCCTGCAGCAGCTGTCTGCCTTCCACTATGTTTTTAGTGAAGGGCAGAACAGGAGCATTCCAATGATTTGTTCTTTGCTCCCCAAATGGAGCAGCTCACTCCTGGAGTTTTGAAAGGGGAGGAGCGCATGCCTGCAGGGCAGCAGAGATCACAAAACACTGAGCACAGCCATCAAGGCAGGCACTGTGGGATACTGGCGGAAGCCAGTTCTGTCAACAAAACAGCTGAGTCCACACAATAAAGGGAAGGGAAAAGACAAAAATCTCTCACAGGGCTGGAAGTCTTTTGTTGCCAAAACTGGGTGTTTTTCTGGACAAAAGGTGCACTGTAGTATAAATGCTCTCACTATTTTGTTGCCAAGACTAGGCCTTAGAGACATTTCACAATGCATATCTCCTAAGCACTCTCCCATTCCCTTGCAACCTTGATTTTTATCCTCCGCTTCAAATCTCATCTAGTTCTCTCCTGAATATCTCGGTCCTCTTTGACAACCCAGCTCTCAATTCATCATTTGTGCTGTTTTTTACTTCTCTGTCATGAGAATTTGATCCACCCATTGGAACCTCCTACTCTGTGACAACCATTTATGCCTCATTAGCTCCTGGATGGTTTCATTTTTCACTCTCTTCTCTAGTTGATCTTCATGATCCTTTTCAAACATTTGTTTTCAAAGCTGGTTTGACTCTCTCCCTTTGTTTTCACGCACACATGTTTTGTATCCTTGAGATGATGCCACATTGAATGCCCTTCATTCTTGTGCGGTCAGTCTGCCTCTTGTTTTCAAAGCTCTGGCCAAAGGTAATGCATTAAGCGACTCAACAACAATATGAGTTTGATATTTTTTCTTGACAAAGTGTAGTCCTTTTTGGCTAAAAGGAAAATGCCATGATGGCAGAGGATATAAAATGGAGAAAATGGGGGACCATTCTGGCACATGGGAATATAAGAAGAATTCTCTTCTCCGTTCCACCCCGCCTCCCCTCAAAAAAGGCAACTTGTTACCTCTGCTGTATAGGTACAAGGATTTGCAGCAGCATAGTGGAGCTACTCTCTTCCCAGTTCTACCCATCAGCAGAACCTCTTTTTTTCCCCCCTGTAGTCCTGTATCTTTCAGGCATCTCAATGGTTTTATTTCACTGATCTTGAACTATAGCTCGTGCATGCTGAAATTTCTATTACTCTGTCCAGCTGCTTTATTTAGGGCTATGTCTATACTGCCCCACAGTTGGAACTCTGCAGGAACTCTAAGTTAATGCCTGTGACATCCAAATGGGGGAGCGCAGCATGTTGGTGCCTCCTGCAGTTCACACCTGTCATATTATTGGATTTTAGGGGGAGTAGCCAGATCACTGCTGCACCCGGGGGGGTGGGATGTTTTTCCCAAAGTCTGTACAAAGGGGACCATGTGAGGTGTCAAATGAAAGCTTATGTTCCACTGATTCTATATATGCTACTCATGAACTTATATGATGTCTGTATGTGAAGTTATTAATATGGACTCTGTGCTGGTACTGTGAATGTTCTTTGCCTGAGATAGAGCAATGGGCCTGGACTACCTGTTGTAAAGAACAATTGTTCAGTCAATAACTATGCTAACTAGCAGGGCTGCAAAGACAATGGCTCTCAAGGTGGCCCATACACACCTGAGGAATGCATCTGGAAACCTGCAAACCAGTCACTATCTAATGGCTGCTGGCATAGGACACAAGGATAGGTCACTTGGCCATGTAACCCGCTCCAGCTTGGAAGGTACCAGGAATGGATATAAAGTGCCATGAGGCAGACTCCATCTTGTCTTCAATTCTGCTACTGATCCTAGATGCAGCCTTGAGAGGGACAGAGCGCCGGGAAGGATTGTCAACCCATCTTGACATAGGATGTACACCAAAGACTTTTAAGATAGCAGTTTGTAATATCTCTGCTGAGAGCCTGCATCAAGAACCTGGAGACTGGTGCATGTAATGTATTCTCCTTAACAACCTTACTCTCATATTTATTCTTTCTTTTATGAATAAACCTTTAGATTATAGATTCTAAAGTATTGGCCCAGAGTGCTCTTGTGGGTAAGATCTAAAGTGTAAATTGACTGGGAATCTGTGGCTGGTTCTTTGGGACCGGGAGAACCCATTTGGGGTAGGTGAGTTTGGGTTCTATAACCCCTCACCTGTGTGTAAGGCCCAGGGTTGATTGTGACACAGGGAGAGCTGGGGTATCTGAGGGGTTGTGCTCATGAGGCTTCTTGCTGGCTGGATTGGCAGCTGAAGCGCTCTGTGTGACTGGTTTGTGACCTGTCTGGGAAAGGTCTCCAGTCTGGGGCTGTAAGCAGCCCTGGTTTTGAGCAATTCGCCCTGAGCGGATGCCCTCAGCAGTGCCCAGACCCGGCCCGGTCCGTCATAACACTTCCATGGTTTTATGGTCTGTGTACCACCACACAACAGTTCTTATCTCAATGCCATCTCCTTCTGTAAGGTCCGATATTGAACTCAGCCATGCTTGCCTTTCACCAAAAATTGGCATATTCTATGCATTTGAGGCGCTAAGGGGTCATTCCACAAAAATATTCAGACATTGCAATGGCTAACTCCTATATGCCCCGCATGTTAGTGGAATTCATAGACCAGACTTCAGTGTCCAAGCTCCCGTACAATGCATGGGGAGATCTAATGAATGCTCAGAAGACAACAAACGGAGTGCAGGAGCTGATTAAACTAGCCAGGAATGAGCTGGGGCTTTAGGGTCCAGGTCCTAAAAAGTACCTAGGTGCCTAACTCCTCCTCCTAGGCACCTATCTCTGCTCAGGAGTCTCAGCCATGAACCAATGATTTTTCTATTATCACAGAACCAAAACGGACAGAAGAAAATCACACATCTAAATCAAGATCAAACACACGCTTAAATTCTTCACAGAATAGGAAAAGAGATGTGCAAATGCTGTAATTTGAGAACATCCCATGGTGAATCAGGGACAGACTGAGGATAATTTGCAATTCATATACATTTTGGACTTAAAATATTTTATTGCCCATGTTAATTACAGCACCAGCGTATGATTAAAAGAAAATATAAAGAAAAGAAACCATTCACCTTGATCAGTTTACCTCCTTTCTTTATCCAATTACTAGTTTCTTGCTTTTTTTTTTTCTTTGCCCTGTGGTCAGAAACTAGCCTCCTCTCACATGCATCTTGGTTTTCCTTTTTTCAGATTCCCCTTTCAGAGCCCAGATATGGCTACATTAACGTATAACCACTGAAATTCAATGGGAGTTGAGTGTTTCTAACTCCCTTCGGTTCCTTTGAAAACTCAGCTGTTGGGCCTAACCTTTTGTTGATTATTTTCTGTATATTCCCTGTCTCGTGTTCTTTGCTTGTTGGAAGAAGCTTTCTAAGACAGTTATACCTGGCCTCTATAATTTAGGCAAACCTCTACCTACTGCAGGCATTTTAAACTTTAAAGCCAATCTTAGGTTCATCCTTTATCCTAATAACCTTCTAATTTTCAGGATATTGATCTGGTCCTTTATCCTTGTGTTTTTTTGTGCTGCTTTAATTGTTTTGTACAATTGATGCTGTGTGCTTGCAATATGTTTATGCCTTAATAGAGGAGATTATCATTAAAAGAAAGATTTGGGGGAAGGACAGCAAAAAAAAATCAATTTCTAATTCACATATCCTCCGCCTCTCTGCTAGGAAAGGGAAGCGACTCAATTTTTTTAGCTCTTCCTCATAACTTTAAGCTCTGAGTTTGAGGTACTGAACTGTCCTAGTGATTTTTCATCTCCATTGTATTCTCAGAGGGATATCTCCCTTTTTAAAAAAGTCTACTGCCTGGTATTGTCCATAGCACTCCCCAGTATCTTTCACGGTAACACTATTGCTTCCTTTGATTTGTGCGCTTGTCCTCCTAACAGTGCGACTCAGCTATCTGTTGCTCTTTGCATGGTTATAGTGACATTGCCAGGATAAACAATAATTCTTTTTTGTTTTGAGTTAGTGTGCTGCATCTGTTTTCTCTTTTACCATGTGACTGTCCCCATTCAATGCCCTTTGCCCCCTGAATGTCTAATAGTGGCCTGCTTAATTCCTCAATTTACCTCATAAATATAATGTACACACAAACCTGGAAATCTCACATGCCATCGTTATGGGTATTGATCTGAATATGATAAAAGTCCAGATTTTCTTGAGGAAAGCAGTGTTACAGCCTCTCATCACCTGGAACTATCATGATTGCTACTAAACCTTTCACTTTTACCCCGAATACCCTCAAAGGACCTGATCCTACTACAGTGTGTTTGGGCCAGCAGTGGCCACAATAGGCCAACTTCATGTCTGGTCCATCGATTGGAGTGAGACTTCAGAGGAATTTAGCCCTGTCTGCACACAAAAGACTTGTTTAGCGATCGGGGTGTGTGTGAAATAAATACTTTGGACCAGATCCTCAGCTGGTGTAAACTGATGTCACTAGAGTCCTGCCCACTTACACCGTCTTAAGATCTTACAAGTGCTTTGATTCCAAACCTGTTAAAACATTACAGGTCCTCAGCTAACATCTGTTCTAGGAATAGTATGACCTGATTGCTAATAAGATCATCTGTTTGTCATGCCGCCGCTTCACCATTCCTAGCACTTTGTACTCCCAGCCTGTTCTCTTATTCAGAAGAACTTTTATGGTATATTTTCTTCTACTCTTTCAATGTTTCTCCAGTTTCTGATTCTTATGTGGACTCTCCTCTCCATTTTTTTTCAGGTTTTTTTTCTGTGCCACTTGCCAGGTGACCATATGTGGCCCTTATATTCCTTATCTATCATATTCTCTTACTTAGTTTTATTCTTCCCTTTCCTGCCTCACCATTAAGTTCTCTCAGAACACAACCGTTCAGCTGTCCCACAGCTGCTAATGTTTTTCAGGTATCAACACTACAACTGCCTGGAAAAAAATGCAGAAAATAGTAAATGGATGCTTTTCAAAACATTTTTGCACATGCTTCTCATTGAAACTTCAAATTTGCCTCCTCCAAGTCTGATCTCTCTTTAGAAGTGGAGAGGAAAAAACAGTATTTTAATGAACATTTTTCATTGAAAAATAATTTTAATGGAGAATTCCTAACCACCTCTGTGTATCTGAGGCATTTTTCCTGGTGGTGCTAATTTGCACCTACACAAATTCCACCATGAGAATTTTTAGGAAAAGGAGAAATAATTTAGCCAAACAGAATGTACTTACCTGATTTGGAATTTTAAAGGATACAGGAGAATTTTTACCCTTATGTAAAAGCCGTAGGGGACTTCAACTGTTTGAGACTTGTGTTATGTTTCACCTGCAAGATGGCACTTCTACCAAAAAAATGTCCCTTTAGCAGTATTTCTGGGAATTGGATGAGTACTGATGAATAGAGAGAGTGCCTGAATCACTAACTCCACTTTCTGCATCACCTAGTTTGTTTTTTGGAGAACTCCTGTTCCAATTCTAATCAGACCCAGCTCTCCTAAGAGTTTTCTGAATAATTGATCAGCTCTATTATGCAATAAGATCAGCTGGAGTGAAGTAGGGTAAAGGCCACTGTAATGATCTGGATTTTAATGCATTGATCAGCAGAAAAGAAAGAGAACCAGGAGGCTAACGGACGTACTGAAATTCAAGGGGAAAGACACAAAGGAAATGAGGCGTATTTTCAGAACGATGATTGCATCTCCCATTGTAGCTGATTGGGGAGGGAGAGGAGAAAGGAGTACAGTGGGAATAAAAAGCTAGAACAGCATGAACAAAAGAAGAAATTGACTGTTTTCACATCGCCATTCAGAGACAAAAAGAAACATAACAGAAATATGAAACATCATAGCAGAGTGGGAATGATTAAAAGGGCCATAGCAGAGAAATAAAGAGGTATAAATATTTGATAATCATTGCTGAGGCAGGAGACGGAACATAGGGAAATGAAGACAAAAGATCAAAGCTCTTAAAGTACATGAGAAACAAGCAACTGGGCTGTGTATATTTGGAGTTATTGTGGAATAAGTAAAAAAAAGTTGGTGAAAAATGAGGGTGATATAGCACTGAGGTAGAATTAATTCTTTCATGCAGCATCCAAAGGAGAAAAAAAATATATATGGAGTTCATAGAATCATAGAATACTAGGACTGGAAGGGACCTCGAGAGGTCATCGAGTCCAGTCCCCTGCCCTCATAGCAGGACCAAATACTGTCTAGACCATCCCTGATAGACATTTATCTAACCTACTCTTAAATATCTCCACAGATGGAGATTCCACAACCTCCCTGGGCAATTTATTCCAGTGTCTGACTACCCTGACAGTTAGGAACTTTTTCCTAATGTCCAACCTAAGCCTCCCTTGCTGCAGTTTAAGCCCATTGCTTCTTGTTCTATCCTCAGAGGCCAAGATGAACAAGTTTTCTCCCTCCTCCTTATGACACCCTTTTAGATACCTGAAAACGGCTATCATGTCCCCCTCAATCTTCTCTTTTCTAAACTAAACAAACCCAATTCCTTCAGTCTTCCCTCATAGGTCATGTTCTCTAGACCTTTAATCATTCTCGTTGCTCTTCTCTGGACCCTTTCCAATTTCTCCACATCTTTCCTGAAATGCGGTGCCCAGAACTGGACACACTACTCCAACTGAGGCCTAACCAGCGCAGAGTAGAGCGGAAGAATGACTTGTTGTGTCTTGCTCACAACACACCTGTTAATGCATCCCAAAATCATGTTTGCTTTCTTTGCAATAGCATCACACTGCTGACTCATATTCAACTTGTGGTCCACTATAACCCCTAGATCCCTTTCTGCCATACTCCTTCCCAGACAGTTGCTTCCCATTCTGTATGTATACCTATCTTGTAGAACTGGAAGGGACCTTGAGAGGTTGTTGAGTCCAGTCCCCTGCCCTCACAGCAGGACCAAGTACCATCCCTGACAGATTTGCCCCAGATCCCTAAATGGTTCTCTTTGCCCCCTCAAGGATTGAGCTCACAAACCTGGGTTTAGCAGGCCAATGCTCAAACAAGCGAGCTATCCTTCCCCCAGAATAAGGATAAACTTTGCAAAAAGAGGGGGGAAGGCGAGGGCAATAGTGGAAGCGCTAATGGTTTTATGGGAGGCATTAACCAGACAATTATAATTATTCATAGACACTAGAAAACAGGTCTCAAAATAGTCCATGTGTGGGCCCAGCCAAGTAAATGGGAAGACTTCACTGACTTCAATGGATCATACCATGGGATAACACCCAGCCACTGATGATAGACAATTATTGACTGATTCTCAGGTGTCTGAGTAGCTGTGAGAAGCTAGGCATGTGGTGCATGTTGCTAGTTGTCTAATGTAGCAAAACCCCTAGGCTACGTCTAGACTGGCGTGCTTTTGCGCCAGAGCTATGCAAATGAGGCTCAGCATTGGAATATCGCCGAGCCTCATTTGCATAGCTAATGAACCGCCATTTTCGCGGAAGAGGCTCTTGCGCAAGACGGGGCTGTCTACACTGCCCCTTCTTGCCCAAGAAAAACCCTTTTCGCAGCCGTTGCCAATTATTTTCAGGCATAGCGGCTGCTAAAAAGTTTTCTTTCTTGCAAGAAGGGGCTGTGTAGACAGCCCGTCTCTTGCAAACTTCCTGGCGATTCATTAGCTATGCAAATGAGGCTCGGCGATATTCCAACGCTGAGCCTCATTTGCATAGCTCTGGCGCAAAAGCGCACCAGTCTAGACGCCCAAAGAACTGTAGCCTAGCGCTTCAGGCAGAGTCTGCAAATAAGCAGGAAAATCATAAATGTTTGTTTTTAAACCACATGTTCACCAAAACAGAGGACTAGCAAGGGGCTAGCGCACATTTTTCATAAGACTCAAAAACATTTAGCAACTCTCTTAGGATGAAATCCTGGCCCCGCTCAGCTCCAGGGGTGTTTTGCCACTGACTTCAGTGGATCCTTGATGGTGTTTATCATATGCCTGAAGTATGCACTGTTCTGAGGGACTCCACTACTCCCCTAAACATCTTGTGTTAATGAAAAATGTCCAAAGCGAACTGCCAGGAGCCATATCTTCTATTGGCACATATTGGTACAGTGACGCTAGTTCACACCAGCTGAAAGTCTGGCCCTGTAGCCATAGGGTATGGCTATCAAATAATCCATATGTTGGTCAATCTGGTTTTCTTGCCACGCAAGATGGTATACACTGACAAAGGCAGTAGCGGATGTAAGCCATGTTAATTGGTCCAAGTTGGATGGCTAAATACATTGTTAGATCATTAGGCAGCTCTCTGTAGAGCCAGAAGCTGAGGATACATTTTCTGGCCAGAGTTTTGAAGCTTTGGTAATAAAATAGTGTCCTAGGGCTTCATAAGGGCCTTGCTTGCAGGTGGCTAATAATAATACTTTAATATATAATAGCACCTTTCATTCAAGTACATTCAAGCACTATTTGTTACTTGAGCTCTCTGGCATTCCAGTGTGGCAGGTTATTGTAAGTGACTTGACCAGAGTTAAACGATTCATGGAAGGGTCAGGAATTGCTCTCACCTTTAAAAAAGAAAAAGCCTTAAAGGAACAGACTCCAATCTGAAATATTTCAAAAAACTACCTGGTAAGATTCTTTCTAAAATTGAGTTCCTCTTTTAAGTTTGGGTTCTGAGCTGTAAAGTCCCATTCATTTCAATGGAAGCAGAATTGGTACCTTAATGACCCTTTACCCATTTCCTGAATGAAACATCTGGATTGGCTCTTTTGGGCTGTGACGGGGTAGTGTGAGGGATCACACTCTGGGCAGACTGCAAGAATCCAGGCAGACAATCCCCAAAAGCTGATGGTTTAGTCTAGAATTAGATTCACCAAGCTAGTACCAACTAGGTAAGCAGAAGCCAACAGAGTCCCCTTTAGGCATTCCAGCCCTTGGTTTCCATCCCGACAAACAGGCCTAATATAATAAGAGGATATTGAAAAGCCATTTCACCATGTGTGAAATTCTACCAGTCCCAAAGGATCAGACATTTCCAAACAAGATGCATCTTAGATCTTACCCAAATATCATGCTATCAGCCAATCTTTAGTAAACTAACCAAAGATGTATTATTAATAATAAATGGCTAATAGTTCAGATACATACAGATGATTGCAAAGTCCTTAGATCAGCTTTTTAGCAGTGATCGAATAGACTGCTGGGTTGCCAAAGTCTCTCTGGTAACTTTCAAAAGATTGGAAGGCCCTTGGCCAATAGTTCACGATCCTTTCTTTAGCTATAAATCCATAAACCCCGAGAATTTGGAGCAGAAAAGAGGCAAAATGGCAGTGTCTCTGGTGTCTTTTATATCCTTTGCCACCTACGTGAAATTTATTGTCCCAAACAAAGCCCATAGCCCATGTATAGAAAGTGAGTGGCCCAAGATGGAGTCTAGGGTCCCATGATGTGTTTTACTGAATCACAGCAGGTGGCCATTGGCTCCCCCGAAGTACCCACAGGAAGATGAGTTTCTTCAATGCTCCATTATGGGAATGGAGAATCCTTTAAGGACAAGCAACATGTAGGTTTACATCAGGGCTATACTACTCTCTAGGGCAGTGTCTCCCAGGCGTATAATAAATGGCTGACACGCAGCTACATGGCCAATATTCATTACTTCAGCTACAAAGATGACACATGCATATAAACAGGATGATCCTACTTAACAATTCATAACTTTTCTCTTGATACTGGCCATGACAGAATTTCTACAAGATTTGTGGAAAGGGTGTAACAGTGGAAGCAATAGTGATATAAATTATCACCTTTTTTATACACAGCATCACGGGGTATGTGGACAGGAGCATGAAATAAAAGAGCCTGGTTTCCTGGGTAAACTAGCCGGGCCCTTGAGTCTGCACCAGTTGCACTGGGGCATTTGTAAGATGGTCCCTTCAGTCTGTGCCTGGGTGGGAGGGGTGTACATTGTGGAGTGCAAGTCCTGGGAGACCCTGATTGCGTGGTCATCTCCTAGAATGTGTTAACATAGTGGTGTTTTGAACAGGACTACATGAGTGTGGTCCCTATCAGAGCATGCTGGCAGGGTCATCACAGGGCAGTTAGCCCACAACACTGTAGAATGCTCTACAATAACCATAGCAGCATGTGGCTTGGGCCATGAACTTAATACCCCAAACTCCAGTGAGAATCCCTACAGTCTGACCTTCACTGCAAAGTCTGTATATGTGCCATAAATGCAGTAGAGAAGAACACCTGCGTATTTGCCAAGGAGCACTAGAGAAAGACGTCCAATGACTGAATACTGACTGATTCAAGATTTGCCGGTGGCTACAGATTTGCTGTGTTTGTGATTCATATTTAGTCATGCTCACTGTTCACTTTACACCTTATAGACGATCAGCAATATGTCACAAGTGACCCAGGTAGCTTTGCCTGCCCCTTTCCAAAGTCTTAGCAGCTATCTTCAATGAACTAGCATCTTCCATGGGACTGATCTTAAATCCATCGAAATCCAGAGGAGTCTTTCAATTGATTTGAATAGCCTTTGGATCATGTCCTGAGCCTTGGATCTCCAAATGTCTTAAGGAACTGTGCTTAGTCTTTTAAAATAGTGATTGTCAGCTTGATCATTTCTGTTCTGCATGTAAAAATCTCATTGCAAGTAATGCCTCTGAGGCCCTTTTCTAAACTGAGCAAACTTGCCTACTTTCCATTTTAATTCCCTCTATGTGTCACAAATGTATGTTATTTGGATCCTGCACTTAGGTAATTTGAAGAACCTCTAGCCCCTTCCTAGATATTTCTTGCATCACCCCATTCTTTTCTAACCCTCATCCTTGCTCCCTCAAGATACTCATGCCTTCAAGCAAATTAGTTCATGAAAGAGAGATCTCTTTGGGGAGGTGCCATTTCACCAGTTGCCCTCGTGGCTTCCTCAGTGTGTTACAGATGCACACGCCAAATATTAAAGGACTAGCTCTGACGGAAAACGTGACACTTAGAAGTTAAACTAAATTTGAAAATGTGCCCAATTCGCACCAGCCGGGAGCCCCTCTAATCTATTTTGTTGGAAAGCAACATCCAATCAGCAGCCCACATATGGTGCAAGTGTTTGAAAAGTGGCAACCTGGCAAGTGGAGCCACTCCACTCTCATCCAAGTTTGCAACAAACAGAATGGCCCATCTGTGAGCTAAGCCCTTGTTGTTTTTTTTTGTAATAAGTCTCAGCATTTCAGGGAGACAGTGCAGACAGCATGATCGGATTTATAGCATTTCCACTATCTGCTTCTCATTAATATTCATTTTTGCATATTTCATCTCTTATTGCCGACATGGTGCTTTAAATTCCTCTCTTCTGTTTCCTGCCTCTCGTGAATGCGAGAGATAGTTGCTTTATTTATCCTGAGCAAAGCTTTTGTTGCCTCGCTACATAGTTAATTACTGCTTATCACACGAACTTTAAGCAATTGTTTAGCAGTACCCTCTAATAAAGTGATTATCAGCAAATTCTAGTATTGCAGAAAATAATGTCTTGAGTCAGAATTACATCGACTAAGTCAAGTCATTTACATATTGCTATTTTTTAGAATTCAGATCGGGTGCATCTAGACTGGCAAGATTTTGCACAAAAGCAGCTGCTTTTGCGCAAAAACTTGCCGCCTGTCTACACTGGCTACGAGAATTTGCGCAAGAACACTGACTTTGTAATGTACAAAATCAGTGCTTCTTGCGCAAATACTTTGATGCTCCCGCTCAGGCATAAGCCCTCTTGTGCAAGAATACTTGCGCAAGAGGGCCAGTGTAGACAGGAACGTTAATTTCTTGTGCAAGAAAGCCCAATGGCTAAAATGGCCATCGGAGCTTTCTTGCGCAAGAGAGCGTCTACACTGGCACAGATGCTTTTGCGCAAAAGATGTGCTTTGCGCAAAAGCATCCATGCCAGTGTAGACGCGCTCTTGCGCAAATACTTTTAACAGAAAAACGTTTCCGTTAAAAGTATTTGCGCAAAATCATGCCAGTCTAGATGCAGCCATCATGTTTACCATTTGCCCCTTATAATTAATAGTACTGTTGCTGTTCTAGGGATAAGCCATATGGAATGTACACCACTGTTTCACACCAGGGGGCGCTCTCCACATTATTGCCAATCCCAAGTGATCAACATTCACAAATCAACCCCCTCCCCCTCAAATTGTGAGGTTGGCTTGAAATGAAAACGTTGGGTTCCTTTGAGTCGCCTTGTCATTTTGGAACCTTTGAGGTGCACTCAGCTCGGGTTTTTCAGCTTTTCTCAGCCACCACAAGTGCTAAAAACATACTTAACATAGAACCAAATCTGAAAGTCTCATTGAATCAGATGACTCACAAACTGGCAGGACAGATCCTCAGTTGTATAAATTCTCATGGCTCCATTCACTTTATTGAAGTGATGCCAATTTACACCTGTTGAAGATCTGCTTCTGAGAAGGAAAGATCAGCTATGATGAAAGTCATAAGAAGTGGCAAGAGATGATTGCACTACTTTGCCAGATCAGGTTTAAGACAAATAAACAGGGTGGAGAAGCTTGTGGTGCATCGCCCCATGCTACACTTGTTCTGTGGGCAAATAAAAGATGTTAGAGAGTTTCCAGTCTGGAAGTCTGGAACTTTTCATAAGAAACAAAAAACTCTTTGGACCGCTACTCTGTAGATTTTGTCATGGGAAGTGC
This sequence comes from Rafetus swinhoei, assembly GCA_019425775.1. Lineage (NCBI taxonomy): Eukaryota > Metazoa > Chordata > Testudines > Trionychidae > Rafetus > Rafetus swinhoei. The sequence continues at coordinate 187,844,520 of CM033440.1, forward strand.
CAAACATTCTCAGCTCCCATTAACTTTAATGGCACTCAGTTTCACGGAGCTCAATTCTTCAGCCCAAATTCAGTGCAGCTACTCCTGACTGATTCCTGTGAAAGTGAGAGAATCAATGAGAAATGCTACTGAATTTCAAATCAAGTGAAAAAGCTTTCACATGGGACATTACTGCCCTTACCAAATATCCCAAAAATTCCACTTTAAAGCTGATCTTCAAGGAATAAAATATGTTTGTGCCTCTTCCCTCTTCCTTTTTTATGATGTTTGAGGACAGTTTGAAAGGTATTTCTTTAAAACAGAAAAACAGATGTTATCTGTCCTGACTTCCTTGACAGACTTTATATATGACTGAGAACTCCTACGATTATAACATCACTAATACCAACTAATTGTGATGGGAAATGAATTTTATTTAACATTTACACATTTTCTTTATTTGCATTCAGCAGACATTATAAAAAACAAACTGTAAACTGTCAGGAGAAAAGATCAGACTGTTATCAATTCAGCATCCTTTTGCCACTTCAAAGAATAAGTAAGAAAGCTCTTGGTGCACATCTGAGATGCCCCAAGGTGATCTCTATCAATATCAGTGAAGGCCAGAAGCGTTCCTGACATTTCTGTGATTAAAAAAACCAAAAAGGAGGGGGTGGCAGTACTGGTCCAAGAAACCTCTTTAAAAATCCAGCCCCGCCACATAAAATAAAATAACCTTTCAATCCGTTAGACAACAAATGTAAATGAAAAGTTCCCTCCTTTGTAAGTCACCTTCAAATACAGTTCAAATACTTTCAAATACACAAATGAGTACCTATTCCATTGCAACCCACTAGGTGTGCCATTGTGCCCTTACACACAGTAGAAGAGGGTGGTGAGCAAGCTGAAATTTCCCAAGAGTGGCCCAAAAAGACATTGTGACTCCAAGAACCACAATTCTTTCCTAGTGCATGAGGCACATAGTGTCCTGCAGCCTTCGAAAAGTTGCAACTTTGGACCTCTTTGGACCCAGTTGTATCCAATGATTGGTGAGCGGTGGGGGAAGCCAATGGTCTTGCCACCATAAGCTTGTCCCTGTCCTCCCCTCTCATAATTGCTTCTGAGGGAATGGTAGAAACACTGGGCCTGCCAGCTAGCTCTCTTGCAGCCTTTATTTGTTCAGCCTTGCATCATGTACATGTTGGACCTCCCTGGTCTAGCACTCTCGGGACCTAACAGGTCCCGAAGGAGGGAATTCGCCACACCAGGGGAGGTCCCTGCCACAGCCCTCAGCCCCTCCCTGCCACCGGCTCATTCCTTCCCACATGGGCTCCCTGCTAACAGGCCCCAGCCCAGGCCTTGCTCCAGCCCCAGCTGGGCTGCCCGCTCTGGCCCCGCTGCCAGCTGGGCTGCCATAGTCCTAGTCATGCTTTGGGGTAGTAGGCGGCTTTGGCCCTGCTGCCGCACCAGCTCTAATGCTGGGTTGCCATGGCCTCGGCCAGGATGTCTCTGTCATGTTGCTGCGGCCCCGACCCCATGCTGCCCAAGTGACTTGCGGCTCGGCCTCCGACCATGCTGCCTGGCAGCATGCAGCCCCTAGCAGGCTGTAGTGGCCCTGGTCAGGCTGCCTCTGCTGGCCTGAACCGGTTCTGCAGCTGATTGGGCTCCGGCCCCACTACCACCAGCCCTCTGAACCCTCAGCTGCTGGCCCTTCTGCCCCAGGCCTCTCTTGTCCAAGAACATCTGTAGTCCTTCCGGGCTATGGATGTTGCCAGACCAGAGAGTCCTAGTTAAGGGAAGTGCAACCTGTATGGCTAAGTTAGGGTTAGTGACCATCTAGCCCTGTGTCAGGGTATGTCCAAACCATAGAGACTATAGGCTTGTCTACCCCTGAAATGCTATAGTAGCACAGCTACAGTGCTGCAGAGTAGACCCTACCTATGCCAACAGGCGGGGTTCTCCCTCTTACATCCCTGAGAGGTGGTAGCTTGGAAGCCAATGAGTCTCCTGTCAATCTAGCACTGTCTATACCAGGGGTTGGTTGGGTTAATTATGCCGCTCAGGAGTGTGGTTATTTCACACCCCTGAATGAGGTCTCTGAGTCAACTACTAATATAGACCAGACCTAAACTGACATAACTATGTGAGTACAGTCCCACAGTACAGATGCAGCTTGCGCTGATCAAAGGTTTTTTTTTCTGTCGGTGCAGGAACACCCCCGTCTGAAATGATATTAGTTATATTGCTACAAGCCCTCACTGACCAGTATAGTGCCATCCGTCTGGAAGGTTAGGTTTGCATAGCTCCATCAATCAAGGGTTTTTTTCACTGCCCTGACCAACATAGCATCAGAATAAAGCAGGCCATTGGTAATAGGTTTGTTTTTCTAGATACTTTTTGTGTGTGTCTGTGATATTACAGATAGAAAAATAAAACAAAGAAAAACCATTTACATTATTAGATTGAGAGAGGCCACATAAAACTAGAGGCAGTATTACAAGGGAGCTGGTTAAATATAATATAATACCTTCCATGCAGACTTCCCTCCCAGCTATTTGTCCTTCTAATGTTGCATGAATGCAGTGTTTGGAACAACCTCTTCTCTGAATAGCATAGTTATACTGACCTATATTGTAGACAGCGCTATGTCGATGGGAGAATTTCTGCTTCTCGTAAAGGCAGACTAACTATGCTGATGGGAGATGCTTTCCCATAGCTAGAGTAGCATCTTCATGAAGATATTACACTGGCAGAGCGGCAGTCTGTTTAGACCTGCCCTGAGGCCAAAGGACTGAACTAGATAATTTTTAAAAATCCCCTTTCAGTACGTGATCTGTTGTTTAAAATGGAGCCTTTCTTCACCACTTTACATATTCCATGGGTGTTGATTTGTCCAGAGCACAAGTCACAGGCCATGCGGGGAAGTTCATTTACTGCCTCCCCACGTTTGATCCTGCTGATTTGGCATTCAGAACTTTCTAATGCAAAAACTGATGATTAGCAAATCCTGCCAAGAACATCTGGTGCCAGAAGATTGGAATTCCAGTATTGACGTCCTTTCAACGGCTGGATAATTTGTAAGATTCTTAGAAACGTACAATTATCAATAGTTTTCATGGACACTGTCTTCGCTTATTGCTTCGTTAACAGGCAGGTACCTTAAATTGGAATGATTGATTTGTTACAGAGCAAGCCGTAGTCGATAAGGCACATTTGAATGACTATTGCAGCTTTATACTTAATTAGAAGTGACTTGGTTATTTAGAGTCAGTAAAATGGTTAAGAGCAACTCTGTGATTTGCTAACAATGGAAGTGTTGCCTCTTTTTTGCGGTCTTTGTTTCATTTTCTGCTTATGTAGCTTGGTTTCTGTATTTGCTCTTGCTCTTTATTTTATGAAAAAAGCGGGTCACATGTTTGGTGTTTTGTGGAGTAAGATTGAGGAGGATTTGTCCTTGAGAGAAACTTGCAATAAAAGCCTAATCTGCAGCTGAAAAGCTTATTTTTCTGCTTACTGGCTGAGCCATAAAAGGAAAGCAATGTAACTTTGTGTTGTATTGTAATTGTAAGTAACACCAGCCATCTGCATGAGCGTATTACAGACCAGTATGCTTCACCAGCAAAGAAAATATTGGGTATATGCATTTCTTCTTAGCATATGCGCGGCATGCCTCAGTGGGCACGCGACCAGGATTCATCGCCGAATTTGGATTATTAACTTGGATTATTAACTTCTCTGGGCTGGGTACTGATGGGGAGTATGACGTGAACATGCACTGATGCTCTGTTTTGCTAAATCTGTCTAGCAGGTGGGCCGACAGCAACTCCAGGCCCCATGGCAGAACAGGCAATGGGCTCCCCCGACTCTTGCACAAGCTGTGCCTGCTTGTGGCTGGTGCCCAGCATGCTGCTGGCTGTGCTCTTCTGGCACTGCCAGGGCTTCCACATACCTGCCAGGTAGGGTTGCCAACTGCCTAATCACACAAACTCAAAGACCCTTGCGCTGCCCCCAGTCCCGCCCCTTCCCTAAGCACATACCCCCATTCTGCCCCTTCTCTGATGCCCTGCTCCCGGTTCATGCCATGCCCCCTCCCTCTGTCGCTCGCTCTCCCCAACCCTCACTCACTTTCACCAGGATAAGGTAGGGGATTGGGATACAGGAGGGCGTGAAGGCTCTGGGAGGGAATTTGGATGTGGGGTGTAGGTTCTAAGCTGGGTGGGAGGTTGGAGTGTAGGAGAAGATCAGGGGGCTGACACTTAGGCAGCTCCTAAAAGTGACCAGCACCCCGACAGTGACTCCCAGGCAGGGGGACTAGATGGTGTCCGTGCACCATTGCTTGCAGGCACCATCCCTGCAGCTCCCATTGGCCACAGTTCCTGTCCAATGGGAGCTGCAGAGTCAGTCTTTGGGGTAGTGGCAGTGCAGAGACACCCACAGGGGCCATAGGAACATGCAGGCCATTTTGAGGAGCAGCACAGAGCAAGGATAAGCAAGAAGCTAGCTGTAGCCCCACTATGCTGCAGGCAGCAATGGCTGGAGGTCCCCAGGCCTTTTTAAATCACTCAGACCCCTGGGGCATTGCCCCCTGTTCAACCCTGTTGGTGGGCCTGCTATCTAGGAATTATTCCAGTCTCAGCTGCAGCACCTTCTTCTGTTCCCTTTCAGCCGCCCCACCTTACCCACCTTGGAATGGGAATGTTAACTGCATGTTCATTCGGTGTTCTCTCTGAAGTCTAATAACAAGAACTTACATAAGAACTTCATTATGTCAATGCTGATTATTTTAGTGGAAATACCTAGTTACTCGGGGATTGTAAGCAAAGTATGTAATTGATGTTCTACTCAAGGCACACACACCCCGTGTGTACATGGTAATCTGACTCTAAGTAACACAAAAGGGTCCATTTTGACACAAACATTTTGTCAGAATTATAAGAAGGGCTTTGGCAATATACTTCGAGATTAAATCTATCAGCAAGACTCAGATGTTGGTTCTGTTCAAAAACAGGGCCCTGCTAAATGAATCATCTGATTCTGTTTTCCAATAAGAAGTAGTGTGGCTCCAGTTGATAGATTTCACCTGTCTGTTGTTGTCTATATATTTGTAGCACATTATGAATTATGCTGTAGCTGAATCTGAGTCCCGCTGCAGAAATATTGCATTAGAATTGCACTTTATGGCTTAAAATGAGCCAGCTATAAATTGGAACTGTACTGCCTGATAGTTTGTTATACGCTATCAGCAACTCCACATTCGTTGGCGCTCCAACACAGCTGCTCTCCATCCAGACTAAGAGAAATGTTCCTCTACCTGCTTCAGCAGGTGGAGGAACTTGATGGGGCTGGTGATGAAAGGAAACAGCCCCAGCAATAAGATAGGGAGGAATGGAGGGACATGTTCAGGGACATGAGGTAGCTCTTCACCCTTCTGTCCTGGGAGTTTCTGGCACCCGTTGGCTGGCTGCGGGAGTGGAGTTAATTGTGCAGCATTCCCCAGCTCCCAGGTTTTAACTTGGAGCACGGCTGATGCAGCACCTTCTTCTGTTCCCTTCCAGCCACCCCACCTTACCCACCTTGGAATGGGAATCCTGCCTGACAGATGCTGCAGGTTGAGCCAATTGGGGGTAGCAGCAGCACAGAAGTAAGGGTAGCAGTATCACAACTCCCCCCCCACAAAAAAAATAACCTTGTGACTCCTTTTTGGGTCAGGACCACGACAATTACAACACCAGGGAATTTCAGATATAAATAGTTGAAATCATAACATTTAGTTATTATTTTAAAAATCCACTAGTTGTGAAATTGACCAAAATGGACCGTGAATTTGGTAGGACCCTAATGGGTTAATAGGAGAGGGTGGTACATTGTGGCCCCCATAGGTCAATGTCCCCACTTTTCTGCATACTTTGTCACACTCACAGAAGCAGTGGAGGTGGTTGGACTGAAAGAAGGCTCCTGGAGGTTAGGCTAAGGAAAGTCTTCCCTGAGTTATGGGTTATATGGTAGGATCGTAGCACGCTAGCATCAATTAAATGTCTGCTGGAGGAAAGTCTGTGTGATGGGTTAAACCTCTCTAGTCTGGCACTCTCAGGACCTGACTGGTTCCAAATGAGAGAATTTTCTGGACCATGGGATTGTCTAGTAGCATTACCAACACTGCCCCGCTTACTGGGCTGTGAAAGGACATTTAGGGGTAAATTAGAGATAAATAACAGCACAGAACACTGAGAGCTAAGACTGGTGGCTGTAAACAAACTTTCATGAGACTGCAGGAAACTTGGCCACACCCATGACAAGTGGACATCTGGCTAACTAAAATCATGCCGGATGACGGATGTTTCCGAATGAGAGAGTTCTGGATTAGAGAGGTTCAACCTGTAGCCTTTTACTTAAGATAGGTATGTCTGATCTCTTCCCTAGGGTGGTAGATTGATGCAGAAAGCAGAGAAAGGAAGACAAAGAGGCAACAGTTTTCATTTAGGATCAGCAAATTCAATCACTCACCATTGCAGTAAGAGTTCCTATGTCACTCAATGTAGGATTTATCTGTGAGCCTAACATAATCAAAGGATTCCTTTGATTACATGAGGCACTTTCAATCTGAGTCCTTTTTTCAGGGCGCGCTCACACACACACACACACAGGGTAGGTAGCAGGTCAAGGGGTGACCAAGTATTGTGCCTCCTCATCTGTCAACGCAATATTCCTGTGCCCTGTTCAAGTTCATAGTGCACCTCCAGGGATCCTATCTGTGAGATGACAAATGGAGCCCTGACAGAATATATTGAGAAATGAGTTTGCTCATGCTTTGTCCACCCTTTTTGTCTTTAGCAGCACTATTGAAAACTTAGGCTACATCTACACTGCAGGCTTCTTATGCAAGAAGCTTTTTGAGGATGAGATCTTCCGCAAAAACATCTTGCGCAAGAGTATGTCCACACTACAAAAGTGCATCACAAAAGCAATGCGCTTTTGTGCAAGAGAGGATCCAGACTCGAAAAAAAGCCCTGATTGCTATTCACAGAATAGCCACCAGAGCACCTGTGCTTTTGTCGATTGGCTCTTTGTGCAATCCCCTTCCCCCTGTTGCCCGTCCACACGCACCTTTTTGCGCAAGAGCTCTTGCGCAAAAAGGAGTTATTCCTCGTAGAAAGAGGAATACCTACACCGCAAAAAACCCTCTGTTCTTTTGATTTACTGTAAATTTACTTGTACAAATATGCGCTTGAGGTGTGGACGCTCCACAGGTTTTTTGTGCAAAAATGGCTGGTTTTGCCCCAAACCCTGTAGTGTAGACGTAGCCTGTGACCTGCCACAAGTGTAGTCTATGCCAGGGCCCCAGAGCAGTCCAAGAAGAAATAGCAGACTGTATTAGGTGTGTATCTAGCTTACTAAGATGCAGGTTTATTGTTACCCCATTTCATTTTTCTGCTGTCATAAGGCTTTTTAGTGTTGAAGTTTGTCAATCTGCCGTCTGCTGAGCAAGTTCCAAGCAAGGCATCTGATCATTGCCAGAGGAGGTTGTGCATGCCTATGTGTCTATTCTTTAGCACATAGACATGTGGTATCTTTTGAAATTTGTGGAGACACTCCCTACCTGCTGAGTCTCATTTCAAAACCCACTGCTGTCACACTAAACCCTGATGTTGGTTCTTTCAACTAGGCACCATGGGGCAGCAAATTTGCAGCTAAAAAAACTTTACCCCACACTATAAATTGGTGCTTGTCTGACGGTGAAAACTTGCAATGTCTTCGTTGATATTTTAGGCTCTTTGTTAGCGTGTGACAACTGGTAGCTTTTATTAAGCCCAGCAGGTGAGTTTTTCTAGGCTTTCCAGTGCGGAGATGGTTCAGCACTCAGTGTTTCTCCCAAGAGATTACTGAATTGCTCTTCTGCAGAGACTGAAGCCAGCAGGAGGAATTGGAGAAATAATACATTGTGAAGTTTTAACAGGGGCCTCTCAGTGACTTCTGAATTTAATTTTCACTCACTGTGGGATGGAAAATAAGAAGTTCCCCTACCTACCATTTTCTTTGTTGCCTGATTCCCTGCACTGCCTGATCAGTCACCACAGATGCCTACTTCAGTGGCCTGATTTTCAAGCTTGCTTAGCAGCTAGCACTGTCCATTGGTCAGCCCTAGAGCTCATTGAGACCAAGGAAAAAATTTCATAAACATTTTAAAAATTCAAAAGGTAAAAAAAATCAGTAACAAAAAAAAAATTTGACCAGGTCTAACACAGGAAATTTCTCACCAAAATGTCATTGGTTTTTTTCCTGCAATTTTTAAAAATGGTGTCAAATTTTCAATATTTGAAACATTCTGATGTAATCTAGCCAGCATATTTGAAAATCAGTCACTTATATAGCTGTCTTGAAATTAGAAATTACGAGCCTAGTTTGAGGCTCCCATTTTTGACAATCTCTGCCAAGGTTCTTAAGGTACCCAAAGTATCTTTGGAATCATAGAATCATAGAATACTAGGACTGGAAGGGACCTCGAGAGGTCATCGAGTCCAGTCCCCTGCCCCCATGGCAGGACCAAATACTATCTAGACCATCCCTGATAGACATTTATCTAATCTACTCTTAAATATCTCCAGAGATAGGGATTCCACAACCTCCCTGGGCAATTTATTCCAGTGTTTGACTACCCTGACAGTTAGGAACTTTTTCCTAATGTCCAACCTAGACCTCCCTTGCTGCTGTTTAAGCCTATTGCTTCTTGTCTATCCTCAGGGGCCAAGATGAACAAGTTTTCTCCCTCCTCCTTATGACACCCTTTTAGATACCTGAAAACGGCTATCACGTCCCCCCCTCAGTCTTCTCTTTTCTAAACTAAACAAACCCAATTCTTTCAGCCTTCCTTCATAGGTCATGTTCTCTAGACCTTTAATCATTCTTGTTGCTCTTCTCTGGACCCTCTCCAATTTCTCCACATCTTTCTTGAAATGCGGTGCCCAGAACTGGACACAATACTCCAACTGAGGCCTAACCAGCGCAGAGTAGAGCGGAAGAATGACTTCTCGTGTCTTACTCACAACACACCTGTTAATGCATCCCAGAATCATGTTTGCTTTTTTTTCAACAGCATCACACTGCTGACTCATATTCAGCTTGTGGTCCGCTATAACCCCTAGATCACTTTGTGCCGTACTCCTTCCTAGACAGTCGCTTCCCATTCTTATTTGTGAAACTGATTGTTCCTTCCTAAGCGAAGCACTTTACATTTGTCTTTATTAAACTTCATCCTGTTTACCTTAGACCATTTCTCCAATTTGTCCAGATCATTTTGAATTATGACCCTATCCTCCAGAGCAGTCGCAACCCCTCCAAGCTTGGTGTCATCTGCAAACTTAATAAGCGTACTTTCTATGCCAATATCTAAATTGTTGATGAAGATATTGACAGAGCCGGTCCCAAAACAGACCTCATGAACCCCACAAGTTATACCTTTCCAGCAGGATTGTGAACCATTAATAACTACTCTGAGTATGGTTATCCAGCCAGTTATGCACCCACCTTATAGTAGCCCCATCTAAGTTGTATTTGCCTAGTTTATTGATAAGAATATCATGCGAGACCGTATCAAACGCCTTACTAAAGTCTAGGTATACCACGTCCACAGCTTCTCCCTTATCCACAAGACTTGCTATCCTATCAAAGAAAGCTATCAGATTGCTTTGACATGATTTATTCTTTACAAATCCATGCTGGCTGTTCCCTATCACCTTGCCACCTTCCAAGTGTTTACAGATGATTTCTTAATTACTTGCTCCATTATCTTCCCTGGCATAGAAGTTAAACTAACTGGTCTGTAGTTTCCTGGGTTGTTCTTATTTCCCTTTTTATAAATGGGCACTATATTTGCCCTTTTCCAGTCTTCTGGAATCTCTCCTGTCTCCCATGATTTTCCAAAGATGATAGCTAGAGACTCAGATACCTCCTCTATCAGCTCCTTGAGTATTCTAGGAGTTGTCCTCGAGTCAGTTGTCCTCGAGTGACAGAAAGATCTTGGTGATAAACAAATACATGGGGTTGGCCCTGGGATAACAAGATGGGGCTATCACCATTTACTGAGATGATGGATATAACTGCTGTTAGATTATCCTTTTGTTGCACTGAAGATGGAACTGAGTTTTAGAACAGTGAGCAAGAGGGCAGGAGAAAGTTGATAAAATGGTAACCCCTGAAGTTTTCTTTGATCATAGCAGTCCCTTCTTAATCAGAATAACCCTCTTTTGGCCTTAAAAATACGTGTATTTTCTTGCAGTATGGCAACCAGCTTGCATTTCATACAGATGAAGAGCTTTCTATCCTCAGGGAATAGGATCACAGTGTTAGAAGGCACTGCAGGGTCTTCAAGTCTAGCCCCCGGTCAAGATTCAGGATTTATCATGTCTAAGCCATCCAAGACAAATGACTATCCAGCATCTTCTGAAAACCTCCAGTGAAGCAGCTTCCACAACCTCCCGAGGCAGCTTGTTCCATTGTCCTACTGTTAAGTTTTTCCTAAGATTTTATTTAAATCTTCTGTGCTGTAGTTTGAACCCACTGCCTCTTGTCCTGCCCTCTGTGGCAAGAGTGAATAACCTGTCTCCGTCTTTTTATGTCATCCTTTTTGAGGATCACTATTGTATCTCCTCTTTTCCAAACTGAACGTACATAGTTCCTTCAGTCTTTGGGCATATGGCTTTTATTGCATTCTGTTGATCATCTTTGTTGCTTGTCTCTGGATCATTTCCAACCTCTCTCCATCTTTTCTGTATATTAGTGACCAACACTGGACACATTACTCCACCTGAGGTCTAACCAATGCTTTGTAGGGGGGTGCTCTCACTCCCCATCACTTATATGCTATGCCTGTATTAAAGCAACCTACAATTGCATTTGGGTTTTGTTTTGTTTTTTGGCAACAGCACCTCATTGCTGACTCATGTTGAGATTGTGAACCGTCACAACTCCCAGATCCTTCTCAGCAGTGCTGCTGCCAAGCCATGTGCTCATTACCTTTCTTTTATAACTGAGGCTGCCTCTATGTTTTGAACATTAAAACCCGTGATTCAGAGTGTTCAGCTTTACATATTTGTCCTCGCACCCTCAGGTTAGCTTTAGAAAGCCACACAGCTCAATTTCACCTCCCACCCCCCAACTTTGTTCTTCTGCTTACTTTATCCCCCTCCATGGTTGGCTAGATTTTCCCTCCACCGTACTATCTACAGAGAGGTCGGGAAGAGAAAGATTTCTATGATGGCTCTTTTCAAGAACAAACTGCCCTCCCACATCTAAAGACTAAGCACAGCTATAACATTACTCAGTGCACACAGGCAGCACCGGTCATCTTCATCTCACACTGCCCAGTCAGTGGTAGGTTTCATAGATCACAGAAGCAAGATCTTAGAGTGGCTATAGGAAATCAGTAAAAACCAAAATGGGTTGCATCTTACCAACAAATAGGCTTTTTATTTATGTCCATTCCTTCTCCTCTGTGAACCCCTTAAGTCTCCTGAAATGCAGAAATTCTAGCCTGAAGGAATAGACTGTGAGCAACTGCCCCTAACCAATGTTACAGGCAACCTGCAACAAATGCTCAGACCTGATTGATAGTTTGGGTAGGATGGTGTCAGAGTTCACTGGTCTGGAATGCTCTTACCTTAGGAGCTAGTAGGTAAGAGCAACTATTAGCTGCTCAGGATGACAGGTTAAGAGAGAAACTGAATCCGACTTGAGGACCCCTGTACAGGAATCTGATTGGCAGAGAGCTAGAGGTCCTGATTGGTCCATAGCTTCTATACAAACCCGGTACAGGAAGTTGTCCATGCAACTGCTCCACCTTGTTCTGGAATGTGTGGCTTGTGCTTCCTGTTCCTGCTCCCCAAGCTTGACTCTGAGCGCCAATATGTGGTTCTGTTCTCAAATTTATCTCCTGATTCTGATCTCCTTGGTAAGCTGACCCTGCCTGCCTCCTAACACTTGGCCTTTGGTGTATCCTGTCTCAGACTCTGACCTCCTGGTATCTGACCTGGCTTGACCACTAGGTCACACAGCCCATGTCCCAGTGCTGACAGGTGGGTGATGACTGAATAACACCAGTTTAATTTTCTTACCTTTTGCAGGCAACTGCTTTTAGGGTCACCAGGTGACCCGTTCAGCCAGCAGGCTCAAGATTCAGAAATTCATTGCAATCATCAGTTGAAGTCCCCGATGAAGACTTCAACTGGCAGTGATGAAAGCAAGGGGTGCACACACTAAGAGCTGGCTCCTTCAAGTGTGTCACTCCCACACTTCTCTTTCAGCTAACACTTTCGGTAAGAATTAATTCATCTTCATTCCCTAACAGTTTCATTTGCATGTATGGATTCAGTGAGAGGCAGGAGGTTTAGATTGGAATGAATGATTGGTAGAGAGTTATCTGTAATCAATATGGTACCTTTGAATGAATATAGTCATTTTACACTTAATTAGAGGTAATTCGGTTACTTCACAGAGCATTACAAGTCAGGAGAGTGGTCACATTTAATTGTTTAACTTGTTGCAGAGGGAATCATTGCTGCAAATGACACAAAGAAATAAAATTACACATCTGACAGAACACAAAAGCCTCTTTCTGTAGCGGATTTCCCCCCTAAAGACCTGCTCCGGAGCAGCCCATGCATAAAGATGCACCTTGCTGCACATGCATGCAGATAGTCAACAGATCTAGGTGGTTTAGAATCCGGGAAGGCGGGAGGAAAGGGGCTTGGGTCTGGCGGACTAGAATTTCCTGCTCCACCACCAGCCTTCTCCCCTTCCACTTGAATGCCTCAACTGATTGCAGCAAGTGGTGGCGGCATGGACTGGAAAACCACGAAAATCTCAAGCCATTTAGAACTTCACGGATCAAAACAAACACCATAACCAAAGACAACCAGTGCAGATCACAGATCATCAGAGAACTACATCTGTTGGTAGCCCTGTAATAGCATTAAGGAGAAATTCACTGTGCACAGAAGATATCCCATTGCAAGCTTCAATGGACACAGATCTGAGGGCATTCCTGTGTCTATGGGGGAACATGCAAGGCAGTTTTCTCTGTGGTACTAGTGACACAATTGAAACCCTAAGGTGAAACAATAAAATGACATCGCAGCCATGGAGACATGGAAAAGGACTCTGGGATGGTTCGGTAGAAACCTATTTATCCAACCTAATGAGTAGCTTTAAAACCATCTCAGGGAAGTACTGAGGGCTGGGGGCGGATGGACTGTGGTCTGGGCGGCTCTGAGGGCTGGCTGCCCTGGCCCCACCACAGCCGGGAGCATAGATCCGGCCACCCGTACCTTGCCCAGGAGCCCAGTGAAGCTGTCGGCTTCCCTGCCTGAATAAAGTAGCTGGATTTGACATATATTAGGATGACTTATTGCAGTGTCTACACCACACTGGGTTGACAGGAGAAGTTCTCCCATTAACTTTGCTACTTCTCCAAAATGAGACATTTAAGGTGAGTCGACAGGAGTGTGTCTAGCGGTCGATTTAGTGGGTCGTCACTAGCAGTCAAAAATAATTGTCCATGGCGTAGGATACAGCAAAAGTGCAGCCATGAGTGATAGCAGATGCTAGGTAGATAAATTAGAGCATCTGATAACACTTGCATGCTCTTTAGTCACCTAGGAACCCAAAGCACTTTACCAAAATAAGTAAGCATTACTACTCTTCATTTTACAGAGGGCACAGCTAAAGAATAAAGAGTTTAAGTGATTTACCTAAGGTCACATGATTCCATGTTGAAGTTCAGACTAGAAGCCTGGTTATTGACTCTCCAACCCCAGCTCACTTCACTTCATTCATTATTTAGGGCCAAATATTCAGATATGGAAGTCAAAATTGCATGTGTAAAATGTGAGAGCACTCATTATGCAAGCAAATCAATTTCTTCCTTATATAAATACTTAAACACTATCTAGACAGGTAGGAATGTAGGATTTGCAAACACTTTAAGTGCATGCAATATTATTGAAGACTCAGCTTAAAGTCTATAGTCTGAAAATGTTCCCATACCTGTCTAGAAGCACCATAGGATACCAAAGGGCTATTCTTTCCCTGGGGCAAGAAGATAATTAAGTAATTCAACACAAACAAGCCCATTTTCACTAAAAAAAAATAGCTGTGGAAAAGGAGCATACTTTACACATAAACACATTGCAGCTGGAATGTGTGTCAAGGATAAATCAATACAATCTTCAAATTACTCAAAGTGATTTCCATGATTCAGGATTATAACTCAGTTATAGGTTCTGAAAAAGCCCCATTCTTTTTCCTAAATGCATGTTTTCTGAAGCGTTTCCCAGGAAGTTTCATTATTAAAATATTTCCTTTTTGTATCCCATTGTCCTTTTAACTATCATTACCCCCAAGGTAAGTTAAAAGCATTCTTACAGACAGCCAGGCACTGTTCTTTCGCCAGGAATACATGTCACGGCGAAAGAATTGATCTCAGTATCTCTCTCTGATTCAAGACTTCTCAGAAACAAATTCAAGAACTTTTTCAAATGCAGACATAATCCCATACCAGGTGGAACCAGAGTCCAACTGCTTTATGGCATCGCCAATGACATGTAAGTTGGATGGTTAATTTAACTGCTCAGGAGACTTTCACAGATGCAAGAAATATGTGATGCAGACGCTTGAGCTCAGTAACTCCCTGACATTTCTTTCTATCTCTCACACTCCATGTTGGAAAAAATAATTGTGGTGAGAGCCCTACTCATCAATTTACAGAATTAATGAAGATTACATATGCTAAGCCTACTCCAATAAAATGTCATTCCTTAGTGCATTAGAACACACAGGAAGCATGAATGCACATAAAATGAAACAATGAGCCAGAACCGTTTGGCATGCTCCTTCCCAAAACCACAGCATTCCATCTCATACGCCCACACCAGAATACTAGCAGTGGTGGGGGGGAGGAGTGGGGGGGGAGAACTACTGCTTCAGAAAAGCCCCGAGTTTCCCATAACACTGTGGCTACCACATCTCATCTGTAAAAATTCACCCAGGAGAAGCAGTAGGTCAACCACATGCCAAATAGCTTCCTGAGAACAATGGTGTATTCATCTGTTCCAAAAGCCAGAGGGGAGAATGGGAGACAGAACCTGATTCCTTCTGTATTCTTCTAAAACCACCAGGTGGGCTAAGTTCCCACTCACCAGCAGACACCTTGTGCAACTTACTTTATTAATGGCCAGATTTTCAAATGTGCCCAGTACTCTTGCTCAGCTCCCAGAACAGTCTGAAAAGTTGGCCATTAGCCTCTGTGTGCTTCGATTACGCTACTGTTCAAATGGGGATAATGCTACTGAGCCATCATTATAAAGTTACTTGATATCTTCTGGTGCACAGTTCTTTATAAGTACAAATTATCAGTCGCTGTTATTGAAAGTGGGACAGGGGCCCGCTTATGCTTTGGGCTTGTTTAACAGCGACGTTAAAAAGAATGACCTAGAGGAAGATCAAACACCTGTTAACTGATTTCAGTCCTGCAACTTGATTTTAATTCTGTTGTGGATTCCTTCTCCTCGCACAGACTGTAAAAGAAAACCTGTATTAGAGGGGGTGAAATGGGTTCAAGACTAAACCCTGGGAATGGCAAATAGTATGGGTCTGAATTCAACTTTGAATGGCATTTGTGCTGCGAGTGTTTAGTTACGGTGCTCCACACCCTGTGTGACTGTGTCCTCACTGCTAATTTGTTCTGCATCCCAAATAGGCAGGAGGGAGAGCAAGGCTTTTATTTCTTCTCCTCACTGGAGGTGCAGCGACCAGCACTTGGGGCATTATGCTCTCAGCCTGAGGAAAGAGAATGCTTAGAAGAGGCCTACTTTATGGTTACCTTTCCTCCAAAAGCAGGGTGGAAATTCAGACTGATGTGCATTTAAAAAATGTAATATAGTCCAAGGAAGTTTTTCCTTAAAATTGCTTGTGAGTAGAGACCGTAGCATGGGAAGGGTGTGTGTGTGTGTAAAAACCAAAATAATCACAATTTTACTTGATTGTGGCTGCTCAAGAGCAGATTAAAAAAAGGCCAATTGAAGCATCCTTTTGCCTCTAATCTCTGGTTACATTCTGTCTGCCTCTTCTTACGCTGTTCTGCTCCCACTCCTGCTGACTGTGTGGCTGCTCTCTTCTTGTTAGTGCTGCTCCAAGGGGATTCACAATGGTGATTCTTTCCCCGAACGGGGCTGTGTCACTCTCTACAGCGAGACACTTCCAGAAGGAGTGGGGAGGGAGTCCCCATGGCCGGCAGACAGCGGCTGGTTTTGTTGGCAGAGCACAGGAGCTGGGCAAGCAGGGAAGGGTGTAAAGACAGATGAGCCAAGTAGGGCTGTGGGCCGGCCTGCTGTGACTCAGAAAAGGCAGCCGACAACGGCTGCAGGACCTCAGGCCCTTGAAACAACCCACTTTGTAAAGCATTAATAGTGTATTGGGCAGCACTTGTCCTTGGCTTGTTGTCAGTTAGGGACTGAAAGCGAAGCCAAAAATAACTACAGGCTGTAACTTAATCACTCACCTCGATTGTACAGAGCACGGGAAGGAACTGTCAGGGTCCTGCAACTTGGCTGCTAGGCAACCAGCTCACCCCGCCGCACTGCCTTGAAACTGAGAGAGTTGCCACCGGCCTGACAGGCTGCTGGTTTAGCAACACTGCTTATCCACCTGCGCATCAATGGCTCAATGCTTACTCTGTCCACAGCTCCCCTCCCCCCCCCCGCTCCAGCCCCTGCTCCCTCTGACTTCTGGCTTCAATCCCGGGCTCTTGACCCTCCAGCGCCGACATTTGGCCCCTGTCATCCAGTGCCGATCCTCAGTTCTTTCCCAGGGCTCTGCCCAGCCTGGACCCAGCTTGCACCACTAGGCCTAAACACCCACCACCCAGTCACCTGCAGGAACAGAGCACCATGGGTCGGTAGTGGAGCGGGTAGCAAAGCAGGCTGTCGTGGCATGGAAACCTGGAACAGAATGCAACACGGTTGACCACAGGCAACCCTAAAGGTTTGCTGGAGAGCAGTCTCAAGATTTTCACATCTGTGTGATGAAAATGAAGCTCCAAAAGGCATATGCTTAAATGCCTAAATAAATGGCCTGATTTTCAAAAGTGCTCAGGATGCAACTGTTTTCAAGCCCATTGAAGACAGTGGAAGTCCTACCCACTTCAATAGACTCTTGATCAGATCAGGCCACATTTTAGGAGTCTAGATATGAATTTAGGCACCTAACTTCACTCTCACAGCTGTGGAAATCTTGTCCCAGGTTACTATGATGATGATAATCTGGGGAAAAATCCATGTATGAGTTATGAATTCTGGTTCATGTATGAAACTGCTGCATGATTGATGGCTCCTGTGTGTAAAGAGTTGGCTGACGGTGTTCCTGTCATGTATCATGCCTACTGTCTGGAAAGAGATACAGAATACACAAAAGAAGTTCTTCCCCTTAATGACTGGTCTCTGGCTGAACAGTCGATATGCTATGGAGGGTGCTTAAGCAGGGCTAATCAGTTCTGTGGGCTGAAAGGAATGGGGTTTGAGGAGTAGAAAGTCCCCAGACAGGAGCCCAATGAAACCAGGTGGTTGTGTTTGCCTTAAAAAACTCAGGGTACGGCTACACTGCGGGTTTTTTTTCTGAAGAAGGTATGCAAATTGCACTCGCATTTGCATATCTTCTTCCGATTGTTTTTCCAGAAGAGGCTTTTCCGATATTTGGCCCATCTACATGGGGCCAAGTGTCGGAAAAAAAACCCCCTCTTTTGGAAGCCCCTTATTCCTCATAAAATGAGGTGTACAGGGCTTGTGAAAGAGGATGTTTTTCCGACATTTGGCCCCATGTAGACGGGCCAAATATTGGAAAAGCCTCTTCTGGAAAAAGAATCGGAAGAAGATATGCAAATGCCAGTGCAATTTGCATACCTTCTTTGAACCTTCCCCACCCCCCCACACACACACAGAGGAGCCGAATGCTCCCGGGGTTCACAGAAACACAGGCAGCTTGAGCTGAAGAGAGGAGTAGACTAGCATGCTTTTGGAGCACAGGAATCCTTTCTAAGTGAAGGCCAGCTGAGAAAGAAGGAAGCTGGCTGGAGGGTGGGAGAGAGAGAGAGAGACTCTGTGATTCAGATAAGAAGTCATGTGCTGGAGAGGAAGGTGCTTGGAAATGTTACAGAAATCTGACCAAAGCCTGAAGAATGCTCAAGGGTAGTGTGAGGAAACGGAGGCAGGGAAATACATGCAGGTGTTTTGTCTAGATGTATATACTTGTGTGAGCTAAAGTAAAGGGTGGCTAGTTTTTAAAACCCTTGCACAATCTACATGTCCCCGAAGAGGCGAACTCTAAGACAGAGTCCTCAACATGTTGGTTCTCTGGGAAGGGATGTGCATAAGTAACTGGGATGTATATGACAAGTCATGACTGATCCTGGGAACCCAGGGCCACTGGACTGTAAGTCACATTTCCACGAATGATGTAAAGGGGCAGAGGAAAGAGATGGTGCTGGAGCCTACTCAGGAAGCTTAAAGCATGAAGGGCTAGGATGTGAGGCTCAAATACAGCGACCTATTGCATTTCCAGCAAGGGGAGTTCTACCAGGGCTCTGACAAGCATGTTCCATTCAAATTCATCATTGAAGTACAGGGACATATTTTCAGTGGTATAAAAGCTGCATTATTGTAAAATAACCCAGTTTGCATTCTTCGTGATACTGGAGCAGACATAAACAAAAGAATCCAGTTATTCAGTATACGATTTGAAAACTCGTCTCTCTGTCTTGCAGAAAGGGTGAGTTTCCCCATGTTGCAGATGGTTGGCTGAATATTGGCATTGGCCTGCATTGCAAAGAATAAGAGCTAGTTAAAAATGTAGCTTCATTCAGTGTTTTTAAAGCATGATCAATTTGTTGCCCTGGAAGAAACAGGACTGAGAATTGCAGATGTCCCTTTGGTTTCCCTTGTGTTTCCCTTGTTCCTCTTCCACAACGGGTGTGTCTAGACTATACCTCTCTGCCGACAGAGAGATGTAGGTTAGGCACATCGAAATTGCTAATGAAGCAGGGATTTAAATATCCCAAGCATCATTAGCATAAAAATGGCCACCGCTTTTTTTCAGCATGGAGCTTTGTCGGAGAAAAGCGGCAGTCTAGAGGCTGATCTTTCAAAAAATAAAGCCTTTTTGAAAGATCCTGTAAACCTCATTTCACGAGGGATAAGGGATCTTTCAAAAAAGGTATGGAGATTCTGCATCTCATTGAGATCTGGGGAGAGGAGGCAAACCTTCAGGATCTCGCACCAGGTGCAGGAACGCCGACATATACGCCGGATGGTTGACAGCCTGGGCCAGAGGGCCCACAGCCGCACCCAGGAGCAGGTCATGATGTAGGTGAAGGAGCTGAGGCAGGCCAGGGAGCACAGCTCTTGCTCTGGGGCAGCACTCCAGACCTTCCAGTATTTCGACCAGCTCCACCTCATCCTGGGAGGGGACTCAGTTCCTTCCCCCCACCTTGTTGTGGATTCTGGGCTGGAGATGTCTGTTGTCAGCCTCCTGGAGGGTGAGGCTGTGGGAGCAGTGGAGGAGGAGGAGGAAAACGAGGAGGCCAGTACCGACACCATTCCCACCAGTGAGGAATTCAGCCTGTCCCTGGAGCTGACCTCCTCCTCTCCCAGGATGTGTTCCAGGGGTTGGACGAGGCTGAGGAAGGCCCATCAGGTGAGTTCCACTACTTTTCCTAGACACACTCAAGGGGAGGCAGAGGGTGGTGAGGGGCTGCATGCTCCTCACTCAGCTTTCTCAGCCTGGGGATCGCATGGCAGCCTGTGCATGTGGGTGCACATGGAGCACCAGAGCACACAGACCCATTGAGGCTGCCACACAGGAATCTTGTGCTCCTGCTCACGGGGTTCCTGCACAGGCCTGCCTTACTCCCAACCCCACGGTGGGACACCTTCCCACCACAAGCTACCACTAAGGAGGATGGGGTCATGGACACACACACAGCAGTGCCACACATGCCACACGGGCATACCTGGGCACTCTCGGGGCAGCATCAGCTCCTGGGCCAGCACGAGAAACAGAGGACACCGGTCCCCTGCTAAGGGAGCCTGCTGGGAGGGGAAGGAAGTGGAGAAGACCCCAGTAGCATCCTTACATACACCTCCCCCAACACTCTCCCTCCTCTAGAGGACAGAGATACAAGTCCTCTCCCTGTGGGATGCTGCCACTGTCAGACCCATCATGTGCATGATATGGAGGGAAGCTAAGCTGCCCCATTACCACCTTCCTGCCCACAGGTTCCTGGCCTGGCCTGCACCTTTCCATGCTTGCTTATCCCCAGGATGTGGGGGTAGCAAGGCTTCCCCTGAGACATCTGTGCCCCTGCAGGAAAGGGCCCGCTGTCTAGGCCTCAGATGGCCTTGCTCGAAGCTCATCTCCTTCATCTGACCTGAGACCTTTTGGTGTTGGTTCAGAGATGAGGCTTCATGCATTCTGTCTTTCTATTTGCTTGGGGTAGCCGAGTTAGTCTGTAAAGGATAAACTTAAAAAACAATGAATGGTCTGGTAGCACTTTATAGACTAACAAAACATGTCGATGGCACAGCCCACTTCTTCAGATGACAGGAGCCACATCTCCTGCTCCAGCCTCCTGACCCCCATGAGACCCAGAGGCACTGCCAGCCTCATGAGGACCTCCAGCAAGAACACATGACCTGCCTCCATTTCTTCCAGCTGTCTCTGGACAGGCAGGGCCAGGTAGGTTGGATCTGGACCTGGAGGAGCACTGTGCTTACCGGGAGCTGCGCCACACCACCTGACAGGAGCTGTCCCAGGAGACCCAGAGCATGTGTGCGGCATATAGCGCCACTGCCAACTGCATGGTCACAGCGATTGAGTGGTCCAGCAGCCACCTGCCCACACCCGCTCCTTCCCAAGACCCCCCTGCACCTGCTCCTGCTTCTCCCCCTAACCCCTCCTGGTTGCCAAGGGCCCCACACATGAGGCGGTGGGACTGCCCGAGGCAGGCGCCAGTCCCAGCCCCATCCCTGAGCCTCTCCTCCCCCTTCCTCTCACTTTTACTGCCTTCCTTCTGCCTCCCAGGTTCTTTCTCCAGTTCCTCCCCAGTTACATTTACCCCAAATTAAAAACCCCCAGAGTTTCTTGTTCCAAAACAAAAAGTCTTGTTTATTTTATCAGCAGGGGAAGGGGAGAGGGGAAGAAGGGGATGTGTGGGAGGAAAGGCACAGAGGGACACTGTGGAGGCCCCTTGGGGGAAGGCCCGAGGAGCGTGTCACAGGTGTCCTGGTTTGAAACACACCCTCAGGGCCTCCCAGATGTGCACAACCCCTGATTGGCCAGCTGGATGGCAGCCGTGTGTGGCTGTTCAAAGACCCTGGCCAACTGTTCAGCCGCTGCCCCGCCCCACCCTGGCAGGAATGTCTCCCCCTTGTTTTTGCATAGATTGTGCAGAACTCAGCAGGCCAACACCACGTGGGGGATGTTCCGCTCACTGAGGTCCCGCCGGGTGAGGAGACAGCAGAACCTGCCTTGGAGATGGCCAAAGGTGCCCTCCACAACAATGCGGGCCCGCCTGAGCCTGGCGCTAAAACATTCCTTGTGGGGTCAAAGTATCCAATGTAGGGCTTCATGAGCCAGGGGAGCAAGGGGTAGGCTGTGTCCCCCATGATGCACACTGGCATGCCCATGTCCCCAACCCAAATGGTGCGTTCATGGAAAAAAGTGCCGGCATGCATCTTCTGGAACAGGCTGGAGTTCCTGAAGATAGAGGCATCACACGCCTTCCCTGACTACCCAACATTAATGTGGCTGCAGTGGTCCATGATGGCCTGCAGGACCATGGAAAAGTACCCCTTCTGGTTGATGTAATCCAATGCCCAGTGGTTGGGGGCCTGGATGGGTGCTGTCAATGGCCTCCCTGCAGTTGGGGAATCCCATGGCAGCAAAGCCAATGATGATGTCATCCACATCACCCAGGATGACGACCCTGCACAGCAGGATGCTGTTGATGGCCCTCACTACCTGTAGAAGAAGACAAACAGAGAATCACAGGGTTGCCAGAGCCCTCAGGAGTTCCCTGAGCCTAAGACCCCCCTCCCGCACACCAGAACCACCCACCCCCCAACTTACCCCATCCCTCATCAGGGCTTTGTGCAGGCAGGACTGAAGAACCTTCCAAGGGAAGGAGCCCCAACTACCCCCCGGTCCCTAGGGAACCCCATTCCAGCAGTTCACCTCCCTCCTGGGACAATAGCACAAGAGCGCCATACCTGCATGACCACGCCCACGCCAGTCTATCTCCCCACGCCAAACTGGTTCCCAATGGAGCGGCAGCTGTCTGGTGTGGTGAGCTTCCACAGTGCAATGGTGACCTGCTTCTGGAGCAGTGGAGGCTGGGAGGAGCTGTGCTGCATGAGCAGCACGTGGAGTGAGGTGTGGAGGTGCCCCACAGGGAGCAGCAGGTCCTGTTCCTCCAGAGCATGAGGCCTATGCTCTGGTGGGTGCTTTCCAGCAGGTCTGGCTCCAGGGCAGAAGTGCTGTGGTGTTTGCAAGGACAACCAGAACAGGCAGTGAGATCAGTTTGCCTACTTCCTTGAGGGACAGCAAAGGTGAAGAGCCTGAGACACGACTGTATGGGGGGGTTCCTTTAGGCACGAGCCTCAGCTAGCCTCAGGCAGCAGCTGCAGGAAGTGACTGGTGTCCTCATGCCCTGTCTGAAGGGCTTCCAGGGGCTTTAAATGCGATTCAGGCTCCAATCAATGTGAATGCTCTATTCCAAAATAGCTCAGTGCTGTTTCAATGGGCATTTGTAGTGTGGACACGCTATTTTGAAACAAGCTATTTTGGAGGGTTTTTTCCTGAACTAGCTTATTTTGAAATATGCATGTAGTGTAGACATAGCCTAAGAGGCCTGCACCCAGTGTGAGCCCTGCAAAGGGGAAAGCAAGCCATTACAATTTATTTATATTGTAATCTCTTAATGGACAGTACTATTGCTAGGTGCCTAATTGTGGCAGGACCCTGTGCTGGGTGGAGGTCTCAGGTGCTGCCCTGATCTAACAATAATAATTTAGGTTTCACACTCTGTCTCTTAATTCCAGCAAGCTGAGCAGAACCCACAAAAAGAGCATATTGAAAAGGTTGCATAGGGCCAACAGTAAGACCAGCACGGTGGGTGCCAGAAGGAAGTCAGAAATGTATACAGAGTAGGCTTAGGGCAGGTCTACACTATGGGGCAAAGTCAACCATAGCTGGAGTCAAGCTACTGTGGGGCCTCTACTTCAGGGGGTCAACGGGAGATACTGTCCCTTATATGTCTCATTACAGTGGCCTACTGGAGTTGGCAAGAGTGATTGGTGGTTGATTTAGTGGGTCTTCACTGGGCCCGCTAAATTGATCCTTGGGGAATCAATCACCACCGCACCGATACCCCAGTAATTGTAAACATGCTTTTAGGCACAGATTTTGTAACAGCTTCAGAAATTGGTAAGAAACTGCAGAAGATTTGATTATTTACAAGATTTTTTTATGTATGCGAATGCATTACAAAGAAACTAGGAAGGGCATGGGCATCTATGACTCTGACTTTTGGGGCTTAGTTCGCCTTTTCCAAACAGGCCTGCCTTTGAATCACACTAAAAACAAATAGAAAGATATAACTATCAGTAAGCAATGGTGCTATTATACTCTTTCCAAGCATGGGCAAAAATAAAATGGCAACTGATGACAAGGCATGAAGCTGCGCATGCTGGAGGAGTAATTACAGAGGATAATGCCATGGACTAATTTAAAATTAAACTACTCATTTTTTTAATGAAAATCTTTTGATTTTCAGACAGTTTCACCATACATAATGCAGTGAGCCTCCACGATCTCTCCCAATTATGTAACTAACTGAAAACTCTATTTTATATGTTGTGCTTGGAGAGAGGTTGGAATAATACAGAATTTAGCAGAGAGTAATCATCTGATTTACTAAGACCCAAGGTTTAGAAAATGAAAGGCAAAACATTGGACTATATGAACACTGAGCTATCTCTTAGCCAGGTCTCTACTTTGTTACCATTAATTTTCTACAGAGACCCTTTGCTCTATTCTGCTGTATCTTAGTGAAAGGGCCTAATGTTGTTTTGTTATTCTGCAAAATATATTGTTTGATTAAAAGACAATGGGATTCAGGCAAATAGCTCAACTAGATTGTTTACATGAATGGACAAGGATTAAAAGCTTTTTAGTGCACATTGACTAACTAGGATGTTCCTAGGCTCCTGGTGAGCTGACAGACTTGCTACAGAAGCAGTCAAAAATGCTCTGATGAAGAGTGAGAATATAGTCCATCGTTTATCTGTGATAGGTTGTCAGTCTTGATGGGACGAGACTGACCCGCTGCTGGCAACAAGAAGGCACTGAAAAGTCAGGCCTGCCACAGAATGAGTCTATGTCTACACTACAGAGTTTTTTTGGGAAAACGGCTGTTTTTCTGAAAAAACTCACGGAGCATCCACACCTCAAGAGTATTTTTGCACAAAAAATTGAAAGATCAGAGGGTTTTTTCCAGCGTAGGTATTCCTCATTCTACAAGGAATAACATCTTTTTGCAAAAGAGCTCTTTTGCGAAAAGGTGTTTGAGGATGGGGAAGAGAGATTTTTTGTGCAAAAAAAGGAAAGAGGAAAAAGCACAAGTGCCTGGTGGCCATTCTGTGCATAACAACAGAGCTTACTTTCGAGAGAGCATCCAAGCAGTCTGGATGGTCTCTTTTGCAAAAGCGCATCACTTTTTCCATGCGCTTTTGAAGTGTGGACGCGCTCTTGCGCAAGAAGATTTTTGTGGAAGATCTCTTCCAATAAAAGCTTCTTGCGCAAGAAGCCTGCAGTCTAGATGTAGCCTGAGGGAGCAAGTCCAGACTTAGCCACTCAGCAGAAGGCATCTTCATTGCCATGTAGGAAGCTTTGCTGCTCCCGCTTCTTTTAGCCACAACAGCTGCATCCTGTCCTGAGGAGGGAGGCTGCTATAATGCAGGGGCTTGGCCTCCCTCTGAAGCTTTTAGGGCAAGAAAGGATTGGACGGTGCATGTCCCAAAGAGCCCTAGTGGCCCCTATCCTCTGCTGCTCCTCCTTTTGGTATTATAAGGCTCAAAAGTCATCATTGCCACCAGTCATTCCCAGTGCCACCAGTCCCCAGGGCTCAGAAGCCTCAGGTATCGGCCACAACTGGAGGCAGGACACAAGAATCGAAGTAACCATGGTCTAATTTGGTATAGCTAATCCAATCTTCCTAAGCAAGCAGCTTAGCACCTTGGGCACCCCTGCATGGAAATGGGCATTGGCTTCCAGGTGCTTAGGACTGATTTATACTACAAAATTGGGTTGGTGTCATTACGTTGCCCTGGAGTGGGACCCCTGAGTGGCATAGCTAAGCCAACCTAAGTCCCCATGTAGAGAGTGCTAGGTCAACAGACGAATTCTTCAGTCAACCTAGCTATTGCCTCTCAGAGACAGCTGAAGTGCTGCGACAGCACACCTGCAACACTGCCATTGTGCATCTGTAGGTCACACACAGAGCAGTCACTGCACCTGTTTGAGCTGTTTATAGGAAGTTAACTATGTTTGTTCATTAGAGCAGACGTTCCAGCCCACGTCACAGAGTCAGGGCCAGGGTCAATGCAATAGGCTGCCAAATCCAGGAATCCATGTTGGAGAGAAACGACAAGGCAGTTAGATAATAATATAGACAATACATTCCAGGGCAGAAGCCAAGCTCTGAAGACATCCATTATAAAGTATTTAGGCAAGCAAACAGATTTTGCTGGCTCAAAACATAATGGTGTCAGCAGAGGTTCCAGCGCTAAGTATAGAATGAAAGAATGCAGTGGGATGGCCTCTCCTGCCCTTCACTTCTCCAAGTAGGAAAAAAAAAAATCTACTATCTTCTATCCCAGGAGTGTATAGATAGAAGTGAGCTCTGTCTTCAATCAACACTCGACTCGTTCTTAGACATTATTCCAAACTCTTCTCCTCCCACTAAGTGCCTTCCAGAGGAGGGCAATTGAAACACCAGGCTTTTTTTGAGAGCCTGAAGAAAGAGGTGATCTCTTTGCTCTCCCATATATTTCAAATGTATTTATTTTGCATTAGAGTGAACAAAATGTGTTCTATTACAAGAGCTCCTTGAGCATGTCACTTGAGGGTGGGACCAGCCTCCTCACTTGGCACAGTCGGCAGACAGTGAAGACCTGATGCAAAAGGCTCAAACTATTTTACTCAAAATAGGTTTTTTTTTGGGGGGGGGGGGCCTCATGGGAGGAAGAGGAAGAGATGGGAGGGGTAGAGCTGCCTCCCAATCCCTACCCCCCCTTACCCATGCCCATCCAGCTCTGCCCAGGGCTCGGGGCGCCTGCCCCATGGGACACTATAGCTCAGGACTTGCAGAGCCCTAAAACTGGTTAATGGGGGGGAAGGGGTCATTTAAATACTGCTGTTCTAGAGGACCAATTGCCTGCCCGTAGATAGAGATGGAGAGAGGGCCAGCTTTGTGGTGCACTCTGGCGTGCTTAGCAAGCCACGTGGGGACAGGTCTTTGAGGCAGCTCCCCTTGAATAGTCTCCTTACTGA
Organism: Rafetus swinhoei; assembly: GCA_019425775.1. Classification (NCBI taxonomy): domain Eukaryota; kingdom Metazoa; phylum Chordata; order Testudines; family Trionychidae; genus Rafetus; species Rafetus swinhoei. The sequence goes on from CM033440.1 coordinate 187,871,148, forward strand.
AAGAGAAGCCCAGAAATGCCCTTAGTTGACTAGAAATGAGAGTGGAGAGGAAAGACAGCAAGCGTGGTAAAAGAGAAGAACTGGCACATAAGGACGAAATGCAATGCTAGGCCTCTGCCTGGCCTGGCGTTGGGGTGCAGCCTGGTGGAAGTGTGTGTCTATGAAGGTCACAATGCAAAAATATGGTACACGTGGGATACATTTTGACCTCGCTGTTGTGTACTAAAATTTCCTAACTGGAAATAACTGATACCAAATACCACCACCCCCTCCAAACTGCCTTCCATTTGGGTGCTTCAAAATCCAGCTGTACAGCCTCCCGTCTCTCATTAGCAAGCAGGTTTCAGTGCAACTTTGATGGAATTATTGTAAGAAAAGCTCTTGGCCACCCGCTAGTGCGGCTTCCTGAAGGGAAGGCAGCTCTAAGGGTGTGACCTTCAGCTTTATTGACCACGCTAAAAAGGCTCCTGTCAGTGCTACCGAAAAATGCTTTATTGCCTTGGCTGCTCTAGGCTAAACAGAGCGCGCACACGCACACACTCTCTCTCATAAAGAGGGGGGCTGACAGACTTGCCATGCTTCCTGGGCAAAGAGGGGGGAGTTCTGCATTCCTGAAAGGGGCAGAGCCATAGGTGGAAGGGGCAGGGCTGGGGGCAGTCAGCCCTCAGAGCCGCCTGGAGCGTGCTGCATGGGGCTACAGCAGTGATGTAAAGGGCCTGGGACTGCCGCTGCTGTTTTGTCAGGAGCCTAAAGCTTGTCCATTAAAAAACAGTAGATGCTGCCCAGGAGTGACTGAAGTGTTGCCCACTTTGAAAAGAATGTAATGAAAGCGGCCCTCAGGTGTGACCTTGCCCCATCACTGCTTATCACAGCCATAAACCTGACTCTTTAAATAATGCTGCCCTCAAACTTAAAAAAAAAGATTATGTGGCGTAGTGGGGCATGGCGAGGAACAGATAGGGGATGAAGAGAACAACAACAACCAAAAGCTAATGCCATGCTAGACCTGTGCTATGAGCAGCCTTTTGTTGTCCTGTGCCCAGCTCTGTAAATGCCATTTAAGCGCCAGGAACGCTCTCCCTCAGTGGATTGCATTTATGTCTTTTGTGCATTGACCCAGAGGAATTTCCACCGCTGCAGTGGAGCGATGCTGGGAGCCAGCCAGTTTATACTGCCCTTTATAGAACTAGCTGCACACAAATAACCTGCCACAGAACAGCGAGAAACTCTGCAAAGACTGGAACAAATACTTAGGTGCAGTGTCATGCCTGGAGAAGGGCTTACATGCTGTACCCGAAGACTGAATAATAATGACAGGAGCTGGTCTCCACTTTCTCTATTATTCTTGCTTTTGCTAATTATATTTTTGTACCAGCTCCTGACATCTGAGCAGAAGCCCTTGTTCCTGCACTCACTATTGTAAGCAAGGACATATGGCAGTGCAGCTTGTACCTCTCTCAGGTAGCAACTTCTTTGCCCAGAGATTCTGATTTGTGTGGGGTTCTCAGGCTGTCATCCTTCGTGTCATTTTTAACTGCTGTTTTAAGTGTGTCCCAACTCACACCAGGTGCATACTAGAGTCCTTACTCCCAGAACCTCTTCTTTTCATTGTGAGAGACCCAGGGAGCCCAAGCACAAGCGGACATAATACAAGAACAAGGGCGGGGGGGGTGGTTCAATTAACAGCAAACTGGCAAATTCACAAGCAAACAAAGGAAATGTTTCCTCATGCAGTGCACAATTAGCCTGTGGAACTTGTCGCCACAGGATTGTGTTGAGGCCAAGAGCTTAGCAGGAGGCAAAAAAGGATTCAATACGGATAGGGAGAAGAGGACTCCTCAGAGTTATTATAGTCAATGTTAAGAAACAAATAAGCAAGCAAACAAAAAACAAAGCTTGGGGAGTGATATAAATCCTTAAGCTCTATATACTCATATTGAAGAGAGATTCATGTAGGGTGCACTGCAAAAAAATGGGACAGCCAATCCCCAAAGCTGGTGGTTATTCCAATATTTATATTTATTATGACAACACGAATCAGCTTCTCTAGTAATCAGAAGTCCAAATCATGCAGTTCCCTTAAAGTACCCGGCCTCAGGCCACCACCCAAACACCCAAGTCTGCTAAAGTTTGATCAATCCCAAAGGATCAGACACATTACCTTCTAGGTCAGTAAACATTTCAGGTCTTATTCCATATACACTCATAGCCAATTCTTATTAACTAAACTAAAATGTATTAAAAGGAACAGAGAGAGAGAGAGAGAGAGCGTACTGGTTAAACATGAGTTCAACGCTTGAGGTTCAGATACATAATAGAGACAGTGATCTTGTACTAGCAAAATGTTATTTTGAATTTAGTCCATGGTTATAATCCAAAATCCAACATCATAGGGTGTACCAGCAGAGGACCGAGATCTCAATTCTTATGGCTTAGGCTTCCCCTACATGAAATCTTAAAGCAGATCTGAGATAAACAGAATCAGCACCTAAGAGCCTTTTATACAGTCCTGAGTAAACAACAGGCTTTTGATGTAACCTTCTGTGTCCCAAACATCATGGAAATTAACATAAAGTAATGTAGCCAAAGCAGTTTAAAGAGATATCATGACAGTGACATTATTTCACCCAAACTTCATCTAAATGCTTAATATGCCCTTTTGATCTCGGCATCAACAGTCATAGTGATAGATCTTATAGCCATGTAATCCGACAGTTCCTGTTTAGGTAACCACATATAGCTAGTATTACCTCTAATTTCTAACAAGGCATTTCCAAGTTCTAGCCCAACTAGCAGCGCATGGGTTAAATGACTATTGACATACTTTTCTCATATGCCACTAAAGCAGGGATGGGGAAGGCTCTGGCTCGAGGGCTCTGCCTGGCGGGGAGTGAGAGTGGGAGGAGGGGGAAGAAGGAAGCAGCTATTCCCCCTCCCCGCTGGCTGGGGGAAGAGCAGAGCAGGGAAGTTCTGTCCCTGCACTCGCCAGCTCCACCCCCGGCGCTTCCATTGGCCAGGGATCACAGTGAATGGGAGCAGCAGGTAGGTGGTGGCTGCAAGCATAGAGTGGTGCAACGCCACCTGTGCCCTCCTGGAAGCTGTGCCAGGTAGGGTCTCCAATCCCCTGCCCCCTCCCACATCCTTCCTTCCTCCCTCCCTTCCCCCCAGACACTATACCCCAAGTGCACTTCTGCGCCTTACCTCCCACCCAGTCGCCACACCCTAGGGCACCCTACTCCTGCACCCGCCTGCATCCTCCACCCAGACTCCACACCCCCCTCACTTCTGCACCCCCTCCCTCTCCCTCTCTCCCAGACCCTGCTCACCCAAACCACTCCTGTGCTCTCTGCCTCCAGCCCAGACCCTGCACCCCCTGCCCACCCCCACACACGACCTCCCACCTGGACCCTGCACCCCCACCTCTAGCCTGCTCCCCAGCAGCTGGTCTCTTACACACTGAACCCCTCATTTTTGGCCCCACCCCAGAACCTATGACTCCTCCCCCAAAAAATCTACGAGCCCCAACTCCCCAGAAGAGTTAATCCAGCCCTGGGGAGGAAGCCCTGAGCCGCCTCCCCTTCCCCTCAGGACTGGAGCATGAGGTGAGTGTCTCTCTTTTTGCCCCGCTTCTCAGTTGGGGGGGGGGGCACATCTGTGGGGATATTTTGCTTTTTTTTCACTTGTGTGTGACCCCCAACAGATTTTTCTGTGGGTCAGTGGCCCCCAACCCAAAAAAGGGTCCCCTCCCCTACTCCTCTGACTGTGGGTCATTTGGCCTGGGATTGTTTAACCCGGGGGAAGGGGTGGGGGTTACAACATATGGCATGCGTGCCATAAGTGGCACACCAGCTGATTTTGAGTGGCATGCGCATGGTCCATGGCAGGAGCTCAGCCCCTTGCTCTCCTCCCCCATGCAGCAGGGAGTCTGCTGGAGCCTCATGTCCGGTGCACAGCCGTGAGGTTGCAGCACCAGCTTCAGGGGGGCAGGTGGGGAGACTGCAGATTGGGTTGTGCAGGGATCTTGTGGTGCGTGAGTGGCTGGCACCATCCCCCATCCCTGGCAGCAGGTTAGGCTATGTGCCCAGTGGCTGGGCACTAGAAGGTGCCCCCGAGCCGGCTGCCAGGGGCAGGCTGGAGCTGGGCTGGAGTGTAGCGGCCACTGGGAGGAAGGCAGCTCACTCTGGGATACTGCTTTCCTGCTTCGGAGGAGGGCAGGGAATGCGGAGCCATGTTCCAGACCCTCCGCCGCTGTTGCCTGGGAGTCCCATCCCCTCCTCCCCCGGCCTGACGCTCGCCGCCCTGTTGTGCAGGCCCAGCCCTGCAGCCTTGCTGCTCCCCACTCCACTCGCCTCCCTTTCTGCCTCCCGGTGTCCCCGGCAGGTGGGCTAAAGACGGTGTTGAAGTCACACCCAGCTGCCAGCACTGCTGCTGCCAGGCCTCTGCTAGAGGGCGAGTGCTGCCCTGGCTGCAGCTCCGGGGCTGGGTGGCAGTGGGGGCATCTGAGGGGAGAGGAAAATGTGGGTGTCCCTCTGCCCCAAAGTCACATTGGCCTCTGGGTGCCTTGGTCCCTGGCAGGAAGGCATGAAATTTCCCCTCAACTGGGGGTGGGGAAGCCTGCATCTCCCGGCCCCCCCATCCCTTATTAACTTGCTCTTCAGCTACCACTTACCACGTCCTTGACTAAGTGCAGGGAGCTTCGGGCCTCTGAGCGCCCCATTGTCAGAGAGAGGCGGGTGATTAATCCAGTGTTACACAGCCCGAGTGGCACATGCGCCCCACCCAATGTAAGTAGGACTATTATTGACTTTAAGAAGTATCAACAGTACGCAGACCCGTAAATAGAAGTGAATACGTTAAATCTCGGCACGCCACGACTGAAAGGTTGCCGACCCCTGGTTTAACGCTTTCCGGCAGAAGATTTGCTGCAGCTTTACCACAGTGGTATGAACAACGGTTTCTATGGTAACCGGATAACGCCACACCATGCCAGTCCCCATGCAGCCGGGGCCGCCTCCTACCCATCCCTGGGACGGTCCAGTGAGTGACGGGGAAGTGAGAGATGAGGGGTGGGACTTGTGAGGGAAGAGCCGGAGCAGAGGCGGGGCCTTGGGGGACGAGATGGGACAGGGAGCAGAGCCTCAAGGGTCCGGTTACCAGCAATTAGAAAGGTGGCAACCCTAAGTTTGCTGCTGGCAATCCAGGGCCAGCAGTTGGTCATTCTGATGGACCAGAGGCCTGACTGACATGATTACAATGCCTCTTCTCCTTCCTAGCCCCCACTGCCGGGTTGGGTCTCAAGCACAGCGTGGCGGCCATTTTACTTATCCAGCCTTCCCCTTTCTGAATCTGAGAGCAGCTGGGGGGTGAGCCTCCCAAATGGTAAGTGGTCTACATGTGTGCGGCACCTTGCTTTGTACCTCGCCTACAGTGCTGTGTTTCAAATGTGTTTATTTGCCTGTAACCTTGCATCAATGATTTCACTGGAATGACTGTCACGGATGTCCCCTGGAAGTGGGCAAACTGTCCCTCACAAGGATATCTTTGGATGAGTTGTTTAATCCTTGCATCCCGGCTACTGCTGGCCCTTTTCCTTTATAGCTTTTCAGGGCACAGCAGAGCTCCCACTCCCTTTTGTTTCCTGTATATCTTGTGCTTTTGAAACATACCACATGATGACAGATGCATAAAAGCGGTGCCAGATCAATCAAAATTCAGGGCCAGATCATCAGTGGGTGTAAATCCATTTATCTAACTGGAGCGATGCCGGTTTACACCAGCTAAGGATTTGGCCCCGGTTGTTCCCTAACATGAACTAGATAATTGCGAGAGAGCCTCCCACATACTTTCAAGCTCACAAGGGCCCACGCACTAAGAAAGTGGTGGGTTAGATGAAGACACAGAACACGTGGCATGTGTATCTTGGATAATGCAGCCATTCCACAGTAGCTTGGCCTTCACTTCACTAGGAATGTCACTCACTCGTTCTATATACATTTCCAGGTCTCCACTTCTCTGGAGACCACCCATCTGGCTGAAAGCCCAATCCCAGCCGTCACTGTTTTGGCCCTTTCCCTGTCAGCCTCATTGTGAACATTTATCCGAGAACAGCAGCCACTCTAGAATTCAGTTGACAGGTTTAGACAAAAGTATCCCTTAGCCCTAGACATCCTCTTCCGGCTATCTCAGGGTTACTGATTACAAGATTGCCACAGCCATTGTTCAGTCTAACTAATTACATTCCGCATGGGACTATTTTCAAAGGTCTTAACCAGCTGCAGATCCCAGTGACTTTAATGAGATGGCAATTTTGTAAGTGCAACCAGGATGCATAGGGATAGTTGATGGTAAGTGAAGGTGATGGACATCAGTGTTTTGCCTAATTAACTTTTACCTGAGAGGAACACTTGCCAGACATGGGATGGCCAGGCATATAGAGCCCGTGATACCGCACTGTAGCTATATCTGTTGAAATTATCTCAGGTTGCTGCTCCAAGTGTGCATAATGGAACACCTGTAACTTCATGATGGCAGTGTAGGCCCAATGAAAACAGGTCTCCTTCATTCTGGAAGATAGATTCCAGCACTGACTATAGGTTGTTGTTGTTGTTGATACAGCTCAAACACAAGTTAATGGGGCAGAGGGTAGATTCACGAATCCCTGAGTAAAATTAGAGGTCTGGAGCTCAGGCTAGATGATCAGATAAGGTCCTTTTTGCCTTTAAAAACTGTGAATGTATAAATCTCTCTACCGTTCCTAAAGCTTCAGTAGCTTCCCTCATCTACTTAGGTGAAAAATGGGTAAATTTACAAACTGAAGGTTTGTTTTTTTTTCCAGAGTAGTCAGCAAATATTCAGGGTCTTGCAGATTGTTTCTAATATGAGGAGAAATTTATGATGCAATTCTGTTTAGTTACAAAGAACATCTATAAAAGTCCCGTTCCTCTGAAAACAATAGGAATCAAACAGCAGGAGGAGACAGTTTCATTGTTCACCGTTCTAAGCCTCTTTCCAGCCAGCACTCTGCTCAAAAGCTCACTCTCAGGTTTGTTGGTTTGTTTTTCTTTCAGGCTCATACTAAGTGTACTTCCTTGACTGATCTCTGGCACTTCCTTGCTGCCTTCTGTATCTGCTCCTATGGCTTTTTTTCCCTCACACATATGCAGTTCTAGCAAACAATATCCACAGTGCTCCCTGCATCCAGCTCTCAGTGAAACCCATCCACACACATAGGTCAGTCTCATGACAGGCCTGCAGGTGGCCTATGTCTTGGGTGGCAGCTCCTTTTGGTTTAGCTATCTAGTCCATAAAAAAAAGCTTAATTGATTTTTACATTTATTCAGGGGGAAAGACTGCTGTAATGTTTACCAACTTCAAACAGACTTCACCCAACTCCACGCAGAATAACATATTTACTAATGGCTATCACAGTTTCACCCCAGGCAAGTATACTTATACAGGAATAATGCATTCCATGGTCTCCAGCTGCAACACAAGATGAAAGGAACAAGTAGAAATCACCTGAGCCTGTTTTCCTTCCATGGTAACAGTGTTCAGCATTTTTCCAAATAAAGCAAAATTTGGGTTTTGTGTTTCACGCTTGGTGGAAGAGGTGACAAAAACGTCGTAAACCAACCAAGTAAGTGGCTCCATTTTCTTTCAAGAGTCTTGAATTTTGCTCCTCACATTTCAGCTTAACCCCATGGATCCAGATTTGATTTTGATTTCATCCACACAGATATAAAGCCGCACCATTGACTGCTGCTGGCTGTGGGATGAAAGCACAGTAGATTATTCAAGACAACTGCATGGACAACAGCTGAGATCAGGATGTGAGCTACCTTTCCTAATCCAGCTAGTGAAATGGGAGTTGAAGAAAACACAACACGAATAACATTTCTTAATCTTCTTCTTCAGGGCTGTCAGATCACTTTTGCTGCCTGTCTTTTGCTATATAAGGTTTAAATTGCATTTTTTTCCTACCACCAAAAATTGAGATAAATATGAAGTCGGAAAATACATTCTGTAAGGAAAAGGAGTAAGTTAAACAGACAGTGGCTGACCTTTGGAGGGCAAAGCTCAGAGGAATTGATTTCTGCATATGCTCTGCACATCATCATCCTGACAGGTAACATGGCCTTCAGGCAGAAGGACAATCCGGCCAGCTGAGAACACCAGAATGTGAATCAGCTGCCTTGCCAACGTGAAAGAAGTCATTGCAATGGGACAGACCACAATTGCAGCAAGAAATGGAGATGTTACAGTGAATTTTACTATGGACAGCCTCCCCTATGTGAGGATTATATTTCAGGGGCATGACCTGAGCCGTAGAACAGCTGTAAACAGCGAAAAGGTGGATTCTGGCATCTGCCCAACAAGGTCTCCTTGAAACTTTGCAGACAGGGAGTCATGCCACAATAAAGTGTCTTTCAGGTTTGTCAGAGGAAGGAGTGGGGGGTACATGACAATGTGCCAGCGACTGTTCTGGCAAACTGTTCCAACAAGATGTGTTTAAGAATGACCTCTGGATGAGAATGCTGCCACTGGAGGCTTTCCTGAGCTCAGCTGGTTGAGCTGTAGCATGCGGTCATGAGAATCCTAGGTGTAGTCTTGTCTCACTTTTTTTTTTGCCAGCAAATCCAGTAGTGAGACCTTTGTTATCAGTCAAGGCAATGTAATGCCTAGCCAGGCACTGAACAAAACTGCATTGGTGTGAGAAAGCTGCTGGCATTTTGTAAGCCCAGCGTGCTGATACCAGCTATCCATTATCCCTACATTATATTTCATGGACAGGCCAGGCTGTTTTGAAGACATGGAGTGGAGATTGTGTGGATTTCCATACAGACCTACATCAACTATGCAAAAAGGAATAAAAGATCTCCCAGCAAAATAGCCATTTGTCAGTGTTGTAATGGACGCACACACACACACACACACACACACACACACACACACACACACACACAAAACATCTGTTGCCACAAACACGTTTGCCATACGGCATGTGGATTTTATCACCGAGACATGCCGGCAGTATTATCTTGAAGCACGTGTTTCCCTGGAAAACTACAAGATGGGATTAAGAATGTAGGATGTGGTTTGACATCTTTAAAATCCCATTCTTTCATCACAGAGAGTGCTGTGAATGAGCCATTTTTGGCGACCAGCCCTCCTGAGCCTAAACATTTCCACTCCCAGCTGAATGGCATGTTGGCATCCTCATGGAGCCTTTTGGAATGCAGTCACTCCATGTGTAATTGTACAGTGGAGGGGCTAGGAGAAGGATGCCTTCTACCTGTCTCATAACTTGGCACAAGGAGTCAGGATTTCCTGTTGGTTAAGTGCTTGCCACTGCATAATGTATTAGGCACTCTTGGGCAGACAATACCGCTGCTCTCTGTTATTTTTGACTGTTCTCTATCCCACTTCCAGCTGGGCCATATGATGTGGACAAGTCTCATTTTTAGATTTAGCGTCTGCTGCTGATTTGTGCAAATGCTTTGTGAACAGATTTTGAGGAGGAAGCTCAAACCCAGCCTCTGCGTGTGCTCTTTCTACACATTTATATGCAAAGAACCAAGCATCCTGTTTTGATAGCCCCGGAAATCGCAAAACAATCAATAGCCCTTTTGTGTGTGCCCAGCCATCTATGTGTCTATGTGCTAGTATTCTTGGAATATTTATAGGATTCTTTTCTCCTATCAGTTACTATCTGCTAACTAATCCACCAGGTTCTGTTGTGGTTTTAGCATATGCTGTTTGTAGTTAGATAAAAATAATATTGTATTAAATGTATATAGCTCTTTTCATTGTGAAGGATTCCAAAACTACTGCATAGAATCATGGAATCATAGGGTTGGAAGAGACCTCCAGAGGTCATCAAATCCAACCCCCCTGCTAAAAGCATGGCCAATCCTAACTAAATCATCCCAGCCAGGGCTTTGTCAAGCCAGGATTTACAACCGCTAGGGATGGAGATTCTACCATCTCCCTAAGTAACCCATCCCAGCACTTAACCTCTCTTCTAGTGAAATAGTTTTTCCTTATATCCAACCTAGACCTCCCCCACTGCAACTTGCTCCTCATTCTGCCATCTGCCACTACAGAGAACAGCCTCTCTCCATCCTCTTAGGAACCCCCCTTTAAGTAGTTGAAGTCCTAGAAGACCCAGAACTGCAGTCCTAGAATGTGTTATGCAAGTCTTGCAGGGTCAAGTCCATAGACGGTACAGAAAGCACCTATTAAATGCCATCACTTCTAGAGCCGAGTCAGTGAATAATTTTTTGTAAAGCTTTTTATTGATGGAAATTGCCTTCTTCCCCTAAATGGCTGCTTTCACAAAAAAACAAAACAAACAAAAACCAATCCCCCCCCGCAAAAAAAAAACCCTACCTTTTATTGTCATAATAAACAATCAACTGAAAAGCCAGTCTCCAAAAGTTTCCCATTTCCATTGCCATCTCCCCCCCCGCCACAACATTTCTAGTTGAAAATCTTGCAGTTTGCAATTGCTGAAAATGAATTTGTTTTTGTGTTTGGGTTTTAGTCACATGCCCCCAAAAGTCAGACCAAAATAGAAATTATTTGTTTTTGTTAAAATTTTTCACGGGGGGGGAAACCATCATTTGCCAACCAGCTTTAGCTTCCACAACTCTACACACTGTAGCGTGGGAGAAGGAACTTGAAAGCTTCCGCGGTCAGTCATGTAGATAACCTTGGTAAGAGGTGGCGAGGTGAGATAGCCAGACACCCATAGCCATTGCTTCTAACTATGGGATGATACACAATTCAGAATGATTCTGAAGAATGGTGGAGCATGAGGCTGCTTTTGGTACAAGAAACTAAAGGTAGATCGGTGGTTCCCAACCTATGGTCTGTGGAGCCCTGGATACTGCTGGGGGTTCGTGGAACGTTAAAAAAATAAGATATTGCAGTGACCCCAATCTTTACTTGTCTTTTCCTTTTCTTTTTTTTTGTCCCGCAGGGATGGGGAGGAGGAGTGGTCCGTGAAAGTTTAATAGATTGAAAAGGGGTCAGTATGCTCAAAAAAGATTGGGAACCATTGGGTTAGATTAACAGCTGACACAATTAGTGTATAAAATAATTAACTTCCCAGAGTCCAGTAAAGCTTCAGTAATGCATGTTTTAAAGAATATAGGAAATATACATACCAGATTCCAAAGTGTTCCCCATGAAATCATCCTAAATCAGAATTAATATTTCTAAAAGCCTTAAATATGAAAACTCAGGAAAAATGACCCCTCTACTGTAGTGAAAACACTGCAAGAAAAGGACAGGGATTTCAAAATAAACTCTCTGGCTTAGTTTTTCTTAGATATTATAACAGAGCCCGATCCACATAGGATGTCATTGGTGTTACTAGGCTGTCCACCATGAGCAGGGTTCCCACTAAGCTGCTTGCCTGAGCAGCCGCGCGCAACACATTTTAGGCCCGCGCACCTCGCCTGCCAAGGCCACCCAGCTGCGCTCACTGTCCTGCTGTACCAGAAGGTGAGTGGTGGGGAGTGGAGGTCTGGTGGGGCCGCATGACAGTGGGCATGCTGCCCTGCCCTTGTTTGCTCTGGCTGGACCCAGGAGCAGTAAAGCTGTTCCTGCAGGGTAGCCTCACCGGCTCCAGTTGAGCTATGGCAGGCAGGATGCCGTGGCCCGGGGTGGCAGGGCTCATGGCTGGGGGCAACTGCTCTGGCAGTTCTGGCCATGGCTGAAGCCATGTGGCCGGGCCGGCTGTTTAGGTAGCCAAGGCTGGGAGAAGAGCCAGCAGGGACAGCCTCACCATGCTCAGCTCCAGCCAGAGCAAACAGGGGCAGGGCAGCATGCCCGCTATCACACAGCCCGCCCAGACCGCCACCACTCACCTTCCAGTCCAGCAGGACAGTGGTCAGCGCTGCTGGGCGGCTCGACAGGCGAGGTGCGCAGGCCTGAAATTTGTCGTGCAGCTTAGAGGGAGTCCTGGTGGGGGGAGTTGTGTGGAAATGGACAAACACATTTTGATGAGCTCCTGCTACCCATCAAAATGTATCCTCCCCAGGCCCTAATTCCACATTGTGGAGAAAGTGTAACACTCACAGGAACCGAGAGCAAAGGGCAGGGAAAGGGCCTGGACTTTGCTCTGTTCCCTAGTACAGGTTGTATGTCCCTGGTCCGGCACCCTCGGCACCTGACTGGGCCTGAATTAGGAAATTTGCTAGACCAGGGGAAGTCAACTCCAGCCCCGCTGCTACCACTGACTGTGGGGGTTCTGCTTTGGGGGCAGCAGAGGGGCCAGTATTGATCACGTGGGGACGGGGGGTGGGGGGGGGCACACTCAAGAGGCAAGATGACAATGGAGCCCCACAGCTGGGGGCCAGGAAGGACTGTGTTCCCAGTCTCTGCCCCTGGCTGTGGGGCTGCATTCCTGGCCCCCAGCTGTGGCGGCTCCGCACCACCCTTCCTCTTCCCGGAAGTGTCTCCCATTCCCTGCTTCTGCCCCTCCCTGTCTCCTCCCTTCCTGAGCTTGTGGTGAAGGGAAAGCTCTGGGTGGGCAGGGGCAGAGCTGCTGAGGGGGGAGGGAGGGGGCGTTTCCTCATGAGTGCTTCCTCCCATCAATAGATGGTGCCAAACTATACAAGTCAGCACCATAGCGGTGGGACCTGTACACCTATTTGCACAACTTGCATGGGCCTGCTCAGGAAAGTGGGCACACAGCAGCCAAAGGGGTCTTACGCATCTCTGAGGAACAAGGCCTCCAGCGCTGCTTCTCAACTGGAAAATCTTACATCTCCCCCTTCTTTCAGGGCTCTGCCTAAAGCTTCAACCTCACCCTTAATGGGCAGAATAGTGCCAGGCATACTATTAATAACTCGCATTACCCGTCCCAGTGAGATGGTAGATGTACACGCAGGTTGGCTTGGCATGGGGGGAAGGGGGTATGTGAAAGCAGGCGTGGTTGCCTTCTTGCCCATGAAAGACCCGCAGCTGCCATGGCCGTGTCCCCGCTTCTCCACTCCCACCTGGTGCCATCTGTGCGCGCTGGAAAGCACCATGGGGGCCGCTGGAGTCCATCATCCAGCGGGCTGGAACCAGACCAGCCTGCCCAGACCTGCTGTCTGGACTCCCTGCGCTCCTGGCAAAGCACGGCCTCCATTCCACACTTGGCCCATGGGCTGCGAACTTAGTCCCAGTTTGGAGCTGGGTCTGGCTGCCACATGGGCGTGACGGTTACAATAAATAAACCCTGTTACAGACACTGGAGCTGGGGTTCGGGGGTCCCTGCTCTGCAAGCAGAGCTCTGCCCCTGTGGGATCAGGCGGGGCGGGGCTGGGCCGGTCTGCTCTCCTGTTCCTTGTGGCCTGGCCAGGGGACTGGGCAAACCTGAGACACTGGGCAAACCTGAGCCAGGGAAGGTGTGGCAGGGGTCTGAGATCTGCCCTAGTCAGAGGTGTGGGGGTGCTGGGAGCCTGAGAGCTCCAGACTGGGAGCTGTCCTGTGCTGGGGGAAGGGCCCTGGGAGCTGTTTTGGCTGGGGGGGAAGGGAGCTGGAAGGAGCTGTCCTGTTGGGGGTGGGGGGCGGAGCTGAGGAGAGCTGCCTTGGCTGGGGCAGAGGGGCAGTAGGGAGCTCTGCTGGAGGGCAGGGAGCTGGGGAGTTCTCCTGGTTAGAGTTGGGGCCAGGGAGATGGAAGGAGATCTTCTGGCAGGGGAGGGCAGGAAGCTGGGGGCAGAGAGCTGCGGGGGTCAGGGAGAGCTGCCCTGGATGAGGGGGGGCAAGGAGCTGGCGGGGGCCATGCACTGTCCCGCAGGTGAGGCACTGAAAGCAGGGAGCTCCATGCCTTCACTCCACCAACCCCCCACCAGGGCCGGACTGAGGGGGGGCGAGCCAGGCAGCTGCCTGGGGTGCCAACCGATCGGGGCGCCTGATGGCAGCTTTAAGGGGTGCGCAGCATCCCTTATAGCTGCCATCAGGCCGGCACCGCACGCCTGGCTCCCGCAGCGCCGGCCCCCCGCCATCTCCGCAGCGCCCTTCCCCCCACAGCCGCGGGGCCCTGCACGGCCCGGTGCGTGCGCCAGCAGCAACGGCTGTGCCGGGCTGGGCAGCGCATGCACTGTGCACCCTGGGGGGGCGGGCCAGTGGCCGTGGCCGGGGTGCGCATGCACCGTGCACCCGGGGGCAGCGCCACGAGCCCGGGCCCAGGGCACCAAAATGGCTTGGGCCGGCCCTGCGCCCCCAACCCTGGGATTAGGAGCCCCCGTGTGCCAGCATCACTCCCCAGACCCTGCCATGGCTCTGCCCCCACACTCCACCACCCCCCCTCAGGCTGGGGGCTGCTTTGCACATGCCAGAGCTGGGAGAGGCTCCTCCTGCAAACGCAGCCTCCCTCACCCAGGCCAGTCAAATCCACGACCCCAGGCTGTGGAGGCTGATAACCTTATCCCTTAGGCCTCTGGAGGACACACCCCAGACCTAAACTTCTCAAGTGTTCCAGTGTATTCGCAAATGTTCTCTGTGACAGCCAGCGTGACAGTCACGCTCTCCTTTTATAATCGTACAGCTATAGAGTATTTACTAGTAACTGCTAGGTGGGCTCCCAATTGAGATGTTTCAGTCTATAAGTGCCTGGCAGGTCACACGTGATTGCAAAGTAATACAAGCACTAGCTGTGTACCAGGTACCATCACATATAACATTTCCAAGAACTGTAACTAACTGGTGAATTGATTTAATATTAAAAATTATGAGTGGAACAGTAGGGCATGTTTACACTAGGAAACTAATTCCAAATACCTAAATTTGACTTGCTAGTTCAATTTTATAAAATTGGGCGCTATTGTGTTCCCACTACACTGTAGTCTGAAATTAGTTCGAGGCAGGCTCCGTTAATGTGGACCTGCTACCTCGACGTAGAACCCCAGGAAGCTCTGGGGAGTAACTACTTAGAATGACTCTGGGGAGTAGTTATTCAAAACAGCAGCAGCAGAGCTTCCACACTACCACTATTTCAAAATAACTATTTCAAAATTAGTGTTATTCCCTGAGAAAAGCAGGAGTGCAGATTTTTAAAATAAGTGGCCCCTTATTTCGAAATAACAGGCGTGGTAGTATGGATGCTCCATTTATAAAGTTGACCTAAGGGGCGTTATTTCAAAATAAAGCCCTAGTGTAGACCAGGGCTTAGAGCCTAACAAAAATATATAGGATCATGAGCAGAGCCGTATTAAGACCTTTCGTGGCCCTAAGCACTGAAAAGATTATGGTTGCCCCATATGTAATTAAAAATAATAACACGACTATACCGTAAAATCTCTTTTTTTTTTTTTTTGGTGCCCCCTGCTTTGCTGGTGCCCTAAGCACGTGCTTAGTCTGCCTATTGGGTAATCTAGCCCTGATCATGAGTGTCCGTGGGTAAAACCCACTAGCTAGTGCCAAGTGACGAATGAGCAGTATCTAAAATGACTGGACCTTGTTTGCTAATTGTGAGGGTGTTTGTTCAGGATATTGTGATAGGAAATAGGAGCCTGAGTTTTTCTAATCACAGGACGTAAAAGGGAAAGCAACCCCCTAATTTTTAATTTAGAAAAGGGGGAGGGGGAAC
The DNA here is from genome assembly GCA_019425775.1 of Rafetus swinhoei. Lineage (NCBI taxonomy): Eukaryota > Metazoa > Chordata > Testudines > Trionychidae > Rafetus > Rafetus swinhoei. Next base: position 187,886,731 of record CM033440.1, read on the forward strand.
CAAAGAGCAAAGCTTTTGGAATGTACTAAGGAGATCCCTTCCTTACAGACAAAACCAGTCACGGTTCTCATGTTGTCTCACCGCCCCAGCTGTGCTGCAGGGCTGGTTATTGAATGGAATATCATTAAAATCCAGACCACTTCACAGTGCTACATGTATCTACCCAACCTCTGCCTCTCTTCCTCTGCGCCTGCTCTCCACTCCATCGTAACTATTTTATCGCAACACAAAGCATTTTTTGTGCATTCTTGAAAAGGCTGATTTGTGTGCAGGCCAATCCATCTTCGGTATCTCATTTTGTTTTAGTCCTTTCATTTAAATGGCAATTACTCAGAGAGGATTATTTTTCTCTCTAGGAATAGACTCTTTTTTTCAAACCTTGTTGTTGTATTTTGGTGCTAAATGCCGTGGATCGATTTTCTTGGCAGTTTTATCCATCACATCATTTTAAACAGGACAATTATTTGAAAAAAAATCAAAATAAAGGCAGAGCTCAAAAATGCTCAGAGTTCAAAAGCATAGATGCATGGGAAAAACGATGAAAGGGAAAGAGCAACTGCACACAGAACATGTAGGCTGGTGACTAATACAGAGGGCAATAGATTAGTAAGCAATGCAAAAACAAGTGATATGGGCGATACGTATATTTCTATAAAGCCTTTTATTTAAATTGTGGGTTTTCTTCTTGACTTTGTTTTGCAAGCGAAGCAGCATTAACTGTTGCTCTTTTAACTTTTGGAGTTATCCGCTTGCTAGTTTTAGGGGCATTCAGAATACATTTTGCTCCATTGAAATGGCAGTTCCTCAGACCTTAGCTGGGGACATGCCATATGTCCCTGCCTTTGGCAATCCTGGTGCTTCGAAGGTGGACAGGATTTACAAGGACACAACCGGAGGGAGCTAGAAGGGGTAGGCAGTGAATGCACCAGTTTTTCTTGTCTGAGGATACTGGTACAAATCTGGGTTTGGTGAACTCAGCCAATGAACAAGTGGCATGGAAAGGATGAGAGGAATGATTAATCAGAAAACAGTATCTACAGGAGCAAAGTGTTTTCTATCAAGGGAAAATGATTATGACAAGAAAGCAAGATACAGTCACAAAATATCCCCCAACTTGGGGGCAGCCAAGTACTAGCACTATGGAGCCCTGTCTCCCCCAATGCTTTTTCTTCAACCCTGGTGTCCCATGCAATAGTTTTAGAGGCCGTTCTTTGAGCACCTGTACAGCAGAGGAGAGGGAGGTGTACTGAGGACTGAGTGGTGCCCTGTCACATGGCCATTCATAAAAACGTACATACATGGTGTCTGCTGTTCCTGTCTAGCCCTTGTTCAACAGGTTTCATCACAGTCAGAGGAAACAAAGCTAAAAGCCAAGAGAAGAGAACCTGTGGAAGCAAAGCTCCTAAATGTACTTCAATTAAAAAAAGAGGCAGAGATAATGTGGAGGGCAGGAGCAATAACAAATATGGACTGCTTCATGAATGTGCTTGCTATCATTGCACCAGGGCCCTGCTAACCTTCTCTGTATCATTCCAGTTTTAGCATATGTGCTGCCAAAAGAGTAGCAGTAGAGGGATAAGGGCTGTGTTAATGGCCAGAGTAAACAGCATCAGTAAAAGGTAGTTAGTTAGTTGGATGCTGCCCACCCCCCTCTAACTAACTAACTAAGGGTGTATCTACACAGCACCCTAAAATCGAAATAAGATATGCAATTTGTGCTACGCAAATTGCATATCTTATTTTGAATTTATTTAGAAATAGCTTATTTTGAAATTTGGCGCATGTACACAGCACCAAATTTCAAAATAACATACTAGTTCGAGCCATCCCTTAACCCTCATGCAACAAGGTTTACTGGGACGGCGAAATATTTTTGGAAAAACGGGCGGCTTGTTTAGACACAGGGTAGATACTTTGGGATAACTCTGGTATCCTGAAATAGCTGTGCTGTGTAGATTAACTAAGGACATCAGATCATCTTCTTGTCTCCTGACCAAAAGGATTCTCACGCTGGTAATGCACCTGCAGTTGCTCCTGGAAGAACCACACACACAGAAACACTCAGTGAAGGCATTGATATTTGTCGCTTCCAGTTGCTGCAGGGATGTGTCACCAAGGAAGTTCCATGACCGTAGTCAGTCACGGCCTCTTATAGGAGAAGTGCTTTTGGAACACTCTCTATTTAAAAGTGAAATGTCCATCACCACAATATGTCTGGGAGAGGCTGGTGTTTGGGGAATTGGTAATCTATTTCATATCAGCAGCTGATGGCTCTTTGACTTCCTTTTCCTCTGCAAAAATAAAACTAAATCCTGTTCTGGTGCTGAGATCGCATGACATGACTGGAAGGTTAGCAGAGGGAGTTTAATTTCATGACACCCCTCTGATTGGCCAGATGCCTCATGGATCTTTTCTGTTATTTCTTACTGATTGATAATTGGATTAACTCTTTGATCATATTCTCTGTCTCTGACGCATGAAAATTACTTCCATCCTACTTCAAAAAGATAATTCCTAGGGACTCCAGGGAAAAAAGGGATAAAGAACTTTTTAACCAGAGGTTACCATTTCAAATCCATCCTCAGGGCAGTGGGCGAAAGATATTTCCATCCAATGTCTCTCCCTGTAGACATACGTGAAACAAGCTGGTGTTCACAGTCTGAGTTCCATCTCTCAAAGCCACCATAACAGCTGATTCCTTTGCCCAGTGGAGAGGGCAAGGACTAGATGAGCATGGAGCAAGCACAATCTAGAGGAGGCATTTCAAAGGATTATTAAGGAGCTTACGCTTTATGGTGGTGTGACGTAGTGGGGACTGTGCTCCCTCTGTTTGCTTTGTTATGTTGTGTGTGATTCCTGCTGTCCTGTACTGTTCTGTTGTAACTCCATGTGTGCGTGCCTCAGTTTCCCTGGGCACTGCACTGGTACCTGGCTGGGGATGGGAATGCTGGGTGTGGCTCTCACTGCAGGGGAGGCTGCCCCATCTTAGCACATACACAACAATAGCTCAGGCAGTCTTATAACTTGAGCCTACGGGGAAGAGTCACCTTTTGAAGCGCGACAAAGGAGGAGGCAGGGCTGCCTGCAGGGTTGGGACAGGCTGCTGAGTGTGTGAGTCCTCTCGGCTGGCAGAAAATGCAGGGTGGGGGCCTAGGGCGCTGGTCCTGGGTCCCCCTCTCTCCAAGGTGAGTTGTACTGACTGCTTCTGGGTCCTGTGTTAACAAGTGTGTCCCTGTCAATGAATAAACCTTCTGTTCTACTTGCTGACTGAGAGTCACATCTGTGCAGGGCCCGGTGACTCCCTCACACTCTGTGACAGTGGTTCACCAGGGGACCTTAGGCTTGGTAATCACCTGATTTGTTGAGGAATTGAGCGCCTTCAGCGCTCATTGAAATCAGCCCTAAATTCAGGGCTTTTCACATGCATCATTATCAATTTGAAACCGTAACCATTTCCAGGTGAGAGAAAGATGGGTGAGGGGAACAGCTCAGAAGTCTCATTCATGCCATCAAGATCATCTAATCACTAATTATCATCCCATGCTTTCTACGACATCATTTCCCGATGATACGCACCGACACAACCAGAGCGTACAAGAATAAGTTATCAGCAACTTCCATCATGCCCACCTCATGTCCCACTACATCTGCTACATGACAAAGCCCTCATGAGAACTATTGTGAGACATCCTTACCCTGGATCAAGAATCGCCATATAGAGTCAGAAAAGCTTCACCAGTATTGTTCTCTCTCTGTCAGTCTTCTTCCACTGATGGCCTTTGCTGTACTTACCGTTGTGTAAAATGGCACCGTTAAAAATTACTTTGTGGAGCCAGGTCTGTGAATGAATGAAGGTCTATGAATGAATGTCATTACAGAGTACTGTAGGCAATAAGGACTAGATCCAGCATGGGCTTTAGGCACCTAACTCCCAGATTTACGATGATCCACAAAATAACAAACACCTAAAATTACTCAGTGTCTGAATTTTCAATGTAAAAGTTCCCTCATAGCCTAAGTTTCTACATTATTGCCAGCCTGATGCAGTTACCTGCATATCTCCCAACTGAACTCCACCGCGATGCTCAAACCATGTGAAGATATGGGTTGGTCCAGCTGTCTCACCTGCATTGGCCTGCTCTGCTAGGTGTGCTTTGAGCACAGCTGACTCCCACACCCAAGCGTCCTCACCCAAGGTGTAGGAGCAGCCATTTCAATCTTCCATCAGAAACATGTGGCTATAGCTGCCCACTGCAGAAACAGCAGCAACATCCAAGGCCAGATTTTTCAGGTGTGCACACTTTCCAATGAAGTCAACAGTGTCCACTTACAGTACTCACCCATTGGGATTACACCCCCCCTAAGCACATCTTCTGCTTTACAGTGGGCTTTGTCCCGCTTCAACTGGCTGCATTTTAATAGGCACTTTTTTTTCCTCCAGAGAAATTCATGATGATTAATGTTTTATCAGTGTGAATTCCAAAGAAATTAACAGTGATTTGCCACTCATCGGGAAGTGTTGTTGATCATTCTAGTGGAACATGGTGTCTGGGTATTTCAATGTCTCTTGATATTTTTATTTAAGAAAAAAGGAGATACAAGACTCATTAAAATCCCGCAGTACAGCTTTCACCTCCAGAAATGGATAAAGGTTAAAAAGACATCTTTACAAGCATGCATTTGTGTGCATGGTTTTCTACATGGAGGAAAAAAAAAATCAACACCAATTTTAAAAGTACTCTCTGCTTGTTTTTGGAGCTGTTGTTCTTGAAGAGACTGGTTTACCTATACATGTAACATTACTAGAATACTCTGGCCACCATACAGGAGCTGAACAGCTTTAATTCATGTGGGACACAAAGGTGTCTGTATATCACAGGAGGTATTTAGGCCCAATTCCTTAAACGTATTTAGGTACCTAACTTCCACTGAAATGAGTTAGAGTTAGGTGTCTCATATCCTTGAGATCGCCATTGTCAACATTTTGAGTATCAGGTTTACAAAACTGCCATGGAAATATGCTAGCTCAGCCACATTTATTCTACCTCCTCCTTATGTCAACATAATTGGTGTGGAGGTGACAGCTTGAGACAAATTGCAGACTTGTATAATTAATTGCAGACGTGATAAAGTACATTTATCTATTTCCCTGTCTCACCAAATGATGTTCAACAATCCATCGCTACTGGAAGACCTTGGCACGTTCCAAACTTCTGAGGGTATATTTCCTCTACTGGTGGATTGATGCTGCGGTGATCAATCCACAGGGGGTTGATTTAGTGAATCTAGTGAAGGTCTAAATCTAGTGGGTCTAAATCAACTGCTGAACTCGCTCCTGTCGACTCTGGTACGTCAACAGAATGAGAAGCTTAAGGTAAGCTGACCCAGTGTGGTATAGACACTGGAATAAGTCAATCTAAGATATGTCAACTCCAACCAGGTTAGTCGCATAGCTGGAGTTGCGTAACTTAGGTTGCCTTTGCTTCAGGTAGGGCTACACTACGAGGTAATTTCAAATAAATGTCTATCATTTTTATAAAATTACCTTGGTAGTGGAATGTTTCCTTCTTACTATCCCAAAAGTGGAGCTTCTCTCTGAAGATTATACCTACCAAAGGTATGGAATGAATAATATTTGGCATTGCATAAATGATGGATTTAATGTTCTTTTTCTCAAAAATATAATTTAATAACATATAATTTATGTACTTGGAGAGCTAGACTTCCCAGCTTCACAACAATGGCACTTCCTTTAGATTTTGAAGGTTCTGAGTAGTTTGCTTCATTAAAAACAATGAGGAGTCCCATTGCACCTTAAAGACTAACACATTTTTGTCTTTAAGGTACCACAGGACTCCTCATTGTTTTTAGAGATACAGACTTTTAGAGATACAGGCTACCCCTCTGAAATTTGATTCACTGTTACTCAGCCAGTGCTTACAGGTAGAGTGATACAAAAAAAAATCCCATCAATAAACATCCCGTCTATAAAATATTTCTATAGTCACTCTTTTCTGTAAAATATGTGGCATCACACCACCAATGGGGGAAGGAGGGGAGGCAGTTGCCCTGAGGCCTGGTGATGTAAAGAGACCTGGGACTCGGGGCCCCAGGCCTTTTAAATCACCACTGGAGCCCTGCACATCATGGTCTAGGGCACATTGAGGGCTGGATGGGGGAGGCGCAACATGGTTTGGGCAGTGCTGAGGGCTGGCCGACCTTAGTCCCGCCCCTTCTGCCTGAGGCCCTGCCCTTTCTGGGAGGGCCCAAAGCAGAACCTCCTCCCACTCACACATTGCCCAGGGCCCAGCAAAATCCACCGCCAGCCCTGCCCTTAACTAGTGATTTTGGTACCCAATTTCAGATACCTTAAAGTGATCTGATTTTAAGAAAATGTTGAACACTGGTACTCTCAAAATCAGGCTTTTAAAATCACTATTTATTCATGAAAATCTTGCCTCTCCTCTAGTAGGCCTGATTCTCCATTACTCTGTACCTTGTGTTGACATTTACAATAGCGTGAAATGGATGTGAAATGTTACCTTTGTATGTTATATAGTCATTTACAAGAGCTGCAAAATTGTAGAGTGACCAGGCTCTGTATATCTTCCCAGATTTTTATAAAGCCTCTAGTTTAGTAATATGATTAAACTGATCAACTTTTTCCCCCTTTAAGCTGAAAAACTTTCATTCCACCACTGATTATTGCCTTCCAAAAATAAAATCCTTCATCTTTATCTGTTTCTGACAAGAAACTAGCAGATGACAGATACATTTAAATCAGGAATCTAAAGTGCACAGTTACAACCAGAGATTCAAAATCTGAAATGAGCATTATTAATCACAAAATTGACTGTTGCATGATCAGCAGTTAGGAAAACACAAACACTGCAGTCTTGTCCTCAGAACAAGTTTTATTAACATTTTGCTTTAACAAACATTGTAGTATGAAGGCATCATTAGTTTAAGTTTTCAGATGTATGGCACAGACAAAAGAAAAAATAACAAATTCATAAGCAAATTCAGCATTTAAATGTCAAATTAACAAAAGAGGCATGTATTAACTAGTTAGCCATTATATCAGATATTTTGCAAGCAACAGACTACTTTTATTTGCATTTAAGTAAAAACATATTTTTGATCAAGAAAATTACATTTTTCTGACTTTCCTTTATATCACAAATGTTAGGGTAAGGCAAATCCTTGATGAATCATATGATAAAAACCCCTGTTTCCCAAGAAAATAGATCCAACATATTCTGCTAATTTTGTAATTTTAAAAGCAAAGCAGACATGCACTGCATATAGAGAAATATCTTTTTTAATCAAATGCATAAAGCAGAACAGTGTTAATTCACAAAGAGGCTTTTCAGTGCATCATAGAAAGATTTACAATTAGCTGTAGTGAATAATATGTGACCCAATATTACAGACAGTGTCTCAGACATCCCCTCTGTAAGCCTGTATGAAAGGAAACTTGTCCAGCATCAGAGCAATCACTAGCTGGAGGAACAATAGATTGTTGCTCCTAATTCTAGAATGAGCAGGGGGGTTTTTTAATTGGAACATTGAAAGCACATTCTAATACTTTGTATGCAAACACCGCTAATTTAGGGCTTCTATTTTCTACACAGAACATACTGTGATAAAATTTTAGTTATTAACCTAAACCCGTTACAGGAGCATTAATCCATTTCTGATATATATTTTTCTACAGAGCCTACTTTCTGCTTCTCTAGCTCTAAAAAAAATCAAAAGTGGTTGCATTCAGGATCCAGCCATAACAGAAGAGCTCAGAATCATATTGCCTAAATTTCCGTACATAATTTTATTTATTGTCTTATTTAAAAAAAATCCTAAACAAATGCAACCCCAAAGTCACATGAACAAAAAAGCCAGAAAACCGAGCCACACAGTCATGACTGAAAATTGGCCTGTTAAGATTTAATCAGCTCATACATTTTCTTGCTCTACGCTTCCTGCCTGTGCTTCACACTTGCTGCAGAGACCTCAGGCGAAAGTTCCACAGTTCCAAAGATTCACTGCTGTTAAAGAGAACCAAGGTTAAATGAGGGTGGCAATGAAATTACTGTCACAGGTGAGAAGGAGAACTGCTCTAACCTGAAGTATTTTTGCAGTTAATTATTTTTAATATCTGTCACTATTGCCAAGGAATTTAAGGACTGTCTTGTCTCGCTGTATATTTTGAACACACCTCTTTAATCAGTCTCTGGAGCTGATCTTGTTTGAGCCTGAATCTCGCGAATGTGAGAGGGGCTCGGGATACGCAGCTAACAGCAGTCTAGAGTTCTCTAGTGTTGTACTTAGAAGACTGGGACAATCACAGATGTACAACTCTTCAATTAAATACATAATACCAGATCTTATGGAGCGCAGCTCTACCTCAGCTGCACTCTGTGGAGCTGTGACAATTTAAATATTAGCGGAGGATCTGGCCCCCCACCGTTTTCCACAGTGCTTCAGAAAGCTTATACCAACTGAACTTCCAAATGCTTTATGGGGAAGTTTCCCTAGCACGGCCAGACAAAGAGTGCCCTTGAATCCTTGCCTTTTTAAACAGGACACACAGTCCCAAGATTAACATTATTGTTATCTACTATGTTGATCTTGACAGGCAATTTAAAGAGAAATCATTTGATAATGAAACACACTGTACGTACATCATGCAGATCCACAATCTGCTGGTCCTTTGACTGCAGCAATTGGAATCAGCAGGAAAAAAATGTAGGGACAGCAGGAAAATAACATTTAGGGGTGGAATCCATGTGGGGCCCTGCAGATACCTTCTGTCAAGCTAACAGAAATAGAAAAGGACAGAGGCATAGAGGCATCTAGGGGTAGAGGAAGGGATGTCCAAACTGTATTCTGGCCCAACACAGCAAGTATCATACAATCCTGGTGCTGTTTTAATGGGAACTAGCAGGACTGATTTAATTGGAAACCTAGTTTCTTTCAAAACTGATCATGCGCCAAGTGAAATATCTACTAGCCACCAAACGGAAACCCAGAAGTCTTGGAAGCCCCACCCCATGTTCTCTATCAGTGCTTTGGGAAGTAAGTGCAGACAGTTCCTCCTCCTCCCACCCCAGGCTTTTCAATGCTGGAGTACACAAAAGCAGCTTATTAGAAGATGTCAGGCACTGCTAGTGGCCACACTCCCACAGACAAATCTGGGAGCGGGGAGGAGGGAAGCGGGGGTCTTCATCCCATCAATATTTCTAATCAACCTGCAAATGCCAGCAGCCATCAAACTGTTAATATATGTACAGGGAGCACAGTTACAGCAGTGTGAAATGTAAGGGCCCTATTCCAATCACTGGATTTGTGCCAAATACAGTCTCCTTTCACTCTTCTTTTTTTTAAGCCAGTCAGTGCTAATTTCAGGATTGGGAGGAAGGGTGTACATATTCAAGCAAGACTAGAATCCCTGTACATTTTTTTAAAAAGCTCTATTTTGTGGAGCATCAAACTCTGGACACATGCTGTGTGTTCCTTCGGTCTCATGTATCAATTTAATTTATAGTACCACTGAAAAAAGTACCTAAGCCCTCTTTTCTGAATCCAGCACTTGCTGGCGGAACAAATGACATATGGTGAAATGTTCTTAGCCAAATAACTGTTAACTGCATTTTTTAAAATCATGCATATGCAGTAGAAAATATAATGAGAGCTGACACAAAGTACAGTGAAGTTGTTAAAGCCATAAACTATATTTAAATGTGTTGGCTGCGGAATGCCTGCTCTCTTCCATTACTCACAGGCTGTGCAAAATATTAGTTGCCCACAGGTACTTTAAGTCCCCACTTAAAATAATTGTTGATTCGCTAGAAGAGAACAGAAGCTATGCACTAACTGGGCATGTGGCATCATTTTGCATCACATGCTGTGCTATGAGCAGATAGAATGCAAAGTACATGCTAACCATGCTCAAGATTTAGAAAATCAGTAATGGGCAACACACACATCTCCATTCTCTCAGTGAGTAATACAGCAGCATGACATCCTGAAGCATCCAGATTTCCAAGCTTATAATGTTAAAGCCTAAGTTGGATTCTACCATGCACTAAAAAAAACACTCCTTCCAGTTCTTTTACTATTGCCACCGTGGCAGGGGGCCAGTGTTCTAAAAGCTCTAAATATTTTGCACTGGCACTTGCAGTCAGGAATTCCTGACTGATGTTGCTGGAGATGGGCACGGTGCAATAACTTCTCTATCAATATAGTGATAGTTTGGAATAGTTCTTAAAATTCCTCAGGTAGATAGTGTTCTGTGGTTTATGATGCTTTGTGGCAGCCCACATCTTCAAGCCAAATCCCCAAATGTATCCTAGAGAATACAAAAAAAAATCTCTCTCCCATCAGCTGTTTGGAGGATGTGCCCTCAATGGGAAATGAGATTCAGAGGCTAGAGACAGAAAATATAAGCATCTCCAACATTACATGGGACTTAGAAATTGCTGTAATTGCCAGGACAATGCAAAAGGGATTGTTGGGAGTGGCATATCATGGTAAAAGTAGGGAATCTTAAAAAACAAAACAAAACAGGTTTACAGAACAAAATGCAATTGAGAATTAAGAGGAATTAAAACAAAGATTCATTTTCCCTTATGTCCCTGCCCCACCCATCCCAAGGGGCACTTTCCGATGCACTTTCTGCCGATCATTAGGATGATGCCATACAATGCTAATGATTGCCGTTCACGTTTCAACCCTTTGTTCTCTTCTCTCATACTGTTCCTCTGTGATGGGGGGGAGAGAGAAAAAAAGACAGTTCATTCAATCAAAATCAAAAGTTTTCAGGGACCCAAATGGATAGCTGGGTCTTTTTAATACAGTGTCCTAATGTCTCTGGTTACAAACACACATGCAAAACATGGGAGGCATGTAACGTCAGTAAAAAATAAGACTATTATTTGTACAACATCACGTGGGAGTACAGAACATAAGAACATAAGAATGGCCATACTGGGTCAGACCAAGGGTCCATCCAGCCCAGCATCCTGTCTGCCAACAGTGGCCAATGCCAAGTGTACCCAGAGGGAGTGAATCCAACAGTTATGATCAAGCGATCTCTCTCCTGCCATCCATCTCCACCCTCTGACAAACAGGCTAAGGACACCATTCCTTACCCATACTGGCTAATAGCCATTTATGGACTTAACCTCCATGAATTTATCTAGTTCTCTTATAAACCCTGTTATAGTCCTAGCCTTCACAACCTCCTCAGGCAAGGAGTTCCACAGATTGACTGTGCGCTGTGTGAAGAAGAACTTCCTTTTATTTGTTTTAAACCTGCTGCCCATTAGTTTCATTTGGTGGCCCCTAGTTCTTATATTATGGGAACAAGTAAATAACTTTTCCTTATTCACTTTCTCCACACCACTCATGATTTTATACACCTCTATCAGGATTGGGAGGAAGGGTGTACATATTCAAGCAAGACTAGAATCCCTGTACATTTTTTTAAAAAGCTCTATTTTGCAGAGCATCAAACTCTGTACACCATTCCTCACTTTAAGAATGCTTTTGAGGCTTTTTGGCCCTAACAAGCTGCTGGTGGCCATCTGCCATCTTGTCTTCCTGCTCTGGGCCAGACAGCTCCCCTGCAGAACCAGGTAAGCACCCGGGATTTTCGCCTCCTGGCCAGGAAAAAACCGGAAAATACCGAACTGTCCGGGTCAATACCGGACACTTGGCAACCCTACTCCCTGCCCTTCCATATTTATTCCACTAGAGAGGCAAAGATGCAAGTTTCTTCCATGGAGCTGAAAGCACACAGTTAAGCAGCAGCGACAGAAGCTTTTCTTTTCTCCATCCTGCAATACCCATGACTTACAAGGACACTTCCTCCTTCTCTCTCTCATCTTGTGTCTGTCAGCGATACACCAACCCACAACTGACCACAGCTTTTGGCCACACCTCATTCACCTCTCCCCCTAGCTCCTAGCCCATTGAGCGGCAAACATAAGCAGTGGTTTAAAAATGAATCATGTTTTTTTTCCCTACACAAATTCCCCACCTGCCATTGTAAACCCTGCAGCATGAATTCCTCATGCCAGAGCCGTGGAAGTATTTGATAACCCAATCCTCAAGCAGAGCTAAAATAAAGGGGCAGGAAGAAGTTGAGATTTGGCACTAGCAGCAACAAAGTGGGCAGGAAGTAAGCACAGTGATGTCATGGCTGTAGTCCCAAGCATGAATGTCTGCATTAACACTGCGAATTACTGGCATTATAGTATAACAGTGATTAGAAATTCAAAAGTCCCATAGATTCCAAGGCTATAAAGGACCATGGTGATCCTTTACTCTAAAATCCTGCATAGCCTAGGCCAGAGAACTCCCCTAAAATAATTCCTAGAGCAAAGTTTTCATTATTTTTTTTAAATGCCAATTAATGTGTCTTGTGTTTGTTGACATCAAGGGCACAGTAATCCTAATAGGCAGTGCTTTTTTTGTTCAAAAAAAAAAAAAGGTGCCAGTACTCCAGGGGAAAAGTTGCTGAGCTCTGACTGGAAGTGCTGGTACTGCGTCTGGAGGTGCCTGTACTGCGTACCAGGCAGTACCATCACAAAAAAAGCACTGCTAATAGGATTCTTAGGAATTTTGCTATGTATTTTGGGAATAGAATATAGAATGATCCTGAAATAATAGTAAACCACCACAGATATCTGCTTGCTCCTAATGATCGTAGAGAGTTCAAGACCTTTAAAGATTAACAAGATGATCAGTTTTTCTTTGCATGGACACGGCTGCCTGCAATCAAAGCCGAGAGGCAATATGGTTTGGGGGTCAGAGCAAATACCTGGAATGTAATTCAGGCCTTAGTTCTAATCCTGGATCTGATATTAAAATACTGCAGAGACTGGGCATGTCACTTCATCCCTCTGACTCAGTTTTCTAATCTGTGAAATGGGGGTAGTACCTTACATTGGAATTGAGAAGATTAATTAGTTGAATGCTTGATGCAAGATTGACTTTCATAAAGCAGAATTTAAATGACCTCATCCAAAAACATATGAGGGACAAATTTTAGTGAGAAAACAATGCATGAAAGACAAATTTCTTTCAATTTATGTTAAAGCAATTATTGCTGATGAATACATTTTTAAAATCAATGACAGTATTAACCTTTTAATCAATTTTAAATTGTACGCATTTTAACAGGTTGCATAATCAGAAACTAATAAAGGGTGACAAAGAAAGGAAAAGATTCAGAAGTAATACTTTGATTGTTAAGGTGTTTTTTTTAATTTTGCTGCACTACTTTTTAATGGGGAACCCCGTCAGCCATATTTCTTTCTCTCGCACTTTCTCTTTCTCCTGCAGCATGGCAGAATATTGTTAATATACTGATAAGGACAACGGGGTATACACAGTAATAAGACCTTGCTTTTTAAATCTCTGTGTCACCACTGTTGTTAAGCCTCTATATTTAGTCTTGAGACCCATGGAATCCCATTACAAGCATAAATAACGTATCTTGCTGTATAGGATATTGGAATCCTATAATAGCTCTATACAGGGGGACAGGTGTGTATTAAGGCTTTCAAACTGCATATCTGCAGCAGGGATCAACATTTTCTTTTGTAATTGCAGTGTGCCACGGGCTTTGTATCTTTAGCCAATTACTCATTTTTATGGAGGAGTCAGACAGTTTATTGTCTATGACCATAACTATTCTTTTCCATTTCTGTTGCAATAACAACTGTGCACTCGTGCAATGGCACCATCATTCAGTATATAAAGCAGTAAAGCTCCAAAGGGCAGCCCACGCCTCCAGCCTTGTTTTACAGCAGTCTAGTTAAAAGTGACGTTCAGCATTGTAGCGCCACAGGCAGAAAAGCCTCATGACACAAACCTGTTGTTTCCAGAATACAGATTTCAGAGAACTAAACTTAACTCCAACAAGTATAAATTGCTTTTCATTTTCCTAAGGAATGACAAAACACATTCATTCCTGCTGTCTGGGTTCTGCTGATCCAAGATCATATACAGTCTCAAGACGTTACAGTTGCAGAATGCTATTGTATTATTTATGTGATAATTAATGTCACATAATTAATACTCCTCCCCATGTTCCTTTTCCCAATGCTATATATTCTAATTAGGGTGACCAGATAGCAAGTGTGAAAAATTGGGAAACTTTTTGGGGCAGTGGGAGGAAGAGTGTAATAGTTGCTTATGTAAGAAAAAGTCCCTAATATCAGATGATCCTGATAATACCAGGACAACTGATCACCCTAATTCTAATTCCAGTAATTAGAGCTGTTGTAATAATTGGGCCTAAACATTTATCAGTTGTGAGCTCAACTGTAAAAACATGCAAAAGTTTATAACATGTCACAATAATAAATGTTGATGGGAAAAGGTATGAAAAGGAGACAGAAAAACTAAATGAAAGGACCTAATGATGTCATTAAAGGACTATCTTAAAATAATTCTTGGTAGAAACAGAAGATGCGGAACTGGAAATTAATGAACCAAAAATAGTGCCTAGTAATAGCCAAATTGGCAGACAAAATAAGAAGTGCATGAGCAGTTCTATCCACCACTCCCTTTTTGGGTCCTGAAGGAAAGAGACTGAGGGGAGAATATAGAAGAACAGACAGAAGCTGCAAGTTTTACTCTCCTGAAGGGTACATCTACACTGCAATGCTATTTTGGGATACCGGAGTATCCTGAAATAGCTATCCTGCATCTTCACAGCAAGCCCGTTTTTTTGGGCTTGCTATTCCGACATCCCTGTAAACCTCATTCTACGAGGAGTAAAGGACGTTTCAGAATAGCACTGTGTCGAAAGCGCCAAATGATGCAATCAGCTATTTCGAAATAGCATTGAAATAAGATATGCAATTTGCGTAGCTCAAATTGCATATCTTATTCCAAGTTACAGTCCAGTACAGACGCACCCCTGGATTCCACCTGTCTGGGTAGCACGCAGGACCTTTTTCATCCTAATCCTGCGGGATGTCCTGACCAGGCTGGGCCAGAGAGATGGACCCGAGGACATCATGCTTCCTACCAGCTCTAGCTGAATCCCAGCGGATACCTGGGATGCGATGGGATTGGACTTTAACAGCAGTAACAACAACAACAGCAGCAGCTCTATCTTGTCTCAGTTAACGACTGCTCTTCTTCCCCATCAGGCCACCAACAGGTGGAGGGGGCCAAAGGGGCAATTGCCCTGTGGCCCAGCAATTGCTGCTGAGCCCTTAAAATTGCTGCTGGAGCTCCAGGTCATGTGCTAAGGAAGGCTCTGGGGTCTGGAGGGACCCAGCGCCATGCTCCAGGTGGCGCTGAGTGGTGTCTGCCCTGCCCCTGCCCCTGTCCCTTCCACCTGAGGCCCCACCCCTTCCTGGGGCATGGTGCTGCTCCCGCCCCTCCCCCACCAGGGGCCCACACAAGCTGTTGGTTCCCCTGATTGCCATTACTGATACCTTACAAGGGACTGTCAAACAAATAGTTTGTGTTTCCTTCTAAATGCTCCAACTAAAGGGAGAGGGAGCAAGAAATCTTGTTAAGATTAACGCCTTACTTAAGAGTTTGCATCTCAAATGCTGTAACTGCATTTCCTTCTTTCCTGTTTCTTTAGTAAAAGGTTAAAGAGATTTTTAATGGTGTGTTTGTCATGGTTCTAAACAGGCTGAGGTCTCTGTATACCAAATCCCAGACCTTGTGTAACACTGTTTAATGTTAGACAGGGATTGGATCATGTTGACACCTTTGGGCCATTCATACAACAGACCTTTTTTCCATGGAATCTACAGGGCACTTCATAGGTGCAATGAAAAACTGGTCACTGGAGACTTACCTGTTAGTTAATCTTCTGGCTGCATTTGTGAAAGTTCATTTATACTTTCAACCTGACTATTCATTTCAGCTGAAAAGAAAACAATAAGGATGTCAAACTTCAGTCAAGTTCATCTTGGCAAGTAATAGCTGTTGCTAACCTAAGGGAATAGAGGACTAAAAACTCCTTGCTGTCAGTCTCTGAAGCCTTCTCTTATACAAGATTTCTTAATCTACATTAAATAATGAAACCATTATGAACCACTCTGTAATAAGATACACTTCAAGATTACTCGGAAATCTCTGAATCCAGATTCCCAACAGACTTTTGGTCTAGAGATGAATTTTCACAAAATCTCTATAATAGACCAAACAAAAACTTTGGATGTGAACACCTCAAACTTTGGGGAAAGGTTGGATCTGGAGTCTGACCCAAATTTCAGAACTGAGCCCCATCACTAATTATATTAAAATGAAATGCTCATCTCACATTTTTTGTGCTTTAATTAATGTACCAAAAGCCTTTGTTCTGAACTGCTTTTTTTTTGTGTGGGGTTTTACTGAGCCTTTCTATGGTAAACCATTTTGGTCATTTATTTTTATGGTAGTATTAAGAGTTTGGTATTGGCATTTTTATGCATCCATTGCTGAGTGGTGGAAAGCCTTAGCATCCAAATACAAGTTTTGAAATATGAGCAAAAAGGGAAAAAAATGTGCTGCTTCTATGCCACGGGGTGCGAACTCAATATCATGTCAATACACCTGGTAGGATTCTGATGAGTTATTTGTGAATGATTCATCATGCATATTCAGAACAGACACGGCAATAGCTTCTTTTGGTGTATGGAATGAATGTGTAATAGGAAAAGTATCCACTCCAGAGTATGGAGAAATGATGCAACATGTGTTTAGCTGTGGTTTGTGGATTATTCTTAATATGCATTTGCACAGCAGAAATGGAATGCATAATAAAAAACATTAAGGAAAGGAGTCATTGTGCATGTGCTGGAGCAGCTTTTCAAAACCTCAAAATGTCAGCCAATTTAACTTGTTGTTTTTCTGAGAATACCAAAAGACCTAGTTCATATTCTAGACTAATTACTTGTGAAATTTAATTCATTTCATTTTTAATTAAATGGATGTTTAGCTACATCAGACCAAAGCATCAGAAACCAGTAAGCCTGCCTGCATCTTGTTTTTATTCTTCTGTGACAAGCAGACAGTCATCTCCCTGTGGACAGTGCAGTCCTGTGCAGAGGGGGGTTGTTTGTGTTTGAGGCTGCTGATAGGCAGATATGCTTCATATTTATCAGCCACTTTTTTGGGCAATTATGGAGCATCACAGCAGGCTTTGACAACAGTCCCTACAACCCTCCTAGAGCTAGACTGAAGGTTGTGACAAGGATTCAAGGATTACAGTGCAGAAAATCAGGGGACTTCCACAGAACATCACTTGGGGCACAGAATACCCACCAGTGAGAAAAACAAAACCTGGCCTGAATACAGGGTAAACTAATTCCACTCCCAGGTAGAAATCTTGATTGGGGGGTTCTCTGCCACAAATGGACATTGTAAATCCCTGGGACAAAGAGGATGCAGTGGAGATACGAACGCAAGGGCAAATCCTGAGAAGTGCTGAGAACCTGTACATTTCACTGAAGTCTGTTCATGCAGAGGTGATAGTAAACCCTACTGTAACAGCAAGAGGGCTATTCCAGTTTCCCTTGAAGTCCCTGGGAATTGTGGCATGCACTTCGATAGGGTCAGGATTTCATCCAGGGTGGGAGAGCCTCTAAAACAACCCATGGGTCAGACTGCAGTAACATAACCTTACAACTGTTATGGGGGAAGGGGATAGGTTAAGGGTCTAGAGTGTTTTTTTAATACGTACCAAAAGGAGCACCTCATAAGTTTGAGATTCAGCATCACAGGGCAGGTTGAGAATTCAGTGAGGTTGAACTCAATGAACATCAACTAGGAAGGGGATTTTTTTTTAAAATTAAGGCAATAATTTTCCTCCAGTGTTCCTCATTCCAGTTTCTCCAACATTGTCCCTGAACATTTCTGAGGTTTTGGGTTACTACAACTTCTCTTTCTAGCCATGCACTCTTTTGTGGCTCTCAACATAATTAGAGAAAGATTTATCACTACCTGTAGAAGTGCACCTTTCCCCAGCTGAACATGGATCCCTCCCACAGCTGTGCCTGCTGGATCTGCAGCAGCCATGGAGAGGCGCTTCTCACCTGGCCTCAAGCGGCAGTGGTGATAGAGGCCTGGGGTTGTCTCTCTCCCCAAAGCAACTGCATACTGAATCCCTCAGCCCCAGCCCCAGCCCTAGCCCCACCCCAGGGCAATGATTCAAATGAAACATGCCCATTTTCATTTTATTTTCCAAAACACAAAAATTAATTAATTAAAGACCCGCACAATGCTAGGCAATTCTTCTAGTTTTATATGTGAACAAAATATTAGAAAACAATTTCTTCTGAGCCCTTTACTCAATTAATAAAATCCTAGCAAATCTATATGCATAAATTATACAAAACACACACACCTTAGATGGGCCCCTACATTATTTAGTCAGCATGCTAGAGTTGTTTTGTGTGATATTAAAACACCAAAGAATCATACCATCAGTGCTTGAAATGTCTTCTGGGTCACATGGGTTTTCAACTGTCATTGCATCTGCAGATGGTTTCTCTTTCCCTTGTGCTGCTCCTAGAAAAATGCCAAAGGAGAGAAAACAACATGTGCATTATCTGATTAGTGTACAATTCTCAGATGCAATAGGTGCATTTTTTTTTTGGCAATCCACTGATATGCTATTAACTGTGTAGACTCTGCTGTTCTGGCGTGGTAGCCATTAAAGAAAAGGTCAGGAGATGCTGGGGGAGAACACGGTGTAAAGGAATTGCTTAAAAGTCTGTGCTCTTTTTTTTAAGTAGGATTGTTAAAACCACATCATAAATGTGTGATTTTGCCCCTCTGTCATTCTTTTCAGATCATTTTTGAAGAACCCCTTCTGTTCATAAAATGCAGTGAAAAATGGGGACCTAATCATAAATGTAATGTTTCTCTGTCTAGCAGAGTAAAAATAGATACACGAAGAGTTCATACACACTGAACAGTCATACATAGCCTAGAAATGTACAAAAATGTATTTTATGGCTGGAACTGAAAAATTTTCTCTCTTTTGCCTCAGTCTAGTTTGGAAGCTCAGATTCAATCTCCTAGAAATATTATACATGAAAAACATGTAAGAATTGCTTGTTATTCCATTCATGGGTCTCTCCAAATTCTACCAGTTAGTACTGCTGGGAGACCAATTTTTAGTTCATTTCTGTTGTGGCACTTCGGTATTTTTGTGGTAACTATAAAACTTGTCATACCTACCCTGTGGCTAAGCTACACGTCTTCAAATAATTGGTTGCTAAGCAATCGAGAGAATTTGGTAGTTACTACGAGAAAGCAAAGTGTACCAAGGGTTGAAACATTTCAAAAAGGAACACTTTTAAGCGGGAACAATTTCTCTCTTCAACAACAGAAGAAGCATTCAAGAGTCACATAAGCAGCACTCCACCCTTCTTTTGGTGGAAGTCTAGGAAGAGTTTTTTTATATTTCTAAGTTTCGAGCTTATATGTTTATTCAGTCCACAGAAATATCTCTACCACTAAGACTATGTCTGCAATGTTAAGCACTGGCAGTTGCAGCACTGCTCACAGATCGCTGCGGGGCAACTACATTTGTGGGTCAATTCTGTCAGCTGCCAGCGCAATAGCGTGACCACACATGCGGCACTTACAGCAGCATTTGGAGCTGTGCATGCTGGGTAGCTATCCCACAGAGCACCTCTTCCTGTTCTGCCACTGAGACTCATGGGAAGGTGGAGTATCGTGGGTCCTGTCCCAATGGTGCATTGCTTTGCGTTCCAGCAACCCCAGTGCTTGTGTCCACATGTGCTGCCATCTATCAATGGTTTTTGTGCTGTGTGCTCTGCCCCTTCAGTCTGCGGGGCTGGTTCACGAATTGTGGAACAAAATGCTGGTAGGGCTCATGAAAACGTCACGTTATTCCTTAAACTACAAAGTGCACAAGAGGAGTCCGACACTGATCTTGCCTTGGGGAGTAGCTACGACACGAGATGGCTTGTGGCATTCACTGAGGTGCTAACCAGAGTGGAACACCATTTTGGGGCTCGGGAAACAAGCACTGAGCGGTGGGATCACATGGTTGTGCAAGTCTGGGATGACGAGTAGTAGCTGCAGAACGTTCGGATGAGGGGTGTGCGAACTGTGGGACTGTGTGCCGGCCATGCTAGTGCACGAGAATAAGAGCTGCTCTGCCAGTGGAAAAGTGTGTGATGCTGGCACTGTGGAAGCTGGCTACTCCAGGCAGCTGCCCATCGATCACCAATCTGTTTGGAGTGGGAAAGTCGACCGCTGGACTCATGCTGATGGAAGTGTGCAGGGCCTCAGTCGCATCCTGCTCCAAAAGACGGTAGTGCTGGGCAATGTGGGAGACATTGTGGATGGCTTTGCATACAGATGGGCTCCCTCACTGCGGAGGGCAATAGATAACATGTGTATTCCAATTCCGCCAGCAGATGGCCCTACCCTCCGAACACATTAATTGGAAAGAGTATTTATCCATGGTTCATCAGGCACTTGTGGATCACCAGTGGCATTTCACAGACATTAACACTGGCTGGCCCAGAAAGGTGCATGATGCACAATCTTTCGGAACACAGGCCTGTTCCGGCAGCTGCAAGTGGGGACTTTCTTCCTGGACCAGGAGATCACTGGAGGGGAGGTTGAAATGCCCATTTTGATCCTGGGAGGCCCTGCCTATTTCTTAATGATAGGCTCATGAAGCCATTCACAAGGAGCCTTGACAGCAGCAAAGAGCAGTACAACAACGGGCTAAGCAAGTGCAGAATGACTGCTGAGTGTGCTTTCTGCTATTTAAAGCCCGTTGGCAATGTCTGTATGGGAAGCTGGGCCTGGCCATGACAATATTCCTATACTTACGGTCACGTGCTGCAGCATCCCTAATATTTGTGAAGGGGAGGGCGAAAGCTTCACTCAGGACTAGACCATTGAGGCTCAGCACCTGGAGGCTGACTTTGAACAGCCCAAGACTAGGGCTATTGAAGGGGCACAGTGTGGGGCTATAAGGATCAGGGATGCCTTGAGGCAGCAATTTGATGCTGAAAGCCAGTAGTATTTGTTGCCATGCACGGGAGTGCGGTTGTTACGCTAGTAGGGGGCTGTGAGTGCTCTGTACAAGGCGGTGACTAGAAAAGTGCCTGTTGTTTTGCTGGGCTATGCTTGCTTTCTTTTAATGGACTAAAGATTGCTTTCAAACCCCCGCCAAAAAAATTCATTTATTGAAAACCAACAACTATAGGAGAGAGACACGCAGCAGAACACATCTGCACTCCGTCTGCTGTGCGAGGAGCAGCTGGAGCGTGTCTGCTTGGCACACCGTAATGTATAAGAGGTGCTCTGTGGTTTCATTCTGAGGCTCTGCGTTCCTTCAGTTCCCTTCTCTCAATGTCCCACTGCTCCTTAAAGTCTTTCTTCTCAGCAATAGGCTGCAGCGTGATACCACGCAGAAGGTCCTCTTTACTTTTCCAACACCGCTTTCTAATTCTGCACAGTCGTTCTGCACCGCTGTCAATAACAAGATTACTTCTGTGAAGCCAAAATGCAACACTTTACAGAAGGCGCTTGACAGAGCCCTGTCACGAGTGTTTTTAAAAATAAGCAGTATTCACATACCTCCCACTAACTGGCTGTCACAAGGCCATTACACATAAGCCACAAGACCTCCAGAAGAGTGGGTAACCACAGGGGCAGGAGAGTTCATTGCTCCAGGGCCTTACTGTGCTCTGGGCATGTGTGTCCTGGAGAGAGCCAACATTGCGAGGACGGAGGTGTTATAATCATTATTATCCATGCATATTCCACAGGCAACGTTCATCCTGGAAGATCTCATTGCAGAGGATGTCCAGGGAAGCAAGGGAGGGTCTTCTGCAAGATGACAGCTTCCACACTGGCCCGTATGAGAGTTGCCTGTGTGCAGCACCAGTCCCCCTCGTCCCACCCCGCTTCTGATGGCACAGTGGTGCAGGAATATTACCCATAACAGGGCAAGGAACAAAGCAGCTCTGCCAAAGAACTTGCAACAGCAGACTGCCCACTCTCTCCACGAAACTTTCATGGAGATCTGGAACTGAGAGAATCCATCAACAGGGTGTTCCACCTCTCAGACCAGGGATGTGTCAGAATGGGTACCGCATGGACCCAAGCCTACTTTCTGCAACCATCCTGGCCCCAACAACTCACTTCAGCTGTTCCCACAATCAAAGCCACCTACCAGGGACCTCCTGCTGTTTGTGCTTCCATAAGATCTGATTGTTGTGCCTGGTACCTTACTCTGGGATAGAAAAGAGCTCCTGACTGAATTCATCTGTGGACACTGTGTCATTCTCTGGCTCGGGGTCTCCATCCCCCTCAGCAGCCTTGTTCTTGATTTCCTCCTGGCTCAATCCACTCTTGGCTGGCATCGCCCCACAGGTAACCATTGGGGGTTCTTCACAGTGGAGGTGGGGTCACTCCCAAATATTGCATCCAGCTCTTTGTAGAACTGGCAAGTTGTGGGCACAGCATTTGCATGGTGGTTTGCCTCCCGTGCCTTGTGGTAGGCATTCCACAGCTCCTTCATTCTGATGCCGCACTGCAGTGTTCCCTCTAACTGTTCCATTCATGTGTGGAATGAATTTTGTTATGTGCACGGAAGCATGTATGGATGTGCACCATCAGTAGAAACACATGCTGCTGGCTGTGGGCTCTGCTAATCAGCTAGGTGGTGCCAGAATCACACCTGGGTGGCTGCCCAAGTGCTCAGCTTACAGGGAACACTGGTCCTGGCCCCTTTGATGCATCTTGATATCTGCCTGTAGGTAATTCCTACACCTGAAGGGCTGAAAAATAAAATCACCCTTCTTATTGTAATTTTTTGTAACATTTTTATATATTGTAACTAAAACTTCATTTTAACTATTACTACATTGTAACTGAAGTGATTCCATATTGTAACTGAACCACCATTTTAAACTTTGTATTGCCTTAACTCTGTTTAAAGTTAGGTGCGTGTCTGTAATCTCAATTAAAAGTTTGGATGGGCGTGTGTGTGCGCGCGCAATGGTATCAGTCCCTGACACTAATCTGTTTCAGGGACCAGCTTGATGGCTGAAGAACAATGTGAGTGAGTCCTGCAATAGAACTCATCCAAGAAAGAGAGATACAAAAGCCTCATCAAGAAAAGAAGACCAAAGTCACATCTGCTGTTAATGAATGAGTCACGGTCATACCGTGCCCTGGGGCAGTGGGATAGAACAGGCCCTATGGACTAAAACAAAAAGATGGGTGCAAAACTATAGGGTTGGTTCTTTCAGTTCTACTATCATCCTCCAGGAGCATCGGTGTGCATTGACGTGACCTGGCTCCCCTCCTCAAGTCTAGACCACCTGACCAGTAGACGGGCATGAACAACTGAGGCTGTATCCATAGAACTCTCTCTCTCTCTCTCTCTCTCTCTTTCTATGTGTGAGTGTGGTGGGTAATTTGAGTAGCTAGGGACAGTTCATTTATTGACCCTGCATGGTTAAATGAACTCTGCACTCACAACAAATGTAGCATATTGCCTTATCTCCCAAACAAGATTCTGCTAGTTCTATTTCTCAAAGTGCAACACAGCTGGAACACAACTGGGACTGGATGGCCTCCTCTCCCCAAACCCTGATGAGGTCCAGCACCTCGGCATGGCTCCAGGCAGGGGATTGCCTGGTGCGTGGAGCCGGACACCTGGAAAGATGCACTGAGAACACTCCATGTATTACTGAGCAAACAGGAAAGGCACTTTCAAAATTCCCAAGGAACGTAAAGGGCGTTTCTGAGGCTGGTCACCTGAGGGAAGGGCAGAAGAGTTCAAACTGATGACCAGAGAGGCAGGTATTAGGGGTCAGACAGGATCACAAAGAAAAAACAGTTTCTTGCCATTTCAACCAGCAAGGACATTGTCTCAACGACTTGATTACCTGCATCCTGCTTCAAAGGCCTTTTAAGACTACACTTGAAAGGGAATCCTCTGAACTATCATTCATGCTTAAATTCGACACTTTACACTCAAGTTTAAATAAAGACTCTAATTATCTTACCCATTACAAAGATAGCTTCCCCAATTATCACCTCTAATATCATTAGCTCACAGACATTTACTTCCCCTCTCCCCCATCCCCCTTCTGTTCTGAAATTTGATTTGTCCTTTTCATATGTGTTCATATTTTTTAAATTGTATCCTTTGGTATATATGGTTGTGACAATTTTCTTCCACTATTTGATCTGAGGAAGTGGGTCTGGCCCACGAAAGCTCATCACCTAATAAATCATCTTGTTAGTCTTTAAAGTGCTACATAGTCCTGTTTTTTGTTTCAGCTACACCAGACTAACACGGCTACATTTCTATCACTGTAAAACACCAAGGCATCCACACTGATGCTGCGGTGCTGTAGCTATGGCACAGAAATCTCAATGCCTCTTGTTGAGGTGGATTTCCTAGTGTGCAGCAACAGTGGAGTTAGTGCACAGTAAGGCCTTGTCTACACTAAAAGGAAGGTTGCGGCTGCCGCAATCAATTTTCCGGAGTTCGATTTAGTGAGTCTAGTTAAGACTTGCTAAATCGAACTCAGAAGGCACCTCTGTCAGTGTCCGGCATTCCTCCTTTTATGAGGAGTAAGGGAAGTCGATGGGAGCGTTTGCTCCCATTGGCCTCCCACTGTGAGGACACTGCCAAGCTCTGCTTAAGGTAAGTTGACTCCAGCTATATATAGGGTTGCCAGATGGTTGAAACAAAAATACCGAACCCCACCCCCCCAAAAAAAAACCCACAGAGAAAAAAAGGGGGGGGGAGACCAAAGTTGTTGAGCAAAAAAAAGACTCCAAGAACCTGGGGCTGGGAGGAGGCAAGTTTAAATTTCTGTGGTAATCACAGGGATAGGATCACTACTAGGGGTTACCAGGTAGTCATTTAAAAACAAAAAACCGGACACGCTTCATGGGGGGAAGGGAGGGAGAAGGACCGGCCAGGAGGGGAACGGTGCTAGCCGAGAAGGGGGCCTGGAAACAGCTAACGGGGGCAATGGGACTGGCCACGGGAGATGGGGGCCAACAGGAAGCAGGGCTGGTCGTGGGAGGGGGTCGGGCGGAATGGGGCTGGCCGCGGGATATCAGGGGAGGGGGACAGGCCAGAAGGGGTGGTGGGAAGCACAGCTGGGGGAATCGGGTGCAGCGGTGCTGGCCAGGGGAGATCAGGAAGAGGAACGGGCCGGCGGGAAGCAGAGCTGGGGGTCAGGGGCCGTGGGGCTGGCCGGGAGGAAGGGGGAGCAGGAAGCAGAGCTAGTGTGGGGAGGTGTGCAGCAGCGCTGGCCGGGGAGATCAGAAAGAGGAACGGGCCGGCGGGAAGCAGAGCTGGGGGGTACTGCAGGGGGGCTGGCTGGGGAAGATCAGGAGGGGAAGTCGGGGAGAACTGGCCGGCTGGGAAGGGGGGGGGGGTGAGCAAATTGGCCGGCGGGGAGCCTGTCCCACGCAGGCTCCTGGTGACGCATGAGCGAGGGGGAGGCTTCCCCTCCTCCTCACACTCAACCAACTGAGGGCTCCCAGCGGCAATCGCGGCCCCACCTCCCAGCTGGGACTCCCAGCCGCTCCCCCCGCCCACACCAGGCTTCCGTCCGGTGCGCAGTCGGAAAAATCAGAAAATACTGGACATTGC
Organism: Rafetus swinhoei; assembly: GCA_019425775.1. Lineage (NCBI taxonomy): Eukaryota > Metazoa > Chordata > Testudines > Trionychidae > Rafetus > Rafetus swinhoei. The sequence goes on from CM033440.1 coordinate 187,912,373, forward strand.
ACATGTCCGGTATTTTCTGATTTTTTTGACTGGACAGAGCGTGCAAATACCGGACTGTCCGGTACAATACCGGACATCTGGCAACCCTAGCTACATACCCTAAGCCGAGCTAATGGGTCTAGTGTAAACCTGGCCTAAGGACCTTGCCAGTGTGGACACCTCGGGAGTTACAGTGCTGGGAGCTGATTTACTGTGCTGTAACTTGCCAGTGTAGACAAGGCCTTATGTTTCACTGAATCTGCTTTGCCATGGTGCCTGCTAGAAACAATGCATTGTAATGGAGATTTCACTCTCCTCTGAAATTCTGGCAGTGACAATGTTAATCTTTTAAGTAGCCCCAATTCTTCTATTTATGGCTGTACTATGAATAAATAAAAAAGCAACAACCAACGAAGCAAGAATACAAAACAAGAAAACACAACCAAGAATCAGACTGACAGGGATAGACTCAATTAGCCATTTGGATGGGGAAACAGGCAGCACGTAAGTGTGCGTGACGGAGCTGTCACCAATTACTTTGGTAGAACCCCTGCTTGACTTAAAAACTCTTCAGTGAATCATAATTTTAGCACTTCCTCCTCCATCATAGTTGTGTAAATTAGCCCCCCTCCTAGATGAATGAAATGCCTGTAAACATCTGTGAGTTTATAGTTTGCATGTCAGTGAAATCCTGAAGTGACAACTTTGTATGCATGTTAAAACACCAAGCCTTCTCCTGAGAATTCTGGATCGCACATGAAGTTTCTCCCTTGAGGTCTGTTATACACCAATGAGCCTCAACTTCTCACACACTTCACCCATCTCTGTTGTTTACACCCAGGAAAGACAAAACAGTGCCATTCCAGTGTTGAAGCCTACACATATTTTGCCAGGGATTTGTCAAGTGCAAGTCTGAAGGTGCACGTTCAAAGTCACTAACCAATTTCTTCCGACTCAATCCATGTGCGCTTTGGACTAGCATGAAAGCACGCACTGATCAAGGAAGACACATTGAATGGTCTTAATCGGGTCTTGCTACATTTCTGAGCAGCTTGTGGAAATAGCTTCTTAAAAAACAAAACCTCAGAAAAAATAATCAGTCTGCACTGACAGCATCAGGCAGTGATTTCAGATGTTTGCTACTGAGACTTCTCCAACATCTGATGTGTATGTCTGGGCTCCTTGCTAAATACCAACACATTGTGACTGACAGTTGATGCATCATACATCAGACTTTCCCGCCTTTAAAATTCTGCCTGGTAAGCAAATACACGAGAGATGATATGACAGGCTATGCCTTGGTTACCAACTCCTCTAACATTTGGCTATATCTAGTTGTGTTGGTATTGTCAGGCACTAAAGACGTCTGTGTGAAGTTCACAGGTTCTCTCCCCAAACCTCCCATTAACTAGCCAGCATGCCTGACTTTCCTAAGCTTACGAGAGGTTTCTCTGTTTGAATTTCAGAAATTCTCCTGTGCTGCTGGCAGGCATATAGAATTATTGGCAGTGTGCTGGGAAAAGATAGAGCTAAATTAAAGGAAAGACTTTTGCTAATTAGTGCCTCATGCAGCATGGGTGAAATCAGTGGGAGTTGAGGGCATTTGGAACCTTAGAGTGGGCACGCTGCATCTTCCAGGATTAGGCCGAGAGAAAGACACTGGAAAGATGGGCAATAGTAAGAAATCACAAACCCAACAACTATTTATGCGGGGTTTCTCTCACTGCCTTATTTCACAACAGAGCCTTCAAGGAGTTTTGGGTCATTCTTTACATTGCCAGTGGTGAACATCATTGTCAGAAGCAATGTTCAGACTCAGTTAGCCCGCAGAGAAAAAGGCAAAGGGGAAATCTAGAGCCCTTAACAGATGCAGCAGTTCTGCTGCAGGACTTGTAAAGTGGCTCTATTAGATCAGCAAGTTTTCCAAAGGACTGTGATGCTCTGTATATGTAAATCTTCATTTTGTTCAAACTATCTTGCTAGTGTGTGTGTGTGTGGGGGGGGGGGGAGGGCGGAGGTGGGGAGTGGTGGTGGTAGCATTTATTATACTGACATGCATGTGGATCAGGTATTATTCCAAACTGCTTCTTTCCTGCTGCGCAATAAAACAGTGCCACAGAGAAATGAGTCCATTTCCTATAAACAGCTGAATCTGATCTAAACAAGAACCACCTCAACAAGCAATTTGTTCCACAGTTGGTCACCCCCTCCCCCCCCCCCACCCTTTCCCCATTTTGATTGCTGCTGCTTGAAACACAAACAAAAAGGTGTATTGCGCCGCAGGGCTGGAGAGATACTAAAATGGAGGGAGCCTGGGAAGATACCACTTTCAATTTCAATTACCATTTCCAATTGTACAACTGACAGACTGGATTATCATAACTCTTTGTCGGTTGGCTATATTACTAGAAAAGCAGTAAATGAAGGTAGGCATACCGTACAGGAAGGATGCTAGGATGTATGCAAAATGCCTCTAGCCAGCTTTTAAATACATCAGGCAAATGTTTGCTCAGAACTTGGAAAATCCCATAGGTATTATTTTTAAAATGTTCTCTGTGGTTACAATATGTCAATAGCTCCAAGCAGCTGCAGTTAAATATAATTATTTCTTTGAACAGATGAAGACCTAAATTCACCTGCAGTTCACTGCATTAAACTAGAGATGTGATGCATGTGGGAGAGTATCCATTAGTACAAGTTTTACAAAAGTGACTGGGTACAGAAAAGAGACACTCAAGCTGATTTTTTGTTTTCTTGATAATCTAATAATGAAAAGGAGTAAATAGACTGTGACTGGTTGAATCACAGAAGTCCCCTTGGAGTTGTCGCCTGGTGTGCTGATCATGCCATTGACGCTCACCTTCCTGGCCTCTGGGGCTCCCTCCCCTACCCTGTCCTGCTGGTCCAGAAATTCTGGTCTTCACCAGCATAGGCACAGAGTTGGGGTAACGACCCCCCTGTGGAGCAATACAGACACTCAACCAATTCAGCTCTGGGAGAGATCATCTATAAGAGCTCAGCACCCAGGAACCCAACCCCCAAAAGGGACCAAAACCCCAAACAAATCCACCTTTCTGCATGTAAAAATTTTACACAGAGAAACCTCATAAGAGAGAAAGAGAGATATGCACAGTGGTTGTGCCCCTCTCCCCAGGTAACAACTATTTACATTGGGCCTGATAAAAAACAAAAGTGTTTTTCTTAAGTATAAAAAGTAGGTTTTAAGTACTGTAAGTGAAAACAGTCATCTTATGCTGTAATACCATAATAAAATGTTAGTCTTTAAAGTACCACCAGACTCCTTGTTGTTTTCACTAAAACAGACTAACACGGCTACTGCTCTGAAACCAGCCATATCAAAGTAAGTTACCAAATTAAAACAAACAAAAAAATGCCAGCTAGCTGTAATTCACTAAGAAACTTCTTACATGCAAATTCTTACCCTAAACAGCTGTTCTTATCTCAGGTAAAAGCTTCAAGTCGGAGTTGATCTTTACTTTGGTCTGGGTCTACAGTTTTTCTTAGTTCTTTGTTGTCAGATATTCCCTAATGGTGAGCCAGGCAGTTTCAAAGGCCATCTGAAGACAAAGGACTGATGGCTTCCCATTGCTTAAATAGATTTTCTCTTAGGGCAGGAATCCTTTGTTTGGCACCTCCCATCTCCATGGAAAAATACTAGGTTCAAGATGGATTCCAGTATCAGGTGGCATGGTCACATATCTTTCTAGGACCAACCACAATTTGGGCTTGTAGGAAAACATGACCATTTACAGGTCATTGGTTTGAGTCATTAATTTCAACCAGGAAAGACTAATACCATAGTCCAATGCTTTCCAGGGATGTGAAGGATCCAGGTTCAATTTCCTTCTCCAAATAAGAGCAGGGATTTGAACCTCAATCTCCCACATTCCAGGTGAGTGACCTAACTAACTGTCTATTCCAGCAAATGTCTCTTGCGCTCTTGTTTTTTTCATAAAAAAACCCAAATCATTAGATATTTTTAAGGGCAGGCTAGACAAATAGCTGTCAGGGATGGTCTAGATAATACTTAGTCCTGCCATGAGTGTAGGGGTCTGGACTAGGTGACCTCTCAAGGTCCCTTTATATCCTGATTCTATTTATGTTCTGATGCAGGAAAAACTCTATTTTTTCCTTGAATTCAGACAAACCCTAGGAAGGAGTTACAGACCCAGTTTTCTAGCCTGTAATTGGACCTACTTAGCTGTTGCAAAAGACAACGAATTATTTACAAAAACTATCTGACCAATATTTTGGGGGTAATGAAAACAGTAATTCTGAGAAAATATCGTATTCTGTTCATGGACTATTTTGGAAAAAAATAAAATTCATTATTTATTATGAATTATTTGCCCAGCTCTAGAAATAGCTTCCCCATTTCAATCCTCAAGTTTTGTTTATATAAATATATGAAACCTGTGTTGTAATTAGTTTGAATGACCCAGTTTCTCCTTACCTATTACATAAAACTTACTATCTCAATGTTAGGTGTAAATAGACTTCTTCTAATTAGGCAGAACACTAAATAGGGGTCTTTAGTCTCTGGCTAGAAGCTAACAGTGCAATTTTTCATCCAGAGCTACAAAAAGTAAAAGACAAAACTCTTCTGGCCCCCCAGCTGCATTGTCTTGTCTGTCAAAAACAATTCCATTTTTCTTGTTCTTGCAAGTAGGCAGAGCTGATTTTTTTTTCAGTCATTTCACAGTGGCTGTTTGCTAATGTTACTGTCAAGCCTTCATGTCCTTTGTTTACTGCTTTGTTTTTAGTAGCTGCTTCACTAAGAAATTGAAGCTCTCCATGCTAGGAGAGTGATTTTGCTCAGCTTGACTTGTGTGTGATACACCCCTTCCTGGTGACCTGCCTTTCTTTGACTAGAGCAAAATTATAACTCTCAGAAAATTCATGCTACCTACTTACATACCTACTTGTGTATCATCAACTGTTGTAATGCAAAATTGAGGGCATTCCAATAGCCTTTTTGTTATCATTTAGAGAAAAATCTATGGACATGTACTTTCCCTTACACTCACCTACCATAGCTGAACCCGTGTAAATTTACATACTGCTGCGGACCACAGCTTCATTAGTGACAAACCTCTCCATCTGCCAAACAGGAGTATTGTACCTTGATCAAAACCTGAGCACTAAGGCATCACAGGATGAAAAGGAAAGGAAGCATGCCAATTGCGGAGGCATTTGAACTTGCTGCAGCATAAGCTCATCTGTTCCTTCGACAGAGGCGAGTGCTGTCTCTTGGTGCCAGACTTGAGATGTCAAGACTATTAACATTCACCCAGCAGCTCCTTGGTACTGGATAGAATGTTTGCCTTCACCCTCTGGCATGCTGGCCATGCCCATGGAGGGGGTCCATGTACCTCCACTACATCATGCCGGCTGAGTGTGCCGGTAGCTAAAAGCTGAAGCAATGCACTGAGGTGGCTGCTTCTCCCACACACGGTTATGAAAATATGGAAATGGCAGCTTTTGAAACATGACTCTGACTGTGCCTAAGACTAGCTGTTCCCCTTTCCCTTCCAGTCCCTTACTCAAACACGTTCTTGGTACATCTCATTATGCCTCCCTTCCTCTAAGGTGGTGGCAGTAATGGGAGGGCAATGAGGGCTGTCTCTCATCAATATGTTCCCGGAGGATCCACACAAATTGGGTGATTCTCAGCTCAGTAATGCCCATCAGGAACTCTTTGTACCTTTTGTCTCTCTTTAGCAACAGGAAAATCTATATACACAGCAGGCTCTTAACGAATACAGGGGCAGGTAATTTTAAGAAAAGTTCTTTTCAAGTTTTCTCTCTAATGGGGTCTTAGCTGCATATGGGGCCATGGTGGCACCAGCTTTAGTTTTCTTCAATAGTTCTTGATATGAAACCTCTCATCAGAAAAGCACTTTACTGCTGGGAATAACTAAAATGGAGCTCTCTGAAGCTTTTGTTACATGCTTAAATTGCTTGTCTATTAACATGACTAACATATTGCCTGTCTGTATTAAAAACTGTAGAATTAAGACACATGATCTGTCCTGAGGAGTTTTAAGGACCCTGTGCTCTAACTCTTACTCCTGCAAGTAGCCCCTATGATTTCACTGAATCTAACAGTGTGAAGAGACCTGGAGAGGAAGCCACATGAGCCATTAGCAAGGACATAAGAGTGGGAGTCAAGAGATCTTAGATCCACTTTGAACTCTGCCACTGACTTGCTGTGTGACCTTGGGTAAGTTGTTTTACTTCTCAGCTAGGGGGTGACTTCACAAGGGCATTAGGAAAATTAATGTATTAGAAACGTTTCCCTTTCGAGCATGCAATGCGTACTTTCATATGGTGAAAGATAAATGGAGGCCATGTTTACCAGCCTATCTTGGCAAGCAGTGACTTTGAAAAAGATTTAAGGGCCATGAGGGGTAATGCGTAAACAGCAGAATCTCAAGTCGGAACAGAGAGATAATTTTAGTTTTGTATTTGGCACTACCAGATTTACTCAGTGTTGCTTGGGTCCTTAACGCAAATACGTTTTGTTTTTATTCATTTACATCATTATTCAGGGGTGGGGATGGGAATGAGCGGTTCAGTTTGCAGGCTGCCCCAGGAAGAGAGGACTACCCCAGCCCTCCCTCACCACAGCAGCTAAGAATTGTGGTGGATTCTCCATCACTGGCTATTTTAAAATCAAAAGATACGGTCTAGAAATTATTTTGGGGAAGTTCTATAGCTTGTGTTATGCAGGAGTTCAGACTAGATGATCTTACTGGTGGTCCCCTATAGCCTTGGAATCTATGAATTCCTCCTTTTCCTCATTTTTCTTGATGCTTTTGACCTTTTGCTAGATATTCAAAATATTTGGGCCAGATCCCAAACCTAAAAACCAATGAAATGGCACCATGTTACACTAACTAGGGATATGATCCTTTTCAGACTAAACAAGTCTGTTCTTCTTCCCAAACTATATTTACCTATTTTGTCATAAAAATGAGAAACCACCAGTACCTCAATGAATGGAACACAGGAAATTTTTTTCCAAAATGTATCATGTGTTGTTTGGGATGGGCACACACCAAGATGATAATGCAAAAACTGTGTATTTTTTCTGTTTCTCTCTAGGGTATGCCAACATCTTGAAGACTGCAGGCAGTTCTGCTTTTCCCATCACAAAAAAGATGTATCAGAACTGGAAATGGGACAGGGAAGGGCAACAGAAATGATAAGGAGTGTGAAACAGTTTCCATGCTAGGAAAGATTTTAAAAAAATGGGACTGTTCAATTTAGAAAAAAAAAGGTGATGATGAAAGGGCAATATGATGGAGGCCTATAAAATCATAAATGGGTGTGGAAAAAGCGAGTAGGCAAATGTTATTTGCCCTTTCACATAACAAAAGAACCAGAGCTCACCCAATTAAATTAATAGTCAAAAGGTTTAAGATAAACATAAGGAAGCACTTCACACAATGCACATTGGACCTGTGGAACTCATTGCCAGAGGATGTTGTGAAGGCTAAATGTATAATTGAGTTAAAAAAAGAATGAAATAAGTTCAAGGAGGATAGGTTCACCAATGGCTATTAGCTAAGATGGTCAGTGATGGAACCCCATGCTCCCAGCGTCGCTAACCATCTGACTACCAGAAGCTTGGACTGGACTACAGGAGATGAATCACTTGACAATTGGCCTGTTCTGTTCATTCTTTCTGAGGCCTCCGACACTGTCAGAATAAGGATATTGGGCTAGATGGACTATAGGTCTGACCCTGTATGGCCATTCTTACAATGTGAAATGCAATGTAAAATGAGAACTGGTGTGAAGTTTCAGTCAGACCAGAGTTTAGCTTGGCCTGCAGGTTCTACCTGGTGTTCAAAATATTGGCTGTGTTGAATTCACTGTGGTGCTGCCTCATCTGGAGGGAGGCAAAGGTGATTCTGAGCCACTTTCCTACCTCCCAATAGTACATGGCAGGCCAGTGACTGTACTCTGCTTCTTACAGTCATAAGACCTGAGCAAACACCCACCATTCCAGTGCTCTAACAACACAAGTCTGCATTTCAGAGCTCTGTTCTACCCTACTGTAACAGCCCACCTACCGTTTACCCATCTTCCCAACAAGTCTATGAAAGTCGACACCGGGTCATTGAGCCTGTGAACTAGTAATCCCTTTCTGGCCGCATGCCACATTTTAATCAGATGCTAATATTTCAATAGGATAGTATCACAGCAAATCTTTTAAAATCCATCTACCACTACTTATACAGAGACACACAGGAGAAACTATGCATGCGGCTATCTGTTATAACATACAGAGATACCTATCTCATAGAGCTGGAAGGGACCTTGAGAGGTCATCAAATCCACTCCCCTACCTTCACTGCAGGACCAAGTACCATTCCTGACAGATTTGCCCCAGATCCCTAATAGCCCCCTCAAGGATTGAACTCACAATGCTGAGTTTAGCAGACCTGTGCTCAAACCACTGAGCTACCCCTCCCCCATATATAAGTGGACTGTGCCTGAATGATTAGACAGAACAGGCAGGGCATTTTGGCATTAGGACTGCAAGACTACATTTCTGGGGTCACTGCTTTTAGTGAGAGATTATGGCTGAGTCAATAACAGTATTGGAAAACAACCAGATGGATACCTTGTTAAGGGAATTACAGCTGGATATAATGAGCTTAAAAGTGGCAGAGAAAGCAGCAAAAGGAGGAAGGTAAATAGGGATGGCATAAAGTTTAAGGGGGAGGATAGACCAGAAATTAATAATTTATGTGCTGTAATGAGAAACATAATTATTGTTTATCAACATTACAGAAATACCAAGGCTAAGCTTTGCAAATTCAAGGAGAATAAAATAAGGTAATCCAGGAAGCAGAAGAAGCTCAAGGTAGAATATAAAGAGCTATAAATATATGTGACCTTTCAAGTACACTGCCATTTTACACTCTTTTTTTAAATACAAGGATATAGAAGACAGCATGTGAAAGTCAAATAGAGAAACCTTAATAAGAACCTGAGTAATCAGAACCAGAATATAGGAAACACCGGGTTGAAATGTCTTTGTATTTAAACTTGATATTACTAGGTGACAGGGTTTCTGTGAATGTGTGTTTATAGCAAGGCTGCTTCCGTCCCCATGACTAGTCAAGTGCAGTATAAGCACTCTTTTCGGAGTCTGTAACTATGCTGGGTTTCTACAGCCAGCGTGGGCAGGGTGTGACATTTTCTTGCTTTAAAAGGAGCAGTGACTAGTCTACAGAGTGTCAAGAACTCCATATGTGCAATGATATTTGGTTCAAAAAAAGATCAGTGAATGTTCAACACCATTTTAGAAGCGGATTCTCTTGCATCCTAATCAACCCCACATCTTCAAATTCTTCTTTAGCTTTATTAGTTGAAGCACAGCAGTTGATAGTCACAGATCCATTCTAAATTGACACACTAGGTTTGTGCTGTTATGATCCTGATATTGCAGTTGGAGCTTTTCAGGAGCAAAAATCCACATTCGCACATCTTACTACAGGACTAGGGCTATTCAGATTATTATATTGTCTAATGTAGAGCCATGCCCATATAGTATACGGGATAGATTAAAAAAATATTCATGTTCAAAGGCAGTCCTGGAATGCTTTATAAATAAAATGCTGGGATTTATTTTTTCTATCATGAAATATGTAAAATTTCTCAATAATAAAAGATGAAGCAAATGAAGGAATTTCTTTCTTCTCCTTTAAGGAACTGTACAGGAAAAAACAGTCTCTGAATTCTGGCTTCTGGACATTTGTGCTGCTTTCACAGACATGATATTTTGCCAACTGATTTCTGCTCCAGTTAATCTGGTCAGAGTTTGGTTTCTTTCAACAGAGCAGTGACTGAACAAATACTAGTTAGCCTCAGAGGCAGATGGGAAGCACGCACACCTGCCGTTAGAGCATTCTATGCGTACAGCGGCAGCTTCTAACTTCTATCGGTAGCTTAATGATTTGAGAAACAAACTTCTGAGCCAACCAAACTGATTAAGATTTCTCTCAAAAATCAATATTGAAGTTCAAGAATAGCGATAAATACCTGACATTGTGTGTTCTGCTCTAATTAAGGGCTCCAGGCCAACACATAAGCTGTGTGCAATACCAACCACCATTAAACTTAAGAGCAGGTCAGAACTTTTCTCTTCAACTCCTATTGTCAAGGATTTATGACCCAGGCAGAAAAATTCAGAAGAAACTTATAAAGCTAAATGTTTACTTCTGCACACTTATCTGTCCAACCAGAGTATTATTTTATTATATTTTATACTAAATTCAGCGCGAGAAATGGATCAAACTGTATACACCTAATTTGTCTCTATGCCACTTGCAGTTGCACACAAGATGGGCAGATTGTGATGTGTAGATTGTGACCTAAATGTAGGCTCCGGGAGAGAAAGAGTGGAAGAATCCCTCTATAACCACTATCCCGCTCCGCTCTGGAGTAGATGGGTGAGGAAAGGATTAGAAATTATGGAGTATTGGCTTCAACCTCCTAAATGTGCTGACCAGCACAGTTAAACCTATACAGATGGTGTTATACCAGCAACAAACGACTACAGCCTTTCACTGACCCAGAGCACAGGAAGCTAGGGGCTGAGAGAAATTGTGCCTCTCAGGGTTGTCTTTAAAATATTCTGGAGTTATTCCTGGAATGGTCCACTTTATGTACCACCCTTTACTCAGGGCAGTGAAATTGAAATTGAAATTAAAAAGTATGTACATCTCCCTCTGTATTGGAAGTATAAAGTGTGGATTCATACTATTGTAAAGCATAACACAAAAGAAGACTTTAGTGGGAAGCACCCACATGAGTTAAGTTACACTCCTGTTGAAATATCTGCAGAAGCAGTGCCTAAGAATGTATAAGTTCTGAATTAAATCATCACCTAACAAATAGCTTTGGTCAGTATTTCCAGGCAAGGCTGGAGATCACGTTCATAAGGCAGGCAAACTGGTAACGTTTATTTGCTACACTCAAAGGATACGATATTAGGGCAAAATTCAAGACTGACAGTGCTGATGAGAAAAGAGATGAAAATTTTGCCCTTGGTGAAGCTGCTGGAAATCCAATATGGCAAGACAGGGAAAAGCAAGATTCGGTATAAAACAGTCACATGCCTGCTTCTTTTCTCAAAAAGGGCTGTTCTGCAATGTTTGCTAAAATTGTAAATGTTCTTTCTGCCTCACAATGGGAAGTTAAACTAATATGCATGGCAGGGTTTGAAATAAATGTGCTGTGCCACTGTTATTCTTTGATTTTCCTTTCTTTTATATCAGCTCTCAGTAAGAGTTACATAAAGACACAATGGCAGGTTACTTTTCTCCTGAAGACTTTTTCAAACTTTGTCCTTTGGTTTGTAATTTCTGGGCTGTAATGAGTACAAGGATTAGTATCCAGGGAATGTTACACCCTATAGGGGAAATTCTAATTATTCACACTATAGGCAAGAAGTTCATGTAATGATAATCATATTTTATTTCAAATAGCTGGAGGTTTTTCCCCCACTGACCTTAGCTTTGTAGAACAATGAGGCCAGGCTAAACTATAGACCTATCCTGGTCTAAACTTTTACTTTTTTTCTTTTCTATTAAATGTTACCTTTTTGGGGACTCTCCTCCTCCTGCCCTAGTTTCTTGCCTTCCTCTAGACTCCAAACCAAAATCTATCTCACTTGCTGCTGTGCCTTCCTGCTATTTGCTATAAGCAGTGGGGACTGAGGAGACATATTTTTGTAGCCGTGCAGTGACAGAAAGATATTCAGCAGGAGGAGGGTAGGAAAGGAATTTAAACAGGAGGGATTTCTTGCAAGTAAACTGGAAGGCAGGAGGCAAGTTTCCTTTGGGACCAAAAGGCCTGCTTGCTTATGGAAGATCAGGTACAACCCACTGCATACCTCTCTTCAAAAAACCAGAAGCAAGTCTGATGGGCTATAGAGAAGCAAAAACCCAGCATGCTGCAGCTGGAGGAAACAGCCCCAGCGAGTGCCACAGGTCAGTTTCACTGGCCCAGAAACCGGTCTCCATGAGGGCTTATTTCCCAGTGCCTCTGGAAAGTTTGCCTCCTCTCACTAAAATTCCTGTTGGATTTATGGGGGGATGATAATACTGGGTTTCAGCCCTTCTAGGTAGGAAGATCTCATTGGGGTTTATGTAGCACTTTAAAGACTAACAAGACGGTTTATTAGGTGATGAGCTTTCGTGGGCCAGACCCACTTCCTCAGATTAAATTGTGGAAGAAAAATTCCACAATTTGATCTGAGGAAGTGGGTCTAGCCCACGAAAGCTCATCACCTAATAAACCATCTTGTTAGTCTTTAAAGTGCTACATAGTCCTGTTTTTTGTTTCAGCTAGACCAGACTAACACAGCTACATCTCTAGTACTATTCTCATTGGGGTTTGGTTGCTTTGTTTCCAGCCACACAAAACTGCAGCAGGTGTTTGTTCCAGATGGCCACAGAGGTTCTTTGCTAATGATGAACTTTCTGTGGTTCATGGATTGTCTGGTGACATTGTAGAACAAGGGAGAGAAGGGCTCATTCTAGAATTCAGATAATGAGGAAACTTGGCACAGGGCCCATAGAAAGTTACATTTAAAACAGCAGTGGCTGTTACAAAGCCTAGATTCGTCTGACGAGGCCTGATCATCGCTATTTTACAAAATGAGGTTCAGTGAAGAGCAGCCAAGCTTCCTGCTGTTAAACTAAAGTAGAACTTCTGTCGAACTCTCTTGCCTTTCCCCTGAATTGTTACAGATTCCTCAATGCAGGTAACATTTCAGGGGCACCGCAAAAGAAATTGGAGGCCAAGAATACAAACCTTAGAAAACACGGTCTCAAAAAATGAAACCTGCAGTTCTGTCTTTATGTAACTCTTAAAATAGAATAAAAATAGATGAAGATGCTTCCTTTCTCCATTGGTGAGCATGTCCCTTCTTCCCATGAAAGATTACTTTATCACACAGAGATTTCCAGATGCCAGCAGACCAAGGTCAAGCTTTTGAAAAACACAAGCCTGTAGTTAGGATCTGAAATTTACTTTTTGGTGCCTCTGATTTTTCAAAAGAGCTGAGCACCTAGCAGTCTCCCTTGACTTCAAAGAGTCTGGCTTCAAAGGGTATGTCTACACTACAAGACAAATTCGAATTAAGATACGCAACCTTAGCTATGTCAATTGCATAGCTGAAGTTGAAGTAGCTTAATTCGGCTTTTGGCACTGTCTACACTGCAGGAAGTCGAAGGAAGAACAATCCTCGTGAAAGCAGGGTTATCGGCATCGACCGGAGTGCCCCTCTCACTTCGAATTAGCTGTCTTAACTAGGCCACTAATTTGAACCCTAGAAGATCGACAGCAGCATCTTCGATCTTCCTCTGCAATGTAGACATACCCAAAGAGAGCTGCTGGATGCTTGCACATTAAGTATGTGGACACTTACATGGGAACTTAAATACAGATGTTAACCTCTTAGCTCAAGTGACAGTGCTTTCATATTTACACTGTGGTACTGCCAACAGAGCCAGAAACGTGCCCAACATGCCCAGTGAAGACTGACCGAAGCAAATGAACAAATACATCTCTGTGCAAACACTGGATTTTGACATCCCTACCCCAAACCTGGTTTACAGAGCCTCCCCTTCCTTTCCCATCCCAGGAGATGTCGAAGAACAGTCGATCAATAAAACCAGAGTCTGCATCATGGAAGCTGTCAGACTCTTGGGCTCAGCAAGAGGACTGCAATTTTTGCCAGATAAAATTCAAAACATTTCCTGAAATCACCTGCTGGTCTGAAGTATTAATAGGTTGACAAGATTCTGGACCAGAGGAGGTCCCAGTCCTGAGGAGGATGAGCTGGCATAAGGCTCCGGGGTTTGTACGATACTTCGAAATGTTACATGTAATTTTTAATCAGTGAACTACAAGGCCAAATGCAATAGTGTTTGGCTCTTCCATAGGGCCTCCCTCATATTTGTGGATTGTCAGCAGGGCTTTCACAAAGGACCCTCAGCACCAAATCCCTGGCCTCTACCAAATGAGCTAGAAGAGTAATTCTATTAACTAGCACCAATAGCTGGCTTCTATCCCACCTCGTGGAATGAGGTTTAACAGTTAATTTGAACTAAGGGGTTTATCTCGGAATCCTGCTTCTCTGCCGCGTATAGACGCAGGCAGTTACTTCGGGCTAGTCAGTTTCCAAAATGGCGACTGGCCGGGATTATGCTAATCAAGCACAGGATATTTAAATCCCACGCTTCATTAGCAACTTCGGTCACCCTCATTAGCCTCCCTAGTTCGAACTAGGGGGCTAGTGTAGACGTACCCTGTGAGATTGCCATTTTCCACAGAGTCTCCCCAAATCCTTTAGCATCTTTTGCTTTCATGGGAACTACAACAGTTTTGCAAAGACTGCAAAGATTTCTAAGCTCTTGGTGAAAGTGACTGTAGGTTTGGCAGAAACTTTCCCAGGGTCACAGGTAACACGGACAGACTCAGCCATAAAGGAGCAGGAGTGATGTTACTTTGAATCAAGACACCAGCCTCAGACCGTTCTTTCTATATGCACAGCTCTGACAATAGTGGATTTTAGTTTCAGCCTTACAGTCAAGCTTTATTAGTTTTGGGTTTTGTTTTTGATTGCTTTTATAAGTTTAAAACTCTAGGCAATTTGTGATGTTGTTTACAGTTTCCATTTTACTGCGCTACACTGCTTTTAATAAAAACTACAAATGGCATAAAGAAACTCAACAATGAACTTCCTGCCAATAACTATATACATTGTGGCTATGTCTACACTGCAGGCTTCTTGCGCAATAACTTTTTGCTCAAGAGTTCTTGCGTAAAAAGTTCTTGCTCTAGAGTGCATCCACTCTGCCATGTGCTTTTGCGCAAGAGTATCCATGGCAGAGTGGATGCTCTCTTGTGCAAGAAAGCTCTGATGGCCATTTTAGCCATAGGGGTTTCTTGCACAAGAAACCCCTGTTGCCCATCCACACATGCCTTTTTGCGCAAGAACTCTTGCGCAAAAAGGCTTATTCCTCGTGGGGAGAGGAATAACTCTTGCACAAAAAGCCTTGTGTTCTTATGCTTTACTGTACTTTTTCTTGCACAAGAATGGGCTTTTAGTGTGGATGCTCCACAAGTTTTTGCGCAAAAACAGCTGTTTTGCGCAAAAACAGTTGTATACCCGGAATGCTGTTAAAAGTCAGTATTTGCTAGCTGTTACCGCGGATACACTTATTCTTAAGTATCCTTATGTTTATATTATGGCACAACCTTCAGGGTACTGTATTTATACAGAGTACGAGGAAGTCCCTACATGAAGGTACAATTTAAATAGAAAAGAGACATAAAGCATTGCTTTCTTATTTAGCTTGCAATTCCTATTTGAAAATAATATTTCACCTTATTTAGTTGCTTAAAGTGCTCTGCTCCCATTTAGGCACCTAACTATGGATTTGTTAAATGATAAGAACCCACTGCTATTAATAGGAACTGCTAAGGTCTCATCACTTGGGAAAACCATGGGAGCAAAAGAAACAGAATTGATATCTCCTGAGCCCTCATCTAGTTACTAAGGCCTTGTCTACACTGGCACATTTTGTTGCCAAAACCTGCCTTTTGGTACAAAACAGTGAAAGCGTTAACACTACAATGTGACGTTTGGCAGAAAAAACACTCAGTTTTGGCGACAAAAAACTTCCAGCCCTGCCAGAGACTTTTGTCTTTTCCCTTTTATTTATTGTCGGTAATGAGCCATGCTGGACTCTGCTGTTTGTTTTGTCAACAGAACTGGCTTCTGCCAGTGTCCCACAATGCCTGCCCTGTTGGCTTTGCTCAGTATTTTGTGATCTCTGCTGCCCTACAGTCATGTGCCCCTCCCCTTTCAAAGCTCCAGGAAGTATCTGACAGCCGTGGTGCTGCTCCATGGGGAACCAACTAAGAGCAAATCACTGCCTGCTGCTGTATTTCTAACAGGGCAGAACAGAAGCATTTCAGACTGCTGCTGCAGGAAGAGGGCTGGAGAGACTGCTGTGCTGCTTTGACCTTCCACAGCATGGAGAGCTCACAGAACTACTCATGATGCTGCTCCCAGCAGCTGAGAAGGCTGTGGGAGAACTCGGAAAGAATCCCAAGAAGCGCAGGGATCAGCTATGGCTTCCCACAACACTGCACTGTGGGATGCTCACCCCCATTGCTTGTCACTATCGGCCGACAGGTGAACTAGCAATGTGGCCATGAAACGTCAACAACGGGAGGCAGAAAAACCACTCTGACCCGTTTTCACTTTGCCAACTTTTGCATGTTCACAGCTCTTTTGTCACCAAACCTTTCCAGTGTAGATGTAGCCTAAAACACAGAGCATCTTGCTCCTCCTCAACCTATGCTAACTGCCGATACCCCATCTGGTAATGTTGGCTACTGCCGATGCTTTCATGATAATCTCTGCCCGGAGATGTATTGTGAGAGTGCTGCAGAAAGGGTGATTTTCCAGGACCAAAGTTTGCATCAGTTTCTAAAATTAGAATGTGCATTCGATTTATGGTTTGGCAACAGTGTGACAATTCAGGAAATATTACAACCGGAGCCAAGCTTTGTATGTGTCTCAAACCGGAGCCTCCTCTTTCCCAGACTTGGAAAGCAGCCTCATCTTTCAAAAGCTCAGCATGGCTGCAGCTCCCAGCAACCCTCTCAAAGTTCCCGGCTGCTTCCCCTCCAATGCCCATGCAATAGATTCTCCCATAAACTGTGGCAATGCAGAGGTCCAGAGCTCACTTAAGTGGTCCTCGTCAATGGCCAGCCCTTTGCATAGATGCTGCCACTATTACTAGCATCTGCCACACTCCCTTCAAAGATAGAAGAAACAGCTTACTCAGAGGGGGAATGACTAGAAAGGAACAGCTGGAGCTGCTCAAACATTTTCCCGTAAAGCTTTTTCAAAAGAAGTGAGCTGTTAGTTTCAGTGATTTTTTAAACATTTATTTTAGCAATTTTGACTGAAAACTTGTAGGTATTTTTCAATGCAGAAATTCCTAATGTTTATAAGAAAAACATTTTTCTTGGGGTGAGCAGGGAGAATTGCTGAGCAGCTCTAGAAACAAAGCACACAACTGAACGACAACTGGCTAAGGCATTTCTGTAAGGCCCGTCTGCAAGATCTAAGTGCTATACTATTTAAAGATTAGGGGTCAGGAGAGAATTTGTGGGTCAGAGAGTCTAGGTTTGTAGGAAAGTGGCAGACCTATTGGAAGGCCCTGAGGAGGAAGCTGTAAATGGTTTGATAAACTATTATGCTTAGATTGTAAGCTCCTTGGACAAGGGACTGTTTTTGTTGTGTTTGTACAGCATCTAGCACAAGGGCACCCTGGCCCATGACTGAGGCTCACAGGCACTATGGTAATACAAATAACAACAATAGTAATACAAGAATCTGGAAAAACACCACAAAGCCTTTTACCAGCACAGTGTTCGTGTTCCTTCATGCGTTCAAAATACTTGCAATGCATTATCTAGGAAACTATTTAGTATAGTAACAATTACTATACAATGGAAACTATAATGGTGAAAACACAAATAGATCAAACTTAAAGCTAGTTGAAGCAGCTTGGGGAAAAATAACAGATCTCCTCCCTTGTGATGTGCTTGTTACAACAAACCTCAAGTATCAGATTCATTTTACTTCTGTTTAATTGAAAGTTTACTAATTCTGAACTAATGAGTCTTCTTCAGCCCCGGATGACTCTAGGTGTCACAGATCAGAGTGCTGCATTTGCCAAAGTGAGTCTGTGTAACAAGATTTTGTGCCTTTCATCATCAAAGTCCTGCCCTGGGAGAGCTGCTGTTTTGATCACGTGCACTGGGTTTTGGATGAAATAGCATGGCTTGCCAGCAAAGGCCACCCAAACAAAAATGATTAGAATACCGCGTTTAAGGAATCATTTTTTTCTCCAAACACTCCTTTCAAGAGTGCTGAAAATGGGCAAATAGATTTCGCTAATGAGACCAGTGGCAACACTTAAATAATGTCCTGCAAGCAGAAACCTCTGAAATATAACTGCTGTTTTGTTGAAGTTGGCATGTCTTGTGGAGATGTGTTGGAAAGAGTTTTGGGTGTAGGCACAAAAACCAAAGAGACTGTGTTTAGCAGATAACGGTAGCGATGTGGGAGAGCCAGGTTCAAGTCCATGTTCTGCTTGAGTCAGAGTGACCTGGGATTTAAAAAAACCCAACAACCTGTCCTTTGAATCAGGTAGAGCCAGGACTGGGCCCACTACACAGCAGGACAATACTGTGTCCTTCAAGCTGTAGAGTGCCTCACATAGGCAGTAAGTGAACAGGTTTCATTTTTATTCCAGTTTTTGTGGAACAAAAACAAAATTAGAAATCTTGAACATTGGCGTGAAATGGGACTGTCATCCTCCAGTCAGTTCTATATAAACGAGCTCAGGTACTCAACACAATACAAGTTGGAGTAGCAATAGTAAGCCAGGAGAAAGGCTGGCCTACAGGATTTGGAGTGTGGGAGGGTTTCTGAGCTGAGCCTGGGGCAGGGAGTTGAGGTGCAGGAGGGGGTTCAGGGTGCGGGATGGAGTTTGGGTGCAGGGGGACTCAGGGCTAGGGCAGGGTTTGGGGTGCAGGAGGGGTTCAGGACTGGGCCTGGGGTTCGGAATGTGGGCACCAGCAGGGAACTGCTTACCACTGGTGGCTTCTGGGTGGTGGTGTAAGGGTCTAAGGCAGGCTTAACCCTACGCTGTCCCTGCAGCACTCCCAAAAGCAGCCAGCAAACTCTCTCCATCCCTCCCCCCTTCCCGACTCTGTGGAGATGGGGTACAGGGTGAGGGAAGGGGCACCCTGACATCAGCACCCCCTCCTCATCTTCCATGCCCTGCACAGCAAACAAGAGGCTCCCAGGAGTGGGGAAGCTTCAAGGTAGAAGCAGCATGGTAGTGCTGAGAGGGCCAGATGAAGCGCCAGCACTTGATAGCCTCCCAGCCAAACCTGTCAGGATCACCTGTCAAAGGCTCTAAGATCGACCAGTAGATCTCAATCTACTGGTTGGTGACCACTGGCCTACACCCTCATACTTGCTGAAACACTCAGCCACAAAAGGAATACCCACTGCCTTATCCACCTTGGTGGAAAGTCCCCATATTCATCAGTCTGTCTAGACCAAAGGTCCATGTAGCCCAGTATTCTGTTTTCCAACAGTGGCCAATGCCATGTGCCCCTGAGGAATGAACAATACAGCTAATCATCAAGTAATCCCTCCCTGTCCCCCATTCCCAGCTTTGGGCAAAGAGACTAGGGACACCATCCCTGCTGATCCTGGCTAATATACATTGATGGACAAACACCTGTCAGGAATAGTCTACATAATACTTAGTCCTGCCATGAGTGCAGGGGACTGGGCTAGATGATCTCTCAAGGTCCCTTCCAGACCTATGATTCCATCTTCCATAAAGTTATCTAGTTCCTTTTTGAATCTTGTTAAAATCTTGATCTTCACAATATCTTCTGGCAATCAATGTTCTCTCTATTTTTTCCCCATGTGCAGCATAAATTTTGTTTATGTGCACCAAGGCATGTGCAGATGCGCATCACCGCTGCCGGCTACTGCTGGCTGTGCATGCTCTGCTAAATTGCTTAGCGGAACCGGAATCTCTCCTGGGTGACTGCCCAAGTGCAGTTTACAGGGAATATTGCTGGCAAGGAGTTCCTCAGATCGACTGTGTGTTATGTGAAAAACACTTCATTTTGTTTGTTTTAAATCTGCTGACTATTAATTTCATTCGGTGACCACAAATTCCTGTATTATGAGAAGGAGTAAATAACTTTCTTAATTCCTTTCTCCACATCATTCATGATTTTATAGGCCTCTATCATATCCCTCTTTAACTGTCTTTTTTCCAAGTTGAAAAGTACCAGTCTTATTAATCTCTCCTCTTATAACAGTCATTCCATACCCCAAATCATTTTTATTGCCTTTTGCAGAACCTTTTCCAATTCCAATATATCTTATTTGAGATGAGATGAACATATCTGCATGCAATATTCAAGATGTGGGCATACCATGGATTTATATAGAGGCAATACATTTTCTGTCTTATTATCTATCTCTTTTTTAATGATTCCCAACATTCTGATCGCTTTTTTTGACTGTTGCTGCACATCGAGTGGCTGTTTTCAGGGATTTATTCACAATGACTCTAAGATCTCTTTAGACTCCATCATTTTATACATATAGTTGGGATTATGATAAATGCATTTATCAACACTGAATTTCATCTGCCATTTTACTGTCCAACCAGTTTTGCATTTATCAACACTGAATTTCATCTGCCATTTTACTGTCCAACCAGTTTTGTAAGATTCTTTTGAAGCAATTTGTAGTCTACCTACGACTTAACTATCTTCAGTTATTCTGTATCATCTGAAAATTTTGTCACCTCACTGTTCACCCCTTTCCCAGATCCTTTATGAATATGTTGAATAGGACTGGTCCCAGTACAAACCTCTGGGGACATCACTATTTATCTTTCTCCGCTATGAAAACTGACTACTTATTCCTATTCTTTGTTTCCTATCTTTTAACTAGTTACCAATCCATAAGAGAACCTTTCCTCTTACCCCACAATAGCTTGCTTTGCTTAAGAGTCTTTAGTGAGGGGCTTTGTCAAAGGTTTTTTCAAAATCTAAGTATATCGTATCCACTGGATTCCCCCTTGTCCACATGCTTCTTGACTCCCTCAGAGAATTCTTGTAGATTGGTGAGGCATGGTTTCCATTTACAAAAACCATGCTGACTCTTCCCCAAGAAATTATGTTCATCTATATGACAATTCTGTTCTTTACTATAGTTTCAACCAGTCTATCTGGTACTGAAGTTAGACTTTCCAGCTGGTAAGGATCACCTCTAGAGCCCTTTTTAAAAACTGGCATCATATTAGCTATCCCCCAGCCTTTTGGTGCAGATTTAAATGATAGGTTACAAAACACAGTTCTGCAATTTCACATTTGCGTTCCTTCAGAACTCTTGGGTGAATGCCATCTGGTCCTGGTGACTTACTACTGTTTATTTTATCGGTTTGTTCCAAAATCTCCTCTAATGACATCTCCCTCTGATAGTTTCTCAGATTTCTCACTAAAAAGAATGGCTCAGGTTTGGGAATCTCCCTCATCCTTAGCTCTGAAGACTGATGGAAAGAATTCATTTAGTTTCTCTGCAATGACCTTATCATCCTCGAGTGCTCCTTTAGTATCTGAATTGTCCATTGGCTCCTCTGGTTCCTTTGCAGGCTTCCTGCTCCTGATGTACTTATTAATTATTAATTATTATTATTTGCTATTTTTGAGTCTTTGGCTAGCTATTCTTCAAATTCCTTTTTGGCCTTTCTAATTATATTTTTACACTTCATTTGACAGAGTTTATGCTCCTATTTACCTCAATAGATTTTGCCTTCCACATTTTAAAGGATTCCTTTTTGTTTCTCATGGCTTCTTTTACTTTGTTTAGCCATGGTGGTACTTTTTTCATACTCTTACTACTTTTTTTTTAAATTTGGAGTACACATTTAAAAATTTTCCAGAAAGCTTGCAAAGATTTCACTTTTGGCACTGTACTCTGTAATCTCTGCTTAATGAAATTCCTCACTTTTGTGTAATCCTTCTTTCTGAACTGAAATGCTACAGTGTTGGAATGCTGTGGTCTTTCCCCAGCACAGGGATGTTACATTTAATTATATTATGAGATCACTATTACCAAGCTGTCCAGCTATATTCACCTCCTGCACCACATCCTGTGTTCCACTTGGAACTGAGTCAAGAATTGCCTTTCCTCCTGTGAGTTTCAGGATTAGCAGCTCCAAGAAGCACAAGTCTATCAGTCATCAGCTGGAGTGGCACCAGAAAGTTCTTACAGGCTCACAAGTCTCCTGAGGTCATCCTCCCACACTTACAATGGTAAAATCATACCAACACACTACCAAAACAAACCCAGAAAACTTCTGCCCTGTGCAGAACTACATGAAGCAACCACAGGGTCTTTTGTATTATAGCCCTGGCCTCAGCTTCTGCTCTTCTTCCTCTCCTCAGTTTGGCAGTTTTATGCTTCTAATCCAGCGGTTTCCAAACTTTTCCAGATGGGGAGCCATTTTGACAATTCAGGAAGACTTGGTGACCCAGGGCAATTCAAAAAAAATGTGTGAATGGCTCCTTAAGAACCACCTGGGGAGACACCTGGCGACCCTTTTGAAATGTAATGGTGACCCATATTTGGGTCCCGACCCAGAGGTTGGGAATTCCAATCTATGCTTTGACTAGGGATGTTAGATGTCAATTAATTGAATAATTGTGTAACCGCAACAAATTTTAGCAGTTACACGACTATTGGATAGTCCCTGAGGCTGAGGTCAGTAGCCACTGTGCTCTCAGCCCCACTCCCAGGGAGTTCACCAGCCACCTCACACTGCTGCCTCTGATACAGCAGCAGCCCCTGTTTGAGGTGGACCCTAGCTCCCCGCAGACAGAGGCAGCAAGACGGGTGGGGAGTGTGTGTAGTCAACAGGATTAACCGATGAGACCAGGCTTATCAATCGTTTAGTCGGCTACATGTTGACATCCCTAGCTTTGACTGGAAGCGGCATTAGGGTACTGGAGCGAATCATGTACAGTTACTCCCATCACCATTTGTCCTTCCTAAGAAATGACTGGCTAAGACAGTCATCTGAAAATGTCTGAGCCACATACAGTTGCCACGCCTTTCTTATGCTACCTGATATTAGCTATGGAGCCTGCTTTATGACATCACAGTGTCCAGAGAAATTATCTAGAGTACCTACTAGATACTTTTAAAATACTGTTAAAAGTATTGATTATGCACTGAAAGTGAGTGGTGTCTGTTGTTATTTAGCTCATTTAATCTTAAGTGTTTTTTTAGTAATATAGGGGGAAATGTATTATTTCAGCTTATTAGCAAAGCCCTGTAGAAGATGTCACTGTGGGCTTAAACTACAGCATTGCCACAAGCTCCGAGTTAGGGACAGCACATAATTGCAAGACTCCTTAATGCCAGTTAGAGCCCCTACAATCCCAACACCTTTCAAGGTCATTTACTGCCCCCTTCAACATTGGGAAGTAAGGCAAGGTTACTTTGGATTAATACATTTCCAGTTAAACACTATTCTGAGATGCTTATTCTAGTGACAATTTTTAAAGTAAGTTTGATTTAAAATGCAATGTTTTCCTAAAACAGTCAAAACTCACTTGCCAGCTTTTCCGAGAACTATTTAGACACTGGAAAGACTGAATTACCACAAAACAAATCTTACTGTGCACAATATGCTGGAAGCTGTACTATTTGTACAAAACTGAGAGACTCTAAAACAGAGACAAGATGATTAGGACTATGGAAAATGGGCCAGGTAGCTAGCAGCTTGGCAAAACGGTGGCTGCCTTTTATTGCGGAATTGCAGATGCTACCAGGGTTGTTTGGCATTATCTTGGCACATTATGTTTTAGCAACACATTCTTCTTTGTATAACTGAAATTTTCCTTTTCTAAGCTCGTGGAGCTTCTCATTTGCCCTCATCCCAAGGAAAAAACCTCCTGACATTCCTGTACCATTTGGTATCTAATAACACGCAGAAAATAGGTGGGGCTTTTTACCAAGTTATTCAAAGATTTTTAAATTTTGTTTTTGAATATTGGGGGTGGTGATACTTCTTACTCCATGTACATGCACTTAAACCTGTTTAACTCTCACTTAAATGTGTTTAGTAATTTACTAGTACATGCTAAACAAGGATTAAATGAGATTAAGCGCCTCTACATTATGGGGTATCTACTATTTAACTGCACAGACTTCACATTAATTTAGAAAAGACTCTACAACTTTTCTAATATAGACAAGCCCTGCAAATAGATGCACATTATATAAAGGTCAACATGTATTTGTATACCACCACACTGAATCTGCTCATTAGGTTTGCTTCATTTGAGTGTGAAATCAGTTTTCTCTTTAAAAAAATTAAAAAGTCCCTAACAAGGTATGTGGAGAAAGCCTGCCTATGGAATGGGTGAGACATTTAAGGCACACTCTATATGATTTTTTGTTGGAAAACTTTATTGTAGAAAGGATCAAGTATGAGAATTTTTTTCCCCAAAAGGCAAAGAACACACACAGGTGACTGGACTTGATGACCTCTTGAGGTCCCCTCAGTTCTAGGATTCTATGATTCTATGAAATCACTCATGCTGTTCTAAGTGCCCTCAATCAGTAACATCTTGGCCAAACACACCAGCTGCTGGAATGGGGGGTAAAGTGCAATGCAGGATTAGAGTGTCCAGCTTTCAGCAATTAGAAAGTTGTCAACTCTAACCCTGAAACACAAATCTTTCTGGAAAAAAAGTATAAATTTAGAGCAACTATAAGTTTTCACTGAGAGAATCCCACATTTTCCTATAATCTAAAAGATGATTTTTTTGTATTTACATCTAGTAATTTTAATTATATCTAAATATTTATCTCTAGAGTGGCTAAATTAGGAGGTACTTAATTCTACTGATACACAACACCTGACGCTTGGGTCTTCTCACTTGCTTGCACAAGCTAAGCACAGAGTGCATAATTCAATTTATATGGCAAATGTCCACAAGGCATCTGTGGTGTAGCTGACATCCCACAGAAAATCTGTGCTTCACACATTTAAGCAGCGTCCTAGTGCGAGGTATGAGAAAAAAGATTTTTTTTTAAAAAAAAGCCCTTTCCCAATTAGATAATGAGATATAATGATCCTGACTTAAGATTAATAATAAAAGTACATATGTGACTATGCAAAAACAAAGGCTGTTCCATGTCAAATACAATGCAGGATGCAAATTTATTTTTCTGTTAATTAATTTAGCTTTCATCTCAACTGCTCTGATCTGTAAATAAAGCTCATTGCTAATTTCAAACAACTCAATAATAAATAATAACAATAAATACCAAACAGCTTCTTATAGACCTGGCTAGCTAATTGTGTTTGCAGATTTTCAGTGGCTCTAGGGGGTGTACACAGCAGCTCTTGATTGAAATCAGTTAAAAGCATCTGAACTCTGACCTCGCCTGAGGGTCAGAATCCTCAGTTAAAAACTACCACCTATCAAATACACACAGAAACCCAGGAGGTTCCTTGACTATTCTGAAAATTAAAAATAGAAGGCGGGGTGAAGAGTGAGCAAGGAAGTCTGAGCAAATGGTCTGCGCCACCAAATAATATTGTGCTTTCTTGCAGATATGCCTAACCTTTCAGGATTTGCTTTTCAAGCTCTTTATTGAAATTGCTCAGGTCTTTAACTGATCTCCCATGGGGGCTGAAAAGCCTTAAGCTAATTAAGCAGGGCTGAGACATGCTTGATGAGATGGGAAAAACATGAAGCTTTTGAAAGGGTGAAAAATCTCTGGCCATCTGCTAGTGGTGTTGCAAAGAGAACAATGAGGAGGAATAAAGGGGGCAGCTAGCCAGAGTAGAAAGGTACAGGATTCCTTTAATTACTGGGTCAATGAGACCATTACTGCTTGGAATGCCTGTGAAAGCCAGCAAAACAAGCTTAGGAGACTCAGCAAAAACAACAGCTCTTAGAGGAGAAAAGAGATTTGAAAGAAAGGGAATTGGGTCAGCTTTCCTCAAGAAATGTCTGTTAATTAAAAACCATAGGTAATGTATGAGGGAGGGAAGACCACTTAATTGGAATTAGATTGTTGAACCTCCTCATCTCTCCTTTTATTTGTGCTTTTCAGAGGCCCTGCAGATGGAGCTCTGTTTAAATGAATACCACACTGCCAGCCAGAGAGGAGCTTCTGTTGTCTTTGGCAACACAGGTAAACAGCCTGCATTTAGGTTTTAAATGAATGCCCAGGTGTTTATTTAATATGGCAAACAGCTCATGTACTGCAGCCTCTTAAGAACCCGTAAAGATGCCTCTGTTTTCCAGTCCTTTACAATTCACTAGAAAATATGTAGCGGTTGGAGGGACACTCTCTTAACATGCAGTACTCTATGTCAAACCCTTGCCAAAAACAGAATGACAGTAACTCCGTTTTTAGAAACGTGAGTATGTGCAGATAATCTTTTCCCCATTAGTTCTGCTTGGTGCAATGAAATCATATTCTGCTGGGATCCAGTCAGATTTCACAACAGGTTACAGCAGCCATGTTAGTCTGTTTCAGCAAAAACACCAAGGAGTGTGGCAGGATCAGAATGGGTCTGAATAGGGACGGGGAGTGGCTCTCTCGTTACAATAAGTAATTTTCCACTTTAGATAGCCTCACCTTCTTATCCACATCCACTCGGATTGAATTAGCTCTGATACTCCCATCTCTGATACTCCCATTAACACTCCCATCTCTGTCTCCCAAATCTCTGTTTCTTTTTCTTTCACTTCATGCATCTGATGAATTGAATTGCAACTCATGAAAGCTTATGCCATAATAAAATTATTAGGTTTTAAGGTGCCACCAGATTCTTTGCTGTTTAAACCAGATTAAAGATCAGTGTTTGGATAGGAGACTCTTAAGGATTAATTAAGTGTTGCCAGAAGTGATAATGACACTCCATTGTTGGAAGGTGCTGTCTTTAGGATGAAACAAAAGCAAGGCCCTGTCTACTTGTGGTAATTAACAATGCCATGGCAATTTTTGCAAAAGCAATGGTGTTAACCCCAATATTGAGATTCACGTAGCATTGTTGTTATATAATTGTGGTGTTTGATGCCAGTAGGGGCAGCATTTCGAAGGTTAATAATGTGATTCCTATATAAATCAGCTTGTAAAACAACGTGGGATCCTTTAGTTGGTTATTGTGCATATTTATTTTTTATCACTACTCTTTCATGCTTGTGCACTTCCTGCTGGCACCTGAGGCAGAAATGCAGCTAGGCAGTCTGTTAACTCAGAATGTTAGGACCAACCTAAAGCAGACTACAAGAAATATTGTTCAAAAGACAGAACTATGTAGCACTTTAAAGACTAACAAGATGGTTTATTAGGTGACGAGCTTTCGTGGGCCAGACCCACTTCCTCAGATCAACATGTGGAAGAAAATCGGCACAACCATATATGTTTGTGCCGATTTTCTTCCACATGTTGATCTGAGGAAGTGGGTCTGGCCCACGAAAGCTCGTCACCTAATAAACCATCTTGTTAGTCTTTAAAGTGCTACATAGTCTGGTGTAGCTGAAACAAAAAACAGGACTAACACGGCTGCATCTCTGTCATTATTGTTCAAAAGGGTTTTCTTGGAATATATCCAGCCCAATGCTGCAGACCCAAGAAGATCAGATAGTTTTAACAAGCATGGAGAGGTATGACCTTGGAAGACCAAGAGTGCAGGATAAACGAACATCACTGAGGTACTAGTTTAGCACATGTAGACTCTAAGGGAAAGTTGTTCACTATCTACCCTCTTACCACTGTTTCAGTGTAGACCAGTGGTTCTCCAACTATGGGGTGTGACTCCCACGGGAGGTCTGGGAATATGTTGGAAGTCACAAATGATGTACTTTTAACATTTTTTCTGAAGAGCTCTAGATGTTAGCCCTGATGGGTGAGGGCTTTTGCAGATGAGCAAGGCATTCCCAGGAGACGGGAACAAGTTAGAGCCGCACTATACGGAATACAGAAGGAAGAGTGGCAATAGATGCTAAATTGACAGTGAAAAGGGATAACAAATTAAGGCTGTTAATAGGTGGGTTAAGAGTGTGGACGTCCAACTTTGATGAAGAAGTACAGCGTTGAACATGACAATTCCAAAGAAGAAGAAGAGGCGGGTCATTGACTAATTGTGTAGTCAATACAATTTGTATTAACACAATTAGTCGATAAGGTTTTGCAGTTTAAATGTAGTAGGAGCCGGGTGTGCAGGCAGCCTGGCTCCTACTACATTTAAACTGCAGAGCAGGGAGGTCCTACAGAGCCAGGACCACTGCGGCTCTGCATTTTAAATGTAGTAAGAGCTGAGCAGCTCTCCCTACATTTAAAATGCAGAGCTGCAGCGGTCCTGGACTGGTGCGAGCACGGACTGAGTTGGGCTTGCTCAGTCCTGGCTCGTGCCGCGTCCAGCAGCCCCTCTCCAGGGTCAGCTCCAGCCACCGCAAACAAAGGCTGCTCTGGCAGCAGCCCCTGTTTGTGATGCCTGGGCTGGCTGTGGGCAAAGGCTGCCATGGACAGGGGCTGTTTTGCAGCAGTAGCTCCTGTCCATGGGGCGGGGCCCAGCTCCCCACTGGGACCCCTCCTCAGACAGGGGGTGCTTTGCAACAGCCTCCCCTGCCCCCTCTGATAGAGGAAGCAGCAAGGGTGGGCAGGTGGCACTGGGGGACTCAGCTTTTAAGCTGGCTCCCCCCCAACACTGGCTCCTGTCCCCCCCGCCTTGTTGCCTCTGATTCAGAGGGGACCTGATACAGAGGCTGCAGGCGGGGAAGGGGAAGCAAGTAGTCAACTTGACTACCCGATAAGCTTAGGCTTATCGGGTAATCGACTACTCTTTTACATCCCTATAACAAACATCACTTTACACATTGTCACCTTACTTCTACGCTGCTGCTTTCAGAGCTGGTCACCAGCCAGCAGCTGCTGCTCTTCATTCTGCCTTCAGAGTTGGGTGGCTTATACTTGTCGGCTGGAACCATCAGACACAAAGAAGATGGTGGGTGTGTGGGCTTATTAACCAAAGTTGAAGACTATTGGTGTAAAAGAATCCCCGAGCCTTCTAGTGGCCTTCTTGCAGGCTATACCTCACTCTAAGGGGCCTCACAGGCCAGACAGTGGCCACACAAGGAGCTTAATTTGGGTTGGGTTAGTTCTAATTAGGGGAGTCTTCCTTAGCTGATGAAGTCAGTTGCAGCTCAACACAGCTGTGCTTAAGACAATCAAAAGAGAAGAGGAGACCATTTGCTGACTAGAATCCAGGCCAAGAAGCTCTGCTATAGATGCTCTGTCCTGGGTAGGCTCTCTTGGTTGGTTTTGGATTGGTGTTTACAGGCTACCAAATAGCGCCATGCAAATGTGGGCAGAGACGTTGCTGGTTTGTGTTATTTTGATTGAATAAGAGGTTTCAAAATAAACTGGAAACCCAGAGGGGCTCCTGTGAACACTTTCCAGGCACTCAAACCATGGCCCTACCATACTGATCTGTCATCTTACACGTGATCCAGGTCACGTGGTATTGAGGGAAGATCTGTTCTCTTTTCCCCTCAGAATCCAAAACATTTTATCTTGTCTAACTTATATTTTTAAATCCAGGTGAGAGAGGTGCATCTTGTAAGTGTTCATTTTTTTTTTTTCACTCCACTGGACATAGAAACATGTCCTCTTAAAAGCTGACAGGTAAAATAGATATTGAGTGGTTTTTTTGAGCGGTTCCTCTAAATGTAATAAAGATGTATTTGGTTTCTTCTTGTCAGCTAGCAAGCCCTGTGCCTTCAGCAGGAACTTCATTTTTATGACGTGATTATTAGAAAAACTATGTATTTCACACCAATGATTGAACACAACAGGAAAATTTTCGTACCCTCAAAGGAAAAGGACAGGGGTAAAGACAAGGTCCATCACTTCAGGATAAAGCCCCCACCCCATTGAAAGAATCATTTAGGTGGTTATGTGGTCTACCTTTGTGCATTAAGACAGGCATTTGAAAGTCAATGCATTTAGGGTTGCAAATGATGGATGACTTCTGAGCCCATGAGAAGAAGGTTCAAAAGGTTCTGGAAAGTTTGAACATAGAGTTCTTTTTGGAAAGTGTTAGCTATGGAATAATTACAGCAATGAGCATCCTGCTCAGTATAAAGCCAGGAAAGCCCCCTCCCCCCATAATGCACTATATAGTTGTCTAGTGCTTTCCATTCAAAAAACATTTTGCAGCTGAGTATAGCCTATTTAAAGAATATGTAAATGGTGCTGGTTGCAAGACTGTGTGCAGGCTCTGTAGCATGTGTGAGCATGGCAGGATGGGAAGAAAAGGGTGGCATGGCCAAGATTCATCAGAAAGGAAGAGCATTGACTTAGTAAGTTGGTTCTGACAGTTTTAATAAACGGAAAGGTTAAAAAATGGTATTTGCAGAGAGAGATGTTGAACACTTCTGATGACTCCACTGACTCCCTGGCAGAGAGAGTAGATCCCAAAGCTTCATAAGATTACAGTTTAGGATGATGTGGGGCGGGATGAAATGTGTGTAAAGGGAGACAGAGGCTACATCTAGACTGCAGGCTACTTTCAGAAGAAGCTTTTCCGGAAGAGCTCTTCCGAAAAAACTTCTTCTGAAAGAGAGCGTCCATACTGCCAAAACGCATCAAAAAAGTGATCTGCTTTTTCGAAATATAGCATCCACGCTGAATGGACACTATCTCGCATTTAAATTGTGATTACTATGGACAGAGTGGCCACCAGGGCACCTGTGCTTTTTCCTCTTTCCTCTTTTTGAAAGAACTCCCTCTTCCCCGTCCACACACGCCTTTTTCCAAAAGAGCTCTTTCAGAAAATGGCTTCTTCCTTGTAGAAAGAGGTTTACCAGTGTCGGAAAAACCCCTCTGTTCTTTCAATTTTCTTTCAAAAGAACTCAACTGCAATGTGGACGTAAGTGAAGTTTTTTCAGAAAAACAGCTGTTTTTCCAAAAAAACCTCTGACATAGCCAGAGAGGTACACCTCAAACCCTGGTCCCCTGCCCTTGCTGCCAGATTACTCACAGTAACATGAAACAGAGACATCTTCCCTAAGACTAGGGGCAGGCATACTGATGATGACCTTGTGATCTCATACTCATGTTGAGGTGAGATTTGATAAGTCAACCAAGGGCAGTGAAGCTTTCAGATGGTGAGCTCTGTATGACTGAATGTTCAATCGTATAAAGAAAAGATGAGGTGACAAAGTCAACTATTGGAGAAGTGTGAGTAACAGGCAGGAAGAAGAGAAAGAACTGGGCTCAAAGAACTGAGGAGAGGACACTACCAAGGAAGAGCTGAGTGAGGACATGATATTTCCAGTGCTTCCCTGGCTTGGGGTTTCTACTGTTTAGAGACTTTGAGTTTCTGTTGCGTTGCCACAGGCGCCCTGCTCCAGAGATGTGCTAAATGAGTGCATGTATAACCCACACACCTAGGCTATGTCTAGAAAGCAGGCTTCTTTTGGAAAAAACTTCTTCCGAAAGAGAGCGTCCACACTGCCAAAGAGCATCAAAAAAGCCATCTGCTTTTTCGACAGATAGCATCCACGCTGAATGGACATTATCTCGCATGTAAGCTGTGATTACTATGGGTGGAATGGCCACCAGGGCACCTGTGGTTTTTTTTTCCTCTTTTCTCTCCTTTAGAAAGAACTCCCTCTTTCCTGTCCACGCATTCTTTTTTCCAAAAGAGCTCTTTCGGAAAAAGGCTTCTTCCTCATAGAAGGAGGTTTACCAGTGTCGGAAAAATCCCTCTGTTCTTTTTTTTTTTTTTTTTTTCCCCTCGAAAGAATGCAATTGCAGTGTGGACGTAATTGAAATGTGGTTCATTCTCCCATGAAGTGGCACTTAGACCACTTACAGTGAGAGATAAGAACAAGGGAGCTCTACAGCCTAAGATGAGAGCCAGCTGGCTTTATAGCTCAATCTGTAGAGGCTACAACACTAAGCTCGAGAGGTCCTAGATTCAAATCCACCCGGTGGTGGTTACACATGCTCGAGCTTACCTTGGACACATTTTCTCTGCTAGAACTGCCCATTCTTTGGATGGTGCCAGCTCTGTCCCCATTGATATCTGCCTGCTTTTGGGACACTATAATTTGGGGCTGTGAAGAAGGTGGTATAAGCTACTGGAGAATCTGATGCTTGCTCTTTAAAGAGAGGCGCCTGGGACAGAATTGCAGAGGTGGAGGAGGGAACAGAATCACAGGTAACCTCAGTGGGAGAAGAGAGAACAGGGTCAAAAGAGGAAGGGATGACTGAGAGGATGGTTTTACGCACCACCTCCCACAACCTCATTACTCTTAGGCCTGGGGTCGGCAAACATTGGCTTGCGGCCTGTGAGGGGAATCCACTGGCAGTCCATGAGACCATTTGTTTACAATGAGCGTCCATAGGCATGGCCCCTGGCATCTCCCAGTGGCCATGGTTCATCGTTCCCAGCCAATGGGAGCTGTGGGAAGTAGTGGCCAGCATGTCCATGCAGCCCTCACCATTTTCCGCCTCTCCCATTGGCTGGGAACAGTGAATCTCAGCCACTGGGAGTTGCGGGGGGCCGTGGTAAACAAATTGTCTTGAGGCCCGCCAGCAGGTTACCCTGACAAGCCATGAGCCAAAGGTTGCTGACTCCTGCTCTTATGGAACACTTTTTCATTCTACCTTTGAGACAAAAGAGACCTATCCAGTCTCCTCCACTGCTTGCTTTCCTCCAATTATTCCCCAGTCTTTGAGTCTTCTAAATGTATAGTTGTGAAAGCATCCCATAGAATTGATGTAATTAATATTCGTTAGCTCTGTAGGGCCTTGAACCTCCTGTGGCCATTTACATTTGTGCAAGGCAAGTGTAAAATGCTACCAATTGGATGGCGCATAGAATTCTGAATTGGTAATACTTTACCTCCACTTTGCACAGGTTTAAATTATTACAGAAGACGTAATGTAATGACGCAGCAGTTATAGATTCCCATTAACTCTAATTATAGAGACATCTGAGTTGGACCCATACATGTAAATCTATTCCCTGTCCTAAACTAATTCTATCAACATGATTCACTAAAAATAACATGAATTCTCACTTGTTGAATGTTAAGACACACACAAATATACACATGCTGGACCAAATTCTTTCCTGATGTAACTCCATTATATCATAGTAGAATGATACCAGGATTTAATATGGCTTTTTCGATCTATTTTAAAATGCATGTGAGTTCCTGTTATCATTAATAGAAGTTATGCTCATTCAGTTGAAAGAATAGACTCCTATATAACATATGTTTGTAGTATGTGTTTAAAAAAAAAAAAAAAAAAAAAAGTAGTACCATGAATTCAAGCTAATTTTCTGATGTGATATTAACTAGTAAGTCCTCCTTCATTCATCCCTATTTCTTCTTTAGGGGAAAGTTGTCTAAGATGAATTTACAAACCATCCTGCATGTTTGTACTTGTCTGCCATTTGATATGTTCTGAAACAAGTATGTGTTTCAGTTGCATAAGCTACCGCTGATTCTCTGGAGATTTATGCTAAAACCAAAGACTGGTGGTCTTCAATGCACAGTGAAATATGGATTCCATTATCTACCCAGTTTTTTTATATTAAAAAACACACCTGGTTTAAACAGTCTTAAGTACAAAACATCTGTCATAATGAAATAATATTGTAAACATAGGAAAAGTTAAAATGACTTCATAGCATTTGCTTTTCAGTGGGGTTTTATGTAGTTTTATATATTTAGTACTATTACTCTGGTAAATAAGTATTTAAATGCCATTCAAAATATTTCTTGAAAAGAAAAGATCTCTGAGAAACCTAATGAGAAATTAGATATTTTATTTTCTTTCTAAATAGTTATTTTCTTAGATTTAATGTTGAATGTGTTTCTATTTAATACAAAAGTGAGTTAACTGAACAAAACAAAAGACACAGTGAAATTTTTTTTGAGAATTAATATCTTTTAAGAGGCTAATTCATTTTGATAACATTTCTGTTCCATTTGCCAGCAATGAAAAAGAAGAAAACAAACACTATAAACTTTAAACCACCATCATTGTAAAAATATTTGCTTGGCTTCTTCCTTTTTTGTTCCCTACTCACAAAGCAGATGTCATAAAAGGACTGTGGCAAAATGTTTAAGATGTAAGACTCCCTGATTGTTTCTATTTTTATTAGAAAAGCACATTGAAAGGTGGAATCCTCCCAGTGAAAGAAATAAAAAATAATTAAAATTTCGAACAGAGCTTGTGCCACCTGTTCTTTACACATACTCATTCTAGCCCGAGTGTATCTGATGTAGGGAGAATAATGAAAAGAAAGTGAAAGTCCTCCAGTTGTTAAGAAGAATATCACATTATTCTTTCCTAGGGGGGTTGTAACTGGCATTCAAATAAAGCCACTGACAGAGTAATAACCAGGCTACACTGTTAATGTACAACATAGCTGATGATTCCTGTATAGTAGTTATGATTTTGGAATCTTGTAATAGTAGTCTGTTCCACTGTGATGACACAATACTGCACTGTCAATGATTTATGTATTGATATGATGATATTTTTGGCGATACAAAGCAGCTAGGGTCTTTGTTAAGCCTGACATACTGCAATCTCTGTTTAGGCTCTTCAGCAAAGCCATAGACTATGTAGCAGAATCACTCCTAGAGGGTGGGAAGCTGCTGCTGAGTTTCCTTTTTTAGCTGTTAGAGTCCAGAATAGAGCTCTGTAACCTGCAGAATGCACAGACTTTATAAAGCAACTCACAAATGCATCACCCTCACCCATTGGCGGATGCTGCACAAAGCTACCCGATTACCTTTGTCATCGTGGCAGTAACGGGGAAAATGAAACTACTCTCCTTTTCTATGCCAGCCATGGCTCCTCCAAAAGAGAGGAGTGATACTCATGAAAGGTAAAGATTGCACTGCCATTGGCCAAAGTGCACCCTAGTCATTGGATATTGGAATTCCACGTGCAAAGTTCTTTTAACAGCTCACGTCACAAACACACAATTCATGCTAAATTTAAAAAAAAAAGTTGTCTAGAAAATAGCAGCCTAGAAAACAATTCATGTTGTAAACCTGTAAGTATTCTCAGGGGAGATGCATTTCTACTGAGAACCTTGTTTTCAACATTCCTCCAGCTGCTTCCAGCATTTCTGCTGCTATGAAAGTCCACTTCTCCAGATGGCTACAAACCAGACTGTTGCAAAATATGCAGTACAAGATTAACCCCCAATTCACCTGTTTTCGACTTCATAGAATTTCTCCCACCATGCAAGATTTTCTAAGCTAGGGGTAATTTTTCTGTGTGTTTTCTTGATAGCAGTAGAATGCTATGCTGTATTTCAAATTGAGAGCTAAATTCTGATTATACAACCGGCCTTGTTGAAGAAATAGGCTATGTCTACACCACAGAGTTTTTTTTGATTTCCAAAAAAACCCTTCACTTACGTCCACACTGCAATCGCATTCTTTGCGAAAGTACTGAGGCGTTTTTTCCGACCTTGGTAAACCTCTTTCTACGAGGAAGAAGCCTTTTTCCGAAAGAGCGCTTTCAGAAAAAGGAGTGTGTGGATGGGGAAGAGGAAGTTCTTTCGAAAGAAGAGGAAAAAAGGAAAAGTACGTGTGCCCTGGTGGCCACTCTGTCCTTAGTAATCACAGATGAAATGCAAGATAGCATCCACACTAAATGGATGCTATCTTTTGAAAAAGCAGATGGCTTTTTTGATGTGCTTTGGCAGTGTGGATGCTTTCTTTCCGGAAAAGCTTCTTCCAAAAGAAACCTGGAGTGTAGACATAGCTCAAATGTATAGTTTTGCTGTCCTGGGTACGATTCTGAACCACAATTCCTTTGCTTCTTCCTCCTTGGGGGTTTTGTCTATTACTGCTTTTGCACATGTAACTACCACCTGGCAGATTCAAACCTGGGACTTCTGGAGCTTAGTATAGGAGCACTACAGCTTGAGCTATAGAGACAGCTGCCTCTTAGTTTAGGCTATAAGGCTCCCTTGTTCTTCTCTCTCGCTGTAAGTGGTCTAAGTGCCGGTGTATGGGTTACACACCAGCAGAAGATTACCAAACCTGCATCATCTTGGATTACAAAGGATTAAAATCATATGCTGTTTTTCAATCCTCACGCATCAGGACATAAGTGATGGGGGTTAGGAACAAACTTCTTCTATGGAAAGGCAACAGCATTTCATGCTAAAGATTCTTGCACTTCATCTGAAGCATTTGGTATGGGCTGCTGCCAAAGATTTGACAGAGCAGTGGTCTAATTCAGGACAGCTAGCCCTTTGTTTCTAGTATAACTCATGCCTGGTTGGTGGGGAACTCCGTCCTCTTCTGGTGGCATCTACACAGCTAGAAATTGATTGGTCTGCTACAACCTTAGCTAAGAGACATGAATCTTTTAGCTCCCAGAATCATAGAAAAATAGGTTTGTAAGAGAACTCAGGAGATCACGTAGGGCATGTCTACACTTGGAAATTATTTCAACATAACTAAATTTGAAATAACTCCCAAAATAACTATTTCAAAATAAGCTTATTCCCCAAGGAAAGCAGGAGTACAGATTTTGAAATAACCAGCCCATTTTTTTGAAATAATGGGCTTGGAAGTGTGGACGCTCTGCTTATTATTTCAAAATAAAGGGGATTACTTTGAAATAACTCCCTAGTTTAGATCAGGGCTTAGTCCAACACCCTGCTCAAAGCAGGACCACCCCCAACTAAATCATTTCAGCCAGGCCTTTGTCAAGCCTGGCCTTTAAAACCTATGGGTGCCTCTACACTACAGAGAAAGATCGAAGCCGCTGCTGTTGATCTTCCAGGGTTCGAATTAGAAGGTCTAGTTAAGACAGCTAATTTGAACTGAGAGGGACGCTCTGGTTGATGTCAGTAATCCTGCTTTCAGGAGGAGTAAGGGTATGTCTACACTAGCCCCCTAGTTCGAACTAGGGAGGCTAATGTAGGCATTCGAGGTTGCAAATGAAGCCGGGATTTAAATATCCCAGGCTTCATTTGCATCTTCAGGCGCCGCCCATTTTTAGTCCACTCGTCCGTGCGCGGCGCACGGGAGCAGGTAGTTCAATTAGGATCTCTAATTCGAACTACCGCATACCTCGTTCCATGAGGAGGAACGGTAGTTCGAATTAGAGATCCTAATTTGAACTACCTACTCCGTGCCGCGTGTAGCCGCGGGCACGGAGTTCGGACTAAGGGACATTTAAAAATGGCGGCGCCCGGGAAGATGCAAATGAAGCCCGGGATATTTAAATCCCGGGCTTCATTTGCAACTTCGAATGCCTACATTAGCCTCCCTAGTTCGAACTAGGGGGCTAGTGTAGACATACCCTAAGGGAAGTCGAAGGGAGAGTGTTCTCCCTTCGACTTCCTGCAGTGTAGAGAGTGCCAAAAGCTGAGTTAAGGTACTTCAACTTCAGCTATGCAATTAATGTAGCTGAAGTTGCGTATCTTAATTTGACTTTGTCCCTTAGTGTAGACGTACCCTATAAGAATGGAGATTTCACCACATTCTTAGGTGACCCATTCCAGGGCTTCACCACCCCTCCTAGTGAAATAGTTTTTCCCGGTGTCCAACTAGACCTCCCCTATTGTAACTTGAGGCCATTGTTCCTCATTCTGTTATATAAAGAATCTAGCTCGGGGTCGGCAACCTTTTCAAACCAAAGAGCCAAACTACGTTGATATTCAGAACAAGTGGTCATCATAGAGCCATATAAGAATGCCTATTTACATGACTGAAAATATACAACTTGATATTATTGATAAGTGACATGATTAATAATAATAGCTTAAGTGAAACATTGCACTCACAGACTTTATTTAATGGGACTTCTGCTGCTGCATCATTTTGCACAGTTCTTTGAAGTTTACATCATAATTGACCAAAACCAGCTTCATGCTCACATTCAGGCTGTCTTCTGTCAATCTTATGGCAGGAGACTGGGGATGGGGGCGGGGGAAGGAGTCTGGGTTGGGATGCATGAGGGGCTCAGGGCACAGGTTTGGGGTGCGCAGGGGGTGCAGGAGTGTTATGTTGGGACTGGAGACGTGGAGGTGCAGAAGTCAGCATTGGGTTGTATGATGGGCTCTGGGATGGTGTGTGGGGGGTGGTGCAGGAGTGTTATGGCAGGGAGCTGGGGAGAGGGAGGGGGATGCAGGAGTCAGGATTGGGTTGTATCAGGGGCTCAGGGCAGGGGGCTGGGGTGTTTGGGAGGTGCAGGAGACAGGGCAGTATGTTCGGGTGGGAAGTAGAATATGTGGGGAGGCCCTGGGGCTGGATTACCTTACCTGTCTGGGGCTGGGCTGCTGCACCAGAGCAGAAATGGCTGGATGAGGGACCGGGCCAAGATTGCCACCGCCGGATCGTGGCCTCTCCTCCTACCTGTGCTGCAGTAGGAGGGGGGTCGCCACCAGCCCTTCCTGTGGCCAGATGTGGACTGGACTGTGGGACCTGCTCCAGGATTGGGGCTGGGAACAGGCCAGATGGGAGCGAGGCCTTGTTGGATAGGCTGCCATGGAAGCAGCCACATTGCAATCCCAGTCTGAGCCCCAGCACACAGAGCAAGCTGCCTGCCATGCAGCCTGCCCTGGGAGCCGCCTGGCAGCCACCACGTGGGGCTACCCTGGCTGCAGCTCCATCTGTGGGGAAGGGCTGATGCCGGGTCCAAGGCCGTGTGGCGGCTGCTGGAGCTGGAACAAGGGCTGTGGGGCAGCTGTCCCAGCAGTAACAAACAGCCGCACCAAGACCCGGCTCCAGCTCCAGTATATGGGGCAGCAGGGATGGCCAAAAGAGAGAGATTTAGTGCCGTACTGAGCCGTATTTGGCTTGTGAGCCCCTGGTCTCGCTCCATCATTTTTGGAACCCCTCTTCAGGTAGATGAAGGCTGCTGTCAAATTCCCCCTCACTCTTCTGCATTTTAAATAAGTCCTCACTTCTCTCAGCCTCTCATCATATGTCATGCACCTCAGTCACATAATCATTTTTGTTGCCCTCTGCTAGACTCTCTCCAATGTGTCCACATTCTTTCTGTAGTGAGGGATGCAATAATTCAGATGTGATCTCACAAGTGCCAAATTGGGGGGAGAGTAATCATTTCCCTTGACTTGATAGCAATGCACCCCCGTATGTCGCGAGCCTTCTTGTCAACAAGGGCAGACTGTTGACTTATTAAGCTTCAGATAGCCTGGGTTCAGTCTGTTGGGTATTAAACTAGAACAACTCAATGAACACATTTGGGTTTTCTAATTTAAGCTATTTTAGATATAACTTTTCCAAAATGGATTAGATTTTTCCAAAGAAACAAAGAACTTGCTGTTTTTAAAAATCTCACTTCTCAGAAGTATTGTCCATTTCAGCTCTTTGGAGAAGGCGTTGGAGGTGAATAGAAATTGGATTTATAATAGAAATCTTGTTACAACTGTGTGACACCATAATAAAGATGTCAGTCTTGTTTCTAATCTTTCTGAGATTTATTTTGTTTCTTGGTAATTGCAAAGACATGGCAAAGAATGTATTTCTTCTGTCAATATCTACAAATGTGTGTGAAAAACATTGAAGCAAATGTATATTAGAAAAACTGAGACATCTTCCTCACCAGATTTCAAGGTTATATAATTTTATCAAAGTTTATACTACAAGGACACCTATTCATTTCTAAAGAATTTATGGGTGAAAGACCTGGAATTCAGCTGTTCAGGTGAAGAATCGGTCAGCTGATGCATAAACAGTTATTTGCCTACTCACTGGAAGATTTACTGGCAGATCGGAATCAAAATTAGATGTAGGACACTAATGTGTCTTAGCCTCTGCATCAGGGGTGGGCAAAATACAACTCATGGGCTAAAACTGGCCCACCCAGCATTTCTATCTGGACCACTCAGCTGATTAGCAGAAAGAGCCAGCAGCGTATGTTCAGCTGCTCCTCTCCTATCCTGAGCTGCTCCCAGGGCCTTCCTACTGGCTGTGCAGGGTGGTGTGTGTGTATGTGTGTGTCTGTGTTCCCCTGCCCCTGTACCCCTGCACCTCATCTCTGCAGAGCAGGGGTTGGAGAGAGGGGGACACACAATGGAGCTGATCTAATCTGAAGTATGGGGAGTGACTAAGATGAGTGCCTGTCTTAAGAAGCAGTGCATTGTTTCTAAGATTTCTTTACTCATTTTTCTCTCTCTCCCTCTCTCTCTCTTACATCCCATCTCGGCAGAGCAGGTGAGGGGGTAACAACAGAGCAGGAAAGTTTTCTCCATCTTAAAGAGAGAGAGAGAGAGAGAGAGAGTGCATGGCATCTCTTAGAAACTTACCCAGCAGTAGCCAATACACACACACTCTGCTTCTCTCTCTCACACAGAGTCTGTGCCATACACCCTCCCCCAGTCTTTGTGCCACACACACAAAGTCTATCTCTCTCTCCCTCTCTCTCTCTAGCCCCCAGCCCTGTTCCTTTTACCCAAGGCCTTCCCCTTCTGGTGGCCTGGAACAGGCTTCTGATGACTTACCAAAAATTGTGAAGTGCCCCCCTGCAAAAATTATTGCTCACCCCTGCTCTCCATGGATTCAAAAAAATGCCCCTCAGTGATGGGTTGCATCTAACTACTCCGACTATTCTTCTCTTTTGCAATCTCCTCCAGGAAAGTAAATACTTGTATTATATAGTGTAGGTAGAGAGCAGCTACCCCAAATAGATCCTTCATCTATAAGAGTTACTCCATTAAATCAGCAGCTGAGTGTTGTGCACACAGTAGAGTGGAAGGTACAAGCTATTTCATGCTGAATTTACATTCTCACTTTTCTGAGGGGGACAGCAGCCAGGTATCACTGGACTTCTACTGTGGATATTCACCTCAAACTGAAGGGGTGATGTTGGGGAAATGACACTGGTTTCAACACTAGAATGAAGACACAGCAACCTCCAGCAGAACAAAAGGAGCAGATTACAAACATGTTTCTGAGCTATCCTTAACTCCAATAATCTTAGGATAATACCATGGTGACAATAAGATAACAGGCAATATTCTACCCAACAAACAGAAGAGGGGTGTTATAGTCAAATAATGGATACTCCTGGTCACACCATACTGTCCTCCAAGGGGTAAAGCAGGCTATACAGATGACAGCAAAGAGAAATCATCAGATCTAATATCTTTATATAAGGAGAGACTGAATTTTATAAGTGGGGAAAGTAGCCTCAGAGCAGGGAACATTTATATATACCTCCAAGGAACATGACTTTCATTTTCTTTTGCTATAAATTATTAGCCCTGTTAAAAATACTGAGCTGATCCAAAATGCCACTAAACCCAGCATGCCCATCTATTAGCAAAAGATGACAGTATTTTCAAGTGTGTGTGTGTTTATTATATGAATTATCAAATTGAAGATTAAAAGCATTTGTATGCTGTTTCCCTTATGTTTTATTTGGTCAGCCAATGGGTCAGCAACCATTACTTACTCTGATTTTTAATAAAGGGATTTGAGATTATTCCCTAATTTTATGAGAAAGGCAGGGTTTCATTCTTGTTTTTTAGACTACAATTGAGTAGATTCTAATACCTGAATAAAGTTACTCTAGAATATGTCTTGCTTTTTCTCTCTCTTCTTCCTTCCTTGCTTCCAAGTTATATATAAACTTTTAGTTAAAGCATGAGAAAATGACACATCTAGAATATTAATCCTGATTTTTATCAGTGTTCCAGAAAAAAACATTGCTCGTGGAACACACACGGAGCGATTTTCATTGTAAAATCCTTTGAGAAAAAACAAGCTTGCAATACAAAATATAAATGCAC
This sequence comes from Rafetus swinhoei, assembly GCA_019425775.1. Taxonomy (NCBI): domain Eukaryota; kingdom Metazoa; phylum Chordata; order Testudines; family Trionychidae; genus Rafetus; species Rafetus swinhoei. The sequence continues at coordinate 187,953,880 of CM033440.1, forward strand.
TAGATTTAACACGCAAAATGTTAAACCTCAACCAATAAAGTCTATCTTAATATATGGAATGGAAATGAAAAATCTCATGTTGTATAAGGGATCAGGCATGAACCAAAAGAAAAAAAAATGCATCCAAACACATACATCACCACATAAGCCTGGATTCACCCTCATGAGCACAAGGAAATGCAAGGTGATGGCACAATATGTCCCAGGGAAAGCCAAATGGCATTTCGACGTGCCCTTCCTTAGCTTTCTGTCCCAGGACAGCAGCACTAGTTTCCATAACAGACCTGTCAACAGAGGTTGCTAAAGGCATGCCCTGATTCAGTGCTGCCTCACCCAGCCATCCTGGACATGCCCTCTCTCTGACAAGTAGCCATCATGTTTCTGGTTGTGGTGGCTACTGTGGAGCATGCAGACTACTTTCCACTGGGGTCTGCGTTGTCATGGGGGATCTGACCCATATTGTCCATTTAGCAGGTTCCGCACTTCTACTGAGGGATGTGGAATGGCCACAGACAACTCCCATTAATCCAGCTCCTCTTGGGGTGCCACAGAACATAGCATCCCTCTGAGCTGAGCCTAACTTCTCAGCCTCGCCTTAAGACAGCACTGACGCTAAGCAGACAAGAACGACTTTCTGCACGTCTTTTAATTGGAATACACATGTAGTTTCACCACAGATCAAAAGCACTATATTTTTATATCAAAACAAAGTACTGTAGTATGACTGGGTTTTATTTCATTGGGATGATACTCCCGTGTTATCTTTTTAAGTGTGGTGAGGCTTAAAAATATGTTAATTTGTTCTATTCCAACGAACTGCAGGTGTTGCTGGAGAACACTGAACTGAATTAGCTTATGAGCCAGCTGTTTGCTTATACGGGATGCTGTTATATAGAAAATCTCTGCATTATGCCAGGTGAACTCTTGCCATTAGAAGTCTCTCTGGGACATACTCATACTATTTTATCAGCGTGAACTGGTGTTCAATCCTCCCCACCCGGCTTTTCTTTCAAGATCCATCTTACAAGATGACTGACTCTGAAACTTAATGTTGCAGCATCTGTGCATATCAAATCTGAAAGCCGCTTACAAGATGTTTTGTGCAGACTATCTGCACATTTTTATACCTATTAGAATAAAATAAAACAAGGAGAATGCCTTATTTTCCTTCCCTTCTCTGGATTTGCCAAAAGCATTGATTTATTTTCCCAGCCTGAAGTATTTTAAAGGATTGTGCATTTCAAAACAAACTATAAGAAACATTTATAGGTGTACCCGAGTACAGTTTGTACCATGGGCAGACTCAACACAATACTTCTTGTTATGGGCCCAGTCCAAAACCCACTGAAGTCAAAGGTTGTCTTTCCATGAACTTCACTCAACTTTGGATATGTGTAAATACCATTAATGAACCTAAACCGCAATGCTTCGAAATGTTCAGAAAGATCCTTTAAGTTGGTTGATCCCTGGAACTTTTATATAAGGAACAGGAAAAGTACAAAGAACATCTCTTTTCTGACATTACTTTCCTTAATGCTACATATGTTAATACTAGGTAGAACAGATGGTGAAATCTAATCTATCACCTGAGAGCTAAATGACAGTCACTCGCTGTCGGGGACGGTAAAATATTAAAGAGAAGGAAATATACAAATATGAAAGTAAACTTTGCGCACATTGCTTTTTGATGAGACATAAAATAAAATGTAAATAATTTCTATCTGGAGGAAATTAATATAATGACATTGAATTCCAATTAAAATGAATCCATATTATAAAACCTGGATTTGCAGTTGAAGGAGAGAATGCCATTTACTTGGATTTGAAGTATTATATTGATTGTAGTATCATTGCCAGTAATGAAACACAACACAGATTCCATTAACGTTTCTTGTAAGAGAGAGAGGTGTGATTAGTCTCAACTTGGATTTGCATTAAAAAAAGAAGATGCTGTTAAGATGGATATGAGCAAAGAGAAACAGAACCTGGATTTGCAAAGAGGAAAAGTGTCAATACTGCTAACATGGATTTGCAACTCAAGTCAGTACCAATGTCATAACAAAGGGAGCTAATCATTATGAAGATCTAGTTAGTATTGACCTGGATTTCCAGCAAAGATCATGTCTGGGTTTTAATATGAAGCTGTAATTGATCTATATGTTCTACCACGAAAGACCATATAATTGCATTTGCTTTCCAATTAGATAATTATTTACATAATATATTGCTTTTTTATGTGAGCATGACTTTTATAACTGACTGGATGGATGGAGGGCTCCCACAAGAATTCCTGAAACTCTGAAAATTAAATTTCAGTGTTTCTTAATAATAGAATAAATACTGATTTAAATACTGTACTCTCAGATACAATTACTTCTTCAGCAGGACTCTATACGTATGTGTTCCAAATATTGGTTTCTTTATTAGAATTGCTAGCTTCAGTTCATTTCTTGTTAAATATCTATTTATGACCTCAGAAATCACTTAAATATCCAGTTATTGCAACTACGCTCAGTACTGTACTTCCAATGACTCTGAGAGAAAGGATACTTAAATTGAGATAAATTGCTTCTTAATCATCAGTTTTGGAAGATAAATGTAAAACACCCACAATAAACAGTTTGGGTGTTTATTTAAAAGCCACTTTGAAATTTGAGTATATCACTTCCCTGCTCCTTATATTTTCTTATGTGACTTCCAACCAAATACACAACAATATTTTAATGCCATGTGGGGGGAAAAAAGACTTAAATAAACAATACACAGAAATAGCAAATGAAGATGATATTTAAAGAAAATTGTTTAATAGTAACTTTTGTTATAGTAAAAAAATTTAGCTGTGCTTATCAATACAAACACAGCTTTCAAGAGAATTTTGATTCCATACAGCAGTCTACTTGAATTCTCTGCCTACCTCTAATGTCTAGAAAGTTTTACCTGTCTCTTCTTCTTTGCTTTCTTCTTTGTTTTCATCTACTATAGGAGTCATTGGTTTCTCAACCTTGATTACATCCTCTTTATTCGACAGGAGCTCTGAACAGGATGTGATAGGAAACAGAAGTTAATTCATTGTTCAGAACTCGTGTTGAATCAAACAATTAATATGGTGAAAGCTTTCATTATCCAGCAGTCTGTTAACTAGAAAACATTGTTAACTGGCACTGCCCCCCAACCGCAATACCACCGGGGCTTCTGACAGCTGGCTGACGTCATTAGCAGGTGCCTCCTTCTCCCTCAGTCTGCCTCATGCTGCAGGAAGCCAGATCTGCCAGTAGGGGGTGGAGGCAGCACAATAAGCTTTGTTATCCAGCACATTCAATTAACCAGCATCCTCCATTGCCCGTGAGTGCTGGATATCAAAGTTTTCACTGTACATGCGGCAGTTGTCATGGAAAACATTCGCATAAAATCAGACTGTAGAATCCTTCTCACCCTGCTGAATATTTACTCATGTAAACAGTGACAGTGAGGCTGAGGGACTATTTCTGTTCAGTCCTGCAAGGGGCACTCTGGCCCCACTCCAGTGAAGCACATGTTTCACTTTAAGCTTAAGTGATTTCACAGAAGTCACATGCTTGTAGGGAGGCAGAATGCCCATCATCTGGCATGACAGGAAGCTAAGTGCTCGCTGTCATGAGTAGGGGATGCACAACCTAGCTCATAACTTTTTGCTTTTACTATGGATGCCATTAAAAAGTCAGCCTTTTCAACTTAGAGCTATTGGAGATACCACTGTTATTTCCTGTTCTGAGCTAAGTTTGCATCTGGCATAAGGAAGGGTAAATCAATGAATGTAGAGAAATAATTGGGGTACCTCACATGCCACAGCATAGCTTCTGTTAATAATTAGTCATGAGACATTGTTATCTTACTTGTTGTTTATACAGCATTTCTCATACCTTCTGTTTCCATATAGGAGGTCTGGGAATCTGTCTGCATTTCCATTTCATCAATTGTGGAAACATCCTGTTGTCCTGTTAACATCAAAGGATAGAAATAACATATTAATGTGTTACTTATGTGCATACAGAAGAGAGTACAAAACCAATACACAACATATTTCTCTGAAACCTTTCTTTCTTTCTTTCTACAGTGGGGTCACTTTAGAAATGTTAAAAACAAGTAGTTATAAAATGTATTAAAGTCCTCCCCAAGTATTAGTATGAAGTAGTAGTCAAATAGACCTCACTTAATAGAAACTCTGGACTATTGTGTTATATTTTTAGTGAGCATACTGATTTTGATGGTTCAGCCATGATGAATTGTCTATCACTGGGAGCACTGAAGCATTCTCTGACAAACATTTTTGGCTGTCACCACAGTATGGACTAGCAGCTGTTCCAAACCACCTGTTCTTGATGCTCAAATTACAGAAAGAAATGAAACCAATATAACAGGCTTCTGCTAACAAAAACATAATGCTCTGGGGTGACCCAGAATCAACATGGTTAAAAAAAGTTATTTGGAGGTTAACACTACAGACTACAGTAGCAAGACTGATTGGCATATAAATCTACTAGATGAACCCTAGTCAATGAAGCCCAGATATTTTCCTAAAGCAACAAAGGTCAAAGGTGAAAAAGTTGAATGCTATAACTAAAATAGTGTATCAGGAGGTAGCTGTGTTAGTCCGTAACTTTAAAAACAAGTAGTCCTGTGGCACCTTAGAGACTAACAAAAATATATACCTTAAAAACAGCACCTTAAAGACCAACAAAACATGTAGATGGCATCGTGAGCTTTTGTGGGCACAACCCACTTCTTCAGATGAATAAGTATTAAAGGTCTAATTTCAAAATAAATAGTAGGGGGGATAGAAGGAAGGGAAAAAGGGGAAAAAAGTCAATTAGAGAGTTCATGTTACATGAAGCTGATAGAGAAGGTACAAAGTGTTCTTAAGTGACCATTGTTTGTTTTTTTAAGAATATATAGTATCATGAGCTTCCCCACTATTTGCATCTTAAAGAATTTCAACAGGTAACTTTACCTTCATCTTGATCTTCTTTGCACATTGTATGAAGTGCTGGGTCAGTCTCTGGTGTGGGTTTGGTATCTTTTGAGGGATCTGCTAAAAACAGCAAACAAAAAAAAAATTGAAGACGTTGTCTGGCGGCAAAGTCTGATAGCTACTTAGGAGACCTGAATCCAGCACATAAAAATACTGGATTCATCTTTGGCATTAAGTTACTGTAATGGAATTTATTTTTATTTAAACATACATAATATTAAATATACTTTAAAAATGGCCCAAGTGTAAATTGCTCAAGTTAATTTCAGAAACTATGCAGTTATTAAGTGTTACTTGGTCTGCATTACTGACTTCTAATAAGGAGCTAAATGTAAAGAAAATATAAGAAAATCACTTGATTAACTATATTAACTGTTTCTTTTGAATAGCAGTAGCGCTTTTCATGTGTGAATCCCAAAGCACTTTACAAATATTAACCCTTATTGTATTTTAGGTGAAATCCCAGCCTTATTGAAGTCAATGGCAAAAGTCCTGTTGAGATCAGTGGTCCCAGACTTCATGCCTGATGGTGATAATATCACACTTGCTTTTTACTTAAGACAACTGAGACTCAGACTAGTTTAAATGAATTGTCCAAGATCATTCACTGAGCAGTAGGGCCGACAGACTCACCAGGACTGTGGGCAAGGTGGGAGGGGAGTCCATGCCCTGGAAGGGGTGGGGCCTTCGGCAGACGGCATGGGGCTGGGGCTAGCTTCCCCCAGGGCGCCTTCAGTGATGCCCAAAGCCCACCATGTGGGGCTCTGACAGCAATTTAAAGGGCCCAGGGTTCCAGGATCCCTTTTGAATCACCGGACCCCAGGGAAGCAACCCCCTTTGTGCCCACCATCGGCAGACCTGAAGCTGAGTGATTATTATAAAAACAACCAGACTGGGAGTCCGAACTCTCATTCTTTTGAATTAGCTGCAGACCTCATTAATACATAAATAGAGCATAATGTTACTAAGATATGATGGAAAATGTTTGGCAATACAGCCTACACCATTACTGTTTAGTTTACAGTGGCAAAAATAACATTATACAAATATATGGTGGTATATTGTCCCATGAGGCCCATAAGGTCCATGCCTTTTATATTCCACCCATCACCATGACATTTGAGGATCACTGTCCACACAGCTTTGCATTTGACCTTTGCTAGTAAAGGCCACAGAGTCAAAGGTAAATGGAATTTTTCTGCACTTTCTGGGTAAATAGTCCTCTTGAGACAATAGTAATGCCAGGGATGATCATAATAATAGATGATGTGTACGTATGTGTCAAGAAGAGAACATACCCCAAAATTGAGCCAGTATGTAAAACTGGCCCATGCTGACAGATTCCTATAAGGAAAATTGACAAGTAGGATTCTGAGGAAAGTTGTTTATATATTAGAGTTCCAGTTCCATAAATTTCCTTCTTCTAAAATAGCATAAGTGTCACCCTAAAACACTGTTCCTTAAACCTGCCAAGAACAATCTTTGATGGATAAGTTAAAAACCTGGGTAGTTAACATTTGATCTAAATTTAATAATCCGCTGAGTAGGTGTGCACTTAAAGTGTGTGGTTTTAATTAACTACAAATAATTCCCCAAGTCAAATATTTAATTATCTGCACAGTTTCTCATTTACTGGCACCCTTCTGCGGAAAGGGATGCTAATGAGACACAGCGCAATTGCAAAATCGGGGATTTAAATATCCCCTGCGGTATTTGCATGGACATATGCCGCTTTTTCGGCTCGGGGTTTTGCCGAGAAAAGCGCCAGTCAAACGCGATCTTGCGGAAAATAAACCCTTTTCCGCAAGATCTCTTATGCCTACTTTCTCTTGAAAGGGTTTATTTTCCGCAAGATCGTGTCTAGACTGGCGCTTTTCTCCGCAAAACCCCGAGCCAGAAAAAAAGCGGCAGTTATGTCCATAAATACCGCTGGGGATATTTAAATCCCTCATGATTTAGTGCGCTGTGTCTCATTAGCATCCCTTTTCCGCAGAAGGGTGCCAGTGTAGACACAGCCTAAGTGTGTAAGCAGAATAGAACATGTATACGTTTTTCAAATTATTTCACTAGTGTAAAATCTGCCTGAATTAGTTCTTGTTGAACTGTTTTTGTTTTAGTATGCTCTTACATTGCTATACACTGATATCAGCTGGATTGCAGGTTGTGGGTTCCTTTCATATTAGGAATGCCCATTTTGCTATGATTTAAAAGGGATTACTCAGTTCAACCTGACTCCAGAGGTACAATAAATTAGAATGACATCAAATTGTAAATTGTATCAAAATATGAATACTTCACAACTAAGAATCTCTCCAGTAATTGGGGGTGGCAATCCAAATCTGTATGGAAATTGTCAAAGTGTAAACCGAAGTATAACCACACTAGGTTAAATTCTGGCTTCACTCAAGTAAAAAAACAAAGATATCTAGAGCACTAGGCTTTCACCCACTGTGTGTTTTTGTTTATGATCAGGACTTGTAGCATTACCCTCTAACTTGCATTATTCTTTTTGGTTGTGCTTTAATTCAGTGTTCATAAAATGTGTTGAGCTACGAGTGCTAGAGAAAGAATTCCTCTGCCTCCTTACAGAACAGAAATGGCCCAGGCACAGAAAAATAGCAGAGCAAGCTTCCTGATTGCTATGCCAAACTACCACACAAAACTACCTCTACCTTTTAACTTCAAGGTGCCATATCTAGGCATGCGACAATAGCCTCTTTGACCTATTCAGTCCTACATCTGGGCTGAGAACACCAACAAGAATACCAGTTAATGCCAGCTGTCACGATGTGCATACCAGGTGGGAGACCACCAAGTTTGTTTCATATCAGTCTTCAAACAGTCAAAAAAAGGTAACAACTTTAAATTACTATTGATCCAGGCTGGATTAGAACTAGTGACACAGGTGAAAAACAGTGTATGCCATTTGCAACCCTCTGAGCAATCCAGTCCCGTACCTAGTGCATTCTTCTTCATACTGCTACACCTGCGACTTCAATCTTGGTTTGATTGGCCCATCTTGCTCCAAGTATGAGGAATGATTCCAATTTCATGTAAAATCAATTCAAGGTATCCAAAGCAACAATTACAAGCAGTGGTCAATAACAATAAATGGAGTTTTGGAGCCAAATTCATACCTAATGTAAGTGGGTGCTGCTCTGTTGTTTTCAATAGCACATCAAACAGTTTACATCAGGTCAATATTTGGCCAACTGTCTAGGGGTGTTCATTCTCCCACAGTCCAATGAAAATATAGCAGCAAACTAATATCACAAGACTGTCAGTCATGCTGATCTTTAGCTTAGGTACCACAGCCAGAGACCCCTATGCTATTTGGCACAGTTTTTAGATTTTAACACCACATAATTGACTGTGCATGACTGACTGATATGAGATTGCTATTATGATATCATTTAATTTTTTTTATTAAACAGTTTTTCATATCAGAGTTGTAGAAAGCAATATAATAATACAGGATTCTAAATTATTCTAGACAATCTGCAATGAGGATTTTGTATTACTTTTTTTTTTTTTTTTTGCAAAGAAAGTAACATGGATAGAGTTATTGCCTAATTGTGAGAGTCAGCCGATGTTATTTCAGCAGCAGAGATCAGGTATTACATTGGTATGCAGATTTTGACTTTCAAATCTTTAAGGTCAAGATGATATCAAAGATTTTTTTCCCCTGAATGCAAATATTACATCAAATATTCAAGTTAAAGGGACCGAAGATAAGTTTACTTTTAGGATTAACATAAATAAAATACAGGAAAGAAGTAAATCCAGATTTATAAAGGAAATCCAGTTTATTGAAAAAGTCTGACAAGAGTAAAAATAGAGGATGAAAAGGGCACAAAAACCTGTTCCTAAAATTGATATGAGGACAGATTTCCAGCTCCATTTCAATGGGGCAAAGCAGCCGGAAACTGAGGAAGGAAATCCTTAGGCTGCATTCAGATACTGTAATGATGCCATACAATTACCTCCTCACAGCTTCAGTGTAGGGGTATTCCTGGGTGAACACGGTGTTCTGGTGATCTCTGGCTGTTAAACAAAACGTTTCGGGCTGTGTGCAGCTGGGCATAAATTAGAGCAACCCTGAAGAGGCTCTAAATTATGCCAGGAACTGGGTCTACCTTGGCTAGCTCCAGTATTGTGGATCCATGAAGGTGGTACCAAGGCATTGCTGTTCCCCCAGCTACTTAGCTCCACTGAGCATATTTCACTCTCCAGTTCACGATATCCATTTAAACTGTGGTACACTTGATTCTAATTATACATATTGGTCAGCATTTACCCACAGACACCACAGTGGTATTGAACTGAAAATACATTGGTATTGAACTGAAAATAACTGTACCATTTTAATTGTGGTAGAGGGGACTCTAATGGTGACCGGTGTTGGGGGCATGCAACTATAAGTGGACAAATGACAGGCCCAATTTTATTTACTTGAATATAAACCTTGTGGATACTGATGACATAGACCACGGGTGGCCAACCCATTTAACAAAGAGAGCCAAAACAGTGGCGGAAAAAATGTGAAGAGCCACACCAGAATTGTCGAGCAATTTAAAAGGAGGCTGCCCCTTTAAGATGGCTGCCATCTTGGGAGCCATTTTTTAAAACCCCACAGCTCCGACCGGGGAATCCGGGGTCCAGGGGAGAGCCAGCAGGGGGCGGGGGCTGTTTGGGGGGTGCAGGAGCGGCTTCGAGAGCCGCACTTTTGGGGGGCAAGAGCCGCATGCGGCTCACGAGCTACAGGTTGGTCACGGATGACATAGACTGTGAAAATGATACCTAGATGGGATCACATTATCCCAGTTCACAGCTTCCAGAGGATTATTTTAGAAAGTATATGGAGCGCTCCCCTAGACCACAACTTGCTTTCTTCCCTCAGCACTCCCTTCTTGCTGATATTGTCCTCCCAACCTTGCACTAAGACTTCCAGGCAAATAACTCCAAACAACTCAGTGTTACAGCTTTACAAACAAGAGTGATGCTACGGCACAGCGCTGAAGCAGAATGTCATGTTATAACACCATGAACCCATGACAGACCACAGCCACCTAAACATCGGAAGAGTTGAAAATCATAAGCAAATTGAGTAATTAAAAGATTATTTTTTTTATTTGTGGTTCAATTATTGTTGTTGTTTTTAGTATTACAGAATGCAAGAAAAGAGAGTGTCCTGCAAGCTGCACACACTTGCCTGTCCATGTTATGGTCCTTTGGCACATTTTCATCCTGATCTAGAAGAGTCTGAGCAATCTGGCAGTGACCCAGCAATGCACTTATGCGTCTGTGTCACTATAATCACAGGAGCGCACACACACACACACAGAGAAATCTATGGGACTATTCATACTGTTAGAGTTAAGCAGGTGCTTAAGTGCTTTGCTGGATCAAAGCCAGAATGCTTAGCTCCTGGCAGGATTGGGCCTCTTGTCGTCTCTCCCCTTCTTTAACTCCGAGTCTTTCTGTTTGCTCTTCCGGCTTTGCTTTGTTTTATTGCACGATCCTTTCCTTTAGATACAGAGGCCTGCAAATATATACACTCCCTGTAGGAGTGCAAAGGACTCTTAATGGGGCAGCCAAGTGTCCTTTGTGCCGACTTTCGGTGAGGTCCATTTAAATTGCCAGAGACGTGAGAAGGAACCTTACTGTAAATACAAATCAGGCCCTCAGTCTTCATTTCAAAATCAAACCGCGAGCAGAAATTTCCAATAGTGATTAACTCAGGATCTGCAACCACAACATTTAATTACAAAAAAGCCCAGCAAGCTAAACTAGAGTCAAATATAGTGCTCCGTTATCGCTTTTTTTTTTGGTTTGGTTTTTTTTTTTTTTTTTTAAAAGAGTGAGAGTGGCTTTGTGGTATTTCGAACAGCAGCAATGTGATTCTCTCTATCTTTGAATATAGCCAGTCCTCGTCTCACTTGTGCTAATGAGAATGGTTTTGATATCAATCTTGTATTACATTAGTGGCTGCACCTAATACCTGATACCTCACAACCATGGATTGCGAGGTCCAGACTTATAGTTCATGAATGTGAATAAACCATATGTATACACTGCTTATTTGTAAGGGTGAGTCTACACTGCATCGTTTTGCGGGAAAAACGGCTGCTTTCCCGGAAAAACAATATTTGCGTCCACACTGCCATTGAGTTCTTTCGACAGAAAGTCGAAAGAATGGAGGGGTTTTTCCAATGGCAGTAAACCTCATTTTACGAGGAAGGAGACGTTTTCCAAAAAAGTTTTTCGGAAAAAGAGTGTGTGGACGCAGAAGAGGGAGTTCTTTTGAAAGAAGAGGCCTCCAGGAAATAACACAGGTGCCCTGGTGGCCACTCCATCCAGACTAATCACAACTTAAATACGAGATAGCGTCCAATCAATGTGGACGCTATCTTTCGAAAAAGCACATTGCTTTTTCATTGCGCTTTTGCTGCGTGGACGCTCTCTTTCTAAATAAGCTTTTCCGGAAGATCTCTTCCAGAAAACTTTCTTCCAAAACAAGCTTGCAGTCTAGATGTAGCCTGAGATACAGCCTTGCCCTCAGGGGAGGTATGTGGATTGTGATAAACTATCTCCATTGCTATTAGAGGGGGTTGTCATGTTAGTTGTATCTGTATCTCCACTCTTCTTACTTTAAATAGGCATACATTACTTTATGTAAGGCAACATTGCTCAAACATAAAATTTGCAAACATTCAGGAAGAGGGGGATTGGTAAGATCTGAATGTTAAGTGGTTTTAATGATCTTTTAAGATTCATTTCTCCAGCGATTCACTACATGGCTTATTTACTTGTCATTTCTAATGTGCAAAACATCTGGTTCTTGCATACACCCTGGATAAATCACCATGCTTCTGAAGACTAACGAGGGACAAAGCAGAGTGCTATGAATGAAAAAGGTTCACTGCATTTTATTTTTAAGTGCGACCCTGCGAAAAATGACTAGAATGTTTCTAGAGTGAAAGAAATCAAGCAGGCATCCAAAATTACAGGTAATGGTGTGCATGGAAGTTGATGCATGATTAGGGTATTCTTGTGCCTCATAAATTGTGAAAAATGTGTTAAAATGGAATACTATAAATGGTGATTTATGGGAATTTAGGGAGATATTCTTGAGCTTTGACTTTAAAATGTTATTTTTATATCTGCCAAGATTCCATTTTAATCTGTCCTTATGGAGCCTAATCATTCTCAAAGTGGAATGGAGGGAATTCTCCTCTAACAACTTAGGAAGCTTCCAAGAGGAGAGACCGTTTCCTACCCGCAACAGAATCAGAGTGCGCAGACCAAAATTAATGATTTAGTCTGTGGTAGCAACGAGAGGCTCCATTAGGGACCACAGTACCACTGTGCTAGATGCACAGTTCTAGGCACTGTACAAAAATGTGAGATGGTTCCCTGCCCTGAAGAGTTTGCAACATTATTAAAACAAGATGCAACAAAAGAGATGAACAGATGGAATGGGAAAAGGAGGCCAATGGAATTGGTATGATTACTGCTGGATGGTTTCCAGTCAGTGAATATTCAAAAAAAAAAATTAAAAGATAAATAAATAAATAAATAAAATAGATAAATGCTGGAAACTCCAACCGCCCATGCTAGTGATTGGTACCGGGTCTAATGGGTATGGTAGCAATTAGTTCAGTAGAAAGCCCTAGTGACCATGCTAGTAATTAGCACCATGGAAAGCTCTTGGGCCTATACTAACCATGCTAGCAATTAGCACAGAAATGAGCAACCTAGGCTAGTGAGTAGGCTGCATCAGTGGCCCTCGTTCATCTCAGTGGGCTGCAAGATTGTTGTAACCATGATGGTTTCCTGGGATAGAGTAGTTATGCTAACTACACTTGCATATCAAGAATTTGTGGGATGTGCTAAGTGAACGCTAGCAGCACTTGGACTGGAAGTAAAGGGAGTGCATGGCTCTTACAGTCCATGTTGTGTGCAAGCAGCATGCTCCTCACTTCACACGCCCTTGGTTTACATGCATGTCACTTTAGTAACACCGGTGGGAAAAAATATGCGGAAGAAAACCAGCGGAATCTGGCAACCCTGCACAAGGGCTGTTCATTCCCTCTGGGGCTCTTGGCATCTGCTGCAATTGGAAGACAGGATACTGTGCTAGGTGGACCTTTATTCTCACCCAGTAATAGGTAATGGAGGCCGATAACACTAGCTGGTTACATATTTGCTATGACATAATTTGATAGAAGAGCAGAGAGCGAAGGAGGAGCTGAAATGTGAAATGGCCATAAAAGATAAGGCCAAGAAGCCTGCACCTTCTGCAGAGAAGGGACACAGAGAGGGTGGAATGTCATGGTCAGATTGGGCAGGAAGATTATCTAGTCAGCACGTTTTACGTGGAGCAAAGATTGGTACCAAGAAAGACAGATAAGATGAGGTTGCAGTAATCACAATGAATGAAGACCCAGATGAGAGTTTTAGCTATGTGGACAGAAAAGAAAAAACAGATCTTTATGGAGGATAAAATGACAGGATCTTGAAATTGTCAGGACATACTTTGTTGAGAAAAGGCAGATTTAAAGATAGAGTAAATACTTACATTTAAAGCTCAACTAAATTACATAATATGTTAATTAATTTAAAAAATAAAATATCAATTAACCTATTTCCAGCTGTATTTCTAGAAATGATATGTGAGAGAGGCAGGCTAGTGATGGCAAGGGGTCAAAACTGGTGTGCAATAGCCAATCTGGATTCCTAAACATCTTTAGACATATCAAAGAGAAAATAAGATCATTGCAGCTGGATCACATGGTTACAGGTGTAATTGAGGCTGGTGAAGTTTTTCCATCTAAAAGGATTTTTTCCCCCTCATACACCTGAGAACATTACAGGCTTGGTCATAGCCCAGGGGTAAAATTAAGAGAGAGAAAGAGAAAAAAAGCAATAGTAGCTACTGGGTTCTCTGCACTTTTGAAAATCAGGACACACATTTAGATACCCAAATATGGATTTAGGACCCTAACATTAGGCACTTCATTTTTTAAAACCTTGGCTTTTGATTCAGGGGATTTTCATCCACTTATTGACACGCAATTTATACCAGCTTACACAATGGCCCCTGAATTCAGACCATTATATTTTTAGAGGCTTGTGTATCCTGGATTTATTCTTGACTCTTGAGGACATCAGGAATCTTCCCACGGTGAAAACTACAATTGGCCAAACAAGACTTTTAAGACCAATGAGCATTTACATAGCCCTTGGCTGCTTACAGTTCTCCTTATTATACAAATTGAATTTGTTAGAATCACAAAGCTGGAAAGGCCTCGTAAAGTTGAGTCCAGACATCTTCCTGTGGCAGGACTAAGTGAACCTAGACCATCTCTGACAGGTGTTTGTCCAACCTGTTTTTAAAAACCCCAATAATGGGGTTCCACAATTTCCTTTGAATACTCATTCCACAGCTTAAATACCCTTAGAATTGGAACAGATCTAACCTACGGCTCCCTTGTTGCAGGTTAAGCCCATTAATCCTTGTCCTACCTTGAGTGAACACAGAAAACAATGACTCGAAGTCCTCTTTATAACAGCCCTGAAGATATTTGAAGACAATTATCAGGTTTCCTTTCAGGCTTCTTTTCTGAAGACTACACACTCCCAGTTTTTCTAACTTTTCCTCACAGGTCATGTCTTTCAGTTCTTAAATCTTTTTTGTTACTCTTCTCTGGATTCTCTCCAATTTCACCACATCTTTCCTGAAATATGGCCCCAGAATGGGACACTATTCTCTGACTGAGACCTCACTTGTGCCGATTAGAGCAGTACAGTTACCCCCAGTGTGTAATGCAGGACATTTCTGTTAATGAAACCCAAACCATATTCCTAATTCCTATATTACAGAGAAAAAACATCCTTTGCCTGGCTAACATTTTAACTGAAATTCAATGAATGCAGAAAAATAGCAACATTCTTTTGTAAGGTTTATGGTTCCCAAAGGATCACAGACTTCCATGAACACCTGGAAATATGTTAACTGGTATTTTATTTCTAAAATTAATTAACATAGGATTTAATTTAGTTGACCTTCAAATATAAATTAAATTCGTATTTACGTGCTAATGAATTAATATTGGTACAGTATGTACAGACACTCTGATAGGGTTGCATAATGCAAAGGCGACAAGGAGTCCTATAGCACCTTACAGACTAACAGATGTATTGGAGCATAAGCTTTCGAGGCCTAGGCATCATTTTCATTTTTGGTGCAACACCAAATCACCGTTAAATCAGGGCACAGAGGACTCGATGGGGCAGGTGATTGGTAATGGGATGAAGAACCTCTCCCCTCAAAGTCAGAGATTAAAACCAGCATAAGTCAAATAGTGGAGGAAAATCTTTATTACATGATGGCTGTTTAATGATCTATTTATAATGAGTTGATAGTTCTGAATGGGCAGGCATAACAGAACCATATGTTGCCTGTCGTATATGTATTTTACCGCATATAAATACTAATCATTCAAATCACAGTGTTTTGTGTTTATAAATAAAAGTGTTTCTAAATTGAGACTTGCTAAAAGAACCTACTGCAATGTGCATGTCAGTAATGAAGCGCTGCCAAAGGTTTTGCGTAGAGCTGCCACCCCAGAAAGAATGAGCTAATAGCTATGCATACAAAACTTCAAAGGCAAAACACTAACACTTCTTGGGGGAGGGGGGGCGTCATCTCTATTGGAAAGTGCTATTCAGTGAGAAAAGGCAATGTTCCTGACATCAGGATGATGTAAGTGGAGAGCTGGCACAGACTGCAGTAAGAGATACTTGCAGAGAACAATACCTAACATCCCTGTATCCTTGTGATAGGAAGAAATGCTGATTAGCGCAACTAGATATCTAAAATTGAATATGTCTTGTCTTACTGCTGAGAAGAGGTGGGATACCAAGATGTATTTGTTTAAAGACAATAGGAAGAGTCTACCTGGGGACCTTCCTGTCTGGAGAATGTTTCTCTTCCGCCACATCTTCACTAGCTGCGCCAGAGATCAAGCTTTTGGCATGCGATTTAGCAGATCTAGTTAAGACCCACTCAACTGAATGTGGCATTTGCTCCTATTGGCCTCCCTCTGTGAAGACAATGCCAAGCCCGGCTTAAGGTTAGCCGACTCCAGCTATGTGTTTTACATAGCTGGAATTACGTACCTTAACCCGAACTTCCAGGTCTAGTGTAGACCTGGCCTGAGTAACTGCTTTTCATCTGTATCTCTCTCAGGTGGGGAATGGAAGAGATATTCTTTCAAAAAGACAAGGTAGTCTTACAGTAATCTATAACATTAAGAGCCTTCCAAAATATGCCTACTGAACTGTTCAGACATGCGGGCCCTATCTAAAAAATTGTAATTTCTGTTTCTCTCTTTTCTGTAAAATCACTAATAAAAATTGACAGAGAGGGCTCAAGTAAGAGGCTTTATTTATAACTTCTCAAAAACTGCCACTGCTTTTGGGGACTAATTGGCATTGGCATCCATCCCAATTCAGGACAGAACGCAATGATGTGTTTCAAACCATGGAAGTCAGTAGACATAAGCCTGTGCTCAAGTTAAGCAGCTGCTCAACTGCTGTCATGAATAAAGGTTGTGTTCTTAAAGCGAGGCCTGAGTTGGCAGGGGAATTGAACAACTCCTTTTGCTTCTAGTGATGAGCCCTGTAGAAAAGATTGCATTCATACTGGTACAGTAGTTAAGAAAACCTAGAGCATAGATTGCAACAAAGCTGACAGTCATTATCTGTCCAGGGCTATCAATATGGCACATTTCACGAGCATTAAGATTCATGTAACAATATATATTTACATATAGTATTATTTCTCATTTTTCTGATTCCCATAGTGTGCTAATACTTTAGTAGAGAAAAGAGTATTGCTCATAACAGGAATTAGAGTACCTGTTCTATTATGGACTTGCTATCAACAAATCTAACATACCGAAAGATGCTTTTATGTTTTCATAGAATGGGGACAGTAGACCTGCTAATCTCAGTAGTTTGTCAGTGGTCAAACTGTGCACATCTATTTCTTTGAAGCTGCATGGCTTGGAGCTTATTTGCCACATGCCTTCCTTCATATTAATAAGGTGTCAAAACTGGAAAAATGCAATGCCTCAAAACAATTTACATTCATTGCAGTTAGCTGAAGAGAAATTATAAAGTTTATTAAGTCCAGGATGTGGCTTTTTTTGGCTGTTGTTAGGTCAGTGGGCAAATCATTTGAAGGCTGTTTTTAGCAATGCTAGGATTTCATAGAGGTGCCATTTTCCCATCTGCTTATAAGCTTTCTGAAAGTTACTGTATTATTTTTAAACCGATTAAAATTAGTAAATCTAGAATACTAGCCAGGGAGCTGGCAGAGTGGGTGTGTGTGTGCGTGCAGGAGTGAGGGCAGTGCAGGAGTGAGGGCAGGGCATTGGGGATGTGGGAGCCAGGGCAGTGTAGAAGGCTGAGGTGTGTGTGAGAGTGAGAGTTGGCGGGTGAAAAGGGGCTTAGGATGGGAAGTCCCATCTGGCATAGGCCTTTGCTATTCCTCCAGCCACCCCCCTTCAAGCTGCCAGGGGCCTTTCTTTTCCCTCAAGCCCCCCACACCCGCGACCTCCAGGAGCCTTTTCTCTCTCTCAAGGTCCTCCTGCCTCCAGGGGCCCTTTTTCTCCCCCCTCCTCCGGGACTGTGGCCATGAGCCGGGAGGGAGGGGAAAGGGTTTGGGGCCAGGACGGCTACTGACCCAGTGTGCTGGCAGGCAAGATGGCAGAGCCCCAGCCTGGCTGGCCACTCCCTTGGTGGTACAGCTGCTCTCATGCAGTGGACATGCTGCAGGATAACTCTTCCCTGTGGGCTTGCTGCCCCCAGTGGCCACTCTCAGTATTGCATCCCTCTGAATAGCAGCCTCTCCCTTTGCACGTTACGGAAAACAAACCCTTTCTTGAGGCTTCTAGTTGTCCTGGCACAACCAAACCCTGCCCTTGCATTAAGTGAGGAGACGAGGAAGCTGCCTGCCAAATTGTATGGTCCTCGCTCTTACCATTTAGGCGGAGTTCTTGAACAAACAGACTTGCGGACAGACACACAGACAAACACAAACCTCTCAAATATAGATAGATAGATGAATCCAGGGTGAAAGTAAGTACCAGGACTTACCAATATGCAGCCTGGGCTGGCTGGGGTCATAGGCAAGGTGGGAGGATGCTCCAGGCCCCCGTAAGGAGTAGGGCTTCAGGCAGAAGGGGGAGGGGTACTAGGGAGCTCTTCAGAGCTTTGGAGCTGCAGCGGGGGCACTTGGGAGCTCCGGGGCCCCGGCTGCCACTGCTGCAGTAGTGACTGCCGGGAGCACTGGACCCTTTTAAATTGCTAGGCCCCAAAGGCAGCTGCTCCTTTAGTCCCCCCCTCATTGGTGGCCTTGCAGATAGGGTCTGGCAGTGCTGTTAGACCCAACCAGCAGGACTGCCAATGGGGGGGGGGGAGCAAAAGAGGCAGAGCATTTTAATGTCTCTGTGTACAGCCTCTTCTTGGCAGTACACCATACCAGCCCACTTTCACCTCTGTATGAATCTGAAATTTGGAGTGTATGAGCAAAATTAAAAGGCCTTGATTCTCGAAAGAGTTCAGGGATTGCGAGGGGGCAGAGATCTACTCATTCCAAGCTAAGTTACAGGATTTTGATTCTATTTAAAAATATGTGAATAGCAGCTCATCCTTCATTCTGTGTTTCTCCTGCAACTGCTGTTATCTCACAAATATCTCAAATGGCACAGAGTGCATCACTTCTTTTCCCCTAAGAGATGTCTGTGATATCTGTTGTAAGTGAAATGCAACCTACCGTGTGAGCACTGGTGTTCTCAGATAAGGGTAGAATAACTGATTTGAATTTATTTCATTTTAGAATGCATTTATCTGCCAGTTCTAACTCCTTACATATAGTTAGGACTGGCAGAAAGCAATTTTTACTTTTCCATAATTTGGACAGGTAATCTTGATGTTCACTAAAAAAAAAAACCCCAATAAGGAGTCCTGTTGCACCTGTAAGACTAATCCCTGGTCTACACTAGGGGATAAGTTTGAATTAAGATATGCAACTTCAGCTACATTAATTGCGTAACTTAAGTCAAAGTAACTTAACTTGAGTTTGACAGAGGGAGGCCTACGATGGTCAGGAAGACCCGCAACATCTGTGCCAGCACTACTTCTGTCTCCTCCACCAGCGCCTGTAGCCAGACAGAGCACCTGAGCATGGATGCCTCTACCCAGATCCTGGTGTGGTTTTGCAGGGACTGTGGATTGCAATTTCCACTTATTGATATCCAGGCTGGGGAGATCATCCAATGCGAAAGGTGCCTGCTGGTGGAATCTCTCAGGCAGCAGGTGGCAGAGCTACAAGAGGAGGTGGCTAGGTTGAGGAGCACCCGCATCCATGAGGAATTCCTGGACCGTGTTCATGAGGAGACAGCTGAGGTAGCTGTCCCGGTACACAGGACTGGGGACACACCGCTGGTGGAGGAGGAGACGACTCAGGGTGGACAGTGGCAGCTTGTTACTTCTGGCAGCAGGCAGTGCTCCACCCCTGCTCCGAACCCTCCCACCGTGGTACTAGGAAACCGTTATACTCTTCTTTATACAGGAGATAAGCAATCACCCCCTACACTGGAGGAGGAGAAGCCCCGTACCCCCAAGGCTGGGAGGTCTGCTGCCACCACTGCGAATAGGAAACGTAGAGTAGTGGTGGTCGGAGACTCTCTTCTGAGGGGGACGGAGGCATCCATCTGTTGCCCTGACATTTCATCTCGGGAGGTATGCTGTCTGCCGGGGGCCCGTATCCGAGATGTTACGGAGGCATTGTCGAGGATTATCCGGCCCTCAGACTACTACCCCATGCTACTCATCCATGTGGGCACTAATGATACTGTGAGGTGTGACACTGAGCGGATCAAGAGTGACTACAGGGCTCTGGGGGTACGGGTGAAGGAGTTTGGAGTGCAGGTGGTATTCTCTTCAATCCTTCCTGTCGAAGGTAGGAGCCCGGGCAGAGACAGGTGCATCCTGGAGGAGAATGCCTGGCTGCGAGGTTGGTGTCGCCAGGAGGGCTTTGGCTTCCTCGACCATGGGATGCTATTCCAGAAAGGACTGCTAAGCAGGGATGGCGTCCACCTTACGAGGAGGGGGAAGACCCTGTTTGCATACAGAATGGCTAACCTAGTGAGGAGGGCTTTAAACTAGGTTCGACAGGGACAGGTGAGCAAAGCCCACAGGTAAGTGGAGAACGTGGAGACCTGGGAGATGGGTTGGAAAGGGGAGGGAGCGTGGGCTACAATGGCAGAGAGAAAAGAGGGTCAGGGCAAAACTGGGAGGCAAGGTCAAATCAGGTTCTTAGATGCCTATATACAAACGAGAAGTATGGGAAATAAGCAGGAAGAACTGGAAGTGCTAATAAATAAGTACAATTATGACATTGTTGGCATCACAGAAACTTGGTGGGATAATACACATGATTGGAATGTTTGTATGGAAGGGTACAGCTTGCTCAGGAAGGATAGACAGGGAAAAAGGGAGGAGGTGTTGCCTTATACATTAAAAATGAACACACTTGGAGTGAGGTGGAGATGGACATAGGAGACGGAAGTGTTGAGAGTCTCTGGGTTAGGCTAAAAGGGATTAAAAACAAAGGTGATGTCATGCTAGGAGTCTACTACAGGCCACCTACCCAGGTGGAAGAAGTGGATGAGGCTTTTTCAAACAACTAACAAAATCATCCAAAGCCCAAGATTTGGTGGTGATGGGGACTTCAACTATCCAGATATATGTTGGGAAAATAACACTGCAGGGCACAGACTATCCAATAAGTTCTTGGACTGCATTGGAGACAACTTTTTATTTCAGAAGGTTGAAAAAGCTACCGGGGGGAAGCTGTTCTAGATTTGATCCTAACAAATAGGGAGGAACTGGTTGAGAATTTGAAAGTGGAAGGCAGCTTGGGTGAAAGTGATCATGAAATCATAGAGTTCACAATTCTAAGGAAGGGTAGAAGGAGAACAGCAAAATAGAGACAATGGATTTCAGGAAGGCGGATTTTGGTAAGCTCAGAGAGCTGATAGGTAAGGTCCCATGGGAATCGAGACTGAGGGGAAAAACAACTGAGGAGAGTTGGCAGTTCTTTCAAAGGGACATTGCTAAGGGCCCAACGCAAGCTATTCCGATGTGTCGGAAAGATAGAAAATACGGCAAAAGACCGCCTTGGCTTAACCACGAGATCTTGCATGATCTAAAAATAAAAAGGAGTCATATAAAAATGGAAAGTAGGACAAATTACAAAGGATGAATATAGGCAAACAGCACAGGAATGCAGGGGCAAGATTAGAAAGGCAAAGGCACAGAATGAGCTCAAACTAGCTACGGGAATAAAGGGAAACAAGAAGACTTTTTATAAATACATTAGAAGCAAGAGGAAGACCAAGGAGAGGGTAGGCCCACTGGTCAGTGAGGAGGAGAAACAGTAACAGGAAACTTGGAAATGGCAGAGATGCTCAATGACTTCTTTGTTTCGGTCTTCACCGAGAAGTCTGTAGGAATGCCTAACATAGTGAATGCTAGTGGGAAGGGGGTAGTTTTAGAAGGTAAAATAAAAAAGAACAAGTCAAAAATCACCTAGAAAAGTTAGATGCCTGCAAGTCACCAGGGCCTGATGAAATGCATCCTAGAATACTCAAGGAGCTGATAGAGGAGGTATCTGAGCCTCTAGCTATCATCTTTGGAAAATCATGGGAGACAGGAGAGATTCCAGAAGACTGGAAAAGGGCAAATATAGTGCCCATTTATAAAAAGGAAATAAGAACAACCCAGGAAACTACAGACCAGTTAGTTTAACTTCTGTGCCAGGGAAGATAATGGAGCAAGTAATTAAGGAAATCATCTGTAAACACTTGGAAGGTGGCAAGGTGATAGGGAACAGCCAGCATGGATTTGTAAAGAACAAATCATGTCAAACCAATCTGATAGCTTTCTTTAATAGGATAACGAGTCTTGTGGATAAGGGAGAAGTGGATGTGGTATACCTAGACTTTAGTAAGGCGTTGATACGGTCTCGCATGATATTCTTATCAATAAACTAGGTAAATACAACTTAGATGGGGCTACTATAAGGTGGGTGCATAACTGGCTGGATAACCGTACTCAGAGAGTAGTTATTAATGGTTCACAATCCTGCTGGAAAGGCATAACAAGTGGGTTCCGCAGGGGTCTGTTTTGGGACTGCTCTGTTCAACATCTTCATCAACGATTTAGATATTGGTATAGAAAGTACGCTTATTAAGTTTGCAGATGATACCAAGCTGGGACGGGTTGCGACTAATCTGGAGGATAGGGTCATAATTCAAAATGACCTGGACAAATTGGAGAAATGGTCTGAGGTAAATAGGATGAAGTTTAATAAAGACAAATGCAAAGTGCTCCACTTAGGAAGGAACAATCAGTTTCATACGTACAGAATGGGAAGCGACTGTCTGGGAAGGAGTATGGCAGAAAGGGATCTAGGGGTTATAGTGGACCACAAGGTGAATATGAGTCAGCAGTGTGATGCTGTTGCAAAGAAAGCAAACATGATTCTGGGATGCATTAACAGGTGTGTTGTGAGCAAGACACGAGAAGTCATTCTTCTGCTCTACTCTGCGCTGGTTAGGCCTCAGTTGGAGTATTGTGTCCGGTTCTGGGCACCGCATTTCAAGAAAGATGTGGAGAAATTGGAGAGGGTCCAGAGAAGAGCAACGAGAATGATTAAAGGTCTAGAGAACATGACCTATGAGGGAAGACTGAAGGAATTGGGTTTGTTTAGTTTAGAAAAGAGAAGATTGAGGGGGGAGATGATAGCAGTTTTTAGATATCTAAAAGGGTGTCATAAGGAGGAGGGAGAAAACTTGTTCATCTTGGCCTCTGAGGATAGAACAAGAAGCAATGGGCTTAAACTGCAGCAAGGGAGGTTTAGGTTGGACATTAGGAAAAAGTTCCTAACTGTCAGGGTAGTCAGACACTGGAATAAATTGCCCAGGGAGGTTGTGGAATCTCCATCTCTGGAGATATTTAAGAGTAGGTTAGATAAATGTCTGTCAGGGATGGTCTAGACAGTATTTGGTCCTGCCATGAGGGCAGGGGACTGGACTCGATGACCTCTCGAGGTCCCTTCCAGTCCTAGTATTCTATGATTCTATCTCTAATTTTGGTGCCGTCCATATTGCAGGAGGTCGACGGGAACGCACTCTCCCTTCGACGTCCCTTAATCCTTATAGGAGCAGGACTTCCAGCATCGACGGGAGCACCCTCTCAGTTCGAATTAGCGTGTCTTCACTAGACCCACTAATTTGAACCCCGGAAGATCGACTGTAGCTGCTTCGATCTTATCTGTAGTGTAGACATGGCCTAACAGATTTATTTGGGCATAAGCTTTCATGGGTAAAAACCCACTTCAGCGGATCTGTTAATCTTTAAGGTGCCACAGGATTCCTCATTGTTTTTGCACATATAGACTAACACGCCTACCCCTCTGAGACTTCAATTTTAAGCTCCCCCCCGTTTTGTATCTATTTACATTTTCACATTTGTGGGAAATTATGTGGGGATGTCAGATAATTATTTAACAGTAGACACTGAGATTCAAAAAGTTAAAGTTTTATCTTTAAAGTTAATACACAACATCATGAATCAAAATACACAAAGTATACACCCTTAAATCAAAATGTAATAAGTTTTCAAGCAGCATTTTTCTTATTTTGGCTTTCTGTACATTTTTATCATCAATGGATGGAATCTTTCATTGCTTTGTGTACGTATGGTGAAATACATATTTACTGACATGGGCCAATAAAAATCAGTTCCTTCCAAGCCTACCTATATTGTATGGTTAATGGTTTGGAACCTTAATTATATTTTTAAATTCAATATATATATATTTTAATTTGTGGCCATTTATTTTAGATCTTTTGAAGTTTTGACCCAATGCTCTCTCTGGTCAGGCATTCTGTCTCTTAGGAGTTTCCTTCTACTTCTTCTGTCAGGGATGTACTTTGCCTCCCCTCCTTCTCCAGTGAAACTGGCACTGTGGTTGGCCACTAAAGGACAGGGGGGATCCAAACATGAATCATTAGGGTGATCCACAGGCACCATTGGAGCATGGTTTATCTATGAACTCTCCTTAGAAACTCCCCATAGTAGTTCTCCTGATAGAAGAGGAAAGCATGTGCTTTATCAGCACTAACTGAATCAGGCTGGGACTGGTGAGGAACAATCTGCAGAGAGAGTGAGAGGAATTTGCATTCCCCTTCAGTGGGAGTGACCATCTGAGCCCTAATATTTTTGGAATAATAGTCTTTAAAAAACATATGTGCTGTTCCTTCTCAGGTTATACCAACTCTAAACTTCAGATGATAACTTACACACCTCTGTCACATATTTGAATCTTCCTGAAACAGTGTAATAGAAAATCCTACAATCCAAGAATAACCGCAAAGTACATATTGGTGCTGTATGGGATTTTTAAAGACACATGTCCCCCCAAAATATACTATGGCCTTCACTTGCTGTGCTGGAGATCGATTTTCTGGTGTTCATTTTAGTGGGTCTAGTTAAGACCATCTAAATTGAATGCTGAAGGTAGCTCTGGTCAGCACCCATACTCCTCGCAGTCATGAGGAGTAAGGGAAGCTGGTGGGAGCATTTGCTCCCATTGGCCTCCCTCTGTGCAGATGAAGCCAAGCTCTGCTTAAGGAATTTTATGTGGCTGGCATTGCAGACCTTAACCCAACCTTCCAGGTCTAGTGTAGACCAGACCTATGATTATAGTACAAAATAAAAAATGCCCCCGCCCCCTTTTGCCCCCGCCCCCTTTAAAAAAAATACACAGGTGGCTTGATTTCCAGTGACTGTAATGACCCTTTAGACTGTTCTGGAAGTCTCAGAGAGAGGGAAACTGGTTCTCTTAGAATACAGTCTGCACAAAGGGCTTCTGAGGTTGGTGTAGTGTTGGCATTAAGAATTCTACACAGGCAGCAGGGGTAGGGAGAAGGTAGGAGTGTGGCCAGTCTGCACAGCAATATAACTATGCTTCCCAAAGGCCATGGAACCAGAGCACGGGAGCCTTTTAACTTACATCATGGACCAGGCAGGCTCTGCATTGCCCCACAAAATGAAGAATGAAAAGGTGGATTCAAGGTCTCTTTAATCCACTCTGTCTAACCCATGGATGGAATAACTAGGACTCTGGACCTTGGAATCTTGTGTGTGAAATGCCACAGTATTGTAATACATTTTTTTTGCATGATTTTAAGCACAATTTCTTAACTTTAATTACCCTATCAGCATGAAGCAGATAAACTAATTTTTCCGTTCAGATTGTCCTTAGTAAGAAAATCTGTTCCCTATTTCCAGACAAGAGTACCTTAGCCGTATGGATAAAGTTAGAAGAATGGTTACACGCAAAGATGATGGGTATTTTGAAGGTTAATCAATCACCAACCATGCTTAGAATGAACTCTCACTATTTCTGACTGCTGTTAGCCTTGCTGTGACCTTAATCAATAAGGATTTCAGTGACAAATACAGTATTCTGGCCAGGTTTTTTTTTTTAACTAAACAGTTTTTCTATCAGCCACTTGAAAGAACAGTTAAATCAACCTAAACTGAGCTTTGAACCCATAATTGGGAAAAGACAGTGGGCTCCTTAATATGCTATTTTGCAACAACAAAGTGAGATTTCACACCCACTTCCTCACACCTTCCTAAAAAAAGAAAGGGTAAAGCGGTAGCATTGAATTAAACATTAACTCTTAAAATAAATAAGTTAATGGATGTTAATAATTATGTTATCTCAACAAAATGCATTAACATTTTTCTGTTGGTCTTACTTGAAGGCTGTACTGATGGACTATATTATAGATAAGATAACTCCTGTTTTGAATTTCTAGCAGCAAAGATTTTATAAATCACCATGGGGTTTGGTTTTTTTTTTTACACATACCAAAAAGAATTCTAAGACAATGGAGACTAGATGGTGTGATGCCTTAAAAAGGATCAAGAACAGTATGTTTCTGTATTGGTCTTCTATCTGTAAACCAAACAACAAAACAGGAGAACCCCAGCTTGAAGCATTAAATAGCCGCCCTGTCTTGTTTCCTAAACTCTTTGTCATTTGGCCCCAATGACACTTCTAAATATTTATCACACTCAAAATGATTTGAGTGTCCAGCACAATCTGCACAAGATAAACATTATTCCCTCTCTCCCCGTTATGACTTCATCTCCTATGGCCTCCCCATGATGTGTTTATAAATTACTGTTTTTTATCTTTTTTCATTCAGGACAGAGCTAATTAAGGCCTTGCTACTTCAAAGATTTATTCATGCACTTAGCTTTACACACAAGCCATCCTACTGAGATCAGATTTGGGGCCTATATCTGGTATTTCAAGCAAGGCACACCTTTGTATTAACTCCAGAATGCTGAAATCTAAGATTTCGTGGCGCCTCTCACACCGGCACAATAGCTGGTGCCATGTGTTGCACGAGAAAATCATTTAAAAATAAAAATCTAAGTTTGTCACTGATTTCTGATTTTCTAAAGTCTCTGTTTGGCTTTTTGCAGATGTGGAGGAAAATATGGCCATGTGAATCACCCTCTTTGGATTGAACAGTATGAGATAAAGCCGTACCTTTATCCTTGCACAGCTCTACCCCTTCTTCTGATGATGGGCTGGGCACAGCTGTGGGTTTTGTCTCATCTGGAAAAACAGGGGAAGCAAAAGAGAAAATGTGGTTATTTATTAGATAACAGGGTGGGTGGCTGGTATACCAAATGCATTCGGGGCCTTTGTAGCTAGAAGAGGAGTCAGTGCATTGGGGTTCTATTTCCTTGTTTGTCATGGGCTTCTATTGACATGATGCTGTTCCCATCTACGGCCATGATAAACATCAGTGGTCCTGGATTAAGTCCTAAATTTCCACTCTGCTCCCTTCTCTGTAAGACATGGATAATAATAATACCTATCTACCTCATGGGTGGATTGTACTGTAAGATTTTCATTTGGCAAGCATTATAGGGGCTTGATCATGCAAGGACTCTGGATTCAGACCTGGGAGCATTTAAGCATAGGCATAATCCTTCTATAGGGAGAAGAGCATTTAAATCTGTAATTTAAGCATGTGTTTGATTCCCATTGACTTCAATGGGACGTAAAAAGAGATGCTTATGTGCTTTCCTGATTTGGGGTAGGGGGTGTCCAAGAGCTTTGGTAGTACCTTGAGGGATCAAGATGTTAATTTTGCAAAACATTAATATTATTTTTCATAAGAATCTAATTAGAGGATTCACATGCAAAGAACTCATTTGAACAATGAAATGTAGCAAGTACTACAGCTGAGTGAAATTTGTGTCATTCATGGTGGCAATTAAAATTAGTTTATAATGACAATGAATAGTAATTGGGTGAGGGAATAAAAATAAGCATGACTCAATATCCTGGTGGTCTGGGCACTCATCAGAAATTTGAGGGACACAAGTTCATGTCCCTGCCCGACTGACTAATTATGTATGAACAGCTGAACTGCTTCATTGGGATAGATTGGCAAAGGCCAACATTCAAAGTGCTATGTCACTTTGTAGCCTTTAGCACAGTAGGTAGGCAACTCACACAGGATGCAGGAGATCCAAACTCAATTCAACAGCCCAGTAGCTAGGACCGTATTCTGCAACACAGGAGATGTATGTTCAGCGAAGGAATTGAATCTGGGTCTCCCACCACAAGTTCCCTATGCCAAAGGCTTAATGATGCTTTTAAAGAAAGCCCAAAACAGCAATTCTGACAGATATGGGCTGCTCCACTCATTTCCCTGAGCATTAACTCTGATATTTAGTGATGAACACTTAGATTCTCTTGGAGTTTTAAAAGTAATCCATTTGTGATGTCTTTGTTGTTATCCTCTGAAAGATCTCCCTTTTGATTTACAGCATACAGCCTCCTGAGGAACAGGAATTTTCCCACTTGAAAAGCAATTAAAAGGTTGTGCCTTACAAACTTCCTATTATACATGTTATGTATAATGACTAGAAACTTTTTGTGTGCAACTGACTATTTTTTCTACATTTCACAAACCATTTTAGCAACTGTGGATGAAAATCAGGTAATTTCATATGTATATTGCCAACGGATGAAAACAGAAGTTGTCTACAAGTTCCATGCATTATTTTGTCCCAGTGAGTAATGCTGAATCCAACAGCACCTCTGTGATTTCATCATTCAGTCAGCATACTTCTGTGCCAATAGCATAAATGACAGTAAAAAAAAATGAACATCATGTTTCTGGTATAACAGTTTGTAGCACTGCCCCGTCAGAATGGCATTTCTGAAAGAAGCAAGACATCCAAGCAAGCTACGCAAGAGTTTTAAAAGATAAGCATTTTCACAGGTGCTTCCCATGGGAAAGATGAAATGTAGTTCATTGCAACTTATTTGTTTCATGAGTTAATAAACACAGGAAACAGGCATCCCATCAGAGAGAGAAGCTAAAGTATCTGAATGTCTAGTGGACCACTCAGGATATTTTTAGAAGGTAATTTATCTAGGTTAAGCAGAAACCTCTGGAGTTTGGACTGCTAGCAGCACAGTACTATTTCGTAAAGTCAGAAGATGAATAGTGAACTAACAGCTCATCAGGCAAAGGTTATGCAGAATTTTCAAAGCATCTACATGCTGGTACTACAACTCACTACTACACAAAAGACCCTAATCCAGTGATCTCGTGACTCTTGCCCTTCGGCTGCTTAAGTCTATGAGCACTGCAGAGGTGAAGCCGTTAAATGTAGGAAAGGAAGTGAGGTGGGTGACTGGCTTTGTTCTAAGGCTCTTGTAGGATACAGTAGTCTGCAAAGAAGCTGCTTACCCAGGTGGATAAAAGGAGAGTCCAGAACTTAGGGAACTGGATCCAAAGCCCAGTGAAGTCACATGGAGTTTTTTCCATTGCCTTCAATAAGCTCAGGATCAGGCCCTTGAAGGACATGAGTTAGTGCATGTGTGCTTGTTATGGTAAGATTAAAGGAAGCAAGAATAGGGAAGAGAGATAAGTGGATGAAACCAGGTAAATTGCAAGCATCCAAGAATGGCCTCAGTTTAACAGAGAATGGAATAAAACTCAAGTAGAATGCAGAAGAGGAAAGGGAAAGCTTTTCATACACAGTGTTTCCTCTACACAAAGCAGAGCAAAGGGGGAAGAAGTTTATCATCACAACGCAAATTTCTTTCTTCACAAGGAACCGCAACTCAGTCACCAGACCAGATGGCTCAGTAATGTAGGCAGGCTATCTGGCAGCTTCACTCTATTGCATTTACTGACTGCCCCCACTCTGTCTTCTAAGTAATAATAAAAGCTTTCAGAGCTGATCAAAAAGTTCTAAGCAGAGATGTTCTGTGCTACCTGAATTCAGTCTGTGTATGCAACACAGTGTTTCAGTGTATTAGTGAGCTGGTATCAGTCAGACATAGAACAGCATTAAAAATAAGAAAAAGCACTTTATTGTATAGAAGTGGGCTGGAAATCCAAAGAAATAAGGGTATTTATAGCTGTTTTGACTTGACACTTTAGTGTGTGTGTGCATGTGTATGTGTGTGTGAGAAAAAGAGCGAGTGAGCGAGCGAGACAAAAGAGAAAAAACATAGGTAGGAATCCATTTGGAATAGAGTACCATTTTATTTTAAAATGTCCAAATTCGTAACTTGTAACATATATTTATAAACCCACCCTTTGCAAATCTAGCACTTTATGAACTCTGACATTTACTTGCAGGTTTGAATTTTCACATTAGACTCTTTTCTGTTTGGATGTAAATCTTAATAATCCAATTTTCTGGGATCAGCAGAGAAATTACTGGAAAAATAGATATTACAATCTAAAAGAACCCTTAAAACCTTGAAAGACCAGTTTTAGATCTCTCCCTCTTCACCTCAAACTTTTCTCATTATTCGTTCTTATAGAGTGATACATTGATGTAAACATGCATGGAACATTATATATTTCTACTTAGTGGATTAGCGAGATATATTCCAGTTTAAAGAGGGAATGTAGAGCTAGTAACTTAAACAGGAAAGTCTGCATTCCTGCACTGCAACGCTTTCATTCATAATGAATGGAACTGTGGTCTCCAAAGGGAGAAGTACACAAGCCCTGGGTTAATCTGGTGAAAACGTACAAACATTTTCAGTCAATAGCATTGACTAAGGTTATTGTTCACTAAGGTGCATAAAGCCTGGGAGAAAGTTTTTAAAGAGCTCAGCACAAACCTGCTTCTTGGCTCCGGTTCTCAGTTTCTTCAGTACTTTGCTTCTCTTCTCTGCTATTATCATCTATCAAAAAACCCACACACAAATATTTATGAAGTATCTTTTTATTGGTAACAAGCAGCACTGAAATTAATTGTAACCCATGTATCATAAACTGTTAATTTACGACAGAACCCTGTGATAAAACAGGGAGAGACGTATAGGAGGAGGGACACTGAAAAATTACAAACATAAATAGTTGCATTTAAAACACTCGCTTTTCAAACCATCTGACAGATTAAAGGTTATATAGCGATAGACAGAATTATTCCATAACCCTGAAAACATCTACATATTCAGCCAAATTGTTTTTGCTTATGCAACATCTACAGTGGATGTGCTTATTGGCTGATTGTGTTTTACTTGTTCTGTTAAAAGAACATTTTTTTCCCCAGTCACATTTATATAAGAACGTTGAAGTACCCAAATCTTACACTTGAGCAGACGATTTTAATCAGTGCTATGGCAGGCTGACTGTAGCTTTAATCAGTACTACGCAGGGTGACTATAGCTGGGAGAAATGTGTCAGGATTTTACTTTCAAATGTAAGGCCTTGAAGAGACTGAATGGGGAGATATTGAGGATATAGAGTATACATTAATGCACAAGCAAATGATTAAAAGGAAGAGAAGAGAAAAACAATAGGGAGAATGCAAGGATTTATTGCTCATTTAGGCTTTTGCTTTTTTTTGCATTCACATTCAATCGTTCAATCACTAATGACTTTCTGTGGTATCAATTCCCACCACCCCACCTACTTACTGAAGATAAGTGCCAAACAATGAATTACCACAGGGAAAGGTATGAAACAGAGAGAGGCCAGCTCCTGGTTTTAGGAGTGATCTGATTAGGAATGAACCAGGCAATCTGTATTTCCCTCAACAGAGAACCCTATTTTAGATTTGTAAGCATCCTAAAGATTACAACGTGACATACTGAGTCCAATGTCATCAGGGTAGTTATTCTGACTCTTTTCCAGAGGGAGACAGAGTCAAAAATTAGTTATCACATTTATTGAGGAATTGTAGAAACTGGTTGGTGAGTATATACATAAACAGAAAAGAAATTAGTTTCCAGATGGTGGAAAAGGCCTCAAAATGATAAACATGAATCCAGCTGTCTCTTCCTGCTGTGATCTTCTCTCCTACTTGATTTTCACTTTTATAACTTATATACCCTATTATTTTAGCACTCCCCATTATGGGCATCTTATTTTCTTTTTAACATATTAGAGCCTGCTGTAGAGAATGGTAATAACAGAAATACATCTTGATTGATGCAATTAAAACAAAATAACCCTAAAAAGAATATATTTTTCATATATAAATGCCATACAAGTCATAATAGCACACTTGATTTAGCTACCATCCATTTAGACACTGTGTTATTGTACTTTGTTGGCAGCTATTACATCTTGGAGTCCAGTAGGTGGAACTAGTGTAGAAACATTTTCTTTCTAAGCCATAACTCAGAGTTACATTCTTAGCCGATCAGATTTACACAGTTTCTGAGACATTTGGAACCACATTCTTAACTGGTGTAAATCGAAGTAGCTGTACCGAATGCCATAGAACTACACTGATTTAGATCAGCAGATAAACTAACCCATTAGTTGTTTTGTATCTTTCTGTGCTGATTTTGACTGGTCAAAAGAGATAGCTACTTTGCTAGTTGCCTTCATCCTGTAAAATTTCTTAGCACACTGGTGGGCTTCCGCCTGTAAAATCACATTACATGGATGACCAGAAGTATTTGATAGCATGGGCATTTTATTTATCACCCAGCTACAATATGTGGAGCAGACACCAAATGGAAAGTTAACTGCACTAAAACTGCAACTTTTCTTTTAAATGTGGATTTTAGAATTTGCAAGCCTTGCAGAAAACAACTAATACGTTTGGGGAGAATCCTTGGTTTAGTGTAAGAGACAATTTTCAGGGAGATGAAGTTGTTTAGTTAAGGCACTGTAACATGAGACCTTATATTCAAGGTTTGTAGTAAAACCATATCGAAATGGATACCAATAAAGTCTGAACAAGAGCATTGCATAGCTCAAATGCTTGTCTCTTTCACCAATAGAATTTAGACCAATTAAAAATATTACCTCACTTAGCTGATCTCTTTGGGACCAACACAACAGCTACAGCAACATGTCAGCCAGTAAAATCTGTACAGTCATCATTTGCAGGTAATTACCAGTGATGTCTATATGGGAATATCAAAATATGACTAACTAAGCAAAAAACAAAACTCTAAAGGATTTTGTTGTGACTGTTTCATTCCTAAATGTGTACTGTATCATGATTCATTTTGAACAGTACAGGTTTAACCTCTCTAATCCAGCATTCTCTGGTCTGGCAACATCTGTGGTTCAGCATGATTTTAGTTATTCAGATGTCCACTTATCACAGGTGTGGCCAAGTTTCCCATAGAAACTCTCAGTATTCTGTGCTGTTATTTATCTCAAATTTACCCCTAAATGTCTCCTAAGACCCAGTAAGCAGTGGAAGTGTTGGTAATGCTGTTAGACAATATTGACCTTCCGTGGTTTGGCAAATTCTCTGGTTCGGCACCAGTCAGGTCTTGAGGGTGCCGGACTAGAGAGCTTCAACCTGTACTTTTATATTCAGAAAAAGCAGGCACATTGCAATGGTAACCTCTGTGATATTTTTTATTGAAAACTTTCAGTAACTAAATTCCTGATGAATGGACAACACGTCTAGTCAACATTTGTTTCTATGTTCAGTAAAAGCAAGTCAAGTACAAGTTGGACCTCTCTTGTCTGGCACCCTCAGGACCTCACCATTCCCGAATGAGAGAATTTGCCGGACCAGAGGATGTCCCCTACTACTGGCTCCCCAGACCACCTTCCCTTCCCGCTGCTGGCCCCAGCTGCCCCCCTGCTGGGCTTCCATGCTGCTGTGGCCCCAGCAGCCTGGACTGCCCTGGCCCCAGCCCCACTATCAGGGCTGCCGTGTCCCAGGCTCTGGCCCCACTACTGGGGCTACCATGGCTGCTGTGTCTCCAGCTCCGGCCCAGCTAATGGGGCTACCACGACTGCCACATTCCTGGCCCTGATACTGGGGATGCTGCGGCCCCTGCTGTGATACCTGGGCTCGGGCGCCAGTCCAAGCCACAGCCCTACCGGGCTCCGAACAACCAGCTCTCTTGCCACTGGGGCTCCTAGCCAGGACTCCCTGGTCCAGGAACACCCATGTTCCTGCTGGACCACAGATGTTGCCAGATGAGGGAGTCCTGGTTTTGGGAGGTCCAATCTGTACCAATATGGCAATTATTTATTTTGCTAAAATCAGATTTAAAAAATTCTTGTTGCCATGTTATTCAGTTTCTTATGAACTCAAATTCTGAGCAAATTCATATTACAAAAGAAAGCTTTAAAATAACCTCAGCTGACTCATTAGTATATTGAGGGGGACGGAGGCGCCCATCTGTCGCCCTGACATTTCATCTCGGGAGGTATGCTGTCTGCTGGGGGCCCGTATCCGAGATGTTACGGAGGCATTGTCGAGGATTATCCGGCCCTCTGACTACTACCCCATGCTACTCATCCATGTGGGCACTAATGATACCGTGAGGTGTGACACTGAGCGGATCAAGAGTGACTACAGGGCTCTGGGGGTACGGGTGAAGGAGTTTGGAGCGCAGGTGGTATTCTCTTCAATCCTTCCTGTCGAAGGTAGGGGCCCGGGCAGAGACAGGTGCATCCTGGAGGTGAATGCCTGGCTGCGAGGATGGTGTCGCCAGGAGGGCTTTGGCTTCCTCGACCATGGGATGCTATTCCAGAAAGGACTGCTAAGCAGGGATGGCGTCCACCTTACGAGGAGGGGGAAGACCCTGTTTGCATACAGAATGGCTAACCTAGTGAGGAGGGCTTTAAACTAGGTTCGACGGGGACAGGTGAGCAAAGCCCACAGGTAAGTGGAGAACGTGGAGACCTGGGAGATGGGTCGGAAAGGGGAGGGAGCGTGGGCTACAATGGCAGAGAGAAAAGAGGGTCAGGGCAAAACTGGGAGGCAAGGTCAAATCAGGATCTTAGATGCCTATATACAAATGCGAAGTATGGGAAATAAGCAGGAAGAACTGGAAGTGCTAATAAATAAGTACAATTATGACATTGTTGGCATCACAGAAACTTGGTGGGATAATACACATGATTGGAATGTTTGTATGGAAGGGTACAGCTTGCTCAGGAAGGATAGACAGGGAAAAAAGGGAGGAGGTGTTGCCTTGTACATTAAAAATGAACACACTTGGAGTGAGGTGGAGATGGACATAGGAGACGGAAGTGTTGAGAGTCTCTGGGTTAGGCTAAAAGGGATTAAAAACAAAGGTGATGTCATGCTAGGAGTCTACTACAGGCCACCTACCCAGGTGGAAGAAGTGGATGAGGCTTTTTTCAAACAACTAACAAAATCATCCAAAGCCCTAGATTTGGTGGTGATGGGGGACTTCAACTATCCAGATATATGTTGGGAAAATAACACTGCAGGGCACAGACTATCCAATAAGGTCTTGGACTGCATTGGAGACAACTTTTATTTCAGAAGGTTGAAAAGCTACCGGGGGAAGCTGTTCTAGATTTGATCCTAACAAATAGGGAGGAACTGGTTGAGAATTTGAAAGTGGAAGGCAGCTTGGGTGAAAGTGATCATGAAATCATAGAGTTCACAATTCTAAGGAAGGGTAGAAGGGAGAACAGCAAAATAGAGACAATGGATTTCAGGAAGGCGGATTTTGGTAAGCTCAGAGAGCTGATAGGTAAGGTCCCATGGGAATCGAGACTGAGGGGAAAAACAACTGAGGAGAGTTGGCAGTTCTTCAAAGGGACATTGCTAAGGGCCCAAAACGCAAGCTATTCCGATGTGTCGGAAAGATAGAGAATACGGCAAAAGACCACCTTGGCTTAACCACGAGATCTTGCATGATCTAAAAATAAAAAAGGAGTCATAAAAAATGGAAAGTAGGACAAATTACAAAGGATGAATATAGGCAAACAGCACAGGAATGCAGGGGCAAGATTAGAAAGGCAAAGGCACAGAATGAGCTCAAACTAGCTACGGGAATAAAGGGAAACAAGAAGACTTTTTATAAATACATTAGAAGCAAGAGTAAGACCAAGGAGAGGGTAGGCCCACTGGTCAGTGAGGAGGGGAGAAACAGTAACAGGAAACAATGTGAGAAACACCTGTTCCCAGTGGTGACAGATGACAGAATGAGGAGCAATGGTCTCAAGTTGCAATGGGGGAGGTCTCGGTTGGATATTAGGAAAAAACGATAGGAGGGTGGTGAAGCACTGGAATGGGTTATGTAGGGAGGGTGTGGAATCTCCATCCTTAGAGGCTTTTAAGTCCCAGCTTGACAAAGCCCTGGCTGGGATGATTTAGTTGGGGTTGGTCCTGCTTTGGACAGGGAGCTGGACTCGATGACCTCCTGAGGTCTCTTCTATCCCTATGATTCTATGTGGAGGGTTCCTCTGCTTCAGGGTTCAAGCATGAAGAGCACGTTATTTACCTAAGCCATTTCTCCCAGTCTACCCTGCAGTTCATACTCATGCTGCTGTAAGTGTAGATATAACCTTAGTGTGTGTCAACAGGGTCTACATGGACCATTTAGTGTGCATGACCCTCACTCCTCCGGTGCACACTGCCACACCATGTTGTTAAGCTACTTTTGAAAATAAGATTTAGATGCTTTGAAATTGTTTACTGCTGGCCCACAGCGGGTCAAATTAAACACTGATGTAACCTCAATTACTTCAGGGCAGTTAGGACAGGGATGACATTGGCACATTATATTTAATATCCCTGTCATAAAAGAAAAAAACCAAAACACATGGCTAGTGAGAATCATTCTGTCATACAGGAAAAGGGAGGTAGAATAGTAAACAAAAAATGAAAAATACAATATGGAAATACTTTAAAAGCACTTAAAAACCTTTCCATTTGTTCAGCTCCCAGTTTTGATGGAGAGTAGTAATTATCAAAAGGCACCTCATCAATAAAAGATGTCCAATGTGAGAAACTCATTAGAAATACGTTTAAAATGTTTGTCAAAAAATTAATGTTAGAGGCAAAGAGGCAAAAACATATTTTAATAGAGTAACAACTATCTCTTCCCCATATTTGTATTCTCTCTCTTGCTCTCTGTCTCGCTCCCTTTCTCCGGGGCCTAATACATTTCCCATGAGTCATCCGTATGACACTATTAGTAATAAAATATATATTTTTCTTTGGATGGCCTCTAAGATATCTGCCATCCTTCTCCCTCCATTACAGCAGCAGTTGGCAATTGTATTTCCTTTCGGTGACAACTGTCCTCAGAATATCTACTTTTCCATTATGCTGGTAATTGAGTAGCAATCTGTCACTCGATCCAAAGATGACAGAGAGTGGAGTGTGACATTTTGTGTTATTTTAGGCCAGTAAATGTAAATGGTTTTGAGCCACATCAAAAGACAAATGGGAACATCTGCTTCTTTCCCCCCACAGAATGGCAGGCAGTCATAAAAACAGGAGTAAATGAGTTACAGTAGTGTAACATGAACAAAATAAGCACATCAGTCTCTAAAGTATAGACTTTTGGCAATCTGTTTTTGCTTTCCTTTGCCAAACTGGCTACTGATTGATAGGAGTTTACTCTCATCTCATTCATTTCTTTGATGACAGTCAGGAAATTCCAAAGAGGACACACACTTTCATTTTATATCTGGTAGTAAGCAGATTAGCCATTGATTAATAACCAGGAAAAGTAAGAAACAATAACAAATTAAAATGAGAAAATATGAAAATCTGCAATTGTTTGCTCACTTTGTGCTAAAGAGAAATATTTAGTATGCAGGGTCATATGCCAGATGTAGTAGCATCCCCAAAATGAAACAGCTGATACAATAATAAGCAGTAAGTCATATGAGAGAGAGATGAAACAAGAACTCTAGGAAAAACCAGGAGATAATCTTACAACTGGAGCATGAGAGAGTTTTTAGCATTTTCCATTTTCTCTGTAATTGCTCTCTGGAGAACAGATTGCTATACCATTTACTGTTCCAGTTCAAACAAAAATTAATTCAGGGATGTCCTCTCGTCTGTGTTATGCTGGAGGTCAGACTAGATGATCACATTGGTCCATGCTGACTTAAAAAATCTATGAGTCAAAGGGGAGTCAGAATCTAACCCAAAAACATCAGCAGAAGAGCTGGAATATTTTTTTCCAGGGAAATACAGAATACTAAAAAGTTAAAACTGTACCACATCTTAGGGCACATCTATACTTACCAGAAGATCAACGCTCTGGAGGTCGATTTTCTGGCGTTTGATTTGGCAGGTCTAGTATAGACCTGTAAATTGAACGCTGAGGGCAGATCCTGCCAGCATCAGATACTCCTCCTTTTGCAAGGAGTAAAGGAAGCAGATGGGAGCATTTGCTCCCGTCGGCCTCCTGCAGAGTGGACACCACCAAGGTTCGGCGTAAGGTAAACTAACTGCAGCTATACATTTTATACAGCTGGAGTTGCATACCTTAAGCCAGCCTTCCTGGTCTCGAGTAGACCAGGCCACAGAATCAAAAGAGCTGAATTCTGGTTGATCAGGGCTGGCTTTAACTCCACCCTCCAAAAAGGACAATAAATTCCTGCAAAAGCAGTATTTGTAATGCCCATGTTTTGGCAACAAACAGCCTCAGCAATGTTTCTTCTACATAATCAGTCCCTGCTTACAGTAGAAATAGAGTAGACTCCACTGCAGCTCTTTGGGAAGCTGTTCCAGTCGTTAAACACCCTGACTGTTCAATGGTACAGAGTGCTGTTGTCTCAGGGTCATATCTTGCTTGTAATAGTCACATGTGTCCATGTGGGCATCTATGAACTCCGGGCCAAACCATATGATGCCCCTCTATGACACCTGTCATGGAAGCCCTGGATGGGTTTTCTCTCTCAAGGTTTTCCAGCACGGCTTGGGCATTTTCTAATCAGCACTCTGGCCCTCATTTGTTTGGAGATGTATATGCAAAGTAAACCAGGATTTGCTCCATAAAGAAAACAGGATTATTATTAATCTTTTTAACACAACATAAATAATAATAAATATTATAAGGGTCCACCTGGGATAATGAAGGGGAATATACTCAAGATTAAATTAAAAACCTAGTGCTGAGTCCTGCAAACACTTAAACCTATGCTTAATTCCCTTCTGACTTCAACGGGACTGTTTACATGCCACAAGGTATGTCTAAATGTTTGGCTCAAGATCAGCACCTCAGGCAGCATTTCATTTCACAGTATCCCAGCAGCAAAAAGAGATCAAAATTACAACAGAAACCACACACATGCAAACCCCATTATTACACAGCTACAAACACATTAAAAGTCAAATCATTAGGGTGGTGGCCTGAGGTTACTGAGCATTTCCAATCTGCATTTTAATTTTTTTAATTAAATTATGATTTAGGTCAATTTTAATCACCACTTGTGTATAACTCTATGGGGTAAATTTTAACAGGGGTTAGGAAAGAATTAGCTCCAGTTATTGCTTAATGCAGTTATGAGGCTTATTCCCTGCTCACTGTACTAACAATTTACCTCAGTGCAGAGCCAGAATTTAACATGCTGCTACCAGTTTGCCGTGCCTGCTAAGTACTGGCTAGGAGCACCTTGTTACTTTTTCATTTGCCTGTAGCGTTTTAGTTGGCAAATGTAAGGTGGAGTGCAGAAGAAGGAGAAAATGGTAGTGCAAGAGAGCTATCTCAAAGGGAAACCCATCAATTATAAAGTAACACACTTTATATATTCAAAGCACCATGGTCCGCAAAGGTGAGAGAGAGAATGGGGCCTTGCCAGGACACTGAAGAGCGAGGGTAAAAAAAGTCAGGAATGTGCCCATCCTTCCTGTCCTATCCATACCCTTCAGACATCCTGCCCCTCACTCTACATAGGTGATATGTGGGATAGAGATATGCCCCTGCACAACCTGTAAATTCTCTCCAACCAGTGATGCATCAGCTCTGTGTTTTGGTTTCTGACTACCAGGCTTGAGACAGCTAAAGCTTGTGGGTATCTGAGGATATCTACAATTCTGCAGGATTTTAGATACAAATTTTGTATTGGCATCTGCATCCATATCCACAAAAATGAACAGTGGCTATTCACCTCCACATCTGCAGTTGTGGGCTCTACTCATGTTGGGCATTCAACAGTAGAGGCACTCAACATTAGCAGATAATTTTGAGAATTGACACCTCACATTTTCCTCAGATGGATGATGGAAATAATAATACAAGTGTGTGCAAGTGTCAAGCCCACTTAATTAGCCTAATTAACACAGGTCCTACAATTGACAGGTACCTTTTCTACTGTTATCTAGATCTCTTGGTTTCTGTTATTTCCACTCCTATTCATCTGATGAAGTGAGTTTTGCCCACAAAAGCTCATGATTCTACATGTTTTGGTTAGTCTCTAAGGTGCTTCAGGACCATTCATTTTTATTGTGAACAACGTCCTGCTTATAAGCAGGGCACAGCATGCATTTTTCTTTTCAGAACCACAGCCAAATAAAGCCTCCAGTGACATATTATGATTGCCCACATATAGTGCATGCAATTATGCGGGTGCAGAGGTGTAACAAGGAGAGAAGGTCAGAGGAAGCAATGTAGGAGATTAGATATGTTAAAAACAACATAATCTGCTTAATTAAACACACACAGATAGACTCACATACACACACAGAGCAAAACCTTGTTCACTAAATGTACAAATTACTACTTTGTTGTGTTAAAATTTCATAAGCAGTGGGGCCAGTCTGTACTACCCTGAGTTTGAATAATCATGGTGGTTTATTGTTATTCACATAATGGATAGAAATGGGAAATGACTTCCTTGACAGATGAGTACCCTGGAGGTAACTTGGCATGTCATTGCATATAATTCTTCTTTGACAACATTACATTAGTCACTTTAGTGCCTCAGTGCTTTGCACCTTAAACCATCTCAATAGTGGGAAAATCTACTTAAAAATTATTTATAGTGAAAACAGCACTCTCAGCTGTTTACTTCATAACCGGTGTGTATAAAATTGTATACAAAACTCAGAGAGATGTAGGAGGACTGATCAAATCTAACAACATAGATTAAAAGCCCATATTAGTCTTTGCACTGTAACTTCTGAATGATCCAGCAATTTAATGAAGTACTAGTAGTCACCAAAGCACAATACAGAATCTTTTAAGAAATGGTCACTTTAGAAATAGAAGAAAAATAAAAGACACTGTCAATATATTTTGCCAGCCAAACGGAAGCAGATCATCTGCTATCCTTAGTGCTGTAATCAGTCAAGACAGATGGCAGACTTCAAAATAAAAATGACGTAACAAGCCCTCAATCAGAGCAGAAAGGGGTTAACACAATATTCCTTTAAAAATAACTATTCTACATTAAGGAGAAACGTTTCACAGCCACATTTTTGGCTTTCTATTCACTTTTTTGATGGTACCTTATCTTAGTTTAGAATATTCTTTTCAGAGGATACATGCAACACACCTCATTTAACATTTTTAATGTATCATGACTGTAGTTCAGGTTTACAGCTGAACATCCTTGTCCCATGGGGTATGACAGACAGATATAATTGCCGCTTTTCAACTCAAAGGGTAAAGCAAAACAACTATTCTCTATACATTTTCAGGACACCCTGAAACTTGGTCAGAAGGGGAATGTGAGAGACTAGTTAACATTGGGTCCAAATTTTAAAAAGACAGAAGACTGCCAACTGGGCCTAGATTTGTATGACATTTAAGAATGTGTTTAATAGAGTTAATGATCACCATGTCTCTCTGTTGGAAAATAGTAAATACTAGTAGTTGTTAGGTGGACTTTAAGGCCAAGTTTCAGCAAAGCCCTTAATCCTCAAATTACTTTCAGGGACTTAAGCATGTGCTTAAGCATTCTGTTGAATAGGTATGGGATTACTCACTGCATTAAAGTTAAGCATGTGCTTGAGTGGTTTGCTGAATCAGGGACGAGGAGAGGTAGAAGTAAATCAGAGTATACCACTAACCAGATACTGTTCTAAAGATATTAGGAATAAGGCAAATGTGAGTCATTGTTCCCTAACTGAGAGACCTCTGACTCTAGATGTGGGTGCAATAAATGTTCTCCTGAAGGAGGTTAACGTTTTGTCACAGGAAAAAAACTCTTTTTCTTAAAAAAAAAAAAAAAAAAAAAAATCTGTTTACCAGATCTCCCGAGCGAAAAGAGCCCTTAAAAATAGATGTGTTTCAACTGTCAACTTCCTGTACATCAAAGCAAAAGAGAACATACAGGTGAAGAGTACAATTGGCTTTGTCTAAGTGAGCAAAGAACTACCATCTGTCAATGAGTCTATGATGTTGGACTTAAAAGCTAACAGGCCTACAGTCAGACTACCTCATCAGGGAAAGGAACTCTCCTCAAACAAGTGTTTTTAATATGATTTATGTACATCCTGACCTTTCTGACTTGGATCATTCATGAAACAGTTTTCCTTGTCAGCCAGGTGAAGAGAAAACAAAGAATTTATCCAACATGCACAACTCCCAGACAAGCTACTTCCTCAGATGGAGGGTTGGCCTGTGTTCAGATTATCCCGTCTTGATAATAACAGTCTGTTCATCTATCAAACAGTATCTAATTCTTAGATTTTGATAAAGATTATGGAAAAGGCTGCAGCAGGACAAATCCTTCTGTATGCCTTCAAATCTTCTGTGCAATCAGGAGTCTGATCTGGGTATGGCACAAGATGGCTCTTCTTGCATGGGTTAATGATCTGTTCCAGGTAACGGAGAAAGATCAGGTGTCCATGAAGATCTATCAGATCTATCAGTTTCCTGTAAGACTATGAGATCATGTTGATACCTCTAAGGTCTTTGGCAGGAATGAATGAGGCTGCTTTTCAGTGGTTTTCTTCTGTCTTTGTCCAGAGATTGCAGATGGAATTGAAGAGGAACTACTCTTTCTCCTTGTGATAATGGAAGTATCTATTATTTTGCCCTTAATATTCAAAGTGTTCATAAGTCCATTAGGAGAGCTAGAGAGGAGAAAGGGGGACATTTGTTTTGGTTTTACTGCAAGGAAAAGAAAGTAATGGGGGAATATGACTTGTAATGTGTGCTAACTGGTGATAGGTATGTAGTAACATGTACTGTTGTTTTACCTATGGGTTTATTTTTGCACTGTATTTTTTGAAAAGAGCTTTAAATTTTAGATCACTCCAAATATACACATAAAGCAAAAGGCTCTTGTGTCTTTTGGGACATTTTGATTTTCATTATCTTGACTGCCTACAATGTCACTTTAAAAAATCTTACATTTATCTAGACACCAAGATAGGAAATACCTCTCTCAGAAGTGGCAAACTTGTTATCCATACTTTAATTTTTTTACACTCTCTGAGTGCATTTGAGTGATGGTAAAGTTCAAATTACAACTGGCTGATTTTACCCTTCAGTGAGCTTGTAAAATATATATATTATACAGCACATGTGAAAGTGCAACAGTTAAAATACTGCTGGGAGTTCAATAAAGATTGCCCTGCCTATTCCTACACTCTCAAATAATGTTCTATGCTGCATTATAACACGTTCTCAATGCAATAAATGGCTGATAGAAAAATCTGCCATACAGTTCACGCTTGCTTCTCTCTCAATGGTTCAGATACATAAAACAGTACTTTTAGGAGCAACATAAGAGAGACTGTTAATATTTTAGACAGTCAGGCCTAATATTTTAGACAGTCTGGGCTACACTAGACCAGGCAGGTCAGCTTAAGGTACGCCATCCAGCTACGCAAAATAAGCAGCTGGATTTAGCTTACCTTAAGCCGGGCCACCGCAACGTCTACACAGATCACAGATTGATCACAGATCACCGGATGCCAGTGGGGTCTACACTCAGTGTTCGATTTGGGGGGTCTATACCATACCCGCTAAATCAAACGCTAGAAGATCGACTTCCAGAGGCTCCAGGGGGGAACCGAGTTAGTCTGTTACA
Organism: Rafetus swinhoei; assembly: GCA_019425775.1. NCBI lineage: Eukaryota > Metazoa > Chordata > Testudines > Trionychidae > Rafetus > Rafetus swinhoei. The sequence continues at coordinate 187,997,293 of CM033440.1, forward strand.
GAAAAAACAACAAATGGTCTGGTAGCACTTTATAGACTAACAAAACATGTAGATGGTATCATGAGCTTTCATGGGCACAGCCCACTTCTTCAGATTACTGGAGGATGGCTCTTCTCTGTAGGGTAGACATGCCCTCAGTATATAATTATGTTCATTAGCATGCCACATGTATATTTTGGCTTACTAGAAACAAACTCCCTACATACAGCCTTTTATTTAATATTCTTTCATTGCAGAGGGGGAAACAACACAGATATCAATTTCCCATGATCTTCTGGAGAGATTTTAGAGGTCCTAAGAAGTTACTACTACTACATTATCTCAAACCATTGAAGCAGTTGGGCACATTGTAAAAAAATATTATTTCATACACATCATTACTGAGCCCAGTGGATTAGTATTACAGGTTGCCATACAGGGATATGCCTGGAGGGTTGCGTCTGTAGGCTGTTAAAAGCTTTGCTACATATTCCTGGATACAGGAATAGGACAAAATTCTACAGAACTTGAAATTTACATAGACACTCCTAGCAATTTCTGTGGTTCATTATTATTATTGGTGATGCCAGGGTGGGGGAAATAATACTTTCCTTCTAAGGAGTGTGCTTTATATACACAGAGCTGCCACATATTCACAGCTTTGCTCATCTGCAAGGCTTGCCATAAGATTTCTTTTAATTAATTAGAAACAACAGTTTAGGTCGTAATTAGATCATTAGTTTATGGCTAAACTTGGTTTTCAGACAAATGTGTGCAAATCCTAGTTACTTTAATTGAAATGGCTCATAGGGAGTTCCATTACAATCTGGCCACTTTGCAAGTTTTTAGGGATTCTGATTCAGGGGCCTAAACGACTCTTGTACACCGAGGCAAAGGTAATTTTATTGATACCTGATCCACAGTCTCTTTCTTTCTGCCCTTCCCTCCCTTCTTTTTCCCTCTGTGGATGCTTTAATTACTTTTTTTTCTCCATCACAAGGATTCTTGAGTATAAATTTAGACTTTCAGCCCTTACACATTACAACTTGATTTCTGCCTAAGGAAAGGAGAATTCCATCACCAAATAGATTAAATTTTGCAGCACTGATTATGTGTTACAGGCCTCAATTCTGCATCAGCAAAATCCATGGAACAGCATCAAATTCAAGGAGTCCAGACATTCTACAGTTCCAGGGTAACGTAATCAGTCTGCTGCCATGCTATTTACTTCTCTCTTTCAATGCATTTATTTGTGTTCCACAAAGTGAACTGTAGGTCATGAAGAAACATTGACAAGAATTGTAAAACTGGAAGGTCTCGGCTGGTACAGCACAAAAGCAGTTAAGGGAATATTATCATCTCACGCCAATGAAAGGCAAAAATGGGGGTTTACAACATCCAATTTCTTCTTTATTTTTATATCTGATACTACGCTAAGTCCTAGACACTTCCCAAACAAAAACATAACGTATGTATTATTGTTTAGCCTCTTTCGGGAAAATGACATCAGGCTTTAATTCTCTATGATTTTTCAAAGCAGTCAGACAGTATTCAAATGGATGCATTTAGTTTGGCATTGTGGAGTCTCTCATCTAGACATGAAATCCCCCCTGCATTTTTAGGTGGCCTCAGTGCATTATTATATGGTTAATGAGAAAGAAGACCAGTTAGGAAAAGATTTCTTGGATCCCAGCGTGCCTCCAAGGTGATGACATCCATTGCTTTAAGTACTTGCCACTAACAACCAGTCAGGATGTCAGTGACAGCATGTTACTAGCAGTTACTTAAAGTGAAGGATGTTATCATCTTTCATGGCTTTATCATTCATGTTATAACCCCTAACCCCCGTAAGGGTACTTTAGGGCACTCCTCATAACGCTAAGTCAGAGTGATGAAGATCATAGAGTAATTGACTTAGGTGGGAGTGAAACATGTCATCTTGGAGACTTTGGGTCAAAGGAATCCTGTGATCAGAAACTGTCATGGAAATAGAGGATTAAGGCTCACCATATTAAGGCTCATCATATTAATTATCTCACTATGAGGGCACCCAACAACAAGTAAACATTCTTCTGGTGAGCACATCCCAAAACAACATTAATCTCTAGAGCATGAAGCTCTTCAGTGGGGCTAGGTCTACACTATAGGGTTTTTGGAAAAAGCTACGCAAATTGTGCTTCGTAATTTACATAGCTTTTTCCGATTGCTTTTCTGGAAGAGGCTTTTCCACCATTTGGCCCCATCTAGAAAGCACATAAGCATAAGTTTAGAATTATGTTCTTTGTTATGTGCTTCTGTAACTAGCACCAGGTGGATTTGAACCTGGGACTTCTAGAGCTTAGTATAGGCGCCTCTACCCTTTGAGCTAAAAGCCAGCTAGCTGGCAACCCACCCTGTAGAGATCTCTTGTTCTTATCTGTTGCTGTGGTCTAGGTGCCACTGCATGAGATAGTGAACCACACTAGGGCTATGTCTACACTCGCGGCTTCTTGCACGAGTAATATGCAAATGAGGCTAAGTGTGGCATATCGCTGAGCCTCATTTGCATACCTAATGAGCCACCATTTTTTTCAGAAGAGGCTCTTGCGCAAGAAGGAGCATCTACACTGCCCCTTCTTGCTCAAGAAAAACCCTCTTGCGCAATGCCGTTACACCTATTACTTTTCAGGAAGAACGGCATTGCGCAAGAGGGTTTTTACATTCTGCGAGTGTAGACATAGTCTAGGTGTATGGGTTACACTTCCCTGAACAGGGATGGACTTAAGTTCTTACATAACGGCTTATCTGCATGATTAAAATGTAAATACATAGACTAAATTCTCTTCCAGAAGGGAAAAGGAAATCGTTTGGTAGATAGTGCACTTATTTGAACAGTTAACCCCACAGGACTGTCCACGGGGTATACAAACACCACACTGGGACTGAAAGGGTTAAATGATAGCCCCTCCCCTCCAACTCTTCAGAGCATGCTTCAACTGGAGGCAGGGTTGACAAGCAAGACCGTTGGAGAGGAGCACAGACCTACCTAGATGGCTCCTGCCAAAAGACTCTAACGATGCTTCCCTGAGGTACCAGGATTGTATGCTGAGCCTGGCTGGGCTCATGGACTGGTGTCCCTTTCCTTTTTTCCCCTTCCCCAGAAGCAAGAGAAGCCATAGTAGGCAGTCAGGCAGGTATGGTAATTCAGTGGGACCCCCCACCCTTCCAGACATCGAATGCTGCCAACCTTCCTAGGCTCCAGTGGCAGAGCCCGGTGGAGTGGGTAGGCCTGGGATCCCTGATCACTGCCCCAAGACTGAGTGTATGCTAACCACTAGGCCTCTTAGCCAATGAAGGACTGAATTACAATGATAATGACCCATTCATTGACACTGTATATTACTTATGGCGGCCTAGTTACACACTGTCAGAGCATACTACAAGTACAGACACAACTATAACTTCCAATAGGATAGGCACAGTAACAAGTAGAGCATAATGTGAAAACAGCGTTTTGCATCTACACTGGCATAAACATATTTGTATTAGAATTTTACCCCCATGACCTAGAGACAAAGTTATATTAGCAAGGGAAAAAAACACACATGCATAGCCATTAGAGATAGTAGACATATTTTAAACTGAAAGCATTCCATATTGCATCATTTAAAAATTAAGATAAAAACTTTCCACCCACAAGGATGAACTGATGAATACAAACTTTAATACCACCTACCCTCATTATCATCCTTCAGGTTCTCAGATTTCTTTGCTTTGCATTTCATAGGTGATGGTGACTGGCCTTTTTGTTCCAATCCCTCTGCAACCACAAAGATGTAATAAGGATATTATTTTCAAGTAATATTATTTTAGTAAATACTATTATGCAGGCTAGTGTAGCAATAAGTATATTTTATCTCAGCATTCCTTTCAAAGCAGAATGCCTACCCTTGCATTTGCAAGATTCAGCACTGCCTCATATGCTATATTAGAGGCCATAATGGGTGTGTGTGGGTTCAGACTTAACATTAGCAAACTTTAATATTTCAGTCTTGAATAAAGCTCCTGTTTAAATGATGCCCGCCTTCACACTCACTTTCACTTCGGATCTATAAAGTTTAATAATATTTTAATTTGTAGCTTTTATAAACAACAAGCATCCTACTGTATTATGGACCAGTGGAGGAAAAAGTTCAAGTAGAATGATTTTTGTTATAAGCCCAATTTTGCATTCACTGCCAAAGTCCGCTAACAAGCCCTAAAAATTGGCTGCATGGCAGAGGTAAAAGTTTGATATCAAGTTTGAAGTTAACTTAGAAAAGGTTCCTTGAAATAAGAATGCTCAGAGTTGAAGAAGTTTTCCAATCCTCCCACCCCTCCACACACTTTTGCATCAGACAACAGCAAGAAGGGGACAAATGAAATTTGGTTTGCTGGATTCATTCACAGGAGTTGAGAGCTAGCATGCAGAGGATTTACAGATAGCTGAGTAGGCTTCAAAAATGAAGACTTGATATATCAGCATCTTAGGATATGCCTAACACTGGAATAAAAGACCAGTGGCACCGTCGGGGCTCACCAGGGTCAGCTGTCTCAGGCTTGGGGGGTGTTTCACGCTGCCGGGCTCTAAAATTGCGGTGTAGATGCTCAGGTTCCAGCCAAATCCCAAATGTCTACAGCGCAATTTTACACCCCTGCAATCCTGAGCCCTGCAAGTTCAAATTAGGTGACCATCCAGGGTGTTGTGCAGATGTATCCAGAATGGCTTGTCACATCTAATGACCTTAATGTAGTGCACTCAATGAATGCTAGAGACCCAGGGCCAGACTGCAAGAGTACTCAGCGCCCATAATTGGTGCTGAGCGACCTTAAGCACTCACCTCCATGAAGTGATTAGATTTTCAAAAAGGGCTCAGCTCCCAGCAGCAACTATTATTCTGACAAGGTGCAGAGTCTGTCTGGAAACCCGGCCAGGTGCCTAACGGGGGCTGTAGGGCACTGAGTTCTTTTAACTATCTGGCCCCTACACTTTTGCTTTAGAAAAAAGAAGCAACCAAGTAAGTCTTGAGTTCTTTTCCTTACAGAGATAGACCCAAAAGTGCAAACTGATTTAGTGAGGCTTGTTAATAGAAAAAAGGAGGCATTTTTAGAAACTATTAATATTCATGCACTCTCAACCTAACGCCACCTTACTACAGGTTGAATCTCTCTACTCCGGTACCCTTGGGACCCGACTGGTTTGGAAACAGAGAATTTTCTGGATTACATAGAATCATAGAGCTGGAATGATTCAGCTCATAGAGCTGGAATGATTCAGGAGGTCATGAAGTCCAGCCCCCTGCCCAAGGCAGGACCAATCCCAACTAAATCAACCCAGCCAGGGCTTTGTCAAGCTGAGACTTAAAAACCTCTATGGATGGAGATTCCATCACCTCCCTAGGTAACCCATTCCAGTGCTTCACCACCTCCTAGTGAAATAGTTTTTCCTAATATCCAACCTAGACCTCTCCCACTGTAACTTGAGACAATTGCTCCTTGTTCTGCCATCCGTCACTACTGTGAACAGCCTCTCTCCATCCTCTTTGGAACCTCTCTTCAGGAAGTTGAAGGCTGCTATCAAATCCCCTCACTCTTCTCTTCTGTAGACTAAACAAACCCAAATCCTTCAGTCTCTCCTCATAGGTCATGCACTCCAGCCCCGTAATCTTTTTGGTCGCCCTCTGCTGGACCCTCTCCAATGCGTCCACATCCTTTCTATAGTGGGAAGCCCAGAACTGGACACAATATTCTAGATGTGGCCTCACCAGAGCCGAATAAAGGAAAATAATCATTTCTCTGGATCTGCTGGCAATGCTCCTCCTAATGCACCCCAATATGCCATTAGCCTTCTTGGCTACAATGGCACACTGTTGACTCATATCCAGCTTCTCATCCACTGTAATCCCCAGGTCCTTTTCTGCTGAACTGCTACTTAGCCAGTCAGTCCCCAGCCTGTAACAATGCTTGGGATTCTTCCATCCCAAGTGCAGGACTCTACATTTGTCCTTGTTGAACCTCATCAGATTTCTTTTGGCCCAATCCTCTAATCTGTGTAGGTCACTCTGGACCCTATCCCTGCCCTCCAATATATCTACCTCTCCCCCTAGCTTAGTGTCATCTACGAACTTGCTGAGGGTGCAATCTATCCCCTCATCCAGGTCATTAATAAAGATATCAAACAAAACCGGTTCAAGAACAGATCCTTGGGGCACTCCGCTAGAAACCGACTGCCAACCTGCCAAGCCATTGATCAATACCCGTTGGGCCCAACAGTCTAGCCAGCTTTCTATCCATCTTACAGTCCATTTATCCAATCCATATTCCCTTAACTTGCTGGCAAGAATATTGTGGGAGACTGTATCAAAAGCTTTGCTAAAGTCAAGGTATATCACGTCCACTGACTTTCCCATATCGACAGAGCCAGTTACCTCATCATAGAAGCTAATCAGATTGGTCAGGCACGACTTGCCCTTCGTGAATCCATGTTGGCTATTCGTGATCACTTTCCCCTCTTCCAAGTGCTTCAAAATAGATTCCTTGAGGATTCCCTCCATGATTTTTCTGGGGATGAGGTAAGGCTGACCAATCTGTAGTTCCCTAGATTGTCCTTTTTCCCTTTTTTAAAGATGGGCACAACATTTGCCTTTTTCCAATCATCCGGGATCTCTCCCGATCTCCACGAGTTTTCAAAGATAATAGCCAAAGGCTCCGCAATGACACTTGTCAACTCCCTCAGTACCCTCAGATGCATAAAATCCGGGCCCATGGATTTGTGTATGTTTAGCTTTTCTAAATAGTTCCTAACTTGTTCTTTCCCCACCAAGGGCTGTCCACCTCCTTCCCATGCTGCATTGCCTAGTGCATTTGTCTGTGAAGACAGAGGCAAAGAAAGCATTGAGTACTTCAGCTTTTCCCACATCATCTGTCACTAGGTTACCTCCCTCATCCAATAAGTGCCCCACACCCTCTCTGATCACCCTCTTATTGCTAACATGCCTGTAGAAACCTTTCTTATTATCCTTCACATCCCTCATTAGCTGCAATTCCAATTGCGCTTTTGCCTTCCTGATAACTCCCCTGCATTCTCGAGCAATATATTTATACTCCTACCTAGTCATCTGTCCAAGTTTCCACTTCTTGTAAGCTTCCTTTTTGTGTTTAAGCTCATCAAGGATGTCCCCGGTAAGCCAATCTGGTCACCTAACATATTTGCTTTTCTTGCTGCACATCGGGATGGTTTCTTCCTGTGCCTTCTATAAGGCTTTTTTAAAATACTGCCAGCTCTCCTTGATTCCTTTCCCATTCATGTAAGCATCCCAGGGAATCCTGCCCATCAGTTCTCTGAGGGAGTCAAAATCTGCTCTTCTGAAGTCCAGGGTGTGTATTTTGCTACTCACCTTTCTTCCTTTGGTCAGGATCCTGAAATCTACCAGCTCATGATCACTACTTCCCAGGTTGTCACCCACCTCTACTTCCCCCTACCAGTTCCTCCCTGTTTGTGAGCAGCAGGTCAAGCTGCACATGGCCCCTGGTCAGTTCCTTCAGCACTTGTACCAAGTTATCCCCAACATTCTCCAAAAAACTTCCTGGATTGTCTGTGTACTGCTGTATTGGTCTGCCAACAGATATCAGGGTGATTAAAGTCGCCCGTGAGAACCAGGGCCTGCGATCTGGAAGCTTCTCTCAGTTGTCCAAAGAAAGCCTCGTCTACCATGGGGAGGTCAGTATTGTCTAGCAGCATTACCAACACATCCACTGCTTTCTGGACTTTTAGAAGACATTTAGGGGTAAATTAGAGCTGAATAACAACACAGAATACTGAAAGCCAGTACTGGTGGCTGTAAACAAACTTTATGGTATCACAGGAAACTTGGCCACACCCATGAAAAGTGGACATATGGCTAACTGAAATCATTCCAGACGACGGATGTTTCTAGACCAGAGACTTTTGGACTACAGAGATTCAACCTGTAGTAATGTTGCTCTGCCTGAATAAGTCCATCTGACTTTGGGAACTCATAGGATGGGGGGACCTTATCCTTCAGAGTAGTAACTCTGAAAAAGATGTTTTTTGGGAGTAGCCTGGTGGATAATCAGCTGAACCTGAGCTCACAGTGAGGTGCTGGGGCTAAAAGGGCTGATGAGATCCTGGGATGCATAAACAAAGGCATCTTGAAGAGGAGTAGAGAAGTTATTCTACCTCTCTGTTTGGCACTGGTGCAACCACTGCTGGAATATTGTGTCCAGTTCTGGGTGCCCATGATAAACTGCCAAGGGTTCAGAGTCTTACAGTGACAGACTCAAGAAGCTCAATCTAGCAGGAGGCATAAGGGATCTGTCGAAAAAGGCTTTCTTTCTCAACAGATCCCCCTCTAGACTGCCACTTTTTGCTGACAAAGTGCTGAGTCGGCAAAATGTGGCGGCCATTGTTATGCAAATTAGGCACAGGATATTTAAATCCCTGCAATCATTTGCAATGTCGACCTGTCCCTCTGTCAGCAGAGGGATGCAGTCTAGACATATCCTAAGGGACTCTCATATTCATCAGTTTACTGCAGATTTGGTTGGTCTCAGGAATTGGACCTTTCCATTCCAAAGGTTAACCACGTGACTGAAGACTATATTACATGCCAGCAGATGTTGCTGGAAATATTAATACTCTATTTTGAAAAAAAAATAGTGAAATTAAGATCCTTGGCCTGGCAAAATCAGCTTCTCTCTTCCCTGACTGGTGGACATACAAACTCAACCACAGAGAACAAATATCAGGCCATACAGTCAGTCAGAAGCTATGGCCGTGTTCAGCACATATGGTTAGTACAATGGATAGAAACTGACAGACTTTGAAGATTGATTGTCACCTGCTCTGCTATTCCTTAAAAAATTGAGTATTTATAATGAACTATATTGATGTAAGGCCTGTCTGGCTCTCACACTCCGGGATGAGTTGCTGTTTTCCCTTTTTTGCTTGGCAATGTTTCACGCTAGGAGACCAAATCAATATGAATATTTCAATCAACACCCTCCCCTCTGAAGATGAAGTTATCATCTAATCAATCTGTGAGACTTCCTCTAGACTCAGAAATCAAATGCCAATCAAGTTTCCGTGCTAAGTATCCATTTATAACATGGCTAGGTCCTCCTAGAGTCTCTGACTACATCAGAACATATGTCTAATGTCTTAATTGACTGCACGAAGATCAGGGGGATGAGGGAGATTGCATTGGGAGACATTAGAACAGTTACTTTTGCCAAAGGAACAGTGTTTCTCCATTACTGATAGAATCTTAAAATGCTCACAAAAGGGATGTGGCGGAACCATCTCAGGAGAATACGATTTCAAACAGAATTTCACTGCTTTGTAGCAGACGAGGATTTTCTTGCACTCCAAAGACAGAAAGGGGATTTTGTACGCTTCCAAAATGCATTTGTGTATTATGGCCACGATATAAATTTTAACCCTTTCAATTCTGCACAGACATACATGTGTCATGAACAGAACTGGTCAAGGTGGGCAAAAACCAGTGCTTACAACCATATATTTGAATGTGGAATGGCTGTTCAATTTAACCACTTTTGTACGTTTTACTATTTGTGAGCATTCATTCAAAAAGGTAATGTACTCACAATAATATTTGGAGAATGGCTCTTCTCTACGGTTCACACCCACAAAGCCAATGTGCCACTTAAAGTAGGACATTCCCAGCTTCCAAATCATTTACAAATCCTGGTCAGTGACAAATGCCTGACATTTTCCCCTCAATCAGAGAAAAAAGCTCCCATTGGAGATGAAGTGCCCTGACACACCCTCATTTACATGTCTGCATGTGCAATCTGGTAGATGACGTTCAGGTGGGCTAGTTCACAGAAAGGTTTCAAAGCTAGTGTGAGTGGAGAATATTGGGTCTTGCATCTTGGGTAGGGAAGGTTTTGGATGCTGGGAGGGACTACGTAGGTTGGACAATTGGTGGAGACATGAGATAACTGGAAGATACTTACTTGGGGGTGTAACAGATGGGTTGATAGGAAAAATGGCAGGCAAGGGGTTTGGTTGGATGAATTTCCACAGGCGAAGGAGAGCTTGTACTCAGTGACGGGTCTGAAGAGGTTTTAGAAACTGAACATTGGGAGAGGCTTGTGTGTGTGTTTCTGTTTCCTGTGGCCCCAAATACTAAGGAAATTAACTTTGGCTAGGGGGAACAAACCTGGTGTTACAGTGCTGGAATATGTATGTACAGAACAGTGATGCCCATAATAGCACATAGCTGTGTAATTTGCCTACATCATCACTGAGCACAACTAGGGAAATAGGATTGGTATATTTGCCTTCCTATGTATCTGAAAATGTACATGTGCACAAGCCAGGCAATCCAAACGTGAAGATTTACAATCATGTTTCATTTATGTTGTATGACATGATAAGCTTTATGGCACTGCCGTATTACATCATGTAAGTTAAAGATGGGCAAAATCTACCTGATCATTTAGTCCCTTTCCGTCTGCCGGTACAGGATACAATTCTCAGATAAAGGACCGATCAGATATTGAACTGCAAAAATCTGCAACAGCGTTTACTGTAGCTGCCCTTTTGACTCAGCCATTCTAACAGCAGACTGTATGAAATATGATAACATCAGAGCACTCTGAGCTGAACAGCACAGTATGCTAACAGCTGTTACAAGATGCTGCATCCTGAAAAATAAACCAATCATTGAAAAAATACTCATTGCATGCCATTAGAGGACTGGTTTTGAGAGCCTCATTTAAGATCAGGCTATTTTAAAATAAAAATATTGTTTCCTAACTTAGTAATTCAAATATATGGATTGCACACATTACTGGTGATACTGTTGTCCAGTTAATTACCATTAACTCACGGTAATGATCATCAGTGCCAATTACTCTTAATATTGTGTTATCAGCAGATATCACTGGAGATCATCTGAAACACATGCAATTAAAATATCCCCCTTTTATTAAGAAAAAACTTAGGAAGAACAGAGCTTCTGAGAGCTTCTAAATGTAATAAGATATGTGAACTCTTGGGTGGTGCAGACATAAGACAGAAAATACACTCACAACATGTTCATCTCCTCATAAACTACACATTTGGCCATCTGCTATTCCTTACTTATGGCTGAATCCTACAGCTGTTACAAAGGCCTGATCTGGTGTCCATTGAAGTCAGTGGACATATTCCCACCACCTTCAGCTGGCATGAGATCAGGCCCTGAAATCTGAACTTTTTCTACTAGCCTTAGCAACTGGGTTTAATTAGAACCGGGTTTCCAGATTGAAAGAGTTTCAGAGGAGTATCCATGTTAGTCTTTTTCAGCAAAAAAACCAACGAGTCCTGTGGCACCTTAAAGACTAGCAAATTTATTTGGGCATAAGCTTTCGTGGGCTGCAGCGCACTTTGTCAGCTGCATGAAGTGGAAGCTTCAGTTTAGCAGGGATTTATACACATATGCAAAAATGGGAGTATGACATCACTATGGGGAGGACCAGCACTAACGAGGCTAATTCAATCAGGGTGAATGGGGCCCATTTCCAACAGTTGATAAGAAGATAAGAATAACAAAATACCCTTTTGGTATTCTCACCTTCTTATCAACTGTTGGGAGTGGGCCACATCCACCCTGACTGAATTAGCCTCGATAGCGCTGGCCCTCCCCATAGTGATGTCATACTCCCATCTGTGTATGCATGTATAAATCCCTGCTAAACTGAAGTTTTCACTTCATGGATCTGACAAATTGGGCTGTAGTCCACAAAAGATTATGTCCAAATCAATGTGCTAGTCTTTAAGGTGCCACAGGACTCTTTGTTGTTTTTGCATATTGAAAGAGCCCCCATGAGATAGCCCGCTATTGCACCCTCCAAGAATCCCAGGCAGTTTTAAGGCTGAAACATTAGAGACAAACCCAAAGATGAGCTTGGAGTACAGATTAGTTCAGAATAGCTCAGAAGTTCAGGATCATCAATACTGACTTCAAGTACTGATTCAGTTTGCAGGAGCTATGACCTCGTGAAGACAAGTGGAATGAAAAATGATTATTCATTAACGCCTGAAAGTGGCAAATAGCAGTTGCAACCTTATTTAAACACAGATTAATCAATTTTCTCCACAAAGCATTTAAGAGCAGGCACTCTTCAACTTGGTGACTAAATTACCATAAACAGAGTTCCCCCTCCTTAATGCCAAACTCATCTGTTTATGACATTTATGCAAATGTCCCTTACTAATATTAAGTTCTTACACTATTAGGTCAAAATGGTATAGCTGTCTACTATTAAAGGATATATGAAGTTTATGCAAAAGGATACTAAACTTTGGCCACACAACTATTCATGGCACATCCAATTGCTGATTCTCAAAATATAATTCAGTGTGAGGATACCAAGCAACCTATGGTGCTGAATAGACAGTATCCCATCATCACCCTATGAGAAAAGTAGTCATCTTGTTTGCTTGAAATCCATTTAGAAGTTGATATATGGCAAAATATCCCACTGAAATGACCTAATTGCTTGGTGATTTGCGGCGTAACTCATGGGACAACCTCATTTACTTTCATGGGGTTAAAAAGGAAGCAAGACAAAAGAACTGATACTAAGAGTCTTATCCTGGCTATATAAACTGGAAAGCTTATTTTTAATTTTACAATTAAATACTTTAAAATCTAATTTATATATTTATATAAGAATAAACTCCAAAAAGACTCTATACAAAATAGTTAATAAAATACATATGCATTGGTGCCCATAAAAGCTAAATTGGAGATAGCATTCTTTTTTGGAGAGGTTAGAATAGAAATAGCCATGGTATAAAAAATATGTTATCTATCATCAAGTGCTGCATTTTTAGTGGCAACTGCATGCTTTTGCATGTGTTTATTTTGTACATCTAACACAATACCATACACATTCGTATTTATAAAAGCTCTACCAATGCACTAAGCAGAGAACAATAATTATGCATACATATAATAAACTCAGAAGGCCAAAATACCATAAATGTGTCCTGCCAACTCAGAAGTATCACATGTAGAGGCACAAAGTCAACGACAACACACTCACACGCACACAATCAGTGACTGCAAATGTGCAAATGGAAGTCCCCAAGGGTTGCTCTACTTTCACATCTTAGTAAAATAGCTAAACGGTGGCACCAAAATTATTTCCCATTGATGTTCAAACTAATTTCTAATAAGAAACATAATTACAAACTAGTGGGCTACCATAGATGATGACCAAGGTTCACCATGGTCATGTGATTATTTTTAGCTCTTCCTCAGACTGGTTTTTAATTTGCAGAAATATGGTTTTTACAAACATTTTCACGCACCTGTATCCTCACTTATCTCAGTCTCCTCTTCATTATCATCTGTCAAAACATTGAAATAAATTATTAGGAAAAAATAAGCATTTGAAAATAATGTTGCATGCTGAAAATTGCTTTCATTTGAGTCTGTTTCCTGCGCCCAAAAAAATACTTGTATATAGATTGCTGATATTTAGACACCAGAATTCAGTGATGTAATATTCTGTTATGACTTCCACATGGTGAAATCATGTTGTATTCTGTTTAATCATTTTTTATTCCTAAGGGTGAAACTAACCTAATTTTACTTGTCAAGCTTGGAATTTTTTGTCTTTCTTCAAATGGCTGGTTGGAAGTTTTGGTTTCGTATGCATTTTTTTGGAGAAAAATTTATAGTAGAGTGAAATTTCAGAGAAAATGTAGACTTTAAATCTAAAAATTTAACATTTTAGGGTTTCAGCCAAAAAGTATTTAATTTTCAGCTGAGAACTTTTCAATTTGGAGGGTTTCAATTAAAACTTAAAATTTCCAAGACAGCAGACTCATATAAGTCAACCAAGATGACACCCAAGGTTTCTGAAATGTCTCAGCAAAATGATCAGAAGACATCCTATAAAGCAAGTTACTTAGCCACTAAGTTCCCAATAGCATGTTCTTTCCATGAAAGCATTTGCAGAGGAATCAACATAAGAATCATAGAAAGCTGGAAGGGAACTCAAGGAGTCATACAGTTCATCTCCCTTTGTCGAGAGGGAATTAAGCATGCCTAGACCATCCCTGAAAGGCGTTTCTTTAACCTACTCTTAAAAACTTTCAATGAGAGAGATTCCACAACCTCCCTAGTTTACCTGAAGAGATCAACTTAATCTCAGCCTCAACAGTAAATCAGCCTAATAAAATAACATCTTAACAATTTTTCACCAGCAGTGTTTCTGTGGAAGTACTGACTTATTGTACTGTAAGTGGCTTGGCATACGAAATCCCCAAAGCACGAGGATATAGTGTAAACTGGTAATGCTGGACACACAGCCAAGGAATATAAGCTTATTAAGAAGTATGGAATCCTTTATGCAATGCAAATATAAAATGGAGAATACTGTTTTTGTGAACTACCGGGCCATCTTTCTAAGGAAAGGACAAGACTTAGTGCTCCTATAGAGCAAAAAAGGGGATGCATTTTATGCCTATTCTAGAATCTCATAGGGTGCATCTACGCTTGCTCCCTAATTTGAGCTAGGGATGCAAATGTAGCCGACTGAAATTGCTAATGAAGCGGGATTTAAATATCCCATGCTTCATTAGCATAATCTTGCCTGCGCGTTATTCCGCTCAACAGCTGATTCGAACCAGGAAGTGCACTCCGGGACAATTTAGTTTGAATCAAACCCCTTGGTTCGAACTAATGTTACTCCTCATTTTTTGAGGAGTATTTTTGGGATATTTAAATCCCTGCTTCATTAGCAATTTCGGGTCGGCTACATTTGCATCCCTAGCTCTAACTAGGGAGCAAGTGTAGACGTACCCATAGATATTAACATCTATAATCTCTGCAAACTAGGTTTAGAGGGAACATTATTGTTTATCTTGTATAGCATAGTTTTACTTCAACAAATCAAAAAGTTAAAATAAATACATAGAAACAGACCTAAATGTAAACCCTAGAGCCAACTCCCCCCTCTGAACTTTGGAGAAGTTCAGAGGTAAAATTTTCAAAAGTGCCTAGGTGATTTAGGACCTACATTCCATTTTTCAAACATGATTTGAGCATTTCAGTGCCCAAGCCTGATTAAAAGTCAACTATTTCCCTAGGTGCCTAAGTTACTTTTGAAAATGGGACTTGGACTTCTAAGTCACTTAGATGCTTTTTGAAAATTTTATCCCAGCTCCATATCTGACTGGCATTTTTGGCTCGGATTACTCTTCTCTGGTGTCTTCACAACTGGTCCAGAAAATTATAACATGAAAAATATGAAGGAAGGTGCCCACATTTCAGGCAACAAAGCAATTTCTTTCACCTAAACTTGGCAAAGATTGCTGAGGTTGCAAACACTCGCTTTATTCATTCAACTGCCATATCAAGAATGATCATCTTATACCGGGATAAGCTCTTGCCATGCTTTAAGAACCCAGCTCATTTCTCTTCATGATGAACTATGCCAAGGTCAGTTCATTCAAGCATTAATTACTGAAAAGCAGAAGCAAGGCAAGAACTCTTTGACTGAAGTCCAGTCTAAGTGAAACCCAGAGCCTTGTAAATTACTTTATACAGTAACTTCTTTTCCTTATGACAAAACCATGTTTTCATCCCATTTAGGGTATGGCTAGACTGTGGGGGGCGGGGGGGGTTGGGATACCAGAGATATCCCGAAAAAACTCCACCTCATCCAGGGAACGCGTTTGCTCTTCCGCTTTTTTTGCAGAAGAGCAAATGCGCTCTTTCGGAAGCCCCTGTATTCC
The DNA here is from genome assembly GCA_019425775.1 of Rafetus swinhoei. Classification (NCBI taxonomy): domain Eukaryota; kingdom Metazoa; phylum Chordata; order Testudines; family Trionychidae; genus Rafetus; species Rafetus swinhoei. The sequence continues at coordinate 188,013,071 of CM033440.1, forward strand.
TCATTCTATGAGGAAGAAGGGGGCTTTCAAAAGAGGGGTTTTTTTCCAACATTTGGCCCAGTCTAGATGGGCCAAATGTCGGAAAAGCCTCTTCCGACAAAAGTATTGCATTTTGCGTAGCTTTTTCCGAAAAACAGATGTAGTCTAGACGTACCCTTAGACTAGGGTCACAGTGTTATCCCAAGGCCTAGATCTACTTTAACATATTTATCATGGATTGTGTATACTTTCAAGTGAAGTTTAACAAAACTATTAGGAACCAGGAGTAGAAGTTTGATGACAGCAAACATGTCATTACAGAGATACTACCCCTCTTAGGGTAAATCCAAAAGTTACTTAACCCCCAAAAAAAAACCCCAACCCATTTCCTAACATGTAAAATTCTATTGAACCTGTGATCTCTTTTCAAAAAGTCCTTGAACCACCCACTGCAGCAGCAGAAATGTGGGTGATACTGTGTGTGTATCCAGCTACTTATGTGTCCACTGGATGCAGAAGCATTCCCTGCAGCGTAATCTTGCCACTGAAGCCCTCCAACAGAGAGCCCTCAGCATGCATTCCCTCATGTCCTGTTGGAGAAAGGAGAATGACTCTAGCAGCTTGGGGCAGGAGGAACACTGACCATGACCCCCACAGAAAACCACCCTTCTGGTAGGAGTGGTCATTGACAGGCCTCTCTGGTGAAGGACTCCCTGGAGTCTGTAGCCAGCGCATGTGGCAAAGAAGACATTTATTCTGATATGTGTCCCATGGGTTAAAGGATCAAGTTTCCAGCTCACAGTTTATCTAAAGTCTATAAATACAGCACGAGGAGCATGACTCACATGAATAGCGGCATCAGAACAAGCTAAGTGTAAACAGTGTAAGAACAGTTAAAGTTCAGATTTTAACCTATGATTGAAATATGCCCCTACTATTCATAATATTCAGGCTAATCACATCTCCGATGATCTGAGCGCAGGGGCTGGGTGCAGGTTTTTAGCGCACCCCTTTGTAAAAGTCGCAGGCTCCCTTTCAGTTCATATATCTTGTAAAAGTTGCAAGTTTTCTTTCCCCAGTCTCATTTGCTACCTCCAGAGCCTTGTAAAACAGAGCGATGGCCCTGCTTTTCGAACTATTGCACTTGGAGAAGAAGCTTCTCATACCCCCATGATTCTTTATTTCTTTTGCCCTGCCTCTCTCAGGTTCTCTCTGGCCCTGTCTCATCAACTCAGTCCACACAGGCCAACAGCTGCCAGATTGTTAAAGCTATCAAACAGCTAGATCTGAGATGGCAATAGAGAGGTCACCCAAAGGTTCTACATACCATTACTAATCCAAAAAGCCATCAGACCTCTACCCACTCCTTGCTCTTATTGTTAAACAAATACATTATTTTCTGTTGAACTATATAAGCACGTAATCAGAGCTCATAAATTACCGCAGCAGGCAACTCTCTGTTGTAAGCTGAATTCCTGCATCTCCGTCCCCCTTACATAGCAACAGACACTGTGGGCTCTTATCTTTCACCCACTTCTTCAACACTCCTTTCTGATTCCTTTTTACCTTTCTACACCTTTCTCCAGTTTCCTTGTTATCTCTCTCCTCTTCCTTCACTCACAGCTCTTTCTATCTCTATTTCTTTCTCACCAGTTCCCAGATGTCTCCTCTTGTTCTCAGCCTGCCCTGGTTTCTTACTTCTCTTTTCACAAGTGTAGATCTTCGTGCTGCATATAATCTTTCATTGTGTCGTGAGCACATTACGGGATTCGGAGTGAAACGTGACAGAAGTCTGAGTACCCCACGCTTCACTCGCTGCCTGCGCATGCATAACAAGTTAAGGAATAGAGCAGGAAGGGTTAGTTATACAGGAGGAGGAATGGAGCAGCAACGAGTTTGCAATTACATCACTGACGCCTTCATTTTTAAAAATGAATCACAAAACCTGTCAGTCCCGACAGCTATTTAGATGCCCTACTGGGCTTATTTAGTGTACAAAAATAGGTTTCCTGCTGAAAAAGTTCCTGCCCTTGGGCACTTAACTAGCAGAAACTTCAAGATATGACTGAACTGTTTCTGCTAAGATAATGAAGGATGTGCCGTAGAACATTCTCATACCGTCTACGGGAAGTGAAAGCCAAAATGTGTAATTAAACTTTGGGGAGTTCTAACCCTTCTTAGACTGTTAGTGGGTGCAGTTGACAATGGTGCCTATGTAGTACACCAGTGAATATGTATCATGCTATCAAAATATAATAGGCTGACAAAGTGGTAAATACGATCTATGCCCCTCCAACTCTTCTGTTCAACATCTGTATGCTCTTTTGCACCTACAAGGATGCAGATAATCATCTACTTGGCTGCCCTTTTGCCGTTTTACAGCCATACTGACAACTGCCACGTTTTTCATTAGCCGTTTCATGCCTTTCTGACTGAGAATCACTACTACTAGACAGGACACCATTACTGCCAGCCAGCTGAAGCCCCCTGTTGGACCATAACCATAGAAGCTCCTTTCCTAGCCTGTCAACAGAATACACGTTTCCTTTCCAACTTCACGAATAGAATGGATGTAGTAGCAACATAAAATCCTTCCCATTTTCTGAGGTTTAAGGGAGAAAGGGGACATAGTGGAGCACTAAATGGATTGGTACCTAGTTATCTGTCTTGTCCTCTACCTCCTCTCCCCACTGAGACAATGCAGCAGGGCAGATTACCAGGCACTGAGAGAAGAGCTTGCTCTCCAGAACCCAGCTTTGGAACATCTAGAAGGAAGAGATCAGACTGGCTGTTTTCTGATCAAGGTGAAAAACAATTGTTTTGATATAGTCGTCCCCAGATTCAGTGCTCTTAAGGGAAAAAAAGGCCTCTAAACAAAAAGTCACATTTCCCTGCTTCAAGGGAAGAGATTGAAGGAACAGTATTTAGGACTGGGCTTTTGTGTTCCTAAATTTGAAGCATTAATAGGATACCACAGTGACAGCTGCTATTTGAAACACCCCCTCTCCTTCCGAACAAGTTTGATCAAATTTTGATTCGGCTGAGTTTTTTTTTTATGAAGAAATTTCTACTGATACGTGCAGTACATCTAAACCTCACTGCAGCATCAGTACAGTTTCTCCTCCCGGGTTGCCTAGCTACGTAGCTTCATAACACAGGAGTCACACTGAATGTAAAATGCGTTTGCAACTTTTGAGGCGATAGGAAATGGAAATCCTTAGTTCCCAATTGCTAAGACATCAGATACTTTTCTTTACGCCACCTCAGAGAGAGCTTCTTTTATGTACTGTATTACTTGATGTGCAGCAGAATATACATACACTGCAGCGTGAATCTCGCCTACCCACATAGCATACATAGTAGCTTCTACTCCCATTGCAAATAAACTGAACCAAATTGTTTCACTCCATCCACAGCCATGCTCAGATTGGGGATTCTATTTTACAGACGCTGACACCAGCCATACCAAGAATGGGGTGACTAATGAGTTCAAAATGCATCCGTTTAGAGAGGAAATTGGCTTCAGCTACCCAGACCTCTCCTGCCCTCTCTTCCTCCCCCCACCAAACAATGAAGTGATTGAGTTTCACTTCCATGAACACTCACCACAGTTAATTTCAAGTTCACCTGCAGAAATAAAATGTTTTGCGGGAGGTGACATGCTATTTGACACAACAAGGCATAAGGTTTCTTAAAAACACTCCGCTGTGGCCTGCCACAGAGGCATTTCAATGGGTCAGACAAGAATTTAACCCTCAGTCTGTACAACCAGGATCATTCATGCACATCAAGCTACTTTTTGTCAGCAAGTGGCAATGACAGAATACTGCTGAGCAGTAAATGCAAGGCACTTGATATGTTTAATGGGGGGACGGGGCACTGCCCGATGCAGCAGAAGGAAAGTATTGTTATAGCAGGATGGCAGACCATAAGGTCTTATCTATAGGGCCCTACCAAATTCACTGTCTATTTCATGGTCATAGGATTTTAAAAACAGTAAATTTAAATCACAGTGTTGCAATTGTAAGGGTCCTGACTCAAAAAGGAGTTGTGTGAGGGTCACAGAGTAATTGTGTGTGGGGGGGGGAAGAGGGGGGCTTTGCAGCATGGCTACCCTCACTTCTGCACTGCTGTTGGTGGCACCACTGCCTTCAGAGCTGGGCAACCGGGAGAGCGGTGGCTGCTGGCTAGGAGCCCAGCTCTGAAGGCAGAGCTACCGCCAGCAGCAGCACAGAAGTAAGGATGGCTTGGTATGTTATTGCCACCCTTATTTCTGCACTTTTGCCTGCAGAGCTGGGACCTAAGTCAGCATCTGCCACTCTTCAGGTGCCCCGCCCTAAAGGCAGCATTACAGAAGTAATGGTGACATAGGTATGATATTACCACCCTTCCTTCTGCACTGCTGCTGGCAAGGTGCTGCCTTCAGAGCTGGCCACCTGACCAACATTACCACCACCGATCTCCAGTTGCCCAGCTCTGAAGGCAGTGCAGAAGTAAGGATGGTAATTCTGTGATCTTCCTAAAATAATCTTGTGATCCCCTTACAACTCCCGTTTGGGCAGAACCCCCAATGTGAGAAACACTGGTCTCCCCTGTGAAATCTGTAGAGTAAAAGCACAAAAAGGCTGCATTTCATGGCAGAACACCAGATTTCATGGATGACTGTGAATCTGATAGGGCCCTACTTATCTACATGGGGATGTTACATCTGTGTAACCTTAGTTTACATAGTGATAGAAATGTAGCCGTGTTAGTCTGGTGTAGCTGAAACAAAATACAGGACTATGTAGCACTTTAAAGACTAACAAGATGGTTTATTAGATGATGAGCTTTCGTGGGCCAGACCCACTTCCTCAGATACAGTGCCTTGTATCCCCACACAACCTTTGACTGGAAGTGAGGTATTTGGCATCTTAGGTAAGTGATCCCTGGGAAGAGGAGTAACAGCCCATCACAGTGAGTGTGTTCTCTTTAGGATTTCTGCTTCTGTCAATCCTCCCACTGCTATCCTACACAGCACTGCTTCACTCCTAGGTCAGCTTGTCTGTGCATCTGTTCTCTCCATAGCTCCTGGGGTCATCTTGACCAAATGTAACCTCTTCATTGAAATATAAGCACTCAGCCTCAAGTGCTCCCTTTGATACCTGGTCACGATGAGTTCACATAGCATTCTAGCAGCCGTGCACCCCCACCCACCATGCTGCTGTACAGAGTAGGCTGCACTCTTTGGAGAGATGTATGGCCTGTCCCATCTTGAGAAGAGTCCCTGGAATGCAGACTTCTGTAGGACAGTGTCTGAGCAAATGAAGAACAGGGGGTATTGCCAGAGCCGGTCCCAGGTCTGAGTCAATGCAAAGACGCTCCAGGTGGAGTACTTGAAGGCACAGACTCAGAACAATCCTTCCAGTACTGCTCCTACTACCTTGCTCATGCCATGACAAACTGGACTGCATTTTTGCAAATGATGCACCCAAGAATGAACAATTTTCCAGAGAGCACTCCAGACAACACAGCAAGTACTTTGGACACCAACTAAAGGATGCCTCCAGGAGGAGATTTTTCTAGAAAGCCAAGAACTGTGAGATCTAGTAGACTCAGTGGTTACAGCAGGATCCTGTGCAAACAATCAGACTGAAACAGCTATGGAACAGAGCTCTACCAGCAGCCAGCTCTACCAGCAGCCTGGTAATATTCTGGTGTAACATGCAACACAACTGTATTAGAGGACACCAATAACTTTTTTCCAAGTGGTGGTTGTCTCCCATTATTAACTAATATGTATATTTAGAGTGTGTCTCACTGTCTTTGTATCTGTCTGCAAGTACATTTGTTCAAAAACTCCACGTAAATGGTAAGAGCTAGGGACACCAAATTTGGTAGGCAGCTTCCTCTTCTCCTAATTTAAAGCAAGGTCAGGGATTGGTTGTGCCAGAACAACCAAAGGCCCAGGAAAAGGACAGTTTCCCATAACATGCAAAGGGAGGGGCTGCTGTTCAGAGGGACATGATATGAGAGTGGCCACTGGGGGCAGCAAGCCCACAAGAGAAAGCTATCCTGCAGAGTGTCTACTGGGGGCAGTTGCACTACCAAGGGATGGCCAGCTGGGCTCCGCCATCTTGCCTGCGAGCACACCAGGTAAGTAGCCTCCCTGCCACAAACCTTTTCTTCCCTCTGGCCCTTTGCTGTAGTGCCAGAGGAGAAGGAGAGAAAAAGGCTGCTGTTGGCCAGAGAGGGCTGCGGAGAGAGAGAAAATGTCCCCCATCATTAGGGGCGGGACTGGGGGAAGAGAGAAAATGCCTGTGGTGGCTGGAGGCGGAACTGGGAGGAGAGAAAATGCCCCCGGTGGCCAGTGGCAGCACTGGGGGGAGAGTAAGTACCCTCGGAAGCCAGGAGCGGGACTAAGTGAGGAAAGAAAACGCCCGTGCGGGGGGCTGGGAAGAGGGAAAAGGCTCGTGCCCAATGGGACCCCTTGCCCTTAGCTACTCCTCACCCCCAACACTCACCCCCCTACTCCCAGCCTCTTGCACTCTGATCCCCAAGGTCCTGCCTTGACTTTTGCATCCCCACACCGCCAGTCCCCTTCCTGCCGGGTAAGTCTGCTAGTAATATATATATTATTCATCCTATATATAAGTGGTGGTTAATACACACATAGACAGACAGACAGATGGACAGACAAGCAGATAAATGATTAACTATCTACATCTATATTTATATATGCACATTAAGCATCAATAGTATTAAGCACAAATACTGTTTCAGAAATATAGCATAAACTGGCCTTTACCATAATCCTGTTCATTTATGCCAAGTATCCCATAGATCCTTGCATTTGCTGAATTAAGCATTTGGAATAAGCAGATGGAAAGTTCATCCCAACCAAAATACATTTGCTTCTATGTCTCAGTACTAGCTAGGAAAGTCCCTTCACAGACCCAGATCTGGAATGCTATCCAAAACAAAGATAAGGAAGGAACAGAGCAAGTTAGGGATCTGGTTGGGCTGGATTTAATGTGATGTGTAAAGAGATGTGTAACTTGTAAAATCATTATATAACTAATACCAGCCGAAATGTGAATTTGGGGAGCACACCTACTACATACAGTGAATGAGATCAGCAAGAGACAGCTTCCCCAAGACTGGTATCATATACTTTTTCCATACTATGTTATTATTGGCTTACAAAATCCTGGCTGACATTGGTTTTTGGTCTCGTGAACGTATTTCATAACAAACCAAAGGATGGTAAGCATCCAGTTAATCCAGTTAATCAATAACCACCATGCTGGGCAGAGCTAGAAGATTCGCTACACTTGCTTGACTTTTACTGCCCTTCCCCCCACTCAAAATGCACTCAAAATGGCATCCAAGCCTCAGATTTAAAGCTATAAAAAGTTATTTCCCTGTTGTATCATATCCCACAACCACTGACCACATTTGCTACCTCCAGTCCCTGCATCCCACGTTGCTTCCTGCTCACTCTCCCTCTGCTCCATCCCGTACCAACCTCTTGCTCCTTGCCCATGATGCTAGCAACAAGGAGTGTAAAATGAATCAGACGTGCTACATGGCAGTCCTGTTTCTGGTAGGAACAGAAACAGAAAAAAGCAATAGAAAAATGACTTTCCTGTTTTATAAATGCCCTCGTTTTTTAGCTAACTTGAGATTTGAAGATGTAAGTTGCCACAAACAGGAGTCCAAGATCTTTCAAAAGGTAGGTATTTTTAGCCATTATTAAGCATTCATGGCTGTCTGAGACAATTATTGAGCTCTTTTTGTGTTACAGGGCACTTTATGCTGATCTGTGGGCAACCTAAAAGAAAACTTATGACAAAGGCAGTGTTCTATTTTGGCACGTACATTGCAAGGCTTTGCCATTCTCTTGGGACACCTCATTCAGCTACCATTTCCCTTCCATTTTCTACAACAGCGGTGGCACCACCATCCGGGTAAATAACAGCACTTCCCTATCCTCCTTTCTATGTTTCCTGTGAGCTTGCCTCAGGGTAACATCCTGCAAGGTAGGGGCAGCCTGCAGTCTAGGTGCACATGAAATAGCTAATCTGCCCCTGCCTGTCCTCCATCCAAACAATCCCCCAACCCCCTTAAAACCTATGCTGTAAAGGCCTACACTTGGCCATTCCACAAATCCCATTCACTTAAAACCACCACAGCCCTCCCGCCTGCACCCATCCCACAATCCCCCACCCACCAAACCACCCGTACAACAGCATTTTCATAAGCTTCTTAAACAAGAGGGATGCAATCTGCAAAATATCTTAACCTTTCCAAGCAAGCCCCAGAGTGCCAAGAGAAGATGGAAATAGCATTTCAAACCGGTGAGAAAAGCAACAGTTTATTGTTGCTGGAATGAGGACAGTAATTACTTGTGCTTTTTCTGATTTCCCTTAGCACCTGCAATGCCCCTGTCCATGCACACAGGGGGCTTATCAATCACTGAGAGGCTGACTGAACTGGAAAAGAAAAACAAAGCTAATAACAACAGAGGAAATGTTCCAGGGCCTAATGAGAGCATCCCAAGAGAGGCCCACAAAGGCAGAAGTATAGAAGGATGGTTTCTCAGAGGCTCCAAATGGAGCCTGTGACCTAGGAAAGGCACTGAAGGAAGACAATGCCCAAGCAAATAACGGGGCTGGGCACCATTTGTTACAAAGATCAAGCACAGCATCCGTGACAGCTCTGTTCTGCAAACGATGGAAGACAAACCATACTGGCATCGCCATTTCAATCAACCAAATAAGTAAGTGGTCTTCTGCATCCCAAAACTCTGCAGCTGCTGCTGTTTTCCCAACGCTGCCCTTCTCTTAGGTGAGCAAGCCCAGAAGCGGCACTTAACCAACCGAGTAAAGCTGCTCCAGATAAATGCCCTGCAGAACTAACTGCTCCATTTCTTCCTCCTGCTCCTCCCTCCAGTTGATACTTCATTGCATTTGAGGAGTCAAATACCTCTGTCTGTGCAACGGCATTACCTGGGGGTATCAATGAGTGTCAGGACTGTGGCACTCAGTGGCATGCCCTCCATGCTGTCTGACAACAGTCTGAAACTAGCGCTGGCAAAATTAGGGGTTCCAAGAGAGAAATGATGGATGTTTGCTAATTTGAACCCCTCAGAATTCCTGCAGGTTCAGATAAGTTTATGCTGCATTTTCCAGTAGAAGTTATGAAAGTATATTTATCAATAAAAATCAATGGATGAAACACTGAACCAGGATTGTGTTAGAAGGAGCAATAGATTTTGGATAAACAATACAAATATTGGGTCCTTTACTGTTACATTTACGTATATAACTGGTCCACAGAAATCAATGTCATGAGTAAGAACTCCTGGCGTGAACCAGGAACTGAGGGATACGGTTCCTGATTTGTTGGAAGTCATGTGGCAACATGCTGTATCAGTCCAAGTTTGTGAACTAACAGTTGAGGGAATTTCACAACTGTTTGGATTGAAAATGTCAGAGCTGTTTTACTCCATAGGAAGATATGAAACAGTTGCTTAAAAGAAAGACTGCTGTTTCTCTTCCCTTTTCAGTTAAGACTAAGCTAGTGCCCTCGGCACAGAGGAATGTCTTCCTATAGCACGTTTGTCAATGCTCAGTCTATTTTTTTTTCTGCTTTATGTTTTAGAAGTTTTATCAGCCAAAGAACAAAATGTTCATAGAAAAAAACCCAGTATTTTTCTGTGTCGGTGCCCACGAACCATTATGAGTGGGCTCTTTGAAAGCCTATGTAAGCCTCTCATTGACTTCAGTGGGCTTTGTATCAGGCCATGACACATTGACTGCAGTGACTCTAATTCAGAAATGCTGAGATTATAACAATGAGGATCAAACAACTGTATTCATACAGGAAGCTAAGTTATGAATTATCCATAGATTCAAATTACTGGAGAGGGCTGCTTTTCCTCCTATAGATATTTACACTTTACAAATGACTAGGCTTTGGTACTTGGTGCAGCATAGGCAGTATTACTCAACTAATTTTTTCTGGCACTCCATTTGCAAAATATACTTAATATTATGTCCCAGTAATGGAACTATTTCCCCGTATCTATATTCCACTTACTTAAACGCACTGAGGTGTAACTGTAGCTTCATATCGTTATCACTTGACTAACTCAAGTAGTTGGATGTCTTTTTGGATTTATTAGTGCAGCAAGTTTAAAGTAACAACTATTTCTCTAGATAAAATCAGGAATGTATTGCTTTTCTAATAACCTGGTCCACACATGTTGAAGAGAAAACATTTCTTAGAATTTCTGAGCACACGGTTCACATCTGAAATCTCAACAACTTTTCACTCCGTTTAAAGAAGCACCTCAGTGAATTTTAAGATAGAGCACTGGCCATTGAAATAGATGGCAACCCAAGAACACTGCTACTTTAAAAAAGAAAGGTTTTTTCTTTGCTCAAAGAATATATGGAATATAGAAAAAAAAAACATGCCAGTATAGTTTATGAATCCCTCCAGAATATAATCTAAATGTCAGAAAGTTATTGCCGGAGGCAGATACTTTACCAAGCTCCCTGCCCTGGAACCACATTAATAAAGTCCATTGTGCAAGAAATAGTTACCCCAGATATGTGGCACACCTTTAAAGTCAAGGCATTTGCACAATAATTGTCAGTGTCTCTATATGTAAATCATAGGGAAAGAAAAGCCAAATAAAGATAGCTCAAAAAAGAGCCAAAAAAAAAAAAAAAAAAAAGATGGTGAGGAAATGGGACCATCATTCCGGGGCATTTTTTATTTCTTTTTTTTTTTTTTTAAATTAAAGTGAATTTAATGCTACTGAAGGTTGCTGAGTTGACATCATTGGAAAAGAACATTTTTACAGTAGTTATAGGACATGCCTAGAGTAGGCAGCAACACTGCATGCTTTGGCATTGCCTCAGTCCTGATTGGAATGAGAATGCAGATCACTTTGCACACCCATTCAGTCCTTATGAGATTACCAGTCTTCTGAGATTACCAGAGGCGCCAGTTAGTGTCCATGGATGCCCATCAAATATTAAATTGACATTTTCTATTATGCCTTTCCCAAAAATATCAGTACCATTTTGCTCACAGAAAAGATTAATTTTAATCAACTTTAGGTAAGGTAGTAAGCCACATGAAAACAGATCTGAAGCCTTACTTTCTTCTTCCTTGTTCCTTGTGCAATCATTTACACATGAGTAAAGTCAACACAACAATGTAAAAGTCTACCATTCCTTTTGGGTAGCATCTTACACCTCGGCAAAGAGGCAACTGCGGAGAGCACTATTTCAGGGACATTTATTTGTGTGGGTTGATACTGTGGGTGAGGTTACTACTATGGGAGTACTGCTGTTTTGTAGGGTGTTTAGTTCTGCAGGCTATTTCATTTGGTTTTATAATTGGTGTCATGGGGGGTGTGGCAGGGGGTGCATACTCCACACCAGGCAAGAAAGGGTTAACCCCACGATATGGATGGTAGACGTCCCAACCATCAGACCATGCACCAACTGCTGCCTCAGAATAACATGGAGCAGCCCAGTTCATTCTATGCTGACCGCTGAGGAAAGAGGATGCTTGGTGAAAGCTCCAGGCCAGGAGCTGCTACAACACAGGTAGTAGGAACCTAAGGACCTGGAGACCAAACCAGTGACTTACTGCCCTTAGCGAATAGCGCAGGGGTCTATGAGTCCCAACGGTAGGGCAACCACCACCTCAGGAATCACAGTAGAAAGTGTCCTGGAGAGGGGGCGTGGTATCTACCACCCGAACAAGGTCAGTGTGTTGCGGTGGGATTCCTTGCTGACTGAATGACGACAACCCCCTCTCCCAGCAAGGTCTTGTCTGGGACCCGGTGGAAAGGGAGGGCCCAGAACCCACACCTCAGCCTCTCCCTACGCCAGAGGGTGGCCTGCTCCCCTGTAACCTGGGCTATGACCAGACTGCAGGCTTCTTTCGGAATAAGCTTTTCCAGAAGAGATCTTCCGGAAAACTTCTTCCAAAAGAGAGCGTCCACATTGCAAAAGCACATCGAAAAAGTGATCTGCTTTTTCGAAAGATAGCGTCCACACTGAATCGACGCGCTCTCGCATTTCAGCTGTGATTACTATGGACAGAGTGGCCACTACGGCACCTGTGCTTTTTCCTCTTTCCTCTTCTTTCGAAAGAATGCCCTCTTCCCCGTCCGCACACACCTTTTCCCGAAAAAGGCTTCTTCCTCGTAGAATGTCGGAAAAACCCCCTCTGCTCTTTCGATTTTCTTCAGAAGAACGCGATTGCAGTGTGGACGTAAGTAAAGTTTTTTCGGAAAAACGCATCTTTGAAATTGGGCCCAGGAGCTGCAGCATGGAGCTCAGCACCAGACAGCTTACATGGAGCCCTCTGTAGTTCAAAAGCCCCAGGAGAGAGGGAGGAGCATAAGCTAGGGGAGGAGGGTGGAAAGAAGGGGTGGACCCTGTTGCTGGGGGAACATTTAGGGGGTCACATTCTTCCCTCCAATAAAAAGTTACAGATAATGCTCCAATTTCCTTATTAACGGAGATGATCCAGCCCCAAGCTCAGCCTCATCCTGCTGCCACCCACCCTGAGGGTACATGGGGGACAGTGCATCCCCACTGTCTTGGTTTGTCTTGTTTGGAACACTTGCTAAATTCATTGAGGTTAGTTCAGGCAAGGAGGGATGCCTGCAAGCGCTGCAGGGGAATAGCTAGCCACAGGACAGAGCGCACGAGGAGGTAGTTGCTAGTGTATGTTGTCTAGCTCAAGTTTCAGGGGGGCGGAGGGAAAGGCAAAATGTGTGGCAGACAGGGCTGGCCTTACTATGAGGAGAACTGAGGCGGCCGCCTCAGGTGCCAGACTCTGTGTGTGTGTGTGTGTGTGTGTGAGGGGGCAGCCACTAGGACCCAGAGTGTAAAAAATTGTGTCTGCTGCTGGTGCATATGTATTCTCTCTGCTCTAGATGCACAGAGATGGTGGAGTGCTGTGCTGGAGGAAGGAGGGCACAAGAGACATAACAGGCAGGCAGGAGAAAAGGTGGCATGGGGGTGTCATTTGAGCAGGGGTGGCCCGTGGACGCAGGCAGCTCGAAGTGAGCTGCCGGCAGCTGGCGCCCTAGGCGGAATGCGCAATCAGTGCCTCCGCCTCCATAACCCTCAATGGCGTGACGTCATCATTGGGTGCCCCATTGAACGCCGCACCCTAGGCGACTGCTGAGGTTGCGTGCATCTACGGGCCACCCCTGTCCCTACCTCAGTTGCCAAAATGTTGTGGGCCAGCCCTGGTGGCAGAAGGATGTTTCCACAGATCCATGGGTGTCCCCCGCCATGCACAGTTCCCTCTTGCCTCTGCCTTGCAGTATGCTCAGGATGACAACAAGGTCAGGCTGTGTCAGATCTAGGTGGAAGTAAATTCCATTTCCTTTCTCCTCAGAGTATGGGGCCCGGAGGTTATTGCTTACGCTTAGACACCTGGGCTCTGTGAGGATGGGAAGGGGCAGGCTCGCTACCAGAGCCAGTAATGGAACAGAACACAGTCCCCTGAGAGTGAATCCACTGGGCCACATTGCCAAAGAGGAACACACCGAATGAATTAGAAGCTAATTCAGTCTTTGGAGCACGTGCATAATAGACTCCAGACAAAATATATTGCTAAGTGAGTAGACAGCCACAGTCTGTGCTAGCTGAAATACTCACGGGGGAAGGGAGCTTCAGTTGTAGCCTCAGGTTGAGATCAGGGCAATAATTGAATCAAGTGGTGACAGAGGTCGTCTACAATAATCGTGAGATCAGGCAGAAAGGTCTCTATTTCTTTGACACAATCCCAGATAGTTACTGTGGCCAAATTCTTTTTTCCCCCATCTGGATAGCCAAGAAGCAGCTACGATCCTTATTAGTCACTGGGGCCTGATTCTCATTTACTCTATGGTCTCTTTACACCAACCTGGCAAGATAAAGTGGTCTTATAGTGGGTGCAAATGTAATTCAGAAGAATCAGGCTGCTGGTGTCCAACTGCTAACCATGGGCAAGAACATCCCTCAGTAGAAGCAATGCAACAGACAGGGCCAGACAAAGCATAAGCAACAAAAAGGAAAAAAATAAGAGCAACATAGGGTTGAAAAATAAAACAAATAAAAATCCCTAATGATACACACAATAGAAATAAATCATAGTGAGTTGTTTTTTTCAGTTACCATCCATTAGGGCATTTTTTTTACAATCCAAGCAGGAGCTTTCTATGTGAGACAAAAGGCAAATTACTAACATTCCCTAAGTGCTCCAGAAAGCTGCCTTTCCTCTGATTCATTTTTGTACAGGGTCAGCTCAAACTTTTAAGTTTTCATTCAGGTTCTAAACTCCTGTGATTTTTTTTCAGTCACAGTGAAACCGTACCAGCATCCTTAATGAAATGAAAAAATGGACAAAGCACATGAAAAAGCCATAAACATAGACAGCCTTGTGCTTCCCCTCACTTACATTACTGTAAATCATTTTCTTCCTGAAGTGCTATAAAGCTGGTTTTAATTACCAGAGACAGCAGAGATATGGAAACAACAAATCTCTCTCTCTCTCTCTCTCTCTCTAAGGGTATGTCTAGACTACAGGGTTTTGTCGACAAAAATGGACTTTTGTTGACAAAACTATACCTGCGTCTACACTACCAACGAGTTCTGTCGACAGTAAGTTGACAGAACGCGGCAGTTTTGTCGATGGCGGTAAACCTCATTCTACGAGGAATAACATCCACTATTGCATCTACACTAATTTTTCAAAAGAGAGCGTCTAGACTCTATGTCGAAAAAGCGGCTTGCTTTGTCGACAGAACTGGCTGTAGTCTAGATGCTCTTTGTTGACAGAGGATTTGTCAACAGTATCTGTCGACAAAGCCTCTGTCGACAAAAGCCTGTAGTCTAGACGTACTCTAAGAGGGCATCTCTCTGTCTGTTTTTCTGTCTATAAGTCTATGGCTGTGTCTACATTGGCATGATTTTGCGCAAAAGCAGCCGCTTTTGCGCAAAAACATGCTGCTTGTCTACACTGGCGGGGAGTTCTTGCGCAAGAACACTGACGTTCTAATGTGTGAAATCAGGGCTTCTTGCGCAAGAACTATGATGCTCCCGCTCAGGAAAAAGCCCTCTTGCGCAACTGTTCTTGCGCAAGAGGCCAGTGTAGACAGGCAACATGAATTTCTTGCGCAAGAAAGCCCGATGGCTAAAATGGCCATTGGAGCTTTCTTGCACAAGCGTCTACACTGGCACGGATGCTTTTGCGCAAAAGCACATCTCTTGCGCAAAAGCACATGCCAGTGTAGACGCTCTCTTGCGTAAATACTTTAACGCAAAAACTCTTGCGTTAAAAGTATTTGCGCAAAATCTTGGCAATGTAGACATAACCTATATGTTCAAGAACTCCTCCTAAATGGTCAAAGCTAGGACCACCAAATTTGGTAGGCAGTGTCCTCTGCTCCCAACTTAAAGCAAGGTCAGGGTTTGGTTGTGCCAGGACAACCAGAAGCCCCGGGAAAGGGTTTGTTTCCCATAACATGCAAAGAAAGGGGCTGTTGTTTAGAGGACATGATTCTGAGTGGCTGGGGGAAGGGGGCTAGAGAGGGACAGTGAGCCCCTAGGGGAGAGGTAGTCTGCAGAGTGTCCACTGGGGGCAGCTGTACCACCAAGGGAGTGGCCAGCAGGGCTCCTTCATCTTGCCTGCCAGCACACTAGGTAAGTGGCTCTCCTGCCCCAAACCCTTTCCCTCCCTTCTGGCCTTTAGCCACAGCGATGGAAGGGAGGAGGAGCAAAAATGGCCCTCGTGGCTGGGGTTGTGGCTGGGGATGCGGGGTGCTGAGGGGGCAGAAAATGACCTTGGTGGCTGGTGGGAGAGCTGGGGAGAGAGAAAATGCCCCTGGTGGCTGGGAGGGGAGCTGGGGGGGAGAGAAATCGCCCCTGGAAGCCAGAGACAGTGTTGAAGGGTTGGGGAGTGAGAAAAGGATCATGTCGGATGGGACCACCCCACCCTGAGCCCATCCTCACCCCCCCACTCTCACTCTCACACACATTCTGCCCCCAGCCCTCATACTGCCCCTATCCCTAGGCCCTGCCCTGACTCCTGCACTCCCACCCACCCCGCCACTGTCAGCCCTCTCTCTGAGGGACCTAGGCAACACTGGGTGAGTCTGCTAGTTCTCAATATCACAAAGTGAAGCTTGCAAAAGAGGTTTTGGGGGGAGTTTTTTTTTGGGGGGGGGTTGCATGTTCTGATCTTTGCTACCATGAGTAATGCCATGGATTTCAAAAGTAATCCACATGCATAAGTGTTTGTAGACCTGGAGCCCTGATCTGCACTTGATCTTGTCAGTGATCATGTCAATTTTTGTCATGGCATGGCCACAAGATGCCAACTTGCTATCTTTTTACTGCCTAATTTATGAAAGTCAGAAGGCAACTAATGACTGCACATACCTGTGAGGAAATACTCGCTCATTTTCTTCTTAAATATTTTGTAGTCAACTTCCAAAAAGACGCAGAAGATGACACGATCCATCTGTAACAAACAAAATTATCCACAGTGACACAAGAGTAATAATAAATGTTAAAAATAATATTTAGTAACAGCACTGCAATGTTTGAACTGACATTCCGTCTGGCAGGTAAGTGGAAAAACATTGTGTTTTGTGTTTACTGTATGAGCAGCACTGTAATTTTCAAAACACCATTTTTAACAGCAGTTCACTCCTGTGTTCTTTGTTAAATGCCTACTGTTTATGCAAACCACCTCCGAGCATGGTAGAAATGTGCACTAGCATTCCAGCTGAGTATTTAGATGCCGTGTTTGATGGAAGAGTCACACAAGGGGTGGCTAGCAGGGGTACAATGGAATAAATGGGTAGGCAAAGAGCTCGTTATTCAGTCTTTGCCTGACAAACATATCTGCAAGCCTCTTTGGCATTGCAGAATGGCTTCAAAAGCTTTCGTGTGGTTTTAATTTACATGAAACTATTTACTCTCTATATAATATAGCCCGAAATGCAACAGAAACAAAAGCTGTTTACAGAACAAACAGCACACAGGGTAAATAAAACATTTAATATGCCATATAGTCAGTGAGGCCAAGCATATAAATGGCACCATAACCCATAATGTGTGCAGTACCCGCCACCTTTTAAAAATAAATTGCATGGCAGCTCATTATATGTGAAAAGGTTTCCCTTAAAGGGAGAGAGAGAGACAGAGAGCAAAAAAGTAGGCTGAAAAATTGCAATAGGCTTGATTCAGCCCTTGCTTCTATTTGTAACAGTCACCACAGGGCCCCAGCAGCAGAAAGACCACCTACGAGGGGCATGCAGAAGCACAAGGTACCCAACACATGTACAGCCTGCAGCCAGCCAGCATTTCGGCAAAAGCAAGTGTTCCGAGCCTGAAAGGGGCTCTGATCACTACAGTGAGAATTCAGCCTCTGTGCTGACAAGTCTCCTACAGAGACCTCCCCACTATTTAAAACTCCCCTTCCCCTAGCTTCGTGGATCCCCTAATGAGTGCACACAATGCCTTACCCCGATGGTGAATGAGTCTGGGGAGCTAGAGCCATTGTGCAAGTCAGGAACAACAAAGAACTGTTACAATGGGGGAGGAGGGGAAGGAGGAAAGGAAGGGAGAGGAGAGGAACTACAAAACCAAGCAAACAAATAACCCTCCTAGAAAATCTTGGCCATTCAAAGAAGCAGCTTCTCGGGTGGGCCATATCCTATCCTTAAATACTCACACACAACTCTTCTGTCTCAGCACAGAGATGCCCACCCTTTCATAGCTCTATGCTGAGCTATGTGAAACTGCCAGAGAACTGCTGGCCGAACATTGTGCTGGTCAGGGTAATGACTACCAGTGAGTGACTCTTTGAATCAAAGAGCACCACAGACCTTGTTCAAGTCATTGTGAAAACCACTCCCAGCCTCAGCGGAAGAAGCAGTGAAGCCTGGTTAATTAGCAAGACAGCTGGAAAGAAGCGTGGCTAGCAAGCAAGGCACTTGGTTGCATGGGGAAACTCAATCACAACTAACCTAGGTAGGTGAGCTCAGGTGTTTCTCTGAGCACAGGGTTTGTAGGCTGATAGTGTTAGAAGCAAAAATAGGGATGTTAAAGAGGTAGCAGGGGTGGGAGTGGGGGCGGGGGAGAGCAGGAGCCAGTCTTGGGGGGAGCCAGCTTAAAAACCAGTTGCTCCCAGCACTGGTTCTGCGGGGTGAGGTGTGGGGAACAGGGAAGGCAGAGGCACAGCGGGAAACTCTGTGTGAGCTGAGACTGAAGCAGTCCCCACTCGTGCCGGGTTCCCCACTGTGGCTCTGCCTTTTAAATGTAGTAAGAGCCAGGTGGCTCTTACTACATTTAAAAGGCAGAGGTGCAGCAGTTGAGATCTGGTGCGAGAGGGGATTGAAGCAGTCCGTGCTTGCACCAGGTTCCCTGCTGCGCTTCTCCTCCTTATCGACTAATCAAGTAGTCGATGGAAATTCATCGACTACTCAATTAGCTGATTTAATCAAAATTTAACATCCATAGGCAAAAACCAGCAGAAAGCCTGGAGAAACCTGTGAGTGGGACTCTGACAGGAAGCAGAGTCTCAGAGCTTCTTGACCACAGAGTTTGCCTGCCACTGTTTGTTTCTATTGTATTAAGAGAAACAGGACTTGATGCACATTTCTTGTAAATAACCAGGATGATACCAGAGAATTACTTGACTTGTAACATCCATTTCTCCTAATGACGGTGAATGAGTCTGGGGCGCTGGAGCATTTTTGCTGCTTTAATGGAGTGGTTCTCTTAGCTAGCTGCTCAGGCCAACTAGACAAGGATATAATGGTTTAGAATGGAAGGGCCCAAACCAGCAGATATGTACATAGGTGCTTTGCTTTAGCCACGTGAGTCATTCCAAGTTAATGGGCTATTCGCAAGAGCAAAACTAACTGTACATGCTGCCAGAATCACTGCTTTACACTTCATTTCCTTAATTTGTACTTCCTGTAAACATTGATCTCTCCCATGATTGTCAGGCTATGCTACATCATCGTATTCTATCTTCACCTCTGGGGTTACTGGACTGGGTACTTGGATACTATAGCAATGGGCATGACCTAAATGTGATAATTGTAACAAGGCCCCATGTCTACAGGCGCTTATAAATAAGAAAATTTATTTTAATCATGCACACAGAAGTCTATGGTGATCTATGCCGTCTCAGATGTGTGGTGTATCTAGTTTGTTACACAATCTACATTCACAGTATTTTAATTTGGCTTTATAATATGCTCTTTGTCTTTGTACACAGTTGACGCCCTTAAAATGCTCAATGAGCTTGAAGGATTCTAGCACTTCTAATGTAATGCTCTAAAGATAAGGAATCTCACTGGAAATGGTAGCATCTTTCAAACTGGTGGAACTTTTCCAGTGTCCTCACTGTACATACTCTATTTATAAACCTGTTCCATTTCTCCTCCGAGTGTGAAAAAGTGTCCTGTTTTTAAGTAGGCATAAAAATGCTGTGATGACAGCTCAAACCCCATGTTTATCTGATTGAATGGCATGTGTTGGCAGTTAATAAATCTGAAATTAAACCAAATTCTAGCATCCTGCCAGTCACTGAATATTTTATCTGACATACCCAGCTGAAATAATTTGAAATTAGCTATGGAAAGTAACCCTTGTCCCTCACCACTTCCATGCCAACCACATCAAGCAAAGGTTTAATCCAGCATAAAATCAGTTGGCTGCTGACTCATAAAAACTCAGCGGTTGAGCTGACTACTCCTTATTCGAAAGGGCAAATCTCCCCTCTCTTGCGGCTGTAGAATGCCAACTTGATTAGACATTTCAGATTGCGCCTTGGCTGTGGGAAGAGAAATAATATGAGGGGTCCACTTCATACACTCAGGACGTGTCTACACGCGTGAGAAGATCAACCCGCTGGAGGTTGATCTTCTACGGTTTGATTTAGCTGGTCTAATGTAGACCCCTAAATCAAACGGTGAGGGCAGCCCCCACCAGCATCTGGCACTCCTCATTCTGCGAGGAGTAAAGGAAGCCGATGGTAGTATACCGGCCTCTGGCTGTGTGGATGCCACCACGACTCAGCTTATGGTAAGCCGACTCCAGCTATGCAAAATGCATAGCTGGATTTGCATACCTTAAACCGACCTGCCTGGCCTAGTGCAGACTAGGCCTCAGGCAATCTTCAATGCCTTACTGCAGGTACTGGCTCTTCCACAGCTGAATGAACACCACTCAGTTGGGGAAAAGGTTTAAAGGTGCTGCATCTTGAGGATATTCAGGATCACCCTTGATTGACAGCTCTCTCTGGAGGCTAGTCTTGGAAGCACATTCCCCTCTGTGGGTATGTCTACACTGCAGAGTTTTTCCAGAAAAACTACACTTATGTCCACACTGCTATTGCGTTCTTTTGACAGAAAGTCGAAAGTATGGCGCGGTTTTTCTGACAGCAGAAAACCTCTCTCAACAAGGAAGAAGCCTTTTTCTGAAAAAGCTTTTTCGGAAAAAAGCGTGTGTGGACGCAGAAGAGAGTGTTTTTTCGAAAGAAGAGGCCTCCAGGAAAAAGCACAGGTGCCCTGGTGGCCACTCCGTCTACAGTAATCACAACTGAAATGCGAGATAGTGGACGCTATCTTTCGAAAAAACAGATTGCTTTTTCGTTGCGCTTTTGCTGTGTGGATGCTCTCTTTCAAAGGAAGTTCTTCCAAAAGATCTCTTCTGGAAAAGCTTCTTCTGAAAGAAGCCTGCAGTCTAGACCTAGCCTCAGAGCTTTATGAAATTCTGCTCACTGCACAGCTGGGAAGAGGTGGATCAAAGAACCCAAAATTAGGAGCCCTGCATCACAGGAGGCAGGGAGTTAAATTGCATGAGCTGTTTGCTTCACAGGCAGCTTTACAGCTCCAGGCTGTGGAACATATTGATTTTTTTCCCCTCGGGAACCTATGCTGCTTGACAGGATCTATTTAAGGTTGAGAGGAATACCTTTCTTCTCATTTGGTGAGTTGCACCTGATGCATGATCTGCAGCTTTCTAGGCCTTAGCAGACAAAAGCTGTTTTACACTGGATTGAATCCAGAGCCAGACATTAAGACCAGCCACTTTATTAGAAGGTCACAGTGAACTTAAAAATCACACTTAGCTGACTATGGCTGCATGTAACACCTAAGATAACTCACAACTTGAAGCTGGTGAGGAAGAATGTTGAATCCCATTTACTGAGGTTTGTTTCCAATGTGAATTTGAAAGCATTGTGTGTCTGATTGATGCTCTACGGTGAGCTTTCAATAACAACTTTCGGATGCACAGCGCTGAGGGGAGATCACATGCATGCTCTTCCCCAGCCCCATCAAGAAAGTATTCAGCAGTAACACAGCTGCTGGTGCACAGTTTGATGCTAGCAAGGGGATTGTGTTTCCCTGGACACGCACAAAGGGCCATGAAGAAGCAGAAGCCTAGGGCAGCTGGAACTCCTTTCCCCTCTCCAGGCCCTGCAAGGGTCTGGTAGCAATAAGACCTGTGCTGAGCAGGAGGCTTTTTTACTTCCCAAACCTTATCTGCATTAGGGAGGCAGCAGCACAGGGCAACAAGCAGCTGGTCCACAAGAGGAGCTGGGTTTTAAACTGGCTTCCCTCACGGACGAGCTCCTGCCTGGCACCCGAGCTACTGCCGGCCCCGCCCCCAGGGACTACAGAATAGCCGACTAACCAATAAGAATTCATGAGGTTAGTCGACTATTCAATTAACCGATATTTAACATCCCTAATCTGCATTATCTAAGGGAGGCATTTATTTAGTGCTGCCAATATGGTCATATTGCAACACTGGACACTCAGCAAGAGTGCTAGAACCTTCCCTTCCTCCTGAGGACACACCTCTTTCCTCTAGGCCTCACCCTAGCCCTGCCTCCTCCTCCAAGGCCCTTCCCTCTGTCACTCCCAGCTTTTTGTCTCTTCCCACTCATTGTGAGGAGGGACTCAGCTGCGGAGACGGGACTGGGAGCTGCAGCCGCCCAATGCAGGTAGGAGGTGGCTTTGGCTGAGTAGAGGCTGGCATGGGTGATGACTTGGTGCCTCCCTCACCTGTAGTAACTGGACTCTAAGGGTATGTCTACACTACAGAGGAAGATCGACGCTGCCACTTCCAGGGTTCGAATTAGCGACCTAGTTAAGACAGCCTTTGAATTTACAAAAAGGATTTTTTGCGCAAAACGGAAGAGGCTACATTGCTTCTTTTTGTGCAAAAACCCCTCGCGCAAAAAGAATTGGCAGAAAATTTGCTAATGACATCGTAACTCATGCTAATGAGTCCCTTATTAGCATACTCTCTGCCACAAAAAACTTATATTGTAGACGTAGCCATAGAGACCAGGTCACAAAGGAAGACCTGGCGACTGAACGGAGATCTCTGGCATTCCAGTCCAATGCTTTACCTAGAAGGCTATTCTTCTCTTTTAAAAGCATTGCTGTGTTCTTGTAGCATTAACACATTGTAGCAGTGCTACTTACAATCATATAAGTGTAGGACTGGAAGGGACCTCGATGAGTCATCTAGTCCAGGCCCCTGCACTGAGGAAGGACTATACGTTGTCTAGCTCCTTCCTGACAAGTGTCTCACCTATTCTTAGAAACCTTCAATGAATGAGATTCCACAGCCTTGGTGGGTACTTTGTTCCACTGCTTAGCTCCCCTTGCAGTTAGGAATACAGAAGCCCAACTACTGAGAAACACATCTCCCCAATATCTGAGCCCCCCCACAGTTTTCAGTAAGGTAGGGAAAAGCTGTTATCCCCATTTCACAGAGGGGGAACGGAGGCCCAGAGAGACTAAGTGATGTGCCCAGAGTCACATGGGAAGTCTGTGGGAGAGCAGGGAATTGAACCCAAGTTCAACTGTAGTGCTCTTACCAGGGCCCTTCCTCTGGAGGACCGTGATTTCTCATGATAGCTGTGTTCCTTGGAAAGAATGCTACCACCGACCAACAGAGGGACACTTGTGACCACGGGACGCAGAAACTTCACAGAATGAGTGCCATGAATACAGAACTCACTGGTTGAGGAAATAAGAATGACCACAAGGCTGACTGAGTTCAGCATTAAATGCACCACCCCTCTGCTCAGAAGTCTTTCCCACAGTGGTACCCTCTTTCTGACTGATTAATAAAGAATCAAACCATACCTCAGACTCCTGGAGGTTCAAAGAGAGCACATGCATGCATGAGCATGTTATAATGTGTGGGCAGAGTTCCGTTATTAAGGTGACGAGGGCTATATAAGTGGCTGGATATGTTCTCAATTGTAGAACAACTCAGTTTGAATCTCAGCTGTGTTCTGGCCTCCAACCAGTCATTTAATTCCACTGCCTCAGTTTCCCCATCTGAGAAATGGGGATAATAATACTTAATTGCCTAAAAGGGTACATCTGCAAAGAAGGACAGGGTTTGGGAGTGGGGCTGCAGGTTCACTCTTTTTCCCTGCTGGAGCAGGGAAAGGAGCAGAACTGCCAGCAGCTCCTCCAGCCATTCAGCTACCTCACCTGTTCAGCCCTGTCCTGCTGCTGCTGCACTACACAGATGGAGGAGATGCAGCTCTGTGAAGGGCAGGGGCTGGGCTGGGAAGGGCAAGGCTAGAGGAGATATAGCTGCCACCGGGCCTTGCCTGGTGCTCACAGTAGGAAAAGGAGCAGAACTCCCAGCCTTGCCCTGCCATGAAGCTGCACCTCCTCCCTTCTGCTCCTTTCTCTGCTGCAGTTACAGAGAAGCCCAGCCCCAAAGTGTCCGGCCCAGCAGGAGGACAGAGGAACGCCCCCAGGTAACGTGGATCATGGAGACAGGGAGAGTGTAGGGGCCCAGGCTTGGGGTGTGGTAGTGAGGAATCACATGGAGGGCCAGGTGAGGAGAACACGTGTCCCCTTTAGCTGGTGCCCCGCCCATATGAGCAAGAAATTGATTTTACTTGCACCACGAGGGTGCGTCTACGCTGCACCGCAGCTCGAAATAAGATATGCAATTTGAGCTAGGCAAATTGCGGATCTTATTTCAATCTTATTTCGAAACAGCTTATTTAGTCATTTGGCGCTGTCTAAATTTCGAAATAACCTGCTGTTCTGAAACGTCCCTGACTCCTCGTTGAATGAGGTTTACAGGGACGTCGGAATATCAAGCCCGTTAAATTTCGAAATAATGGGCTTGTTGTGAGGACGCGGGATAGCTATTTCGGGATACTCTGTTGCAGTGTCGATGTAGCCCTAGAAAGCATTTCATGTGACTTTGGTAAGAGGGACTTTCCGTGCTAGTGGCTCTGTGAGAGCAGGGTCTGAAGTTTTACACTGATTTGCTAGTGACAAGGCACTGTAGGCTGGAGAAAAAAAGCAACAGTCCAGCTTGTACTGTGGAGCAGTGGTTCCCAACCTTTTCTATACCAGGGGCCGGCAAACCCATTCATAAACTTTTGGCGGACCAGTAACATTTTATATGCACATTTGGAAATAATGAATATGCAAATGTGCAAATAAAATGTTACCGGCCCACCAAAAGCCCCAGCTCCCACAGCCCACCTGTGTCAACCTAACCCCTAAAGCCCTGCACCTCCACCCCCCCACAAGCGCCAGCCACTGACCCCAGGGTGTGTCTGGACTACACCTCTCTGTCGACAGGTAGATGCAGATTAGGCATGTTGAAATTGCTAATGAAGCTGGGATTTAAATATCCCACGCCTCATTAGCATAAACATGGCCACAGCTTTTTTTCTAAACAGAGTTTTTTCGAAAAAAAATGGCAGTCTAGACTTGGATCTGTCAAAAATGAAGCCTTTTTCGACAGATCCTGTAGACCTCATTTTTTGAGGAATACAGGATCTGTCGAAAAAGGCTTTATTTTCGACAGATCCGTGTCTAGACTGCCATTTTTAAAAAAAAAACTCCGTTTCGAAAAAAGCGGCAGCCATGTTTATGCTAATGAGGCACGGGATATTTAAATCCTGGCTTCATTAGTAATTTTGATGTGCCTAATCTGCATCTCTCTGTCGACAGAGGGATGCAGTCTAGATGTAGCCCCAGAGTCCCCTGCACCCACCCTCTCCAGTGGCAGCCTCCTGTCCTCAGAGCCCCCAGTGTCAGCCCCCCATCTGTTAGAGACCCCGCCCCTTAGAGCTTCCTAGTACTAGCCCCACCCCCAGAGCCCTCCAGTATTAGCTTTTCTCCCAGAGCCCCGGTTCTTAGGGTGTGTCTAGACTACAGGGTTTTGTCGACAAAAGTGGACTTTTGTCGACAAAACTATACCTGCGTCTACACTACCGCTGAGTTCTGTCGACATAACGTCGAGAGAACTCAGCAGTTTTGTCGACACGGGTAAACCTCATTTACGAGGAATAACGCCTTTTGTCGACAGAGTTCTGTCGACAGAAGGCGTTATTGCATCTAAACTGTCCTTTGCGTCTACATTGCCATGTCGACAAAGCAGCTTGCTTTGTCGACAGAACTGAATGTAGTCTAGACGCTCTTTGTCGACAGAAGCTTTGTCAACAGTATCTGTCGACAAAACTTCTGTCGACAAAAGCCTGTAGTCTAGATGTACCCTTAGAGCCCCCCGCCCTTGGAACTCCTAGTGCCTGCCCTGCCCCCTCACCTAACCCTGCACTGTCTCCCAGCCACCAGCTGAGTACTGTGGCCTGGTTTGTGGCTGCTCTAAGACTGTCGTGTCCAGCTCTGTGCGGTCCTCCCGCCACCCAGCAAAACACTCTTCCATGTCTAGGAAGAGACCCCGCCCCTGCCCAGCACTGGTTGGCTGAGAGGTGGGGCAGGACACGCCTCTCACACCAGCCTGGCGCACACAGACTGGCGCACACAGACTGGCGGTTGGGAACTGCTGCCCTGGAGGATGTCACAGCATGTTTGCTCATGCATCACTTTTGCTGTGTCGATGTGCCCAAAGAGGAGATGTGAGGGCTGACTTATGCAGTGCTTTGAAGATGTACAGCAGAGCGCTATACACAGGAAATGCCATGCACATACTGTAAAGTTACACAGATACATAGGTGTCAGCCAAACATGTATCAAACACTAACCTGATGCAGAAAAGTTGATAATCAAAAGGCACTATATAACTGTTTTATCTAGCGTTTCCACTTGTCATTATTGCCTTGTGTTTTCATAAAATAATCACTTAAAATGAACACTTAATCTCATTTAATTTGTAGCTACGCTACCAAGATATTTCCCCAAAAGGCAGTGACTGATTTTTAATATATGTGGCACAAAGTTTCATCATATGGTAAACATTTACCAGATAATACCTGTCACATGCAACAGAAAAGCAATAGCGTCTTGCTCAAGTATTATCCCATTCTGAATTCTATTAATGATAATAAATAACAAGGAAAATAAAGGAACTTTCTGTTCTCTTTATCTCTATCAGGAAATTCACTTATCTAATCCAAGCAGAAGTTTGCGGTTCATCACATATACTGTAGCTTTGATTCAAAGACCAATCAGCTTCCATTGACTTCAGTGTCTTTGTGCTTCCCCTTTCTGTGCTCCAAAGTCTCAGGTTTTATCCACTTGCAAGCACTTTGTTTTCCGTTCCCCCCCTGGATTTTCTCTCCCTGTACTAAGCGGCTGTGTCTAGACTGGCAAGTTTTTCCGCAAAATCAGCCGCTTTTGCGGAAAAACTTGCTAGCTGTCTACACTGTCCACTTGAATTTCCGCAAAAGCACTGACTTCCTACTGAAGAAATCAGTGCTTTTGCGGAAATACTATGCTGCTCCCGTTCGGGCAAAAGTCCCCTTTGCGCAAAAGTTTTGCGCAAAAGGGCCAGTGTAGACAGCTGAGATTTGTTTTCAAAAAAAGCCCGATCGCAAAAATGGCGATCGGGGCTTTTTTGTGGAAAAGCGCGTCTAGATTGGCAAGACCATGCCAATCTAGACGCTCTTTTCCGAAAATGCTTTTAACGGAAAACTTTTCCGTTAAAAGCATTTCCGGAAAATCATGCCAGTGTAGACACAGCCAGCTAGTGGGGTTGAACTCAGCATGGACAGAGGCAGTCTTCAAAGGGATTGACACCTGTTTTGTACATTGAAGGATTGGTAAAGACACTATGTGAAGCTTATTATCTTCCTTCCTGCCTGTATAGCCAACCTAACCCCTGCCTGATTTAACCCTTTTAAATTCATATACCAAGCAACATGCATAGAATCAAATAAATAGACACACGTACTACACATAATATAATGCAGTGTCTTACATCCTTAACAATAACTATATTTTCCTATTAGTCAAGACTCTGCTCTGTGTTAACTACCTTAAAATAGCGTCAGTAGACAGTAGACTGGACAATAAAGAAAGGTTTTATTAGAGGAAGGATTTAATGAAAATGGGACCTCCACACTGCACCATACTTCAGATCTATTATATGTATTGACCAAGTAGAAGCGCTGATTCACACTCCTTTTCCAAGTGGATTGTGTCAAGACCTAGATCTGAACCACATCTTCAATTGGACCTGTGTATCAAACTCTGCCTGTACTCTGTTATGAATGTAGAGCTTTGAATAGCCAGTATTTCTGTCAGCAAATGCCATCTCTTTTCATGTCTTTGTCTGTTTGCTCCACCTTCTCCCCCAAGACCTCGCCCCCTGCTCACTCCTCTCATTCCCCTATCCCTATTGCTTCATCACGTGATCCCTCTTCCATCATCCATTTCCAGACAAAGAGGACACCATTCTGACCCATTCTGACTAATAACCATTGATGGATCTCACCTCCATGAATTTATCTAGCTCTTATTTGAACCCTGTTAAAGTCCTTAGAAAAGAGGAGACTAAAGGGGGGATATGCTAGAGGTCTATAAAATCATGACTGGTGTGGAAAAAGTGAATAAGGAAAAGTTATTTATTAGTTCCCATAATAGAAGAACTAGAGGACACCAAATGAAGTTAATGGGTAGCAGGTTTAAAACTAATAAAAGAAAGTTCTTCACACAGCATGTAGTCAACCTATGGAACTCCTTGCCAGAGGAGGCTGTGAAGGCTAGGACTATAACAGAGTTTAAAGAGAAGCTAGATAATTTCATGGAAGTTAGGTCCATAAAAGGCTATTAGCCAGGGGATAGAAATGGTGTCTCTGGCCTCTGTCTGTCAGAGGCTGGAGAAGGATGGCAAGAGACAAATCACTTGATCATTGTCTTTGGTCCACCCTCTCTGGGGCACTTGGTGCTGGCCACTGTCGGCAGACAGGCTACTGGGCTAGATGGACCTTTGGTCTGACCCAGTACGGCCATTATGTTCCTAGTCATCACAACACATCCTCTGGCAAGGAGTTCCATAGGTTGACTGTGCGTTGCATGAAGAAAAGCTTCCTTTTGTTTTAAACCTGCTACCTATTAATTTCATTTGGTGACCCCTAATTCTTATATTATGGGAACAAGTAAATAACTTTTCCTTATTCACTTTTTCCACACCAGTCATGATTTTATAGACCTCTAGCATATCCCCCCCTTAGTCTCCTCTTTTCTAAGCTGAAAAGTCCAAGTCTTTTTAATCTCTCTTCATATGGGACCTGTTCTAAACCCCTAATCATTTTTGTTGCCCTTCTCTGAACCTTTTCCAATGCCAATATATCTTTTTTTAAATGAGGCAACCACATCTGTACGCAGTATTCAAGATGTGGGTGTACCATGGTTTTATATAGCGGCAATAATATATTCTGTATCTTATTCTCTATCCCTTCTTTAATGATTCCTAACATTCTGGTTGCTTTTTTGACTGCTGCTGCACATTGAGTGGATGTTTTCATAGAACTATCCACAATAACTCCAAGAGTCATTTACTTGCCTTTAAGACAAGTAAAAAGTGATGAGGCCCAGCTGTTTACCTCCTCCCCTACCCCATTCTGAAGCCCCTGTTGCACACCACTTAAGTCCTTAAAATAGGATTTAAGTGTTGCATAAGCAACATGCTCATTACAAACTTGAAATCCAAGCCCGGATATATTAAATTCAGAAACATTTCAAGCAAAACTGTACAGAATTTCAGCACAGCAGGGACTGGTAAGTTTTAAGCAAACACAAGCCATTGCCTGGGTCACCCTTCCACACTCTTGGTTTCTGTAAAAATATTGATAGTTTCAAAGCAAACCAAACCATTTTGAGTTGGGGGGTTCTTTGAACCTGAACCTCAAAGCAAAAGTGTGGGGGAGAACCCACATTCCACCATGTTAGGCCGGAATTACAGAGTTTTCATCTCTCGAATAATGGCATTCATGTCACACTATCGCTTCACTGCAGGAGCCAATAGCTGTAAAAGACTAACTGTGAGGAAGTAACTTCTTTTTTAAGACAAAAACACCCACGAAGCCATATTATTAGAGGTCTGATATTCTAGTTTATGAATTTTATTCTTCCTGGAGTGAAAAGCAATTAAAAGACCAAAGGCAAAAACAATCACCTGAAGTTTATTATGAGTTTAAAAGATTAATACAAACAACGGCATCTAGATGAAGTGACTAAGCTTCACAATAATCTGTACCCCTAACAGAATGTATACAGTGGCGATGCACTGAGCCATGAAATCAAGATAAATGCAAAATATCATTAAAACAGCCCTCACTGGCTGATCAGTAATCTTGAGGGCAGGAGTCTTTTACCCAGAACACACAAAGAACAAGTTAACTCTCATGTAGGTACCGCATATGCCATCAACAATTATTCTGGCATAAATTTATGGAAGATTTTAAAGCAACTGAACAACACACACACTTTCCACTTGCGGTACTTTTTACCATAGATTTCAAACATGGGTAGCCAGTATCATTGATTAAATGTATGGTGTCACAGAGAGGCAATGTAATTTGCCCACAATCACAAAGAATGCCAACCGCAAAATAGGTCTAGAAACCAGGTCTCCTCAATTCCAGTCCTATATCTTATCCAAGCTGTTTCTGAAATAGGTCTTGACATTCAAGTATGAGGGAAACTGAAACATAAAAGACTGAAACATAAAAAACCTAAATTTAGAAATCCAGTTTCACTTAATACCATCAATTTTTAATCTGGCACATTATTTCAATGCATAATTTCATTGAGCAAACCCATTACAAATCCCTTCTCTAAATCAGACTGTTTGTCTTTATATAGTGTTCTCCTTTAGGCTATGTCCAGGGAACGCGTCTGCTCTTCCGACATTTTTTGTGGAAGAGCAGATGCGCTCTTTCGGAAGCCCTGTAAACCTCGTTTCACGAGGAAGAAGGGTTCTTCTGAAAGAGGAGGTTTTTCCGAAATTTGGCCCAGTGTAGACAGGCCAAATATCAGAAAAGCCTCTTCCGAAAAAACAATCGGAAAAAGGTACGCGGAGAGCAATTTGCGTGCCTTTTTCCGAAAGAGAAGTGTAGTGTAGACATAGCCTAAGAGAGCACACTGCATGCTTTCCATATTTTTGCCTTCTTGTTTACTCTATATTCAAGTGTATGTACAGCCAGGCCCAGCCAAAGAGTTTGTGGGGCCCAAGACAGCACGCTGACAGCGGGGCCCGGCCGGTAAATGTTCTAGTTTAAGTCAAACCCAGTTGAGGGATTATAGAGTCTAGCCCAGGCAGCACAAGTCGCTCACTGGATATTTTCCACAACAAACTGGCCAGGTCAGATTTTCTGCTGACCTGTGCAACTCTCCCCTCCGTACAGGTAAAACACAATCTGCACCAGATAGGGAAAAAGGTGAGCGGCTCGGGGCCACATCCCCTCTCACTAGGATCAAACACAGCCTAGAGCTATCGACAAACACATGTGCCGAGCCAGCTCCCACAGCCTTGCCAATGCAGTCGTGCTGGAGCCCAGATGCCTGCAGGGCGAGGTGGTGGAAACCCGGCTAGGGCAGTGGCAGGGCACCAGGCTGGCCGGGCGGGTACCTATTGAAATCTGCATCCAGCTCCAGCTGCAGCCCTTTGTACTTAGGCTCAGTGCAGTGTGGGGCCCTGAAGGTGCAGGGCTCAAGGCAACCAGCGTGATCGCCTTGCCCTAAAGCTGGGCCTGTGCACAGCATATTCTTCTGGAGCATATTGCGCTGAGGTGTTATTCACTTGAGTTTTGTTAATGAACCATTTGTCATTCAGCTACCGTAGCTTTCCAACAATTCAAAAGAAACAATCTGGATTTAAAACAGAAACAGCTAATGGTAATTCCTGAGCAATTTGCAAGTCGGCTGCAGCAAAACCTTGCTTGCCCTAGTTATTGGTTACTGCATATGATCACAAGACTGAAAGAAACAAGGAATTAAACAAAGACAACCCCGGCCTCCTTTTGTTTACCCTATGATCACTTCCTGTTTTTAAATGTAGCACATAGGGAAGGAACTACTTGCTACAGAGGTCTGGTTGCAGTGCTCATGCTGCAAAAGACATGATGATAGCATGTACTGCTAAGAAAGACAAATGATCAACTGATTATTAAAAGCATTGCCTGTCAGTTCTTTCAATCAATGTCTAAAAGTTGCCTAGTAACTGAAAGAAGACACCAGCCTGTAAAAGCTATTCAGTGTTTAAGGAAACATCTCAGTTTATTTTTCTGATGAAAACTGAAACATCAGTAAAGGGGCAAGGTAGTACTTTAAAAATGCATTTGGTTTTTTACCAAGATATCCATCAATCTACAAAATTCTGTTTTATGCCACACAAATATGATGACATAAGCACCATTAATCATTTTCAGCCTAATACCCACTGCCCCTTGAAGAAGATGCATATTTGGAATATCTGAAGACAACCTCCATTTTTCACAAGTTACAAGTCACAGGGCCGCTGACACAGCCAAGATAATCCTGTATTCAGCGATACTGGGGGAATGAATGGATTCTGATGAATGTAATTTGCTCTCTCAGTGACAAATGGCAAATGTGAAGAGAGGGTATGCATGCAAATATATGTGTGATAAATAAGGGCTTGTGAAGGATAGTACTCAGGAAGTCTCTGGCAGACAGTTTTCCAACAGCTATGCATTTCTCAGGAGATAAATCATCATCTTAAATTAAGTTATCATTATACCTTCATTGTGAATCTCCATTGGAGTAAGACTGCATCATGGCACAAAAATCAAGCAAAATTTTGCAATCAATGAGCTAACTTTAGCAGTATTCACTTGTTTATGACATACATTATTCAACACCACAAAGATTAAACATACTGCAGTATAATTGAGCCTTCATTTTCAAAAGTGATTGGTGCTTTTGAGTGCCTCAGAAGTTTTGGATGCTCAATCTGACACAACATAAAGGGCCTGATATTCAGTCCACACAGAGCACCTACATTTTGCTAATCTAGCATCATGTTGGACATGCAACAGTTGAAGCATCCAAAGCTATTACCCGCTTTTGAAAATCTACACCTTGGTGGTTTTAGTATTTCACAAGCTGTTGTAATGCTGAGTAACACTTTGCAATGCTGAGTGCGATAGTTTCTTCTCTTTGTGTATTATCAAAGACCAACATGGGATACAGCTTCACTTGTCAAGAATCAGAGCTCTGTATTTATTACCTAGGATCAAAATCAAAGAATGCTTGCGGGCATATAGAAATGAATCCCTGTTCTACCACTTTGTACGAGTCCGTTTACAGCTGTTGCAAGATCCTGGAATCTATAATGGATACTAGATAAAACAAGTCCATTGTCTCATGGCCCATGTCACAATGATCCCTTCTGGCCCCAAAAATCTATAACTTTGTGAATCTTTTTGCTCAAATATCTGTTTTAATGTCTGACGTGTAGAAATAGAGATCAGATTGGGCACTTTTGATCAGTTCTCCAGAATGTTGCTTCTGATACATCCCTAAAAATTCTTACAGCTCCAACTTGGATGTGAAATTCTATTTTTTTATTGAAAAAATAGTTCACATTCTATTCAAATTGCAATTGTGGAAACAAACAGCTCCAAGGAATACAGATAAGAAAATAACAAGACTTGCTGTGCATATGATTTGCAGAAAAAGAAAAGAGAACCTGGAAGGATCATGTGTCCTGTCACATTTAATTACCTATTGATAAGTCATTACAGACATGAAGGGAATCAAAATGGAAGGTTTGCCACTATCTTTAGTGGGGCCAGGATTTTACCCGGGGAGGGGATTATTTTGTTTTGAAGAGAACTGTTTTTCACTTGCACATTTCACGTACTCAAAAGATCATTTAAAACCCACCAAAGAGCAGTCCCGAGACATCTTAGCGTACGTCTACACTACGGGATAAGGTTGAATTAAGATACACAAGTTCAGCTATGTTAATAGCGTAGCTGAAGTCCAAGTACCTTAACTCTGCTTTTGGCGCCGTCCACACTGCAGGAAGTCAAAAGCAGAACACTCTCCCTTCGACTTCCCTTACTCCTTGTGGAAGCAGGATTACCAACATCGACTGGAGTGCCCCTCTCAGTTCAAATTAGTGCGTCTTCACTAGACCCACTAATTCGAACCCTGAAGGATCGACAGCGGCAGCTTTGTTCTTCTCTCTAGGGTAGACATACCTTTAGGGTATGTCTAGACTACATGGCTCTGTCGACAGAGCCATGTAAACTAGTTTACACAACATAATCAATGAAGCAGGAATTTAAATAATCCCCACTTCATTACAATAAAAATGGCCACCGCGCTGTGCCGACAATCAGCTGATCCGGCACAGTGCGGGAGTCTAGACGCGGATCAGGTCAACAAGGGAAGCCTTTGTCGACCGCTCCCTTATGCCTCCCTTATTAGAGGATGTGCAGGTGTAGCTGACATTGTAGCTTATGTGGTTAGGTCTTGTGATGCTGTTGCTTGTATAGATATGTGGACTAAGGATGTTAAATTGCAGTTACCTAGCTAATTGTTTAGTTGATACAATTTGTATTGATTATATAATTAGTTGATAGGAAGACTATGCAGCAGGGATAGCTCCAGGAGCTGCCGCAAGCCGGGACTGAGCAGTCCCAGCTCGTGCCAGGTCTGGAAGCCACCTGCGCTGCGACTCTTACTACATTTAAAATGCAGAGATGCAGAATCCTGGACCAGCGCAAGCCGGGACTGCTCAGTCCCAGCTCATGCTCAGTCCAACAGATCCTGTTCACGGTGGACAGCCCTGGCTACCACGAACAGGGGCTGGTACCAGAGCAGACCCTGGCTGCCATGAACAGGGGCTGCTTGGTGGCAGCAGCCCCTGTCTGCGGGGGGCCCCATCTCCCCTCTAGGACCCCTGCAGACAGGGGCTACTTCACAGCAGCCTTCCCAGTCCCACCCTGCTGCCTCTGATAGAGGCAGCCAAGGAGGAGGCAGGCAGCACCTCGGAGACAGTGCTGGGGGGAACTGGCTTTTAATCCAGCTCACCCCAGCACCGGCTCCTGGTCCCCCCGCCGCCTCTCTCTGATAGAAGCAGCAAGGCTGGGGGAATGACTAGTTGAGATAGTCAGATAGTCTATCTGTGGTGTGGAGTGTTGCTCCTGTAAGTATCTGCTTCAGGTTAGTGGGGTGTCTGTAGGCAAGGACTGGCCTATCTCCCAAGGTCTGGGAGAGTGAAAGATTGTAAATCTGACATCAGGAATGGTTTTGGATCAGTGGTATTATGCGCTTCACTATCCTAGCAAGAAGACAATGATAGGTCAGAAACAGCTTTTTTGAGTCTGAATACATCTGGGTATCAAAAAAATTGAGTAAGTGGCAAAAAAAATTATTTATTCAGTAATGGAGTGAAACTTTATTAAAGTTATTTCAGCATCACTCCAGTTGCAACCTTCCAGTGTGAATTTCACTGCTGTGCTCCCGGCCTCTCTGCACTCTTTCTCTTTCACTTGATTAAGATCATCTCTAGAGGTAATGCTGATATGAGAAATGAATACATAATCCCTGTTATGATCATTAAAAATTGTAAGGGAAAAGCACATGCCTGCTAGAGCTATTATAAAAATATTAAATACATGTTAAGTACATTACAGTTATAAAACCATCACCCAAATATTTTGTTGTTCACTGTTAAGTAGAAATCCATCTGTCTGGAAATCTCTGTACAAGAACAGGCATGACAGAGCACAACTCCTCAGTAGTAGCCACAAAGCCAGTGCTCTCATTAGAACCCATGCTGAATCCTACACATGTAGATA
This sequence comes from Rafetus swinhoei, assembly GCA_019425775.1. Taxonomy (NCBI): domain Eukaryota; kingdom Metazoa; phylum Chordata; order Testudines; family Trionychidae; genus Rafetus; species Rafetus swinhoei. The sequence continues at coordinate 188,048,162 of CM033440.1, forward strand.
TTACCTTAGCTCCCTCCTCAAAAGAAAATGTGCCAGCAGTTTAGCTGTCACTTGCCGAATTCATTTACAGATCAATTACACATAATCGTGACTTTTTCTAGAGGACAAAAGTTGATTTGTTCAAAATACTAGTCCCTATCCATTTCTCTTATCCTAATGTGAGAGCTAATTTTTGTGATCAGAAAAAGCAGAGTCAGGGAGAGTAGGTGGCTAAGAATCATTTTCAACACTCCTGGAAGAAACTCCACTATTCCTGGGATACAAAAACTGGTTTTCTATATCCATGAAGAAGGCCAGTACATGACCCTTTACTTAATGAGTGCCATATAAGCAAAGCACTATTATTAAAAAATTTCATCTTCTTCTGACATACCAGTTTCCCCCTCCACTCCGCTTTTTTCTTGGGGGGAAGGGGGTACAAGATGGTTTTATGTGGAATTTGATTAAGACATTGGTGTGGTTAGGACAAAATAAGCATTCACTGTGTTGAGGTGTTACGAAGAATTGTAGAATGATAAAAAGTCTCAGAGGAATAGTCGTGTTAGTCTAATTTTAAAAACAATGAGCAGTGCTGTGGCACCTTAGAGACTAACAAATATATTAAATTATGAGCTTTCGTGAGTAAAACCCACTTCATCAGATGAGTTACTATGCTCTAGCAACAATCCCAACTAGTTATGCCATCAGTCCCATCTCTGTGTACCATCACTAGCAGAAGGACCAGAAATCCTATGTCTCTCCACCACTTCTAATAAGCAAAACCAGTCATTCCCAGCCCTCCTCCCATATCCTGTCCCAAGACTGATAAGGGCTTTGGCATATGATCAAGGTTTATGACTTGACCAAAGTGTCCCCACGTTAAATGTTGTTCAAATAATTAAAAAAACAAGTAGTCCTGTGGCACCTTAGGAACTATATATATATATATATATATATGTAGAATCATCAGCTTTCATGGGTAAAACCCACTTCAACAAAAGAATTCATAATAGAATCAGAGAACTAGAAGGAACCCTGAGAGGTCATCAAGTCCAGTCCTCTGCATTCATGGCAGGGCCAAGTTTGATATAACTGACAGACATCTTCCATAGAGGGTATTGAACTTTAACATACTTCATTCTAAAAACTCTGCTGGGATATAAATGTCAACTGTATGCCAACAATTTTCATAACAATTAGGTGGGGGAGGAGAAGAGGAATCTCTAAGGAATTAGTATAAAGTTAATTTTAAATAGATGGTAATAGAAGGACAGCTTTACAAAAATAGCAGCTGTTCCAGCAGCATTTTACTGAGTCTTGTTACCTAATTTTTGCTACAGTAATTCCACAAAACGCATCTTTTAGACCTAATTCTGTTTTGCCAACTGGAATGCTAAAGATGGTTGTTACTGATTTCTGCTACATGTCACAGCAAAGAAACAGCAAAGGCAAATAGGCATTGTTTTGCATTTATTAGACAGGAAAAGAAAACACGTTATTTGCATTTGTGCTGTATACTGTTAACCTTCCATCTAGCTACTCACCATCAAGGTAGAAGATGTCCATATCACATGGATGTTGTTTCTGTGCAATTGACAACAGTAGGACAATTTATATCAGCTGCTCAAAGGCACTGACCTGTACAAAATTCTCTAAGCTATTTATTGTTAAACTGTCAATGCTAAATGCACAAAAATGTAACTTTCATTAATCCATGAAACAAAGTGTGATTGCTCATCACTCTGAAAATGTAAAAGCACTATGAACGGCGAGGGCTAACTTATTATTTTTACTTGTGTCAACTTACTATATAAACTATAAACTGCTTTTGTGGAAAGTTCCTTTGGGCCAGAGCCAAATCCTAGCAATGAATATGGCACGTGTGATAAAATACAGTATCTGTCAATGGCCCTATTTTGATTTCAGCGAGGAATTCTCTTTCAAGACAGGAATTGCAATGTTCTTCACAATATGTACTAGCTAAAATGATATACAGACATTTATGAAAATAAGCCAATATTTTATTTTATTCTCCTGTGTCTGACACCTCAGATTGGCTTCTCCTTTGCCATGGTTAACCCTAACATAATGAAGCTTCAGGGGTTAGCCGAGTTAGTCTGTACAGGATAAACTTAAAAAACAACAAATGGTCTGGTAGCACTTTATAGACTAAAAAACATGTATATGGTATCATGAGCTCTCGTGGGCATAGCCCACTTCTTCAGATGACTGGAGTTTTGAGTTTAGGATGTGCAGACACAAAATAAATAGGGGAGATGGGAGAGGAGGGCAGGAAACAAGGAGCAGAGGGTATGAAAATATCAAAGGGAAAACCAAATAGGCAGAACTGGTAATCTATAAGCACCTAAAGATTGGATAGTTAAAAGAAGCAGATAAGGATCATAGGATAGCAATTAGAGAGGAAGGATACTAAGGGTACTTTGATATTTTCATACCTTTTCATACCCTCTGCTCCTTGTTTCCTGCCCCCTTCCATTTTTTTTCCTTCCTCCCTCTCCCTTCTCCCCTATTTATTTTGGGTCTGCACATCCTAAACTCAAAACTCCGGTCATCTGAAGAAGTGGGCTGTGCACACGAAAGCTCATGATACCATCTACATGTTTTGTTAGTCTATAAAGTGCTACCAGACCATTTGTTGTTTTTTAAGCTTGTCCTAACATAATGGTGCTAGAGACTATGTGAGACGCACATTGAGGCCTACTAGCCAGAGCACCACCGTGAGACTCTAGAGACCTCAGTTCAGTTCCTGATTGGATAACATTAGACAAGTCATTTCCCCTCTCTATGCCTCTGTTTCCCCAGCTATACAATATAAAGTGTTTTGAGACCTGTTGCTAAAAAGACACTATTTAAGACTTACTTAGTATTATTATTACTATTATATATACTCATTCTATAGCCACCGAGTTTCCCTCTGCTCTCCCCTTCTGTTATGTGAAAGACAGAGCAAACTAGTGTCAATATGGATCTTTCTCTTGGTGTGAGAGACCACAGACTAGTCACATAAGACTGCACTTTCAAAGAGCTTCCTTATCTGTGCCTACAATATTTCTGAGGGTGCCCATTTGCATAGCACTTGAAAAAAAATCTACTTGTCTGCTTGTGAATGGTGAGTCAGAAATTCTCCCTTGGAAGGGTGGGACCACGTTACCAGATTGTGCAGAACTGCAAAATCATGTAATCATGAAACGTATTTGTGGCCCTTATCGTTTCATTAAAGTCTTTTAAACCTGAACAAAAACAAACCAGGGCAATGTTTGCTTCCCGAGTCTGCAACTTTGTAGCCAATGTGTGCTAGAGACAGGACAATGCACGAACAGGATACCTTAAGCAACTTATCTAAAGATAGTTACGTGTTGCTCTGTAACCTAAGTACCTGGGCTGCAGTGATAGCCACTTCAGTAAATGTCCTTTTAATTCCAAACATCTGAACTATTCGACCGTCATGTCTCTCCACATTGCCCTATGCTGCCATTCCATCACACGTGTGAAGAAAGCCTAAAATAACTAGATACTGACAAAATTTTAACATTTTCATGTCTTGATTAGAGAACAGGAGAAGGATGAGTTACAGATACATTGAGAGGCCACCCACAGGTTCTAAGCCTAGTATTTGTACAATCTGTGACATTAAGGCTAACTTGGCTGGGGAATAATTTGTCTGTGTCATAACTCTCCAATCAGAGACTATTTTATGCCTCATTAGTATTTGGTTAAACACGCTCTTTTCCATCATGTGAATTCATCTGGGTGGGTTTAATGTACCTAAGAAAATGTAAAGTAAATTATCTTGTTCAAATGTAATTAATAAGACCAACATTTATAGTGGATAAGCTTATTGATTCAGCAAAATATTTTTATTCTTGAACTAAGAGAGAAGGAAAATTGAGACAGGAAATATCTGACAGTGTTAAAAACAAGCTACCAAGGAGAGCACTTGAAAAAGAGAAAATGAATTGGATTTAAAAAAAAATTATGTATGAATTGACTTATAACACAGGAAACATTTTATTGTGTTTATAAGTTTATAAGCCATTTTAGGGAAGCTAAATGACATACCTTGCCTGCCGTTTGAACACAGCAAGTTCATCAGTCAGATACTAGAAACTCTATGGGACTAGCACCCAATTCAGCACAATTGGGAATCTGTGCTCATGAAAGGTCTAGGTCTGGTAAAGGAGGCGGGTTGCAGGCATATCATGTTGGAGGTGAATCGCTGGGACTATTTTGGAGGCTTGCCCAGCATCATGTCTTAAGCCTGGTCTCCATTAGAAATTCAGGTGTGAAAAATCCATACCCCTGGGTGGCATAGTTAAACTGACCTATGTCTCTATGTACAGTGCTAAACCTGACCTAGGCATTGATTCTTGGGAAGGTGGATTATTATGTGACAAGAGTGGGGGGGAGGGGTTGGAAGAGAGGGGGAAGATGCCAAGCCTGTCAATCCAGCCCATGGCCCTGCCCCGCCAGGACACTCAGACAGGGAGCAGCCTCAGGCCACTCAAAGCAGCTGGCTGCTCCATATGCCCTTCTGTGCTGCACACATGGAGGGAGGAGAGGAGGATTTTGTGGACTGCCCTCACCCCCTGCATAATCTCCCAGCTCCTATTGGCTAGAAACTGGCCAATGGGAGGGGAGAGATTGTACTGAGGGTGGGGGCAGCCCGCGAAGCCTCCCCCTGGAGCACAGTGCAGAGAGCCACATGGAACAGCCAGCTGCTTTGAGCTTGGGGCTGTGGCAGGCAGGGAGCCTATGTGAGGGTCCCACTGGGCTGCTGGTCGGGAGCCACCTAGGTAAGCGCCTTCCAGCCAGAGCCTGCACCTGGCGCCCACCCCTCTTGCTCCCCAACTCAGCGTCCCAAGTCACCACCCCCTGGTCACTACCCAAACCTCTGCACCCCCCACCCCACCTCAGGTCACAGCTCCCTCCCAGACCCTGCACTCTCTCCTACACCCTTCCCTCCCGGTCAGACTCCTCTCCATACCTATACCTACTCACGGACCTTGCACCCCAATCTCTTCCTTCACCCAAACTCCCTCTGACTCCATGCCCAGCCCTGGACAAGAGAATCCCTCCAATTGGGATAGGACTAGGTAGTGCCTACAATGTAGTACTACAATGGCATTTTAAGCACATAGATGAGCCCTTAAATTTCTTCTAAATCACTCAGTTTTTCATGGCCACTGAGCAACACCTTTATCTAATTTTAGCTAGAAATAAAACAAGGGAAAACTATAAGGGTTTGGCTTTTGTGGATGGGACACCATGGCTTAGAGCCACAGCTGGCATAAAACAGCATAGCTTGATTGAGTTAAACAGAGATATACTCAGTGTCACCAGCCAATGATCTCTTCCCAGCCAAAATGTTCCCTGTAATCTTTTCCAACCATGTGTGGATTTTTTCCATCCATGGGTGGAGTAAATTTTATTACGTGCACCAGGACATGTGCATGTGCACCACCAGCATAGTCAAAAACCCGGCTGTGGGTGCTCTGCTAATCAGCGGGGTGGCATTGGAATCTCTTCTGAGTGGCCTCACAAGCACCCAGTTCAGGGAATGCTGTTCCTAGCATGTCAGCTCCTTGCAAATGCAGCACCTATTCAGTAATTCTCTGTTAGAAATCCATTCAGTATTCCGTATCTACATTACTAACTGGTATTGGAACCAAAGTAATTATTTGGATTCATCTGATGTCATCCCAAGAGTTTACAGCCTGAATGGAATTATAAAATATCACCTCAGGCAACCATTTTAGATGAAGTAATCCAGCCTAAAATAACCCACCCATATCATGAAAGAAGCCACCGGATACTACTTGACCTCTCCTTAATTCCAGCCAGGTTTCAGTTTTCAGCGACTGAAATACCTGACAAAATGGAACCAAACGTCAAAATCAGGGTAATTTTTGGAATTTCCTCCCATTAAACACTAAAGATCTGAACAGTTAAAACACTTATGCATGTAAGTAACTTTACTCGTGTTAGTAAGTACTTGCCTTTAAATAACGTTGCTCATGTGCACAGGCTGTCTCTGCAAGTCCAGGGTCTAAGTTGAGACTGATAATTGTCCAGGGTCTACATTGCAGTAGGTAACATTTTCTCGCATATTTTGTGTTCTAAAAATATCAGCTCCTGGGCTCCTGTTCAATATGGAACGATGGCTCACAGCTAAATTATAAACCACTAAAACCATGGATTTATGATAGAAGTGACAGACGCCTTACAACTAAAACATGGCAGATGTAGCACTACACCAGATCTAATCTTTCAAAGAATGTTATGCTTGTGGTTTGAACTGCATCTTGCTGCACTGTCAGATGATGCTTTCTAGGGAGAAGAAGAATTTTCATTTTCTTCTCATTTTGGTACCTCCTGTCTAGCTAGGAAAGACCTTTTCCATAAACAAAAATGTCTGGTTGGAATGATGAATGATATTGCTCCCTGGGGAATAATGCAACTTTCATGCCACCATAACATTTGGTTTATCTGTAGCACTTTAAGTGTGTTACTATCATATACTCAGTACTGGCAACTCCTTGCATTTAAAAATCAGGAGACTGGCTTACAAATGAGGAGCTATTACAAAAAATACATTGTGAGTTATTACAATGTATTTTTCACAATCCTGCTGGAAAGGCATAACAAGTGGGGTTCTGCAGGGGTCTGTTTTGGGACCGGCTCTGTTCAATATCTTCATCAACGATTTAGATATTGGTATAGAAAGTACGCTTATTAAGTTTGCAGATGATACCAAGCTGGGAGGGGTTGCGACTAATCTGGAGGATAGGGTAATAATTCAAAATGACCTGGACAAATTGGAGAAATGGTCTGAGGTAAATAGGATGAAGTTTAATAAAGACAAATGCAAAGTGCTCCACTTAGGAAGGAACAATCAGTTTCATACGACAGAATGGGAAGCGACTGTCTGGGAAGGAGTATGGCAGAAAGGGATCTAGGGGTTATAGTGGACCACAAGCTGAATATGAGTCAGCAGTGTGATGCTGTTGCAAAGAAAGCAAACATGATTCTGGGATGCATTAACAGGTGTGTTGTGAGCAAGACACGAGAAGTCATTCTTCCACTCTACTCTGCGCTGGTTAGGCCTCAGTTGGAGTATTGTGTCCGGTTCTGGGCACCACATTTCAAGAAAGATGTGGAGAAATTGGAGGGTCCAGAGAAGAGCAACGAGAATGATTAAAGGTCTAGAGAACATGACCTATGAGGGAAGACTGAAGGAATTGGGTTTGTTTAGTTTAGAAAAGAGAAGATTGAGGGGAGATGATAGCAGTTTTTAGATATCTAAAAGGGTGTCATAAGGAGGAGGGAGAAACTTGTTCATCTTGGCTTCTGAGGATAGAACAAGAAGCAATGGGCTTAAACTGCAGCAAGGGAAGTTCAGGTTGGACATTAGGAAAAGTTCCTAACTGTCAGGGTAGTCAGACACTGGAATAAATTGCCCAGGAGGTTGTGGAATCTCCATCTGTGGAGATATTTAAGAGTAGGTTAGATAAATATCTGTCAGGGATGGTCTAGACAGTATTTGGTCCTGCCATGAGGGCAGGGGACTGGACTCGATGACCTCTCGAGGTCCCTTCCAGTCCTAGTATTCTATGATTATTTGCTTTCTGGTTTCTGAGCCTGGTTGCACTCAGGGCACATTTTTTTGCTGCAACCATGAGGACAGATTAAAAAAAAAAAAGCTGAGATTTTTAGCTACTCATATGCTTCTGGCAGCTGGGGCTTTAAGAAAAACATCAGATATAATGGGAGTTGGCAACAGTATATGCTGTACATTGCACTATCCTTCACAACTAAAGCAGGAGAAAAGAGATGCAGCAATTCTGGGAGAAATCAAATATTTATCTGAAAGTGAACAAATAATTTCTTCTCACATTCTCTCTGGTCACAGTCTGTTCCCACTGAACTCAATGGGGATCCTTCCATTGATTGTAAAGAGATTTGGTTCAGGTCCTCTCACACAATCCTATGGTACCATACCAAAGGGTAAACAATAAAGGCTCAGCTTTTCTCCCCGCAATGCGGGTGGAGATCTCCACTTAACATCATCCCTGTAACTTAATATTACATCATAGCAATGGGTGTGGATATCCCCACATGGGCATCTCCTTATTGCTGTGCTGAAAGGGGTAGTGTCAATTCCTTGTCCCTGGCCCAAGAAGGTTTCTGGGTGTAGGCACTGTATATGGAATGAGGAGGCTGATCTGGGGATGGTCTGTTCTCTTGTTGGACTGCCTCCCACTCTGCTTCAGGATTTCCAAATGGAGACCTGAGCTGCAAGGGATGCAACTCGGAGCTCGGTGGCAGCCCCTCTGGATTCCTTCTAGCGCTGCTATTAAGCATCAGTGAGGTGACTGCACCAGTGACCATTAAGTTCTTGCTGAAGGCATAATGCCAAGGAGAGTGGACCCGGCAGAGCAGCAATTATCCCCGTGGGATATCTCAGTTCCAAAATCCCAAGGCAGGCCTGCAGGATGTGCCGCTTTTATAATCCTTCCTACATCCAGGGGAGGGCACCAGAAAAACACTGCAAGGGGACCCTTACCAAATCTTTTTTTTTTCCCTGTTAGCTCCCCTCTCTAACGGGATTTTCCTAGAGCTCATCAGCCACCCTATTAGTAATAAGTCTACCAGAAAAGTGACAGCTTCAATAATATTCCCCACTATAAACTCCATTGACTATTTTTCTGGATGTTTGGTGGGAAAGTGCTGCAAACCGGACTCCAGCAATAAATTTCAGTATCCAAAATATGAGTTTTACAATGAACTGCACAGCCACGGCCAGATTTTGAAGTCTGCTATTAAACAAAGTTTGGCAACAGAAAGGAGTTATTAAGAAAAACTTTCATTCACAGGAACTGAAATATGTTCTCTAGTGAAATGAGAGGAGTCTGTAAATCTTTGTGGGTTTTTTTTTCCAACCCGGTTTTTAAGATTTAGCACCATATTCTTTCATTTTATTCATGTTGTGTTTATTTAAAAGGTTCAATCTGCCTTAAGTCAGAGCAATTTTGAATGCAAAATGGTTTTTATCTCTCTTTTATGTGCTGTTTTTTCATGCAGCCGGGCTAGAGTGGCTCATGAAAAGAAAGCAGGGCGGACTGAATTTTATCTCACTATTATTGTGATATAGCTGCAGTGGGCAATCTGATCTCATCAAGATACAATTGCAGCAAAGATGTCTAAGTGGATGTCACAGCATAGCTGAAAGATAATAAAGTGAAATGGACCAAAAAAAAAAAAAAAGAATAATCTTTGCAATGCAAATCACAAAGTTAAGTTGTGGGGATTTGTAAGCAGAAAATGGGGAGGGGAAGAGATGGTATCATCAGAAACGTCTGATTAACACTTTTAAAATAATTTTTAACACATTTGGCAAGTGTATAATTAAGGGATTTACAACATAAAACCTGGCATTTTGTGCAGCAGTACTCTAATTGAGATGATAACTAACAGGGGAAAGGGTGAAGTGTACCTCCTCTCAGTGCAGTTAGAACGACTGTCTGCTAAGATAAACACGACTGATTGTTTTCAGGCCTCCTCTCTACCAGAGACTACTAATATTGGCAAATCAATAATAAAAGACAGCTAAGAACCTCACGCTCATTTTACGTAAGTCTAAAAACACCATAGGCCAGATCCTTAGCTGCCGTAAATTGGAGCAGCACCACTGAAATCTATTTACATCTGCTAAGGCAGGGTGGGAACCTCAGGCCCCAGGGGCCGGATGTGTGCTCGGCTTGCCTGGATCTGGCCCCTGAGGTTCAGGGCTCCCTTCCTGCATTGGGGAGCCCATGCTGGTGCTCCATCCCCACTGCTGCCCTGTGGGGCCTGGAGCAAACAAAATCTACTAGGCTGGGGCCCCCTAGGGCTCTGGTGTACAGGGGAAATGTGGGGAGTGTCTTTCTGCTTCTCAGTCGGGGGCCACCGTAAGGGATTTTTTTACCCCACTTCTCACTTGTGTGAGGCCCCTGACTGATTTTTTTGTGTCAGTCACAAAAAAGGTTCCCCACCCCTGCCCTAAGGATCTGCCCCCTTGTCACCATCAGGCTCAGGGGCAGCCTGTGAGCCTAGGCAGACTAGGCAGTCGCCTAGGGCGCCGCCGGCCTGGGGTGCCCAATGATGATGTCACGGGGCGCCCGATGATGACGTCATGGACATTGATGGCCATGAAGGCAGGGGCGCCGATCGCGCCCTCTGCGTGGGGCGCCAGCTGCCGCAGCCAGCCTCGTGCCGCTCCTGATCAGGCTGCAATCTGTTTAAATGCTGCATTGGCAGAGCCCTGCAAATGTACGGATCTTCGCTTTATATCTGTGCAGATGCGGATATTTGCAGCTCATTTTTGCAGATATGAATGTGGATACAGATACAAATTTTGCATCTAGAACCCCGCAAATTTGTGGATATCCGCTTTATACCCGTGGGTATTCGCATCCACGGATGTCAACGTGGATATCGGCGACTCATTTTTGAAGGTTACTGATGTGGATGCGGATTCAAATTTCGTATCCACACAGGGCTTAGCCACCAACTATTATTTTAATTTCCTGATAGAATATGTGCTTCTCATCATGGGTGCGTTATGTTTTTTCTTTAATGTTCAATTAGCTTTTAGGGTATCAAAATTAGAGGAGAAACTACTTCCGTGGTTCACCATAGTATGTCTTTTCGAAAGCAAACACTTCTGAAAGACCAGGACTCGCATGGTTGGAATCTAATTACATGTGCACATGTGTGTGCATATGCATGTTTTGAAGCTCTGTTGATCTCTGGGCCTTTTTAAAAGGAACATATCATAGAAGCAACATGGACAATGTTGAATGCACTGAAATGGATGTACACATCAGAAACCACTTTCAGGCAGGCACCATGCACTATATACCATACATGATGTTCAATGCATTTTCCAAGAAAAACACTGAACATAAGCCAAAGCACGAATAAAGGTTAGACATATGCAACATTCTCCCCTTCTGTTTCCCATTTAGAGAGGCGACCACTCCTCGGCATATTATTTCTAACACACAACTGGATCTCCTACAAAGAAATAGTTGTGGTCTTTGTTTGACTTTCACAGCTCAACTCCTGATTGCCTGGAATTCACATCATTTCCCCTGAAAATTATTGAGGTTTACCATAATTTGACATTGCTGTTTCTATAGTTAAACATAGGATGGCCAACCCAGAATAGCGTAAAAACAGCAATTCTGATCGCTCTCTTGTTAAAGCCATTGCCTGTGCTCATTTTACAAAAAGGCATCATTTAGTCTTACAGAAGATGGGTTAAATGAATAAAAGAGAGGGGTGCGGGGGTACTCACCTCTCTCTCTCCCGAGAGAGAAAGGCCAATGCTATTTAAATTTATCTCAGCACTAACCCCATAAATGACAATGCCATGAGAACACTGTATGAGTTTTTCACAAAGTAGCCACAAATCTATTCATAACTTAAAAGGAGGCTGGGAATTTCAGCAGATCTGAAATTGGTTGTTGTCTCAGTAGAGATTGCTCAGCCAAATCAATTCCCCGCTGAGTGGGAAATCGATAAGGACCTTATATAGCCATCCAACATCTCGACAGAAGAAAGGAAACACGATGAAGTCAGTCAGTCAATAGTACTTGACAGTGGTGTGGGAGAAAAGCCTGGGGTATGGGTGGCAGATCTTCCCAAAGTGGCAGCAGGTTCACTTGCGCGTGGAGGTTGGAGAGCACATTGCTGCCTGGCTTGCCTGCAGGCCTCAGTCCTGGGCTCTCTGGACCCAGCTTCTCCTGACTGAGCAGATGCGAATTGTCAGTGGGATGCTGAATTTCTTGAGCTCTTGCTTGACCCTGTTACTGTATTGGAGCTATAGCCTTCCTCTTTGTCACACACAGTTCTTGAGTTGGCCACAGAGTACAGCCTTTGCCAGACAATCTTGAGGCATGTGCTCCATCTGCTCCAGCCAACAAAGCCTACGAGCCTCCAGTGTCATCTGCATAGACCGTAGGGTGGTTCTCTCAAGGATCTGGTATTGATCTCTTGGTCTCAGAGATTTTTCTGAGACAGTGAAGGTGGAAATTATTCAATCTCTGCTCCTGCTTGAAATATGTGGCCCAGCTTCCATAGCAGTACGGGGGTGGAGTACTGAAGATATAAGCCTAATACACAGATGCTTTTATGTTCAGGGTCAGCAGCTTAGTGTTTCAGACATGACCTCAAAAGTTTGCAGAGACTTTGACAATTTTCATATCAAGCTCTCTGGTAAGACCAAGTGTGTTGGTTAGAGTTGAGCCAAGATGGCAGAAGTGATCCGCATTGTCCAGAACTTCATTACTGACATCAATTTTAGGTGAAATGTTACTGCCTTGTGCCTCAACTGTCTTCTTGATACTGATTATCATGCCGAACTTGATACATGCCTCAGAGAACGTATTCATTATGATCTATAATTCATCAGGTGAGTTAGAGACAAATGCAGCAGCAGCTGGAAGGAGTAGATCCTGAATAGTGAACTGCAGGACATTTTACAAAAAGGCATCATTTAGTCTTACAGAAGATGGGTTAAATGAATAAAAGAGAGGAGTGCGGGGGTACTCACCTCTCTCTCTCCCGAGAGAGAGAGAAAGGCCAATGCTATTTAAATTTATCTCAGCACTAACCCCATAAATTTATCTCAGCACTAAACCCCTTTTCACGCCAAAATTGTCTGATGTTGAACAAACTGCCCCCCCTCCTCAATTCCATTAGTATGCCCAATTGATCATTTCCAAAAGCACACTTCATAAGTGTAGCAGGGGCTGAACTGCTGCTTGCTATCAGCCAGCTAAAAGGAAAGAGCTGCCCTGGGGTGGGTGTGCCCATTACAATCGTTTAGCTCTGCAAGATAACTGTTAACTGTTGATATGTAAATACAGCTCATGCCAGGATGGGGAGGAAATATGAGGTGTGGCTATGTAAATCCAATTCAGCCAGGGCTGATGGAGGATCAGTGTTGGAATGGAATGTGGTGTGTTGTAAATAATTTGGGGCTGTTGTAGGGTCACAAATCATGCTACCCCTAAATGTGGGAACTGTAAAACATGCCACCAGTGCTTTCAGGAGAGACACCACCATCATTGTAAGAGGTCTCCGAGGAACAAGCCTCCCCCTTCCAGAGTTGAGTGAGCTGAGCTGGGGGGAAGGGTTAAAGGGCTTGAGTCAGCCTGCTTCACACCTGCCAGGTGTGAACTGTAAGACTGGCCCAACCTGCCCCTTTCCCCCTTTGTTTTAAGGACAGAGCTAAAGCAGACTCCATGAGGAGTCTTTTTGCTAGTCCGGTGGAAGCTGGAATCCTTTGCCAGTCCAGGTGGTGGCTAAAGAGTTGAAATCACTAGTTTGGCTGGGAGCGGTGGCAGGCGAGGAGTGGCGACCAGCGGGGCTGGTAGGAGCAGCAGCAGGTGACCAGTGGAGCGTCTGGTGGCGTGGAACGAGACAGCTAGTGGAGTGTGGTGGAGTGGCTCGTAAGGTGCCCCCTATCTATCCCCCACCCCCATTTCTTCCCAGGTTGGGAGGTGAATCCCTGCAGGTGAACTTTGGACTCTGGGTGGCACTGACCAGGGACAGAGACTTTTGGGGTGTCGGACTTTGGGACTTCGGGTGATTCTTGGAGGGGGGGGGGGCTTAACTCATGTTTGGGCTATGAACTCTGTTTGTGGTATTTTCCCAAGTTAATGCCGTATGACTTCTCTCTCTGTTTCATTAAATGTTTCTTTCCTATACTCAGACTCTGTGCTTGCGAGTGGGGAAGCATTGCCTCTCATAGGCACCCAGGGGTGTGTGAATTTCCTAGGTTACTGGGTGGGGGCTCGAGCCGGTTCTGTGTGCGATGGACCCCAAGATATTGAACCCGGCCCTGGTTGCTGCCAGGCCTACCCGGCAGAAGGGTTACATAAGTATAAAGAATAAGATGCCACAGCCAGGAAGCGCTACGCCTTATTTCATGCCAGGCTAAACTCAATGCTAAACTCAGACAATGTTTCATTTTCATACTGGATACTTGCTTTCCTTCCCTCATGGAAATCATTAAACAGAGAGACTCCTTTTTGTGGACAGCCAGTTTTTGATGGGATCTTGTTTATGCCTTTCCTGTTAACCATGTCAAAAGTAGGTCAATGAATGCTACCTAGAGAGGTGCCAGTTCATGGCTTTTTTCTTGCAACAAGCGCATTGTTAAGGCCATATCAGTCATGGAATATTAGCTCTGAATCCACAATGGCTAAACTCCAAGCCAAGACTTGGAGTATTTTCAGCAAGACTCTTGCAAGCACCTTGCTGACCACGCTGAGCAGAGTAATCCCTTGGTAATTTTTGGCGTCTATGCCAGTGTTTCTCAACCAGTGGTACGAGTACCTTTAGGGGTACTCGAAAGAAGGCTGAGGGGTACGTCCACACAACTGAAATTTGGAGAAAACTAAATTTTTATTTTAAGTTTTACAGCGCTTTATTATTTTTGTACTTTTTACACCCAAAAATGTCATCGCTTGTCTGGATATGATTAAGTTGTTTAAACAAATGTGTTGCAATGGTAGAAAAAAAAGTTGTGTGTCTGAAAACTGTAGGTACTGGGGGTACTTTTTTTTTTTTTGAAAAGGGGGAACTTTATAAAAAAGGTTGAGAAACACTGGTCTATGCTATCTTCTTTATTTTTGTGTAAAGTAATTGTATTTTCATCTTTCAGATCCTGGGCTATGTGGCTTTCTTCCAAGCAAGTAAAGAGAAAGTACATGGATGAAACTTGCAAGTTCTTCCTCTGCCCCCGCCCCACCTTCAGGAGATCAGAAGGTATCTGATCATTGCCTGCTGCTTTCCCAGGTGCAATCCCTGAGATCATGATCTACATCTTTGTGAGCTGGTATTTGGTCCAGCTCTTGCATTGTTGGAAACTGAAGCAGTATCACAGATAATAGGATCCTCGAAGCAGAGTTCTTTGTAACACTCAGTCCATCAGTTAAATTGTTCTTGCCTGTCCATCAGGATGGTACCATTTTTTGCTTTCAGGTTTGCAGGGTTTTTTTACAAGTTTGCCTAAGTGCCTTCCTGATTCCATGAAGGTCCCCACTTTCAAAGCAGGTCTCACCACTACTCTGGGCACATTCTCTGGAAATAAGGGTCTATTCCTTAAGAATAAAAGTTGCAAAATCAGGCCTTCTAATTCAACATGCACACGTGATCTCACTGCTCCATTCCGCAGCCTGGGACAGGCACATTGCTGACTGCAGTAAACTAAAAACTAGTAGAGATGAATCAATTCCAACAGGCAGTCATGAAATGATCCACCCTCCCCCCCCACCATTGCCCATTCCCAACTTCTGACAAACAGAGGCTAGGGACACCATTCCTTCACATCTTGGCTAATAGCCATCGATGGACTTATCTTTCATATATTTGTCTAGCTCTTTTTAGAACCCTGTTAAAGTCCTGGTCTTTACAACATCCTCTGGCAAGGAGTTCCACAGGTTGACTGTGAATTATGTGAAGAAATACTGTCTTTTGTTGGTTTTAAACCTTCAGCCTATGAAGGGTGCAGCGCTCCTGCTGAGAGTAGTCCCATTTTGGGCTCTATGCAACAATATTTTTGTCCCCCAACACGTATTTAAAAAAGCTAATAGGAGGTGTTCAGTGTTGAGCTGTTTGGGGCCCTAAGCAATTGCTTAGTCTGCTTGTGCCTAGCCTCAGCTCTGCCTAGCTTGGAGTATGCATTTGCAGGATCAGGCCTTAAATCAATACAGAGAACTATTTATTTTAACTCCATGGCTGATGCAGAGAGCTATTTGTTGACTCCTATTGCATTCCTTTAACTGACTGGCAGAAATATAAGTGCAGCATAAGGGTCAATAATGAATTTCAGAGCTGTAGTGTTCCCTTGGTGCACTTGCAGGACTGGCAATCACACTGATGTCAGTTGTCTGAGCTGTAACTCTCAGAGTGAAGAGTACTACTTCTGCTCTGACAAAAAAACTCCCTTCTTCTAGAAAAATACTCTATCACTTTTAAAAAATTATGAACGTGTGTAAGGCTAATATATTCAAACAACTCCTACAATGTACACATGAGACTGTCGTTTTATATGGTTTGGACTACTAAGTCCATGTCTCCACTTGCTGCACCAGAGATCGATCTTCTGGCATTTGATTTAGTGGGTCTAGTTAAGCCCTGCTAAAGCAAATGCTGAGAGTGACTCTGGTCAGCACTGATACTTCTAGTGGTTGCGAGGAGTAAGGGAAGATGACAGGAGCATTTGCTCCTGTTGACCTCTCACTGTGAAGACAGCGCTGAGCTCGGCTTAAGGTAAGCTGACTCCAGCTACGTATTTTACATAGCTGGAGTTGTGTGCCTTAACCAGACCTTCTAGGTCTAGTGTAGACCTGGTCTAAGAAAGCCAGGGACTACTCCACAGGAGAAAAGGTGCTGGAATCAAGCACTATTTTGGGAAGTATGAGTCATTATGGCATGATGAGGCATTCAAGTGATGAAAGGAGCAGCCATGGTATTATGTAGAGAGATGAAATCTTGACTAGCACCCAGTGTTTCTTAAATACAAAAGACCATGGAATGGAAGAATATAAGCAAACAGAAATGAATAACAGTTTATAGGGCAAAGTAAAGAATAAAACATTGAAGATGAAGAGTGTAAAATCTGAAATAGTTTTAAGCTAACAGGTAACAGCTACTGAGAAATCTAAACACTATTGAGATGCTCAGGTATCATGGGAATGGGGGTGGTGTAAAAATATAAATAAATTAGATTAGACAGATAAGACTGAGTTGGGGAAAAAATTCTGGTAAATTTTGACATTATTTGGAGGACAAGAAAAAAGTATTTTTCATCCAAAAATTGCTGAAAACAAACAAAAAATGCCAATTTTAAAAATAGTTTGTGTTTTCCAACAAAAAAAAGATTCAAGAAAAATGAAGTGCTTCCCTGCCTCCCCCAAAATATATTTAATTGAATCCCTATATTTCTAGCCAAAAAAAGTGTTGACATACAATTTTCCATCAACCCTAGTTAAGAAGAGACACTGGTTAGCTTGATGCTTTAATTGCAGGTGCCTTCCAGCCGCATCTGACACATTTTTTGACTCTTAATGTCTGAAAATGGAAGTAATCCAAGCAAGAATTAGGCATCTTCTAACTTAACATTATCTCTAAGTAAATAACAGACTTGTTTTCCATGCTCAGGTCTAAGCACAAGGAGCATCTGGCTAACAAATTACTGGTCTATGTAATCCTTCATATGTATGTAGAATTTTCAGACACTACATTCACAATGTTGTATTTCTTCCTACTAGCTCTGTAAAGATGAGTTAATACCTTGCGGTGCTAATTTTAAACATATACACTTCACTTTCACTGAAACACCATTATCAGAAGCCAAGGATTGAAGTGGCAGTAGGAAATGTTATAATGGGTATGATAGTCAATGGCCTGAAGTAGCTAAGAGGAAAGATACAATGAATATTTTATCAAACTGAATGTTGAAGGTTTGCATCATATATGTACTGTATATTTTATTGCATATTTATGCTATTATTGGGTATTGGTATGGCATAAATATATTTACATTACTTTTTCCTTATTTCTTTTAACCTAGAACATTTAACGTTAATATCCATACACACACGCATACACTAGAGAACAGTTTCATTTCCTCCTGTAGAGTATTATACAGCACTAATTTTCAGAACAGCAAAGCTCTTTTCTGGCTTAATACATGTGACCAGCTTATCTAGCTTCATAACTTCCTTATCCCAGTAGAACTCTAACAACAAATGAAGAATGCTGCTTTAGTACATTAGTTTATTTATATAATAGGTCTATTTGTAGCAGTGTAATATCTCAATCAATGCAAAATTCTTTAATCACTTTTTAAAGTCTCTCAAATAAACACCTTTTACTAAATGCCTTTGGGTATGTCTATACTATGGGATAAGGTTGAATTAAGATATGCAATTTCAGCTATGTTAATTCTTTAGCTGAAGTCAAAGTATCTTAACTCGGCTTTTGGTGCTGTCTACACTGAAGGAAGTCGAAGGGTGAGCACTTTTCTTTTGACTTCCCTTACTCCTCATGAAAGCAGGGTTACCAGTCAACTGGAGTGCCCCCTCAATTCTAATTGGAATGTCTTCACTAGATCCACTAATTTCAACCCTGGATGATCGACAGCGGCAGCTTTGATCTTCTCTGTAGTGTAGACGTATCCTTTGGCTACGTCTAGACTGGCATGATTTTCGCAAATGCTTTTAACGGAAAAGTTTCTCCGTTAAAAGCATTTGCGGAAAAGAGTGTCTAGATTGGCACGGACGCTTTTTAAAGCCGTCCATGCCAATCTAGACACGCTTATGCAAGAAAGCCCCGATCGCCATTTTAGCCATCGGGCTTTTTTGCAAAACAATTGTGGGTTGTTACACTGGCCTCTTGCACAAAAGCATTTGCGCAAGAGGGCTTTTTGCCCGAACGGGAGCGTCATTGTATTTGCGCAAGAAGCACTGATTTTGTACATTACAAAGTCAGTGCTCTTGTCTAAATTCAAGCGCCAGTGTAGACAGCTGGCAGTTTTTCATAAGCGGCTGCTTTTGCGGAAAAACTTGCCAGTCTAGACACAGCCTTTGTGTTTATCAAGTTTTGTACTTTTTTTCTTTGGACCAATCTACTGCCCTAGTAAACATTCCATTTGAACTATATGCTCTATCCATAGATGTCTTATCTTTACAGTTGCCTGGCCCACTATCCTAGCTTTCTTGTGTTCATGATTTCTTATTTTTACACCTTCAACCATTACCTTCCAACATATTTCCTAAAAACTGTACATTTCCTGATGTTAATTCTCTGGACATACAATGTATGAACTGCGAAACGCAAACTCACTTCACTGATTTGAACTCATGCAGAATACAGACAGCATCTTGTCTTAGCATGCTCTCTGAAGTCTTTTAATGAAACTACTTAAAATAAATCAAAGACTACTGAGATTTCATTTGAAACCTTGATGAATAACATATCAACCCGGTCTAAACATCTGCCCTTTCCCTAAGGAAGCATTGATGTCAGTCAAGGGTGTGAGTTACTTTTATCACTCAAAGCGCTGTTAAATAACACATTTTAGCTGCAAAAATAAAACATAACATTCATCTTACATTTTAAATTTTCTAATGATTCATGTCTATGTATGACTTGATTTATTGTGATTACTGTACAGCTAACTCTGAGTGGAGGGAAAAAAATCAATAATTTCTTTTAAATAAAAAAGCCAGGATTTTAAATCATTTTAAAAAGTATATACAGGTTTATTTTTTTAAAAATAAACCTATTTCAAATAAAATTTGAAATCGACAATCTCCATTAAGCACTAAATGTATTATAATCTATTGCAGCCATTTAAATTAAATCTAAAACCTAATATTCTGTAGTACATGCTTGCTGCCAAGTTATAAAGAAAGTCAGACCATTTCACTGGTGGAAGTCACTGGCTAAGGGCCTAAAGAGAGAGCTTGCTGAAGTGCTAAACTAGTACTAGGTGCAGAATTCCAGTTTATTCAACTACAGGGTGAACCTCTCTCGTCTGGGACTCTCTAGTCTGGCACGACCACAGATGTTGCTAGACCAGATTGCCTCAGCCACACATTGAGAGCAGCTGGGAGCAGAGCTGATCTGGTCGATGGCAGCCTGCAGGGCCAGTGCCCTGCAGGGACCCCATGGAGCAGCTGCCACCCTGCGAGCAGCTGCTGCCCTGCCGGGGGCCAGAGTCAGAGAACCCCGGGAGTAGCTGCTGCCCCATGCAGGGCCGGGGTTCGGCATCCCCAGGTATAGCTGCCACCCCGCAGGGGCTGGGGGCAGGGAGTAGAGCCCCCAAGCAGGCTGGGGGGCAACAGAGCTAGGCAGGTGGGCCGAAGGAGGTCAGGCCACCAGGTTCTCCTGGGGCAGCAGCCAGGAGGGGAGCTTCGGAAAGTCCGGATGCTTGACCTCCCCTGGTCCGGCAAATTCCCTTGTTTGGGACCACTCCGGTCCCAAGGGTGCCAGGCCAGGGAGGTTCAACCTGTAGTTCAGTTTATGACTATGTAAAAAACTATATAGGAGCTGAAAAAGCAGATAAGCTTGTTTCCTTTCCCAATCTATGAATGAAAATTAGTTGTAAGAGAATAGAGATCTACTCATTCTAAAATCATTGAAGACATCATGACCAGAACAAATCAGCTCAGTTCACTAACTACAGACATTTCCTTTGTTTAATAAATCAGTTAATTTCAAATACAAAACATTTTTTGATATTTTTTCCGATAAACTTTTTTATGTATCTAGCACACTGAAAGTAGTTTTATTTCATACAAATATTTTTGTGCATTTTAATTACATTTGAATTTCCTTTGAAATAGAGCTTGTCACAAATTTCAAGTTAAAAAAAATCATGTAATAAATAAGAAATACATCAGTCACCGTTTTCTAACATAATAAAAATGTAAAACCTCAGAATCCAAATAAATGTAAGTTAAGCTACAAAATTGCTTGAATAAATTTGTATAGATGTAACACATCTTCCTGGTTAGCAGAAAAAAGCACCGCATTCAGTGTGAAGTTGATATTTAATTGCAAATCAACATGCCTTAATGCTTACCAACCACTGAGAACCAACCTTTCTTTAGGGAAATAACTAAAAAGTACAAAATGCAAAACATGATTAAAATCGATTATTTAAATCAAGTTTCTCTGCTTGCTGATTCAAATCAAGATTAAACTCAGTGATTCAAATTGCTCCACCCTGGCTAATTTTGTCTCTGCTGCTTAATAAATGACCTAATTTATATAAAAGTTCTCTTACAACCACTCACTGTGTCACCTTAATTTTGTCAGCAATTTAATTTGGTGCTTTTGCATAAAGACTTGCATATCCTCTAATGTGCCTAAAAAGGGAGCCTAAATATCAACCGTTATTATCACCATCACTCTTAAGAAGGCAGATGGCAACTGTATAGGGGTAATAACTCTGTTTAGAAAAGAATTATGTGCGTGTGTGTTGGAGGTGAGAAATGATTTCTGAGATTATTGCTGTACTTATAATCACTGGCCATGTATCTGTTGAAGAAGAATTTTAAAAACACCTGTACACCTTGCTTTGAAAGTTCCTACAGTTGATCCATCAGTCGTGACCTATTGAGGCCAGCAGCATGGTAACTATGAGAGAGGCCAGCAGCATGGTAACCCAGCACTAGGAGATAAGAGAAAATAAGGAAAGGATTGACTCCGTGGCTATATCTATACTGCACTCTCTTGTGCAAGAAAATATGCAAATGAGGCAAAGCGGTGAATATCGCAGAGCCTCATTTGCATACTTAATGAGCCACCATTTTGCGCAAGGGGATTTTGCCGCTTTTTTCAGGCAGAACGGTTCTTGCTCAAGAGGAGGGTTTTGTGCAAAAAGGAGCTGTGTAAACGGCTCCTTTTTGCGCAAAATCCCCTTGCACAAAATGGCGGCTCATTAAGTATGCAAATGAGGCTCTGCGATATTCACCGCTTCGCCTCATTTACATATTTTCTTGCACAAGATAGCTCAGTATAAATGTGGTCCCAGGGTTTATCGGAATCTGCAATCCCTACAGTGATGAAAACAAAAAGATTAAGGCCAGGTCTATTCTAGACCTGGAAAGTTGGCTTCAGATACGCAACTTCAGCTATGTAATAATATAAATAACTTAAGCTGAGCTTGGTGCCATTTTCGCAGCAGGAGGCTGATGGGAGCAAATGCTCCTATCAGCTTCCCTAACTCCTCGGAAATCTGAGTACCGGCACAGACTGCTGGCATCCTTAGTGTTTGATTTAGTGGTTCTTCTTAAATCCACTAAATCCAATGCCAGAAGATCCATGTCCCGGCATGGCAAGAGAAGACATGGCCTGAGTAGAAGAAGATTAATTCTCAGGTTTTGGGCAGCTAGAAACCTGAAATGGGTAGGATAAGAAGAGTGTTACATTAAGGTATTGACTTCCTCTTTATGGTGGCGTTCTGGCTGTGAAATTATCTCAGGAACTATTTTGATGTTGGCAGCTGCTGGCAACATGTTGTTTGCTTTTGAATCTATTGAAAGGTATGTTTTCATACATTTTAATTTCCTCAGAGGCTTATGCAATAGGTTCATGTACTCACAACTACACATACTTAAATCTTATGCTTGGTTTCGCACCTCTTTCATTGCAACATTGCCTGGTGCCTATACACGGCATGTTATCTTTTTGGGTTGTCATGTTATCCCCCCTCCACCCTGGTAAAAGTACATATTCCCCCATCTGAGGTTTTTAGGTTCCTCAAAACATTTAATACAAACCCAATCCGTTGATAAGAAGTTAATTATAATTACAGTGTGATTAAAGTACTAGAAATAAGCCAGCAGGCCTTTCAGCTATTTCATATATGCTCCTCTGAGCAAAATTTCACATTGCTTTCCAACAGTGGGGCTGGGGCTGCCTAAAGAATTCTTAATATTTATATGTAGGGGGCCGGGCCCAGAAAAATATTTAATGTCACAATGGCTCGGAAAACTTCCACATCTAAAGGCAGCAAAACAAGAAATATTCCCTATGTCATGGATGATGCGCCAATGAAACAAACAAGCAACCTCCCCCCCCTCCACTGTTAGAAGACCAAGAAAGCTAAAAATATCTATTTTTATAATTCTCTTTCCAGCAAGCTGTAAGAAAATTCTTATTGGCTGTAAAGGACAATTGCTTTTGAAAATCATACCCATCTTGCTAAAATGTGTTAATCTAGCAAAATTCAGGCAGGGTGATTTGTTCTGAGGCCTACCTGGAACATTTGCAGTAATGCGACTATCACACACCAAAAAGACTCCTAGGGTTTGTTTACAAAGACCAAAGAAAAATTTAAGTTGCCCCTCTCAGAAAGGGCAAGGTATGAGGAACCACAGTGGCTTTAATCCACCTTTGTATCTTTCGCACACTGGGACCAAGCCCATAGAGTAATTCAGAGAAGCTTCAGGGGCTACTGTAACTTACAGTGATTTTGAAAGTGACTTACAGTGAACATGGAGTACTTTGCTGATACCCAGACACACTGTGTCCTGCACCTTAGTACACTCTTGCTCAGGGGCTGCGAGGCACCACTCAGGGACTGTCCCTCTCCCCCCACACACATACTTCTTTGATAGATTCAACTGTAGGGGCGCCAACAGCTACACGGGGACCCTGCGCAAGGTGTGTGCATAGGGAGCTGGATCTATGCTCCTGGAAGGGGTGGGGCCTCGGGCAGAGGGGCGGGGCTGCAGCAGCAAGCGTGTTGTACTGCCCCCCACCAGCACTCAGCATCACTGGGAGTACATCACACCCCCTCTCCTGCCCTTAGCGCCACCTGCAGCGGCCACACGGCACTCCATCAGCAATTTAAAGGGTCCAGGGCTTCGGGCCCTTTAGAATCGCCATGCCCCAGGGCAATTACCCCTTTGCTCCCCCCTCATTGACAGCCTGTTCAATTGCATTCCAACTCCTTTATATTGCAGGAGCCAAAATGCAGCCAAGAACCTGACTCTGTAATGTATATATAATGTACACTGTACTAATTTTTCATTGGCCTTTGGGGATTATTGTAATTGTGCCTGTTTATGTGTGCGCACAGTTTAAGCGTGGGATCTTCAAAAGTGTTTAAGAACTCTAGAAACATATGTTCACAATGCTTCTAGCAAGACCTGTGCTTTGCTTCTCAGTTGCCTAGCAAAAATGCTGTGGGCAAGTAGTTTCACACATTTGATCCAGAATAACAACTTTGCTTCCTACCAATAAACAGCTTTTCATAGATAGCATAATAATGAAATTCCAATTTTCAGGAAAAAGTATTAATTGTCATTTATTTTGCCCAATATGTTAGTTCACAATTTACAAAGCAAATTGGTGTAAAATGTTTTTGATCCTGAGAAAAGCAACTAAATCACCTAAAAACAAAACTATAAAGAAGTTAAAATAAAGACAGTCATCTCTACCCTGTAAACACTACAATCTAGAACACAATCTATGAAATAGATGCACAAAAGAAGGGGCAAAAGGATGTATTTTTTATGTGGCCAATACTAGAGCTGATCAGCAACTGGGGATGACTGCAGAAAATGTTAACTTCTCAGTGAAAACCAAAAGATTTCCTCAGGAAACCCAAATAGTGTGACTCAGGTATGCCTTCGTGGTGCCTCACAAAATTTGTAGTTCAAATGCTTTGTGTTCCATTCCTCCTGGCACTCTCTGGTCAGAGTACCTCTCCCAAGTTGCATTACTATCTTCCCTCTTGCTGAGGGGAAATGTTGCACTATGGGATTACATGACTATGGTGTATCATGGGAAATATATCGAGAGCATTCAAGGACAATGGATACGTGAGACAACTAATCAAGAACTCCCAGGAGGCATCATGGCAACATATCCTATTTGAAATGTATGGGCTTGGGTCTTCCGGCATTTTCAGGAGTTCAGGGGTTTTCTGATAAACAAACAAAACAACACAACAAACAAACAAACAAACAAAGCCTGAAAAATTCCACAGAAAACAAACTTTTTTTGTGAAATGTTTCAATTAGCCCCAAATCTGCCAACAAAAAGATTTTACAGAAAATGTTCAACCAGCCTGAACCAATGTCCAGTCTACTCAGACTTTTGCTATTAGTTTTGTAAGTAGCAACAACAGAACCTCTCGCTAGAGCCTGCTTTACTGCAGAATTTCTAAAGAGGGATTCAAAGTTGGTTTACTGGTGTGAGACCAGCAAATCCTGGTCACTGTCTGGCAACACACATAAAACATTTGTCTCTTTCTGACAGTTAAAGCGCGTTGAAAGATTTGTTATTCATGCTCTCTCTAAACGTCTGTGCTGAGCCTGTGACTGGGGACTAATATAACATCTACTGAAAAAACAACACGTATATTATGCTGTCTCTTTTACTGAAAATTTGCTATAACAAATTTCACTGGGAGAAGACAAAAGTGATAGCAAGGCATTTAAATCTTATAGTTGAAAATGAAAATATGACCCGAGAATGAGAGCGGGGGGGGGGGGAAGGGGAGGAGGGAAGAGTTCTTGTTAACAAAATGCCAATGGAATATCTGAGAGGATTCCATGAATGCACCGGTAGGTTAAATCATACACACAAAAAACAATCTTTAGGACTAGACTTGCCCTTTGCAATGTTCAGATAGAGTCTAGACTAAGCAACACCACATATTAGCAAACTGGGACAGCAGGATAACTCCCATAGAATAAACATTAATTACACTACTTACTGTTGCTTTTTAAAAGCATACAGCTGAAATAGTGCTTTTTACATTACTTTTCTTTTTGTAACTTTCTTTTTTAAAAAGCAGACCCCCAAATATCTTCTTCAGTATTTTGAGACCACTGTAACCTAGCTTTGGAGAGGATCGATGGAGGAGTATATATAATTCATAACATATTGTTGTCAAAACATTTATGCCTTACCTAGCAGATGGCTAGATAAATAAACTTAGAACTTCAACACATAGAGAATAGCTGTCCTTTAAATTCTTTAAATAAGTATGAACCCAATCTCACAAACCTTGCAAACTCAAATAGCACAGCTGAACCAAAAGCAGTTCTGGCATATTTAGGGACTATTCCTGACAAAACCTCTTTGCTTACACTGATGCTAATATTGGCCAACTGGCAACTTTTTTTTAAGAAATTGAAGGATTGGACCCAATAGTGGGATTTTTGAAAGAGGACAGCATTTAGCTAACTCCCTTCCCATTGGATCACTTGGAATTTTACCATGGCTTTAGGAACAGGTAAGCCAGCTCAGAATGCTTTTGAAAATTCCACCTTTAATGTGTCCATTTAAGTGGAGTCCGAAGTAAGAGCTATGAAACCACTTGAGAGTTATGTGTCCATTTACATAGAGTTCAAAGTGAGAGCTATGAAAAAGGCTAATGTAACCCTAGGATGCATCAGGTGAGGTATTTCCAATATAGGTTAAACCTCTCTAGTCTGCTATTCTCTGGTCTGGCAACATCCATGGTCTGGCATGATTTCAGTTAGCCAGATGTCCACTTATCCTGGGTGTGGCCAAGTTTCCCACTGTCCTATGAAGTGTGTTTACAGCCACCAGTCCTGGCTCTCAGTGTTTTGTGCTGTTATTTAGCTCTAATTTACCCCTAAATGTCTTCGAAGAGCCCAGTAAGCAGTGGAAGTGTTGGTCATGCTGCTAGACAATATTCACCTTCCGTGGTCCAGCAAATTCTCTAATTCAGCACCAGTCAGGTACCAAAGGTGCCACACTAGAGAGATCCAACCAGTAGAGAGAGAGATGTGCTAGTTCCATTATACAAGGTGCTGGAGATATCTCATCTGGAATACTGTGTGCAATTCGGATCCCATATTTATGAAAGATGAATTCAAACTGGAACTGGTGCAGAGAAGGGCTGAGATCAGAGGAATGGAGAATCTATCTTATAAGAGCAGGCTCACAGAACGTGGCTGTTTCACCTAGTTAAACGAAGGCTGAGGGTAGATATGATTGCTCTCTATAATACATCAGAAGAATAAATACCTAGGAGGAGAGAAGCTATTTAAGTGCTAATATGGAGACAAGAACAAATAGATATAAACTGGCCATCAACAGGCTTAGGCCTGAAATTAGGCAAAGGTTTCTAATCCTCCAGGGAACATAAGAACATAACATAAGAACATAAGAATGGCCATACTGGGTCAGACCAAAGGTCCATCTAGCCCAGTATCCTGTCTTCTGACAGTAGCCAATGCCAGATACCCCAGAGGGAGTGAACATAACAGACAAACATCCTGGCTAATAAGTGAAGAGGAGTGAAGTTCTGGAACAGCATTCAAGGAGAGCAGTGGGGTCAGAAATCCTAACGGGCTTCAAGATTGAGTTTGATATGTTTATGGAAGGGTGTATAATAAACCTGCTTATCATGCCATGCAGCCAATCTGTGACTGCTAGCAGCAAATATCTCCATCAGCCAGTGATGGGGCATTAGATGGCATAGGTCCTAGAACTAGGAGTGTTGTAACACCATTGACTTAAAGTAGTTTCCATTATATACAGGGTTTACAGTTGATTCAATGCTTCTCAGCAGCCCCAGTATACACATTGTTCCAGTACCCATGCTAGATGGGGAGGCTTTTGAGTCACTACAGAGAATTCTTTCCCAGGTATCTGGCTGGTGGTTCTTGCCCACATGCTTAGGGTCTAACTGATCACAATTATTTAGGGCTGGGCAGGAATTTTCCATTGAGTCAGACTGACAGAAACCTGGAGGATTTTTGCCTTCTTCTGCAACATGGGACAAGGGTCACACACAGATTTAAACTAGTTCAAATGGTTGTTTTTCTGTCACTTGCAGGCTTTACATTAGGATTTAAGGACTTCAGTAACTCAGCCAGACATTAGGGGCCTGTTGCAGAAGTGGGTGGGGAAGGTTCTGTGGCCAGGGGAGCTGACAGGATTGCTGGGCCCCTGGGCAATGTGGTGAGGAGCAGGAGCAGCCTCAGATGGAGGGAGCAGGGCAGCCAGCCCCCAGTGCTGCTCAGATGGGGTATAGGGCTCTAGAGTGTGTAGTGAGCTGCTCCAGTGGAATTTAAAGAGCCTAGGGCTCCTGTTGCCATAGTAGTGATGGCAGATGGGAGCTCCAGGCCCTTTAGAATCACCAGGCCCCAGAGCAATTAAACCCTTTGCCTCCCCTTCCCCCTGCTCTCCCATTGGCGGGCCTGTCTATTGCCTGCAATGTGCAGGAGGCCAGACTAGATCGAGGTGAGGAACCGTTTTTGGGTTGGGGGCTGCTAACCCACAGACTGAGATGGAGAAAGACACTCCCCACATTCCCCTTGAACACCAGAGCCTAGGGGGGCCTAGGCTAGTAGATTTTGTGTGCTCCAGCCCCATAGGAGGATAGCGGGGGGAGGAGGAGATTGAAGCTACCAGTGAGGCTACCCAATGCTGGGGGGGAGCCTTGAGCCTCAGGGGCCAGATCCAGGCAAGCTGAGGGCTACATCTTGTCCCCAGGCCTTCGGTTCCCCACCCATGGACTAGATGATCATCATGGTCCCTTGTAACCTTCAAATCTATAAATCAATGCAGAGCTAAACCACCCGAGAAGAAACACTGACATCATTCTGCCCCTGGAACTCTTGGGAGGCAGAAGCTGCCTACTTGCCACTACCTCCCATGGGTCTATGATGGGCAGCAAGTGCAAGGGGAAGAAAGGGTGGCGTAGACATGGCCCCATATCTTCTCTGTCCTCTTCAGGGCACCAGCTACCCATGATTTTGGGCCTAGCCCGTATGAGGGCCATGTAAAGTGGGGGAAGGCCATGTAAGCCCTCCTATCCCGAGTGCACAGCTGCAAGTGGATAAGGGGGCTGTGTGGGATGGGACTGTAAACTCAAAAATGTCAGAAAAGTCAAAAGCAGGAAAAGTCTCTACCCTGAACTTAACACTTTTTTAAATAAATAGGAATAATTTGATTGTTCCTGCATATAAAGGCAAAAAGCAGCTTCAGCTACCAACATCATTATTTTTTTGCACTCTCATAACTTACAGCTCAAACAAACCGCTCTCAGTTCTAACATTTGTTTCTGGTTTCAGAGTCATAGAAATCTAATTTCCTTCTCCCCAAGAGCAAATGTCAGCACAAGCAGGATCTGAAATTTGTTGCTTGACACCTGCAGCAAAGAGCTAAATTGAGAGTAATATTTCAAAGAGGTACTTGGGAGGTATGCACTTAAATTTGGTTAACAGACAAGCAGTCTTGCGTATGCACACAGACTCTAAAATGTATCCCCAATGACTGTGACTGACATAAGGCAAAGGAAACTCATAGAACTTTTCTGATTGGAAACATGCAAACTGAATTCAAGGCTCTTGCGACTTTCAGTCTCTCTCCAGAAACTGTTATGATTTTGCCAATTTTTAAAATGAATTAGGAAATACTATCTAACTTTAAGCCATTTGCTGGACTCATGATGAAACAGTAGTTAATAAAATAAATATAATAATAATAATAATAATAACAATAATAGTCACATCCACTAAATTTCAGATTAAAATCCAAAGAACCAAATTGTGGCTAATTTGAGGTAAGTGGCAAGAGCCTTCATCATTCCTGTATTCATCAAATCAGCTCATAGATTTCCAGCGTAACATGCAATCTCACTCTGCCTGAAACCAAGTTTCCTTGTATATTTAGTCCTGCTAAGGGTAGGGATAATTTGTAATTGCATATGGTCAGTCATTAAGAGGGTTCATTGCTGAGTGCTACTCTTGTCTACCATTTCTGGCTACCAAAAGAATCCCTTCAGCTATTGAGGCCACAGCTACACTTCCAGAAAGATTGACACTCTGAAGGTCCATTTTCTGGCGTTTGATTTAACAGGTCTGGTAAGGACCCGCTAAATCAAATGCCGAGGACACCCCCATCAACCCAGGAACCCCTGACAGTTGCCAGGAGTAAGGGAAGTTGAAAAGAGAGTTTCTCCCATTGACCTTCCGCTGTGGGGCCACCCCAGAAAATCGATCAATGTACGTAGACTGCAGCTACACAGTTCATGGAGCTGAATTTGTATATCTTGCAACAGTTTTCTCCACCAGTGTAGACCTGGCCTAAGTGTGGGCTTGAACAAATTGAGAGTACTCTCATTTATGCTGCAGGACACACTTTCCTAGAAGTGAGAACCAGAGGCATAAAGTCACCTTTGTTGCCACGTGCTCAAAATTTGGCTTAGTGATTTGCTGGAAAGTTGCCATTACTGTTGGTTATTTTCCTCTAAAGCTGCTAGAGAACCATTACTTATTGTAAAGAAGAAATTATATGTAATGGGGTGTAGTCCCAGATGACCCTTTGGGGCTATTCCCTGGTCAGGGCCGGCCCACAACATTTTGGCACCTGACACCCGCATGCCCCTTCGCTTGGGCCAAAACTTTGAAAGGTCTCAATTCTGCCTTCTTCCTGTTCTACTCCTCTCATGGCACTCCACCATATCTGTGCATCTAGAGTAGAGAGAATAAATATGCACCAGTAGCAGACACAATTTTCTACACTCTGGGTCCTAGTGGCGCCCCCCCACAGTCTGGCACCTGAGGCAGCTGCCTCAGTTCGCCTCATGGTAAGGCCAGCCCTGTCCCTGGAGTGCTGATTATGCCACTGATGCTCATCTCCTTGCTCTCAGGGGCTCCCCACCACCTGTCCTGCTGGGCCAGACTCTGGTCTCCCGCAGAGAAGGCACAGACTTGAGGTAACCACACCTCCAGAAGAGCAATGCAGACACTGAATCTCTTCTGGACGAATGCAGTTCTGAGGCACAGTACCCAGGAATCCCACCCCTAAAAGGGATCAAATCCCCAGATAAATCCATCTTTCTCTGAAAAAAAGTTTTACACAAAGAAAGCTTGTGAGGCTGTTTTTCTTCTTCATCAATGAAAGACAGAATATGCACACACTGATTGCTCCCTTCAGGTAACAATTATTTACACTGTGCTTGATAGTAAACAAAGGTGACTTTCTGAAGCACAAACAGTAGGATTTAAGTAGCTGAAAGTGAAAAAAGACCAAGTAAATTACAGAATTAAAATGAAAAATGCACAGCTAGATGTAATTCACTAAAAAACTTATTACAAGTAGTTTTTTACTCTAAAGAGCGTGTTCTTATTTCAGGCCCATAATTGTGTACTCTGACTTGGGTCTCTGGTGGTTACCTTTGTTTCTTTTGTATCCTAGTATGCCAGGCCTTTCCCCAGGCCAGTCGAAGACAAAAGGACAGAAACCACCAATGAATATCAATCTGACCTACCAGATCCCCCCTATCAACACCAAAGGAAATATAATTCTATATGGACTCCCCCTGACGGTCGGAATTACAATCTGGATTTCTATATACAAAGCTTCCGCAACAACGCACAGACTGACATTATTCACAAACGACAACAAGCGACACACAATCTCAGCCGCGCTGAACACTATGCCATCCAGAGTCTCAAAAACAACCCGGACATTATAATGAAACCGGCTGACAAAGGCGGTGCTGTGATCATTATGAATAAGGCCGACTATAACCAGGAGGCAACCAGACAACTCTCCAACACCACATTTTACAAACCTCTCTCCTCTGATCCCACCTCGGAATACCAAAAGAAACTACACTGTCTCCTTAAAAGCCTCCCTACAGCTACTCGGGAACAAATCCACACAAACACCTTCTGAACCCCGACCAGGATTGTTCTATCTGCTTCCCAAAATCCATAAACCTGGACACCCCGGACATCCCATCATCTCAGGTATCGGCACGCTCACTACTGGTTTATCTAGCTACGTAAACTCTCTTCTCAAACCCTACGCAACCAACACCCCCAGCTATCTCCGAGATACTACTGACTTCCTAAGGAAACTACAAAACATCGATAACCTCCCCGATAACACCATCCTTGCCAGCATGGACGTAGAAGCTCTATACACCAACATCCCACATGAAGACGGATTACAAGCAATTAGAAACACTATCCCAGAGGACACCACTGCCAATCTGACAGCAGACCTATGTAACTTTGTTCTCACCCACAATTATTTCCAGTTTGAGAACAACTTATACCTCCAGATCAGTGGCACAGCCATGGGTACACGCATGGCCCCACAGTACGCTAACATCTTTATGGATGACTTAGAACAACGTTTCCTCAGCTCCTGTCCCCTTTTACCCCTTCTCTACTTACGCTACATCGATGACATCTTTATGATCTGGACGCATGGCCAAGAAACACTGGAGACATTCCACAGAGATTTTAACAACCTACACCCCACCATCAATCTCAGCCTGGACCATTCTACATGAGAGATCCATTTCCTGGACACCACAGTACAAATCACCAATGGTAAATTAGACACCACTCTCTACAGAAAACCCACCGACTCATACAGTTACCTACATGCCTCCAGCTCCCATCCAGAACACACCATACGATCCATCGTCTATAGCCAAGCCCTTCGATACAACCGCATCTGCTCTAATCCCACCGACAGAGACCAGAAACTTCAGGATCTCTACCAAGCATTTATAAACCTCAACTACCCACCGGAGAAATAAAAACAAATTGAAAGAGCCAGACAAATACCTAGAAACCATCTACTTCAAGACAGACCCAAGAAAACCAACAATAGAACACCACTTGTCATCACCTACAGCCCCCAACTTAAACCTGTCCAACACATTATCAATAAACTACAACCTATACTGGAACAGCATACTAAACTCCGAGAGGCTCTGGGAGACAGACCCATAGTCTCCTATAGACAACCACCTAACCTCAAGATGATTCTTACCAACAACCACAGGACATACCACACTAATACCAACCCTGGAACCTTCCCTTGCAACAAACCCAGTTGCCAGCTTTGTCCACATATTCACTCTGCTGATACCATTATTGGACCTAACCAATTGAGTTATAAGATCAAGAACACATATTCCTGCTCATCCAGAAATATAATTTATGCTATCATGTGCCGAAAGTGTCCGTCTGCTATGTACATTGGACAAACGTCTCAGACACTTTGCCAAAGAATCAATGCCCACAAAACAGATATTAGACAGGATCACAAAGAAAAAACAGCTTCTTGCCATTTCAGCCAGAAAGGGCATTGTCTCAACGACTGGATTACCTGCATCCTGCTTCAAAGACCTTTTAACACCAGACTTGAAAGAGAATCCTCTGAACTGTCATTCATGCTTAAATTCGACACTTTATGCCTCAGTCTAAACAAAGACATTAATTATCTTACCCATTACAAAGATAGCTTCCCCAATTATCACCTCTAATATCATTAGCTCACAGACATTTACCTTCACCTCTCATCCCCTTCTGTTCTGAAATTTGATTTGTCCTTTTCATATGTGTTCATTTTTTTGATTGTATCCTTTGGTATATATGGTTGTGCCAATTTTCTTCCACTATTTGATCTGAGGAAGTGGGTCTGGCCCACGAAAGCTCATCACCTAATAAACCATCTTGTTAGTCTTTAAAGTGCTACATAGTCCTGTTTTTTGTTTCAGCTACACCAGACTAACACGGCTACATTTCTATCACTGTTTATATAGATTCTGCTTGAGCAGGAATGTTTTGCTCTCTACCTCATCTTCCATGGAAAATTACAGGTCAGACTGGTACCCCACTACCAGGTGGTATGGTCACATGTCTTCCTAAGATCAACCACTGCTTAAACTTAAAGGACTAACATGGCTGTTCTCAACTTGTTAGGTTGATCACCCAGTCATTAAGGCTTCCAGGAGCACCACTGAGGGCTTACCTTTGCACATTTAAAACCATAAACTATTTTATATCTCATATTTCTAACTTGTCATATAAGAATGATACATGGACTCAAATAAGATATACAGATCCACCAGATAATAACATTAAAATTGATAGGTTACATGAGGTATTTTGTCCAAAGCATTGTCAAGTTATACATATTTATATTCATAAGCCTATTTAATGAAGTATAAGGATGGAATCATCACATTATGCATATGGAATAGTACAAACATTTTAAAAGTTCTGATTTAAATAAAAGAAAGCTGCCTATAGCCAGCTACCCAAAGGGACAGTTCTGCCATTTTTAAATCAATGAGCTCAACTTCTTTCAAAAGTCAGACTGTTTTCTCATCGTTAGTGGCGGCAAACACAGTTTACTGCACTTATTATTCTTTTAGCAGCTCATTAGTGCTGGAATACATTAGTATTCTAGACTCTAAGGTCACATATCAGCAATGTTTTTAATTAAAAAGCCCCAAACTTGTAATCTCCAAGAGGCTCGTGACTTGTGTAAATAGGATGATATAAACTATTTCCCTTCCAGAGACACTGTCCCTGTCATGTTATTCTGCTACAATGTAACTGATTCTTTGAACGCCAGTTTTCATCCCTCAGCTTTTGGAAATCACATTTTGCAGAAACTTGATTTAAAGCTGTCAGTGTGGAAGCATTATAGTTGGGTAGAAAGCACAGGTTTTATTTAAAAGAACCTCTTAAAAAAACAACTCGTTATAAAACAATCCTAAAGAAAAGGAAAATCTTCCTGTTTCTCCACTGATAGAAAGGACAGTTTTGCATTCAAAAGACACAGGCAGGCCTCCTGATGGTGGGGGAGGGGGCAAAGAGGGCACTTGCCCTGAGGGCTGGCAATTCAAAGGGGCGAGGGGCTGCCAGCCACTGCCACCGCTACTACAGCTTTAAAGCCCCCAGGCTTTAAAATGCCACTGGAGCAGTAAACAGCATGCTGCAGAACCCGGGGTGCCACAGTCTGGGTGGCCCTGAGGGCCAGCTGCTGTGGCCCTGCCCATTCCACCCATGACCTGCCCATTCCACCCATGACTTGCCCCTTCTGGGAGTATGGAGCTGGGTCTGCCCTCCCTTGCCCAGAGACCCAGCAACTCTGAGGGCTTGCCTGGACACAGGCCTGAGAACCAGTTCAGTTCCCTGCTCTGATTTTTTGTGTGACTTTGCACAAATCATTTTACCTCTCCATTTTTCAGTTCCT
The DNA here is from genome assembly GCA_019425775.1 of Rafetus swinhoei. Lineage (NCBI taxonomy): Eukaryota > Metazoa > Chordata > Testudines > Trionychidae > Rafetus > Rafetus swinhoei. The sequence goes on from CM033440.1 coordinate 188,082,734, forward strand.
GAAAGATGGGTGGAGTTGAGGGGAAGTGGTATGAAGATAAGCCTAAAATAATTAGTTATGGTCAGCTATGATGAGGGCCACATACGTGCTTATTTTGTCTTAACTATCCTTTAACGTGTAATTACTCTTCTATAGAATTCAACAGAATGGTTAAAAACTCAAATTTTCTATTAAATTCAATAGTTTTTCAGACGAATGTCCAGACTAGAATAAAGGTTATGTTCTGTTTGTTTCATCGCCATTAAAAGTTTTCTGTCTGCTCCATAAAGGCAGTGTGGAAATAAAAAAAAATTAGACCCATAGTGGGAAAGTTTTGAGTCATCATTGGAAAAATTTAATCATTTCATGATTAATAAACTACAATAATTTAGCAGGAAATAATATATTAAAAGTGGCTAACCCATATTGAAAAGCCCTACAGATTTCAATAGAAATTAAACCAATTGGGCTCCATAGAAAATACTCCGGAAAGCTATAGAATTTAATAAAGAATGATATCCTTTTTATATTGTTTTGAAACAGCCTATTCAATTCTCTATAAAATTCTGTAGGAAGATTTTTTTAAAATCTATTGAAATATTATCGTTTTCTGTTTTGTTAGAGAACTTTTACATAAAGGAAGCCCTTTTCATATATGGGAAAACTTTCAATGTGTTCAAGTGATTTTGATGCATAATATTTTAAGATAAATTAGACACATACAACATTGTAAAAAATGATGTGGAATCAAAATGACTGGAAGTCCTCAAGCCTAGGATAACAATACCCTTACCAAAGACGAGCCACAGATAATATTATGTAAGTCAGCAAGTAAAGGTCCCTGATGCTTATCCTGAAGATTTACACATATGTAGACAATATAGTACCTCCCTGGCATTAATCCACAGGGATCAGTGGTAGGAACTGTACTGACCACATTAGCATTCACTTAGCTGTTTTCCTCCTCCACTTTGTACAATACCTTCAAGAGAATTCCAAGGGTAACAGAGAGCAGGAAAGTCCCTGGCAGGAGTCATTTTGTCATATACACAGGGAAAGTAGAGGAATGGGATGGATATGGAGGAAGAGCTTACATGTCTATCCATTCTCAAGAGATCTGTGTGTTGGGGGACCAAAAGGAACGCTTCCACAAAACTAACTTGACTGAGTTTCAGTGACCTATTTGGGGGTAGCCCATATAGCAGATGAGATGTTCAAAGCCAGGAGATGATTTACTATCAAACCTCTTTGAGCCCTAAAATGCTATGGTTTGGTAAGAAAATGTATTCCTTGGATGGGATGTTATATGCCAAGTTTTACTTCGCAGACATTTTTATAGCAGTCATAAACTTCTGAAAATACACTGACAGGCTTACAAGGATACCAGTGGACAAGACTTATAACCTCAAGAAGCCTCTTACAGAAGCTTCTAATTTTACATGAACCCATGAAGGTCAAAAAGGTTATTCCTTAAAAACATGTCTTGTTTAAAAACGGATGTTTGACCAGCTTTGATGCCCTCAGCTTTTTCCACTTTGACAGAACTCTAGTCCTTCCTTGCTCCCCACTTAAAAATAAAAATGTCACTAAAGCTCAGCTTTTAGACAGTACAGCACGCAAGGTAGGTTAAAGGTTTTCTGATATGTTTAAAGAAAAAAAAAACATATTCAGAACAGTGACTCCATTCTTTAAATGCAAAACTGCTGTTCTATCTTTAAAATGGCAAAATGTCCCTATCAAACTGGGCATCAGAAATGTATCAAAAGCACTCTTTTTATGAAAGGACACTATTAGTGGCCCTGCAGGTTCAGCAACCACGAGAGGACCACGGATGTTCCTGGACTACAGAGCTCAGGAACAGGAAGGTCTGGCTGCTCTGCCAGTGATTTAGCTGGAAGCCCCATGCCAGGGGATTGGGCAGCATGGTGGAGAGCTCCAGCCCAGCGGTAGTAGGACTGGCAGTGGCTGTGGAGCTCCAGCCCTGGTGGCAGCCAGGGAGGTCTGGTGCTGGCCATGGAGCTCTGAACCCTGCTGCGGAGCTCCAGCCCCAGCCTTGGTCAGGAAGCTCTGGCTCCAGGGACAGTGGGGATGGCAAACAGCTAGGGCGCCCCAGCACTGGTGAGCCCTAGGTGGGCCAGTGGCATGGGAGCTGGGGCCAGAGACATGGAGATGAGGGCAGGGGACTGGACTCAATGACCTCTCAAGGTCCCTTCCAGTTCTAGTGTTCTATGATTCTATAAAGAGAGAGAGAGAGAGAGAGTGTGAGTGTGTGTGTGTGTGTGTAGTAAAAAGATAAAGCACAGGGCCATAGCCTCAGCTTGCGTAAATCAGAGTAGCTCTATTGCTTTCCATGGAGTTATGTCAATTTACAAAAATTGAGCATCTTGTCCAGTGATCACACACAGAGAGAGTATCCATATGATTTTGTTCCCATAATCAATGCCACCTGTATATACACTAAACATATAGTATATTTACTATTTTTATCTCAAACATTCTCTTGAACTTCATGGGAAAGAATTTATTGCTCTCAAATGCAGCCAAGCTCAAAGTCCAGTTTTCAAGATTTGTAGCTCGAGATATTTTACATGGCACATTTGCTGAGCATTGTTAATATTCTATAAACTCTTTAATCATGTTGTTACTAAATAAAACACTGAAGCAACCATTCTAAAATTGAACAGATTTATGAGGCAATTGTGGATATATTTATATGGGATGTTATTGCCTCACTGCTATAAACTATTACTCCAACAGAATCTGATTCATCACTTTGCTTGCAGGTGTAAAAATTAATAATGCAAACAGGAAAACATTGGTTTGCTCGTCTTCCATAAAATCATTAAGGAAAGTTATGTTTAATTAATTTATACACAAACACATAAATTTACTACCATTACCATACACAGGTATGACATATACTAATACCTCTGCGGTGATATCATTCAATCAGGAGGGAAAACTTCTCTTTTTAAAACTAGTTTAATTAAATAAGGAGGGCTCTCTTGTAGCTAAGCCAAACAGACTGCAAAAGATATGCACCAGAAAATTGTGCCTGTTTATAAATAAAAGATAAAATAGATCTGAATATAGATAAAATAGATCAGATTTATCTGAAATAAAGATAAAATCCTCTCCCCTATGGTCATCAGCCTGAATAACTTGGCTGGTTAGTGGAAATTTCCTAGGTGTCAAAGAAGAAAGGATCCTCCACACCAGGCTGCAGAGCAGAAGCAGAGATGTTCCATATCTGCTACATTTGCTTATTGGCTGGTGGAGAATGGCCCTAATCTGTAGAATGGGTGCAATAACAAATCCTTTCCCTGTCCTTGAGCCCAACAGCATATGGGAAGCAAAACGCAGCAGGTTATCATTTTCTTGACACTGTTTGCCATTCCCAGCCATTGGGCACTACATGAAGCGGCAGCCAGCACGTCACAGCAGCCCTTTTGGCTGTAGGCACTGCCCCCTCAGATCCCATTGGCTTGGAACAGAAAGCTGCAGCCACTGAGAACTGCAGAGGGGCGGTGCCTGCAGGTGGTTAATGTCAGCAAAATGTCTCATGGTCCAGAATCGGATCACCCCGATGGGCTGTATATGGCACACGGGCTGAAGGTTGCCCACCACTGCCCAATAGGACAGTGTCAGAAAGTGTATCTGGAGCAAGATTGCAGCAAGAGCTCCATAGCCCCTCCATCCCACTGGGAAACCCCCAATCAGCATGGACAGCCCCAAAGCAGGAGGTGCTGGTAGAGGAGAGCGTATCATCATTGGAATACATAATATAGGGAATCTCTCAGGTAGCCAATGCTGACAGTGCTTCTATGGAACTTTGACCATAAGCTAAAGTTTCTACATAGATGGCAAAGTCAGGAATTCTGAATTTAAGTACAGAAAATAGAGCCTCTTTGGGGAGGAGTACAAGAAAAGAATCCAAGAAGTCCCACTTCTGTCAGATATAAACACAAGGTATCCAAGTGCGAAATCTGCAATAAATAATGATCCTATATTTTGTCCCAGATCAAATCTCCACTTCCTCGAAATGTTAGTTTTTTGTTCATTTGTTGAATAGTGATAGAAATGTAGCCATGTTAGTCTGATGTAGCTGAAACAAAAAACAGGACTAGTTAGTCTTTAAAGTGCTACATAGTCCTGTTTTTTGTTCATTTGTTGTGAGGGAAGAGTCAGGGCCAGCCCGAGCCATACGTGCACCCCGGGCACCGGGAGCGCGGCATCACCCCCGGGAGTGCGACGCATGTGTGGCTCCTGGCCCGGCAGCCCCGTGTGGCGCCCCCTACAATGGGGCGCCCTGGGCGGTAGCCCAGTTGGCCCATACCTTGGGCCGGCTCTGGGAAGAGTGTTAATCTTTAACTCAAGCTACTGCTGATCTCTGGCCTTTCCTTTCATATGGCAGTCACATCGCAATGTTACAATGATATAACCAGAACAAGACCATGGTGTGTTCAATTTTTTAATCCAGTTTTGGGGAGAATGTGATGGATGGGGTAAAGCTTCCTGTGTTTACGTGGCAATGTACTCCTAAGTTTGTACAGATGGACTATTTTATTTTTGACGCTAAGGGAACATGAATATGGATATCCAGCTGCCCCAGTTGGTTGTAATCAGGAGGGGAAATGCAGAAACACAATGACAGGAAAGACATCAATTTTTGTTCCAACAGCAATCCCTGTCACTGGTGCAGCTGACAAAAGGGAAACCTCAGGATGAGAGAAGTGAAGGTATTTAGATTAATACAGTTCAAAGTAAGAATATTTTATTTCAGGTAAAAGTGTTAACAGCACCTTCAGAGAGCAATGTGCTTTCGAATGACTGGCTGCAGAAAGTTTGCTAACTGACGAAGTATTAAAACAACAGGTTCACGACACTGAACGTGTTGAAAGAATGCATTAAACAACTGGTTTGTACAGGATGAAATATACCCACAGTTAGAGTGTGTGTCCATATGCATATTCTTAACCCGACGGGGATAAAGATGTCTGTGCTCACACATCTTGATAAGTGTATGTATGTATGTATGTGTGTGTGTGTATGTGCAGACAGTTCAGCTCAAGAGGAGAATTAAGTCACCTTTGCACTACCAAAATGCTGTTCCAACAACAAGAAATTACAGTAGTTCCAGTAGCCTCCTTACAATGACCAACGCACAAAGCCTAGCATAACTGTCATTTGCAAAGCATGAAATGAGCCAACGCTATTTGCTCTGACACACCACCAAAGCAAAAGTAGGAACTCGGAGAACATTATGAAGTATAAATAAACTACTGTTTTAAATCAGGATTTTCTTGTCTGGACCTGTCAGTTTAACAAGACCAATGTTGTGGCAACATAAAATAGAGAATTATTTTGGCTGCTTCTAGTCTACATCCTATTTATACTTATTTAAGAAAGTTTAAAAGAGCAATGTTGCCATCTGCAAAATGAAGGCTGGATTTGATTTTTAACTGCTAAACACAGCCCTTTTCAAAAGCAACTGTATCTTATATCTAACCCATATGAACCATTACAGCTCACCCAGTACTGCTTAAAATGAGCATTATTGGCTAAGTGGCACAAAAGGCAGAACTGTTGATAACAATTTGCAATAAATCAATCCACTGATCTTGCCACCTGTGCACCAATATCTATTCCCACATAACACTAATTAGTCCTGTGAACAAAATAACACTTGGCAAATAGAACCATTAATTATTCTTAGATGTTATTACATGCTAGAGGAAAGCGCAAGGAGACAGTTTATTCTGCTAGCTGCAACACATTTAGACCTCTGGTTAAAATTAATAAAGGAGCTAAATGGATTATTTATTGTCTCTTTTGCTTTTCAAGGTGTAGTTAAATGACACTTGTGTATCTCTAGGACGCATGCGGTACACCAAAGCCCTTCCAATCAGTGGAAGAAAACCAAGAGCCTAGGGAATGGCACTCTAAGAGATAGCTGCCGGAATTGAAGTATGAATATTATGTGAGTCTGACAGCTATTGGAATGACATGAACAAATTCAACGGTGCTTCTGAAACAAGACCACATCTATCTACGTAGGTAGGGTTGCCAGGTGTCTGGTATTTGCGGCCTCTGTCTGGTAAAAAACCCCAGAAAATACTGGACATGTTTTTATTGGATGGAAGGTCGTTTGGGACATTCTTTCCCTGCCGAGTCTGGCAGGGGCGATGGGAGCATGAGGATTTAAAGGCGCAGTGACTAGTTTTTGTGCTTTTTTTTATTTATTTTTTTGGTGAAAGTATCTGGCAACCCTATACATAGGAAATAAAACTTTTCATCACTTAAATCCAGCACTGAAAAAATAATGATACTGACCCCAAGGGGTATTTTTCTCACAATGACTGCAAGTCACATTATCACCATTTTAATTCATTTTGGATGGCTACAACACAGCAGTATTTACATTTACACTGCATTATGAAATTCTGGCCCCAATGAGGTCAATGGCAAAAGTCCCACTGACCTCAGTGGGGCCAGGATTTCATCCCATGTGCCTCACTGGAAACATATTGCTTCTAAAAAGAATAGCACGTTGTATAACTGTGCCACCTCTGAAGTCCCTTACTGCATTTGTTTCAGTAGTCCCATTTCACTCCCCCAAATTCATAATTTAGATGTAAAAATCAACTTTGTGATAAAATGCAGCCTGCAGGAGAAAATACCTTCTCCAGACTTCACTTAAAAAATAAATTTAAAAGAAAAATACCAGGTTAGTAATTTCAAAGATGTTTACATGTTTTGGTTTTGGGGGGTTGGGGTGATACTCACACAATAACACACTATATAACCAGCTCAAATCACAAGTGAATTCACACTAAAGGATTCAATTTTTGCTACAAAAAGATCACTTCAATCTCTCTCAGAATCACATTCTGCAGAAAGCTAAGCTCTCTTTCACTCAGCTATTACATTCCATGTCTCATAATAATATCTTTTTGATTTAAAAATATGACAGTAAATAATAATAGGATAAGAGTGGACTATTTAGGTTTTAGGACCTGTGATTTGTGCTTCTGACACTTACATATATGGAGCCTAGTCCTTGAGTTTTAACTGAGTGAGGACTGTAGAATTGGGCCAGCTACTAGGACAGTAATATATAGGGACATATTTTAGTGAGTCCCTAATTTGGATCATACAATATCAAATTGGAGAATATAATCAAATAATATTTAATCAGATATTCATGAAGACAAGGATTCCCATCGTGCACACTAAGGGTGTGTCTAGACTACAGGGTTTTTTCGAAAAAAGTGGCAGGGAAGGGAGGTGGCCTCGGGGAAGGGGTGTGATTGGGGCACAGGTGTTTGCATTTCTGGGATTAGACAGTTGGCAACCATAATGGCAGCCTCAGCAGAGAGGCCAAGGACTGAACAACATGGAGCCTGAACAGCTCTCTAGCCCCTACATAGGCCCATTTCACAGTTCAGGGTTTAAGCATGTTGGCAGGCTTTTGTGGGGGAAGTTTGCACTGCCCAGGCTATGGCCAGGCCTGCCAACAAGGGACGGAGACAAAAGAAGCAATTGCTCAGGGGCCCAGGTGATTTAAAGGGGCTCAGGATCCTCTGGCCACTGCTGTGCGGTGGCTAAACATGCCAGGCCCTTTTATATTGCCTGGGTGGGCTGTCAGACTCCTAGACACGTGCTCCTGAGTCCCAGTGCTCGCTGCCAGCTGCAGAGTGGCTCCGTCAGGCCAGTGCAGGGGCAGGAGGGGCCTGGGCAGCCCAAGGGAGAGCTGAGACAGCAGCTTCCAGCTGTGCTGTGAAAGCAGAGCCAAGGGGGAGGAACCTGCCCCAGGGGCGGCAGCAATCACTGCAACTTTGTAACCATGTGAGTGAGCAGGGCGGGGAGAGCCGGGCTGTGAATGGGGCTGGGGGCTGGGGAAGAAGCCAGGCTGGGAAGAGAAGGAGGGAGCCAAGCTCTAAGGGGTAGAGCTGGCGCAGGACAGCGGGGAGACAGGGCCAAAGGGAGCAGAGGAACCAGGATGGGAAGGGAAAATAGTGGCAGGGTGCAGGCAGAGGTAGGCAGAAATGACTGGGAGAAAGGAGCAGAGCTGGGCTGGGAGATATGGGGGGCTGAGTGGGGAAGGAGCTGAACTGGGCAGAGGACCATTGGGGGGCAGAGCTATTCAGGGGTGGCTGGGATGGCAATGGGTGGGAAAGAGATTGGGAGGGGAACCTCCAGGTAGGTGGGGGATGGGGCTGCAATCAGGGTCCTCTGATTAAGGGGTGGTGCTTGGGTTTTCTCAGGGGGAGTGAAGTGGCTTTTGGCTCCTTCCAAGGGAGGAGGATGGGGGCACATTAATGCATTGTCCTGGGGCTTGGAATTCCTGTTGGCATGTCTGGCTATGCCTATTTTGTGGAGAAACAGAAGAGGAAAATGCCAACCCAAGAGCCAATTCAGGAAAACACTTAGAAAGCATACGCTGAAATCCCACTGAAGTAAAATCACATAATAAAATGATGTGAATTTAATTTAGAAAAAAAACCAACTCATTATTAAACTCAGCAGACTGAACACAAAATACTTTCCTCTGCTGTGTATATATAGCAGCCTGAATATCAGGTTAAATTGAAACCATTTTCCTTTGATGTTTTAACAAGTAGATAACATGCCAGCTAGAATGGAAGTGTCTCTTCATGTTAGCATATTTATGGCTGCCCAATGGAACCATGCCAGTTTACATCAGATAAAAAACTGGCCCTTTATGTTGCTGGCACTCTAGAGGTCAGTCTAGTCACTGCTTCTATACAATCACCATGGTGTTCTTTGGTTAATGTTCCCGATTATGAACAAGTCTCCCCTCAAAATGTGACACACATCCATAAACAGTGATTAGGTTCCATTCAGAAAGTACAAACACATTAAAGTAGACTCTCTTCAAATTATGCAGGATCCCCTCTGCCCTGCCTGGCAAAATTAATCTTTGCTCAGGGGAGACTTAGGACTGTAGCAGCTCAGAAATGCAATGCTTCGCAAAGTGTAGTATTCAGAAAGGGAGAGACATAAAAAGGGTGAGAGGCAGACTGGGTAGAGTAGATGGAGTGAGGGAAGGCAGGAATAAGGAAGTTTTAGAGAGGGAAGTACACGGAAACTGGCGGGAAGAAAGAAAATACATGATAGAGATAGGAAAAAATAAAAGAGCAAAGCCGGGGAGAGAGTATAGGGCAGTGGAGACAGATGAAGATGGACAAGCGTTTACTTTAATAGTGGATAATTTTCAACCAGCTCTATGCTTGGTAACAAATCCTGAATGCACATGACTTCGCAAGCCCTTATTTTAACCAAAGAAATTAGAAAAAGAAAATTAAATATTTCACTCATTCTTTCCTGACTCATATGTAAGAACATTAACCGCTCATACAAGACTAATAATAATACAAAACGAAATGTCACAGGAGAGTTCTTGTGTGGATGAAAATAAAAACTTAAGTCACACCAAAATGTTGGTCCAAAGTCATTTTCAGTGAACCACAACTGTTATTTCACACGGGAACATGGGAATTTTATTAATGCATAATTTCTGCATTTGCCTCATATTTCTGAGTTAAAATAAATTAGAAACAGATGTAAAGGCCCAGTTGCATAGCCTTATGTAAACAAATGTATTCCAATATATGTGCATCCCAAGGAGGATTACATTCAGTAATAATTTGTTCCTTTTGCTCACAACAGACAACTTTCAGGCTATGTCTAGTCTGCAGGCTTCTTTTGGAAGAAGCTTTCCAGAAGAGATCTTCTGAAAAAACGTCTTCCGAAAGAGTGTGTCCACACAGCAAAAGTGCATTGAAAAAGCGATCTGCTTTTTCGAAAAATAGCGTCCACACTGAATGGATGCTCTCACGCATTTAAGCTGTGATTACTATGGATGGAGGAGTGGCCACCAGGACACCTGTGCTTTTTCCTCTTTCCTCTTCTTTCGAAAGAACGCCCTCTTCCCCATCTATACATGCCTTTTTCCAAAAGAGCTCTTTCAGAAAAAGGCTTCTTCCTTGTAGAAAGAGGTTTATTAATGTCAGAAAAATCCCTGTTCTTTCGATTTTCTTTGGAAAGAATGCAATTGCAGTGTGGACATAAGGGAAGTTTTGCCAAAAAAACTTTGCAGTGTAGACATACCCTCATTCTTTAAAAAAGGATGAAAGAACAACACAACTCTCACTTAACCTTTAAAATATGAGTGCAGTTATTATACTACCTGTTAACTGCTTAGACTTAGAAAATGGATCGGCTATAGGGTCTAAAGCTGGGAGGTTTTAAAATGCATAAATCAATTTAATCCAACATGTTGGTAAACAATACCCTTAGTTCATACAGGTCTCTGTTCAGTAAAGGAAATTCCTCTAAAGGGGACCATTTTTGCCCAGAATTTTTTTATTCGATTTCTTTCCTTGTTCAAATCAAGAATGCCCAGAATGAAGTGTGGTTTTCATTATTTTACACAACTGGCTCAAAGATACTTCTATTTTAACCAAAATCTGTAAAAAGAAATCTTAGATCCCATAAATACATGTGGATTACACATCTTTTGAAATGAGGGTTAAATAACATTCTCACAGAATCAAGAAGGTAGTACATAGGTAAGTTAGAAGTCCCACAGACTTCAGGCAGACTACTCACATGCTTACAAGATAAGCACAAGCTTAGGTACCATGTTGAGTTATAGTTTAAATACAGTTGAAGGACCCAGACTAGTAAAACCAAACAGTGGAACCGAAACAGAATAATTCACTCATCACCCCAGAGGCAGTGCAGAGCAGAGCTGGTTAGAAAACATTCTGTTCCACGGAAAATTCTAATGTTTCAAAATTCGTTTTTGTTCCAAATCAGAATGAATGAATCAGAACAATTTCAAAAATTTCAGTGGGACAAGAACTCTGAACTTTTTTGAATAGGAAACTCTGACATGTTTCATTTAGATAATGTCAACATAGTATAATGTTATATACAACAATACAAACAGTGGAGTTGAGAGCCTCTGTGGGTCCCTGGGTAATGTGTGTGTGTGGGGAGGGGCGACTCCATGCTCCAAGAAGAGGTGGGGCTGAAGGTGGAAGGGGTGGGGCTGAGGGGCAGCCAGCCCTCAGCACTGCCCAGAGGATCGTACCCCCAACCCCGCCCTAAGCGCTGCCTGGAGCATGTGGCCTGGTGTTCCAGTGTGGCCCTCTGGCATCAAGGATCCGACCACGGCTGCTGCTACTACTACAGTGGTGGCACTCGGAGCCCCACGCCCCTTTGAATCATTGGGCCCTGGGGCAACTGCGCCCTTTGCCCACCCATCAGTGGGCCGGAATATAAATAATATATTTAAATACATTTAATAACATCTTAAAATAATATTCAAACTAAAATAATATTTCAGTAAAGTCTGAACAATATTGGAGTGTTGAGTCCAATTCTGGGCCCCCCATTACAGAAAGGATGTGGATGCACTGGAGAAAGTCCAGCAGAGGGCAACCAAAATGATTAGGGGGCTGGAGCACATGACCTATGAGGAGAGGCTGAGGGATTTGGGCTTCAGGTTTAGTCTGGGGGGGGAGGGGGAGAGGGGAGCGGGAAAGAGAGAGAGAGTGTGTGTGTGTGTGTGTGGTTGATAGCAGCCTTTAACTACTTGAACGGAGGTTCCAAAGAGGATGGAGAGAGGCTGTTTTCGTAGTGACAGATGGCAGAATGAGGAGCAGTGGTCTCAAGTTGCAGCAGGGAAGGTCTAGGTTAGTTATTAGGAAAAAACTATTTTAATAGATGGGTGGTGAAGCACTGGAAAGGGTTACCTAGGGAGGTAGTAGAATCTCCATCCATAGAGGTGTTTAAGTCCCAGCTTGACTCCCTGGCTAGGATAATTTAGGTAGGGCTGGTCTTGCTTTGGGCAGGGGGTTAGACTTGGTGACCTCCTGAGGTCTCTTCCAACCCTATGATTCTATGAAAATGAAATGACACAATATTCAAATAAAATGTTTTTACTACACCAAAACAAAATGCTTCAGTGGTACTGACACAAAATGGGAAAACTGTAACTATTTATATTTACTTTTTCCTGACAAACATATCATAGAAATCAATATGTTCTCACCAAATGTTTTACTTCAATTAAACTGATTTTTTTTGACAGAAAACTATTCCATCTATTTTTTCACCATCCCTAGTAAAGGGAAAGCATAGTAAAAGCATTACTTTAGATCCTTCAATGGGTTTTTCTATAGGGGCCAAAGGAGTGTAGTATCTAGGTGCTTTGCTGAATAGCAATGGTCTTAACTATGTGCTTAGGGTTAAGCACATGACTAAGTGTTTTTTGAATCAGAGAGGAGGGACACCAGCTCACACTAGCTCATTAATTGAGCTAGGTAGGCAAATGAGGCAACCGAGTTGCAATGAAGCTCGAATTTAAATATCCCGGCTTCATTTGATAGTCTGGCGCCGCCATTTTAAATCCCCTTAGTCGAACTCCGTGCTGCCACACGCGGCACGGAGTAGGCAGTGAATTCACCAGAGATCCTAATTCTAACTACCGCTACTCCTCATTCCACGAGCAGTAACGGTAGTTCGAATTAGATCTCTAATTCGAACTACCTTACCCGCGCCGCTGCAGCCACGGCACGGCGCTCGACTAAGGGGGATTTAAAATGGCGGCGCTGAACATGTAAATGAAGCCCGGGATATTTAAATCCCGGGCTTCATCTGCAACTCCGGTTGCCCTCATTTGCCTACCTAGCTCGAACTAACGAGCTAGTGTAGACATACCCTATCTTACTTTATGTAACCTGTATTAGGAGACAAATATTGTTACCTTCAAATTAAGGTTGATACTTAAAATAAAAATTGTAATATATGTACAGTGATGAACATTACACTTGAACCTACCCATTAAACATTGTAAAGGGAAATTCACATGTGAAACTACTTTAGAAATGTTAATGACTCCTAAAGGCCACCTCCCACAGCTTTTTAGATTTCCTCCCTAAGCCCTGGTCTACACTAGGACTTTATTTCAAAATAACTCCCACCTCCCCAAGGTCGAATTTGTAAGTGGAGCATTCACATCACCAAGCCCGTGATTTCGAAATTACAGGCCATGGAATTTGAAATCTGTATTCCTGCTTTTCATCAGGAGTAATGCTAATTCTGAAATAGTTATTTCAAAGTAACGGTCGTATGGACACTCCAGTGCTGCTGTTTCGAAGTATTTACTCCCCGGAGTAATTTGAACTAATTATTCCCCAGTACTTCCTGGGGCTCTAAGTCTGAGGCAGCACATCCACATTAATGGAGCCTGCTTCAGACTAATTTTGAGTCTTCCCTGTAATGTGGACACGCTAGTTCAAATTCTTTAAATTGGGAGTCATTAAGTCAAATTTACTAATTTTGAAATAGTTTCCTAGTGTAGAAATGGCCTAAAAGTCCTCTGCCATAGTTTGGCGTGGGAAGGGACAGTCTAGCCTACAGTTCAACATCAGTGATTTGTTAACAACATTTAACCTAAAATTAATAGCTAGAAATTAATATTTGATGTTAAAAGAAAGCTGAAACTAGCCTGAGCATTTGGGGGCTGAGAAAGAGGAAATGTGGCCATGGGCTTTGCTGAGATAACACTGTAAACTTCAGACTATATCTGTGTTTGTTACAAATAGAGGGATTAAAAAGCTGCTTGATTTTACACCCCAAGCAAATCCATTACAATAAATGAAAGGTTGGGACAGAATTTGGCCTGCTGCTTGGACGAATTTCTGCCTTTTGTTTTCTCCGTGGGGAGCAGAAGACAGAAAAAAGGAAAGTCACCTGGCAGCTGCTACCTGTGTCATCTAGGCTATATTTAGACTATATGGCTCCGTCGACGGAGCCATGTAAAATAGTTTATTTGGCCTAGTCAAAGAAGCGGGGATTTAAATAATCCCCACTTCATTAAAATAAAAATGGCCGCCGCACTGTGCAGACGATCAGCTGATCCGGCACAGCATGGCAGTCTAGATGTGGCGCGGTCGACAAGGGAAGCCTTTGTTGTTTCACAAGGCACACCGGAGCGGTCGACAAAGGCTCAGGGAAAGAGGCTGGGAATGTGGGGGTGTGAGAGTGAGAACTGGGAGTGAGAAAGGCTCAGAGTAGGGAATCCCATCTGTTGGGGCTTTCTCTTCCACCTCCGGTTGATGGGGCCTTTTCTCTCACTCCCCCCGCCCCACAATCCCCTGCCTGACAGGGGCCTTTTCTCTCCTTCCAGCTCCCCTAGCTGATAGGATCCTCTCTTCCCCCAGGCTCCTCAGCCAGCAGGGACCTTCTCTTTCTCTCCTAGGGTTGCCAGGTGTCCAGTATTGACTCGGACAGTCCAGTATTTTCACCTCCTGTCTGGTAAAAAAAAATGCAGAAAATACCAGACACCTGAAATGTCCAGTATTTTCTGCTTTTTTTCCCGGCCAGGAGGCAAAATATCAGACACCTGGCAACCCTACACACTCAGCAACTGGGCCTGGGCCCAGCCCCTGACCACCCCCTCCCCCCGGAATCCCTGACAGGCCCCCCAGACCCCTCACCCACCCGCTTGCCTGGTTCCGCAGGGGCTTGTCTTGTGGCTGAAACAGAAAAACAAAATGACCGTCAGCACAAAAGCCTCTTCTTAAAGGGGCCATGCTGATTTTTTATTTTTTTTTTTTTTTTTTTGCTCAACAACTTTGGTCTCCCCCTTTTTTTCTCAACAGAATTTTTCCTGTTTTTTTGGGGGGTGGTGTTCGGTATTTTTTGTTAAACCATCTGGCAACCCTACTCTCTCCAGCTCCCCTGCCTCTGGCTAGCAGGGGCTTTCTCTCTCCCCCCAGACTCCCAGCCAGCAGGGGGTGGAAGAGAAAGAGGGGAGGGGAAGGTTTGGGGCAAGGGGAGCTACTTACCCAGTCTGGTGGTAGACAAAATGGTGAGCCCCAGCCCCAGCTAGCCACTGTCTTGGTAGTGTGGCTACCCCCAGTGATCAATCTGCAGTATAGCTCTTCCCTGTGCTCGCTGTCCCCAATGGACACTGTGACTATCACGTTCCCCCTCTCTGGCCTCTCCCTTTCCATGTTATGGAAAATAGTCCCATTCTAGACACTTCCTTTTTTTCCTGGCACAACCAAACTCTGCCCTTGCTTTAAGTTAGCATAAGAGAAAGATGCATACCAATTTTGGTGGCCTTAGCCTTTACTGTTTAGGAGTTCTTACCATAGATACACAGACAGACTGACACACTGACAGACAGATATGCTCTAATATATCTATATCTATATCCATAGATATATATATATATATATATATTTGTAAATGGAAAACAAATGTTTACATTTTTGTGGTTTATAAGCAGCAGGAGCACAGATTTCAATAAGGGTATTACAGGTCTGATTCATCAATGTTTTACTCCAGTTGTGCACCGATATAATGCCTTTGAAATCAATGTAGTTACATTGGTATAACTCTGAAGCAACACACTGATTTATCAAGCTTCTTATCACAAAAGGCAGGCATGACTAATTCATTTATTGGGATCTGTTCATCCTCCAGTGAACATGGACAACACATAAACGATGTTGTAAAATAAAACAAAACTTATTAAATCATGAGTCAGCACCTCTGGGATAAATATCTTCAGAAGTGCTGAAAGATTAATGCATCAGTTCATAGGCATAAATTTCTGATTTCTTAAGTGGAGTGTCTGTTTAGGTCCCATGCATTCCGCATCTTGAATAATGGAAATAATTTTATATCTTACCCTTAGATGCTGTATCGGGCCTGACATTTTCATTTGATACTCTCTTATTCATCATACAAACAAGACCAATCACAAATGCAAAAGCAAATACCAAAACCTCCAGCTATAATCACAAATTGGAAGGAAAAGTAATCCACTGTGTAGCAGGTAGGGCTGAAGGCCATGGAATTCAGGTGTTGAACAACCATTCCAAATGACCTTTCATGACAGTATTATGTATACCGCACTGTATGGATTACTGGCATTGATAATCTCATGAGACTATTACCTGCCCTTTACTAGGCAGAGGTATTATGGAGTTCTAACATTGCTCATTCAAATCAGTATCATGTTACAGTATATTTCCCAGAAAGCATTCATTTTCTTGCACACACATGAAACAAGAGATAATATCTTTTCAGGTATACATGACCTTTGGAGTCTATATGCTTTATCAACAAGCTAAGCAGTAGAATTAAACTACTGAAATAATGAGAATCAGATATCTGAATGCACATTTCTGGGGCTTTGGGAGCAATGTTCCTTGATACAATTTTTGGCCCCATTTCAGGAAAGCACTTAGTTCCTGAAGTTAAGCATGGCTTAAGTCCCAATGGGACTTCATTGTTTGCTTAAAATTAAGTACCTGATTAAGTACTTTCTGTAGAGACGTGTTTATAGAAGATTATAATTTAGAACAGTGTTCACCAACCAGTAGTCACCAACCTGACAGGTGATCCTGACTGGTTTGGCCAGGAAGCTATCAAATGCTGGTCCTTCAGTTGCCCCTCCACCCATTGTCATGCTGCTCCTGCCCTATGCCTTGAAGCTGCCCCCCGGGAGCCTCCTGCTTGCTGTGCAGAGTGTGGGAGGGACAAGAGGGGGGTGTGATGTCAGGATGTCCCTCCTCTCCCCACTCCTGTACCCTATCTCCACTCAGAGAAAAGGGGATGGAGGGAGCTTGGCAATGTAAAACCCTGTCACTCTCACACACTGTGTGTGTGTTGCTGTCATTCTCACAAACACACTGTCCTTCTCTCTCATCTCCTGACCCAATACATACATGGAGTGCAGGGGTTGTTACTCCTTTTACTGCTTGCAAAGTGGGTTATTTTTGGTTTATGACTGGTCTGTGCATTTCATAATTTTCATTTCTCTCTTATGCTTAAATGTAATTCTTTGAGTTGTGAGTTCTTAAAATGCCTAATGTCATGGCTGGAGTAATTATCCCTATGGTACTTGCTGCTCCTGGAAGTGGCTGGCATGTCCCTGCAGCCCCTGAGAGAGGCAGAGCAGGGAGTCTCCACATGCTGTCCTTGCCTGCAGACACCACTCCTGCAGCTCCCACTGATCAATAATGGGGAACTGTAGCCAGTAGAAACTGTGGGCTCAGTGCCTGTAGATGAGGAGCAGTGCATGACACCATAGAGCCATTGCTGTACATGCTAGCTGCTTTCAGGAGTGGTGCAGGGCCAAGGCAGTTAAACGGTTCCCAGTCAGAACCTGCATCCTGAACCCCTGTCCCAGCCCTGAACCTCCTCCTGCACACAACATCCTGCTCCAGTTGTGAGTCCCCCTGCACCCAAACTTCCCAGAGCTGGCATCCTGAAACTCCTCCTGAACCCCAATCCCCTGCCCTGGGCTAAGCCCAGAGTCCCTCCCACACTCCAAACCCCTTGGCTCAAGACCAGAGCCTGCACTCCAACCCCTTATCCCAACCTGGTGAAAGTGAGTGAGGATGGGGGAGGAAGGGGAATGGAGTGAGCAGGGTGAGGCCTCACAGAAGGGGCGGGAAGGAAGTGGTGCAAGGGTATTTGGGTTTGAGGCAGATATTACATTGCACTTAAACAGAAAAAGTGATATTGTGGTTAAAAAAGTTGGAGACCACTGATTTAGAGACACTCCCTCATAAAAGGGCGAGGGTTGGGAACAGCGCATGGTTGTGTGCAGCAGCTCACTGCAAAGTTCTCCAGTATGTCTTATTAAAATTTTATTCTCTCTCATTCACTGGTTTGTTTTGTAATGAACCCCAGGATTGCATCCTTGCATCAGAAGTGCTGAATGAAAAGGAAACCGCAGGAGGTTTTGAAGTTAACTCCTGTGTTTGCAACTGAACACAGAGACAAAGGGAGGCAGCAAAGATGCACATGGAGTGACAGGCATAGAGTAGTAGCTTGACAAGCTTAAGAAGTGGGAGATAAAAGTCCAAAATGGATGTGTTGCAACTTCCCTCTCGTCTGCAATTGTCAGGCAATGTTGCCAAGAACAGGAGGGAGGAGAGGGAATCACACAGAGATTTGAATTGTTTTTATTAGCCATTGAATGCCAAAATGGAATGTAACCTTAGAGAGAAACAATTTTTTATGTATGACAAAGCAATGTCACAGAATTAAGGAAACTCAGTAACACCTATGACTTTGGTGAGGTAAGAGTCTCTGGTCAGAGACAGAATCATTTGTAGCATGAAAGATAATGTTTTAAGAGAAACTGCTCCATGCAGGAGATTTCACATTAGAAAAATCTCTCCAAATATGCAGGGCAGCAGAAACTGTGAAGGCACAAATCAAAGAGCTGAATTCACCAGAGGGGTTATCTATATAATAAGCACTAAAGAATACAGCCAGACTTGGTCAAATCAGAAAGTGGAATCACCTGCCATGAAAACCACTGCTGGGGGAAAACTGGGCACAGGTGGTAGGTGTAGATCACAGCATGGCTCCATAACCAATGTGTTGCCTTTCAGAAAGTCTGTCATAAATGTAGGAAAGATAATCATTTTGCAAAATGCTGCAGATCCCAAATGCAGAATAGTCAAGAGCATTCAGTTAAAGACAATCAGAGCAGTTTTTCACAGACCTATTAGGTTCTAGGAAGCCTGATGAGGGGGGATGGATACTGCCTGAGACATGGAACAATTATTTCACTGAAACTGGACACAGGAGCTCAGATTAATGTTCCATTTGAACAAGATTATGAGAGACTGAAAATAAGACCCCAACTAGCACCAACAAAATTAAAAATAATCGGGTAGGCTGCCACAAGTATACCAGTGAAGGGGAAATGCACTGCTAGAATCAACAATAAAAGCCGTTCGTTGTAGAGCCAAAAGACGTGACACCAATTTTAGGACTGGCATGTGAGAAAGTCTATCTGGTGAAAGGGTGCTCTTCCTACAAGATCATACTGAACTTGGCTATGAGGCACTCTTTTGGGGATGGCGTGACCTGTTTCAAGAGCTGGGTTCCTTGCAGGATAAACATACAATCTGGATAAGCAAGTAGGTTCCCCCAGTTATCCACCCACATAGAAAAGTACACCCTGTGATAAATTCAAGGCTGAGCTGGCAAGGAGGGAAGCAATGCAGGTAAAACAATAAAACTGAGGAGCCAACAGACATCTCAACAAGACAAAGGGCAAAAAACCAACCCCTATTTCAAACTACCAACAAGGAAATTATGGCTTATTTTCAAATGCTCGATATTTCAGTACATTGGAAGCGTTCTCAGGTTTCTGGCAGCTAAAATTAATGGAAGGAAGCTCAAAGCTATGCACATTTAACACACCACATGGAAGATATTGATTCTTACACTAACCCTTTCACATTCCTTTAGCACCAGAAATGCAACATGAGACCATATACAACTTCACACCTCGGTGGATGACATCCTTCTCCTTTGGGGCTCAACCAAAGAGGAGCATACTTACAAACTTTGGGAAATCCTGGGTGCAGCTAGTCCTGCAAACATCAAACTAAATAGGGAGAAATGTATTTAAGAAGTGACAGAACTGACTTTTTTGGGGACATTATTTCCAACAAAGGTGTAAAACCTGGCAAGAGAAGGATTGAAAGATTGAAGGAAGAACAGCCATTAAAATGATGCCACATCCCCAGGTAAAGAAAGATGTCCAGCAGTTCCTGGGAATGGTTACCATGGAAAATTCATACCTAATCTACACAGCAAAGCAGTGGTGTTGAGACAATTCCTAGAGAATAAAAATGAAAAGGACTGGGGTTCAAAACAGGAGAGATATGGGACAGTTTAAAACAACATCTGATTCAAGAATAAGTATTGAAATGTTATGCACCAGGAAGGACTATTAAAATTTCAGCAGATGTATCACAGGAATATTGTTTGCTTGGAAGAGTCAATCAGTATATTCATAAATAAACTTAAAAAACAACAAATAGTCTAGTAGAACTATAAAGACTAACAAAAATGTAGATGGTATCATGAGCTTTTGTGGGCACAGCTCATGATACCATCTACATGTATTGTTAGTCTTTAAAGTGCTACCAGACTATTTGTTGTTTTGTAAGTTTATCCTATACAGACTAAGTCGGCTACCCTTCTGAAGCTTTTGAGCATAGACAGACTGTGAAAATAGAAGTCCCTGATAGAGCTACTTAGCAAACTGCTAAATGACGGTCCTGTAAGAGTTCAATGATGATAAAGCTGCAAAAGTATGATTTGATTGTTACCCACTCACCCACCTGGTAAATTCATGGTCACAGCAGATATAATTTCCAAAGAAGACTTTAGAAAGAGAGATGCAAGCCTGTGTAGAGCTGATTGTAAAGCCAATTCTCATAACTAACAAGAAATTGTAACAAGTCACAGAGGAAAGGGAAAAAGATGAATCATTGGGAATCCTTAAAGAAGTGATAATTAAAGAGTAGCCTGAAAAAGTAAGCAGTTTTGCTGTCCAAGTATAAGAGACTATCGGAACTGCAGATTTACTGTGAAAGCTGGGGTGATTTTCAGTAAGGTTGTAATCAGGCCCGCCAACTGCAGAGTCAAAGGAGGCAGCTGCCGCAGGGTCTGCCAACAAGTAGAGTCACTGAGACCTCATCCAGCTCCCCAAAGGCCTCATGAGAAAGTATGCACTGACTTATTTACCTGGCAACAAAAGGATTATTGAATAGTCACAGATCCAGGAATGTGCACATTGAAGTACCGACAATAAGTCACCAATAGCTGGAATCTTCAGATGAAGTTTTTAACAGTAATGGGCCACAATTTTCTAGTTCAGATTTGAGGGAATTTGCCATAGTTTGGATTTTTATCACAAAACATTCTGTTCAAATTATTCCTAATCAAATGGACCTGTGGAAAGGTCTATGCAGACAGTAAAGAACCTTATTAAAAAGATAGGAATAATTTGTATAAAACGTTAGTTGTTTACTGAAGTACACCCTGGAGAATGGCTTTTCTCCTGCGCAGCTGTTAATAGCGTAGTCTTGTAGCTAAAATGTAGCCTTATTTAATGCAATGTGCCTCAGTGTACTCTGCCAGTCACCCTTTATAACTAGTGGAAAGGAACGGCCAAGTGCTGTTGGTAAAGAGGCATCAAGCTGTCTGTGTCTGTTATTAATATTGTGGTAGGAAAAGACCAGAAGGGTCCTTGTGATTCAGTATGGTCACCCTTTACCATGAGGACTGCTTTCTTCTTTAATTAAAGAGTGTAAGAATTTTTGTTTTGTATTATGGAAGAATTTGTAACATAATAATTTGTAAGTTACTTTAATCTTAGACTATTTTGTACTAGATCTGCTTTTACAAAAGCAACTATGTAATTTTTGTTTGTGTGAGTGAAGAATGTGAGTGTTTGAGAGGAGATTAGTCTGAAGGCCAGCACAGCATTCAGATGGTTGGTGGAAGGGCCAGAGACTCGGGGCACAAAGGAACTATTAAATGTGCCCAATGTATTCGATGACGGGCGAGGGGCAGACTGGAGATCCTCAAGCTAGAAGCAAGCAATCACAACACGTGAACAGGGCTGGTCCTAACCAATTGGTGGCCCCGGTCGACTGCCTGGCTCACCCATAGGCAGGGCCAGCCCCCAACATTTTGGCACCTGAGGCGGGGAGCTTAAATGAAGCCCCGATGCCCCCTCGCTTGGGCCAAAACTTTGAAAGGTCTCAATTCTGCCTTCTTCCTGTTCTACTCTTCTCATGGTACTGCTTTGCCATCTCTGTGCATCTGGAGCAGAGAGAATACATATGCAACAGCAGCAGACACAATTTTCTACACTCTGGGTCCTAGTGGCACCCCCACAGTCTGGCACCTGAGGCAGCTGCCTCAGATCACCTAATGGTAAGGCCAGCCCTGCCTGTAGGGTTGACAGATGGTTTAAAGAAAATACCGGACAAAAATTTGATGAGCAAAAAAAGAAAAAGGGTCGAGGAGTAACCAGGGAAACATGGGGGGAGGATTCAGGAGGTTGGGCTGAAATGCGGTTGCGGCCTGCCCCTAAAACTGGCTCTGATGGCGGCCCCTTGAAAATGGCGGCCCCAAGTGACCGCCCAGCTTGCCCACCCCTAAGACCGGCTCTGCACATGAAGATAACAAATACCATTGAAACCAGAGTGGGGCAACACCCAGAAAAGTCATCAGCATACTGATATTAAACTACAATGAAAACCATCTCCAGATAAACATATGCTGCAAAGTGACTAATTACAACACGATGCAGCAAAATCCATAGATTTGCATGAGAAGGAGTTTCTATAAAAGATAGGGCATCCTGCATGTTTTTTTGGGTTCCGATATGCCAAGCTCTGGAGTATCGGTCTAGACCAACAGAGCCCATCTCCTCCCTGGCATGGCCACTAGGTTGATGTGAGCAATAGACTGAGAACTATAACAACACTGGCAGGACTTGTCTGTGTGTGTGAGAGAGAATGCTTTGCTTTTTAATTTGTATTTCCTTTTCCCCTAAAAAGATCCCATGTCCTTCTAATAAACGTAACAATAGGAAGAAGAATAAAATCTTCTTTCTGACGTCTCAGAACAATGAAACCATACAGAAGACGAAAGAAAATCAGAAGTGGAAGCAGAAATATTATTTTGACAAAAGGGCCTGTGATCGCCCATCCCATAACTTGGGAGACAGCTTGGTATTGTGAACCCTTCCCTTAAAAGAAACTTAGAACATATGGACATTTATTATGCTTTATTTGTCCATAGGAAGATGGGGGCACAAGTGATCAGAGATGAAAGGGCAAGATTATGGCAAGGAAAAAGGAAGGGGGTAAGAAGGGAAGGAGCAGATGGTTTGGGGCTGGCAATAAGCAACTAAGGTGAGTTTCTAGACATTCTAACATTTGAGTAAGGATTGTTTTGTTTGGGGAGGTATTTGTAAGAGAAAATGTAATTTTGTGTGGTAATAACTGAACCTTGATGGCTCACACATTCCTCCTTAGCTCTCTTTAACAACTTTTATTTTAGTTTCTGAATTATCACTTAAGTTTATTATTTGTCCATTTAAATGCAGAAAAGCACTTCTGGGCAGCTGTAATAGCAGAACGCTCTGATGTAAGGACGAGTTTGTTAGCACTCAGGCACTTGAAATGTGTTAAGTGGTTTAAAAGTGGTGCAACTTGAGCTCAGGGTGAAAGTGTAAGTAGAGATCTCACATATCTGACAAGTGGAATTTAGATTTACAAGTTTACAAGTGTACACTAATGCAGTTGAATGTCAAAACAGAACTGAGATATGTCACTCTTGGAAAGGCAATTTTTTTGTAAATAGTGTACTTGAGATGATAAGAATGCATATTTGATTGCTCATTAAAGTGATTATTGTTTTAGAACTCCATTTTTAAAATACATCTTTGGGGGAGTGTCACCAAAGCCATTTGAAGTGGATTTTTAAAAATAAAATACACAACCTGTAAGTCAATTAAATTGAAAAAGAAATTGGTGCACCTCAGTGACTGGAAGTTTAAAAAGGTATGAAGCACTTCTTAACAATGAATAAATGGTTACATTAATTGGAAAATAATAAAGACATGAAAAATATTATTTTGTATAATTAGAAGGACAAAAACTTTGCAAAAAAAGCTAAATGTAGTTTAAAATGCTTTTCACAGCTTACTCATAGAAGTATTTCTCACCATTTGAAGTTTGAGGTTTTATGCTAGTCAAAGGGGAAGGAGTTTCAGAGGGGTGGCTGTGTGGCCTGGTCTACACTAAAGGGGAAGTTTGACTTAAGATACGCAACTCCAGCTATGTTAATTACGTAACTGGAGTCAACATATCTTAAATCGCATTGTTTTGCCATCCACACGGTGGGAGGTCGATGGGAGCAAATTCTCCCATCAGCTTCCCTTACACATCGTGAGAAGCAGGACTACCAGCACCAATGGGGGAGCCCTCTCAGTGCAAATTAGCGGGTCTTCACCAGTAGACATGGATTACCTGCAAAAACAACGTGAAGTCTTATGGCTCCTTAAAGAATTACACAAAGGAATTAGTGAAAGATGAAGTCAGAGAAGAGGCCTGGTAGTTTGTAAGTACCAAAGGCAAGAGGTTGTGGCAGCATTCTACACAGCTGCAGACTGATAAGGATGGGCAGACTGTGACCATCAGATACAAGAGAAACAGGAGGAATTAGAGTTTTAAATTGATACCAAGTCCTCAACATGGAAACTATGGAGGGTATTTCTCAAGATGAAGCCAGTCCAAAGGAACAATTGAGTCAAATCAACCTGGTTTAGAGCGAAGTTGAAGGCAGCTGTGAATATACACACACAAATTGAAGAAAGGGAAACTTGATAGTAATGAATATATATTAGAAGACAGAAATTGTAGAAGAATGAAAAAGGGAGGCCAACGGATACAGGGATAAATCTATGGCCAACAGAGTTAAGGACTGTAATAAGGAGTTATTTAAATATATTAGTGATAAAAAGAATCCTGGAAATTTTCAGATGACAAAAATTGGAGAAGCGGTAAATAATCAATAAGACAGGTCCCTGGTTCAGTCAATCTAGAACACTTGGTCAATTTAGTGCAAGCAAACAACAGGCCTCTTAATATGGCTACATGGAAATGTGATCGTACATGAACAAAGAACGTATGCCAGACTTGCAGGATGGGAGACTCTTCTGGGAAGCAGTGACCCTGAAAAATATTTGGGAGACACGGTGAATAATCAACTGAACATGAGCTCCTCTTGTGACACTAGAGCCAAAACAGCTAATATGATCCTGATCAACGTTCCCTCTATTCTTCTCCATTCATATGTGGAATAATTTTTATGTGCACCAAGGCATGTGTGACTATGCACCACCAGTAGAAACAAAAACCTAGCTGTGGGCACTCTGCTGTTCAGCTGGGTGGCACTGGAATCTCTCCTGAATGGTTGCACAAGTGCGCAGCTTACTGGGAACACTCTCATAAACAAGGCTCGACGATCGCGGCGAAAACCACTCGCCAGCCCCGCACTGCGCATGCACGAGACCCGCACTGTGCATGTGCGAACCGCTGGTGAACGGGGCGACTGGCTGAAATCTACTCGCCACGGGTGAGTAGATAAGCGGATTTGTCGAGCCCTGCTCATAAAAACCTTATAAAGATGAGAAACAAGC
Source organism: Rafetus swinhoei (assembly GCA_019425775.1). Classification (NCBI taxonomy): domain Eukaryota; kingdom Metazoa; phylum Chordata; order Testudines; family Trionychidae; genus Rafetus; species Rafetus swinhoei. The sequence continues at coordinate 188,107,800 of CM033440.1, forward strand.
AGATGGGTCGACAGTCGCCAATGTCTTCTTGATCACCTTTTTCCGGCAGAAGAACAGTCTGCAAACTCTTCCAATCTTTCCGAATTCTCCCCTCTTAAATGTATCTTGAGAATCTCTCATTGAGTGCTTTTAGGAGTGTATCACCTCCTACGTGAAGTTCTTCCACGTGTACTTGGACTAAACCTTCCATTCTTCCCAAATTCATTTTCTGAAGGGCAGCTGCCACTTCTTTGCCGCGCACATCAGGTTTGGGAGTGATGGACCCCAGATACAATGGCTCCACTGCTGTTGCTGATGAAAATAATTTGCTGTAAAAGCACCAGCAAATCTGTTCCATTTCACGTCTGTTTATTGTTCTTCTACCGTCTTCATCAACAAACGTGCTTGGAAGAGTTTGGCTTAGCTGGATTTCATGCCGAGGTCTTCGCAAACTTGTTTTCAACTACCATTTATTGTTTCACAAGGCGATACTGCTCATAATCTTCTATCATCTTTCTCCTCAACATTTTACAGACCAGTTTATACTCCTGGCTGGTATCGCCCTTGGCTGCCATGTCTCTCTGCTTGGCAAGAAAATCAAGCATTTGCTGGGTAGGATGATTTCTGGACTCCTTTGGCTTCTTCACAGTGGCAGCAGTTTTACATTTGTCAAACTTTGCTAAAAAATGGTAGTAATCAGAGTCACTAACTTCGGTTTCGTCACTATCTTCGGTTTCATCCATTTCCCACAACTTAGAGTCAACAGCTTACTTAAACAGATCTGTGTGGAACTGTTGCACCCGCATGCAGTGCCTAACTCTTGTCTTTATACTTTCTTCCTGTATAATGTTTATTTTGACTCTCGCTCTAACCAGTTGATGATCCAACTGTATACAGATGGACAATTCCGAAATAACTGTTACATCTATAACCAGTGCCTTGCATGTTGAATAACCAGTCACCTCTTGTCCACCAGGACATAATGGATTTCATTTCTTATTACATCATTTGGTGCTCACCAAGTCCATGCAGTTACACATGAAAGCAAAAAACTCTATGCAGACAAACCCCTGCAACCTTTCGGATCTCAGAGGTCAGTGTGGAACCCCTGCCAGAACGGGGTCAGAAATGAGACCTATACACACATTGTGTTATTTTTCTAATCTGTTATGACTATCTTGGCTCTTCACTAATTCTTTACTATTTCGGATTAATTTGTTTTTGTTATAGTAGTAAAGATCAAGCTGGCACAGATTTATATAAATGCTCCCATGGCACCTTTCAGCAAGGTGTTCAAGATGTAGTTACCATATGGTACAATACTAAAGAATTCACTAACATTTCCTTAAACAAATGAGCTTGCCTCATTTGGATAAATGAGACAGATCTGTCTACTCACTGCTATCCCACATAAGATGAAAAAGCTTTTCAAATCTTAAAGTCTACCACAAACAATGTTCTCATGATAAAATAGATACTACCTTATGTAATGGACTGTAGACTGGAATGAATCCTCAGCGTCACATAGCAGTGACTGCCAACAGAAGCTGAATTTTCAGCATGGTTAATAATATAGAAATTGGATTTCATTGTTACTTTGGTCTGCCTATCTATGATCCTTATATGGCCCCCTGCACTGTGGTGTCTGAATGCCTCAGAAATCTTAAATGTATTCATTATTTCTCATGAATATGGCCCAGCCCACGACACTTCCTGCGGCTCCCCTTGGCTGCAAAGGACGAAATGGAGCCAATGAGAGCCATGAGGCTCCGCGGCCGTGGCACCAGTAAATAAACAAACTGGGGCAGCCAGTTAATGTGTTTCTCAAAATGGTTTCGCGTAGCACTTTCAGAAACACTGGTATAGAGGATTTTCTGGTCTAAAATCTTCCATGCCATGGGAAGTTCAAAGTCCCTCCATGATTATCTACAAAATAAATGTATGGATTCATCTTTGAAATGACGCCTTTGTATTGATAATCTGGTTGATTTTATCTAAACTGCATAGCTGGTCTAATTTAGGGACACATTATAGCTTTATTCAATGGTTTGTATGGTGATCTTGGTGATTAGCTAATGGGGAGGCTTGAGAAGAGGGCATGGTAGCCTGCCTCCTCAAAAATTCTTTCCAGGACTACAGAGGAATGCCCTTTGAAAAGGTGCAGAATGTACTTCCCATGGTGCCAGAGGTTACAGTTGGCATTTGTTGTTCTACAGCTGTGGACTTCATCGGCCCTAAACCTGGGCTCTCTATTATAAAGTAAATCAACTCAGGTATAACCATATCTAACAAAAGGCCAGGTAACAGAAATGCGGGGGGGGGGAGGAGAAGGGGGGGGGGGGAATTGCATCTATAACAATTCCAGTGCTTCTGCATGGTAACTTTTGTTAACAGTTCAAATATGTTGACGTTCACCACTCCTCACTGCAGCAAATACTTCACTGTTTGCCTTACCATCCACTGCAGTTCTCATGGACCCTTATTTCTTATCCGTTCCAGGAGTGCTGCAGTTGAATTACTGCACTACTATACAGGTATCACTGCCAGAGGGGATAGCTTAGTGACCTATGAGTTAGGTTTAAAACACCTCAGCTCCCCAAAACCTCCTGAAATCTTAATAGGGCTGAATCAGACTTCCATCCCTCTGTAACAAACACTAAATGGAAAACCTATACACTTTGGGGTCTTTCAGTTGGAGACCTTATAATGGAGGTGTTCGTCTAAAATCAATTTTCCTTGTGTCCTTGATCAAAATTCCCATTATCATTATGTACTGCATAATACTAAACTGCTAGGGTCCTCCACTCTGTGACAGTTAAACAGCACCCTATGTCTATTATTTAGAAAGCATTTGGTGATCCTTTCAGAAGGAAAAGTGCTGCATAAACATAAAATAGAGACTGGATAGGACCAGTCCTGCAGCATCGCTTTCTTAGCCAATTCGTTGTTGGTTAATAAATCTTTCAGGATTTGCTGCCAGATAGCTGTTTAGAAGCAAAATAAAGTTTATCTCCAGTGTTCTCTCTTTTTATGAAATTCCCAAAATATTCAAGATTGTATCTGCTAGTAAAGATCTAGATAGAGCCTGTCTAGTAAATACAATGCATTCATTGTCTCATGACAGGCCATAGGTTTATTGAGTGGAATTTGACATATGAACAGAGTTCTCTCTTCAATATTAACAATTAATATCTCAGGTTTATGGTAAAAAATAATGGGGATTCTTTGCTCATGCAGGGAGACTTATATCCTGCATGATATTCTTATATCCTGAGTTGCACTTCTACAAATCCATACTCTTCTCAGAGTTTGAAAATTTGCTTTTAGCTTACCTGTTTTGAAAGAAGTTTGTATCCTTTCCTTGAATGAGATTAAAGTAGTCTGCATGGTTATCAATTTGAATAGGGCAACTTGTAATCAAGATCAGCCCCAAAGTGCTGATGTTTTCAAAAAATCTGCGTCTAGGCTTCTGAATTGTTTGAGTCTCGATAAGGATGAGTATATCTCATAATACTTATCATATTTTTTAAAAGGTATCTAACCTGAATCCCTCAATGGGAGTTACTTGTACCCTGCAGTAGGAGAACCAGGTTAATCTTTTCTTCAGAACATATTCAAAAAAACTTCATAGTGTTCATGTAAAACTTTCCATATTGAATCCTTTCAGAGGAATGAGAAGCTGTAAGGCCACTTTGGTTGTAATATGGACTGTCCTTTCTAATGGACAAGTATGGAAAATGAAACGTTAACACCATTGCATTACATATCCTTGCATTATGATATATATCCATGGGGAAAAATAGACAGTGGACAATTCTGGCTCCCTTATGTTGAGTATTACCTTAGCTCAGTGAGTAGCCTTACTGAAATCAATGGGACTCAGTTTAAAGTGGCATGCTTATCATTATGAAAAAGGTAGAAGAATCAGGTTATATGTCTCATGGGCCCATCTCAAAAAAAGAACGAATATATAGATCAGAAGCCGTTGACAAAATTAACACTTCAGCACAACTCAGTGCAACTATTTTTATATAAGTATACAGATGGTCTCACTTATATTGTGGTCTGCCTTGGGGCACTGGAATGCACCAGAGAGAGTCAGGAGGCACAATCCCTTCCCGTGCAACTCGCTAGTACAAGATAGATGTTTGTTTCTCTCACGATGTTCTGCCAACTGCTGATTTCAAGCCACAGTTCTCGGGGAGGCAGGTAAGAGTAGATCTGCCCTCTTCACAGTGATCTAACACCAGCAGGAAGAGAACTAGGGTAAAGCAGTTTTGACGCTCCTCTGAGCACAAGGGACCTCTGCTCTGTCTAGCCCTCATCCAGATGATGAAGATGGAGATATTAGCTTGTGGCCTTTTCCTTCCTGTGCACTGGTGCCAGACACAAAGCTCTCCAAAAATGTGCTTCGAGAGGGAGTTATTAAAAGATGAGACCGAGAAAGAACATGATTGTATATTATCGTAATACTTCATTCAACTGTGAAAAAAATTAGTAAACACAATGGTTTTATGAATCCTTAAGCCAACTGTAGCGCTCTAAACACACTCATAATACACCTATATGTTAGGGTTCTGTCACTTAATTGGAATCGTTAATGTCAGGTTGAAGAAAGCAGTCACACTTCCTTAGGTAATTACTGTATATCTATTAAAATGAAATAAGTCTATTGAAAATGCTTGTTTGTTCCGTGTTCATTCTGTTAATGTGCCTCTTTTCCTTCATTAGATCTAGGGAAATGTCAAGCCAGCTATTTTGGGGGAAATCAATAATTAACTAGCTTTACAGTCATTACCTCCAATAACACACATTCTTCTTACTTAATAACACAAATTAAATCCTCTGAATTAAATTTACACTAATATGCAAACATAAGCTTGATAAGCACTAATCCCCACAGTACAAATGTATTGGTGTAAAGGTCACAACACTACAGGGTGAGGTCAATGCAGAATACTGCACATACTCTTTCGGATAAAGTGTGTGCATAGTCAAGGCAGTGGAAGATGGAAGCTAGTGAGACATCATCTTAAACAGCACTCATATGAGAATAATACGCATCCCTAAATAGAGCTCCAAGACGCCACACTCAAATTCAAGCAAGAAAATATTTATTTAAATTCCTCATGTTAAATTTGGAAGTAGATCTAACATGAATGTAATTATATAATTAAATTACATTTGTGTTAGATCCACCTACATTTATATATTTAAGAGTTTGTATCATATATTGAACCCAATTCCTGAATGATTCGGTACTGTGTGTTTTTCATAATAAAAATTAATTGAATATTTTTCATTTCTGTATTTACCTATTAATTTAATATATAGATCCCAATATCAGAACACTGGTTTAGCTGTAAGTGTAGATAAGGACAAACCATAGTTAGCACCAATTCAGCTAAGACTTGTTAAATCGTTATGGTTCAGTTGACTATAGTTTGTAAGGCTCAGATGATCTCTAATCGAGGCCCAACAGGAAGTGAAACCTCCATGACAGGGCCTAGCAGCAACTATAACCAGCTCACGAGCCATGACCTGTGGCAGACAGAGGCTCCAGGAAGTCCCATCTCAAGGGGTCCAACAGGCAGCAGCTTCATGGATCCTGATTAGCTACCTGTCCTATATAAAGCTAAGGGGTGTTCCAGGAAGAGTCCAGGCAACACTGCTGTATCTGCCATGACTATTCCTGCTCTTGAATGCCTGGCTTAGAGCTTGGCTTGCCTTGCCTCCTGACCAGGACCCTGATGCTTGGTCTTGATCCCAGCCTGTAACTGTACAATGGAATGCTTTGTTACTCAGCTTACGGTCTACTCTGCTCTGATCCTTGATCCTGGACTGCTCTTGTGAGGAGCCTGACATTGATCTCTGTGGCTCAGCAGCCACTGTTTTGACAATACCTGAGGAGACTCGGGTTTATAGGGAAAACAAGGTCAAAATTTCTGATAGTCCAAAATATGAAGTGTTTGGAGTTTTACTATGGGTCCAACTCTGGCTATTAATACTTTCATGAATACTAAACTATGTACCCATGCAGAATTTAAAGGGATGGCTTAGCCACGATTGTTGAGCTATATATGTTTAATGTTCTGGAAATAAATCCCAAAACACTTTAGCCTTGTTTACACTATGCAAAATTCCCCTTCCTCAAAAACCAGACCAAAAAAACCCAAACACACCAAGGTGGACTCACAGTGTAGGCATGGCTCTAGCAGCCACTGTCAAGGTCACATCTCTTAACATATTAGTTTCAAGACGGCTCCCATTGTAGCAAGCCAAGAGTACTGCCAATTACAATGCCACACTGGTTTATCAACCAGCATGAGCACAATCTACATAAGGCATGGGGAACCTTTTTTGAGTTGGGGCCATTGATCCACAGAAAAATCAGGGGCCGCACACTGAGACTCCCCACTGAGAAGGAGAAAAGGAGAAAGACACTCCCCACATCAGAACCTAGTAGATTTTATGTGCTCCAGCCCCAGTGTGGGGGGCTGGAGTGCCAGGATAAGCTCCCCAGTGCTGGGGGTGCCCTAAGCCTCGATGGCCAGATCCAGGCAAGCTGAGGGCCATATTGGCCCCTGGGACTAAGGTTCCCCACCACTGATCTCCATAGTCACGCAATTAGTATACACCAGAGATTAACTTTATCTCTTTGAAGGCTTCACTAACAGCATTGTTGAGTACAGGCTGAACCTCTCTAGTTCGGCACTCCAGGCACCTGACTGATGCCAAACCAGAGAATTTGCCTGACCACAGGAGGTCAATATTGTCTAGCAGCATTACCAACACTCCCACTGCTTCCTGGCCTCTGAGAAGACATTTACTAATAAATTAGAGCTAAATAACAGCACCGAGAGCCAGGACTGGTGGCTGTAAACAAACTTTATGGCACCACAGGAAACTTGGCTACACCCATGATAAGTAGACATCTGTCTAACTAAAATCATGCCAGACCATGGATGTTTCCGGACCAGAGAGTTCTGGACTAGAGAGGTTCAACCTGTAATAGAAATGTCTCTGGTCTTGAGGGGATAAGGATGGTTTTATTCTACCTTTCAGTTTTCCCAGTCTTGGGCTGATCCTTGGGTAGCCAGTTATGCTGGCTCTGGGGTAGTTTTGTGATGGGGCAGGTAGGTGTTGCATCATAGCTAAAGAAGCAGAAGATCTGGGCCCATGTACATAACTGTACTTCCCAGTCACTTATCCCAAAAAACAGACACTCCTGTTCAACAGCCCCTATAAGCCACTAATGTTCACTCCTTGCCATTCAACATTAACCAACTTCATACTATTTTTCCAGAAAAACAAAATATAACACACACACACTTGCTGGCATCTAGACTAGAGGAAACAACATAGATTTCAATTTTACTGACATTGTGATGACTGAACTAGTTTTTACTACAGTTAGTTCATGCAATTATATTAAATATTTCTTTAAAGGCTAATAAGGAACAGCCTTTAAAGAGAAACCGTATAGAAAACGATGTAGTGAGAGAAGACAGCTCTGCTGCCTTCTCATTGCAATTGAATTGCCATGCTACTGTCCCTGTGGGTGGGACTGCCATTTAGAAAATACTGCCTTGGTTAACAACTCTGGATTTGGGAGTGCAAAAGTATTTCCCTAAGACAGATAACTGAGTGAGTTCTGCTGCCACTGAACTAGAGGAAAGTGTACTGCATTAGGGTAACTGACCCTTGAGATAATGGTATTTCAGATCCTCAATATACTTTCAATATTGCCTCCTTCGGGAAAGGCTAAAACATATGGAGTGAACTGGAGGAGAACAAATTGTAATCGTAGGCAAAAGAGAGAGACAGAGATAGAAAAGAGAGGACCAGAGACATCTACTGTGAGAAGTACAACATTGTCTACGAATAATTTACATAACTATCATATACGGCAAGGCTTGCACCTTTTAATTTTTTCCCCTTTTTATACACAAAATTATTTTTAACAATACCTTCCACTCAACTTTTCTCTCTCCAAAGAAAAATAATAAGAAAACATCAGTAAAGCAGGAATAGTCTTTGATTGATATCCCATAGAATGTAAGTTGAGAACACAGCAAAATCATTCTTTCTTGACCTACATGGGAAGCTATCCTATTATGCTGAGATAGCACAGGAAAAGAAAGAGAGGAAAAAATTCTTTACCCTGAAACATTTGTGAAATGATGCGGACTGGCTAGGTGCTAAGTGAACATCTAGTACTTCTCTTTCAAATACACGTTTTTCACTTGGTGCCCCACAGTATATAAATAGCAGATGCAGTAAAAACACTTGAAATGAAACTGAAGTTGAATTGTTTCCATCTTTTGGAATTTGTTGCTGGATAGATGTTGAACTTTCCCTTGATTGTATCTGTGTTCATCTAAACCATTTATTCTCACCCGGACTATAAATTTTCTTAATTAAGGGAAAGTGGGAACAGCTCCTGAACTGGTGCTCTGATTGTATTACAATTGGGAAGTGGAATTGTACCCGACTTTAGAAAACATTAGCACTATCTGAAGTTTCTAGTCAATGAATTATCCATGGATCCTAAATTAACAACTGATAACTGAAATACCCCTTTTATAGCATGTACCTATAACCTATTTAGAAAAGTCACATCTTCTCAGATCAGAGTTAAATTGGCATCAACTATCTAATCCTGAAAATAAGCATACTTGTCTTTGATGTTTGGCATTTGTGTCTCGTTACTTTACTTACATGGTGTTACTGTGGGTCATATCCCCCTCATTTAACTCTGCTAAACAAAATCCCTTTATTTTTGGACAAAATAATCACTATTTAGTAGGATGGTAAGTATTTGCTTCAAAAGAGCTCTAGGAGAAATAACCAGCATGGAGGGTGAGATGTCTTCTCTACAAGTGATATGATGATAAAATAGCACTGTCATAAATTTGCTACATTTAGTATATTGTGGAACTGATTGGTATTTTGACTTAGAGACATGCAATAACTTTTGAAATCACAGTGTGCAACTATTAATTAGTTTAAAATTATTATAGTCTAATGCAGGAATTCCTTCACTCACATGGTAAGCCTCAGTCACAGAAGAACCATTCAAGTGTTATAAAAGTAAAAGACAAAAAATGTTATTAATATTATTTATTCACACAGTGCTGAACAAGACCTAAAGCAAACGAAATTCTTCTGTCCTGTAGAAATAATAATCTAAAAGACTGATAGAGAAGAGAATAGGTAAATCCAGAACAGGGAAGAACATCAGTTATTACTCCCCAAAAGGAGAAATGCAAACCAAACACAAAATCAGTTAGCGGAGTATTTAACAAAGTCCAAGTGTAGCATTTAACTGCCCTGTCAGATTCATTCTGACTCACTGGATTATTGGTTCCTAGTGCAGATATTTCCATAGATTTAGAGGCCCAGATCCTGGCTATGGCTGAGGAGCATACAGCACTGTTGAGCATAAGTGCACAAATACTGAGCAGTTGTGTGGGGGGCCAGTCGCCCAGCAGAGCTTAGTACACGAGGAAGGCTGCTCTGTGTCTTTAAATGATCAAAAGAGGTTCAGAAGGACATAAAGAAACACCAGTCACTCCCCTTATGCTGTATAAGAGTGGCAAAGGAAAGTTCAGTATCACTAGAGAACCTGCTGACACTGGCTGGCTTTCCTGGCAGTGCAGCATAACATGGATACACGTGTACTGCAAGATCCAGGCAATGATCTCCATCTCACTTAACCCACATCCTGGGTAGAAAGAGCAGAGCTGCTTCAGATTCTGAGTGTGGCAGAAAACATTTTTGTTAGAGAGGCCTTCCTGTACTGAAAAGTACCTTCAGTGCCTAGAGTAGTGTTTCTTAAACTGTGTTCCAACAGAATTCAAAATGGCCACCCTTAAAGGGGCAGGTGACCTTTCTTTTCTTTTCTTTTTTTTGATCAATAACTTCCCCCGACCTTTTTTTTTTTTAATAACTTTCCCCCGACCCTTTTTCCACCCAACCTTTTTTTGTATTTTGCGCAGCAAGAAATCCTTGGTGTTCCTCATAAAAAAAATTATTGTTTGGTGTTCCTAGGTCTTAAAAAGTTTAAGAAACACTGGCCTAGAGAAAGTTGGATTCTGATTCCTTTATGTAACAGCTGCTACAATCCTTATCGCTAAGACACAGACAACAAACATTCTTTTTGTTTTGCCATTCGGCTGCTTGCATGCATTTTTTCCCAATATAGGGTCACCCCTGAAGAGCCATTCTCTTTCCTCTCCACCAAACTGAAAAGACTTGTAATAGGACTCTTGATTTGATCCTGCAGCTCATCAAATTAGTCTTGTAGAATTTGTTTTCCTTCACCTATCATGGTGACTAGAAATGCTCTATGAGCCCATTTGTTTTGCAGTATGTCAGATCTCAAATCTAATTTCTCTCTCCAGTTCTCAGAAACTTGGTACCAAGGCAATCAGTCTTGTAGTGAACTGGTTATATTTTTGCACCAAGACAATATATTTTCTGTGTGATCTCCTGTGTTCACACAAGCGCAGCATTATTCTGCCATTTGCTGCAGCGAGAGAAAGGAAGTCCTGAGTCAGTCAGTTTACCAGTTTATGCATCATGATTTTACCTCAGGTCTGAACTTACTAATTCTCACTGTGCTGCTCATATTGAAAAACCACTCCTGAGCAACCCTTTTCTGGACAATTCTCACCTTTGAGTGAAAGGAAATTGCTAATTGTTTTTACAATAGTAAGAAAGTTGTGCAGCCTCTCTCATCTCCCAAAGAAGATTAGGTAGTTGGTAGTATATTCCTACTGCTGTGCTCTTATTGAAGCATGGAATGTCTATCCATAGGGATTCTATGGTAATGTTTGATTCAGTTGAGAATTTTCTTATATTTGACTCTATGCTCCCTTTCACACACACTACCACTCTGGCACCAGTGCAGCCTACTCAGTCTTTCCCATATATTTTGTACCCTGGCATGACCTTGTCCCAGTGATGATCTTCATTCCACCCAATTTCTGTGATGCCTACTATATCAATATCCTCATATTGTTCACCCACCTTAGTATTTACACTTCTAGCATATGTATACCAGCAGTTATAATAATTGTCAATATTTGGTTGTCTTCCTTCATGTGACGTAACTGAGTGGGACTTTTTCATTTGACTGTTTCTCTTCAGTTCCTACCATTGCCACCTCCTGTTTACTAGAATATAGAGTATCCCCTTTAATAAATTCTCCCCTAAGGGAGGTCTCCATCACAATTGTATACTTCTCCATATGGCATGCCCACTCTCATCTTTGGAAATGCCTTTGGTAGGAAGCCTCCGGATTCCAGGACTATTATTTGGTAAACACAATGTAGCAATTTTATCTGCTTTGTGAGGCTTTTGCGTAATACTGAAATTGGAGCCCCCTGGAAGGCAGCAGCCTTTTTGTTCAATAAATGTAATCTTTCCTATTATAAACATATGCAGGATTTGTAATTTAAAACTTTGTCAGACATACACATTGATGTTTTCCCTCATGGCCTAAATTGTAGAAATTAGCTAGTTTAAAAGCTGTCAAGATGACATAAAACACTTATTTTATCTGCTTGCTACTTCATTGCCAACAGGCAATATTGTTCATAAATTGTCTAAGTTCAAACTGATATTGCTCACAGTAATGCAAACCCACAAAGCCAAAGGGCAATTAATGAATTCTAAACACACTATAGCGTCTAACCACATGTGCAGCTGCACATGAACATGAATGGAAATATTTTTAGACAGCAAATTAAGTAACCAGTACTACTGGAACTAACTTAAAGTTGAAAGCTTCTTGGACACACAATATCATAGAGAGTTATATTGTTGGAAGTGTCTTCCGTATAAACTGTTTTTCAATGGAAAATTAAGGTTTTGATTAAATAATTTGTTTGCAAAAAGGGTTTGTTTTCTGCAGGTATTTTCTGGTTTTGGCTTAAAAAAACCAAACAAACACGAGAAAATGGATTTTTTTTCTAGACACATAGGCTGCGTCTAGACTGGCATGATTTTGCGCAAAAGCGAATGCTTGCCGCCTGTGTACACTGGCCGCGAGTATTTGTGCAAGAGCACTTTGTAATGTACAAAATCAGTGGTTCTTGTGCAAATACTCTGATGCTCCCGCTCAGGGATAAGCCCTCTTGCGCAAGTATTCTTGTGCAAGTGGGCCAGTGTAGACAGCCACGTTAATTTCTTGTGCAAGAAAGCCCGATGGCTAAAATGGCCATCGGAGCTTTCTTGCGCAAGAGAGCGTCTACACTGGCACGGATGCTTTTGCGCAAAAGCAAATCTTTTGCGCAAAGGCACATGCCAGTATAGATGCTCTCTTGCACAAATACTTTTAATGGAAAAACTTTTCCGTTAAAAGTATTTGCGCAAAATCATGCCAGTCTAGACGCAGCCATAATGAAATGTTTGGCCAAACCCCGAAAATTTCAATTAAAATGCCATCTCAGTGTTTCATGAGCATTGTACTTTTAGTGCTTCATTCTATTCTATTGGCTGGGTTACTCTACTGGTCTACATCTCCTATGATGCACCATAGTCGTGTGACTCCCGTATTATATTGTAGCATATCAGACAGGGGAGATCATGTTGTGATATATGGCGCATGTAGTCCAGTCAATGAGCCCAGCCAGGAGAGGAAAATGGGGGCATCTGAAGTACAACTCATTGAGAAATTCTGGTGGCATTTCTGAATCAAAATGGTAAGATTCCAAATTTTTGCCAAAAAGTCAAAATTTTCCATGGAAAAAGGCATGTTTTCTAATCAGTTCTAATAATGGACTTTTAAACGGGTTCACCTGGAAATATGCATCAACACATTTTGAAAACATTTTGTCCGTACAGTTGCATACCAATCATCACCCTCTTGATCATGAAGATTAATAACTCCATGTTCCTACTTCATGGAAAGAATGGCCACCACAATCAAAAGGAAAATGGGATCCACCTAACCAAGAGAGGAAGGAGCATCTTTGCGGGCAGGCTTGCAAACCTAGTGAGGAGGGCTTTAAACTAGGTTCATCGGGGGACGGTGACCAAAACCCTGAGGGGAGTGGGAAAGTCGGATACCGGGAAGAAATGCAGAGAGGAACGAGCAAGAAAGGAGGATCCCTGTTTCGAATGGAGAAGATAGGGCGATCAACTGGTTACCTGAGGTGTTTGTACACTAATGCAAGAAGCCTGGGCAACAAACAGGAAGAACTGGAGGCCCTGGCCCATTCCAGAAATATGATTTAATTGGGATAACAGAGACTTGGTGGGATGACTTGCATGACTGGAGCGCTGTCATGGAAGGGTATAGACTGTTCAGGAAGAACAGGCAGGAGAAAAGGAGGAGGAGTTGCACTATATGTAAGAGAGCACTATGATTGCTCTGAACTCCAGTATAAAGAGGGAGAAAAACCTGTTGAGAGTCTATGGGTTAAGTTTAAAGGAGCAAACAACAGCAGTGATGTTGTGGTTGGTGTCTGCTACAGGCCACCGAATCAGGTGGATGAGGTAGATGAGGCTTTCTTCGGACAACTGCAAGAAGCTTCCGGATCGCAGGCCCTGGTTCTTGTGGGGGACTTTAATCACCCTGACATCTGTTGGGAAACCAATACGGCAGTACACAGGCAATCCAGGAAGTTTTTGGAGAATGTTGGGGATAACTTCTTGACGCAAGTGCTGAAGGATCCGACCAGGGGCCGTGCGCAGCTTGACCTTCTGCTCACAAACAGGGAGGAACTAATAGGGGAAGTGGAGGTAGGTGACAACCTGGGAAGCAGTGATCATGAGATGGTAGATTTCAGGATCCTGACCAAAGGAAGAAAAGAGAGTAGTAAAATACACACCTTGGACTTCAAAAAAGCAGATTTTGACTCCCTCAGAGATCTGATGGGCAGAATCCCCTGGGATGCTAACATGAAGGGGAAAGGAGTCCAGGACAGCTGGCAGTATTTTAAAGAAGCCTTATTGAAGGCACAGAAAGAAACCATCCTGACGTGAAGCAAGAGAGGCAAACATGGTAGGAGACCAGATTGGCTTACGGGGGAAATCCTTGGTGAACTTAAACACAAAAGGAAGCTTACAAAAGTGGAAACTTGGACAAATGACTAGGAGGTTTAAATGTATAGCTCGAGAATGCCGGGGTTATCAGGAAGGCAAAAGCGCAAATGGAATTGCGACTGGCTAAGGATGTGAAGGATAACAAGAAAGGTTTCTACAGGCATGTTAACAAGAAGAAGGTGATCAGAGAGGGTGTGCAGCCCCTACTGGATGAAGGAGGTAACCTAGTGACAGATGATGTGAGATAGCTGAAGTACTCAATGCTTTCTTTGCCTCTGTATTCACGGACAAGGTCGGCTCCTGGACTTCTGCGCTAAGTGACTCAAGATGGGATGAAGATGGACAGCCCGTGGTGTGTAAAGAACAGGTTAGGAACTATTTAGAAAAGCTAAACGTACACAAATCCATAGGTCCGGACTTAATGCATCCGAGGGTACTGAGGAGTTGGCAAATGTCATTGAGAGCCTTTGGCCATTATCTTTGAAAAGTCGTGGAGATCGGGAGAAATCCGGATGATTGGAAAAGGCAAATGTAGTGCCCATCTTCAAAAAGGGAAGAAGGACCATCCAGGGAACTATAGGCGGTCAGTCTTACCTCGGTTCCTGGAAAAATCATGGAAGGATCCTTAAGGAATCCATTTTGAGGCACTTGGAAGAGAGGAAAGTGATTAGGAATAGTCAGCATGGATTCACAAAGGGCAAGTCGTGCCTGACCAATCTGATCAGCTTCTATGATGAGGTAACTGGCTCTGTGGACGTGGGAAAGTCAGTGGATGTGATATACCTTGACTTTAGCAAGGCTTTTGATACTGATCTCCACAATATTCTTGCCAGCAAGTTAAGGGAATGCGGATTGGATAAATGGACAGTAAGATGGATAGAAAAATGGCTAGAAGGCCGGGCCCAGCGGGTAGTGATCAACGGCTCGATTTCAGGTTGGCGGTCGGTTTCTAGCGGAGTGCCCCAAGGTTCGGTTCTAGGACTGGTTTTGTTCAATATCTTTATTAATGACCTGGATGAGGATGGATTGCACCCTCAGCAAGTTTGCGGATGACACTAAGCTAGGGGAGAGGTAGATGCGGCTTGAGGGCAGAGATAGGGTCCAGAGTGACTTAGACAAATTGGAGGATTGGGCCAAAGAAATCTGATGACAAGGACAAGTGCAGAGTCCTGCACTTGGGACAGAATCCCAAGCATAGTTACAAGCTGAGGACCAACCAGTTAAGTAGTAGTTCTGCAGAAAAGGACCTGGGGTTACAGTGGATGAGAAGCTGGATATGAGTCAACAGTGTGCCCTTGTAGCCAAGAAGGCTAATGGCATATTAGGTTGCATTAAGAGGAGCATTGCCAGCAGATCCAGAGATGTCATTATTCCCTTTATTCGGCTCTGGTGAGGCCACATCTGGAGTATTGTGTCCAGTTCTGGGCCCCCCACTACAAAAAGGATGTGGACGCATTGGAGAGGGTCCAGCGGAAGGCAACCAAAATGATTAGGGGGCTGGAGCATATGATTTATGAGGAGAGGCTGAGGAGTTGGGTCTGTTTAGTCTGCAGAAGCGAAGAGTGAGGGGGATTTGATAGCAGCCTTCAACTTCCTGAAGGAGATTCCAAAGAGGATGGAGAGAGGCTGTTCTCAGTAGTGACAGATGGCAGAACAAGGAGCAATGGTCTCAAGTTGTGGTGGGAGAGGTCCAGGTTGGATATTAGGAAAAACTATTTCACTAAGAGGGTAGTGAAGCACTGGAATCGGTTACCTAGGGAAGTAGTGGAATCTCCATCCCTGGAGGTGTTTAAGTCTTGGCTTGACCAAGCCCAGGCTGGGTTGATTTAGTTGGGATTGGTCCTGCCTAGAGCAGGGGGTTGGACTTGATGACCTTCTGAGGTCTCTTCCAGCTCTATGGTTCTATGATTCTATGATTCTATGAAAACCAGTACCAGAAAAAAAGCTTATTTTCACAAATGCAGTTATGTTAATTATATTAAAATCTGAACAATTTCCTTCAGCCCCAAATTTTCTTTTCCCCTTGCCTACATGTTCTATATTAAAATCATAAATAGCCTTTGTTGTCCTCTCTAATTTTGTCTCCGGTATATATGGTATGATGAAAACCTATGAGACTGTTGCCACATAGAAAAAAATTGCAGCTTGCATGGTGGACATAATTAGAATACGGATAAATCATCAGTGGATTAGATCCAGACAAGATGAGATTTTTTTACAACTATAGGCCAACTCTTGAAACCTGTCACTTGGATGAGTAATGCTTACTCAAAGTAGTCCCATTGAATTGATGGAGGTTCTCACAAGAATAACAATTACAGAGTTACGGACTGCATTTATGGTATGTGATTCATATTGTTCAATGATGTCTCACTCTCTCTTTTTTTAAAAATACATAATTAGTTCAAAATTAAATTTCTCGGTAACTTAATTTGTAGAAAACGGAAACAAAAACATTAGAAACTGTTTTCAAATCAGGACTATTACTCATGCAAATGGCTCAGCTAAGTTTGGACACATAATTAGATGTCTAATTATGTGAAAAATACAATGGCAGATTGCAGTGTACATGATCAGGTCTCAAGCTGGTAAAGTGTAAAAGTGTCTTTGTGTAGTACAGGGCGGAAAGTCGAACTTTTCATGCAAATAAGTGACTTATTTCCTGCAAATAAGTGACTTTGCATGCAAATAAGTGAACAGCAGTGTGAAAGCATTAAATCAGCTTCTGTATCCCCCATAGCCTTGCCAATAGGGTTGCCAGGTGTCCGATTTTGAACTGGACAGTCCAGTATTTGAGCTTTCTGTTCGGGAAACAAACTGAGAAAATAAAAATGAGAAATTATAAATGTCCAGTATTTTCTAAATAAGATGTAATGTAGATTGTGATGTAATGTCAAATTTTTGTTGAAACCATCTGGCAACCCTACTTGCCAATGCACTGCAGTTCTAATACTGCTTCTGCAGCTGACAATGATGTGGCAAACATAGGCCCACATGAACCCACCAGGGACTGCCTGGAGTGTAAACTCTAAGATGAGAGACTTGGTGTATAAAATGTCTACCATTTCAGATGCGAATGTCATAGTTCCATGGAGTTTAAGACTTGAAGAGGTCATTAGATCATCCAGTTTAACCTGCATACCACAAGGCATTACATTTACCCAGATATCCCTATATTAAGCCCAAAACGTTAGTTAGACTAAAGCATTTCCACCCCCAGGAGACGAAACTGTTGCATGCTACAGACAACACAAAAGAGAGAGAGCGAGAAATGTCACCAGAGCTCAACACCCTCCAAGGAGAGATTCACTCAGGTAATACTGGCAGATTACCCATGTTCCATGGTTCTTTTAACCCTTTACACTCTAGTGTGGGGCTACCTGTCACATACTTCTCCCGCTCTTACCCAGCAAGGTCCCTGCCAATCTAGTCTGTGGAAATACCCCTTCCCCACCCCAAATCTGATAAACAATCTGACCCTGAGCAAGACACATCAGCCAGACATCAAGCAATAGTCCAGGCCACCTCACAGCACGGTCCACTCTGTCGAGTATCCTAACACCAGCTGTGACCAATGCTTCAAAGGAAGGCCAAAAAACCCCAAGTCAAAAAAAACAGTACTCATCTGGCTAGCTGTGCAATGGGGGCGGGAAGGGGGTTCCTTCCTAACCGCTGCAGACAACTGGCTGAAGCCCTGAAGCAAGAGATTTGACTATATACATTACTACATCACGTGATGAGGGAAATGCAGATAGACCTGTTCTCAGTATGATGGGGGCTAATTTGGCTACGACAAATCAGGAAAGAGATCTTGGAGTTATCGTGGACAGTTCTCTGAAAACTTCCACACAGTGTGCAGCGGCGGTCAAAAAGGCAAATAGGATGCTAGGTATTATTAAGAAAGGGATAGAAAATAAGACCGAATATCTTACTGCCCCTGTATAAAACTATGGTACGCCCACATCTTGAATACTGTGTACAGATGTGGTCTCCTCACCTCAAAAGATATTTTGGCCTTGGAAAGGGTTCAGAAAGGGCAACTAAAATGATTAGGGGTTTGGAACGGGTCCCATATGAGGAGAGGTTAAAGCGACTGGGACTTTTCAGTTTAGAAAAGAGGAGACTGAGGGGATATGATAGAGGTGTATAAAATCATGAGTGGTGTGGAGAGGGCCGATAAAGAAAAGTTATTTATTAGTTCCTAAATAGAAGAACTAGAGGACACCAAATGAAATTAATGGGTAGCAGGTTTAAAACTAATAAAAGAAAGTTCTTCTTCACACAGCGTGTAGTCAGCATGTGGAACTCCTTGCCAGAGGAGGCTGTGAAGGCTAGGACTATAACAGAGTTTAAAGAGAAGCTAGATAATTTCATGGAGGTTAGGTCCATAAAGGCTATTAGCCAGGGGATAAAATGGTGTCCTTGGCCTCTGTTTGACAGAGGCTGGAGAGGGATGGCAGGAGACAAAGCGCTTGATCATTGTCTTCGGTCCACCCTCTGGGGCACCTGGTGCTGGCCACTGTCGGCAGACAGGATACTGGGCTAGATGGACCTTTGGTCTGACCCGGTACGGCCGTTCTTATGTTCTTATGTTCTTATGTTCTCCCAGAGGCCCATAAAGGAAGGAGATGAAAAGGAGAACTTCTAGATTCACAGATTCCAAGGCCAGAAGGGATGTTACAATTATCCAGGCCAATCCCCTGCAAACACTAGCCACGGAATTTTGCCAAGAAGTTATAATAAAGATTTTTTAAAATAGCTAATCTCATTTTTAAAATGCTACACATTGGTAAATCTCCCAGTTCCCATAGCAAGCCTTTCCTGGGTTTAATTGCCCTCACAGCTCAGAAATTGTATCTAATTTCACTGATCAATGTGTCTGACTACTTCTTCCAGCCACTGGCTCTTGTGATGACTTCTCTTGAGACTGCCAGTTGTATCCAATTATATCACCTTTTAATTTGGACAAATAGCTAATTATACTGGGCTAGATTAGGAAGTCACAATCTTCCTCTTGGTTTCCTTACTGCTCCCAGGGGAGGAGAGGAAATAGACCGCACCTAGCGTATTCTCTTCACAGCTGCACTGCCTGGTGCTCTGGGGGTGGCTATGCTGCATGGCCATTGGGAAGGGGAAGTGGATGGATGGGGGAGAGGTGGGAGACAGGGAAATAGCAGTTCTGCAGAGCCTAAGAACATAAGAACATAAGAACATAAGAACGGCCGTACCGGGTCAGGCCAAAGGTCCATCTAGCCCGGTATCCTGTCTGCCGACAGTGGCCAGCACCAGGTGCCCCAGAGGGGGTGGACCAAGACAATGATCAAGCCGCTTTGTCTCCTGCCATCCCTCTCCAGCCTCTGTCAAACAGAGGCCACACCATTTTATCCCCTGGCTAATAGCCTTTATGGACCCAACCTCCATGAAATTATCTAGCTTCTTTAAACTCTGTTATAGTCCTAGCTCACAGCCTCCTCTGGCAAGGAGTTCCACATGCTGACTACACGCTGTGTGAAGAAGAACTTTCTTTTATTAGTTTTAAACCTGCTACTCCATTAATTTCATTTGGTGTCCTCTAGTTCTTCTATTTAGGAACTAATAAATAACTTTTCTTTATCGGCCCTCTCCACACCACTCATGATTTTATACACCTCTATCATATCCCCCTCAGTCTCCTCTTTTCTAAACTGAAAAGTCCCAGTCGCTTTAACCTCTCCTCATATGGGACCCGTTCCAAACCCCTAATCATTTTAGTTGCCCTTTTCTGAACCCTTTCCAAGGCCAAAATATCTTTTTGAGGTGAGAGACCACATCTGTACACAGTATTCAAGATGTGGGCGTACCATAGTTTTATACAGGGGCAGTAAGATATTCCGGGTCTTATTTTCTATCCCTTTCTTAATAATACCTAGCATCCTATTTGCCTTTTTGACCGCGCTGCACATGTGTGGAAGTTTTCAGAGAACTGTCACGATAACTCCAAGATCTCTTTCCTGATTTATCGTAGCCAAATTAGCCCCCATCATACTGTACGTATAGTTGGGGTTATTTTTCCCCAATGTGCATTACTTTACACTTCTCCACATTAAATTTCATTTGCCATTTTGTTGCCCAATCACTCAGTTTGGTGAGATCTTCTTGGAGTCCCTTACAGTCTGCTTCTGTCTTGACTATCCTAAACAGTTTGGTATCATCCATAAACTTTACCACCTCACTGCTTACCCCTTTCTCCAGATCATTTATGAATAAGTTGAACAGGATTGGTCCTAGGACTGACCCTTGGGGACACCACTAGTTACCCCTCTCCATTCTGAAAATTTACCATTTATTCCTACCCTTTGTTTCCTGTCTTTTAACCAGTTCTCAATCCAAGAAAGGACCTTCCCTCTTATCCCATGGCCATGTAATTTACACAAGAGCCTTTGGTGAGGACCTTGTCAAAGGCTTTCTGGAAATCTAAGTATACTATATCTACTGGATCCCCCTTGTCCGCATGTTTGTTAACCCCTTCAAAGAACTCTAATAGATTAGTAAGACAGGATTTCCCTTTACAGAACCATGTTGACTTTTGTCCAACAAATTATGTTCTTCTACATGCTTCACAATTTTATTCTTTACTATTGTTTCAACTAATTTGCCAGTACGAAGTTAGACTTACCGGTCTGTAATTGCCGGATCGCCTCTAGAGCCCTTTTTAAATATTGGTGTCACGTTGGCTACCTTCCAGTCATTAGGTACGGAAGCCGATTTAAGGGATAGGTTACAAACCACAGATAATAGTTCAGCAATTTCCCATTTGAGTTCTTTTAGAACCCTTGGATGAATGCCATCCGGTCCCGGAGATTTGTTAACATTAAGTTTTTCTATTTGTTCCAAAACCTCCTCTAATGACACTTCAATCCGGGACAGTTCCTCAGATTCATTACCCACAAAGACGGTGCAGATTTGGGAATCTCCCCAACGTCCTCAGCCGTGAACTGAAGCAAAGAAATCATTTAGTTTCTCCGCAATGGCTTTATCGTCCTTGATTGCGCCTTTTATAGTTCGATCGTCTAGGGGACCCACAGGTTTTTAGCAGGCTTCCTGCTTCTAATGTACTTAAAAACATTTTGTTATTTTTTTTTGAGTTTTTGGCTAGCTGTTCCTCAAAATCTTTTTGCTTTTCTTATTACATTTTACACTTGATTTGACAGTGTTTATGTTCCTTTCTATTTATCTCACTAGGATTGGACTTCCACTTCTTAAAAGATGCCTTTTGTCCCTCACTGCTTCTTTTACATGGTGGTTAAGCCACAGTGACTCTTTTTAGGTCTCTTGCTATGTTTTTAATTTGGGGTATACATTTAAGTTGGGCCTCTATTATGGTGTCTTTAAAAGTTTCCATGCAGCTTGCAGGGATTTGGCTCTAGTCACTGTGCCTTTTAATTTCTGTTTAACTAACCTCCTCATTTTTGTGTAATTCCCCTTTTTGAAATTAAATGCCAGGGTGCTGGTCTGCTGAGGTGTTCTTCCCACCACAGGAATGTTGAATGTTATTATATTATGGTCACTATTCCCAAGCGGTCCTGCGTTATTTCCTGGACCTGATCCTGCGCTCCTCAGGACTAGATCGAGAATTGCCTCTCCCCTTGTGGGTTCCTGCACCAGCTGCTCCAAGAAGCAGTCATTTAAGCCATTGAGAAATTTTATCTCCGCTTCTCTTCCTGAGGTGACATGTATCCAGTCAATATGGGGTAATTAAAATCCCCATTATTATAGAGTTCTTTGTTTTGGTAGCCTCTCTAATCTCCCTCAGCATTTCAATGTCAGTATCCCTGTCCTGGTCAGGTGGTCGGTAATATATCCCTACTGCTAATTTCTTATTTTTGGAGCATGGAATTACTATCCATAGCGATTCTATTGAACATGTTGATTCATTTAATATTTTTATTTCATTTGATTCTACATTATCTTTCACATACAGTGCCACTCCGCCACCCACCCGGCCTGCTCTATCCTTTCGATATATTTTATATCCCGGTATGATTGTGTCCCACAGATTTTCCTCATTCCACCAGGTTTCAGTGATGCCTATTATGTCAATCTCCTCATTTAATACTAGGTACTCTAGTTCACCCATCTTATTAGTCAGACTCCTAGCATTTGTGTAGAAGCACTTTAAAATTTGCCACTGCTTGTTGTCTGCCCTTCCTGATGCATTGGATTCCTTTGTACGCGGTTGTTTGTCTGCTCTGGCCCATGGTTTGCCCTCTCCCCTCCTCTCTTTCTGACTACAGCTTAGAGAATCTCTATCAATGGATTCTCCTCTAAGAGAAGTCTCCCTCCGATTCGTGCATCTCCACACCAATCGGCTTTCCCCATCTCTCAGTTTAAAAACTGCTCTGCCTTTTTAATGTTTAGTGCCAGCAGTCTGGTTCCACCCTGGTTTAGGTGGAGCCCATCCTTCCTGTATAGGCTCCCCCTCTCCCAAAAGTATCCCCAGTTCCTAATAAATCCAAACCCCTCTTCCCTACACCACCGTCTCATCCACGCATTGAGACTCTGAATCTCTGCCTGCCTACCTGGCCCTGCGCGTGGAACTGGAAGCATTTCCGAGAACGCCACCATAGAGGTCCCGTTCTCCATCTCAGTGCTGCTACCTAGATTGGTAGACAGGTATAAGGGGATCTCTGTGCTGCTAGGTGGGCAATAATTCAGGTGGCTGGAATTAGTTTAAAATCACTAGAAAAGGGGGCTTTCCTAAACTTGAATCTTTGGAAATAAAAATTTGCCATTTAAAAACAAACAAACAAACAAAACTTTTCACCACAAACCCTCCTGAGTTGCTTATGAAACTGAGACCTGAATCCAAATAACAAAATGTAGGCTTTGACCGGGGATGCATCAAAAAGCCACATTCAATGTATAGTAATAGCCACATTCCTAGGCTGATAAAACCTATGCATTTTTTTTTTGCAGATGTTTTAGAAAATCTTACATATTCCAAAATATGCAAACCAAAAGTTAATAGTTTAACAACAAATTAAAAGACCTTTGGATTAATCTAGCCAACACTTACCAAGCTTTTGGTATCTGGACGTTGCCACTTAATTTCTTCCAACATTTCCATGTTGGAAAGATGATCAGTATTTTCCTAAGAAAATTTAAAATAAATCTGGCCCCTTGTAAAAAAATTTTCCAACCAAATACACAAAATTGTACACTGAAATATTAAATACACTGAATGCATTCTAAAAACAATTTTCCTAATTTGCTTTGCCCACAGAAAGATTTTAAAATGTTATAGATCCATCTACTAATTGAGTGACAGCAATAGAAAATGCAGATGGCACTCCTATTTAATGTGCATTCATAACCCCAGCCAAATTCTTCTTCATATGGCTGTTTTCATTGACTTCTTGAGCATTTTGTTTCCTGTGGCACCAGCATGAGATTGCTTCAATTGATTGATTTAGCTGATGCCCAGGGTTACACATTAACAACAACAAAAGAGTGCTGACAGAGGTGTGCGATGGGTGGAAAAAAGGAGCAAGGAGATGAGCCTTGGCACAACAAATGTGTGTAGCTCAGCAATTTCAGCAATGCCAGCTGTGTCCTTACGGCAAGATCAGATGTGTTGGTGATATATAGCATTCATGCAGGCGTGTGTGTGCAAGTGAGAGAGAGAAGGGGGAAAATGACCTACAAATCATCTGGAATCCTTCCTGATTTCCCCTGTGGAGGACTGGCACTTGGTTTTTAATTTCCCTTTCACGTCTCTCAGGGATTCCTCTTGGTGTGAAAACCATAGCAACACCTCTTATGCTATTCAGGCCAGATTCTGACACATTTAGTCACATACCCAGATATCTAACTGTGAATAGTCCCATGGTAATCAATGGGACTTATTCATGGAATAATTCTACCCCAACTAGAATAAGGGTAACAACATTTGTCCCTTAATTTGCAATCTCCAGCCCGCATTTTTTCCAAATATACAATAGCCAGACTGGCAAACTACCACCCATAGATGACTTGTTTCTCCTCTACGATGTCTTGTCTTTTCTTGGCCTCTGTGACTACTCTCACACAAATGATCATACTATTCTTATTTTCGAAGAGCTTAGCTTGCACCCCTAGATTCCACCCACCAGTCCTATCTCTGGTTCCAGTTGCTTTGTGGTAACTGATATTTTCCATGGCAAGAACAAAGCAGAATCATACTGTGGCCCCCTTTTGTTCTTTGCTAGTTCCTGGGATGAGCTGAGCTCTGGTGGGGGAACTTACTCCATGGACTACAGCCACAAGGATTACCAGAGCTTGCTGGCATCCCTGGAATCAGGTTTGGGGATAGCATGGACTAGAAACTCCTGTTACACCTCCCTTTTGGGGTGATATGGATAAGGAGTTGGAGGGGCCAGTCTGACTCAGACAAGGAGACTAGTTTAGTTTCAGTTTTGATCTTTGAGTTTAAGAATTGAGAGAAAGAAACAGAACAGCTCAGGAAGACTCTGGTTAGTTCCTCCTCCTCCAGACGGAGTCTACAAACATCTGTGTGACCCAGTGCATGGGTCAGGCAATTCCAGCCCTGCAGAGATCAGCAGTCAGACTGGCCAAGATCTGACCCAGTGCCAGCTACCAACAGCCAGCCAAGGCCTCCGCGAGATTTCAGACCAGGGAGCCATAAGAGGACCCAGTCCCACCCAGAGATGAAGACACAGTAAAAGGGACCTTTTTTGCTTAAGCCAGCTAATATACACAGTGGGGCAGCACTTGTTTCCAGACTCCTTCTCGGTGTCCCATCTGCCAGGGAAAGCACCAGGGAGGGAGCGAGCCAGCTGGGAAGAGATGAGGCGAGGGACTGCCTGATGCTCAGTACTGATCAGTTAACCCTATCATCCTTGTTTTCCTGCTCTCAACGAGATCCCCTTTGTTATACTTGTTATTTTGGGACCTGCTATCTCTTTGCTGGAGTTTGTGTGGATATACAGGTTGGACCTCCCTTGTCCAGCACCCTCAAGACCTGACTGGATGAAGGATTTTGCCAGACCAGGGGAGGTCATTTCTGGTCCTCCTGCCCCCGACTTTGTCCCCCCACGGGCTTCCTGACCCCAGCCCAGCTGAGCCATGTGCCGGGCTTCCTGGCTCCCGCCCCCCAGTCCAGCTAGGCCATGAGTAGCCCTTCCCCGCCACATCATGCTGGGCCCCCCCCGCAGTGTGCTGAAACTCTCTGATCCTGGAACATCCATGGTCCTTCTGGAGCATGGTTGTTGTCAGACCACAGAACTCTTGTTTACAGAGGTTCAACCTGAACTTTATTGCTTTTGGTTTGCTGAGTTTTATACTGTTTGCCAGCAGTGGTAGCATTATTCATCTTCCCAAGGTACAGCACCCTTTGTGTCTTGGGCACAGTGTGGAGCCACCTTGGATGAAGGCACCAATCATCACAAAAAAGAGCCTAGAATCGAACCCATCTAAAGAGAGTAGCAAGCACCAAGGAGTTGGTTTATTGGGCCAGGCTCAGGGGAGGGGCAATAGCACCAATTTCATTCTCCATGAAAATTGACCAAAGTGTTTAATTTAGAACTACAAGAAAAAAAATGGATGTGGCTGGATATGATTTATAAACTTGGTTTCACTGTATTCTACCTCATGTGAAACCCTTGGTAGTAAGATTGTTTAGGCAACAGACTATGTCAAAATCAATTTCAGTAACACTTTAGCTGGCTCAGCAATCTGCTCTCATTTAGCACATTCAACCCTTCCTCCCTGATGGAAGATTATCATTTACAGTACATTTATTTCTCCCCCAACTGTAATGCTTTATCACTCTCAGCCTACTGGACAAAGTAACATACCTAACTCATAGGTCAAGAAAAGTGCTGAGCAATGCGAGGCAGCAGTTTTAAAACCCTTTTCAATTGTTTATTCCTTTAAGAAAAAAAACCAGGAATGCTTCTTGTTTTAGCTTTCTATTTACAATGTAAAATAACATGCACGTGCTCTTTCTGCCAAAAGACACAGTATTTAAATTACTTGAGTAAATTTAGTATTTTGAGCCCTTAGTGAAACCAGGTTCACTAGTCTGTCAGATTATCAATGTAATCCAGGAACTCAAAGTGTGTAAATTAGATTAACAGTATTTTAAACCTAAAGGATTTTTCTCAGGAAGGAGTAAAGACTGCATTTGACAAATTTACCAGACCAACTGAAATTTTAACTGCTTACAACAATTTAAAGCTCCCAGATTCACTTGCCTCTTCATGGACTGCCCTCTCTAGGATGTTATCTAGTTGTCGATAATAATTGTAATATCTCTGTTATGTTGCTCAATTACAGCCTACTTCATTTTTGGGATGAGATTTTCAAACGAACAGCTGAAGAAAAAATCATGGACTGCGCGGGCCAGGTTACTTCATTGGATGCTGAGGCCTTTCTAGTAAAGGCAAGGTTCCAACTCCCAACAAAAGGCAATCTGATCAGCATCTATGCAGATGCACTGACCTTTAGTTTTTCAGCAGAGTCATTAAAACAGGGTGTAAAGACTCCAGAGACACACCTGGCGAAACCATGAAATAACATATTTGGGAAGGTTTTTTTTTACACGCTATTCTATCATTAAGGGTGGGGGAGCTGGATTTGATTAAATGCACTAAAAAAGCCAGATCCCACACAACTTTTGCTGCTGCTTTCCTCATGGCTTGGAAATATTCATTTGTTCTCCCTAGTTTCCACTGATCTGAACAGTTATGCCTTTTGGCTGGGACCAAAGCCATTAGAATATTCTTATGGTATTTCCATATGGGATTGGAAGCAAAAGTATGTTGGACTCTCACAAGAAAGCAATAAATTCCCAGCACATTTCTGTAGACTCAGATGATTTGTATAAATTCCAGGTAAGCAACCAAACTATTTGATGCTTGGGAGAGAGAGAATACAGTCATTTGGGACTGAAACATGCCTTTCTGAATTTTTATACTGAAACATAAAACAGCAATTGGTACAGGAACTCCTCATTTAACGTTGTCCTGAATAATGTTGTTTCATTATTATGTTGCTTACCTTGTAGAGCACCTGCTCATTTCAAGTTGTACAACACTCCCTTATAATGTTATTTGGCTGCCTGCTTTGTCCACTGCCTGCAGGATGTTCTGGCAAAGCAGCCTGTCCTTTTGGGGGTTTGGAACCAGGGTGGGCTGGGCAGCCCCCCATCAACTACCCTAAATTCCCGCTAAGGCTTGCAGTGTGGCAGCTGCAGTTCAGCTGCCCGTTCTCCCACTGATGTGCTGCTCCTATCCTTTGCCTTGAAGTGGCTTCATGGAGCCTCAGGCTTGCTGTGCGGGGGGAAGGAAAAGGGGAAGAGGGGAGAGGTTGCTGATGTGTCAGGATGTCCCCATTCCATCCCCCCATCTCTGCAGGGAAGAGATTGCAGTCACTGCCCTAGTCTCCTGTGTTTCCTCCCTTCTACTTCAGTCCATGCTGCCTCAGAGTGTGAGGCTACATTACCAACACATTAACCCTTGAGGGCTCAGCTGAGTGCTAGTTCATCATTTAGCAGCAAGACATTCCCTGAGAAATATTCCATCCTCTGACTCAACTACCTCAACCAAGCTTCACAATCAACACTGCTGTGCACAGTACTAAATTATTTAAAACTTATAACCCCGCACCATTTACATGAATTCCTATGGGGAAATTGGATTTGCTTAACATCGTTTCACTTAAAGTAGCATTTTTCAGGAACAAAACGACAATGTTAAGTGAAGAGTTACTGTACATGCCTGAGAGACAGAATTTCCAAACCTTCTCTCTGAATCATTTGCTGTTTGTCTGCTATTACCTCTTCCCATTAGTACCAAGTCACTAGAGACACCACTCATGACTGTGTAGTCAGCATGTAGAATTTATACAGTATTTGCAAAAGAGGTAAACCAAATGATCACTAATCAGAATCTACCATTTTTGACAGGCATTCAAGGCCAACTATTTCATACCATCACCTTTATTTAGCCTAATATTAGCTGAAACAAATGAAAGGAAATTTAAATGTTTGCAAAAGGGATTCAAACTAGGGGCTCTTGTAGTCTCTCTCTTTTCTTTGTACCTGACAAAAATGATAAGGAAGCCCGATGATGGAAGAGTATGACCAGTATTTGATGTAAGTGAATAACTGACCTGAACAGCTGTAAAACTAAAGTCAGTGAGCACACCTTTGGAGATTCTGTTATTTATCCAGCTGTGGAGCTAATGTATTAGGACTGGTTAACCACTGAGGGGATGATTACTCAGCAAGAAAATATATTTTACAATCTTGCAATGCCCTCTTTATGTTAACCGTTTGCTCTATGGGATCAAAGGTATCGATGGCATACCACATTGTACAGTTAATAAACAGTTTCTCTGAGAAATATCTTTTGAGCCACTGAGAGATTATAGATTTCCACAAATACAGGTGACCTTTCATGGCGCTTAATTCATGGGTAGTATCTAAAACCTGTGGACCCACCTGCAAAGTCCTCCTTATATCAACTCACATGTTTGACAGCTCTAGCAGATCTGACTGTCATGTAAGAAGAGGTATAGTGAATTTCACTGTTTTTAACAATCTCTGTTCACATTTTGAATGTGATGATTAATAGCCTATTTTCTTAACCCACTGACATTTCAAAGATAGATTTACAGTTATCCAGTGTTGCATGCACCTTAAAGTAAGGAATTTTAAAATTCACACTGAACAGATATTTTATTCAAGATCAAAAAACAGACAGGTGTCAAAATACATCTTTGGTAATAGTCTACCATTTAGTATTAAAGCTCTCCTAAAAGTCTACGTTTCTCCTGTCTGCTATGGCAACATTTTGTACAAAATGCAATATAGAACATTCAAGTTTCTATTTTCCAACAAAAATGGTTTTAATTCTTATACCTAAATCTTTATTTAAACTAAACGTTGGCTTCCCATTTTGGATAGTATAAACAACATTACAAGGTATACAGCAGACAAAACCATGTTCTTTTCTATTCCAACCTCTATTGTTTATGCTGGTAAAGACAAATAGGCTATAGCATATGCCCATTTAAGATATGTTATTCCTTTATATACAAAATTTGCTGTTAATGGGTTATTCTCCCAGAATGAGATTTCATCATTAACATAACACAATGAGTTTAGGTAAATTAATGGTACGTCCATTGTCAGGAAAGTCATAACATTATCACCTACAAAGTGCTCTATGCAAATTTAAGTAAGATTTAAATCAATTCACAGCACATCCTGCATACTATAAAAAGAGAAAAGAAATGGGTACATCTGGTGCGTGATGACCATCCTTTTGGGAAACAGAAATAGTGATCATTTTTCTCCTGGCATCTGTTAGATATTACAATAAACAAAGTTAAATATTTGATATACTTGGCTATGACTATCATTTGTCATGCTTTCTTAGGGATGAAACCACCTTTCAATATCACAATATTTACCCCTTTCTTATATTTGTCCCCAGTGCCTTAGTAACAACAGCTGGACTTCACTAATCATGAGGTAAGCTTGCTCGATATTTCTGAACTCAGTCATCAAAATGCCTTTAGCAGTCTGGTGTTTCTCTACTGAAGTGACTATGAGCTCAATATAAACTGTTTCCACCCCCTTCCCTTTCTTTCTTTCTAGCCTAACATCTCTAAATACTCCTTAGAGTAATATTCAACATTGACTGGATATAGAAACTTCGAACCTGTTTCCATGGTGGATAAGTACTAATACTCAGGTAGTCTTAAAAAAACTTCAGTCATGGTTCCACATATATACACGAATTGTTAATAAAAATCCTAAAAAATTAAAAACATAGTAATAAACAGTTAAAATTTGGCAGATAAATGTTTAAATATGCATTCCACTCATACAATAACTTCAATAAAGGCGTGCTTTAAATATCTGATTGCATATTCTTAAAATAAGTTTAATTCTATCCCCAAAACTCCACCCAGCCTCAGCCTTTAGAACACAACCAAGCCAAACATTTTTAGATTTTGAATATAGCCTACAAGTTCCTACATGACTCATCTATCATCCTCTGGCCCAAAGCAATACAAAAGACTATCCCACAGTTCACCCACCCATTGTTAACTACTGATGCCAGTATCTTGCCTTTTACATTTCATTTGCGGATCAGAGATTCTGTTTCCCATTCCACCCTGCTCTGATCCCAACTAACCACTTTGATGGAGAGATCAGAACATAACATTCTCTATAATACAGAAATAGGGGTGGGGAACTTTTTTTGGGTCGGGGGCCACTGACCTACAGAAAAATCAGTTGGGGGTCGCACACAAGTGAGAGGCAAAAAAAAAAAAAAACCCTAAAAAACCCACCCACCCTCACTGATGTGGCTGCTGACTGAGAAGGAGAAAGATACTCTCCACATTCCCCTCACACACCAGAGCCTGGTGGTGGGGGAGGGGCACCCTGGTAGATTTTGTGTGCTCCAGACCCTTGGTGGAGCAGCGTGGGGACTGGAGCACCAATGCAGGCTCTCCAATGCTTGGGGGGCCCTGAGCCTCAGGGGCCGGATCCAGGCAAGCCAGGAGCCTCACCCGGCCCCTGGGACTGAGGTTTTCCACCCCTGGTTTAAAAGATCCAGTGCACCTTCTCTACTTATTGCCCCTCCTCACAATGATTAGAAGGCCACACCTTCCAGATGTATATCCATCTTCATACAAAACAGACTAACAGCTGAGAGCTCACAGTGCTGCATTCATTCATAAATATTTCAAAATAGGTTTTGTGGGGAAATTTTCAAGAATGCTTTCCGTGACTTAACTTGATTCCCATTCACATCAAGCGAAGTTTTACCATTGTCTTCCACAGGAGCAGTTAAGCCAGCCCTTTTGAAAATCTCACCTGCCATTTTTAAAACATATGTGGCAGGTGTTCAGTGCAGGGAAGACACACAGTGACCAGACAAATGGCTTGGAAAGGACTTAAAAAGGAGGTGACAAGTATCAGAGGGGTAGCTACGTTAGTCTGTATCCACCAAAACGAGGAGCCCTGTGGCAACTTGAAGACTAACAGATTCATTTGGGCATAAGCTTTCATTGGCAAAAACCCACTTTGTCAGACCCATTCCTGTAGCCCCAGAGTAAGGCTGTTCTCAGAGATCCTTGTTTTCTGACAAAGTGCATCTTTGCCCACAAAAGCTTATGCCCAAATAAATCTGTTAGTCTTTAAGGTGCCACAGGAGTCCTCATTGTTTTAAAAAGGAGGTGTTCAATAAAGGTACAGAACAGTGGAGGGTTTATATTTGCATAGCTAAATATACTCCAATATAATGCTGCCATCATGTAGCAACTACACAAGACCGTGTATTAGTGTTTTAATGCATCTCAAATTTCACTTCATCTTCCCGACATGAGTAATTAAAGTTATGAAAAATGCTAAAAACTTTAAAAATCACTCCTAAAGGTCATATAAGTGAGTTTGGCAAGAACAAATGGTCACGGTTGGTGGTCACGTGCTGTTCTGTAACATATGCAGCAAGGCGGTAGATTACGTTGGAAAGCAAACCAATACAAATTGAAATTCTATAATTGTATTTATTTATAGCAATTTATGGCACTGGTAGGCTTCACATTTAATTAAAATTGCAAATATATCAATAAAATATTGTGTCCAATTGGAATTGTGGCTAAGGAAACTGAAGTTCAGCATTTCATTTTAATTGTGGGAAAACGTAGTTTATGTTTTCATAATTGGAGAATTTTGTAGTTTTTTTTAATCACAGAAAACAAGGATCACTGATCATAACCTTATTCTGGGGCTACAACAGTGCTTTCTCAGGATGTTTTTAGGCATTACCTGAGGTGCGTCACCCATTTAACATGAGTATACTACTAAGCTAATACAATATTATCTAAGGGAGGATTTTTACAAATTTGCTGCTCATGATAATGCTGATAATGAAGCATATACAAAGGTATTAAAGTTATAAGGTTTTTACCATGTTCTGTAAAGATAAAATTCTAATATACTGCAATACATTTTGATGAAAGTGCATAAATTCTTTTTGAGTATGCTAAGGGTCAGAGCTTGCTAAAACTGTTCGTAAAATATCATCTGCCATTCATACTCAAAGCTATAGTGTTTGTTCTTTAGAAAAACAGTCAAGTTAATTTATACATTTACAGTCTAACTCTGAATTAAACATCTATTCTAATCAACATCACTGAGGCATAAATATTAATATTTCTGGGTTTGATATAGAAAATTAAAATCTTTGAGCAGTTTAATTCATGAAAGGAAGCAAAAGAAAGACTTGTATTTCCTCTTTAGACAGAATTTGAGATTTTCAAATGTTCTGCAAAAGAAGTTTACAAACCATTAGAGGAAGATATAGAGCTTTTTTGTGTTGTACTGGCATGGGACCAATTCTATACTGATGTTCACAAAAGCTTTGGAGCTTATAAATGAAAGTTAGGATATAAAAGAGAACAACAACAACAAAAACAACCAACCAAAAAAACCCAAACCCACACACACCAAAACCCAGAGAATCTTTTCTTGCTAATGCTTAAATTCATTCTTGGATATGTTTTTCTCTTGAGAGGAAGGATTGTCCAATAGTTAGTGTGCTATCCTGGAATGCCAGAGATGTAAATTCAATTTCCTGCTCCATGACAAACATCCTTTGTGATTGGGCAAGTCACTTAACTTCTTTTTGCATTAGTCTCCAGGCTATAAAATGGGGAAAATGGCATTTCTCTAACTAACAGGAGTATGGAGATCTCAGCTCTTATGGTAAAGGGGCACATGTACATACCAAAGATAGATATATGTGTAATATATGGTGCATTCTAAGCTAACTTGACGATTGGTTGATGACAGAGAGCATAAGGGCTGAGTTTAGATGGGCTAAATTCTTGGCATTTGACTATTATAGTGTAACCTGTCACCAGGTGGATTTGAACCTGAGACCTGTGAAGCTTAGTATAGGAGCTTCTATAGCTTGAGCTACAAAATCAGCTTGATCTAGACCTAGCTTGTAGAGGTCTCTTGATCTTATCCGTTGCTGTGGTCTTGGTGCCACAGCATGGGACAGGGAGCCACAGTAGGTGTGTGGGTTACAATGGTATGTCTTTTGTTTTTACTTGTAAAAAATCAATATGATTTTAATTCCAATAATATAATCCACAAACTCATCAAAATTTAACCACAATAATCATTTTTATAAGTATTCATGTGTTGAGGATGTTTTACAATTAAGACGAAAAACTTCAAGGTATAGCTATATCATCATCTGTACTTTAATTTTTTAACTCTGGGTAATATTATGAATATATTATTTTGCTATACATTTAGGAACTCTAGGCCCCTATTATACAAATAACTTAACTTTCAATTTACACATATGAGGAATTTAGCTTTAATTCAACAACAATAAGGGTAGTCTTCTCCTGAGTGAGTCTTATTAAGTTTTTAAATATGCTGATTTTACACTGTATACTTTGCAGGTCAGGGACTTCCTCTGTGTTTGGCACTACTCCAAATTAAATAATAGCATTAATAAGGACAATCAACTATTTTATAGGCAATGAAGAACATGTTCCACAGAAGTAGCCTAGATATTTGACACATCTCTAACCATGGCAGCTCTACTGTCACAACTGTTCTCATAACTAGTTAACCTCCAATTTCACCAGACAGTCTATGCCTGACATTTAATTAGTGACCCAATTATATCTTTTGCTGTTCTCAGCTTATTTTATCATTTAGGAGCAAAAGAACTCAAATTGGGCTTCAATGAGGAAGAAATTATAACACCCATTATTAGCTCTTAGAATTGTCTCTTTGTAGCGGTAATGAGAAAAGGACTTTGACTGTGTCCCTAAAATTAGGAGGAGCAGCTTAGAGTCTAGGAAATTATTTCTGGGGGTCTTTTTAGTTAGTTTGATGGGAATGAGGCAATTACAGAAAAAGAGGTACCAATGCTGGTTACAGTGATGTTAGCAATATTAATATATGACTTGTCCTCCAAAGTGGGATAAAGTATGGTCACAAGGACAAGAAGCTTCTATGAATGGATAACGAGTAGCAATGTCATGACCCATACAGATATTTCATTCCCTTTCTTTATAGTTTGTCTCCACCCTAAATATATTTTACTTAGCTATCCTTCTGAGGGTTTTCTATAGCATCTGAAGTACGATGTCTTCATGTAATACAACAATTACAGATAGTACAGCATCTATCTTAAATGTCAATATTCTTACAGCTTTCCTTATTCCTAGCCTGCTTGTTTAAGAAAGGACTCTATCCAATCTTCTTCCTTTTTTAATCCCCTTCTTCCGCTGCTCCAATCTTCCCAGAAGTGGGCTGTTTCTGAAAGATGCTGTTTCAGAGGAAAGGTCTTACCAGACTGGTGGTCCAGTCTAATTAAAGAATCCCTGTGATAGTTTTGGGACTCAGACGATGTGAACCTGTGAATTCCACGTTGATTGTATGAACTCTCTGATTGTAACCTTCAGTATGTCTTTCACCATTAGTAATATGATGGATTGAATGAGGACTCTTCCATTAGACCAGTGTTTCTTAAACTGTGTTCCACGGCACAAAGCAGTTGGAGGTGAGCCGTGGAGAACAACAGAATTCAAAATGGCCACCCTTAAAGGGGCAGGCAACCTTTTTTCCCCCCTCAACTTTCCCGACCCTTTTTTTTCCTCAATAACTTCCCCCAACCATTTCCCCCCGACCTTTTTTTTTCCCCTCAACAAAAAGTCCTTGGTGTTCCTCCTTCTGCCCAGAAGAGAGAACTCAGCTGGAGCTATCACTATCCTTATGAAGCATAGCTGTCTTGGAGGGTTTGCATGGATAGGTGGTCTCTGAGATGGCTGAGATCCAACCCATTTAGGTCTTGTAGGAACAGGGGCTTGATAAATGATCCTCGTGGCCTTTTTGCCAGCATAAAGGGGCCACATATTCCCAGAGAAAACTCCAGAGCAGAAGGGTCGCTGTTGCAGTGCTGTGCCTCCTTGCCAAGGATCTTTGGTGAATGTTCCAAAAGGTCGGGAAACAATCTTTGTCTGGGGTAGTCCTTGTTTTATAAAACTAAACAGAAACAGGTACTGTATTTGGTCCAGCAGCGCTTCAAAGCCATTGATGTTAAAAATACACACTCCTTCTAGAATTAGCTCATTCTTCAGGGCTGAGCTTGACATATTTGTGTCATAACTAGTGTTCCCTCTATTCTTTCTATCCATGTGCAGTATACATTTTGTTATGTGCACCAAGAAATGTGAGAATATGTACCATGCTGCCAGTTGTGGGAACTGTAGGCACTCTGCTTATCAGCTGGGCAGCACCTGAATCTCTTCTGGGTGGCCTCCCAAGCACTCATCTTATAGGGAATACTGGTCATAACCCAGGGTTAATTCTGATCCTGCACAGTCTAGACCCTGGGGAGGAAAGTAAATGCTATTAGAGTTTCACAACTAACTATAACCACTAACTGCCACCTTTCCAGGACATTGTCCTGCAAGAGTAGATTGGAAAAATGGAAGGTAATTTGCAAAGTTCTCTATGTCAGATATGGCTGAACTACTGCATTCTTCTGAGTAGCTAGTACAGAGCCATCTTTGAATGCAGTATTCATTATGTCAGCTGGAACCAGTTGTTCTAAACTTGCCTTGACTAGGCAGGAGTGAACAGATCTGACATAGCTCACAGGTGGTGGGTAAGATAGCACTTTGAACTTAAATTTGAACTTCATGCTCAAAGTCCTAAAGGGCAGCTGGAGAATGTCATGTTTGCTTCCCCCATTCTCACCCATGTGGTTCTCAGATTCTCTGCAAGACTGTCCCTGATTTTGTTAATCTTTAGGAGTGCATTAGCCAAGAACTCTTTGAATCCACATAGCTGCAAAGTCAAGGTTGGATGGAGGCATCCTATTTACATGTTTACTATTTATCTAACAATTAGAGGTTTCTTTTAATCAATTAAGGAACTATTTAGGACACAGCTAGAAGGGGCATCAATGAAAATTTGTGCTAAGGATATGTTATTAAAAGGTGTCACTAGTGCCTTTTTTCTTATACATATCTTTCTTTGAGATCAGTTTGATGAAAGTGATCAAACACGTTCTATAATTTCCTCCTTTCCAAAACAAAAGAAATTATTAAGATGAGACAATTACAGAGAAAGCTCGCAGCATGTTGTGAACAATGTAGTCACTACATTATAATGATCAATGCACGACAAGTTAATAGACGAAATTTAGAGATCACATATGTAAAAGACAAGTCATTATTAACCCCCGTGTTGCTGGTAACTATAGTCTATTGCTGTCCCGGGTAAAATCTGTGAAATATCACTATTCATATTGTACTCTTGAGGGCAGAAAAGGAGTTAATGAACATCTGGATTTACCACTTTTAAAGATCATAAACATACTCAAAA
Source organism: Rafetus swinhoei (assembly GCA_019425775.1). Taxonomy (NCBI): domain Eukaryota; kingdom Metazoa; phylum Chordata; order Testudines; family Trionychidae; genus Rafetus; species Rafetus swinhoei. Next base: position 188,144,254 of record CM033440.1, read on the forward strand.
TACATTATCTAGGGACTGACTTGGTATAGCTGATCTATTGTGATGTAAACTACAGGAACTGTAATGTACTGTAATTTAATAGTTTGAGGGGGAAATGTTTCCAGCTATAACATGTAACAATTTCCATATATTAAAAAAAATCTACTAAGTGGTCTTCACAAAGGGAAAGGGGGCTAACCCGCATTGTTAAGTACAAGAATTAGAACACCATAGTGGAACTAAAAGTTCATCATCAATTCACACCAAAACAGGAATTTCATTTAATATCAGTGTTTTGATCACAAGACTTTCTTCAAATAATGAGCTCTGTTATCTAGTTTTGAAGAACAACACGGTCCAGGGTAACTACACATCATCCCTGGTAACTTCCTGATTGGAGGGATGATTTTATTACCTTAATTTTCTATTCCCAGAATAATCCATTTAGTTCACATGCACAGGATATTTTTTACTAGGGTCAATCTGCTAGAGGAAATTGACCTGTTTACAGGTAAATTCATCAGAACCACACAAAAAAAATCCAAATTTAACAGGGCAGCTAGGAATCAATCATTTAAATAAGCTGTAGAAGAAGAGAAAGGGCTTTCTTTAATCTGCATTCTGAAGAATTTGCCCACCTTGCACACACAGTGTTGCAGCTCTCCAGAGCCACAGCACAGTGGAATTATAGCTGTCAAAAACTTTCACGTGGCTAACTATGGTGCCTTTCTCTTTTTTTTTTTTTTTAGAGTTTCAATGAATGATGGTCACAATATCACTGGTGAAAACTTGGTCACACATTTAGGTCTCTGCACTGATGCTAGTGAGTAGTGTTTGAAATACAATTTCACAACACCCATGACAAAGGTTTGAAGGTGGGTGAAAATTCTTCTCAATCTGAACAGGACTTGGAGATAGAAATGAGTTGGCCCTTCATCTTAAGAGCTAGTTTTTTGAGGCACACAGTCCCTGCAAGGGACTAGGACACTATACAAAAACCACATCCTTTTGTGAGTCAGATGAGTACTGAGTAAATACTTGGTCAGAACACTATTGTATCTTCCAGCAATATGCTTGAGAGAGAGAGAGCGAGAGAGAGAGAGAGAGAGAGACTATTTGGGACCGCATCCAAGATGTACCATTGCTTCAAGGAGCATCTGTTCACAGACAGTAAATTTACATTTTGTACTTGTGACATGCTGTACTTTACTAATGGAATTATTTTCACCTTTTTAAAAAAATATCCCAGGGCCTGGCAAATAAACAGCCAAATTAATTGAATCTTTAAGTGAATGAATTATTTTTTTTATCGGAATGCTCAGATAATAGCTTTACTGGTTGGGTAGAAGAGCAATGGCTCCAGGGGGCCATCTGTGATGTTGAGGAAGAGAATAATATACAGCAGAACTCCCCCCCCCCTTTATTATTATTTGGGTTCATCATAAAACAGAGACTTGCCAAGAGTCCACTAGATTCTCAAGTAGCCTTTCAGTGATAGCAATCACACACATTCCCCAAGACCCTTTTGAAGTTAGTTACTGATAGCTACATAGGTTCATCAAGTGGTTATATTCTAACCTAGCAGGTTAGAATGAAGGAAGCAAACAATCTACATCTTAGTTCTCATATCCGAAAGGGAATACTGTTGAAATCCGTTACATTGCTTCAGTCCAATGGCAGTCAAGAGGTTCGTTCTGGTCTCTTTCATGTGGGGTGAGAGGGCCATCAATTCTGGAGTCAGCTGTTAGGCTATGATTTCTAGGAATGAGTTAGTGAACTCTGCCTTTATCTCACTCACACAAAACTTTCCAGGAACACAAACTATTCAGCAGTTTTGCTAATGTAGTAGTTATATATTACACTTTACTGTCCTATGTTGTATGATTTTCCCCTATTAAAGAATACTAATCAATGCTACAATTCCATTTACAATTTTATTTAACTGCACCATATTTAATGCTATAGCCTCACACAACATTCTGCAAAGCTATGCAGCTGGGGTGTGTGTGTGTGTGTGTGTGTGTGCAAGGGGGAGCCGAATAAAGCTGTTTTAGGCCCATTAGGTAGCCAGATAAAAGATCATTTGAATCAAAGCTTAGAGTATGGGAGGAAGTTTATTGCAAGACCAGAGCAGCACACTGCATCAGTCCAAGGACAACTGTACCATGTGCTGCATACTTGCATTTGTCAGGGCCTCCGTCTTTGACATTTGTGTGAAAGATAATCCCATTAATGGCTGTATCATAACACAGATTGTATCTTTCAATATCCTTTCTCTTTGCTGCTTCTTTAAGCCGTCCGTTCCCCTTCGCTCACTCCAGCTTTTATTTCTTTCCATTATATATTTTTTGTCTCTTCCTCCATTTTCCAGTATCATTCTTTCCCCCCCTTTTCTTTGTGTCTCCTCTAATTGCTCTGAACACAGGGAAATCAGTCTGAACTTACAAGCTTCTGGGTGTTAGCTCAGGTCATGTGTACACTTACCACATGAGGCTATTATATTCAAACAGCTCCACCAGGGTACACATGAGACGGTTATTTATATGGTTTGGACTACTAAGGCCATGTCTCCACTTCCCATGCCGGAGATCGATCTTCTGGCATTCTCTTTAGCAGGTCTAGTAAGGACCCTCTAAATCGAATACTGAGGGCATCCCAGTTGGTGCCAGCCCTCCTGGATTTGTGAGGAGGAAGGGAAGTCGACGGGAGAATTTGCTCCCATCAACCTCCTACTGTGGAGACAGCACCAAGCTCAGCTTGATACATCAACTCCAGCTACTTTATTTACATAGCTGGATTTGTGCACTTTAATCAATCTTCTGGGTCTAGTATAACCTGGCCTCAGTTAGAGAGGTCTTTCACAGAGGTGGCTGCAGAGCGTAAGCCACCATTGCCCAACCTGTGGGAACCCCCTGCTTTGCTGGGTTATTATGGCCTATTCCAACACCCCCTCAAGTCTACTGGAGAGATCAGTAGACTGTGGATTCATCAGATTTTTACTGAATGACCTACAACTGTGCATTTTTATTGCAAAGATCAAGAGTGATTTAGGCCCAGATCCTCAATTGTATTTAGATACCAAATTTCCATAGATTCATTGGGAATTAAATACTTAAATACCATTGAGGACCTTAGCTTTAGTGTTGCCAATGATTTCACAGACTATAATAATAGGGACATAAATGGAAATATGCAACTTTGTTTTACTTAACAGCAGCCATTTCCATAAACTGCCTTGACCAGAGCTCAGTTCCTTTTTATGGGTATCAGCTTAATCTCTGAAACAGAAGCACTCTGTTTTGGGAAAGCATGAGAAGAATCCCTATAAAAATTAAGTTCAGACTCACTTTAGGTTGGTTCAGCAAAGAGGGAGTCTTCATCCATCCCAGCATAGGAACACTTCAAAGAAAAGGTCTCCCTACGCAGTTCAGAGATTGAACAGTGTTTTAATTTCAGATAAAAGCTTTAAATGGTCTGCAGATTTGTTCTAAAAATCTTCTAAAGGAAGAAAAAAATTTATCTTTCTCAGATGATTTGTTTTCATTTCATTCCACAATAATGAGAAGCAAATTTAATCTGTGCATGAAATTAAGCTTGCCTGACAAAGCAGTAAAATGGAAATACTTAATCGTCTTTTAAAACGTTTCTTTTCCTGTTTGTCTCATTTTTTGTATATGCCTCAAATATATTTCAAATGTATCTCAAGATCTGCAATAAATTACTGACTTTTCAAATGCAGAATTATTTCAATAAAAATACTAGAATTTTACAAAACATCAAGGTGCTCACTATTTACAACTTATAGATAGGGCTTCTGATTTTTGGTTTTCACAGATAAATTGGAGAAGATACCCCCCAGTACAAACACCAGCAGTAAAACAGTGGAAATGGTTACTTGTACCTATGGATTTGTCCACACAGAGAAGAAATGGAGACTACAGGGAGTGATTTCTAAAGCATTAACTGGTCTAGGTAGACCTGGATGGTGCAAACTAAACATTCTCTACTGCACTTTAAAACAGTATTACACTGAAGTGCTATAGGGGATGTTATAAAGAGAGTGCTCATCACATTATACATGACTCATTATATTACAGGGGTGGGCAATAATTTTTGGCCGGGGGGAGAGGGCACTTCAATTCTGGTAGTGGCTGCTGGTAGGCCCAATCCCCAGAAAGAGGCCTCAGGTGGAACGGGCCTCAGGCAGAAGGGGTGGTTCCCTCTAGGCATCCTGTGCCCCTGGCAGGGGGGAGGAAACATCTTATACTCCCCTGCCCCCAGGCCAATCGGGACCTGGGAGCAGGGGTGTGCACGAAGTCATTCACCATTCAAAATGGCAGGTAGTCCCTCTAAATGTGGCATGCCCTGGCGGGGGACAAGGGAGCCCGCCAGTCGCTTTGAACAATGAATGACTTTGCACACTCCCATGCTCCTGGGTCTTGATTGGCATGGAGGCGGGAGCTCAGCAGGGCCGGCCATGGGCCAGATCAAATGGTTTGGCGGCGGCCGTATCTTGCCCACCCCTGTTATAGAATGTACAAAGACACAGCCTTGAAAAAAACCAATTTTGGGTCCTCTACATAAAAGGCAAAAAAATACTAAAAAATAAACCCAGAAAATAAAATTAATAAATCTCAAAACAGACCCCCCCTACACAAAGATTATAGGTCTGGCTGCAGTAGAGCCATATTTTGATATTATTTTCATATTCATCTATATTATTTTTCTTTTACTATCTAGGCACAAAAATAGGCCTCCTTTTCTATGGACCCCATGGCTAACTGGTTATCCAAACAAAGTTGGATTAAGTGTTCATCATTAAACCTTTGAAAATCATTTGAGTCATAGACAATTTTGCCCATAGAAAGAACCATGGAATCTATTATTTAATTCTTACTAATGTATCTACATTAAATCAAGATCTTTCTTTGTTAGTAATCTATTTACTCCTGGATGCTAAACTCATAAACCTGGGTGATAGCTAAATAGAAGGGAGGGGAATGATTATGATCTCACAAATAAAAGATTCTGAAAAGAACCTGTGGAACTCCTTGCCAGAGGATGTTGTAAAGACTAAGACTTTAATAGGGTTAAAAAAAGAGCTAAATGGATTCATGGAGGTTTGGTCCATCAATGGCTATTAGCCAGGATGGGTAGGAATGTTGTCCTTGTTTGTGTGGAAATGGATAACAGGAGAGGGATCACATGGTGATTACCTGTTGTGTTCCCTCCCTCTGGGGCATCTGGTATTGGCCACTGTCAGCAGACAGGATACTGGGCTAGATGGACCTTTGGTCTGAGCCAGTATGGCCGTTCTTATATTCTTATGACGACTTCAAAGTGAGAATAAATGCAAGCTCCAAAGAGCTTATAGGAAACATAAGCCTCTGTTTTCATGCATATGGTAAAAATGAGTAAAGATATGAAAATTCATGAAGATTCTAACAAATATTTTTCAAGGTTTTCCAAGAAATGACTCAGCATCAAAGGGTCTTTTAGGGTCAATATTGCCACCTGTGTATATATGTTTTGTGATTAATATGGAGAACTAGCACACAAGATAAAGGGGGAGGAGAAATTAACCTTATCAAGAAAACCTTGAAGGGTTTCCATTCAAAGCATAACTTCTAGACATATTCCTTTAAAGAATAGAGAGAAAGTAGTTTACCCCGTCAATTTAGAAGTCCTCCAAACACCACGTTAGTATTATTTTAAATGTTTGCTATATGAATTGTCAGATGTCACAATCAATACATATCTTCCTTTTTAATCAGTAACATGTTAGCAAAATTTAATCTTTTGCATTCTTCTTGAAAAGAACCTCAAACTATGACCATATTACATAGTGACACTAATATAAACCAGTTCCTTCTGATCCCACTGAAAGTCTTGACAAATACACACTGAGTCTTTGTCTATACTATGAGTTTTACCGAAAGACGCAATGCAAATGAAGCGCGGATTAGCATTTTCCTCTCTCTTCATCTGATAATCTTTCGGTCCGTTTTTGTGCAAGGGGTTTTTGTGCAAAAACAAGCAGTGTGAACGATTCCTTTTTGTGCAAAAACCCCTTTTTGTGCAAGATCCTTATGCCTCCCTTGTGCAAAAACGGACCAAAAGAGACTATGCAAATGAAGCCTGAGAAAATGCTAATCCGCACTTCATTTGCATTGCCTCTTTCGGCAAAACTCATAGTGTAGCCATCGCCAGAGAATGTGATGTTCCAGTCTACCCAAAAATATATACTCTAATGCAGGGATGGACAAAATACGGCACACAGGCTGGATCTGGCCTACCCAACATTTCTATCTGGCCCACTCAGCTGATTAGCAGAACGTGCCAGCAGTATATGTTCAGCTATCCTTCCCCTTGCCTTGCTTTGTCATGCATTTGAGCTGCTCCCAGGACCCTCCTACTAGCCGTGCAGGGGAGAGGGAAGGGAGAAGAGAGGAGAGTGCTGAAAAAGTGGGTCCTCAGTCCCTCTACCCCATCTCTGCAGAGCGGGGGTCAGAGAGGGACACACATACACAACAGGGCTGCTCCAATCTGAATTACGGTTAGTAACTGAGATGAGTGCTTGCCTTAAGAGGCAGTGCACTGTTTCTAAGATTTCTCCAGCAGCCATCTCTTACACACATACACACAGAGTCTGTGCCATACATACTGTCTCTCTCTTTGTGTCTGTCTAACGGGACGCTCCATTTGTTTATTTAAAGGCTCCACAGCCACGGAGCCTCGCAGCTCCCATTGGCTGCAGTTTGCCGTTTGCAGCCAACGGGAGCTGTGGGAAGCACTGCTCTAAAGCCTCTGGCCCTGCCCCTTCTAGGATCCCGGAGTTGACCCCTATGACTTTCCAAAATTTGTAGAGTGGCCCCTCTGAGAAAATTATTGCCCATCTCTGATCTAAAGTTTCCCCTATTTTTGAAAGTAGCTAGTGAAAGAATTGCTCCATTTATCCAAGCAAAGAGGCTGGTAAAAACCTTGATAGAATGTGCAGATACTCATTAAACAAAGAAAGTAGCTCAGAGGCAAATGCACATAACTTCCTCCCTGGAGAACATGCAGCAGATGATCAAAGACAAGCGAGCAAAAATAAAACTGGCTAATATGACAGTCAAGGCTGAATGGATTTGCAGAGATAAGAAATGGTATTCAGTGTTCTGGCAAGTGCATTGTTGTCAAACATTCAGAGTTTTCCATTTGCTGAGAATTGTTTTCCCCCCATTTCAGCAATTAGCATATCACAAGATGAATTCTGCAGCTTTTGCTTTTTTGCTAATCAGACGCACGTTTCACTGTCTTCTGGTGGAGGGTATCAAATAAGATTGAAACAACAAAAAAACCCTCTCCCTCACACAACACATACACACACTCACTTGAAAAGTATTTACCATTTGCATGGTTTTCAAATATAGAAAAAACACTGATGATGGAAACAGAAAATGCATGACTGAGAGCTGTGGAATATGAAAGCTAATGGATACCCAAGTTATATCAAGACAGTAACTTACAAGAAAATAAAATAGACTTTCCATGTTTTTATTCCCAATATATTTACACACTATTTATACCCATGACTAGGGAAACAAATGGTAAGGAAGGAAGAAATAACTGCAGTGCAAAAAAGCAGACTAATTCCCTGCTCCTGGGCTGAAGAAGAATTGGTAGAATGAAAGTTGTCCCAGGAGAGCAATAAATCATGGCTCCATGATACCATTGGAAGTATAAAACTGGGTAAACTCTTAGAAACTACAAACTCAAATACCACTTGGGGACAAATTATGACAAAAAGAAAAGATAGGCCACTGTGTTATGAAAATATTATATTACTTTAATGTTTATATGACCTTAGTGATTTCAAAAGAAATGTTTTGTGCATAAAAAGAATTAATAATAATAATAATAATAAAGAATCCTACTACTTCACAGTACCTCATTTCTGTAGAAATATGGGTTCTTTTCCCATAACACTTGATGCACACATCTGCTAGAGATAAAAGGAAGCTACAGACTTCATTTTAGGGAGAAAATCAATATTAAAATCTATATCTCTCACATGCACAATGCAGATAGCAAACAAAACTGTAGATAATCTTCCCATTGTCAAATGGAGTACCCTGGTGAAATTTAAAAGATTACAGGCTTCTTTTTGAAAACATTGTCTTTAAAACACAACATTATGAAAAATTCATAATTTTTACTGCCTGGACTATATGGGGTCTTTTCTAACAACAATATTATGATGTCATATAATGGACAGAATTCTATGGATGAGATTTTTAAATTAAAATAATGGGAATCGTGCATTCAAATCCTAGAGGTATTTCAATATCTCATCCTGTATGTTCTATTGGAGAGTTTTGATCTTTTTACATAAAAAATATTAATGTATGCAATAACCCATTGATGTCCCAGGTTATTAGAGAGATGAAGAAGGTACAGTCTTTTCACTGGACCAACTTCTAACATCTTTGATTGTACCATCTTTTGAAGTTGTTCCATTACATATATTAGCTCACTCACTTTTGCAATAATTTGGCATTTCAACCCACATTGCTTAGTAACCAGACAGAAGCAATTACATACTATGGTCTAAATATTGCCCTGACTTAAGATGCACAGGTATCTTCAGGGTAAAAATGTGACCAAAAATGTTACATTTCCATCAATGGGTTCTGGTTTTTTCCTAACAAAAGCAAAGCTCAAATGCCAGTTACTTATAGTGCCCAAATGGAATTACAGCACGAGATTCTCAGCCGCTGTAGAGGGGCGTCGTGCCATGGAAGTCAACGGAGTTTTGTCAGTTTACACCCACTGAGAATCTGGCCCAGAACTTTTCTTTACATACCACTGCAGAATAAACAATTTTCTTCTTATATATGGTTTTAAAAAGAGTTTCATAGAGAGTAGATCAAAGTGCACCATGGAACTTTTAATGCACAGCAAAAGGGTCCACACAGTTAATGAATGGTAGGCGAGTGAAAAGTAGATTTACACCCTAGCTTGCTGCACACTAGCTGTTCATATAGACAAGCCCTACATCTTGTTTCACAGTCTAATGCTTGTAACATTTTCCTTCACTTATTTGTATCTCAGGACTACATTAACATGAATTAGGTACTGGTCAAAAGGGGACCTGTGCATTGTCTTATCAGAAGTACTGACCAGACACCAAAAGTCCAGTTACTGCCCAGAGGGATGCCAGAACTGGGCAGGCACTGCCCATCAAAGCATATGTGACAGGGCACTTGCAGAGGATTGGGGGAAGTATGGCTCTCAGCCATTTGGGTGCCCATCCATGACATGGGACTGTGTTTGGATTGCATCCTATTTTCCACCCTATTCTCTGCTCCCCATCTCTGCCCGCTGCAGAAGCTACTAAATGGGGTACGAGGCATGCATGACTGGCACCAAAGCCACAGTCTGAGGGTGTGGCTGGACTACAAGTTTTTGTCGGAAAAGGGTATGCAAAATGTGCCCCGCATTTTGCGTACCTTTTTCTGATTCTTTTGTCGGAAGAGGCTTTTTGTCTAGACTGGGCCAAATGTTGGAAAAACCTCCTCTTTCGGAAGCCCCCTTCTTCCTCGTAGAATGAGGAATACAGGGCTTCCGGAAGAGTGTGTTTGCTCTTCCACAAAAAAAAGTGGAAGAGCAAACACATTCCCTGGATGCGGCAGAGTTTTTTCGGGATGCTTCCGGTATCCTGAAACCCCCTCGCAGCCTAGCGGTAGCCTTAGCGAGGGATCCCATACAGGACAGCCTCTTTTCTCCAGAGCAGAGGTGACTTCAATGCACAATTCTTCCCCAGGAATATTGTTTAATAATAATTATAAAAGCATGCAAACGAAGCTGAATCTAAGTTATAAGAACACAACCTTGAAATCCATAGTTTGAATGGAATTAATAAGAACCTCGGTTAATTTCATGTTGGTTTCACCTGTACGAATCGAAGGGAGTACACACACACACACACACGTGTGTGCACACAGAGTTACATTCCAGTTCATTCATACACTAAGCTTTCAATGCCTATGTAGAGCTCTTTGCTGAGCCAGTGAACCAGCTCTCTGCTGTTACCTTCTTCATACATGACTCTGTTAAACAACAGTGCAATAAACACTAAAAGCTTTCTTATCTGGTATGTTGAGGGAATGGGGGGAGGGAGGGCAGGTACCGGTTAGTCAAGTACTCCAGTTAACTGAGAGTTAAACAGAATAATTGTGTGTAGGGGTGAGAGATCCAGCTGGGGGAGCAGGCTCGGGGGGCGGGGGGAGGAGCAGATATGAGAGGTTTGGGATGCAGGTCGGGGCTCTGTGCTCCAGATGGGTGCATGGAAGGGGTTTTGGGGTGCTGGATCAAGGCAGCACTCACCTCAGGTGTCTCCCCACAAGTGGGGACATGTCCCTTCTTTTCCTAGGCAGAGGCATGGCTCTGCACACCATCTCTGTCCACAGGTGCTGTTCCCACAACTCCGATTGGCCACGGTTTCCAGCCAATGGGAACTGTAGAGCCAGCACTAGGGGTGGGGAAGGGGTAGCACACAGAGCCTCCGTAGCTGCTCCTCCACCTAGGAGCAGCAGGGACATGTCCCACTTGCAGGGAGCCATGTGGAGCCTGCCAGCTCTGTGCCAACAGGACTATAAAATGGACTTTCCAAGAAGATCAAAAAGGATGGTTTATAGAGCTTTCCAGCTGGTGAAGCTCTGGATAAAACATCTTATACTGAACTAAGATGGATGTACATAATAGAATCTGAAGAATAATCAGAACAATGAATCCCAAATTTAGGGGAAGTTAAAAATCAGATCTGAATCTCATGATTTCAGCCCATATTGGATGAAGCTCCAGGTTCCACTAGAGTTGATAGAGAGTTTACAGATCTTAGCATGCTGCAGAATAAAGTAACAGCTGCTAACTATATCTGCTTAGGAGGAAGGCAGTAATATAGAAATGACTTATTTCGGTCCACCACATCATACCCTGCCCTTTAGTAGAGCTGTCTAAACAAAAAATTAAAACTATGAATCAGCCTAGTGCCTGATTCTCTAGCCTGAGGGTTGGAGTTACGCTCATCCAATCACGGCAGTATAAGGCTCTGGTATTAGCATGTGAGTGAGTGTGTCTTTGAAGCTAAGCAAATAGAATCTGTAATGATATAATTCATACCACGGCGCTCCTCTGAGAGAAGTAACTAAAATATATTTTATTATTTTAACACAGATGCAGGTCAAAAAGAAAGTTTATAAAACATTTTTCAAGACAAATTTGGAAACTCAGTCACATCAACTATGCCAGCAAAATTTGTGTGAGCAATTAGCTGTGTTTTACAGAGCAATAATCCAGTAAAGCTCACTATGCATGTGCTTTGTTCCAGTGAGTTTATATTTTGTACATATTTTGGTGGCAAAAATCAGAAGGGCAGGTTTTCTAGCATCTCCCTTTAATTCTAGGAACACCAGAGTTCTGTCTCAGGCACATCCTTATGAATTTATTTAAGAATAAAAAGTGAAACTGATAAGTAGCCACAGAAGATATACTGTTAGTCTTTTTAAAAAGAACAGTAATGACAATTACCCTTTACTTAGTGTTTCATACTTACAAAGTGCTCCACAGATAATAAACATTAGCAAACAAATTCTCACAGTACCCTATGAGATAGAGAAGCAAGCAGTCGTATCCCCATTTCTCATGGAAACAGAGCAAGATCAAGGGCTAAATTTTGAACCCTTTGCTAGTGAGCATCCATTCACAAAACTAGTCACATTGAAAACAATGAATAGTCTAGCAGCACCTTAAAGACTAACAAAACATGTAGATGGTATCATGAGCTTTCGTGGGCACAACCCACTTCTTCAGATGAATGGAGAATTAAAGGTCCAGTTCCAAAATAAATAGGGGATGTGGTTGGGAGGAAGAGAAGGAAGGGTGAAAGGGGGGAAAAGTTCATGTTACATGAAGCTGATAGAGAAGGTGCAAATTGCTAATTCCCCATTGTTTGGTTTTTTAAGTCATTAGGATGTGGAATGTAGTGCAGGGCCGGCCCGAGCCATTTGTGCGCCCCGGGCCCTGGGAGCATGCCGCCACCCCCGGGAGCACGGCGCATGCGCAGCCCCACCCCGGGGCATGGGCGCAAGCTTGTCCCTGCCCCAGCCCGGTCCAGCAGCCCCGCGCGGCGCCCCCTACAATAGGGCGGCCCGGGCGGTAGCCCGGTCAGCCCGTAGCTTGGGCCGGCTCTGATGTAGTGTGCTAGCCAGGTAATGTCTTTATTCTTTGTGATGGGTCCAAAACCTGTAAATGAAGTTAAGTTCCAAAGCTTCCCTGTATATTTGGCTTGTGGAATTGACCTGAAACAACATGGTAACTTTCAGGCCAAGTCTAATATGGTACTTTCATTTTTATTTCAAGTTAACCACGCTATAGTCAGAGACATTAAACAAGAGTTTGAACATCAAGGCGATGGAATGTTTTCTTAGGCCACGTCTCCACTTACCAGATAACTGACATTCTGGCAATCGATCTCCTGGGGTTTGGTTTTGCAGATCCAATAAAGACCTACATAATCAAACACTGAGGGCACCCCTATCAGCATCAGTACTCTTTGCTGTTGCGAGGAGCAAGGAAAGTTGATGGGAGTGTTTCTCCAGTCGACCTCCCAATTTGAAGATGGCACCAAGCTCGGCTTAAGGTACATTGACTCCAGCTACATTATTTACATAGCTGGAGTTGTGTACCTTAAGCCTGCATTCTCCCCCAGTGCAGACTGATTTCTTATTTGTATCACATTGTCTTATCTGTGCTGTGTATTCTGATCAAGAGTTTTCTGTAATAGCTGAAGTCTTTCAATAAAAGTTTATTAAATCGACTGCTCAGCATTTTCACCATAACAGTTTGAACAAATCAGTCCTAAAACAACTTAAGTCTGTTGTGAAGAATTATAATGCACAACGATTCTGCAAAATACTCTGCATTTTATGATAAATACTAAAAGTAGTTTAAATATCTGTACTAGGGAACACTACTAGCTATAAAGCACAATGATTTCTGCATGAAACTCAAGGAGGAAAGTATTCATTTATTCATGGTATTCCAAAATACTTCAAACAAATTACATACTGGTTGCCAAGATAATCTAAGTTAGTGTCTTTTAAGATTTACACTAACTCTTGCCTAAAATATCTGAAGGAAATTGTTCATTAATTTATTATTTTATTATCATACTCTGAAGCAGGTTAATTACCATCTCCTTGGATCACTTTTAACAGAAAGATTTAATGGATTAATTACAGGCCATGATATGATGGCAAGAAAGTCTTGACTTATGGCTTTTATAAGATGCTAATAATATGAATTATTAGCAGAATTCAGAACAGCTGGAGATGACAGATCTTGCAAACTTAAATACCTTTCATCTTAGATATGCTCATTTTAAAAGAATGATTTCTTTTTAAAACCCTTTATCACAAGAGTGGTAGTAATATGAACAGAAGAAACCCCAAAAACATTGCTTGTCAGTACAGTACAATAAGGACATTGATTAGTTCAACTTATGTATTCACTACAGGTGAACTGGACATTTTGTGGGCAAGGTGGTTGAGTTCAGCTAGCTACTTTTAGTCCCTGTGTATTCTACTAGCAGCCCAGACACTCTTGGGTCTTGTCCCACATGAATAAGAAAGATTTGACAACAGAATTTCCAGCAATCTTGAAGCGTTATGTTGTTTATGCCTTTACAGAAACTCTCACCATGCTTCTTAAATCATATAATAAGATAGTCTACTGAATGCTGTAGGAACTGCTGGTGAGGCCAACCTGACAAACTGACATGCTTTTCGCTGCTATAAACCCTTCTATCAAGGTAAAAAGAAATAAACAAACCCCCTCTCCCTTATCATTCACTTTTGAAACTTGTATGGAAGTAATTCTGCCCTTCTAACCTGTGTCAATGGAACAAACTGATGAATTACAAACTTTTCCTATTGGATTTCTGGCAAGAAGACCAATCAGTGAAATATAAAGCACTGTAATTCTACATCTTTTATATTAATTCTGGAAGAATGCCTATGTTAAACTTCTTTAACTAGCCTTTATTTAAAACAAGGTATAAGGGTCATTTTCGCCACTGTTCACACCCTGGAACTGGCTACTAGAAGCAGAATTTCCAAGTACACTCAGTACAGATGGAAATATTATTTCTGTAATGTAAATCACTGTTTTAAACTATAGTTGAGTACACCCTCTTCTCTGCACATGTCCAAGCTTTGCCCAAATCCCATTACTTTATCCCAAACACTATTTTCTAAATCCATTCCTTCCTTTCTCCTTCAAAGGCTATATCACTGGGCCATGCTCTAATCACTTCCCATCTTGATGACTACAATCTCCTCCTCTCTTTGCTCTTTTTTAAGATGAACCTCTCCCCACACCAGAACGATGCTGCAAAAATTAAGCTTTGTTATGCTTCACTTCACTGGTTCTCTTCTCTTAGATTATTGTTATATCTCTGGTTAATAGATGTTTGCTGACATAACTGGATAGTACAGCATACCTCTTCAGTTTGTTTTCTCAGGTAATTCCCCCAATGTTCACTACCTTTCAGCTGCAATTCTGAAACAAATCAACTCGATACTGTTGACTTTCACAGGAAAAATTCCAGGGGTAAAAACACTGTTGGTGTCAGAGAAGCAGACTCATTCACATTTGACTCCCAGAATCTTGAAAACATAGTCAAATCAATAAAAGCACGTGATAAAACAATTCAAGAGACTGTGTTAATAAAATCTATCTATATATTTTAGGTACTTCATTATAAGATGCCCATCACCATAGTATCGGACCTCTCACAATAATCCTCTCATGTAGGGAAGTAATATTTAGCTTCATTTTATAGATGGGGAACAGAGTCACAGAGGAGCTTAACGAAGTTTCTTAACCTACATCTACACTGCAGCAGTAAGTCCACTTAAGCTACACCAGTCGATGTATCTTAAGTCGAGTTATCACAAGATCTATATTGCAGGGAGTCAACGGGAGAAACTCTCCTGTTGATTTCACTTAATCTTCTCATCTGAGGTAGAGAAACAGGATCGACTGGAGAGCTTTCTGCCATTGTTTTGGCAGGTCTTTACTAGACCCACTACATTGACTGCTGGTGGATCGATCTCAGAGCATCAATCTGGGCTCCAGTGTAGATGTAGCCTGTGAACGGATACAAGCCAGGCAGGAACCTGATTTAGCTCCATCTAGTTCCTAGTGAAATTGATGGCAAAGCTCCCATAGATTTTCTGTAACTAATGTATAAGAAAGTTATCAACTGGCTGACTACAGAGTCAATGTTGTTACATCTCTCAACCAACTATTCCCAACAACTGGAAAAAAAATCAAATCAGTTGTCTTTAACAATCATCTGAACAAATGTGTTTACTTTCCCCTTTGTTGATTCTAAAATTGAGAACAAATCTGAACAAAGCAACTGAAATTTGTATTGCACCTTCCACACAACTTGAATCTAAAAATGCTTTGCAGAACTAATAATGAAGTTCATGACACTATATAAATTACAGAAAGCTATGGAAAGACACAGGCCCATACTGTGAAATTGATTTTAAAGCAGACCTTCCAATTGAAATCAATAATGAAGTCTGCTTAAAAGTCAGTGACACAATGTGATCTGTGCATTGGGATTAAATAATCAAAGTAATAGAATCTATTAAAATGTTGATACTTACACTCTCAAGTTGCTAACATGACAGTTTATGAAACTCAACTTGTATAGATAATCTTTGACTTAACCTACACTATTGTGAATTAATCTTTCAGCTCTTAAAGTATCAGAAAAAGACTTGGACAAATTATTCCAAAAGCTACAATCTTATAAATGCACTGTGTATATTGCCCCAAAATTCTTTAAGGTCATTATTTGCATTTATAAATCAAACTTGTGCTGCACTATTAAAATGCCAGGGGAAAAGGATACCTAAAATATCATCTCAGGATGAAGAAAACAAAGTGTTGAGTGAATAAAGCTATCTGCAGCAATCCTTGTCTAATCATCCATTTTTTTATTTCTTCCTAACCAAAATTCAAAGTCTTCTCCTAGGAGACTGCAAATTCAAATTGCTGGTTTTGTGCTGAAATAACACACAAAAAATCCTTATCATTGCAACTGAGATAAAATTAGGGTGTGGCTCCACCATCTGCAGAAAAGTGGCACTGGCAAATGCTGAATATAAGCCAGATTTAAAGAAGTTTAGCTCTCATGAAAGCTTGCTGTGGGTGAATAGAAAAAGAGGCTTTAGCAAAGATTTTCAGGTATTCTATAAACAAGCAGCTGTCAGAAATTGGTTGCTGGGTTAGATGTACTACCAATCTCCTCCAGTAGAGCAAGTCTTATGATCCTATGTTTTGTGGAATTTCTTATTTTGACTAATCCAAAACAAATTTGCATTATTTTGCCTTCAGTAAAACTGTAGGCAAAACCCAAAAAGTCTTAACAGTCTACATTAAACATGTGTATTTATCTTTTATTAGCATTAGTTCTATTTCTATAACATCAGTTAAAAAGTCATTAAGAAAAAACAATGAGAATTCCAGTGGCACCTTAGAAACAAAACAGATTTATTAGGGCATACGCTTTGATGGGTAAAACCCACTTCCTCAGATGAATTGTGTGAGTTTCTTCATGAAGTTGACGGATTTGCACTCCATGTGACTAAATTCAGTGCTTTCTATGGTGAGAAGTGTCAGAGGGGTAGCCATGTTAGTCTATATCTGCAAAAACAACGAGGAGTCCTATGGCATCTTAGGCTATGTCTACATTACAGATGAGATCAAAGCAGCCACAGTCGATGTTCCGGGGTTCAAGTTAGCGGATCTAGTGAAGACATGCTAATTCGAACTGAGAGGGTGCTCCCGTTGATACTGGTAGTCCTGCTTCTAGGAGGAGTAAGGGAAGTCGAAGGGAGAGCGTGCTCCCTTTGACTTCCTGCAGTGTGGACGGCACCAAAATTCGAGTTAAGATACTTTGATTTAAACCATGCAATTAATGTAGCTGAAGTTGCATATCTTAATTTGAAATTAACCCCTAGAGTAGACCAGGCCTTAGGGACTAACAGATTTATTAGGGCATAAGTTTTTGTGGGTAAAACCCACTTAGCAGATGAATTGGAATGATGACCGGATCATGTTAATCTCTAAGGTGCCACAGAAGAAGAAATTCCACAGAACTCCTCATTGTTTGTACAGATTCAGACTTACACAGCTACCCCTTTGAGACTTATTAAATACTATTGTTATCCTACCTTGCCACAAAAAACAGAAATGAAAACTACCGTAGAAACAAAATAGAAGTGTATTTGCTGAATCCAGACATAACTTTATTATATTGGTATTAATATTATACAGAAAAATTCTGTGAGTAGGATAGATTCAACCTCTGGATTGCTTTAAGTGACACATATTGCATTAATACTCAAATGCATGAAATTAATATTATTGATGTAATATTGTAAATTTGTTGCAAAGAGGGAAAATAGCAATTTTCTTAATAGTATGTAAATAGCACAGATCCATTGCTGAATTAAATTAACAGCCACTGCTTCCTGACCAAATAACTAATTTAATAAATGATGTTCATTTGTGTAGACATGTTTCTTCAATAACCATACAGAAAAACAAAGGAAGTAATTTAACTGGGGTTCTATTGAAGATGTGATACTTAGGTGTCATATTTATGAATCTTCAGAGGGGTAGCCGAGTTAGTCTGTAACAGGAAAAACTTAAAAAACAACAAATAGTTTAGTAGCATCTTAAAGACTAACAAAACATGTAGATGGTATGAGCTTTAGTGGGCAAAACCCCTGGTCATCTGAAGAAGTGGGTTTTGCCCACGAAAGTTCATGATACCATCTACACGTTTTGTTAGTCTTTAAGGTGCTACTAGACTATTTGTTGTTCTTTAAGTTTTTCATATTTATGAATGTTCTGTATGCTTCCATATTTTCATATAATAATGCCTTTTAGAATATAATATCTGGGATAAGCATGTTAATGTATTTGCCCACAAAAGAACCATGCAGGAAATGAAAAGGCACAAAGTAAATTGCTTTTTTTCCCCCAGTTACCAAACATATGCATAAGATCCCTTCCACTTCAAACACAATGTATGACAGAGACAATTAAGCACCTTGTTAGTTTAATTAAAACACAACACATGCGAATGTGTCTGTGGATATCACATTCCTATGGGGAATAAACACAAATCGAACCCTGACCACTTAAAACATTATCACCAACATCTGAGTTTACACTTGCTTACTAGCTTCTTACAGTTTGCTTTACAAAGATAGCTCTTGCTCTAAAGATTATCTTTGTGCCATCAGAATAATCAACCTGCTGAACTGTTTTCTACAACTTTAAAACCAGAGACTGTTTATCTTCTTAGCTTATCATAAGGCAAAGTAACCCATGATACACCAGGAACAGGGAAAAAAACCCACATTTATTTACTGATTCAAATACCTAAAATGTACCGATCATAAATCTCTAAGTACATGTGTATACAATTATAATAATAATTAACATCTTATTCATGCAAACACTAATTCATGCACTTAATTTATGCCCATGGGACTACTCCTATGCATAAATTAAGTCTGTGCAGAAGTATTTGTGAGATTAAGGTTTAAATCTATAGTAAGAAATGGAGGGATACAAACAAGAAACCCACACACACGCCCCTCTCAGCCATGCCAATTTAGCCATTCTTTGCCTCTGAAGCAAACACCTGGAAAAAAAGAGATGAGGCTTGCAGCTTGCCCGGAAGGTCAACAAATCTAGGCTATAGCAGACAGATTTTAAATTACACGCTTTACAAAGATCTACTAAAGCAACTATTGATCATTCATATCTCTTAGCTTGATTAAAATTATTTGCCAGCCTTACAATTTTAAGCATGTACATTGGAAATTCAAGATGACAGTGAAGCTTAGGGATTCCAGTGATACAGTACATTTTGCTTTGACCATACTAAAGCTTGAGACAGATTAATAGCCCAATTAAACAACCGCTGAGCAGAGTTTTGATACTTGAAGGTATTATACCTCTGGTCTTTGTAAAAATGGGTTTATATTTGGGATGTACAAGCTGACAAAATAAAATACAATAAAATTCAGAGCTAGGCACTTTTGTTGCAATTAAGCAAAAGACTGGATAAATCATGGAACCACAAAAATTGTCAAGATTTGAACTTCTCAAAACTGGTCTCTACAGTACTGATTTATTAACAAGAAATTCAATAGTTTGTCATAAAGATAAATAAAAGAGTATGGATGAGATTATAAATACCTATTCTTAATGGCTCTAAATACACTATTTGCAGTGAACTGGGAGATAGCAATTGTTCAGCACATATTTTATATCTAGCAGACAGAAACATCAGAACTGATAAAATTGCAGTAAACAGTACAAGCTAAAAGCCATCCCCAAAAGATGGAATGATGGGAAATCTTTAGATATAGCTGACCAATGTCTAACCCTAAACCACAGGCAGTGGAAGTTCAATAAATGACATGCCTGCTTTCTGTTCTCAACATGTTTCTTGGGAATAAGAGGTAGCCCTAGGAGGGGTTGGAGGGAAAATGGAAACATTGTGCAAATACATGAAAAAAACCCAACAGAGAGCAGAAAAAAAACCCCAACACAATGAACCAATGCTGAAGGTACAAGAATTGGGGGAAAAAAGAAGAAAGCAGGATGGCATCACGAGTAACATGGCTTGGCAAATTCAGACAAGCAAAATCCAAATTTAGCCCTGGATAGCATGTAAAACATGATTCACAGAGGTTACGTCTACACTGCACCTCTCTTGCGCAAAAAGCCTATGCAAATGAAGCACAGATTAGCATATTGCTGCTTCATTTGCGTAATTAATTAGGGGGCGTTTTTGCACAAGAGGCTTTTGTGCAAAAAGGAACTGTGTAGATGGCTCCTTTTTGCACAAAACCCCCCTCTTGTGCAAGAGCTGTTCTTCCTGAAAAAATGAGGAAGAACGGCTCTTGCGCAAGAAGGGGGTTTTGCGCAAAAAGGAGCCAGCCACACAGCTCTTTTTTGCGCAAAAGCCTCTTGTGCAAAAACGGCCCCTTATTAATTATGCAAATGTAGCACGGCAATATGCTAATCCGTGCTTCATTTGCATAGGCTTTTGCACAAGAGAGGTGCAGTGTAGACGTAGCCAAAGTGTGCTATGTACTATTAGTCTCATGTCTGCCACTGGCTTGCTGGGTGACCTTTGGCAAGTCCCTTTCCTATTTGTGTCTCAGCTGCCCCATCTATAAAATGGGGATAACAAACTTTTAAAAGTATGTTGATATCTACTGATGAAACAAGTTCCATAATATTATCATTATTTTATTATCAAACAGTAGAAGCAAGTGTGAAGTTACGCAATAAACAAGATGGATATTCAGAATTACTTGTCCAGAGAAGCATTTCAGCTAACTGTGACCCATAGCAATAAAATATCGCAGAGAAGGTAATGAATCAATAATGGCATTTTGGCTGAAGTCCTGACCCCAGTAATGTCAGTGGGAACTTTGCCACTAATTTCAGTGAGGCCAGAATTTCATTCTCTGTACCCAAAGTAATCATTCTCTGGCCACACAAACCAAATGCTTATTCATTGTTAACCACAGCCTCTAATTTTTCACCTTGTTGACCTGCCATTGGAAAAAAAATTCAATAAAGTAACATTGACGTGAAGGCTGAAAAACCAGAAGCACACATTTTGAAACCCTTTTTAAAACATTTTGCTTTGCTCAATCGTCTTTTGTCTTGTGATAGACTAGAAATAATATCATGGTGTTGGCGTATTTAGTATACTCAATTAATTGCTGTTGCTGTTATCAAGTTTGAAGTTAACATGAAATTGCCCAGAAAAGCCATTTATTACCAGATTCTAACACAGGATAATGTGACACTGCCACTTTTGGGGCACAAACTCATTACAGAAAGTCCCACTTCTCTTACCTGGTTGGCATGCTGTCTGAAATCAAGTAGGGGGTTTAGCAGCAGAGGTAGCACATGTGCCAAATGGCCACAAAGCACACTGTTGTGTAGGGATGCCAACCCCCCAGAATTGGCCTGGAGTCTTCAGGAATTAAACATTATGCCATGTGGTGAAATCTCTAGGAATACATCCAATCAAAACTGGCCTATTGTGTAGCACCAGCACAGCACTTTTCACTGCCAAGAGAAGTACATGACTTCTCCTGCCTGCTTTAAAACAAAGCCCATCCCTGTACTCTTATTTTCTTCCAAGTGTTTGATTTTATTAATGACGAATTAAACAATAAAACACTATAAATATCAGTGTACATTTTCTCCCTGGGTTTTGCTGCTGCTAGAATTCCAACCTCACAAGTGCTCAGTCCTTCAACTAGGTATTTTCTTCAGAGCCACAATGACCGTTCCCTTTTTTTTCCTGTGTAAGCATCAGCAGAGCCCCCTAAGCTTCCCTCAGGATTATCTACACCCACCAAGAATTTGATGTTTCAGGGCAAACATTGCCTCCTTGTAACAATGCCTTTTTGGGGGGGAGGGGGTCGAATCTGGAAGGCTGGGACTAACTCTTAAAACAGGGAGATGTACAGTTCACCTAGAGATGTAGTCACCCATGGTACTCCCCTATCCGTGTGCTGAGAATTCTACATGCACATATTTTCCACATATCTGGCCAAATTCAGACTTGCTGTGACTTAAGTGGTAAGTACTCATTTACACCAGGCTGAATTTGGCCTCTAGGGAGGAAAACTGACCTCCTGGTTCCAACATGTCTGTTGTTTATTTTTTATTTAAAAATTGTAAAAAGATACAGAATCTGATTGCGCAGTCTGCACATTTAGTCATACAGTCATTTCCGATAAATCTCTCATCTTAATCAGGAATTAAACCATTTTTTCTTAAAAGCCTTTTAAGAAAATTCCTTAAATGACATGCCAACTTTGAATAAAGGTTGAAATTGACAGTTGGCCTTCTTTCTCATTCTCTTTAATATTTGGAAAGAATAAGATAGCATTTAGATATATATATAGTGCCTTCCTGGAAATGGTGATCTGATGTTTAAGAAGTCCTTTTTCTATAATTATGCAAATAGAGGGGGAGAGAGATTGGAACTCACAGCAGCCAGTCAGAATTCATTATGCTAACTTACCATGTTATGTGACAAACAAGTTAACATTAGCTGAAAGCACTTTTATGTAACTTTCAGATACTGAGAATTATGGTAAAATAATACCAGTTTCATTTTAGAGTGAAGTCTCAATTTTTAAGGTTTAACTGCTGATGAATTAACTGAAGCTTTACATCACCCAATAAAACAAATCTCTCTGGATAGCTTAGCCTAATTTTCTTTTCCTTCCCCCCTTCCCCTTTTATTAACATTGCTTCATAAAAAATACTGCCCCAATAGTTGTTGGCTTGATAGCCGAGGAGACCAGAGTCCTCCGGACAAGCTTCATCACAATGTGGACAAGGTGCTTGGAGGAGTGCAACCGACCACGTGCTCGCTAGACCCCTGCCCTTCGTAGCTTATTGAATCGAGCCGAGAAGGGATGACTGGTTGGATCCAGGGAATTAATGCATCTTTTAGATCTGGGATATTCCCGCCACCTTGAAAGAGACGGTGATAAAGCCATTCCTTAAGAAGCCTTCCCTGGACCCACACAATGTGAGTAACTATTGCCCAGTCGCTAATATTTCTTTCTTGGGCAAGGTACTCGAGTGGGCCTGATTTTGGAACAATAATTGCCTTGATTGCCTTGGTAGATGACCTATGCCGGGAGATAGACAGGGCAGGTGCATCCCTGTTGATTCTCTTGGATGTCTCGGCAGCTTTCAATACCATCAATCATGATATCCTTCTGGAGCACCTAGTGGAGCTGGGTATCGGAGGCACTGGCTTGCAGGAGTTCTGGTCCTACCTATCAGGGTGCTTTCAGAAGGTGGAGCCTGAGGGCTGCTGGTCAACCCCTTGGCGATTGTGCTACAGGGTCCTGCAAGGCTCCATTTTGTCCCCTATGCTGTATAACCTATACATGAAACCTCTGGGAGAGGTTGTAAAGAGATTTAGAAGATGGTGTCATTAATATGCAGATGACACCCAACTCTATTTCTCTGTGACATCGGATCTAGGTCTGGCGGTGATCAATCTGAACCAGTGTCTGGAGGCGGTGATGAACTGGATGAGGTTGAATAGGCTGAAACTGAATCCAGATAAGACCGAGGTCCTGTGTATCAGGAAGCCATCTGTCCGGGAATGTGGTGTGTTACCTCCTCTGGACGGGGTCACACTCACCCTGAAAGAACAGGTACACAGCTTGGGAGTCCTCCTGGACCCTTTTTTAACATCTGAAAATCAGATTTCCTTGGTGACCAGGAGTGCTTTTGGGCAGGTTCGGCTGATCCGCCAGCTGTGACCCTTCCTGAATAAGAATGACTTGACTACAGTAATTCATGCTCTTGTTACATCTCGATTGGATTATTGTAATGAGCTCTACCCGGGGCAGCCTTTGAAGTGTCTTCAGAAGCTTCAACTGGTCCAGAATGCAGCTGCTTGAGTTTTAACTAATACTCGTTATACGGAACACATTATGCTGATGCTCTGGCTGGCTTCCAGTATGTTTCCAGGCACAATTCAAGGTCTTGGTTATGACTTTTAAAGCCCTAAATGGATTGGGACTGGGATATTTGAAGGATCATCTCCTCCGTTACGAACCCGCCCGGAGATTGAAGTCGGCTGGGGAGGCTCTGCTCCGTGTTCCTCCACTTATGGAGATACGCAGAGCCTTCTCAGCCTTTGCCCCTAGGCTATGGAAATCTCTCCCCCAGGACATTCACTTGACACTAACATTGGCACTGTTTTGGCACCAGGCCAAGGCCACCCATTTTACCCATGCTTTTATTGGTGTTTAATTGGATGTGTGCGTGTGTGTGTGCATGTGGGTCTCCCTCCTCTTGAGGTATTTTAGCAGTTTTATGTCCCTCCCTTGGGGTCCTGTATTTTACTTGTATTTATATCTATATATATGTATCTCTTATATCCAGGGGCGGCCCGTGGATGCAGGCAACCTTGGCAGTCGCCTAGGGCGCCGCATTCAACGGGGCGCCCAATGATGACGTCACTCCATTGAGGGTTATGGAGGCGGGGGCGTCGATCGTGCATTCCGCCTAGGGCGCCAGCTGCCGGCAGCTCACCTCGAGCCGCTCCTGCTTATACCCATAGCTATAGCTATATAAAATAAATACATAAATAAATAAATGTGACTATGCCTGAAACTTCACTTCAGGGGTCAGAGGGTAACTTAGTCTCCAAGCCTATTTAATCATTGATCTCTGTAAAGTCTGTCCTAGAGCATGCCATATAAGACCAAACATGGCAATGAATCTGAGACACTGGCACTTGTCCACTACAGAGCAGACAGAGAACACCTTTTTCCTTCTTTTCTGCTTGCTTGAGATAGATAAAGCATGTAACTGTACTAAAGATGTAAGTTCTAATAAATACACTTTGTCTGTAACTGTAACTTTGTCCTTCCCTCCCTCCTTCCCACCCACTCTGAAACATATTCAGGGTCACAGCTCCTTCTTCCCCCTCTTGTGAGTTGCTGATTCAAGAAGTCTGTAATGTAAACCTGTTTGCTTCAGCTAAAAAGCTGTAAACAGTAAACAGAGGTGAGGATAATTATATTCATCACATGGTTATGATTATGAATTATATGGGTGTTCCCATTACTAAATCAGGGTTTAAGGAGTGATGTAACTGATAAGAGTATTTACATATGAAGATAAAAATGTGTACCTGTGATTAATTTGTTGCTCACTTGGTCAAGGATTATGGGGGTCCAAGTATCTTCAGTAAAGAAGCCTGTTTATTATATCCACCTCTGTGTCACCTGTTCTTCTCTAACATTTTGCTTGATAACTTTGAAAACTGTTGCTCTGAACTTGCAGACCCAGCCACGGGTGCTGTTTCCTTCTCTCCCACTCACCCCCAAAAAAACCCCAAAAAACCCAACCCAGCAAAAAATCATATGGGCCATCTCAAATCATAACAATACAAAGGATTGGTTAATGGCTCTGTCGTACCTGGGAAATGCCACACACTAGAGGTTCATCCTGAGGCAACAAAACAAAGTCACAGGAAAAATTTCCATCTTTTTGGCTGTTTGAACTCTGAGAGGGCTGAAGACCCTAAACTGAAGCCAAAGACCCCAATGTGCTTTCCCTTTGGTCCATCCTGATAGACATTTTGAATTGACAGATCATTACAACTCAATCCCTACAGGAAAATGATAGCTTTTCTGGGTATACATGTTTACTTCCTTTAACCCAGGGGATCCCAAAATTTTCAGCATCACACCCCCCTTTCTGATTTTTGAAAAACCCTCATGCCCCCCCCGCCAAAAAAACATGTTGAGCAACAACAACAACAACAACAAAACAAAACAAAACAAAAAAAGGAACTGGGCAAGGCAGCAAAACTTGATTGGGGGGGGGGGGCTGGGTCACCTCACGCCCCCCCTGGAATTTCTTCATTCATTTTTCCAGTTAATGAACATTTAGATAATTTATTACAGGATTAGTTATAGGCATTGTCTTTGGTGTTAGATCGAGATGTCAGATCTGGGTAAAGTGTCAGGTCGAGGTATAAGATTTGGGTAAAGTGAACAGGACGGGAAACAATCTGTATTTTGTGGGTTTGAGTTTGCAACCATTTATCACTAAGATCAATGTCTCTGGGTGGCAAGACAGACTGGAGAGACCAAGGCAACTGTCTGTAACTTCATGGTAACCATGCTACAGTGATCCCAGGGCTATGTCTACACTCGCGGCTTCTTGCGCAAGTAATATGCAAATGAGGCTAACCATGGAATATCGCCGAACCTCATTTGCATACCTAATGAGCCACCATTTTTTTCAGAAGAGGCTCTTGCGCAAGAAGGAGCATCTACACTGCCCCTTCTTGCGCAAGAAAAACCCTCTTGCGCAATGCCGTTCTTCCTGAAAAGTAATAGGTGTAACGGCATTGCGCAAGAGGGTTTTTCTTGCACAAGAAGGGGCAGTATAGACGCTCCTTCTTGCGCAAGAGCCTCTTCTGAAAAAAATGGTGGCTCATTAGGTAGGCAAATGAGGCTCAGCGATATTCCACGCTTAGCCTCATTTGCATATTACTCGCGCAAGAAGCTGCGAGTGTAGACATAGCCCAGTAGTTTACTGGCTTGGTGAAATCTAATCATAGAACACATCGCCAGTTTGGGGTTTCTGCCCTGGTTTTTGACAGTCTTCCCAGAGGTAGCACTCACAGTCGTGAGCCACTCTAGATGGTGTGACGCTCGTGATTTATGAGCACAGAGAATGCTGAATGACTTACAACCTGATACTCTACTGAGAAGCAGTTTGTATCGTACAAATAAATAGGATAGCTTTAAAAAAAATACAGCAACATGGCGAGCATTGCTCATTTGTGATTAAATTCTCTATTCAAAAAATAATATGAAAATTCTATATCTGCCACTGCTACACACAGAGCAAATTCCTGGCTTTAAATATTCAGAACTAGATTTTGCTCAATTTTTTATAAAGAACTCGCCCTTAGGCTGAGACCAAGCTTAAGAAAATTTCACTGTGGAAAAAAAAAAAAACCTGAGAGAAAAAGACAGCGAGAGTTATGAGCAAATGAAAAACAAAGGAGTGTGTGTGAGGGAGGAGAGGGGGGTTGGTAGATTGGAAACTGGAAGTCAGTCTTATATCTAATGTGGGCTACCAGCACTGACTGTAATAAATTTGAAGTCCAAAGCGAAGCAAAGGAGTGACTTGTACTGCATGGCTTGCTGCTATATATTTTCACAGTTTGTTGCCTGAAATGAATGTGTTTACACACAGCAGTGCCAGAAGAGGTAGCATACAACAGTCTGATATATCCATACAAAGCACTGCATTCTCTCCTCCTTCTGCGGATATGTGCTCTGTTAACAAACGTGTGATGGCACCATGATGATTTCCCCTCATCCATGTTGCTGACAGACGAGTTTTTCATCTAATGGATAATGTATTGGTGTCCTTTAAAAAAGGGAGTATCTCGACGCACATTTGGGAAAATGTCATTTAGAAACCGAGCGATGCAGCTGTCTTTCAACCTTCCGAGCGACATCATTAGTCATTTTCAAAGTCATCGGGTTTAAGGAACTTTGAGAAATCTGAACCCTCGATGATGCATATGGCTGGGGAACTGAATGCCATGCTATTCACTTGTCACTGAGCCACAGTCCTATCCGTTATACTCTGTGACATCTCAAACATATTTTCCGTACTCGGTTGGAAAATTGAAATCCTCTTAAATCGCTGATTCTCTGTGAGATTTTTTTTTTATTTGCCAACAAAGTTAAATGTAAAAATATATATAGATGGGGTTGCAGAAGTTGTAAACATTTATTCTTTGCTATATATATGGGGAAAGTTCTGGCTTGGAAACAGCTGAAACTATATAATAAATCATATGGTTTTATACTTCACATGTCAATCCTACTAACAACACTAAACAATCAGCTTGTCTACACAAACGAGAATATCCTAATTGGCAGCAGCTGAGTGCCACAACAATTCATTTACCTCTAATGAGCCAATCAAAATGTATCTGTAAATCTCTTTTTCTGGTTTTGATTATTGGTGGTATATAATAGCGTGTTTATTTTTTTTCCTGGGGCTCTCTCTAACAAAATCTCCTCTCTAGAATGACAAAAAAACAACATCTGGATCTTAGCTACAGACTATCCAGTTCACGAAAATACTCTATACAAAATATAGTAATTTGGGAATTCTCATCTAGCCCCACAGACAGTAAGAACATCCATACATACAGACAATAGTTTTTAAGGCCCAATTTTTAAAAATAAATTAGAAACACCCCCAGACCTATTCTTTTATTTTTCACAATCAACTTTGCTGTATCTGGGTCCAATTACACCTCTCTTTCTCATGACGCATAAGCATTGTCATTTTCCTCAGAAGGATTACTGGTAGAATAAGGCAGTATTCAATATAAAAGAAGGTTGCAGAATCTGGGACAGTGTAATAAATGCAGGCTTTGGAAGGATGCCCTTACCTATTACATTATAATGGGTCAGGGCAGTGCTTTTTTTGTACAAAAAAAGATGCCGGTACTCCAGGCTCAAAGTTGTTGAGCAAAAAAAACCCCTGAAAACTTCAGCAAGCAGGCTTCCGTCAGGAGCCAAGCCGCCCCAGGAAATAGGTGCCGGTACGCCAGAGGGGAATCCCATTCAATTAAGGTATGATGGGAAAATAGGTGCCAGTACGCCGTCCCGGGGCGTACTGTCAGAAAAAAAACACTGGGTCAGGGTCCTGCATTTCAAGAAATCCTCTCTTCTAACATCAGAAAGTTTCCCTGAAGACTAAATTTCCAAGCAAGCATTTATTGCTACCTCCACAGAGACCCAGGGCCAACTAACAACAATGGATACACAAACAGTAAAAGAAAATGCAAGTTATGCTTCTACAATTTGTCTCTGCAGGTCTGCTGCAAGAAACTCTGACTCCACTTGCTGCAGAGTTCAGAACTATCATTTTGGTTTATCCACGCTGGAGGTGAGAAGATGTGCCAGTGTACGAGCATCACAAAATCACCTGCCATCTGGAAGTGTCTCCTCAGAGAGCCGGAAATGTATTCGCAGTGGGTCTACTGTAGGCAGCCAATTTAAACAGAATGGTCAAACCATTGTCAGCAGTTAACTAAGCTGCTGTCAAAATGGTGGGACTAACTCATATCACCGCTTCTGTGCTGTCCATGGTGTCTCAAGCTTATCACAGCTGTGTGGCAAAGCAACTCATTTGTCTCTGCTGGAGAAAACTTGAAATGCGAAGAGAAAAAAAGTCACAAATTGAAAATAAAATATCAATAAATCCTATTCAAATGTCTGCATCCAGTTAATACTGTTTATCCCAGTTCAGACACCCCACGCTGCATCTAGCCTCAATAGTCATGCTGGCCATGGGGGAGTGGGGGGAGGCGAGAAGGAGAGGGTTTGCTCCTGTAGAGGCTAGAAAGGCCTGTCCTCTGAGCCATGTAACATCATTGGAACTGCTCAGCATTCACTACTGTACACCTAAGAGCCGCTCCCACCATCTCTGTCCCGCTACACTAGAGTCACATGCCACAACCCACGTTTGACCTAAAGAGCACTGCAGCGCAGCACCTGCTCCCTGCTTTGGTTTCACAACCCACCATGCAGCAGAACTGATCCAGTTCTCATAAAGCTGAGAGCTTCAGCTGCCACAGAAGAGGGACAGCATGGTGTCCTTTGAGGGTTGACATTATGTTTGTCCTAATAAGACACTGAGAAGGTCATTCTGAGCAGAATGGTGAACCGAGCAGATGATTGATCTTCCGTCAATGTTAAGAAAAGCTCTGCATTTGTGATGAACATTGCGACATATGTTAGGAGGCATGGACAAATGAGATAAACAGTGAATAGGTCCTTTGAACAGAGCAAGTTACATTCTTACATAATATTATGTATGTGCCATCAATATGGTGAGAAGGGTGGGAACACCTGTTGTGTGAAAAATTTGAATTTTACTTCTGCAAAATCAGTGGTTTATTGGTGAGCTCAATCTCACAAAACAGAAAACAAAATGGTGCAGTTACGTGTATCATGCTTAAAGGTGAGTGGGAGGATATTTCAATACATTAAATGTAATTAATAACTGACAGAATGAAATCTTGGCATGCTGAAGTCAGCAGTAAAACTCCTTTTGACTTCAGCAGGAAAAGGATTTTTCCCCTAAGGCACATGGTTACATTCATTTGTATTTCCCCTTCCAGCAGAGTGCTAAAATTAACTTGCATGGGATATTTTCTGAAGTGAGGGAAAAGCCAGTAATGGAAATGTCTGGTGCCTCGTACATGTGCATTCAAACGTTCGTTTGCTGCTACAACTGTGATTTGTACAGGTGTAAATTTTGAGGATGAAAATTAGGCACCCATATTTGAAAATACTTTTCCACTGTGGTAGACCAGTGGTTTTCCAACTATGGTTTGTGACCCAGAACTGGGTCGTGGAATGTCAGGCACTGGGTCTCATGGCTGCAAGGGGATCAGGTGACCAGTGGGATGCTAAGGCAGCTACCTACCTGTCCCGGCACCACAGATTGTGCTGCACCCCAGAAGCGGCCGGCAGCAGGCCCGGCTTGTAGGTGGGGGGAGGAGACTATAGGGCTCCACACACTGCCCCTGCCCTGAGCACTAGCTCCACACTCCCATTGGCTGAGAACCTGCTGCTGGCTACTTCTGGGGCACAGCATGGTCTGTGGTGCCGGGGGAGGCAGAAAGCTGCCTTAGCATCCCCATTGCACCGATGACCGGGAGCTGCTCGAGGTAAGCCCCTCCTGCCCCAGCCATGACCCCCACCTCACCCTGGAACCCACTCCTACACCTCAAAGCTCTCCTCCTAAACCTAGTCAAATTATGTTGGGTCAAGGGCATCAACAATTTTCTTCAACTGGGTCTTGAGAAAAAAAGTTTAAAATCCACTGTAGTGTAGCACAGAATTGGCCTCTCAGCTGGTTTAAGCATATTCAGCTGCTTTGACTGTACAGATATAGCTGCTTTGACTGTACACCAGCAGGGGGATCTGGCTCATACTAAATCTTGTTTAATAAAAGTAGTTGCAGATGTTCTTAAAAAATCCTATCCTGTATTTTTGTCTCAATCTTGTGTACAACTTGGTTGTTTTTGTTTATATATCCTGTAGTTCTAGCATGAAAGGGCTGTTTTTCTCCAGCTCTCTGTAGACATTTTGACATTGCTTTGGATGAGTATGTATAAACAGCTGATATTCATTTGTATGCCTATACAAAAGGAGGCCTAAAATTGCAGATTTTGGCAGAAGTTGCTGTAATCCCCTTTCAATTATTTGAAGACAGAAGTTCACTAAACTGGGGCCTTTAGAGATGTGTGTAAACAAAAGCTTGAGGAATCAAGATAGTAAAAATGCTCTTCTTTATCTGAACGTCGTCCCTAGGTTGTTTAGAATATAGCTATTCAGTCAGTTTTCTCACACTTTTTGGAGGTCATACACATTTATGATTCCTATTTGAAACTGAGAGAATATAACAGTATCTGAAGGACATGCATAATTGGTACAGTGCTACTCTCTTAGGGTATGTCTACACTAGCCTAGTTTGAGGACTTAGTTTGAGTTAACGTTTGACTGCCGCGTGTAGCCGCGGGCAGTTAGTTCGGACTAGAGCGATTTAAAAATGGCGCCCGGACGGGAAGATGCAAATAAAGCCCGAGATATTTAAATCCCGGGCTTCATTTGCAACTTCGAATGCCTACATTAGCCTCCCTAGTTCGAACTAGGGGGCTAGTGTAGACATACCCTTATATTCTGCACTATGGGGGGAGATAGCCAGGCTATCAAAAGTCACCCACTATTTCATTCACAGCAAGGAACAAAGACTTATGAAAAGGATAACCACCAGATGTGCTAAATAAGTTCATTATAAGAAGTGGTTTATTACGTCTGGAATTACAACTGAAGGAAATATTGCTATTCACCAAAAAAATATGTCATTCTACTTGACTATGGGGAAATGCCCATCTGCCATACCATAATATACTGAGCACACTGTAAGTTGGTGCCTCTCTGCATGTTATCAGCTCTGAAAAATCATACATACAGCGTACCTAAAAAAAATAAGACCAGTGGAAGAGATAAAAGCACACAAAGCTATGGTACAGCAGGGGATTTTACAGAAATGTATATATGACAAACAATGAGGCCTACCTATTGAGACAAAAAGAAATGACATAGCAGAAACACAACAACATATGGTGCACAAATATAAGGTCACAAATGTTTGCTTCACTATAAAGCCGACACAGCAAACTTTATCATATTTGCATTGTACGTTAGCTTGGGTTTAAAGGAAACACGCCATATATTATATCATTGGCAGGAAAAAAAGGCCCTCTTGAAAGCTTATGGGGGCATATGTTTTCCTAGACATATGGAATAAAAGTAGTACGTTGTGCCATAAAAATATACATTACTCTAAAATATGTCTGTGGAGTTCAAACAGATAATCTTCTTTTAAATAACTAGCTGCAATATAATTTTACGCAACTTTTAAAAAGTGAAATACAACTCATGAATAACCCCTTTCAAATCTGTCACAAGAGCAAGTTCTCAAGTGTTATTGCAAAGCACCAGATAAAGACTCCCAGCATCTAAGCCTCAAACCACTTGTGAAAATTCAGCTTTTCAAACAAAGTGCCCCGACTCTATTACTTCCAGCTGCCTACATCTACCCAAACATACGGATTCTGACACACAAAGCCTAGAATGAGAAGAGGAAATTGGATGGAGAGAGGAATGAGAATACCAGGGGCTCAAGAAATGCATACTATAATTTGCTGCTCTTAGGTTTCACTGGATTCTATATATTTCCAAATAGAGCAGATGAACCAAAGTTCCTATATGCAACTCCCGAGAAAAGGAGCCATTTCAGGTTTTAAAGCACTGTATATTTCGAAGTAGTCTGTCTGGTATGAGCTATACATTAATAGAGTCAAGAATGCATTTGAAGACAATTAAATGTGTTTCCAGTACATGCATGCATGACAAGCATAAAACATGTGAAAGGTCTCCTTCAGTCTATAAAGGTAATATGTTTAAGGAGAAAGTCTAGATATTTATTTAGCCAATTCTAAATAATTTGTATAGTACTTATCAGCTGTAAGGGGGTCATTCGTTTGTGAAGTCAGTCCTCCAGGGAACTTGTGTTTAAAGCATGGGTCTCACTTCTGATGTCACTTTTACATGGCAAAGAGCAAAGTTGACAACTCTTGTGATTTTTATTGCAAGTCTCTTATAATTGGTGGTTTTCTTAAAAACCCAGCTCCCAGAGTTATGTGAATACGTGAAAATTTCATTTTATTTATTCCATTTTTTAAAGTATTTTATAGCTTCCTGGTTGTGGGGAAAAAATCATGAAATTGATCCCCCTTGCACCTCTTTCTCCCCACTGGCAAGTTTTCTTTCTAACAAAATCCATATCTCCAGGCCCGAGACACCATAATTTATTATATAACTCACCCATGCACATCAAAGACTAGAACCTTGGTCTTTCAACTTGTAAAGACCACTTGAGCTAATGCAGAGCTGCTCAAAATAGCAATAGTAGTGGGGCTCCCATCTAGTGTTTGGCTCACTCACTAAGCATGTGTCTACATGGGGATAAAAAGCCCTGCAGCACAGCCATGGGGCTGGCCAGGCTCACAGAGCTCAAGCTATGGAACCGAAAACTGCTGTTAACCCCTGTGCTCTGGGACTGGAGACCCTGCTCTGGTACCCTCCAGCCTTGCAATTTATCAGCCCGAGAGGCCAGCGGCAGGTCTTTTATCCATGTGTTAAACATACTCCAAAAGGCAACTTCTCACACATGTATAAAAAAGCGTAGTAATTTTGCATCCTCTACCCAGCATAATCTCTGCTGACTCCATTTCCAGTCTTCAATGGGACTTTGCTCAGGAAAAGGAAACAAAGCTAATCAACAAGAGTCAGGCTTTAGCATAAATTTAAAGGCCCTATTTTCCTGGTGTATCTTCAGTCCACCATGCCTTTAACTAGCACAAATTATTTAGAAGTTTTGATCTTCCCGTCACCACAGGCTTTGATGCTTATGGATATACTATAGGGAGATGGCCTAGATTATAGCCAGTTTCTGCCCATTCTAGCAAAGTTTTATGAACTACAGGTAAACACAGTGGATGGTGTCATTGGAGTTTTGCTATTGCCTGCAATAGAGCCAGGATTTCACTCACTGCGTACAAACAAAACAGGGGTGGTTCAGAACACATAACCAATTAAAAGAGTACAAGTTCAGAGATGAATTGACAGACTACCTCAAAGAAGGTTATTTTGCTTCAGAAATGCATAGTAACAGAACCTTTCCGCATACATCTGTTGCTCTATAGGCTTACCTGCCCATCAGCCTCACTACAATATTTTTATGGCACCCAGCACCTCTAACTGTGAATGTCAAAAACACACCATGGGTTATGGCACACAGGTATTAATTGATATTTCCAGCCAACTAATTTTTTCCTGATTAATATAGTAAGCATGATAGCATCAGCAGAGATAGTAGGGGGATTAGGAGGGCTACACAACACACTGAAGTGATGTCTATGCAGTCTGTGCAGCGCTGATTCAATAACATGAACAACTTTTAGCAAATCAACAGTTGCAAGTGGGGACTGCCCTATAAAAACAGCAGAGTAATCACCACAGGCTGTAGCGGTTCCAACAGTCTCTACACCAATGCATGCTGGATCTTTCCACTTTGGATTCTGACTATTTGGGAGTCTATACATTTGAAGGAGGGGAAAATAATACCGAGAAAGGTGTGTATTGAGACGTTACCCCTTGTTTCCTCTCTTGTTAACACTTTCATGGAAGTCGTCTTAATTCATACAGAGGTTCCAAAACTATCTAAAGTGGTTTTGAACCCTTTGCATTACATATACATTAGACAGGAACATTATTTTACTTGTTTAAATTTCAAAATCTTATTGGAACTGGGTAATTGTATTATTTGTAATTATTCATTCCACATAACTTTATCAAGCCATACCAGTATTTAAGATATTTGCAGACTGAAACTTCATGTAATTTTTTACTAGATTGGAATTATTAAAAGCTGTACTCTGCTGCATATACAGTACAAAGAGATAAGCCCCTAACCCTTCCAACTGATGCTAAAAGCCCCCCAAATATACATACTGTAGCCTTAGCGACATCAGTCCTAGTGCTTTGAATACACATAAAAACTATGACATGACCTTTCCCAAGCCCACACTTTATATAGAACTAGCCTTTCAAAAATGCAGCTCACATGTTCTGGGTTTCAGTGGACTCATATTGTATCACAGCAAAAACCATTTCTAGACCCTAAGGATCTGGCAATCTGAACCACTTTAGGATCAGTTGTAGCTGGGCATTCGATGACGATTGACCAGAAAATTATATGCACCCCAGCCTCGTTATTGTCAGCTGTTGGCATACTTCCTCCAGGATGTTCCCTACATGGTCGGAGAGGGGAGCAAATGTAATCCCTATGCCAGCTTTATGCCATCTGCATCAGAACAATTCTTGGCTGCCCATTTATTGCATCTGGTCCATGTATGTTTACAGATACGCAAATGATAAATATTCATGTGAAGCAAAATAAATACTTATACAAGTAAAATGGGGGGGAAACAAGAGCATGCACTATGATTTATCAGCTGAATAAACTTAAAAAATAACAGTTTCAGAGAGGTAGCCATGTTAGTTTGTAATTGAATAAACTTAAAAAACAGCAAATAGTGCTGTAGCGCCTTAGGGTATGTCTAGACTACATGGATCCGTTGATTACATAATCCCCGCTTCATTAAAATAAAAATGGCCACCGCGCTGTGCCGACAATCAGCTGATCCGGCACAGCGCGGCAGTCTAGACGAGGATCGGTCGACAAGGGAAGCCTTTATCGACTGCTCCCTTATGCCTCGTGAAACGAGGTTTACAGGAGCGGTCGACAAAGGCTTCCCTTGTCAACTGCGCCGCATCTAGACTGCTGTGCTGTGCTGGATCAGCTGATTGTCAGCACAGCGCAGTGGCCATTTTTATTTTACTGAAGTGGGGATTATTTAAATCTCCGCTTCATTGACTATGTCGAGTAAACTAGTTTACATGGCTCCGTCAATGGAGCCATGTAGTCTAGACATACCCTTAGAGACTACCAAAAAATGTAGATGGTAGGAAGTTCAATTAGCATGGTCACTCTAATTGACTATCTTTGCCCATTTTTTTCTCCTTTCCTTTTCCTCCTCACCCCCCGTCTTTCTCTGCTATTTATTTGGAGCCTGGACCGCTTAAACTCCATTCATCTGAAGAAGTGGGCTGTGCCCCCGAAAGATCATGATACCACCTACATTTTTGTTAGTCTCTGAAGTTCTGCGGGACTATTCGTTGTTTAATTTAAAAAAAACAAAAACGACAAATAGTCTTGCAGCACCTTGGATACTAACAAAAATGTAGATGGTATCATGAGCTTTCAGGGGCACAGCCCACTTCTTCAGATGATTTATCAGCTGTAACTCTCATTATTACAATCTGTTTCAAACTATTCAGTGATAGCAGCTAAAACAAGGAGCTCAATCAAACTCTGTCTTCTCTTTCAAGGAAGGAAGAACAAAAGAAGGAAGCACATAATGACCCCTTGCGTGTGGTTTCTCAGTTTGTCCTGTGAATCTGCAGAAACAATGAGCAGAAGAGAGGCATATGCTTCTTTTGAGATGAGAAATGAGTATTTCCCTACTCCGGGAATGAGTGATTCAGAAGAGTTAGCTGTAGTTGTAGGGCACGTTTCAGAGGAGATACACTTGAAGAGTAGAGAAAGAGAAGATAGTGGTGCCAATAATATAGGCCCAAGGTGCCCCATAGATAAATGGCCTAGAGACAAAGAGGGTGAATGGCTGGCTTGGATTGCTGAATGCCAGGTTGCTGGGCATTGTAGCCACTGGCACCTGTCCTGCACCCGCAGTCTTCCCATCCCTAGAGCACAGGGCAGCCAGGCAGATGCCCTGTCCCAGTCTTCCTGGCTCCGGGGGGCCTGGGAAAGATGGGCCCGGGCCACTCCTTTCCCCTCCTCCTCTAGCTGCCAGACTCAGGACCAGGCCATGAGCAGCCTGCTGCACGCAGATAGGAGGGGGCATGGCCTAGGATAGGGCATTGGTGGGGCCACCCACGTCTGTATGGTTAGGCAAAACCTTCCCTGGCCTTCATTACCCACTACCCAGGGAAGAGTGATTAGCAACACTGAAGCAAAATTGACTATTGAGGCAGCCAGTGAAGTGTTCAAGACATTCACAGAGGATAATCTGGTACATAGTCCATCGTGTTCAACACTGCATTGAGTTTAAAGGAGGGTAAATTGTGGGAGGATACACTGCTAGAAGAATGGGGAAGTTAGTTTTAGTCAGCACACGGTGGGGTCAGTTTTGAGGCTGAAATGGGTGAAGGATGCTGTGAGTAGGAAGATGATTGCAGAGGACACAGAACTCCAGTACTTTGCTAAGAAAAAGAACTTCATGACAGGATATTGGTTGTTGAGGTTTCTAAAGGTAAGGGTGGGTTTCTTAAAAACTGATATGGTTGCTGCAGTTTTTAATGATGTGAGGGACAGTGCAATTCATGAAGAAGTATCCCCATCACATTATATAACCATCAATTTACGTTTATTTAAAATAATTAGACAAATGAGCCCAGTATTTAATCAGTTTTGCTTAAGCTTAATATACTAAACTCTGATGCATTTTTCTCAATCCTTCTTTGCAATAAAGGCTAGCGTGAAGAAACCTTTTATACTCCAAAGCCCTGATGTCTTTGCTATTCACTAGATAGGCCATCCCTTTTCCAAAATGAGGCACTTAACATGCCAAGTGAGACACAACAAAAGGTGCACTTCATCTTGTCACAGCCTGCCTCTCTCTTGCTAAGATTCCACACTATAATAGTCCTGCCAACAAATACAAAACAAATGACATCAGTGAGACCTAAAATGTCAACATGAAACATTAAGGCAACTTCTCTTCCATGCAACTGTGACCATAACATTTCGAAATTTCCAAAAGTTGTCAACTCAAAGAGAAAAGAATGGATTGCAGCCACAAGATACCCAACTGAACTCATTCACTTATGACCTGGCTTACATGTCAGGGTCTTAGACATTACGGGCTGTATCATAAGTTAATGACCATTATGTTGGGTGAGATAGCTAACTCTTAAGTGGAAAAAGCCCATGTTAGACTGCTGAATGTGACAAGGAAATGGTCCTAGTTTATTTCGCTGCAATGTAACAGAGATCTACATCAAGTTAAGTTACAAGCTTAAGTTAGCACTCCTACCAAAATATTTCTTGGAATTTTGTATTTTAGAGAACCAATCTCCCAAATGGAAAAAGTCTAAGAGGTTCTCTTCCTTAATTGTGTGTAAACTGCTTCCATTATGCGCTCATGAGAATTAGATGCCTAAGAGAATATACCCTAAAAGTTAAACAATTTTGCACTCAAACTTAAAGTCATTTAAATAACATTGAATATTTTGCAACCATATGTCTGTAGCCAAACATTTAATTATATTTTTGCTATACAAAGGAGTAAAAATAAATATCCACTTTAAATATCATTATCTTAATTATGGTAATGGCTTCAGGAGAAACCCACAAAATTATGGGATGATGATATTAGTCTGTTCAGTTTTACACAACCATATAGCCCCAATAGCAATGTAGTTCTAATAACTGTATTTTGACAGTAGAATGGTAAATATAACTGAAACAAGCAATACAAGTCAGGGAACACTGCTAAAAATCAATGAAAGTCTTGTCTTGGGAAAAGGTCTTTGTTTTACAATGAATCACACTGAACCATAGATGGGCCGTATGCATTTAGTCAATTTTTAAAACTTGCTCCAGTTTTTTAAGTTCTACTTTTGGTTAGGGAGAAGAGTTCCCACATTTATCCTGACAAAACATAAGTTGACTTTCTAGTTTATAAGCACAAGTTACTTACTTATTTATCTCTAGTATTAATTACCTCGTAGGGTCAAAACTTTGTGTGTTGGAAAGTACTTCAGATTAGCTTTCCCAAGAAACCGACAGGCCGTGTTTGCTGGCTGCTGCATTGTGAAGAAGGATCATAAGAGAGGAGTAAACAAAAGTACAGGGGAGAAGAATAAAATGTAGAATTTGTGTACAGAGGTGTGATGAGAGAGGAGTGGGAACCCCTTCATTCTAAGCAGAAGATCTGGCTTTGCCACCCAGGCTAGCATCCCACCATGTCTCTGCTGCTGCCGAGTGCCAACCTATGATACTAACGTATACAGAGCTCCCCAAAGCTCTGATGCTAAGCAACAGTTTCCTCATTTACTTTATCAGACTTGAGTTCAAGGCTAATTGTTCTTCTCGCAGCAGCTTAATAGGTAGCAGGTTTTAAACAAACAAAAGGAAGATTTTCTTCACACAATGGACAGCCAACCTGTGGAACTCCTTGCCAGAGGACATCGTGAAAATCAGGACTTCAACAGGGTTCAGAAAAGAGCTATATACATTCATGGAGGATAGGTCCATCAATGGCTATTAACCAGCATGGGCAGGAATGGCGTTCCTAGCCTCTGTTTGTCAGAAGCTGGAAATGGGTGACAGAGGTGGGATCGCTTGATGGTTACCTGTTCTGTTCATTCCCTCTAGGGGCACCTGGCATTGGCCACTGTCAGCAGACAGGATACTGGGCTAGATGGACCTTTGGCCATTCTTATGTTCTTGTGTTAAGGAACTGCATTGGTTGCTGTGCTCTTGGGTCCAGTAACTGTGGTAGGTGCCACAGAGCCCTGCGAACAGGTATTATCCTAGAAAAACACTTCAATTCACCTTTAAATTACTGAAAGAGTCTTTTGCTCCCATGCTACAGAGAGGGCTGTGGTTCAGCTACTGGAGAGGGATGCAGGGAACTGGGGTTCAGTTTCTGGCTGTGTCACAAACCTCCATGAGCAACTTTATATAGGGTGCTTTATTGCTCTGTTAAATGAGGATATACCATGGGGGGAGGAGGAGGGCTAAATTAATTTACGCTTGTTTGGTATTCACAACATATTAACGATAATCATGAGTGCAAAATCATATAAAATAAATCATCGGGCTTTAGAATTTGGTCATATAGGTTC
The DNA here is from genome assembly GCA_019425775.1 of Rafetus swinhoei. Taxonomy (NCBI): domain Eukaryota; kingdom Metazoa; phylum Chordata; order Testudines; family Trionychidae; genus Rafetus; species Rafetus swinhoei. Next base: position 188,184,069 of record CM033440.1, read on the forward strand.
AGTTATGATCCGATCCAAAGCCTGTTGAAGTCAATGGAAGTCTTTCCAGAGTGAAGCACATTGTTCATGACTCAGCCATTTCCCAATGTAGAAATAAGAGATTTTATAAAGGGTTTGCCACTGGTGGTGGTGGTTAAAGGGGGCTTACCCGAATGATTTATTTGGGGTTCTGATCCCATTTGGGGAGTGGTTTCCTTGGAAGTAGGGCCCAAAACTGCATTTTTCTCAGACCTGAAGAGTTTCAGTGTCTGTATTGCTCCTCGGGGGGGAGGGCAGTGATCTCAGCTCTGTGCTTTGGCTGGGGAGACCAGGTGAGCTGGCCCAGCAGGACAGGGTGGTGAGAAGCCCCAGAGAGCAAGGAGGTGAGTGTCAGTGGCTTTTTCAGCACTCCAGGAAGCCCCCCAAGGACCTCACCCCAACACAGTTATCAACAAAAAATGACAAAAGTAAGCCAATGGGAGAATGTAAAATAGAGAATTTCACCATTGTAAAACACCACAGTGTTTGAAAGGCAGAGACACCAACTGATAACATATGCCGTGGAAATGTAAAGATTCTGACTTATGCTGGTGGTATGTGTGCGCACGTTTGGTATTAATGATGCAACTGAAAGTGAACGTTCTGAATAGGAGGAATTAGATCGTGCAGGGCAAACAGCTGCTATTGCCATTCGTTTCATTTCTGAGGAATTGTTGCTGAATCTGAAAAAATCAATATACTTTGTTTAAAAAAAAATCAGGAGAAATAATACCAGGGTGGTTAGTGAGTCCCACTCTCCTGCCCTCCCAGTAGAACAAAGTACCATCCCTGACAGACTTGCCCCAGATCCCTAAATGGCCCCCCAAGGACTGAACTCACAACCCTAGGTTGAGCAGGCCAATCATCAAACCACTGAGCTATCCCTCCCCTAATACTATGGCTGCTAAATTCTTGCTCATTACAAGCTGCATCAAAATCTGTATATGACTAGTTTGAGATCTTTCTTAGTAGAAGGCGAGCTTCTATTAAGAACTCCCTCCTCCATTATATTTGTTATATAGGATTTACATCAAAGTACAGAAAGAGGAATAAATTGTGTATATCCCATATGTAACCACAGTAGCTGTTAATGAGGCGGTCCATGCTCATAGTGACCAATCTGAAATATGATATTCTCAGTAGGCAGATAAATCTTGTCTGTATTGTGTATTTTCTGAATCAGTAAGGGTGCCTAGCATGTCTCACCAAAGTGCAGGCAGAGAAAGACTTCAAAAAGCTCTCACAAAATGAGGTGACTGGGCAACACAATAGCACATGAAATTCAAAGTTGATAAATGGAAGTAATGCACATTGGAAAACATAATCCCAACTATACATGTAAAATGATGGGGACTAAATTAACTGTTACCACTCTTGGAGTCATTGTGAATAGTTCTCTGAAAACATCCACTCAATGTGCAGCAGCAGTGAAAAAAGCAATGTTGGAAATCATTAAGAAGAGGATAGAAAATACGACAGAGAACATGTTATTGCCTCTTTATAAATCCATGGTATGCCCACATCTTGCATGCAGATGTCATTGCCCAGCTCAAATAATATATATTTGAACTGGAAAAAGTGCAATGAAAATGATTAGGGGTATGAACGGATGCCAAATGAGGAGAGATGAATAAGACTGGAACTTTTCAGCTTGGAATAAAGGCGACTAAGGGGGGATATGATAGAGGTCTATGAAATCATAACCGATGTGAAGAAAGTTAATAAAGAATAGTTATTTACTCTTTCCAATAACACAAGAATTAGGAGTTCACCAAATGAAATTAACAGATAGCAGATTTAAAAGAAACAAAAGAAAGTATTTCTTCAGGCGACGCACAGTCAACCACTGAACTCCTTGCCAGAGGATGTTGTGAAGGCCAAGCCCATAACAGGATTCAAAAGAGAGCTAAATACATTCATGAAGGATAGGCCCGTCAATGGCTAGTAGCCAGGATGGGCAGGAATGCTGTCCCTAGCATTTGTCAGAAGCTGGGAATGAGCGAGAGGAAATGAATCATGTGATGATTGCCCGTTCTGTTTATTCCCTCTGGGGCACCTGGCATTGGCCACTGTTGGAAGACAGGATACCTGGCTAGATGGATCTCTGGTCTGACCCAGTACAGAGTTGGGAACAAAAGATAACAGCCATGGCTGCTTGTGTCAGACGTGTCACCATTATTGTCTGTGATGTTCCTTTGCCCTCAGAAGTATTTTCTATATGACATGTTTAAGCAATACCCCCACATAATGAATAGTGATAGAAATGTAGCCGTGTTAGTCTGGTGTAGTTGAAACAAAATACAGGACTATGTAGCACTTTAAAGACTAACAAGATGGTTTATTAGGTGATGAGCTTTCGTGGGCCAGACCCACTTCCTCAGATCAAATAGTGGAAGAAAATTGTCACAACCATACGCCTGAGTTTGAATAAAGAATCTAATTACCTTACCCATTACAAAGATAGCTTCCCCAATTATCACCTCTAATATCATTAGCTCACAGACATTTACCTTCTCCCCCACCATCCCCCTTCTGTTCTGAAATTTGATTTGTCCTTTTCATATGTGTTCATTTTTTTAAATTGTATCCTTTGGTATATATGGTTGTGACAATTTTCTTCCACTATTTGATCTGAGGAAGTGGGTCTGGCCCACGAAAGCTCATCACCTAATAAACCACCTTGTTAGTCTTTAAAGTGCTACATAGCCCCACATAATGAAAGATTCTTAAGAACCTAAGAATGGCCATACCTAGCTCTGTCACCATCAAGACCAATCCACCAGTAAGCGCGGGTTCAGCTTTCATTGAGGAAGCTATAATTGCCTAAACATGTGCATTAAACACTTTAAAAAACTGTGCAAACAATAAAAGACTTCCTTTGCACTTGAAAGAGCAATGGTTCTCACTTGAAAAATAGCAGACATGACAAACCTTAATGTAATTCTAGTGGAGGACAATGCTGTAAGCATGCAGGGCTCCAGGACAGAATTCCCCAAAATCATCATTTTGAAAAACCACACCGAGGGGAGAGTTGTGTGTTTGAGGCAGTCAGACACCAAAAAATATAGCTTTCATTGCTCATTGGCTTTTGCTCCCATTAGCCACTGTAATCATCTGTAAAGTCTCTCTAAAATGGCATGGCTCTCTGTTAAAGTCTTTGGAAAAGCTCACACAGTTTATTTAATCTGCAAGAATTTCTGCAAGAAATAAAAATCAATGCTTTCTTCAGAAGGGCTGAGAACAGGGTGCCTGACGACAATCTAGGCACTGTTAAAGTGCTTGAGGCTCATTACATCTTATGGGGTTTTTTTTTGTTTCTGAGATGGAATAGCATGTTCAGAATATGGTTTAAATGGCACAAAAATGGTGTGTCCTTTGAGTCATTCCCAAAAGCATTGGATAGCCCGTTTAGCTTACAAACAAAAATAAACTAGCAAAGAACAAACCAAACCAAAAAACAAACCAAAAAGAAAAACAAAACCACATCACCATGGATCCAGACTTTGGCTAGAACATATCCTGCATATGATATATTACAGCATTTTACTCAATAAAAACAAGCTGTGCACATGCGCTGTTTATAACAGGAATGTTATCTGCAGGTAATTCATTTTGTCAGGGTCCCTCTCCTGTCCTGCAGGAAATTCTAGGAAATGAACTTAATGCTCCCATTTACCAAGAAGCAAGGAGGGAAAGAACAGGGAAAGGACATACAAGGGGAAAACTCCCTGACTACTAACAACACACAGTGGTCGGCAACTCGTTATACTAGAGAGGGTCCCTATAGCATAAGGAAAGAAGGAAAGGATCTAAAAAGGAGCAACTCTGAGAAACTGAATTATAATTGAATAATTTCGCATTGTCTTTTGACTTCCATGCCTGTCCCATCCTGCAAAATATTGTAAGCAATTAGCAAATGTGTCAAACAAACCCAAAGGAGAGGCAGCTTGGAAAACTTTACAAGTTAAAGGTTGTCTACAAGGTGTGTCAAAAAGGAGTAAATTTTAGTTCACAGTAGTGAGTCATGTGTTAATTAGCCTTTGGGAACCCTGGTGATGGACAGTATAAGCTCCCCAGGGTATATTACTATAGTTCTATTTCCAACAATACCATGTCAATATGTGAGGACATTTAGTGCATGCCAGCAGGGGCTAGACAGGCCAGTTAGTGCATGACTAAAATGTACACCCCTTTGGTGCAAACTGCAGCACTGTGCAGATGAGCCCTAAGTTTGCCCCTACTCTGTTTACATCCTCAAGAAGGTAGAAATGCCTCAATTCTAGGAAGGAGTCAGGCTGGTGCATTGACTATGTAGCCGCAGTGGGAAACAACTGATAGCACAATAGCAATGAATGAAAGCACAATATTTCTTGTTGAATAGCAGTGAAAGTCACTGTGATGCTGAGAAGCATACCAGCAGAAGAATTGTTGGAGTTAAGAGAGAGGAGACCCAGCTACCAGGGGAAGGGATGGGAAGTGGGGGCGGGGGGGGGAGGGCCGGGAGAGATAAAAAGATTGTAGATGAAGAAATTGCTTGCATGTCTCGCTGTGAAGGAGACAGAAAAAGGATCAACGAACAGTAGAAGCAGGCCTGTGTTTGTGTTTTTCCTCAGCCTTTCACTATTTTCTTTTTTGCTTCCAGATAGTTGGTGCTATAATGCTGATTATCTGGAATCTTCTGCATAATGGGAGAAGAGGGGAAGAAACAAGCAACAACCATTGTAGATTGATAGAATTTGATGAAGCCGTTATGCATCTTCCTTTACCCACTGGAACCTCAAGAGATGTCTCCTGAGTCAGCCTCTCAAAAGGTATTCCAAAATAACATGTTGTTACCAGGGCTGGATATCCAATTAGGCACAGTAGGCATGAGCCTAGGGGTGCCGTCGTTCTAGAGGTGCCCAAAACTGGTTTAAAAGTTTAATTTTTTTGTGGAAAACCCAAAGGTCAGCTGTAGGTGTTGTACCTAGAGGGCATGGAAGGTGTAAATCCAGCTCTGGTTATCATTCAAATATGCATGAAGCACAAACTGATGGAACAGGCACAAGTCTGGCTGAATGACTGTGGGGTGATGTCATCTTAAAAAGATCAACTTCAAATATGACATGCTTCCTCCACAAACAAAACCTGAGGTGAGCTTTTCCCGGATTCCATGTGATCAGGCAGAAGACACATATGGAACCTGGATAATTATGGAAGATGGGGCTGCAGGCAGGAGAAAAGTATTACTATCACAGCAGAATTTTCTGAGCAATTTTTTAGCGTAACGGCTAACTGCACTTCTTCAACAATTTCCACCCTCCTCAGTGTTTCTCAGCAACTCCAATACCAGCAGTTCTGAATCAAGATTTTACAGACATCAACCTCTGGAGAAATCTTGCACAGATTGCTTGTACCAATCCAGCCACAGGCTGAGCAATCTGTTCCTGCAATGTTTTGCTTTTACCTCAATGAGTTATTTAAAGGTACTGCAAGCTGTTCATTTCCATATTGGAAAAAATTAAACAATCTTGCTGACCTGAACTTGCAAGTTTAGCTTTTGAATCCTTAAGTTGCCCACCGACAAGTGAATGCTGTAAATGGATGCTTAGCAGAGCAGGAGGCAGTATAACAGATAAAGATTGCTCCCAGGTAATACAGAGCATTTGTCATTTCTGTCAGCAATCCATGCCAGGCTGACATATATGTAGGACTGTAAATTTGCTGACAACGCAGTGGCTCATGAATTGATCATTACATTTTCAGAAGCATTTTCATGCTATCAAGAGGGTTGGTAGACAGATATGCAAGGCCTTCCTACAATGGCATGTCTGGCTAACATGGACTCTTCTCCACCCCACAACCAGAAGATTGGCAAAAAGATCTGCAAAGAGATGTGTCCCTCTGGAGGATGCTCCAACTGTCCCTGATCCAAGGACCACTTGTGCGGATTTGCGATGGGTCTTGTGAGGATCTGTACTGACTCAAGAGGTGCAGCCCTGTGCTGCTCTACTTACTAATGTAGAACATGACTACCTGCTTGAATCAGGACTCTCTTTGAAATTAAAGGTTTAAAACCCATTCCCCCCCCCCCCATTTTACAGATGGGCAACCAAAGCAGAGATTATCTGATTTTAAGTCACAATATGTATCAGTGCCAGAAAAAGAAAACATTTTTTGAGTCCTAGTCCACTGTATTAGCCACAACACCAGTAGGTCATTATCCACAGTTTATCACAAAGTTAACTTCTCACACCATGTGATCAGGGGGGAGCTGACTGGTTTTCCGCAAGGCGGGTCTGCACTCCCGGAAGGGGCAGGGTCTCAGGTGGAAGAGGTGAGGTTGGAGCAGCAAGCCCTCGGCACTGGCCAGAGTGCACTGCACTATGTCCTACCCTCGAAGCAACCCTCAAAGCCGCCCGGAGCGCTGCACGGTGTGCTTTGGTGGCGATTTATAGGGCCCAAGGCTGCCACCGCTGAGGGCAAAGGGGAACAGCTCCACACTCTGGGCAGCGCAGAAGTCTGGCTGCCACTGGCCCTGCCCCTTCTGCCCAACCTTCCCTTCCCCACACACAGCTTGCCCAGGAACCCATGGAGGCACTCAGTTCCCCTGTCTTTGATATTTGACATTTTTATCAATGACCCAAATAAAAGGCAAAATCATCACTGATAAAGTTTGCAGATAACACAAACATTTGGTCAGTGGTAAATAATGTAGAAGATAGATCACTGATATAGAAAAATATGGATCTATTGGTAAGCAGGACATAAACAGAACATGAGTTTAATGCAGCTAAATGTAAATATATAGACATATAGGAACAAAGAGTTCGGCTCATGCATAAGTAGGGCAAGCATTGAAGTGTTATAACAATGTTATAACTGAACCCCTTTGAAAGTGAACATGGATTTAATTATGGGGGAAGAAGGTATTACACAAAACACAAACTGATTTCATGAAATCCAAAAAGTTTGGGGAAAAAAATATCAGGCTTATAAAACTTCAAGCTGTACTGGGTACCCTGTCCTGACTCTAAATGCTAGTTCTCTGAATATTTTCCCATATGGAATATGAATTAAACATTAGAGGCAAAATTCAGCTAAGAACAGCCTGAAGAAAGCTAGTGCAATTTTCATGATGCATCTAGCCTCAATTCAATTATGATCTAAGTGGTGGTGTACATTACATGTTAGTGATCTAACTTCAATCTTATTGATAACAGATTAAACCACAAGTAATTCCTATGTAGTTCTGAAGTTATACTGATGTAAACCATAGTTTGGAGGCCAGAATCAGGCCCCAGGTGTTGACTGATAAAAATGTGTGAAAGTATCAAATTAGTATAATATTATCAATACATTAATCAAAGGATGCATTAAAAAGGTGCAACTTATATTCCCTGTGGGTAGAAAGAGTAGATGTAGTAAAGCAAGTAATTAATGGGAGGTTGTAAAATAAAACTTTTCTTCTCCTTTTAGCTTATGCCTGCACTATCCCCTGAAGCAAGTGGAAGTCCTACCCACCTACAGGAGAGCCAAATTGTATTCCACAGGATAAACACTGCATAAATATACTAAATAAGTACTACATACTTAAAAAGTGTATATTATATTTACATATTATTTTTCAAATGTCTAGTGCCTAATCATTGCAAATCACATTATTTTTTTCCAATTACATCTCAGCTGTGTTACCCCCATTCACATCAATGAGGCATTAGGCCCATAAGAGGATATTGTTGAAAAAATGGGAATGAAATGACATAGCTCCTCTGAAATCACTGGTGCTATGTAGAACTGAAGATTGGCACAATGACCTTTTTGATTGCAGAGGCCGAGTTCTTAATGCGAGATGCTGAGTGCTCTGAATGCCATTAAAGTAAAAAAGAATTGAGCACCGCCAGAATGTCACAGGAGGCCCCTGCAAGATTGGGCCCCCACTCTAAGCCAAATCCTTCAATCCAGTATAAAGCCATCTTGTCCATGGGAGTCAGAATTCTGCCATGGACAAGATGCAGAGCAACCTCCAAGTTGAAAGTAGCAACCACAGACCACGAGCTCCCCCTCTTGGTGGGAGTTTGAGCTAATGGATCTGATACGTCATAGACCATGGATTCTAGTAGTCAGGCTCTCTTCAATCCCACATATTATCCCTGCACATCAAACCCCAGAAATTTTCTTTTTTGCCATGAAAAGGCGTGCCATGGAACACTGCTGAAAATACACAATGGGTGAGAATTCCCAACTCACCATCCCTCAGCTTGTTTCTTCCCCAGCACACTGGGATCATGGCACTTCCTTTGTTTTTAAGGGCTAGCTTCCTGATGGAGGACAGAACAAAGTCTTGCTGTTTGCTTGTTTTTGTTTTGTTTTTAGGCATTGCCCATGCCAGGCTGGTGGACTTTTTATTGGAAAAAATAATAGTCTGAAGTAGCAGTGTATATAGCTACACAAATCCTCTTCACACAACAGGAAACAATCTCTGGAGGCGACACACTATGTTATAGGATGACAATGTCTCTGCTGCCATAGAAACCGACTCAGAGACCACTTGTTGAGTATCCACACTGTGGGTGCATCTAGACGGCAGGGTTTTTTCAGAAAAATGGACGTTTTTCTGAAAAAACTTCATTTATGTCCACACTGCTATTGCGTTCTTTTGATAGAAAATTGAAAGAAGCAGAGGTTTTTCCGACATTGGTAAACCCCATTCTACAAGGAAGAACACTTTTTCCAAAAGAGCTCTTTAGGAAAAAGACGTGTGTGGACACGGAAGAGGGAGTTTTTTCGAAAGAAGAGGAAAGAGGAAAAAGCACAGGTGCCCTGGTGGTCACACCATCCATAGTAATCACAACTTAAATGCAAGATGGACGCTATCTTTTGAAAAAGCAGATTGCTTTTTCGATGCGCTTTGGCAGTGTGGACACTCTTTTTCGGAAGAAGTTATTTTGGAAGATCTCTTCCTGAAAAGCTTCTTCAGAAAGAAGCCTGCAGTCTAGACGTACCCTGTGTTGTCTATGTTTCCTTGAGCAATGCACTGGCAGTATTGTACAGCAATACTATTGACAATGTTCCTTGTATCCTTCGCCCTTGGTCCAGAGCCCAAGAAGAGACAAGATCTCCCCTCCTGGAGATTTCTCTGACTCCCGGCTCAGGTACCTTGCTCCTCTTTCATGTGCTTCCTTTCTGTGTCTTTGTACATGTCCTCAACTGATGTGCTAATTAATACTTTAGCTCACCGAGCCTGGTATCCTCATTAGCTAATTACATTCATTCCCCAATCAGACCTCTCTGGGGAAGCTAATGAGTGTCAGAGTGATCAGAGTGTAGGCTCACTTGTTGATTCCCAGCACTCTGTCACACACCTCCACATCATCTTGGCAAAAGAATACTTGTTTAGAATACAGAGATACATGGAATCCCCCATAAAATTATAAACTCCAGTGTTGATCAAATGCTGAGAGCCACATTCATTGATCATGTTTCCTTAATAGGCAAAACATGCAAATGAATTAATCATTATCCGATTACAATAAGCTGATTTATGTATCATTGTAAAGGAGTGGGAGATTTTCAAAGTCTGTAAATATAAAACAAAGCAGATACTGGCTGTGATTGAGATCACAATGCACAATTCTTCCACCCTTCTTCTAGTAAGCTTGTGTGGGTAATGGCATTAAGCACATCTGTTATTTCAGTTTCCAAGGTTGGAAGCAGCAGGAAAGCAAGTGGCAGCTAGTAGCAAAATAGCATTGTGGTTAGCTCTAGGGAAAGTGCACTATTCCCAGAGCCAGAACAACTGTTTTGTTGTCAATCTGGCACTCTGGAGATCTACTTTTATTCCCCTTGGTACTGCATGCCAACATCTGTCGGAAATAATGGACATCAAGTAAGAACTGATGGGATAACCCTGTAAAACAAGGCATAAGTGGAAATCCTAGTTTAATTTGAGCGCATTGATTTAAAACAATATCTAGGCTTCGTCCAATTTGAGAGCATATAGTTCCATCAATTATGCATTTCTAATAGGGTGGCTGCAATATGCAGAATACAAACTATGGCAATCCAAGGAGAAAAAAATCTTAATTTACAACTAAGGGAATCTCCCATTCCCTGCAAAATAACCCTCTCTCTTTATAAAAATAAAATGTTGTCAAACTAAAGTTATAACTAAGCATAATTAAGAATATGCTCTTAGCCAGTGATTCAGAACATCTGGCACAAAGTGATGACAAAGAAAGACCCATTTCTAGTTCAAAGAGTTCAAAGTAATCAGTCCAATTTCAGCTTCAGTGGATATTTACCCCTCCCCTACCATCAGTTTTAAGAAGTAAAGGAAAAAATAAACAGAACCTCTGCTTTTTACCTCTGTCTTAAAGTGGTAAATGGGAGTTGGTGAGACAACTGAAAAAAAATATTGGGACTTGTGATTTTGAACATCCCAAAACCACAACATGGTCACTAATAATGCTTGGGGATGGGGAGACAAGTGCCTCTCCTAGGTGCATGTCGACAGCCAATCAACACTGCTTCAGAAAATGAGAGCCACTTTCCATTGACCAAGAACATCTGGATTAGGCAGATGTTCTAATACGATGTCTGGAACTCTGCTTCAGAATATGAATGATATTATGCAAGTGCAAACACGGAGATATCAAAGATGTTGCAAAGGAGAGAGCTGGTCCAAATGTGAATAGTATTGATATGGATGATGCAATAACAGAGATGTATGTAACACATTTCAGTAAGATGCAGTTAGGGAAGAATCATTTTCAGTTTGATTGGGACTCCAGCACTAACAATTCATATATCCTGCGGTGCTTTTCACAAATCTTTGTATTAAAAGTGATCAGGATACTGATGTTTAAGTAAAAAAATAACAGCCAGAACAGCCTCTCTACATGCACAATAAATGTTCAGAACGGATTCAAAAGAGGCAGTACAGCTGTTTAATCACCAAGATCACTGCTTGCAGCAGCCTATTTTTCTTTATAATCTCTGTCTAAGTGATCCCAGGTATGACTCCCATGATGCTTGTGATATCTGATTAAATCACAGCTCCAGGTGGTATTGCTGCTGCCAGGCGATGGGCACCTAGCGAGAGATTGATGGAGGATCAAAAAAGGGCTGGCTGCAATTTCTACTGAGCTGATGGATATGGGGGACAGTTCTGATCTGAAAAGAATGAAAAAGAAGACTACTTACTTCAGTTAAAATTGAGTAATCAGACCACTTACCTGACCTTGAGTTACTCAAAGCTAAGGCAGAGAGGATAACTGTGCAAAGTACAGGAAGGGGAGGAAGTGTTCTGAAGATCTGACTGTACTACAATACAATTCTGAGAAGAACAGTGCTAAATGTGCACCTGTGCATGCAGCATCTGTTAGCTCATCTCTAGTTTCAACCACAATATAGTCAAGAAAAGTAAAAATCCCAGAGCTAGCCCAGTATAAATGAATGCTTTAGCACTGCCCCACTTTTCCTTAATATCTTCATTGACTTTATACTCTTTATAAAGACCTGCTAGCTCTGAGATACACACAACAAATACAAAAATATTCGGGCATCAAGCACACTGCATACAAACCGATGCACCTCCTCCAATTTGCTTATGACAAGCAGCCTAAGGAGAAAGCATTCTCACAAATGCTTAGTGCCATACTCAAACACTTATTAGTCAAAACAAAAAACAGGACTATGTAGCACTTTAAAGACTAACAAGATGGTTTATTAGGTGATGGGCTTTCGTGGGCCAGACCCGCTTCCTCAGATCAAATTGTGGAAGAAAATAGGCATGACCATATATACCAAAGGGATACAATCAAAAAAAAGTGAACACATATAGAAAGGACAAATCAAATTTCAGAACAGAGGGGAGATAAGGGGGGGGAGGGAAATGTCTGTGAGCTAATGATATTAGAGGTGATAATTGGGGAAGCTATCTTTGTAATGGGTAAGGTAATTAGGGTCTTTGTTAAGACCCCGGCATAAAGTGTCAAATTTAAGCATGAATGACCAGAAACTTCAGGATCTCTACCAAGCATTTATAAACCTTAATTACCCACCTGGAGAAATAAAAACACAAATTGAAAGAGCCAGACGAATACCCAGAAACCATCTACTTCAAGACAGACCCAAGAAAACCAACAATAGAACACCACTTGTCATCACCTATAGCCCCCAACTTAAACCCGTCCAACATATTATCAATAAACTACAACCTATACTAGAACAGGATATTACACTCCGAGAGGCTCTGGGAGACAGACCCATAGTCTCCTACAGACAACCACCTAACCTCAGGATGATTCTTACCAACAACTACAGGACATACCACAGTAATACCAACCCTGGGACTTTTCCTTGCAACAAACCCCGTTGCCAGCTTTGTCCACATATTTACTCTGCTGACACCATTATTGGACCTAACCAATTCAGTTATAAGATCAAGAACACATATTCCTGCTCATCCAGAAATATAATCTATATCATCATGTGCCGACAGTGTCCATCTGCTATGTACATTGACAAACGCCTCAGACGCTACCAAAGAATCAATGCACAAAACGGATATCAGACAGTATCACAAAGAAAAAACAGTTTCTTGCCATTTCAACCAGAAAGGGCATTGTCTCAATGACTTGATTACCTGCATACTGCTTCAAAGACATTTTCACACCAGGCTTGAGAGAGAAACCTCTGAACTGTCATTCATGCTTAAATTTGACACTTTACGCCGGGTCTTAAATAAAGACCCTAATTACCTTACCCATTACAAAGATAGCTTCCCAATTATCACCTCTAATATCATTAGCTCACAGACATTTACCTCCCCTTATCCTCTGTTCTGAAATTTGATTTGTCCTTTCTATATGTGTTCACTTTTTTGATTGTATCCCTTTGGTATATATGGTCATGCCTATTTTCTACCACAATTTGATCTGAGGAAGTGGGTCTGGCCCACGAAAGCTCATCACCTAATAAACCATCTTGTTAGTCTTTAAAGTGCTACATAGTCCTGTTTTTTGTTTCAGCTAAACTAGACTAACACGGCTACATCTCTATTACTATACTTATTAGTCAGTGACTCCCCTCATTACATCTCCATGTCAGCACACTGAGTATTCGCTATGACCTCATGTATGGAACTAACAGAGATGTTTCTAAATTCCTACTAATGGTGAATCATTATTATTTGAATTACAGTGGCAATGAGATGCCCCAATCACAGATCGGGATCCTACTGAAGGACATAGCTATGCTAATATAACACTTCAGCCTAGACCGAGCACAAGGAAGGACTTGATTGTACATTAAGTGGATTTGTTTTACCGCCTGTACAAGGTGTATGTTTATGTAGGATTCAGTATTACTGGGGATACACAGATCAGGTTATGAGATTTTTAGTCTTTCCAACTATTATGATAAATGTGACATGTGAAAGTGTCAATATAAAACTCTACTATTATGGTGCACAGTTGAAGTTAAATTTGTAGATAGCAATTCCCAGGTACTTGAAAAAAAGAAGAAGAATATATGTTGTGAAAAAGAGATAAAATTAATTGAATCTTGACTACTAACTTTGCAGAACTATCTGTAATAGAGTATCTGTTATTTTAGCTCTAACACCCGATAAATCCACTCTCTAGATAGCAGAACTACTGGAATTCACTTATTTTCATAATGTATTTTATTTGTAAGTCTTTCTACAGATACAATTACATAATTTTCCTTTTTTTCTGATGAAACATGAATTCTTTATTCACTAACAAGAATCTGCTCACCCACCAGAACATGAATTTAATATTGTTTGTTGAATAAAACAAATGGCTGCATTGGATCCCCGTTAGAAAATCAGATAGATATAAACCCGCACATTGAGCCTGTCTGTCGTCATTAAAGAGAAGTAAGGAAATGGAATTGACTCTATCAGTCCATCCATTCACAGGTTAGTGGCATATTACCTATGGTGTATTGAGCGAAAAATTAACAATGACTTTCACACACACCTTTCTAAGGCTAACGGCACATTTAATCTCAGAATGCCTATAGAAATGCAGCTGACTAGCCACTGCTGGTCATTATTATTTGAGTTATTAGAAGTGCTGTGCAGATAATTGCATGGTCCTTATGAGCAGAGAGATTTATGTGACTAGTAATTATTTCATTTGTATTGGGGAGTCCAAAAGTGTACACTCTCATCCATCCTGCAGGATGTTTGCAGATGTGCATGATATACAAAACAAAAACATTATTACTAAATATGCTTCATATAAAAAAGAAAGCATATTTCTAGAGAAGTGTCAAGCAATTCGATTCCAATATTAATTATGCATCCTCAGTTGAAAACAGGGCTGCAAAACAGCATCAAGCTCTATTATCTCCTACCAGAATATGCAAACTAGGGAACTATTATATTAATACTTTATATTTTTTAAGTTGACTAAAAAAATGTCGTTGGATTTTTAAAATCACACTTTAATGCCATTAGACTTAGTGGTGTGATTGGATAATGCAGTTCAGAAAAGAAATGAAAGTAAACAATGGTGAAGCCATGTACAGGGGACATCTAAAGTATTCTGTGAATTTAATCGATGTTCTAATTAGGCTTTTTGTTTGTTGCCCATTTAAAAATGTTTTAATACATAGTTTGCATATGTTTAATTTGTATTTAATTAATATGTCATAATTAATATTCTTATTCTGTTTTAAAATTCGGATCTCACTTCTGTTTATTTAAATCAGGAATAACTCGATTTACTCAATGGAGTTATATTGAAAGGGTATGTCTACACTGGAAAGTTATTTCGAAATAACAGCCGTTATTTCGAAATAACTTTACTAGCGTCTACACAGCCAAACCACTATTTGAAATTAATTGAAATAGCGAGTGCTTATTTCGAATTTGGTAAACCTCATTCATGAGGAATAATGCCAGTGAAATAGCTATTTCAAAATAAGTGCTGTGTAGACACTTATATTGAAATAGGGGGCCTCCAGCCTTCCCAGGGTGCCCTGGTGGCCACTCCAGCCTCAACAAAGAACACTCCTCTCCCTCCCCCTTTCCCCCTCCCCCCTCCCCAGAGCCCTTAAAGGGGTTGACTCTGGCCACAGTGCCTGTGCCAGCTCCAAGCCCAGAGACAGCAGTCACTGCCCCGACCCAGTGGCCCCAAAACATGAGCCAGCAAGCCACTGGCAGCCAGCCCTTCACTGCTCCCCAGGAGCAGTCTGCCAGCTCCCAGGAGCCTGCCAGGGCCCGGAGAAGGCAAGTGCCTTCCTGATCCAGGGTGGACCTTTTTCAGGTTTGGGGGGGATGCCCTCAACATCTATGATCTCTTCACTAGACGGAGGAACGCGGCCGTCTATGCCAGGATTGCTGCCAGCCTGGCCACCAAAGGCCACATGCGAACCCAGGAGCAGGTTCGTATGAAAATCAAGTTGGTCCGGCGACACCCCCAACCCTGAGCCCTGAACTTCCCCTCCCTCTTCTTCCCCTTGCTTCCCCCTTCCAGCTCCCTCCTGCCAGGTTTCCCCCTTCCCCGTCCCACCCTCTCTTCTCTCCTCTCCTGCCTCCTTTCCCCAGTCTCACCAGTGTTTCATTCCCCCCGCCCCAGTTTTGTTAAATAAAGAGAGTTTGTGTTCATGAAAATACATGTATTTTATTTGACATCAGGAAGTGGGGCTAGGGAGGGGTAAGTGGAAGGACGTGAGGGAGGAATGAGGCACAAGCCCCCAGTGGGGCAGACCAGGGAGGCTCTTAGTGCTCCTCAGGGTGGAAGCTCTCCCGCAGGGCCTCCTGGATACTGGCAGCCCCCCCGATGGACCTCCCGGATGGCAGCCTGCAGCAAGTGCAGCCAGGCTCTCAGCAACATATGCACGAGAAGCACCAGAGTGCCCAGGGGCAGCTCTGGCTCCATGTTGCAGAGTGCTGTGGTGTCCTGAGTGCGGGCACTCAGGGCACTCCAAGACAGGATTGCTTTGCTGTCCCTCATCGAGGTAGACAAGCAAGCAGGGAAAGCTGAGAACCAGCTGTCGGGGGGGGGGGGTTCCTTTAAGCACAGGCCTCAGATAGCCTCAGGCAGCAGCCACACAAAGTAACTCCTTACCTGATGCCCTGCCGGACCTGGTTCTGGCCGGCTTTAAATGCAATTCAGCGTCCACTCAGTGTGGACGTGCTATTTCGAAATAGCAAAACGCTATTTCAAAATGCATTTTGTGTGTAGATGCGTTATTTCAAAATAACTTATTTCGAAATAAGATATTTCGAAATAACGCTGTAGTGTAGACATACCCAAATATACTAAAGTGAGATATGAATCAAGCCCTCGGTCTGAGTTGAGTGCAAGTCACATAGTTGTTTTGGCTTTGCTTTCCATTTTTGTTTTTAATCAAAACACCAATTTTTTTGGCCTTTTCCAATTCTTCCTGCCCTGCAAACAGTGTTTTTTTAAGTCTGTGTTTTTTAAAGCAAAACAAACAAACAGACAAACAAACAAAGAAAGAACTCTCTCGTTCAACTGAATTCACCTTTCCAGTGTAGGCCTGTAGTTGTCTCTAGCCACAGCAAATTGAAGTCTTTAGCTAATGTGTAAGGCATGGGGTGTGCACAGAAAAAGTAAGTGGAAGGAAGATCAACAAATGAAAATTAAAATGTGCAGTTTACAATGATCTGTTAATGTTCCTGCTTATGGACAGAATCACACTGCTGTCTGGAATGAAAATAAGCAACAGGTGCACAATTTAAAGAGAGATATTCCCCACTCAACGAAGGTCAGTCCATACAGCTTAAAGGTCTTATTAATAAATGTATACAATGGACCAGGATAAGACTTTGGCCAAAGCTACATTCCAATTATTTATATACTTATGTTTGCTTTAGAAGTGTCAGCTGTTGATGTGAATTCACACAGGGTGGAGATGTTGAAACACATGTTCAAGAAGGTGAATTGTAAACAATAAAAGTTATATAACTTTTTTTGTTAAATACAAGAAAAAAGTACAGTAAACGAGACTTTGATGAGATTTTGTATGGACCGATCACACTAGAAAGTCGGGGCCTTAACATGTTAATATGTTTATCAATAATCATCGAATACAATGTAATTTATTGTCTTGATTAGGAAAAAATGTCTCTCAGCTCTAGATAAAAGGTTATTTCAAGTCTCTAGAAAAATTCTTTAAACAAATGAATTATTCTGGACCAATCTGAAAGCAGATCTTCTTTTTGCATTTACACATTTCCTTTTCTTGTTCAGTACTTAATGAAAAAATACATACCAGCTGTCGAATGCCCAGACTTTATTAACACCAAACACATAGGTCTCATCTCAGCATATTCTCTCCCCTAATTTATGGAACTCCCCATAGGTGCAGAAGGGGCTTAAATTATTACCTATGCTCCTATATATTCCAGCAGTAAAAGTCTGAAAAGCCTCTGAAGGCCTCAGAGTGAAATTCATCTGTATTTTATGGTTTTCAGTAGAAATTAAGAAGTGGTGGGTAGATCTTGTGCTGTTCCTCTTTGCAGAATTGAATTTAACCCATAATCTGCTGAAAGGTCTCCCAGTGCCAAAACTATCAGAAAGTTCTTAATTAGGAATTCATGTTTTCCAATGGTCTCTCCAGTTGAAGTTCAAGAATCAAAATACTTAATAACAACCTTAATTCAAGCCATTTATTTCTTTCTAGCTGACCATAGGCTGATGAAAATCTCTATTCATCTGCACTTTTAATCTTAAAAAGAAAAGTGAGCCCAATCTTGTAGGGTTGCTATCAGCTCATCATCAAATTCAATCAATTTAATTCAAGGAAAGATGAGTGTGCTCTGACCCCATAAGCTCAGATCTTTTTATTCCTGATACCCACTTTATGGGTTTATGTCTTGCACGATGTCCTGGAAATTAAGCAGTGTGACAGATTGTTTTAAGTTTCTTTTATTCTTGTAGTGAGATTGCTACAGATCTCTGTTAAGTTTCTCCATGGATCTCTTGCATGGCAAATTTAATTTTTTCAGGTTGTACCTATAAAAAGTGTTGGGGTTTGACTCCTTTTGGGGAAGAGGGGAAAAATAATATTTTAACAATAGCAGTTTTCTAGTTCACTGTGGCAGGTGAGAAGTGCTTTCTGAGTCTAACCTTTTATTCTGATTTGCTATTTAATACATCCCTTTGCTTTCCAACAGTAAAAATAAAGCAATAATCCCCTTTGTCATTGCAAATTTCAGCAAGAGATAATGTTGAATGACAATGAGTCATGTGACTTGAGCCAAAAATGCATAACAACTTCACGGTCCTTCATCTCTGTGAAATGTCCATAAAGAAGGGACTTCCTGCTGTTAGAACACTATTAGAAAGATGACATAGAAATGCAAGTAAATGAATTGACTTGTTTGCATTCCTAAATCATTAAAAGACTGATTCCTCTACAGTTATACACAAGGGTATCCATGCATGCCAATTGTCCCATTGACTTCAATGGATTTGCTCATATGAATATATATGGCTCAACATGAGAAAGAGTGGAGTAAGAGCACTGCCATTTGCATGGATGCACTTTAAAATGACAGAGTTTAAAACAGGGGTGGGCAAATATTAGCTTTCGAGCCGGATCCAGTCCCCCCAGGATTAGCTCTTGGCGGGCCGCTGCTGCTGCTATATATACCTGTGGGTATCCCAGTCCATGTCGTGTCCTGTAGTACCCACTGGCTGGGAACAGCAAATCGTGACCAACAGGAGCTGCAATTGCCAATAGCTGCAGAGGCATAGGTAAACACAGCAGCGGCAGCCCGCCACAGGCTTACTCTGGTGAACCCCTGCCATTTTATTGCCCACCCCTGGTTTAAAACATAGCATCATAGTCAACAACAACTTTCTGCTTTATTTGATAAGATTTGAGCTCCAGAATCTGTATTTTTTTTGTGTTAGTTGAAGGAACTGCACTAGCTACTCCATTCTAGGGGTTAGCATAGTGACATCAGCATGGGTGCCGACAATCTCCATGGGCCCCTGGGCAAAATGTGTCCGTGCTCCCAGAAAGGGTGGGGCCTCAGGCAGAAGGGATGGAGCCAGTAGCAGGCAGCCAGCTGTCTACACCATGCTGCCTCCTCCCAGCCCTTAGAACTTACCAGAACATGTGGCGCGGTTCTCCGGCAACAATTTAAAGGGCCCATAGTTACAACCACTGCAGGAGACCCAGGCCTCTTGGAATTGCCAGGCCCTGGGACAGCTACCCCCTTTCCACACCCTCCCCCCATTGGTGGACCTTGACATCAGTAATGTGGCAGGAAACCATAAAGCTCTGAACACACATCTTGAATTGCAAAAGGCATTTTAGTTCACCTTTAAATTAATAAAGCATTTTCTAAATTCAGGACTAGAGAGAGGAAGGATTGACAATGTTCAGTTCTGGACTGGGACTCAAGAGATGTAGGGTTAGTTCCCACTCACTGTGTGACTTTGGGCAAGACACAATCTCTCCGGGCCAACTTTTCAGAAGTAATTAGGCACCTAACGATGCCAATACATCTACACATAAAGATACTACTAGGATTTACCAAAATGCCTGTGCAGGTAGGACACCTACCCCCACGGATTTCAAAGAAAAACATTTCCAATTTCATAAGGTATCTGCAGGTAGCATGGGGTGGAGCATATGTGTAACCCACACACCTAGGCTATGTCTACACTTGCGGCTTCTTGCGCAAGAACAGCTTGCGCAAGGGTTCTTCTGCAAGAAGTCTTGCGCAAGAAAACATCCACACTGCCATGTGCGTGCTGTGCTTTTGCGCAAGAGCTCCCATGGCAATGTGGACGCTCTTCATGCAAGAAAGCTGACGGCCATTTTAGCCATAGGGCTTTCTTGCGCAAGAAATCCCTGCCAAGCGTCCACACTGCCCTCTTGCGCAAGAGCTCCTGTGCAAGAGAGCTTACACCTGTTAAAAAAGGGCGTAGCTCTTGCGCAAGAAGCCCTCTCTTACCACACCGTACTGTAAATTTCCTTGCACAAGAGCAGGTGGGCAGTGTGGATGCTCTGAGGATTCTTGCGCAAGAACGGCCATACTTGCGCAAGAAGCCGCAAGTGTAGACATAGCCCTAGTGTGCAGTGGCACCTAGACCACAGCAACAGCTAAGATCAAGAGACCTCTACAATATGGACTTGAGAGCCAGTTGGCTTTTAGCTCAAAGGGTAGAGGCTCTTATACTAAGCTTCAGCGGTCCTAGATTCAAATCCACCCAGTGGCGGTTACATATGCAAATGTTTCCTCCTCCTAAGGACTTATCAGGAAGCTTGCAGAGTGGGCAGCTGAATTTGATATAAAAGCATAATTCAGTGCTTTGGTGCCCAAGGTAGGATCCCAAACTGATGGGAGAAGATGAGTAATAATCAGTTCCAACTGAGCGTGTATATTTAAAATTCTCTCTTGCAGCTTATAAAGAGACTTTGATTTTAAATAAAATTGCCATTAGCCCTTTAAATCCTGATGAAAATGAAAAAGATTAATTACTGTACTTATGTTGACTTTTTTATTATACTTTATGTCAGACTGTAAGTATTCCTATTGCTTTAGGACTGTCACTCTGATGTGAACTAATGTGACACATAGTACATGAGGAAGAAACCAATAACTAGCACTGAATATATTTATTACAGAAAGGGTAATTGGCTGTGACAACATAATCCTAAATTTTTCTTACATTGGTTCACAAAATATAGCTAGAATGCCAAGGATTTTCTAATAATAATAATAATAATTCTTCAGGCTCATGTGTTTATCTGTAAACTCCCAGTCTATCCTTCTGTCCCTGCATTTTCTCTGCACACATCAGCATATTCTTCACAAACCTGCTGATTGCTCACATTAGCCTGCAGTATTCATCTCAAGTTCTAATCAGATACCATTTGTCTTTCCAAAGCTTCTTTTTCTTTCTTGTTTTTATGGGACTTACCTCTCTTCTCTGACTCTTATCTAAAGGTGTTCCTGTAACACACATTTCAGCACACTCCACGTCATATGGCTATCTAGTATGTTGGGTAGATTTCCCAAAACTCTTTGCTGCTTTGTCACACAAGCAAAAAAGATGGAAGGGACTTTTGTTCCTAAACTAGGTGCTGACCCTCAGAAGGGAGTATTTGATGAAAATCTTAGGAAATAAATGAAAGCATCAGCCATAACGAGGGATTCAAAATTCAACTTAAATTTCCATTTTCTTTTTAATCAATTTTCAGTCATCCATAGCTACAAAAATGATGGGCCCGAAAAATCAAAACCCAAAAGGCAATTTAAGTTGCTAAAGATCTTCAAAAGATTCTGTCAGCCTCTAGTAGGTTAAAGCTGGATGCATTTGGGTGCTATCCAAAGAAAACATGTCCTAGCTTATATGACATACCCCCTTCTGGATCCAATTCACTGTCAACTTGCATGCTGGGAAGTCAGTTACACCAGTGAAAAGTGGATATCAAATTCTGATCTGAGAGCATTTTGCATCCACACTACGTAAATTGTAGACAACAATGAACTGTGTCCTCTGACTCGACAATAGTGTTGCACAGAGTAGACACTACAGTAAACTAAGGAACTCTTTAAGAATGCTGATGGGGGGGGGAGGGTCCACCGATTTGCCCCTCTTGTAGCATCTTGGAATAAGTGCTTTTGCAATCTATACTCAGCCACAGAAATTTTATTTTAAAGAAGCGATGGCCCAAATTTATTAGCACTGATGTGCTGCCATTATGTTAGCCACAGTTTCCCACTATAATGTCCTCCTTAATCCAAATGCACCAGAGCCCTCTGTATTTACAGCAAGAAGGGAGAAATAAATCAAGAATTATTTATTTTCCTACTAAAACCAAAGCACTCCTTCACAACAATAACTGAGAGGCAGAGAGAACATAATTTAAAGTATACTCGGTTCACTTTGCTGTAGCTGCTTATATTTTGTTTCTAAAAAAATACACAGACTATACCTCAGCATAGTGATAGAGATGCAGCCGTGTTAGTCTGGTCTAGCTGAAACAAAAGACAGAACTCTGTAGCACTTTGGTATATATGGTCGTGCCAATTTTCTTCCACAAATTGATCTGAGGAAGTGGGTCTGGCCCACGAAAGCTCATCACCTAATAAACCATCTTGTTAGTCTTTAAAGTGCTACATAGTTCTGTCTTTTGTTTATACTACAGCATAGCACTGATTACAGTTGACAAGGTAGAGAAGAACTTATATTTTTTAAGGGAGTCTAAAAATTTTCCATGTGAAATGTTTTGAAAGTGTCTGTCATTTTGTACAATCTAGTCCATGATAAAGACAACAATTGTTTTCATAACATTCCTGGTGAAATCATCTCATTACAAATTCTGATAGTTTTACAGTTTCACTCTTCAGAAGAAGTTAAGAAAGAAGTGAGACAACAAAGGAATGTGAGGAATAAATTTATATTGTGGCTTTTGTAGATTCACAGGTTTTTAAGGCCAGGAGATTATGACCACCCAGTGTGACTTCATGCAAAACACTGACCCTAGAATTTTACCAGTAACCACTGCTTCATGCTAGAACTTCTGCTTAAGCTAATGTATATCTGTTAGAATGAGATCCAGTCTTGACTTAAAAGACATCAAATGACATATAGTCCATCACACCCAGTAGGTAAGTGGTTCCAATTACCCTTCCTGTTCAAAACGTGTGCTGTATTTCTAGTCTGTGTTTGAAAGCTGGAGCTAGACAACCATTGGCTCTGATTATGCCCTTTTCTGCTAGATTGAAGAATTGAATCAGAAATCTCTTCCCTTGTATGTGCTCTGATGAAGTACCTTTTTAACCTTCTCTTGGATAACTAAGTAAACTGAAAATTCTTAAGTCTCATTATAAGATACATCTTCAAGAGCATGAATCATTTATTGGTCTTTTCTGAACCCTTTCCAATTTTCCAACATCCTGCTTACAGTTATGGCAGCCAATATTGGACAAAGCATTACACTAATGGTCTAACTAATGCTGTAGACAGAAGTAATGCCATCTCCCTCCTTCTACTGGATAAGTCTTAGCACACAGATTCAAGGATTGCATTCTTTCTTCACTACAGCATCACATTGCGAGCTCGTGTGCCATCAGTTATTTACATTAAATCTTTTTCACTGACACTGCATTCTAGGGTACAATCCCCACCATCTTGCAAATGTGACCTTTCTTTGTATAACCTTGTATTTGGCTCATTAGCACTCCTACTGTTCAAGTCTTCACCACGTAGTCTGCATAACTGTCCCATCCCCGTCACTATTTACTGCTCCCTCAATTCATGTGTCATCTGAAAATTTTACCAGAAATGATGTTCTAGTTTCTCCCAGATGATTGCTAAGATTGAATAGTGTTAGACTAAAAGGACATCCCTGTGGGACCCCGTTAGAAACACATTTAACATGGTCACATGTCTAGATGTACCTAAGGCTTGCACGTGGAACATACTACAGTTTTAGGTCTTTGTTCATCTATAATTCTGATTCCTACCCATTAGTCTTTGAGTCTCTCTTTGACACACATACTGGGGCAACCACGTTGCAAGTGGAAAAACCTAAGACTCTTTTTTCCAGAATCAGGGTTTAGTTGCTTATACAATGTCTTGTCTCCATTTACTGAGAGATTGATTCTGTGGACATCGATCATCTGGGAGTCAATTTAGCAGATCTAGTAAGGACCCACTAACTCAACTGCTAATCATGTTCCCATTGACTCCGGTACACCACGAGGTTATGAGGAGTAAAGGAAGTCAACCGGAGACTTTCTCCCATCGAATCACCACTCCGGGACACCATGGAAAGTCAAACTAAAGTATGTTGACTCCAGCTATGCTATTCATGTAGCTGGAGTTGTGAAACTTAGTCCAACTTTGCCCCCCAGTATAGACCTGGCCTAAGACACACACACACACACACACACACACACACACACACACACACCCCCTCCCTCCCTCTGATATTTTTAGCCACAGAATTGGTTGGCTAAAATTAATCGAAAATGAGTTTTCCAGAGCCACAGAATTTCTCATGGGAGGTGATTTTCAACAGAAGGAGCAATAGCTTTCACTACAAAGTAAAACCTCCAGTTGATAAAGCTTTCATTATATCTTTCAAACTGCAGTTTTGCCATGAATGCACTGCATCAGTAGTTACCCTTTGCCATGATTTCTGTTATTTATCTGAAAATGTTATAAGACCTTTTCAGCCAATGAGAGAGGCCTCACAGTAATTGCTGTAGCTACCTTGGATAAATATGAGAATTGCCCTCAATTGTTATAACTTGCTATTCACATTCAGTTTCAAATTTTGCTTTTGATCAAAACTTTATTAAATGTACCTCCCCCAACACTTGGGAGCATTCACAAATGATAATATTAGTGTGAAAATAGAAGTAATTTCTAGTATTAATCTATCATTTGATTTTTTTTATTGATAAGCCTAAAAAGTGGCAGTATATAAGCCTAATCCAGCAAATGCTTATGCACATGCTTATTTGAAGTCCTTGGAACTATTCATGTGATGAAAGTCAAGCACAGGCAAAGTGTTTGCAGAATCAGGGTTTAAGATTGCATGCATTTTTTTGTTTATATGTGTGTATGGCACCTAGCACAGTAAGCCTGTGATCCCTGATTCTGGCCTTCAGGCAAATAAATAAACAGGGGGGAAAAAGCAACACTTTTTCTGTTTAGGCTACAATGTTATGTGACCTTGCCTCCACAAAATGCTATTCTAACGTAGGTGATCAGCTATAAGTATCAAACTATTTTAGCAGTATGGAGATGTGTTATACAGTGCCTAACATGCTAGGGCCCTGATCCATACCTAGAGCTCCGAGGCACTATAGTAATACAAACAATTAAATATAATAAACCAGTATGGCAGCATTCAGAATACTATATATACAGTAGTTCATGCAGCGTATTTTATAGATGACATTCACACACCACTATAAATGCAGGGTGAATTGAGGTGGATTCAAAATCTTCAGAAGAGGCTCCCTGCTGGAAAGGGGAGTGAGGGAATTAGAAAAAAAAACCCCTATTAAGTGTGACAAGTATTTTTTTTTTTGCTTTATTCAAAGAGATTTGTAGCATGTAACATGACAAAAGCAAACCTACTTCTTTCTAGCCTTTGAAATATTTTGTATTTCTCTAAAATCATTCAATAAAATACCTTTTGAAGAGCATAGGAAACCCTGATGCTTTAGTACTAGATCCACAAACCCCCTGCAACACTCATCACTGCCCGCCTAGCCATTGTTTCAATCTGACCATTTGTAACAATCCAATATTTTAACTGGCATTAGTCTTAAACTTGAGAAGGTCAATCATCTTTGCAATCATTTAACAGCAATTTCTGGTTCAAGAACTTCTTCCTGTGGAAGGCATTCCTTATTGAGACTGAGTTTTGGAAGCATCCAATCCCAAACAGGATTTTTTATAAGATTTTGATGGCATATATGAGGTAATGTTTATTTTAGAAAGTGAGGAAGTCAAAAGAGAAGCTTGTAAAAGTGCACTAGTACTTAATAGGCAAATATAATCTCAGTATATTACACTTCCTCCTGTGATAATCAGGAACATTATAAATCCCCTTTTAACTTAGAAAAAGTTCATTAAGTTGTCATCGTGATATAAAGTCCTATTCTGAAATATGTCTCTTGATTGCCATCTTTACCCAATGGAAGATGTGTTATGAGTTCTCAAACTCGAGATGAGAGACTTAATTCGGGATTGCTTTATTGAAATGAAGGCTTCTTTTCCAAATGTCTCAATTGTATCTTAAATATTAGAATATTGCCAAGTGGTTACTTTAATGCTTAAAGATAAAACTAGATGTGCCATAACAATTTCAGGTTTCAGCCATTGTTTTGGAGTCTAATGCTCCATAGTAGGAGCCACATTTGGGAGAGGTACCATAATCGCTTCATCAGCAGTGAAGATGAAAGCATCAATAGCATTATGCAGTGGAGAATGAGTATTCCTATAAACATTGTAATTTTAATTTATTTTAAAATGAGAAACACCAAATGCAACATATAGATCAACTATTTTAAGACAGATAATCACCATTTTGTTAATTTATAATTTATTCCAGAGATTGCTGCAATTTACTTACTCTTGTTAGATTTTTCTTTTATGAGAATAACTAGATTAACTTTGAAGTACATTTTATTTCCAATCTATTATTCAGCAGACTAGCTTGGTTTTCTTATATTTTGGGGATTCAGTGGAATCCCTAGGAATCTGGCACTCACTGAAGTCAATGGGAATACTTCTGCTGACTTGGTTGAACTTTGGATAATATCCTAACTATATAAACTATCTAGTTACTGAAATGCAATGGGAATTATAAAATAAAATTGAGGAAAATATATTGAAATTATTTGCTTTATCATGGATTATTCCAAAGAACATGATGTTCCATACAGTTAGTCACAAACTCCGGTCATCTGAAGAAGTGGGCTGTGCCCACGAAAGCTCATGATACCATCTTCATGTTTTGTTAGTCTATAAAGTGCTACCAGACCATTTGTTGTTTTTTAAGTCTGCTTCTTGAGTTAAACAGCTATTGGCTATATAAACAATAAGGAACCCATTTTCACATCAGATCCATTTTGAATGCAACACCCAGTGAGTCTAAGGCTACCTCTAGACTGCAAGGTTCAGTCAGAAAAAGAAACACAATTTTCAGTATGCAAATTGCGTATCTTTTTCTG
This sequence comes from Rafetus swinhoei, assembly GCA_019425775.1. NCBI lineage: Eukaryota > Metazoa > Chordata > Testudines > Trionychidae > Rafetus > Rafetus swinhoei. The sequence goes on from CM033440.1 coordinate 188,210,791, forward strand.
CTTTACTGTTGAAAGATGCTTTTCCAAAATTTGGCGCACCTACACAGCTCCAAATTTTGGAAAAAACTGCTCTTTCGACATATCCCTTATGCCTCGTAGAACTAGGTTTACAGGGATGGCAAAAGACCATGTCTGCTTTTTCAAAAAAAATTTCAGAAAAGTGGATGCATTCCTTGGACGCAGCATTACTTTTCCGGGATACCTGCAGTATCCCGGAAAAGCAATGCCATCTAGATGTAGCCTAATGGGATTTACACATATGTCCATGGACAGCATACTATTGTAAAAGTTTTTTAACATACAAAATGAAGTTAACTTGCTATCATGAAAGGCAAAAGGCAAAACAATGACAAATGGAATATATGGGAAATAAATGCTATATAAAGTAAAAGGGGACTTAAGTGACAAAGAACAAACAAGATTGTCCTGTTTTATCAGCACAGCAAAGTTAAAAATATTGTACAAGATAGGTAACACCAATTGATACAGGGTAAGAAAATTAACAAGGGTCCAATAGCATAAAGTTTAGTGGGAAAACACACTACAACTCAGCTGGTATGGAAGAAATTTTTCCCCTTCCTCAAATATTGTTGCAAGACAATGAAAGAAATGGACCCTCCCAACAAATTGTACTACTGTTTACACTGTTTACATATGTAATGCATTACAGACAGAGTTACTGGCATGTGTAGGGTGACCATCTGTCCCGTTTTTACCGGACAGTCCCATATTTAAGGGCTGTCCCCGAGGTCCACACTTTTTTTAAAAAACGAGCATATGTCCCGTAGTGCTCCTGCAGCAGGGGGCAGGGAGGAGCTGGCAGCATTCAGGGCTTCAGCCACTGAAGCCCCAGCACTGATGGCTTCTCCCCACTCCCCATCCTGCATGCTGCAGAGCTGAACTTCAACCCTGCAGTAGGGCAGGGTGGGCAGAGAGCTGCTGGCACTTGGAGCTTCAGTTGCTGGAGCCCCAGCACTGGCGGCTCCTCCCCACAAACACTCTGGGGCTGGAGCCCTGAGTGCTGGAGGCTCTCCTCCCCTCTTCCCTGCAGGGCGGTAGCCCTGAGTGCCGCCCCCCCCAGCTGCAGGGCTGAAGCCCCAAGCGCCAGCAGCCACCTCCCTTGGCATCCCATATTTGGCATGGGGAAATATGGTCACCCTAGGCATGTGGGTTCACTCTGGGGGAACAGACTCCTAATTGCACAGAATGGCTCTAGGACATGGGTGAAGTAAAAAACTGTCTAGGCTGGTGATGACAAGTGTTGTGTGATGGCTGAAGATAACCCCTTCTGGTACGGACCCAGGGGAATGTTATTTTAATTGGCCTACATTCTGTTTTACACTTAACATTTCCTGTAGTGATAAATGGAAAGATTTTTGTGTTGTAGCAGTTTTTCATAATGAAATTCAAATAAAGGCAAAGTTAAAATTACTGAAAGGATGCTCTGATGTGGGATTACCCTGGTGGGTTCTATCTCAGGAGCTGAGTTTGCACCAGCTGGCCTGTCCTTGGCAGCTAATATCAATGGTGGTTCAAATGATTGCCATTGCTGTGTTCTTAGGTATGCGTTACTGGTTGGTAAATTAAGAAAGTACACAATGTTTGGAATAGGATACAAATGTCAAAAACAAGAACATAAAAGGAACAGAAATTTAGCCCAAGCTTGTGTGCTTGATAGGGAGGGTGAATAGAAGGTTAAGCTGTAAATAAGGGTTTAACAAGTAGTATATACTAGCATCAGGATGCTTCTGCTTGCTATGTTAGGCACAACGGACAAGATAAACCCAGAATGTAAAGACCTGGTTCTACATGAACAGCATGTAGATAGAGCACGCCATACACAGGAATTAGTTTCTGAAAAGTAACCAAGCCAATTAGGAAGCATATGGTGCAATGTACGGGTAAGAATGTAGGTGTTATTTGTGCTAGCAAAAATGTACAAAAGATATAGTCTTGTCGTGCAGCTTTGGATGTGTGGTACATACTATGCCCACTCCCTGCACTTGAGTCTGATCAACTCATTGTGGCATTGCTATCTTCAGAATAAAGAAATATGAGTGGCAAGACTGGAGTAGAACTGAGCTCTTGGGGAATCAGGTGGGAGAGATCTTGGGAGAACCCTAATCCATATATCCTTTAAAACTTCTCACTCAGTGCACTGCCAGGGGAGATTTTGGCAGGTCAGGACACGCATCAAATCTCACAAGCATGAAAAATGGCAGGACCCAAGCTTATCAGCTCATGTCCTCAATGACGGCTCCAAACACCAGAGAGCCTCCTCCTAACAAAGTGAAGATTAAACAGTCCTACATTATCAATCTGTCAAGAGGGACTCACTGTATCAGAATGAAACTTTGCAGGGTCACAGCTTGAGACAGTGATAATGTGCAGAGACAGCACAGGCATTAATATTCCAAAAAAGCAACTGGATAATTACTTCATCTCATGGAACTTTTGGAGCAATTACACCAGAAGTTCAAGCACTGCATATTGCTCTTATGCCTAGGACTATCAGAGAAGGATGGCTTTAAAGTCATGGAATTGGGGTTCTCTTTTCTGCCAGTTCTCTCCTTCATTTCTGCATGTAATGGCAAGCTTTCTTTCTTCCTGCCTCTGCCAGTGCTCCTTCTCTGTGTACAGTGCCCAGTAAAACAGGGCTCCAGCTTCCATTTTAGCAGGCTGCGTGTCGGGCCCTTCAAAATGGTGGACAAGCCCAGAAGATGGGGCTTGAAAGGCTGGGACTAGTCTCTCCCCAGCAGCTCCCAGGCTCAGCGCTGCCTGGGGTTGCGGCACTGATTTAAAGGGCCTGTGGCTCCGGCCGCCACCGCTTTGAATCGCCAGGCCCTGAGGCAGTTGCCCCTTTGCCCACTCTCCATCAGTGAGCCTTGGTGTCTAGATGCTAACACAAATTAGTAATAATAGAAATAACATCAAGGTCTAAAAATCTTCACACTTGCAGTCATTGTAACATGATTTGTTCATTTAGTTCTTTGAGGGTAAGGACCTAAATCATTTAGCTTGCAAACTTTCATGCAGTAACACAGGGAGATTTTCAAACTGCACCCTTTTCCAAATTTGAAACATGAATAAATGCAACCCAAGCTACTCTGTCCTCATGACACTCCAAACACCAGAGCTCCTCTATAACAAAGTGATTTAAACATTGGTACAATCTGCAGATTGGCACCATATTAATGAAACTTTCAAAAAGGGAACGCTTGAACAGTATAAAGTAGACAGACAAAATATCAGATAGGAAACTCATACACTCCATACATTGAGATAGTACCTTAAAAATTCTCAAGACTCATTAGCCAGTGACCTCGCTATCAGACAGACAGATGTGAGAGAAAATGAGGGAAGGAATCTTTTGAACATATTATTAGCTCTACTATTAAATTATTACATGAATGTCACTCAGGAAAGGTTTGGCTGCGGTTTTAGGCTGTTTTATGAAAATGATAACTGATCAATTTTAACATTTACAATATAGTGTATCTCCTTTACTGAGTACTATTGTAAATAAGAAACTGTTCCCAGTTTATTAAAGTTTTCTCAGAAAATTTGAACAAAAGCTTCACAACCAATATTCTAAATATTAGGTGTTTCTGTCTGAGTACCCTTTAGAATTACTGCTTTGGTTTCCATTTTTTAGCCACCAGAAATTTTTTCACAATGTCACATCAGGTGTAATGTCATCTGTCTCTTAGAGCAATTTTCCTTTGTCCACACTAGAGTATACACACCTCATGCTTCACCGTTTCTTTCAAAACAGTCCTGTTTTATTACACTATTATTTCTTCCTCCAAATTCTCACAAATTCTTAAAGATTCTTCTATATTTCAAGGCAGTCGGAAAAGAGAGAGCAAGTGTTTGCCTTAATAATTAATTGAATTATTTTTATGTTACCTAAAATAGGTATCTACAACATTAGGAGCTCCAAAGCAGTATACACATCCTCATTAAAAGCACCCAGCATAGTTAATTGTAGTCTGTGTTCTCCTACTACAATGTTAACCTAAGAATTTTTCTCTTTGACTACCTAGTACCTAAAGGGAAAAACAGCAGGCTGTTTTAATTTCCTGTCATAAAAATAATTAGAGACAAAACAGTTCCCCAATGTCATTAAGAAGAACAAAACTAATGAAACATGCCTTATACTTTTTTGTGTGGAAAAGTAAGGGTTACCAAGTCTCTGGTTTTCAAACGTTGAAAAGGGAAGCTGGCAGCTCCAATCAGTACTGCTGGATCAGATCATTAAAACTCCAATTGGCACTGAGCTGGCAGGCTCCCTATTTAGTACTGTGTGGCTCTCCAGAAACAGCAACGTGTCCCTGTGGCCCATAGGCAGATGCTCTGCCAGAAGGGCTCTTCATAATGCTCCCACCTTGAGTGCCAGGAACAGCAATCAATGGAAGTTGGGATGGCACCTGCAGGCAGGCACCGTGCACACAGGTTGCTCCTCTGCTGAGGAGTCAAAGGACATGCTGGCAGCTCCCCACGAGCTGCCTGAGGTAAGCACCACCTGGCTCCCACACTCCATAACCCCTCCTGCACTCTAACCCCCTTGGCCCAGCTCTGAGCACCTTCCCATACCCAAACTCCCTTTCAAAGCTAGCACTCTGCACTCCCTCTTCCACCTCAAGCCCCTGCCTCAGTCCTGAGCTCCCTCCTGCACCCAAATGCCTACACCCCAAATCCCTGTGCCAGCCCAGAGAAAATAAACAAGTGAGTGAGGATGGGGGAGAATCATAGAAACACAGAATACTAGAACTGGAAGGGACCTCAAGAGGTCATCAAGTCCAGTACCCTGCACCGTCTAGATCAGTGGTCTCCAACCTTATTAAGCACGAGATCACTTTTTGAATTTAAGTGCAATCCTTGATCTACCTCATATATAAATACCTTTGCCCCACTTCCTTCCCTACAGCTTCTCCAAGGCCCCACCCCTGCTCACTCCATCCTCCCTCTCGTGCCCATCCTCACTCACTTTCATCAGGCTGGGGCAGAGGGTTGGGGCTCAGGCTCTGGTCTTGGATGAAGGGATTTGAAGTGTGAGAGGGGCTCTGAGCTGCTCTTGGGGCACGCAGTTGGATGTAGGAGGGGTTCTAGGTGCAGGCTCTAGGAGGGTGTTTGGATGCAGTGGTGCTCAGAGCTAGGATAAGGGCTTGAGGTGCAGGAGGGGGTTCATGACTGGGCTAGGAGTTTGGGATGTGGGCTCCATCTGGGCACTGCTGGTGGCTCCTGGGTGGTGGAGCAGTGGGGCTAAGGCAGGCTCACCTGTGCCCTGGCCCTGAACCACTCCCTAAAGCAGCCAGCAAACTCCATCCCTAGTCCTGTTGTGCCCCCTCTCTGCTCTGTGGAGAAAGATACAGAGTGGGAGAGGGGGCACCCTGACATCAGCATCCCTCTTTTCCCTCCCCTGCCCTGCACAGTGGGGGTAAGAGGCAGCTGAAGTGTAGGCACTTGATAGCCTCTTGACCAAACTAGTCAGGATCACCTGTCAGAGGCTCCAAGATCTACCAGTAGGCAATTTAGTCCAGTGTTTAACCATCCTGACAGGATTTTTTTCCTAATGTCCAGCCTAAACCTCTCTTGCTGCAATTTAAGCCCATTGCTTCTTGTCCTATCATTGGAGGCCAAGGAAAGCAATTTTTTACCCCTCCTCCCTGTGCCACCCTTTTAGATACCTGAAAACCGCTATCATGTCCCCTCTCAGTCTTCTTTTTTCCAAACCAAACAAGCCCAGTTCTTTCAGTCTTCCCTCATAGCTCATGTTTTCTAGGCCTTTAATCATTTTTGTTGCTCTTCTCTGGACCTTCTCCAATTTTTCCACATCTTTCTTGAAATGTGGTGCCCAGAACTGGACACAACACTCCAACTGAGGCCTAATCAGTGTAGCGTGGAAGAATGACTTCTGGTATGTTGCTCACAATTCTCCTGTTAATGCATCCCAGAATCATGTTTGCTTTTTTTTTGCAACAGTGCCACACTGTTGACTTGCATTTAGCTTGTGGTCCACCCAGGGGTGGCCCGTGGATGTAGGCAACCTCGGCAGTTGCCTAGGGCGCCGCGTTTAACGCGGTGCCCAATGATGATGTCACGCCATTGAGGGCTATGGAGGCAGGGTCGCTGATCGCGCATTCCACCTAGGGCGCCAGTTGTTGGCAGCTCTCTTCGAGCTGCTCCTGGGTCCACCACGACCCCTAGATCCCTTTCAGCAGTACTCCTTCCTAGACAGTCACTTCCCATTCTGTATGTGTGATTGTTCCTTCCTTCGTGGAGTACCTTGCATTTGTCTTTATTAAACTTTATCCTATTTACCTCAGACCATTTCTCAAGTTTGTCCAGATCATTTTGAATTATGAGCCTATCCTCCAAAGCACTTGCAACCCCTCCCAATTTGGTATCATCTGCAAACTTAATAGTCATACTCTCTATGCCATCATCTAAATTGTTGATGAAGATATTGAACAGAACCCGTCCCAAAATAGACCCCTGAGAACCCCACTTGTTATGTCCTTCCAGCATGACTGTGAACCATTAATAACTATGCTTTGAGAATGGTTATCCAGCCAGTTATACACCCACTCAATAGTAGCCCCACCTAGGTTGTATTTCCGTAGTTTATTGATAAGAAGGTCATATGAGACCATATCAAATGCTTTACTAAAGTCTAGGTATACCACATCCACCACTTCTCCCTTATCCACAAAGCTTGATATCCTATCAAAGAAAGCTTTCAAATTGATTTGACATGATTTGTTCTTTACAAATCCATGCTGGCTGTTACCTATCACTTAATTATCTTCCAGATGTTTGAAGATGAATTCCTTAATTACTTGCTCCATTATCTTCCCTGGCACAAAAGTTAAACTGACTGGTCTGTAGTTTCCTGGGTTGTTCTTCCTCTTTTTTTATAAATGGGCACTATATTTGCCTCTTTCCAGTCTTCTGGTATCTCTCCTGACTTCCATGACTTTCCTGAGATGATAGCTAAAGGCTCAGATACCTCCTCTATCAGCTCCCTGAGTATTCTAGGATGCATTTCATCAGGCCCTGGTGACTTGAAGACATCTAACTTTTCTAAGTAAATTTTAACAAGGGGGAGATGGACTCAAAAGAACATGGGGTGGGGGTAGGGCCAGGGCCTTGCAGATAGGGTAGAGCCTGGACAAGGATGCTTGATTTTCTGAAATTAGGAAGTTGGCAACCACAGGAAAGGTAGATGTTAGAAAGGTCAGAATTTCTAATCAAGGGAGGGCAAAATTTTCAAAGAGCCTAAACACCAGATTGACAAAGGTATTACCAGTGGAGATTTCAAAGGCACCTAGGAACCTCATTTCCTTTGAAATCAATAAGAGTTAGACACCTAGATTATTCTGAAAATCCCATAAAGTGCCTATTAGCAACTTTACACACTTAAATAAAGTGACTTAGAAATCTAACTCCCATTTTCAAAAGTGACTTGGGCATCTAGGAGCTTCAGTCTCCCTGAAAGTCAATGGGACTGAGGAATTTAAGTCAATTAGGAAGCGACGGCAATGTTATCTCTCCTGTCTGCTTTAGGAAATAAATATGATTGATAGATGAAATACATAATTATTTATGAATGAATAAAGATATTTTATAGTAAAGCTCAGTGAATGAGTTCAGTCAAAGGAACCTGACTTGAGCATTTGAGCCATGTATGTTTAAGAAAGAATTCAGGGCTGACGAAAGACTTCACCGAACCTTGGGCCATGGGGCGGAGAGGAGGGAGGGTTTGGCTCAGAGCTGCCCAGAAGGGGTGGGGGCATAGGTGAAAGGGGTGGGACTGAGGGCTAGATGTCCCCTGCCAACTCACAGTGCCACCTAGACAGCATTGTGTGGGGCCCAAGCGGTGATTTAAAAGGCCCAAAACCCTGGATGCAGTAGCGCCCCTTTTAAATTGCTGGACCACAGGACAACTGTCCACCCCCTCTGTCAGAAGTCCTGACTAAACTAGTGTCACCACATAACGTGTGCCAACTCTTATGACTTCATGGTGAGCCTTTTAATGTCTGGTGTTTTTCTTACTATCCCCAATTCCTGAAGTCATGTGATTATACAACAATTTCAGATTTATTTTTTTAAGTAAAAAATAAAATAAATACTTTTCTAGCCCTCATGCTTGTGGAGAAAAGCTTGAAAATGAGAAAAGCTTGAAAGCTCAAAACCCAGAAGGCAAAGGTTCTTTCTCCCGCAAATTTAACATTTATTTTAAATCCTCTCATTGTTAAGACAACCTTATGATTTCTGGGGGCTGCCTGATGATTTTTAGAATGCCTGGAGTTAGCAATACAGTATTCTGTTGCCAGTAGACAGTAAAACATCTAGAACTTGGACTTCACTTAGATGTAAAGTTTTGTATGCACAGAAGAAAGGAGATGGTTACTATTTTTCAGTGTTCAATCTTCCTTTTAAAAAGTAATTAATTTACAGAGACATGGTACATATTATATTGTGTAAGATGTCACAAAGTACAAGTTCCAATGAAAATGAAGTATTCATTCAGAGCTAGCTATCTAATTAAGCACAAGTTTAAATTGCTACATATGAAACAGGGAATATTAAGTTACACAAAGTTAAAATCAATGCATAAACCGCTATGGTTGAACCCTGATCCTACTGAAATTTGTTGACCAAGTGAGACCAAGATTTTAGTACTATCCTGCTGTGATGGGATGGATGAACAAAACACTGTTCCTGACAAGTAAGCAATTAAAACCCAGAATCAAGCAGCCAATATCTCGCAACTGCAACTAACAATAAAATTTGATAACATTCTCTCAAGGAACTCCATACAGCTGATCATTCCATCAATCACACATGGCCAAATCCCAGCATAAGATTTTGATTATGCTGAGCAACAATGAAACACATTTGGAAAACAAGCCCCTTTTGCATTTGGATTGAACCTGAAAGGAAAATCGTTGCACTGAGTTTATCGTTGCACTGAGCTCCAGTTTGACTCTGCTATTAATCATGTATTAAATAATTGGTAACATTTATAAAGATGTTAGAAGGGCTGCACAAATGTACATTGGGACTCACTAGTTCTGGATACTGTATTTGGTTCTGTTGCAGACATTGTATGCAGAGTGCAGGGGTGAAGTTAGTAAATCAAACTGTTATTCAGCTAAAAACCGGATTCAGAAACAGCACATTTGATTAATTTGTCTCAATTTTGCCAAATTGTTTTGCCTGGAAAAAAGCTTTAAAAATAAAACCAGGAAAAAAAAAGCAATGTTTCATTTTACCATTTTTTAAATGAAACATTGATTATTCAGTATGACTTTTTGTTTTGAAGTGTCCTTAAATATGAAATGATCTAAATCAAAATGAAATGTTTTGGTTTGGATTATTCAGCCTGAAACATTTTTTTAAAAAAATTCAGAATTGCAATCAATCTGAAAAATCTGTATTTGCAAAGATCTCTCTCTGTGTGTGTGACCTTGAAAAACTAATTTCTAGTTCTCAGAGGCTCATATTTCCCCTCTGTAATATGGAGGTATTAATACTAACTCTACCTCATGGGGATGTTATGAAGTTAGTAGATTAATATTTGTAAAGGATTTTGAGATCCATGGAAGGTGATAAGTGTAAAGTCTGATTATTGAGCAAAATCCTAGTCTCTGCTCAGTACTTACTTAGGCAAGATTCCTGCAGCTGAAGCTTTTACCAAATAAGGCCTTCAGGATGGGCTGATAATGGTTACCAATGGAGTTATATAATATGACAGTTATTTCCCAAAGTAAAACATATATGCAGTTCAAACTCTCCTGATGTTTGATCCCATCATCTCCATTTTAGAAGGAAACAAGCAGTCGCATCCTGGCTGAAATAATTTAGGTGGGCTTGGTTCAGCTTTTAGGGGGGGGTTGGACTAGACGTCCTTCTGAGGTCTCTTACAACCCTGATCTTCTATGAATCTATGATTGCACCTTGAATGTTTCTTATATGGTATGTTAAATGCTTATGCTAAATAGTTTGTTACATCTTGTATTTAGCAGTGACATTCTTGAGTGCCTTTCCCAGACATGAAGAAGAATTCCATGTAGTTTGAAAACTTTTCGCTCTCATCAAGAGAAGTTGGTTCAGCAAAAGATATTACCTCCCCTGCCTTGTGTCTCTGAATTATATGAAATTTTGAGACACACCATGGAAACAGACATACTATTGCTTGCAAAAATAAAGATGAAACCAGCTGACTTTAGTTAATTCATTACTGACCTGTCACGTTAGCTGATATCGCAATGTTTCCTGGTGAGATAGTTACTTATTTACATGTATTATCATAGAGTTCATTACCATTGTTGATGAACATTGCAGATGTTTCACAAAACTGGACTCAAAAAAATTTCACATAAAACATTGTCTGGAAACATTTTAACCTTCAAATTCTTATCAGAAGACTTTCTCCAACCAATAATCAAATGTATACAACATCTCTTTTGTCGCTAATGAGGGCAGAAGGATCTCCTATCCTAGGAGTGCTTCTGGACCCTGTAATTATGAACATAAATCTCTTGAGGTCTAAAAATAATTCTGTATATTATAGTAGGATTTGCATGTTCACAATAAGCATATTTCCAGCTGTATGCTTTGACAGCAAAAAGATAGCCTAACATCCCTATAATTATATTCTTTTAAATCCAACTTTCATATTACTAGAAACCAGTTAAGTCGCATCTGCAGTCAAACATTTTTCACTGCTGCAGTCACCACAGAACTTGGCTATTATGAAAATCCAACCTACACATCCCTCTGCCTGAAGCCCACTGAAGAGAACACACTCTCCTACATTGATGGAGAAATTTATCTTCTTTTTTAATACAGCACATGTAGATCAGTGTACAAAAGTACAATAGAAATTCAAGTTATAACATTTAGCTGTAGAACTAGAACAATTCGTATAGTTGCTGAGTATCTTATTAGCTCCTTGCTGACACCCTAAATACAGTTGGTGATACCATACACTGCACATAAGCATCTCTGGCCATCATATTTCATTCTAATATTAAATAAGAGTCTATAAGAGTCTTACTTTAATAAGGCTGAACCAAATACTTCTTTTTTCAATTGAGATGTCAAGTTGGAATTTTCAGACATCCTCAGGGTTGACCAAACTCTGCTCCTAAAAAGGCAATTCTAAAACTCCCATTGACTTGAGCAAAGTTAGGCCAAAACTGAACTCTTTTGAAAAATCCAACTTCAAAGTCTACACAAAAGTCTTGTATTCTAAATTTAATTCCTAACAAGGTGTGAGACTATTATTATGCTAGTGATATTATTTTGTGTATTGTGGAAGTGGGCAATAGTGTTTGTTTATATAAAGCAAGTATAACACGGAGGTCGTAATCTTGAACCACTCAGGATCAGGGCCTAAGTATGGTAGGCACGGTACAAACAAAGAGTGCCAAGATCTCTCCTTCATAGATTGCATTATCCTAAATCCACTACAGTTAACAGGAGTCTTGGATTTGTAATGTCTAACAAAAAGCAGGCGTGCAGTCATGTGCCAGTAAGGACCATCATCTCATACTGTTTTACATGATGATCAGCTTTTAGCATGTTCACTGAGGGTATGTCTACACTGCAGAGTTTTTTTTTCAGAAAAACAGCCGTTTTTCTGAAAAAACTTCACTTACGTCCACACTGCAATTGCATTCTTAAAAAAAAAAAAAAAACGAAAGAACAGGTTTTTTTTCCCCAACATTGGTAAACCTCTTTCTACAAGGAAGAAGCCTTTTTCCGAAAGAGCTCTTTCAAAAAAAAAAAAAAAAAAAAAAAAAAGGCATGTATGGACAGGGAAGAGGGGTTGGTTTTTTTTTTTTTTTTTTTTTTCAAAAGAAGAGGCCTCCAGGAAACAGCACTGGTGGCCACTCCATCCATAGTAATCACAGCTTAAATGTGAGATAGTATCCATTAAGTGTGGACGCTATCTTTCGAAAAAGCAGATTGCTTGCTGTGTAGACGCTCTCTTTCGGAAGATGTTTTTTTTCAGACAATTTCTTCAGGAAATGCTTCTTCTGAAAGAAACCTGCAGTCTAGACATACCCTGACTGGACAACCTACACACTATTGAATGAACAAACAGAAGAATTTCAGATCTGGAACTTACAAATGAGACATTTTCAGAATTCTTCCACCACAAAGCCTTCTCTATAATCAGTGTCACAGGAGCACACAAAAACAATAGTGTAAACTATAGCATGAATATAGCATGTAGCTTAACACAGAGGTTTGTAGAATACCAAGGCTATATTGCCACTGCTCTGTCCCCTTAAGCCTGGAAATCAGCTAGCCGGGCATAGTTGCAGTGGGAGTTTTGAGCTCTTTGAAACCATTTCAGCAGCAGCCAGCTTAAGTCACTTTTTTAAAATAATAAGAAAGAAGGAGTTAGTTACTGACACGCAGCTGGTTGTCTTTTGTTAGCTCAGAGTCTATTTATGTTCCCTGTCTAATAACCAATTTATGGTATTTAACTGCTCTAAGTAACTGGTAGTGGAATGTGATCCCTTACCTCATTTGTGGGCAAAGCTCAACAGAAGACTACAGCAGAAAACCAGATGTGGCTAAAGACAAACATCTGGCAAGAAATTCAGTAAGTGCTGACAGTACAGTATTAATGGATCCTTACACGACAGTGAGAAGTAGAGGATGCCAGAAAACCAGCAGATGGCACTCACCTTATTCTCCCCATCAACTGCTCTGACATGAGGGATATTAGATTAGGAGATTAGAAATTCAAAGTAAATCATAAAAAGTATGAGCAGCGACTAAAGAGTTTCTTTGGTAACATTTATCAATAACAAAACAAACTTGCTCTCTGAACTTCATTATGATTTACACAGCTAACTACCCTTTTCTTTTTTAATTCAAGAAATGTTAGGGTAGTGACAGAGAATGATGAACAATCATTACCTGGAAGAATATTGCTAAATGGGAGATGATGGTTGAGAGACATATCCACAGTTAAAATAGTGCCCTGGAATTATTCACCCAATTGAGCCCCCAACATCAGCTACAAAAGTAGTCAAAACAACAATGCAACCGTGGAAGCTGTTACCCTCACGTAGAAGAGACCTTTATCTACTCGGCCTGAAAAAACTGATTCAGTCTCACAGCTGGGAATAGACTCTTATAAACAACATAAATTTAGGGAAATGAAACTCAGAACAGCATTAACTTTAAATCTTGTACTTAGTATATGTAATACAGGAGGTCTCCTCCGGCTTCTTAGATTTCATTTCTATCAGGCATTCAAAATCTCCCTTTAACCTGCCTTCTAACATCACCCTAGTTCCAAGGGTTTTAAGTGCATCAAACTCACAGCAGAAGATGAAGAATGAAGCCTGAATCTAAGGTCAATACAGGAGCATTCAGCAGTTGCAGCAAACCCTGTCCTCTGCAGAAAATGGTTTTCACTCTTACAGAACTGCAAGGCTTTTGATAGAGAGAAAAATGTCTTTCCCAATGTGGACAGACCTTTTGCAATCAAACATAAAATTACTCTCGTTTGATAAAGACTCAAAATCCAATTGGAACAGCATACAGTTAGGGACCTATTAACTCTTCTGGGGGTCAGGGGCTATTAGATTTTGTGGCCCCACCTTAGGCACCAGAGTGGAGACAAAATGAGAGGTGCAGAGTGCAGGAGAGGGTAGTGGGTTGAGTGGGGGAGGGGACTCAGGTCAGGATCTGGGATGGGGTGCTGGGTATGGGTGGGAGTTAGGATAAAGGAGGGTGCTTAGGGCTGTGACAGGAGATTGGGGTGTACTACACTTACCCTGGGCAGCTCCCCTTTTGGGGCATAGGCCCTGGAGAGGTGGAAGGTGGCTCTACAATTCCCAGCTCATGGGAGCTGCAGGGGCAGAGCCTGCAAGCGAGGGAAGCGTGGACATTGCTTTTTGGCACTCACAGCTCCCCTCCACCCGAACCCCAGCCCTTTTCTTAATCTAACCTTGCATACAGTAGAAAGCATAGGACTTGAATGGTTTCTGTCACACTGGAGTAAAATCAAGAGTAACTCAATGGACATCACTGATGTAAAAGTGGTAAGTATCTTGCCTAGAAAGTCACCTCTGAACATTCTTTAAAGAAAGGAGAAGTGTTAGAACAAGTGAACGAATGAGAAAAAAAGTCATTATATATATATATATATATATATAAACATACATCATATTACTAATGAAAGAGAAATACAGGCAATTAAATGTTCATTTACAAGAGGAATTAGAAGAACAAAGCAGACAGAAATACAAAACAAATGCAGAGTTCAGTATAATTTCAGTCAACTCTCAAGCCTGAACTATCAGCCATTAAGCAAGAGGAATCCGCCTTTAAAATATAATGTAGTTATTATTTCTCCATCTTCTCTCAACCATGATCACACTGAACACATAGCCGTGATCTACACTGGGGAGTTATTTCGAAATAATAAGTGGAGTGTCCACACTACCAACCCCGTTATTTCAAAATAGCGGGCTGGTTATTTCGAAACCTGTACTCCTGCTTATTTTGAAATACAGTAAAACTCCAATAGTCCAGCATCCAATAGTCCGGCACTCCTGATAGTCCGGCATCAAAATGGCAAGAGCCTAGTGAGTGAGCTTCGGCCAAAAATGAGTCACAAGGTAACAGCAGCAGCAACTGAACTGAGCAAAAAGGGTAAAAAAGGCTTAAAAACCCTAAAACATTACAGTATACTGTATACAGTATGTACAATAAAAAGGGTTAAGAACACTTTATATACAGTATATAATGTATACAGTATATATATAACCTGCTTATAGTACCTCCTGATAATCCGGCATATTTGATAATCCGGCACCACCTAAATCCCATAGGTTCCGGATTATCGGAAGTCTACTGTAGTTATTTCAGGAGTTGTTATTTCAAATTTAGTTATTTTGAAATAATTTCCTAGTGTAGACATGCCCACAGATTCAAAAAAACAAAAAACCCCACAAACCCTTAATATGGTGCTGCAATAACGATCCCCATGATATAGAAAATCAGTAGATAACACATCTACTTAGGGTCAAATTTGTATCTACAGAACAAAATTTAGACTTGATCAAACATTTCAATTGACTGACACTGTTTTTTAATAGTGCAGGCAGGAACTACCCATAATTCTGTTTAGAAAAATACCCCCACCTTTGTCCAATTAAGAGATGAAAATCCACTGGCTGGCAAAAATTCTGGCCCCAATAAATTAATTTGTGTGCGCCTTTAGCTGCATTTGTCAGTAATAAAAATAATCTTGTTTCCAGACTTTAAGCATGACATAATGGATAGAATGGACTGTCCCTTGTAAGAAGTTAGATTTAGCTAACTACATCATACATGCTACATTAGGCAAAATATAGAGAAAATTTGGCTTTAGCAAAATTCATAACTATTCTAGTTTCAAATGCTCCCGAGGAGAAATGACTGAAGAAAACTGGATAAAAATTGCCTCCTCCTATAGATGATTTGGGTCATACCTTATAAGGCAAAATATAACTCCTTTTATGACTTGCTGCAAATAACAAGAGGTTTATATTAAAGCCCTCTTCAGAAAATTCATGCCATACGCCCCCAAAACCTGCCAGGGGCTATGAAAAAAAATCTTCAAAAATATATAAGGCTTTCAAGAATAAGCTCCTTCTTTATAACTCTTAATTCAAAAAAACATACTTTGAAAAGGGATTTCTGAGCTTTCCTTAAAAAGAGTAGGGAAATGATGATCTTATACTGCTTTCTGCCATGGTTACTTCACAAGAATTCATCACTGTTTCCCTTGGGTGCCTTGGGGAAATGTAACTGTGATTATATAGTGCAAAATAAGCAGCATTAGCCTTGAGGTTGGAGGCAACACCTAAAGAGCTCTGAATCCTTTCAAGGTTATGAAAATGCACATTGACTTTTTTTTAATAGGGTGAGTAAGTGATGCCTAAGGCCAGTAGAAATCAGAGTAGCTTAGCTAAGGAGTCTGAGAACTAGTGTGATTACTTAGTTTCTTCCCCTTAAAGACCATTTTCTAGGTCCTATGTATTCACAGTGTCTCCTAAACACAAATTTTATCTTCTATCTTCTATCTTCTACTTTTAGTCAATCTGTGTTTATGCAAAAGGTAATTGTATGCAAGGGCAAATTATAGCACTGCGGACTGTTCAAAAGGAGCATCAAGATTTGGCTAAATTACAGCAAAAATTACCAACACTCAATACTACATGCTACATTCTCTCCTATCATAGGGTATGTCTAGTCTACATGCCTCTGTCGCCAGAGGCATGTAAATTAGACTATCCGACATAGTCAATGAAGCCGGAATTTAAATATCCCCGGCTTCATTAAAATAACACCGAGCTGTGCCGGCTCAGCTGATCGTCGGCACAGTGCGTGAGTCAAGACGCGGATTGGTCGACAAGGGAAGCCTTTGTCGATCGCTTCCTTATGCCTCGTGAAACGAGGTTTTGCCCATGCAAAGGCTTCCTTGTCAACCGATCCGCATCTTGACTCGCGCGCTGTGCCGACGATCAGCTGAGCCGGCACAGTGCGGTGGCCATTTTTATTTTAATGAAGCCGGGGATATTTAAATCCCGCCTTCATTGACTATGTCGGGTAGTCTAATTTACATGCCTCTGGCAACTGAGGCATGTAGTCTAGACATACCCATAGTGTTTTTGTCCTAGATCATTTTTAGCCCTTGGGCTTTTAATTTTTTCCCCCATTTCCCACTTCATGGATTTAAAGGAAAAAAACACATGAACAATTACAAATGCTTTGTGGAAGACTTTCAGAACGGTCAGTTTTTCTGTCTAACAGCCTTGACAATACTTTTTAAAAATAAAAATATGGAAAGTTATTTTGCAACTTATTCTATTTGTTCTTACTATAAGTTGGTAAACAACAGTACTATAAAGAAGTGGCAGAAGTTGGTCAAACTATTATTCACTAATGTGATTCATATGTTTGTGATTTATAACGGTGCATGTTGATTTATATTTTTTGTTGTTGTTGCAAACATTCAAATAGTTATTTGCAGAAACAGCATCAGCTGCTCCTTCGCCTCCTTTTAATCTGAGTCAGTAGATCATCACAGTGAATATTTGCACAGCGAAAAGCTCTCATCCTTTCTGATTATACAGCCAGAAAGGACAATTTCAATGGAAGAATGTTTATGATGTTATCTTGTGCAGTCCTTACACAAGCCCAGGGATGCATACATGATGAGAACAGAATACATTTGAAATCTCAACAGTTATTTTCAACAACAGCAGGTGGATCACTCTTTGCCTAACTGTTATTTTACATTAGGCACCAATATATATATATATATGAAGGCACATTCCCAGCATAATTCTAAACTAAATCTGTATATAAAATATTATTTATCCTTCTAAAATGCACAATTTAAAAACTTTTAAGTTAAATAAGTACATGTGTTAGTTGAAATACCGTTTTCCCTAGTTTAAAAAAATCTAGGCTTGTCTAAGAGGTCATGAACAGAGCAAAAATGAAATACTTAGGGTTGTAAGGCAATTAATATAGACATTTTCAAGTGTAGCTGAAGGTGCCTTTCAGGCCCTGTCTACACTAGGAAATTATTTTGAAGTTACTAAATTCAAGTTAAGAACTCACGATATAACAAATTCGAACTAGCGTGTCCTCACTACAGGGAGGCATCAAAATTAGTCTGAGGCAGGCTTCGTTAATGTCAACGCACTACCTTGGACTTAGAGCTCCATGAAGCACTGGGCAGTAATTACTTCGAAGTACTCTGGGGAGTAATTATTTCAAAATAGCAGCATCAGAGCATCCTTACTGCTGTTATTTTGAAGTAACTATTTTGGAATTAGCATTACTCCTGATGAAAAGCAGGAATACAGATTTTGAATTCCACAACCTGTTATTTCAAAATAATGGGCTTGGTAGCATGGATGCTCTGCTTATAAATTCGACCTGGGGGGGTTATTTCAAAATAAAGTCCTAGTGTAGACCAGGGCTCAGTCAAGAACATGATTGCTTATGCTTCATTATTTGTTTGTGAATTTTTTTCAGAATACATATAATAAAAGAGAATACAAGGCGTGGTTACTACTATTCACAACTTGGAGTTTCCATGCATTTTTAATGAATGTTGAAAAGTGGTCAAAGCTTGTAAATCTCTAAACCATTTAAGCAAATAGCAAAAGAATAAACTATACATTCAAGGTGAGGTTTGACAAAGTGGACTGGAAAACCATCAGTACATATCTCAGTCTTTCTAGCTTGGTTGAATCCAAACAGCAAACAGCTCCGGGGGTAGCCGAGTTAGTCTGTGCAAGATAAGCTTAAAAAACAACAAATAGCCTGGTAGCACTTTAAAAACTAACAAAACATGTAGATGGTACCATTAGCTTTCGTGGGCACAGCCCACTTCTTCAGCTGGTCATCTAGATGCATATTTTTCAGCTCAAAGTTCCACCAAGCTGTTTCTAGAAAAACTGAATTATATGCTACAGCCGTCCTAGCATGGCTTCTAGGTGAAAACAGACCTTGCCTTTTATTACATTCAAGTCAAACTTCAGTAATGAAACTATAATGGAGTAAGAACAAAAGCTCCACCCATTTAAACATCTTCAAGTCACGCTTCCTAGAACAAAGTCAAAATGAATCTCACAAACAGAGACCCAGATTCTGTGGTTAGGCTGCGTTGTGCTCACAAGAAAAAGTGTGGGGTCAAAATGAGTTTCCATACAAAGGACATTATCCTTGTTTAATTTATCTTTCCTTATAACTGATTGGCTCCCTATAATATGTGAGGCAATGTCTGAAGGACACAGGCGAGTCCATTTAAAGTTTAACAGTTGTGGATAACTATAGACACACAGGACTCCTGTCAGTCCAGACACATTAACAACCAGTTTTCAAGACACAAATCCCTCTCTATAATAGTCTAATATATGAATACACAATTAGCCATGTTATTAACAAGTTCTCCAAAATTATACAGGATCTGCCCTAAGTTGAGACAATGAATCTTAAAGTCTCATAGCAGAACATCTTGTAACCCTTCCAGTTTTCATAAATATTCTGTAGTTTGGTAAAATTCAATTGCAACTCTCATGAGCAGACATGACCCCTTGAATAATCCTGAATAATTTCCTCTCACCTGCACAATGGTACCTACATACACTGCTGTCCCTGGCAATAGCTAGTTGTTCTATACCTTGATAGTGTGCAAAGAGGTCAATCTGCAATGTTATAAGTTTCACATACACAAAAACTAGCTGGACAGGTCAGGAAGTCAAGCCACCAAAAGTTAGGAAATGGCAGAATTTATGGCTGCCCTGATTCATTCCCAGAGCCAGTCCCACCGAGGCAGTGAATGAAGAACGGGACCTCTGGAAAAATAATACATGATCAAATTATTAAAGTTAAGTTTATAAGCAACTCAAAACACTAACTTACAATGGAAAGCACTGGACAACTTTAATATAGGGGTCTTGGCCTGTAATAGAGGCCTTAGTACAGAGACTCCCCTCTCTGATTCCTCATAGTATGTATATGCGTTTTCTCATTGTGCATGTCTATAGGTATAAAGCCTACCCTAAGGTTATGTCTACAGTTGGAACTGAAGGTGTAATTCAACTTGTGGACTCCTCATGTTAGTTGCGGACATGTTAGTTGCATCTCATCCCTGTACCCATGCCAGTTTTCACTGTAGATCAGAGATAATGAGCGTGAGCCCAAGGACTGAGTTTCCATAGTCTTCCACCCCCCATTCCCTCAATACACTGAGCCCTTTACTTCCTGACTTTTATGAACACTGTCCATTGTAGGAATAGATAGAGTCAGGGTTTTAGTGGATTATGAGTAAGATACTCATGTTAGCCCTGATTATGTTAGCATACTTCCAGTATTCCCTCTAATTTTATTCGTCCATGTGTGGACTATATTTTGTTGTGTGAATGAAGGCACGTGCAGATGTGCGCCACCAGCAGAAATTCTTTCTGCCAGCTGTGGGCATGGTGGGTGCCCTGCTAATCAGTTGGGTGGCATTTGAATCTCTCCAGCGTGGCCACCTAAGCGCTCAGTTTACAGAGAATACTGCTCCCAAAAGTAGCAGGAGCAGCAGGAGGGGCTAGCCATCCCAAGTGTATAACCCGGCAGAGATATGAAGCACATATTCAGGGCAGCTAGTTCCTCCCACTGCTCTCACCACCGTGGCAGCACGCTAGTTCAATCAGCACTCGCTGGAATTTTCATCTCTCCGGGTGCATCTGCACGGACAAATCCTTCCTCCTTTGCAAGAGTGGAGGGATCTTCTGCTGTGTTCTGCCTCACACGGGGAGTGAGAGGATATGGGAAGATTGCACAAGGGATGAGTACCCTCTGCATAAGAGAAATGGGTCCACTGAAGGCAAGTTTCAAAGAGAGCAGATGGGGTGAGCTTAATAATTAGAAATATGTCGAGTTTGTCAGATCTTGTTCCATTTTTGTATTATTTAAAATAGGAAAGATAAAGGGGATGTATTCATACTGGCAGCCTCTCTTTTACAGCATGGGTCTTCACAGTGCAACCTTATTGCTCAGGGCTCTGCCAATGTGCCTCTCTATCATGACCTGAAGGGACAACTGGTCTCTAATGTACGTCCATTCACTCCTTCGTCTCTCCTGTGAGACTGCCAACAATGATACTAATTACTGCCAACTGCGAGAGCAGTTTTTGTGTTGTGAAGTGGATATCTGTCTGCTGTTCACTGGACTCGGATAATCAGCTCATTTCACTTAGGCCAACAGCTGGCAAATGGAAATGACTTTTGGTCACTACCAACAGGGCATCTATATTTGTCTCTGCTGCACCATAGGGGAAAGCTGGTAATTATGGAAAACGTGCCAAGGATACCACATGGAGGGAAAAGCAGTGATGCAAGAGCATCACTCCTTTCCCCCACACAGCCATTGTGCACTCCCGCCAGGGGTAACCTACCCTATCCAATGAGGTATGCTGGAAAGGAGGAGTTGAGGCCAGCTAAGGGAAAAGCTGCTCTATGCAATGTATGTGTTCCTTATTCGCCAGAGATCATTGTTAGTGCTGCTAGCATTGTTCACCCCCGCTTGTCCTGTGGCTCTCAGAGGAAGATCTGGCTCTACTGTGGGAGATGAATGTCCTGAAAGGAACAAGGGAGCAAGAGACTCCTCATGTCTCCTACTGTAACCCATAAATCTATGAGGTGTTGAAAAAAAAACTTTAAAAAAATAACAAACAGTCCTGCAGCACCTTAGAGACTAACAAAAAATGTAGATGGTATCATGAGCTTTCGTGGCCACAACCCACTTCACTGTCCAATGTACTGGCACTCAGACCACTTAAAGAGGGAGATAAAAATGTGTTTTCTCTATAGACTTATATGAGAGCCTGTTGGCTTTTCGCTCAAGCTGTAAAGGCTCATGCAGAGAGCTCCCAGGTTTGGTTCCACCTGTTGATGTTTCACTATGTTCTTGTGACCTTCAGCTTCCATTCATTTTTCCTGGTCTAACCCATATCAGGTCTGTTTGCAGCAGTCCTGTAATCCAGATGAGAAGAATAGCTCCCAAAAGTAAGCTACAAGGCCCTGATAGCTAATTTTGTTCCCCTCAACATATTTTTATATGGGAGTAGAATTTAAGAGCCATGGGATGGGTTGGAGCAGGTGACCTTAATGTATACTCATACTAGGCATGAAGCCATTATTCCCTCCTTTGTCTTGTTTAATAATTTTGTAACTGAAAGACTAGTTTAAATGAAATTCTTTTTCAAATGTTAAACACCCACATAAAGAGCTTATAAGAGAAACGGTCATCCTCGTTGTGCTTTTCATCCTTGATGTTCTGTCATATCCTTGCAAAAATGTTTTTGTACTAAAGACTCAGGGTATGTCTACCCTGCAACACTATTTCAAAATAACTAGCGTTATTCCAAAATAACTTAGTCCACAACTACACAGCAGGCAGTTATTTCAAAATAGTGTCAAAATACTGTCAAGCTGGAGGACTTCTTACTCCGACTCCTGTATCCTCCATTCTGCAAAGAATAAGAAAAGTTGGAGGAAGAGTGCTCTATTTCAAAATAAGTTCTGTGTAGATGCTCCAAATTTCAAAATAAGCTATTTTGAAATAAGATACGCAATTAATGTAGCTCAATTTGTGTAGCTTATTTTGAGTTAAGCCCTGCAGTGTAGACGCACCCTCAGAGTTATTTGAAATATTTTTACAAAAGAGCATTATTCAGCATTCATATCCAAAATGATCCATGTATTTAAAATATAAAATTCTTCTAAAATTATTAATGTTTAGCAAAACAAAGTCAGCAAACAAAAATCCTCCATTTTATTCCCAAAGGAGGTGTCTATGGGATGACACATAAAGCATTTATTTTTATTAGCAGATTTACACATTGTCCATAGGAGCATTTATTATTATGCTTCCATTTTTCTTTATCTAGCCTCTCAGATCACTTGAGAATTTTTAAAGGAAATTTGCATTTGCTATGTTTCTACTCAGTACCTGTGAAGCAGGTTCTTGCAACATAAGCAAAGATGCTTAAAGGTAGGATGTTGAATCATTTGCAAAAAGAATGGTCAAGATACCACCTGTATCTGATCACAGACCCCACTGCAATTGGTGCTCTCTTTTCTTAGATCTGCAAGCTAAGTATTTCTTAACTGAAGAGCATGCAATCACCCGCATTTCACCCATTCTGTTGGTGGCACAGACACCTGAGATGCTCACAACATCCAAAACACTCTGTATCTCAAAGATATCCTGTACAGTAGCACTGAAAAACTAATCCTTCCCTGACCATTAATATTCTTCCACAGTGTATATTCAGTGGGTTTATAGAGTGTTATCAATATATGCTAGAATTATGTTCTTAAAAGATGTTTGGCAAACTGTGCACAAGCCCAAACTGCCACTGACAAAGGAATGTGTACTTCCTTGTCAGGCAGAGATAATGAAGGTCCATATACATATAAAGTGAAGAAAGCTATCAAGCAGAGGAAAAGACCATATGGCATCTACACCCTAGTGGGGGAAGAGAAATTTTATCTGAGCTATAAGGACAGGAGGTCTGAATCTCAAATGATAAACAACAGAATGCACTGATTACATACAATATTATTGCATTATAAAAGCATGTCAAGTAAGGTCTTTTCTGAAAGCTAACGACACACTGGCTATTAAGATAACTGTGAAATTTATGTATTAACACTATACAAGGAACACTTAATCATATTATGTATTAAAGTCTGTGACCAAACATAGGGATAAATTGGTTTCGCCCAGACAGCAGAGAAGTGATCTATCTACCTGTCTCCAATGAAATTAAGCAAGGTGTGACCAAAAACAAGGGAAGCCTCATTTACATGAGATTCAGCAGGGAGGATGGGAAGTTTAGAGGAAGAAAATTGTATGAGGTCATCCTGAGTCTTGGGACAAAACAGCAGATTTGGGAAGATAAGCAGCCATGTTGGCATCCATCAAGAGAGACACAAGGTCCCAGAGCCTTTAGGAAACTGGGAATGATGGGTCCTTCATCCCAGGAGTCTGAAGTCTTTTGGAACAAAAGATTGGTAAGACATCTATTTTTAACCAACATTGTAGCTTGTTTAGTCTTAGCCACTAGAAAACATATTTTTACTTTTGTTTCTTTGTAATCCTTTCTAAACTGTATTTCTTTTACGTGGCATCATTTAACCTTTGTCCTTTTAATAAACCTTTTTAAACTTCCAATCTAAACCAACTCAATGTGCTTGAGGGGAAGGGTGTATTTACCCCAGTTGGAATGTGCTTTTGTCTCTTAAAGAAGCAAATGCCCCTAATTATTTCTCGGAGTGGCCCACGAGAAAGCTGGGCCCATCAGGGCAGGTGGTTTGGGGAAAATTCAGGATGAGAACTGCATCACCTCTGCATAACTGGGTAACAGAGACCATAGAGGCGTTGTTATGCTGTAGGCAAGTTGTGGGGTCATCGCACCGAACCAAAGCTGCGAAGCACACAAACACTTAGGGCACTGCATGCTTGTATCCTGGTGGTTGGTATCCAAGCTGTGAGCTATAGCAGCAGAACAGTTAAGGCACCCAGGGTTACAAGACAGGTAACAAAACAACCTCTCACTGATCTAGATTACACCCTGGAACATGACACAATCATATATCTGTTGGTACAGCACCCACCAGTTGGACAGGTAATGTTCTATAGAGCCTCATTCCACAGATAATGCATCAGGCACACAATAAATCATAACAAAAGCAGGATGAAGCATATAAAATATAGTTCAGTGTGCAGAGGGAGAGCAACTGCAGAGGGAAAAAGGAACAGCCTCATTCATATTCCTTCATGGGGAAGATACAACCTTTTTCATCACTTTAAATTTCTCCACATATTCTGCAGTGTATAACACAGTATGACCTACAGGCACTTGCTGTCAAATGCCTGTCAATGTTACACTATGAAAAGCAGCCCAGAAGGACTGCAACTAAAATGTGTTAACAGTTCTTAAATGGTAAGTTAAATGAAACTGGAGGGTTAGGGCTGTATTGTAATATACTTACTGAGAATCTTTACTGTTATGGTTAAAGTGATAGCAACAGACAGCATAATTATCTTTCAAAGACTGCATGGGTCTAACAAATATTCTTGAAGCGTGTTACATACTGTTGATACTAAACTAGGGACATGAGAAACCATCTGGAAAAAATCTGAGCATAAGGAAGTTTAGGAGATCTAATCCAAGTCCAGGTTTTGGTTGATTTAGTTCAGTTCATTCAAATCTCATTTAATAACAAGAAATAGCATGCACACACACAAAAAAAGGGGGGGAAATGCTGTCTTTTGTTGCAGCTGCAGTTAAATAGAATCATATGTATGGAATCTTGTTTAAGTTCTTTCTTGTTCCCTGATCAGTCTGGTAGCATAAATACTGCAGTCCACCAATCTTTTAAACAACTTCTAGAAAAATACTGGTATTAAAATACTGTTCAAGGCCAGTGCATTTCTCATTTTTGAATGTTAGAGAACACCAAAATATACCGGTTTATCTCTTTGATCAGTTTCCTGTTTCCTCTGTTTTACTTATGGTATTGATAAAATGCTTTCTCCTCCCCCACAGTGAGGACAAAGAAATTTTGATTTTCTTTATCACTCAGACCACATTATTTGCTGTCTCTAAAACAGAGTCCACTGCTCAAGGGATTTAGTACTGTCAGATTTTACAAGTGTTTTCATAAGGTTGCTTGTGTCATACAATATTATATTATATTCCTTCACTCTGTGTGGAGTGCCCCATTGCAAGACTCCATACAGCACAAATATTGGGCAAATGTGGAAAGTGCTCCTTCAGAAATACAAGTAGATACTTTGCATGGATCTCTTCCAAAACTATAACTCTGCAGCACACATACAATATAGATACACGGATAACTTATGGAACATAACATATATATTCCTATGGGGCTGCACAGACAAGTGATGGAGATTATATAAATGTTTATAAAAAATATCCACAGCAATAATAGTACCTTCCATTTTACTATTTCTACTTCAACTGGTAGAGGTTTAATACTAAAAGTTTTCAAACCTGGGTGCCTAATGCTAGTCTCCTAAACTCATATTGAGACATCTGAGCAAAAGTGCTGATTTTTACAAGTGCTGATCAGCATAGAAGTCTAGCAGAACTGCAGGGGCTAATTTAGGGTGACCAGGGCTATGTCTACACTCGCAGCTTCTTGCGTGAGAAATATGCAAATGAGTCTAAGCGTGGAATATTGCCGAGCCTCATTTGCATACCTAACGAGCATCCATTTTTGCAGAAGAAGCTCTTGCGTGAGAAGAAGCTGTCTACACTGCCCCTTCTTGCGCAAAAAAACCCCTCTTGCGCAATGCCATTATTCCTGAAAATAATCAGCGTAACGGCATTGCACAAGAGGGTTTTTCTTGCGCAAAAAGGGGTAGAGTAGACAGCTCCTTCTCGCGCAAGAGCCTCTTCTGCAAAAATGGTGGCTCATTAGGTATGCAAATGAGGCTCGGCGATATTCCACGCTTAGCCTCATTTGCATATTTCTCGCGCAAGAAGCCACGAGTGTAGACATAGCCCAGGTGTCCAGTTTTTGAGCAGAACACCAGTCAAAAAGGGGCACGGGTGGTACCAATCAGCACTGCCATCCAGGCCATTAAAAATTCGGTTGGTGGTGCTGTGGGGCTAAAGCAGGTAAGTCCCTACCTGTTCTGGCACTGTAATAAGCCCTGGAAGCAGCCAGCAGGTCTGTCTCCTGGGCGGGATGGGGGGAAGAAGAGGCTCCACTTACTGCTCTCGCCCCAAGTACAATGGGAGCTGTGGGACAGGGCCTGTGAGCAAGAGCAGTATGCAGAACTCTTGCCCCTGCACTTAGGTGCCAAACCTGTTGGCCACTTCTGGGATATAGCATAGTGCCAGGACGGACAGCGATCCTACCTTAGCCCTGCAGCCTCACCATCTGGGAGCTACCTGAGGTAAGCTCGCACCCCAACTCCCTTCTCCAGCCCTGGCCCCCTGCAAACCTGGAACCTCATCCTGCACCAGCCCCACTCCACTGCTCTGAGAAAGGAGAGGTGTGAAGAGCTTCTGTAGCCTGGATAGACTATCCCTGGCCAAAACAGAACTGGGAGCTAGCCTTGGAATGAAAATTTTCATTTAAATATGTAAGGACATGGACTCATTGGAAGATAAAGCCAAAGTGTAGCTGCCTCAATGGTTCCTAAGCTCAGTAGAAGTGGGGAGGATTGCTGGAAGAAGTAGAAACCGAACTGTGAGCCAAACCCTAGGTGTATTCTCTTGGACTCTGAAAGGTGGGGAATCTGAAGATAGAATTAGAGAGAATGGGAAATATCACAGGCAAGCCCCAGAAGGTTTTGCGTTAGTAGAAAACAGCACCACCAGGTGCTTAACATCTCCCTGGAATGAGGACAAGAGGCAGAGATGGAGTGGTAGCTATAAAATCTACTAGAAATCAGCCAACCCATTATGCTTAACAGGGGCAGCAGTTGGGCATAGCAGAATATATTATATATTTTTTTGCAACCACTCAACTCATGCAACAAATAATTTATTGTAACAAGGCAATTTTATTTTTGGATACCATCATCTCCTTCCATTCCCTTCATTTGCCACATTCAGATTAGACTGTAAACTTTTCAGAGCAGGGACTTCTTAGAACAATGGGGCCCATATTCCGACTGGTGCCTTCCAGAGCTACTGTAATAAAATAATAATAATAATAAACGTGTAAGGAGCAAAATGGCTTCTTGTTTAACACCAGGGTTTCAAGCCCAGACGATGCACTAGCTCACATAACACAGCAGTTTTGTTTGGTTCTTCATTTAAATCCCTCGGTGTCCCTCTGGGTTCAAAGAACTACAGAGGAAAAACCAGCTTGAAGCCACTGTACATGCCTGTCTAATGATAATTACTGCTAAATAATTTACCATAAAACAACAAAGGCTAAAGACGTTATCTAGAAATTCCACTGCAGCATTCTGTGCACTTTCTCCATCTCAACTTCCGTACAGAATGATTTTGTTTGATTTTTATCCAAAGGCCAAAGGCAAAACTTTGTCACTGCAGACTTAAAGCAAAAAGTGCTGATTTCCGAAAACAAAGCAATCGTGGAGATGACAGCATTTAGCTTTGGTCTATTGGTGGCAGATATGTCACTTTTATGTGGCTTCATATAGAAGACACTAATAAAACATGATAAAAAGTCTGCTCTACTTTCAGAGCGACACAGCTGACTATAACCACCAACAAAAGTTAATTTTAAAACAGCCAAAGTTGTCATTTTGCTGGCAATTTGTTTTTGTTATTTTTTTTTTGCAACCATAAAATACACGTACAGTAAAATTCCAATAGTCCAGCACCCAAATGTCCGGCACTCCCAATAGTCCAGCATCAAAATGGCAAGCGCTCCTGATAGAACCGAGACGGAACCCGGAACCGCTCAGGTCAGCCACTCTCACGTGGGTTACAGCAGGGAGGGGAGGTGTTTGGCTCCAGGGAAGGGGAGGAGGATTGGGTTATGCACGGCATCCCGGCCAGCTCATTGAAAAGCCAGCCGCTCAGAGCACGTGCCCCAGTGCCTGGAGGGAGACGCGTGTCTGTACCGGCGGCTCCGGGACCCGAGCATAAGGTTGGAGGAGGGGGGGATTGGGTTGGGAGTATGCAGTACTTCCTGATACTCCAGCATATCTGATAATTCGGCACCACCTAGGTCCCAAAGGTACTGGATTATCAGAAGTCTACTGTATTTGGAAAAAGTGATTAATGTAATTTATATTCTTTGCTACAATTCGGGTTTCAGTGACAAAAAATAGTCAAAATAATTTACTGTCAAGTTCACAGTAAATTACCGTGCATCTGAGCATTGGCAAGTATGTCACGAAGAAATTCAGTATCGCTGCATTTTTGAATGGCAGCATATATTGAAATATCAGCTTTCAGGAGAAATGTAATTCATTGTATAGCAAACAACATCGGATGTTAGTTCACAACTACATTATGGTTAACAATGGAAAGGGGAGGCAAAATGGCGCAACTCTCCCAAGGCCTGGCAATTCTAAAGAGTGCTGTGGTAGTGGCAGTTGCCAGGATACCTGAGCCCTTTAAATCGCTGCTGGAGCAGCACGCAGTGTGCTCTGGGCAGCTCTAAGGGCTACGGAAGCCGGCATGGTGTGCTCCAGATAGTGCTGAGGGTTGACTGCCACTGTCCTCACCCCTTCCAGCCAAGGCTCCACCCCATCCAGGAGCACAGAGCTGCCCCCACGCCTTGACCAGGGGCCCAGCATGGCTGTCAGCTCCCTTGACAATGAACAAATATAAAAAGGTTCAACTTATATAGAGAGAAAATAGAAGGCTGAAAGTTGATTTTTCCTTCTAAAGTGCATAAAACTGGCCTGAGTTTCTCATAAAATAGCTTTTTTAATGCTAATTTGCTTTTCTTGTGTCCAATACCAGTGTGGTGGGGTGTATCTACCCTGCACTGGTCCAGCTAGGAATGATGAAAGACTGTGGACTGAAGAGGCCATGTCCCTTCACTCCTGTTGGGCATGCGCCAGCTGGAGACAGGATAAAAGGGATACGCTCAGGATATAAAAGGGGCTGGCTGAGGAGGAGAGCAGGTGCACTTGGCAGGGCACTTGCCAGAGAGTTGCTGGAGCTTCAGAGTGCAGAAGCTGAACTGGATGAATCGACAGCGGTGGCCCAGCCAACCACAAAGGATGAGAGAGCAGAAGGCTTCATACCTAGCGGAACTGATGGAGCAGGAAACAAAGGTAGGAAGCAGTCAAGGGAATGACTGTTGAATTTGAAATCCAAGTTTGGGGCAAGGATTACTGGTTCCTAGGGACCCTGGGGTGGGATCCAGTGGAGTATGGTGGGCCAGGGTCCCCCTACTCCACTGTACACCTCCCACTGGATGCAAGTACTGCCTGAGAGAAGCTCTGAGGACTCTGGCTGCTAGGCTACATTCCCCTAAAGGCCAGGGCAGCTTTAAGGATTCTGGTTGCTAGGCCATGCTATCCCTGAAACCAAGGGCCACCTTAAGGACTCATTACTCTGAAGGCTAGGGTAGAAGAACTGACTCTAGTCAATAGGCCCTGTTACCTTAAAGACAGGGAACAGCCTCTTGCTGTAGCTTTCTAATTTTTGTCTTCCTTAATGAGGTGTATCTCCCCCATGACAACCAGCTAAAAATGAATGGCCATACTGACTCTGACCAATGGTCCAGCTAGCCCAGGGTCCTGTATTCCAATTGTTGCCAGTGTCAGATGCTTCTGAGGGAATGAATACAACAAAGCAAGTATCAAATGATGAATCCCACATCATTAGGCCCAGCTTCTGGCAGTCAGAGGTTTAGGGACATGCAGAGCATAGGCTTGCATTCCTGACTCATAGTGCTATCCTCCAGGAACTTATCTAATATTTACCAGAATTCAGTTACACTTTTGGCTTTCACAAGATCCTCTGGCAACGACTTCCACAGATTGACAGTGGGTTGTGTGAAGAGGTCTTCCTTATGTTTGTTTTGAAACCTGCTGCCTATTAATTTAATTGTGTTCTTGTGTTATGTGACAAGGTAACTAACACTTTCCTATTTCACTTTCACCACAGGAATCATGATTTTATAGACCTCTGTCATACCCCTCCCTTAGCTATCTCTTTTCTAAATGGCACAGTCCCACTCTCTCATCTTTCTTCATATGGAACAGCTTTCATATCCCTATCATTTGTGTTGCCCTTCTCTATATCTTTTCCAATTCTATTATAGCTCTTTTGAGATGACATGACCACAATATTGATACAGGGCCATTATATTTTCTGTCTTATCTTTATTATCTATCCCTTTTCTAATGGTTCTCAGTATTCCATTAGCTTTTTTACTGCTGTTGCACATTGAAAATATCTGTTCAGAGAACTATCCTTGAGTAAATTTAATTTAAACCCCATCATTGTCCATGTATAGTTGGGATTATGTTTTCCAATATGCATTACATTGCACTGATCAAAAATGACTTTAGTCTGCCATTTTGTTACCCAGACATCCAGTTTTCTGAGATCGGGTGTCACTCTTTGCAGTCAGGTTTGGACTTAACTATCTTGAGTAATTTTGCATTGATTACAAACTTTGTCCCCTCTTTGTTTACTCCAGGCACACTATAGTAACTGGATCACCACTGTCCACATGCTTGATGACACACTCCAAGAATTCTAGTAGATTGGTGAGGCATGCTTTCCCTATATAGGAGCCAAGATGACTCTTCTCCAACACATCTTGTTCCTGATAATTCTGTTCTTTACTATCTTTTCAATCAATTTGCCTGAAACACAAGTTAGATATACTGGTCCTCTGGAGCCTTTTTTTTTTAAATGTTCAGAACCTCAAAATGAAAAGCTTCAGAATAATGATAGACATTGAAGCCAAAGTTAATTGAAAAATTTCCAATTCCAAAAGAGTTAAGGTTTGTGAAACCTAAGCTTCCTTTTATTTTATGTGAATCAGATCATCTATCCCTAATGTTTATCTATATCTAGGAGATGAAAATTAGGTGGTAATATCTTGAAGTCTTTGAACAATAATTAAACAATACTCTGGCCAACAGAACATTAGTGATCAACTGTTGAGCAGCTACAAGAAACTCTATATACACATGTACCTTTTACACTCAAACAATAAGCTAACCTAAATGAAGTATGGTGTTTTGCTGGCTTTCTTCATTTCAGCGATGATTGTGGAAGAAAATGGAATGTTAGGTATTTTCATTCTTTCTTATACAATAAACACATTTTTGCCGTAGCTGCTGAGAAAACTTTCCATTAGCTCATTTGGACAAATGCTTATAACAAATGAATGGATTGCCAAGTAGGGCCTTATGACCACCACTAATATGAAATCCGGACCTGGAAATGGGTAAGAGGCAAAGACAAATTTCAATTTCAATTCAAAAGACAAATTGGCGCCACAAACATCTGTGATTCCAGCCAATACAGTACTTCATGTTGTTTGTTTGCTTTTTAGAGTCAATGGAATTTCTTAGAAGGTTTTACCTATTGTCTGTATCTCCCTCCAATCCAAACATATTCAGAACCGTTGAACATTTGTTAAAAAATTGCAGACTCCCACAAATATCAGAACTGAAGCAAGTTATTTGGGATGTGACAAAGCTCCTCCTCAATCTTGGTGGATCCCACGCTTTCAGGCAGATTACTTGCCTCAGAGGCTCACAGCAGCCCTCAATTTAGACACCAGCTTGCTTTTTGTTGAGCTACTCTCATCATTGGCCAGCATGGGAACAAGAGGGGAAACCAAACTTCATAGTCTCTGTGCCCCCCTCCCCAGTAGTACAGGGTAGGACAAACCTTTGTGCCAAAGCCAGTCTCTTTCTAGTACTGAAATGGGGAGTCGGGAGCCTACCTTCTACTCTGGGTTCTAGCCCAAAAGCCCTGTGATAGCGGCTGTCTGTAATGTCTCTGGTAACAGCTACAAATCCCTGGGCCACATCCCTGCAGCTCATCCCAGCACCTTCCTTACCACAGGTTCTTCCTTCTTGTACCTGCTTTCACTTTCTCCTGTCAGACATTCCACAGCTCCTTCTCCCCCTCAAACTCCTTGGCTGTGTCTACATTGGCATGATTTTGCACAAAAGTGCCTGCTTTTGCGCAAAAACATGCTGCCTGTCTACAATGACGGGGAGTTCTTGCGCAAGAACACTGACGTTCTAATGTGTGAAATCAGTGCTTCTTGCGCAAGAACTATGATGCTCCCGCTCAGGAATAAGCCCTCTTGCGCAACTGTTCTTGCGCAAGAGGCCAGTGTAGACAGGCAACATGAATTTCTTGCAAGAAAGCCCGATGGCTAAAATGGCCATCAGAGCTTTCTTGCAGAGAGCGCCTACACGCACGGATGCTTTTGTGCAAAAGCACATCTTTTGCGCAAAAGCACATGCCAGTGTAGACGCTCTCGTGTGCAAATACTTTAACGCAAAAACTCTTGCATTAAAAGTATTTGCGCAAAATCTTGCCAATGTAGACGTAGCCCTTGTGTACACTGAACGAACTGAAGTGGAGCTCTTTTTAACCAGTCTCAACTGGTTCTTCATTGGCCCCAGATGTTTCAACTAGTCTAACACACTTGAATGTGGAAACCTCCTAATTGGTTCCAGGTGCTTAATTGCCTTGATTGATTCTGGCAGGTTCCTGCTGGTTCTGGACTAACTCTTATTAGTTTACTGAATCTGGGGCTAATATACTTTGCTTCCACCACTCTTCTGTATCCCTCTGGCCTGACCTTGTCACAGGGCCATATGTCTGATAGAACAGGGTTCAATGAATCATTCCTCATACACCGATTTGCATTTTTACCGCTTTCAAACTTCAGCTTATTTTCTTTTACTGCATCAGTATACAGAGATAGTTTTTTCCTCTCTGGCTGTATGGAAATCATTGTTTGAATTCTCTCTCTGGTTTACCTGTGACTATAACGTATCTTTCATACTTTGGTAAATGAAATCTAAAAATAAGTTGCATGGTAAATATGTTTACAAGGTTATATGAAAACAGATTAAACAGCAGAAAGATCTAAAGAGCTCTTGTTGCCCAAAGACAAACAGTGATGTAGTACAGTGATATATCATTGGGTGACTGGATTATGGAAATGTAAAATAATTCCTATAGAATATATGCATCATAGTAATAGCTCCATTTTATACAGCATTTATAAAATATACCACCATAATAAAAATGTTTCATTTTATTACAGAATGCTAAATTTTCCAACAGATTGCATTCACAACATCAATCAGATTACTTCATACTAAGCTACCAAGTATAGACTTCATACTCTATAAAGTATACAAAGGAATTAACGTCTGAAGACCTAAGTTCCATAGACGTACCTATTCAACAAAATACTTAAGATTGTGTGCAAGTGCTTACAGAGGGGACCATAAAGAACTTAGCGTTTACAGCAGTGTAGCCAGACATGAACCCCATCTTGTTTCCCCCCCCCAAAGAGCAAGAGAAAGGCAGTCAGCCTTTGATGCCCTGGGAACGCAGGTGTGCTGCCTGTCCCTGACTCTACCATAAACAGAAACCAGACAGTAAATGGGCTAGCTGACGACCCAGGGCCTCCCGTCGCCCTGATGGCTAGTACCAGTAATTGACACGCCTGCACTGTCCCAGGAGAGGAATCTTCGCCCATCACATACCAGAGGTGCCCATTGTCTGCATTTTCCCAGGTGTGAATTATGCTTTGCACCCTTCGTGGGAAACTTGGCATTCAAAGCCATTTTTCCTAATTGGCCACTTGAGACCAGGAAGAAGCCTACATGACCCAAGGGGTATAAAGAGGGTTTAGTAGCCCACCCCATTGAGCTCCAATCATCTATACCTGCTGGCAGGTATTGATTGTCTCCGAGGTCTGTGGGGCCCAACCTCGCCCTACTTCTTCCCGAGGGATTGAGAGAAAGACGCTGGCCACGCCAAGTCTGGAACGCAGGGGTGAGAATATATACCTGCTATGTGTCTATTTTGCATGCATTTAATAAGAGCTCAGAGAACCAAAAGGGTTTCATGGTACCTGTAAGTGACTTTTGTTTTAAGTGTAATTTCTGTCCTGTCCTTTTGTAGTGGCTGTGTTATCTGTAACACAGCAGTAGCATTTAACAGCTAAGTTTACCCTGTAACAATAAAATAGTAACTGTTTAAGCTTTAACCTGACTCCTTCAGTTGCTGTAACAGAACCAAGCACAATTTAAAAGAACTCCAGCCGGTCATAAGGGACAGATCCGTTGGGCGCCCAACCTCTTCCAGGTTGCCGCTGCTAAGGACCCGGTCCTGGCAGTTGAAGTCTCGGGTGTATAAGCTTTCCTGTAAACATATTGGGGCGCCCGTCAACCTCTTCCAGGTTGCCGCTGCTAAGGACCCCGGTCCTGGCAGTTGAAGTCTCGGGTGTATAAGCTCTCCCTGTAAACTTATTGGGGCGCCCGTCAACCTCCTCCAGGTTGCCCACTGCTAAGGGACCCTGGTCCTGGCAGTTGAAGTCTCGGGTGTATAATACACACATACACACCACTCACTGCCCTGACCAATCGGCTGACAAGCAGTTACGATGAACTGCCAAGAGACCATTATTTTCCAATTATAAGTACAGGAAATAACTGCACTCTCTCAGGGAATGTCGAGGCAATAAGTTGGAAAGTGATGGGACTCTGATGGCAGTCAGTGTCTGGGGTGTAGAAGAGGGAAGGTGCACATGCATTTGCACAAGCACAACTACATAGCAACATGTGAGCATAGATAGAAATAGTCTGTCCTTTCTAGGGTTGTTTGGGGATTCTGTGTACTAGTATCCCAATGACTGTTACTGTAATAGTACAATATCCTGCAACAAGGTATATTTTTTGGATGCTGAAAGTCTGACAAACAATAAAAGTGAGTCATTCTTTTTCATTCAGAAATTGAAGATTTTGCTCCCTCTCTTTCATGTGTGCACACGCATGTGCACACACACACACTCAGTGGGGCTGACAGCCACTGCAGAGCCTGTGGCAACATACAAGGAGGGCCCAGCTCCAAACCCCGAGAAGGGCCGGGACTGAGGGTGGAAGGGGCAGGGTCAAGGGCAGTCAGCCCTCAGTGCCACCTCGACCTCAGTGGCCTCTCCCCAGCTCTCAGAGCTGCATGAAGTTCTGCAGCAATTCGAAGGGGCCTGGGGCTTGGCCCCCATCACTGCCGGGAGCTCTGGGCCCCTTGGAATTTCTGGACCCTGAGGCAATTGCCTCCCTTACCTCCACCTCCCTGTTGGTGGGCCTACACACACTATGAACCCGCACATATTGGTTGATACACATACATACAACACACTGACCAAGGCACAAATGCATGTACCTTTCCTGTATATCCCCGTTTTCTCCTTTTCTCTCCCTTCTTTACAATTTATCAACCAAATGAAGGGAAAAGAGTATAAGAAAGTAATTTTCTTATAGTATAAAATAGACTTTTAATAGGTTATCGTGTGTGTATGTTTATATTTACATGTTCAATTGTATCAAATGAAATAAATTCAGAAACATCAATGCTAAATTTTAACTAGCTCTCCAGAAGTTAAAAATCACGACTACATTGTGCTACATATTTTATTATACTCAAAGCACTAAGGGGAAACCTATAACCATAAATAATGTACTACACTTAGTTGAAACCTATAAAACAGTAATACATCAAAATCTGCTATTTACTTGACACAATTTGCACAGTGAGCTCATTTTTGTTCTAAGTAAATCACCTCAGTATAAACAAGAACTTTGGAAAACAGTAGTGAGAATTCACAGTATTATTCAATAGAGAGATACATCTTAAGTTTCTGGGTGGGGAGGGGGGAAGAATGACACAATGCCCCTTCTTATATCAGATTTTCCGCATCCAAGAAATATACCTTATTAGTATGAATCATACCTTTTATTGAACTTCTCATTGAGATGCCAGAACACAGTATCCCCAAACAGCCTAATATGGACAGATGGGTAAAGCTTTTTATGATGTTCCCAGAATGGCTGTTTTCATAACATGCCTCAAAGAAAACACAGATGTATATGACCCTTTATAATTTTCCTCCACTAAGCTGGCATGCTTAATTGAACAAGACATAGTTCAGCAGCACGTCTGAAGAAGTCGAAACTCCATGAGAGCTCCATTTATGACCTTGGAGAGAGAGAGCAATTAGTGGAATGAGTTCTGTGTATAATACCTTCAAACAAAATCAAAAACAAAAACATGTTCTTCATTTGACAATTTTGGTAAACTCTAAAGATTATACCACTACTCCAAATTAATTTACAGTATTATTTCTGATGAGGAGATAAGTACAGGTAAGAAATCTGAAACATTGTTACTCTGTTGTCAACATTTTACCTGTCTTTACATGCTCACAATAATCTAATCTTTGGCCAACTAGAGAGTCAAGAGTTACAATACAAAGTTTATACTGCAAGCCACTAAACCATTTTGGTGCAACATTTTTAGACTAAAATACTGTTGAAAGGATCACAAAGAAAATCTTTAACTGCTCATGATACATCATCAAAAAATCCTAAGCACAGGTACACATTAGGGCCTGGTCTATACTAGACCTAGCAGGTTGGCTTAAGGTACGCAACTCCAGCTATGCAAAATGCATAGCTGGAATTGGCTTACCTTAAGCCAAGCCATGGCAGCATCCACAGAAGGAGGAGTACCTGACACCACCAGGGGCTGCCCTCAGCGTTCAATTTACAGGTCATTACTAGACCCACTAAATCAAAAGCCAGAAGATCAACCTCCAGAGCATCGATCTTGTGCTAAGTATAGATGTGCCTTTGGGGATTTCATTGAACATTCACTGTTAGTATTGCTATTCAAAGGGATACTCAACCTGGATCTTTATGGTGAAACTGTACTAAACCAATGGTGGAAAACATTTTCTTTAAATACCCATTCCAGAATACATTTGGTTTAACTGTACTCCAACCTTTTTGTGTACACTTTCAGTATTCACAAAAATGAATTTTAATTGTACATGGCAGAATATTCACCAAAAGCAAATTAACAGCTGTAAGTTCACAGGTTGTCTTCCCAACTCTTGCTACGTGAACCGCTCGTCCAACCAGAGAATATAAACACCCCCTCAAAGAAAAAACAAACACAATAATGCAAGAGTAAAAGCAATGCAGGTGTAAGTCGTGCAGCAAGGTGGCAGCTATCCATTTTCCTGTACTAAATGCAGCATGTTTTATTATCTACCTTGTGGGCAAGTGGCAATGTGCGCATTCCATGCATGGAGATCATGGCCCTCAGAGACACAGTGTGGGCTCTTGAGACTAGAAGGGCTAAAATAGACTAGCTAAGAGACAGAGACAAGTACATGATGGAGACTTTCAGGGACATAGTCCCACCCCCAGGCTCTGTGCTTTTGAAGAGAAAGGAAGTCCCGTGAAAAGAGAATAAAAAGCTGGAGCAAAGAGAGAAATTATTCCCTTTTTAGATGATGTCCTAGCATTCTCTCGCAGTGCAGATATTTCTCCAGAGGTGGGATCCCTGTTATTGGGAAGAGACAAGTAATAGTAACGGGCGATAGTCAGGACTGGTCTTAACCAATTGGCGGCCCCAGGAGACTGCCCGGCTCGGCCGTAGGGTTGCCAGTTGGTTTAAAAAAAAATACCAGACCAAAAAAAAAAAAAAAAAAAGGGAAGTAACTAGGGAAGTAACTAGGGAAACCTGGGGGAGGATTCAGGAGGTCGGGCCAAAATGCGGTCGTGGCCTGCCCCTAATACCTGCCCCTAACATCAGTGGCCCCTTGAAAATGGTGTCCCCAGGTGATCGCCCGGCTTGCCCGCCCCTAAAACCGGCTCTGGTGACAGTGGGTTGTGCCCACGAAAGCTCATGATACCATCTCTGTGTTTTGTTAGTCTTTAAGGTGCTACTAGACTATTTGTTGTTTTTTAAGTTTTTCCTGTTACAGACTAACTCGGCCACCCCTCTGAAGTTGATAATTAGAAATATAGATAGTTGAGTTTGTGATGACCAGTGAATTGCCTGCTAGGTGTGAAGTTGTGGACTCTCAACCCATCTCGACAGGCTTATGTGCCATCCTGAGGAGGATTCAGCAATCACAGTACATCTAGGTACCAATGACATAGGCAAAGGTAGGAGAGAGATCCTTGAGGCTAAATTTAGGCTGATAAGTATGAGATTAAAATCCAGGATGTCCACAGAACACAAATAAGAAAATCGATAACTTCTAACCATGGTATGTATAACTTAAATGAGCTTCTCCAAGAAATAACTGGTGGATAGTGACTTTAATGCCAACTTTTTTAAAAAAAGAGGCTTCAGAGCTGATCCTGGCAATTAACTTAAGTACGAGGCAAACTGACAAACTCTTGGAAAGAACAGAATTATCAGACACATAGATGAGCATGATGCATTGGGGAAAAGCCAAAATTACTTTTGTAAATAGAAATTATGCCTCACCAATCTATTAGAATTCTTTGAGGGGGGCCAACAAACATGTGGAAAAGAATGTTCCAGTGTCTATAATACATTGGACATTCAGAAAGCCTTTGACAAAGTCATCACTAAAAGGCTCTTACACAAAGTAGGAAGTCATGGGATAAGAGAGAAAGTCCTTGCATGGATCAATAACTGGTTAAAATATAGAAAACAAAGGATACAAATAAATGGTCAATTTTCACAGTGAAAGAAGGGGTAAATTGAGGGGCCCACCAAAAACTGGAACCACTGCTGCTGAAGGTATTCACAGATGAGTTTATGAGCAAGATGGCAAATTCTGAGATGAGACGAAATTACAAAAGATAGTTAAGGCCAAAGCTGGCAGCAAAGAGTTACAAAGGAATCTAAAAAATGTGGTGACTGGGCAACAAAATGGCAGATGAAATCAATGTTGATAAATGCAAAGTAATGGATATCGGAAAATATAATTCCTACTATACGTAGAAAATGATGGGGTTTAAATTAGCTGCTATCACTCAAGAAACTATGGATAGTTCTGAGAACATAATGCTCAATGTGCAGCAGTATCAAAAAACCTAACCGAATGTTAGGAACCATTATGAAAGGAACAGATAATAAGACAAAGCATAAATCCATAATATAAAACCATGATACACCTACACCTTGAATACTACATGCAGTTCTGATTGTCCCATCTTAAAAAAGAAAGAATTAGAAAAGATATAGAGAAGAGCAACAAATATGATAAGGGGAATGGAACAGCTTTCACATGAGGAGAGATTAAGATGAATGGAATTATTCATTTTAGAAAAGAGCTGATTAAGAGGAGCTATGATTGAGGACTCTAAAATCATTAATGCTGTAGAGGAAGTATATAAGGAAGTGGTTTTTATTCCTTCCCATAACACAAGAACCAGGGATCACGCAATGAAATTAATAGGCAGCAAGTTAATAAGCAATTTAAACCACACATAGGGAAGTACTTCTTTACACAACTCACGGTCAACTTGTGGAACTCATTGCTAGGGGATATTATGAAGATCAAAAAATATAAATGGGTCCAAAAAAGAACTCGATAAGCTCATAGAGGATAGCTCTATCCATGGCCACTAGCCAAGATGGTGAGGGATGCAACCTCGTGCTTTGGGAGTCTCTAGAGCTCTAACTGCCAGAAGCTGGGACTAGATGACAGGGGATGGATTACTCAGTAAACAGTCCTGTTCTGTTAATTCCTCTGAAATACCTGTTACCAGCCACCGTTTGGAGAAAGAATACTGGGCCACGTGGATCATTGGTCTGACTCAGTATGGTGATTCTTATGACTTATGAGTATAACTCACTCTCTGCAAATTATGAATAGCCAATGTCAACAATGACAATAAATGTCATTAATCTGCAGGCTAAGAATAAGTCATGGTGAAACTCCATGTCATTTTCCATGTCATTTTTCATAATAAATGCAGTTGATAATTTCACAACCAGAAAAAGCTGAAATTCATTCCATAAATTATTTCGTGGAAATTATTCACTGAATTTATACCTGACCTTGGGAACCATTATAACACAAAATAAGCAAGAAACAGACGTTTACATGAAGCTTTGTGACAGAGGCTTCTGGCAAGTAGGGAATTAACTCTCTGCTCACCCAGGTGTGTCAAGGAAAACTACTGAAGTAAGGTTTAAGATGGAAGACTTAGGGTGCTCGAAGGAATGCAGGATCTATTCAGAACGGCTGCTCACTAAGCGGAGTGAAAGCTCTGTACATTGGGATTCCTATTTGTTTTCTATTTATGCCATGTCATGTCATTATTTTGTTTCTCTTCTTGCCCCCCAGATACTCTGAGAAATGTATCCTTTAAGAAGAAAAGTGCTGACAGAAGGGCTTTTCTTTCATCAGCAATACTAGCTGATCTGTGTAAACAGTATACTCTTTTATATAAGCCAAAAGTCTGAAATTCAGAAGTGAGATGGCATTGATTTTAGCAAATGCTGCGTCCCACAATAACATTGATGAAATAAAAATAAACACACTTCCTTATTAGATCACTGTTCTCGTGGGACAAACATTTGCATGTTACTCATGGATGCTGTGATGGTAAAGTCAATTATAATAAGATAAGGTGCCAGATTGTGAGTCCCTCACCCACGTACTGAGACTGGGTATTGATACACATTCAAGTAGTCCCAAGGATGTCAGAGGAACTAGTTGCTGTGAAACTGCTCATCAGTTAAAGTAGTCTTAAAAAGTCAGCATTCACTAAGCATCACTGGACAATGGCATCTGAAGCCCAGCTTGAGGAAAAGGAGCTGAGTAGAGTATCTCTGATATCACAATTCAGGCAGTGTCTATACTGCACATGTTACAACAGCATAGCTGTGCTGCTGCAGCGGCATTACTATAAGATGCGCTTTGTAGGCAGTCTTTAGTAGTGGAAGAGAGCTCTACTGGTGATGTAAGAAAGCCATCTCCAATGCAGGGGCTGCAGCTTTTTTACCAGGAGCTTGGCTCCCACCAGTGAAGCACAGGCCACACCAACACTTTTCATCATTAAAACTTTTGTTGTTTTTTTCCATACCCATGAGTGACAAAAGTTTTAATGATGAAAGCGCCAGCGTAGGCAAAGCCATAGTGTTTGTTTCATGGCCTTCATGCTACAGCCTTGACTTCTTGATTGCTCAGGAATGCAACCAAATAAATATTTTATACTGCATTCTTTTTACTTTGGCCCTTTATAGTCATGTCTTCCAGCTTTTCTCTGCAACCACAAGGATGGGAAAAGTTGTTTAAATGACAGCTGAGATTCTCACGTAATCACATGACCCTAGGAAATGGGGCTTTAAAAAAAAAAGAAATATAGAAGACCCACCATAAAACCGTAATAGTTGGCAACACTAGCAAAATATATCAAGTCTTTTCCCCAGCCATCCAGGTTATCTGATGCATATTTTCTCTGTAATCAGCCTGAGTGAAATTCATTCTGTGCACAGATACACCCCAGGGCCTTTGTGACAGTTCAGTCTCGTTTAAGACCCCAAATTAGGATGTAAGTGGTACCTACACTTTGGTACCTCTGCACAAGGGTGAATTTCATCCACAATGGATGTAGATCTTGTGACAACTGATACTGCTTTTACATTTAGTGTAAATTCATACATAATGAATATGTTAGATAAATAAAATGAGTGTACAGCTGCTGGGCATTAACAACTCTCTTACTGAATACACCACAAGAAAA
This sequence comes from Rafetus swinhoei, assembly GCA_019425775.1. NCBI lineage: Eukaryota > Metazoa > Chordata > Testudines > Trionychidae > Rafetus > Rafetus swinhoei. The sequence continues at coordinate 188,252,602 of CM033440.1, forward strand.
TTGCATAGAAAATTAATCCAGTTTTTCTAACCCATCCTCATCCAGAGAACATAGTATTATATACTGAATTAGCTATCTGATGCAATAGCTTAAAAATACTTCACTATCAATGCATGCCAAGATGATAAATACAGCATTAGAATTTAGTCAAATAATAAGTCATTTTTAGTCAATTTGCCAATAACTAAATATTTTTTCCATAATAAAAAGACATAGGTGCAGCAGCTAATCATGATGTGAATGTTATTCAGGGAAGGTGGGAAAAAATTAAAGCTTGGTATCTTCACATGCTAGTCAGTAGCAAATCATGTCAAGTAGTGATTTTAAGCAGACATAACCTCATGTGTAAAAGGGGTACAGAAGTACTGACTACATTCAAGTGGTTCTCAATGGATTTTTTTCCACATAATTTCTGACTTCAAAACATTACAGTGTGTATCACAAGCATCTTCTCTTTCCAATGTGAAGCAGAAGGTTCGAGGGATCAAAAATAAATCTCTCGGGCTTTTTTTTTTAAAGCCCACAACTCACAGGCTACAATATATTGAGAATGTAAAGGCTGTCACTGAAAAGTATGACAGTCAAGAAAGCAAATGGGAGATAGTGACATGTTAACTGGATGATATACACATAAATAAATCCAAAGCAGCAAATATAATGCCTAAGGAGAATAGCAAAGAGTCACATGCTGCCACTGGCAAAATGTCCAGAAATCTTCCCACAGTGATCTCAGAAGAAGAGGGATAAAATGGAAATGCGGTAAATGTAATTTGCATTTCCTGATCCTCCATGTCTAATTAATCTTGGAGTAATCAGACTCAGATTTAACAAAAGGAATGCTAGCATCTAGGTAAAAGTATGGACAGAGAAAGACATGTGAGTTGAAACATACATCAGTAGAGGGGCCAAGGTGGCTGTTAGACTTTGTTGGGCCCTGGGAAAGGTGGGTCGGGGCTGTAGAAAGGCAAGAGACTCAGTGCTGAAAAAAAGTCATGGAATCAAAGGTTCCTAGATAACACACCCAGAGTATGTCTAGACTGCAGGCTTCTTTCAGAAGAAGCTTTTCCAGAAGAGATCTTCCGAAAAAACTTCTTCCAAAAGACAGCATCCACACTGCCAAAGTGCATTGAAAAAGTGATCTGCTTTTTTGAAAGATAGCGTTCAGACTGAATGCACGCTATCTTGCATTTCAGCTGTGATTATTATGGATGGAGTGGCCATCAGGGCACCTGTGCTTTTTCCTGGAGGCCTCTTCTTTGGAAAAAACTCTCTCTTCCACGTCCACACATACCTTTTTCTGAAAGAGCTCTTTCGGAAAAGGCATTCTTCTCATAGAATGAGGTTTACCAATGTCGGAAAAATCCCTGCGTTCTTTCAATTTTCTTTTGAAAGAACGCAATAGCAGTGTGGACGTAAGTGAAGTTTTTTTCAGAAAAAACCCTGAAGTCTAGACGTACCCCCAGAGTCAGAATTCATTCCTGGCGAAATCAATATAGCTGGTCTTTCTTGCATCAGGTCTAAATTTGGCCCATGATCTCAGAAGGCTAAGTGAGGGCAAAAAAGGAGGAAAGTGTTACCAAAATGTAGCATTTATGATGAGAAGTGCTCAATAGATAGAAGAAAAACAGATTAGTGTTAAGAGAAACCTCCTTCGATGAACATAGGAATCCATCTGTCTTGCATAGCTGTCCAATACAAAAAGTCAAGACCAGCAAGCCGTCTAATGAAGGGAAACAGATCACACCCTGAAAAAGATCCAGGACTGGAGAGAAGGATGAAGATTAAAAGACAAAGTCTAATGGAAGAACCTATATCATCATACTTTATAGTTTATCATGTATTTAATTGTTGTGGATGTTACTGGATTAGAATATATTCAATTACATAATGATAGACATCAGGAATAGTATTATCTCCATTCAAAATATAAAGGACACTTAGTGCATTGGTCCAGTGACAACATATGCCTTAGACACGATCCCTCATCAAGAACAGAGAACAAAGCTTGCCATCATGGACAGATTGTTAGAAAAAAAATAATGGAGATGGGCATGTTATGCAATAAGAACAACCAGTACTGTTACATTTATAGTGCTCCGAGAGCTTCTGTAGCATTTATTTATCTTTGTGGATGGTCTCCATCTGTTTAGTTCTATTGAAATATTTAGGCTGTGGAAATTTCTTCATCACAGCAATAGTTGCAAATATAACTTCTCTCTCTCTACTTTGTGCACCTACATTTCTGAGCTAAAATGAAAACAACAGAGATGTAGATATAGAATATCCTGCATACTTATCTTAAACCGAATAATTCCCAAGGTTTTTATTGATGCCTATAGTCTTTAAGTCTTTACAGTTCACTAATCCTACTAAATATCTTTCACGCAATAACTCAGTGTCATTCAATGAAATGTTCCCTGCAGAGCAGAGAATGCACAGTAAAACAGGCAGAAATTAAACCCTTTACATAAGTTTATTTGAAAAGTAATCTGAAATAAAATATGTTGACAGCTACATCCTACTCAGTCACTGGTAGCCATCACTGCTGCTGCTTTGTTTGAATTGTGCAAAAGAGGTTGGTGCAGTAAGAAGATACAGGCGGAAGAAAGATTAAAACTGCCTTGGAGAGGCGACACAGAACTAGGCCAATCAGAAAATGGCTTGTTGAGAAAGCCAATCAAGGGAAGGCTTGCTGGAGCAGCCAAACAGGACCTTATAAAAAGGGCTGCTCAGCAGAGCAGAGGGCAGTCTATCCCTGGAATACAAAGGAAGAAGAACTGGCTGCCTTGGAGACAGCACCTAAGACACAGCAGTGCTGAGCAGAGTCAGGGAAGCAAGAGGGCGCTCCAGCATGAAGCCTCTGATACAAAGGACCAGGAAGGTGATGGGGCTACAGGGAAGTGGCCCAGGGAAACAGACAGAGGGGGTTGAAGGAGATGCAGCATGTGGCTGCCACCTAGAAGGTCCTTGGGTCAGAACCCAGATTAGTGAGTAGGCCTGGATCTTGTCCTCTCCTTTGCAGCCCATTTGCCAATGAGGAGAATGCCTGATCCAGACAACAGTTTGCCTCTGAGGCGAGGGGCTGGACCTCAGACTGCAGTTGGCCACTGAGTCAAGTGGTAGGAGTAAGGATTGTTGTTCTCCTGGAAGGAAAGAGAAAGTGGAGTGTGGCATAGCTGGAGGGACATGCCCAGAAGACAACACCAGGGTCCAGGAAGCAGTGTGGGTCCAAAAGCGGAAGTGGCAGCAGTGAGGCACCACTTAAGTAGGGAACACAAACTGGAAATGAGCTAATTCCCAAGACAACCTGCAGGAGATGCATCAGTGCTGATTCAAGACTGCATTACAGTGTGTGTGTGTATAGATAAAATATGGACGAGTATAGAAGTAAGAATGCTGTGGGTCAGAATCCACAGCTAAGGAAAATCACTGTATCTACCATGACTTCAATTAAACTATGTCAATTTGCATCAGTTTAGCATCTGGCCCTATGTTTCAGAGTATTACATCTACACTTGCTTCGTGTTTAAAAACAAAGAAAAGACAAAATTTATGGTTAACAACCATCATGTATTATGGTCTTATATCTACAGGGATTCCCAGCACAGAAAAAAACCACCATTTTTTAAGAAAGGAAAGAACTAAATCACATTGTCCTCTAGCCCTTATAATTTAGCTGTAAATTCTGCCTCCATTGCTAAGACAGGGCAATAAGCCATGTCAGCCTGAGAACCTGAAAACTAAAGTAGCTTCCTGTGGGAGTCACTGGTTGTTTTAATAATCTTTGGATAGTATAAAAAACTGTGTATTGCACTTGTAGGCAAAAAGAATAATTCACCAATAGCTCCCCTCTATTCTCTATTTTATGACCTTCTGTTATGCTGCAAGGATATAAGCACAAACAGGGAGAAAACACTTTCAGGCAATGTCCTCCTTAACATCAGTCTAGTAGCATAAAAGGTCTTATGTGCCTTGCCTGAAGGCAATAAAAACTTCCTATGATACAGAAATAATATTCACGGTACAAGTAAAGTTGGCAAAACTGCTAGTACTGAATCCAGTTTCAAGTGCTGGTCTCTCAAAACGGTTCATTCTCATGCCCCTGAAAAATTATATGAAGGTTTATGCTAAGGTCCATAAACCTGCACTTTTTGTAAATCTATTCAGCTGTTTTAGGAAGTTATATTTTCTATGTCTCATCTGAAGCAATTCATTCAATTTTCATCACGTTTCAATTAATTATTTTGCTTCAGAATTTCTGAGGGATTTAGTCAATGTTTAAAAATTGCACAGGGACAATCAGGCAATAAGGAAGTTGAGTTTAGACTCCAGTTGGGCATATTAGTTTGAGAAGGACTTTGAAGGAACTCATATGCACACCTGGACAGACCCCATACTTGTACCTGCCTTTCTCTCCCCCGTTACCAAACTCCCTGTGCTCATATTGTTTTCCCTCTTCCTCTTATTTCACCTGACACCCACCTGCCTCATCTATGATTCAATATCATCATGATTCTCAGTGTCTAGTTTAAATATTGAGCCAGAGAAAGTCTGCAAAGCTTCAAGGATACACTTTTTAAAAGTGTAAAATAGATACAAACAAATCTGATGGGATCAGCTCACATGTCGCTCTCAGTATACAGGAGCTGGAGACATTGAAGCAGTTAAAATATTTGGAAGCAATCATCACTGATGAAGGATCAAAAGCAGAAAGTCTGTCAAGAACTGTGTAAAGAAGGCAAAGCTATGTGGAGGAACAAGAACATCTCCACGGAATACAAACAAACTGCTGCATGCACTAGTCATCTCCACTTTTCTGTATGCATGCAAGACATGGACCATTGAATGCAGATCTTGACTGGAAAATGGAGGCTGTAGAGATGAAATATACAGGATTTTTTGGAGGTATCTCCTACTTTGACCGTGTCACTAATGGAGAGGTCCACAACATTATCATCCAGTACACTCGGTCATATGAAGACCTCTTGACGATTGTGGAGATGTGCAAGCTGAAGTGATAGGGCCATGTAACAAGATCATCTGGCCTATCCAAGATCATCCTCCAAGGGACAGTACAGGGGAAGAGAAAAGGTAGATGGATGGAAGGAAAGATGGATTGACAACATAAAAGAGTGGACAGGAATGGACTACTCAGAGACGCAAGCACTGATATGCAATCATCAGGGGTGGAGACAATTAATGAGCAACCAATGATGGTGCCCCAGTGACCAACGTGGTTATATGAGTGAGGATGATGATGAAAATAGATACATGAAAATCAAGTATGAATGTTATGCATGCATCAAAATAAATAAATGCATATATTACAGTGTATCTTTGTGAACATGTTGTAATTATATAAAACACCTTTTCAGTTAGGAGGGAAACCAATAATTCTGAAATATCTTGAGATTCCAAAATTTGTTTCCTTTCCATCATGGGATCTATTACAATGTTTTCTGAAACAGAGGACAAACTCTCAGTTGGCCTGGGCTGTGGGGTATTTGGGTTTAAGTCCTTGCTGTGCCTGATTTGGATTGATCTGGAATGAAAAACAGCACTTTGAATCTCAGAGAACTAGGACTTGGACTGGGGTCTCTCACATACCAGTCCAGGGTCCCAACCATGGGGCTCGAGAGAGCCCATCAGTCACCTGGAACATAGACAATTTCATTGACACCAACAGGTTTCAATAAAAAGTCTTGTCAACAGTTTTACTAACTCTATTTTATTGCTTTTTAATGCATCTCCAGACAAGTAAAAGGCACTTTGTGTAAATTACAGGACAAGTGTAATTTAATTTGCCTTTTGTAGGTTTCTCTGTTTCAGGGATAGCATGAGCCAAACAAGGTCATAACAATTTTTGAAAAGTTAATGACAGACCTTTTAAAATTCCAATTTCTCCACTTTTCTGCATGTTATTTTTCTTTACATTTTCAAAGCGTTAGTATGGCATGGGATATTTGAAGTGGATGAGACTGAAGAAAGATGGGGAATTAAAAGTCAGGCTTATATAGGAATTTAGTTTTGATTGTAACAATGGGGGATGCATGGAAAATAAATGACTCAATGCTTTGCAAATATTCTTTTCCTCTGTGTTGTACTGGCTTTATTTTGTAGAAATGCTATAAATTGTCCACTGTTCCTGAACAAATCCAAAACTTAACAATAAACCCAGACTCTCAAATCTTTCAGAGATGTGTAGGAAATTTTCAGGGAGAATTCTGCTGAAATTTAAGTAATTGCTTCAAAAAGCAGAGGACCTTCTTGTCAGCATGGGATATAAATTGTTAATGATCTGTTTATGAAATTAAAATGTTTATTCCAAATTCAAATTCTTTGGAAGAGCATGCCCCTTCACTTACGGTATGTCTAGACTGCAAGCTTCTTTTGAAAGAAGCTTTTTTGGAAGAAATTTTCTGAAAAAGCTTCTTCTGAAAGAGAGCATCCACACTACCAAATCGCATTGAAAAAGCGATCTGCTTTTTTGAAAGATAGCATTCACACTGAATGGATGCTATCTCGCATTTAAGCTGTGATTTCTATGGACGGAGTGGCCACCAGGGCACCTGTGCTTTTTCCTGGAGGCCTCGTATTTTGAAAAAAACTCCCTCTTCCGCACCCCCACACACCTTTTTCCAAAAGAGCTCTTTCGGAAAAGGCATTCTTCCTTATAGAATGCGGTTTACCAGTGTCAGAAAAACCCCTTCATTTTTTCGCATTGCTTTCGAAAGAATGCAACAACAGTGTGGACGAAAGTGACGTTTTTTTCTGGAAAATGGCTGTTTTTCCGAAAAAATCATCCAGTCTAGACGCACCCTTAGTGTCCTGACATTTGTTACCTAATCACTATTAATAATGAACAATTTTCAGCGAACCAAAATGGTCATTACATTCTCCATAATCTCCTAGTTCTGCAAGCCAAAAATAGCCGCATAATTAATATCCATGATAAATGGCTGAGAGCTGCTGCTTTGTTTCTTTATATATATATATATCTATATATATATATATATAAAAACAGTGAAGAGAATGTGTTGAGCCTTTTAATACAGATTCCCTTTCTACTTTGTTAAACACACTCACCAAAGCCCAGCCTCTCAAGCATTGGAAATAACTGACCTTTTTCATTGTTTTACAAAATGAGAAATGAGTACCCAGTCTTGCAGTGTTTTCATTGTACAGGGAAGACAATCCATGTAGAAGAGATAAAAGGCCTATACATTCCCAGTTTACCACCATGCAGATGAAGAATAAAACCATACAGTGATACATCTTTATCAACAACTGCCAGTCACTGGCTGTTTTGCCTTATGCAAATACATTAGTATGTGTTTACTGAATTTGTTCATCAAAGCATAATCCTCCTGGAAACATAACTGCTGACAAGCAGAAAGAGCTGTCACAGACCACTTTGGCAAACCTGCATTAAACTTGTTGCCCATTGTGGTTTTATTGGTCTTATAACTGTAATAGTAAATAATGTTTCACGATCGCCTGCGTACATTATTATCATTCAAATTTACTTCTGAAACCTAATTCCAGAAAATAGTTTTGATCTTGTTTTATGGATCCTTCTTCTTTTCATATTGAAGTGGTTGTCTTATGACTTTTCAAGGATACAGTTGAGGAAATTACCATAAATGCATTAATTCTATTCTTTATATTTAAATATACAAACTCTAGGTACTCTGATAATAATTTTATAACTCATACAATACAAATATCACACAGTTTAATACAGCAAGAAAAAAATAACATGCCAACCAGCCTGACAGCCATATTGTTCCTCCCTTTCTAGTTTAAAATTGTCCTACTTTCAGTCCTCCCCAGATGCCCTACTACATTTTATCAGACATTTTTCAGTCTCATCCCATTTGTAGTTCCTTTTGTGATTTTTTCCACTCACAAAACTGGTAACATTACAATAAAAGAAACATGCTTACAAAATGCTAAGTAGACAATGTCCATCAAAGATGCAAATATTATAGGCAGCAGACAAGAGCATGTCTGAGAACTTTTTTGTAGAAATAAAAAAAAAATTCATTCCCATTTTCTCATAGCCACACAAGCAGATGTACACTAAAGCCTTGCCACATGCTTCCAGATTATTCTGCTAATCAGCTAGCCCTGGATGACTGAATTTTACTGCCCTGGAGACAGAATATAATCTGTGAGATTTACTGACAAATACTCTACTGTCATAAGTCACCCTGTATGACTAGTACAGAGAGGGTAGGGTATTATATTTTTCCTGTAAACCGGCTCAAGTTGAGTCCAAAGCACTATAATTGAAGTCATTGTGGAGATAAAATCTTATTATCTTTAGTGAATCCATAAATCACTAAAAGGCTAATTTAAACCAACAGGTGCACATGGCAACTGTTTCAATCTTTCTGAAGTTGAGCATAAAGGCCTCTGTGTAATGTTTACTTTGGTGTATCTGAGTCACTCGAACAGCAGCAATCACACAATCATTCATAAAAGTTTACCAGGATGATTTTCAAAGGAATTTTACTTCCCCCAGATTTTGTCCTGTCTGAAATTAGCCTGACCTACTGAGACTCCTTTTTCCCACATGACTCTCTTTTTGCCATGCTGAGTCAACAGCTGAATGAAGCTCACATGTGCCCCAAAAAAGAGAAAATATATATATTTACCAGTGTGTTTGCTGTTTAAACTGTACTGAACTCAAATTCATTCTTGAAAATGTTTGGTGTTCTAACAAGAATCTGTCTCATCGCAAGGAATTTTCTTTTTCCTCCAAGTCACAATGACACACTCTTAACACAGCACATTAATTTCCTTCTCACTGGAACACAATACCTTAATTATTATCTCTGACACATAGCACATACCATACACTTAACATATGTTCACCCTGAATACTTGCTATTATTGCTGAGGTTCTGAAACACCTGCTTTTTAGAGTTTGTGTTAGGAAAAATGTCATCCTTAGTGAACCTCAATCCTTTATACACAAAGATGTGGTTGAGGAATTTTCTGGCTTTTAAATATAGCAAATATAGTGGGGTTTGGGACATGAAAGGGTGAGGGAACACGGTGTCTTTAGCCTGTTTGTCGAAGCTGAGAATGGGCGACAAGGGATGAATCACTTGAAGATTACCTGTTCTGTTCATTCCCTCTGGGGCACCTGGCCGTGGCCTCTGTTGGCAGACAGGATACTGGGCTAGATGGACCTTTGGTCTGACCCAGTACGGCCGTTCTTATGTTCTTACCTAATTTCTCTTATTGCGTACAGGTGTATGAAAGAAGTGGGAGGGAAGGCAGAACAAAAGGGTGTCACAAGTTGAGAGGGGTTAATTCTTGGTGAATCTGGCGATTCTGTCTTCACCCTTGTACAAAACAGTGCACTCATTTTTGGTGCAGGTGAACATTGTCAAGTTCTTCATCTGCACTGCCAGGCCAACTCCAGCTGCTCAGAGCCTGTCAAAACTAAAGAGCTTCCACAGAAGCTAGATAGGCCCCAGGACTAGGGAAGTAAGCAGGAAGTCAACTAACTGATAAGCAGGAAGGTGGAGGGAGCAGGAGCCGGGGAAGGGTTGGGAGCCGGCTTAAGAGCCAGTTTCCCCAGCACCATCTCCATGATGCTGCCTGCTCCCCACATCCTGTGCTGCTGCCTCTGAGCGTGGGGGTGGGGGCAAGGGAAGGCTGCTGCGAAGCAACCTCTGCCCATAGTGGGCCCAGGCTCTGGTAGGTGTCAGTTCTTCAAAACCCCAGAGAGGTTCTCCCTGTGGTTACATGTTCATAACTATCTCACACTGGGAACCAGAGTGACTATGAATAGTGCAGGCTTTCCTTTATACAGCTTGAGCTTTTAATCACACAACCGCGAATCAGCAGACAACGAACCTCTCCTCAGAACATAGCATCAAGAAACTGGGTTTCTGCATAAACAGAGTTGGGAAATTTGTATTCATCTTCCAATGGATATTCCCTAGGAAGTCTTCCTAACTCCACTTTTATCAGGTACTTCAGTAAATACAGTCCTTTGAATCCCCAGGGTTTTACATCTATCACATATCTTGTCTGGAGAGATTATATACAATCCCAGCCCACAATAATACATACTATTCATTTAATACAAGGATTCTTAAACTTAATGTAACACACTTTTCCAAAATTATGGCAGTGCCATATCTGCCACATAAATCTATGGAAAAATGTATTTTTGTCCACATATGGGCTAATAGTTACTCCTGTAGCCAGTGGGGTTGCCAGCTTCGCCAGGCCCCTGGGCAATGCAGGGGTCTACTCCACACCCCAGAAGAGGCAGGGCCTAAGGCAAAAGGGGTGGAGCTGGGACAAGGCAGCCATTACTGATACCTGGAGAGTGCCACGCCTCCCCCTGGTATCCCTCAGTGCTGTCCAGAGGGCGCCAAACTGCGCTCAGGCAGTGATTTAAAGTGCCCAAGCAAATGCCCCCTTTTCCCTCCCCTGTTGGCAGGCCTGCCTGTAGCCCAAGGTTATGGTTTAGTTTATGAGTTTACTATTTTAAACCATATTTGTAATAAATAAAATAATGGACAAAATAAATGAGAGACTAAGTCTGACTATTCATAAAACAGTCGTATCTTCATGTCTGCTTCACGTGTGTTACACTGATGTTGCATCTACATGTGAGGGTTAAATAGAATCTCCTAAAGACTTTGTCTTAACTCAAGTGTATTTGGCTTGAAGCAAAATGACAGGAATTAGAACCAAGACACCAAGCTAGACAACAAATTTCTAATATGCCACTTCCTGTATAGCTTTTGTTTTTAACTGAAACGTGACCTGTTAGTCAAGTAACAGTCAAGTGCTGAATGTCATCACATCTCTGAAATGACAAGTGCTTTAATAAGAATGGCTTCTGCAATAATCCTTCTGTTGTGAAATCAGATGAAAATCTCCCCACAAGGTATATCACTTAGTTTGGTTTGATTGATTGATTTAGCAGAACAATAAAACAGCTCGCCATGAAGGATAAAACAATTATCTGAACAGTGTCCACTACAGTGATAAACATGCACTAGTAGGATATTTATGGACACTTTGATTGGAGAAGGCTGGGTATCTTCAGCCACTCATGAGTGCTCCAATAGCTCATTAGTGCTGTGGTGTATTGAGGTCTTGGCGTATGCCAGCCTACATTTCTTTAAAAACAAATCTTATAAAACCAATTTTGTGGGAATTTATGTAATGATACTTCCACAAGGAAAAGTAGTTCACTATGGAAGAAGGGCAGAAACGGAGGGGGAAATGACATAAAATCGTTTGTCCAGTATTTTGATCCTATTTAGTACAAAGATTTTTTTTTTTTTCTCCTTTTGAACTAATGTGGACACTTCTCAGAAGTCCCTGAGGGTATGTCTAGACTGCAGAGTTTTTCCATGACACCAAGGGTATACTGGAAAAGCTCTGCCATATCCAAGGTATGCATCTGCTTTTCCGAAATTTTTTTTGGAAAAGCAGACGCGTTTTTTCGGCATCCCTGTAAACCTTGTTCTACGAGGAAGAAGGGATATTCAGAAAGAGGCTTTTTTTCCAACATTTGGCCCAGAGTAGACCAGAAAAGTCTCTTTTGGAAGAAAAGCGGAAAAAGATACGCAAATTGCGGTTCGCAATTTATGTATCTTTTTCTGACTTTTCTTTGTAGTCTAGACACAGCCTGACTCATCTTTTTCCAGACAGTGCCCAGATACTTTTACTACTGCAGTTTGTCACAAAGCCTCAGTAATTCTCTTAGCTCCTATTACAGAAAAGAAAAAAAGAAAATTTTTGTAAGAAGGAGGGCCTCTGGGCACCTGGGTCGGGAGGTGGTAGGGAGGGGGTGGAAAGAAGCAATTAAACATGTCCCTCTCCCCACTCTTCAACAATTCTTTTCTACCTCTCTCATCTGTTGCCTCCATCTAAATTTGGTCTCCTAGGCCAAGAACCTGAATAAAGGAAAACATGGTGTTGAGGCTTCCATAGTGAAAAGCACTTAAGGCAGCCCACCATTTGTCTAGTGCTGCTGAAGGCTGAGGCCAGACTGCAAGAAAAAACAACAACAGTGGTTTCCTTTTGAAGCCCTGCTGCAGCATGAGCAGTAACAGGATCACTTCAAGGGGAAACAACCATTTCCGTTCTCCTCCCAGCCGCAGCACTAGAGACACAGAAGATATAGCGAGAGATACCTTTAGCTTCCTACTTATCTCAATCTTCAGGCCCAATCTGTATCAGGAGAGAGAAGGGCAGAGGTATAGGAAGGGACATTACAGCTTTTGGTTGCCTTTGCAGTTAAAACCTAAAATATTTTAAATTAGAAAATCAGGGAACCATTATGAAAATTAAATTAAAGGGTGTCGGGAAAGATACTAAAACCATCCTTATTTTTAAAAGTATTTAACATAAGATGTGTGGATATTTTTTCTGGTCCAAGTAGTGATGCCAGCTATGAAAAACTGGAAATTTAGTGCAGAGCCATGGTGTAATCAAAAGGGATCAATCAGTGAGGGTGCATCTACATAGCAGGGCTTAACTCGAACTAAGCTATGCAAATTGAGCTACTTCAATTGCATACCTTATTTCAAAATAGCTTATTTCGAACCTAGGAGCATCTACACAGCATTTGTTTTTAAATAGAGCACTCTTCCTCTGACTTCCCTTACTCCTTGTACAATGAGGGTTACAGGAGTCAGAGTAAGAAGTCCTCCAGCTTGACAGTGTTTTGACATTATTTCAAAATAAGTGCCTGCTGTGTTCATGTGGACTAAGTTAATTCAAAATAACCCTAGTCATTTTGAAATAATGTTGCTGTATAGAGGTAGCCCTAGTCAGAGCCTGGGTAAGGTAAATAAGGACAGGATTCTGCTGTCAACTGTATCATTATAAATCTGCACTAACGCTAACACTTGCTTCAGTGTCAATAGCCATACTCCACTGTACTATAGTCCGTGTATCACACAAAGAAAAACAGTGAATATTACACCATTTTGTCCTTGCATCTTTTGCAAGTTCATTCGTGACATCATATTTATTATGTATTTGAGAGAGTTTCTCTGTCTGTCTGTTTGTTCAAGGGCTCCTCCTCAACAGTAACAGCTAGGACCACCAAATTTTGTATACAGCTTCCTTTTACCATAATTTAATTCAAGGTAAGAATTGGGTTGTGCCAGGAAAATGGGATGTGTCTGGAATGGGATTCCTTCGCATAAAACCATGCAGAAGAGAAACAGAGTCACCAGGCAGCTGAAAGGGGCTAGCTGGTGCCCCACCCCCCTTCTGGGACTACCCCAGTCCTGAGCCACTCATTAGGGTTGGTGGGTGGGGGTGGGGTTGATGCTCCCCCATTCGTACAGAAACATTGCTGGCTATTCCCCTTCATCAGGGAGTGAGGGGAAGTGCACAGTTTGCTGCATTCCTTATTCTGTCTGGGAAGCGCAAGGAGAAGACGAACCTGGACCTCCCCCAGCTGTGCCTGCAGGAGCTGCAGCAGCCATGGAGAGGCACTTCTTACCTGTCTCCAAACTGCTGTGCTGACGTGGCTGGGGTAGTCCTCTTTCCCCGGGGCAGGCTGCATACTGAACCCCTCATCCTCAGCCCAACCCCAGAGCAGTGATTAAAATATGGCATGTACATTTTCATTTCATTTTCCAAGAAACAAAAATTGAGTTAAGGACCTGAGGAACACCGGGTACATCTTCTAGTTTGGACATATTTTAAATACACCAGATAAATTAGTAGTAAAAATAAAAGCCTGATTTAGAGAATTTTTGAGTTGAGCTCATGCTCCAAATTTGGAGGCAGTGTTCTCAGTATGTTCAGATCCAGAGTTTTAGTTGCCCTATGAAGGGAGGCCTCAGCCACAATGGCCACTTCTGGATCTAGATTGAATTATTATAATACTGGCTGGCCATCCAGGGACAGAGGCTGACACAAAATATAGGACTTCCGAGCACCTAGCCTGTGTTTAATCACACCCACATCATGCTGCAGAAATGCCTCTCATATTTTAAATCCTTGTGATACTAAAGGGGCTTTACTGAGTTAAAAAGGTAGTTGAATCCCCCCCTTCAAATTCAGTGTGGGTGAAAAAACCCTAAACTAGCCAAAAAATGTGCATGAATTCTCATAAAACAACAGTTGCAAATTTTGTCCAGACCTAATCTTGTGAGCATCACAGACTCATTGCTTTCAAAAAGTGGTTTCAAAGACCTGATCTTGAAAGCCACTCCGTGTGGATAGCCTCCTATTGCCCAGTCAGAGCCGCAAGGAAGTAACTAGTGCTTCAATCAGGGGCAGGAATCTGTTCACAAGAAGCATCTTGCAGTTTTGTTATGCTGGAAATCTGGAATACACTTTTAAGTGGCCACTTAGGACAGGTCATCTGATGGAACTTCAGGTTGTCACAGTAACACATTGTGTCTCCTTGTTACATCTTGGAAAGGTATTTAAATCAGATCTATTAAATGAGAGAGCCTTCTGTCTGCACCAGAACTGTAGCATTTGTGTTGTCTTGACAATATAAAACATGAACTGATACACTTTGTTTAAAATAAATAAATAGATCTGCTATGTGACATAATTTTATGATAACATCCACTTCCATTTTCATTTAAATTAAATTAAATTGAAAGCCATTGGTTTTAAACAGCTCTTGAGAAATCCTTCAGATAAAAAACATTTAAAATAATGGGTAATCTGTTTTGGTTCACACTGACATATAATTTATGCCATCTTTGCTTGCTTTGGAAAGAGTGGAACACAAAATCCATTATTCCCTCCTCCCCCCACCAGCCTTTATGTTAATCATCACTAATCAGCTGTTGCTTCACAAATCAAATTTCTAGTCTTTGCAGGCATGCAGTGTAGTGCTAATCTATGGTACCAGAATGTTGATAATGGGCCACTGGTGGCCCCATTAGTGATATCCAGCTGTCCAGATTCATGCATGAGCAAGAAAAGTTTAAGAAGTTAAGATGAAGAGCAGTTAAACGCCTGTGATCCCAACAAGGACAATACTCAGATAATTAGTTGCAGTCATTTCTAAACAGAGTTACTTCTAAGGTAAAATAACTTTTACTTCATTCGGCACTATGTGTGTTATATATTTTTCAACGAAAATATGCTGTCACCAGAAGAGAAGGCAGGTTACTATGTTTTTCATTTCCATAAGGATAATAGCGAGATTAAATTACTTCAAAAGAAAATAAAAACCATGGATATAGAGGTCCATCAGATGGATTATTATAATTGGATTGTTACAGAAGTTAGTATTTAATAACTAAGAAAGTAATTGGTTTTCTCTGGTATGAAGGATGACATATTTTCTTGTCCTAAATGGCAAATAGTGTGTTTAATGTGTACTGTGAATCAACGAATTAATTCAACTTCTATAATCCAAATATTGAACCCAATCACTGGCATGAAAGGGCTACTCAACATGTGGCCCGCAGGTCACATGCGGCCAACAGCCTGTTTGTTTGTGGCCCGCTCGGTGGTTTGGGTTTACACAGGACTCAACATGCAGCCATAAATCCCCATATTCAGCAATCTGTTACCGCACTTACGTAAACAATGAGTGAGTCCCCCCAAGATAAAGCGAGCAACACCCGATTTCACTCAATTATCATCAAGTAATAAGAAACGTAGGTATGCTGAGGACTGTTTGTCATTTGGATTCACAAGCAATGGATGCTCCAGATGTCCAGTGTGTACTATGCAACAAAATATTATCTAATAGTTCTTTAGTACTTGTTAAATTGCGAAGAGATTTTGAAACAAATCATTCAGAATACAAAGATAAAGACGTTAGTTTTTTTAAGTGGAAGCTTGAATCACTTGAAAAAAGTAAACTCTTCATGTCAAAAATTGCCAAAACACATAACGAAAATGCAACAGAGGCGTCTTACAAAGTTAGCTATCATATATCTCTCACCAGAGAAACGCACACAACTGGGGAATCACTTATAAAACCACGCACCAATATAATGCATATTCGTTTTTTAGCTTTATATGTGATTTTTGTTTTTAAATATCCACAGTTAAACTAAATGTTGATCTCATGACCTTGTTTAGCATTTGTTTATTATTATCCTTACTTATTTGTGGTCGACTTTTTCAACTCCATACATAAGACTGTTATTAGGGGTTCCACAAAATTCTTTCAAGTTTAAAAGAGTTCCATGGCCAAATAAAATTGGGAAACACTGGTCTAGACAAACGTCTTGCTGCAAACTGGGATTTAAATCTACCTTGCACCAGCCTGCCCTATGTTAACTGTCCATATAGACCCTACTAGTGTGCACACTAAAAGTTTCCTAGTGTGTTTTGATCTACTTCCATATAAAATGCACTAAGTAAATCCATTTATTCATGCCTGAATATTGGTGACATCTTAGCAAATGTTTTGGAAGTTTTCATGATCCATCAATAACTTGGAGCACTCAACAGCTAATCTTCAAGTGATCTGCCACACACTATCCTCCATCAACCTCTTGCTGCTTGTCCCCCAGTACAATGACTCTCTCCATTCCTGCCATAATAACTTTCTCCTTGTTATTCCCGTCTCTACACCTATTCTGACCAAAATACATACATTTGAGTATGTTGATTTAACAGCAGAATCTGCTTCTTTCCAATACAATTTCTAAAACAGGTATTCTTTTTTCCCCACCGAAAACCTATGCACTAGTCTTTGCAAGTGCCATACTTGAAAAGCTTCAGTTTGTTTTTTATTGTCAGCAGCATTAAACTTCCCTGAATTCTCATCTATATCACTAAGGGGAAAAAACAGGCTTTTTGTCAGTTGAACCTTTACAGGTTTGAGGTATCATGATTTTTCCATATTTTCTTAAGGGAGGCTGTACCTGAGCAAGCCGTCCCTGATCCACTTTTGATTTCTCTGGAATACCCTTCTTGTTTGGACATATATGATTTAGAATAGCTCTATTCACCTATGGCCTCTCAAGCTTGTCCACTAATCAAGGTATTTGCTTGAATTCTGTTTAAATCTAGTTACCTTCCAGAAAAGTCCATGTTCCTCACTAACTGTTTTACAGATTCAAACATTTGTTGCATTGTGTGTGTAGTAAAGAGTGTGTCTCATCAGTATATCTGAGGTGTCTCATCAGTATATCCCAGCTCTTTCCACTTTGTCAAAACCTTCCAAGGCTGCCTCACAATAAACTCTGTATATATGATAAAGCGAGTTGGAGATCAAATATATCCTGGTCTCATCCTCTGCCCAGTTGAAAACCACTGTTGTTCACACCACTGTGCATTATTGGAATTAAATGTGCCCTACAGAACTTATAGTGCACAGCAGTAGGGGCCACATAGTTAGGGCAGTGATCAATCCAGTGGGGGTCAATTTATTGTGTCTGGGAAAGACATGATAAATCAACCACTGAGTAATCGTCTGTTGACTCCGGTACTCCACCAAAATGAGAAAGCAAGCAAAGTTGAGGGGAGAGCAAGTCAGCTGTTGACTTACTGCTGTGAAGATCCCGTGGTAAGCAGACCTAAATATGTCAAATTCAGCTACATTATTCACATAGCTGAAGTTGCACAACTTAGGTGGACAGCCTGCAGTATTATACACAAGGCCATACTGTGCAGCAGAGTGACACCCTCACTTGCCATAAACTGTTTATCTAAACAAGTACCTAGATAAATAGATTGATACTTCACAAAGAATATAAACTATATCTGAGAATTATCTGGATTCCACATATTCCCAGTTATAGCAGAAACAGAATTTTTTCACTGACTCAGTCTTCTCAGTATTCCTATGGTCTTCGAACCTTAAGCAGAAGGCTGACTATGTTCTTGGTTAATTTTAAAACAAGAATTTGAAAATTCATGCACAGGTGATTTCTACATGAGTCATATGTAATAAGAAGTGTTCTGAACACATATAAAAGCACAGAAAAATATGAGCATTCAGACTGAAATTGTTACATGATACATTCTGCCTGTTTGTGAGCAGCTACAGTTATTTCATTTGTATTCTTTTCCTAAGGAACAAACCAGTTTAAAAACACACATGCACACAATTAAACACAACCTCTATTTCCCCAAAACAACAAAAGACTTCTTTGGGTTTATATTCCTCTACCATACGCAATATGTGGTCAAACCAGTCCTAATTACTTAATGATTATTGCCAAATCTTAATTAAAGTTGAAAAAACTTTCAGTTGTTTGATGTCTCTACAATTTCAGCCTTAGAACTGCAGCCAGAAGTGAGAATATGCACATAGACAAGAAAAACTCCCTTTTTGATATTTCTGAAAATAGGGAGCCCCAGAAACATCATGGGACAATGCCCAGTGTTGTGGTTTGCCCATAGTTATCTTTAAATGAAACACAATTATTGCTTTTAAAAAATAAATCTTACAACGAATTTCCTCAGGGTACACAGCTTGGCTGAAAATTCCCATGACATAAAACTAAAGTTATTAACGTTTTGATGGCTCCATAAGTACTAGGGGTCCAGAACCTCTGCTGATATAAACTGACTTTAGTGGAGCTAGAACAATGTAAGGCTAAGCTAAGGAAAAAGCTCAATATTTCTATTTAGCTAATTATATATACAATATACAATAAAATATAGTAAACCACTTTCGGCTCCTTCCATAAACTTTCACTTCCAGCTACTTCTATACAATTTTCTTAACTAAATCTATTTAAATATTTATGAAAGGTACACACAGCTACAAGTGGAACTAGAGCCTAAGTCTTCTATTTGTGCTTGACCCTCTTCCCATTGGCTTGAAAAGCAAAACTCCTCACCTTCAGGGAAGCAGACTAATGTGGTTAACTAATAACAGGACAGCAGAGACAGCAATAAAAGCTTCCACACCACCGTGATGTCTCATGTAATATATATCCTGTCCCTGTCTGCTTTCAGCAGAGGGCAATGTGGCTGACAGGCCATCACGAACAGAGAGTTGGACTAGATAACCTCCTGAAGTTTCTTCCAACCTTAATCTTCTATGATTCTGTGGTACTATTTCATTTTACACGGGCCAAACAGCTATTACATGACAGAATTTCCAGTCACTAACAAAATGAATGGATTTTAATCAGTGATCTGGAGGAAAAAAGGCTCAATACACCATTATTGATCTCAGTTTTAGGCCCATCACCCTTTTACAAAGATCAAAATTCTCCATCCCTTTCTAGTTCTCATTATAAAAATGAAGACATGTTCATTTTAAGCTTTATTAATTTTTTTTGGGGGGGGGACGATAATTAGCATAGATCAATTATTTATGTGGTTAGTTGATTTTTTTTCAACTAATGGTCTAATTTGTAATTCCAATTTGTGATGAAGAGAAGGGATGAAATCCATAAATACATGGATTTGTATCATTTCCTCATTCAATTTTTAAAGTATCCAGAAAGTGCAGTGTATTGCCCGATTGCTACAAAAGCTTACACATTATCCCTACAGAGATAATTTATTATGTGCTTTATGCTAGCATTTCGGAAACCAAACCTTTTAAAATATTGTAGTTAATTCTCATTCACACTCAGGGAATTTAAAATCTGAACATTTTAGTTTAAAATGTAAACTCTCTACTTTTTTTCTTTCTAAAAGACTTAAGGCCATTCTTCTCATTCCCTGACAAAAATTATGGTACTATGTCATCATTATTAATGGAAGCGCTGTCATGCACGAACATGCCAGTAGAGTAATCAAAAAAGAAAACTGACCCTATTTTACTACTACGTACTTACATTGTATTTTTCAACATTTCCCTATCATATTTATGACTTTGCATGCAGTTTAATTTCACAGAACAAATATGACTTCTTAACAATGGTCTAGTGTTAATACACAGAGGGTCAGCTAGTCCTCGAAACCACATGCTTGACACATACTTTAATTTTGAAGGAACTTCATAAATTATGCACTTTATATCACTTTATGTTTTATATTTTTTCATTAACTGCAGTGCACCTCTTCAGCACAACCTTTCTAAAGCACTTAGTACAAACTATTATGAAAAAAAAAACACCTTCAAATTACTGTACTACTTAGGGTTATTTACTTGGGTGCTAATTAAATAATCTGAAATGGGGATTGACTGGCTTTAGGAGATTAGTTATGGAATATAGGGTATTTGCTGCTAGGTCATTAGTTCAGTGCAATAGAACCTCACAGCTACAAACTGACTAGTCAACTGCACACCTCATTTGGAACCAAAAATAGTTAGGCAGCGGCAAAGACAAAAGAAAGCAAATACTGTACAGTACGGTACTGTGTTAAATATAAATGACTAAAAAAAAGTAAAAAAAAAAAAAGATTTGACAGGAAACTGTTTCTGTACTTATTTTATTTAAATTAAAATGATTAAAATCGGCATTTTAAGAGAGCCATGCGCACCCTATGCAGCCAATCAGCACACCCTGCAAATTCTAGGAATGCAAGCGCAGTTAGCAAAACTGCCCTATCTCAGGAGACTGTTACAACAGTCTTGCAGCCCATTGTGATGAAGGAGAGCCACATGTGCGGCCCATTCATTAGCCCAGGTTGCCCATCACTAGTTTAGAGATTGCACCATTCTCTCTGCACAGAAGCTGACCTTCTTGACCAGAGTTGACAGAGATGGTGGCAGCTCTCAGCCCATGCTTTACAATACTTCTGTGATAACACAGAGAGCTGTGGATGGAGAGCTGTCAGTACAGCTCCTTGCAAAAGCACCCTTTCACATGTAGTCTTTGTTATTATTATTATTATTATCATCATCTACTGAAAATTAAGTTCACACTTGCATGAATGACTTAAGTTTCAGTTGCCAAAGAGGTGTGTAGGAAACAATTATACATCATTAAATGGAAAGACAGTCTTCATTATAGCTTGGGGACAGCAAATTACCTGAGAGCATTTAGTGTCCAATTTTGTTTGAATAAAAAATGCCTTGGCGGATAGGTAACGCTGCAGCAAGTCAAATCAAATCAGGCACTCAAAGATCAAGTTCTCTCAGTCCTTTACAAAGAGATTTAGTTGATCCCTTCAGCAAGGTCAAAGTCTAAAACCATCTAAACTAAGACATGGGAGGGAGATACACCCTTCTCTGCATATTAATTAGCTTATAGCATTTCAAACTTTTCTTTGAGCTTATTCCTGGGTATTGTTCCAGTTTGCTTTCCCTCCTGAGTACCAAGCTCATTCCGTAGGGTTCTCCTCTCACTTCCTTTGGCAAATCACTCAGAATAGTGGCCTGCACTAGCCCGTACAGACCAACAAACTCAAGATTTATCACAGCTGTGTGCGTTCAACATTACTTTATAGTAGAGAACTATGGAAGGAGAAAGTATGACATGTTCAAACTGTACTCATTCCGTACAACCTGCCTCAGAAAAATCCTCTGTATCTTTTGGCCCAGAACAATCTCAAGCCAAGATCTATTCACACAGTACAGCCAAGAAGATACAAGCAGCATCATTGCCAGGAGGTGCTGGAGATAGATCGGTCATGTCCTTCTGATGGAAACTGATCCCAACAGCCAACGGGGCCAACAGCCACTGTGGACCCCTGTAGCAAGATATAGGGGACTTGGGTGGAAGGGCAGGGCTGGGGGCAGCCAGCCCTCAGTGCCACCCAGATCACGGTACGCCCTCCCCAACCCTCACAGCCATGCGGAGTGGTGCTCAGTTGGCAATTTACAGAGGCTGCAGCAATGGCAGAAGCCAGAGTCCTAGGCCCCTTTGACTTGCCGGGCCCCAGGGCAACTGCCCCTTCTCCCCTCATTGATGGGTCTGCCAACACCAGAGCTGCAATAAGATGGGCACCAAATGGCAAGTGAAAATGAGGCCACCCAAAAACAACATAGTGAAGAGCTGTGGAAGCTGAGCTGAAAAAACTGAGGTGCAGCTGGGTAACCATTGAAAATAAACAGGTGTGCAGGAGCTTTGAAGTTTTTCTTCACTCAGCGTACAGTTAACCTGTGGAACTCCTTGCCAGATGATGTGGTGAAGACTAGGACTTTAACAGGGTTAAAAAAAGAGCTAGATAGATTCAGGAAGGTTAGGTCCATCAATGGCTTTTAGCCAGGATGGGTAGGAATGGTGTCCCTAGCCTGTTTGTCTGGAAATGGATGACAGGAGAGGGATTCTGTGATGATTACTGTTGTATCCCTCCTTCTGGGGCATCTGGTATTGGCCACTGTCAGAAGACAGGATACTTGGCTCGATGGACCTTTGATCTGACCCAGTATGGCCGTTCTTATGTTCTTACGTTTGTCGCTGTCCTAAACACAAGAGGTGCAATGGTAACATGATGATGATGGAATAGAAGTACCATCCCAATAGAGAACGTGCACACAGCCTACCTCTCCATGTGAGGTTTAATAGACAGTAGGAGTGCTGACCAGCAGCCAGTGACTAAGGAGTTAAACTCAGGTAGCTAGCAAAGGTGTTGGCCAGGGGGCAGGGAGAACCAATCAAGATAGAAAGGTGAAATTTGAATTAGATATAGATACCTTGCCTGCTTTCTTTGTGTGGGAGAGATAAATCAGGAGCTGAGAGACACTGAATGATTTAACCCAGACAGGACTACCATGTCTCCAAGGAATTTGGAGCATGGAAGTGGACTGAACAAAGAGGAGAATGGAAGTAAGGGTATGTCTAAACTACATTCCTTTTTCGATAAAGGGATGTAAATTAGACATATTGAAATTGTAAATGAAGCTGGGATTTGAATTTCCCGCACTTCATTTGCATAATGGCAGCTGCGGCTTTTTTTTTGTGGTCAAGATGGGGATTTTTGACAGAAATGCCCCGGCTTCATTTACAATTTCGATATGTCTAATTAAATCCCTTTATCAAAAAAGGGATGTAGTTTAGACATACACTAAGTAAAAGAGAGAAGAAAAGTGAATTTAGTCGCGTTCAGGGTAATTTTTCTTTATTTTCTGGTTTGGTTTGAACTGCTCTGTGTGAATCTATACCCTCCTCCCCATTTACTACTTTGCATTGTGCCCAGAGACTTTTCTCTGTGTTTTAATTTGTTTTCCTTAGTTGCTATGTAACATCTAGCAACCAAGTGTGCTTTCTCAAGTTTATCTTTTGTTTTGTAATAAAAATAACTTTTCCTTTGGATTATGCAATCTATGTGGCTATGAGGATCCCAAACTTCCAGAACCCTTAAACCACATGCAATTTGTTCAACCAGCCACAGCCCCTTTCTGATTCCCAGACTGTGGTCCCATCTGGTCCCAGTGCATCATAGCTGAGAACAAATTCCATACTTTCATTCAGATGGGTGATGCACCTTCACTCAGAGGTCGTGAAAGTAGTGTATATAAAGGAGATCACCACAGCCCTCATGGTGATGAAAGAAGGGAGTGTGGCATGGGGATACCAAGCAGGGAGAGGAGAAGATCAACATTAGGGATGGAGCTCTATGGACTATTGCAAGTGTTATTTTGCTTAGGGCCTTAGGAAGTGTAGGCCTGGATATTAAGTTGATGGTGCTTGGTCCTGCCATGAGGGCAGGGGACTGGATTTGATGACCTCATGAGATCCCTTCCAGTTCTGGTATTCTAGGAGTCTACGTATTCTATGATCTCTCACCAAATCTACTGCAGAGCCACTCTGCAGATAGACTGTGAAAGAGAAACACATTAAGATACCTTCTTCAACACCTCTGTCTGCTTAAAACTATTACAGTGCTGCAGATAGCAAAAATGGAGAGCCAGCCAACTCAGCCCTGCTGTCTCAGCTGCTGCTGTCTGCCTCACAGCTGCTGAACAAAGGCAGAGAGCACATAAGCTGTTGGAAGGCATTGTGCGAGTCACTTTCCTTCTTGGTCTACTTCCTCTTCACCAGTAGCCATAAACTAGTAGGGATCTCCCTTTCAGCATGTCAATGGAGAAAACGGAGAAAAAGGCAGCAGCTGCCAGTGTAAGTTAAAAGGGAGAGAAAGGGGACAACAGCTAGGATGAAACATTAGGGAACTATATGCCTAGGGATGAATCTTGCATAATACAACTCTAATTACCTTTTCAGTCACTACTAGACTCAGATGGAGGAAAAAGCATCTAGGCTTCTAGAAGGGAACCCCATGTGTAGCACTTTCCTCCTTAGAATTCAAATTGAATCTCTCTCTTCTAAATCTAGAGATTTAAACAGCCTTCCCAGGTAAAACTGTCAAAAGAGATTTTGCATGTGCACTTGCATAGCAAGAGTAAATCTAAAAGGGTTAATGAATTTACTCGATTATGCTGTTGCTTTAAAAAAGAGTAATCATGTGTTGACATCTCACCCAAAGGATAAGAAGGTGAATGCACAATGTGATAGGAAGGCATTTTAACTATTTAGTTTACAAAGCCCAAGAGGATTTTAAACAAAAGGTAAAACTTGCAGAGAAAGATGCTGAACGTTGCATAGAACGCTATTAAAAAAAAAGTACAAGAAAATCTCTGCCATCAAAGATGAGTACTTACCATTCTTTGTTTCTAAAAGGTCAGACCTAGTTACCTATCCTTAGCACAGTGTTTCAGTTTAGAAACATACTTCTAACAGCTTAGAAACATTCTTCCAACTTCTATGTAATGAATGACTCTATTTTGTCTAACAAACTTTTCTCTCTTTTCAGATAAATTATTATTTCCATGAAAAAACCCCTAGAGACCCAAGTGAGGTTTGTGCTATACAAACAGAATATCAAGTCTCCAACCCTAATGAGTTAATAATCTGAACACAAGGCAAGACACAAAGGCTGCGTCTACATTGGACCTCTCTTGCACAAAAGCCTATGCAAATGAAGTGTGGATTAGCATATTGCCGTGCTTCATTTGCATAATTAATTGGGGCCGTTTTTGCGCAGGAGGCTTTTGCTCAAGAAGGAGCTGTGTAGACGTCTCCTTTTTGTGCAAAAATACCCTCCTGCGCAAGAGCCATACTGCCTTATTTTTTCAGGAAGAACGGCTCTTGAGCAAAAGGGGTTTTTGCACAAAAAGGAGCCATCTACACAGCTCCTTCTTGCGCAAAAGCCTCTTATGCAAAAACGGTCCCTAATTAATTATGCAAAAGAAGCACGGCAATATGCTAATCCGTGCTTCATTTGCATTGGCTTTTGCGCAAAAGAGGTGCAGTGTAGATGTAGCGAAAAAGTGGGTTTTTGAACAAGAGTTCCAATTCAGGACGGGATCCCAATTTAGGACAATTCAAGCATAAGCTTAAATTCCAGTGAAGTCAATGGAACATAAGCACAGGCTTAAATGCTTTCCTGAAGACCAATGAAAAGGGAGACGTGGAATGCCATAGGCAAATCTGATGATTACATGACATCATTACACAGTGGCTAACGTACACCAGGATGATTCCCCATTCAATTGAAAAATTACATTGCTTTCTCTTAAACCTCTGCTTAATTTTGTTTTTAATCCTTTGTGATTGTTTCCATTATGCGTGTTTTGTTTTGTTTCGAAACCACTGCTTACTTTTTCAATTCCCCTTCCCACCCCACTAATTTGGCTAGTTCAAGGATGCAGGCCTTCATTATATTTTGTTTCTTTTATAAATAATTCTGTTAATGAAAACAATCACAACTGGATTTAGTGATTGGTAATGAGCACACAAGTGCTGTCAGGAATTCTAGCAGAAAACAACCTGAACTCTGATTGGTTGAGTCAGAGGTGGTTGAGTTAGGAGCAAGATAACAATCTGAGCACCAGGTAAAAGGCAAGGGAGGCCCTTCATAGAATCATAGAACCATAGAGCTGGAAGAGACCTCAGAAGGTCATCAAGTCCTTCTTCAAATGCATAGGGGGTCTGGTCAGAGTAGGTATGGGGAGAGCTCTGAGTGTTTAATCTGATGTTATTTTTTACTTAAAGCTCAAATGGAAAAATTAGATTTTCACAGAGTTTTGTTTACCTTGGTAACTGTGCAGACACAGATTCAAATTTCACTGACACTAGCATTCAGATTAATGGTCCTGACTTGTGCCAGTCCCTGGAAAAGAAGACTTTCATATATGATCTTAAGAGGAATTATCTGTTTATTTGTTTTGTATTAATACCAGGAAAAAAAGAGGCCACTAAACCAAAGACACAAACAATTTGGCTTAAAGTCCGAACAGTCAGGTGACAGACCATTAAGCTGTGCCCACGATATTATTTTAATGTATTGTTGTGTATTTAATTAGCACTCACATATAATCCATTGTATCCTGGGAACAAAAAACTTTCTCTCACTCCCATAGATTCTCATTGGCAATGTTCCCCACATTCACAAAATTCTTCTCACTGACACTGTCAGTTCATATCACATTTTTCACCTCTAAGGACATTGTATGTTACTGACCTTATGAAGTATGTGTCCAGTAACATCTCAGCTAAGCTATTAAAAGTCAGAATCATCCATCTTAAACTATATATAAAGATGCTGTACTCTGGCAGCAAATCCATTTTTTTTTATAAGGAAGGCACTTTGGTTATCAGAATCCATAGCAGTTCATTCCATGTTTGATCGTTCTCTGCTCTTGGTGGCTAAGGTCCTCAGATACTATAGTGAAAAGTGGAGGTATAAAACCAAAAAATAAATAGGCAGTGTAAAAACCCTAAAAAATCTTTCCATCGTAGTTCGCTATCTTGTACTTCAGAGAAAAAGCCCTTGTCTATACTTACGACGAAACTGAAGCTAGGGAGATCAATCTTCCAGGATTTGATTTAGAAGGTCTAGCAAAGACTGCTAAATAGAACTCTGATGGTGTCCTCGTCGACCCTGGTACTCCACGGTGTCATGAGCAGTAAGAGAAGTTAACAGGAGAGTTTCTCCCATTTACCTCCCACAAGTGGGGATGTTGGAGAAATTCGATTTAAGATATGTTGACTCCAGCTATGATATTCTTGTAGCTGGAGTTGCATATCTTAAATCGAATTTATCGCATAGTGTAGACCTGGCCTCAGTAGCACATTTTTTTTTTTTTTGGTATTATAGGTTACAGGTTACAGAGCAATGCAGTTGTTTATTGTATTATTACACCCTACCCTGACACAGAGGACATCTTGTCTTCTGCAAAATGTAAGAAGTTGAACTTGACACCCACATAGGACACAACAGTTTTGCTGCTTCTATATAGCTTCTTCATCCATCAGATCACAATTCCACTACTATTTTAGACAATCTGAGAAGTTAAAAGGAAAATACCCATTACATTATCTAGTCTAGCTCCCTGCCACCATAGAATACTTTTTAGTACTTTATATCCTTTAAGTTCAAAGTAATGAGCTATCTACCTGTTCCTACTTATGGAAAAAGAATGTGAATAGCCAAAAAAAATCTCTTCTTAATTTTACCCCATTCTGCCACATTTGTAGTTATCAACTAACTGATGTAAATATGCAAGAGTGTGAGCAACCCCACAATAAGACATTTATTGTGCCATCATATTTAGCTGTCATCTCCCGCTCCCCAAATTAATTCATATAAACATTAATCCTGAATCAGAAGTCAATGAGAATTTGGCCCCTTCAATAGCAGTATAATAGAGCTCTAAGGTTTAATCCTTCATCCTCTAACCATTTTGTTGTTCTCTGAATTTCAGTCAATTTTATTATCTCTCATAATAAGGTACTCAGGAGTGAATGCAATATTTTAGGCATGCATCTTGCTAAAACAATCATTTCTAGGTCCACATTATTTTTCAATTAATTGAAAACAGGACAAAACTGCTCAGATACAAGAAAGTTTCGAGTGAATCTTTTTGAGATGTCAGCTTGCATTTCATGAACCTTTACAATTCCTGCTTTGGACAAAGACTAGAAACATACTGGAATAAGAAAAGAACCTTCTCTTCACATTTTAGGCCTAACTTGAAGAAATACCACAAATCTTATAAATAACTATAGCCAGGTCCCCACTACAGCCAAAAGTTGTCTTAAAGTACGCAATTCCAGCTATGAGCTGGAGTTGACGTACCTTAAGCTGATCTTTGGCACCATCCTCACAGTGGGAGGTTGACAGTACAAATGCTCCTGTTGAGTTTCCTTACTTCTCATGAGGAGTAGGAGTTCCAACATTGACGGGGCTGCCCTCACAGTTTTTGAATTAGTGGGTCTTTACTAGACCCGCTAAATCGAACTCTGGAAGATCGATAACACAGCATCAATCTTCTAGGAAGTGAAGACATAGTCTCTATTATTGCAACTGTTCCAATCCAAATAATCAAACAACCTGTTACACACTACTGCTTACATAATGACAAAGTACAAAAGCTTAAAGTTATCTTACTTATTTCAAAACATGTTTGGCTCACACTATGACACTATCTGGGTACCTCAGACTATAAAATTCAATAGCTCAAACTATAAAGGTTTTCTAAGGTTAGGCTTATGTTATAATTATTTAAGGCTGCAATTTCCTTTTGCTGTACCTGTCTTTGAATTGTAAGAATAAAATATTCCTTGGTAAATTTCGATGACTGGGTCGCGAACTACTGAAAACATAAAAGAGCCCATGCAGAGAACTGCCTTATAGTACTGGTTTCAGAGGGGTAGCTGTGTTAGTCTGTTTCAGCAAAAACAACAAGGAGTCCGGTGGCACATTAAAGACTAACCAATTTATTAGGGCATAAGTTTTTGTGAGATACAACTCACTTTGAATGCGAGAGCCAACAGACTCCTTGCTATTTTTCCTTACAGTACTGGAATTAATTAGTAGTTATTATTAGTAGTAATTATCTATGTAATTAATGCTATGCAGTGCCCTAATAGCACACTCATGCAAGAGGCTCACTGATATCAGATAATGAGATCCAGCTGACCTGACTAGTGTATCCCAACTCAATAATGTCATAACCTGTATCCAAAAAGAGAATATAATGTATCATTGGGAAACTAATAACTCACTGATCATTCATATTTCTACAAGATGTGTGTATGGGATATATAGGGATATATGGATATATGCTGGAATTATGACTAAAATGTTTTAAACAAGGAATATCAAGGAGTTGGAAAACAGGACTTCTGCAAATAAAATAAAATGTATCAGGTCTTTTATGAAAGCCTCTGATATACTGGTGATTCATGTAATGGTGAACTATATGCATTAACACTAGGCATTGTGTATACATAATGATATTATACTTAACAGTGCAATCAAACAAAGGAAGAACCTGGTCTTACCCAGACAGGAGGGAACACAATTATCTATCTGTCTCAAATTAACTTAAGCATGGTATGAGCAAACAAAACGGAAGCCCCATCTATATAGAAATCAGCAGGGATGGGAAGAACACAATAAGGGAAGATGAGGTCATCTTACCTCTTCAAATAAGGTCATTTCACTTTGGAAGAGAAAAGCAAGGAGAGAAGCCATCTTTGGCATCCATCACTACACAGGACACAAGAACCATAGCTCTTGCAAGCTGAGGCTAAAGTTTCTGGCAACTGAATATAAGTGAGAAACCTGTTTAAGAAACAATATTTTCACCTAAAAAGACCATGGAAGTCAGCCCCTTGTGCTCCTGTGGAAAGGACTGAATGAGGATCAACTATGGCAGGAAAGAAGAATGATCGGTGAGGAAAATCATCTTGAACAAAGCATATACTTTATTAGAATAAGTTTTAGGCTTTTAGATGCTTCATTTTACTTTTATTTGCTTGTATCTCTACTTTTATTTCTGCATCACTCAACCTATGTTAATAAAGTAGTTTTACTATAAGCCAACTCAGTGCTGTGTTTGCAGAAAGGGTGTATTTACGCAATTAGGATAATAAATTGTGATATGCTTTTGTATCTTTAAAGGAGCAACCAAATCTTAGTATCTCTCAATAGTCTGGGAGAAGACTGGAGATTTTGGAACACGTGCTTTTGGAGAAATTTGGGACTGGGAGTTTGTTGGTGTCATCATGCTAGGTGTAGGCAGGGTGTGCCTGGGGTAACAAGCAGGTTGCTGGAGTCAGAATTGCTGAATCAAAGCAGCTTGACCCTCAGATACTCAGTTTAAGCATGTGTGCTGGAGGGGAGCATCCAGACAAGAGAACCACAATAGCAGAGCCTTCTGAAGCACTAAAGGTTACGGAGCAGGCTGTGACACTACTGGATTGCACCCTGGAATGTGACAGGTATGTTGATTATACACAACACTTGACAAAGAGGAATTAACTGATTTTCTACATATGCAAGACCTATCAGAAGAGGTTTTCCCCTGGCACCAACAAATTTTACCTCAGAATTTTCTTTAAAAATACAGAAAACCATTTTTTCCCTCCCCCTACAATGTTTTTCTTGGTTCAAAGTGATTAATGTACAGCATTTTCTCTGGTGCTTAATTTGTAATGAAACAGGTGCCAGGGGTTCAAGCAAATCTTTAATTTTCATAACTGATGCAGTGAGCCGAGAGGTGTCAGGGCTCTGAACTGCCAAACCTTGGTACTGGCCAGCCCTGGCACAAATGAATCAATGATTTTCACTTACGTATGCTCTATGCCAAGAATGAGATTAGGTAATGAGGGGCAACCTCTGTAAATCTGAGCTTTAATCTAAACTCCCAAGACAATTTCTTCTACTCTTTTTTTCTTGTAATGGCTGTATCAAAGTATATACAGAAGAAGCAACAAAAGCTTTCTTAGTTTAATCAACTAGGATCCTTAATGAATGTGGCCTTTGTCAGCTCTGCTTTATCAGCCTCTCACCCAAACCTTGAAAATCATATACAGAAGCTTTATTCCCAGGGTAGCTTTACTTATCATTTCAGAAAATGACTGGCCTGTTGGGATGAGAATATTTTGGGCTTTGGGGACTGCACTGAATCTTTTTGAGACAAGGCTGAGGAACTACACAGGGCAAGTAAATTGTTTTAATTTTATACAAGTTGAAAAGCACCTTTTCTCCCCCCGCCCCTGCACGTTAGCTAGATGACAGTGGCATGATGGCTGATTTTCATTTCAATCAGACAAGCATACGATTATCACCTAATTAGAATGCAGGAATAGAAAGGAGATCATTTTTTTAACCTACCCAGGAGAATATTTTTTTTAAATATGTTAATTAATGATCCTGACATATAAAAGCTACCAAAATAGCCACCTGAATTTCTTTGCTATACTTTTGGTGGGGTCACTGTTTTTGCTATAAATCCATATTTTTTATTTTGTAGTAATTATATACAACTTCAGGCTCAAAACTGGGCACAAAAGATCTCAGTTTAGGCAGTAATATATGTATTTTTACAGATCTACAAACAGTTCAACTGACAGTTTTTAAACCAGGAATATGCCCTAATTAAGCAAACAAACAAAACATTACCATATTAGGGGGAGCTGCTTGAAAAGGCTTTAAAAGCTTTTCTTTCATAAATGCTACAAAGCTAGCGGCTCTAGTCCCTCTGGGTATTTAAAAGGAATGGACAATATAAATTTGGTTACTATGGCTAGGAAAATAAATCTGATGTTGAGTGGGAAGGGAAGACAACTTACTGTATGTGTAACTCCCAAGGCAAAATTCTCAGACTGCTTATGTCCACCTCCACTCAGTGTATAGAGATAAATGTGAGATCCGTTGTCCCAAATCACTGCTTCAACCAGTTATCTTTGGAGAGTGAGGAACCAAGGTCATATTGCTGGAATCAATAAAGAGAACAGAAAGACCAGGCAGCCATAGGACAAGAACAGCTGAACCGGGTTGCTTAGTTGCCTCGGTTGTCTCAGAAGACAGGGCATTCTCTAATGGCTGGCTGACCAGGGAGCAGCCCCTATAAATAGTGAGCAGCATGGAGAGAGGAGAGCTATTCTTCCTTCACCTCAGGCCTCTTAAGAAGCTGCTTGCCCCTTCCACAGGTAGGTGAATAAGGCACTGACTTTTTAGGGGCACAATTTAATAGCTGAGAAAGGCTCAGGCCCTGCTGACTGGTAATTTCAGGAGTGAACAGCACAATGATCAAGGCTGGGGAAGCAAGCTTTGCTAGGAGCTGATCTGACCGAAAGACCCTGATCATTGTGCACAATTGGCCAGTTCCTGCATATGGAGACAGAAGAAAGGGACTGAAGGTGGAAAAAAACAAAGCTGAGAACCTGGGGCAGCAGGGAAATTATCGTGTTTGAGGGCAAAAACAAGACTGGAGCACAAGAGAAAAATCCAAAAAGGCCACAGAGCAAGTGAGGGAAGAGTAGAAGGAGTAAACAACATGGAGGGGAGAATGCATGGGAGCAGTCAACTGAAATGGATCAAGGGGTTCAACCAGGACAGGAAGTTTTGGGTCTCAAGGCAGGACAACGTGATATCCCAGGTCTTGAACCCAGACTTGTGAGTACCCTGGCAGCTGTTGCATGCTAACCACCACCTGATGTCTGCTGAAGCCTGCCACACTGAGGAACTAGCAGGACTACCGCAACACCCCTGGAAGCCATCACTGGAGGATCACCTGGTTTCACCAATTGAGCCAACCATGCTATTTAAGCCAGGAGGCAGCACAGGAAGTTGTCTGACGAGGTGATTCCTTGTTGCTCTTTTGGGACCTGCTTTGTACCAGTTTCCTGCATTCTGCACCCAACCCTATTTCTGCTTCCTGGCTCCTGCCTTTCCTCCTACTTCCCACCATGCATCTGCTATGTGCCTGATCCTGCCCTCCTGCCTTTCTACCAAATGCTGCTTTCTAGTTCCGGCTCTGACCGCCAACCCACCTTCTGACTCTGGCATTTGATATCTCACCCTGGCCCTGATTCTCAGCCTCAGTAGCTGGCTCTCACTCTGGTGCTGATCCTCAACTCCAATTCCCGGAACTGGATGCTTGCTGCACCCACTGGGCCTGACTTCCCCTCTGACCACTTACACCCCAATCCGGTGAAATGTGGGACTATTGGGAGATCTACCTGTTACCCCCTGGTAAGTTTCATTTCATCTGACTCCCTCCACTCCTCCTGATACAGCCCTAGGACCGTGGTGAAGAAATTAGGAAAAGACCTGTTTTCTTCAGACCCTAGGACAAGGAACTTTATTTGAATAAAGAAAGCAGGCTTATCCTTAAGCCTTCTCTGCCACTTGGCTTCACTGCAGATCTCTTGCTTAGATCATCCCTCAGCTTCCTGGGGCCTGGCTTCCTGCTATCATTTTAAAGATACAGTACTGAAGTCCTCACAGACTTAATTCCTCTCACTGAGGATTTTTTCCATTTTCCCTCTTCGTGCTAAGGGGCTGTGTGTGGCTAGGGAAGAAAATGGTCTCTGTAGATTCAGTCTAAAGTGCCAGTTTCAGCTGCTGCCTCCACTGCTAATCAAGGCCAATCAGACTGAGTCCACATAACTCATGTATATTTGCAGCCACCTCCCCTTCACCAAGCTGGCAAATGGAGGTGCCATCAGTTCTTGCAGCTGGCTCAGCTCCCTTTCTACTGGTGAGGCAGGGTCCAGCCATCACATGTAGGACCAAGAATTTGGCCCTGGTGCAGGAAAAGCAACTTTACTTCAGCTGTGTTAGTGGTGAAGAAGATCACTATGTCTAATGGAGCACAACATGTGTGTATATATGTACACACAATGACAGCCTTTTCAGAATGGGCCACTGATCTGAACATTAATGCATTACGTCAGATGTTACTGATTCAGGACAAAGTTAATATACAAAGATTCTAGTTAAAGATTTTGGCTTGCAGGGTGGGGAGCCTTCTTCCTCTATGTACACAAAAAAAGATGTCTACATTTCTATAGTCATTTTGGTGTGTTTCTTGTGTAGGTGTAACACTGACAGACAGAACTGAACCTGTGACCTCTGAATCTTAGTGCATGAGCCTCTACTGCTTGAGCTAAAAGCCAGCTGGCTCTCAGGTAAGTCTGTAGTGAACACTCATTCATTCTCTTCCTCTGTAAGTGGGCCACGTGCCACTACATGGAACAGTGATCCACACCCAATAGGTGTATGGGTTACATAGGCACTTGGTGTGAAAGCTTTTCCATTACATGGACAGTAATCCTTATTTTACTATACCACAGTTTCATTGGAGGAGTCACATTTTTTTTTCCAATAGCATGCATACAAAGTCTAGCTGCTAACAATAAAAAAAGAAATTAATTTGTCATGCCTGATCTGGGATGCCAGGTGGACACTCTTAAAAACTTTGGCCTGGATAAAATCCTTCCCCGCTATAGTCCAAGACAAAACTTTCATTGAGTTGATGGGACGAGGATTTCTTCTGTCCTATTATGCCACAAATACCATGCTCCTCCGCACTTGTTCCATTCATTAAAAAATGTGATAGTTGCTTGCCAAAACATATGGAGCCAAATCTTACCCACTTAAAAGAATCAGGCACATAATGATTTATTCATCCACATAACTTGTTATTTTGATGGTATGGCTGGCAGATACACTTTGCAGATTTTTATTTTCCTAATTAGGTGCATATTAAAAGTTGTAGTATTTATGCAATTAAAAAAATAAAAATCTCTGCTATAAAATATATGTCCTTTCTAAAGAAGTGAAAAGGACCTGAGGCTTTTCATGTTGATGACATAAGGCATCCCACTCATTGGGAGGGTTTTTTTTTTTTCTTCTTTTTCAGATACATAATGTGATTCTGAAATAAGTGACAAACATTTTTTAACATTGCATATGTTCAAAGATCTCTGCCAAGAAAAAAAAAAGAAACAACGCTCCATTGGCACCAGGAGCTAAAAGTCCCACAGTTCCTTTGTGATATACAATGGGGCAATGTCTCTGACCTTTTCAAAATAAGCACAGAAAGAAGAATTCTGAACTCTTTAAGGGGCTTACTGTGCATTTTATAATGAATTTCTAGAGGATAATTTCCTATAGGATGGAACCCAATTCTATTCCGTGCTCTGAAGAACTCTTTTAAACCTTTAGAGTATTTTATGAAATATGAAAATGTAGTTTGCTAAAGAGAGAGCCTAGGTGGTCTGCGGTAAATTAAGCCAGTATTGCTGATTACTGCCATTCTTCTGATGAGTTCGCTCTAAGGGATTTCTGTGCTTATAATATAATACCATTTACTAACTGCTAAACTACATTTGCCCTCTGGCTGCAAGTCAGCAGATCTAGGTGCAAAACATGGCCAGAAACTACTCTGACTTAGGGCTATATTTCAAGATTAGAATAGAGCTGTGTGTAAAGTACAACTAAATGCGAATAAGGAATAGTCCAGTGGCACTTTAAAGACTAACAAAAATATATAGAATCATGAACTTTTGTGGGTAAAACCCACTTCATCAGATGAGTTGGAGTGGAAATAACAGAATCCAAGGACCTGTGTTAATTAAGCTAATTAAGTGGGCTGGATATGTCCTATTCATAGCTTTATGTGAAAACGTGGGTGTCAAAGGCCTGGGAAATTGGCTTTGTAGCATGCTAAACTAGTTAACGTCTTTATCGAAGTTCAGAGTAAGAGTGTCAAATTTTCAGATGAATTCCAGTTCTGCAATCTCTCTCTGTAATTGGTTAGTGAAATTCCTTATAAGAAAAATGGCTATTTTTAAATACTTGATTGAGTGACCAGGTAAGTTAAAATGTTCCCCTACAGGTTTATGTGTGTTAACATTTCTGATGTCTTATTTGTGTCCATTTATCCTCTCTCATAAGGTACGTCTACACAGCAACATTATTTCAAAATAACTAGCATTATTTCGACATAACTTGTGATAGTGTTGCTTGTATAGATATGTGGACAGAGCAGGCAGTTATTTCAAAATAATAACACTGTCAAGCTTAAGGACTTCTTACTCTGACTCCTGTAACCCTCATTGTACAAGGAGTAAGAGAAGTTGGCAGAAGAATGCTCTATTTCAAAATAAGTGCTATGCAGATGCTCCCAATTTCAATATAAGCTATTTCAAAACAAGCTGTGTAATTGACGTAGCTCAGTTTGCGTAGCATATTTCAAGTTAAGCCCTGCTGTGTAGACACACGTATAGAAACTGTCCTGTTTGGCCAATATACATGGCAGAGGGGCATTGCTGGCACATTAGAGGATGTCCAGTTATATGAACCCCTGATGCTGTGGTTTATGTGGTTAGGTCCTCTTTGAGGCCTTGGGAGACAGGCCAATCCTCACCAACAGAAACCCCCCCAATCTAAAGCACTTTTCAGCAGCCATGTACCACACCTCAGATACACTCACCCAGGAACCTACCCCTGCAACCGTTGCCAACTCTGTCCACATATCTATACAAGCAACACTATCACAGGCCTAATCAAATGTCAGTGCCCTGTCTGCAGATATAAATTACTTCCGCTATGCTGAATTTAATATTTAATATTGTGCTGTCTCTGGCAAGGGTTATTTTGTTACAATTAACCTCAGAAAGGAGCTAGCTTCATTTGCATGATAATGAGACATACATCCAAGTGACACTGGAGTTAAACATGCTAATAAGTTTTTATGCAAACACCTAAGGTTTAGGCACAGCAATGGACTTGGGTAAGAAAACCTTTTATTAAATGCAAATCAGTTTTCCAGTAAACACTGCCACAGACAAACTGATAAGGATCTGCCATGAAATACACAGAGAGCACCATCAAGGTAACACTTTCAACGACCCTATGTTGAGTAGGAATACATTTACTGTATTCTAAACCAAACCGACACAGTTAAAATCTTCATTATCACATCAAAAGGGGAAGACACCTACATTATAGTAGAGAGTTGTCAGTGGAGGGACATGACAGTTTTTCCAGGATATGACAAAATTTTCTGCGCTGTATTATTACGTTTATAGCAAAAACAACAAGGCGTCCTGTGGCACTTTAGAGACTAACAGATTTATTAGGACATAAGTTAACCTGGTTTATGTCATAGTGAGTGGAGTATCATACTGGTTTTATATCCTCCTGTAACTTATTTTGCAATTTACTCTGGATTTTGTACTACATGCCCCAAAGTACCTGAGATTTTATTTAAGGTACCTGGAACTGTATATTGTTCAACTGGGGCAATCACTACATGTATCTTACTTCAAAGAGACTTTAACACCAGACTACAAAGGGAAACCTCAGAACTGTCATTCATGCTTAAATTTTACACTTTACGAATGGGCCTTAACAAAGATGCTAACTACCTTACCCATTACAAAGATAGCTTCCCCAATTATCACCCCTGATATCATTATCTCATAGACACTAACCTCTCCCTCACCTCCACCCCCCTCTGTTCTAAAATCTGATTTGTCAATTTTATATGTGTTCACTTTTTTTTGATTGTATCCCTTTGGTATATATGGTCGTGCCAATTTTCTTCCACAATTTGATCTGAGGAAGTGGGTCTGGCCCACGAAAGCTCATCACCTAATAAACCATCTTGTTAGTCTTTAAAGTGCTGCATAGTCCTGTCTTTTGTTTCAGCAAGACCAGACTAACACGGCTACATCTCTATTACTACTGGACACTTTGGTGTGAGGAGAAAAGGAACCTGACTTTCAGAGGATGCTGAGTCAGATACGTGTGTACACTTGGTTAAGTGCAAACTAAACGGTGGTCCCCACCTCCAGCTCCCCAACAACAGTGAAAGAAAAGAGCTGGCTTTACTTAGTGAGAACAAAAAGATGGTCAAATACTCTGAAAGGTGTTGGGCCAGCTGAAACAGAATGTCAAGGTACTTTTTGGTCTACTTTGTTGGAAGCAGATACAGACTAATTTATGCAGACTCATTGTGTCAGGTGTGCTTCTGGGGTGGAGTTAGGAGTGGCACTAGTTAAAGGGATCTGGTCTCTTCAGTAGAAAAGTCTCTGCAAAGAGGCCCTAAGAAGCATCAAGCTTAAGGAGAAAGCTTAGGCTGAAGTTTGTTATTGTTTAAATTATCAACAAAATCATATCCAAAGAAGATGGTAAGTGTAGATTAAATACGGTAGACCACATCCTCATACCCAGCTGGTGTAAATTGCTGCAACTCCACTGAAGTCAACGGAGCATTGTCAATTTACACTGGCTGACTATGTTTGGAGCACGAGAGAACTCCAGCTGAATTTGGAGGAGGGTGTGTGATGATGTACTCTCATCACCTGATGATGATGAGAATGACAACAACACTCTTTCCATTGCACTAATTTCTCTAGAAGATGTTAAACTGCAGATACTAACCAAACACCTTTTCAAAATCAGCAGGTCCAGATAACCAGCATCCAAGTGTTTTAAAATAGCTAGCTGGAGAGCTTGCTGGACCATTGATATTGATCTTCAATAAATCTCAGAACACTGTGGAAGTACCAGACCGCTGGAACAAAGTTACTATAGTGCCAATATTGAAAAGAGTAAATGGGATAGCCTATATAATTATAGACCTGGCAGTTTGACATTGATCTTGGACAAGATAATGGAGCAGCTTGGTTGAGAAAGAGGACTTGATCAATATAGAATTAAAGGGTGGGTAATATAATTAATGCCAATCAACTTGGGTTTGTGAAAAATAGATCCTATCAAACTAACTTGATGTGTGGTTTTTTTGTTTGTTTGTTTGTTTTTAAAGAAACTACAAGTTTGGTTGACAAAGGCAGCATAGTTGATGCAATAGACTTAGACTTCTCTAAAGCATTTGATTTGTTACTGCAAATTTTGATTAAACATTAGAATGATACTAAATTGATGCAGTACACATTAAATGGATTAAAAGCAGACTAACTGATAGGTGTCAAAATTTAATCTCAAGTGTATGTGTTTCCAGTGCTTTCCCATGGGGATCTGTTCTTGGCCCTGTGCTATTTAACATTTTTATCAATAACCTGGAAGAAACTATAAACACATCACTGTCAAAGTATGCAGATGACACAAAAATTGAGGGAATGGTAAATAATTGTAAAGGACAGGACACTGACACAGAGCAACTTGGATTGCTTGGTCAACTTGGCACACACAAACAGTATATATATTTTAATATAGCTAAATGTAAGAATACGGGCCATAAATTACAGGATAGGGGACAATGTCTTGAAAGCAATGGGTCTGAAAAACATTCAGGTATGCTGGTAGATAGTTAGCTTAACATGAGCTCCAGTGTCCAAAAGGGCAATCGAGATCCTTGGACGTATATACAGGGGAATTTCAATACAAATTATGAATTTATTTTACCTGTATGTGGCAGTGGTCTGACCACTACTGGAATACTGTGTCTGGTTCTGATGTTCACATTTCAAGAATCAGTTTTAAAAAATTGGAGAGGGTTTGAAGAATCATGAGAATGATTAAAGGGTTAGAATATGTGCCTTATAGTGATAGCCTTAAAGAACTCAATATATTTAACTCACCAAGAAGAAAGTAAAGGTGTAGCAATTATAGTCTGAAAGTAATGACACGGGGAACAAATATTTAATAATGGGTTCTTCAACCTAGCAGAGAAAGGCATAATATTTAGCTGTGTGGAAACTGAAGCTAGACTAACTGAGACAGGAAAGGAAGACATAACTTTTTAATATTAAGAGTAATTAACCATTGATGCATCTTACCAAGGACAATTTTAAATCAATCCTGGGTGTTCTTCTAAATATTCAGGAAATATTTTGGGGAAATTATATGGTTTGTGCTATCAGCACACCAGACAATATGATCACAATGGTCTCTTCTGGCCTTAAAATTTTTGACTATATAAACTGATTTCAATTGGCAAAGGTTTTCTTTCACTTTTATGCAAAGAATGGTTTTTAAAGATTGTCCTGGTTGCAGAAATCAAGTAAGTTATTGAAGAGCGTTAAGCATGTTAATGTCTGGTATTTTAAAATACATGTGAGACTGGATTATAGAAAACCATATAACTTATGAACAATGGTGTAAGAAAGATTTTTATTTTCTAAAACCCTCATTAAGACTGTTCAGTTTTTCTAATTCATGGCCTGCAGTGGGATTTCTGCTACTGGTATATGACTTTTCACACAAATCAGATCTTCAACCAATCAAGTACCAATGTAAACTGTGCGGTAATGCAGCCACTTAGGAGAGATTCAAAAGCTGTCCAGCTGATTAGCAGAGCACCCACAGCTAGGTTTTTTGTTTCTACAGGTGGTGCACATTCACAAATGCTTTGGTGCACATAAAATTATTCTGCACATGGATGGGAAAAAATCCACACATGAATAGAAATAATTAGCAGGAACATTATATCAAGAACCCTCCTTTTCTCCAAAAAATAGTGAACAGCCCAGGAGATTACTCCTGAATGGTTGTGTTCATTGATATGTTAGAGTCTGGCCTTCAACATGCATTAAAATGCATCACGCTGAAGACCTGGGTTTGATGTGCTCCTGCGTACCAGGGAACACAACAATATAACAGTGTTATACTGGGACCCAAGACAGACATAACCAGTCCATAATTAGAAGGAGCAATGATGTAAACACATTATTAAAAAAAACAATTTGTACTGTGGCAGTACCTAATGACCACAATCAGAATGTGGGTTCCATGCCTCTTGGTGGCACACAAAAACGCAAGAAGTTACAGTCCTGCTTCAGAAGAGCTTAAAGAAAGGGATGACTACAATGAGCAAGTAAAAGGGTGGGGATCTGCAGGACAGGAAGGCTCAGAATTAGAAACAACTGGTTTAGAGAAAGCAAGAAAAGGAGGTCTCAAGTGCCCATTCCCAATGTCAACGATATTTACCCCAATATATGCAGACTGCAAACTACATGCCACTTTCCAGACTGAGTCACATTCCTTTCCCTAACATGTCTGCAACTCAAGTAAAACACACAAACCAGATAAGCCATCCCAGTTCAAACTATGACTGATACAGCTCCAATCAACTCATAACAAGGCCTCCATTTAAGGCAGAGATAGAGGTTTCCAAGAACCAGGGAAGGACATTCTGTCAAGTTAATTGAGGGAGCTAGAAAAGTGCTGAGGCAGCACACTGAGCCATAGAGGAGTAGGAAGAAGCAGAGAAAGCACCAGCAGGACATAGGTCAGGCAAGGGACAGGCTTCAAGGGTTCAGATAATGTCCAGGGAAATGCATATTCTTTGCATCTTAAAAACAATAGCCCAAGCCATACGGCAAAATTAGAAAATGGCTTTTGTCTAAAGAACTCTTGCCCATCTGTTTTACTCTAATTTGCTTTGGCAAAAGAAGTTGGGCTTCCTGAAGCATCTTTAAAAGAACAAATGATAAGGAAGGGAATCGAAGTTAACAGTACACAAGCTGTGAGAGACACAGATTTACTTCTGGAAAAGGAAAGGTGTTTGTTTGAAGTGTGTGGTGAAAAGCACAAAGTGGAAAAAGAATCAGACAACCAAAACACATGGGGCTGGATGGAATATTCTCAGGCTTCGTCTTCACTGTGAGTTTTGTTGGCAAAAAATATGCTAATGAGGGACTCATTAGCATAAGTTTATATCTCATTAGCATATTTTCTGCCGTTTCTTTTTGCGCAAGGGGTTTTTGTGCAATATCCTTATGCCTCTCCGGGACAGGCATAAGGATCTTGCGCAAAATGGAGTTTATGCTCCAAAAAAACCCATCCACACCGTTTCTTTTTGCACAAAAACCCCTTGCACAAAAAGAAATGGCAGAAAATATGCTAATGAGATTGCGACTTATACTAATGAGTCCCTCTTTAGCATATTTTTTGCCAACAAAACTCGCGCAGTGAAGATGAAGCCTCAGTGTCTACCATTGCACCTATTTTAGGATTTAATAAACCAGACTCAGAAGCCCAGAGAGGCTTTCGAAAGCAGAAGCACCTAAATAAATGGCCTAATTTTCAAAAGGAACGAGCATCTAGAGCACCGACTGATTTCAGTGCTGACATTTTGAAGACCAGGGGAACTCTTGGGTGCTCAGCATTCTGGAGAGTCAGGCTAGTTATTTAGGACTTAAATACGGACACTGCAACATCCATTTACAAAAAAATCTCAGCATACAATGTGCATTCAATTCTAAAGTTGCTGAAAATAACTTGCTCAATTTATCACTTCATATCCCTATGCTCTGATAAACAGAACCAAAGAGATACATTTCCAAGCTGAAATTTAATAGAGGTGAATCTTCAGGAAATCATACTAACCTAATCTCTGCAAAATTAAACATTTTGTGAGAAAAGTATTAAACAACTCTAGACACTTTGAAATCTGCTGTCTGTCAAAATATGGAAACAGGTATGT
Source organism: Rafetus swinhoei (assembly GCA_019425775.1). Lineage (NCBI taxonomy): Eukaryota > Metazoa > Chordata > Testudines > Trionychidae > Rafetus > Rafetus swinhoei. The sequence goes on from CM033440.1 coordinate 188,294,639, forward strand.
CTTAAATTTAAGACACTGTGATTATTTTATTCAGTCAGTTGCTTTTTTTCTGCTCAAGTCTCCAGTTCAGTGCCATTGAAAATATTCCATTAGAGTTAAGAAGAAAAATAGAAGAAAAGAGAAACGGAACAGGAGGTATGGAGACCACTCTTTTGAAAGCACTTTGTTTCATAAAAAAAAAAAAAATCGTAAGAGTACATGTGGAAGTAGTCTAGGTCTGTTAAAATTTCACACTTATGTCTAACAGCAGACTAGACAGTTTTGTATGAAAAGCATAAGTGTAAAGGACTTAAAAATTAACACACACAGAGAATATTACCATGAAAGCTCTTTGGTGTAAACCAGCTTCTAAAATATTCCATCCCTGGTAGCTGTTCCATTGAAGTGCATATACATTCCCTTTACAGGATTCTTTTCATTATTCTATTAAAACTTTGTCTCTCAGGAACAACTTTATGCAAAGAGGTTCTTTTACTTTGCCATGAAATGTCACAATGCACAGGAAATGCACAGTATAGTTTCAAATAGAATATATTTCCCATTAGCCTCCATATGGCTTATTAAATATGATCATACTCCTGTTATGTACGGTCCAAAAGATCACTGATGTTTCTCACCAGCTTTGTTGTATTTTAAATAGTCTTGATTTCAAGGGATAAGGGGGTAATGATATGCTCTTTCACAATTTTGGGGTCAAACTAAGTAATCCCAAAATCTGAGCAGGAAAGTTTTCTTATATGCCATACCTCATTGTGATTCTTGTTCAACCATTCCTTAACAGTGGTAAGGGCAATAACAGCAGCAGGCTCATTTGGAAAACCTGAAAAAGAGTGGAAATAAAAAGAAGAAATAGGTAAAACAGATCTGATAGTGCCCGGGTGCTACAAAGGTTTTTATCAGCAGGAGCTGGGGATTATAATTGGTATACATTTTCCGAAAATCATTTTTCAATGCAGTTTTTTAAACTCAACATATTGAGTTTACAGAGAGATTAATTGCAAGGTTTTTTTTTAATAAAAATATGTTCCCATTTTTCTTCCAGACATATACGTAGCCATCGTGTTTAATATTGAAGAGTTATATTTTAAAAAATCATGGTAAGTGTTTTTTCCCCCCAATATTCCAATCAACTTTATTTGGGAAAATTTTATTATTCAAAAGTAGTGGAAACAAAGAAAGTAATAGATGTCATACCACAGAAGTGGAAATAAAACATTCATACCATGCAAACATGTATTGTGTTTATGCTTCACAGCATATAGAAAAATGTCTTTAGAAATATCTAAGAGTTTTTTAAAAATCTATCATTTTAAAAATTGAGCTGCCCATGTCCAACTCTGTGAGGGTACGGCTAGACTGCAAAGATTTATCGGAAAAAGATACGCAAAATGCACTATGCATTTTGCATAAATTTTTCCGACACTTTTGTCAGAAGAGGCTTTTCCAAAATTTGGCCCATCTAGACTGGGCCAAATTTTGAACACCCCCCCCCCAAACTCCCTTTTTCCTCGTGGAAAGAGGAATACAGGGGCTTCCAAAAGAGCGCGTTTGCTCTTCTACAAAAAAAAGTGGAAGAGCAAACATGTTCCCTAGATGCGGCAGAGTTTTTTTGGGATACCTCTGGTATCCCGAAACAGTCTAGCTGTACCCTGAGTCTCATGAGGGAAAAATTGTAGCACACATTTTAGAGACCTATACTAATCTACTATGTAAGATAATGTTGTAAATTGTGGGCAGAATATGACCAAGATGGGCAAAATTGCTAGAAAGAACCTAGTCTCCTTCTAGTCTCCTTCCAGCAAAATTCACCTTTAAAACTTGGTTTTTCTTCTTGCTACAGGTAATTATGTAACCCACACACCTTCTGGGTGTGGTGCACTGTCTCATCTAGTGACACAGACCACTTACAGGGAGAAAAATGAGTCTGCTCTACAGACTTAGGGTATGTCTACACACTACGGGATAAGGTCGAATTAAGATACACAACTTCAGCTACGTTAATTGCCTAACTGAAGTTGAAGTACCTTAACTCGCCTTATGGCACTGTCCACACTACAGGAAATCAAAGGGAGAACACTCTCCCTTCAACTTCCCCTACTGCTTGTGGAAGCAAGACTACCAGCAGTGACTGGAATGCCCCTCTCAGTTCGAATTAGCGTGTCTTCACTGGACCCGCTAATTTGAACCCTGGAAGATTGACAGCAGCAGCTTCAACCTTCTCTGTAGTGTAGATATACCCTCAGCTACTAGCCAGCTGGCTTTTAGCTAATGCATTAGAGGCTCATGCATTAAACTCCAGAGGTTCCCAGATTCAATTCCACCCAAAGACGACCAAGGTCTGTCAGCATTACATTTGCTCAAAGCTACAATAAAATATTCTCAATTTTATGAAATTATAAATCTGAGTAAATTGTACTTTATTTAAGAAAATATTTCCATACTAGGCAACTTAAATAGAAGTTGATCTACAATACTGGCACTCAATTACCACTAATAGCCAGGATGTGAAAGAAACAGTTTGAAGAATAAAATAAAAACTCTGAACTCTGCCCAGTATTTCAAAAACTATCACTGCCTAGGTCTATTCTAGGGAGTTGTTTTGAAATAGCTCCCCTTATTTAAAAATAAAAAGCCGAGCATCCACACTACCAAGCCTATTATTTCAAAATAATAACTCCTGCTTTTCACGAGGAATAATGCTAATTTTGAAATAGTTATTTAGAAATAGCAGTAGTGAGGACGCTCCACTGCTGCTATTTCGAAATAACTACTCCCCAAAGACATTCAAAGTAATTACTTTCCAGTGCTTCCTAGGGTTTTAAGTCCAGATAGAGTGTCCACATTAAGGGAGCCTGCCTCGGACTAATTTTGAGGCTTCCTTGCAGTGTGGTCACACTATTTCAAAATAGTTATTTGGGGAGTTATTATTTCAAAATAAGTTATTTCAAAATAATTTCCTAGGGTAGACATGCCCTTAAAGTCCTCAGAAACCTTTTATGACCACAGTTCCAAAATAACCTAATTATTCTACACTTTTTTCTGGCAATATTAATGAGAAAGTATCACATCGGCTTTACGCATAACTAATACACAATGACAGAAGGATGGAATTTAGCTTGCTATTTTGTACTCTCTGAGCACAAAAGACCTTACATGTGCCTGCATCCAATGAACAAGAAAACCTTTTGCTTTACAGACTTAGGTGAAGGGAGATGAAGTACAATGTGGTCTTTTAAAACATGTTTTTGTTTTATCTGAAATCTGCATTTGTCAGACATAACCGTCCTTGTCTGCTGCCGCCCGCACACATACCATTTCCTTTCTGCAAAAAAGCAATCTCAGTGAGCACATGGGACTCAAATTACTTGAAAGAAATGAGTTTGAGGAGCGTCACAGTTAACCAATTGCTGGAGGAGCAGCTTAGACAATTCTGACTAACGGCTCAATTTCACAAAAGATAAAACAGGTAAAGTAATAAGATCGACATGGGCCCATATTACTGCAGTGAGTGCTCCTCCAGAATACTGAAAAGGACAAGGACACAAAAAGCCAAGGGAGTATTAACCATAAGGTACAAGCAAACGCTGTATCCACACAGCACATTCTCTGAATTCTTTGGGGATGGGTAGAATTTCTCTAGTGAAGTCTAAAATTTTAATTTTTAAGGAAAAACAAGTTTATTTACAAACACACAAACACCCTAATTTGGGACTGTTTTTTCCCAATTTTTCCAGCAGCTATAATGGCAGCATCTTGGAAATAATACTGCGCAGCAACATAAAAACACTGAGTCATCTTAGGTGAAATGGAATTTTTGAGCTGACCCTCACCCTTTTTCTGGGACTGCAAACTGTCATGCACATTCTGTTAGCTGTAGCCATTTTAAAATCTTTTCTTTTTTAATATAGTGATATGCCTATCCCCATTGGCAGGGAGAGGGCAGAAAGAAGTAGGGTCTGAGACACAGAGCTCCTATGGGATTTGAAAGAAAGAACTCTAGGCTAGAATTGCAAGGTGCAAACTGGGCCTCTCTGGTTTCTGCCCCTGCTTCCCTCACAAGTCAGTCAGGAATGCCTCAGGCTGACACAAACACCCATGTTCTTTATTTGCAGGTCTTTCCCATAATTTCTACCAATGGGTTTTCAACAGCTAGACTTTGCCAGCCACAGACCAGAGGGCCTCACTCCTCTCTGCGTGTGGCCTTTTTCTTTCCCCTTTCTCCTCCCATGGCTTCCTTTCTCCCAGCCTTTATAGCCCCTGGCTTATTAGGCTGGCAGCTGTTTCTCGTTGCCAGGCAAGCACAAGGCTGTTCAACCAGCTCCCATCCATTCCCCTTAACTGGGGCTGGAGTGGCAAGGGGATGATTAAGCCTCTCTCACACAGTGACCTGTCACAACGAGGCTGAGCTTTGTTCTGGTGCTGTTCTTTCACACTGCCAATAAAAGATCTCCAGAAAATGGGGGTGAGGACACTAAACCAGTGTGGTTTTTTGTGCTAGAGTGAGAAAGGACTTCAGCCATAACAATACCCTGGAGGCTACAGTGCCATGCCATACTGCTATAACCCTCTGGTACAGATGTTGACCACAATGAGAAAAGGGTATTTTCCAGCACTGTAGGAACTCCACCTCCCCAAGTGATGGTAGCCAGGTTGATGGAAGCATTCTTCTGTCAGCCTAGTTGCATCAGCATTGGGGATTAGTTTAGATGTTGGCTATGTCTCCACAGGAAAGATATGATGATAACAGTACTGTCACCAAAAAAGAAAGTTAACAAATCATATTTACACTGCCACCCCGTAAGCCGATGCCGCATGGTTGTTGAATGTGCCTTTGGCAGATTGCAAGGGAGATGGAGGTGTCTCTATGGTAGGCTGGAGCTTCTTGGAGGACCATATTCTCAAGATGGTGGCCACATGCTGTTGCTAACATAATTTCAAGGACCTTCTCTGCCTGATTTGGAAAAGGGAATTGAATCTGGGTTTTCTCTAGCCCAGATGAGTGCCCTAACCATTGGGCACCATTTAACCATTTAAATCAAAACATGTCTGTGTAAGGTTTCACTTTTGATAATTTTTTTCTGATAAAAAACGTTTCATTGACAAAATTCCCAACCAGCTCTCATTCTGAATGAACTGCATTCTTTGTACACCTTTGCACACGTGTGCATAAAGAACTTAGTAATAGCCTGTGAAAGCGTGAAAGAACTTTGAACATGCATGCTTTGGTATCTGTTTCAGGACATGTTATCTTCTTTCTTCCTGGGAATTACAACAGTGACCAGAGGAATGGTTTCTGAAACAACTCTATGCTATGCAAGCTGTTCCACCTACCATTACCATAATTTCCAGAGGGGAGATGATAAAAGAATTACTTTGAATAATTTCAAAGAGATCATATAAAAGAGAAGCTCATTTTTTAGGGAAGGAAAATGGGGAGTAGTGGGAGGTGAAGGGGATGGTTACTGAGGAAATATGTTGGGATCTCCACTCCATATTCTGTTATTTTCTGGAAGATAATTAGCATGATTTACTCCGAAGGATAAAGACAGAACACAAAACTCTCCTTCTTCATTAATTTATGGAGAACCTGATGCAATTCCCAGAAGTCACACACTTTGTTGTAAATATACAACTTCTTGTGCTGCGGAAATTTACCAGAGGAACATCCACGCTATCGTTAAGCGGCATTGCATGCCTAATTTGCCTGTTCAGTATGTGGAAAATGTACACTATAACTTGTCCAGTGAATAACAGTATAATGAGGATTTTGAGAGAGAATATTAATGGAGTTCTATTTTAGCAACTTCCAGATTGTATTGAGACACTAAGGGTTTTATTACTTAGAATTGACCTAAAGTAAAGTTAAATACTAAGGGTGAAAAATGTTACTGTCAGTAAATATGCAACCAAACCAGCCCATTAACAGCACACACAAGTACTGAACAGTCCGCATTTAATATGATGCACTTTAAGATGCTAGAAAATGGCAATTTCTACTAGCATACAATATTACCTGAAACATGCCAAGGAAGAGATTCACTTCAATGACCCTAAACTATGGATAAGAGGCAAACTGAGTCAATTTTACAGAGACTCCTACTGTTGTCTATAAATTTACCCATAGAAGGAAACAAGTCTGAAATGGAGCTTGCAAACATAATCCATCTGCTGTGTAGTTACTAATTCATTTCAGACAGCTTCTTAGTCTTCTGTGGCTTCTAAAAAAAGGATGTCTTTGTCCTTAATACAGTAATTTACATGTTTTTTAATGCTTTGCTTTAAAACAATTTATGAAACAGAAGTGAACACAGGACAAAGTATTATTATGAGTCTCTGATAATCAGAAAAGTAATTAAGATGACATGTTTCCATTTGCACCAAGATGTGCTAGTTAGTCGATTTCTACTGCATTCACAAATCTCACCTGATTCCTGCTGATTTATCAATATGAAAAGATAAAAAAGACTCATATTTGTTTTACAAACTTTTCAACTCTATTCAATAACGTTGAAAGTAAAATCTAATAACAGTAACTTAATAAATCATTTTTATGTACTTTGAGATTATACACAAACTATTTCAGCAGGCATTATCATATGCTGGTTAATTTTGCCAGCCTTTAAGTGTTCAGTATGGAGAAATAAGCAAAAGCAGCATATGGTGGTGATGCTGATGGGGCAATAAAAGACTATTTTTTCCAGGTTCATCTTAAAGGGTGTGTGTGTGCAACATTCACCCCCATAGTATTCTGAAACTACACATCACTAGCAAGGGATGCAACTCTGTTCTGAATACATCACAGAACAGTGAACAACTGGTCTTCATGATGCTCATGTGGATTAAGCTGAGCTACCGATGTCATTGTAATCATAGCACTAGAAGTGTATCATCAGATACAATGACGAAAAGAGACAAAGGCCCATACTTCATAACCCTACCTCAGGCAGAGTTTGCAATACCCACAGTTGCCCTTCAGTTGTGAAAACCACAAGATCATAATCACCTACTGCTGGAATAACTCATTACAATGGTAAATCTGACCTTTTTGGAAGCAAAGATGCTAGTGTTTTACCAACTAAGCTTAGTTTTTTTTGCCTGAGGCATGAGATGACTCGTTGACACACAAGCTGCTTGCTTGGCCATTTTTCTTTGCATTGATTTATATTCTCACCTTGAAAAAGAAAGTTTCATATTTTGGATCAATTGGAGTGGAAGTTAGGTATAGGACATATGGGCTTCTTGTCAAATGAACTATTTTCTTTAACTTATACAACCACAACATACCTCACAACTACTTCCGCCCCTAAAATAAGTTTCTCTCACTAATTTAGTTAAATGCAGTATTAGTAAAACAGGTACTTCTCTGACATCTAGGTAGCATTACTGCAGCTATATTAGTGTAGGTTGTGGCATGTACCAAGGTGACAATTAATTAGCATGTGTCAAACACCGCAGCCAAAAGAAATGAGAAACCTCACATAATGCATATGTGAAAATGTCTCAAGAAAGTATCATGTCTTCTTACTTCTGTCAAGCAGGGGAATGTACCTTTTAAATCTCTCCTCACTAGAAAATGCACGACTTCTCCAGCAGCAGTTGAAAACTAAATACACTTTTGAAAGAGTGATTGCATATATATTCAGTGCAACTCTCAGATAGTAAGCAGGCAGTTGGCAGAGAGTAATAAATACAAGAAGTATAAACCCAGGAAATGCAGTGAGGAATAAGGATGAATGAATCCTACCCTAAAACACTCCCAGATGGCAGTGGATTGAAAAAAAAAAAAAGTAAAGTACCCATCTCTCATAAAGAGCCACACTCCAGACAAATGGACCACCACAGGTATAGCCACACACAAGTCAAACAGGTACCGAAGGCATCAGTTTCCAACAGGTAACAGAAGGTGTCACTTTCCTTACCTGTCTAGCTAAAGTAAGATAATTTGTGGGCTGAAACACAATGATTGTCCTCACAATAGCCCTGTCTGAAGCAAAATCTAGCAGAGAAATCAACCAATGTGGACTCACTGTTAGACTGAGTAACAGTTATCTCTTGTCAAATCAGCACAGCATCTAGAATTTCAGAAGTTTTGTCTGTAAGTGTTACTAGGCAAAGGAGAGCCTACAAGCCAAAGGTGTCAACTAGAGATCAATGTTTCAGGCCTCTCTAAAAAAGGTTCAAGACAAAAGAACATCACCCGTTGTACCCATTAAACAAACAAGTTACATTTTGTCCACATTCACTTTTTTGATATAGAATATCGATATTCGGAGGAAATCAAATTCTAATCATATTAACTGCACAAGATGAGGATAGGTACCAGATACTATCGTTTTGGGAGACCTATAAGCATGTAGTGATAGAGAGTAGAGCTATGCAAAATTTTTCAACTGAGTAGTTTATTAGCTGAAAAATGTAGTTTTGGGGTGATCAGACTATTTGATTTCAAATGGAATTTGCCCACGAGTTTCAGGGAAAAAAAGTTTAGAAATTTTCAAAAGAAAACATTTCAAGTTTGTTTCAGAACAATAGTTCGCTTAGAAATTTAACCAGATTCATTTAAAGAAACACTAACAGGGGGGTAAACACAAAAATCTATACTTAGATTTCCAGAAAGCCTTTGACAAGGTCCCTCACCAAAGGCTCTTGTGTAAATTACATGGCCATGGGATAAGAGGGAAGGTCCTTTCTTGGATTGAGAACTGGTTAAAAGACAGGAAACAAAGGGTAGGAATAAATGGTAAATTTTCAGAATGGAGAGGGGTAACTAGTGGTGTCCCCAAGGGTCAGTCCTAGGACCAATCCTGTTCAACTTATTCATAAATGATCTGGAGAAAGGGGTAAGCAGTGAGGTGGTAAAGTTTATGGATGATACCAAACTGTTTATGATAGTCAAGACAGAAGCAGACTGTGAGGACTCCAAGAAGATCTCACCAAACTGAGTGATTGGGCAACAAAATGGCAAATGAAATTTAATGTGGATAAGTGTAAAGTAATGCACATCGGGAAAAATAACCCCAACTATACATACAGTATGATGGGGCTAATTTGGCTACGACAAATCAGGAAAGAGATCTTGGAGTTATCGTGGACAGTTCTCTGAAAACTTCCACACAGTGTGCAGCGGCGGTCAAAAAGGCAAATAGGATGCTAGGTATTATTAAGAAAGGGATAGAAAATAAGACCCAGAATATCTTACTGCCCCTGTATAAAACTATGGTACGCCCACATCTTGAATACTGTGTACAGATGTGGTCTCCTCACCTCAAAAAGATATTTTGGCCTTGGAAAGGGTTCAGAAAAGGGCAACTAAAATGATTAGGGGTTTGGAACGGGTCCCATATGAGGAGAGGTTAAGCGACTGGGACTTTTCAGTTTAGAAAAGAGGAGACTGAGGGGATATGATAGAGGTGTATAAAATCATGAGTGGTGTGGAGAGGGCCGATAAAGAAAAGTTATTTATTAGTTCCTAAATAGAAGAACTAGAGGACACCAAATGAAATTAATGGGTAGCAGGTTTAAAACTAATAAAAGAAAGTTCTTCTTCACACAGCGTGTAGTCAGCATGTGGAACTCCTTGCCAGAGGAGGCTGTGAAGGCTAGGAATATAACAGAGTTTAAAGAGAAGCTAGATAATTTCATGGAGGTTAGGTCCATAAAAGGCTATTAGCCAGGGGATAAAATGGTGTCCTTGGCCTCTGTTTGTCAGAGGCTGGAGAGGGATGGCAGGAGACAAATCGCTTGATCATTGTCTTCGGTCCACCCCCTCTGGGGCACCTGGTGCTGGCCACTGTCGGCAGACAGGATACTGGGCTAGATGGACCTTTGGTCTGACCCGGTACGGCCGTTCTTATGTTCTTATATGTTCTAACCTAGAGAAAACAAAAACATCTGAAGAATATTTTCATTTGACCCAAAACTGGTTTTTTTTCAGTTCTGCCACCAAACCCAAAAATCATGTATTCACTCGGCTCTAACAGAGAGACTCACACAAACATGCTATATGTTTGCACTGAGGAAAAGATACAAAATGAATTCTGTGTTTATACCACTGCTGTCTGATGTACAACATCCTGAAACATTACAAATTGTGAAATTTTACCAAAGGGACATATTTACACTAGCAACTGCTGAGAGGTGCAGTTTTTCCATGAGTTGTAGGACATGCCTGCATGCAGGAGACGTATCACAATGCTGGTTTTCTGAGGAATCATGTCTTTCTCTTCAAGAATATCATTTTTCTACAGTAAGAACAGTGCATTTGTTCTAGTAGATGGGATTTTAGTCTCATTTCTCTTTAAGGTTTGTAGAGAGCTTTGTGTAGTGGTCATGTCAGAGGTGCTTGAGTGCTCTAAGGTTCCTTTTAAAAAATATAACAGACAAGCTTCTCCTTGGAAATACTCTGACAATCCAACTGCTTCATAACTGTGATGGTTAATGTGTTAGAAAAAAGTCCATTATATTTCTCAGAGTATATCTGAAATGCACAAGGAAGCGATGGAACACCAAGCAAAGCACAATAATGGAATAATAAAGGGAAAGTCCCCAAAACACTGAGAGAATTTTTGCAGACTTCACTGTGGTGTCAAGAGGGCTGTGCATGTATATTTAGAACACACACGGAGAATGAAAAAACTTTAGTAAATTACTCCATATGTGAGAGATTCTTAATCATGTGCATACTACCACATTTACCCAGTGTTGCTCAGGGTAGAGAGCTGAGGGGCTACAGGGGGCAAGACTCAGGCTTGCAGGGAGGAGGGACTCAGAGCTGGGGGCTGAGGGCGTGGGGGCGGGGGGTGCAGGAATCAGGGCAGCAGGTGGGGGCTCAGGGCAGGGAGTACAGAGTGCAGGACGTTGGGTGATCCCCGGGGATTGTTGGGCCAATGGGGGCCACACTGCCCAGCCTCTAGCTATCCAGGGCTGGCCAGGCCAGCTGGGGTCCATGCTGCCTGGATGGCAGCTCCTCAGGACTAAATGGGGCAGCAGGGGCTGCACAGCCCAGATGTCGGCTCCCCAGGATTGGATGGGTCTGCAGGGGCCGTGGCTTCCTGGGGTTGGCCTGGGCAGCGCAGGCCAGGCTGCTCAGATAGCAGCTCCCCAGGGCTACTGGAGCAGTGTGTGGGGGAGGGGGGGGCGGGGTTGCCTGGTTGGTGGGTCCCCAGGACTGGCTGGGGCAAAGGGGACTGCACTGCCTGGCTGGCAGCTTGAGGGGCTGGCCAGGGTGGAAGGGGCACAGTGCTGCCCGCCCACTGGCTCACCAGCCTGGGAACCTTACCTGTGTATGGTGGCCAGCAACATCCTGAGCCTCTCCCCATCTGGCCACTCTTTACCAGTGTGTCCCCCTGTGGTCATTCTGAAGTATAACTGTGTCTCTTAGCAGACCCCTCTGCATTTTATGAGGGAAAAAAATCATATTCTAGGCAAATCCCATTGTGCTGGCACAACCAAACCCTGACCTTGCTTTAAATTATGATAAGCGGATGATGCCTACCAAATTTGGTGGTCCTAGCTCTTATGTTTAGGAGTTCTCGAATAAACAGACTCACTGACAGACACACAAAATTCTCTCAGAAATATAGTATATATATTTGTAAGTATAGATATTAATGGTAATCAAATATAGTTGCACCTCAGAGTTTATGAACAGTTACAGATTGACCAGACAACTGACCAGTCAACCAGGCACCTCATTTGGAACCAGGCAGCAGCAGAGACCAAAAAAAAAAAAAAAAAACCCCAACAACAAAGGCAGGACTGTGTTAAATGTGAACTACTGAAAATAATCAAGGGGGAAGCAACATTTTTCTGCTGCATAATAAAATTTCAAAGCTGCATTAAGTCAATGTTCAGTTGTAAACTTTTGAAAGGACAACCATAATGTTTTATTCAGAGTTATGAACATTCCAGAGTATGAATGACTATTCCGGAGGTGTTTGTAGCTCTAAGGCACTACTATACTGTGTGTGTACTGTGCTTTAGTGATCAAAAAGTGTACCAAAAAATTAGCCTGCTTTCCTAAAATGTGCCTGCCTACACTGTAAGGATGTGTATTCAGAGATTTAAAAACAATCAGTCTATAGTACTGTAAATCTAACGCATCCACACAAACTCTAAGTCCTGGTCTACACTACAATGGAAGGTCAACTTAAGATACGTCAACTCCAGCTACGTTAATTACATAGCTGAAGTTGACATATCTTAAATCGTATTTCCATGCCGTCCACACAGTGGGAGGACAATGGAAATAAACACTCCCGTTGGCTTACCTTAGTCCGTGTGAGGAGCAGAAGTGCCAGTGCTGATGGGGGCGCCCTCTGCATTTGATTTTGTGCGTCTATCCGCGTAGTGTAGATATGGCCTTCATCACTATAGTCTAGAGACGTGGTTCTCAGCCCTCTCCCTACTAGCACCATCCCAGCATCCTCCTCCCTTCTAGCTGTAGCAATATAAGAAAAGTGGGTGCTCATGACTCCAAGACACCTACGCCTGCCGGGCCTAGAATTGTATAATTGTGCTTGTAGAACATATCCAGAGTAGTTGTCTGCTTTGAACAGAGATAGACTATTATTTCATTTCACGAGAAATCCAGTTGGCCTATAGTGGAAAATTAGTTTTATTTCTCAGTAGATTCCCTAGATTAAATCTTAGCATCAATGAAGTCGATGACAAAAATTCCATTGGCTGTAATGGGGCCAGAATTTTACTCTATGTGGGTAAAAGTCCTAGAGGGGGGAAAAAGTCCACATTTCCTGTGCATCTGCAGATCTAGGTAACTGTCTCATCCTTGCAAGTCCCTCTCTTTGACATCCTTTAAAATAATGAGAGTATACATGGAAATTGGCTAAAAAATATACAAAGAAAACAAGCTACTCAATTCCACTAAAGACTTGAGGGGAAAAAAGGTCACACCCATGTCTTGTCACATCAACACTGCCCTTTAAAACCACTTCCACCTTACTCTGTCATTCTGGCTCTTCTGCTTTCTAGTGCAGCCCTGAAACCTAGTAGGATTATCAGAAACCAACAGAGTACTCAATAAAGGCTCTACACATAAAAGAAGAAACAAAAAAGTATAGCATTATTTCTACTGAAGCATAGTTCTTATCTCCTTTCTAACAAGGCTGCAGAAAAAAAATCAAAGATTTGCTAAGAGAGCACTGAGAGCCATCTGAAAACTACACAGGTGCTTAGTTCCTTCTGAAAAAACAGAACCAAAAATTTCCTTTTATCATTTTCTCCTAATGTCTTCTCTGGAAAACTGGAAAGAAGTTACAGTATCCTGATCCTGGGAAGGTTGGGTGAAAAGTAAGATATTATCAGAGACATATTCAGCCTAGTTAGTTTGGTCTTTTAGCAAATGCAGTTTTGATTTTTGTTTGTATACATTATTCAGACTGATTTTTCACCTTGCCCATGGTAATGATCATTCATTCATTGGCAATCCCTGGATTTGATGATGATCTCTACCACAGATTTATATATGGGTCCCAAGATGACTCAACAGTCTTATCCTGGAACTGCAACTCCACCCGCAGTAGGTACAGACATATTGCGGCAGGCCAGCTGCCTGCTAAAGGATAGTTCTTTCTTCTTCCTTCCTTCTCTCTCTATTTTCAGCTTCGAGAGAGAGGTGCTTTTCCTTGAAGCAGACCACATCCTGATGGAGGATACAGTGCCACTGGGGTCAGTTGATGGCTTGCTCCACCCAGCTTGCTGTATCCATATCAATTTTCTTAAGATACACTTTCAGTGTGTCTCTGTTACATTTCCTCTGACCACCGTGGGGTCACTGAGCATGGCTGAGCTGAGAGTAGAGGACTTATTTTGGGAGGTCAGAGTCTAGCAGCCACAATGTCCAGACCAGCAAAGCTGGTGCATGGAGAATCGGTGCTTCAATGCTGGTGACATTGGCTTCAGCAAGGATGCTGGCTTTAGTGCAGCCATCTTGCCTCTTGACACAAAGGGATCTTCCAGAGGCATCATTGGTGGAATCTCGTCAGACTCCTGAAGTGCTGTCAAAAGATCACCCAGGTTTTTCAACCATAAAGACAATTGTCTTGTAAACCTGGATCTCGGTGTCCTGCCATAGGTCACAATTCACGTCAGAGTCATTTTCCAAAGGAAGCACTTACGCTCTGGATTTTTTTTCTTACTCGCTGACTAAGACTGAGAAAATAGTGCTAAAAACATAATAAAGGGTCACACAGACCAGCATCTACAATAGTTGAAAGCTGAAATACTTCCAGACAGACAGCTAAAAAATGTCACTACGTTTTAGAAGAAGGGGGTGAGGGGTTGGGAGCCTCCTGTAACCAGTACTTAAAGGCCACTGTTTTTCTCTTTATATTAGATCATTCTGTGTGACAAACCTACACTGCATAAATCCTGCTAAAAATACAGGTGTGTATGGTATCTCTGACATGACATATCAGTGCATTTCCTCAACATTTTCTGCATCAAATTTTAAATGAAACAGATTTTTTCTCCTCACCTAGATGCAGTAATTCTTTCAGCATTATTTTTGTAGAGATCATTTAGTTGGCATGAGATGAGGTCCATCTGGAAATATTTATCTCTTTTTTGTCCAGCAGGTTCACAACTGTATTTGTTTTTCTGATAATGTAAATATCAGCAGCTGATCAGTTTTCTCTGACTACTTAACTTTATTCTGGACTGTATCGTACAGATTTGGGGAGCTCAAAACAAAGTACATGGAAACATCATGCAGAGAGTCTTTACTTGCTCCACTGTTGCATTTATTACTTATGCTATGTCTAGACTACAGAGTTTTTTTGGGAAAACGGCCATTTTTCCGAAAAAACTTGCGTAGTGTCCACACCTCAAGTATGTTTTTGCGCAAAAAAATCAAAAGAACAGAGGGGTTTTTCCAGCGTAGGTATTCCTCATTCTACGAGAAAGAACACCTTTTTGTGAAAGAGCTCTTTCGCAAAAAAGTGTGTGGGAACGGGGAAGAAGGGGTTTTTGTGCAAAAAGAGGAAAGAGGAATAAGCACATATGCCCTGGTGGCCATTCTGTGCATAGCAATTAGAGCTTACTTTCAAGAGCGCATCCATGCAGTCTGGATGCTCTCTTTCGCAAAAGCATATCACTTTTTCGATGCGCTTTTGCAGTATGGATGCGCTCTTGCGCAAGAAGTTTTTGCGGAAGACCTTTTTTGATAAAAGCTGCTTGTGAAAGAAGCCTGCAGTTTAGACGTAGTCTTACTGATGCGCTGTCTAGGAAATCAGTCACATAAATACATTTAAATAAATCAGTTCTAGAGGATGGCCTCATAGGAAAACCTACTCTCAAACCATCCAGGATACAACAAGATTCTCACAATATAAGACCCTGAACATCCAAACATGCATGTGACTAAACATTCTGCTCTCCATAGGACTACTCACGTGTGCAAATGTTCCCACAATCCAGGCCTACACTGTATAATAGACCGAAGTATAATAATTTATCAGAAAATTCCCCTGAAGTTACATTTCCTCTCCCATCTCCTTTTTCTGTTATCAGGGCTGATTCTCATTTACATAACTTGTATTATTTACTTCCACTAACCTTTTTCCCTAACCTTTTCCACATTTTCAGCAGTATAAAAAAGCTAAAAAGTAAATGAGAATCAAGCCCCTCATCGCCAATATTGTTTAGAGGTTTTTTTAGCCAAATAAACTAATAAATATCCTAGGTTTTATCATATTCCCTGGCTTTAAAAAGATCATAAAATTAATTGTCAAACATTTTTAAATATCCTTTTCTGCTAACATCTTGCATTTGCATTTCACTCACAATTATGCAGTTTCTGAATTTTGCATACTTCAATCAAAAAGGAAATTAAATAAGTAGTTTAATAGCACTTCCAATCCCACAAGTTCAAATCCAATTTAATCTTGATATGAACTTTAAAGTCTTATTAACACTTGTTTTAAATAGCATATTCAGCATGTACCCAAAATAGTTGTCAAAGTATGGTGCTGAAATTTTTTAGCATCATTATAGTGGCAAAATGTGTTTTGCTTTACTGGATAATGGAAGTTCTTCTTACTGAGGAAGATTTATCATAACAAGTATGTCAAAATCTCTTCTTCCCAACCTCTGTAGGCCAGACTCTTAAGTGGAATCATTTAATTTGTCTGAAGATACCCTCCAGGAAAAATAAATTGGCCATTTACCATACATTCTTTTACAAGTTCTTCTGCAAAAGTATCAGTGTAAATAAACATAGACCCCACTTAGAAAAATGGGTTCTATCTGAAAAAAAAAAGGATCTGAAAAGAAGCCATCTGTGGCTGGCTTGATCCATCTGTGAAGACGGGGCAGATTAGAACATTTCTATTGTTCAACAGCTCAGTACAAATAAAAAGCTGGTGTGGACAACTGAAATTTAAATTACTTCCTACCCACCAGACAAGTTGATGACCTGTACTTAAAAATCAGACATTTCCAACCTGAGCCTTTCAGTGAAAATTGGCCCAGCCACCTCAATTTCCTTGTAAATGTAGTCAAGAGGCAGAAGAAATGAAGGATTTTCCTACTACTCTGTCACACTTCTCCTGTGATTCCACTCAGCTAATTATGCCCTTCACTGAATCTCAGGGAAAGTACATTTTCCAGTTAGGCATCAATATTTTAGATATATGACAAATTGTCTTAGAAAATAAAATTCCTGGATTGAATAGAGGGCATGGCAAGTTGCAGGTATATGAGGAGACAATATTGAAGCCAGTAAAAAGAAGGAAAGCACATAAGCTTTCTAGATGTAGAGACAGACAAACAAAAACGAGTTAGCTAAGAAGAACTTTTTACATTATTTTTATAGAATGCATGAACTATAACCAAGACAATCTATACAGGAAGAAAATAATGGTGTTAGATAATTCAAATTTCATTGGCTTTGCATAGCAAAAGGGCCTTTCACTTGATCCTGCTATTTTCAGCGTATAATACAAAATAGTTTGTATTAATGCAACCAATTGTCAGATCTCCTAACCATGAGAAAATGAAGTTCACATGGGCTGAGGGGGTTGCCCATTTTGGTTGGATGATTACCTAGAGCTTTTATCGCATGACATAATCTTTAATTAATGATTAACTTTAATTCCTGGAGACTCCAGGGTTATCCTGGAGGGTTGGCAACCATTCTTGGGCCTGGATTACTTTCAGCTACATGAAGGTCTCCTCTCTTCCACAGTCAAATGGGTGCTCTTCCTCCTTCATGGGGGACATTTCTACATGGCCTTGGCAGGGTAAGGGGGCAAAGAGTGGGCGAATGGAAAATGGGGTGCACTCTCCAGCACCAAAAATCTTAGTTCTGGGTTGTATTCCCTGTTCTGTATTTCATGCTCCCTAAAAGGGGCTGTTGCACCAGGCAACTCCTTGGTAACATGTCCAATAGTGCCATCTTGCCAGGGGAACCTGGGGAGAGCCCTGCTTATGCCAGAGCCCCAGAACTGCTGGTCAGATACACATGGTTTGGGGTTTCCATAGATCCTGAGGAAACCCTCCAGGTTTTCAGGGATGTCTTTTGCTGCTGAAGTGTGATCATCCCTGCAGGGATCCCCCCGAGGGAATTCTTGAAGAGATTTGCTTCCCAGAGCCTCCTAAGTTATTTTTTTTGTTTGTTTGCTAAAAGTTTTGATTGAGGCCGTGGTCGCTCAAAAAAGGATTTTGACTTTAAACACTGTATGGAAACATGGTATAGAAGCAGTATTCAATGGAGGAAAAGCAAATTACTGAGGGCTCTACCATATACTGTTCAGATGAGCACAGAAGTTCCAAACAGGAACAGAGGTGCATGCAAAGGTAAATTTGGGATTTTAACAGTCTACTGTGCGGGAAGTATCCTTGGAGATCCCAAGGAGATGGTCCAACACATACACCATGAAAGTAAGGAAATAAAAAAGGAATGAGTAGAGAGAAGGACATTAACATAAACCATCTTAGTGAGTGGTACACAAAGGCTACGTCTAGACTATAAGGCTCCATCGATGGAGCCATGTAAAACAGTTTATTCGGCATAGTCAAAGAAGCGGGGATTTAAATAATCCCCGCTTCATTAAAATAAAAATGACCACCATGCTGTGCCAACGATCAGCTGATCCGGCACAGCGTGGGAGTCTAGATGTGGCATGGTCGACAAAGGAAGCCTTTGCCGACCGCTCTGGTAAACCTCATTTCACGAGGCATACCGGAGCGGTCGACAAAGGCTTCCTTTATTGACCGCACCACATCTAGACTGCTGCGCTGTGCCAGATCAGCTGATCGTCAGCACAGTGCGGCCGCCATTTTTATTTTAATGAAGCGGGAATTATTTAAATCCCCACTTCTTTGACTATGCCGAATAAACTATTTTACATGGCTCCATCAACGGAACCATGTAGTCTAGACGTAGCCAAAGGTGAAGAGACACTAAGTAAAAAATGTACTGGCTATAAAAACAAGTCATGCTTTCTACTAACTAGATCCTCAACAAGTCTGGCTATATCTCCCTGGACCTCCACCATAGACTTGTGCAACTGAAAATGCTGTTTCGTCTCCATTGATCTTCCACCAGAATGGACAAGACCAGAATAAAAGCACTGCCAGGCTTCAGGATACTGCTACATATGTGGGGGACTTCACTAAGGTAAAGGATTTTGGAAAGAGGCATCTTCCAGGATTTCCTTTGTTCTTCAAGAAAGAGACTCACTGGCACCACTGATATTTACAGGTAAGGCTATGATGATGCCATAGGAGTCCTGGAAGTCACAGAATCTGTGACTTCCAGAGATCTCTGTGACATTTTCTGCCCGAGAGCTGGACCCATCTACAAACAACGCAAAGGTCTCAGATGCTGCTAGTGGCAGGTCTCCAGCATCTCCTAGCCACCAGGCAACAGAGGGACTCCAGAGTTCCCAGCCCATATGACTCCCAGCCTCACTGCAGGTGGCAGGAAGAAGAATTTGTTCAAAAACAAAGAAAAAGTATTTGTGGAAGAAAGCAGTTTTCAGCCTAGATCCAGTGGAGAGTCCTATTACAAATGATTTTGTTTACTTTATATACCACTGACTAAAAAGAGGGCATGGTAATGAGGTAAATAAATTTACATTTACATGTAAATGAATCTGAAACAGAATATATAACACCATCCCTCCACTGAGTTCTCCATCTAGGCAACAAGTGGTAAACACAGTAAATTAAACATGTCTTATCTAATCTCTATTACAGTAGTAGTATAATTGACTTTGATTTGTATAATTGACTTTCATTTGACTTTGACCTTAATCACCAATTAAGATATATATAAATTGGTGATTAAAAGCAACAAACGCCAGGCAGGAAAAGAACATGCAGGTAAAAGGATTTGGGATTACATCACTAAAATCCTATGCTTTAATGCTTAAAATATGACCGAAATGATAACAAAATTGTAGGATGTATAAATAGAGCAGTTAAATACAAATCAAAGCCAATTATACTGCTACTGTAATAGAGATTAGATTAGACATGTTTAATTTATTATGTTTACCACTTGTTGACTTGCTTAAAAGTATCTGAGAAAGGGAGAACCCTTTGGAGGGAGGGCAACTGATTGATAGGGAGAATCAAGCATCTCAAAGTCAAAAAGGTTAGCGAAACCAAGATTGTGTTCCTTAGAAAATAGGAGATTATGAGTGGGCCTCACTAAGGTATACAAAATTCTCAAGTGAATAGAAAGCATAATTGCTACAAGGCTATTTGAGCTAGTGCAAACATAAGTTCACACTCCCTTGTTTTTTAAGTGAAGAAAGCTTCATCAAAAAGGAATTTGGGAAGCAATACACAGATAGCAATAGAAACAAGGAAAGGACTGCCCAGAGCAGCAATCAATGAAGCTTATATAAACAGTTTAAAAAGGAATTGGACAACTATTTGAAAGAAGAGTGTTTGAGAAGTACTAGTGGTAGCTCAAAGGTGCTGGGCTGGCACAGTTGAGTTTCTTGAGTATCTCTTACTCTGAAATTTTAAATTTCTGAGTTGATTCCTATCATCTCCTACCAGTTTCCAGGGTTACTTTTGGGACCTTTCTTGTATCTAAATCACATAGAAGATTTGAACAAAACTATTAAGTAGATAGAGCAAATAATAAGATTATGGTATCAATTCAAAGAGATCTAGGCATTTTAGGTAACCGAATGAGCATATAGAAAACACTGCTTAATGGTCACAAATCGCACTTAAACTGCCAAGGAAGGAAGGAATATATTAAGAAAGCAAATGTTAAATTAGAACAGGAACACCATGATCAGGAAAGAAATTGGGGAAGATTCTTATAACGGCCCACATTGAGAAGTATCTTACTCAACTAATGCCATCGATTTAATGCTAGCAGAATGTTGGGGACTAAATTAGCTGTTACCACTCAAGAGAGTACTTGGAGTCATTGTAGATAGTTCTTGAAAACATCCACTCAATGTACAGCAACAGTCAAAAAAGCAAACAGAATGTTAGGAATCATTAAGAAAGAGAAAGAGAATGAGTGAGACAAAGAATATCTTATTGCCTCTTTGAATCCACGGCAAACCCACATACTGAATAATGCCTGCAGATGTGGTTACCTCATCTAAAAAAAAAGATATCGTGGCATTAGAAAAAGGTCAGAAAAGGGCAACAAAAATTATTAGGGATATGAAGCATATGCCGTGTGAGGTGAGATTAATAAGACTGGGACTTTTAGCTTGGAAAAGACATGACTAAAGGGGAATATGATAGAGGTCTGTAAAATCATGACTGGTATGGAAAAAGGGACTAAAGAGCAGTTATTTACTCCTTCCCATAACACAAGAACTAGAGATCACCAAATGAAATTAATAAGTAGCAGGTTTAAAACAAACAAAAGGAAGTATTTCTTCATGCAACACACAATCTGTGGGACTTTTTGCCTGATGATGCTCTGAAGTCCAAGACTTTAACAGGGTTCAAAAAAGAACTAGAAAAATTAATGCAGGTTAGATCCATCAATGGCTATTAGCTAGGAGGGGCAGGAATGATGTCCCTAGCTTCTGTATGTCAGAAACTGGGAATGGGCAACAGGTTGGATCACTTGATGGTTACCTGTTCTGTTCATCCCCTCTGGGGCACCTAGCATTGGCCTCTGTCAGAAGACAGGACACTGGGCTAGATGGACCTTTGAAAGTAGGCATAAGAGATCTTGCGGAAAAGGGTTTATTTTCCGCAAGATCCCCGTCTAGACTGGCGCTTTTTGCCGGCAAAGCCCCGAGCCAGAAAAAGCGGCAGTTATGTAATAAATACCGCGGGGATATTTAAATCCCCGCTGGATTTGATTGCGCTGTGTCTCATTAGCATCCCTTTTCTAAAAAAGGGTGCCAATGTAGACACAGCCATTGACAGAGCCAAAAAAGTACCTACACATGAACTACTTCAAGACAGACCCAAAAGAGAAAATAATAGAATTCCACTTGTCATTACCTACAATCCACAACTTAAACCCCTCCAACGCATTATCCACAATCTACAACCTATCTTGGAAAATGATCCCTCACTCTCAAAGGCTTTGGGGGAAAGGCCTATTCTTGCTTACAGACAACCTCCCAACCTGAAACAAATTCTCTCCAGTAACCATGCTACACAGCTACATCATAAACATCCAGGAACCCAGCCCTGCAATCAGTCCTGTTGCCAACTCTGCCCACATATCTATAAAAGCGAATTCATAACTGGAGCCAACCACATAAGCCAACAAATCAGAGGTTCATTTAACTGCACATCCAGGAATGTAATCTATGCCATCAAATGCCAGCAATACCCCACTGCAATATATATTGGACAAACTGGACAGTCCCTACGGGAAATAATTAATGGACACAAAACAAATATCCGTAAAAGGAACATACAAAAACCTGTTGGGGAACACTTCAATCTGCCTAGGCATTCATTAACAGATCTTCAAGTGGCTGTTTTCTTACAGACCAATTCCACAAGCCAAATACACAGAAAAGAACTGGAACTACAATTCTTTCACCAGTTTGATACTCATGCTAATGGATTAAATAAAGATACCGGATGGCTGGGACATTATCAACCTACCAAACAGTGAAGGTGCCAATGATTCTTTGTCTGTATAGTATCTGGTGTTAGGGGTGTATGGGGTTGCATGGTAGTATCGATTTTTACCGGCACCCATCTCTCACCTGTGGCTCCACGTAGTTGCTTTGCATGCAGCAGCGGCCACACCCCGGACAACGGCTTTGACAGGCCGGCTAACCCAGGTGAGGGTAACCGATGGGACTGAAGCCCTCGGTGAGTTAGGGACTTGCTCACCCCAGCATGCGAAGACTGCTTCGACAGATCAGGCGAAGGAAATCCTTATGATTCAACGGCTGAGAAGGCATTGCAGCAGCGCACTGTGGAGTGCGTGGGGCATGTCAGAGCATTTAAGGTGACATGGCCATCCAGTGCAGCCTAGGTAGTCTCCAGAAGTAACGATTTTATTCGTGCCACTGGATTCCGACTTCTGAGGCCGAGAGAGTGGGATCGTCTTTGTGCAAAGGCTTTCCCACTATAATAATATTTTTCACGCACAGGTTATGTTGTGCAAAAAAAAGAAAGAAATGCACAACTTGTCTTCCTCAGCTCCCGAGAGACAACCAACAACAACAAATCTGGTGTTAATACTCTTCCTCTCTAATTGCCTACCAATGGTTCTTATCTGCCTCTTTTGACTATTCAGTTTTAAGGTGCTTATAGACTATTTGTTTTTACTGTTACATTCCAGCTCAGCATTCCCATTGATATTTTTATACCCACTGCTTCTTCTTGTTTCCCCCCGCTCCCATTTTTTTCCTTCTTCTCCCCCCACCCTCCCTTCTCCCCTATTTATTTTAGTTCTGGACATCCAACACTTTGGTCATCTGAAGAAGTGGGCTGTGCCCACAAAAGCTCATGATACCATCTACATGTTTTGTTAGTCTTTAAAGTGCTACCAGACTATTTGTTGTTTTTTAAAGTTTATCCTGTACAGATTAACTCGATTACCCCCTGAAGCTATTAATTTAAGTGTTCTATTTATTTATATGGGAATTATGGCCCTGATTCAGCAAAAATTTAAACACGTTTAAGTCCATCCCTGTCCAATACTCAGCAGAGGTTTGAACACGGGTTTAATTGTACATATGTACATTACCTCACAGACACTAACCTTCTCCCCTCACCCCCACTCTGTTCTAAAATTTGATTTGTCAATTTTATATGTGTTCACTTTTTTTGATTGTATCACTTTGGTATATATGGTTGTGCCAATTTTCTTCCACAAATTGATCTGAGGAAGTGGGTCTGGCTCATGAAAGCTCATCACCTAATAAACCATCTTGTTAGTCTTTAAAGTGCTACATAGCTCTGTCTTTTGTTTTTGCTGAATTCAGGCCTACTAGAATGATCTACCGATCTGTTGTGAGGCAGCTGTAATGGGTTTCATCATTACTGGACAAGGGAAGACTGAGAGATGATCTAAAAGATAAAATCACACATGTTAATTGTTTTAAATAGTCTGTATGAAAAATAAATATTGGGGGGTAATTTATACCCTGGGGTCATGTAATGCAAGTTACAAAATTAAGAGTAAACATGGAATTTGGGCAGAACTATTCCATACAAAGAATATGAAACGTATGAAGTGTGTTGACAGTAAAAGAATAAAAATGAGTAGATGAGACAACAACGTTTATATGGAGAGAAAAGTATTTAGGACACCAGGCATGACAAAATGGGGAACCAAGATTGCAATATACTCAAAAAGAAAAAGGTAAAGTGTCTTTTCTTGTCTAGCAACTGCTTAGAATACTAACATTAATAAATGGAATATCTTTAGCCAGTTTTGCCAAACAGAACTTCATTATAAAAAAAATCTGTTTAGAACAAGATGAGTTCATTAAGTGATAAGGTGGTTTGGTTGGTTAGCTTTCACACCGCTGACTAGGCTGCTCATAAAGAAATATTTCTACCAGTTCCTACTCAAAAAGTATTCACCTGGATTCCAAGGTCAAGATGCCCATAAAATGTGTGGTACTCAATGTGGCGAATCCACAAGAAGGTCTAGTAGAAAAATAATAAATGACTAAAAGATAATCTAAGAAAACCTTAGAAAATAAATTCTTTTTTTTAACAGATGCCTGAAATCCCACAACTAGAATTTCCCTGGCTGCTCTTAATGAAATGATTTTGAATACATGATGCAATTATTACGGAAAAATTAGTTAAATCTTTTGATGTGGATTGGATGCAATTTTGTAAAGCATTCCATATTAAAAATTAAGTATCTTATTAAGGTTCCTGATAATTTGATTTGTCACCTGCTGAATGTTCCACATTACTTGGATGCCAAATATGATGGATTCTACTGCTGCTTCTGATTACATATATTCAGTAAAATAGTGACAACTCATTAATCAGGCCATAGGATAACTGGTCTGGTCGGAGATGTTACAAAATGCAATCTTCATTAGAGATGACAGAGAAACAGTGCCAATATGTACCCTCATTATCTATATCATAGCTGACAATTTGATTAGAAGAGAGCTCTGGGTCTAATGTGTTTCTATTAAATGAACCTACTGGCTTCCAGTACATTATTCTATTCTAAAAGCTAGAAGTTATAATCCAGAGAGTACACAGGAAAATAATAATAAAAAAAAAAAGTCATGCAACTGTCCACAGATTTTAGCCAGCACCTAAATAGCATTATCATTTCTGCTGCAGTATCCCAGTGCAAAAGGCAGTGACTTCTAATAGCTTTGTGGTTTTGGAATCTCAATGTATATCTTTAAAATGGACCAAAAATGATCTTTTCTTAATTGAGAGGTTTATTTAGCAACTGTGTTATTCTTTTTGTTTACCACCATGACAGAAAAACAAAATAATATAATCCATTAGCAAAAATAGCTTGAAAACCCTTGATCTAACTTTGCTGGTCCTCCTAATGGCAACAGGTTGAAAAAATGTTCTGAACTCATAATATTAGGCTGTTATATTAGGTTTACAACCTACAATGAAAAGCATAGTTAAAAACCTATCAGTGGTACAATGTTTAGTACCTATTATGGTCATGAGCATAATACCTTATGGTAATTACAGACACAAGAAAATGATTAATGTTCTTAGGCCATAAAGTGTATCAGCTGAAATGCTATTATGATTGCGCTGTCAAAAGCTCACAGCCTACACTGGACAATTGTTGTAATGGATGCAATTTACTCTGATACATATTCTGCTTACAACTGATATTTATTTTTCAAACTTTAGTAACGATCTATAAACTATACATAAGACACTAGACCTTCAAACCTTATAGTTTGAATTCCCAACAGTTCATTGTATCACCTGTTCCTTTATGGAAATGCTCTTCTAACATCATAAAAACAAAGGGATGTGAAAGGGTATTCTGAAAACCTTTTACCTGGCATTCAACTGGACTGATGTATTAACGTTTATCAAGAGGAATGATGGAACTACAATAGTCACAACCAAGATTCATTGGTGTATATTTATAGCCTGAATTCAGCATAAGCATATACCTAAACTTTAAGCACATGAGTAGCTGTACCAAAATCAACAGAACTACCCATATGCTCCATTATTTTGCGGAATCAGATAATTACAGGTTCTGTCATAATACTGTGCTGCAGCAGTGCTGATACTCAGAAGGTGTCAGGTAGCATCTAAAATAATCTGTTCTCAGTACCTTCTAACTACTAATGGACATCTTTGTGGTGAATTTAAAGACTGCACCGCCTAATTCTCATTTATACCACATTGGTCAATGACCCATTTTAAGTCCTGTTCACACAGCTGGACGTGGGTGCAGGAAGTAGGGGAAATAGGGACGTGGGGAGTGCTGCAGCATCTGCAGGATTCAGCCAGGTTCCCGTCTGCCAGCTCCCTGTGTCTCACCCCTTCCCCTGGGTCTTGGCTGCTGGCCAAGACCCTCCAGGGGGAGAGGAAGGAGAAGGTATTGCTCTTATTGACTATATAGTGCATGTAGTCTCACTGGATGGATTTTACTATGGAGTAGAAACTCAGTAGAAATTATGTTATAACATGAATCAGTCCTAATGGGGGTTCAATCATTCAGAACTATATTCAAGTTCCCTTACGCACAAAGTACCTTATTTAATGAATAGTTTAAGTCAAGTCAATAGGAGTACTCGTTTGGTAAGGTGCTACTCAGTGTGAATAAGGGAATTAAACTTGATCTTACTGTGCAGGAGACCAGTCACAAAATGTGAGCGTCAGATGGTATTTTCTATATGGATATTGCAAAGCTGTTGCACTTCAAGGTTGTGCTTTATTTTTCTTATGCTACTGAGGAAAGGAAATATATCAGAAATGTTATTCCTCAATCCCCTCTACATATGGTAAACTATTCTTCTAAGCATTTAACTGTATGTTAATTTTTCTTTAAAAAAAAAAAAACACTTTTCAAACCCCATTGAGAGCAAAGAAAAATACTGATTTACTGTACTGTTCAAAAATAAACTGGAAAGTGCTAAATATAACTTTAATATGGGGTAAAGTACATAAGGATAAGCACTTCAATGAAAAGGTAGGGCTACAAAGAGATAATTCACAAATAAAATTGCAATAACTTTTTAAGGGATTAACTATTCACTTTTTCAAACAAGGAAGATGGTACAATATTCCATGCCAAAAATGAAATTTACAAGACAGGCATGAGTTAATGTAAAGGGCCAAATTCTTTTGAGGAATAACTTTGATCAATGGAACTACAACAGAGGTGAACTGGGCTGACTAATATAAACTAGATAAAATACTGAATACGCTATAGGCCAGATTCTGAGCCGTTGGAAATTGGCAAAAGCTCCTTTGCAGTCAATAGAGGTACTCTGGTTTATGCCAACTAGGATTTGGCCCAGAATATAATTCAGCAAAATAACACTTAACTAAGATCACAACATTGGATAGTAAAGAACAACATTATTAAGAGGGAGACAACTACAATAAAAATATTACATTCTGAAAAAAATATATAGAACTATGAGCTTTCATGGGCAAAACCCACTTCATCAGATGAATTGGAGTGGAGTAATTCATGAAGTGGGTTTTGCCCAAGAAAGCTCATGATTCTATATATTTTGGCTAGTCTCTAAGGTGCCATAGGACATCTAGGTTTTTTTTAAAGTTACAGAGTAACACGGCTACTCCTCAGACTTTTTTAGATTCTGAGGTAACTTTTAGAAGTTATTGATACGTAGCTATACCATTTTCAAAAAGAAATTAATTTTAATTATTTTACAAAATGAGTATTGCTTGACTGAAGGTGTTTTTTTCACTTACATTGTCATTTTTCTCTTTTCTTCTGGATCCATCCCACTTACCTGTTCACTGGATTAATAAATTGTCGTGCTGGGAACCTGTTACCAATTATCATTAATGTGACAAAGGTTTTCTATAGTGGCCACAACATTTCCACCTAAACCAAGAAGGCAACTTGCTCCCAAGAGATCACATGCAAAATCACTCTTCACTATTTAATTTAGGAGAGGTTAACTTCACTGATCTTGTAAGCCAGTCCATGGTGAGTCTTCTTTATCAAGACTAATCTATTTGATCCTCTGTCTGCAGCACTGACTGACATGGTATTGGGCTGGCACTCAATTTATCACATTAGCTTAACCATAGGACTGCAAGCAAACACTTTGTTTATGGGTGGCATTGGTGACAGACACACTAAAGTGTCCCCCTGTTTGGTCTAATGGTGCAAGATGAAAGATTAGGCTGTCAGGCAAGCACGAGGCCTCATTTTTCTTCTGTGCTGTGTAGGTTGCCCTGCACTGCAGCCAACAGTTGGTTGTGATTAATTTGTCAAGGTTGGCTATACAATGGAAATGAAGAAATGGATTGCCAATTAGAGTTAGCCTTCTCTGGGAATGCCCCTCAAACCAGTACCATTCCATAGTAGTGACAGCTTTGAAATACACTGAATTCAGCTCTACTGAGCAGAAACCTGGCCCTAAGTGCATTTTAAAGGAGTCAGAAGATGTCTGAGGTGATTTTTTCCCCTTTATGAACAGTTCAGTGGATGGTTGACTTATATGCCAGACTTGCTGGCAGGTACACACAAAAAGGCTACACGTGTTTATTTTTGTAGTCAGCTTGTTAAAAATGCACTGAACTTCTGATTTAAAACTTAATGCTGCACAACAAGGTGCACAGAAGATTTATTTCTGAATACCTCACCTGAAAATCCCCGAAGGACAATTTAACTTATATACCACTATTTCTACTCCCCACCCCACCCCCACAACTGACAATGTTTCTATTTTGTACTGCAGCTGTGAAAGACATACAGAATTCATTTTGAATCACACATATAGAAAAGTGAATTCTGGCACTTACTGTTATTCCTCTGTGATAAAGCTTATCTGTTTTCATAATCTATTTTTACCTTTCATTAATGTATTTACTTCTGAGAGAAGGTTAATTTTAAAATGAATACTAGGATCCCTGGTGGGATGTGTTAATTATTTAGGAAATAATTCTAGAGTTTCCGTATCCTCTATATCTATTAATTCTTTATTTGATATATGTCACATACAGTAATCAGATATAATTTTAGGTATCAGGATTGGAGTCCCAATCCTGCAAAGACATGCATGTGATGTAATATTATGCGCTGTGAATAGTCTTTAATAAAACTACTATTGTTGCATAAAGTTAAAGCATGTGCATGCATGCAATATCAGGAGGACCTAACTTTTAATTTTCTAGTGTAAATACTGTTGGTGATATTTATAACTCAAGGATCTCATTATATCTCTGGAATACCTACGTTATCCCATTAATTTATTCTTGCATTACTGTCAAAAAATGTCTGCTGTTACGTTGCAAGGTCTCAGGTAGGTCATTTAGAAAAAAAAAGCTTAAAACCTTTATCTTATAAAGGCTGAGCTATGAAGAGGAATACTATGACTAAGTATAGTAAAGGAAATGAGTAGCCTAAAATTGATACGTGGGCTATCTAAATTACTTTAAGTATGAGGGGGGGAAAGCTAATGGATAGGACAAATGGAAAAACAGAGATTAAAACAGATTTTTAAATTAACAGATTATAATGTTTTCAATTCCACAGCTCAAGCTGATGTATTCAGTGGTGCTTTGCATTTATAGAATTTTTTTTTAAAAGCAGAAATGATTTTCTATTTTTTCTGAAAATTCATCATGTCCTAGAGGCTGTATTCTCTTTTTGTCAGTAATTTTTTGTTGCTGATACTGCAGTTGTCTTCAGTGCCATATCTTCAGAGAGAAGAAAGATGAATAAGTTCTTAGTATTCAAAAGAACATAATGGATTAAGCAGGTGCTGAAGAGATAAAGTCAGAGTCTATTTCCAGGCCTAAGTTGAGCTATCATTTACACAACCAACCACCATCAATTGGAGGCTGAGAAGCTACTAGATTGTTCCTCAGCCTCAACCTTCTAAAACAAATCCTCTGCTTGAAAACAGTAAAAGTCATTTGCTATAGTGAACTGTCTACCTTGATTTTGATTTTTCTCTGCTTCAGCTGCAGTTGCTCTTCCCAGTGATACATGGCAGTGGTCCTACCTAGCACAAGCATAGAAAAAGCACCGAGCAATAAAAGACCATGGAAAGCAGAAGCACCATTTTCTTGACTTTCAGGTATCTAGATTAGGCACTAAAAAGAAATTCTGACATCTATTTATTTTGTTGTGTTACTGCAGTAAGTACTTGTCATAATAATAAATATACTTTAGGTGTGTTAAATAAAACCAGAAACCACAAATAGTATGGTAGCACTCAGGGCCGGCTTTAGGCCGATTCCCCCGAATCGGGCCCCCGCCTAAGAGGGCCCCGTTCCTGGGCACGCGGCACCTCTGCGGCCCCACCCCAGGTGCGCGGCGCAAGCGTGGTGCTGCCCCGGGCGCGTGGTGCATGCGCGGCCCCGCCCCCGCAAATCGGGCCCCGCACTTCCTAAAGCTGGCCCTAGTAGCACTTTAAAGACTAACGAAACATGTAGATGGTATCATGAGCTTTTGTGGGCACAGCCCACTTCTTCAGATGACCGGTCAGATGACCCACAGAAGCTCATACTACCATCTACATGTTTTGTTAGTCTTTAAAGTGCTACCATACTATTTGTTGTTTTTTATGTTTATCCTGTACAGACTAACTTGGCTACCCCCTGAAGCTTTTAAATAAAACCCTTAGTATTCAGCTGTATGCCTCCCTGCATTCAGCAGAGAAATTTTGAAAGGACACTTCAGACTACTTTATTTGCCTCCTTCTCAGCTTCGACATCACAAAGAATGCACACAGAGGACCAACTTCAACATTGTACTCTGGTCCCTTTGCACCACTTGGGTAGTAAAGCTGGCAGCCAGCATGTGACCCTACCTCACCAGCAAAAAAATCTCCTTAGAAGAGAAAATTCTCTGCAGAGCCATCTGTGAACCTACCACACCCTCTGAGATGTTTATCTTCCACCTGTGCAAGGTCCAGCAGCTACACACTAGAGGGGTATGTTCAAACAGCCCCTATGCTGCTGTCACTCAAGCTGGAGCCAGCCAACACAGAAGGAGGGAACTGTAACCTAATCCCTGTCAGTCTCCCTTTTCTCCTGGGTTGAGTGGCACCCAGACTCAAGCGAGAACAGAGACCACATTGTTTTTTCCACTGAAAGTCTCTTTTCCATTCCTCTGGCTTAGTGTCTCACAGACCTTAGCACATTGCTCTCACTTTGGAAGGAGGCAGTTACTAGGAGGGAGTCTCCGGCCCTGGAAAATTTACAACCCAAATACACAAACCAGGCAATTTCAATTGTCAAACATACCAACTCTGGCTACTTAAAACTCTGGCTACACATCAAAAAGAAGAAAAGCAAGAAAAAGAACCTAGTTTCCCCCGCAAAATGCTCAGTATCTAACATATTCAGGAGTCAAAAGGAGGCATTGTTAGGGCTCTTGAGTTAACTCCCATTGGTATAGCTCAGCCTACAAAAACAGTTTTCAACGAAACCTTAGGTAAGGGTTTTGTTTAAGCTATGGACAAGCAGATGAATTCTGCTGGCATAAACATTTACATCACGCATGAAATGTGAACGTGACAACTGAATGCACTGCTACAGTTTTCACTTGTATGCACAAGACAAAATATATTTTTTGCATTAAAATGATTGTTGGTGATGAAGTAGGATTAGAAATGTTGCCCTAAGCAATGATTGCAATGTTTTCCAGCTGCTGAGGTACACAGAATTTGTGACGTATAATTAAAGTTACTTAAAAGAAGATGTGCCACAAGGAAACAAAATCTAAACTATTGCAGGGCATTGGGTCTGCTGCAAAGTCTGCAGCAAAGACAGCTTCATTTAAGTGTCCTTATGGCAGTGCAACGACAGCCTTCGCGAGGCCTTGGACAATGTGGGAGTGACTTGGTTCTTGGCCCGTGGAAGGGGTGGGGCCTTGGGTGGAAGGAGTGGGGTTAGGGTTAGCGAGTCCTCAGCGCTGCCCAGAACACACTGTGTCTCCCTCAGCACAACCTGGGCAACATCATATGGGGTACTGGCAGCAATTTAAAAGTCCTGGGCCTCTGAGCTCTTTTAAATCACCAGGGCCCAGGGCAACTGCACCCTTTGCCCACCCACATTGCCAGCTCTGCCTTGTGGCTACTAAGATGACACTTATTTCCTTATACTTGGAGAGGATGCCTCTCTTCAGCAGGCTTACCTGCATTTTGAAACTTGCTTGAAAGAATGGATCAAACCATCTTGCTTTTAACAACATTTTCAAAGCTCAAGGGCAATGTCAGTTGCCTGGCAGATATCAGTGTATTCAAAATGGAGAGATATGAAGCAGGTGCTAAACTTATTGCTAAATTATCACACTGAGAAACTCTGAACAATATCTCTTGGCAACATATTTCATCCCTGTGCATAAAACAACAATATCTAGAGATACTATGATAAGAGTATGTATATGATTTTGTCATTGTAAA
Organism: Rafetus swinhoei; assembly: GCA_019425775.1. Taxonomy (NCBI): domain Eukaryota; kingdom Metazoa; phylum Chordata; order Testudines; family Trionychidae; genus Rafetus; species Rafetus swinhoei. The sequence goes on from CM033440.1 coordinate 188,326,651, forward strand.
ATTAAACAAAATTCACAGAACAGTTACGGGCAAAATGGACAAATTCAGGGTATCGACACAACCGGGCTATCCAAGCCTGAGAGTCAGCGATAAAGAAGTCACACAAATCTGTTAAGTCATGGACTCAGCAACCTCCATGGCCAAATCCTACCCTTAGCTACAAAAGTTCACTCTAAGTCTCTGCATAATGGAACTGATTAATCTCTCTCCTAAGAATGCAGACAAATACATATTAGGCCCATATTTCATGAACAAAGGGTGGATTTTTGCCTTAGGATTCTGAATCTGAATTTCTTGAGATGAACTTATGCTGGGGACTGGTTGGTTAGAAATGCCAATATATCCAATTGGTTGTCTTAATTTTTTCCACAGCTTATTTGCTAATCTTCATCTACTTGCTACTGTTCGATATTAATTTGAACCCCTGTGTTTTGGTAAATCATCACATTTAATAACATGAAAATGAAATACACAAAATGCACTCCACTGTTGCTGGCTCTCTCCAGCTTTTATCATGTGCTAGTGTAACCCCCACACCTACTGGGTGTGGTTCACTGTTTCATGTAGTGGCACACTTAGACCACTTACAATAAGAGGTAAGCACAAGGCAGCTCTACAGCCTGAGCTGAGCCAGCCTGCTTTATAGCACAATCTGTAGAGGCTCCCACACTAAGCTCTAGAAGCCCCAGGTTTGCCGCTCCCAGCGTGGGGGGTTACACTAGCATAATATGCTCTACTTTTTTTTAAGTCAATGTGTAATGGCATGGCTCCTGCCTCTTGCAAGCAACCCTTTGTGGTTGGCTGTGTTTAAACCACTTGCAGCCCTGTACTCCCAGGGCTTCCTCGCTGGAGGCAATGGTTTCACCCTCTTAGTCTGCTCTGGCCCCAGTCCTCCAACCAGGCCTCCTGACAGTTCAGTCCCCTTGTACAGGTTTACAGCTGCCCAGCTGTAGGCCCTTCCTCAGTACCCCAAAGGGGGTTGTTTGACCCAAGTCCACCCACTGTTCCAGGTGCCAGAATAGCAGTCACACACCACTGTGTCGCAAAACTGCCTTCAGGTCACTGAGCCACTTCCTCATAGCCCACTCTTCACCAACACCTTACCCTTAGGTCAGGACCTTTCTATGTTCAGGCTCAGCAGCTCTTCCTCACTCCTCCTATCCCTTCTAGCACTCAGCTATCCTTTGTGCTGCAGTTCACTTTGACCAGCCAGGACCACCATCTGCAGCTCTTTTTTATAGGGCTGTTCTGGGCCCTGATTGACTGCTTCCTCTAGTCACTCTAGCCTGGTTGGAGGACTTCTCCACAGCTCCTTTCCTGGGACATTTATGGCAAGACATGAGGCCTCCAGGTCTCTGGGCCTAGTACATTCCGACACAGAATGTTAAGAACTTTACAGGATTGGGAGCTAAGTAGCTGTTATACACAAATGATTAATTCAGAGCTAGTGGGGCCTAGCAGAATAGCTACTGTGCAAGATGACCAGATTTTTCTGGACTTTCTTCCTTGTGCTGCTTCTGCTATGTCCAGATAGAAGGAGGAGGATTATGTATGATCACCCATCTTTTCACAAAGATACTTTTCTTTCTGGAGTGAAAGCTGCCTCCCCCCTCCAACACAAACATTATGGCAGTCTTATGGAGATGAGATGCAGAAGGAAATTTCAACATAGTAGGGTGGACTCACTCAGGACAACATCTGAAAAACTCAATAACCAAAACTTAGTTTGGAGACTTATCACTAAGTACAACACCAATGAATCTTAACATTTATCTTCTAGGAAAGTAAGAAAAATAGCTCTCTTCTGGACAGTCAGCAATCCCTTCTGGAATAAATATGCTCCATGGCAAGCTATGGTATCCATAAAATGCCAATTCCCATTGACATATGGAGCTTTATGAGTTTTCCTTTTGGAATCAAGTGCAAGTCTCTCCTTGCTAAATAGGTCACGTGAATACTGATTGCAGACTGTTGAGCGTTAATCAATTTATATTATCTACTAATAATTTCTAAGTATTCAAAATGCATTCCAGAGAGGGAAGGAAGAGAACAATTAGTAAAATGGACATAGATGCTGTCTGAAATAAGATCTGTGTTAAATAATGCAAGTGACAAGTTCTTATACAAGTACTAATTAGACTGTTAGAATTATTTAAAGATTATAATTGTCATTTACTAGCAGATATTTATATAGGTATTACATATAATAATAATTAACTGTATTTAATATAATTATAAGTTTACCACTGAAAAACATATCAGACTGCTACCATAGGGTATGTCTGCACAGCAGCATTATTTTGGAATAACTGATGTTATTCCGAAATAACATAGTTCATGTCTACATTACAAGCAGTTATTTGGAAATAATGTCAAAATAATGTTGAGCTGGAGGACTGCTTACTCTGACTCCTGTAACCCTCATTGTAGGAGGAGTAAGGGAAGTCGAACGAAGAGTGCTCTATCTCAAAATAACTGCTGTATAGTGCCAAAAGTCAAAATAAGCTATTTCAACTTAAGCTACTCAAATAGCGTAACTCAAGTTGCATAGCTTATTTTGAGTTTAGCCCTGCTGTGTAGATGTGCCCTTAGTGACCCTTAGATCAGCCCCACAGCAGCAACAGACACGTGTTCTGGTAAACTTTACTCTTGCCTGAAATCTGACATTGTCCAAAGTAGGTGTTGAAGTACTAGTTTATCCTCTAAATGTATTATGTGAAATTGCTGTTGAAAGACACCACAGAACAGAGCCAAAGAAGTGACATAAACCTGGTTTGTTTGGTCCTAAGGAATTGCAGGTAGCAGTTTTCAAAGGTTCTGGTGAAGTAAAAAATAGTTCAGCAATAAAAAATAATATTAAGATAAGAGGAAGTGTCCATATATTGGCAGCTGGAATTTTGTTTGGACTGGGTACTTTTGATAAGATCTGTTATTTGTTTCTCCTTTGAGGGAAGCCCTTAGCAAGTTAGGGTATGTCTACACTTGCCCCCTAGTTCGGACTAGGGAGGCAAATGAAGCATAACGAAGTTGCTAATGAAGCGCGGGATTTAAATATCCCGCACTTGATTAGCATATTTGCGGCCGGTCGCCATTTTAAAATACTGGTCATGCGTGTAGGCGCGTAGTCAATCAAAACCCTTCCCTCAAATTAACTGTTACTCCTCATTGCACGCAGGCGTAACAGTTAATTTGAGGGAAGGGTTTTGGATCGGACTACTGTGTCTACACGCGGCTAGTTAAATCGGGCGACCGGCATTTTAAAATGGCGACCGGTTGAGGATATGCTAATCAAGCGCGGATTATTTAAATCCCGCACTTCATTAGCAACTTCGGTATGCTTCATTTGCGTCCCTGCTCCGAACTAGGGGGCAAGTGTAGACATACCCTTACTTATTAAGAAGCATTGGGCAACAACTTCCTCCTGACACTGACAGCAAATCAGGACCACACATACTGATATCAGTACTCAACTGGGCTTTCTTTATCCTGATATGCTGTTACCATGCCCGATGAAGGAGGGAATCACATGACAATTCCATGGCTCTGCCCTGAGTAACTTTTTTGGATGTAAACCTAGGGCTCTCGCTGTTATTCTCTCTCTAGTATGTCTATTTTACTTACCCCCTCTTCTCTCTCTCTTTACCGTGTGCGTCACAAAGTCTGGCTTCACATACAGGATAAATTAACTTTCCAACAGCTTGCTATGACCAGAGAGAGGTAAACTGAAAACAAGGCGTAACAGCCTGATTCTAGACAATGTGCCTGGTCTCAAGGGTGCATAATACGTGGTGTCCCTGTGAATTTCCAGCATATAAAAACACGTATCAAAGATGTTCTGCATTTTCTTAAGCTTTTCCTCTTCGGGTATGGCTACACCCTGGGCCACTTCCCTGCAACTCCAGCACCTTCTTTGTCTTTGCCCAGGGCCTCAGCCTTTATATTCAGTGCCTTTTGCTCCCTAGATCTTTGCCTGCAGCAGTGCTCTGTTCTGGGTGCTTGCTGCCCTCTGCCTCAGGGCAGTCAGGCTAATACTCTCTCCTCAAGCTCCAGGGAGTGACTGAAACTGGTCTGTATTGCAGCTCTTCTTATACAGCCCTGCCCGGCCCTGATTGGTTGCTCATATAAGCTCTTCTGCAATAGGCTGCCTCCTGCACAGCCTCTCTAGGGCTCTATTAACGTCTGAGAGCCCAGTGTGGGGAAGGTATCACATCACAACCAGGTTTTAACTTGGCATCTCTCAAGATTCACAGTGATATTAGTCAAAGTGTTTACTATCACACATCCTCATCCCCTTTTGCAAAAGTTCCCAAATGTCAGAATTCTTGAACACCTTCTAAAACACATTAAAATTATGGAATCCATGATTCCTATAACAGATGGGATAAAAATGCAGCATTTAAATAACTCTTTGTTTCACATGCTGTAATGGGGGGGCGGGAGGCGGAAGAGGAGGGAGGAGAGACCAGTTCTCTGCTTGGTTTCTTTCCAAAGATGTCTTTTCTGGAGAGATTTCCAAAGAAATTTTTTTCTGGTAATTGTGATTAAATTAGATTTATTAACAGTGACCGGTGTATGTAGGCTGGGAAAGTAGGTATTTGATTTAAGAAAAACAAAATCTTTTCCAACAGATATTGACCTCTCTTTGGACAAGGGAAAGAGAGAAAATAATGGAAGATCCAAAAAAGGCGAATTTACAGCAGAATTATTTACTTAGGCCATACTCCAAAGTGCAGCATAGATGATGTATGTCTAGAAGACAATCCTCCTGACAAAATTAGTCTCAACTATCTTATCTTCAAATATACTTAGTAAATATTGTGGATCTGTTGCTTGGTAACTACTCTATTAGCTGGCAATTCTAAACAATACATGACTGACTGTGAACAATCCTTTCAGATTATGAATTCACTATGTTTCTCCTATAAGGAAAGTACTTGTTAAAGTCACCTCTCACTTGACTGTTAAGAAATACTAATACTCAGGTCTCAATCAGTAACATTCAAAACATTTGCACAAAAGAGGTAAATAGCACGATTCCCATTTCACAGGTGGGGAAATAGAGGAAGTATAGGGACACCTTGTGTCATCACTATTATTTTATTTTTTGGGCTCATCATCACATTATCTCCATATTAGAGATTATACATATCACCAGGTAAAAGGTCATACAGATTTTATTAATTTGGGCCCAATTCTCATCTGTTTTACAGACTTACAAGAAAAAAAACCCACCAGGCACTTGATACCTATTTTTTAAACATTTAATCCCTCATTTGAATTCATCAGTCTTGAAAAATAAAGATGAGTCTTCGCATTCTGGCATGGTGCCTTACTGGCAAACTGCCTCTGGCCTTCTCACAGCTGTAACTTACTTGAGTTGGAACACTTTCTAAGTTTTTGCTAAACAGTCTAAAAAGAGCTGAAGTGTGGTGAGTGTACTTCAGGAGGAATTCAGACTTTCCCTCCATCAAACACCCCCTCATGACAAGGAATCTGCTGTTAGCCAAAATTCGATCGGAGTCTTACTTTCTTCTTCATACTTTTTTTCTTTTCCTGAGAAGGAGCATTCTGAAGTGATACAAATGGGAAAGATTTTTTTTCTTTCTCCCTTACAAAGGAGTGCCTAAGGACCCAGGGAGAAGAAAAGCAAAGCAAGCATTTACAAGAACATTGAGTAGAGTTCAGGTCTCAATCCCATAACTGGAACCACAGAGATGAAGCCTTACAAATTGACCAGAGGCCTGCTGACTTCAAGCTGAAGCTTAACTTTCAGTGTGTGGGGGACTGTGCAGGGCCACGGGGTTTGTCTGCAGGGATCTGACTACAGAATCAGGGCCATTTATTCTTTAAAGAGGAAAAAATACATACGTTCTTCATAGTATACGTGAAACAATGTTCATTATTAGGCTCGCTTATGCAACTCATTATCCTGCAAGGTCACCTGAAATGAAGGACATTTAAAAAACGAAAGCCTAAAATCAGTCCAAAGCAAGACAGTGATAACATATGTCTCTCCCTATGGGGAGAGGCCAAGATAATAAATACCACATGACAGATATGGTATTTATCTGTAGTTATGCTGTTTAATGCATAACTGGAGTGCACTCAGATGCGATTGTGATGAACACCTATACAGAACAGGAAAAAAAAAATCACTTGCTTACCTAGACAATGGGAATCGCTAAAGCATGTGAGTTGTGTGTGGGGGGAGAGGGAGGAACAACCACCAGCATTTTCCATCAGGCATATCTTTGTGTGTTGTGTGCGCACCCTGGTCCCCAAATGTATTACATAACACAACATCACTGACAAGTTCATCACTGCACAGCCACTGCTGTCACCCTTCCTTAAATCTGTCAGCATTTCAAAGATCTTACACAGACTTGCCCTTAGCTGCTACCAGATGAAAATGCCCTTTCAAGAGTCATGTCTGTGTTCCAGGAAAAAAAAAAGTAGGGATAAACAGATTTGTTGGGGTTTTTTTAAAGTGTCACTCGCACATCTCCTTGAAAATCAGATGGCAAATATTGAAATACAGAGCCACAGTTCAATTAGCTTTTACAGAAAACTATGGAAAAACAGAGTGCCTTTGCAGAAATACGCTCTGCTCCTTGTCCACCAATGAAAACAATAAATACATATGGAAACCTCATCTGCCATGCTATATAGTGCTTCAACTGTGCCTTAGCTTTCCAGTTTAAAAAAAAAAAATCAATGACCATCTCAAAAAGCACCATTACCAGGGAAAAGGAACTCAATGTTCTATCTAACTTCCTTTTAGTTACCTCAGGGAACTATGTCTCTTGTCTGCAGGGCTTATTTTCTATTGACTAAACCAGCTCTCATAAAATGAACTGTAATTGTTTTTGCATTTCATTTGCTAGTAAATTCCATACACATGTATCACATCTGGTGTCTTTTCACAAACTAAAAACAAAAATACATCCATGTTAGGACTCTTTTTCCTTAAGTGTGCATCTTATCCAAAAAGTTCAGGAATGAAACACAGAATGAAACACAGAATTTTCCCTAGATGAATGGGGATTTAACTGAGGCAAAGATTTATGTGCAGTAAGTCCATATCGGTGATTTCTAAAGTTTCTAAACTACTGCTGTAATCTTCTCAGAAGTAACATTAATACAGCTGGAAGAAGACGACGAAAAAAAGAACAGTGCAAGAAAGTAATTCCGGTTCCACTTTCTGAAATCTGATTCAAATTAACAACTATCAAAATGATCAGCCTAGAAGTAGCCTTTCTGATGTTATGCTGGTACATTTTACATTTTTCTTACATTTAAAAAATTATGCAGCCATGCTTTTGTTGGTTTTTCCCTTTCCTAATATATGATTAGCCAAACCTAATATTAACTCAGTAAAAGGTCAGCGAATTGATATATCTGACATTTGTACAATAACAACTTAGTAATAATTATTTCTCCATGCTGCTTTTAAATATATAGCACACTTTCTGAACCAGCCCCTTTCCACCTTCAAATACCTCTTCAATAGCCATCGCCCACATGGTTACTACAGGTTTCACTGCTAACATCTGGGACTCTCTGGTCCAGCAACATCCGAGGTCTGGAAGGACCACGGATATTGCTGGACCAGAGAGCCACAGCTGTCCAGGTTCACAGGCTGGGCTGGTAAGAGAGCTGGCATTGTGGGGAGAACAGCCCCCTCTGGGGATGGCGGCAGGGAGTGCAGCCCTGCCCTGGAGCAGAGCCCTGGTGGCAGTGGAGCCAACACTGTGGGGAGCACAGTTCCGCCTGGCCAGAGGCAGCAGGGCTGGTGGGAGCTGGCAGCATAGTCCTGGCCAGATTGGCATAGCGGGGAGTGAAGCCCCGCCTGGGCAGTGAGACTGGTGCCCAAGAGAGCAGCTCAGAAAGGAGCCTGGGATTTCTGCCTGGGCCGGCAGCAACACCACAGCCCCAGCCAGAGTCAGTACACTGGGGCGTGTAGCCCTGGCCTGGGGGGAAAGTACAGCCCCAGTAGGGCTGGGGGCAGCAGGCCTGCCATGGGGAACAGGGTGGACCTCCCCTCGTCTGGAAAACTTTGTTGTTTGGGACCACTCAGGTCCCAAGGGTGCCAGACCAGAGGGGTCCCACCTCTACAAAAAACTTGACTAATAGACAGGCTGAGTTAAAATAATACAAATGTATATGAATATTCACTCTGTCAATTACTAGCAGTTAACTCACATGATTAACTAAAAAATAATCATGGTTAAAAATTCAAGCATAATTGAATCGCTGTTAAACAGAATGCCCACTGAAATATATCAAATATTTTCAAAGATTTTTTACATTTTCAATATTGATTTCAATTACAACATGGAACACAAAGTACACGGTGCTCACTTTATATTATTATTTTTTATTACAAGTATATGCACTGTAAAAATGACAAAAGAAATAGTACTTTTCAATTCACCTCAGACAAGTACTGAAGCGCAATCTCTTGATTATGAAAGTGCGAATTACGAATGTAGATTTTTTTTTCCATACATGCATTCAAAAACAAAACAAGGTAAACCTTGAGAGTAGAGGTGGCAATTTTTGATGGGGGAAGGGCACAACATTTTGGTAATTAGTCAAGGGCCTCACTTTTCTATGGTGGGGGGTGGAAGGTGGGATGGAGGTTGGATGCAGAAAGGAGTTGGGAAGTAGGGTGCTGGAGAGGGCATGGGATCTAAGAGGGAGTTTGGGTGAAGAAGGGGGTGGTGATCTGGGGCAGGGAATTGGGGTGCAGGATCTGGGAGGGGGTATGGGTACAGGAGAGGATTCTGGCCTGGGAGAAGGGTGTAGGAGGGGGTGCAGAGTCTGGGAGGAAGTTGTGACCTGGAGCAGGGGGAATGCAGAGGATTTGGGCAGTGACCTGAGGAGGGAGGATGGTGACCTGGGGCAGGAAGTTGGGGTGCGGGAGGGAGTGGGGTGCCAGAGGTAGGCTCTGGCCAGGAGGTGCTTACCTAGATAGTTCCCAGACAGCAGCCCAATGAGACCCTCAGGCATATTCCCTGCATGCCAGCAGCCCCAGACTGCTCAAGAGCTTTGGCTGTTCCATGTGGCTGGGAGGAGGCTTTGCACGCTATCCCCGCCCCCAGCCCAATCTCTCAGTTCCCATTGGCTGGTTTCCAGCCAATAGGCACTGAGAGATTGTGCTGGAGACAGAGACAGTGCACAAAGTCTCCCCCCCCTCCCCAACATGTGACACAGAGACCACATTGAGCAGTCAGCCACTTTGAATGGCATGGAGCTGCTCCATGTCCAAGGATCCCAGCGGGCCAGGGTGGATTAAAAGGTTTGGTGGGCTGGATCCAGCCTACAGGCTGGATCTTGCCCAACCTGGCTTTAAAGCCTACAAGTCCACAGAGTCCTACTTCTTGTTCTGCCAATCATTCAGACAATCAAGTTTGTTTAAACTGATGGAGATACTGCTGTCTACTTCTTATTTACAATGTCACCAGAAAGTAAGAACAGGCATTCCCAAGGCACTTTTGTAGCTGGTGCTGCAAGGTATTTACTGCCAGGCATGCTAAACATTAGACTGGCCACTATACCAGGGGAGGTGCTTCTGTGATAATAATACTTATTAAAAACATAACATGTTAATTAAATTTGTGACTGAATTCCTGGGGGGAGAATGATATGTCTCCTGCTCTGTTTTACCCACATTCTGCCATACATTTGATATTATAGCAGACTTAGATGCTGTTAGTTTTAAGATGTGGAAACTACAGAACCTGAACCTCCGAAAAAAGAAAATCGCCCTTCTGCTGGAGGCATCTGACTCAAATGATGAAAATGAACATGCACCAGTCCACATTGCTTTGGATTGCTATCAAGCCGAACCCATCATCAGCATGGAAGCACATCTTCTCAAATGCTGGTTGAAACTTGAAGGGCCATATGAATCTGTAGTGTATCTGACATGTAAATATCGTGCAACGCCAGCTACAATGGTGTCTTGTGAATGCCTGCTCTCACTTTCAGGTATCATTGTAAACAAGAAGCAGGCAGCATTATCTCCTGCAAATTGTAACCAAACTTGTTTGTCTGAGTCATTGGCTGAACAAGAAGTAGGACTCAGTGAACTTAAATATGTAAATGCAACTTTCATAATAAAGAGATTGCACTACAGCACTTGTATGAAGTGAACTGAAAAATAGGTTTTTTTACAGTGCACATTTATAATCTAAAATAAAGTGAGCACTGTACATGTTGTATTCTGTGCAGTAATTGAAATCAATATATTTGACAGTACAGAAAACATCCAAAATATTTAAAATAAATGGTATTCCATTACTGTTTAACAGTGTGATTAATCACAATTATTTTAATTGCTTGACAGCAAATATTTATATATATTAATTAAAGCAATCTTTTTATACTATCTCTCTCCCCTTCATAAATCACCATTTGGGGAACAAACAAATTTAAAAAAAACCAACAAAAACAAAATACTATGGAACTAACAAGCTCTGACCATCACCTTGGCCACTTTGCCTACAGGGTGTACAATGTTCCCAAATAATCAGGGTTTTTTTGTCTCCATAGAACCCTATCCTGAAAGCATTTTCCTGGAACCTTTGCGCTATTGGAGACATATGAGTGTAAAGTTAATAACTTTCAGAAGTGTTTGCAAGATCAGGGCCTCAGCCTCTGAACTTCTTGGGGCACAGACTGTATTTTACTAGCATAACAAGATGTTAGTCAGATTGGATGTTGTTGTATAATCAGAATAAAAAATACCAATTCATCCACTAGCCAAAATGAGATATAAGGTACAAAAGCATCTGTTTAAACAAAACCAACCATTTGCTATGAAAAAAAACAAGCCTATTTAAATAGGTACTTAATAACAAGTCTTACTTACCATAAATTCCCGTTGAAATACAGGGGAATGCCTGTAAAAAGAACAACAACAAAAAGTGAGGAGTTCGGTTTTGAACTTATTAAAACCAGTACTGTTTTTAAAATGCCTATTTCTCACCACTGAGAAATGCAATGTTCACATAGGCAATGTTCACCTTAGAGACTTATATAAGTCTCACCACTTCCCCAGATGAGCTTGAGTAGAGCAAGGTAGAACAAGACTAGGATAAAAGAAATTCGTTTTCTTTTAATACACACAGTAGAGATAAAAATATTCAGTCCATGGATGCCCTTAGAAAACTTTCCCTGGCCAATGAAGGCCTAAGAAAATCCATTTCCAGCCCTTGTGATTGTGAACATGCCAAATATGAACTAATTATGTGCTATCTTCTTGACTCAGCAGAGACACACCTACAGTTTTCTGATGCCCAGAGTCGCACATAAGGATGCCCACTTTCTAACAGCACAAAATCCTACCCCACCCCTTCTTTGAGGCCATGCTCCTTGTCCCATCCCTGAGACCCCGCTGCTGAATAAATTTTGCCTCTGTTGGTGGCTCACTTTCCCCACCCACATTCACTGGGCTCAGACAGGGGGTTGGAGTGTGAGAGGGGGTTGGCCTCTGGCTGGGGGTGCGGGCTCGGGTTTCGGGTACAGGAGGGAGCCAGGACTGGGATAAAGGGTTGGGGCAGCTCCTGGTCAAAGGGCAGCAAGGCTACAGCAGGCTCGCTCCCTGTCCTGGCTCTGAGCCACACCCTGGAAGCAGCTAAAAGATCCAGTGCATAGGTGGGGGTTGGGCATTTAAGAGGCTCTGGGCTTTGCTCTTGCCCACAGGCACTGCCTCCTCCCCCGGTCCACTAAACCTGATCCCAGCCAATGGAAGCACAGAACTGATGCTCGGGGCAGGGGCAGCATGTGCAGGCCCCCCTACTCAGGAGCTGGACGGGCTGGCCACTTCCAGGGGATAGCGCTGTGCCTGGAAAAGGAGTGAGTCTTCCTTAGCCTTGCAGCAAAAATGACCAGACTTAACAGCCTGGCCGGCCGTGCTGGCAGGGCCCAGGGTGGGACTGGGTATTCTGATGGAAAACTGGACACTGGTCACCCAGTGAAGGGGGAGAAGCGAAGCGGGAAGTTGGAGGCAATGAAACACAATACAGACCTATTAGCTAGAACAAGCGTTCTCAAACCGCATTGCACTGTGACCCCATTCTGACAATGAAGTTACTCTGTGACCCTGGGGGAGGGAGAGTCACAGCCTGAGCCCTGTTGCCCTGCATCAGGGGCATGGAGGCTGCAGGCCAAGCCTCATTTCCCCAGGTAAGAGTGGCGCTCTGGCTTCAGCCCTGGTCTCATTCAGTCTAATGCTGGCCGCGGTGACCCCATTAAAATGGAGTCCCAACCGTGGTTTGGGGTCCCAAACCACCATTTCAGAACTGCTGAGCTGGAAGACATTACAAAAGATGGAGCTCTCAAGCAGTGTCAAGGGACAGTGGACAGAGACAAGACAAAACACACCCTCTTTCCCAGAAGCTGCCCGTGGTTAGTCATTTTAATCCTCTGCTTGTAGGCTGCTGAGGCTTTGTCCACACTTAAAAGTTTAAATTGCAGCAGCTGCAGTGCTTTAAACTGAAAGTGTGGCCATGGCAGGAGTGCTGGGAGATGTCTCCTAGCGCTCCATGTAAACCACCTCTGTGAGAGGAGTGGCTAACAGTACTGCTTCAAGCGCAGTAGATTGATTCAGACTCGTGCTTTACAGAGATGTAATTTGCTGCATTCAGGGGGTGGGAGGATGTTTTTTCACACACCCCTGAGCCAGAAAGTAACAGTGCCATGAAGTGCCAGCAAAGACTTGGCCCCATACAAGTCATAACAGAAAAAATCACATATATTTGCCAGGCTGCAAACAGCCATTGTAAAATTTACACCATAAGCAGAGAAATTCAAGGTAAAAAGGAGTGCTAGCAATATTTTACCAGTCATTGAAAATTAAACCATAGGATTGTCATTCACTTTGAAAACAAGGACCTGTAATTAACAGCTAGGTAGAGGGCTCCCTTTTGTAAGTTTTGGATAGGGAGGCAACACAAGCACTGGAGGGGGAAAAAAAAGCAAAAGAAATCTGGAACTGTTTAGAGCTAAATACCATGGTTCTCTGAAAACTCAGAGTTAAAATATTTAATAAATTATGACTGTTTCATGATTACAGGAAGCGGGCAGCTGTCAGTGATCAACATCAGTCACCCCATTTTCTCTTATTGCAGTATGTTATCAGAATAGCTGGGAACTTGTCCAGCATTTTGAAATCACTCCAGGCTTGTGCGCCATACTCAATACACATCCATTGCTGCTGCCATTTAAGATTTTTTTCCTAGGGACAGGTTTCCAAATAAAGCAGAGGCATGAGAACTTCCAGCTGCTAGAGAATTCTGTGCACAGGGCAGGGAATTGAGAGTCTTTATATTATAAACATTAAAGCCTTAATAAAGATACAGGTTTTCATGGATTTGCTCTCAGGCCACACACACAAAATCAAACTCTACTATACTCCTTGTCTCATCAATTGCTCTGTGATTTGCAGGTAATAATGTTTCATTACACAAGAAGGGGAAAAAACCACCCACACAGCAGCCGAGAAAGAGGAGATGAAGGGCTATACCAGCGACAGAGCAAAAATACGTATAAATCAACAGGACTACCTGCAGAGAGAGGTACCTGTCGGCTTAGTCACCCCAGCAAAATTTATATTCACCCTGGTTGAGAGGTGAAGCAGTCCCAGCCCACTGGCCAGGTCACTATGTCCACATTGCCTCTCCTGTGCACTCAATGACTCCTCTTCTAGCACCCAAACAGTCTCCCTGCTCTCCAATCTGCTGCACCAGGCCAGGCATTGCAAAGAAAGTCCAATTTCACCCTTAGCTCTGGGATGGCACATGCATAGTTGATGTGTGGGGATAGTGCCTTTACAGTCCTGTCACATGTAGGAGTTCTCAGGGGATTGAACATGCTGAGTTGCTTTGTGGGAATGGTGCATGCATAATTTGGTCAGCCCAAGATGCAGTGACAGCCACAAGCTTGCTCTGTGGGGACAGAATCTTCAGAGATTTCAGTTCCTAAAAAATCAAAGATGTCTCTGAACTTATGAGAACTGTGATTTTTTTTAAGGCTTCCAAATTGGCCAAAGGTAAGTGGATTTTCACAAAGAAAGCAAAAAAAGAATGTCCCTTTCAAAAAGGCCACCTCTCTTCCAAATATTGAGTCTTGGTTCCAAAGAAGAGGTGATACAATATTTTTTCCCCAAGTATTGGCTAATCTATTTTGGCTGAAATTTTCCAAAAATATTTAACTTGAGGCAGCATTCCGTATGGAAAACTTCAACATTTGTCAAAGCTATAAGCAACTAAAACCAGGATCTTATACAGGAAGTGTCAAAGTGGTGAATGGATGTATTGGAAATGGGATGTCATTACAATGAAAAACAAGTGCAAGTGAAAGAATATTCAGGTCCCTAGTCCATTTTTAGTCCCAGCAGAAGTACAAATTCAGACTGAATTAATGTCAGCCATGCAGAGATCCCATGGGTAATGGTACATTCTTAACATAGGCCCTCATGTTTTCACCTAAACATACCAAATTAATACTAGTATTAACATGGATCAAGTTCAAGTTACTTACTATATATTTGAGAGCGTTTGTCTGCATATCTCCCTGTGAATCTTTGTATGTCGGTCTGTCTATTTGTTCAAGAACTCCTTTTAAATGGTGTCACAGGCTGTGGGGGAGTCACTGGGCCCTGCACCCCCATCCGCAGCCAGATGTGACTCTCAGCCAGCAAGCAGAACAGAAGGTTTGTTCATGGACAGGGACACACCGTAGCATAGACTTGTTGTTAACACAGGAACCAGAAGCAGTCAGCACAATCCCACTTGGGAAGAGGGGGCCCAGAGCCAGTGTGCTCAGCCCCCTTCCTGCATTCTGAGCCAGCAGAGAGGACTCACCCACTCAACAACTGCTCCCCACCCTTCAGGCAGCCCCACCCCCTCCTTTGTTCTGATTCCTGGGCAAGGTGTCACCTGGTTGCTCCCCCCACCTAAGCTCAGGTTACAGGACAGCCTGAGATATTGTTGTACACGTGCTAAGATGGGTCAGCCTCCCCTCAGTGAGAGTCACACCTAACATTTCCATTGTCAGCCAGGTACCAGTGCAGTGCCCAGGGAAACTGAGGCACACACACGGGGTTAGAACAGAACAGTACAGGACAGTAGGAATCGCATACAGCATAACAAAGCAAACAGAGTGAATACAATCCCCACTACATCACAAATGGTAAGAGATAGGACCACCAAATTCAGCTTCTTATCATAACTTAAAGCAAGGTAAGGGTTTGGTTGTACCCAGAATGGGATCGCTTCACATAAAACCTTGGGGTATGTCTACACTACAGCGTTATTTCAAAATATCTAATTTCAAAATAGTTATTTTGAAATATCTTATTTAGAAATAGCGCGTCCACACTGATTGGACACTGAATGGCATTTAAGGCCAGCCGGAACTGGTTCCGGCAGGGCATCAGGTCAGAAGTTACCTTGTGACCAGGGCGGCCAGCAGGGCACCCTGGGAAGGGCTGGAGGCCCCTTATTTCGAAATAAGCATCTACACAGTGCTTATTTCGAAATAGCAATTTCAAAATTGGTGCTATTCCTCGTGGAATGAGGTTTACCACTTTCGAAATAAGCCCTCTGCTATTTCAAATTAATTTCAAAATAGCAGTTGGCTTGTGTAGATGCTAGGAAAGTTATTTTGAAATAACTTTGCTGTATAGACATACCCATACAGAACAGAGACAGAATCACCAGGCAGGTGCAAAGGGCTGGCTGAGGGCACCCCCTCTACTCCAGGACTGCCCTATCCCTTAGCCTCCCATCCCACTACGCAGGACAGAGGGGGCTAAGGCTCCCCCTCTCTCCTGATTCGTACAAGATCATTGCTGGCAGTTCCCCGCGGGGGAAAGTGCACAGTTTGCTGCACTCCTCACTCTGGCTGGGGAAGCGCAGGAGGCAGACAAACCTGGACCTGCTCCAGCTGGAAGACACACACCTTTCCCCCAGCTGTGCCCGCTGAAGCTGCAGCGGCCATGGAGAGGCGCTTCTCACCTGGCTCCAAGCTGCTGTGCTGTCAGAGGGCTGGGGTAATCCTCTGTCCCCGGGGCAGGCTGCACACTGAACTCCTCATGCCGGCCCCCACATTTTATTTTCAAAAACCCCAAAATGAATTGAGGTAAGTACCTGAGTAATACTGGGTAAATCTTCTCATTAAAATATAAAAAAATGCAAATGTACAGACTAGATACAAAGTGCAGTCTTCAAATACATTTGTCCTGATCCTTCCCAGTCTCAAATCTCTGAAAACATCAAGCACTGAGTTATAGTGGAACGCCTTATGCATCAGGCGCTAGCGATTTTGATCATAAACTCTTTCTACTTTCAAAACCACAATTTTCAAGAATATGGTCATAGCGAAGGAGAAAACTGCTGTTGTAAAAAATTCTCCAGTATTTCTGATGACTTTTAAAGGAGAAAACCTGAAGTTCCCAAGTTAACCATGCTAAGCTTCAAAAGCTCTATGGGCTACAACCTAAGCTGCTACAAACCTGTGTAAGTCCCATTATACAGCTTCACTGACTTCAGTGGAGGCATGCCAATTTACATCAGCTGATAAGCATGTGTGTGTGATATTCATATAATAAAACACACACACACATACAAAGCTAACCAGAGGAAATTTAAAAAAGCACAGTAATAGGACTATTTATTTGATAAACAATTTCATAGATTAGTGGACAGATAATGATTAGGTTTTTTAGACAATATTCTTACACATTTCTCTCATAAAGGCTCTATGTTACCAAGTGTTTAATGTTCACAGCTATGCAGAACCATATCTTTAAAAAGCAATGGGATGGCCATTCAAAGCAGCTATACTATTCAATGTTTTTGTTTTCTAGGGGAAAAAAACCCTCATTGCTCCTGCAGCAAACATAGAAAGATGTGCCGGGCTATCAAAATAGTATACTATTTCCTGATAACGCTAATACAAACAGAAGTAGTTAGCTATAAAGTATAGTCTGATGAATGCAGGGGTAGGTAACCAAACATTCATTATGATAGTCCATATGTAAATTCAGTTTCAAATAACTATGCATACTTAGGCCAGGAGAGAAAAATAAAGAAAATGTTCCCACATGTTAATATAATTTGTAAAATTCACCCGGGTGTGAAAGGCCTGATACCGTCACCTACATCCCTGTGTGGCTACGAGGAAAAGGGCACGGGCCAAAGAGCTAGGAAAGCACCGTGTTACCTTTTCCAGTAGGTGGTCTTTGCATGCTGCAGTGGGTGGTCTCTGTGTTAAATCCAAACCAGATGAGGCCATAATGATTAGGTCTGGGGCAGGTTAGGTTTGGGATCACAGGATCCACATTCCTCGAGATCCACCAGCCTGTAACTTATACTTATCAATCAGGTGATTTGTTAATGCCTGTAACACAGTAATTTGGTAGTAATCTGGAAGAATATCAAATCTAATCAGCTAAACTCTAAGAACAGGATTGTATTCTTGTTCAGAAAGAGTGGTGAATTGATGTAGAAGGCAAAACTTGGATTTCTCCTATATAGCACAGCCACGCTGTTCTGTGATTTGCACTAAAACAAAGCTAATTGATGCAAGCGTCTCCTATATGGTGTGGCACAGCTCTGGCCATGCCCCGAGGTCTCGCTCTTCTAAGCGGATATTTTATGCCTCAGAGGCTTGCTGGGTCCCTCCACACAATCTCTTGTCCTTTTACTAGAGGCAAGGATCACCATTTACTGAGCCACCCTCATCATAGGCAAGTCTCAGGTTTAGGGTGAAGCCCTTCCATACTCCTAGCCTCCGCCCCTCTGCAGTGGTGTAGAAGGGTTGGGTGGAACCCAGGCCCACCCACTACTTTGAGTTCCAGCCCAGGGACCCTAAGGTGATGGCAACTGTCAGCGTTTCCTCCACTCCCAGCCTTACAGCCTTCCCTCGGGCTACTTCCCCAAATGTTCCCCCCAATACTTTCTCCCTACTACCGGAAAAAGTTGCTCCTACTCCTACACTATGGATGTAAGTGAGTAGTCGACTAGCCGATAAGCATATAGTGACTTGACTAGTCACTTCCCCACCAGTTGCTGCCTCTATTAGAGAGAGGCAGCAAGGGAGGGCGAGCAGAAGCCCATGCTGGGGGGAGCCGGCTTAAATGTAGAGGGGCTCTTGAGGTGTGCTATTGGAGGTGTGCTATTGGAGAGCTGAGGTCTGCAAGGAGGGAAGGGCGCTGTGCAGGATAAGGATGTTAAATTTAGATGAATCAACTAATCGAATAGTTGATAGAATTTCCATCGACTTCTCAATTAGTTGATAAGGGCCCCTCCGCCTTTGAAATGTACAAGAGCCCTGTGGGGCTCTTGCTACATTTCAAAAGCAGAAGCGGTCGCGGGGAGAACAGGGCCAGTGGGGGACTGCTTGAGTCCCCCACTGGCCCCATGATCCCTGCTCGCTTTCCTTTTGAAATGTACAAGAACCTCGTGGGGCTCTTGTACATTTCAAAAGCAGAGGAGCTCTTGTTGACTAATCAAGTAGTCGATGGAAATTCCATCGACTATTTGATTAGTTGATTAATCTAAATTTAACATCATTATCGTGCAAAGCGCTCTTCTCTCCTTGCAGACCTCGGATCTCGAATAGCACACCTCTGACTCTCAGCCCTTGGTTTTTCTCCTTCCCCGGCCTTTCCTGAGGGGAAGCCTTTTAAACTAGCCCCAGCGGACCTTAATGGTCTGCAGGTGCCCTGATTAGCCTGCTGCTTCAGGCAAGTTCTTAATTGGCCCCAAGTGCCTGCCTGCCTTGATTACGTGACCAGTTTACTCAGGGAACAGAAAACTATTTACCCAGTTTCCTGTACATCTGCCCTACACCAAACTATTATAGTCAGCTGTCCTGGGTCTGTCACAATTGAAACTGAAAATATTGTTTCATATTTCTCTGTTAAGACTGTGAAACAATCCTGGGTTTGGATCGTCATCAGAGTTTGAACTCAGAACCTCCATTACAGCAGCACGGACCTATCTCAGTAGAGCTGAGGAAATAACTCCATGAACCAGGAGGCTCTTATTCAGCAACTAGAGGGAGACCCAACATATGCTGTGCCAAGTGTGGACTACGAATGCAGGATTACATTGTACTTTTCTCCCAATTGTACATGTGAAGACCTGCACCTCTGAATCAGACCACATTCTTGCCTTCTCTTGTTACACTTTTATTTTGTGATGACATATTTGCGCCTCCCACCTCTGGTCCCACCTTGGTCACAGCTCAGAAGAAACACAAAATCAGCCCCCAGGTCTCAGATATCTGCTCTCATGCTTCCTCTGGATCCCTAGCCAACATGAGTCAATACCGAGGGGAAAGGAAAGGAGCCATTCTTTATTTAGTCATACAGGAAGACATAATTCATGGCTAATGCTTGCTTTATATTTAACAAGGGAATTAATTAGAGCATAATGATTAAGAACGGAGATGTCTAATGGAAAGATGATGTTTCTCTCTCAAAAAAACTTTATATACTTAAAGAGGAATAGAATTATCGTTGATAATTCCTACTTGCCACAATTGCAACTAACAGCCTGAAAAATACATAGTTTCATAGTTTGTACCCCATCAATCACAATCAGTCAGTCTATTAAGGGAACAAGAAATAGCATGGAAATAATATTCATGGTTATAGAGCTCAGGCAAAGGTGGCTGCATACCTTGCAGTACTGAGGGGAAAAATGGAGAGAATGATGATAACACATTCTAATGGAGGGCTCTAAAATTGGTGCTTTTTCAGTTTCAAAATTAAAGATATAATAATTCCAAATGATACCTCTCCAGGGGAGGGAGCTCCAGTTATTAGGAAGAGACAGATGTTAGCATTGGGGAACTGAATCATTAGAAACACTGACAGCCTGTGATGACCAGAACCACATGGTGACTTAACTGCCTGGGGCAAAGGCTGTGGATCTCTGAAGACATCCAGGGTATGTCTAGACTACATGCCTCTGCCGACAGAGGCATCTAAATTAGACATACTGACATAGTCAATGAAGTGGGGATTTAAATATCCCCTGCTTCATTAAAATAAAAATGGCCGCCGCCTTGTGCCGGCTCAGCTGATTGTCGGCACAACACGGCAGTCAAGACACGGATCGGTCGACAGGGAAAGCCGTTGTCGACTGATCCTGTAAACCTCGTTTCACGAGGCATAAGGGATCAGTCGACAATGGCTTTCTCTGTCGACCGATCCGCGCCTTGACTGCCGCGTTGTGCCGATCATCAGCTGAGGTGGTACAACACGGCAGCCATTTTTATTTTAATGAAGCGGGGATATTTAAATCCCCGCTTCATTGACTATATCGGTATGACTAATTTACATGTCTCTGTCGGCAGAGGCATGTAGTCTAGACATACCCTCAGAAAGACTTATGCATAGTGCGGGGGAGGAGCTGGTGGTCATGGTACATGTAGGTACCACTGACATGGGGAAAGACAGGAGAGAAGTCCTGGAGGCCCAATTTAGGCCCTTAGGTAAGAGATTGAAATCCAGAACGTCAATAGTAGCGTTCTCTGAAATGCTTCCAATTCCACACTCAGGGCCAGGTAGACAGGCAGAACTGCAGGGTCTCAATGCGTGGGTGAGATGATGGTGTAAGAAGGAGGGGTTTAGATTTATTAGGAACTGGGGAAACTTTTGGGAAAGGATGGGCTCCACCTAAACCAAAATGGAACCAGACTGCTGGCACTTAAAATTAAAAAGGTCATAGAGCATTTTTTAAATTAAGGTCTGGGGGAAAGCTGACAGGTGCAAAGGATCACTTGGATTAGACAGAGCTATCCCTTAGGAGAGGGTTTATTAACAGAGATTCTCTATGTCATAGTAAAGAGAAGAGGATGGAAGATTATAAGATATGGGTAAGATCTGATGAGAAACAGTCAAATGAAAAAGAGTCCCATTCAATGACATCATGACAGCTAAATAGTAGCAAGTTTTTAAAGTGCTTATATACAAATGTAGATGTCTAAATAATGTGAGTGAACTAAAGTGCCTAATATTGAATGAGGATATTGATATAATAGGCATCACAGAACTTGGTGGAATGAGGATAAACAATAGGACACAGTATACCAGGGTACAAAATATATCAGAACAGGTGCTGCAGGTGGGGGAGTGGCACTGTGTGTGAAAGAAAGCATAGAATCAAATGAAGTACAATCTTAAGTGAACCAAACTGTTCCATAGAATCTCTATGGATTGTAATTCCATGCTCTAATAATATCAATATAGCTGTGGGGATATACTATCCACTACCTGACCAGGACGGTGATAGTGACTGAGAAATGCTAAGGGAGATTAGAGAAGCTATACAAATAAAAAAACACAATAATAATGAGGGATTTCAACTATCCCCATATTGACTGGGTACATGTCACCTCAGGATGGGCTGCAGAGATAAAGTTTCTTGACGCCTTAAATGACTGTTTCTTGGAGCAGCTGCTTCTGGAACCCACAAGAGGAGAGGCAGTCCTTGATTTAATCCTAAGTAAAGTGCAGGATCTGGTCCAAGGGGTGAATATAGCAGGACTGCTTGGAAATAGCAACTAATAGCAACCATAATATAATTAACATCCCCGTGGTGTTCAAAACCCCACAGCAGCCCGACACTATGGCATTTGATTGCCAGAAGGGGAACTACACAAAAATGAGTTTAACTAAACAGAAATTAAAAGGTACAGTGCCAAAAGTGAAATCCCTGCAAGCTGCATGGAAAATTTTCAAGGACACCATAATTGAGACTCAACTTAAATGTAAATCCCAAATTAAAAACATAGTAAAAGAAGCAAAAAAGTGACACTGTGGCTTAACAATCAAGTAAAAGAAGCAGTAAGAGATAAAAAGGCATTATTTAAAAGGTAGGAGTTAAATCCTAGTATGAAAAATAGAAAGGAGCATAAACTGTGTCAAATGAAGTGTAAAAATATAATTAGGAAGGCCAAAAAGGAATTTGAAGAACAGCTAGATAAAAACTCAAGAAGTAATAGCAAGTTTTTTAAGTACATTAGAAGCAGGAAGTCTGCTAAACAACCTGGACTATCAAGATGCCAAAGGAGCACTCAGGGATGATAAGGTCATTATGGAGAAACTAACTGAATTCTTTGCATCTGTCTTCATGGCTGAGGATGTTAGGGATATTCCCAAACCTGAGCCATTCTTTTTAGGTGACAAATCTGAGGAATTGTCCCAGACTGAGGTGCCACTAGAGGAGGTGTGGGAACAAATTCATAAACTTAACAGTAACAAGTCAGCAGGACCAGATGGCATTTCTCCAAGAGTTCCAAAAGAAATTGCAGAATTACTAACTGTGGTTTGTAACCTACCCTTTAAATCAGCTTCGGTGACAAATGACTGGAGAATAGTTAATGTGACACCAATTTTTAAAAAGGGCTCCAGAGGTATAGCTGGCAAATTCAGGCCGGTTAGTCTAAGTTAAGTAGTGGGAAAATTAGTTGAAACTATAGTAAAGAACAGAATTGTCAGACACATAGATGAATATAATTTATCAGGGAAGAGTCAAAAAAGTATGTAAATTTCTGTAAAGGGAAATGATGTCTCACCAATTTACTAGAATTATTTGAGGGAATCAACAAGCATGTGGACAACGGGGATCCACTGGCTATAGCATTCTTAGATTTTCAGAAAGCCTTTGACAAGGTCCCTCACCAAAGGCTCTTAAGCAAAATGCGCTGTCATGGGATAAAAGGGAAGGTCCTCTCGTGGATTCATAACTGGTTACAAGATAGGAAATAAAGGGTAGGAATAAAAGTTTTCAGAATGGAGAGAGGTAACTAGTGGTGTCCCACAAGGATCCGTACTGGGACCAATCCTGTTCCATATTCATAAATGATATGGAGACGGGGTTAACAGCGAGGTGACAAAATTTACAGATGATACAAACCTGCTCAAGATAGTAAAACCAAAGCAGACTGTGAAGAGCTTCAAAAGGACCCCACCAAATTAGGTGACTGGGCAACAAAATGGCAGATGAATTTTAATATTGATAAATGCAAAGTAATGCATGTTGGAAAACAATCCTTACTATACACACAAAATGGTGGGAACTAAATTAGCTGTTACCTGATGCTTTAACTCAGGGCCCTTTTAAGTTCATGCCCAGCCAGCAAGGAACTTTCCCCTGGTCCCTACTAGCACTGAGCTGTTGCTATGCTGCAGTTCCCTTTGGCCAGCCAGGACCACCATCTGCACTCCTCCCACAAGGAACTGCCTGTCTCAGGCTCAGCAGCTCCTTTATATGGGACCTTGTGAGCCCCGGTTGACTGCTCCCGCCAGCACCTCA
The DNA here is from genome assembly GCA_019425775.1 of Rafetus swinhoei. Classification (NCBI taxonomy): domain Eukaryota; kingdom Metazoa; phylum Chordata; order Testudines; family Trionychidae; genus Rafetus; species Rafetus swinhoei. The sequence continues at coordinate 188,349,990 of CM033440.1, forward strand.
GATGGTCTGCTTTTTTTCTGGGAGGAGCGTGGTAGGACCCTGAGGCCTCTAGCAGGGAGTCTCTGGGCCTAGTCCAGCTTATCACATACCCAGTAGGGACTTCCACCAGCTGCTACCAGGTCCTCTTTGCCCCAAGCCTCCTAGTCAAGCACTGCACAAGAAATACGAAAGGAACATCAGGAGTGATTATTTGAAACTAACATATATATCAGAAGCCATGAATCTGGGGTGCCACAGACATAGAATCATAGAATCATAGAACCATAGAGCTGGAAGAGACCTCAGAAGGTCATCAAGTCCAGCCCCCCTGCTCTAGGCAGGACCAATCCCAACTAAATCAACCCAGCCAGGGCTTGGTCAAGCCGAGACTTAAACACCTCTAGGGATGTAGACTCCACTACTTCCCTAGGTAACCCATTCCAGTGCTTCACTACCCTCCTAGTGAAATAGTTTTTCCTAATATCCAACCTGGACCTCTCCCACCACAACTTGAGACCATTGCTCCTTGTTCTGCCATCTGTCACTACTGAGAGCAGCCTCTCCATCCTCTTTGGAACCTCCCTTCAGGAAGTTGAAGGCTGCTATCAAATCCCCTCACTCTTCGCTTCTGCAGACTAAACAGACCCAACTCCTCAGCCTCTCCTCATAAGTCATATGCTCCAGCCCCCTAATCATTTTGGTTGCCCTCCGCTGGACCCTCTCCAATGTGTCCACATCCTTTTTGTAGTGGGGGCCCCAGCACTGGACACAATACTCCAGATGTGGCCTCACCAAAGCCGAATAAAGGGGAATAATGACATCTCTGGATCTGCTGGCAATGCTCCTCTTAATGCAACCTAATATGCCATTAGCCTTCTTGGCTACAAGGGCACACTGTTGACTCATATCCAGCTTCTCATCCACTGTAACCCCAGGTCCTTTTCTGCAGAACTACTACTTAACTGGTTGGTCCCCAGCTTGTAACTATGCTTGGGATTATTCCGTCCCAAGTGCAGGACTCTGCACTTGTCCTTGTTGAACTTCATCAGATTTCTTTTGGCCCAATCCTCCAATTTGTCTAAGTCACTCTAGACCCTATCTCTGCCCTCAAGCGTATCTACCTCTCCCCCTAGCTTAGTGTCATCCGCAAACTTGCTGAGGGTACAATCCATCCCCTCATCCAGGTCATTAATAAAGATATTGAACAAAACTGGTCCTAGAACCGAACCTTGGGGCACTCCGCTAGAAACCGAACACCATCCTGACATCGAGCCGTTGATCACTACCCGCTGGGCCCGGCCTTCTAGCCAGCTTTCTATCCATCTTACCGTCCATTTATCCACTCCACATTCCCTTAACTTGCTGGCAAGAATATTGTGGGAGACCGTATCAAAAGCCTTGCTAAAGTCAAGGTATATCACATCCACTGACTTTCCCACGTCCACAGAGACAGTTACCTCATCATAGAAGCTAATCAGATTGGTCAGGCATGACTTGCCCTTTGTGAATCCATGCAGACTATTCCTAATCACTTTCCTCTCTTCCAAGTGCCTCAAAATGGATTCCTTAAGGATCCCTTCCATGATTTTTCCAGGAACCGAGGTAAGACTGACCGCCTATAGTTCCCTGGATCGCCCTTCTTCCCTTTTTTGAAGATGGGCACTACATTTGCCTTTTTCCAATCATCCGGGATTTCTCCTGATCTCCACGACTTTTCAAAGATAATGGCCAAAGGCTCCTCAATGACATTTGCAAACTCCCTCAGTACCCTTGGCTGCATTAAGTCCGGACCCATGGATTTGTGTATGTTTAGCTTTTCTAAATAGTTCCTAACCTGTTCTTTACCCACCACGGGCCGTCCATCTTCATCCCATCTTGCGTCACTTAGCGCAGAAGTCCAGGAGCCGACCTTGTTGGTGAATACAGAGGCAAAGAAAGCATTGAGTACTTCAGCTTTCCCCACACCATCTGTCACTAGGTTACCTCCTTCATCCAGTAGGGGCCGCACACCCTCTCTGATCACCTTCTTCTTGTTAACATGCCTGTAGAAACCTTTCTTGTTATCCTTCACATCCTTAGCCAGTCGCAATTCCATTTGCGCTTCGCCTTCCTGATAACCCCCGGCATTCTCGAGCTATACATTTAAACCCCTCCCTTGTCATTTGTCCAAGTTTCCACTTTTGTAAGCTTCCTTTTGTGCTTAAGTTCACCAAGGATTTCCCCGTAAACCAATCCGGTCTCCTACCATGTTTGCCTCTCTTGCTACGCTGGCCGGGATGGTTTCTTTCTGTGCCTTCAATAAGGCTTCTTTAAAATACTGCCAGTTGTCCTGGACTCCTGTCCTTCATGTTAGCATCCCAGGATTCTGCCCATCAGATCTCTGAGGAGTCAAAATCTGCTTTTTGAAGTCCAAGGTGTGTATTTTACTACTCTCTTTCTTCCTTTGGTCAGGATCCTGAAATCTACCATCTCATGATCACTGCTTCCCAGGTTGTCACCCACCTCCACTTCCCTATTAGTTCCTCCCTGTTTATGAGCAGAAGGTCAAGCTGCGCATGGCCCCTGGTCGGATCCTTCAGCACTTGCGTCAAGAAGTTATCCCCAACATTCTCCAAAAACTTCCTGGATTGCCTGTGTACTGCCGTATTGGTTTCCCAACAGATGTCAGGGTGATTAAAGTCCCCCACGAGAACCAGGGCCTGCCATCTGGAAGCTTCTCTCAGTTGTCCAAAGAAAGCCTCATCTACCTCATCCATCTGATTCGGTGGCCTGTAGCAGACACCAACCACAACATCACTGCTGTTGTTTGTCTATGGGTTAAACTTAACCCATAGACTCTCAATAGGTTTTTCTCCCTCTTTATACTGGAGTTCAGAGCAATCATAGTGCTCTCTTACGTATAGTGCAACTCCTCCTCCTTTTCTCCCCTGCCTGTTCTTCCTGAACAGTCTATACCCTTCCATGACAGCGTTCCAATCATGCGAGTCATCCCACCAAGTCTCTGTTATCCCAATTAAATCATATTTCTTGGACTGGGCCAGGGCCTCCAGTTCTTCCTGTTTGTTGCCCAGGCTTCTGCAGTGTACAAACACCTCAGATAACCAGTTGATCGCCCTATCTTCTCCATTCAAACAGGGGTCCTCCTTTCTTGCTCGTTCCTCTCTGCATTTCTTCCCGGTATCCGACTTTCCCACTCTCAGGGTTTTGGTCACCGCCCCCGACGAACCTAGTTTAAAGCCCTCCTCACTAGGTTTGCAAGCCTGCCCGCCGAAGATGCTCCTTCCTCTCTTCGTTAGGTGGATCCCATCTCTTCCTAACAATCCTCGTGCCCGGAACAGAGTCCCATGGTCAAAGAAACCAAAGCCCTCTCTGCGACACCACCTGCACAACCACGCATTTACGTCCTCAATTCGACGATCCCTGCCCAGTCCTTTCCCTTCAAGAGGGAGGATGGACGAGAACACCACTTGCGCTCCGAATTCTTGGATCCTTCTTCCCAGTGCTACATAATCCGCAGTAACCCGCTCAAGGTCATTCTTGGCCGTATCGTTAGTTCCCACGTGGAGAAGCAGGAAGGGGTAGCGATCCGAAGGTTTGATCAGTTTGGTAAGCCTCTCAGTCACATCCTGAATGTGAGCTCGCAAGCAGCACACCTCTCGAGATTCCAGGTCCGGACGGCAGAGGGATGGTTCAGTCCTCTTAGGAGGGAGTCCCCACCACCACCACCAGTCGTTTTCTTTTGGGGTGGTGGCCGTGAACCCCATCCCTAGGACTACGCATCCCATGCCTTCCAGTAGATGGTGTTCCCTTCTGGTTTCTTCCTTGTGATGTCTCTTCCAAAGCATTCAGCACCGCAGAGCCTGTGGAGAGAGCCTGAAAGCGATTACTTACCTCTATAGCATTGGGGGATTCCCATGCTGGCCTTTTTCCCCTTCTAGAAGTTACATGCTGCCAGTTCTCTTCCTGGCCCCATACTGCCCTCTCTGTCTCTTCCGCCTGTCATGCTTGAAGGATTAAACACTGCCTTCTATCGAGGAAGTCTTCATCCTCTCTGATCGAGCGTAGAGTCGACACTTGGGCCTCCAGCCCTCTAATTTTTTCTTCCAAAATGGCGACCAGCTTGCACTTAGTGCAGATGAAATCCATTCTTTCTTCCAGGAGGAAGACAAACATGGCACACTCCGTGCAGGTAACAACAGCAGAACCATCACAATCCATCCCTGCTGTCCTGTTCGCAAGCTCCTTGGTCGCTTGCCCAAGGAGCCTTATAAAGCCCTGGACTGCCTGAAAGTCCCTCCCCCTACCAAGGCTCAGCCAATCAGCAGAGGCTTCTGTTCGCAAGCTCGAGTCCTTGCCAGCAACTCTGCAACCCAGCTTACATGCCTCATCAAATTTAGCACCTGCATGAAGAATAGCTGGCTGAAATAAAGCCCAGCAAGATGGATCTAATTTACAGTCTAGCTGCTGATTACTGAGGCATTAATTGGACTAGGCCACAGAGTGTATGTCTACACTACAATTAAAAGCCCACAGCTGGCCCATGCCAGGTGATTCAGGCTCAAACTGCTCGGCCTATGGGGCTGGTTAACTGTGATGTGGATGTTCATATGAGGCTGAGGCAGAGGATCTAGGATCTTACAAAGGGGGAAGGTCCCAGAGCAGGAATGTTTACACCACAACCTAACAGCCCCTTAGCCCAACCACTATGAGCCCAAGTCAATGGGCATGGGCCAACCGCTCTCACTGCAGCGTAGCAGATATCCAGTTATCTCCCCAGGTCCAAAATCCAGCATTGCATCTGTATTCACTAAGGGCATTAGAGATGACTGTGCATGGGGAGGAATCCTACAAATTCCAGGTGACTGGATTTTCTTTACAGCTATACCCTGTGAGACAGATTAGAGATTTTCATTTATTTAAGGTGATGTTATAGCCATTCATCACATTCCTTCATTTCCATTCACAAAATACACCACTGCTCTTACATTGTCGAGCAGCCTCTGTATGGTATTTTTTTTAAATTACTTTGTAGCCACAACGCAGTCATTATCTTGCTTTCTGTTTCTATCATGCAGCTGCAGACAGCTGTGGATGGAGCTACAGGCTGTACACAACTCCTACTAGTTATTTCTGAATACCAGTCTTCGTGTTCTCTCTGGCCATTCCTTAGATGAACTTTGCGGTCTCAGCTCACTCCCTCATAAAAAAATAGCATAAAACCAGCAGATGTAATTTTGTTAAAATATTACACAGCTTTTATTCACTACTCAGGAGAGACCCATGTCTGAGACAACATTTTGACTTCATATCCTCTTGCTCCTAGGGAAGCAATTTAGCCTTTATGCCAGGTTGAAATTATTGGCAGTGCAGTAATGGGAAATTCAAAGTGTGGATGTCTACGCAGTACAATATTTGGATTATGGACAAAAGACTTTATTCTCCAGAACTCCCACAGTTCTACCCTTTTCTGGGCATAATAATATCTTTGATTTCAGTACAAATGCAATTTCAAAGAAGGAAAATTTAATTTCTATCATCATAATTAAATGTTTTGCATCTTAATTAAAGATGCTATAAATGCAAGTCATCAACTATCATTTAACAGTGCTGCTCCTAAGACAGATCATTTGCTTTATTTATTTTGGAGCTGGTGAAAAATGCTAGATTGAAAACACTGTAAATTGGAAAACTCTGTTCCCAGAAGAGGTACAGCATAAACAAAGGCAATGCACACTTCCTCTTACCACTCTTCCAGTATGTTTCTGCTCTCATCTGGAGAGAGTAGGCCCACTGGAATGTATGGAATGAATTCAACAACTTACAATAGGGATTAAATTAGTTGAATAACTTTAGTAGATGACCATGATAGATCTCCCTCTACTACCATTTAGTCTATTGCTTCTTTTGCTGAGACTGCAGTTAGTGATCAATTGGGACCAAATGTCACGGTGTTTTGTTACGTGGATTTACTGTGGTTGCCACAAAAACATTAGCATCTGCTCACAATTACTGCACTGAGCTATTCCAGGCTTGTCTATATGGAACAGCAATGCACAGTAGGGTGTGCATTAACAGTTCCCTACTGTATACTAAGAAACTTACAATGCATGCTAACCGGATCAGCATGGGCCAGTTAGTGAGCAGCACACTGGATTCACACGCACGCACGCACGCACGCACGCACACGTGTGCACTGCAGCACCGCATGGACAAGCCATTTCTTTTGCCATGTACATTTGAATAACTTTGGCACCTCTGATAAGACCCCCCGGAGGATGGCTTTTCACTGGTGACTAGTACAGATAGGCACATGGTTTCAGATTAAGGAAAGCACTTAAACACATGGGCTGTGTCTACACTGGGCCACTTATTCCGGAAAAGCAGCCGCTTTTCCGGAATAAGCTGTGAGCTGTCTACACTGGCCCCTTGAATTTCCGGAAAAGCACTGACGATCTACAGTATGAAATCAGCCGCTTTTCTGGAAAAACTATTCTGCTCCCGCTGGCAAAAGTCCTTTTTCCGGAAAAGCTTTTCCGAAAAGGGCCAGTGTAGACAGCTTTTCCGGAAAAGCAGAAGAAACGGAAAAGGCGCTTTGGACGGCGCGAGACCCCGTGAGGAGCCCTGGACTTCCTGGTAGGGAGGCTGCTGGGCACACGTGGCAGGACCGTGCCACAGACCCTGCTGCCTCAGCTCTGCCACATGCCCTGTGCTGCCCAGCCACCCATCTCACCGCACCATGGCAGCTCCAGCCGGTGAGCCCCTGCACCGCCAGCGGAGGAGGCCCCAGGCCGCAAAGGCGGGCTCCTCCTGACCCCCAGGAGCTGGAGACCCTCCTGGACCTATGGCAGGAGGAGGAGGGTCTCCACGATACCAGGTCCCAGCGCCGCAATGCGGACATTTTCGGCCGCATGGCCGAGGCTCTGGCCCACCAGGGACACTCCTGCCCGGAACACCGACCAAGTCCGTGCAAAGGTGAAGGAGCTCCGGCTGGGGTACATGCGTGCCAGCGAGGGCAGGGGGGCAGGACCAGACACCTGCCCCCACTACGACCGGCTGCACGCCATACTGGGCCAGCCAGCCCCGCAAGCCCCGGGTGTCACTGTGGACACGTGCCAGCGCCCCCCCATCATCCAACCCACCGAGCCGGGGGAGGGAGAGGACAGCGGCAGCGCGTCCGGTGGAGAGGAGGCCAGCGTTGCCACCACCCAGCAGGCCCCCTCCAGCAGCTCCTCCGAGGCCGAGGCCGGGGAGGAACCCACTGGTGAGTCTTTGCAGTTTGCACTCCCAAAGGGCGGGGGGCGGAGGGCGGGAGCCAGGTGCCCGGAGGGAGGAGGGGGAGAGCATGTCACTCAGGCCACGTGAGCTGCACGCTGTGTTGCATGAGGCAGCAAGCAGCACGTGCAACCTCGTGCAGCCTGGTGACTGAGCGGCACGTGGCCGCGGCAGGCAGCTGCAGGGCACGCCTGGGACCGTGCTGCTCACACACATTCGGCGGGACCAGGGGAAAGGGTGGATGCCGGCTGGAACCGCCAGGGCCCCAGGGACTCAGCCCAGAGCCCCGCACTCCGCCAAGGGTGCAGCACGGAGAACGGCACACTGTCCCATGCCTGGCTGTGAGGCACAGCCAGCTGCTCCTGGGAAAACCGCAGCGTCACAGTCCTGTGACCGTGGCCCCCTACCGAGCCCCTCGCCTGCTCCCGGTGCCTTGGCTGGTTCCCCGAGGGAAGTCCCCACTGTGGCCACACATGTCCCTGGGCTACCGGCCTTGCGGGAGGGATAGTGGGAGGAACAAGGGCCCCTGAGTTTTGCTGCAAGGATGGGACACCCCCCCACCCAGTCACTCTTCTGGTTCCGCTCCAGGAGATATCCCACGTGAGGGGATCTGAGAGCCCAGACCGCCTCTGCCAGATGTGCTCCCAGGCACTGTGTGGGGATGCATCTCGCTCCTGTCAAACACCAGTGATTAGCCCAAAGCTTTTCACAGTCTCCACCAGCAGGAGTTCCACAGGTGAACACAGCACAAGCACCCTCCCGCCTCCACGGGCCAGGATACAGACCGGTGCTTATAATACTGGAGGAGGGACCCTACTCCAGGGGCGGTCCTCCTTGCCAACATACAACACGGGGCAGGAGGGGAACCGAGTGGGTCCAAGCCACACAACTGTGGGGTCACCTGGGCTCAGGGGTGGAGGGCATGAGGTGTGGGGACAGTGGATGGCCTGCCTGACTGACCCATCCTTTCTTCTCTTCCTGCAGCGGGACCCAGCACCAGACCCTCCACTGCGGCAGCAGCGGCACCCCAGCTGGCCAACCCCGGAGGCGCAGGCTGCGGCAGAGGACCAGCTTCTGCGCTGCCACGTGAATGCCGTGGAGGCCATCCAGGCCTCCATTGCTGAGTGGGGTGCAGGGGACCTGCAGTGGCGGCAGGAGGGCTGGGCTGCCTTCCTAAGAGAGTGCAGAGGATGCGCACCTCTATGGACATGCTCACGGCACATGTAGTGCACGCCATCCATTATGGCATGGCCGACCACATGCCCCCGCCATCCCTCCCGGAGCACAGCCCATGCCCTCCTATCCCTGCTCCTATCCCAGCTCCTGCCCCTGTTCCTGCCCTGCTCCTATCCCAGCTCCTGCCCCTGTTCCTGCCCCGCTCCTATCCCAGCTCCTGCTCCTGCCCCTGCCCCAGCTCCTGCTCCTGCTCCTGCTCCTGCTCCTGCCCCTGCCCCTGCCCCTGCCCCAGCTCCTGCTCCTGCTCCTGCCCACCTCCCTGTGCAGCCTGCCCGGACACGGTCTGCCCAGCGTGTGCAGGTCCAGCGCCGGAGGAGCGCTCGCAGGGGCCGCCTGCAGTAACTGCCCCCTCCCTGTCCCAGTTGAAGGTCTCCCTGTCCCAGTTGAAGGTCCCCCTTGTAAATAAAAAGTTTTCTATTTTTCTGTTCATTCTTGTGTTGGTTATTGTGTTACTGTAGTAACTGTAAGAAATGATTTGAGATGCCAATTAGCCACTTAAATTTAACAGGGTTACAAACTGTGGACAACAAATTCTTTACTCTATCACCGGGGCCTTTGTAAGTGGTCATTGGTTTGTGGTGCATAAAGAAATACTGAGACTTTTCAGTAAAATGTAAACCACAAACTATATTTACATAGCTAACAAACAAGCAAGAACGGGTTAGAAGATGCACACTACAGATTATTAAACATAGTCTAGGCTCAGGAGGACAATTGGGTAGTGTTGCTGGCCACCTCAATCCTTTGGTCCTTCCGGGCCTCGGAGAGGAACAGCCAGGAGATCCTCGACGGAAGATGACGCGGCTGGCCACCTCAATCCTTTGGTCCTTCCGGGCCTCGGAGAGGAACAGCCAGGAGATCCTCAAGACGACTGGAATCAGGCACGCTGACTTGAGCCTTCCGCACGACCCTAATCCTCTTCGCTGTTCTTTGGGACAGGCGATGGTGGCCTAAACCCTAGCCTAAACTAAAAAGAAAAACCCTAATCACGCCGACGCACCCGATTTAACAGTCACGATGACGGCCAATGTGCTTTGACCCGACGCTTTACAATTGGGGGAGGCAAGGAGGGGTGGGGAAGGGTAAGGGATGGGAGGGAGTAGTCTGGGGAGACCCAGGCGACCCTACTACGGGGCTTGGGCAAACATGTCCACCAGGGCCTCTCTGATGCGCACCGCATCCTGGCGCGCCGGACGGCAGCTGTGTCGGGCTGTTCCCACGCCTGTGCCTCGGCTGCCATCCATGCAGGAGGAAGGCCTCCCACTGCGCTCCACAATGTTGTGGAGCACGCAGCACGCGCCAGTACCTCCACTGCATTCCGCTCACCCATCTCGAGACGGGTGAGCAAACAACGGAAGCGGGCTTTAAATGTCCAAAGGCGAGCTCCACTGGGTTTCGGGCCCGGTTGAGGCGGCCGTTGAACCGGCCCGGTTCTGGTCCGCTGCCCCGTAAGGCCACATTAGCCAGGGCATCAGGGGTAGGCCGCCCCCGACCACGCAGATGGGCATAGGCACATCCCCGACAGTCAAGTCCCGCCGGGGATGTAGGTGCCCGCCCAACCTGCGAAACAGTCCAGAGTTGCGGAGGATGCGGGCGTGGTGCCTGGCCAGACCAGCCCCGTGAAATGTCCAGGAAGCGGCCCCGGTGGTCCACGAGGGCCTGCAGAACAATGGAACAGTACTTTGCGGTTCATGAAATGGGCCGCCGATGCTCCGGGGCCCGGATGGGGATGTGGGTGGCGCCCAGGGCTCCCCGCAGTTGGGGAACCAGAGGGCAGCGGCCGCCATGATATCATCCACGCCGCGCAGGCGGATGACTCTCGGGAGCAGGACGCCGTTGATGGCGTGGACGACCTGCAGAAGGGTGCAGAGAAACACAAGGGAACACATCACATATGGCAGGGGTGAGAGTGCGCTCCCTTGGGCCCCCTTGATTCCTCTGTCCTCACACACGCGCACACACACACACGCGCACACACACCAGGGCCCCCACGGCCCCGCCCCACCGGGCCTGTGCAAGGGAGGGACGGCTCAAACCCCTGGGCGACCCAGCCTGAGTCTTGGCTGTCCCTGGGCCTGGAGTGCAGCACCCTCCCCATCCCACTCCTGGGACTTACCTCCACGACGATCACTCCGACGGTTGATCTTCCCACCGAACTGCTGTGCCATCGGTAGCTGTCCGGTGTGGCCAGCTTCCACAGCGCGATGGCGACCCTCTTCTTGATGGGGATGGGTGCCCGCAGCCGGGTGGTGGCTCTCTGCAGCGCGGGTGAGCCAGGTGCACAGCTGCAGGAAGATCCGCTCATCCGGAAATTCCTGATCCATTGCTGGTCGTCCCATAGTCCGAGGACCAGCCGCTCCCACCAGTCGGTGCTGCTCTCGAAACTCCAGACGGGCCTCCACGGTGGGGTGCTGATGCCACAGGGTTGCCAGGGCCTCCTGGTGAGGGAGTCCAATGCGATCTCTGCCTCCTGGTCCATGAACAGCAGGGCACCGGCCTGCAGCACGAGCTGCAGGCACTTGTACAGCTCCAACAGGGGCCCGAGCAGGCACACGGCCACCCACGGCTCCATGGCAGACAGAGCAGGGCAGAAAAACAAAACTCAGGGAAAAGCAGTTGGGGCCAAAGGGTGGTGTCCTCAAAACTCAGAGGGCAACCAGCGAACCTGCTAAGGGTGCCAGTCTCTGGCAGAGGTCCCAAGGCACGGAGCAGGAGACCAACGGCTGTCCGGGAGACCCCTTTAAGCACGTGTCTGAATGGCGCTCTGGCCCCGCCCCGAAAGGTCTGGTGGCCTTTGCCCTCTTCAAAATGGCTCCAGGCTTCTGCTTTTCCGGAAAAGCGCGCCAATGTAGACGCGCTTTTCCGAAAAGCGCATCGTTATAACGGTAACTCCGGGCCAATGTAGACGCTCCTTTTCTGGAAATACTTAAAACGGAAAACTGTTCCGTTTTAAGCATTTCCGGAAAATCATGCCAGTGTAGACACAGCCACGGTGTATTTTAACTAGATGCTTCAGGGCCCTGTCTGAATAGAAATGCTTTCCTGAATCTGGGACACTATGACGAGGAGAGGTTCAAAATAAAAATAAGCAATATGGACTTACATGTGCAAACAAAAAACATTTTAATTAAGAAAAAATGGGGAGACATGGTAGAGTAGCAGTACAATTGCTCAAACTCAGATCTTGACTACACTTGGAGAATTTCACTAGTTAGGCATACCTGTATAGTTAAACCAGCAAAACCCTCCTAGGATGGATGCAACATATAGCAATTTAATTCATGCTAGTTGGAATAAACAACACCATAGTAAGCTAGTTACACCAGTGCAACTGTGCCAACATGAAAGCAGGTATCAGGAGAGCACACAAAAAATCAGGCCTCTAACTGAACTGACACAGCTATACTAATACAGCTTTTAAATATAGACCCGGCTTTTCGGTGGGACTAAACATTACACCTTCAGCTTGAGGATAAATTGGACTCTTTGATCCCTGGCAGGATATAATTTGTTGCTTTTATAAATACACTATGTGTGTCCACTAGGAATGTATTGTACTAAAACCAACAATTTATTTTCATAGGCCACTATACAAGAATCACATAGCAATTAGCATGGGTCACTACATTCCTTAGTCGAGCTCAAACCAGTGAGACTCCATTTCCCACTGCAAATCCTCAGGCTCATCCAATTCTGACAAAGAGCATATAAAACACAATCACTTTTTTTAACACTTAGGATTCTAGTCTGTCCTATGATATTAGAAGTCATAGAATCATAGAATACTAGGACTGGAAGGGACCTCGAGAGATCATCGAGTCCAGTCCCCTGCCCCCAAGTCATCATGGCTAATCATTTTCTTGGGCTTGGGTAAGCTGCAATGTGGCACTTTGATAGGCAGGCAGGTGAGTTTGTGAGTAGAGGGAGAAGGGCTCCTTTTTGTAAAATCCTATGTTACATATACTGTATATGAAGCACATTCACTTTGTGTTGCTTTATATAGCATCAGAGAATGTGTATTCTTTCTAATAGGCTCGAATGTGATTTTACAATGTACCCTAAGTAAGGGACAAAGCAGAGCTATACTACTCCCAGAGCAAACCAGAGAATATGACTCAGAGAATCATAATTCTTCCTTTACCCCACACTTATTTGGCACAGAGTGTAATTTTTTTTGCTCCTTTTGCAAAGCAAAATACTCCCCCTTGTACACCCACTCAGTTACCTACCATGGAGTTAGTTAGGAGGAGGAACCAGATGGTCAGTTTGCAATCTAGCTCAGAGTAAAGGGCTCTGTGGTGTTATGGTGCCCCTGAAGGAGCTAGCGACACAGTCCCTCTGCCATTCTGGGGAGGGAGTAAACTGCGGCAGGTCTATCGACAGACATGTTTTCCAACCCACCACTGTAACGATACCACAGGACAAACTGCAGGTGTGGCGTCCTCAGCCCAACCCTGTGTAAGCAGGGGAGCCAACAGAATTGTTGGGCCTTTGGGCAAGGGGGTGATGGCTCCACGCTTCCAGAAGGGTCTGAGCCTTGGATGGAAGGGGCAGGACTAGACCAGCCAGCCCTCAGTACCACTAAGACCACACCATTCCCCCCCACCCTCTTAGGTGGAGTAGCAACCTTTTAGTCTGTACCATGGCAGCCACAAGGGGGAGTTACAGCACAGGACTTTGCTACAGACTGCTATTCCCGCCCTCTTAGTCTAAACTGGGTGGAGGGCGGGGAGCAGTGAAGATATATCCTTAGGTTTTTAGGTGCCTAAGTTTCATTAAACATCAATGGGACTTAAGAGCCTAAGTCACTTTGGAATATTGAGTTCAGAGTCCTAAGTCATTTAGGTATTTTTTAAATTGTTACCCTATATAACATATGACTGACTCACCAAGGCCACGTGACACAAAACTGTAAACTATAAGATTTATGTCCCAACTGTGTGGTGTTTTTTTAAAGGCTATGCTAAACCAGCATACAATAAACAAGTTATATTGCACCTTTTCAAAACCATCATGCAACTCAAGAACTCCATTCGCAATGTTTATTCTAGAATTATTAATTGCAAATTCAATCTGGTCTCCAAATCTCATCCTATGTGCAATGAAATGTCATCCTGATTCTTTTTTAGAAAATTCTTCCATCCCTGTTTGGAGCTAAATATGCTAAATACAAACCCAAGTTATTTCCAAACTTCAATCTCCTGTCATGCTTTCTATATTTGTTATAATTATAAATTTTAATTAAATGCATAACAAAGCTTACGTGCACATAGTATTCAGAGGAAATGTATTAACAAAATCCTTTGATGCAATTTGATACACTGAAAGTGAAGGGGAAAATTAAATGGAAGAATGAGTATGAAAAATTTTAAAATTCAATCTTGATTATGCCATAATAAGCAGTATAACCCAGGTTAGCAGGTTTATTAATCTGTCATTGGAAATAAGATTGTGTTTTTAAGTGGGCTAGATCCAACTCAATAGGTCCATATTGTCTCCCTGAATCATACAATGATCTAAAGACTGATTTTCCCCTCATGTGTTCAGGCTTGAATTTGGGGGACTCCCACGGGACCATAGGTAAGCATCTGAGATAAACCCTTTCCCACCTGTCATCTTCCTATATTTTGCAGCAAGACTCTCAAAGGTATCTTCAGATACCAAACAGAAAGAAAGCTAACTCAAGAAATTGACTCAAAAAGGTTAAAAAAATGCTAAGCAGCAGTAATTAATACATAAATAAATAACCAGCCTGATAATTTGGTGGCAACTGATTACTGACAGTAGATAGGACCTAAGTCACAGCTCATTGACCTTAATGGAAAGACATCTATTAACTACAATGGGCTTGTGTTAAGTCCACCAAGCTTCCCTAAAGCTACAAGCTAAAATTACACAACTGTGAAACAAATTTGCTTCACCTTTTAAGATAATCTCCACAGGTTTTCTTTGCTGGACATACTCAAAGCTAAACAGAAATATGACTCTCAGACAAATATTTATTTGAGTTCACAGAGTTCTTTCCCTTCCATAAAGCTCAGCTGCTGAAAGAAGTCACCCCTAGGGGTTAAAAGGACCAGAAGGACATCTTGAACGCTTTACTATTCAACCATTCTTGAAAGCAGCAAAGGGATAAAGAGAGTTATTTTGTTTTAATTCTGTTGAGATTATTATACTCTACACCAAAGACTATTTGAGGTCAATGGTAAGAATGTGAAGAAGAAAAAAAATCAGAGAAACTGACACCAAAATAAATAAATAAATTTATTTGTAACAGAAGCATGCTTTATCACTACAGTGACTGCGAATAGAATATTGTGAACAGTGAAGATGGTCTGTTGCAATCAAATATACAATATGGTAAAATATTCCAAGTGTATTTAGCATACTGAGTGTAGCTACTAAAGCTATTTGTAAGGATTGGAAGTGGCCAAATAATATTAATCAAGTAATTTAATTGAAGAATCTCACAATATATTTGAATTAATTGATTTTGAATTAGGTTAAATAGAAACATGGATGTATTTATCCTCCCAGCAGTCTGTGAGCTAGGAAAGAGCCAATACCCTCATTTTACATAATAGGAAATAAAGTACAGAGAAACTCACCGAAGAACAGCACAGGAAGCTGTGGCTATGTCACGAACTGAGCTGTGTTCTCTTGAATCCCAATCCAGTGTCTTTCATCAAAGGAGCGCCCTTCCTACCTATTCAATAAAAAGTCTCCCCCAAGCCTAGAGCTCTTCCGTTTAATTCGATTACCACACATGGCAGGCGCAAGGGAACGATGGCAAAGGATACATGAAAACTGGACGGGGAAGCATTTTTAACCCTGGGCTGTGTATCCTGTGACTTGTTTCCCCCGTCTAACTGCCGAAGTGCAATTATGCACATCTTCCTCTGGTTCACAAACTCAAGCCCAGTCCTCTTCCTATGAAACCACCACCCAGGGAAGCAAAGACATCCCCATGATTTGAGGGGGTTTGCTTTTGCTTCTTTCTCTGCCGTGAGCAGATCTTTCTTCTGAGTAGGCCTGTGCTCTGCAGAGGCAGAGGTCCTGGCTCTCTGTAGCTTGCAAATCACAGATGACATCAGCTAAATTCTTCTGTGCTCTGTGTGCACAGGCCTTTCAATACTCCACTTTTTACACAGAGGGACATGCTAGCACGTCTACAGGTGCTAGCTTCGGTAGTGGTTGTAAGTCCCAGTGTTATACTGGAGATGATGCAAACCTGCATGCCCCCAGCAGTGCAATGGAAGACAATAAATCCTAGGCCTTGTCTTCACTCCACGGAAGATTGATGCTGCCATGTGTAACTGCATAGGAACCAGCTGCAATCCATCCCAAAGCAATGTCTGCATTTGCATCCACTCTACATGGTTTACACTGGTCTGTTAATACTCTTGACATGTTGAAATTTGGCACACAAAGTCCCACCCAGCCCAAACTATTTCTTGCACCATCTACTAGTCAATACTGCCTTTATTTTTCTCTTTTAATTTTACAATGATATTATAAAAACACAACAGAACTAACCCACAAGAATATATTAAGATAGTCATATTTGAAATCGCTACATAGTGTTTGTTTATATAAACAGCAGGCATGAAAATCCATACCGAACACTTGTCAAATATATCCTCACAGAATCACCTAAGCCAATGAAACTCAGAAAATAAAGTTGTGCCTGGAACTGGTGGTCAGTGAGGCGGTTTGCATTCATGGTCACTCACAGCTCCCAGTGGCTGCAGTTCATCGTTACTGGCCAATGGGAGCTGCGGGAAGCAATGACTTAACCCACAGCTCCCATTGGTGAAGAACAGTGAATTGCAGCCACTGGGAGCTGTGAGTGACCATGCCTGAAGATGCTCAGGTAAATAAACTGTCTGGTGGCCCACCAGAGGCTAACCCTGACGAACCAGGTGTGACTCATGGGTTGGAGGTTCCTCAACCTTGCTTATGATATTGCTTTATGATGCCTAGGGATAAAGAGATTGATTGATAATTCAGCTTTACCTCTAAAAGCAAATCTACTCTGAAGGTGGCACATAGACACTACATGTCCAGTTAGCATGGCTACAAATAGCAGTGTAGACAATGAGGTGTGGCTTAGGTGAATAGTGTGCCATACGCACCTACACCCTCAGGGTATATGCCTCACATGGCTCCCTGCATAGCCAAGCAGTGCCATGTCTAGACTGCTATTTTTTTAGCAAGACAGTATCCTGCTGCCTTCCTTTGCCAGAGTCCATCACTGCTGCATGTAGCGAAACACTGAAGTGTTTACACAGCCCTTGAGCTTTACTGTGGAACGTAGCTACACATGATTCCCTGTACCTTACATGCCTCCAGGCGTGTAGACATAGCCTACATGTCTTTAATTTGGAAAGTTTCGGCCAGTCTCTAGAGCATTGCTGCAGTATTCGTTGTAATGTTCGGATATGTATAGTTCTCATTTACACAAATGATTTATAACATTAACGCAAATCTTATTTCTGAGTGTTCTGGACACAGTTTATACAGCGAAGAAGAGTAGATACATCATTCTATTTTACTTCTTCCCACCGCCCTCAGCATCCCGATAGAGTGCATGAATATCTTATTTGGATTCCAACCCTGTCTACACATCTAAGACCCTCCCAGCTGAAGATGAGCAAGGATATGTAATTGATCTCCATTCACCTGCAATGTCTGTGTCTTAATAGGCAAAGGTGAGTGACGGAGATATGTGTTTGCTTTTAGAGGGAGGTAAAAGAGGCATTGATTGCATTGGAGGAGTACATGATGATGAAAGGTATGAGACAGGAATAAAGCTTGCAAAGTGGCAAGCCAGATCACAGATAAAATTGCCTTCCTTTTACAGAATAAAGAGCAGCAGTTGTGGATTACGGGGGGATAGCTTCTGTGAGCAGTTTTTGTGGTATAGACCAGGAGAACAAAGCCTGCAATTTTTTAAAGTTTTTTTTTTAATTTCTATTGTTTATGGATACTAGTCATGCATTTATGCCTACCTCAAGCTCTGTCTTTGCAGTGTTCCTCCATCTTTATTCCACCGTCCCTCCCCCCTCTTGATTTTTCCTTCTCTCTCCTGCAAAAGACTCCAGTTACAGCCTTCTCTACTCTGTTTTCCCAACCCCCACCACAGATTTCCTTACCACTGTAGCAGGCCTGCTTTCACTGCCTCTTTCAAAAAATCTGACCTCCAGCCTGTGTTTTCATTGTCTGGCCAGGCTGGAAGAAAGACAGAGGGCAATGAATGTGGTTTAACTAGACCACAACTTCATTCATTTAAAATATCTAGGAATTGCTGGTAATAAATTGTAGAGTGCAGGTCATCATTATTTATTTCCTCAATTGCCTGTTTAGGGGGCCGCCATCAGCCCTCCCTCTTCAGAAATAGGCCCCACTCAGCACATTGCTGGGATTTCACCTCCTTCCCCTCCTATGAAGAAGGGGGCTGAGAAAAGAGGGGTTGTTTGCCTTTCTGTTGTACCAAACTTTAGAAGCTACAAACCTCCCTTCCCAATTCCCTAAGGGATGCTTTCCTCTACATTCTAAACCATTTTATCCAGTCACCACATTCCTTTTGTAAAGAGTACCTGCACTGGCACTCTGCCCCATTAGCTACCATCCTAAGTATGTTAACAACTTGCAACATTCCCCACCAATCTTCTGGCCCACTCCTACATCCCTACCCCCTCCCAGACACCGCACCCCAATCTCTTGCACTCCTTCCTGCAGCTCTCTTCCTGGTCAGAATCTTTCCTGCACTCATACTCCCTCCTAGACTCTGCACCCTCTTCTGCACCCCAGTCTCCTACCCAAGGTCACAACTCCCTCCTTCACCCAAACTTCCTCCCAGATCCCACACTCCTTCCTGTGCCCCAATCCCTTATCTCAAGCTCCCCAACCTCCATCACAGACGCCGCACCTCCTCCATTAATCTCACGGAAGAGGGTAGCCCTTGTCCTCTTACCAAATTCTTGGACTGGTCCTCCATGAAAAATTATTGCTCACCCTTGCCCTAGAGGATCAGGAAGAAACCCAATTCTGTTCTGGTGCTATCACAGTGAGAGAGCTTCCTAAGAACTGCCTGGGGTAGAATTACCACCCTCTCCTCCTGAAGAAGAGGTCTGTTTAGCCTGAAATTTCATCACTGTTACCAACAGAATTTAGTCCCATAAAAGGTATTACTTCACCCATCTTGACTGTTTCCTCTAGACACCTGGAAGGTCAGTGCCTCCCCACCCGGAACAGCCACTTCTTGTTTCTCTCTTCTCCATCTACATAAACATTCCCCTTTTTCTGTCACCAACAATAAAGGAGAGTCTTTATAGGGCAACAACCCCTTATCTTCTGTCTAGCCAGACTAACAGCCCACCTCATACAGCTGCAGTGAGTGCCTATTTGAGAGGAACAGTAACTTGGTGAATCTCCTTACTCATGTATGGATGAAGCCAAACCCTACTCAATCAGAAGAAAAGCTCCTACTAACTTCAACATGTTTGGCTCAAGCTCCTATTTAAACAGTTTTTCTCGCCCAAGCTGCTGTGTGTGAACGATCCACACAAACAACTGGAGAAAGGGACCAATGCCAATATTTTTCAAAAGTAGCCTTGAAATTTGGGTGCCTCTCAGCTGACTTTAAGAGGTGCTTGCAGTGTTCCCTCGCCTGATGAAGTTGCTGCTCAGCATAGTTGAGAAATTAGTGCTGATATGTTTCCAATTGGGAACCCAAAAGGTACTTTTGAAAATGTTGACCTAATGATTGAGATTCTGACACAAGTTGAGTAGTACATTACCTCACAGCGCTATGTCTACACTGCACACTTATTTCGAAATAAGCTATACTGGAACAGTTATTCCAAAATAGCTTATTTCAAAATAGCACATCTATACCGCAGGGAAGCTTCAAAATTAGCCTGAGGCCGGCTTCCCTAATGTAGACATGCTATCTCGATTTAGAGCCCCAGGAGGAATAACTTAGAATGGGCCCGGTGATGGGCTACTTTGAAATAGCAGCAGTGGAACGTTTACACACGCCTTATTTCGAAATAGCTATTTCAGAATAGGCGTTATTCCTCATATAATGAGGTTTACAGATTTCAGAATAAGCTGTCCGTTATTTCAAAATTATTTCAAAATAACGGAATGGCTGTGTCGACGCTCAGACTGTAATTTTGAAATAACACTTGTTATCTTAAAATAATGGTGCAGTGTAGACACACTCATAGAGTCCCACCATTAATGGGACCATTAATGAACCAAGGTATTATTCAGCACAAGTAAGTGTACTAGAACCTGGTATTATATTGTTTGACAGCACTCATTGCATGGATGTGTAAACTCACAACAAACAAACTGCAACAGAAGAAATACTTTAATTTCTCTATTCTCACTCAACATGTCATCTTAGATGGTCCTATAACAATACAGTAGTAGGTAAAACATTTCAAATTGAAGTATGACTCTTCAATTTCCCAGTTCCTCAAGCATGCTATATATGTCTCACAATGGCTTGCTTACTCCCCCCCCCCCCACTGCATGTAAATAATGGCTTGGTTCCACATATTTCATGTTAATACTTAATAACATATTTCTTTATAAATGTTAAAGGAGGCAAAACAGAACAGATGACAAGCAAGGCAAAGATTTTTCTAAAAATCATACTCCCAAATGAAGAAGCTGGAAAAATGGAGAAACTAATCAAATTGAACTAGAATTGGAAAACATAGGTATAGCTTTGATTTCCCTACTTTTCTGGTATAGATGCCTCCTTCAATTTAAAAAAGCATATTGACCTCCTCCTGTTATCTTAGAATGTTCTTTGTTTTTCATTTTAAGAAGAAAGTGAAGTAAAAAGGTCTAAATCAGAAACTACATTATGTATTCAAGAAATGTTCTGAAAAAGTCACTTACATTGCTAACATTTTATCATGCATGTGAACCACTTAGTGTGAGATACAAAAGCAGCACATACACATTTAAACAACTTTGGAATTTGTACGTCAAACAGGTAGCAATTGTAAAGAACAACAGTAACAAACCCAAACAAAAAAATAAGGAAAATGAATGAAAGGAAGAACATTCAGTCACAGAGAGCTTTCGGAAAAGTTTTAAAACTTTTAAAAATATATTTCCTGCTTCCAAATACTTTTCAGTGCAATAAGAAATAATTGAGAGGTTGTACCATGCACGATGGTAGGAACTCTATAAAAGGAAGAAGAAAAAAGTGTTAATGTTTAAGGCCCCGATTTTTCTTTCTGTCTTCTCTACAAATTCTCATTGATTTCAGTGGGAGTTCTGCACACGCAGTGACTGCAAGAAGAGCCTCTAATTGCTTGTGTTTTCAAACTGATGGAAAGGCTTTAAAGCTGAGCAATTTCTATTTGTGCTAATGGGAACTGTATAGCCTACAATGCTCATATCATCTTGAGTGTATTCCTCTTGATCTTGTGCTTTTTAGATCGGTCTCTATGGAAGAGCTCTGGCTTTTATTAAAATGCAATTATGAAATTCATAACTAAACACAATGTTAAAAATATTGTTTAATCTACGTCTTTTTCTCTGACAAGTGTGAAAATGGGTGCAATATGACAGAAGGCTTGCTACAGTAATTGCATGTTATGATTGAATGACACAGAAATATCTGTCTTGCTGAAACAGCTGCTGAAGGTAGGTTGCTCCTGCACAGTTTTAATTTATGTGCCATCTGTTTAGCCATTTCTTTACATTTTTCTTTAAATGGTTAAGGGATCATTCTTTTTTCCCCTCAGACAGGCACAACCATTTGACGGATTTTTCATATACAGAAGAAACCCCAAGAAAAAATAGTGTGTACATTTGAGATTAGATGATAATGTTTATTAGAATAGGATTATGACCATTGATCATTCTGATGGGCAGGTTAGTCTTTTTGCTGATGCACCAACTCTGGAGGGGGCAAAGCTGGGAGCTCATTACTGAAAAACATGAAAGCTCTTTCTCTCTGACACCCATCCACCCACCACAACAGCTGATATGGGCTTTGACAGACCCACCTCCCACATCTCAAAATTTCCATGCTAGCAAGCAAAGGTTAGATTACTTAAGGGGAAACAGTATGTGTCTTCGTGATAGTAATTTCCAGTGATTATAGACATATCCTAAAGTGATTGTTTCTTTGGAAGTTATAAATGGCAGGAAAGAAGTAATATTCTAAAAGTTTTTTTTTTCCAAAAAATATAGTGTTTCCAAGACCTAGCCAGAATTTAAGACAGATGCAGGTTTGGATAGTAAATCAACATAGACTTGAATGTAAATTAAAATTCTAAATAAATTGCAATATAGTATTAAGTATGACTATATTAATCTTAACTGATTATCAAGGCTTTAATTCCTAGTTGGAGAAATCAAACTGCTGAAGGGAAAGAGACAACAACAAAAAAAGAACCCCCACAAAACCTAGCCTAAAGTGTGTGCATGCTCATTGTTTTCACATCAGTGGAAACACAATCAGATTACAGCTATATAATAAAAGTCTGCCATGCAATGACACTAATTTAAGGATCTTTGCTCAGTTCTGTTGAAAAATAATTGTAGCTTATTATATCTTGCCCATTTCATATCACATCAGGTTGAAATTTTTAAAATAATAAATTATGGTTCTAAGAATATATGAACTGCCAAACCAGAGCAGACCAAGAGAATTACCAAGTAGAGGAAAGTCCATCCAATGGACCGAATTATCAGTAATAAAGCTCATATTGGATGCTTAATTAGATGGTGAAATTGACCATGCTATACACCAGTGTTTCACAAAGTGGGCCGTGGGCCCGCTCTGTGAAAGCTGCTAGCGGGCCCGCACTGCTTTACTTACCTAAAAGGTCCTTAGCCTGGCCACAGAGCCTTGTGCCTCCCATTCGCTCCGGTTCGCCATTTCCAGCCATGGGGAGCCCACTTTGAGAAATACTGTTCTATTAAATACAGTCTCCCTTGCCTTTAACACAGCATTTTCACATCAAAAGCTAAGTAAGGAACATTTCCAGCCCACAAAACTGGTCTCACTAGCACCGGTCCAACAATTGATAGGTACCTTTTTTTTTCTGTTATAAAATACCCAATTTCTGTTATTTCGACTCCAACTCATCATCTGAGGACATGGGTTTTGCCCAAGAAAACTCATGATTCTGTATACTTTTGTTAGTCTCTAAGGTGCCACGGGACTACTGTTCTATTATATTAGCCTCACTATTCACTTTAAGGGTACGTCTAGACTACATGCCTCTGGCGACAAAGGCATGTAGATTAGGCTACCCGGCATAGGAAAATGAAGCGGCGATTTAAATAATCGCCGCTTCATTTAAATTTAAATGGCTGCGCGCTGAGGCGATCAGCTGTTTGTCGGCTCAGCGGTAGTCTGGGCGCTCATGGTCGACATCAAAGGCATTTGTCGACCTCCCAGGTATGCCTCCTGGGATGAGGTTTACCTGGGAGGTCGACAAATGCCTTTGATGTCGACCGCGAGCTGCCCAGACTACCGCGCTGAGCCGACAAACAGCTGATCGCTCAACGCGCAGTCATTTAAATTAAATGAAGCGCGATTATTTAAATCGCTTCATTTTCCTATGCCGGGTAGCCTAATCTACATGCCTCTGTCGACAGAGGCATGTAGTCTAGACGTACCCTAAATGATCCTTAAGAGTTTTCCCAGACTGTGGCTGACTTCATAGTTTCCTTACCAGCACATGGGAAAAAAGTGGATGTTAGAGCCACAAATGACCCAAAATGGGTATTAAACTCTGAGGGCAGTGCCATCTGCCGTAGCTCTCCTTATAACTACCCCACTATTGCTGTGCATTCCTGGGAGTGAGGGGGCTTGCTTGATCCCCATCTCAAATACTCCCCAGAACAACTCTCAGTTCACTGGGCTATGTCTAGACAGCAGGCTTCTTTCGGAAGAAGAGATCTTCCAGAAAAACTTCTTCTGAAAGAGAGCATCCACACTGCAAAAGCACATCTGCTTTTTTGAAAGATAGCGTCCGCACTGAATGGACGCTAACTCGCATTTAAGCTGTGATTACTATGGGCGGAGTGGCCACCAGGGCACCTGTGCTTTTTCCTCTTTCCTCTTCTTTCGAAAGATCTCCCTCTTCCCTATCCACACATGCCTTTTTCCGAAAGAGCTCTTTTGGAAAAAGGCTTCTTCCTCGTAGAATGAGGATTACCAGTGTCAGAAAAACCCCTCTGTTCTTTCAATTTTCTTTGAAAGAATGCAATTGCAGTGTGGAGATAACTCAAGTTTATTAGGAAAAAGAGCCGTTTTTCTGAAAAAAACCTCTGTAGTGTAGACATAGCCTGGGATAAGAGCTTTCCCATATCCCCTTGTCTATCTTGAGTAAGGCTATGGACTGTGAATGGGAAAATGATAGGTACCAACCCTGCCCTCCCCACCATACTATAGACACAGAATTTTGGATTGTGTGTGCTTGAATTTACCTTCTGCCATAAGTGCTGTTAGCTACAAAGGGGCCTCTAGTTCTAATCTTCTCTGCTCCTCACTGCTGAAGACCTATTCTCTGCAGCTGCAATGCTGCCTGCTGATACGACCTTCTGCTTTTGCCATGAGGAAGCCCCATAGAGTATGTTATTCCTGAAAAGGATGCCTGTGAGGCCCCTCTCAATTCCACAAACAAGATGAAAAAAGTTAGCTGCACTGAGAACCCCTTACTCCGTTACAAAATAAGAACAAGGAACAGAGCCACCTTTTTAAATTCTCCTTTAATATACATCCCCAGTCTCTTGGGTCTTACATTTTTTGCCATCCTTCTCTGGATCTTTTTCTACTGTTGTTATGCCTATTTTATATGAGAAAAAAATTACCCAAAATGAAAGCTTTATTGAAGACACTTCCATTTTTAAAAAGTTGTTATATTTTTCCATAATAATTTGTATCCCCTTCTTAACACAGCTTATCATTTTCTTTTCTCATGCAGCAATGTTTTCACTGAGCAGTCCACAGTGACTCCTGGATAATTTTCCCCAAAGGAGTTACAATTAATTAAGAACTCTTCCAATGTCGTGCCATTTACATGATTCCATTGTAGATTTTGCAATTCTTGTCTACAGCCATTTGAAGTCTCATATAATGTCAATCACTTAGGGTACGTCTAGACTACAGGCTTTTGTCGACAGAAGTTTTGTCGACAGATACTGTCGACAAAGCTTCTGTCGACAAAGAGCGTCTAGACTACATCCAGTTCTGTCGACAAAGCAAGCCACTTTGTCGACATGACAGTGTAGACGCAAAGGACAGTGTAGATGCAATAATGCTTTCTGTCGACAGAACTCTGTCAACAAAAGGCGTTATTTCTCATAGAATGAGGTTTACAGCCATCGGCAAAACTGCTGAGTTCTGTCGATATTATGTCGACAGAACTCAGCGGCAGTGTAGATGCAGGTATAGTTTTGTCGACAAAAGTCCACTTTTGTCGACAAAACCCTGTAGTCTTGACACACCCTTAGTCATCAACAAATTAGACCACCTTGTTGTTTAGTCCAGATCTTTGTGAAATACATTGAGCAAAACTGGTCCTAGCACCGATTCCTCTAGTACTCCACTGTTAAACTCCTAATACACTAAGAATTGTTTATTCCCAGTCTTTGTGTCCTATTATTTGATTTTTATAATCCACTACATATAGTAGTTACTAAATTCCCTCAGTAGTTTCTCGTGAGAGATTTTATGAAAAGCCTTCTGCAAGTTTGCTCTAACTTATACCCACTGTTTTCTCAAATCTCCTGCAGAATTCCATTAAAATGAGATACATGATTTCCAAACCTGTGCTTTCTGCCTTGATCACATTATACTCATCTACATAGCTTTCCTACAAGTAATTCTTCTAATGATTACATCTACAAGTAATTCTTCTAATAATTTGTTCAACTTTTTCCTACCATCACTAAGGTTAAATACTGGTTGCTCTATTATTTATTTAATAGACATGGGACCATGACCAGGTTCAGGATTTCAATGGGCTAGTTAGACACTGTACTGGCACACAGGAAAATATAGTCCCTGTCTCAAAGAGTCCACAAGATAACATGACAAGCAACATATGAAAGCCAGAGGGGAAAAAAGAGACTATCAAATATGCACAATTTTATGTACAGACACACACTAACTATTTTGTTCTGTTTCTTTATTGTTTTGTTTTACATGAACATATAAGTAAGAATGAACTTGCCTCACATGCACCTCAGATTAGTCAAGATGCTGGCTGAATTCTTGTTGGACTTATTGCAGAAATGGGTCTTAGGAAGGAATACAAACACCAGATTCTGTGCTGCATTTGAACATGGTATTTGAAGCTTTTACATTTAGCATTTGTATTTGTGTAGGAAAACCTGGCCAATAGTATTGTAAACATTCTAGTAACCTTCACTAACTGTAAGCAGGTGTAAATCACATTTTGGGTCCCCTCCTTCCTGATGCTATATCTTTTACTAATATAAAATACATGCCGCTGAGATACTGAATTATGCAATTGTAGTTACAGAAATTGTTTTTGCTTATGATTTCCTTTGAATCTTTCTGTACTATTTTTTTTTTCTCGCATGCCCATCAACGAGGGATTGATCCAAACCCTATTAACATAAAGGAAAAAGATTCTCAATGACTTAAATGGTTTTGGATTTGTCCTGTAGGGTGAAATGCTGGCCCCACTGCAGCCAATACGAGTTCTGCCATTGAATTTGACCCAAAGTGACACAGCTGCAAAGTAAATGATAATGATATAACAGACAGCAATTTTCTGTCAATTCAGACCAAACGTGGCCAAATTCTCTACAAGCAAGAGGAGTTTTTCAAAGTTCTATACCTCTTTGGAAGAGGCAACAAGTGACAAGCTGTTTTTATTGTGGTTTTACAGTGTAGATTAATGTCTGTTAAGGACTGAGATGAGGCAGTCCTGGACGGTGGAAAGCCAACATTTCATTAAGCATAGCACTCAGCCCCCAAAGTCTTTCAAAATGCTCTATAGCTTTCTGAATGTGACAAAACCTGCTGAATTTATGTGCTGAAAATGTTCCAGTAGTTTTAAAAAGTGCCTTTGATGTCACAGGAGTGTAAAGCTTTTCTATTTCCCAGAAAAATGGTTGAAGCTTTCACTGAGATAATTAACAGCCCCTACTGAAGATCAGAGTTTCATTCTCAAGATGTTAAACACAATGCAGATAGAATGACCCAAACTAACATGTTAATATATTTCTTTATCCTTAGGAGATAATTTCCCTGCAAAAACATAAGGTGATGGAAAATAGTTTCACTAGAAGACACCACACAAGGATCTAGCCCACAACGTTAGCTATCCCTCTGAAAATGAAAATGATCAATTGTTTCTACAGTAACATTCCTGATTTCTGGTAAGCCCACTTTGACAAATGAAACAACACAGCATTTGCACAGATCATGAATACATGCTCTAGTCAACTTTCAAGAATATGAGACGTAAGTCAATTTGTTTACATTCCATATCAACAAAATCATCTGTCACTGGCTTTGTCTCTAATTGGTTCAATGTGAACAGAACCAACAAGTCGCACGTTTCACTCCAATAATGTTAGGAAATACATTTTGGCTGATTTTTTTCAAGCCTAAAGTCAGGCAGTGAAATCTGTATTTGAGGGCCTCAGTGTTGAATCTATGATATGACCTTGGAAAGGCTGCAACAAATTCCCAGTTGATAAATCTTTCCCACTGTAATGAGAATGACGTTCACAACATCAACTAACCTCCTCTACTGCATAGAGTCACAACCCAAATTTCTTATCTTAGCTTTTTACAAACCGGAAAAGGAGTGGGACCAGAGTCTCTGAAGTCTTTGAGGGACTCAACTACTTCCAATCTATTCTATATGACATGTGCTCAAACACTGTACGACAGACCGCACTACAAAATCCTGAGTTCAGGCAAGGTATTCAGCATGGCAGACACCTGTAACTCTGTAGAACAATTTGTAGGATAGACATTTGAATGCCCAGGTTTTCTGAAGTGCTAGGCACCCACACCTCAAAATCCATTCTCTTAAACACTGTATTATATACAACCTTCACCATGAGATAGCCTTGCAGATCATACAATTTAAATGTTTATAGTACACCTAAAGAAACCATTTAGTGTTTACAAAAAAGAAAGGAAGGATATTTTTAACAACAAGCACCAGAACAGAGGTCAAAAACTTCAGACTTAATTTGCATTTCATTATGAGATGCTCCCAGGTGCAAAAATTAAAATGCTTTGTTTTTGCTGCCCTGATCTTCATTAAAAATTCAATTTCTATTTGCATACTTGCAGAAATGACATCCTCCTGTACACTCATTTGTGGTTGGGAAAAATTTTCTGAGCTTATCCTACTGGGATCTAATTACAACAGTTTAATTCCTTTCTTTTTTTAAAAAAAATAAACACTTGTAGACTCTCTCCTTCACTGTTTTTTTTTTTTTTCCTGGAGAAGGCACCTGATATTGTTTCAGAAAGCTTTCCACATTAGGTATGGTCTGTTAAACAAAGAGACAGAGAATTCACAGTGGACAAATAATCTCAAGTGCTTTAAAATAATCCAAATAAGCAACTCCTTCAAAGAACATACTCCCTCTCCATGTAATTTACTGTTGCTCCAGCAGCTCAATCGGTTAGCCAAAATTCTGGGCATTGTAGGGTTGTCACCATTATGATGAGAAAGCTGAGATACAAGTATAGTAGATTCGTCTTCTAATTTTGCTTGTTTACAAAAAGTGTCCATAAATTTCTGTTTTCTTGAACACAGTAGAAGCAAACACCAGACATCCCCAAGTCTGCCACGCCAGTGAACTATGGACTCAAGAAGCTCCATTCTTCTGTCACATGCATAATTCCTCCTCCTAGCTTTCTCTTAACAACATGCATACAGCCTGCTGCCAATATTCTAGCTCGTGTTTATAGCCAGGGAAGCCATAGAGTCCCCATGGTATGCCATGTAGCCTATTCTCTTGGGAAGCCTCCCCCACCATTTTCTATAGCTATTTTTACTACGTAAAAAGTTTGATTACTCCTCCTCAACACACTTTTTGGCTTTAATGAGATTTGTCATTGTCTCTGTACCTAAGACTCATCCAATGACAGCCTTTAGCATCTTTCAGGATAATGTTATATTGTCAACCTTTAACTTCTTGTAGAAAAACAAGATTTTGTAAAGCTCCTTACCCTTGTAATACAATTACTAAGGCCCAGACTTTAAAAGCTATTTAGGGGTTGTGGAGTTCACTTGTAGGCTCCTAAATCAGTTAGGCATTGCAATTTTAGTGCTGTAATATGTTTAAACATTAGGCTTTACATTAAATAGTGCATTGCTACACATATAGTCTCTTTGACCACAATAGGACATCCTCTAGTAAGGTTCTACTCCCTATGAATAACATTGGCATAATCATGCCCCCAGACAAGATACAGCAAATGTAACAGATGAAAGTTTACATACATACCTTCAATAGACAGACTCATACACCTGAATACCAGAAGGGATGGACCATTGTATGATCTGAAGTCCTGCACATTTTAGGCTATAGAACCTCTCCTATAATAGACTCATAACCTGTAACTGTGCTACTGAAATATTCAAATCATGATATAAAGATTTTAAGTAACTGAAAATCCATTTACTCTAGTTTAAGCCAGCAAGTGATCTGTGCCCCATGCTGCAAAGGAAGGTGGGGGGAAAAAACCTGGTCTTGGCCCATCTGATATGGGGGAACATTTCTTCTCAACTCCAGATATGATGATGTGTTGCATCTGAGCATGTTAGCAAAATCCACCAGCCAGACACCTGGGGAAGAATTCTCAGTAGTAACTCAGACTTCTCCACCTAGCGCCCCATCTCTGGCTATATAGCATATGCAAATTGGCCACATGCTATTGTAGGCGATCTCGTCACATCATCCCCCAAATCTTACCAAGTTCAGTTTTGAAGCCCCCTAATGCTCCTCTTGGGAGGCTGCTGTAGAAATTCCCTCCTCTGATGGTTTTAAATTGTCATCTAATTTCAAGCCTAAATTGTTGATGGTAAGTTTATGTCTATTTGTTCTTGTCTCAACACTGGCATTTAAACAACTCTTCTCACACACCCAACTCCCCATGCACCTGCCCTCCACCAGACTTCCGCAGCTCTCTACTTTCAGGCTGCCACAATATATAAAAAAGCCCTCCAGGTGCTTATCCGTCACTGGAAGGTAGCATCAAATGGAGGATCAAAATCAGCACTGGGTCAAAGCTAGCAAAAAATGAAAAGTTATTGCTATCAATTAGACTCACATTCCAGGGTTCTACTTCCCAAACCTATATAAAATTTAAATGTCTGTGATGAGGGTGTTTTCACATACTAAGCTTTGTCACCTATAAGCATCACCTATAAACAGAGAAAACTTTGGATTTTCCACTGCCATATTCTGTACTATAGACATGATCTTCTCGCTCCCTCCCTCCCTCCCTCCCTGTAGTTTAATTTTAGCTCCTCTTGCCCCTGCTGCCAAAAATAGCTCTGTAAGAATAGGTTAATGCTCTACTACCCTATTTGCATTTGCAGCTTTCAGAGATCAAAAGCATCCCAGAGAATGTGCTTCCCCATTTGGCTGGCTCTAGGAACCAGAATATCGCAGGTTATTCAGAATTCACCACAGGAATAGTATCATTATGTGGTGTATGGCAGGTCATCAAACTGACAACTGTCAGCATTTTAGGTCAACAAATATATATTCTACATTCAGAAGTAAATATTACATGAATTGTAGCAATCTACAAAGTGCTAAAAGAAGAGACGCAGAGGTATAATACTTTGTGTTATCTAATAAGCACAGAACTGAAAACCCCATGCCTACAAGCACAGTGAATGCTATTAGGTCATTCTTCTTTGAGAGCTGAGGGGAATGTGTGGGCACGAGATGAAAAATAAGAATCTAGTTATGCTACTTATGTAGAATGCCACCATTACTGGCTTTTCCACTGTGCTGTATTAGTATTACTACTTTCTTGGCCAAAGATATGGTTGACTTAATGACAGCAGGTGAGTGGAGGGACAAGAGAGGCTTAACAGAAAATAATGAGGATTTTGCATGCTGTTCCTTATTCTTTGAATAGGAAGCTGGTACACCTTCCTTTTTCCACTGGCACTGAGGAAGAAGCAGCTCACCTGTGGTTCTTCCCTTTGTGAACTGTGATAAGCTGGTGAACAGTGACATAAAACATCTATTTAAAATAATTTTAAATCTATGCTCCCAAGCACTTGCAATGGCTCTATGCTTGATACCGTCTGCAAACTTTATGTGTGTGCTATCTATCCCATTATCTGAAAAATAGTTCATGAAGATATTGAACAGAGCGGGACACAGGGACCACACTCAACTGCTGATCTGTGGCAATGGTTTGCAATCATTTATGCACCCACTCCCATCTTATAGTAGCTTCCTCAAAGTGATATCTCCCTAGTTTGTTGATGATAAGGTCATGCAAGGCAATATCAAAAGCTTTACTAAAGTCAAGAAATACCACATCTACCACTTAGTCCTTCTCCACAAGGCTCGTTACCCTGTCAAAGAAAACTGGTAAGTAGATTTGACATGATTTGACACAATTTGTTCTTGACAAATCCATGCGGACTATTACTTAACAGCTTATTAGCTTCTAGGTGTTTGGAAATTGATTTCTTGATTATTTGTTCAATTTATTCGATTATTACTGAAATTATGCTGACTGGTCTATAATTCCCCCGGTTGTACTTATCGCCTTTTGTATAGATTGGTACTCTGTGGGTGCATCTATACTGCTGGGCTTAACTTGAAATCAGCTACGCAAATTGAGCTACGTCAATTGTATGGCTTATTTCAAAATAGGAAGCATCTATACACAGCACATATTTTGAAATAGAGCACTCCTCCTTTGACTTCCTTTACTCCTCATACAATGAGGGTTACAGGAGTTGGAGTAAGAAGTCCTCCCACTTGACAGTATTTTGACACTATTTCGAAATAACTGCCTGGTGTCTACATGCGGACTAAGTTTTTTGGAATAGCACTAGTTATTTCAAAATAGTGTTGCAGTGTAGAGGTACCCAATTTGCCCTCTTGCAGGTCTCTTTAATTTCTCCCTCTTCCATTTGTTTTCAAAGATACCTCCTCAGTCAGCCCCTTGAGTATTCTAGGATGTATTTCATCAGGCCATGCCGACTCAAAATCATCTAATTTTTCAAAGTAATTTTTATTTTGTTCTTTCCATATTTTAACCTCAGATCCTATCACATTTTCAATATATTAGACCTCTTATCGCCGCTAAACTTTTTGGGTGAAAACTGAAGCAAAAAAGTCATTGAGCACCTCTGCCATTTTCTCATTTTGAGTTATTGTCTTCCTCATTGAGAAATTGCCTACCCTGTCATTGGTCTTCCTCTTACTTCTAATGTATGTGTAAAAAGGTTTTCTTTTACCCCTTATATTTCTAG
Organism: Rafetus swinhoei; assembly: GCA_019425775.1. NCBI lineage: Eukaryota > Metazoa > Chordata > Testudines > Trionychidae > Rafetus > Rafetus swinhoei. The sequence continues at coordinate 188,381,981 of CM033440.1, forward strand.
TTAATTTAATATCATTTTGTACCTTGGCTTTTCCAATGTTTGTTTCTACATGTTTATGCTGTTTGTTTACATTCATCCTTTAGTATTTGACCTAGTCTTCACTTTGTAGGACTCTGTTTTGATTTTTGAATCAATGAAGATCTCCTGGTGAATCTAGGATGGTCTCTTGCATACTTCCTATCTTTCTATACTGTAGGAAGTTTGCTTATGTGCCTTTAATAATGTCTCGTAAAAAAACCTGCCAACTATCTTAAACTGCTTTTCCCCATAGACTTGCTTGCCATGGGATATCAGCTACTCACTCCTTGAGATTGCCAAAGCCTGCCTTCATGAAATCCATCATCTTTATTCTGCTGTTTTCCCTCCTACCATTCATTAGAATCATGAACTCTGCTATTTCATGACCATTTTCACTTAAGTTACCCTATATTTTCAAATTCTCAACCTTATTTGTCAAAATCAAATCAAGAATAGCATCTCCCCTAGCTGCTTGCTCTGCCTTCTGAAATAGAAAAATTGTTTCCAAAGCATTCAAAGAACTTGTTCGATAATCTGTTCCTTGCTGTATTATTTTTTCAAAAGATGTCTGGGTAATTGAAGCCTCCCATTACTACCAAGTCCTGTACTTCAGAAATTGATTTAAAAAGCTTCATCTACATCTTCTTCAGGGTTAAGTGGCATCCAGTAGGCCCTTTCCATGAAATCACCCTGGTTTTTTAATTCATTTTATTCTTACCCAGAGAAGTTGTCTTCAATTTCCATTTCAACCTCAGCCCAAGCATATACATCTCTATTACACAAGGCAATACCTCCTCCCTTTTTCCCTGCATCTCCTTCCTGAGTAAGCTACATCGTTCAATATCAATATTCCCGTAATGCGATCTCTGTGATGCCACCTGTCATAGTTGAACATATGATAGGTACAATATAAACTATGATTACATAGTTAACGACTGTGTCATTAGTTGGACAGGATGCTGCACCAGTCTGCCCAACTAAGTAGTCAGACAGCCCTCCCTCCTCAAGACCAACTTCCATAAAAGGGCCATTGGTTCTTTCTCCTGTTGGGCTAGACAAAGTTGTACAACCAGTGCCACCAACTTTGAGGCTGTGGGTTGAGAAACAGGGCAATGGGGAATACAACACTGAGGTGGAAACTGTGGCTTGATTTCATGGGGACAGGGTGCTCAATCTGGTTTAACCATAGCTTTAAGGATCTGCCAGGCCTAAGAGAATTTTTGAGTGATGCAAAGCTCCCATAATGGCTCTAAACCCCCAACCCTCCTAATCCCTGGAGTTCAGTGTGCGCTTGGGGTAAAAGGAAAGTGACAGGAGCAACGTGTCCCCCACCCAGCAAACCACTGGTTCCCAGAACAGTTTTTAGGGGCTATGGGCAGCTAGTATAAGTTAAAACAGACCCAGCATATGGGGTGTACAAAGGTCTCCTTTGCTTCTCATCAGGCCTGCCAACAGAGGGGAGTATAGGGGACAAATGCCACGCAGCCTGGCAATTTAAAAGGGCCCAGGAGTCCTGGACACTGCCACAGTAGCTCTGCTAAAAAGCATCTTTTGATGGAAAGATACTTTTGATATGCCCCGTGCAGGTTGTGCGATGGGGTTACTTGGCCCCAGAATATGCATTGAAAGCACCTTTCAATCAAGAGATGATGCAGTGGTTTTCTCTAGAGCAGGCAGGTTGGGTCTAGGGAGAGAGAGAGAAGGAGGGGGCAGGACAGGGGTGGGGCTGGCCAGCCGAGGGTCCTCTGGCACCTTTAGGGATGGGCACTTGGGGTTTCCTCTTGGCAGGTCCAGGGCTTGTAGCCCCAGCCAAGGGAGGGGGCAAAGGACCATTGATTTATGCTCTGGGCCCCAAATTGCTATCAGTGGGCTTGCTCCTCATCTGTGTCTTCAGGAGGGGGAATTAATTCATCAACTCATTACAAAACTTATGTGTGAACAGAAGCTGAAGCAGAAACTACACACACACACACACACACACACACACACACGCTCACGCTAAGAGTTAGCTTAAAATTGCAACTTTAGACAGAGTCAGAGAAAGTTGCCTTCTCTCCTAGTTCAGTCCTTAAGCAAGATAACATGAAATAGAAGGTTTACTTCTGAAATAGAAGTTTGTGATATGAAGAAAAGAAAAAGAGAGCCAGAGAGATAGCTCTGGATCTCAAAAACTGGAATTATTAGTGGCAGTGAGTCAAGGAGCAGTTTAATAACAGTATAATTGCTTTTTTTTTTTCAATTAAAAAGTTGATACAGTATGTGGGCCCATCATACAGTTGCTAAGACTCAGCATTTCCTATGCAGAACTGAAAGCAATTTTTTTTCTAAATATAATATTTTCTTCTCTGTCAAGGGAACACTCTGTGAAAAATGAACTTTTTGATACTACTTTCAGGTGATTAAAACTGTTCATCTTTTCAAAGCTATAACTTTTTGTGAAACTATGTTAATCTTAGAGAAAGTTTCCACGTTTATTAAAATTCCTGAATTTTTAATCTGTTTTTTATCAGAATCTTATCAAAATCATTAAAAAAATCAGTGGACTGAAAACTCAGTTTTCAGTGAGAAAGCCACATTTTTAACAAACTTTTATAATTATTTCAAAAAATCTATAGAAAAAACATTAATAAAAATCTCATTGAAAATACAGATATAATACTGCAGAAAATTTCTTAAGTAACAGGGCAAATTGATCCATTTTGAACACTACAACATGGAAATAATGTCAAAATTTTCATTTTTTTCCACAAAATAATGTTCTCATTTTTTAGTTAGTCTCAATATTTTAATGACATAATAATGACCGTCATTGTGCTTTTCTATTACAATACAGTTCAGATGCCACACGGAATCATGACCCTATAGTGGAATGCACTGTACTAAGACAAAGTCACATTCTCTTTCCCCAGGAACCTATCATGCTTGGAAAAATGATTTTAGAACCCAACAGACTTGTATCAGTTGTTTCACAGATCTAGCCTTCTCCAAATTTGCCATTTCTAACCTGGGAAGAAAAGAATTCTGCTTGCTTCAGGAATTTAGCACTGAGTCACTTAGGAATCACATTGGTGTCAACATTTACACATTATTTAATTCCTGCATATTGCTTCTAGGAGGCATTAGGTGGTGTTTTGACCTGAGCTTTCTTTGCTATGAAGATGATGCCCAAATCTGTGGGGAGGGGGGTTCCACCAACTGCTTCATGACTGTATAATCAAGAAATTGATTATGCCAAGAGCACACTAGGATTGAGTTGCAGGTAACAACTCAAAATAGATTACATTCATTTCTTAGGTTTGCAGTTAAGAGAGCAATATCACTGCTATCAGCTTAGAAAAATTGCCAGTCAAGTCAGGCATGTCCTTTATCCATCCAATCACACAACATTCAGCATGAGTAGATTTATGTATAGCAAAACTCTTCATGATATTTGCCCTGCCCATCTTCTCCGGGATACTTGGTATGCCATTTTACCTGCAAACATTCTCTGTAAGTGGACCCAGAACACATCAAATGAACACCTCCCATTACTAACTCCTTTTAACCTAGTAACCTTGTGCTGTACTCTTATTATATTAACCACTAACATGCCAATGTACAGATTTTTTTCAAATGTCAGCCCTTCAATGTAAAGAAACTTGTGCCCAACTATTCCCTATGCTCTTTCTCCCCTACATAGCTAAAAATCAGTCTCTTGTCCTCTATTTCTAGGCTGCTATTTCCCCCCTAAAGTTCATCTTTGTTTTACTGAAAATTGAGCATTTGGACACTAGAGATCTGTCTGTAAAATGTTAATCTTCAAATGAGAAATTTTCAAAAACTCTTGGCAGTCTTTTAAAAGCAAAATGAATAAAAATAAAGATAAATACAAAATAAATACAAGTAAAAATAAATGCATATTGATAGGAAGACCTACATCAATTTGATTTAAAATACTTCTACATAAGAAAATAAACAATAGTGAGGGGCACTTTTAAGACTGATTTAAAAACACAATAGTGTAGGTGTTTACAAAACTATAGATAGGTCATGGTATTATTTATTATTTTATTTTTTTTATAGTAGCCTCATTGTACTATAAAAACACAATCTAAGAGACAGCCCCTACCTCAAAGAGTTACCAATCTATCATTAAGATAAGAAACAAATGTATTAGACAAACAATAGGAGAGAAATCGAGAAGGGTGAAGATAAGAGTGAAGAAATCATGAGGTTACAAAGGTCACTAAGACTTACACAGTTCACTTGTATAAAGTGTGCTGATTTCAAATTTATTCAGCATTTTTTTAAAATTTTGCTTATGCTGATTTAAAATTTATTTTATTTTGTTATTTTTAAAGCCTCTGCCTAATTTTGTTTTATCTCCTTAAATAGTCCCATATTTATTAGTAGTAGTATTTGTAGTGGAGTGCATCTTTAATCTTTTGCATGTGTTCAGCAGCTTAGGATGTTTGCATGATATATCACTCTAAAACTCAGACTGCATTGTATTAGGAAAAACAAGATCTGTTATTAGGATTTATATAAATATCAGAAGTGACGTTTAGTTGATTGATAACAGACGAAAATGCTACATATAAGTTTAATGTACAGTTAACAACGATGTAACAGTGTGTCATGCAGTCTGGAGTAGTTTACAACTGTAAGTGCCAAATTCTGGTCAAAAGCTTCAGGGGGTAGCCGAGTGAGTCTGTACAGGATAAACTTAAAAAACAACAAATAGTCTGGTAGCACTTTAAAGACTAACAAAACATGTAGACAGTATCATGAGCTTTCGTGGGCACAGCCCAAAGCTCATGATACCATCTACAAGTTTTGTTAGTCAGACTATTTGTTGTTTTTCAAGTTAATTCTGGTCAAACTGTCAGAAAACAGGACGGACACCCTATTCTGTAACTTTATCATTACATTTTACCAAGCTAGTAACAAATGTGCCCTCCTGGACTACTAAATTAATTTTACTATGGAGTCATGGATAGCACCCTTAGTTGAGCCATCCAGACAAACTGGATTCTGTGATAATGATCCCTATACCAAATATCATACTACTTTAGGTTTCTCCCAACCCCAAGAGTCAGTCACTTACTCCAAGTCAATGGATAGTTTCGATCTCACACCAAAAACAATGCAGGTAGCCAATTTCTCTAGTAAACTAACTAAAGGTTGATTAGCTAAGAAAAAGAAATGAGAGTCACTGAGAGGCTAAAGAAGGCTAAATACATTATACGTGAGTCCAAGTTTGCAAGTCTAAACTGACAGCAGAGATGTAGTAATCTACAAGTTTTCCATAAGTCTCCCATGGTTCCCAATATAACTTTGGCAACCGCTATCTGGTATTTAGAATGATCCCTGAAAGTGTCCAAACAGCTCAACAATACAAGTTCATTCCCTAGATGCATTCTTCTACTTGTTTTCCATAGAAAGAAATCTGGCAACTGTTTCCATCCCAGCATGGGCGCTTTCTTTATTGATGAAATGCAAACTGAGCTTGTGAATTTCCACTGTTGAACACAATGTGACACATGCTTGGAAATTAGCACCTTTTTAGATTTCCAAGGCTCTAATCTCATGGGATGGGTAAACGTAGTGTAAACACAATGGCTGTGTCTACATTGGCACACTTTTTCGGAAAAGGGATGCTAATGAGACCAGTCGGAATTGCAAATCCGTGGGGGATTTAAATATCCCCCGCGGTATTTGCATTACATAACTGCGCTTTTTCGGCTCGGGGCTTTGCCGGCAAAAAGCGCCAGTCTGAAACGAGGATCTTGCGGAAAATAAATCCTTTCCGCAAGATCTCTTATTCCTACTTTCAAGTAGGCATAAGAGATCTTGCGGAAAAGGGTTTATTTTCCGCAAGATCCTCTAGACTGGCGCTTTGCCGGCAAAGCCCCGAGCCGGAAAAAGCGGCAATATGTAATGCAAATACCGCGGGGATATTTAAATCGCCCGCGGATTTGCAATTCCGACTGGTCTCATTAGCATCCCTTTTCCGAAAAAGGGTGCCAATGTAGACACAGCCAATGTGATAGCCAGAAGCAATCCTTCATTAGTTTTCATGAAGTTTATGCATCTAGTACATACACATTTTAATGCTGACCTCCGGTTATCTAATTATAGGTATATATAATGTAATGCAATAATAAACAACAGGCTACATGTAAGTAAAGACAATAACATTAACATTTCTTTGATATTCACACACAAGTGAATTGGTCTACGGCTTTGATCTGAGCTGACCGGCCAATGTCACATAGTGTTCCATTCTCTGTTCCAAAGTTATGAACTTTAGGGGAGAAGCAGAACTGGAGTACAGACCAGAAATATGAGTAGTTGACTGACTCCCCCCATCTTTCAACCATTGGTATGCTGGCATTTTTTAGACTGTCATGCTAAATTACAATGTACTGCAACATGTTCAGTAATATCCCCGGAAACCCAAAGATTAAAAAGTTACTTACATCTGAACTGAGTTGGGCACGCACAGTGGTGTAAGTATTAGCAGGAGGAATAAAAGCAGAAGTTGTAGCCTATCCATTACACGTGGTAGTTGTAGTAGTTCAGAACAGCGATAAAGTATATTCAGTATTCACTGGTGTGGCGTCCTGACAAGTCTCCTGTTCCATCAGTGATGATAAACATTCGGCTGCGTGGGTTTTCATATGCTCCCTCAGTATATCATGCCAGCTCTGTGCAGGTAGCTAACATAATAGACTTTACGAGAGCCCCCAAAGACCACAGACTCAGATATGATACGAAGCTACCCAAGTCAGGTTTATTGTTGAACAAAGTATATTAATAGTTGGTAACCAGATGGCCTCAGAGCCCCTGTAATAGCCAGAACAAATGGACACGGCTCACGGGACAATGGACACGGCTCAGTTATAGTATGGATTTCACTATCGCCACCTAGGCTGGCCAATGAGTTAAGTGAGGTACCCCAACATTTATAGACAGAAATAAACCATCTATGATACACACCATATGGATCATCTTACGTGTTAATGACACGTTTGGTACCTCCCCTTGTACTTTCCGCCAAAGCATTCACTATCTATTGTTATGCATTCACTCTTGTTGTGTCAGACTATTTTATCATGTACTCAGCTGGGTGTCCCTGCACTGTCCCAATGGAATGTGTTTACACACTTCATGTGCTTTTATCAGTGCTAGCAGTTCTAGTGCCGAAAGATACTGACTTGCAGGCAAACATTTGCTTTTCACACGGCTTGTCTAGTACTCACAGTATAACTCTTCCTTACTTTAGTTCAAGCACCAGGCCCATGCTTCAGGCTCTTTCTTTCTCCTACGGTAGTTAATTCAACTGAGCATGTTCTTTACAAATAGAGTGAGAACCATGTGTCTTGGAAAGGTTTCTTTTGTGCACTTCTATGCTCATACTACAGATCTGTAGCAGATCTGAGTCTGCCTGACTCAGAAGTAACATTGGTAGGCTCTGAAGCTAGATACAAAACCTCTGATTCTCTCCAGTGGGGAGAAGATCAAGCTAATGCCAGGGCGAGACTGACAGTGTAGAACAAAGGGTGAAAGGGGAAGGAGGGTGCTTGAGAGCGTGAAGAACTTGAGTAGAAAGAACAGAAAGGCTCTTCGTCAGGTCATCAAATATAAGAAAACCACTCGATATGCATGTCTCCAGGTTCAGGATAAGTAAACAATAGAGTGTACCCTTAGCAGACCCTGAGAAATTATATTGTGCTGCATTTTATGAAGTCAATCAGTTAAATAAAGCCAAACAGCCTCTGACCCAGAAGTACAGATGCTTTTGATGTTTTACCTTTCTTAAGTTGTTGTCCCTTAACACCTTTGCCTTCTAAGCATACATCTCTTCTAGATAACTGCTTTAAAATACTGCAAATATCTTGTAAAATCCCTGTGGAGCTGTAAGATTACCTTTCAGCTCTGCTTCAAATTGATATGCTAACAACCAGCAACCATAAAGCTGTCTTGACCTTGACAGGACAAGGTAGTGCAATACTGTTAAGGACTGTGCCTCAGTGGAACCATAAAAGCAATTTATAATTTTAGGTTTCCAGTTCTGAATAGAGGTTTGTAGTTTTGTCACAATGCAATTCAGAAAGTACATATCAAGCAAAGTTGCTAAATATAAAGACAAATTTGTATTTTCTGACAACTGACAAAAAATGATCCCAGCACGTTAGGTGGCATGCACATCTACCATCAGGAAAATCAGTTAATAGCTATTTGCTGTTCCTATTTTAGGAATCTTGAAACAAAAGTATTCAGCAATACCACTGAACATTGTAGTGAATGTAGAGAGTGTTTTCTTTTCCTTTATTATAGTCTCTGCAAAGTCCTGAATACAATCTCCTATTCTGGGGAGAAACTGATAAATCTGAGCTGTCCTCCCTTTTTTCTCCTCTGAGATAACAAATTATAGATTAACTGGATTAGGATTAGATTTGTCATGTCCATGCTGAAAAAAATTGTGTCTGAAGATTTTATTCACTGTAGTTCTAGATCTGCTGGGAGAATTTTGCCCTGCATTTCGCTGACCCCATGTTCTGATCAATACATTGGCTGAAGTTTCAATTGCCCTATTAATGTTGTTAAGCATGCAAGCCTCCAAAAAATAATTTACCAAAATTATTAACTCTACATTTAGTGGATGAAGAATTGTGAAAGATTAACATGCCAAAAAAGAAATGCTTAGTCAGTTTAGGTAGGTAATTATATATGGTCTATAATTACACCATACCGAAGGGGAAAAGATATATTATACAAACCAACCTTTAATGTATATAGTATATGAGTATGAGTATGTATATGAGTGTGTAAAACAAATTATTTGCAGGCACCACCAGACTACACACTGCTTTTATTTAGACAATTTAACAAAGCACTATTCAATCCTGCAAGGTACTGAACGCATCCTTGGAGACACTGAGTATTATCATCCCTGACGGAAGTCAATGGAAATTGAATGCACACAGCACCTTTCAGGCTTAGGTGCTGAAACTAGGGCTGCCACACTCTGGTCTTGGTTTCCATCAAACACAGGGTTTATAATTTGGTTCAATGGTTCTCAGCACCCACACAATACACATTGTTCCAGTACCCCTGCTCTCAGAAGGAGGCATGTGTAATACAGGATCAGATCCCAGGTGTATAAAGTCTTACTTTTAGGAGAATTTGGTCTATTGTCTGGGAAATTGGAATGGAACTCTAGAGACCTGAATTCAACTCATGACTCTGCTAATGGTAACCTGGGTGACCTTTAGCACCTCACTTCCCCTCTTAGTACCTCAGTTTCCCCACCTAACAAATGGGGATGATGTTTCCTGACTTCCTTTGTAAAGTTCTTTGAGATCAATAGAGGAAAAGTGCTTCATAAGAGAGAGGTATGGTTCATTATTAGATGGCACAAAGAGCTGATAGAGAAAATCTCTTCTCTTGCACATTTCAAAAGTGTGGCGGACAGGAGCCTCACGTGAATATAATTTTTACAGTTGGTAAGAATTGTAGAGGTGGATTGTCTTAAAATTTGGATAGTTTAGACCTGAAATTCTGTGAAGTCACACACATAATACTAAGGCCATAGTTTTCCAACCCAGGAGCCTACGTGGCCTGATTTTCAAAAGAGTTGAATATCTGCAGCTTCCACGGACTGAAAACAACACAATTGTTCCCCCCAAATCATCTCCCATTTCTCTCTAACAGTCATGATCTCTGGACCCTAACCTCTTTTTCTCTCATTGCCTGATTTACCTTTCATTACCTGTGCAACAGCACTGCATTCATCCAGATGTTCATATGCTCTCACATTACAGCTCTGAACTACACAACCACAGTCTAAGGCAGGGGTGGGCAAAAGGGCCTCCACGGCAGAGGGATGCATCTAGACATACTCTCACTGTTTTATCGCCTAAACGCAGTTGTTGGTGACAAAACATGGCAGTGTAGACAAGCCCAAATCCTAGCTTTGCAGACCGGAGAATATTGCTGTTCACATTAGTTAATGACTCAGAGGGAAGAGTGCCACCTACTGAATCAATTAAACCAGCTTTCAGCACTTGCAGTAGATTGATTTTTCCTCAGAAGAATTCCATCAAGGTCTGGCTCTGCTTAGCTTCCCTTCTGACAAAATCATGGCTCAAGGTATTATAGCATTTCTGTAAGCCGGGATGGGGAACCTCACCTTCTTGAGTGCAGACCCTGGCTGATTTTTTTATGGGTCAGCAGCTCCAGAACCAAAAAAGGTTCCTCGCCCCTGCTGTGGGCAATATAGTATACAAGAATCAATTACAGGTTTCTAGAGGTTAGCATAAAATATTATTATGTTCCTTTCAAAATCCTTTACTGTTAGTGAAATAGTTTCAAAGGTTTTTCATTGCTTCTTTTTTTTTTTTAATTGGACTTTTAAGACTATTTGTATGCCAGCACAAAATACTTGGCAAAGATGAGACTACTGGCAGGAGGGTTGCTACTCTGGCAATTTCCTGTTTAAAAATCGATCTATACAACACAAAACAGAAAAATAGATTACTCATTGGCTGGTAAGCCATATTCTCTTACGGGGCGGGGAGGGGTTGATCATCCTATATTGCTGGCTACAGGCCTGCCATAGTGCAGATGGACGAGCTGGATGCTTAATCGCTCCTCACACCCGCAGCTCAGCATGATTTGGAATCCTGAACACTGCTGGAGAAATATTTCCTTGGTAACTTATCGTGTCCTTATCAGTGCATTTGCATAGCAGAAGCGACATTTTTTCTCCTTAGATTAGATTTGAAGGAGCCAACAGGTACTTTTCCGGCTTTTTATTCAGACCCGCGTTACTCTTTGTAGAACACTGCAATTGAAATTAGTAGTTTCCCACTTCAAAGATTTAGTTATTCACTGTAACACAATTGGAGCTGTTAAAGATAAAAACAGTACTGCAGATGCTATTTTGATGCTAAAAGTGTATAACCCAAAAATACATAACTCTTTATATGTCCTGTTAAAGTCTTACATATGCATACACTGTATCTGCAGTATGTACAAACATTATGTACTGTTTGTATATTTTTAGCAACAATATTCATCTTAAAATCAAGGTGGTTCAATGTTAAACCAACAAGAACCAGGTAATTCACATATCAATATAAATCTCCTTTCCTTATTCACACACATGTGTTCAGGAATTGCAGCATGTTTGGTTCAAGATATAATCCTCTGTTTTTAAGAAATAATATTATTGAGTTCTGCTTATTATGGTAGTGCCTAGACCCAACCAAAACCAGAGCTCTGTTGTGTTAGGCACTTTAGAAACAGGATGGAACACTATCATTTATAGGCACAAAATAGGGTTAATTAATAGTATGCTTTTCACCTTGGGTCCGGTCTTCCTACCATTTAGTAGTTTAAACAAAAGCTTTTAAAAGAGCAAATATGGGACGATACCACAAGTTTAATTGGTCAGGATTAATGTGGTTAATCTTCAGTTGCAACTAACATCCTGAGGTGAAATCCTGCCTCCACTGAAATCAAGATAAACCTCTCATTGGGTCAACAGGCGAAGAATTCCATCCCAGATGTTGAGTCAGATGCAGAGGGTTAAAGCACCTATGGGCCTTCTGCCAGACAACCCTTCCCTCTTCCAGTGCTAATATAAATCTGTTTTGCAGTAGTGCCATACAACATAAAGAGTGTGTGAATATTCATAGTGTAACCTTATATATTATTATTTACTATAAATTTGAGAATGTGTGTCTGTCTGTCTGTGTGTCTTTCTGTTTGTTCAAGAACTCCTAAATGGCAAGAGCTAGGACCAACAAATTGGTTAACTGCTGCCTCTTAACGGAACTTCAAGCAAGGTAATGGTTTGGTTGTGCCAGGAAAATGGGTACGGTTACCAGATGGGTTTCAAAAAAATACCAGACACACGTGATCTCAGAACGGGGGGGACGACCATCCAGGAGGGGAGCAGGGCTGACTGGGGAAGATCGGGGTGGGGACTGGCCAGCGGGAAGAAGGGCTCGCCGGGAGGGGGTTGGAGGAGCAGAGCTGGCCGGGGAGGAACCGGGCGGCGGGGTGCTGGGCTGGCCGGGAGGGGTCGGGGGAGCAGAGCTGCCTGGGGGGGAACTGGCTGGCGGGAAGCAGGGCTGGCTGGGAGGAGGTCATGGGGAGCAGGACTGGCCAGAAGGGGGAACGGGGGGGAACCGGCTGGCAGGGAGCAGGGCTGACCCAGGGTGGCGGGGGTGCTGCCCGTCCCACGCACAGTCCCAGCAGGGCGCACGGGCGAGTCCGGCCCTGGGGATTCCATCCTGCCCCACCCCCACCTCTCTACTGCGTAGCAGCATACTGCTTGGCCGGTAGACACGATCACGCAGTATGCACCTACGTACTGATACTCCTGATAATAATAAAACTTAATTAGAAAATATCAGACATTTATATATCCGGTATTTTCTCAATTTGTTTCCTGGACAGAAAGCTCAAATACCAGACTGTCCAGTTCAAAACCTGACAACCCTAAAAATGGGATGTGCCTGAAGTGGGATTCCTTTTCATAAAACCATACAGAAAAGAGACAGAATCTCTAGGCAAGAGAAAGAGGCTGGTTGGGGTAGTCTGCTCTGCCCGGGGAAGCCTGCATACTGCACCTGTCATACCAGAGCAATGATTTAAATGAAGCATGTACATTTTCCTTTCATTTTCAAAACTAAAAAAACAAATATTGAATTAAGAATTTGAGCAATGCCCAAGTAAATTTTCTAGTACAAATTAACAACAACAATAATAGTAATATGTAGAGTTCAAAGGTGCAAAGGCACTTTATAGTTATAAAGAAAAACAAGTTACTGCCTGAAACATAGGTTACAATATAAATAGACAAATACAGGCAAAAAATAGGGCGGAGGAGGGAGAAACCCACTTCTTTTTTACTATTACCTTCATGGTGATTTCCCTTTTCCTTTTAAAATCCCTATTGGGTAACCCTGGACTAATTACTTAATAATTGTTTTTTAATGCATTCATAGCGTCGGTGTACCCAATGCTTTAGATTTCATTATCAGGTATTCTTGTTTTATTTTTACTTCTGCTTATGTCATCCCATAGGATTGCCAGACCCCTTATCCATTCACACATTGCCTCCCCTTCCAAACCTTGCCCACCGATGGCCTGTCCTATATTCAGTTTCTCCCCACAATATATTTCGATACACAGAGAGAGCCATTAGAAGAGGAAAAACAGATTTGATTTGTTAGACAGAGCTGGAGCGATGACAGAAGGAAACTGAGTGACATCTTCCAAAAAAAGCTAAGGAGGTGGTGTAGGAGGGAGAAGTGGTCTTTGTTGTCAAAGGCCAAGTAAAATGAAAAGGGAGAAGGGACTGTCATAACTACAAAGGAGGTGGAGGTGATCACAAGTGAGGAAAATTGTTTCTGTAATAGAGTCAAAGCTAACTCCAGACTGAAATCAATCTGTGTGGGAGGTGATTTTAAATAGAAGAGGACACTACTTCCTCAGTCCCTTTTGTAAGAAAGGGAAGGAGGTGGAAAATAGGGTGACAGAGAGAATGTCAGGGTTGGTCAGTGGCGTTTTTGTGGTAAAGACCAAGAAAGTGTAGGGAGTTGGGGGAGAGGCAATGGACAGAAGCAGAGGAATGTCTCAGAAGAGAGTGAAAAGAGGTCCGAGTGGGTACATATGCTTCAGCAGGGTGAACTCAAGAGAGGAGAGAGCTCATCTCCTGTTAAATATTTTTAGAAGTCCCAGTTAAAAAGTATTTTAAATGGCAATTTGTATGACTATACTTCGTTCTGTTTCAAAACGGCAATTCTGTGTGGAAGTATTGCTGGAACAGGTCTCCAGCTCCCTATTGTTCACTTCCAAAATCAGGGCTTCGTTCAGCCAGTGCAGTAAGCAGACGACAAACTACGGAATTATTTTGGCTCTTGCAGGCTCAGCGGACAATTGTACTAATTGCTTTCATGTTGCCTCTGCTATGTCATTTGGTCAAACCAACACCAGGTCAAGTTAGGCTGCAATGCAAAACTCTACTCCTCCTCAACCCCCCTTCATTTTAAAAAACGAAATATCTAACCCCAGTATCTGAGCCCACTAAAATATTCCACCTAACATCTGCACACAATGTACTTCTGCTACAGAATGTGAAATGTATTTGACCATAAAATACCGATTCACAGATATTCTCTTCGTGCTACATGACTGCAACGCTGGAAATAAAAATGAAACCAGGGAGAAAAAGCAGCAATACAAAAGACAGAAATGAAACCGGACTGTTATTACAAAGCAATTTTGAAATCATTTGTAAGTCACAAATAAAGAAAAAGCATCAAGGCAGCCTTTGTTAGAAGCAGCCATTTTTCTGTGGATTGGGCAACCTGAAATGCATAAGCTAAACATTTTTTTCTCCTCTCTTCTGGCAATAAAAGACTCTGCTCATCTCCAACTATTTCCAGAAAAAACCCAGTGGCATTAGCCAAGTAAGCAATTGCCTGAACTTCCAGGTTAGACATTTATTATAGTTGAGGCAAGGTAGATGAGGCAATATCTTTTAATGGACCAATTTCTGTTGGCGAAAGAGAAGCTTTGGAACTTATAGCTCTTCTTCAGCTGCTGCAGCTTCTCTTTTTTACCAACAGAAGCTGGTCCAATACAGGTGTTACTTCCCCCACCTTGACTCTTTAATAACCTGAGATCACTGGGGCTACGGAAGCACTGTAAACATTTAATGTGATTATTACTTGCACAGATATGAAAGCCCACTCTGAGAAGGAAATAATGGTAAAATAATGGAGATAAACTAGTAAAATAATATAAATACAGGGTATACTCTCGTTTTCCCTTCCTAGCCCAAGGAGAGGGCTTGCAGTAGCAAACTCAGAGCACCATGCAATTACGGTGCTAAGAAACACTGATCTGAATGGTGGCTCAGAACAGACTCTTAAAGGTATGTCTATACTACATCAAATACCCATGGCTGGCCTCTATCAGCTGACTCAGGGTATGGGGCTGTTTATTTGGGGTTTAGAGGTTTGGGTTTGAGCCCAGGCTCTGGTGAGGGTGGAGGGGACCAGAGCCCTAGCTCTAACTCAAACCCAAACATCTGTCCCACAGTTAAACAGCCTCATAGGGTTTGTCTACACTGTAATGTAAGTTAAGGGTTCTAACTCAGATTGGAGCCTAAATCTCCCTCTCAACTCACAAACCATCCAGGGCTCAGACCCAGGGTCCCCATGGGGTGGATTGCCCATACCCGAGTCAAGCTGGGACTTTAGGTTACAAGCCCTGTTGCTTTGCAGTGTAGATGCAGGCCATCTGTACTCATGCTCTGGGAGTCTTCCAAAAAGTGTGTCTCAGTCCCATGGGACAACATTCTTTGTCCTCTGGACAGTCAAGTTTGGTGGGCAGTCAAGTTCGCCTGCACTGCACTATGAACAAAGGGCTAATGTTTTGGGGGAATACACAAGGAAGCCTGGGATATGGGTGGTTGGGCTTGGGCCAACATAATGCAGTGTAGATGCTGAAGCAGCAGGTTGGGAACCAAGATTCAACAATTCCTAACCTGGGTTACAAATGAGCGTAGGAGCTCAAGCCCTTCTAGGTCAACTAACCTGGGGTCTGCTAACTCAACTTCCACTGACCCTGGGCTTACGCTGCAGTGTATTCATACCTTTATTGGTTTAACACCTTTAACAAAGAACTTAAGGAGTCTGGCTACCATTGCTTTAGCTCATGAAAAGTACTACAAGGAACGTTGCACATTTGGACTTTAAGTGCGGCACGCAGAATGAGGAGAAAATGCCAATTCCAACAAGAACAAAGATCTACATTTAAATTAATGGGTAGCAGCATTCCAACAAGGTTCACTGGATGTATGCATGAACTCATAAATCAAACCTGGCTTTGGGATAACAACTATAATTTCAGAACTAGAAAATACTTCATGGCTTATGGTATAGCATATTATATTTTCATCACAGCAACAAAAATATAGTGGAAGAACTAAATATCACAACTTCACACTTTCCAACATTCTCTGGAATCTCTTCCTCACATACCCCTGCAATTTGTAACTATTAACTATACATTCTTTATGGGATAAAATACTGGTAAAAACAGAAAACAACACGTCAGACAAAAATGCATTCAGCAATTGAAAAATCATCACTGAACATTGTTGCAGCATGTCTGCTCATTATAAAATTTTCTAGTAACATGATCAAAAGTATTATTCAGTTTGTTATAAAATTATTATCTTCTGCATCTCAAAAGCAGAATATAGTCTGTAACACATGGTATAGGAAATGTTGAAGTATGATTTTTTAAAATTCAACTGCATATTAAATAGTTGGATAATTTTCCTCCCTAAGAAACCTGCCTATAAGTTCATTAGTTGTGCAAGAGTCACATATATTCTGTATGTTGAATGATAAAATACAGATTGCTTTCCATTCTCATATTGGTTTTATTGTGTTCTGAACACTGCTGGACAAAACAGGGAAGGAACATGCCAAGAAATCTTTTTAGAAACAAAACCAACAAACCACTCTCAATACACTAAATTTCAGATGAACCTGATACCCAACAAAGTACTGACTTGAATGACAATAAATGTCTCATAAATAGGAAGGGGCAAGATGAACCTATGCAGAACAATAAATTGCATGGAAAAGGTATAAAGCTGTAGGCTGCATATTTTATTAACCTAAATCCCGAGGAACAGGCGCTATCTGCCCTTAACCAATACTCACATATACCAGGATTTAAGGGATTCCAGTGTGGTAATTACAGGTTGGGAACCAGGGTTCAGTAATTCCTACCTTGGGTTAACTAACCTTGGATCTGTTAACTCAAGTTTTACTAACCCTAGGCTTACATTCCAGTGCAGAAGTACCTCTACTGGTTTAACACCTTCAACAAAGAACTGAAGGCATCTGGCTACCAAAGATTTAGCTTATGAACAATATTATAAGAAATGTTGCATATTTGAGCTCCTCTTATAAATCTTGTAGCTCAGGGTAGGCTCTCCTCAGCCTGCCCCTCCCCCAGGACTCAGCTCACTCTGAGCCCTATCATTCTCCACCCATAAAGAGGACACAAGCATGGGCACTTTGGCCCATGAGGTCTAATGTCATCCCATCAGACTAGCAAAAATACCACATCTTTTATTTCTGGGAACCACTCATTTTACCTGCATTGGAAACCAACCACAAGTTGAAACTCAAGCAAGTGCCTCAGCTAGGCACATTTCTCATTAGCATACTGTAGCATGAAAATGCTGTGAGGAAGATGAAAAACTCGCTTGACCTAGGGAAGAAAAAATTCCTTCCTGACCTCAAGTGGGATATCAACAAGACTTGTAGCATCTGCCAGACCAGATTCCCATTCCTAGCTCATGATAGGTAGGGTGAGGCTCCTGGAATGTACCATAAAGGGTATTAACTAAGGCTCCACAAACTTGTGCTTTGGGATAAATCTCTGGAGCGGGGGAAAGAGGGAGAAGATAAGCAAATTAGAACCCCTCCCCCCAACTGGCCAATGGGTGCCAGAGACTCCAACTGGGATAGAGGGAACAGCAATCTTACACAGACTGTCTCTAGGATAGTCTGTACCCCTTTCACAGGCTTATGATACATTTCGTATGAGGTATCATTTGAAAACTCATAAACATGTGCTGTTTATTATCCTCCTGGTAAAATCTGTCTGGCAACACTGTATGAGAAGTTATACAATTCCATATTACTAAGACAGGTTCCAAGACTGGGCAGCCCAAGAGAAAAAAAATAAAGGTAACACCTCAGCCAGATGCCAACAAATCAAATGGACCATCACCTGGTTAAGTGACCATTCTTTGGCAGGAAAGAGGGCATGGGAGAAAAATCCACAAAAAGGCAGGTGGGGTGCCCATCAGTGTTCCCTCTAAGCTGCGCAGCTGCACAGCTTCACAGGTGATTAATCCAGCCCTGCCTAATCAGTCAGCTCCATGCAGGGAGCCCTGAGCCTCTGATTGGGTGGGGCTGATTAATCACCTGTGACGCTGTGCTGCCTCACAGCTTAGCGGGAGCACTGGTGCCCATCCACACAGGAGTTCTGTTTCCTGAACCTCACGTGGAGATGCTCCTTGAAGAAGAGGAAGAACACTATGAAGGAAAGCAGATGTCCTAAATCATTCTTCCCTTTCTCTCTGCCTATGGCATCCACATCACCTGAAGAACAACGGAAGCAGCATTGGAGTAGGGGAAGGGACCTGACTGAAAGAAAGCATCAGCCAGAAAGACTGCTAGAATGTGGTGACAGAGACCTTTGCTTTGAATTCACTCTAGTTTGTTAAATTAGGCATTAGTTGCATTTTACTTTTATTTGTCTTGTAACTATTTCTGACTGCAATGCCTCATTAATTAGATTCACTTAAAATCCATCCTTGTGTAATTAATAAACTTGTTGTATAGCTTTATCTAAATGAGAGTGTCTGCACTGAAAAGCGGCTGGGAAACCTCTATTTTGGAGAAAAGGATTTGTGCATATGATTTTCTATTAATAAAAACGACAGACTTCATATGAGCTTTTATTGTCCTGGAGAACATGGGGTAGTACAAGATGCACATTTCTAGGGGAAGTCTGGGACTGGGAGTTTGCTGGTGGTGCTCTGAAGTGTAATTCAAGAATGACTGTCAGTAGCACTCATACAGTATAACTGGGAGTAACTTACACATAAGAACAGCCGTACTGGGGTCAGATCAAAGATCCATCTAGCCCAGTATCCTGTCTCCTGACAGTGGCCAATGCCAGCTGCCCCCAGAGGAAATGAACAGAACAAGTAGTCATCAAGTGATCCCACCCTGTTGCCCATTCCCAGCTTCTGACAACAAAGGCTAGGGACACCCATCCTGGATAATAGCATTGAACATAAGAAGCTGGAGGCTACGCTTGAACAGACCAGCAAAGCAATGTAAGAGGCACCTGAGATTGGAAAACTGAATGGAAATATTTTTCATACAATGTCCATATACAATTAATATTGTACATGGACATGTATAGAAATGACTATTCCAGCATTAAAACAGTAAATATTAAAAAGTCAAATAATTTTATTAGGGATATGAAGCCTTCATACATTAGGGCATAAACGAGTCACTAAAAGTTGAGGATTAAGAGTGAATTTTCGCTAGGGGCAACTGCCTATTATAATGTTGGACAACTGCCTATTACAGGTTTTCTTTTCCCTATGACACAACTGTCAGGCTATGTCTAGACTACAACTTTTTTTTCGGAAAAAGATACGCAAAATGCGCTCTGCAATTTGAGTACCTTTTTCCGCTTTTTTTTTGGAGGAGGCTTTTCCAAAATTTGTCCCATCTACACTGGGCCAAATTTCAGAAACACCCCCCCCTTTCAGAAGAACCCTTCTTCCTCATGGAACTACATGGTCCCTGGATCTAAACTAGTACAGCAATTCCTGTCCAGACCCAAACATAGTGCAGGCAATACAGGGAAATCCCTCTGCACAACTTTGCTTGCCCATATCTATCTTCGTCTAAAGTTTCCCCTCTGCCTAATTATTTCAGTTCTAAATTGGTTCAGAACAACAAGAAAAATAGCATCAAATTTTGGGTTGATGTACCAGTTTTGTGATATCAACAAATGTTCACTTGGGCCTGGGATAACACCATCAAATTAATTTTCATGTCTGATAAAAAGAAGATTTAAATCTCCCGTAGTGAAAGACTAATACATGACACTGAAGTTTCTGGAAAACCTGCCAATGTTGTATATCATCTTTATGGCTTAATTGTCTCACTTTGGGAATCAAACCTCATCTAAACAAAATGAGAGCAAACTGGCAAAAATTGGTATATAAGAATTTTAAAGATATTTAAGGCATAGATGAAACTTAACTGTAGGATGCTTCTGTGTATAACAAATGGCATCTGAATTCTACACTCTGCAAGGTACTTCAACCCTGTGCATGTGGATTTACAGAACGACAGTCAGTGCAAGCCTAAGATTGATTAAATTGGGGAAATGCAAGTTATTTAATTATGTACGCTTCTCTAGCTGATTTCAATAGATTTATTCAGTTTTGTTAAATAATGTATTACTTTACCAATGCATGAAAACGTTGCCTGTTTAGCATACAAAAGAGGATATTAAAACTGCTCTCCTCAGACACAAAAGTAGGTTTTCATTGCTGCCAGTGCTGGTAATGGCAAACTCTTCAGATCTTTTCCAATTTGCTAAGCCATCACAATCAATTTCTTTAAAGTGTTCAACTTATCCTAATTAAGATCTTCACTTTGACATATCAGAAGTGACCTTAAGAATTCATTCTAATAAACATAAATGATTATTCTCAATAGAGTGTGGTTCTTATAAGCAGTGCTCTGAAATTGGTGTTTAATTAATTCTACTACAAAATTGTGTGTGGTTGGTCATCATGTCAGCACATAATATGTCAGTCCCATAACATAAGAACTAGGGGTCACCCAAATGAAATTAATAGGTAGCAGGTTTAAAACAAACAAAAGGAAGTTTTTCTTCACACAACGCACAATCAACCTGTGGAACTCCTTGCCAGAGGATGTTGTGTAGACCAGGACTTTAACAGGGTTCAAAAAAGAACTAGATACATTCATGGAGGTTAGGTCCATCAATGGCTATTAGCCAGGAGGGGTACGAATGATGTCCCTAGCCTCTGTTTGTCAGAGGCTGGAAATGGATGACAGGAAAGGGATCACTTGATGATTACCTGTTCTGTTCATTCCCTCTGGGGCATCTGGCATTGGCCATTGTTGGAAGACAGAATACTGGGCTAGATGGACCTATGGCCATTCTTATGTTGTTATGTTCACAGCAGCATATCTGGTGAAGGCATTCTATGCCGACCAGAGAGCGCTCTCCTATTGGCATAATAAAATCACCTGGTTGGCAGAAGAAGCGCTTCCATCAACATAGTGTTTTCACACTGATGCTTATGTTGGTGTAACTTACATCACTCAAAGGATGGTTTATTAACCTCGCCAAGGCCAGGTCTAGACCCAGCAGTTCAGTTTAAGGTACGCAACTCTCGCTACGTAGAATATGTAGCTGGAGTCAGCTTACCTTAAGCCACGTTTGGCAGCATGCCCACAGAGGGAGGCTGATGGGAGCAAATAGTCCTGTCAGCTTCCCTTATTGCTCACAAAAGCAAGAGTACTGGACGCTGGCGGGGGTGCCCTCTGAGTTCGATTTAGCGATTCTTAACTAGACTCGCTAAATCAAACTCTGGAAGATCAATCACAGCAGCATCAATCTTCCACAGAGTGAAGACAAAGCCTGAGCGACATAAGTTATACCAACATAAGCTACAGTGCAGACATCACCTATGTGAGGCACTTGCAATGTAGGAGATAAGCTTGCAAAATAAAACACCTATAACTGAAATTAGCAGTCACAAATCTGAAGGACTGTCCTGTCAAATGAAATGACCTCATGTGATATTATACGAAGAAATATGAACCAACCTCCTAGATGTGAAGAAAGATCTTCAGCTAAATGAAATAATATATGTTCTGCTAGTTTATGGGTCTGATCTTGCACTCAGCAAGACTTCAATAGGTACAAAATGTAAGCTCTTTGTGTGTGATCTAATTCCCACTGAAGTGCTAGGGAGTTAGAGCTGGATCTATAATAGCACATGACCATGAGTGAGATGATAAACAGATTTCTCAGTAGTTATTTTCAACAAAATCTCAGCTTTTGTATTTTACAGAATGCTTATTATGCTCTTCAATCTGTAATCAAACTTCTGTTCTCACGCTAAACTAGCAGGTCCTCCAAAAGAACTTTAAACATTAACCCATTACATATAAATGAAAAGACTAGCTTCTATTCATACAGTATTTCTACAGGAAGTTACTCATGAATTATACAATAGACTGGTACTGTGCTGTAATTTATAGAAGAATTGCATTAACTTTTGTCTGCATGTGACTCATTAATAATTCAATTACCCGTGATTCATTATATTTAAGATGCAGGCATTTTTTCATACAGACAAAAGCTTATGTCAAGCAAACACCATTTTTTCATATTAAAACATTCTTTATAATAGGAGGCTATTCTACACAGTTACTGTATTTCAATTTGCTTTACATGTATGCAGAAAAAATTCAACATTGCACAAGGCTTAGTCAAACATCTTTCAGATGTCATTGAAAGGGATAAAGGAACATTATTAAATGACAAATCCCATCTGCAGTTCTGTATTTTGATACATAAGTAGGGATCGCTGTCGAAGCGATGGCAGTTAGAGTCTCTGTTCATGGACCTAACTATTACGGTGCTGTCGGTAACCTGCACACACTAAAATATACGTTGTTTGTTTTTTACTTTGAGCAGGGAAACTAAAAATATTCTTATCTTAGGAAAGAAAGATAAGTGACACTGGCAGACAACTGTAGAGATTGAAGTTTTTATATACTCCTCAGTTATAATATAATCTGGGGCAGAATGTAGACATGCTTATTTGACAAATCACTTCAACTTATGACCCAATGTCTCACAGAGAAAGGTAATATTATTCTGCATGCTTGCTCACCTCCAGGTCACATCCAAGTAGATAAATGGACAAGGCTATCTGGACAGTACGTATTTCTGAATCTCATGAATATAAAACATTAGGTTAGAAGCAGAAAACAAGTCATTTGCTAAGTCTTAATTATTTCTCCTCCCTGGATCAACAATAAGCATCTCTTTCTCTTTGCTCACTGTACATTCCTCTGTGGTCATCTAGATTCATGATTCATTAATTAACTTTTTAAGTAACTCTAAATTATTTTTTACATGGAATACATAATAGAGATAGCTTCCACTGTATCCTTTTTTTCAAACTGTCTTGCTTTTGACCTCAGTACTAATCTGTAATAAATTTCCCCTACGGCGGCAAAGTAATTCAGCATTTATAACCTTTTTCATCACAATCCTCTGATGAGCAGAGAAACCGACCAGTTCTGCTAAATTATCTGAGGTGGTTTTGTGATAGTCAGCCATTCACTAGGGACAACTGTGATCTCCAAGCTCATTTGGCATGGATGCCTCTAAATCAAAGAGTACAGACTTTATTTTAACCACTAATTCTCTATTTGTCTACTCTACTTCCCTATATATTTGGCTACTAGCATGAAGTTCATATATTATTTAGCTCAATGAGACAATTCATGGATAGCAATTTTGAGGTGTCCATCTAGCTTAGCCAGCACTAGGAGTGGAAGAAGAAAGCACAATTGAAATCTAAAATAAAACCAAAAATTACATATAGCCTTATAGTGAGGAGGAGTGGCTGCCCAATTCCCCTGAGGGGGAGGAGTCCCTCATGGAGCCCTGCTGGGTGGAGGGCTGCCCCCTGACTGGGCTACATGCATTTTTTCCAGATCTCCATTACAACAAGACTGT
Organism: Rafetus swinhoei; assembly: GCA_019425775.1. Classification (NCBI taxonomy): domain Eukaryota; kingdom Metazoa; phylum Chordata; order Testudines; family Trionychidae; genus Rafetus; species Rafetus swinhoei. The sequence goes on from CM033440.1 coordinate 188,405,420, forward strand.
GCAATCTGCTATCTTCAAATCTTGCTTAATCCTTGGAGTGGGATAGGATTGGAGGAAATTCAGGGGACCTGTTAAATATTCCTTAGAACACAACATTTTAATAAAGAATGTTTGCCTGAGAATGAGCAACAGTGTACCACACCTGAGAGTTTAGTGTCAATACTGCATTTACAGTCGTCATGGAATTGGGGCTGGGGGGGTGGAGGGGGGGAATGGAACTGACAATTTCTCATTAGAAAACATAGAGGATGGGATTTTTCAAAGCTCTCAACATTAGCCTAACCATTCCTACTGCAGTTTGAGATATAACTCCTAGTGACTTCAATGGGAGTAGAGTTAGGTGAAACCTGAACACTTGAAAGTGCTAACCCAAAATATCTAATGAAATTCACACTATCAGTTTTTTCACTGTGGATTTATGACAGACAATGGTGTGCAAATAAGCAAGAATTAGAAGAAAACACATCACACACTGCAATTCATGTGCCTTCCTTCTCTGGGTCGGATCCTTTGTATTTTAGATTTTTCAGCTCTTTGTGCCAAGACTTTGTTTTGCCATCTGTCTATACAGTCCACACAGTTTTATTTACAGCTCACTACAACTATCTAAAAACTGACCCATCCCAAGTTCTTCCCTCTCCCTTTCTTTTCACCTAATGACAGGGAGGTAGTAAGGGACTCCTTCACCTTGAAGGGTCCCTTGAAATAGTTGTTAGCTCCTTATGCTAATCAACCTGTCCCACCTTATATTTGGCAGTGACACTCTGAGAAAAGTGTCCCAGACCTGAAGGAGAGCTCTCGATAAGCTCAAAAGCTGTCTCCCTCAACAACAGAAGTTGGTCCAATAGAAAAAACTACACATTTCCTCAGGGCTGTCCTTAGGATTTATGGAGCCCTACGCAGTACCACTAAATTGATGTTCCTCTATCTGATGGCAACTACGGGGTGGGGGAAGGTTTTTTTAGAGATGTGATTTTATAATCTTCAGTAACACACTAATGACATATTTTTAAGCAAATTTTAAACTAAGGTCCTCTAAATTAACACAGTAAATTCAGAAACTAACAGGGGTTGGCAATGCCTGTTAAATGGCTTCATTACCACTAGAATGGCTCTTTCAGAGGCTCGATGTTCTGCTAATAGCTCTAGCAGGCTTCTTCACTTTTAAATTAACTAGATCTTCTCTCCGGAGAGAGCAAAGCCACCATCCAGAAAAAGGAAGAGGTGGGTGGGTGCACATTAAGCCCCAAACATTTGGGTGCTCTACACAACTGCATATTCTGCATATGGGTAGAGGATGGTCCTGTGTTACCAACCTTGTCTCTCTAACACCCTGGAACCAGCGTGGCCACAACAACACTGTATATAGTCCTGAGCACATTTTGGACACTACTGAAAATAAATAATAAAGGCATAATATTTGCACCTGCTAATTTTTATGGGAGACATTTATATGCAGAGCTTATGACTGTATTGCAACTGTTAAAAAAAATCACAGCAAAGTCTACATGGAAAGAAAGATGTGATAGTCTGATGAATTGAAGGCAAAATTCTCCATCCAGGGGATCCGACAGACATGCCGGGCCGCTCAGCAAGTGGAGGGGAAGGGCAGCTCTGCACTCCAGGAATGGGCGGAAGTAGCAGGACTGAGGCTGGCAGGCCTCAGAGCTGCTCAGAGCATGCTGTGTGGCACTCCAGTAGCGATTTACAGGGCCTGGGGCTCCAGGTGCCCCTGGCACCTCAACAGCAGGATCAGTGGCCAAGAGCCCTGGTCCCTTTTGAATTACCAGGCCCCAAGACAGTTGCCAGCATTACCCCCCCGGAGGGCCCGTCTCAATTGCCTATATCACAAAATGGAACACTTGGATCCTTGCTGGTTTCTAACATGCAGAATTCTTACCTGGCTATTGCTCTTGTTTCAAAGAAGAGAATGCAGTCTATAAAAATGCTGTTTTCTTCTCTGTTACAAAATTCAAACCTGGTTTTAAGGGGGTCACACAAGTGCCTTTAGTGAGGCAATTGCTTAGGAAGTATGGAAAAGTTCAGACAATAGCTCATCATGTGTATGATGAAATACAGGAATTTGTCCCTTCCAAAAATTGATGGGGAAAGCATTTATGTACAAGCACCCAAAATTTAATAAAAGATCATGGAAAGTTGTGGCCAGAAGCTACATGACTCCTGCAACCGAATGCATATTTTTAACAGCCATCTGCGGAGTGTTTTGAAACAGAGTGAGTTTTTTACTCTTCAATGCTTTTCTGATCTATCTTAGCACCCAGCCTTTGATCATCCAGTGAAAGCACAATTTAAGAAGTCATCTCAGTAGAACTGAATGTAAAGGACGTATCATTCTGATTTGACTGGCAACTGCAGAATGCATTCCATATCTGACAAATACTGCAATTAGTTGTCTTTGTGGGCCAGCCCACAGTACAAGCGCTGGAAAATCCTTTTCACATTATGCTACGCACTGCTAAATGAGAAACGTGGGAGCATAAAGCCAGACAATTTGCATCTATACAACATGCAGAATGAGGATGAACTCAACTGATATTTGTACTTTCCAGAAGTACAAATATCAGCTGCTTTCCTAAGTGGCTTTTGTTGAAACTATTTATGCTTCCGAACAAGTCCAATACATACTAGTCTTTGACTGGTGAGGTGTTCTACAATTAAACTTTCAACAATCTAAAAAGAGTGGGAAAATCTTTAATGCTTTTGGTATATGCCAAAATGTTTCTCGTTCTCCATAAGGGATTGCTTTGTCAATACTGGCTTATTAAAAGTAACGTTGCTCTATGAGAAATGAAAAAAATATCCATATTAAAGACACCCAAAGATAGGGAATGCTTGCAGCTACTTAAGGAAAAGCTGTTGAAAGACCAGGAGCCTGCTGGAGCAAATTGGGATATGGGATGAAAGTACAGTTTGGAGCAGAGGAGAGGGAAAAAGGAACAAGGCAGAGGCCCACAGGAGATGGAACTGAGTGAGCATGAAAAATGGCATTTTTGCACTCTTTACACTGGTGTAAATGATGACACCTGGTGCAAGGAAATGGAAAATCTAGTCCTAAATACTGAAGAACAGTAGTGTACCTTCATCCAGAGAGTGGCCTTTAGACATGTAACTAAGGAAATCTTCCTCTGCTTTTCAATGCAGACTCAACTGTCGAGAACTAGGGGTATTGTTACTTCTGCTGCAGTGTTATACATACCAAATGTCAAACTAGACGTTAAATTCAGGTCTCGTATGGAACTGCGAGATCATAGAACACTTCCAGTACAAGGTTGTGCTAGCTATTATTGAGCACATAGTAGAGGAGCCCAATGCTGTTACTGTATTGTCATTACTTAGTGAATTTCCCTGTTATTTGTGCATGAATGAAATTATGTAAACCAAGGTCTACTCTACTAATTTGTTGAATCACTAAGTCAGAAGAGCTTTATGTTGAGGTTTTTTGGCTTTTTTAAAATAAAGAACACAGAATCAAACTTTGGTACTATTAATTGTGGCTTGCATTATCTTACCTTATATCATTTATTTCTTTGTTTCTATCAGTGCTTTTTTTGTGACGGTACTGCCCAGTACGCAGTACCAGCACCTCCAGATGCAGTACTGGCACCTCCAGTCAGAGCTCAACAACTTTTCTCCTGGTGTACTGGCACCTTTTTTTTTTTTTTTTACAAAAAAATCACTGGTTTCTATTCTATTTGTTTCAGGAATAGCTTTTTAACTCTTAGGTATAGACCTGTCATTTGTCAGCAAGGCTGTTAATCAAAGTACGGGTTGAACCTCCCCTGATCCAGCACCCTTGGGACCTGACTGGTCCCGGATGAGGGATTTTTCCAGATAAGTGGAAGTCATTTCAGGCCCCATACTGCAGCCCCTCCCCCCCCACCTGCTGCCCCTCCACCAGGCTTCCTGGCTCTGCCCACAGCCCAGCTGAGCTGCGCATCAGCTCCTGCTCCCACGCAGCTTAACTGAGCCACACACCGGATCCCACTCCCTCCCCCCCCACCTCCTTGCAGCGCACTGGGGCCTCTCTGATCCTAGAACATCCATGGTCACGCCAGCCCACATATGTTGCCAGATCCTGGATTGTAGAGGTTCAACCTGTATTGAACTTCTGAAATAATCACTTTCAACCTCTCTCCCATACATAAAATATAGAGAGTTGTAAAACATCCTAGCATCTTTTTAACCCAAAATGAGTAAAGGAAAAGGGGAAAATGTAACTACCATAGATTAATTTCAGGTTGACACTGAGGTTTGTAGGCTAAAAGGAACAGCATAAATATTGCCGTAAACCTTATAAGAACACGTCCCAAAGCAGTCTAGGAAGGACTAGAACCAAATTTACAACAGTGACGTTCTGTTTAACCCCTTTCCTTCCAAATACACAAAATATTAGTCAAGTTAAATTAATGGGTATGCCGTACCAAGATTTTATATCACATCTTTTTTTCAGATTATTTGGTCAAGATTTGTTTTGTTGAGTAATGACGAATAATAAAAGGGCTGTCTTAGCAACAAAATTTGCAATCAACAGTGATCTGTGATTTAAATAATGTGACAATTATGTATCTGACATACTGTTACACTCAAAGCTAAGAGGTACAGAAACAGGAAAACAAAGAAAAGGAGATGGTTGATGAGCCTTAATCATTCGTAAACGCAATTGAGCAAGGTTGCAGATTTGCAGGACAGAAACAGAAGAGATGGAAACCACAAAAATAATGGGAGAGGATAAACATGACTCTCAAATCTGTTTTAATCCCAGTTCCACTGGACCCATGCATATACACATGCATAGAAAAGGTATAGTAGTGTATTGCCATTTTTCAGTATGCAGGGTTTATTCCTACTCCAAGAATGATAATAAGTCAATCTCGAAATAACTTGGGGGAAGGGGAGGACACTTGTTGGAGAACTGGAACTAGAGGGCTCAAGTTAATAATAACAGTGATGGAGAGAATACTTGGCTGTGTGATAAAAGAGGTGACTCCATAGTATTTCCAAAGAGAAATCTTGCAAGGTTCCTTCTAGCCTCAAAGCTCCATATGTCCTAGGTCCTGTGGATCATCATAGTTAACGGAATCAAAAGTGGAGGGGATAGAAGTCATCGCCTTCCCCTTCAGTCCAGTGCTACTGTTCTATGTTCTAACTATTGTGCCTAGTTTCAGAACAAAAAATGATGTGTAGCTAAGCCTTCTGGTCTCTTCTAACCCTGTGAATCTATGAGTCTGTGTCCCCAAACAAAAACAGAACAAGCTACAATATTTCATATTGAAAATGTACCCTCTCCATGCTTCCTCTATACCACATGATAGGGTCAAGGCGAGCATTTTAGTGCAGACTACTGGAAGGATGTCAAGTGTTATCAGAAGAAAGATGCCCTTTAAGAAAGTCGGACTGATCTTGACCTATGCTTGATATTATCTTTGGGAGTGAATATGCTAAGGTAATCAAAACAGATTCCTACGTTAATTCACAGAGAATAATCTGAAAATGAATGCCTAAAATCAGGAGCAAACAAATGAAAGAACAAAATAAAGCTAATTCTTCTTTTCCCAGTAGAAAAAGGTTCTGCTAATCTCTTAAATGTCACTGAAATTGCTTATTGCATTTGAGGAGCTAAAGCATAAATTCCTATATAACCAAGTTTAGGTTGAACCTCTCTAGTCTGGTACTCTCTGGTCAGGAAACATCCATGGTCCAGCATGATTTCAGTTAGCTGGATGTCCACTTATCATGCATGTGGACAAGTCTCCCGTGGGCCCAATAATTTTGTTTACAGCCACAAGTTCTGGATCACGGTGTTCTGGGCTGTTATTTAGCTCTAATTTACCGCTATATATCTTGTAAGGGCCCAGAAAGCAGTGGAAATATTGGTAATGCTAATGGATAATATTGACCTCCTGTGGTTCGGCAATTCTCTGGTTTGGCACCGGTCAGGTCCCAAGGATGCCAGACTAGAGAGGTTAAACCCGTAACACAATTTTTTTTAAAAAAAAATTAGACTTATTAAAATTCCTTAGAGACCGATTTGATTCACCAAAGGTCGCATGCAGCATTTTTAATCTCAACTTTTGGGGTGTCTTTTCACCTAAAGGAGAACACTAGAGGTAAGTAGCATAGATAGAGGATGAGAGAAAAAAGTGTTATGAATACTCTTCCATAAAAGACATATAAAGCTAATTCTACATATATTGAAAGGGGTGAAGGGTGAGGGAGGAAAAACTTGACAGAACCCTTCTGCATACTTCATCATACTGAATAAGAGAATAGAAAAAGAAATTACTAAGGAGCAAATGATCATATTGCGCCTGAGTCTGAAAAAATAGTTTTACAATATTTATTTTTGAAAAAGCTACTGTAGTGTACACAAGACACAGCAGATCAATAAGAACATACACTGAGATAAAAGAATTCCAGGGGTGGCCTATTTGACATCTCTTTTGTGACTGATACCACACGTTTTTTCTAGCTTGTCAGTTGGAAGAAAGAAATAAAAAACAGTCCAGAAACAATAACGTCCTCAGTTTGGCACTCAACATCAGTCATAGGCCTCCAAAGTACATTGTGTAAAGGAAGGTTTTTTTACAAAACCAAACGTGAACCAGAGTTTTTCTCTTTTGGGAATTTCCTTGAAAACACTCTCTCAGTGTGGTGCACATGCGTGTATGAATTAGAAAATGAAAGTGACGAGAAACGTAAGTTAAACTGACCAGTTGTTTTTAATTATCCATACGGAGTGAGAAGGGAACAGCGTAACTGAGAACAGCAATGATTTCTCACTCCCAGCAAGTGTTCTGCTTTAATTAATCCACAACATAAATTTATGGTAGGTGAGTAAGTATTATTATCATTCCTATTTTACAGCTGGGGAAATGCAGGCAGAGAGCTACAGACAAAAAATGTCCAAATCAGAGTAGCTAACATTAGGCTAAAACCATGTTAAGGGCCCTTCAGATAAGTGGCCTCTTTTCAGTTTCTGTCCAAATCCTATTCAAGACAACAGGAGACAGACAGAGATATCTAGCACCTTTGAAACTCTGCAGGGAGGGGAAGGGACATCAGAATAATTTACACTGGACCTACACAAAAAGGGGATGGGATGATTTTCTTGTGGCTGGCTATGGCTATCTTAAATGTTACATAGTACTATTGGTATGGGGCAGCATAGCCTAAGATCTGAGCTGCAGTTTACAACTCAATCATTTACATTCACATTATGCTGAAATTTACCACACAAATTATTAGACACTTCTCCTGGCTCAGTCATTTTCAAGAAAAAGATTAGCATAAAATGAATAAAACATACTTCTCTGTTTTTCAGATCCCCTTTTGCCAGTCTCTAAGCAAAAGGAGTTTTTTGTGTGTGTGCAAAAATAAACTGCAAAATTAAACAGTCAATCCTTGCAATAGAATGACCACTTTTTTGGGGGTGGGGGGGGAGAGATTTAGCAGAGATTTTTATTTGAAAAATAGCTGAACATATGTATTAACTACATTTCATAAAACTGCATAAACGTATGATTTTCTAGAACAATGCTCACGCACAGTACATCCATTTTTTATGCCAATTATGAATTTGGCCGGCATAATTCCATTTACTTTGCCCCTCTCCTGATCCCAGATGTGAAACAGTCACTGGCCTGGATTTTCAAAAGTGACTAGTTATTCGGGGTCTCCAGTTTTGGATGCCAAACTTGAGTTGGCTTTAATGGGGCCTGATCTCAGAAAATACAATGTCCCCTCCTCCAGAAAAATCTCTTAGAAGGGGGTCTCAAATCACTTCTCTGTGTCTGCATAGAAATCTGATAATCTACTCTGACAGAGCAACACCAAAGCTTCTCTTCTGAAATATCTGGTGCTACCTTTGTCAGAGACAGGAAACTGGATCTCATCTGTGATCCAGTCTGGTAATTCCTATTATGTCTGAATGTTGTACCCAGAAAGAGGCAGAATGATTGAACGCTGTCAGCCAGTTCTACTGTGCTAATCAAATCTAACAAAACCCTTCAGACAGAACAGTACCGAACACTGTTGAAATGAGAAATAAGACTGTAGAAAAAAAGTTAAAATATGACAGACAAGTTCTAGATAGAATGGGATGGAAATATAATGAGAAAACTGCCGAGTCCCTTATATGCAAAGGACAATAATGCTCCAAGGCATGTGTAGGTTATGTTGATATTGTTGCACTGAACCCCCCCCCCCCCAGTATAATGATAGTTGGTAGTACTCTGATGTATTTCACTACAGTCCGTTTATAAAATTTGTCTTCCCCGTTGAAAATCAAGAAAAGTGATTGTGTAAAACAGACCTACAAATATAGGTAATTTGTTTTGTTGTCAAAACAAAATCTCATTTACATTAAACAGAATTTTACAGTTATAAGTACAGTGATGTTGTAGACACTTCAAAGAAAGTACAGTAGCAATTAAAAATATGTTTTAGTTCACATGCATACTGACAGAATAATTATTGGGCAACAGGGATGGTGTCCAAGGCCCCAGGACTTCTTGAGTCATCTGAATGAGTCAGAGCCTTAGAGATTTTTGTTAAGGTAAGAACAAGAACATAAGAATGTCCATACTGGGTCAGACCAAGGTCCATCTTGCCCAGTGTCCTGTCTTCCAACAGTGGCCAATATTAGGCGCCCCAGAGGGGATGAACAGAACAGGGAATCATCATTCCTACCCATCCAGGCTAATGGTCATTGATGGACCCATCCTCCATGAATTTATCTAGCTCCTTTTTGAACCAAGTTAAAGTCCTGGCCTTTACAACATCCTCTGGCAAGGAGTTCCACAGGTTAATTCTGCATTGTATGAAGAAATACTGCCTTTTGTTTGTTTTAAACCTGCTACCTACTAATTTCATTTGGTGACCCCTCATTCTTTTTTATGGGAACAAGTAAATAACTTTTTCTTATTTATTTTCTCCACAAAGTCATGATTTTATAAGACAAAAGTTTTTTGGCCCCATGGCTGTGTAGGAAAACTTGAAAGCATAACCTGAGTATAACCAATCCAGCAATATCTGCCTGAGTCACTAAATTGTCAAGGGACTTGACAATGAACTTTTTTGTATTGATTTTGCCTGCTTGTGGTGATCTGGAAATTCCTGATTTATCTATTAGGGCGATGGCCTGTCCAACAGGCATTGGTTCCATGTATGGGCTTTGTGATGCAGACATCCTTCCCATCACAAGCTCTAACAATAACAAAGCCAAGAAGGTGCCAATGCCAGTAAGTGTGTCTCTAAGGGGTTTTGTGCTTTCTATTTTGTCTCATGAGCATGTTAGTGATGACCAGGCCATATTCTGAGCATTTGCTCAGAAGGAGGATGCTGCTGGAGTTACCCTTTCCTACCTCTTCTTTCCTGATAATGCTATTCCAGAGATCTGACTCCTGCCAAACTCTAGTTTTAAAATCTCAGAGGAGATTGATCTTGTCCTCCGGGAGAATATTGATCAAGGCTCTGTGGAGATCTGTATAGAACTGTTCCTTAATATCCTTGACATAATCAAGCATTGGGACATACACACTGATGAACAACCAGCAGACTGGTTGTTACTGAACTCGAGACGAAAAGTCACAAGACATCCATTGATTCCTACAGGAAATGCTGTAAGCTGGCTGACAAACTTAGTCCTAATTGTAAAACTTAGAGCATGAATGTGCCTGTCCTCTCCGGATTTTTGTTTAAAAAAATAAAAGGTGTAGCTTCCACCTTCTTCTTCCAGTTGACCTTCATCTGGGCACCCAGTCTCAGTCATGGTGACAACGTTGATGTTGTATCTGGCAAATTCCCTGGTGATAACAGCAGTTCTTCTTTCCAGCCATACATTATCTTTGTTAGTCATCAGGGAGTGAACATTCCATGTTACAAAATTCACTGTGTCTTTATGGCTTCAACTGCCGGCAGAGTAAGCCCACTGTACATAGTCATCCAGCCAGGAGCATGTGGCTCCCATTCATCTTCTTCTCCTGAGGCTCCTCCACCTCTTCCTGTCCCCACTCTGCCCAGATGAGAGCCTCATGGGAGGGTGTGAAGAGGCACTTTGCAAGCACATGCAAGCTGGCTGGTAGCCCAGGAGGCCAGGGGAGGGAACAAAGAAAATGGACAGGGGGCCTTAGAGAGGGGACTGAGGAAGTGGACCAGGGGTAGAGCATTGGGAGGGGTGTTTGGAGAGAGGAGAGTGAGCAAGGGCACCATTTTGGGAAGGGAGGGGAGGGGAGCTCACCAGCCAGGCGAGAGAGGCATGCACCGAATACTAATACTCTCCCCTCATTTCCTGACAGTCCAGGGAAAGGGATGAAAAGAAAGCTGTGTCCTGGAGCGGATAGCTGATGCCTCCCCTATCCTCCCGAAATGGCATCTGAGTGGGTGCAGTTGTCAGGGCAGAGCCACAGTCCAGGTGTAAACAGCCTCCCCATATGAAGGAATCAGATGCTGCTCAGGGTGTTTACCACCCTGTACGCCTTGCGTGAACAATGAAATGAAACAGAAGTAAGAAAATAGGAGGTTAACAATGGACAAAGCATGAATTTACATGTGGCTAGTAGCTAAATAAATAGTAGGAAGAAGAGTTATGTATGATAAAATTGCTGTGTAAGCTTTGCTTACTAGCACATTTTGTAGTTTTTGGATAGTTTATGATTTATACTGGGATTAGGTCACAAAATTAGTAAGCAAATTGAAAAGCATATGAAATAATGCAGAATGTCATGTAGAATATGTACATAATCTGATTTTTAATTATGTACTTTGGAGCTGTGGTATATATTAACCTATCTCCTATACCTCAGGAATAGGAGTTTTATCAAATGCCTATAGTTCATAATTTCTTTATAGTTTTATAAAATGCCTATAAAGAAACATAAAAAATGAGTCCAGATTTGAACCAACTTTTTAGATATTGGCATAGAAAGTACGCTTATTAAGTTTGCAGATGATACCAAGCTGGGAGGGGTTGCGACTGCTTTGGAGGATAGGGTCGTAATTCAAAATGATCTGGACAAATTGGAGAAATGGTCTGAGGTAAACAGGATGAAGTTTAATAACGACAAATGCAAAGTGCTCCACTTAGGAAGGAACAATCAGTTTCACACATACAGAATGGGAAGCGACTATCTAGGAAGGAGTACGGCAGAAAGGGATCTAGGGGTTATAGTGGACCACAAGCTGAATATGAGTTAGCAGCGTGATGCTGTTGCAAAAAAAAGCAAACATGATTCTGGGATGCATTAACAGGTGTGTTGTGAGCAAGACACGAGAAGTCATTCTTCCGCTCTACTCTGCACTGGTTAGGCCTCAGTTGAAGTATTGTGTCCAGTTCTGGGCACCACATTTCAAGAAAGATGTGGAGAAATTGGAGAGGGTCCAGAGAAGAGCAACAAGAATAATTAAAGGTCTAGAGAACATGACCTATGAAGGAAGGCTGAAAGAATTGGGTTTGTTTAGTTTAGAAAAGAGAAGATTGAGGGGGGACATGATAGCAGTTTTCAGGTATCTAAAAGGGTGTCATGAGGAGGAGGGAGAAAACTTGTTCATCTTGGCCTCTGAGGATAGAACAAGAAGCAATGGGCTTAAACTGCAGCAAGGGAGGTTTAGGTTGGACATTAGGAAAAAGTTCCTAACTGTCAGGGTGGTCAAACACTGGAATAAATTGCCCAGGAACGTTGTGGAATCTCTATCTCCGGAGATATTTAAGAGTAGGTTAGACAAATGCCTATCAGGGATGGTCTAGACAGTATTTGGTCCTGCCATGAGGGCAGGGGACTGGACTCGATGACCTCTCAAGGTCCCTTCCAGTCCTAATATACTATGATTCTATGATTTGATTCCAGAGTACTGGATAAAATATTCTCCCAGAATTTATTGATGTATTCCTCATAAACCAAGCGGGGAAAGGTCCTGGAGGAAATTCTAACATCATCCTGTAAAATGCTTTGAGAGCTTTGAATACAGGCATTATGTAAGTGCACAGGTCATTATCAATGTATTTTTATTACATTGGAAGTGGTTCCTAAATATAAAGCAAGTTAAGAATAGAGATATAACTTTGACTTCATTTGATTCATTGCTGTATTGTAATATTTTTAACAGTTCTTTTAAAATTAATTTCGCTGTTGCTTTTTGTGATTTGGTTAATTAAGTAATTTGTAAAATATTTTTACTAACTATTGGATTTGATGGATACATACCCCTCTCTCCTCCAAAGATACTAAGCTAATAAAGGGATTTTGAAGTAGATTCAGTGCCTATTCACAGCAATGAACATTCAACATTTGTGGTGAAGGTTACAGTCTATGTTGTGAAATCAGGTAGCTTCATAATAGCGTTTGGAGAGACAAAAGACAAAAAGCAATTATCAGTTCCAATAATGTATAGGTGATGATGGTGAGACTGGGAAAGTGCCAGTATAGGGGCTAGCAGAATTGTTGGATAAAACAACTGTTGGAAATTTTATAGCTGCACTAACAAATCAAAGTTAGAAGGTTCTGCAGCTCTCCTGGAGTATTTGATTAGGATAAAAATGAACCTATCATGAAAGAATCCCACCCCACTATGTTTGTTCCACTCCTTATATAGCTTTTAATTTATAAGCATTTAAACATTTTACTTAGTATTTTAGGCCCTGATTCAGCAAGGGTACTTATCCCATTGCCAAGCTTAACAGAAGTACTCACATTCTTAAGTTCTTTGCTGAAATTAGGCCTTCTAAAGAAATACTATACCAGGTTCCTGGCTGAAATGGGACCTTACAGGGGGATTATACCAACACTCTTCTATTTATTATTATAGCTGAAGCAGCAGTCAGAACTATCATTTTAAAATGTCTCAGCATTTCCATTTCTGAGCCCCTATTTCAGTCTCTTAAAACATTCTGAAATTTCCACATATTAGACTCTGACTAAAGGTGAATTTTTCTGGGTAGTTTGAAGAAAAATGGTTCAGACATTTTTGCATGATCAGAAGGCAAACACAAGTATATATTTTCCCATTTAAAGGAATCTTGCATCCTATTGTTGAACAGTTCTAGAACTGTAACAGCTGGGAGCTGAAAGCTGAAATTTACCTGGAAAATAATCTTCAATGAGGAGAAGTTGTTTTAAGTTTTCCACTGAACATATTTTTTTGTATTTGGCTGAGTTATAACCTTTTGAAAACCACATGTGGTGTATGCACAATATAATTTTAACACCACCACTGGGCATTTTTAACAAAGATCAGATGACATTCTGAAGAAAGGCAAGATCTATATTGCATGCATATGTGATCTATTAGCTAGAGAACATTGTCAAAAATGTGCCAGAGGTTTATAGTGAATGAAGCGGAGGTTTACTAATGCCTAGCCTCATTCTCTGCGCATCTTTTAAGTGTGCACTGAGCCATGCACAGAAAACTATCCATTATCCAGCGTCCTATGACACATAATTGTATCAACCAGCACCTTGGAAAACATCAGATACCCTTGTTGTGTCCAACTTGTATTCTGATGCACAGCTTTAAATGACAGGCTCATGAGCTTATCTCTACAGATTGGCACATAAGACTGTTACACGGTCTGTTAATTTGAAAGTTGTTCTGCCTTACTATTCCTGAGGTCACTTAAGATTTTCCACAAAAGTGTGAGTTTGATGCTGTTGCTTTCTAATATCTGCTGAATAGGAAAGTGAATGCCATATGGAGTGAAGGATTGTGTTAGCAACAGTCTTGTAGAAGCTCTGGTAGAAAAAAAAAATCTAAAAAGTTTTCCATTAAAAATGCAGATGTCTCAAAATTGAAAAAAAAATCAGATTGGCTTTACACTGATATGAAAACATTATTTTACTCTATTATTATTTAAATATAATACTTAATACAATGTCTCTAGAATATATTATATTCAATATTTGAATGAAAAATCAAAATACATTGTATAGGAATTTTGATGATTCCATAGCCATTTTGGAATTTTAATTTTGTGGGAAATTCTGATATTTGGCTTTTCATTATGAATAAGAACAATTTCCTCCCACCTCCAAGCCTGCAACTGTTTACAGGTAAAATTCACAAGAGGCAGTAAAATCTAAGAATCATAGAAGTATAGGATTGGAAGGTGGGGGGGGGGGGGGGGGGGGGGGACTCAATAGGTTATCTAGTCTAGTCCCCTACACTAAAACAGGACTAAGGATTATCTAAAGTTTAACCATAGCTGTTTAGATAACCTGTAGGGTTTTTTTAAAAATCAATGATGGAGAATCCACAACCCTCTCCCCTTAGGTAATTTGTTCCTTTTCTTTTTTTTAACTACACTAACAAGTTAGGAAGTTTTTCCCAATGTGTACATTAAATCTTTCTTGCTTCATTTTAAGCCCACTACACCTATCCTGTCCTGCATGGTTAAAGAAAACAATTTTCACCTGCTTTATAACAACTCACTCAGTCTTCTCCAGATTATTCAAGCCCAACTTCTTCAAACTTCCCACGTAGGTCATGTTTTCTAGACATTGAATCATTTTTGTTATTTTCTTCTGGACCCTCTCAAATTTCTCCATGTCTTTCCTGAAATGTGGTGCCCAGAACTGAACACAATACTCGAGCTGAGCACTCAACTGCTCGAAGTAGAGTGGAAGAAGAGGTTACTCATCCTGTGCAATAACCATGTTTTTTGAAGATGCGTGTCCATATGGGTGCTCTGCTGGAGGTGTATCCACATCCCGGTGCCTCTGATGTAGCAGTGTCTGTCCAGCTCATATGTGGGCTCTCCCTTTCTTATGTTGTGCCTTTAGGCTACCAAGCACTACACAGGTGAACCACCCTCACTTCCTTTTCTACCACAGAGCCCTTTAATTAAGAACTCTGAAGTAAAAAAGCAGAGGGCAGGTCGTGGAATGGAATAGAGACACGCATCTCCAAGAACAACAGTTACGGCATAGGGTGAAGAACCTCTTCTTTTTGAGTAGCGTCCTTCTGGGTGCTCTATTGTAGATGATTCTACAATCGTATACCTGGCTGGGGCGGTTTCAAGTCTAGTCTAGTATTTATAATAATATTGTGGATCCAAACATGAAACTGGATACAGAGTCACGGGTGATTGCATAACATTCTGCAACAGCATGAGCTGATGTCCAAGTTGCTGCTTTGCATATTTCAAATGGGAACTTCTTGGTGAAGGCTACAAAAGTAGAAACAAAATGAGTCCAAACTCCAAATGGAGGCTGAAGTTTGTGGGTACTATAGCAATAGGACAGTGGTGGACAATAATTTTTGATGGGGGGCCACTCCAAGATTTTGGTAAGTGGTTGAGGGCCACACTCTTCCATTATATTAATGGAGAGGGTGGGGGATCTGGGATGGAGGTTGGGTGCAGAAGGAAGCTTGGGTTAAGGGATTAGAGTGCAGGAGGGAGTGTAGAGCCTGAGAGAGAGTTTGAGAAAAGGAGGTGGTTGTGACTGGAGCACTGGACTGGGGTGCAAGGGTTTGGGTTGTGACCTAGGAAAGGGGACCGGGGTGCAGTGGTTTTGGTTGTGACCTAGGGCAGGAGGAGTTTGTGACTTTAGCCAGGGGATTGGGGTACAGAACAGGTGCAAATGTTTGGGTTGGGACACAGCGCAGGAGGGGGTTGGGACCTGGGAATGGGATTGGGGTGCAGGTTCTGGGAAGGGGTATGGGTGCAGGAGGAGAGCAGAGGGTTTGGCTTATGTGGGGCAGAGGGGTAGAAGTGGGGGGGCAAAGGTTGGAGGGAGGGAGGGACTGGAGTGCCAGAGGCAGGTCTGGCCGAGAGACTTACCTGGGTGATTCCCAGTCAGCAGCCTAGCATGTTTCTGAGGCAGCCTCCCTGCCTGCTCCACCCCTTCACAGGCTGCAGGGGCCATGAGCATGTGTGAATAAGTACAAGCCCGAGGGGAGGGAAAGTGTGGTGCTTTGTGTGCTGCTTGTTATTCAACAGGCAGCTCCCATTGCCTAGAAACCAGCCAATGGGATTGTGCTGAAGACAGGAGCAACTCATGAAGCCTTTCTCCCTCCCCTCCAGGCTCACAGAAAGAAAAATGGCTCAGCAGCATGTGGGTGAGGCAAGGCAAGGAGGGAACTTGCCTGGGGTTCCCGGCTGCGTCCACAGGCCGGATCCGGAGGCTTGGCGGGCCAGATCCAGCCCACAGGCCATATTTTGCCCAGTCTCAAGTTTTTGTTTTGAGGCTGAGAATTCTTTAGATCTCTCTGTAATCGAAAGGAATAGTTCCAGGGAATTCTTGAAAATGTTTGTCCTATCCAAATAGAATGTCAGTGTAATATTGCTTCTCTCTGGTCCTGGTGTGGCTTTAGAAAGACAGCTGGGAGGTGAATAAGTTGGTTTATGTAGAAAGCAGAGGATACTTTTGAAGGAGCTTGGTAAGGGGTCTCATGTGTGACCTTATTCCTAAAAAAATTAAAGGCTGGATGTGCCATTAAAGCCTCTATTTCCCAAATTTTCTAAGCAGAAAGTGATGGCTACCACGAACACCATTTTCATAGATAGATGTGTAAGCAAGCATGTAGCCAGGGGTTCAAAAGTAGGCTTTGCAAGGCACATGAGGACCAGGTTAAGGAGTAGGATGTCTAATTTGCGGGAGGAGTTTAGCATACCTTTGAGGAATCTTTTCACTGTAGAATGGCTGAATACAGATTAGCCATCTAGCTCACGATGAAAGGCAGTTACGGCTGGGAGATGCACCTTTGCTGAACTTAAAGGTAATCTTGACTTATTAGATCTAAGATGTAGTCTAGTACTAATAGGAGGGAGGAATATTGGGGTAATGTCTCACCAGATTTGGAATTTTTTCCATTTCTGAATATGTGCTGAGTTATTTTTCTGCTATGTAAAAGCACCTCTTTCTGAACAGGACATTTTTATGCTTTTGAACAATGCCTTAGAGAACATGTAGGTTGGGAGGGTGGCTCTGTTGTGCTGCAAGAGGAAGTGAGAAAGGGGTTGAAGAGTGACTCAAAGAGTTCTCATAGATCATTGCTAATGATACAAAGATCCCATCAGCCAGTTCCTTAAGCATTTTAGGATGTATTTTATTAGGCCCTGCCGACTCAAAGACCTCTAACTTGTCTTTGGCCATGTCTACGTGAGAGATATAGTGGCCATGTCTACATGAGAGATATAGTGGCACAGATATAGTGGCACAGGTTCATGGAGGTTAGGTCCATAAAAGGCTATTAGCCAGGGGATAGAAATGGTGTCCCTGGACTCTGTTTGTCAGAGGCTGGAGAAGGATGGCAGGAGACAAATGGCTTGATCATTGTCTTCGGTCCACCCTCTCTGGGGCACCTGGTGCTGGCCACTGTCGGCAGACAGGCTACTGGGCTAGATGGACCTTTGGTCTGACCCAGTATGGCCGTTCTTATGTTCTTATGTTCACAGCTGTACCAGTGCTGCTGAACCACTGTAAAATCTCTCCGGTTATGTCTACACTTGCACCCTCTTTCGAGAGAGGGATGCAAATGTAGACATTCGAAATTGCAAATGAAGCCGGGATTTAAATATCCCGCGCTTCATTTGCATATTCACATTATGGTGCTATTTCGAAATAGTGCTATTTCGAAAAAAAAAGAAATGCTGTCTAGACGCGGTTATTTCGAAAGAAAACCCTTCTTCCGAAATAACTGGTAAACCTCATTGTAGGAGGAATAAGGGTTATTTCAGAAGAAGGGTTTTCTCCTGAAATAACCGCGTCTAGACAGCATTTCTTTTTTCAAAATGGTGCTATTTTGAAATAGCGCTATAACGCAAATATGCAAATGAAGCATGGGATATTTAATCCCGGCTTCATTTTCAATTTCAAATGTCTACATTTGCATAGCTGTTGTCAGGAGAGATCTCTTACATCGACAACATTAAATCACTCCCCACAAGTGGCAATAGGTACATTGCCAAGAGAAGCTCGACTGCCAACATATCACTTTGCATCGCTAATGCTGGCAAAATTTACATCATTCAATGGTGTGCTTACACTGCCACCCATGTCGCTCAGGGGTATGAAAGACATGGCCTAGTTTTAAATTTGTTCTTTCCCTATTTTAGCTTCAGATCCTACCTCATTTACACTAGTGTTCACTATGCTAGTCACTTGATCACCACTAAGCTTTTTGGTGGCAACATAAACAGAAAAGGCATTTAACACTTCAATCATTGCCCTGTTTTCTGCTGTTGTCTTTCCCTCTTCACTGGAGATGGGGCTATCCTGTCCTTCGCCTTCATCTTGCTTCCAATGTATTTGTAAAATGTTTTCTTGTTACCCTTTATATCCCTAGCTAATTTCATTTCATTTTGTGTCTTGCCCTTTCTAATTTTGACCCTACATTCTTGTGTTGTCACATATATTACACATCCTTCATAATTTGACCTAGTTTCCTTTTCTTGCATGAGTATATTTTGAGTTTCATGTCATTGAAGATCTGATTAAGCCAGAGAGGTCTTTTATCATGCTTTATGTAGGAGCCTTGAATGGAAAACATTGAGAGGCATCTAACTATGCTACTTCTATGGTGGCATAACAATAAAGTATGATTAATAAGGTATCTTATCTTCTGCATCTTTCAGTGGTCCTTAAAATTATACAGGAATTGCCTTTATCTGCCTGTGAGATCAGAATTGGAGATTTTAATCAGTCTTTTAAAATTGAGTATTATCACTAACCATTTTGTCACAGCCTGTTTCTATTTCACACCCACCGTTGTTACATATAAATCCTCATTCGCTATTTGAAAGTATCATAAAAAGCTGTCCAATGAGTAGTTTTAAAAGTCGCACCCATTTAGAACACTGCATCCTTTGCCATGTGCATCAACTGAATATCCTAGGCTCTTCTTTTATCAATGCCAAATTAAGAGTTGAGATTAGAAAATCTGCACTTAATGATCAAGAAATATGACTGCTAATTATTTAATATCTTTTGCAAAGAGTGCTCAGTAGCAGAGGTACAAAAGTAGGAAAATCATTCTAGCTATCATTTACACATGGCATTTAAATGTTGTTTTCTGTCAAAAAGATAATTGACAAATCATATTTGTTATTTGCAATGTTGTTGCAGCTGGGTTGGACCCAGGATATCAGAGACACAACATACTTGAGGCAATGTATCTTTCAACAGACTAACTTCTGTTGGTGAGAGACACAAGCTTTCAAGCTACACAAAGCTCTTCTACAGGTTTGGGAAAGGTACTCAGGCCAGGACTACAGTTAACAGTTTAAAGTGCAGCCTAAGGCAAACCTGTTTTAAACTGAAAGTATGGCCCTGGCAGGAGGGCTGGGAGCGAGGTCTCCTAGTACTCTGTGTAAACCACCTCTGTGAGGCCTGGTTTACACTAGACCCAGCAGGTCAGCTTAAGGTACACAACTCCTGCTATGCAAAATGTGTAGCTGGAGTTGGTTTACCTTAAGCCGAGCCTTGGCAGTGTCCACACTGTGGGAGGCTAATGGGAACAAACGCTCCCCTCAGCTTTCCCTATTCCTCACAAAAGGAGAAGCACTGGATGCCGGCAAGAGCCGCTCTCAGTGTTCGATTTATGGATCTATATTAGACCCGCTAAATTAAATGCCAGGAGATCAACCTCCGGAGTGTCAATCTTCTGGTAAGTATCAACGTGCCCTGAGGGGAATAGCCAACGGTGCAGGGAGCGTGGCTCCCAGACCTGAATCCTGGTTCACACGTGCTGTTTACAGCATTGTAACTTGCTGCACACGGTGGGGGTGGGGATGTTTTTTCACACCCCTGAGGTAGAAAGTAACAGCGCTGTAAAATGCCAACGTAGACATGGCCATAGTGTCAGAGCAAAATGCAAGATAGAACAGATTGTTCATCATACATAGTTAACATCCTGTAAGAGACTATTCAAGGTAAAGTTGCCAATTACACCTCAGCAGTCACAGAATAAAAAAGTTAGAGGGTTACAGATTATTGTAATGAGTCATAAATCGAGTATCTTAATTAAAATAATAATTTTAGCATCTAGTGATAAATTTAAGCTCACAGACACATTATAGCTAATTACAACTATGTCTGGAAGTTGAATCTCGGTAAATTCAGACAGGATATAGCAATGAGAGTCATTAACCACTGGAACAACTTCCCAAGAGCTGTGGTGGATTTTCAATCATTGTCCATTTTTAAATTAAGATTGGCTGTTTTTCTAAAATATACGCTGTAAGAATTATTCTGGGGAGGTTCTCCGACCTATGCTTTCAGGAGGTCATATCAGACAATCACAATGATCCGTGGGACTCTATGAATCACTGGTATTAATAAGCTTCAGAGGAGTAGCCAAGTTAGTCTGTAACTGGAAAAACTTAAAAAACAACAAATAGTCTAGTAGCACCTTAAAGACTAAAAAAACATGTAGATGGTAACATGAGCTTTCATGGGAAAAACACACTAGATTTTGCCCACGAAAGCTCATAATACCATCTACATGTTTTGTTAGTCTTTAAGTTGCAACTAGACTATTCGTTGTTTTTTAAGTTTTTGGTATTAATAAGGATGCTGGTATCCCTTGACTTGCCTTTAAATATTTTCTGGTAGCCCCTTCAGAGTCATTTTCACCATCTCCTAGCTGTGTTCCTAATTCACTATGAGTACTTTTTACTGAATGTTCTGTAATTACTAATGATAGCTTGACAACACTTTTACAATTCTGTTCCATGGGAAAGTCCCTTCGTAGAAAGTTCATTTTCCTTTCAAGGGCCACACTTAGAAAGATACAGTGTATTCACAACAGTCTCTTTTGAATAAGAGGTTGCCACAAAGATTCTACTTTTCCTTTTTAAAGGAATTTCCCATTCAACTTCCACATTGTAACTTGTCTCTCTATTACTGACATCACCACTTGGAGTTTTCCACCCCTTGGATTGAGCTGGACTCTACCCGCATGCAACTGCCCACTCACTTGACATCTTTTCAATGGGATTCCTCCCAGTTGAAAGAGCGTGCCCTGAGGAACATCTCACTCCTAGGCTACGTCTATGCAAATGAGGTAAGGCAATATTATCACCACGCCTCATTTGCATATGTCCTTGCGCAAGACTGGGCAGTGTAGACATAGCCTTGGTGTTCTTCCTCTCTCTTGCCTATGTCTACACTACCAAGTTTTGTTGGCCAAAGCTGCCTTTTGTCAGGAAAAACATCCAAGTTCGGTGACAAAAAAACTGACACCCCACGAGAGACTGTTTTTTTCTTTCCCCTTGCCTTTATTGTCGACAAAACAGCCAGTGTAGACTCTGCTGTTTGTTTAGCGACAGAACTGGCTTCTGCCAGTATCCCACAATGCCTGTCCTGATGGCTGTGCTCAGTGTTTTGTGATCTCTGCTGCCCTGCAGGCATGCACCTCTCCCCTTTCAAAGCTCTTGGAAGTATCTGACAGCTGATGAGCTGCTCCGTTTGGGGAACAAAAAGTAAATCATTGGAATGCTCCTGTTCTGCCCTGAACTAAGAACACAGTGGTAGGCAAACAGCTGCTGCAGAGGCAGGGGGATAGGCTGGGGGATAGGCTGCTCTGCTACTTTGACATTGCATGGAGAACTCACAGAGTACTCGTGGTGCTGCTTCTGGCAGCTGAGGAGGCTGTGGGAGAACTTGGAGGGAATCCCAAGATGCACAGCGATCATCTTTACCATTCCACAATGCTGCACTGTGGAATACATACCCACAATACATTACTCATGCTGTCGACGATGGTGTTCCCAGTGTGGACATGATCTTTTGACAGAGGGAGTGTGTGTGAACACCCTCCGGCAACTTTTGTTTTGTTGACTTTTGGGTGTCGACATAAGTTCTGTCAACAAAATGTGGGAGCCTTGTCTTCAGGATAATATTCAGAAGTGACTCCCACAAACACTAACTCCTCTGATTTTTCTTCCTCCTCCCCCCCAACCATCTTCTTAGGCAACTGTTCTGAATAAATGAGGGAAGCCTATTTTAAATAGATATCAGTGGTGAAGGAACAGATTTATCCATTATCAAATGCCTCGTTATAATGGACATGTGCTGGCCCTGCTCTCTCATGCCCAGAAACCTCTCAGTCTTCAGTAAATGGCACCTTCATGTTATTTATTCATATCTCCCCCCAGACACACACACAATACAATATTGTGCATGAAGTATTTATAGTTGCCCCTTGCCCTTTCCCACAGGGCCAGAGAGGAACAACCATCTCCGCCCCTTGCATTCTCTGGGCAGTGGGCTCGGATAACAAAGTCCCCATTCCCTTTACTTCTTTCCTGTGTCTTCTTTTATACCCCTCAGCTGATGGCTAATTGGTTCATCAGCTGCCAGACGGATCAGCTAATTTATTCCCCCAATCAGCCTTCTCCAGGGGAACTAATTGGTGTTTAAGTGATCAGAGGGCTGGCTCACTCATTAGCCTCCAGCATACTGTCATGCTTGCACACCAGTCTCTATCAGAGGGTTTCTGTCTCTCCTATGCAGGTACAATGCTGTCATTTATCAGAGGCATCAAAGACTCCCACTAACCAGGTGGGAAAATGCAATTATATTTGTTTAATTTGACTATTTTATTATTTAAAAAGTCCTCTTTTTAGCTGTTTCTGTGAGGAGAGGGCATCTCCTTTAAGTGAAGCTGCAATCCTTTATTTTTGACTACAGTATCCTCAGTTCTCCTTTCCCTCCCTGTCCCCCTGCACTGCGGAGCAGGCTTCCAACCAAATCAGACGATAAAAGAGTGTATCCCTTGTAAAATTGTCTGATCTGATTATCCCTTTGGTGACACCTGCATATCCTATCTACAGATCTTCTCTCCCCCACCAGCCATAGGCCCTTGTCATGACAGGAGCTTGGGAACCAACTGCTGTCCATGCAACCAATGGCTCTGTAGCGGAATAGACAGGCAGTCTATAAGGAACCTCTGCTCCAGATGAATAAGCTATCGTTATGCATGAAAAGCGGCATACATACAACAAGAGAGATAATCAAGACCTGCCCCAGTGAAAAATCTCAGTGCCTCATTGCCTCTCAGCTACCAGGCACGTGGGCTTTTTGTAGGAAAGAACATGCCATATACAACAACATACTAGCATTCCTCCACTAATTATGAAATTGATATTTGAAGCCATGTGTCAGAGGCAGGAATTCTGTCCAGTCAGGCTACATCTACACTGCAGAGCTATTTTAGGATACCAGAGGTATCCTGAAATAGCTATTCTGCATCTTAAGAGCAAGCCCATTATATCAAAATATAATTAGCTTGCTATTCTGACGTCCCTGTAAACCTCATTCCACGAGGGTTAAGGGATGTTTCAGAATAGCACCTTATTTCAAAATTTGGTGCTGTGTAGACAGTGCCAAATTTCAAAATAAGCTATTTAGAAATTACCTCGAAACACGCTACACAATTATTTTGAGGCAAGGGTGCTGTGTAGACGCACCCTTACAGACTCAAGAGCAGTGGTTTTCAAAGTGTGGTCTGCAGCCCACTAGTAGTTCCCGACCACCTTGCAGGTGGGCTGCGGGCTCGGAGTGTAGGCTTCCCCATGTAGCAGGGAGCCCGCGCTGGCACTCCAGCCTCAGCCCCGCCCCACTAGGTTGGAGCGCCAGCATCGGCTTCCCACTGCAGGAGAGAAGCCCCGAATCTCACAGGCCGCATCCAGCTCACACAGGGAGGAAGTGCCTTCATGCGCTGCTGCTTCCCCTCCCCCTGCCTGGGGGAATGGCAGCACATGAAACCACTCACCAGGAGGCTTTCCCACTGCTCCCATTGGCTGGAATTCCACAAAAAGATGCTGGGGCTGCCATCCATAGGCAGCAGTGACAGAGCAGCTGCTATGCTCAGTTCTGTACCACTTTAATCCTCCCCCCTATCCCCACCTCCTGCCAGGTTGGGGAAATGCTGTTTACCTCCTTCAACACACACACACACACACACACACACACACAAATCCCCCTGCTGGGAGGGGGACAAGTTCGCAAACTCATGCTGACACTGAGTAGAGCACTCAGCTGCCACTGTCACCCAGCCTGGAGGGTCAGTTGCTAGATCTGTAGCCTGAACTGTGCTTTATGAGGAGTTACAAACATTTCAGAGTTGCAGACAGCCTCAATTCTTGAGCTGTCTGTAACTCTGAGTTTCCATTGTACATTAATTAATAGGTAAGACGTCAGAGTGGGGGGCTACTACAGGATGTCTAGGCACTCTAACAGGCTGTATATAAAATTATTCTATACAAAAGCCCAGAGGTATATATGCCACTTTCTAGGGTAGCTGCTTCACTTGTATGTCTTTCAGAGGACAGGGTAACACCAAAATTCACCACCCTGCATCTTGAGTTGGGGGGAGGGTGGTATTTGGCTGGCCGGTTGAGAGAGGAGAGTGATTCATAATGGCTTGGGTGGAGGAGGGGAAGTGATTCTCCATGGCGTGGGGCGAGGAAGGCAGATGTACAACTGCTGGAGAAGGGGCCAGCATGGCGGTTGACTCACTACCTAGGAATGAGACTTTTAAAAGGTCAGCCTGTGCCTGGAGCCTCCCCGTTTCTTTTTTTTTTGACCTTGTTGTGGGTTGCCTCATAGTGGTTTTGCTTAGTCCTTCTTCCACATGGAAGAACAACTCCACTATTTGTCCCAGCTGTATCTGCCCTTTATTCCCTAACCCACGGTGAAGGGATAATTGAATGAGTTGTTTGGAACAAACAAAAAAGAATTTTAAAGCATTAATTTTCATTCTTTCTGTATGTGTGAGCATCATAACTGGGCCACCATTAACTCTCTGGCCACACACAAAGAAGCATTCAGACTGACAAATTTGGGGTAAGAAATTAACTGGACTGTTGTGTACCATTTTGTTCCTTAACAATTTATATGGCAGACTCTCCCCGGCCCCCATCCCCCCCATGTTTATATGGCAGATATGGCTGCAAAACCAGTGGGAGTTAATGACGACTGTTGTGTACCATTTTGTTCCTTAACAATTTATATGGCAGACTCTCCCCCCCCCATGTTTATATGGCAGATATGGCTGCAAAACCAGTGGGAGTTAATATATTCAACATCCTTAATACATTCTCTTTTCACTTATTATCTTACCTGTTTGAAACTTTTTAAAAGGAACCGTAAGAACCAGCCTACATTTTTGCTAAGAAAAGATCAAAGCATCAATAAAGTAGTCACAAAGTCCTATCTCTCTCACTTCACTAAATAAGAAATTTGTGGCTCAAAGTGATTGCTCTATGGTAGAGATGGGATGTCAGGGAATTAATTACGATGATCTTGTATTGTTTAAAGTGAAATCTAGCACAAGGCAGACCCAGATGTAGGTAATCCCAAGAGTTAAATTTATGACAAATAACACTTTCTTCTAAAAAGCCAGTGACACTATGGCAAACATCCAATCTATACCTTCTATAGTAACTTGGTTACCATTTCACATAGTTTACTTTTATCTGAAAGTGGGCAAAATCTTTTCTTTCTAGAAAGACAGCTTTGTTTTCAGTTTACTGCATTTCCCCCCAATTCACAGAAATACAAACTTCAAAAACGCAAAAGTGGACTGTTTCTGGTATCCTCAAAGTACACTGCTTCAATCAACACACCAACTCAAGATGCTACTGCAAGAAAGCTTTAAAAAATTTAAAATCTGCAACGTTTATGAAATTTTAAACAAAGTCGTGGTTGACGAATGGCTACAAATATAAAAAAGTAATGGAACATAAACAGGAAAAAATACCTGCAGGAGTAAGGAGGAAAAACACACACTGGACTAAATGAGTAAATATAATTTAACATGTTTGAGGATAATAAGCTAATAGGAGCTTTAAATAAAGTTAACAAACGTTAAATATAGAATACCGGAAGTCCATTGTATAAAAAACATGAGTGTGTTAATAGACGTTCAAAGTGCTGCATGCCAAAAATATTCCAAAAGGTTAGTAGCGTTTTTATAAGGAAACGTACTGGAGATATTACTTGTTTTGTGTTATGTTTTTGTCCTTTAGTAACTGCAGACTACAGAGAGTGTTAGTCAGTATTATGGAATGTATATGAGGTAAAAATGGTTTCTTCCCTGAAAATTATGGAAGAGTAATAAATATGGAGAATGAATGTCGTATGCAATTCAGGTATCAAAAATGTGTATTATTCTCAAGTAAATTATTGGTGAAATATCAATAAGAAACTAACATATGGAATACCCACTGACAGCCAAGCGTCCTTCTCCCCAAACACCTCTTGCCTGACGGCGACACCTCATCCCCCTCCCTCCCAACACCTCTCACCCACTGCAAAACAGCTGTTGCTGGGCATTAGGAAGCCTAGGGAGGGAGGAGGAGGAGCAGGAAGACGGCATGTGCAGGGGATGAGGTGGGGAAGAGGCAGGTCATGGGTGGCGGCTTGAGGGAAGACTGTGGAATGGGGGCAGAGCAGGGGTGGGTATTGGCTTAGGGGAATGGGTGGAGTACGGGTAGGGTCTGGAGTTGGGGTCAAGCCCCCCCTAGCTAGAGGATAAATCAGTACTTATGACTGGAACACTTGGTCAAAAAGGGACCCTGGTGGCTCTAGTCAGAACAGCTGACCAGGTCGGTAAAAGTCCCATTTGCCAGAGTAGCCAGTTCTGTATGGCTCCTGTAAGTGGCCAGCCTGTCTCTCTGGCTTCTAGGTGCAGGTGCAGCTCATGGTACAGGCACCACGCTACACACCAGCTCTACAGCTCTCACGGGCACCTGCATATGGGGGCAGCGTGCAGAGCCCACTGGTTCTGGCCATCCCTGTGGCTAGGAATCTGAGGGACATGCCATCCACTTCTGGGAGCCATGTGAGGTACGCAATGCACAGAACCTGCACCCCCAAATGCCTGCCACGCCCCAACTCCTTGACCCACACCTGAGTCCCCTCATACTCCACCACCCCTCCCACAACCAAACTCGATCCTGGAGCCCAGCTCCCAAAACCCCACCCAGACCCAACCTCCCGCCCCAGCTCATAACCCTCTCCTGCATCCAAATTCCCTCCTGGAGCCCATGACTCACACCTTCTCTCGCACCCCTATCTTTTCCCCCAGCCCAAGGCTTCCTACACACTCTGAACCCCTTGGACTCAGCCTGGAGTCCCCCTCTTATACTCTAAACCTCTTATTCCCATCCCCAACCCATAGCCCATGCCCATAGCTTGGCGCCCTTACCGCCGCTCCCCCCACCCACACACACATCTCAATCCACGGTCCAATTCCAAAGCCCCACCCTGTGAATTGCTCGTCCCCACCTCTCACCCCAGAGCACCCTTCTGTACCTCAAACCCTTTCCCAGACTTACCCCAGAGCCTTCACCTCCTCCAGCATCACAACACCCTGCTCCAGCCTGGTGAAAATGAGCCATTGAGCTAGGATGGGGGAGAGTGAGCGATGAAGGGGGGAGGGGAATGGAGTGAACAGAAGGTGAGACCTCAAAGAAGGGGTGGGGCAGGGATGCAGCCTTGTGGCAGGGGCGGGACAAGGATGTTGGGTTTTCTGCCATCAGAATGTTAGCAGCCCTAGGTAAGGTAGATAGCTGATTTACTGCGTGACCTTCCTATGCTTCAGTCAACAAACCTGGAATCTTAATAAAAACAGGATCTACATATAAACTGTGCTTCCCTAGCTAAATACATTTAAAATATACTGTGGACATGGAGTTCACAGTTCTGCTTGAGCTAAAGCAAGCATAGTCTGAATCCCAAACAAAACTTCATATATTTTTCTTCCTGATTAATACCCTAATATTTAGCTGCCAAAGAAAGTGGTCTAGAAGCTTGTACAGGTTGAACCTCTCTAGCCCGGCACCATTGGGTCTGACTGGTGCTGAACCAGAGAATTTTCCAGACCATGGGAGATCCATATTGTCTAGCAGTATTACCAACACTTCCAATGCTTAGTGGGCTGTTAGAGGACAGTTAGGGGTAAATTAGAGCAAAATAACAGCACAGAACACTGAGAGCCAGGACTGCTGGCTGTAAACAAACTTTATGGGACTGAGGGAAACTTAGCCACACCGATGAAAAGTGGACCTCCGGTTAATTAAAATCATTCCAGATGATGGATATTTCTGGAGCCCAGAGTTCTGAACTAGAAAGGTTCAACCTGTAGTGTTATTTACATCATTTAATAGTATTTAGCTGTTCTCTTGATAAAGAACAAGACATTTCATGATGGAGTTCTGACCCTACTCTGAAGATAGGTGTGTCTACTCTGTACTGTCTGCTACTCTGTATTGCAACACAATGGGGTCCCATTTTTGGTTTCATTAGGCACTAAAGCAGTATGTGTGATTTAATAATAGTAGTCAGACATTCAATCAAGGCTGCTAAAGCACAGGGGGGCAAGGTTTCTAGCACTGACATACAATAAATCCTGCTACATAGATACTGTATATACCTACATACATTGAAACATGGTCCTGTACAGCAGCATATCCTTTATAAGGTTGGCACTTTGTGTAAATATTCCAATTCTAGCATCCTTTGGGGAAAATGAATATTTGGAACTGCCAGTACTTTAACATAAATATGATTATGCAGTACGTTAAATTATATGTCACCAACTACTGCTAGTAGTTTAAATTGTGCTTTATTAACATTGACTTTGCTAAGAAAACCTTCTGAGAGACATACACCTTAAGGAATGTTCAGAGATTATAAGAATTCCAGACAGCAAGCTACAGAGTTTAATAAATATTTTTGCATTATAATGTATTTTACAGAACAAGGAAGCTCTACATCAAACCATAATCACCAAATTCAGATATAAAATCCATAGTCTACCACTCTAAAATGTTTTGGAAGGCAAATATTTTGTCATAAGGAAGCAGTAAGAAGCATAAAAGGAGACAACCACCATAATACTTTTTTTACTGGGAGTAATAACTTAAAACTGGCATTTTCTTACATTTTCCCTCTCTGTACATCTGCTTTGGAAACTTTTTATTTCTATACAAAAGATTTACTCTCTCCTTCCAGGAACACTAAAAAGCAAAATAACTATATGCTATTGTTTACTTTAAACCATTGTGAATATTCATTTCTTGAGATGCAACAGAGGGAATGCCTTTTTTTCCTTTTATCTCGAGCTTTCTGATTTATTTAAAGCCTGACTATGAATGAGAATCTCTCAATACCTTTATATCACCAGAAACTTCAACCAATTACATCAGGGGATCTGTCAGACAGCTGACAGTTATATTTAGGTGTCAGAAAACCACAATTTAAACTGCAATGTTATAGATCTTCCTCCAAACTTAAGTTTAAAAAATGTATTTTGAATTCACCTCTTTTTAAAAATAAATCTAATAAATTCTCAAACCATCATACAGAAAATAATTTTTAAAATTTATATGAACTTCAGTCTTTTTAATTGGTAGAACACAAGGTATGATGTTTGATATAAAACTAGAAGATTTACCTAGAATTGTTCGGGTTCTTCAGGGCAGGATCTGTGGGGGGGGATGGGAGGTGCAGGAGTCAGTGCAGGGCTAGGAGATGTATGGTGGGGGTCAGGGTAGGGGTTGGGAGGTTCAGGAGTCATGGCAGGGGGTGGGAGTGCAGGAGTCAGGGTAGGGCATTGGGAGGTGGGGGGGGGGTGTCTCAGGGCAGGGGATGAAGGCAGCCAGCAGCTGCTCCCTGGTGCCAGCCCAAGGTGGTGGAGTTCATGCTGTACAGCCATTGTGTTGCTCTCCTGAGCTGGCCTAGGGCAACAGAGGCCTTGCTGCACAGCTGCCAGCATTGCTTCCTGGGGCCAGCCCAGGTGTAAGCGGGAGAATGGTCCCGCTATTGTGGGAAACTTTCCTGGCTTCTATACTACCTCGGTGAAACAGACCAGCGAAAGGATCTGAGTCCCCGCTCCCTCTTCTTTTACCTCCCTGACCCTGAGGGCTCCCCTTCCACACTCCTGAGTAGCAGAGTCCTCGAAATCCCAACAAGGCTGGGCCCAGGTTTTCTGGGGCTTAATCCCTGACCTTGTAGTCACTTAGGAAAGGGGCTAGGGTGTCCCCACTCCGGGGTGCTCTCTTCACACTGCATGCTTTCTTGACCCAGTGACCATTTCATATAGTTCAAAGTGAATACAATTTATTAAACAGCAACTGATTAAAAAGAAAAGAATAAGAAAAAATGAGAAAGGTTAAATGAAAACATACAGTCCTGCTCTGTAGCACGGGGACATCACACACAGCAGTCTGCAGAGTGTAAGGACAGTTCACAGTCTGTTCCTTATGGGTCCCAGGGCGCTCTCTCAGGCCCTGGCTGTGCTGCAGGGGGGGACTGCAGGTTGGACACGCTTGCTCTGGCAGTGACCACACGACTTCAGGATCTAGGTGGCAGGATCCCTCTCCTAGTTGGAGTTATAATCCCTCTCCCAGTCTTGCCTGCAGGGCCTCTTGGCTGGTGGTGTCTCCCTGCCCAGAGCCTCTCCCCCCCCACTTTGCTGGACCCAGCTGCTCACCACACCCAGCTGCAGACTGTGCTGCTTTGCCAGCCTCCAGCTCCTTGCATTGCTTCTCTGACCCCTTTGGCTCTCTGGTCACCAGGGGTGGCCCGTGAGCCTAGGCGAGCTAGGCAGCTGCCTAGGGCGCCGCTGGCCCAGGCGCCCAATGATGACGTCACGGCCATTGACGGCCGTTCAGGCAGGGGCGCCGATTGCGCCGCCCCCGCCTAGGGTGCCAGCTGCTGCAGCCGGCCTCGGGCCACTCCTGCTGGTCACTGAAGGTCTGCTGCTCACCACAGGGTCTGTGCTCCTTGGGCTGTGTGTGCCTGGCTCCATTGCTGCAGGACTGCCCCTCAGCACAGCTTGCACTCCTTGGGCTGTGTATGTCTGGCTCGGACACTGCAGGTCTGCTTCTAAGCACAGGGTCTGCGCTCTGTGGGCTGTATGGGCCTTTGGCTCTGTCACTGCAGGACTGCCCCTCAGTACAGCTTGCTCTTCTTAGCTCTCTCCCCTTTTCTCAGAGAGACCCAGAAAATCCCAGCTCACATGGAGGATGGGACCTGGCCTTCTAATTCTCTCATTGATCTGTCCAACCTGTCAGTCAGGCTGAGCTGGAGTGTTGGCTTCTTCCCATTGTCCCTGGGGTCTGTCAGTCTCAGGGCCCTGATTTCTCATGGACTCTTCCCCTTTTGGTACTGGGAGCTGGCCAACCAAAAACTCCCACTGAGTCTTAGTAAGGGGCTAACAGTCCCCTTACAAAGGGCAGTGGGAGGTCACACTGCCCAGCCCACCGCTGTGCCATGGCTCTCTTGGCCTGTTGGGTGTGTACTTGCCTGCTGCTCCCCTGTGGTCAGTCTGGAGTATTGCTATCCCCCATACTTGCTGCTTCCCTGTGGTCATTTTGTAGAAGAACTGTCCGTGCTACCAGATCCTTTCCTTTCTGTTTGATGTGAAACAATCGCATTCTGTGGACATCCCTTTGTCCTGGCACAACCAAACTCTAACCTTGCTTTAAGTATTGATAAGAGGAAGCTGCATAGCAAATTTGGTGATCCTAGCTCCTATGATTTAAGAGGAGTTCTTGAACAAATGGACTCACAGACGGACGGACAGACAGATACACAAATTTTCTGGAATATAGTAGATAGATGGACTAAAGGTAGTTCTTTGAACAATTAATCAATTGGGACTGAATATTATACTTCTCAATCACTTAAAACACTATGATGGACAGTTCTGTCAAGCTCATTAATACTAAAGCAATTGCTGATAATTGCTCCAGGTTTCAACCTCTAATTAAAGCTAAGTGGATGGATTTGCATATAGTAAACAATAGAAGTTTCTTGCAACTACAGCCCCGGAGGCCTTGTCTGTTTCACAAATACAGTATCATTAAAACTTGAATGCTAATTACAGTTTATTGTTAAATGCAAATAGAAGTAATTCACTGGATATTTAGGTCTTTCTTTTTCAGATGTAGTTCTGTAGTTTATCTACAAGTACCCCAGAGAGTTACCAAAAAAAGGTAAAAGAAACAATGAAACACTCCACAGATCCTACTTTGCTGTCAGGTTTAATAAAATGCTGTCAAATTTTATTGACAGAATTCAGTTAAGTTGAACTAAGTAAGTCAATTAGCCTTTGCCATTTGTTTAATATTAGCTGGGCAACACATTGTAGCTCCCTACCCCCAATTAAAAATAATTAAGTCTAAGTTACTCATGCTTCACATCCAATACTCATCAGTAGTAAAACACTAGCATGACCTTTTCACAACTATGCTCGTAATGAACACAAGGTATGTAATGCCACATGCAATTAAAAAAAACATCTGGAGATTATTTTAATGACAAAAGTAGAAAATGTTAAGACAATGTCTTGACAAAACACATTACTTTTTAAAAATGTATTTGCAGTTTGTCCTACACCCACATACAAGAGCCCAGTAGGAGAATGCAAGGAGAGGCAGCAGGAAGCATTTCCCATCCCATGAAAACACAAGAGAAGAATCCTTCATAGAGTTCTTAACTGTGGCATAAAATCAGCTCAGCCAATGTGCTGGCCCAAATATTAAATCTCTAAGGGTATGTCTACACTGCCACCCTAGTTCAAACTAGGGTGGCTAATGTAGGCATTCGAACTTGCAAATGAAGCGCGGGATTTAAATATCCCGGGCTTTATTTGCATGTTCACGGCGCCGCCATTTTTAAATGCCCGTAGTTGAACTCCTGCCGTGGCTACAGCGCTGCGGACTAGGTAGTTCGAATTAAAGCTCTAATTGAACTACTGTTACTCCTCATTGCAGGAGAGTAACGGTAGTTCAATTAGGAGCTTTAATCGAACTACCTAGTCCGTGTAATATGGGCAAAAGTTCTGGCATTTTAAATGGCGGCGCTGGGAACATAAATAAAGCCCGGGATATTTAAATCCAGCTCATTGTAAGTTCGAATGCCTACATTAGCCACCCTAGTTCGAACTAGGGTGGCAGTGTAGACATACCCTAAGCTAGCACAGTCTGGAAGTTAAGGGTACAGAGAGTATGAAATAGATAGGCAAATCTCTCTTGATTAAAGGAGCAGCGAACAGTCAATCGTATATGCAGTAGCTCGCACTCAGACATACTATCCTGTTACCCATTCGCCTCTGATAAAGGGCAGGATTTTTTCCAATTAGTTTTATTCCAAAACTCCAAATGGACTAAACTTCCAATATACCAGAGAAAACTGAGGCAGTGGTGTTCAAGAACAGCCCATCCATAGCTAAAGAAAAACACAATCTTGCCAATGTCACTAATTACTGACTGCGAATATACCATGGAGAAACCTCACTTTTCATCCTGATACTTTTAGAACCGTGTTTATGAATTTTCATGGTCAGTCCTTAGATATTTTACATTTTACTTCCTCATTCTTCCAATCCACACCAACTAAGTAATACATTATACCCTGAGTAATCAATATTCATCAATACCTATTTCACAAAAGCTGTGACTTGTATGAAGAGAGTAAATTCATGTCACTTCAAATATAAATAATTAAAAATGTAGGGCATACACTCAAACTGATGCAATTAGATTCCTTTATATTTTCTCTCTCCAAATGTAAACAGTTTCCACTCCCACATAGCTGTCTGTCTTTAAAAAAAAATGTCCTAGAAGTCCTATCAACAACTGAAATTCAACATGAATTTAGGTACTTTCTCTTCCTGTCACCTAAACACTTCTTTGTTCTCCCTTTCTTCATTGCTGAAGACAACAGCACCATCCTACATTAATTCAGATCTGCAATGTTGGGACCATCTTTGACTTTTCCTGGACACCCAGGTTGTAGCCAAATCTAACATCCTATCCAAAAAAGAGAGTGGCCCAAATTATCTCTTGTATCTGTTGCTTCGCTAATCTTCTAATGAGATATACTCTTTCTTGATTTTTTCTCCCTCTCTTAGTTCTGCCAAAAATCCCAGTTTTATAATCTCTTTAGATATATTTCTATATTCCCATATTAGTATCTTTTTCCATGCTGTCCCCTTTACAGGAAGATCTACAAACCCAGTGTGTGCCAGGCCTTCATTTTCCAATCAAATGCAACCGTAAGAACACATTTTATTTGCCATTAAGCCCACAAATATTTACCTCTGTGAATCAAATACTTTTGATTGACCCCAGGAAGAGACACAGAAAATAAGACGTGAGAGAAAGAAAAATATAATTAAAAGCACCTCTGTTTTTATAGTGCTTGTTGTTTTATCTGTGCCAGTCTTTTAAACCACAGTTCTACAAACACATATGTCTATGGTTAACTTTATGCATGTGAATAACACTACTGAACTCAGATAAAAATATAAGAACATAAGAACAGCCATATTGGGTCAGACCAAAGGTCCATCTAGCCAAGTATCCTGTCTGTCGACAGTGGCCAATACCAGATGCTCCAAAGGGAGGGAACACAACAGGTAATCATCACGCAATCCCTCTCCTGTCATCCATTTCCAGACAAACAGAGGCTTAGGACTCCATTCCTGCCCATTCTGGCTAATAGCCATTGATAGACCTAACCTTCATGAATCTATCTAGCTCTTTTTTGAACCCTGTTAAAATCCTGGTCTTCACAACATCTTCTGGTAAGGAGTTCCACAGGTTGACTGTATGCTGAGTGAAGAAAAACTTCCTTTTATTTGTTTTAAACCTGCTGCCTATTAATTTCATTTAGTAACCGCTAGTTCTTATATTGAGGGAATAAGTAAATAACTTTTCCTTCTTCACTTTTTCCACACCAGTCATGATTTTATAGACCTCTATCATATCCCCTATTAGTCTCCTCTTTTCTAAGATGAAAAGTCCAAGTCTTTTTAATCTCTCTTCATATGGGACCCGTTCCAAATCCCTAATAATTTTGTTGCCCTTTTCTGAACCTTTTCCAATGCCAATGCTAATCTTTTCTGAGATGAGGCGACCACATCTGTATGCAGTATTCAAGATATGGGTGTACCAGGGTTTTATATAGAGGCAATAAGATATTCTCTGATTTATTCTCTATCCCTTTTTAAATGGTTCCTAACATTCTATTTGCTTTTTGACTGCCGCTGCACACTGAGTGGATGTTTTCAGAAAACTACTCACAGTGACTCCAAGACCTCTCTCTGGAGTAGTTATAGCTAAATTAGTTGGAGTAGTTATAGCTAAATTAGTCCCCATCATATTGTATGTATAGTTGGGATTATTTTCCAATGTTCATTACTTTACATTTATCAACATTAAATTTCATTTGCCATTTTGTTGCCCAATCACTTAGGCTACGTCTAAACTACGATTCTTTTGCGGAAGAGCATATGCAAATGGAGTGCTCATTTGCACATGTCGCGCTCTCATTTGCATTTCC
Source organism: Rafetus swinhoei (assembly GCA_019425775.1). Taxonomy (NCBI): domain Eukaryota; kingdom Metazoa; phylum Chordata; order Testudines; family Trionychidae; genus Rafetus; species Rafetus swinhoei. The sequence continues at coordinate 188,440,735 of CM033440.1, forward strand.
TCTTCCTTTCCCTTTTGCGCGCAAGAGGTTTTTGCATAAAAAAGCACTGTGTAGATGGCACCTTTTTGTGCAAAAAACCCCTTTTGCACAAGAGCCATTCTTCCTATGAGGCTACGTCTAAACTACGATCCATAGGAAGAATGGCTCTTGCGCAAAAGTGGGTTTTTGCACAAAAAGGCACCGTCTACACAGCACTTTTTTGCACAAAAATCTCTTGCACAAAAGGGAAAGGAAGAGGAAATGCAAATGAGAGCATGACATATGCAAATGAACGCTCCATTTGCATTTGCTCTTCCGCAAGAGGATCGTAGTTTAGACGTAGCCTAAGTTTGATAAAATTCTTTTTGAAGCTCTTCACAGTCTGCTTTGGTCTAAACTATGTTGAACAGTTTGGCATCATTTGCAAATTTTGCCATCTCACTCTTTACCCCTTTCCCTAGATCATTTATAAATAAGTTGAATAGTATAGGTCCCAGGACAAACCTTTGGGAGACTCCACTAGTTACCTCTCCCCACTCTGAAAACTTACCATTTATTCCTACCCTTTGTTTCCTGTCTTTTAACCAGTTATCAAGTTAAGAATAAAGAAAAGTTATTTATTAGTTCCCTAAATAGAAGAACTAGAGGACACCAAATGAAATTAATGGGTAGCAGGTTTAAAACTAATAAAAGAAAGTTCTTCTTCACACAGCGCGTAGTCAACCTGTGGAACTCCTTGCCAGAGGAGGCTGTGAAGGCTAGGACTATAACAGAGTTTAAAGAGAAGCTAGATAATTTCATGGAGGTTAGGTCCATAAAAGGCTATTAGCCAGGGGACAGAAATGGTGTCCCTGGACTCTGTTTGTCAGAGGCTGGAGAAGGATGGCAGGAGACAAATCGCTTGATCATTGTCTTTGGTCCACCCTCTCTGGGGCACCTGGTGCTGGCCACTGTCGGCAGACAGGCTACTGGGCTAGATGGACCTTTGGTCTGACCCAGTACGGCCGTTCTTATGTTCTTATGTTCATGAAAGGACCTTCTCTCTTATGCCATGACAACTTAACTTCACTCATGTCTCTAAGTATCAAAGTACCTATTTGCAGGACAGGGGTCACTGCAGTCTCTGGAGCAAAAATAATTTTGATTGTGGCTAGTGTAGTGCCAAACACATCTTTGGTGCTTAGTAAATAATTCTGTGGTTCCTTCTAGTCCATGATAGCAGCAAGTTTTGTTATTAACTCTCACAGTACCCCTGTGTTTAGCATTTTTTTAACATTAATTTCTTAGGCAAAGCTATAAATTGCTTTGAGAAGTCTGAATGATTAGGAGCTAGGAACCATTAGTAACAAGGAACACATTGAAATGGAAAAGGACAATATTAGAAGTGTGCAAATCTTCTGCAATGCAATCCAAAGTATGAAAACCACATATGATTGCATGTGACATCATAAAAGCAAACTAATGAGAGGCTTGTGTATACCTTACTGTCCCCAGAATTCTCAGAATTCTGATATTTCTCTGCTGGAGAATCCTATCTTCCCCATCCATTTTATTTTAGTAGTTTTACTCCCCTAATTAACTTGTTGGTGATCAACATAGCAGAAGTTACAGAAACAGACCCTTCCTCTCTCTAACTTGCGATCTGAATGTTTTTTGTTGAGGATGATCACAGTGAGCCGCTTTGCACAGAACACGTGAAGACACTTTCTCTGATCTAAGCAATTTACAGTCTAGAATGGACAATTAATTCAGTTCAGACATACAGAAGGAAAGCCTGGCCCCACTCAGGTCACGAAGGCCAGCTTTTCACACAACCCACAATGCACTGAGGGGGAAAAGAATGACAACCTTATCTTGGAAGTGGTTCAAACATTTTCAAGATGTTTATTGCTCTAAAACAATGATTTTCTGAAGTGCATTGCTCGGTGCCATTGTGCCAGAGCACACTTAAACATCTTTTTTCCCCAACTGATAGGTTAGATGATGATGTTGGTATGCATACAGGCCCACTTCTTCCACACAAAAGGAAAGCCTGTTGAATCAGATGAGTTTCATTTATTTATCTTTCATAAAAAAACATATTTCGGATAAAAGTACTCACAAAGTGTTGAATATCTATATCAACATCTATAAATATATATAAAAGCACTAGGAAAGTCTAGAGAAAAAACAAGAAAGCGGGTAGAGAGTACTTTCTTAGTAGGCCCAGCACAAATGTGCTTTCTCTGTATGGATTTCATGACTTCCAGATTATTTCCATAAAAGAAAGTTTCATCTAGATTAATAATTGTTTTAATAATCATGGACACAATGTTTTGGCCCCAAATTCAAAATTAAACATCAGAAGCCATAAAAATCTGATTATTCTATTGCCCATAAAATATATATGGCTTACAGGGTGCAATTTGTTTTATGCACTCAAGGAAGCAAAAAAGTGCGTTATTAGTGAAGAGACCATTAAAGACAAAAGTCTGAACACCCACTTACGGTAATTAATGATTTTTGTCAGCACATCACCATTCCCCTTTATGATGAAAAGCCCTTAAGACTGTCTGTTAATAGTGCCACTATTGTTTACTAATTATTTGAACTAAGAGAAACACTTAATCTTGATCAACTGCCATTTCATTCTAATGAAATTCAACCCTTTCCCGTAACCTAAGACACTGAGATAAGCCACACAAACAGCTTGAGCACTGTGGAGTGAAGACTTCATTAATGACCTTAGTTCCATTTCTGTTCCCTGATCCATACCATCATCACATACTTAGATGAAAAGACCTATGCACAAATGAGAAGGTGCACCCTGTTAATTGTCTACACATATTAAACTTCATGACCACATATATGCATTTAGCAAAAGGCACACAGACTGGTGATACTATAATAGCATATTTTTATAATTTATATTTTTTTGTACTCCAGTCTGGCAAACACTTCCACAAGTAAGTTGTCTCTTTGAAGTCAATGAAAGTACTTACATGCTTACAGTCAAATGTACAATGGTTTGCAGGAATTGTGTCTATAATTTTGATTTTACAAAATCTTGTCTCCTTGACTATCTCTAGATTGCATGTCCATAGTAAGTGCTTTGTCTACTACAGTATGTTTCTGTCTCAGGTTAACTGGGACTTTTCTTTGCTGAGGTCTGTGCTACTCTACATTCTTTAAAAGACAAGGGAATTGCAATCTTAAACCAACAAAATGTTGTACGTTTCAGACTAAAGTGTCGTATTTTATTTGGCTGGAAACACTTTTATAAAAATAAAACCAATTCAAGTGGGTACTATATTATTTGTACACTAGGAAAAAATATTCAGAATTATATACCCCAAGCCCTCTTTAGGACGGGTCATATTTTTTACCAAAATTCCCCAATGCTTGGCCAACATCCGTTATTTTCCCCCAAAGTACCTCATTAAGACTTGCAAGATGTACACAGTTGTTTTATAAACCTTTTTGACTCTCCCTCTACTTACAAAGCTAAGCACAGAACGTCATTTTGCACTGCATATTTATTTTGAAGGTTCAACTTTTGGCAAAAACACAAGGGCTGGGTTTTGTTCCAGGAAATGACAAAGAAACATTGTTTAATTTATTCAGGAAATTTTGTAAAACGAAACAACATTATTTCAACTATACACAAAAGTTGGGTTTTGGGCGGAAAGATTTTTTAAAAATGTTACATGAATGTAACAGAGGGTGAAGAGTTTTTGGTATCACATTATTTTCCAACTACAGTGAGGAAATGCTCTCTTCGCTTTTATTGGTTGAGCTCTTATAGATACACAAATTAGAATATTATGAAGATAATTTTTAAAACATCTAAAGTATCTAAGTAATTTTCTGTTTTGGTTGTATTACTGCTCTGAGGGCCTGATCTAATATTCATTTAAGACAATGGTACTGGATCAGGCTTTGATTAAAATCCATTACAATCAAGGCTACTTGAAACAGAGTTGTTCTAGCACTGCCGGATAGTCCCACTTCTAAATATTCAATATATTTTTGACATTGGGTACAGTATAAATATAGCCAATTGATATATCACTTATATTATGTACAATAAATTCTACTAAAGAACACCATGGATTTTTTTCCCAGAAATATTGATAATCAACAATACCAAATAAAGGCAATAGGTCTTATGGGTGGTGATGCCCCCGTCCTTTAATCTACCAGATGAATACTTTATTAAGCCTTCAGCCTGTATGCCACACAAGGATGTGTACACAGAAATAATCAAAGGGGGGGCAGGGAAAGGTTACTGGTCAACTACTTGGATCTCAGAAAGGCATATCTGGTGATTCTTATTTATATTGGTCAAGTCTACACAATGTGCAAGGAAGAGGAGACTCGGGCCCATTCATTCCAGAGGGCCAAACTAATGGACTTTTCCACCTTAACATTAATTACATTAAAAATGTCTGTGTTCCAAATGTAATGGTCTAGTGTGAAATATCTAGTATGTCAGCTCCCATTTTGGGACTACACAGTTATGTGAAGTATACACCAGGCAGGCTGCTCTTTTGACCATGTGGCAATTACTTATAGCTAAGATGCCAATTAGTAATAGAGTTTTTAATTTAGCATTAGCATCTATGAACTTACTGCCATTTTTTCCTTTCATCTTCTTTTATTCAAAGAATCATAAAGAATAGAGCAATGTATAGTGTTCACAGAAAAGGAAAAGGTTTGCAAAGTGAAAAATGTTATCTGGAAATCTGAAAAAAAATCTCTATTTTAATAAGACCATTAGAAAAAGAAATGCTAGAGTGAGCTCTAGTTTAAAGACGTAGAAGTCCTAGATTTAAAAAGCTCATTGGCTTAAGTTTTTGTGTGCGCTATTGTGTTCCAGGAGGGAAGGAGATACAAGGGAAAAAAAGTAAAACTAACAATTTACCTGTAACTAAGCCAGCCTAAAATGGCTGCCTATGCCTGTCAGTTAAGTCCTAGTACAGGAACAAAACACATTCATACTACAACATCAAAATAAAGTAATCTCTTAAAAAGAATACATATATTCTAAAGTTGATCCATCATTTATCTAATTTGCAATATTCACTTCCATGGGACAAAATTTCCACATGTAGGTATCTTAAAATACACAATTTACAATCATATTTAGCCCCCTAAGCATATGGCCAAATTTTCAGACTTCTGATTTACTTCCTGTGGATCTCATCAGCAAGTCTGAAAATCAATCCACTTAACTAGATATAAAATACTTGGACTGTCATGGCAATTTTGTTCTCAAGAATTAAGAAATGTCTATTTAATCACAGCATAACCTTAACACTGGCTAATTGATTATGTTATTTTAATACGATTATTTTTGTTACCTTAACTTTGGTTTCTACATTGCTTTCTTTTAAGAAATGCTGGTAATGGGCCACCATCAAATAATATATTTACCAACTCTCACAGTGGCATTTTTGGTTAAATATTCACAATTGCTATTTCTTGAGAATATTATATATGTAATTTAATGTGAAAGGTTATGTAGATTACAAAATGTAGTTTAATATGAATATTATCTATTTATAAACAAGTATTAACTTGGCAATGCTAACATTTATTGTGTCTAAGGATCTCCTTGAACCACAGCATGGCTGTCTAAAAATTTTAGCTGAGTTGAGAACAAGCCATAGAAAATTGTGGAAAAGTAATAATGGACCTTATCATTTGTGGTAATAAAGTCCATTATTACTTCTCTATGATTTTCTGCTGTGAGCCACCCAAGACTGACCAAGACCCACTATCAGCTGCCAGGGCCTGAGAGGGGCCACCCAAGAGCTGGCAAAATTGCAATGGAAGCCTCGTATTCCGGAATCTGTAATTTCTACCATATCACAAGTTAAGTGATATGCTTAATTATGCTCTTAATTTTTCATTTCTGGACTTTAAAGTGTAAATAATGCGAAAGCCATTTTGTCAATAGGCAACCTTTCAACTGGTTGTTGAGAAAGATTTTTGGTTCTGGAACAGCAGACTTTTTTAACCCCATCTTTCTTTTCTGTGTGGGCTTGTGTAGGTAGATGAAGATCATTTAAAACATGAAATGTGTGGATGGAGGGGTCCCAGATAATTAAATAAAAAGGGTAAGTGGGACTGGCTTTACTGACAGAGGCTGGAAAGCAACATACATATTCCAAGAGTTAATTTGCAATTGCTTTGGAATGAATCTGTCAAGGACAACTTGCTCTCTACAAGTAATCCATTCACAGTGCATTTGTAAGAGTGACAGAAACTACTAATCAACAAGAACATCGATGTATAAGTAATACACATTTCCGTTAACATTGCTTTGGGTGCTGAAAGAATTCAGTGATGAGAGATGGTGTTATAGAATATGGTCCTGTGACAGAGTATATGCATTTCATGCTAGCATGGAAGGGGAGGGAGGAGCTGCTTTGGGCTGAAGTGGCCTCACCCATCCTCACCTGTAAATCACACCAGGGTTGGAGGAGGTGTTAAGAAGAGGGAAGTCCACTCAGATGGGGGTAGCCCTGGGAAGGAAACAGATGACTAAGCATCTCCTGACCTGGAAAGAGGACTGATAGCTGGCACAGCTCCTGACCTTACAGAAGGAGGGTACAAGAGGCCTTGATCTGAAACTTGCATTTAGATCCCAGTGAAGTCTGAAGTGGACACTGATACTCCCAGGGACTTTCTGAAGGAAGAGAGGCTCACATCTTGGTGGGAGCTGCTTAGAGGGGTTTTTTTTAAACCTTTCTGTTGTTTAGCCCTTTTTGCTGATTACAGGCTGTTTGGTGGCATTACCTGAGACTCAGACAGGAGACAAGACAGTCAAGAGGCCTCCAGCTGGAAGGTGAGGGCAAGCCCACTAGAAACACATGGCAGCATCCTGTTGGGGTTTACATGGAGTGATTGGACTCATATATGTGCAGTCCCCAGGTAGCCTAAGGGGGACTGTGGGCAGATTCACGACAGGTTCCCATCATTATTACTATTATTTATATTGGTATAAGGGACAATGGACACACATAATGAAGACAGCCATTGTCTCAAAGCGCTCATATGGTGTGTACAAGACAAGAGACTGCCAGTGGACACAACAACTAGATCAGCAGAGCACAATGCAAGCATGAGATGATTGGACAAGGGAAGAATGAATGTAATGAGCAGTGGTCACAGCTGCCTGGCCATTGTCACCAGCTGCCTGGCCATTGTTCAGAATTTTCAAACCCAGTCAGCTTTTTCTTTCTTGTGTTAACTTCGGTAATGGAGAATCATGCCTTTTGTCCAAATAATAGCAAGCTCTTAAACATTGGACTGTTTCTGCCCTTGAAAACCCATAAGACATTGTCATAATCTATGCTAATTTTATCTACCATCTATAAAATGTTGATCAGCAAGGCATGTGCATTCTATGCATGAATGTAAAAACAACAGTTACGTTCTGTGGATATAGTCAGCAAAAATCTCCTTATGTTTTGAACATTATGATTCGGTAGGTCAAAAATGAGGAACACAAACAGTTCACAAAATGTATAAAGAGGTGCTATTTTTCATACTTTTAACCTCAAAAATATTTATTAGATCTATTCTAAGACTTTAGGACAAATATTAGCTAATAATGACATTTAAACCTACAATTCTGAAGGCATGTGGTTGTGGCAGATGGGTGAATGCGCTATAATAATTTGTAAATACTGCACATATCCTAGTAATAAAGATATTTACTATATGCTGTTTTGTTGAATATTGGGAAATTTACTGTATAACTAGTGGGTTAAATCAACACAGCTGTTGGTAAACTAACAGGAAGACTAAACAGTGACTCAAGAAAATTCATCCTCAGCAAACACTTGGGGACTGTTACAAAGACAATGAAAGTGCAACTAGTGGCAAGAAGGCTTGTTTGATCTCCTATAAAGTTCACTAACCTGGTTCTGGGCAGCAGGGACCAACACCAAGATTGAGAAGGGGTGAAAACAAAAAACTTCTGGATGGATAAAAAGTGGTCCATCTTTCTCTCGTGGGAGTGTATGTATTGGGGAGTGGTTATGGGGGAATACTGAAGAGGGAAGGATTTTGGGTGCTGGGTTTCAGAATTTCAAATGTTTTTTCAGTCATTTTGTAGTCAAGTTCAAAAATGTGTGTACAAGATGGGTGGGGGTGCTTCCTTCTCCTGTCTCCCCATTATAGCTGCTTTTTCTACATGCACATGAGTGTCTCCCATCCCAGATCTCCACTCTCCTCATGTTACATGACCCAAATGCTGCCTCTGGTTCTGAGTTTTTGAGTAAAGCTCCTATTTTCTTTAATACTTGGCTGTAGCCCCCAAATGAGGGAGGCAAAATACAGCTCTCCCACATGTGAAAATGGCCAGGGTTCCCTCCTTTGATTTTATTTCATACCTTTCCTGGGAGGAGGAGAAGCAAGAGGGGGTCTTGTGCGTGAATTTTGTCTCGACTCTGCTCATCTGAGGAATTAGGTTTTGCCCACAAAAGCTAATGATATTATATATATATTGTTAGTCTCTAAGGTGCTACAGGACTACTTGTTGTTTTTAAAGTTACAGACTAACAAGTCTACACCTCTGAGACACCTCACCTTGTAAGGTGTTTTTTTCTCTTTTTTTAAAAGAAATCCACTGATATTATTATAGGACCAGTTGCCCCTTGGTCCCCTTTCTGACTTCAAAGTACCTCCTCAGATCTCAGTTCATATGACTTTACCACTTCTGGTAAAGCAAAGGATGGAATCACACATCTCTTCCACTCTTAGGCCAGGTCTACACTGGACCTGGAAGGTTGGCTTAAGGTACGCAACTCGAGCTATATAGAATACGCAGCTGGAGTCGGCTTATCTTAAACTGAGCCTGGTGGTGTCCCCACAGCAGGAAGCTGACAGAAGCAAAGGCTCCCATTGACTTTCCTTACTCCTCACAACTGTGAGGAGTAGAGGCCCCAGCCAGAGCTGCCCTCAGCGTTTGATTTACAGGTCTATGTTAGACCTGCTAAATCAAATGCCAGAACGTCAATGTCTAGCGCAGTGAGTGAAGACGTAGCCCAGGGCCCAGTGTAAGGGCACAGTTCCCTATGAATTGACCACTCTTACCCAAGTTGGCCTAATTGGGTCCAATACTTAGAGTTCTTATCTGCAGGAATCTGCAACCAATGATGACTATAGTGACTAGTTTGTTTAATCTTAACAGTAGGAACAAAGCATCACATAACAGAAAAAGGATTTTTAAACAACAAATGGTCTATATACATATGTATCTTTCCTAATGGCTTACCATCTCACTGCTGGAATCTTATAAAGAGCTAGCTTCTTCAGGCACCTAGCTTGCACACACATACACACCCACACACACATACACTTCTGATCTCTGACCACAACATTGCTGAAAAAAATTAAAAATTCTGAGACCAAGCTTCCAAAATCCTTTGTTCTTTAATGCTGCGCAAACCCCAAAATTCCATACAGTAGTTTTCTAATGACAAAGAGTTTTATTAATTTTCTGCAAATGGTCAAGAAACTCATCCCTGTACCATCATGGAAATACAGGCAGAGAGTTCAGGCCAAAACACATTTCAAAGTCAAAGTTACATGGTGGCTGAAAAGGGGTTGAGAGTAATAACAGATATTTTCTTAATAATGACAAGGATGCCATCCTGCACAATATAACTGAAATCAGGTGGAACCCTTCAGAATGAAAGACACCTACAAAATGCAAATTATTAGTCATGTTTCTTATTTTCCCTGTCTCATGGTACCTTTCTGAGAAGGGAAACTAAAATGCTCAATCCTGGTTTTCTAAGAGTCAGATACTTAGATGTGACTTGTCATTCTGTAGAAGGCTAAAATAAGAGTATTTGGTAGCATGGCATGCAGGGGCGTCCCTACCCATATGCAGAATACACAGCTGCATAGGGCAGCTGAAAATTTGGGGCACCACTGAGTCTTAATGTCCACTCATGTATCTCCTCCTATCCCTGTTCTGTGGCTCTGCTCTCTCCAGAGAGGATCTAGTTAACTTAAAAATGAAAATGCCTGCCTGAACTATTAGCAGAACATTGAACCTGAGAAAGAGCCATTCAAGTGGTAATGAAGCCATTTAACAGGCATTTGCCAACCCCAGGTACATCCTGTCAGTGTCTGTTAGTCTACAGGACCTTAGTTTACAGGGTTTGGATTTTTTTAATAGTTCATAGTTTGTTGATGGAGATTATAAAATCACATCTCTAAAAAAATGTCACACACACACACACCCAGCTTCCACTGGCCATCAGGGCATCAGTTTAATAATACTGCGTAGGGCCTCATAAATCCTAACCCTACACTGACAGAGTGTCTTGTGTGTGAATTACTGGAGACAATTATACTTAAAAAAAAAAAACCTAAAACAAACAGCTGCTTTTAATCCAGCATCTTAAAAAAAAACAAAAACAAACAAACCCCTAAATGAAGCATCCTGTGGCAGTTTCTTTTCCTTGCCTTGTCTCCAACCCTTAACCACTTCCAGTGCACAGATTACGTGACAAATTGTAGGCTATGCCCATTTGTAGATCTCAGTGTGCAATTTGTCCCACACCAATTGGAATTCTGTGTGCAGAGCAAGGGCAAGCTATTACCCTCATCAGGTTTTTCGGTAATAAGAGGAAATGGCATTTGTAAATGAGCAACATTTACAATGTATAAAAACATCTCGCACATGTTTGATCAAATTAAAGGCACAAATTCTTCACCTATAAAACAATCAAACCAAACAGTTTATCTTCTTTGAAACTCTTATTTGGCTGAACAGCACAGAGACACTGGAGAAAATCTCAGTGATTAAATCCCCCATTCTCTAGAATTGACATTCTCGCTGCAGAAACTTTAAATTGTTTTAAAGTTAGGTGATTAATAGGAGAGCATGAAAGAATAAACAAGACTATTTACTTGCAGGTAAGAAGACATTATTTATTCTTGTCTTTTCCCCCCTCCCCTTCTGCAAAGCTGATCCATTACCAGCATCTCTGAATGTTAGTCTTCTTAGCATATGCACAACATGCTTCAGATAGCACATGGCCAGGATTCATCATCAAATTTGGTCTGCAGTTTGGACCTTTAGCTTCCAGCTTGGGCCGGGTACTGACAGTGCTGATAATGTAAGTGTAACATAGCCACAAGCACAGACCCATTATTAGTATATCCTGCTTCTCTTTTTCTTTCCTTTTATTATCACATTCCCTTTCTTGTATGCTTTGTAGTAATTTTCATATACAAGCACACTTTTTACACAGCCATATTGGTGATATTATATACATGTATTACGTTACATTACTTCAGAGAGGACAGATAGCTAAGTGACCAGCTAGCGCTTTCGAGAACTAGGTTCAAGTCCCTACTCTGCCCAGACTTACTGTGTGATCTTCACACAAGTCTGTTCCTCATGTGCAAAATAAGGGTAAACAGCTCTTCCCTTTGCAGAGTTGTTGTGAGGCTAAGCACAATTACATCTAAGCACCTTGTGATCTTTATAGCAATATCACACATAAAAGTACCTCAAGTAAACAGACACTTTTAAAAAAGGAAAACACTGGATAGTTTATGGGGTTTATGAGAGAATAAAAATAATAAAATCATATTTTCAGCAGCAAAAAGGCCTTTAGGTTTAAAAACTGAGCACCTGACATAAACATGCTGGCTGCCCTAAATTTCTCAACGTGAATCAAAGTACATTGTCTTGTGAGGGGGTTGTGTTTTCTTCTGACATTTCTTCTGACATATGGGGACCTTACACATCCCCATAAAGAATATTCCATTATTGCATTGCTGTAATCATTGAGAGTCCCAGCTTCTCTAATAATCATAATAATTCCTGCCTGGTTTCAAGTTTCTTGGTGGCTGCAGTCATCTGCTAATACAATACAACGCTTTATTTAAATGTTCTTATTTTTAATACTATAGTTGTTTTAGATTTCTCTGAATAGAAGTGAGTTGATTTTAATGAACTACAAGGTAGAATTCTGTATTCTAAGGAGGAAAATGAAGGAGAGGTATATTTCAAAAGATGAGTGGATTTCAAAACAATGCCTTCTAGTTCAGTCAGGAAATTCACACTTCAGTATACATTAAATCAATGAGCTTTTTCAGGTTGTTTATATCTGATTCTTTTGTCTTTGAAGAACAAGACAAAACACAGCCCCAAATATTCTAGCTTGGAATATGACAAAAATCAGTAAGTGACAAAAATCAGACATTAAAAAAAAGCAGGGGAATATGACGCTTATTACGGCTGCGAACTAATAATCACATTTTATTGTGCGACACATCAGCTTCATGTATTGGCCACGTGGACCAAACAGTTTCAAGAGTTCAGAATATTGTGATTGCATAATATGCAGTAGTTGGACTTCCCCCCCCTCAAATAAACAAATACAAAGAGTGCTTATTGTTTAAGTTGGTTTATACCGCTGGCTTTCCTAGAAAATGCAGGTGGGCTGATGAGTCTCATTCCAGAAGGTGGAGGGAGTTCAAAGCATAAAAGAACACCCAGGAGATGCCCCAGAGTTGAGAGTGGGAGAAAGATGTAGTGAAAGTGGTTAAGCAAGTAGAGAAGCAGCATAAACATAGCTTCTTAGGACAGTAAGACTTGGATAATAAGAACATGAAAGATGATAAGCATGAAAGAAGTATTGGCTAGGCAGAGATGTGAAGACCAAGAAAAAAAAAATCTGTGGTAGAGACTTGATGTTAGGAAATGTTGTGAGTGGGAAGCACCTTCAACAAATTTGATGTCTCACCCATCCAAGATGTCAAGTGTGAAATTCAGTACAGCAGCTCCTATGTAAATATGCTGGCCATCTGTGGGCAGTGTGGGGACAGTGAAGCCTCCAATGGAAATTCTCCATTTGATTTTATTTTGTAGGTTTCTAGGTTTGGCCTGTCTGGGAGGTCTATATTTGCAAGGAAAGTAGTACTGAATTGGTCTCTGTTTACCAAACATTTAATGAAAACAAATATGGTCCTGCTTATTTTAATGTATTTTGTTATGAACACAGTGAAACCATGTTATGGGCTGAGTTAAAAACTTCAGGGAGGTTGACGGATGTGAAAGCAGTAACTGTCAGGAGAAGTTCATCACAAACCTTCCCCCCCTTCTCCTGTAAAACAAATGGGTACACAAATCCAATCAGGATTTTAGATTTGGTTGACAGAGCAGGTTTTGATGAGTATTATTTTGGGCAAAGTGTGTGTAAAGGAAGGCCAGAGAACATAAAGAGACACAGAGGGGAAGAAAAAAAAAAAAAAAGGAACAAAGCTAAGCAGCAGCCTGAAAACACAATGTGTGACTCCTGGAAAAGCTAGGGAGAGAATTTCCTGGGGCTGGTGTTGGCTAAAGATGCTAGGAGCTGTAAGTTCAAGAAACTATTCATATTCAGAGAAGCAGGACCTTGTACATTCCTTGTAGACAACAGCATTATATCAGAGAAAATAGGACTCTCCCATCAATTTCTATTCCAAACTGGAACATCCTAGTGTCTCATATTTTGAGTAGCCACTCAGACAAAAATGGGGTAACATTACCCCCTACTCTTTCTACTCTTTCCACTTCCTTATGAGCTGTTGTGTATAAATAAATGCTTGGTTCACTAACTGAGAGCGTATTGCTTTGTCTTTTTTAACAAGACAGTTCCCCTGTTATCAAGCTGGTAGAATCAGTGTTCCTAGGAAACGCCAACCTTTTAAGCAGAGGATTCCCACAGTGGGATTATCACAGTTTGAACCCATCACACACACATAATGACAGATTTTTTTTTCCTGAACAAGTCTTCCCAGCAATGCGCCTTTCCACTCCTTTGTTGTGGCAAGCGTAAGCTTTAGCACAGGGGGAGTGCTAGGTGGCTGAGCCACCAGCAGAGGTTCACGAGTTTGCTATATCACAGCTGTCTTCAGCTCAAGCTCACATTTTACGATCCCAAGGACCCAGACTTAGGCCCTGCTACTGATGCCCCAGGCATGGGTGTCACTTACAGAAACATACCCTTAGCCTTATCAAACAGCCGATCTTGAAGTTTGTCTGGACGGTTACCAATTTGGGGCGATTTTGGAACAAGTGCAAGTACAAGTCCCAGAGCCCACACAGAGAATGCCTGGCCTGCTGCCCCCTCTCTTACACAATGAGGGAGATCCAGTCAAAGAGCCCTGCCAACCGTAGCTATGGCAGATATAAGTGTGATCTCTCACACACATCAGTCCATTTAGGACTTTAGAGGTCATAACCAATACCTTAACTCCACCTGGAGACGAATGAGTAGCCATCCAATGCAGAGTCCAGAGCACTGCTTTCATGCACTCACCGTGAGATACTTCACTTAATAAGTGAACCAACTTCAGTCTCCAAGGTAATGTCCACACTGCAGTATAAACCGTGGGTTTGAATTCAGGCTCAAAACTAGCCCCTCCCCCCCATGCGTTGCTACACAAATTGTGCTAACTGAGGGCTCATACCTAGTGTCCAGGATCCCATAGAGTGGAAGGTTCAAGTGTCATTCAAGCCGGGAACCAGGAGTCAAGTCCTAGTGTTTTACAGTGTAGATACAATCTCCCTGGACTCATGCTCTGGGAATTTGCAAAAAATATTTCACAATGCCATGGGTCACTTTGGCCTCAGGACAGTCAAGTCTGTTGGACAATAAAGGGCTAGAGTAGCCACATTTTAGGAGGGTGCTAGGAAGTCTGGGAAGGTGGTTGGGTTTGGACTTGCAGTGTGGATGCTGGACCTCCGTGTTGGGACTAAAGGTTCAAGAGTTTCTAAGAGGGGGTACAAAGGATTATAGATGTTCAAGCCCTAGGTTATCAAAGCCAGGATCTGTTAACTCGAATTTTGCTAACCCTTGGCATACACAATGCAGCGTAAACATACTCCAAATGATTTTAAGGGGTAGCCCAATGAGGACTATAGAGCAGTTGTCTGACCTTGAGATAACAGAAGCATGAGCAGCTAAGTCTGCATGGAAAATGAAAGATCTTATCCTCTTTACTGGAAGCAATGAAAAGTTATTCTAAGTTGCTAAAGCTCAAACCTGGGTAATATTTGAGAGCAGAATAAAAATGTTATGTTCACGGGGTTATAAAAAACCCTACACATCTGCAGAAGTAAATAGCCTGGCAAATGAAAGATCAGGGAGAATATTTGTCACAGAAAAATTAAGGAGTTGCAGTCTATGCTCCTTAAAAAGTTTTTCTCAAACAAGTTGTATGATCGATTGATGTGAACTTGTGTCCAAAGTCAGGACACTGAATAAAGCCAGCATTTAGGAATTTCAACCCTGGTGGCCCATTGCCATGGCAACACTCAGCAGGAAATATGTGTAAGAAACTATGATTCACTTGACTATTCCTTAAATGTAAATCTCCACCAGGAGGAAATGAGAGAGTTAAATGTAATATTGCAAAATCATTTGCTATAGCAATTTCCGGTAATGCCACCATTTTAAAGACCTTCCAACATTTCCATTAAAAGCCCTATTTTCATGTGGTTTATAATTTAGAGGAGGGGGGACGTGAGATGACTGTTGACTCAAAAACGATATTAAAAGTTTCAGTCTACCTCTGAAAAAGGAAGATTCTGTCACAGGTGAGGATCATAATCTCTCTCTACTCAACCAACAAGCTAAACCTACCTCACTCATTCACACCACGCTATGTGAGGAATAGTAGTTACAGAACCAACCTTCCAAGGTATGCAAATGTACACATATGGTAAGCACATAAACAAAGGATATTTTTTAACTTTATTTATAAACCCAGGAAACAGATGCCTGGGGTTGGGGCATTCACATTGCTAAGTTATAAGACAACACAAAGTACTGGATACATTTCTTAAGACTTCTTTTGTGCTACGCATAATCAATAGCAGATTATGTTTCATTACAAATCAGTAATGTTGGATGATCATGAATAGAATATAATCATATTTATCAATTATCAGAATTTACAAAATGGTGTGGGTAGCTAGTTACTTTAGGACAATCAATTTAGGAATGTAAGGTTAAAGAACATTTTAATGATGAAATGTAAAGGAATGTTTTAATTTAAAGAGAAAACAATGTGTATATAACCTAGCAATAGGAACTGTGTTCTTGTTAGTATGTTTGACTAGATGCTATTTTTTTCTTCAGAAATTCTGCTTCAGTTTCTCACGAATAGGAAAATTGACTAGGACTAAATACACCAAAAGAACTCTAAGGCTATGTCTTCACTGCGAGTTTTTCTGGCAGAAAATATACTAATGAGGGACTCCGGAACAGGCCTAAAGATCTTGCACAAAATGGGGGTTTTGCGCCAAAAAAAAGTCCACACTGCTTCTTTTTGCAAAAAACCCCATGCGCAAAAAGAAATGGCAGAAAATATGCTAATGAGATTGTAACTTATGCTAATGAGTCCCTCATTAGCATATTTTCTGCTGAAAGAACTCACAGTGAAGACAAAGCCTAAGGGCACATCTACAGCAGTGTTTTTTCAGAATAACTAATGTTATTCCGAAATAACATAGTCTGCGTCTACACTACAAGCAGTTATTTCAACATAATGTCAAAATAATGTCGATCTGGAGGACTTCTTACTCTGGCTCCTATAACCCTCATTTTATGAGGAGTAAGGGAAGATGGAGAGAAAGCACTCTTTCTTGGACTTTCTGATGTGCAGACAGGGCCAAAAGCTGAAATAAGCAATTTCGATTTAAGCTATGCAATTGACGTAGTTCTAGTTGCGTAGCGTATTTTGGCTTTAGCCCTGCTGGGTAGATGTGCCCTAACAGCCTTTCTTATAATCAAAACAAAAAAGAAATCCAGTCTATTCACATGCAAGAACCTACACGAACACTCCTCAAGCTGCACAAGGATTTAAGATTTAGTTACAAATGTCTTATACTTTGCAATTTTAAGCCATATTCTTTGAGTTCTTTTAATTGCAGTTTTTGGTGGCTATAGCGAGAGTGATTTCAGTGTCTCACAAACTCACATTCTTTGTGGATTTCCTTTAGATCCCACACACAAGGGCTATGTCTACACTGGCGCGATCTTGCGCCAGAGGTATGCAAATGAGGCTAAGCGTGGAATATCGCCGAGCCTCATTTGCATATCTAATGAGCCGCCATTTTTGCGGAAGAGGCTCTTGCGCCAGAAGGAGCTGTCTACACTGCCCCTTCTTGCGCAAGAAAAACCCTCTTGTGCAATGCTGTTACGCTGATCATTTTCAGGAATAACGGCATTGCGCAAGAGGGTTTTTCTTGCGCAAGAAGGGGCAGTGTAGAGGCAGCCTCTTCCGCAAAAATGGCGGCTCATTAGATATGCAAATGAGGCTCAGCGATATTCCACGCTTGAACTCATTTGCATACCTCTGGCACAAGATCATGCCAGTGTAGACATAGCCCAGCTGTAATTCTCCATTGAGTTAGGGAATCAAGAGTATGTGGTCTAAAGGAATCTTCTTTGCTGTTGCTTTTCAGGTTATCTCTGTCTGTAAGATGACATGCTGAGAATTCCTTTGCTGAATAAAAACCAGAGAAATGCTTGCTTGTTTGAGTTATTTTCCTGCGTAAAAAGTTTTCATTTTCATAACAGTCATGGCCTTTGCCTAGTGGTTGAAAAATCAATACTAACTTTACTTTCTGTTTTCATTATGAATTTAAGATAATCCTTTTGTTTCATTTCCAAACCACACTAATTCAGCACACACACCCCTTTTTATTTTCAGTGAAGTTTTGAAAGCGTCTGTCTAACTACAACCCAGGCCTCAAGTGTCACTTAAGTTTGAGAGCATGTCAGTCACAAGTAGGACTGAGTGAAGTATATGGTGAGGAAATGCTTCATGCACTAAAAAGTTTCAGTCTGTCAACATAGCTTCAAAACACCCTCCACCCTGCTTCAATTTAAAACAGAACCCGTGCCCTCTGGCAATGTAAATACTCTTCTACACCAAATTAATCCCTTGAGTAAGCACTAATTTGCCTAATATGCCAGCAATTATGATGGCCTATAATGTCTATTAGAAAAATACAGATATCTGAAATGGAAGACATCTATTAGGATATTTTGTCCATTTACCATTTTAATGCATAATTGTTACATATAGTATATTCTGCAGTGCTTGCTCAAGCTTAGTTTCAAATTGACTCAGAAACTGTGATTACTACCACAGTACTCAGGAGATTGATTCTATAGTGTAACTTGTCATATCATCCTGAATTTGTTCTTTATATTTACCAAATTGTTCCTGCTCACTTATATATATGTACTCCTAAAAAAACCCTCCTTGGACCAACCTGGACAACAAATGAAAAATAATGCCTTTGGTAATAACAGAAATTTACAGAGGGCACAAAGTAAAAAAAAAAATGCTGCTCAAAAACTGAAGTATTTACTTTGCATATTTTGACTTGTGATGTTGACAATTTGTGTTTTAATAGTTATAGAGCTTTAATTTTTTTTGAATGTCAACATCAGTCATGAAAAACCTGTCTCCTTTCCCATAATATCCCACAACTCTGAAAATCTAAATTGATAAAAAAATGAAGAGACTTAAAATAAAAATTGATATTTTCCATCCATTTTATTAAAAAAAATCGAATTGTGCCAAGCCTGCTTATACACATAGTCTATCACCACTCTGTTATGTGATGCCTCTATCAACAGCATAACAATGAGTTGTTTTTTTTCCCAGGGAGTGGGAGGAAGGTATTATACCTTATTGAAAGTCCATATTCAATTTGAGAGTCATTACCTAAGTCCCTTCTGCTATTACCTCCATGTTTGACTAAGTACCTCTGAACTGGATTATTTTTCTCCAGATTGATAGCTTGAACTTCTTCCATGTTGACTGACATTTTAGTTCCAGGCTATGGTTCTGACACATCTTCCATTAAAGCCAAGCCAAAAGCAGCCACTGACCACATGGGAGATGGATCAGGCATTACCTTGTAGCTTCTCTAGATCTATTTGCATTATATATCTGCACTGCCTAATGTTTGCAACATCTTCTAATTTATCATCTGAAATTGTAATTAAGCTGTTTACCCATTCTTCAAAAATCATTAATAAAGAAGTTAAATTAAATCATGATTACTACTGCACCCTGGGTCACCACTCTGCCTCTCTCCCTCCCGCTTCATAGATTGCCATATATTTAACATTGATGGAGCTTTAGCCAGTTTCAAGTCCATAGGACACTACTCAAAACCAAGTCACCAAGAGCAATATTATGTCAAATTAGATTTTTCTGAGCTAATTTCTAGGATTGCCAGTTTTCCTTTTTAAGCCTAAGTAATACATTCATGTTATTTTTCCAGTTTTCTCATGCCTTCCAGCTTCTCTTTGACTTTTCAAAGCTAACTACTAGCAGTTCAATATATTCATTAGCTAATTCCTTTAATATGCCTGGACTCCCTATTGTTTAGGCTGCTTATTTGTATGTAACCATATTTCCAAGTATTCCTTTATCAGCTTTTAGTCAACAGCTGTGCGAACATTTCAGTCACTTCCTAATTGCCTGTGCTCTTTTATCACTTTTATTAAAGAACAATTTTCAAAAGCAGCTCAGTCATTTCAAAGAAGCTGTTTTCCACTTTTTCCTAATTTGTGAAGGCATCACCTTGTTCTCCAGTGTTTCTCTTCTCCCAACTCCAAATATATCTGTGACATTCAAATTCCCCCCATGCCTTTAATTTCTATTAGCATTCAGTCCATATTGGGTACTTTTTTGCCCTTACTTTTTTAGCTGCAAGCTTTAATACTCTGAAGTTATTTTTGTTTATTTTCCCCCCTTCCCTCTACATCTATTTGACTGTTTTCACCTTCAGTTTTCCAAGCTGTCTTGTGAAGTCCCTCTGGCTATTTCTTACTCATTTTATTTTTCTCTTCAAAAAGGCTGTGGCTTGCTGCTATTTAATTACTGAATTATATATTTGGTTGCTCCAGACTTCTTCCATTCAGCTGATGTCAACTGTCAGCTTTCCTGAAGTCAATGGACCTGTGACCCTTACATTGACTTAGCATCTTCCCCATGGATTTTAATACGTCTACCATACTTACTAAGCTTCTTAATGCCTGTAAGCATGATGAGCATCTCAGACATTGCCATGTCCATTTGCACTACTGTTTTCTGGGAGCCCACTATTTAGGTTGTTTAACTCAAGTACTTTATGGTGATTAGTAGGCAGGCGGGGCTGACAGGCTTGCCGGGCCCCTGGGCAAGGTAGGGGGCTGGTTCTGCACTCCTGGAAGGGGTAGGACCTCGGTGGAAGGGGTGGGACTTGGCAGCTAGCCCACAGCGCTGCCCAGAGTGTGCCAGGCCGCAGACCTCCCACCCGCCCTCAGAGCCTTCCAGTGTGTGCCATGCTGGGCCCCCCACCCTCCAAGCCAGCCAAGAACTGCCTGGAGTGCACAGTGTGGCACTCTGGAAGCAATTTAAACAGTACTGCAGCTCTTTCCACTGCGGTTCCTGTGGTAGTGGTGGCGGCCGGGAGTCCCAGACCCTTTTAAATTACCAGGCCCTGAGGAAAATGTCCCCTTTGCTCCACCCCCTCCCGCCCCCCGCTCCTCCATCAGGAAAGGCAAAATGGCAGAATAGTCATAGGGGACCTAACTTGAAATTTTTCCAGCTTTTTGATTAGGAGAAAATGGTGAAAAATTTCAGTGTTAGAGTAACTTCAAAAGAATTTTTGGAAATTGCCAGTCAAAAGAATGATCTGCTATTCGTCTAGTGCTAGCTAATAGCACCATATTTCCTTATTGTGCCCACAGGTACAATCAATTCCTTGTGACTGGGTAAGATGTAAATCCAGGATGATTTCTCCTCCAGTCATATTCTTCACTTTCTGAACACAAGGCTATCCTCGGTGTAAATCATTAGTAGCTTTATTATCCCATGTTTATGACCTAATTAACATATAGAGTCAAGAATGTTTCTGCAATTTCCCCAACAGCTGCTCAAAAATGTCATTCTCACTTTGCCCCTGGCTTGGGGACTTATGGCTGGTGTCCCCTGTAGTTCCTGATTTGCTATTTTCATTTTGTGCTTTTTTACCCAAAGTATCTTGCTAATTTCATCTGTTTCAAGTTTGTTTGCACTGGTCTGACTGCACTAGAACATGTATGCTCTTCAAGGTTCTGGAGCAAGAAATAATGTTGCTGCTACAGCAAAAACAAAACAAAAAACAATCAAGCACACAAAAAACAAAAACAACCTCACTGTCACTGACCAGCCTCACAAGGAACTTAAGAATGGCCACACTGGTCAGACCAAAGGTCCAGCTAGTGCAATATCCTGTCTTCCGACAGTGGCCAATGCAAGATGCTCCAGAGGGAGTGAACAGAACAGGTAATCCTCACGTGATCCCTCTCCTGTCATCCATTTCCAGCCCCTGACAGAGGCTAGGGAGACCATTCCTATACATTCTGGCTAATAACCTCCATGAATGTATCTAGTTCTTTTTGAACCCTGTTAAAGTCCTGGTCTTCATAACATCCTCTGGCAAGAAGTTCCACAGGTTGACTGTGCATTGCACAAAGAAAAACTTCCTTTTGTTTGTTTTAAACCTGATATCTATTAATTTCATTTGGTGACTCCTAGTTCAGATCTTACGGAAACAAAGAGGATTTTTTTTTCACATTCATTATCATGGATTTTTAAAATAATTAAAAAGAGCAAAAATGAATACAGAGTGAATATTTCCAAATCTATAGTATATTCATCAAATTTAAATAAAGAAACCCAACTTAACTGGTTATCAATTATCTCTTTAGTGACTGGCTATAAAGTTGGATCCACTTGATTGACAGTTGTAACATATGAAAAAGACTCCATTAAGAATTCAAATAGGCCAACATGCACAGCAGCATAGCTCTGTCTCCAGAAAAGAACCAGTGGGTAGGATTGTTTCCACTGTGGCTGTAGAGAGCATGATTACCTGGGCCAAAAAAGTGCATTTACCAACTGAGTTAAATTACTTATAGTAGCTTAAGTCAACTACACCCCCATCTTCTGCATGGAAACCTGTCTAAACACAGATTCACGCATTTGATATTGAGTTGGTGGTATTGTAGCCAAGATGTTGCCTATAATTATTGCAGTCGCTTGTAATTATTCCATGTCACATTAAACACTATGTAATTCCACTATCCTTTTTGATAAAGTTTGATCATTACAAAAAGAAACTGAATACTACACTTACAATTCAAAAATGAAATATCTATAGTAAATTCAAATTTAGCATGAGAATATTTTAAAATCTTTCTAAAATTCTAACCTATAAGGCACTGTCCTCAAATTTTTTATAACAAATGATGGTTTTATTTTAAAATCAAAAGACATTAACAGAATTTTGGGAACAGCTGTCACTTATCACCAAGGATATTTTCCTACCAGACTAGATTTCAGGTGCTTATTTGCTACACACAGTGTTACAAAAATCAAGGTTCAATATACTGTTTTATGTAAAACAGTTAATGGAACATTTTCTTCCTTCTTTATGTGATTTAAATTAACTTTGATCTGACTTTCTCCGAATATGTTAGCTACCACTTGTCTCCTCAACTTCTGTTTTAATAATCTTACTTTCTTGTTGTTTATTTAATCAGAAAATGTATTTTAGACCCGTTATTAAAGTACTAAATTGTTTAGTTAAGATGTAAAATGAAGTAGCTACTGGAGCTGGATAAAAATAAAGATAGATAAAGGCCCAATGCACAGCTAATGACTTCAGTAGAGTTGTGATTTACATCAACTGAGAACATGGCCCGAATATGACCAAACACTTCCACAGTTCATGCACTGGAAATACTGATCTCCATTTAGAGATATTTAATGGACTGGTATAACTGGTGATTACATTTTCCAAGTAAAGCTTGCACAGTTGTGCAGATACATTTGCACATCTCATTTATGCATGTAAATACTTGATGTATGCAAATAAATGTTGTCTATGCAAACTTAGCCATTTAAGACAGTAACTGGCACACACAAATGCCTGAGTATACTATCTAATCAAATATATGCATATATGGTAGGCACATGCAAATATATGCAGGTAAATGCACCTTTCTAACTTCGAAAATCTGGCCTTTGGATATAAAAAGCATGAGATGTATTTCATAAGTTCAAGGAACCATGATTATTAAATGGAACACAATAAAACAATTCTTATACAGATCATACCTTATAACTTTATGGTGATGGATTTTGATAGGATGATGTTATAAATTATGCTATTTGTCCATCTTTTTCATCTCTATTTTTAAGGTAATTTTTTATTTACAGAGTAAGTCACTACACCACAATCATCTCCCACTCAACAATCAGTGCGATTATTCTGTAGAGTCCACTATTTGATCAACTGCCTCCTGCTAAAATTAACTATGGGAGTGGTTCTCTTCCTGTCAATTATTAGTGGAACAGCAGTTTGTTAGATAGAATTGCTTTACCATCCCAGCTTTTCTGCTCCCCCCCGCCGAACTGTCTTTATTCCTTTTTTCTTCCACTCGTGTCACATTAACAACTCTCAATTTCTTTTTCTTCCAGGCCACATATGACATGCATGCTCTTAAAGATTTTTATGATACCTGTATGCTAAAATCACAGGAAATGACACAACGTAATAAATAATACATCTTTGTTAAGTACTTACAATTGATCTGATATTGTTCTCTTTTGCCAGTTTCAGGGATGATTTATAGCAATTTGCCAGGTCTTCTTTATGAGTATCACTGATATGGCCTCTTGCTATTGGTCCCACAGTATGAATGACATCTGAAAAAAATTTAAACAAATATTCACTTTACTCCTTAAGTGGGTAATGACTGGGAAAGAGGCTAATTTCACGAGAAGGGTCTAGAACTCATAACTGAAAAAAAAAGACCAAAAAATAACAACAAAGAGCAACAGAGCAGTCTGCAACATATCTTCAATGCCTGTGTACAAATGCAAGGAGTATGGGGCAACAAGCAGGATGAACTAGAAGTCATGGTATAGGAAGAAAATTATGAATCATCACAGAGGCTTAGTGGGACAACTGCCATGACTGGGTACCAGCATTGAGGGATAAAGCATGTTCCAAAAGGACAGGTCTGGGGGGAAAAGAAGAAGGTGTTGTGCTATACATAAAGAACATATACACTTGCTCCAAGGTAATTGAGGAAGCGAGCGATAGACCTGCTAAGAATCTGGGGGTGAGGATAAGAAGGGAAAAGAATAGTAGCAATGTTATTTGGAAGGTAACTGTAGACCAGCAGATCAAGAAGAGGAAGTGAGGAAGTCGTTCTGCAAACTGGTAAGAAGATTAGTTAACACACCTGAGCTAGTACTAACTCCACTGATATCAATTAGAAGACTACTGCGGCAAAAAGTAATATGTCCTGCAAATTCTTAGTATGTGTAGGAGAGAGGTTTCTGATTCAGAAAGCCGAGGACACAATGGGGGAGGGAGGGAGTGTCATCTATTTTGGATCTGGTTTTGACCCACGGGGATGATTAAGTTGTGAAGGTGGTCAGGAACGTGGGAGGAAGTGATCATGATCTGACAATTCAAAATTCTATGGAAAGGAGGGCACGAGAATAGCAAAACAAGGACACAGGACTTGACAAAGGTGGATTTCAACTGATGCAGACAAATAGTAGGCAAGGTCCCATGGAAAGACCAATTAGGAAGAAAAGGAATTGAAGAGGGCTGGCAGTTGTTATAAGATGTAAGACCAGAGGCTCCACATCAAGCTATTCTGACAGAGAAGAAAGAAAAAAAGAGCCATCAGAGGCCAAAGTGGCTACACAAGGAGCTTTTTAGCTATCTAAAACCCAAAAGGGATATATACAGGAAATCAGAGCCAGTCTTAGGGGCAGGTGAGCCAGGCGGTTGCCTGGCGCCACCATTTTCAAGGAGCCGCCGAAAGAGCCAGTCTCGGGGGTGGGCCATGACCGCATTTCAGCCGGACCTCCCAAATCCATCCCCCCAGGTTTCCCTGGTTACTCCACAACACCCCCTTTTTTTTTTTGCTTGACAAATTTTTGTCCGGTATTTTTTAAAAAATCATCTGGCAACTCTATGGGCGAACTGGGTGGTCACCCGGGGCTGCCAATTGGTTAGGACCGGCTGTGCAGGAAATGGAAGGAAAGGCAAACCAGTACACGTGGTCATAGCACAAACATGTAGGGACAAACTCAAGGAAGCCAAGGCAGAGGATGAGTTACAGCTGGCAAGAAAGGATAGCGACAATAAAAAGGGGTTCTTCACATGTGGCAGACAAAAAAAAAGTTCAAGGATGGTGTGGGTCTGCTGCTCAATGGAGATGGTGAGCAGGTAACGGAAGATGATAGGAAGGCAGAGGTGCTCAGTCTCTACTTCACTTCAGTCGTCTCACAAAAAAAACATAGGACTGGACTAGTAGGAAAGTTACCACCACAGACAATAAAGGGAAAGGGATGCAGATTAGGATAAGTAAAGACCTCATCAGAAATCTTCCAATCAATTTGAATGAATTCAAATCAGCAGAGCAGATGCTATTCATCTGAGGGTACTGAAGGAATTAGGTGAAGAAAACTCAGAGCCACTGGCAATAATATTTATAAACTTCTAGGGGTATGTCTACACTTTATGTCTAGCCATCCCATGTAAACTCAAGCTGCCTGTTATTTTGAAATATTTTTTGGAATAATGGGTGTGCTATTTTGCCATCCTGGTAAACCTTGTTGCACAAGGGATAAGGGATGGCTCGAAATAGCACATTATTTTGAAATTTGGCCCTGTGTAGACGTGCCAAATTTCAAAATAAGCTATTTAAAAATAGATTCAAAATAAGATACACAGTTTGCATAGCACAAATTGCGTATCTTATTTCGAGTTTAGGGTGCTGTGTAGATGCATCCTGGATGACAGTTGAGATCCTGGAAGACTGCAGAAGGAGTAATGTAGTGCCCATCTTCAAAAAAGGAGAAAAAATGTGGAGCTGGGAAACTCTAGACTAGTCAGCCTGACTTTGATATCAGAGAAACTACTAGTGCAAAATATAAAATATTCAATTTCAAGCACCTGGATGAAGAAGGGGTAATCACTATCAATCAGCATGGATTGCCCAAAACCAGCCATGCCAAACCAGTTTGGTTTCCTGTTCTTGACATGGTACCATGTTTGGTGGATAGGGGGAATGCAGTGGACATAATATACCTGAACGTCAGCAAGGCTTTTGACATAGTCCCAGATAATAGGTATCCCGGAAAAAACTCTGCCGCGTCCAAGGAACGCGTTTGCTCTTCCACTTTTTTTTGCGGAAGAGCAAACATGCTCTTTCGGGGAGCCCTGTATACCTTGTTCCGTGAGGAATAAGGGGTCCACTGAAAAAGGAGGCTTTCCCACCATTTGGCCCCGTCTAGACTGGGCCAAATGGTGGAAAAACCTCTTCTGGAAAAGCGATCAGAAAAAGGACTGTAGTGTAGACTTAGCCTGAGTTGCAGAAATGTGGGATCAATGCAATTGCCATTAAGTGGATACCTATCTAATTAAACAAGCACAAAGAGTAACTATTAATGTAATGTCATCTGATTGGAAAGAGGTCTCAAGTGGGGTTCCACAGGGATCTGTTCTGGGTCTGGCATTGTTTAACATCTTTATCAATGAGCTGGATGTAGGTATAGCAAGCATACTGATCAAGTCTGCAGATGACACAAAGCTGGGCAGAGGATAGAGCTAAAATTCTATGCTATGGAGGATAGAGCTAAAATTCAGTGGGCTCATGATAGACTGGCGCACATGGCAATAGATAACAAAATGAAATTCAGTGAAGACAAATGTAAATGCTAGACTAGGGGGAAAATGTACAAATATAAAATAGGGGGGAAATAGCTTAGCAGCGGCACTGCTGAGAAGGACCTGGGAATTGTGGTGAATCACATCCTCAACATGCGTCAGCAATGAGACGCTGTTGCAAAAAAAGCAAACAATTTTAGGTTGCATTAACAGATGCATGTAAGTGACATGTGCTTGTTAGGCATCAGCTTGAGCGCTGTCTCCAATTTTGCTCACCAGTGTATAGAAAGGATTCAGAGAACCTGGGAAAGATCTAGAGGTGAGCGACAAAGATGTTTAAAGGGATGGAAGGCAAGCCATGTGAGGAACAGGGTATGATGAGTTTCAAAAAGAGATGAAGGGGGGGCATGGTAGCAGTCTACAGATACTTGAAAGGCTGTCATAAAAAAAAAAAAGATGGAGAAAAGTTGTTCTCGCTTTTCAGAGAGGGGCAGGGTTCAAGGCAAACTACAACACAGCAGATTTAGATTAAATCCCAGAAAAAAACTCCTAAGGGAAAGACCAATAGGACAGTACAAAAGATTGCCTCTTTCTTTTTCAGCATACATCTGGGATCTTTTCTTACTGAAAAAAAATAAGCACATTCCTCTAAACATTGTTGACCTCTGAAAGTGTTAATTACTAAGAGACTAGCAGCCATTTCACCTAAGGAAAGATACACTCAAAGCACTAGCCATTTGAAAAAGCAACTACAGGTTGGACCTCCCTCGTCCAGCACCCTCGGGACCGGACCAGTCCTGGACAAGGGAGTTTTCAGGACCAGGGGAGGTTTAGGAGGAGGGGCACCAGCCTCCCCACTGAGCTCCCCTTCTCAGCCTCCCAGTCCCGCAAACTGCAGCAGCCCTGCCAGAGCTCCCGGCAGCCCCACCACCCCACAAGAGCTCCCAGCAACCTCACTGGCTTCGTGACAGCTCTGCCACCCCACCAGAGCTCCCGGCAGTCCTGCCGACTGTGGGCTCCACTGCCCCACGAACTCCTGTCCCACCGCCAGCTTCCCAGCACCACCAGCTGAGAGCTCTGGTGCCCCATGGGCACTGCTGCACTGCCTGCCCCACCAGCTGTCTCCACTCTGAGCCGCCAGCAATCTCTGCCTCTGGGGCTCTCTAGTCCCGCAACGTCCATGATTTTCCTGGACCACAGATGTTGCTGGACCAGAGAGTCAAGGACCACAGAGGTTTAACCTGTTAGTCTGTCTTAAAAAAAAAACATACATAGAAAGACAGAGTAGAGGCAGGATCTATAGGAGATAAGATGCTTCTGAATTCATTGACATAGAAGCCAGGTTTTACGATATTAGTTATAAGTTCTTAAACCAGGGGACTAGCTGAAAAATGAAGTAAAATTACTTAAAAATCCTTCCACTAAAACGTATCAGTAAAATATTTTTTAAATTTTTGTTTTAAAGTTACATATAGTGTGCACTTTCACTCTTCAGATCCCATTTCTACAGGTGGTAACAACACTAGGATGAGAAAAGATGACTGGTAGCTACATCCTTTTTGAGTGAGTTGTGGACACTCCCCTACAATCCACCATGGCAACAGTGATCAGGTATAACCTATCTCTTGTACTTTGTCCTGTGCTATCTTGACCTCCCTGTCATATTATGCTGTCTATAGTAATCAGACAGTTCTCGTCTCATACTGTAACGGGGCTGGTGACGGGGTAGAGGGACACGGAGGCCAGCTGTCCCGGGACCCAGCAATGTAAAAGAGCCTGGGGCTCCCAGTTGCTGCCACTACTTTGGCAGCTGCTGTGGGTGGACCCTTTAAATTGCCACCAGCTAACCCCCAGCCTCGCCCCTTCCACCTGAGACTCTGCCCCTTCTGGAGGACCTGAAGCCAGCTCCCCCTCTGGGTTTGGCAAAGTCTCTCAGCAGCCTTGCAGAGCAACTTGTTCCCACCAATCAATTAATTCCTCTGCACCACATGAAATGCTTCTATGTGTAACCCACACACCTGCTGCATAGACCATTTACAGAGAGAGAGAGAGAGAGAGAAAATTAGTTTGCTCTACAGGCTTAGTGGCAAGCCAGCTGGCTTTTAGCTCAAGTGGTAGAGGCTCATGCACTAAGCTCCACAAGTCCCAAGTTCAATTCTGCTCATTGGTGTTACACATGCACTTCCTAGTGCTGCCATCCTTTGAATTTCTGAATCAAGTTGTGGTGGCTGTGGAACTCGTACATTTGCCAATATCACAATTCCCTTTTCTTGCGGCAGTACCTGTACATATTGGGGGACATGTCAAATCAAAGGTATATTGATCTAATATTTATAACTGCAATTGATCTTCTCAAGTTCTACTAACATCAGTTGCCTTCTACAAAAGGAACATAGGAATAGCACAACCATATAAGACTTGAAATCTGTTTAATTTAGCATCCTGTCTCCAAAACTGGCTAGCAGCAGATGACTCAAAGGAAGGTACAACACTGTAACCGTAGACATATGTGGGATAATTTACCCCATGGAAGGTCGTTATCCATAATAGAGATTGGCTTAAAATGCTAAAGAATGACAATTTTTAGTCCTTTCCAAAACTTTGTTTGCATTAATTGTTATAACTGTGTATTCTTGCTATCCCAATCTCTCTGACTCTTTTCATCTTTCTCTTATTCTGGAGATATCCTCCACCAAAGTTTTGCATTTGCAGATTTTTTAAGTCTCTCCATATTTCATTGCCTGACTTTATCCTACAAAAGAGAATGTTCTGAGGTGGCCACCATCCCACTCTGCTGTTGGCACGGACATGCAGAATCGCAGGCTCATAGGACTTTCCAAAACTTGCCTGGTTTGAACTGAATTTTACTTCCAGCATTTTTTATTTGGTTTAATGAATGCACACATTTAAGAGAGTCCAAATGACTATAAATAGAGCTGAATGAGAGCTGAGAGGGAGCTTCATGAATCCAATATACACCAAACTTGGAAGGTTTTATACAACTGGCCTTCCTAACTACCATAAATACACAATGAGACGCACATAAAAGGGCAACTGTGATACTTCTTCTTTTGATCATAGTAATTTCCTCTAGTTATAGGAACAAGATTGGACAGACTGGATAATTTCTGTTGATTGTCACACAGCTGCTCTATAGTAACTGCAGCAGAGCCCTTTTGAATTGTTTCAAAAAACTGAAACATGAAGCTGGCATTTAGTCTTTGCCAGATGACAAGAAGGATGACAACTGGTGATCCAAAGAGGTAAGATGGTTTTATCCTTGAGTTCACAGAAACACTATTTTTAGTGTGCACTTTAGGAGATATAATAAAGAGAATGGTTACTATCTAACTAAAACAAACAACGGAGCTGGTTCATAATCTG
The DNA here is from genome assembly GCA_019425775.1 of Rafetus swinhoei. NCBI lineage: Eukaryota > Metazoa > Chordata > Testudines > Trionychidae > Rafetus > Rafetus swinhoei. The sequence goes on from CM033440.1 coordinate 188,470,853, forward strand.
CCAGTGCTGGAAGAGATAGGCTAGTATCAGGATTTTCATTAGGAACCCTTTCACATCAGATGTTTATAAAATATTACTATAATATTGCCTTGAGTGGGAACTTTGAAAATAAAGTTTCTATGGTTTTGTGTTTGATTTTAACAATGTTAAAGAGAAAAAAAAGGCACCTCTAGCCATTTTCTCAGTATTTGTTCCTTGAAAAAGGGAAGCCTCAAGAATAGAATGGATGAAGGTTATAGACCAGTAAAACTGCTCTCCTCCAAGGCCATTACAAATGTACAGATACTAGTATACGAGGGTACCATCATACATATTTAACTCATAAGAATGCATCAACCAACAGGCAAACAAAATGAACATGAAACAAACCAAGGAAAATAAAAAACTTGTGTAAGAGAAGAGGACTAATCATAAAATTATTCCCTCCAAATCTTTTTAATACTGATCCAGTATGTATTTGAAGGTACAACTATCCAAAAGCTGAAAGTCAAAATGGAAAACGAATTACAATTATATTTTACTGATAAACTGCAGGTTGGGGTTTTGGATTAAAGCCCAAATCCTGAATTAGTTACTGTGTTCTTTCTTTCCAATTTTTATTCTTGCTTTTCTGGTTAAATATATACTTTATCCTTTAAATTTCTATGTTGTAAAATGTAAATTCTAAAAACATCCAAAACATGGAGCTAAACCAAGTAAATGTTTTTCTTGGAACCTTTGTATTTGCACTTCTTGACTTTTTGTGATTTTCACTGTGCATCGTTAACATCACATTAACATATCCTGAGGCACTTAATGTAAATAGGTTCCCTTAAATGTGATTAAACAGTTCTTGTATGTTAATTTATAGAAACCAGGAACAGGTGGTCCTATTGACTAATGTGATGACCTGTCATGTCTGTCAACGCAGTTCTAAATTTGTGTTAAGCTGTAAGAAAATGACTTTTGTTGTTTAATTGCTTATCATCCTGGTGAATTGCTATTCCAAGCACATTATTATCACAAACACATGATACAGCAGGACTTTATTAGCAGTGTAATAATAATGTCACAATATGTTGTATGGTCAGCAGATGTACAGGGAGTTGAAGACTTTATTGCTACACTTTGCCAGTAAAATTAATACATAGATGCATATATTATCTATGTACACACTACATCATTATATATTAGGCTCTGGTATAAAGGCTAAATTCTCCAGGAACATGCTGATACAGGCAAACAGAAAAAGAATACGTGAGGCTAAGGCCCAGAATGAATTATTTTATTTATATGCATCCAGGAAGAGTTTCTTGCTTCAACCATCAAGTAATGCCTAGGGTCAGGATGTTTCACTCTGTTTTCATACTCCTCTGGTTGCCTAGTGAGAACTGAATTCCTGACCCCTCACAAAAATAAATCTGCAGCGGGCATCTTGACCACAGCCTCATTAGTTTGGTCAATCACAAATCCATCCCTGACAAAATATAGAAATCCATGTAAGGAAAAAATCATTAAAGTTCTGCAAAATAATAGCATAGGGGGAGCAAAAAGCAGCTAGGGTTACACAGAACAGGTCTTGCCAGGACATGACTATTTTTGTTTTGAAAGTGTTTCAGCATTAGTGGGTAAAGATAAAATAGAAGATATACTCGGATTTTTAAAAAAGTATTCAGTACAGCATTTGTTACATCAGATTTTGCTTTCTAGATTAATTAAAGTTAGCATGGACAAGAACACAGCCAAAGGGACTGAATATTGGCTGCAGGAACATAAACAAGGGGTAATGATAAATGGCAAAGTATTGAGTTAAGAGGCGTCTAGAACAGTTCTTCAGGGATCTGCACTAGGTCTTTTCTCATTTTGTATGTTCAGTAATGCTCTGCCAGGGTAAGTGAAATGTATTTGTGACAATAGGATATTAAATTGGGTAAAACTGCAACACCAGAGAGACTAGTAGAACCGGAGCTAAAGAGATTAGAAGCATGGACAGAAAATATCAAAATGCAGGCTAATATTTTGGGAGAGAAAAATTTGAAACAGATATTTAATGGGGGAGGGGGAGGAGGAAAATGTGGAGAACAGTGGGATTTTAATGCTCCACCTGCCTAGATCCTGAGTAATTTTGGACTATACAAGGCTGGAATACGGAGGAGTTGGGGAGATAAAATTTAATCCTGGACAACAGGGCTGGGTGCAGTACTTACCCTCTTTCCCCCATGGCCACCACCACACCACCTACTGTGTGGGGCAATTGGCACTGCTGTGTCAGGGCTTGTCTACACTATGGAGAAGATCGATGATGCTGCAGTCCATCTTCTGGGGTTCCAATAAGCAGGTCTACTGAAGAGCCATAAATTCAAACTGAGAGGGTGCTCCTGTTTGCACCAGTAGTCCTGCTCCTTCATGAGTAAATTAAGTCAATGGGAGCATATGCTCCCATCAACCTGCTGCTGTGTGGATGGTGCCAAAACCTGATTTAAGATACTTCAATTCCATCTACATAATTAACGTAGCTGGAGTTGCGTATCTTAAGTCGACTCTACCCTTTAGTGTACACCTGACCTTAGTATAAAGGTGAATTTATGGGCTTTTCTCTCACCTGCCCCAGTCTAACCTAAAGTGGCCTTCCAGGCTAGCCCTGTGCAGGGCCAGCATGGAGACTCCTTCCACAATGTGAAAGGTCAAACAAAAGACGTGTAAGAAACAATCAGACCTTCAAGAGGACTAACAACCTGCAATTTGTAAAAACTTTCATCTCAATACTGAGGTGTCAGTGTTCCTTTAAAACTTCAAACAGACTATGCTCAGTCATCAGCAAAACCAAGCATCTCCAACAAGAAATCTAGTTGAGAGAGAAAGCTGTGGTGTATGCGTTTGTATATCCCATATAATGCACTTCCACTGGGGATTTCCACATCAATTTTTAACAGTTCACCAAGGGGCAGTGCCCCTGTTGAATGTGTATTTTTCTGTTAGGCTTAGCACATAGAAATGGAGCCAACCACTTTCAGTGATAATATCCCAGAGAGATGAAAATGTTTGTACTTTTAAAGGGAAGAGGGATTTTCTCTTTCCAGTGCATGCTGGGGAAGACTGGCAGGGGAAGAGATAGGGTTGGTACAAGTGCTTAGAGCTGCTAAATGTAATGAGAGCAGCCTCTGGGACCAGGGGATCAATTTAATTTACACCAGGATTTCTATAATATTTCTTGTAGCAGACAGCTATGGCAATCCAGCAGTGCATGTTGCGTGCCACAGTAAGAAGAAATTGAAAGGTTTTTTTCCTTTTTCAAAGGTGTGTCTTATTTGAGCTGTACTGAACGACATGACTGTCAGACACCTGGCTAGGGTTCTCAGTGAACAGAGTGGACAATGACAACTAAGCATTTATTGTAATGTATGAGCCTATATACTCTGCATATCATCTCTGTTTACTTTTGCTTGTTTTTGCTCCCAATCAGCGCACCTATTTTGAGATATTTCAAAAATTTCAACATTCCTGTTACCATTTAGGCATCAATGAACATAAATGTAATTTGCACATTTTAACCAACACTTCAAAAGCATCACCCTGGAGATCGGTGAGAAAACAAAAGCACATATTCTGTTGTGCCATGCCCACTGTAAGTGTAAAAAGATAAATAAGACTTATTTTCTCTAATCTCCTTCATTAAACAAATTAGTCCATAATCTTCATGTTGGTTTTTGATGTCACTATTTATCCCTGGACATTATTTTTATCCAAGATACACAGAAGGGAAGGTGTTGATAGGGGGAAGAGTAGAGAAAGATGGAAAACAACTTTCAGTTGCAAAAAGTGTAAATTGAAAAGTGTGTGATTGTGATTCAGAATAAATATGGAAGGCACTGATGTAATTTACAAATATTCCTTTCTTGGTCTTCTCAAAGTGTAAAGTTAGTCTGCAGAAATATTAGCTTAATGAATTTTCAAGCAAAGAACAAATTAGTTTCTCTCATTTGCCTTTTTTTTTTCAGAAGTGAGTGTACTACAGTCAGACTGTTAATGAACTGGCATACCAAGTCTAGAATCAATTACATATTTCTTTCATTTATCTCATTTGCATATTCATGGCCATAATCGGTCCATCTAGTCAGCTATATAATGAAGTTATGCCCTGTCAATCATAGACCAAACTAAGTATTTTCAAGGGGAAGCCAATGCATCGTGTTCAATGGAATATTATTAAAAATATGATACCAAGACAAAGCATCGAGGGCTCTATTTGTTAATCTTATCAGTTGATCTATACAATAAGCACTGAAATATTAGTCCTGAGAAGGGTTATTTAAAGTTCAATTGTTAGGAAATAGAATTACCCCCAGATAGCTTACATAATTAATGTTACCATGCTCACTGTACAAATTTAGATTAATGCTTTGATATCCAAATATGCTCTGCTTGTTCATACTGTATTTCAAACTACACACAATTATACATAAAATGTTTATCAACAATTATACATAAAATGTTTATCAACATAAAATGTTTATCATCCCCGATTTTCTAATTTTAGTTATTTGCTGATATATTTCTTGAGAAGTAGAAATGATTACTTTAGTTTTTTTAAATGCAGGAACACCATCTATTTTTAGATGGCACTGTGCTAACCTGGTGTTCACAGGATTAAGAAAAATCCAGTTCACAATAGTTTTAAAATAGTCATTTGCTTATGTACATTACATCTTCTCTCCTTCTTGGATGCTGAAGATCATTAAATAATATGTACTCTATGTACCTACTTTATATGCAGACACAAAATAAAAATTTGCATTTTTTAGATGATAAAGAGACACAGCATGAGGTTTCCAGGCTTGAATTAATGAGGACTGCTCAGTTTAAGGTTCAACCCTTTTATACCATATTTTATTACTAATATCACTGTTTTGGACATTTCAGAGGATATGTTCCATGCTTCAATACATGGAAAAGCCCTCATCACAAAAAAATTATTGGAGCCCTTTTCTAACAAATGACATTTTTGGCACATAAAAAAGTAAAGAATATGCTTGTCAGAAATGATTAATCAGTTTCCCCCTTTATGGATTTTGTAAACATTTTAAGTATATGAGAGGGAGCACTACAAAGGAATATCTCCTATAAAGAAGGTAAGGGAATGTATAGAGTCTGGGAGATCCCACAGGGAAACCAATGAAACCTGTACTCAATAAGTGATTTCCAGAAGAGAAGGATCTCTCAGAATCCATGGGAAGCTGCAAAAAATAAGCTTGTTCTCAGTAATTGCCACTAGCTCCAAGGGGTGCACACGCAGCCTGAAAATGAAGTGATGCAAGTAAAAAACATGGCATTTCTGGCAGTCATGCTGATCATAAAACATAAGGCCCAGATTACGAGCTCAGCTACAACAGTGCTATTCCATTCAAATCTAAGGAATTTATAGCATATAACTGAGATCAGAACCCGGCCATTAGCAGATGAAACAAAAATAAGGTCTGTTCACGCAGGAGAGGCGAGTTGGGGACTGTACAGTCCTTCCAAAAAAGAAGCAAGCTTCACAGGTATTCAATACAACAGTGATAGGTATCAGAAGTCTAAAGACATATTGATATATGTGAACAGTCTGCAATTTCTTTGAAAATTATTAGGTACATGTAAAATAATGTGAAATTAGTGCAGTCATTTAAAAACTCAGTATAAAATTAAAGAACATAACTGAACTCAACATAAATTAGATTAAACTGTTTTGTATGTGCTTGAAGACCTCCACATCTAACACCCAGAGTAATTTGAGTACTGGTGGTATCATACCATACGTAAACTGGAAATATCTTAGCATCACAATCATGGCAAAATGGCCAATGTAACTTTACAAATGTATCCCCTACGCACACAGACACACACACACAGTTCTGACTGAGGTATAGAATAGAGTGATTTTTAAGCTAGTCATGATTTTGTGGGATCCAATTTATGATTTCTGAACACTTGGGACTGGCAATACCATAATTTAAACAGGACAGCTCAGCCCCAATGCTGCACATGCTATGCAGTAAAGTTCTCCATTTATATAACTTTATCATTACCAGGTAGCGGACTGGTCACAGAAGATCAAGTGAAGTGACTCCTTTTTGTTCTCTGTTGGTACAAGATCTATCACAATGGGATTGTGGCTGCTGACAGAAGCTCTTAGATAATACAGTAATAAAAATAAGTCATAGGATTTTTTATTTATTATTTTCTTTAAGGGACATTTGCAATTTAAAAATCAGACTTTTTGGCCAAATATTGTTAGAAATGCCAGTGAAACTATTGCCACTGAAAAAGATTAAAGAAAATATTTTCTCTTCTGCATTGTTTACTTTATGTATTTTATAGCTTTTACTCTACCGTCATATTCTCTGTCATTGTTTCCCCTGCAACACTCAGCAACAATGAGGGAATTTTTTTTTAAAGTGTGATTTAACCCTTCACCATACACATCCCAATCCTTACAACAAACTCGGGGCAGGAATAGCTCATGAAACTAATTTTAACTCTTTATATTTTTTTTAAAAGAAATGACGAGATTTCAAGTTGACAGTGTCAGTGTAATTGCCTCATACAAGTATGATAACAGACATGACAGAACAGCTCTTTCAACTGTAAAGGGAACCTCATACCGAGAAAAGGAATCTTATTTCCTATCCTCATTTGTATTTTCCTTTAGAGGGCTGAAGCCATGCTAAAGGGCCCTCCTGCTACCAACATGATCCAGACTGTGACTGGGGGAAATGCAATGCATGCAGAGGATCTGAAACACATTTATTTGAGCATCTACTCCTAGTCTCTCCTTCTGGGATGCACAGTACTGTCAGAATGTCATTTCATTAGCTGGCAACGAAACAAATGCTCGCACAAGCAATTCGTTGCCGTGCATTCTGCTTATAAAGACCAGATGAGATGAGAACATGAACACTTCAAAGTTTAAAATACTGACAGACCACACAGGGGATGAAGGGAAAGAAATTATCTCACGAAACTATCTAGGGTACTCCTGCAGATGTGGGAAAAAGGAAATCAGGAATGAAAAGGGGAGGGGAGCAGTGTCTCAGGCTTATTTCCTGTACATTTTATTGATGATAAAGCAGTTGGTTACTCTTCTGGGCACTGCTGATAAGATGGGCAAGTTTAACAAACATCATTTTTATTGTCAATAAAAAGGACCACAACCTTAATAACAGCAACTAAAACTGGGATGCCATCTTGGGATAGATCCTTTGGCCAAACTAACACGGGCAGAGCCCATGCATCCATTCCTGAGTCTAAAGTATGTTTTCCTTTGGTGAATCTGGCTGATCTCAGTCTTCAACCCGTTAGATTTGTCCTTGCTATTGTCCAAACACACACAAAGACGCCCCAGACCAGTGGAGGGTAATAAGCAGCCCGTGGGCCGGACACAGTTTGTCAGGGTTAGTCTCTGGTGGGCTGCTGGAACTTTATTTACCTCGGTATCTGCACATATGGCCACTTGCAGCCCTGTTGGCCAGAGATCGCTGTTCCCAGCCACTGTGAGCTGCAGGAAGCGGTGTTCTGGTCCGCACCACTTCCCCCAGGCCCCCATTGGCTGGGAATGGTGATCCACAACCAATGGGAGCTGCAAGCAGCCATATTTGTGGCCATGCAGGTAAATAAAATGCCGAGAGTCTTCCAGGGATGAACCCTGGTGAACCACCTCCAGTTTATTGCTCAACCCTGTCCTGGACTCATCCCTGGCAATGACTGAACAGACGTTTTCTTTTCTGCAACTACAAAGTAACAGACAATCAGTTCACAATAAGGATACAATATATTCATGGGAGTTGTGCAAGCCAAGGAGTCTGCGACTTCCTGAGACTTCCACGACCTCAGCCTGTGGTGGTTGGGAGTTGCAGGGTCCTCTGCTCCCTTGGGGACTGGGAGTTTCCGGGTACCCCACCCCCAACTGCCTTAGGTGGCTCCAACACTCTAAGCCACCACAGGAGGGGGGATAAACCTGCAGCTTCCAGCCTCTAAAGGTGTCAGGGGAACCTCGAGAGCTCCTTCATGTTGTGAGCACCAGGGGAACCCCCTGATGCTCCCAGCCCTTGGGGTGGAAGAGAAATTCTTAGTGCACCTGGCTGCTAGTGATGATGGAGGCAGCAGGCACCTCTGGAGCTGTCAGCATCAGGCAATCCCAAGGCTCCCTGTGCCACAGGAGCTGCATACAGTAAGCATACCCACCAGTCCCCAGCTCCTGCAGCTGGCTCCTAACACCTGTGCAGCTGTAACTACCACCAGGTAGATTTGAACGTGGGAACGCTGGAGCTTAGGGTAAGAGCCTCTACAGCTTGTGCTATAAAGCCAGTTGGATCTCAGCTTAGGCTGTGGAGCTCCCTTGTTCTTAGCTCTTGCTGTAAGTGGTCTAAGTGCCACTACATGGGACAGTGAACCACACTAGGTGTGAGGGTTACACAGCTGCCCTGCCTGCTTCAGGTAGTCTGGGGACCCGCAGCTCTCCATTTTGATCCCCATTTTGTCAGGGATATTTTTAGCAATAGTCACAGGTCACAGCTTCTGTGAATTTTTATTTTTTACCATAACTCTCCGTGACAAAAACTTAGCCTTTCCAACAACACTAGCTACTCAAGCTGTGAGGCCATGCCCTCCCCTGACATTCAAGTTCCCCATGTCTGTGGGCTACTTTTTCTCCTGCCTTCCTTTCAATAAAGTTTTTATCGGAGAGGACTTCATCTTGTTAATAATGTTCAACAACCACCAAGATACATAAAGCCTTGACATACGTTTTGCAAGTAGCACATTATGCTCTAGTTTTATGGGAATCATCTGGACAAGTGAAAAGGTCTTGACTGTCGTTTAGTAGAACTATAACACACGCAAATTCAAAGGAAGACAGGATTCATTTCTTCATGGAGGCCAATTTTTGAATTAATTTCTGGAAAAGGGCACTGTAAAATAAACTCTTAATTTAAATGCTAACATTAGGGAAGGGTTGACAATTACAACAGGCCAGGTAGCATGTCAGCTCCACTATACTACAACAGTTTTTTTCTGAGCACATAACAATTTAGAGAGCTAATAATAAAAAAGAAGTGATGCCGAGATGATGAATGGATGCTATGCAATTAGATCTATTAGAATTCACAAGAGTCGACAGGCAATAATCAAACCACTTTCATGCTGCCCATTGCAATTATCTTTGCACTTAAGAATCAACAAAGCACATAATGACTTGTACTCGATTAAGGAATTCATGAAAAATGGAATTTTAATTAGCATGTCGAAAATTTGGACCATTTATTACTTTACAGGACAACAGATTGTGAAAACTAGTTGAGTAGTTATAAGTGTTCAAGAGAGGTTCCAGTACAAGACTAATGCTGTGATGTTCCTGATGAGAAGCAATTCCTAACAATTTCCATTGAAATAACTCCTAATGAAGTAATGGCATATTCATTTATATGTACTTTCTACTTTCAGACAGAAATTTAATTGTTTGAAGCTGACTAAAAAGAAAAACATGTTGTTGGCATTTTGGATTACTAGATGACAAACTCATCTGATCAAACTATAGTGACTCAAGGCATGGGCCACAATATTGCCAGATCTATTTTTATACTCTTATCTGCTATACAAATAAGATGAAAATAGATGAATCTATTGGGAGAAATCTCCATATCCAGAAAACATACAGTAATAGCTATGTATCAGAGGGGTAGCCGTGTTAGTCTGAATCTGCAAAAGCGGCGAGGAGTCCTGTGGCACCTTATAGACTAACCGAAGTGTTGGTTAGTCTATAAGGTGCCACAGGACTCCTCGACGCTTTTGCAGTAATAGCTATATATAGTAAAATAAATGTTCAATTAAGTCTTCCTTTTAAAAAGCACACAATTAAATATGAGGTTGATTTAATTTCAAGAGGCTGGTTTCATGCTCATCACTTTTCATTGTGTTTATCTTAGAACAAAACAATTTATTAATTGTTAATTAACTGAACTTATCAATTCTGAAAATTGAACACTTGGGGGAAAATCAAGGTTAGCCTGCTTTGTTGGAGAAATTGTTTACACTAAAATCAAATACTATATAAATGAATTCCATATTTTAAATATGAAAAAATACACACTCATAATGTGAACAGTGCAGCTATACAAATATGAATAAAATCATCTTTCACAAACAAAATCACTCGACAAGATAAAGCAACCAATTTTATATTAAAAGAATCATACTATACTTCTGCATACCATCTTTTTCTATGAACCCAAAGTACTTAAAACAATATTCACCATTGTGAAGGCAGCATTTAAATCATTCTATACATTTGAAAATGTTCTTCATACCCTGGCCTTCACTGAGTTTATCTTCTGTTCTGTTATGGAGAAGAAATATGCTAAATTGGGCTTACAATTTATGGACTATGATATAGAAATTTCAATTGTTATTATTAAACAGTCAGCTTTACTCACACATATCACAGTGTGTGGTATTCAAGATTTACAGTGTAGGTGTAGCCATGTCAGCCCCAGGATAGTAGAGAGAAACAGTGGGTGAGGTAATATCTTTTATTGGACCAAATGCTCATCTCCCCACTACTATAATGATCAACTTCACTTCCCCCACAATACTCTTCTCAACATTCATGGATCGTACACATCCCTGTCACACCATGTGGTATACCTCGGTAAGTGCATTAAATAGCTAGTAACAATGATGAGGGCAAAACCAGCCAATCACTATGTTCTTGAACGAATTCACACTGGAAAATGATACAAGACAAAGACATCCTATCACCTGTGAGTGAACACTTTTCCCAATCTCTGACCTATTCGTTCTCATCCTTAAAGGAAACCGGTGAAATACTTTCCAATATAGGAGTCAGACAATAAATATCATGGACTGAATAGAGGCACTGGATTTATGGCTTATTACAACAATCTTCAACCCACTAACTCCCTTTTTTCTGTCCTAAAACTGCAGAAGGGTCAATAGGCCACTCTACCTGACCTTACAATATATTCAGGTTGCTTACACGAAACAATCTGTCCCACTTTGTGTTTTGCTGTGACACTGGGAGTACCTTTCCCAGACGTGAAGAAGAGCCCTGTGTGGCTCAAAAGCTTGTCTCTCACATCAACAGAAGTTGGTCCACTAAAAGATAGTATTACCTCATCTACCTTGTCTCACTAGGATTCAAGATATATTGTTTTCTAAGCATGAAACTGTGGTGGCTAAAATTTTGACTTTCTTGCAGAATTTATTGAAACAGCATCTCTGCTGTAATAACTACTCAAAGCAGTTCTAATATAGAAGCCCCTACATTTGTATTAAAATCAAATCAACTTGAACCTCATTCTTAGGTCTACTCCAGCCACTTTGTGTAAAAATGGCATCATGAATAGATAGCCTGGAACTCACTGGCTCCAATCCCCTCAGAATTCTTCTCCCTAGAGGGAAAACTCCAGAAAATGTGGGATCATCACCTCAGCTGCCCCACCACTGGCTCTAGCATGGTGGCATATTTGAGCCCAAAGAAACCAACGTGTTATAGCCCTGAAATCAACAGCTCTCGGAATGCCCTCTGGGACATGTGGGCAGCTGGGAATAGCTAGAATAATTTGGCATCAGGCTGTAAAATCCACCAGGAACAAACAAAAGCAGGAAAACAGAGAGTTGACATAAAGCCAACTCTGCAATCTTTTCCACTAGTTTGTTTAGCCCCAAGAACCTGAGGCTGTGTCTTCTAGGAGATTGAATAGTCTGCTGAGAAGTTTAGTTTTTTCACATCTGGTGTGAGGCAAAAATAATCTGTCTACTTTGCTGGAGTTAAGGGTACGTCTAGACTACATGCCTCCGTCAACGGAGGCATGTAGATTAGACAGATCGGCATAGGGAAATGAAGCCGCGATTTAAATAATCGCGGCTTCATTTAAATTTAAATGGCTGCCCCGCTCTGCCCGATCAGCTGTTTGTCGGCAGATCGGGGCAGTCTCGCACCACGGTCGACAAGGAAGCCTTTGTCGATCAGCGCAGGTAAACCTGATTTCACGAGGCATACCTGCGCCGTCGACAAAGGCTTCCTTGTCGACTGTGGCGCCCAGACTGCCCCGATCTGCCGACAAACAGCTGATCGGCAGAGCGGGCAGCCATTTAATTTAAATGAAGCCGCGATTATTTAAATCGCGCTTCATTTCCTATGCCGATCTGTCTAATCTACATGCCTCCGTCGACGGAGGCATGTAGTCTAGACGTACCCTAAATTTGAGCACAATCTGTGAAAATTATGGGATTTGACTGGTCTAGGTAGTGTAGTCAAAATGCTTTTTTGGAAAGGACTTGAGACTGGTAAATCTCTTTGGAATCCCAGGCTAACCACAGGGTGAGTGGGTCAGACTGACTGAAAAGCCTTACCTCAGAAAGCATAAACAAACATCATGTTTCATTCTGAAAACACAATATAACTAACTTGCAGCAGGTTTACAAAGAACTTGTTTCCTGAAAAGATGCTTTCTAAATTTCTACAAAAATCAAAGTTAAGCAATGACATAAGAAAGCAGAGTGCTACTCAGATTAGGTTACAAATGAACTTGAAGTAAATGGATGGTTTACACACAAATCCAGTATCTTGCAAAGGGGTTAGACTAGATGACCCTTGTGTTCTCTTCTATGCCTAGGATTCTATCATTCTAAATGATTCTCTATACCACAGAGATTACAAGCTGATAGTTAGGTACCTTAATAAAATTAGGAGTGTGATTAATGAAAGACTGCCTTGAAGCAGATGTTATTTTACTGTGCATTCATGTTGTTGAAAAGGAGTACTGTATTAAGAATGTAACAGATAATGCATATAAGAAAAGTACACATCTACACAGAAATCTATGATAGGCATAATACAACCAGTAATTTCTTTGCTCAAAAAACACTACACAGGGAATATATATGTAGGGTTAGCCAAGTCACAAAAAACAGCTAGATATCTGACTCCCATTAAAAGTCACCAGTATTTTGACACTATTTCACCACTCTCATTAGATATCAGCAACTATGTTGCAAGGCAGTGACTACAAGTTCATTGCAAGTAGGCATTCTTTCCGACCCCTCAGAAATATGCTTACACGTATTCATCACCTCACATTCTTTTCCTAAATAGAGCGTGTTAATAGAAAAAAAACATGGCAATGCAAAGAACACAGGGTGGGGAGAGGAGTATATGCATACACAGACACTTACGCACGATAATATTGCTGACTGAAGAGAAATGCGCAATATGTTTTATGCTGAAAGCTTTTCACATAGTAATCCCTGAACATAGTTTTGATGGGAGTCATTGGTTTCTGTCCTTTCTACACAACAAAGGTTAAAAAAGACCATCCACAACACATTTTAATATTAAAATGTTAGAGGATTTTTCTCCCTTTCAGAGAATGAAATCTGATGTACCTTATAGAAGACCAAATAAGAGTTAAGAGAGTTTTTTTTAAAAGCTTCATCAAAGCAAAAAGGGAAACTCCACTAACCTGTCTAAAAAGGAAAAGAAAGCCAATTCAGCATCCTCATGACCATGTCAACAGGCAGTCTCCTCTTAGCTGTACAGCTAGAAAATATCTAGCACATTTTAAATGCTACCACTATCAATCTAAATAAATAATGACCTACCAGTATTCTTTCCTGTTACATAAAATCCCATTTTTAAAAGTGACTGAGGTACTTAGGTGCCTAAACCCCATTGAAATGTTAATGGGACTTCGGTTCCTAAGCCAATTCTGAAAATGGCATTTAAGTCACTCTTTGAAAATGTTACTGGTGCTCTGTAACCTGAATTATTTTCAGAAAGTTCCCTTACCTCTGAGATCTCTCTAATTCCTATGTGTACTTATTTATATTTTTATTTTGGAAGGGGAAAGATTGTTGCTTTTGCTATTTTTGCTTCAAAACTGTATCTGGCTCTCAGAATGATCCATAAATAATCACTTCTTTAGACAGTCAAAGGCCAAACAAATAAGGAATGTCACTTCTGACCTTCCATGTGCAGTTGGCATAATGATATGGATTGTGTATTTGCTTAATTTTGAGCATACGGGTAATCCAATTCCTGTTCAGTCTGAACTCTCATGAGGAAAACCAAGCAAAAAATATAACTTCATCACCTGGTTAGCACTCCCTTTACCTTCTGACCACTAAGGAGAATGTTAGTATAGGCACATACAGCCACTATTTCAGCATTATTTAAACAGCATTGGTAATACAGCAACATATAGAAAAATTCAGTCAAGTCATTTTATTTTCTGATTGTGACAGAGTACACAGCTTTAGGGACTCCAAACCCTGATGCATTCTGTCCTAGACGTGTTCCTAGGAGGTGGTATCCAAGCAGACAAATGGCCCACGCTTGGGGGCATTAATTCCAAGTCATGGCTCAGAGGCAGCTCAGTGAGACACTGCCAAGTGGGAGAAAATTAAGCACAGCTATCCCGGCCTATTTTTCAAGAGGGAAAAGAGGTAAGGAGGAGATTGTGCTCTCTGGAAGCCATGGCACAGAGCTCTGGGGAAACACTCTGCAGAATTTGTAGTGTTTGGTTTTATAGTGCTATGCTTATTGCCTGGAAAACTCCATAGATGAGCTGCAGCTAGAGACTGTTACCAAGCTGGTATCAGTTTGGGTTATACCAAAATTCCTGTCATTCCATTTCTGTCTGCTATACTGACATGTTCCTGCATAGTAATGATTTTCCACCAAAAAGGGGATTTATTCAAGATGTATGGTGTTTTTAGGAGTATGGTTTTTTAAGAAATAAATCAGTTAGCATATTATAAGTAAATGGAATAATAAAACCAGCCACTGAGTATTATATTAATCAAAAGATCAGCTGTAATAAATAGAGATAAGAAAGAATAAAGCTACAGTAGGTACAGACTTCTTCAGGGGCAAGTAGAGGAGGTTTATGCAATACTGTAGATTGATTGTCATGTGCACAAACCTAATCTGATCTGCTTTTCTGCTGTATTGGTGTTTGAAGATTATACCTTGAAAGTGTTTGAGATTACAGTTCTGTCCATATTAATTACTCCTGCTGTACCATTTTAGTGGGGTTTTTAAAGTATTGACAGCACATGAATGCTTCTCTCCCAGATGGCAATACAATTGACTGCAGTTCCTTCATATAATACAGTGCTCTTTATCCTCTGAATGTCCCCAATATAAAATTGTTTTAATCTTTTGTTGCTGTTGTAAAACTTGATCTACTGTGGGACAACCTAATTAAGTGTCAGGTTTTGGATGTACAGTATGAGACAGATAGATGATAATACAGGCTGCATGTCACCAATAATTCAGTTTCAGGGTGAGTGATAATGGAGTACGAGATTATTAGCGGAATGACACAATATTTTACCTGTTTTAGCATTGAAGCAAGGTGTACTTCTACAGTATGTGGTAGATTTTCTGTGCATTTTCGTTCAGCTCCCTTTTCCCTTCCATTAGCCTATTAAAAGCTGTATGATACTTGTGCTGTCTGACTGCACTGTGCTGCCAACTGGAAAGAAACATCACTTTGATTTGAAAGATCTGATGTTCTCTTTGGCTTGTTCTTGTAAAAGTTATGAAGAGGTTATGAAATCAAATACAGTGTGCATGTGAGAAGAACTGAGCTAAGGAATGGGGTTTCA
The DNA here is from genome assembly GCA_019425775.1 of Rafetus swinhoei. NCBI lineage: Eukaryota > Metazoa > Chordata > Testudines > Trionychidae > Rafetus > Rafetus swinhoei. The sequence continues at coordinate 188,486,498 of CM033440.1, forward strand.
TATCAGTTTCTTAATGAAGACACAGTGAGGAAGAGAGAGTATTTAAAATAGAATTAGATACCTTTCCAGATTTAGAGGTCATAATATATACATATATGTAAATGTCACTCTGTAGTTACGTGTGCACACTTCCCTCCCCACACATACACACACACACTGAATATGTGCCATTAACAAGTTAATACTTGCCTACTATTATTTCCTGTTTTGAATAGCGGAGGATATCTGTGGTAATCTACACATTGTTTTGTAGCTGTGAGCAAATGTATTCTTTAATTATATTTGTTACAAGGAGGCGGGAGAAAAATTGTTCTCCCTAACCTCCTACGATAGGACAAGAAGCAACGGGCTAAAACTGCAGCAGGGGAGGTTTAGGTTGGATATTAGGAAAAACTTCCAGTCAGGATGGCTAAGCCCTTGGGTAAATTATGTAAGAAGTTGTTCAATCTCTATCACTGGAGATATTTAAGAGCAGGTTAATCAGACATATAGTTAGGGATGATCTAGACAGTGCTCCGTCCTGCTGTGAGTGCAGGGGACTGAACTTGATGACCCCTCAAGGTCCCTTCCAGTACTCTATGTCTATGATTCTAAATATACCCAGAGAGAAAAGAGAGAGAGAGAGAAGAAAGGAAACCAAGAAAATCAATCCTAAAGCTGAATAAAAAAGGAGGATGGGGGGGAATCGACATAAATAGGTTAACTCTCGAATTCTTAGACCGTTTAATTGTCTGGTTTTGAAAAAGACCAACTACTCCATACTCTGTCTAAGCAAAACCTTTAGATCTTTCAATGCAGATTTCCATGGAAGTTTCACTCAATCACAGTTTGCCCTTTAGGGCCCTATGTCAGCACTTTCTTTTAACGCCTGCTAAGTCAAGTGTATATATCAGAAATTAAATATTATATCTATGTCTATATCTAATCTAATCTAAATCTATATCTATATCCTCATATTTATAGGGACTCAGGTAATATGGTTTAGCTACATCAGCCCCCTCCTTGAAAAGATGGGCCAGATGCATTAGATGTGCCACTGGTCTGATCGACTAGGTCCGTTCTTATGTAAAGGAGCAGTCTTACAAATAAAAAGGGTGCCAATGGCATATCTCATCTAAGAGAATTATAGAGGCAACTGCCCTGTGCTTTCCTATCAGTGTAGCCATAAAAGTAATGGTGTTTCAAAATGTTTTCTTGATATCATTTTGTGACCTTTGGGGAGCTGCGAGGGGAGGAGAGAGAGAACAGCACTTAAAAAACCTACAAAGATGAATCTCTGCTCCTGCAGATGGTGGAAAGTAAAAGTATCAAAATTGAACAAGAATAAGCCAGAGTTATACAAAGAATAGAAAGGCTTCTTATTCATTGGAACATAGCCCTTTCTATAACAGTTGACTTAAAATGTGTTTACTTTAGGGCACTCCGAGGCATTAAGTAACTATTCCCATAAACACATTCTAGAAGGATAGTACCAGAACACCCCAGTATAAGGTTATGGAGCAAACACTCCCCACAAGGATGATACAGGGACAAACTGACTCCTCCTACATAAAAGGATGAAAGATAGAGCTGTTTTGATCAAACCAACATGTACAAGGTAAAGGGAGATGATAAACCAGATCACATGGGTAATGCATCACTAGTTTGCATCCGTTTATAAAATGGAGGGGTCACAGACGAGGTATCTTCGTGTGGCTGAGCTGGTAGCAAAAATTCCCGTTCACTGAGCTTAGTTGGTGGTCACAGGCATACATGAGCTAATGTAACGGTAGACATTGACCTGGGGAAGCTAGAATTGGCCTGTTAGCAATACACCTGGCTGAGCACGTTCACCACTGAACCTGAGTATGGGGTCTCTTAGGGCAGTTTAGTTGGCCTCTACTGTACAGATAACCTGGCCAGATCCACAGTATGCAACCACAGGAAGAACCTGCAATGTGTTATGTCAAAAAGCTCCTTTCTGAATATTTGTATATAGCAGTATTCCCCACTCTCACGTATTTCTATTTTATTTTTATGAGAGTGACTGGCTCAACAAAGGTCTCCTTGGAGCTCACCCTCATGGGGACATCAACTGCTAAGACTTGAAATCAATCTACTTGTTAGTGAATACACACTATTATCCCGTGACTTGATATTCCAGCTAAAGAGCATCAGGGTCAGTTTCTCTTTGCGGAGTTAATATCTTCACAGAATAATTCCCTGGTTGCCAGGCCAAGATCAAACCACCTCACTGAATAGCAGAACCAGTGGCAGCACGACCTGAACAATGACCCAGGGCAGTATAAACACTATGACTGTCCTTACAAGATTTGGGAACTGGGTCTGATTTGGCATCGCCTTTCAACAGATTTTTTCTTGCCAGTGTCACTCCACTTGAAGATATCTCTCTCACACACACACCAGGGGAAAAGCTGTGTAAGGTGGAGGAGAATCAGGGGCACTGTTCATTATGTGCATGGAGAAATGCTGACTCAACACTTAATGATCTGGATAAATTCTTTATCAAAATGAGAGAGGATTCGCAGAGGCAATTTTAACACTCTTGAAATGTATGGGAAGAAATAATTGTCCTATAAGCCCAACAGAAGGAGCTGTCCTTATAGCGCTGGAAATGCATTCAGTGATTTCCTTAATAAAACTCTGCAAGAAACCTGAAAATCTTCAGCTGCCGTGTTCCTGGCCCACGCCCCGGTCCCGCTACCGGGGCTGCACTATCGGGCTCCAGCCTTGGTCTCAGCCCCCGCCCGGCCAGGCCCCCAGCCACCAGCCCTCTTGCCACTGGGGCTCCCAGCCAGGACTCCCTGGTCCAGGAACATCCATGCAGGTTGCTCAACCAGAGCGCCCCAGTTTTGGGAGGCCCAACCTATTATGTAAATTGATATTCTATAAGATTGCACAATAATTTTAACCTATTATTATTGTGCACAAAGCAGTAGTAGGGCTGTCAAACAATTGAAAAAAATAATCATGAGATTTAAAACAATAGTTGCGATTAGCAGCAGTTTTAATCACATAGTTAATAATAGAATGCCTGAAATATTTCGGATGCTTTTCTACATTTTCAAATGCATTGATTTCAACTGCAACATGCTCTTACTTCTGTGCTGTTGCAGCTCAGGGTGCCTAGCAACAGACCTGCCATCGGGCAGGGCAGAGGAGGCAACTGCCCTGGGACCTGGAGATTCAAAGGCGCCTGTAGCTCCCTGACTAGTGGCCCCCTGGCCCAACACTTCGGCAGCCCTGTGCAGCAGGGAGGAGATGATGCAGACCACAGCATGGCCTCTGCTGCATCTCATCTCCAGAGGTGTGTGATTAATGTTTGTTTTAAAAAATGTTAATTTGTTTTGAGTTAATCGCACACGTTAACTGCAATTAGTTGACAGCCCCAAGCACTACACGTGATTTTTGCTTGTAAAGTCTCCATTTAGTAACATAATCCTTTATTTATGCATGTCTATCAGTAAAAGATAGAATTCATAGACACGGCAGAGACAATACGCTGTAGTAGATTAATCTAATCTTTTTCATTAAGAAGAATGCAGTTGCCGATTACTTTGCCTTAAATAGAATTACAGTTAATGTTTCATAACACATGATGCCAAGTTTGTTTTACTGTCTCTCTCTCCTGCTACCTATGTAGCATGAGCATATTTTGAAAGCCAAGCTTTCACGGTTTGGAATACAGAAATGTCTTTCAAGCAGAGAACCCAAAAGAAAATGCTGGTGCACACAGGAAAACTGTATAGAGAAAAGCACATGAGTATTACCGGAGAACAATCCAATGAGACAGACAGTTATAGCATTAACAAGTCTTTTAATATGTCATATGTGAAACTGACCTACATATCTGCTGAATCTTTTGCCTTCCTGTAAAGTCTGTACTTTGTATGGAGTCATGTTTCTCCAAGAGCAAAAACAATGCATTCACCCTTTTCAATTTGATCAGGGTAAACAATGTTGTAGGAAAATCTCCAGGCAATATTTTGTGCAAAAGAGGAGATGTAGAGTATCTGATGCCTGCTGAAAGCTCACCTGAAATCCCTGAAGTTATAAATAATGCTGTTCTGCTCTCTTGGTGCAAGCAGAGATTGATGTACTTAGCTTTCCACTAACAAATTTCCAACAAGTTACTGAAGTGGGACTTTTGTATTATTGCTTGTAATGCTGAACCCTTTGACTTGTCTCCTTCTCTCTCTCTCATTATTTCTTATCTCACAGGGCCAAATGCAAAACAGTTAGACTGGAAGACAGGAGAAAATGAGAAAAATTAAGAGAAAGTAAAGAACAGGCCTTGGACAAGTATCAGGGAAAGAAAGTATGGGGGGAGGGAGTACTGAGCTAGCTGGAACAGTTCCTATAATAGAAACTTCACTTGAAATTAGGCTACTCCAAAACATGCTAAGCCAAAAACAATCACAAGAAGAAAGTAAAGGACACTCCTTGTATATTAGAAAATATTCAAAGCCAGGCTTACAAAGCCCTCTATTTTTAGTGGCAAAATCAGGTCACAGCGCATTCCCAGAGATACCGATTACACAATCACCTGAGTGGAACTGTGTATGAGAGTGTTTGCAGGTGAACAGGGTTATACTGAGCTTCAAACATAAAGCCTCAATGTGTATTTTATTCAGAGGGAGAGAGAGAGAGAGAGAGAGAGAGAGAGAGAGAGAGAGAGATCAGAACAGAGGATGCTACATCATGCAAACTGCTCAAGTGGAAATCAACACAATGAAATTCTTCTCGTTTTGATTGGTTCTTCTCATTTTGATTGGTTCTAAACTCAGATCCTTAATCTGTTATTTCAGCAATAACTGATGACAACTCTACTAAAGGATCAAGCAGATGCAAAAGTGGAACTGAAGCTTATACAGAGACAAACATCAGCATGCGAGAGCAGTCACTGAAATCGCTGACAAAGTAAACCCTGGATCCCTGTCTCAGCATAATTTAGGCTTTGATGAGTCCTGGCAATTTCCTGCTACATTGCCATAGACACAGGTAAGTCCAAGAGGAGACAGTGTATGCACAGTGAGAGTTCAGAGATAGCCTGCAATCAAGAATAGCACTCGCACCTTCCCAACGAGAATAAAAGAACATCAAGTAGGTGCCAGAAACCTATTCCTGTACCACTATGCTATTTCTTTAACTTATTTTACCTCTTGCTCATATTGTTTCCTGTGAGTCTCGGGCTGCAATAAGTGTTGGCCAAGCTCTAGGATAGTTGAATTCTGACTGAATTAGAACATTTTCACAACAACTGAGCAGACCTCAGGGCCCTAGATGATCAATGTGTTGATAATAAGAAGGAATTTAAGAATGGCCATTTCCCCATACTGACAGAAGGAGAACAGGTGCAGTATCTGTTTTTTCTCTAAAGCTGCCAGCAAGGTTCCCTTTATTCACAGTTGTTTAGGATGCTAATGACGTTTTCTAGATAGTAAACCTGATTTTTGGGGCAACGTGGAGAATCCCATGTGAAAGTTGTATTAACAGACACAAGTAATGGTAGAAGCTTTCATTGCTGACAATTGCAGTGCAATGGTAGGTCTCATTTCCTATGCCCACATATGGAGTGAAAACTCACAGGTGATACAGACCTTCTGGTAGGGTTTCTGTTTCTTTTACATGCAGCGTAAATCAACATCTAGATCATTTATGTCTTCTAACTCCTGCACCTAGGGTAGCAAAATGCTGCAGTCCCCTCTACAATTTTCCAATTGTGCACTCCTCCAGCACATCTGACTGCGTGCATCACTGCCCCGCAGTCATACTGTGAAGACAGGGCTAATCCAAATGTTTGCATTCTGCCCATTCTTGTCAGCAGCCTGTTAAATCTCATCCCAGATCAGTATCTGGGTTGCAAAAACGAGGATGTAAGTTAGGGATTCTGCATGACTGTCTCTATTCCAGAGATGCTAGCACTCTGCGAGGACATAGCTATCAGCCCTGAGATATCGTTGTTCATTAAAGATGGGCACTGGGCCAAAAGCACTGGACCGAAAGGCCTTGCATGAATGGCCCACTGAAAAAGGTTGGCATGAAGGTCGGCAGGAAATGAAGGTATAGGTAGCTGGAGGTGAGATATATTATTGGAAATGTGTCTTTTTTATTTGCCACTACTGGAATCGTTGCCAGTTGTGTGTGCAGCAGGTTGTTTTCATCTGTTATAGCCCTCCATGCACTTTTAAGGGAAATGGCACCTTGTCAGAGTTTAGAGGGAGGTAAGCCAGCACATATCAATGAGATATTAATATGCAACTGAGACAGACACCAGTAAGATGCGTGGCAGTCTTCAGTGCCAAATCTACCAGATGTGTATGCTGATTTCTCCCCCAAAGTGCTGCACTAGATTCTACTGGAGCAGTACCAGGGTTGAGGTTCATAGGATATTAGCCTCTGTTTGCCAGGAGGTTACTGCTAGCTTCTGTATCAAAATAGAGTGGGAGGTGATCTTTTTTCTTTAGGTGTTCTAGGTGGGATCAGATAGACTGTAGCCCAGCTTGACTCCTAAATAAGTGACTACTGACTGGAAATAGAGTAGGATAACCTTCAACTTAGACTGTAAAGTGTAAATGGCCAGATGATTGTACAGATAGAACGCTGTGGCCACTACCTTAGATTCACTTAATTTAAGTCTCCCCTGACGGAGGTAAGTGGCCGGAGCATTCATGGCCAGGCTGAGTGACCTTTCAATATCATGTAGATTGTTATCCACATGAATAAGATAGATATTGTGTAGATATGTACTTACTGGCCTTAGTGTATGTGGGTTGTAAGTATATGTGTTGAAAAGGAGACAAGCACTCAAGATGTGAGCCCAAAACCAAGTCATTTGTCTAACACAGGACAACAGATTCCTTGAAGAACGGCAAGAAAGTTGGCTCTGTTCTGATGCATCTATCACTTGCATATGATACTGTCTGGGATGTGCGGCTGAACACCAAGTTGTTACAGACTATTCCCTGTGAGCCCATGGTGCAGTTAATCATGCAAATGATAACAAATCAGAGCTTCATTTTCCAAGCTGGAGATACAGTTATCTGACTTAGGCGTTTCTGTCTCCCACAAGGCTCAATGATGGTGCTGACAGAGATGAATTGAAAAACAAGACTTGGACTGGCTTGCAGATTTTTTTGAAATTGGAGTTTTGCCCATTTTTGGAATAAAGGTAATAAATGTGGATGTTCCAGCCCATCTCCAAAGTCCAAAAGTGCTGGTTTCTGGAGTTTGGGCCTAGGCTTGTCTCTAGTAACACCGAGTTTGGACCGAGTCCTTTCTAACAAAGGATTGTCATGAAAAATAAATGTAAACACAAAAAGTTAACCAAAGACAGAGTTCTGTGTTTATTTCAGACTTTGCTACTTATAGAGTATTTGTGTGTATAAATCTTCCATATCAGTGAAAGTATTTTCTTTTTCTCTCTCTTTCTCTAAAAAAACAAGTTTTCAGTAACTAGAACCTGAAAGTTCTGTGTTTAACTCAGACCTTGATTCTTATAGTGTGTGTGTTTGTGTATAAACCTACTTATCAGTGAAAGTATTTTCTCTCTTTCTCTCTTTCTCTCTCTCTCTATTTCTAAAAAACAAAAAACCAACAGTTTTCAGTAACTAGAACTTGAAAGTGGAAATCTCGAATTTTTAGGGTGCTTTATTGCTGATCTCCTGGAGGAACAGAAACTAATGAGAAAAACAAAGTCCCTCTAATCCATTTTTGCTTGCAAAGTCTTTTCTATAATCCCTGCCTTTGCTACCTCATTGTAGGGTGTTCACTGAATTTACATTTCACGAGTTTCGCCAAACATTCCTTTCATGTTTTTACTGACACAACAGACAACCACCCTACCTGAACCTACTACTTATAAATAAACAAAAGGAACTTCAAAACTTTCCTGGCTTTGAAAAACTTCAGTCATTAATACTGAACACTTCCAGCTACTTAAAGATATACTTGCTCAAAACACAGAAGAAAAATTGGATTTGCACATGTATAAGGTGAATGGGATAGTTAACCTGATCATGGTAAATATATAGGCATCATCTATGTAGATAGGGCTGGAGCACCCTTGGGGAAAAAATTAGTGGGTATGAAGCTCCCACTAGCACCCATGCTTCCCCTTTGCCTTTCCTTACCCATGCCTCTAATTCACTGGTGGTCCCACTGACCAACTCCTTCCCCACCTCTCCATGCTTCTTTAGTGCCATAAACAGCTGATTTGCAGCATTCACAAAGCTCTGGGAGGGAGAGGAGCAGGGATGGGGTGTGCTCAGGGGAGAAAGCAGGGAAGAGGTAGGTCAGAGACTTGGGGGAAAGGTGGTGTGATGAGTTGCGTCACAAAAATCCCCTTTGGGTTGTTCCCCAATGTGCTGATCAAACCGTTGATACCCATCTTCTATCACCCTGTCTTGCTGGGCCAGTAACTCTGGTCTCCCTCAGTTATGGCACAGAGTTGGGGTTACCCCCCCTGCAGAGCAACATAGATGCTAAACCAGCTCTGCTCTGGGAGGGGGATCATCTATAAGGCCATTGTCAACATCCAAGACTTCAACCCCCAAAAGGGACCAAAACCCCAAGCAAATCCATATTACTATGTGTAAAAAATTTACACAGAGAAAGTTCATAAGGAGGCCTTCCCTCTTCATCAATGAATGAGAGATATGCACAATGGTTGCTCCCTTCCAGGTAACAATTATTAATATTGGGATTCATAATAAACAAAAGTATTTTTATTGAGTACAAAAAGTAGGATTTAAGTGATTGCAAGTGAAAACAGACAGAGCAAAGTAAGATACTAAGCCAAAATAAACAAAACATGCCTGCTAATTCAAATCCACTAAAAAACTTGTTACATGCAAATTCTTATCCTAAACATTTGTTCTTATCTCAGGCCACAGTAGATCTTTTTCTGAATGGGCCCAGCAGCTTTGCCTTCACCATTTTACTACAGTTTTTGTTTGTTTATTTTTGTTTCCAAGTCTCTTCATGTATATTCTCTGACGTGGGGAGACAATTTCAAAAGGCAGCTGCAGACCAAGATCTGATTGCTTTCCGTTTCTTAAATAGACTTTCCCCCAGAACAGGATCCCTTTGGTCAGTCTCCCCATTCCCATGGCAAAGGTACCAGATTCAACATGGATTCTAGTACCAGGTGGCATGGTCTTTCTAAGACCAACCACAATTTGGATTTACAGAAAAAATAAAACCATTCATGAGTTGTTGATTTGAGCCATTATGTTCCTAAAGTATCACTGTGACCCTCACTAGCACATTTAGAATTAAAAAGTGATTCACACTTCATATTTGTAACTTCACGTATGAGAATGATACATGCACAAACATAGGACATACAGATTCAGCAGATTGTAACTTTAAAAATGATGTTACATGATCTATTTTGCATCTTCAAGTCATGCATATTCATATTCACAAGCCAATTTTCATAAATCATGGAGGAGGTTGTGACAAGGTTGAATGCAGGCAGGGTGGGATGGGGAGGGGATGAAGTTTTCATAGAAGGGATGGAATGGGGGCAGAGTCTGGGGCGGAGTCAAACACACCCCAGCTGGAGAAGAAGTCAGCACCTATGAATTGCTAAAATGCAATAGAGAAATAACAGTGAGATGATGATATTAGCTGATGACAGAAAATCTTTACCACAGGATACTAAAAACTAAAAAGGATTATGTAATGTACACATGCCCTGGGTAAGTTGATGGCAAAATGGCAGATGGAAACGTGGCACGCAAAGAAATGAATATGGATAAAAATAATCTTAACTTTTCAGACAAATTGATCAAGTTTAATCTTTGAGGATCTTCTTAAGATACAAACCTTGAAGCCACTAGAATAAAATTCAACCATAAAAAACAAATAAGTGCTTGGATCCTTTCAGAAAAAAGGAGAAAATATTAAATTTTAATATCTTAATCGTAAAATAATGAACCTGAACTAAATACCTCTATTCATTTTGGTCATTTTACATCATAAATGAAATGGTTGTTGTGAAGAAGCTGACAGCAAAGCTACACAAATGGTTTAAGGATCTTCATTTTTTACACATGAAGAAAATCTGAATAGACAGACATTCAACTTGGAAAGGAATGATTAGAAAAGAAATTCATTGATGTGTATATGAATCAAATTATGGAAGCAAAGAAGACACTCTGAGTCTTGCGACAAAAGCACTGAACTTGTCCACACACAGATTTTGCACTGGTTAGGGTTATGAGGTTTTTTGGACTGCTTGTTTTTTATACAAGTAGCCATGGCAAGTTACCGCCCCTTATTCCATTTCTGCATGGGAATCAACTATACAGGTATAGCTGATATAACTTATATAACTGCATGCACATTTTGGGGATGTCCATAAATTACATAAAACAATACAGGTTGGGTGGATCCTTAATTTTTGTGCATTTGTTTCATTGTTACGAAGTTTTACAAGGAGTGGTGGGTCTTAAAAAAAATCACCAAAAATATGTTATGTAATTTATACACAGGTCCTTCGGGGTGTGGTAACATGTGCCACATTTCGAGCGGCTTATGATAATTTATGAACTCTGTATGTTGATCTGGGTATTGGGATGTTTATTGAGGCTACGTCTAGGCTACAGGCTTCTTTCAGAAGAAGCTTTTTTCGGAAGAGATCTTCTGAAAAAACTTCTCCCGAAAGAGAGCGTCCACACTATAAAAGTGCATAGAAAAAGTGATCTGCTTTTTTCGAAAGAGAGCATCCAGACTGAATGGACGCTCTCTCGCATGTAAGCAGTGATTGCTATGGATGGAATGGCCACCAGGGCACCTGTGCTTTTTCCTCTTTCCTCTCCTTCCAAAATAACTCCCTCTTCCCCATCCACACACCCTTTTTGCAAAAGAGCTCTTTTGGAAAAAGGCTTCTTCCTCATAGAATGAGGATTACCAATGCTGGAAAACAACCCTCTGTTCTTTCAATTTTCTTGTGGAAGAAAGCAATTGCAGCATGGATGTTCCTCAAGTTTTTTTTCAGAAAAACGGCTTTTTTTCTGACAAAACTCTGTAGTGTAGACATATGAATGAATATATTGGTTTAGCCTAATAGGGGGCTACTTGAAAAAAACAGGCAGGAAGGAAAAGAATGGCACAGAAGAGCCACCTTTCAGTTAACAGTTAAGAATTGTTAAAAGATAATGCCAGAATTATGAACTTAATGATTTTGCTTCTGTCTCCAGCCAACCCATAAAAATCACATCTGCAAAATTGGGTTTGACCAGGATAGGAAAAGGGCCAGGAACACAGAACAAAGGAACTCTGGTGGGATTAAAAGAGTGATACTCTTAAGAGAGAGGCAGGAGTTACTGCGGAGAGAACCCTGCTAGGCTGCCTGGAGGTCTCCACCACATGATATTAGGTCTTTAGATTAGATAGACATGAGCATAGGTTGTTGTTTTGAAATCCATTTGTTCTAAAAGCTTTGTTTGCCTAATGCTAAAATAATCACAACAGTTGTTTTAAGAAGACTGGTTTCCCACTATTACTGGTCAGGAACTTTCAAAGAGAAGAGCCACAGAAGCCTACCTCAGTCATTCTTGCAGGATAAGAACAGTGGGCATATGGGTCCCAGTCTAAGAGTAGGAGAACTGCATAGTTCCATTTCAGGACAGATACAGTCACGAGGCCTCACAGGTGAGGAGATGAGTGCAGAAACCAGAAATGGAAAAGAAGTGCAGCTAGCTCTGTAACCAAGACAGATTACTTTAACTATACTGGTCTAGTTAAGATCCTTCCAAATTAACAGCCATGACAAATGTGTCACGGACCATGAAATCTGGTCTCTGCCTGTGAAATCTGCTCTTTTGTGTGCTTTTACCCTATATTATACAGATTTCACAAGGGGCAGACCAGTGTTTCTCAAACTGAGGGTCCTGACCCAAAAGGGAGCTGCGAGGGTGAGAGGAGTAGTCATGGCATTGCCACTCTTACTTCTGAGCTAAGTGGTCAGAGAACAATGGCTGTTGGCCAGGTGCCCTATTCATAAACATTTGAGTTTGAAACCTAGGAACACCGTTGTAAAATGTTTTAAAAGTGTGTGAATGTGGGCATCAGCTAATACTTGGTGATAAGAGAACTTTCCCCCTAGATATAAGACTTCACAAATTGTCTAAGGGAATTATTAAGGGTTTTCACCTTCCTTTCATGCATCAGATAACAGCTGTTGCCAGAGGCAGACTTCTGCACCAGATAGACATATGGTGTGATGAAGTATAGGAATGCTTACAAACAAGATAGTCCACTTTTTTATTACCCACCTAGTAACTGTATCGACAGTCCTTTTAAATCTAAAATTTCTACATTGTCACCATGAACACCACAAAAAGTAACCAATTAAAATAATCCTTTTTTGAAAGATGTAATGTACTAGTCTTCTAAGAATGACTTATTAATAAGAAGTTTGTTAAAACTAAATAAGGTACTACAAGAAAGGCTTTTGTGGAAAGATCCTGCAATTTTAAAATACATCATATGTAGGAAGTGGAGGGTGAACAAAGATTTAGTTCTAGATTTTCACTTTTTGCTGTTTAGATAATGACCCCTAAATGACAACAAAAATTACATGTATTTGCCAGTATATAATTTGATACAGTCAGAACAAGGAATACTGCCTAGGTCGTGTTAAATCTCAATGCTAGACCTATTAAATCTCTGTAACTGCCACTGGCAGAAGCATTTGATTAATGGCCTAATGAATACACTGGTGCTCTGTTTTTAATCATCAGAAGATAATTCTTATCCCAATTTTCAAACACCCACCCACCCCTACGTCTGCACATTAGTGCTGGTGATCAGAATAATATCAAACGGCATCAAACAGTACCCTAAGCTTACAGGGAAAACAGAATAATAATGAGATTATGTCAGTATTTCTCACAAGCAGTTCAATTAAAAATGTGCAACAGTGACACCAGCAAGCTAAAAATTGGTTCTGCATGGCTGAAGTTGAGGCCTACTGCACTAACTGTGTTTATACCCAATTATTGAGCAGAGACCCTTGACTTTCCTATGAGGCAGACAGCCAAAAAGTTGCATTAAAACATAGCTTAAAATTCAGCAAGTTTCCAGATTTCTCTTTAATGGAATAAACTCTATGTATGTGGATTAGATTAATTTGATGAAGTTCTTTTCACTGGTATTCAGTGATTGTGTCCCTTTTCTCTATGGCAGAGCATTTCCCAAGTTACCAAGCCCGGTAATGAAGCAGCTGACATCTAATTAGTAGCAGACACAAAAATTCTTACTTTGATCAGAAATCAAATGGTTTCTCCACCCCCATCCCATTAAACCAAGGACTTTTCTCACTTGGTCTCATGTCAGTTTAGGCTGTGTAGATACACTTGGGAATAAATAAACTATATTGTTAGAGGCCTTTTATGGCTTTGAAATGTAGGTACAACAGAAATAAATATCTAGAATCTATACAACAATAATCCAATCCAAGAATTTATCTATACAGGGCTAATTTAAAAATGAAAGCAAAAAAAATGCACCTCATACTAACTAGCTACCCTTGAACTAAGATTGCGTTTTTGAAGCAATCATAAAATGAATTGTCCTGGATTTATCACTTGACTGATAAAATTTACGTTACATTAGAACTAGGCATTAAAAAAGCCTCACACCAAGAAAAAATGTTTGATATAGTGTCCGCGATAATTTAACAATTTTTAGATTTTTTCCTGTCTTTTGGTGATATTTACATTTTTTGTCTTGTTCATTTATTATGCAGCTTTCAAATCTATTCAACTATAGGTAAATTGCTAAAAATAAATAAAATGAATGAACAATATCATTTGAAAAGTGCCCACTTTCTATGGGGCAGCAACCTTCATGCATTTTTTAAATTAATCATTAAATGTGATTATGCCTCCGTAAGTCTATCACTAATGACATGCTGATATTTATAAGGACAGGGACACAATTTAGCTCTTTGTTCATTTGTGGTTATGTCACATCCACACTTAATTCCTACAAGAAACACATTGGAATGTATTAATTCATCCATTTGTTTTCTAAATAATATCAAGGAACATATTTTCAAATCTGATACAGTTTTGGCCAGTGAAATCTTGACACGTTCTCATTATAAGTTATTAGCATTCATAGGGTATCCCCTATATATTTTTCCCTGGGGTTTGAATGGAGACCAAAATTCAAGCTGTTGAAAGTCAATTTCCTGTTTGTAGCCGAAATTGGTGCTATTGAGCCAGGTGTTTTCTGAATGTAATGTATTTATTCACAAAATATATGCCAGTCCTATTTTCCTGAACTGCAGTAGCAACAAACTACAAACATGTTGTTCCTTTTTTCCAAAATATCTGGAGGGAACCCCATCAAATCCAGAGAAGCAGCTGTTATGAGGCTCTACCCCTGCAAGAGCTTATATGGATTCCCAGGCATATATAGGCATACCTCTTTGCTGCAAAAAATAGTTAAACTGAGCTAGCTATACTTCAATAGATGAAAACAACTTGTGCAGCTTGAGGTTAATTAGCCTTTTCAAACTATTTTAAATTATTTATAGACTATCCCAGGTAGGCCTAGTGCTTCATCGACGACAAACGTCAGGGACCCTTCTGGAAAGCTTACAATCCAAGGGTATTGTAGACACGGCTTGAACAAAGACATGAGCTGGACGGGCTGTTATATTCAACATCCAAAGCTAAGTATCAGGTACTTATAGCCTACTCTATTAGCCTCATTTAGCATGTACACTTTTAATTGACAGGGGAGCTTTTTTGTTGTTGTTTTTTCTTCTCCCCTTCTCGCCTCTGTTTCTGCCTTTACATTTGTCCTTCTGTACCTCTTGCTCCACTCGCCATCTGAAGAAGTGGGTTGTACCCATAAAAGCGCATGACACTATCTATCTATATATTTTAGTTAGTCTCTACAGTGCTACAGGATAGGGTTGCCAGATGGTTTGAACAAAAATACCGGACACACTTGACATTACCTCACAATCTACATGACATTTTATTTAGAAAATACTGGACATTTATAGTTTCTCATTTATATTCTCTCAATTTGTTTCCCGAACAGAAAGCTCACATACAGGACTGTCCGGTTCAAAACCGGACACCTGGCAACCTTACTACAGGACCATTGTTTTTTTAAGATTTTTAGTTACAGACTATCACAGCTACCCCTCTGAGACTATTTATCCAAGTGTATGTCTGTGCTGCAGTGAAACTCCCGTGGCTGGCCTGGGTCAGGTGGCTCTGGCATGGCAACGGGGCTATAAAACTTCACCCTGAGCCCAGACGCAGGGTTGGCCTTACCATGAGGCAAACTGAGGCGGCCGCCTGAGGTGCCAGACTGTGGGGGGGCCCCACTAGGACCCAGAGTGTAGAAAATTGTGTCTGCTGCTGGTGCATATGTATTCTCTCTGCTCTAGAGTAGAACAGGAAGAAGGCAGAATTGAGACCTTTCAAAGTTTTGGCCCAAGCGAGGGGGCATGAGGGCGTCATTTGAGCTCCCCGCCTCAGGTGCCAAAATGTTGTGGGCCAGCCCTGGGCAGACATCTGCACTGCAGCTTGATTCCCCCACTGCCTGATCCCTGTAAGCCCGAATCAGCTCACATAGGCCAGCTATGGGTGTTTAACTGCACTGTAGACATACTCTGAATCTGCAAACTTATTACGTATACATTGATTGCCTGGTGAGCTCCCCCATTACTACACATGGCATGAAACGGGGAGACGTGACATCAGAAAAGAAGAGCTAGTGAAACCATTTTTTCCCCCTGCAACACACGTGTTTCCCGCAATGAAAACACAATCAGGTAAAGGGAAGATTGTGTGACTATGCTATGTATAAAAGATTAAGACTATCCTATCTCATCTCCCTGCAAATAAGAGCATAAGAGGTGAACCAAGATCAGAAAAGTTTCTATTGACTCACTTGGGAGCATGAATGGCCTAGTTTACATCTCACCTATGGTAAATACACAGGACAGACACATAAAGCAAGTCCAGCTATCAGCCTGGTGAAAGGGTTGGATGAATCTGCTCTTGTGTCTGTTGGCAGAAACAACTCTCATTGAGTAAGATTTTAATTAAAAACACCTATCTTCCTAAACTATACTACTGGCACTGTTATAGTATTTTTTGTAGGACAAAAATAGATCAGTTTATCCTACTACTACTAATCCTGGATGTTCTTTTTTAACTGTATTAGCTAAAAGTAAATCTTTTCGCATAAACGCAGTACAGTAGCTCTCAGGCAATTACAAAATGCATTATTGATAATGAATACAAATAACATGAAAGCTTTTTTATCATCTGGAATTTTACTCAAGGAAATATATGGGCATCTTCACAAAAATCATGGCTCTTCTTGTTAACCGTGCATCTTGCTAGGCTCAAGTTTTTCATGTTCTCCATCTGTTTTGGGGTTTTGTGATATAAGGCAGATGTCACCACAAAGTCTCTAAATCATCTGAGCTGAAAAACAGAGGCCAATCTAGTCCATTCTATTCATCATCTTTCTTATCTCTTTTTTTTTTTCCTCGTCATTTGAGGAGAAGAATTAGAGACAGAATGCAACCATATCAAAACACCAGATGCTAATACAAACTATTCCAGGTTGTTTGACTGCAATTAAGATTTATTCATGCAATTTATCTAAAATGTAAATTATTTGCCCCCCCTAAGGGCACACACAATATTTTTTTAACAATTGATTCTCATATTTTACTCTGTAGGAGAGGCGTTTTCAGCTGAAACACAGCTAAAATGGAGAAGTGCTCTGCATTTTTTTTAATCTCAGTTAACATTTTAGGTTAAACTTTCTATATCTCACTATATAAGGTTAACTGTGTTCAACTTACATGTCATAGAAGTCAAGGGGGCCCCTCCTTTATGAGCAGGGGTAGGATATGGACCATTTGACACACAAGATGTTAGACTATGTCAGTATTTTTCCTTGATTAGTTAAAAAATTTTATCTTGTGTATCATAGGCTTAATCGGGTTAATAAAGTGTAGTTAATGTGTAAAAAACAATCATGTTTCTAGAGTGAGGTCTGTAACAATGCATACATTTTCCATATGACAGTTTTAAATGCCTTTGTATCTGCTTCCTCCCCCCAAAAAATATTTATAGTTGTTAATATCTGTGGAAGCTTAAGCTATAATGTAGCCACTGCGGCACCAATTCAAAGATTAATGAGGCAAGACACTGCAACTGCTTCATTTTACTGAGGACCTAACATGTCAATCGTTTGTATCTTCTGATTTGCCCCAAGTGTCCTGTAAATTGCTATGTAACATTCTCGTACCCATTGGTACACTGTAATTCCATCAGCCAAGTATATGAATAGAGTGGCTTCCTGCCACTCTAAATACTAATAAAAATGTGTTTGTTTTCAGGCACACAATATAGTTCATTAGTATTAACACTGCAATCTAAAAATGACAGCAAAATCCAGCAAAAGCGTATATTTCTCAAACCTTTGATTTTCTTTAAAGCTTAAGGAAAGCCACTGTGCTCTGTTGCTGCATTGATACACAAAATGCTTTGTCTTTGGAACTTAGGCCTGTCACAGACAGCAATTAAAAGTCACTGACAATCCCTAAATGCAGATTTTATAATCTAGCTTCCTACTACCTTCAGAATAATGTATCTTGCTTTGAATATTTAACTGCTCTTCACCGTTCACCAGTCCCTTTGTAGATCACTGATGTAGAAGAAGTTGTCCGAGGGGACAACACACATCTAAAATACAAACAGCACAAAACTATGCTCTGACTTCTGGATTACATTGAAGCATGTACGGATTTGAAATACAGGAGAAGGGAATTCCAATGTTTGACCATATAGAAAACTGACAGAAATCTATAGCATGGGATATATTTGTGGGAGGACTAGGACATGCACAATGAAATTGACATACTCTACAAAGATTCACTAATGTAAATAAAAATCACCTCTTGGTGTTCTAAGTTTGGGAGGCTAAAATTGCTGACAACATTGTCAGCCAGCATAGCTTTGCTCATATTATGTGGCTTTAGCTGAGATCCAAACAACTTTAAATGCAAAAACAGAATGCCTTGAAAACTGTCCATATTGAGAATCCATGCTTTCACTCTACACAAAAGTAGGTCTATCGAGGTAACTATGAGGAACCACCTTTTTCTCTCTTACCCTGGGAGAAGTAGAGGTAGAGTGTCATTCTCTGTCTCTGCGTGTACATCCACTGGCTATACTTCTTCAATGAAGACAGGCATTGAAGAAGACACTCTGAGGACACTCCAGTTAAGGAATGCCAAGGAGCGATAGCCAGTAGCTTGAGGTGGTGAGCTGACTCAGGCTAGTAGAAGAACTCATCTTCCACCATCATTTGCCTCTCCCAGGAACAGATTGCTTCCTCTAACTTTTGCAGCTTGGTGCAATAGATATTCAACCTCTTCTCTTTCAAATCCCTCATAAAACACACCCTTCTGCATGGACTACCATACTTAATCCAATACTTATAGAACTGCAGTAGTTACTTATTGGGACAGTATAGAACTCCTCCAGCATTGTGATATCATTATTCCATTTCCACCTCATACATTTACACCCAAGAAGGCCCTTACTTCCTGCGTGATACAGGCCATAGGATTTCTCTGAATGAGGCCCTCATCTGGCCCAACAACATGTGCAAGAGAAAGGCATCCAATCATGATTTAAGTAATGAAGAATTGACCACGTCCCTTGGCCAAGTTTTCCAATAGCTAATTACAATCACGTAAAATCTGTGCCATATTTCGCTGACTTCAGCTTCTAGCCATTGGCTCTTACTATGGTTCTGTCTTCTAGTTTAAAGAGCCTTCTACTATCAGCCATCTCAACCCATGGTAGATAATTAATAGGCCATGATTAAATAACCACTTAACCTTCTATTTGATAATCTAAGCTGAATTCCATGGGAGTAGCGGATGCTTAGCACCATTGAAAATTAGCACCACGGGTCTTTGTGAGTTTGAATAGTGACTTCCTCTTCAAGCCAGATATTGAGAGGTGCTCATTTAATGCCAGCAGGTGGAAACAAACCTGGGACCTCTGGAGTTTAGCGAATGAGCCTCTATCGCGGGGTGGGGGGGGAGGAAGGAGGGGCAGAGGGCTTTTTTGCATTGGGGGCCAATGACCCACAGAAAAATCAGTCAGGGGCTGCACACAAGTGAGAAGGAAAAAAACCCAAACAAACCCTCTCTGACGTGGCTCCTGGCTGAGAAGCTCCCCGCATTCTCCTCACACACCAGAGCCAAGGGGGGGCTCAGACTAAGAGATTCTGTGTGCTCCAGCCCCACAGTGGGACAGCTGGGGAGGGGGAATGAATCGCCAGTATGGGCTCCCCAATGCTGGAGGGGAGCCCTGAGCCTCAGGGATCAGATCCAGGGAAGCCAGGGGCTGCATTTGGCCTCCAGGCTTTAGATTCTCAACCCCTGCTCTACTGCATGAACTGAAAACCAGCTGGCTGTCAGCTAAGGCTGTAGAGCAGACTCATTTTTCTCTCTGTAAGTGGCCTCAGCACCACTAGATGGGACAGTACACCACCCCCAGAACGTGTGTGGGTGACACTCACATCTGCATTTCCCACAGACTTCAGCAGGAATGACAAGCAGGCAGCTCTTATCACTGTCAGACTTCTTTATTCTACAGGAGCACTTAGAGCACCCAACAGAGATCAGAGCCCCGTTACACTACCTACACAGTAAGAGACAGCTCCAGTCCTGAAGAGCCTACAAACTAAAGAAGACTCAGTTCCTTTAGATAGGAAATGACATCACTTCCATGTTCCCTGCAGTGCGAACACAGCATGGCCACTTAAAAAAACACCAGCCCCCTACTACCGCCTGCCTCCTCCCCAAGCTCCTGTCTCTATAGAAAAGGCAAAAGCATAGAAGAGAAGAGAACTTTCATTGTAAGAGGTGGGAATTGGGGCCTACTGTGAGCTGAGAGGCAGGGCAGTGCATAACTAAGGACGAATGGCAGGAAGAAGTCTGCATGAAAGTCTGAGGCAGAACTCCACTGCAGGAGCCAGTTTCTTCTCCCCGCGGTGGCTGCAGCGTGGTCTGTTCTTATTGCCTGGAGACAGGGCCACCGACGGGAGGGGGCAGAAAAGGAGGAAGGGCAAGTGGGCACCAGGCCAGGTGATTTAAAAGGACCTGTGGCTCTGGACCACCATAGGTGCTACTGTGGCAGCAGCCAGAACTCCAGACCCTTTAAATGACTGCTGGAGCCCTGCATGGCACATCACACCCTTTCTTTGGGGGCCCAGAGCTGAGCACCCCAGGCATTGCCCAGAGCCGGTGAGCTCTGTTGCCAGGCGGGCCTGGAGAAATCTCTTGGTGGCAAGAGAGGAGCAGCTAAGAGAGCCAGTCCTTCAGGCTTTTAGAACCATTCCCTGGCAGCCAGCTCTCTAGTCTCTCTTTCCCTCCAAACCGTCTCCCTTAGGAAAGAAGACGAGGGAGATATCACCTGTCTAGGAGATTCACCCAACACAACATTTGGAACATTGCCCGTTAGTTTCCCAGCCACTGCTGTACAATTTTTAGTTTGAACAACTTTTAGTTTGTTCTTTTTAATGGTCTGAGTAGCATAATCTGAGGAAACCCACTCTGCCTGTCTGATTTAGTAGGGAGTCTCAGCTATTGTTCTGCACCAGTAAACTGGACAGAGAAGGATATGCAGAACCTGGCCTGCATCCAGGTGATGCAGGTGTCCTCTTCCAGACTCACTGATACTAGTCATTGGCTTCTTCCACCTTTGATGGCCCACATACATACAGGCACTTTAATGCATTCACAACAGAGAACTGCAGCAGCCCAGGAAAACGGATGTCTGGCTGCTTCTGAAGAAATTGTCACAACCATTCCTAAAATATGATGGTCCTTAGATGGCCTCCCTCCTGGATAACGCGCAGAAACAGCTTCAGTTCATAGCTGTATTCAGATGATGCCAGCAATGCTGCTACTCCCTCTCTAAACATGTGCCAGAGTCTGCACCTTGATGTGTGAAATGGCAGAGAAATCATCCCAGTCATGCTCTGGGCCAGCCTCCAAGTAAGCGAACAAACATTTGACAAGAGAATTTGTCCATCTAAACTGCTTGGTCATTTCCTAAAATATCCATCCCCTCCTCTACTATCTGTGTGTCATCATGGAAAAGCCCAAAGCTCCTTGTCTTCCTGACGAGCATGCTGAGAGTTTGGGAGGGAGAATACTGACATTGTGTAAAGGCGGGATTTAAACTGAGACATGCTGAACACTTTTTTTTTTCATTTAAATTGCAGAAAATGCAAGATACAGAAGGCATATGAAATATCAGAATAGGGCCCTTATTGTTTCTGCAATTATTAGTGCCTTCAAAGGAACCAAATTATATGCTTTAATTATAATTTGAGTGAAACAATTAATCTCTTTATGTTCAATGAAAGGAGAAAAGACAGTCGCTTTTTAATTTTTTTCCTGAATAGAATATACATTTGACTGTGTGTATATGAAAGAGACAGACTGAGAGCAAGAAACAGAGTGAAAAAGAGGAGAGAGAATGTGACTAAGAGGGAGGGTATTGGCCTGTGAAACATTCTCCAGATTTCCTGCCAGTAAATGTCAATTGAACATGAAACTACTGAAGTATAATTACCTCCTTGTCAATTCTGACATTAACATTTTCCTAACTCTTAAATGACAATCACCTCTTTCAACACTTCTTAATAACTACTCATCTACTTATTCTTTCACGAGAGCATAGGGTTGTCAATAACTTCATGGCCTTAAAGCGGAACTGGAAAATTCCAGGGATCATGCATGAATACTGAAACAGTTAACTGAACTTCAAAACAACTGGTACTTATCAAAGGATATTTTCCTCCTTTCACAATACAAACACAGGAACAACATGAAAAGCAAAATTATTCTAATAGCTGTTTTCACTCCTGCAATGAAGATTTAAAAATGTAAGTCTTCTAAAAAGATGGAACTCATTAAAGACAAACAAGCCCAGAAGCCCTAACTGTGTTTCCTCTCCTACAGCTTCACATGTGTTTTTTCATATTCAGGCACAGAAACAGACGTGAATTTCCAAAGCAAACATCGGGTTGGAAATATCACCCCTATTCACTATCAAACTACCATGCCAATGAACAGCATTCAAAGGCGGTGTGGCTTGGTAGGGTACTCAACTGCTATTATTACTGGTTTTACCAATCAAAGCTGTCCTTACTCATACTAGACTATGCAGTTGCAGAAGACACCCAAAGATTTGGGGCACCACTGGGTCTTAATGTTCATCCATCCACCCCTTCCTGTCCCTGGTCTGTGGTTCTACTTCCTCCAGAAAGAATCTAGTTAACATAAAAATGAAAAAGCCTGCCAGTAGAACCTGCAAAAGAGCCATTCAAGTGGTAACAAAGCCATTTAACTGGCATTTGCCAGCCCCTGTCAGTTTCTGAATTTACTGTGTTGGGCTATAGGACCTTAGTTTAAAATTTGTTTTAAAAAGTATTTCATTAGTGTGTTGCTGAAGATTATAAAATCTCAGCTCTAAAAAAATAATTGCTCCTCTCTCCCTCCACCCCGCCCCCCAGCCGCCATTGGGACTAGTGGCACTAGTTTAACAGTACTGCATTGGGTCCCATAAATCCTATGTATAGCCTTGTTATGACTGATTGGCCACACACCCTCAAATAAATATCTCAGTCCACCTGTGCTCAGTTTTCCTATCTTTGAAATGAGGTTAAGGACACTAAAGATACCACAATAGCAGTCTAACAATATTACAACTCCTTTCCCCCTTCCCGACCTTTATGCTTCAGGACAACTGAGGTTAAATCACAACGCCTTGGATTTGAGAAAAATCCACTGTCTGTTTGTTAGTGTATGGTGACTATCCATACCAGGGCCCGCAGTTGTGCTTTCTGTTTTGGATTCCCCTGAAGCATCAGTCTCTTCTTTCTTTGCTTATTTACAATGAAGTTTCTAGCCCTTTTCATCACCAGATGCCTTCAAAATGTAAAACCAATGACTAGAGCTGAATGTTTTATCATGGAGTGTGTGTTTTCCTAAACACTGTTTATTTGAAGTCCCCAATGCAGGCAACCAGGGCTGGCTTTTGATGCCCATAGTTTGGGATTCCTTTGATTTTGAAGGAATTATAGCTGCACAAAACTGCAGTTAAGGTGTTTTCCTCTGACCACTTATTTGGTCTTTCGCTTCAGTTGGATATGCCACTGAGCACAAGGCACAAGGAAACAATATACATTGTTGGCAAGCAACAAACATGATATATTAAAACAGTTTTGTAAATAACTACAAGCCAGAACAGAAAAGAAGTCAATTTGCAGCACAGATAACTAAAAATGGGATAGGAAAAACAGATAAATCATCTGAATAACTGGAGTCAATGTCTCAACCAGTCAGATCTGATTTGTATTGTTGGGAGGTGCCCTAAGACTTTAGCACTATCATAACGATAGAGCTGATAGAGGAGGCAACTGATCCTTTAGCTAACATTTTTTAAAAGTCACAGAAGTCGGGAAAGATACCAGAAGACTTCAAAAGGGCCAAATGTAGTGCCCATTTATAAAAAGTGAAATAAGAACAACCCAGGAAACTACAGTCTAGTCAGCTTAACTTCTGTGCCAGGAATGATAATGGAGCAAATAATTAAGGAATTCATCTGCAAACACCTGGAAGGAATTCATCTGCAAAAACCTGGAAGATAATAAGGTGATAGGCCAGCATGGATTTGTAGACAACAAATCATATCAAACCAATCTGATAGCTTTCTTTGACAGGATAGCAAGTCTTGTGGATAAGGGAGAAGTGGTGGATGTGGTATACCTAGATTTTAGTAAAGGATTTGATATAGTCTTGCATGATCATCTTATCAATAAACTAGGGAAATACAACCTATATGGGGTTACTATAAGCTGGGTGCATAACTGGCTAGATAACCATTCTCAGACAGTAGTTATTAATGGTCCAGAGTCATGCTGGAAGGGCATAACAAGTGGGGTTCCTCAGGGGTCAGCTTTGAGACTGGTTCTGTTCAATATTTTGATCAATGATTTAGATATTGGCATAGAGAGTACGATTATTAAGTTTGCAGATGATACCAAGCTAGGAGTGGTTGCAAGTGCTTTGGAGGATAGGGTCATAATTCAAAATGATCTGGACAAACTTGGAGAAATGGTCTGAGGTAAATAGGATGAAATTTAATAAAGACAAAAGCAAAGTATTCCATTTAGGGCATGTCTAAACTAAATCCCTCTTTCGAAAGAGGGCTATAAATTAGACAGATCGAAATTGCAAATGAAGCCGGGATTTGAATTTCCCATACTTCATTTGCATAATGGTGGCTGAGTGTTCTTTTGAAAATGGATATTTTGAAAGTGAAACCGCCATCTAGACACTGTTCTTTCGAAAAAGAACCCTTTTTCGAAAGATCTTGTAAACCTCATTTTTGAGGAGTACAGGATCTTTCGAAAAATGTTTTTTTTCCCCAAAAGAACCACGTCTAGATGGCGGTTTCACTTTTGAAATACCCATTATTGAAAGAATGTGTGGCTGCCATTATTCAAATGAAGCAAGGGAAATTCAAATCCCAGCTTCATTTGCAATTTTGATCTGTCTAATTTACAGCCCTTTTTCGAAAGAGGGCTGTAGTCTAGACATAGCCTTAGGAAGGAACAATCAGTTTTACACATTCAGATTGGCAAGTGACTGTCTAGGAATTAGTACTGCAGGAAGAGATATCGGGGTCATAGTGGACCAGAAACTAAATATGAGTCAGTGTGACACTGTTGCAAAAAAAGCAAACATGATTCTGGGACGCATTAACAGGAGTGTCATAAGAAAGACACGAGAAGTCATTCTTCCACTCTGTTCTGCACTGATTAGGCCTCAATTGAGTATTGTGTCCAGTTCTGGGCACCATATTTCAAGAAAGATGTGGAAAAATTGGAAAAGGTCCAGAGAAGAGCAACAAAAATGATACAAGTTCTAGAAAACATGAGCTATGAGGGAAGACTGAAAGAATTGGGTTTGTTTAGTTTAGAAAATAGAAGACTGAGAGGGGACATGATAGCAGTTTTCAAGTATCTAAAAGGGTGTTACAAGAAGAAGGGAGAAAATTTCTTCTCCTTGATCTCTGATAGAACAATGAGCAAAGGGCTTAAATTGCAGCAAGGGAGGTTTAGATAAACACTGGAATAAATTGCCTAGGGAGGTTGTGAATCTCCAACACTGGAAATATTTAAGAGCAAGTTAAATAGACATTTATCAGGGATGATCTAGGCAGTTCTTGGTCGTGCTATGAAGACAGGGGACTGGACTTGATGATCTCTTGAGGTCCCTTACAGTTCTAGTATTCTATGATTCTAAAATAATCTGGAAGCAGAGATTTAGCATGAAGTCCTGGTCAATGTTCCCTCTAATTTTTCCATTTGTGTAAGAACATAAGAATGACCATACTGGGTCAGACCAAAGGTCCATCTAGCCCAGTATCCTGTCTGCCAACAGTGGCCAGTGCCAGGTGCCCCAGAGGGGGTGGACCGAAGACAATGATCAAGCAATTTGTCTCCTGCCATCCTTCTCCAGCCTTTGACAATCAGAAGCCAGGGGCACCATTCCTTACTCGTGGCTAATAGCCTTTTATGGACCTAACCTCCATGAATTTATCTAGCTCTTTTTAAACTCTGTTATAGTCCTAGCCTTCACCGCCTCCTCTGGCAACGCGTTCCACAAGTTGACTGTGTGCTGTGTGAAGAACTTTCTTTTATTAGTTTTAAACCTGCTACCCATTAATTTCATTTGGTGTCCTCTAGTTCTTCTATTTAGGGAACTAATAAATAACTTTTCTTTATCGGCCCTCTCCACACCACTCATGATTTTATATACCTCTATTATATCCCCCTCAGTCTCCTCCTTTCTAAACTGAAAAGTCTCAGTCTCTTTAGCCTCTCCTCCAATGGGACCTGTTCCAAACCCCTAATCATTTTAGTTGCCCTTTTCTGAACCTTTTCTAATGCCAAAATATCTTTTTTGAGATGAGGAGATCACATCTGTATGCAGTATTCAAGATGTGGGCATACTATAGTTTTATAAAGGGTCAGTAAGATATTCTTCATCTTATTTTCTATCCCTTTTTTAATAATTCCTAGCATCCTATTTGCTTTTTTGACTGCCGCTGCACACTGCATGGACGTTTTCAGAGAACTATCCACAATAACTCCAAGATCTCTTTCCTGATTAGTTGTAGCTAAATTAGCCCCCATCATATTGTATGTATAGTTGGGGTTATTTTTTCCAATGTGCATTACTTTACACTTATCCACATAAAATTTCATTTGCCATTTTGTTGCCCAATCACTTGGTTTGTGTGGACTAAATGCTGTTATGTGTACCAAACATGTGTGAATACTGCCGGTTCTGGGCACTTTGCTAATCAGCTGGGCGATATTTGAATCCTTCTCAAATGGCTGCCCAAGTGCACAGCTTACAGGGAACACTGAATTCTTGGTACTACTGCAGTCAAAATGAATTTTGCCACTCATTTCAGAGCAGATGAGGATTTGACACTTAGATTTGTGAATCACACTCAGACTCAGTTTAGGTGAATAAGTAATAAAGGCTGAAATAGTTAACCAGTTCCATTAAACAATTGCATTCCTTTCTTTAGGGTACCATTTTTTCATTGATTTTTAGAAGAATGAAGTCAGTCAGGAATAATATATTACTTTTTGCAAGATTTATTTTCCTTGTGGCTATGGCCACCAAAAAGACCCATTTGCTCAGAATAGCTGAGTAATGGCTAAATACTAGAGTACATACAAAAGTTAGGTTTGATTCCATGGGACTCCACTTCACAGGGGAGTTGACATTATGGTGCTTCAAGGGGATATGGAGAAGAATTTCAATGTTCAGATCTTACATGTTCTCATTAAGCAATTTATCAATGATTTCTGGAGCTAACATTTGGAGCCTTGCTGTGAGCAACAGCTTGCAAGCAGAGGATTCTTACCTCGTGTCTGTAAAAGACATTTCCCCTGTTTTCCATTTGCTTAGACAGCGCTCCAAACACGCAAATGCCTGCACTCTAATTCTGACTCATACTGCTACTTTTAATTCAATTTTATTTGAACCGTCTCCATTTTATTTTCAGATTCCGTCACATGTGACACACGTAAGTGACATGATAGAATAAAAAATAGGCTTTCATTTAGGGTTTCTACTGAAAGAACATAGGAAAATATAAAAACCTGTCTTGTGGGAACATGATTGGGCCAAGGATTTTATGGCATAGGACATTACAGGCAGCTGTAAGTTATATCTGCCTGTTCAAATTTACTCCTCCTGCATTAAAAAGAACCTTCTATCTTAACAAAGAATTTACAGGTTGAATCTCTCTAATCCGGCACTCTCTGGTCCAGCAACATCCATGATCCAGCATCATTTTAGTTAGCCAGATGTCCACTTATCATGGGTGTAGCTAAGTTTCCCGAGTCCCATAAAGTTTATTTACAGCCACTGGTCCTGGAGCTCAGTGTTCGGTGCTGTTCTTTAGCTCTAATTCACCCCTTAATGTCTTCTTTAGCTCTGATTCACCCCTTAGTGTCTTCTAAGAGGCCAGTAAGCAGTGAATTTGTGGGTAATGGTGCTAGACAACATTGATCTCTCATGGCTCAACAAATTCTCTGGTTCGGCACTGATCAGGTCCCAACGATGCTGGACTAGAGAGGTTCAATCTGTAGTTTAATTTACAGAAAAGTCTGTTAATTTTTTATCATATTTAAAAGAACCTCATTACTATTATTGTTTTCCTTGCTTGGTACTGGAAGTAAAATATTTTTAAAAAATTGAAAAAACAACACAAGCTTAAGAATGGAGCTGAATGCAATCATGAGGTACAAATGAATCTTTTATACTGTCAGCATCAAATACAGGTAGCTTAAAAATAACGTTGCTGCAAAATAGCTCTTAAACAATTTATGTAGTGTTAATATAAATTCTGAAGCATTATCTTCACATTTGATAAATTTTATAGACCGCTTTCAAGTAAAGCCAAAAGGTCAATAAACTAGCTAGTTTCTAGTTCTTTTTCTCACGGAAGTTGTAAGATTTTTCTTTCCTTGGCTTGAAGTGAATAGGCAGTTTTGTCTGACGCTGAGGCTCAAGCTGAAATCAAAGTTAGTCCCATTTCTTGGGATGACTGTGAGCGCAAAAAATAACCAGGAAACCCTCCCACACACATTACAGATGACCTGGGGAGCACCCGCTCAATGCCTATGCTTCTGGCAGCCTGGTATTGGACATAATCAAAAGTCTTATTGGAACATGGAACAAATGCATTGTCTGCTGAGCCAAAGTGACCCAACCTATCCTGTAAAGCAGGGTTGGGAGAGAAAAAATATGATGCTTATAGTTCAAAGAAGCGAATCTACCTTTCATCTGGTATTGCAAACTGCCAAAGAAAACTCCCCATACTTTCTATCTGATGCACTTTATCTGTGTGAAAAGCCATTATACCTATGAAAACTACATTGAACTGATAAATTGTGTATAACATGGGAGCTGCAGGAAGGAAATTTCACAGAAATCTATAAGTGTATCTAACAAGAATTTTGCCAGATATTATCAATTTCAATCATTTTTTTTAAGTTTTAAAAGGACATTTTTGTAATGCAAAAATAGCAGTATTTCAAACCATACTTAAAGTCCTAGCCACCTGAGTTTCATCTGATGCTAATACAAAATGACACAGATTTTTTTTTTTTATTGTGGAAGCTATTTGGGTTAAAAGAATACACGTATCCTGAAAAAAATAAAGATTTAAAGAACAAATGACAGATGTACTTCATGAAAATTTAACATTTTGAGATGTAGTGAGAACATAAGAACGTAACTATTTAGAAATAAGTCTTGATTCTTTTGCTGCATTAAGAGTTATTAATGTAAATGTTAATCACTCAAATAGACAACTAAATAGTTGCATTTTTGTCCCAAACCTAACAAATTCTGTTACTTGCAATGTACTTCAAAAGACCTGAACATTCAATCAAACACTGTCTATGGAGGAGAAGTGATGAGGCAAATTATGCAATAGTAATTTAGCTATCAATCCTTGTCATTTCAGGATGACAGCACTGTTTAGGGGGAAAAAGTGAAAAAGCAAAAGGAAAATGAATTAAAGTGCTAAAATAAAGATACTTTGTTCATCTGAATAAAACATTTGTAACTCTGGTCTGAGAGGTTACTTTCATTTTCAACCAGTTTGATTTGCCACTCATCTTCTATTGGGAATCATTTCATTTCAAGTGCATTAAGAGAGGATTCATTTGCATAAGGCCAAGAGAGGGTTATTCTGTTCTCAAAAACAGAGTATGAAATTACTAGACAAATTGAGGGAAAATGCTAACAACTTTTGAAACTTTTCATGGATGATTAAAGCAATCCAGCCACGAATCATAGTGCAACTCATGCCAACATGTATTTTAAAACTATAACTGAGCTTGTGCTTTGTTTTTTCTGAGTCACCATTATTAGATATAGATATAGATATAGATATAGATATAGATATAGATATAGATACAGGACCTATTAGAAATGCTTAATCTTCAACAGGCAGAAATTATTACCCCTTGTTTAAACCTTTATTCAAGGCAGGAATAAGTAAGATCCCGGAAAAGGTATTTTGCCATTATCTATGGAAAAAATACATTGGAAATTAAGATAAAAAAATTGCCTAGCATTGTTAAATTGTTCCACATCCTTGGAAACAGAGTCATACCATGGCCAGGCTGTGAAGGCAGCTGTGTCAATACTATCGTGCCATCCCTTACGCTGTGGATGTCACCAATGGTAGACATTAAGGGCTGCACCCTAGCTTTTAAGCTCTCAGGAAGCACCCATTGCAACAGCAGCTCCGCCATCTTTGGTCTGGCACATCACATACCCAGCCCACATTTGGCCAGCTGCGGAAGTCAGTTTGATGGAGGAGTAGCACTATGGCCCCCTACTCTCACCCAGCCCCCAGGAGGGTGGCTATTTTTGCTGCCCCACTTGCCAGTAGTGTTTGTGGGACTCAGAGCAGTTTTATTCTGTTATTTTGATTTATAATTGTAGGAAAAAAGAAGTCTCCTTCTAAACAGTTCTATGTGCCTCTATTATGTTAAAAATCCGGTAGATGTTGTAAAACCGCCACCTTTCTATCCTACCAAAAGCTTTCAGGAAGCCCCCTCACCACTTTTCTTTCAGGTGCTTGGGCCTGGCTACATGTCAAGAACATTAACAACTAGGAGGTCTCGTAGCCCGGAATGGAAGGAAGAAAGTTCCAGAGTACAGAGGCTTCAGGAGGAATGTCCTGCTAACAGTCCGCTCCCCCAGATGAAGCTAACAGCAAATCCCCAGGCTGGAACTCCTCTGTTGAGCTGTTGTGACAGAAACAGGTGGTGTCTCAGCACAGTCCCAAAACAATGTAAAGGTTTATTATAGGTTAAGACCAGCAATTTGAACTCCATTTGGAAGCGAGTAGGCAGCAGTGCTTTGTATGTGCACTACAAGATGCTGCTACATGTTACAATTAAGGACAGCCTCTAAGTACCAGACTACAATTTATAGTCCTTCCTCATTTCCAAAAGGACTGGTTATTCTCTTTCCCTCTTTCATGCCATTCAGTCCTATCCCGCCCACCTCACTCCCCCACTATAGACAGGTTCAAGAAATTCATTTCTTTCTTTCAATTTAAGGTTCTGCTAAATGCAACAGTCTCCATACTGTAACTACCCCCAACTGATAATTTCCTCTTCCTTTTCTTCTTTGTGAAGGACAGAGAAACCACCACCTGTCACAACAGGGGTTAAAGAAAACTTCTCAGGCTCCATTCACCCGCCTGTTACAAACTCAGCATAAACTGTTTCTCTGACCTTCACAGACTTTTTACTAGAGTTAGAGAAACCTATTTCCCTTGGATTTTAGTTTCATAAAGTCTTCCCCATAGGTTACAGGGGTCACAGCCATCTTTGGCCATATGTGGACTCTTGACTAAAGAGACCACACAACCACAGCTATTTCCCCTTCAGGCCTCAGTGTGGAACAACTTCCAACCATTCCTTAATCTTTTGGGGGCTCTCTCCTCACTAGGAGACAGGACTTGTTTTTTGTATCCTGCTTCCCTTCTCTCGTCAGGCTTTGTTAAACCCTACGGCCAAATAATCTGGGAGGCAACCAGGCACAGACATCCGCTGGACCTGGAGCCCTCTGATACGTCTGATCACTCTGTGACAGACAACAACCAACAAGAACCAAGATACTGCTACGTGTTGTTGCTTTATCCTAACTCCTCTGAAGGCCCAAACCAAGTAATTATGGAGAGACATACACTGAAGGTAATAAAACAATTACTTACCTTCCATGCCCATTTTAAAGATTAACTGCCAGGAGCACCTCTTTTAGAAACAAACTTTCAGGTTCAAATTTGTCAAAACAGTACTATGCATGGCATCCAGTCAAAATAATAATAGAATCATAGAACACTAGAACTGGAAGGAACCTCGAGAGGTCATCGAGTCCAGTTCCCTACCCCACAGAAGGACTGAGCACCATCTAGATAATCCCTGATAGATGTCTATCTAACCTGTTCTTAAATATCTCCAGTGATGGAGATTCCACAACCTCCCTAGGCAATTTATTCCAGTGTTTAATCACCCTGACAGTTAGGAACTTTTTCCTAATGTCCAACCTAATCCTCCCTTGCTGCAGTTTAAGCCCATTGCTTCTTGCCCTATCTTCAGAGGACAAGGAGAACAATTTTTCTCCTTCTAACATTCTTTTGGACACTTGAAAACAGCTATCATGTCCCCTCTCAGTCGTCTCTTTTCTAAACTAAACAAGCCCAGTTCTTTCAACCTTCCCTCATGGGACATGTTTTCTAGACCTTTAATCAATTTTGTTGCTCTTCTCAGCACCTTTTCCAATTTCTCCATACTTTTCTTGAAATGTGGTGCCCAGAACTGGACACAATACTCCAACTGAGACCTAATCAGTGCAGAGTAGAACAGAAGAATGACTTCTCGCATTTTCCTCACAACACTCCTGTTAATGCATCCCAGAATCGCGTTTGCTTTTTTTGCAACAGTGTCACACTGTTGACTCATATTTAGTTTGTGGTCAACTATGACCCCTAGATCCCTTTCTGCAGTACTCCTCCTAGACAGTCACTTCCCATTCTGAATGTGTGAAACTGATTTTTCCTTCCTAAGTGGAGTACTTTGCATTTGTCTTTATTAAATTTCATCCTATTTACCTCGGAACATTTCTCCAGTTTGTCCAGATCATTTTGAATTATGACCCTATCATCCAAAGCACTTGCAACCCCTCTTAGCTTGGTATTACCCGCAAACTTAATAAGCATACTCTCTATGCCAATATCTAAATCATTGATGAAGATATTAAACAGACCCCTGTGTAATCCCACTTGTTATGCCTTTGCAGCATGACTGCGAACCATTAATAACTACTTTCTGAGAATGGTTATCTAGCTAGTTATGCACCCACTTTATAGTGGCCGCATCTAGATTGTATTTCGCTAGTTTATTGATAAGAAGGTCACGCAAGACCACTTCTCCCTTATCCACAAGACTTGTTATCCTGTTATCAAAGAAAGCTATCAGATTGGTCTGACATGATTTGTTCTTTACAAATCCTTGCTGGCTGTTACCTAGCACCTTATTATCTTCCAGGTGTTTGCAGATGAATTCCTTAATTATTTGCTCCATTATCTTTCCTGGAACAGAAGTTAAACTGATTGGTCTGTAGTTTCCTGGGTTGTTCTTATTTCCTTTTTATAGATGGGCACTATATTTGCCCTTTTCCAGTCTTCTGGAATCTCTCCCGACTTCCATGATTTTTCAAAGATGATAGCTAAAGTCTCTGATACCTGCTCTATCAGCTCCTTGAGTATTTTAGGGTGCATTTCATCAGGCCCTGGTGACTTGCAGACATCTAATTTTTCTAAGTGATTTTTAACTTGTTCTTTTTTTATTTTAACTTCTAAACCTATCCCATTTCCAGTATCATTCACTATGTTGGGCATCTTCTCACCATCAATCTTGGCAAATACCAAAACAAAGAAGTCATTAAGCACCTCTGACATTTCCAAGATTAATTTCATGGTTTCTCCCTCTTCACTAAGCAATGGGCTTGCCCTGTTTTTGGTCTTCCTCTTGCTTCTAATATATTTGTAGAACATCTTTTTGTCACCCTTTATGTCTCTAGCTAAAGGGAGCCCATTCTGTGCCTTTGCTTTTCTAATCTGGCCCCTGCATACTTGAGTTATTTGCTTATATTCATCCTTTGTAATTTGACCTAGTTTCCACTTTTTATATGACTCTTTTTTGATTTTTAGATCATGTAAGATCTGCTGGTTAAGCCAAGGTGGTCTCTTGCCATACTTTCTATCTTTCCTATGCAGCAGAATAGTTTGCTTTTGAGCCCTTAATAATGTCCTTTGAAAAGCTGCCAATTCTCTTCAGTTGTTTTTCCTCTTAGTCTTG
Organism: Rafetus swinhoei; assembly: GCA_019425775.1. NCBI lineage: Eukaryota > Metazoa > Chordata > Testudines > Trionychidae > Rafetus > Rafetus swinhoei. The sequence continues at coordinate 188,520,065 of CM033440.1, forward strand.
CTTCCCATGGGACCTTACCTATCAGCTCGCTCACTAAATAATGTTATTGTAAGTTTATTTCTAAATGTCACATTTTAAGAAACATTTCACCAATGTAAACAATCCTCAAAATCTGGCTTGTAAGGTAACAATTTATATACCGAAGTCTGATTGTATGTTCTGATATACAGGCACACAGTATCTTATCTTGTAAAATCATACTCTGCACATTTAAAGGCAAGGGCTGGAACTAATGTAACAAGATGTGTGGTTATGAACACATGGGCAGACAAGAGCTTGAATAAACACTAAGTTATAGCCTGATGTGATTCCAAATGGCTAAGATGGAAACACCTCCTCCCCCAACTGGAGTTTCTAATGGAATCCGTAATGCAACTTCAGTATAGTGATGGTACCTACAGCAAATGCCTGTTATGATTACACGCTGGCTAGAGACATGCCCTGTGAAACCAATGTTGGTCAGGCTGCACGACACATTTATCTCCCACGTCTGTTACAGGATTTTTATGAACACCTTCTGCTCTCTATTAGGAAAGGGACCAAACCTTGAGAAGCTGAATGGAGAAGAAATGAGAAAATAGAGGTAGGCAACTAGTGGGGAAAAAGGATAAGGTACATGTGATGGGATGGCTGCCCCACACAGGTTAAAACAACCCTTTGAGAGGGCTGAGGCAGGAGCCAATCAGAATAGGTTTAAGGCAGCCAATCGGGGCTTGGGTAGGCTGTGTTTAAAAAGGGCTGCAAGTCAGAGGGAGTCAGTTTCTCTCCAGCTGTAGAGAAGAAGGACTTGCTGCCTATATAGAGAGAGGTACCATGGACAGAGCCATGCTGGGGAAATAGAGGGAGCCAGGGAAGCTCTCACCTGACCAACTCCCAGGCTGAGGACCTGACAAGGGAGTCTAATAGGATATTTAGGGCTGTCGGAGGTGGCCGGGAGTGGAGGGGGGAAGAAGGCAGCAGGTCCACCTCCACATTGCCAATGATTAGAGAGGCCAATTCAGACTACAGTTTGCCCTACTGGGAAGGGGTTAGATTAAAGTGGCCAATTCAGACTACAGTTTGCCCTACTGGGAAGTGTGGGTCACTGAGGCGAGTGGTAGGACCTGGGGACACCCAGTTTCCCGAAGGGGAGGAACCCAGTAGTAGGCATCGCCAGATCTGGGAAGCAGGCATGATGGAGGCAGATAGGGAGGTAGTGGCAGGTGAGACCCCACCAGACAACAACACTCCAGCACGTGAAAGAGCAAATTCCCAAATCACCAGCAGGGGATGCTCCGGCAGCGAATGTACAAGTGAATGTACAAGCAGCTGGCATGTACAGCAGTGACTCCATGACGCCATGTGCTGCCCCTCATCTACAGGCACTGACTTCTCAGCTTCTACTGATCACAGTTCTCCGTTATTGATCAATGGGAGCTGCAGGAGTGGTGTCCACAGGCAAAGACAGAAGTACAGAAAATGGAACACAGGAAGAGAGACATAGGAAAGAAGGGGCATGTAATGAACAGTACTAGGAGATGGTAGTTTGGTAAGAGCATTGTAGAGAACATCAAGCCAAGGGAAACAGTTAAGGTTGTAGTGCACAATATTTGGAATGTTATAGTACAGTTGAACCTCTCTAGTCCGGCACACTGTGGTCCGGCAACACCTATAGTCCGGCATGATTTTACTTACCCGGATGTCCACTTCTCATGGGTGTGGCCAAGTTTCCCGTGATCTAATAAAGTTTATTTACAGTCACCAGTCCTGGCTCTCAGTGATCTGTGCTGTTATTAACTCTAAATTAGCCCCCAAAGAGACCAGCAAGCAGTGGAAGTGCTGGTAATGCTGCTAAGTGTAAGCATTATTTTTATGCTTTACAGACTTATTTCCTTGTGTCAATACAGTAAAATTGTGTAACAACACGAATACTTATGAAGAGAGCTGGTAAGCTTTGGCTAGGCGTAGACTTATCTAGGGTGTATCAGTACAGTCATACATTACGAAGCAGCATTGCAAGTACTGTTCTGTTTATTTGCCTCAGTGAAATAAAAATAAAGAGACCCACTCACTACAAGATTGACCTCCTGTGGTTTGCAAATTCTCTGGTTCGGCACCAGTCGGGTTCTGAGGGTGCCAGACTAGAGCGGTAATAACAACTTGTGTATTGGAAGGTGGAGAAGTACAGAGTGTATTGCAGTAAGGTGCTTATCTTCTTGTTTTGTTAGTTTTGCATCCTTGGGTCCCGATCCAGTTGCCTGGCCCAGTCAATTGCAACCTCCATCCCAGCTTCCAGTCTGCATCTCCTGCCAGCTTCTAGTCCCCATTGCCTTGTGCCATTATACTTGCTCATCCCTTCCCTGTCATGACTTCAGTCTAGCCCTTCTGTCCCCTCTGCACTTCAATAAGACAGCTTCTTCTTCCATGCTGCCTAGATGCCAACAAGAGAGCCATTAGGAGCACAGGAGAGACAACCTCCCTGCTCTCTGTTGCAGTGCCCGGCATTACTCCAGCCAAAAGCAACCATTCCAGAGAACGACAGGCTTCTCTTACATAGTGGTGGTCTCTAAAGCATGTGCAGCCACTCTGTGGGCATAGCAAGGGTGCAGTCTGGTCAGAAGCAGTGGTAGGCTTTAGCATCAGACTAAGGACAGAAACTTCATAGATTTTCATTGCTACATTTTAGCACATCTCCACAAAGGATGTGGAAACTGCAATTTTTCAAAGGCTTATAATTTAGCCAATTTGAGTGAATTTTCAATGGGATGATAAAGCCCACATCTCTGACACAAAAGTCACCCCCTTCCAAATGTCAACTCCCTGCTCCAAAGCATGGGGGCACTACAGTTTTTCAAACAAAAGGACAGCAGAATTTTTTTTTAAACATGAAAAACAAACTGTTATTCCTTAGCCTCCTTTTCAGAAATGGCTGACCTGCTGCGGGTAAAATTTTTCAGAAAAATTCACTCTGAGGCAGAGATGCTGGCATGAAAAATTTCAGCCTGAACAGTTACATCTCGATAAAGTAAGAAGCAATTGAAAACAGGATTTTGTACAGGCAAATGACAATAACCGTAATACCCACTTGCATGTGTGTATATGCATTAAATAGGCAAATGGAAATCTATTGTAATGAAAACTGATTGATAACAACAAGAAGTATGTATTCCCCACTATATTAATGAAAAAAAAGACTCACAATGAAATGCTCAAATACCTAGTGCATGCACGGTTACTATGCTAATCTTTTTTAATGTAATAAATAGGTTGCACAGATATTTGGGTACATGTTCCAAACAAAATGCAATGAATTATATATACAGACTACAGAGCAATTATGTATCTGGATGGCCTTCTGGTTCTTAATATATTTGGAGAAAACTAAAACCACATCTGAGACCGATATTATAACGTCCGTTTCTGCAAGTAATGCCATGTTAACAACTAAATTAAGCATAACAGTAGAAACTAACATAAAATGTTTCATATACAATACATAACGTTTGGCTTTTTATAGAAGAGATGAAAATATATTAAATATGTAATAGGTCTATAGAGAGACATTTTACCTGCATAAAATTATCTATAACTCAAAGACATAGTAGCTATGGACAAATCATTTATGTTCCACACTTATGAAACGGATCCATTTGGAATAATGAGTATTCCAACTTTTAACAATCAAAAGTTAAATATTTATAAACAAAATATATCAAAAGCACTGAACGTCATATACAAAATATACTCCAACATGACTGACATTCATATAAAGAGAATGATATATGATGAAAGGGAATTAAAAATAAACAACTGACTATTTCTTGCAACATCTGCAGACCCTCTTTTAAACTTCCTAAACTGCACAGATGTATCAGCATGGAGCTCTTAAGCCTTGGGCGCACAAAGATGAGATCACATTTCTCTTTCTCTGATCCTGAAGTAAACAATTAAGATGCATACATTTCTGTCCTGTCATTGAAACTGAACAAACCGAGAAGGTTTGTGCTTTCATGCAATGGAGGGATATTATCGGCCCCTTCCCAGCAACTTGAAGGCCACAGGTAAAATAAAGCAGTTTGCAGCCAACAGGTTATTTAACACAGAGGTTTGCCCCCCTCATGAGAAAAATGGGTCTGTTTATGCTGGCACTATTATCTCAATGGACTAGCACCTTCCTATTGTGGCTTGGCCACTTTCTCTTTGCAATAGTGCATACCCAAACAACTAGCAAATGCTAAGCATCTTACAGAACTGAATTGTGAGTAGGGACAAGATGGGGAACTGATAAGACTTCCACCATTTCTTCCATTTGCTTTGACATATGGAGGCTTGGTCTATACTACCTACTTATGTTGGTGTTATTACATCTCTCAGGGGTGTGGAAAATCCATACATAGTTACAGCATCCTAATCACCAGTATAGACAGTTCTAAGCCAGCCGGAAGGCTTTGCAGCCATAGACATTGCTACCACCTCTCAGGAAGGCAGAGTACCTACATGGATAGCATCTTTACTAAGTCTGCAGCGGTGCTGTACTTTTAGACAAGCCCCTAATAATATTCCACGAGTCTTGTTTGGGTTGAGCCCCTTCTAGTTAGTCCTTATCCAGGCACCAACTCAGAGAAGCACAGAATAATGCACTCAACTGCACAAATCTGGTCAGATGAGCTAGAAAACAGATGCCACCAGCATAATGAAAGTACATTCTTCCTACTTTACTGATGCACTGTAATTCGTACTTCACTAAACTCGACAATGGTCTTATTTGATCAGGCTACACATAGAACTTTGACATACTCTGCAAGTGACAGTCTTTGATGCAGATAATCACCCTTATCCTTTCTGGTCTCTCTGAAATACACGAACAGAGCCACTCAAAAATGACTCCTGAATGATAAGAAACACAGAGATATCACCAGAGCTGCTTAATCAGTGCCATCAAAAGCAGAAGACAAGACTAAAAGAACTAGCATGGATACTTGATACTTATCCATTGGTCATCAATCAACAGAACTAGTGGAATATCTGCATCATACCTATTTTGACATAGGAAGAACACAATCCCTGTGTCTCACTTTGTACCTCTGAAAATACAGAGAAACTGTGAGGTTACATTAATTAATGTAACACACGTTATCATCAGATGGCAAACAGTATAAATGTACAAAGTGTTATGTAACAAGGATACCTGAAGAGAATATTCACCATTGGAGGGTGAATATTTACTGCCTATTGCAGTATACTGTTGGAATCCATGTCTTTATTGTGCAGTCAAATAAGCAATAAGATGAGCTTTACCATGCAGAACTTCTCTCTCACCTAGATCGTGTGCTTTAAAGTTTAATAGAAAGGCAGTTACTGGATGGAGAAAGAAGATGAAAGAAAATAAAGGGGAAAATATCCAGATTGCCAATATACAACTCTTGCTTTGTTTGAGTCTAGGATCAAGTGCTGCAAGTTATCTGTTACCTTAGAATAGAAGCAAAATGAAAAAGATGTAGTTCCTATATCAGACAGTGGCATGAAGACTCTTACAATCAAATCCATGTGCTAAAATAAACAGTAAGTATCACCTTTGTTGGGAAGAACTAGTTAATCCAAATAAATGTGTTTTGCTTGCAATTTTGTTAGAATTTGCAAAGAGAGGGACTAAAAATATGCTGCTTGTGGAATTTTTTTTCGAAATAGTGGTCAGTGAGTAGGCCTAACAGTTTACAGATGTCAACTATACAAAGCAATTTATACTATTACATTAGAGCAATATTGCCAGCCCTGACTAGATTTTAACTGAGATGTCCTTGTGAGTACTTTACAAGTCAGAGATATTAACATATGTTTGATGAGCTTAACAGCTGGATGGGCTCTTCTTTACCTTCAATATTTCTCTCTGTGTGTTTTTAAACATCCATCCTAAATCACTGCTCCAACTAACCAACATTTTAGTGAGAACCCCTAAAACTCTACAGATGAGAGTCTCAAAGATGAGACTCAGTACTCCTCTACCTATTCCTTTTCTGGCTCCAAAAAGGATGAAAAAGGATCTATATTTTACCACAGTCTAAAACTAAAAAGCTAAATGTTTCTGAGGAAAAGCAAACCCAGGAAGAATTTTTAAGTAACCTTTAAAAAATGCTCAGACAGCTGTTTCTCCACAAAGGAACGTAGGACAAACAGAGAGTACATAACCTGAGGTGAAAGACAAGATAAAAAAAAAAACACTTTAAATTTGTAAAAATGGGCCCTGTGCTCAAATTCTGCATGATGTTGATCTCTAAAATATACACTGTAATGATGTCATGCTTGCTACCACAGCTCTTGAAATCAAATGGAAATCATGTTTTCAGTCTTTGTTTGTTACTTGGAAAACATTTAGGAAAATGTAATGAGCCCAAAGCAAGCTCAAATCAGATCCATATACTGTCATATCTGCCTTTTAGTGCAGTGCAGCCTAAAATCTTTAGCTCTAAAGCTCCTTGCTTCTCAATTTTCACTCCTTTTGTGATAGTTTCTCATTTTTCATATTCTCTTGCCACTGCCATGTTTTTCTATTCAGTCAGCAAGGTTGTCACTATTTATTTTTAAAATGCAAACAAGGAAGTTACCTTTAAGGCAATAAAAACTAACAAAAAACCCCCCCACCTAAACCGCAGTCCAAATGCACAAACAGCCACAAAGTATGTGAGAGAAAATTTTACTAAGGCAAACATGGTAGGATGCATATCGTCATATTAATAAAAGTAGACATATATGCATTCACGTTGCCAGGATTTAATATAAACCATCACATGCAGGTTGGCACAGAATTCCAGAAATACCACATTATATTACCATGCAGAGGCTAGCTCCCCAACTCAGTCCCTTGCTGTGAGAGGGAACACATTGTATCACAATCAGTTGATACTTGTCTGACGCTTAGAGCAACCTTGGACATATGTCTCAGCTGACGGAAAGGTGCAAAACTGTGCAGGTCCTAGGCAGAGGGTTTGAAGTGAATGGTGGCATCATTGAAGCAGAGAGGGATACTATCCCATTAGCAGTGGGGCCAACAACCTTGCCAGGCCCCTGGGCAAGGTGGCGAGGGAAGCCATGCTTTACGCCCCTGGAAAGGGCGGGGCGTTGGGCGGAAGGGGCAGGACTGGAGCTAGGCAGCCCTCAGTGCTGCCTGGAGTGTGCCGTGAGGCACTCCAGCAGCAATTTAAAGCACCTGGGACTCTGGCTGCCAAGCCCTTTATATCGCCAGGCCCTGGTGCAGTTGCCCCCTTTAGTCCCCTCATCAGCGGCCTGCTCATTGGGGGCCCGCCCGAAGCAGGAATGTTCCCCCCCCCATAAAAAAAAATTAATATGGGGCCCACTTGAGCTGTTCGGGGCCCTAAGTGATTTCCTTGTCTGCTTATGTCTAGTTCCATCTCTGAAATATTTTCAAAGTGAGGTAACAGTGGCTCATGTAAGAAGAAGTGACATATCACCAGAAACGTTATTACATATGGAGATGTGTGTCTTTTGTTCTCATGACCATTTAATCAAAGCTTTCTAAATAAGTTCATTGGGGTGAATGGGTTGACTCAATATACAGATTTAGAGTCCAGGTGTCCAGGCACTGAATTTCATCCTAGCAAACCCACCAGAGTTCTATATTCTTGAGCAACAATATAATGTAATGCAAATGAGAACATGACTGGAGATATTTCCAAAGTTGACTCAATTCATCCCACTTACACTATTAAATTCACAAGTGACAGTGTAATGTGTGTCTGAACAAACAATACATTCAGAAGATACAAACCATAGGACAGAATATTGTACTAAAGTGCAGTATATTCCCAATGATTTTAAATGTGTAAGGAAAAAAGTGGCTCTGCTATTTACATATTGTGTTAAGTTGAGCAGAAGTATATAAGTAAAATAAAACTTCATAGGCAATTTAGATAATAATGTTTAATTTTGTAAGAGTGGAGTCTTAACTTTACGGGACCATGCCATTTATTTTTTAATACAATCAGCACTAAGTTGATCACCATGCACTCAACGCGACCTTCAGAAATGAATAACTTTTAGATCTTTTTAAAGATCTACATTTTTTCTGCAGCATTTCTCTAAATTGAAAATTAGAGCTCTTGTTAAAATGTACTCTATCATTTAGAAAGATCATCTGGAAACATCATTCTGCACTAAAAGAAATCTTTAAAAATGGCTTTGATGCAGCAAAGCGGGAAATCTGAATTTTCAAGAATGTGTGGCAACTGAATACGTCAGAGATGTTTTAAAAGGTTACGTGCTCTATTCTTAGACTTATCTTTAAAGATGCGTTCAGTTTTACTTGTTTAATTTGCATGCACAAAAATACAATCAATGCACTTTTGCATGTAACTAGATAGGAGGTAGTACCTTCCCAGAGTAAAGTCAGCTTTAACAGATAGTATCCATTTTTAACAGCCATTTTGCTTTTATTACACACTTTATTTTGACATTGTAAAGAGTAATTATTGAAATTAATTATTGAAATTATTTGCTGGAGGTGCTGCATATTGATCTAGAAGTTTTCATTCAGCCTATGAGCTCCATTTATCAGGAGTAAGCCCATAATGGTGATAACATACAGTACAAGACATAAGACAAAGAACATCCGCAGTCCTAAAAGTTTAACTATAGTATTGTTATTTCCATGATTCAATAATGCTCAGCTCTTTAACTTTCCTGTTGAGCTGTAGAACAAGTGAAATATTCCTAGTTAATTTAGGATGTGTGTGTTGTCAAAACAAATCTAAAATACAAGCAACAGCAACTTTATTAGCACTTACTGATCCCAGGGGTGATAAAGACATTTGTTTACTTATATGTGCTAGCAAAGCTGATGGAAAAAGGGAAACTGATCAGACTGTTAAGTGGGAAAAACTCACATTAAAAATAAAATGATAATATTATCCCAGTAAATTGCCAGAGTTAGAATACACAAATTTTGTAACACCTAAGGTCATAATTGCATCTTCTTTGGAACCAGAGGGTCAAAACTATTTTAGGTATGTATTTGCATATATTTAAATATATTTTACATCGCAAAAACACTTAGCATACAGATATACTTTGCTGATCTAGTCTAACACTTCCTGCAAGAGTACAAGGTTAACTCTTCCCCCGCCCCACATTTCTTTTTAGCTCAGTCTTTGAGTAATTACAAATCTTATTGCAGAGTGTAATAATATAAGGGGGTCAGGCTTTTTGTCACTGGGGATAGTTCTGGAAGGCTGATAGGGTTGCATGCCCTTGTAACTACAGCATGCAGGACAACCTCTGAGATGTGTAGGAGATGGGAGTACATGTCATTAGGCTATTCCCCATCTGGCAGATTTGAGGGAAGGCCATGTGACCTCTCATGCGCTTAGTGAATGGTTTAGAAAGTTCTTACCGCTATTTTCTTCTCTTGCACTCGTGGCTGTTGGAAAGGAAGGGGGCTTCACTGTATCTCTGACCCCCAATAAGGCTACGTCTACATTGGCACCCCTTTCCGGAAAAGGGATGCTAATGTGAGACTTCGGAATTGCAAATCCGCGGGGGATTTAAATATCCCCGCGGTATTTCTGTTACATAACTGCCGCTTTTTCCGGCAGGGATAAGCCGGAGAAAGCGCCAGTCTAGACGCGATTCTCGGAAAATAAGCCCTTTTCGGAGGATTTCTTATTCTACTTTCAAGTAGGAATAAGAAATCCTCTGGAAAAGGGCTTATTTTCGGAGAATCGCGTCTAGACTGGCGCTTTCTCGGCTTATCTAAGCCGAAAAATATGTAATGCAAATACGCGGGGATATTTAAATCCCATTTAATTCGTCTCACATTAGCATCCCTTTTCCGAAATTGGGTTCTTTTCCTACTCACATGCAAGGCGGTAGGAAGGACTGACTCCATGTTCCCGGAAGGGGTGGAGCCTTGGGCAAAAGGGGTGGGGCTGGGGCATCCAGTCCTTAGAGTTGATCGGAGTGTGCCACACTTGTGTGGTGGTGGCAGTGCTGGCAAGGGGCCCCGGGCCCTTTTGATTTGCCTAGCCCCGGGGCAACTGCCCCTTTTGCCATTCCCTTGTCGGTGGACCTGCATTTGGGCATCAGGTTCTCTCAGCAGCTCTCAGGACAGGGCTGGCCTTACCATGAGGTGAACTGAGGTGGCTGCCTCAGGTGCCAGACTGTGCAGGGGGGGAGCGCCACTAGGACCCAGAGTGTAGAAAATTGTGTCTGCTGCTGGTGCATACATATTCTCTCTGTAGTACCATGAGAGGAGTAGAACAGGAAGAAGGCAGAATTGAGACCTTTCAAAGTTTAGGCCCAAGTGAGAGGGCATGGGGGGCGTCATTTGAGCTCCCCACCTCAGGTGCCAAAATGTTGTGGGCCGGCCCTGTCTCAGGATGGTCAGAAAAATATTATCAGGCATCTCTTCTCCCTTCCCCGCAATGAGTCAGTTCCCGCTGGTGGTACAATGGTGGTGAAGGCCTTACTAGTACACAAACATCCATACTTCTTCTGCTTTTTTATTCTAACGTAAATATTTTGGATTGAATGGTACAAACTTACACATATAAGAATGGCCACCAAATAGAAATGAATGTGCTAGCTTTGTTTTGGACACTCATATTTTTGCACAAGGAGTAGCTGTGCTAGTCAGATTCTGCAAAAACACTGAGGAGATTTATGAGGGCATAAGCTTTCATGGATAAAACCCACGTCATCAGATGAATCCAATTTAAAAAAAAATATGTTAGACACAGCTTAAGTGGCGCACCTGCACCTGCGCCCCATCTCTGATTAAAAACCAGCTCCCCATACGCACCAGATCCTGACTTACACGGTTCCAGGTTTACCTTAATAAATGCATTTTAATATCCCTATTATAAGGTGGACAGTGATCAATTTTTCTCTGTGTCCACTGAAGGTAGGACAAGAAATAATGGGCTTAGTCTGTAACCAGGGAGACTGAAATTTGCTATAACAAAAACTTTCTTTCTAATAGGGTAGTTAAGCTCGGAATAGGCTTCTAAGGAGGTTGTGCATCTCCCATCATTGAAGGTTTTAAGTCCAGGTTAGACAAGCACCTCATATAGATGGTCTTCATCTTGCCCCTCTGCATTGGGGGCTGAACTTAATAGCTTCCCAAAATCCCTTCCAGCCCAGTTTTATGATTCTATCCCAAATCCTAAGTGCTAACACCTGGGTCACCCTTCCTCTGTGAAAGCATTCTGCCTTGATGTCTAGGAACTTGCCGTGTGAGTACTACCTAAACACTGCATCCTACAACTTTACTAAGCCCAAAGTTTGACCTATCACATTCTCTTTTAGAATATTTGTTTGGAAAATCTACTTCATTTCCCTTATGGAGTCTTTTTTTAAAAAGATGATGTTACTGTACTAATTTTTCTCTTTTAAAATATGTATTTTCTTTACAAAATACATCACAAAAGTTCAAAAAAGTGCACACATGTAAGGTTATAAAATCTCTGTATAGAAATTGATTTCAATTTTAATCCTTGAAAGTGTTACTTTAAAACAGTGAGAATATTTTAATTAAGAAAAATAATTTCAATATTCTGCCATTAATAATCAAACCTAAAAACCTTACTCCTGCCCTTAACTAATCCAAATTGGAGCCAAAACTACCACAAACCCAAAATATGTTCAATCCTGAAGTGTCTTTTCTCGACCCCTCCAGTCATTTCTTTGCCAGCTCCGTTCCTCTTTGATAGCATTTGGCAGTTTACATCTATGTAAACAGAAGTTGTACACTGCTCCCACTTCTAGTAAAGTTTAAAAATTGTTAACAGTTCCCTGTAACCTCAAAGTATTAAAGAGAGATTTGTCTGGACAAGTAACATGTTATAATAGGACCCTTCTTGGGACAACAATCAAAATTATTTAAGTTCCAAACTTGTACAAGAGAACATATCCATGTAGTTGACACTATACCACAAATGCAGCGATGGTAACAGGCTTTATTTTCCTTCATGATGATCTATGTAAATAATACATAATCCTAGCACTCTGGTTTCTTTCAATTACTGTTTCTGTATGCAAGATGGGATGAAGTAGCTGGAGATAACCTCTTGTTGGGCTGGTGGTTTAGCATTTGTTTCCGCTACTCTTATGCGCACAGCTGAAGACCTGAAAGCCTCACTGATTTGAAACTTAATTTTGTTATGATCCCTTTCCCTCAACATTTTGCTGTATCTGGATGTTCAGCAGATATTTATCTGAGCAATGCCCATGATCTTGTACTGGATATAGTCTGTGGTCCATTTTCAGTGACATGTGCAACAAATTAGACACATGATTCCTTTTAATAGTAAGGGGGTCATGTGTCAAATGTGCTCAGTGCAATGTTAAACCTTTACCCTTGTATTTATGGAACCACTTAAGTGTTTGAGTCCCACCTGATATATTTTTGCCAATGTCTTTAGTAATTATCACGGAACTGCAGATCATATCTAGAGAGTAAACTCTAACTCAGTCCCCTTAGCACAAAAGCTTAAGACAATACCAGGGGAATAGTTTGTTCTTTTCTATAGCTTTCTAATGCTGACATTCTGCCATTGGTTTTCAACAGGTCAGAAACAGCAATACACTTTATCATATTTCAATTGCCTTGGACAGCTTACTAAGTTGCTTTATTGGGATATCTTTTAGAAAAGAAGAAAATAGATGTATTTTTATACCAGCACATTTCTGATGACTCTGATCTGTGCTGATGCAGCACTCTACAAGGCGAAAAACAGAGTACTTGAACAGAAGGAGCCATCATTTGAATTCACCTCCCCTACAGCTTTGGAAATTATAACTCTACTTGCACTTGCACTGGTATTCAATTGCATACATTAAAACACTGTATTTTCTCTCATCATACTTTCATGCCAATCTGCTAACAATTTATTCAAAATGTTTCCGAAACATGTCTTATCCATGATCTCTGCACAACACTGCTTGCTTCACTACATATCAAACACCGCCTTTTATACAACTTAGAAGTATTTTATTTTCCTATAGGAAAAGGAAGTTATACAATGTCTTGAAATAAAGAGTCTGATGATATAATATATTATGTGATGCTATTACATTATCATGCTAAATTTCTAGTCATAGTTTTGTTCATTTGGTCCTGTATCTCACCTAAAAGTGTAATAACTAGCAGACTTACCCGGTGCTGCCTGGGCTCCTGCCCAAGGGGGAAGGAAGGGAGGAAAGGTCTGCACAGGCCTCCCACTGGCATGCCCCGGGCCAGCCCTTGGTGCTTGGTGGGGTGGACCCAGCTCAGTGGTGTAGGGTTTGGGGGTTGGAGAAGGGGGGCAGCCTGGGGCCTGGGCTGAGGAAGGGGCCCCAGGGCTTGTGCTGGGGCATAGGGAGGAGGCGATAGCTGAGGATTGGGGCCAGGCAGGCCTTCCCCGGGCTGGTGCTCTCTGGGCCTGGCCCAGGGAGGATGGGAGGTTATAGCCAGGGAGGCCACTTACCAGTGGCAGCCCAGATGGCAGAGCCCCATCCCCAGCTGGTCAGTCTGCTGGTGGTGCAGCTGCCCCGCAGGGGTCACTCTGCAGCATAGCTCTCCCCTGCGCTCGATGCCTCCTGTGGTGAGTATGAGGATCGTGTCCCTCCTTTCTCTCCCCCTTAGGGTTGCCAGGTGTCTGGTATTCAACCGGACAGTCCAGTTTTTGGGCCCTTTGTCCGGTAAAAAAAATTCAGAAAATACCGGATATGTGCAATGTTCAGTATTTTCTGGTTTTCTGGCTGGGCACCCGACGAAAGCCTGGCGGGGCGGGGAGTGGCTGGGAGGCGGGGTGCGATCGGTGCTGGGAACCTCTGGTTGTGTCTGACATAGGAGTGATGCCTTGGGGAAGAGGAGAGGAGAAGCCCTGTCCGTGCTCCTGAGTGCTGTTCAAGCACGTTGTGGAGCCGTAGCCAGACTCCTCGTGCTTTGCCGGGACCGTTCGCGGGACAGGCAGCGCCCTGGGATTTGCATGTGCCCAGGTCAGTCCCGCTCCCTGCCACCCGATTCTCTCCCCCCCAGCCAGCCTCGCTCCCCCCGACCGCCTACCAGCCAGCCCTGCTTCCTGCCAGCCAGTTTGCCTCCTCCCGATCTCCCCCAGACAGCTCCGCTCCCCCTGACACCCAGCTGCCCCCGACCTGCCCTGCTTCCCGCAGGCCGCCCCCTCCTTCCTCCCTGCCAGCCCCACTCCCCTCCCGGCTGGTCCCTCCCCCCGCATCAAGTGTGTCTAGTATTTTTTCTGAAGCTACCTGGTAACCCTACTCCCCCCTTCCCTTTCCATGTTATGGAAAACTATCAAATTCCAGGCACATCCCATTTCTCTGGCACAACCAAACCCTGCCCTTGCTTTAAGGAATCTGACTACCGAATTTGGTGGTCCTAGCTGTTACAGTTTAGGAGGAGTTCTTGAACAAACAGACTTGCAAACAGAAACACAGACAGACACAATCCTCTAAAAGATTAGATAGATAGACAGGCTGGGTCTAGATTACATCCCTCTTTCGACAGAGGGATGTAAATTAGGCGCTCTTTCAAAAGACATGGTTGAAAGAGCGCCTTTTTCGAAAGATCCTGTAAACCTCATTGGTTTAGACAGCGGTTTTACTTTTGAAATGGTGCTTTTTCGAAAGAGTGCCATTACGTGATTATGCAAATGAAGCGCAAGAAATTCAAATCCCGGCTTCATTTGCAATTTCAAAGAGCCTAATTTACATCCCTCTGTCGAAAGAGGGATGTAATCTAGACATACCGATAGACAGACAGACAGACAGACAGATAGATAGATGTGATTTTCCAAACCTTTCCCAGTAGTCTTCTCTATGGCTTTAAGTTATTAATCCAGTGTTGGCATGTCTACTGCTTGGAATTTGGTAACAACAAATATTAACTCTTTGTTTTCAAGTACTTTTTGCAGTATGGAAAAATACATGCTTGAAAACCTACATTCAATTGGACAGAGGATGCAGACAGCACATTTGTGAGTAGTGGAGTACATACAGACCCTTAACTTTCACTCTGGGTTATGTTTTGTACTCAGTGACTTTAATTCAGGTTTTGGGTGGTCTTTTCATCTGAACACTACATTGATTTTGAAAAATAAATTAGTTATACATCCTCACTCATACTTTCTGTAGTACCTGAACCTTGTATTTTACATTTGGTGTAAATACTGTTCACTTTGAAATTGTAAAGGTGACAAGGTGTGTCTCAGTAGGTTTTATGTCCTCCTCTTGGGGTCTTTTATTCTATTCTACTATTTTATATATTGTGTTTTAAAATTTTGTAAGCCGACTCGAACATTTTAAATAGAGAGGTGGGGTAAAATATTTAAAAATAAAAATAAAATAAATAAAGATCTGATAATGTTTAAGAAAAAATGATGAATGAGCACATTAAATGATTTTAGTTTGGCAATGATCGGAGGTTGTTGAACTGAAATATTCCAGGATGATCCATTTTCAGTTGTATTTTTTCTACAGAAAATCCAAGTTTGGTTTTGAAATTACTCAAAACCTATACACTGTTCTAACTCCAGTCACAAATAGATCCGATCCCTCTTTCAAAATAAAGGCTATATAGTGACTTTACAGAACTATAAAGAGTCCTTCTTTTGTAATCAATTGATTACATTAATATGTTTTGATGAACTGCACTTTGAACTTTATGATACTCTTAGTTCCATCATGCCCAATAAGTAAATGGAAAATGAGCAGGTTTTCCAGATTATTTCTATGAAGTGGTACAGAGAGCAAGCAATTTATATCATACTGATTAATTTAGTGTACACACACCTCTCTCCCTCTCATGGTTTTTACCACTGACTTGCAAACTTCAAATATAGCCTTGATTTCTTGCTGATTCTTTGGAGATATTGAGTATGTTCTCAACACCACATTTCCCACTTTCTTGAAGTGGGCTACTGAAGTCAGTAAGTTAAACAGACTTATGAAGGGCCAGCTCCACTATAAGGTTCTTTCAAGAGAAAACAAAGATATTAATTTCTAATTTGCCTGTTGGTGATGAACCTGTTGGCATTGATTGTTCCAAGTCAATCTCTCTGTAAAAATGCCTGTTTCCTGTGTATCATTTCCTTCAAGGCAGACACATCTTTTGAATATTTTCAAGCATCGTTTCAAAAGTTTCTCTTCTGATTGCTCCTGACAGCTTTATCAAGTCCATAAATATGTTATAGCATTACCTACTATATACAGTGTGACTATAAGCGCATAAATGCCTTTGTAAGAAAGGATCCTTGAGTCATCGATCGACACATGTGGCTCTTCTGAAATAATTAAACGCCCTATTAGTTTCTCCCTTATTTCAACTGCAGAAAATGCAATTATGCTTCCATATCCACACTCTTCACTTAGTTGTGGGTGCCCAACGAATGACAAATAACTCTGGTTTTCTACTTGTGTCATTCTACATACTTCAGCAGTATTCAAAACTTTTTCTTACTTCAATACTTTCCACCTTATACCCTGGCATTTTGTACTGTGATTTCATTTATTTTCTTCTCTGAACATTTTTGATACATGCAGATGCATCAGGTTCATGTATTCTGCTTAACAAAGCTTTAGAAGTTTTAGCTAACACATTTTTCTTCTAGTCACACTGTATATCAATTTGGATTTTGGAGCAAATATAACGCACATTTATGCACACATCATCAAAGTCTCTAGTTTATTTGACTAAACACTGCTTTCTTTTTCCACTAAAAAAAGACTAGTCTTCCTTACACATGGAAAGACACATGATCCTTGCAGTAATGCTTTTTTTCCCCTACTGTTTCCTCCCGTGCCTGGTGTGCATTAGCATTACTTTCACTTGAATTTTCACAGCCAGACAGTTCGTTTGAATCAGATGTACAGCTTGCCTTTTTGTGCTCAGTTACACTTTTTTCATCTGATTCTTCAATGAGAATTTTCCATTTCCAAATCAATAAACACTACTACCACATGCAACCTTTTTCTTTATCACCACTGCCATGTGGTGGTGCAACTCAACTGACTTCAGGTGGAAAAAATATGCACACAAGTTGCTGCTTTATTTGTAGTGACACGTACTGAATATGCTAGTAAGTGGAAGAAACCAAAACCAGTTCCCCAGAGTGAGCAAAAGTATCAATTGCATGTTACACTATGCATTACATCCACATAGCAGTGATTAAGTTTATTCAACCATAACTATCTACCATTCATCAGTTCCACTCCCTGCAAAATAAAACTTGAAGTTCTCATTCATCATACTCCTGCTAAGGACACTTCCTACACATAACTAAAATGGTTGGGCAGAATATTCCAAGACACCAATCAGACTATAATATAAAATCCATGAGAGATATAAGGGTAGCCATGAATAGTAATGATCTCACCAAAGTCAACAGTTAAATATTAATTTAGTGAAAACATATGGCATAAAGCATCCTGGTAGTGCACAATGAAAATGAATTCATAATAATGACGTCATAAAGAAGTTCATCTTACACTTTGGATACGAAGCATGAGTGTTAACATTTGTTTCAACATTTCCTTTTGCAAAATAAACCAACAAGTTTAGTAAATGATAGTGCAAACCACAAGAGAGAGAAAGAGGGAAAGAGAAAAATGCAATCCTTGATTAGTAAATTATGCCCATGTAGTGCTAAAGTAAAAATTATGTACAGTAATGAATTTCCTTAGCTTCCCCCATCAAAAGAAATCATTAACATCCTTCAATATACACTCTGAAATATTCCCTCACTCAAATTGCAAGAACAAACAAACACAAATGCAAGTTAAAAGTGCATCGGCAACCTAAAAAGTGCATTTAGTTATTGTAACAGATCATTAATTGCTCCAAATTGATTTTTCCTCTTTAATTTTAGCTTTTATTTTTGTGCTTGTATAGCAATAGCAGCATCATGCCGGTGACACTAATGTACATTCAAGATGGCTGTTTATGTTTTTTCCTGAAGAATATATGAGAATGAAACTTGCTGATCTGAGAACAAGTGCTGGGCAGGAAGCCCTGAATTCTAGCCCTGGGCAGACATGTAGCATCTTTTCTTTAAGCTGTTCAGTAATTTAGAATAATGGTTCAATAAAAAAAAGTAAATGTCCCTTTCTTCCCTTCCACTTTCATCTCCATTAAAGCCAGTGGTCACTGGCCTAAAACACAAAGCCATTGTAATTTCTACCCAGTGGAATTAATTGATCAGCTGTCAACCTCCTCTCTCTGAGTCAGCACACAGGGTCACCAGAGTAACATGGGCCTCCACCTCACAGTAACAATGGTGAACAGTATATGGGGAGGAACTTTAACTCCTTAGAATATCTGAACTGCAACGTTGCTAGTCTCGCCTCTTTCAGAGAACATGCTACTGCCAACTGCTGTGTTTTTTCAGATGTTTAACCTTCTAAAATCCTAGGTAAGTCAACCATCACAGCCATCAACAGCAGCTGCGTTTTGATAATACTTGATAAGTATCACCGCTAGATTGAAAACCACCCATCGACCAACACTGCACAGTAACGGGGCATCTCCTTGATTCTTCACACTGGCAGAATGTGATTAGTTAAACCAAAGCAAGAGAGGAGCATTCCCTGAACTGGAAACAAATGACTCAGTTACAAAATGAATTCATTCAGGCAAAAATATATACCAAATTTTTTTAAAAAAGAAGCCATTGGGGGAAAGGGAGGCAAATGACAAACATCCACATCAATGCAGCAGATTTGGCCTAAATACATTTTTTTAAAAGGAGAGGAATCAAAAGCTATTAAGTCTAATGTATTGCAACCCCACAGGATGCACTATTACTTTATTGTTATTAGCATAAACGCACATCCTGGTTTAAAAACATGCTAGAAACGATAAATGAATGAGGCGTGTTGCACATTTAAGCCATCACACATCACACAGAATTCTCATTTTAATAGTATTTTTTGAAAGTGGAAGTTAAAGATTTACAGCTCCTGAGACTTATGGCAGGATTTCGTTTCAATCAGTGCTTCTAGCTAAATGAAAATAACAGCATAATAATTTTTTTAAAAACCTCCTCCCACCTCCAACAGCAGCAGTTAATCTGGCTACATAGAAGTTTAAACTTTGAGCAGCTGTATTTCTTTCAGTGAGTAATTTTATAAGGCTTTATCATCTGCTGGAAAACAGCATCTGCTTGGAATGTTGTTATTGATACATATGATATAGAGAGAAACTACATTGTCTCTTTGTGAAGGTGGATCTCAGTTCTGAAACCCTTATGTCTGTGCTTGGGAAGTATACTAGGCTCCGTCTACACTGCAGGTTTCTTGTGCAAGAACTGGTTTGTGCAAGAGTTCTTGCGCACAAATTCTTGTGCAAGAGCGTGTCCACACTGCCATGTGCTTTTGAGCATGAGATGTGCTTTTGCGCAAGAGCGTCCATGGCAGTGTGGACGTTTTCTTGCGCAAGAAACCCCTGTTGCCCATCCACACTGCCTTCTTATGCCAGAGCTCTTGCGCAAGAGGGCTTATTACTCATGGAGAAAGGAATAACTCTTGCGCAAGAAGCCCTCTGTTCCGACGCTTTACTGTAAATTTACTTGCGCAAGAACACGTGTGCAGTGTAGACGCTCCATAAGTTTTTACGCAAGAAAGAAGCCTGCGGTATAGACGTAGCCCTACTGTATAGTGCAGAGATGGAACCATGCTCCCACTGCTTCTCTGACCATTCTGGAGTAGCTGGTGCATCTGTTGTCAGTTAGTTCTTATGCTCACCTGTACGTAAGGTCTATCCTTGGGATCAGTCCCTCTCTATGAATGCGGGAGGGTCTTTCAATCTCATTGTTCTTGTGTAACTATGCACCATCTGGGTGTGGTGTACTGTCTCATCTAGTGGCACTGAGACCACTTACAGAGTGAATAATGAGTCTTAGCTACCAGGCAGCTGTTAGCTCATGTAGTAGAGGTTCATGTTCTAAGCTCCAGAGATCCCAGGTTTGATTCTGCCCACTGGGGGCTGTTAGGGTTATAGCTGCTAAATATAATTTTACCCATACCAGAGTTTTTGTTCACTATAAGTGAGGCCCACTGTGCTAATCCTCTTGGAATACAGCAATTACCAGGTACTAGTTAAGCACAGAGGAGAAAAATACTGGGGAGGGAAAAAACTGTGCGACCTACCCGCCCATTGTTGACAATCTCATGGCTCTGGGTAAGGCATTCACTGGTTGAAAGCCCTCTGTCCATTCTCGCCTCCCACCACTGTTCCAGGGTGGCCTTAATACAGAGGTATTCTGTATTAAGTCTCATGAGGTACTCTGAACTCATGAGTTCAGAGCTGCAGACTGAAATAGCAGCCTCTTTGCTCAAGCTTCTCTTCTATATTCCCCCGGCAGCTACAAGAACACAAGCCCCTCAAGAAACCAGTGGATATCCCCCACTCACAAACAATGAGACACACAAACCCTTCCTGTGAGCAGAGACAAGCAGATGGTGCCAAATAGAAAGAGAAAGTAAAATAAAACAATAAAAAAGAGTCAAAGATGTAAAAGGGCAGATGAGACAGAGAAAATGAAGGGCTAAGAGGAGAGCATAGAGAAGAAGAATGTGGGAAGGTTCCTGACTCACAGTGCATAAGCAGGACTGTACTTAAAGACAGTTGGGAAGAAAAACCTGGCTGATAGGAAAGGATGAATGCAGAACAACAAAAAGACAACTACACGGCAAATCGGCAAATAAGTAATCAGAAAGCTTTTTTTACCCAGAGCTACCTCTGTGCTGATGTCTGAGTTGGGAACATACTAAAAGGTTTGGACATTGTCACTGGCTGAGTGACTAGGCTAGCCTAGGCTTGAGAAGAGATGACTCAGACAAAATTAAAAGTGCAAAAAATTAATCTTTTATTAACAAAAGAAAACAAAGTCGGCTTAAGCTTCCAAAAACATTTAGTGCCAACAAAATTGAAGACTTGACTTCCTAAGGCTGCAGGAAACCTGTTGTGAGACTGCCTCCTTCCTCTCTTAAACTACATCCAAGATATTCCTTGAGGCCTTTTATATAGCAAAATTATGGCTTCAGTTCCTGCTGATGGCCTTGTTGATACAACTGTGCCTCTAAATTGGCCACTGGCTAGTTAATTAACAGATCCAGATTTTCTACAGATCAACATGGAAAAAACCCACTGCTGATTTCTTGTCCAGTAAGGTAGCATTTACATCCATGGACTGTTAATTGGAGATAAGTAAGTGAAGTCTTTCCTCTTCTATCTAGAAACTCCATTCTACCCTCCCAATTTCAGAAGGGCTGCAGGTTAAATCGGGGAAAGAAGAAAAAGAGAGGGCAGTTGTTTTCTCTCTCCTCAGGGAAGGGATAGAAAACCACTATTTTACAATAATTTATTGAATAGGAGAGAAAGTGAAGAATAATTAAGCTCCACTCACAAACTCCTTCTATTTCATGTTCTCTTCTAGACATTTATCAAACTGGCTTCCCAAATTGGGAGAGACTACAGAATTCAATGGAACATCTCCTTGGGAATACAGGGAGGAGACAAACAGATTCTCAGGCCCCATACCTCTGGGGCTCCACTCTAAGGGTATGTCTACACTTGCCCCCTACTTCGAAGTAGGGAGGCAAATGAAGCACACCGGAGTTGCAAATCAAGCCCGGGATTTGAATATCCTGCGCTTGATTTGCATGTTCAACCGGTCACCATTTTAGAAATTCACTAGCCCAGGTAACTGCCCGCGTCTACGCGGCAGTGAAAGCAGTCCGATTTAAAGCCCTAATTCGAATTGGCTGGTAAACCTCATTGCAGGAGGAATACCAGCTAATTCAGATGAGGCTTTAAATCGGACTCCCTTCACTGCCGCATGTAGCAGTGAACTACTCGAGCTAGTGAATTTCTAAAATGGCGACCGAACATGCAAATCAGCGCGGGATATTTAAATCCCGGGCTTGATTTGCAACCGTGTGCTCATTGCCTCCCTACTTCAAAGTAGAGGCAGAAGTGATAGACATACCCTATACTACGTGGAAAATTGACTGTGGCAGCATCGATCTTCCGGCATTCAATTTAGTGGTTTTAGAAAAGACCCACTAAATTGAACTCAGAGGGTTTCCCCATCAGTGCCGGTAATCCTGCTCCTCATGAGGAGTAAGGGAAGCCGACAGAAGTGTTTTCTCCTGTTGGCCTCCTGCTGTGTGGATGGTGCAGAGACTTGATTTAAGATACGTCAACTCCAGCTATGTAATTAACTTAGCTGGAGTTGCGTATCTTAATTTGACCTCCCGCTGTTGTGTACATTAGACCATAGAGTTCAAGACTAGATGGGATGATTTTGTTCATCTACTCTGGCCTCCTCCATGTAACAGACCACAGGGACTTCCCCAAAATAATTTCTTTTGAACTAGAGCACATTAAAAGAAAAAAATCCCATCGGAGTTTAAAAATACTTCTCATGACCTGGGAAATTATTTGAATGGTTAATTACAGGTACTGTTAAAGCTTTATTTTCATATACACATGGATTTTGTTCTAATATAACTATTTCACTAAGGGGTGTGGGTTTTTTTAGCAAAATAAAACTCCTTCATTAGGTGCGGTTATGCAAATGTGCCTTATTCCAGTATAGTTTACTTCCCTTCCTGTGTGACAACATTATATCTGCATAAGACACTTTTATACAGGTATGACACTTTAGGAAAGCATTACCACTTTTAACTATAATCATACAGTTTAAGCAATCCAACTTGAGTATACACAAGGCCTTAGTGATCTCTACAAAACAGGGAACCCCTCCCAAGACACATATGCATTGTCTTTCTTTGTCGTAGTAATTACATGAAGTTCCAAAGACCCATTGGCCTAAAGGTAAAAGTAGACAGAATTATTTTGGATAGATTTTGCAATTGTAGGGATCAATTGCAGAAGAACTCTGTACGTGTGAAGTATAGGGGTGGTGAGGCCTGCATTCCCCCCCTTTTCTAACTCCCTCACCTTCCCTACTACTGATGAGCCCGAAACAAGCCTCTAGGAACATACGCCATTGTAGCAAGAACGAATTGTAGATAAGGGCGGGAACATAAGAATCTTGTTTACCTAAATGTACTGATCATGTAAACAAAGTCAAAGGACAAGCAGTACAGCTGAGCCATACTGTAACAATCAATGAGTAACCCCGGAAATTTGCAAACTGCCACAAACAAGGTAGAGACACAGTATTTAAAGCTGCACCAGAGCACAGCAATTTAGACCTCACCAACGCGCTTTGGGTACTGGCGCCTTGGAAACTGAGACAGTCTCCCACTTCATCCGCAGCCGAAACGGGGTTCCCCGGCTAACAGAAGGGATGTAAGAACGCTGCTTTTCCTATCATGTTGTTCTTTTAGTTAAGGGGCACAGCTGATAGCTGTCAGAAAATAAACTGTGACAGAAACCTGTGTAGAATGTTTTTGTACTTTGAGAACCCAGTGTCGGACCTGAGACTTACCCTTGCCGGCAACAGCAATTAAGAATTTTACAAAGAACTTTTCTGGTTTTATTTTCTATATCATTTTAAAAAGTCTGTTTAATTTCTCAAAAAGCTTAATCATTGCTAACATTTCTTCAAACTGAATCATTCCTACTATGGTAGGTCAATTCGTTAATCAAGCCGTACTATTAAGAAGCAAAATGTCTGGCTTCCTTACTTTCTGTAGTTGGTATGAGCTTTATCTTACACTACTCAACAAAATTATGATGCAGAACCTATTTCAAGAAATCAGTGGAATAATGCAATTGCTTTATGAAGATTTGTCAACATCCATCCATATGTTATGACTGAAAATTTGTTCTCACTTAGCCACCACAAAATTGTTGTAGGTTGCTACATTTCCTTGGTGTTAATAAAGATTTATTTCAAGGCTTACATTTTCATAACATTGCCTCCATTTGTGTGTGCATCACTCTGCTCAGACAACATTTTTTGTAGCTCAGTGTGACTACAGAGATACAGTAGGAAATCTAATCTACCAAAAACATAAGCATCTGTCACTAAGCTAAATAAGAAGTGCAGGTTGTTAAAGTACTAAGCAAGACAAGGTAGATGAAGTAATATCTTTTATTGGACCAACTTCTGTAGATAAGGAGAGACAAGCTTTTGAGCTTACACAGAGTTTGTCTTCATGTCTGGGATATGTTGGTAGAGTGTCACAGCTAAATACAAGGTGGAAAAGATTGTTTAGCATAAGTAGTTAACACATTTCAAGGGACCATTCAAGGTGAATGAGTGTTAGCTACTTATGATAAACAATCGTTTCCACCTTATATTTAGCTGTGATACTCTATGTTCATTTCCCAGTCCTGAAGAAGAACTCAGTATAAGCTAGAAAACTTCTCTCTCACCAACAGAAGTTGATCCACTGAATGATATTACCCCATCCACCCTCTCTCTCTAATATCCTAGGAACACCACAGCTACAACAACACTGCATAGTCACCAAGTCTCATTTTCAAAAGGGATTTTAGCTACTAAGTGCCCCAATTTTCCCTCCCCCCCTTTAAAAATGAAACACTGAGCCACTAGGAAGGGACACAATTACTTAAGCCATTGTGAGTTCTTTATTAGTTGCATGTGAATGCAGATGATTGGACTTACATATGCAAACAATACAGGGTTTGGGCATTTAAACTCAGTCACCTAATGCAGTGGTTCCCAACCATTGGGAGGGGACTCGTACCTCTGGCTGCCAGGTTGCGGCGGCTCTAGGGAACAGGGGTGGAGTATACTGCTTTCACTGCAGCTCTTCGGAGAGGCCGGTCTTGCCCCGCCTCTCAGCCAACCTGTGCCGGTCAGGGGTAAAATCTTCTAGCTGCAGAAGAGTGCTTCCCTGCATGGTTGGAGGACCCCGTGCAGGCAGCAGTGCAGGGCTAGATGAGAGGGGCGGGGCAGGCACTGGGCACTCCAGGAGCAAGGCTAGTGCTGGGGGGCTCTGGAGGCTGAGCTAGTAGTGGGGGGGGCTATGGAGGCAGGGCTAGCACTGGGGGCCTCTGGGGACAGGGGTAATATTTGGGGCTCGCATTGGGGGAGGCTCTGTGGGAGTTGGGTGCAATGGGGCTCTGGAAACAGGAGGCTGGTACTGGGGGTCTGGTGGCGGGGGCTCTGAGTGCAGGAGGCTGGCACTGGGGTGTTGGGTGCAGGGGACTCCGGGGTCAGTGGCTGGCACTGGGGTGGGTAGTGGAGAGGTGAGGGGCTCTAGGTGTTAGGACTGGCACTGGGGCTGTAGGGGCTTGGCTTTTGGCAGACCAGTAACATTTTATTTGCATGTTAATTTGCATAATGAATATGCAAATATGCAGATGACTGTTACCCATCCGCCAAAAGTTTGTGAACGGGATTCCCATTCCCCGGCATCAAAAACGTTGGGAACCACTGATCTAATTCATGTTCATATCGGTGCATGCCAGTGCTTTTGTACATTTGTTACAGACACACAAATGGGTCTTGGAGAGGGTGGGAAAGATATGGCCTAAGGGCCAGGGCCAGCCTGTCGACCTTTTCTATTTGCCCATTGGCCCATCCCGTCAGGACCCTCAGGAACAGAGCAGCTCACACTGTGCGCTGGGGGGGGGGCAGTCTTTGTGAGCTGTCCCCACCCCGAGCACAATCTCTCAGCTCCCACTGGCAAGTTTCCAGCCAATAGGAGTTGAGAGATTATGTTGGGGGCAGGAGCAGGGGCAGCACATGACCCACCTGTGTTGCGTGTGGCACAGAGAGCCACGTGCACCAGCCAGCTGCTTTGAGCCTGGGGCTGCAGCAGACAGGGAGGCTATGTAAAGTCCCGCTGGGCCACTAGGTGGCTCCCCGCTAGGTAAGCACCCCCTGACTAGAGCCTGCCCCTGGCATCCCATACCCTCCTGCATCTCAACTCTCTACCCCAGGTCACCACCCTCTCTTGCCTCAAAACACCACCCAAAACTTCTGCACCCCCTTTCCCCAGGTCACAGCTCCTTCCCAGACCCTGCACCCCCCCCCAAGACAGAATCCTATCCTGCACCCAGAACCCCCTTTCTAAACCCACTCCTGCACCCCAATCCCTTGCCTCAGGTCACCACACAAACCCGCAGCCCCCGCCTCCTGCCTCAGGTCACAACTGTCTCCCAGACCCTTCATCCCCTTACACACCTCCCTCCAAGCCAGAATCCTCTCCTGCATCCATACTCCCTCTCAGACCCTTCACCCCAATCTCCTGGATCAGGTCACAACCCCCTTCTTCACCCAAACTCCCTCTTAGACCTCATACCCTCTCCTGCACCCCAATCCAATACCCAGAACTCCCTCTGCATCCAACCTCCATCCCAGACCTCATACCTGCTCCAGAGAAAAGTGAGGCTCTTCACCACTCACCAAGATCTTGGAGTGGCCCCCTCACAAAATATTATTGCCCAACCCTGGTCTAGGATAAAATCGGTAAGGACAATTCACTCCCAGCCTTCCTAGTAATTTTGACAACCTGTTCAGATAACTGTCAAAGACAACCAATTTCCTTCAGCCCTGGGAGAGACAGGCCATTTCATTTCTGGCCTGCATTCGTATAGCCCCATGAAGTAGCCAGTAGGGGATGCTGCACGTGATTGGTGTTTTCACCATGTCAGTGAGAGGATTTAGGCTCAAAGAAATCACTTGGAATCCAACAGCCATTGCCCTCAGGCACCTTATGGACATTTAAAATGAGGAAATGACAGCCCTAAATTGTGTCAGAGCACTTTACATTTCTTAACTTTGAACTGACTGCTGTCATCGTGAACCCTGCAAGTGAAACTGGAATTCCTTGCAATGCACTGAGCAGATGAAGTTTATTGTGTGTTTAGAAAAGCTAAGCTACAGGAAACGGTTCCATATATTTTTGGAAAATTATTTCCCACCAGATGCCTATTTGCCACAAAGCTAACCCTATTCAGTTTAACAGATGTACAGGAACACAAGAATTAACCTAATAGAATAAAATAGTTTATCTGAAAGTTATATACAAAATGAATAAGTACAATAAAAATTAATATTTGCGGTAGCCTATTCCTCCTTTCTTAAGAAATTGCAGAGATATGATTCCGATCCTTTCTAGGATACCTATTTAAGCCTTGCTAGTTAAAAACTTAGTGGATGTACTAAATTGTGTTGTCATTTAATGAGTTAAGAGCTGTCATGTATCTTTAAAGTTCTGGCCTATGATCTATGGTCATAAGTGAATGAAGAGTGTTTGGTAATGTCAGATGGGGGCTTTCCTGGCAATTGCTTACATCACGAATTGCCTGCAACAGAGCCAGTGAACTAAACCGCAGCAAGACAGCAAAACTTAAATGTCTATTAGTATTATAATTTTACATAGGGAAAACATTGCTGAACATGTTTCCAGCATCTGTGTTTTCAGCCAGTCATCTAACCTCACTAAAAACATTCATCCACACACTATGTATTTCGAATGGCTAAAGAGCAAAGACAGAGATCATACTGAGGACGCACATCTCCTAAGAATGTTTCCTTCTGTTTCTCAATTAAACCAATAATATTGCTACAACTCTAAATTAGGTAAGCATAAGAAATGTATATGAATGTTTTGAAAAATAACAGGCCCATTGAATAGAAGCAGTCCATCAGTGGATTAAGTGTAAACAGGGCCAAGATCCAAAACAAGCAAATAACTTTCAGCAAAAAGTCAAAATATTTAGGGGGCACTCCAACACTATCTACCAGTCATCACTGCAGACCACATTGTGATACATTCTAGCAGTGAGCATCAAGCCCACAGATTCTTGGTTCCAAAATTTATGCACTCCCAGGCTCCTTCACATCTCAGGCTGCGTGGCACTTCTTTCTGATCACAGAAAGAGACATTTTGGGGATCTTATAGATGTCATCAGTCTTTCCCTGAATGGTTACCATTAAAAAATAATAACATTTTGCTGAAAGACACAGAATACCTGTTTGAAATGAGAGCACTATGATGCTAAAATGTAAATAATAATGTAAAGTTACAAAGTGATGCTCTTTATAGAACTTCTTTACTGGCTAAATCTCTCCCCCGTCAATAAATCAGCTTCTGGTCTCATGGTAACATCAATATTTCAAATGGCAAGCACATTTCCTTACTCTCTATGTAGCCTTCCAACTACAGGTTGTACCTCCCTTAACTGGGACTCCCTGGTCTGGCAACATCTGTGGTCCGATATGGACCACGGATGTTCCTGGACCACAGAGCACAGGAATGGGGAGGTGTGGCGGCGGGGCAGGATTGCCATAAGGGGCACCCATGACTCAGCCGGGAGCACAATGTGTTGGGTTGTGGGGAAGGACAGGCAGCATGGCGGGGAGTTTTGGCCCCAGCAGCCAGAGAACTCTAGCCTGGCCGCAGCTGAGGATCTCTGGCCCCAGCCAGGGAGCTCCGACCCCACCAGCATCCAAGGAGCTCTGGCCCGGACCACTAAGCTCCATCCCCATCCCTCCACCCCAGCTGTGGAGCTCTGTCTTGGCTGCGGAGCCAGGTGGCTGCGCAGCTCTGGCCGTGGCGCTCTGGCCCCGGTAGTAGCGGGGCCGGGGAGAGCCCCAGGGAGCTGAGGCAGCTGTGGGGGCAGGCTGGAGCCTTACTCCGGTGGCAGCATGGCCATGTAGTCTAGACACACCCGAGGGTTCCTCCCATTGACACAGCTACAATTTTTTGGGTGGGTGGATTACCTGCCCAGAAAAGAGAAGCCCTCCAGTTGGTGTAGGTAGCATCACCACTGAAGTGATACAGTGCTGCAGCCTTTTACATGTAGGCAAACCCAGCATATCAGATATTAATGAACAAATGGAAGTTTTGAACAAGTGAAGGATGTAGGTGCTGGAATATGAATTAGAATTTTGTTTTCCATCAATGTCAATTAAAAAACATGGAGACTAGCACAGATGAGTCACTGCACATTCACAAACTTACCACTTCAGAGATGCAAAAGGGTAAAAAACTGACAAGCAATTGAATCTAGATGGCTCCTCATCTGCACACTGGCAGTTATAACTTACTCACATTATCCGGTCAGCTGTAACTTGCACTTACAATATATATTGGCTCCATACATACCTGATTCAAGCCATTGTTAGAAACCACACGGGCTAGTTAGCTAAAATTCCAATTTTGGCTAAAATATCTGCCTCTCCCTTATAAAGATATCTACCTTAATTAGCCACTGGAACAACTGACCCAGGGTTGTGGTGGCTTCTCCATTACTGACAATTTTAAAATCAAGATTGATGTTTTCTAAAAGATCTGCTCTAAGAATTATTTTGGGGAAGCTCCATGGCAGGAGTCTCAAGCTCCCAGACCACGGGCTAGTCGTGGCCAGAGCGATTGGACATACCTGCTCGGGACTCCGCGCACTGCCAGTCGCCTCCCTCAGTGAGCCCCAAAGCCAGGTGCTTGGGAGACTGGGTGACATAGGGGGCAGAAGGCAGGGCACTGACAGGATGAGGTGGGGTTTGGGGCCGGTAATGGATGGCCTTCCCCTGGCCCATCGGGAGTCCTGGGCTACAAGGCGCTAACTCTCCCGCCAGGACTGGCCTGCAGGCCAGAAGTTTGAAACCCCTCATCGATGGTCTGTGTTTTACTGAAGGCCAAACTAGATTTTTTTTAGTCTTTTTTGAATTTGGAACCTATGAATCAAAACCTTTGGACACACAGGTGAATATGGTCGGGATGATATATTCTTTTTAGGCATGACAGAGTACTAACAATCATGAGTTACATGATTAAATGAACTGCTGCCAAGTCCCTCCTCAAATGCCTAATATTTTTTCCATTTTTCCAAGGTCTGCTATGTAGATTAAAGACTGATTTAGGGCTCAGCACTGAGAAACTGCACACTAAAGAATTGTATACCATAGTCAATAAATTTAAGTCACAAAGTGCCCACTCATTGCTCAGGATTTACTGCAACGTACCAGTATTTTAGTTTATCTTTCTTACACGTGTTTATTTTTTTAAAGCTTCGGAAGCTAGAACTATGACCAATTTACGATTATTCCTCTGACTTGCATTGCTCGATAATGACATTTCATTTGAACGCTACTCTCCTAACACCTTGCTTTAATCCACCCAAGTAACTACTGGAGACATTTTTGAGATGATTGATTTTTCACATCTGAAAGACATTTGTTATGGTATGTTAACAGTAATAAAACAAAGAGACCTTCAGGAGTACAGAATAGAACTGAGTGCCAAGATAAATGTTACATTTCAGCAGCATTCACGTATAATAAATGAAAAATATGAGTATAAACATTCTGCTTTTTATGAAGAGACCCCTTTATCTTTCTCCACAGTATACCATAATACACACATAAGTTTATTTTCCATCACAGATTTGATTATTATATTCTCGGCACTAATAGGAACAAATTTTAGTTATTTGTCTTATCAATATTAGTTACAGTCAGAGGGTCAAATATGAAAATGTGTCT
Organism: Rafetus swinhoei; assembly: GCA_019425775.1. Classification (NCBI taxonomy): domain Eukaryota; kingdom Metazoa; phylum Chordata; order Testudines; family Trionychidae; genus Rafetus; species Rafetus swinhoei. The sequence goes on from CM033440.1 coordinate 188,550,484, forward strand.
GTGTATGTCAGAGAGACCTCAGGAAAGCAAATTAATATTTGAAGAACTCAGCGGGGAATACATGACAAATTAAGTCTCCAAAGTAATTATGACAGCCCAAAGGGAAAATGTATTTCATTTCTAAATTAATGCTAATATTTTACACAACTTTTAGAATACTTGCTTAAAGGGCAATATTGTCCTGCACTTTAACATATAATGTATCTAGGATTGAAGCACCCCCCTCCTCATGAAAACTGGTGGTTGGATTCTGAGCAGAGGCTAACGCTTCAAAAATCATTACCTAAAGAAGGGGGAAAGCACTTTATTATTCGTAACGGTCAGGTGACTTTCTGTGGATTTTCAAAAACTTCAGTGTGTGGCTGTTTATATCTTCTCTGATGATAACTCTAATAGTACTGGGGGCCTGAATGTGGCTTTTAAATCTAATACTGTTTCTGTGTGGATTACTGAAAGTGAAGAATACAAGTGGGTGAAAAGGTTCCACATGTGATGAGCCAGCACATGGGAATAGCATTCAAAAGTTCCCCCGGTACTAACCATAGCCTGGTAAATGGTACAGAAAAGGATGAAACAATGGGTGGAACCTTTGGGGAAATGTGACATTAGGAACTGCCCAATAACATAGGTCAAGGGACACACAGATGGCTGGTATGTACTATAACCAGCTTAACTAGTTCAAGTGTATCCCGATTCTTTAATGCCATGAAATGTATCTGATAAATGCCATGCAAAGTGCCAATGAAATGTTCATGACTCACTGTTTAATATCATTGCATAACATAAGTGCAAGTAACAGATATGAAGTTATGGACATAATTCTCTTGTACCCATTTCTGACTTTAAACCTTGTGCTCACTTAAAATCTTTCTGGAATGAAACAAACTTATTTTATGTTTAAATCTAAACCAATGCAGTGCTGAACTGTCTAGTAACTCCAGATCAAGTAACAAACTGCTATGGATTGAGAACTGGTTAAAAGACAGGAAACAAAGGGTAGGAATAAATGGTAAATTTTTAGAATGGAAAGGTGTAACTAGTGGTGTTCCCCAAGGGTCAGTCCTAGGACCAATCCTATTCAACTTATTCATAAATGATCTAGAGAAAAGGGTAAGCAGTGAGGTGGCAAAGTTTGCGGACGATACTAAACTGTTCAAGATAGTCAAGACCAAAGCAGACTGTGAAAAACTTCAAAAAGATCTCACCAAACTGAGTAATTGGGCAACAAAATGGCAAATGAAATGTAATGTGGATAAGTGTAAAGTAATGCACACTGGAAAAAATAACCCCAACTATACATACAATATGATGGGGGCTAATTTAGCTACAACTAACCAGGAAAGAGATCTTGGAGTTATCGTACATAGTTCTCTGAAAACGTCCACGCAGTGTGTAGCGGCAGTCAAAAAAGCAAATCAGATGCTAGGAATTATTTTAAAAGGGATAGAATATAAGACGAAGAATATCTTACTGCCCCTATATAAAACTACAGTACGCCCACATCTTGAATACTGCATACAGATGTGGTCTCCTCACCTCAAAAAAGATATTTTGGCATTAGAAAAGGTTCAGAAAAGAGCAACTAAAATGATTAGGGGTTTGGAACGGATCCCATATGAGGAGAGGCTAAAGACACTGGGACTTTTCAGTTTAGAAAAGAGGAGGCTGAGGGGGGATATGATAGAGGTATATAAAATCATGAGTGGTGTGGAGAGGGTGAATAAAGAAAAGTTATTTACTTGTTCCCATAATATAAGAAATAGAGGACATCAAATTAAATTAATGGGTAGCAGGTTTAAAACTAATAAAAGAAACTTCTTCTTCACACAGCTCACAGTCAACCTGTGGAACTGCTTACCAGAGGAGGCTGTGAAGGCTAGGACTATAACAGAGTTTAAAAAAGAGCTAGATAAATTCATGGAGGTTAGGTCCATAAAAGGCTATTAGCCAGAGGGTAAGGAATGGTGCCCCGGCCTCTGTTTGTCAAAGGCTGGAGAAGGATGGCAGGAGACAAATTGCTTGATCATTGTCTTCAGTCCACTCCCTCTGGGGCACCTGGCACTGGCCACTATTGGCAGACAGGATACTGGGCTGGATGGACCTTTGGTCTGACCCAGTATGGCCATTCTTATGTTCTTATGCTGAGAGCCACAAAACTTAAGATTCCTTTGATGGTTGCAGAACAAGGCTGGGTATTTCAGAAAAAAATGGTTTGGGGGAAAGTCAAGGCTCGGGAGAGTGTGGTATCACCCAGTTGTTACCAAGGCCAGTGGAGGCCAATTATGTTACAGGTAGGTACCTGAAAGCCAAGGGTTGAATCAGAGCTGCCCAAGTGATGGCTTTTCATTGATTGTGGGCACCCCAGGCATATAGCTACAGTAGCAAAGCTTTAAGAGACTTAAGGGTTACAGGATAAGAGCACTAATATCTCTTCCTGCCATTCCCTCCAGTGTAGCAATATCAAGATTTTGGCTGCCCCCTACCAAGCCATGGCATCAGTGGTAAAGAATTCCCTCTCCCCCTTGCACATGAGTGTAAAAATGGCCAGGATCTGGCCATTAACATTTAACACAGAAAAGCTTTACACCTTCAAAAGACATAAACAAGCTAATCAATCCTCCCGCTTCCCTAAGTAGGGAGGTCAAACATTATCCTCTCCATCATTATTATTTCCAAGATTTACAGTATAGATTTACAGTATAGACACATGCAACGTACAGTCATCTTTTGTTGCAAACGGATCCAGTAAACGTTGGTCATGTGTATTCATATCCAACTCCAGATTGTTTTCTACTTCGTCTAGGGGTCTGTGCTGCCTTTAAACTAGTCTCACAAATCTGACTGGTTAGCAAATGTTTTCAATTACTTTTACAGGCTTACACATTTCCCCTGCCCCATTTTTTCTTCCATACAAAAAAGAAGAAATTATTTGGTGATGCCACCGGCATATTTGATATCAAAACTAGTTAGATCTAAAAACCTTATTTCTACATATCAAGGAAGAAAGACTAAGGAAAAGTCTCTGCAAATCCCACTGGCAAAATGCTAAAAGCAAAGTGCAGGTTAAGTATCTTAGTTGTTAATAAGAATGTGCAAATCAATAATGGGTTGTAGGTGGCTTTCATACACTCAGCTTTTAAAAGACTCTGAAGCCAAGGTTTCAGCACTGATTTGTAAATGATAGTGAACTGCATTTTTGGAAATCTTAAAAGCAACAGTTTTGGAAGTGAGGGCAAATTACGGCATCTGACCGTGGTATTTATGAAATAAGGAAGTATGAAGATGGCTACAAACAATTGGATGTGACAGGTGACAATATACACTCTGCAGCACTCCACAAAGGAGAGCATATTAGATAGATGACTTTAACTTCCCTTTCAATTATCTCAGAAAAGTGAGAACAGAGCCTCTCAAAAGCAGCTCCACCCAGCCTTTGCTAGTGTCCGCTAATGAGCCAACAAAAATCCCAAGTCAACTGGAGAGGAGATTACTGACCTGCAACTGGAGGTTCTTCAAGATATGTGGTCCCTCTTTGGATTCCAAACATGGGTGCACATGTGCATCATACGCAGGAACCAGAAACATATTGCAGCTAAGTCTGTTGACCTGCATGTGTGTTGTGCATCATACTTGTGTCTGCAGCAGAGGCTGTGTGAGGCTGTGCAGATCAATATCACTCCAGTATCTTTATTACCACAACACAGTATAGTCCATAGAAGATGGGATGGAAGGTGATATTGGAATTCAAATATGGGCCACACATCTCAAAAGAATCTCCAGTTTGGCTATCATGGGTGCCAAATCACTAATGCATGTGCTCCTAAGACAGCCTCCAAGAAGATCACCTTCTTTCAGAGATGTGAGAGAAAGCACATTGTGAGGGGTTCAAGGGTGGCTTGGTGAGGGCAGAGAGATGGGAAGGGGTGGGAAAGTTTGAACTCCAGAGAAAAGGCTATGAGCAGACCATTGGAAGAAATGAATAGTAGATGGGTAAGTGAAACCAGAGAAACTGTCAACCAGAGGGTGGAAGGCACTGGGTGCTACTAGGCAGGGCGGGCCTTAGGCCGATTTTCCCGATTCCCCCGAATCGGCCCTGCGCCTAAAGGGGCCCCGTGCCCTGAAGCCGGAAGTGTGCCAGAAGGAGGGGTGAGTTGAGCACAGGGTTTCCCTGTGCCATGGGGGGGGGGGAGGGGGGTGTTAGCTACCTCCGGGGGTTTGGCAGGGGAGGTAGCTGGGGATTTTTTGTGTGCCGTTGTTGGTTGTTTTTTTTTGCTTAACCAAAATTCCTGGGGCCTCCGTTGAAACTTTTGTGGCTGCTGCGGGGCCCCATCGAAATTGTTTGAATTGGGCCTGGACTTCCTAAAGCCAGCCCTGCTACTAGGTGGACTCACATGTGGTTGTTGGACAGGCCCGACAGTCAGGATTGGCTTTAGGAAGTGCGGGGCCCACTTCCAACCAAATTTTGGTTGAGCCAAAAAAAAAAAAAAAAAACAACACCCACAACCCAGCACACAAACAAACAACTCACAGCCCCTTTCAATCCCCAGCTACAGGGCACAGTCCCGCCTTCCAGCCAAACCCATGGGCCGACTCCCCCTCCCGCAGCGCACAGAAGCCGCCGTGCTCCTCCTCCGGGGCCAACGCCCCCTCTCGCAGCGCGCCCAGCACACTTCCAGGTTTAAGGTGCGGGGCCCTCTGGCTTTAGGGCACAGGGCCCTTTTAGGCATGGGGCCCGATTCGGGGGAATCGGGCGAATCGGCCTAAAGCCAGCCCTGACGACAGTTTGCCTTGGAGAAGGTAGTCGAAGAAAAGTGGAGTAGATATAGAGACCAGCCGCTAATGGTGGCAGTGGGCCAGATGGTATGTGTTTCCATTTTGCTTGATAGCAGGCCCATGCTGGCATTTGAAGTAGGGCAGATGAGACGCAAGGACAGTGGTCAGAAGGATGTCTGCTGTTGCTGATGGCTCAGGACCAGGGTGTAAACATTAAGGGTATGTCTACACTGCCACCCTAGTTCGAACTAGGGTGGCTAATGTAGGCATTCGAACTTGCAAATGAAGCCCAGGATTTAAATATCCCGGGCTTCATTTGCATGTTCCCGGGCGGGTGCCATTTTTAAATGCCCATAGTTTGAACTACCTGCCCGTGGCTACATGCAGCATGGACTAGGTAGTTCTAATTAAAGCTCCTAATTCGAACTACCATTAAACCTCCTTGCAGGAAGAATAATGGTAGTTCGAATTAGGAGCTTTAATTCGAACTACCTAGTCAGTGCCTCGTGTAGCCGCTGGCAGGTAGTTTGAACTACGGGCATTTAAAAATGGCGCCCGCCCGGGAACATGCAAATGAAGCCTGGGATATTTAAATCCCGGGCTTCATTTGCAAGTTTGAATGCCTACATTAGCTACCCTAGTTCAGACTAGGGTGGCAGTGTAGACATACCCTAACTGATCTCAAATCTGTGCGAGTAGTCTTGAGGGAATGGAGGGATCCATCTGCCTTGTCACCGAAATGTTTGTGGGTGCCAAAGAGGAGGTCCTCAAGGGTGGTCTAGATCTCTTTAACAAATCCAGACAATTGGAGCCAGGAATCCTGACAGAGCAACACTAATCAAGGAGTGAGAGGCAGTGTTGGTACCACTGCTTGAAGGCCCATGTTGGCCATCCCCTTCTCCTCCATTAGCAATTGGTAGCAAAACTAGTAATAGATTAATTCATCTATGTCAGTCCTATGCCCTAACATCCCGATCCTGGCTTACAGGCTCTAGACTATATGGAGAGGTTAACAAATGTAGAACTTTTAGCCTCTGGCCTACAGCAAGGTGAGTGAACAGGAAGGGTGGTTGAGTCATTCGAGGAGTTAGGTAAAATTTTTGGACTAAGTTTATTTCGTGAAAAATGTGATTTCAGTCAACCCAAAATTATTTGTGAATTTGACATGAAATCACCAACTAGTTTCAGACTTTTGTTTTTGTTTTTGTTTTTTTAGGAGTTAACTGCTATTCACAAACTGGGAAGAGAAGACGATAGGCACTTTATAACTTCCAAAACCCAGTGGTTACAGCATTCACTTGGGATCACAGAATCATAAAAAAATGTAGATTGAAAGAGACCTTGAGAGGTGATCAAGTTATCCCCCCAGAATGATGCAGTACTGAGTAAACCTAGACAATCCCTGACAGGTGTTTATCTAAGCTGTACTTAAACCTTCAATGATGGGGACGACCCACTCCTATGTTTGACTATCCCATTATTTCTTATCCTACTTTCAGTTGACATGGAGAACAATTGATCCCAGTCTTCTTTTTTACAGTCCTTAACATATCTGAAGACTCGTATGTCCTCCCAAAGTCTTCTTTCTACTAAACATACTCCATTTTTTTAGCCTCTCTCCAAAGGGCACATTTTCAAAAACTCTTACCTTTTTTTCTTGCTCTCCTCTGGAGTCTTAGAATCATAGAGCTGGAAGAGACCTCAGGAGGTCATCAAGTCCAGCCCCGTGCCCAAGGCAGGACCAATCCCAACTAAATGAACCCAGCCAGGGCTTTGTCAAGCCGAGACTTAAAAACCTCTACGGATGGAGATTCCATCACCTCCCTAGATAACCCATTCCAGTGCTTCACCACCCTTCTAGTGAAATAGTTTTTCCTAATATCCAACCTAGACCTCTCCCACTGTAACTTGAGACCATTACTCCTTGTTCTGCCATCCGTCACTACTGTGAACAGCCTTTCTCCGTCCTCTTTGTAACCTCCCTTCAAGAAGTTGAAGGCTGCTATCAAATCCCCCCTCACTCTTCTGTTCTGCAGACTAAACAACCCTAAATCCCTTAATTTGTGCACGTCTTATCTAAAGTGTGGTTCCCAGAACTGGACACTGCTGAGACCTCACCAGTGCTGAATAGAGCAAACAATTACCTCTCATGTCTTACAACATTCTGTTAATACACCACAGAATTTTTTTTAGCCTTTTCTGCAACTTCATCACATAGTTGGCTCATAGTGAATGTGTGATCTTCTACAACCACTGGATGCTTTTCTAAACAACTACTGCCTGGCCAGCTATTCCTCCATTTTATATTTGTTAATTTGATTTTTCCTTCCTTAATGTAGTATTTTGCACTTCTCTATACTGAAATTCATCTTGATCATTTCAAACCAATTCTCCAATCTCTCAAGATAATTTTCCATTCTAATTCCATACTCCCAAGTTCATGGAACCCCCTCACAGCATGGTGCTATCTACAAATTTTATATGCTGATGAGACCCAGGAGTTGGGATTTGCACTTATGTGTCTCACATTGTAGGAGAGCACCCTAACAATCAGGTTAAGGGATCATTAACCCCACCCATTCTCACCCAATTATGATTCAACAAAGTGAAACAGCCTCAACAGGAGAGATTGCTTCAGATGACCTTCTAGTGCTACAAGTTAGGACACTATAAGTTACAAATTCTGCAAGCTATGATGGCTGAATTTGTAACTTCTTTGAAAACCTCAGTTGTGCTTATGGGAGGGGAGGTGGGAGGAAAGGGGGTTACAAGCTTGTATCCAGTGTGATCACATTATCAGATGAGGCATTGGGGAAGTTTAGGAGGTTTGCCAGCATAACCTGTTTGTGGACAAAGTACCTCATTTCATCGTTCACTAAAGTTATGCACTCCGCTAGCATAGCCATGGATTTCAAAGTGGTTATAATCTCCACTAGTGATACATTTATGGATTTGCAGCTTTCTGACCAAACCCAGGGTATAAAAATATTCTAAAGAAATATGATTCAGAATGTAGTGCTCCCCAAGAAAAATATGCACATTTGCTATATAATAACCAGGAGTTCTGGAAATTCAGAAAAGCATCCCTAGTTAGGACAGCACATAAGCACAAGTATAACTTTCAGGGCATGCTTAAGTGTTCTAAATATCACAAGTAGACCTGTGGCACCTTGGAAATTAACAGAAAAAATATACAGAATCATGAGCTTTTGTGGGCAAAACCCACTTCATCAGATGACTTGCCCATAAAAGCTCATGGATCTATGTTTGTTTTTGGTTAGTCCATTTAGTTAATATGGACAGACTTAAGTAAAACTTTGAGCAATTTCCTGAATCAGGGCCATAATCAGCATTTCTATCAACTCTAAAGCTTTATAGTAAGAAATGACTAAATAAGTGGTGCAGTCATGCAAACAAACAATTCACAGGGCTTTCCACCTCTAACTCCACTTCCCCATATTTATAACTTACTGTTAAAAATTCAGAACTACAGCCTAGCATATTGTAAATTATCTCAGTTTGGAAATAATTTCCTTAACAAGTATCTAGCCAACTATTCACAGTCTTTGTGGTTTATTAAACTGTCTTTAGGACCCAGACTGTACGTATAAACCCGCTTAATTCATAGATAATCACCATTTCCTTACATCATTACTTAAGAGAGAAATTTGTGTACAAGGCTGAAATAATCAAATATGTCAAGTAGGTAATAATACTAAGTAATATTACTGGAAATAACTATTTATAACCCCAGGAAAGGTTGTGGTATTGCTGTCGTGTGGCCTAATTTCATTCAAGCATCTAGGAAAAGAAATAGCATTCAATGGCATTTTCCCAAGAAATAACAAACCACTTTTAGATTCTGCCTTATTATTGATGAAATGCTGCTTTAGCAAGTGGGAATCTCTTCTCCCACAGAGCTATTTGCCTGGGCATGGTCAGGATTATTACTAAGGGTTTAGTAATAACAGAAACTCATATACTGTTTTAATTTTCATGGTTGCTTTAAAAATACATTGGATGAGAGGCAAAGAACCGTCTCTGTGATTGAGGAACTGGACAGGCACTCAGGAACCTGTTCAATTCCCAGCTCTGCCAAGTACATGGTATGAGCTTAGAAGAGTCACTTTGTTTCTCTGTGCCTCACTGCCTTTACTACAGAATGGAGAAAATAAGACTTCTCTTATGCAAGAATAAATTTTCTAATGTTTCCAACATACTCTGATGCTATGCTGACGGGGCCATAGAACGAGTCAAACAAGTCAAAGTCCCTGACAGAGGATACTACTTCCATGAATGGCTCAATCAGCCAACTGTACATTGTCTTCTAACTGATTAGCTGGCAGAAAAAAATATTGCTGTCACATGGAACTTGTAACAGTCTCTGACTTTCCTAAACAAAACAGGCAGCTGTGATGAACACAGAGCTATCCTGAAACGTATGTATTTCACATTATGAATGTTATCTGAATGTGCCTCTGAGAGCACAGAGACCATTGAAAGGGAGCTTTCAAGACCATTAAACTGAGATGATCCAGACAATATGAGCCTGCAGAATATTCATAGCCCGTTATACTAATCAGTCTAGAGGGGTAGCCGTGTTAGTCTGTAACTTAAAAAAAAACTTAAAAAATAGTAAGTGGCCCTGAGAGCACCTTAGAGACTAACTATATATATAAATAACATGAGCTTTCGTGGGAATAACCCACTTCTGGTGCCTCTTGCTCCACTCACCTGAAGAAGTGGTTTGTGCCCACGAAAGCTCATGATACTAGTGGATTCTAGATGCCACAGAAAATCCCCACTGTGAGCCAGGAATGTATAGATACTAACACTGATTAGTATAAAAACTTTAAAAATGAATAGTCATGTAACACCTTAGAGACTAACAAGTATTTACTGTTAGTCTCTAAGGTGTTACACAACTATTCATTTTTAAAGTTTTTATACTAATCAGTGTTAGTATCTATACATTCCTGGCCCACAGTGGGGATTTTCTGTGGCATTTAGCATCCACTAGGGTGTGACTAATGCAAAATCCCAAAGCTGGTTATGCAGACACACAGCCTTTGATGTCTTGCCCCTGGAGAATGGGGCAGAGACTAGTTTTACCTGGAGAAAAAGCAACAGCTTGTGGTGTAACAAAGACTCTTGAATAACACAGGGGGCTTGGTTTTGGTACAACGAATGGACTTGAAAGTTTGCCTAAAGGTGAACCAAATCTTGCAGAAGAATTAAAAGGAATCCAGTCAGCCAGTGTTTCCATAAGACTGAGGGACAACTTCTGGTGCGTGTATTATGTGTTTAGACCTTTTGATATGTTTTTCCATATGCTTTTGTGTAGGGCCAGAATGGGGAGGGAGAGGGGAGGTGCGTCAACTGCAACCATTTCATAATTTGCCTTAGCCTTTCTATAGCCACTTCTCCCAGTCCAAAGGTCAAATTTTATGCAGAAGTAAGAGCAACATGGCATACTATTGCCCCCTTCTCCGCTTCTTCTGGTGGCAACTATAGGGGCTGATAGATACAACCAACGTGAACTCACATACAGTATCTAGAAAGTACCTGAGGGTTATTTCCAAAATTATTTTTCCACATACCCCCATCACTGTGGTACACTGAATTTATCTGTTCAATGTGCTGTTCCTTGCGGTTCTGACAAAGACTTTTTCATAACGTTAAAGTTGGACTTGATTAAAAAAATGAAAAAAAACCCTAAAACACAGTAAGTTTGGTCCCCAAATGTTTTTGAGAGAGAATGTAATATGACACTTTCCCCACAAGCTGACTTCATTCCAGACACTGGCAATGTGAGACTGACTGTTCCTGACCCACTCTGCTGCACATTTATCATTCTTCTACAAAGAGCTCAGTATTTTAAAATAGAAATGCAATGGCAAAGTACTGAAGTGATACATGATAAAATGCATTTGATTAAGACTTAATAAAGTAGTCTGTATATTACCAGTGAATAATTCACAGTAAGATAAAGTTGGACATAAAGCAAATAGCGAGCCAAAACTAATTTCAATGTGCATTCTTCAGCCATATTACTTATGTTATTACTAATTTTTTAAAAAATGCATATTGGGTTTCAGTAGCTTTTTCATTATTTCAGCATAGAATACAGTAAGTCCTTTGAAAAAAACTACCTAATTTAGCCATATAAATGGTATAAAAGCAATGCAATAGTGATAGGAAACTGGTTAGCTTATCTTGAAAGGCATGGTTTGACTTTAAAAGCAACAGTGCATCAAAAATCCTCTCTCCAACTCAGTTTTTTTGCATCTGTTTTCTGTGAATCATCCAAAACAATCTAAGCCATTACTGTTTTAATGCTTTCATAGGTCTATTTCTCACACACAGCTCTGACACTCCTAAGGTGGTTATGTTTGGAGCTCCACACGATGCTCTTTTAGCCTTGTGAGTCTGAATAGCATACAGGTACTGGCCAGACTAGTGAACTCTGAGGCAATTCTCATAATACCACCTTTGGAGAGTTGGGAACGCATAAATCCAACTCACTTTGGCTCCTACACAGTTTATGTCTAACCTTTCCTAGAACTCCAACCATATGGGTACTCTGAGTTTACACTACCTCTTTGGGATACACAGACAGTGAAAGCAAACAGACAGACATGGTACAGGATTCTAACACACCATTACCTCAAGAGATACATACATCTAAACAAAAAAAGAAACACATCTATGTGCATTTCTATCCTTAGCACTATGGAGCATTCTTCAGAAATAAACTAGAATTCTCTAAAGAACCCAGGACTCTTTCTCCCCATCTCTCTTCCCTCTCTCTCTAAAAATGGCTGTCTGAAACCCTCTCTTTTATATCTACAGCATTCTGTCAGATGATTTCCTGCTCAGCCTCATCAGGTAAGCAAATCCCCTACTAGGTGATCTGTTGCTTAGTTACCAACTCATCTGACGGGACTGGTTCTTCTGGGCAGTAGTTGACTTTGCCCAAAAGTCCCTCTCTTTGAATAGAGGGCCTTTAAGATTTAAAGAAACTCTGTTATGCCATTACCCCTTGAAATTCCAGTCCAACGGCAGGTAAAGGGGCAAGAGAGTAGGCAAATAACCACTACGTTCAAAATTAAGCCCACAGCATAACACAGATGCACAAAACTCCACCAGTGTCAAACAAAATTTAGAAGCTACATATCAAAAGATTCCCCAAATTGTCACAATCTAATTAATTTTCTTGTAATTAATTTTCAGAACATTCAGCATGTTGCCTTGCCAAATTCACAAACCCTAAATAAACTGCCCCTTCAAATAATCTCACATGTTGGATGCTAAATTACAGACATGTCTATATAAATTCCATGTCTCTCCTTGATGGATAAGATCCTGGCCTTAACTGAATGTGAAAACTAAAGCCAGAAAAAAAAATTGCAAATAATTAGTATTAAACTACAAAATGTGAAGTTGTTTGCAGAGACAAATACTTGCATGCAATGCAAACAGTACATAGCATAAGGACAGTTTATATTAAGGCTTGAATTTTCAAAATCACTAAGTGAGTCAGAGCAGAGGTCTCAAACTCCCGACCTACAGACCATCCCCAGCCAGAGCAATTGTGTAATCTATCCTGAGACTCCCAGTGAGCTAGAGTGGGGGAGGTCATTTCTGTTACCAGCCCTCAAGCCTTGCCCCTTCCTGTTATCGTCACGCCCTCTCCCTCACATGGCACCCTGTTCCCAAAGGATACAGCTTTGGGGATCACTGGGTTGGGTGGGGTGGGGAGATGGCACCATGCTGTGGCAGCCTTCGCACTCCCTAGGCACTCCCCACAGCAGGAGGCACAAGGGAAGTGGAACACATTGGGCGAGTAATGATTAGCATCCTCCTCATCCCCAGGGTGGACTGTGAGTTAGAGTATGTCTACACTGGAATAAAAAATCCTTTGTCAGTGAGTCTCAGAGATCAGGTCAAATGACTCAGGATCATGGGGCTCATGAAACTAAAAATAAGTGTAAACATTAGAGCTCAGACTGGAGCCGGGAATCAAACTTGGCAAGGACACTGGGGCTATGTCTAGACTACATGCCTCTGTCGGCAGAGACATGTAAAATAGGCTATCCGACACAGTCAGTAAAGCGGGGATTTAAATATCCCCTGCTTCATTAAAATAAAAATGGCCGCCGCACTGTGCCGGCTCAGCTGATTGTCGGCACAGTGCGGCAGTCAAGACGCGGATCGGTCGAGAAGGGAAGTCTTTGTCGACCGATCCCTTATGCCTTGTGAAACGAGGTTTACAGGATCGGTTGACAAAGGCTTCCATTGTCGACCGATCCGCGTCTTGACTGCCGTGCTGTGCCGACAATCAGCTGAGCCGGCACAGCGCGGCGGCCATTTTTATTTTAATGAAGCGGGGGATATTTAAATCCCCGCTTCATTGACTATGTCGGGTAGCCTATTTTACATGCCTCTGCCGACAGAGGCACGTAGTCTAGACATACCCTAGAGCGTATCCCAACCCTCAATATCTACTGTGCTACTTTTAGCCCCATGAGTCCAAGTCAGTTGACCCAGGGCTTGGAGACTTGCTGCCAAAGGTCTTTTTTTGGCCATGTTGACATACCCTGAAACCTTTGAGGTAGAACTTTAGATGCTTAGGTCCAGTAAGCTCTTTAAAAATGCTGGCCTCAATTTTCCCTAGAACCAGACAGAAACCTTACACAGAAGCAGGAAAATATTTGATTAACTCTGCCTCTCGTAAGGACAAAGACAACTCTTCTTGTCAGAGGCAACTTTCCTGCTGGCGAAGCAGCTATAAAAGCAACCTTGGAAGGAAGTGCTGCACAATAGCGAGAATGGGAAACAAAGGCCACTTCTCCTGCCCTCCAACCATAAGGTGTCCCCACAGCCTCAAGCCACGTGGTTTGGGGAACAAAAATATGCAAACGAGGAGCCAGCCACCTGGGTTAAAGAAACTCCCAAACTGGCAGGTTCTGCACCAGTAGCCAATGTACACTGCTGATTGCTTGCTGCACTTTTCACTCTAGAGCAATAGTGGGCAACTTTTGGTCCACGGGGCACATGTGGCCCATTGGGTTCTCTTTGTGGGCCATGAGACATTTCATGTACCGCTGCCCACATTCAGGGTTGCCACATTCTGCTGGTTTCCATCTTCACAGTTATTGTCCCCCTTACCGGTATTACTAAAGTGACATGTACATGACGTCAGGGCACGTGAAGTGAGGTGTGTGCTCACTGCACACAACATTGAGTCTAGGAGCCATGCACTCCCTCTGCATCCAGTCAAAGTGCTGCTGCGATTCAGTCGGCACACCCTGTAAATTCTAGGTACAAAAGTACAGTTGACAAAGCCACCCTATCCCAGGAGACCATCTTAGTTGTAACAATCTTGTGATCTGGACCACCAATGGGGAAGGAGGGGGGCAAAGAGGGCAGTTGCCCTGGGGCCTGGTGATACAAAAGGGCCCAACATGCTCTGGGTAGAACTGAGGGCTGCCAGAGGTAACTTGGGTGCTCTCCTGGCGGGACTAAGAGCTGCCTAGCCCCAGTCCTGCCCCTTCCACCTGAGGTCCAGGAGTCCAGTAAGGATGTTGGCCCTGCTGCTTGCGGTTCACTGAGATGAGGGAGGGTCATTCATGTGGCCTGCTCACTAGCCTAGGTTGCTCATCGGCTCTCAGGAGATTCTCTTATCCATTCTCGCTGTCTCTAGACTAGAGCCCTCTGTCGGCAGAGGGATGTAAATGAGGCACTTTGAAAGTGCAAATGAAGCGGGGACTTAAATATCCCACGCTTCATTTGCATAATCATGTCATGGTGCTCTTTCGAAAAAGCACCATTTAGATAGTAAAACTGCGGTCTAGACGCGGTTCTTTCAAAAAGAGCAGGCTTTTTTGAAAGATCCCGTAAACCTCATTTTTTGATTATGCAAATGAAGCACGGGATATTTAAATCCCCGGTCCATTCGCACTTTTGAAATGCCTCATTTACATCCCTCTGCTGACAGAGGGATGTAGTCTAGATACAACGTCTGATGGCAGAGACAGAGAAAGCAGTCACTTCATCTCAGTTTCACTATATCCCTAAAGCCTCCACACACCATCCCTTCCCTCTTCTCTCCTCTCCCCTCTTTGTCCTTCTGTCCTGGTCCACAAAACCTCACCCAAACACACACAAGCAAAATAACTCTGGCATGAAGCCTGTTATGTCCTTTCACTTGTGTCTGCTTTGTCTATTTAGTTCAGAGATTTCTGGGGCAGGAACTATGCCTACTACTGTGTTGGTACACTACCTAACATAAGGGGGTCCTAATTTTGGTTGGTTCCTGGGCACTAATATGTTAAGCATAATAAATAATCTGTCACTCCATGTTTCGCCATATTGCCATCTATTTGATTACTCCTCACTCCTCTGCACACTCTCTGACAAATCATGCCCAAGTCTGATTGTTCTACTGGCTGAGCCCATCTCTCCATAGTTTAAAAATACCTATATTCACCTTCGAGAAAGAAAACACAATAAAGAACAATGATTTAAAACCTCTTCAGATCCCAAACAGCACTGCAGAGTTGGCACTTCAAAGGACACTGCAAAGCCCATTTGTATTTTCATTGAATTTGACTGCCTGATTAATTGTTTACTGTGCTATTTGGGTCACATCGGACTAGCTTATTTGTTCACTATGTGATAGTACAAAGGGTTAAGAGGGCTGGATTTGCCAAAAGATACAATGTAAGTGCAGGAAAAGCTGTGGAATAAGGACGGTATTTCTTTTTAAAAACTAACTTTAATAAGAAATTGTATTTAATATTTCATTACTAAGTAGCATTATAAATTAGAATTAAAAATTCCAATAATCCTACCAACCCTAACGATTTTTTTTAAAGAATGCACAGGATTTTTAAAAGTAGAAGCCAGTGCTAAGTATTAGTTCTAACAGTTTAGTCTCTCTCAAAAAGTTAACGTTCTGGTGCTCTGTGCAATAATCTTGAACGAACCACAAAAATTAGACCATTAAAAATAACTATAAGGCTGTGTTTTCAGTATTTTCTTATATTCTTGAGATATTTATCATGTGGTACTTTAAGCAAATGCATATATTGAAAATCATTCTTAACTGAAGAGTATTTTACACAACAAATCTACACAGTTATTTTAAGTATGGCCTGATTTTCTCTTCATTAGTAATCTTTAAACATCAGTAAAGCAGTTATGATCTTATGTTCTTGGGGCGTCAGTGTAAAGGAGATTTATCTTAAAAAGAAAAGGTGCAAATACTCAGACTTCAAAACCAGCAGGCCAACCTACACATCTAGATGAGTGTGTATCATTCACAATACACATAAGGGCTATGCATACAACACGCGTAAGCTGCATCATGATTAATGACACGAAGGAAGAATTGATATCAACGCATATTTTCACAGAAGGACACGATGCAACAGTATATTTAATTCATTACGATAAAGTTGCATTTCAACCAATGTGCAACTAAAATTGGTATACAAAAATTTAGCAGCTAGGAAATAAAGTCATACTGTTTATGACTCATCTTTATTGACTCTTCCATATAAAACACAAAAAACAACATCTTTACTGATCACAATGTTCTGTTTATAAATGGCATAAGATGACTTCAGACCAGTTATCAAATTGTTAAGCAACAATAAAAGCATTAATGTTTTAGAATTATTTATTCAGTATCAAACACAGGGAAGATTCACGTACGTATGTTTGTCAAAGTTGCTGCATCAAACCAGCATTTCTGTCAAAGTGAGTAATTGAGTCTCATTTCATGAAGCTCAATTAAAAGTGGATAGTGACTTTTTATTTTCAGTATTTAATGCAAATTTGAAATCAACATGAGAAATCAGCGAGAGAAACGTCTTATATCAAAGCTTTCCTGTTGCAGTTTAACAGATAATAAAACATGACCTAGAAAGATAAAGCTTAAAAAACTGCCTAAAAAATGACATCCATTAATTAAAGTGGATCAAACCATTGTATGTTGAACGTAGTAATTTTCTTCCCAATACAAAAATGCATTTTAAAATAAAACTGACCTAAAATGAAATCCTGTTAAGTTTTAAAGGTAAGGTTGATCAATTACACCATCCTATCCTGAATACCAACCCTGAAAGCATACCATGAAGCAGAGGGGTGTCATGAAAGCCCTTATCCACTGGAAGACCTGTAGAGAAGTTTTACTGCCGCCATCTTCCACCTGCAGTGCAGCGGCACCACATTATGGCTACGTCTACACTGCCAGTTTTGAGCATGCAAATGAGGCACAGATTAGCATATTGCGCACCCATTTGCATAATTTATGCAAGCCATTTTTGCACAAAGGGGTTTTGCGGAAAAAAAAGTAGTGTAGATGGGGGTTTTTTTGCACAAAAACCCTGTTTTGTGCAAGATCCTTATGCCCTTCTGGGAGCATGCGGAAAATGGGGGTTTTGTGCAAAAACAAAACGTCTACACTACTTCTTTTCCGCAAAAACCCTTTGTGCAAAATTGGTAGTGTAGGCGAAGCCTGAATGATCTGGCCAAACCTATTTATTGTACATTATATTCCGCGAAGTATTGATAATAGTCAGTAAACATGGCAGGGTCTTTCTAATAAAATGAGACATTTCAGGATATGTTGTCCATATTCATCCTTTCTCTTGCTGAGCCTTATTATGGAGACCTTCTTAGAATTGTGTAACTGAAAGATAGATGCTAAATTGTGGGGGAGGAAGAGGGTGTTATTTAAAGGCTTCTATAGTTGGCAGCCAACTTATTGTACTTACAATAATCCCTGCTAGTGCTCACTTATCATACAGTAGCTAAGACAGTCAGTATTTCTATTATTAAGAACTATTCTCAAGGGTTTATACCTCATTTGTACAATCTGAGTTTATTTTGAGATTGGCACATTAGCTCAGGAGCAAATGTGTTGAAAAAAATGCTTTGGTTCATAACTTTTACAATTTTTCCGATATAGTCTGTTTCATTCTTCATTAGAGAATAACAAGAAATACAGGCTTACCAGATGACATCTGCACTATCTGTAACTGAGAAGAGCTTTTCAATATTTTTGTTTGTTTATTTAAAATCTACAGCATGATTATGTGGAACAACATTAAAAACAGTCATGTTCTGTCAAAAACCAAAAATATATATAAAACACTTTCATAGAACTCAAAGTGCAGACAACAAATACTTGCAAATAATTATTTACTGACTATATTTGCACTTATTCATGTGTCAGTTGCTATGACTGTATGTCATTATGTTTAAAAGTCTCAGGGGGTAGTCATTTTAGTCTGTAACATAAGAACATAAGAACGGCCGTAGCGGGTCAGACCAAAGGTCCATCTAGCCCAGTATCCTGTCTGCCGACAGTGGCCAGCACCAGGTGCCCCAGAGGGGTGGACCGAAGACAATGATCAAGCGATTTGTCTCCTGCCATCCTCTCCAGCCTCTGACAAACAGAGGCCAAGGACACCATTTTATCCCCTGGCTAATAGCCTTTTATGGACCTAACCTCCATGAAATTATCTAGCTTCTCTTTAAACTCTATTATAGTCCTAGCCTTCACAGCCTCCTCTGGCAAGGAGCTCCACAGGCTGACTACACGCTGTGTGAAGAAGAACTTTCTTTTATTAGTTTTAAACCTGCTACCCATTAATTTCATTTGGTGTCCTCTATTTCTTATATTATGGGAACAAGTAAATAACTTTTCTTTATTCACCCTCTCCACACCACTCATAATTTTATACACCTCTATCATATCCCCCCTCAGTCTCCTCTTTTCTAAACTGAAAAGTCCCAGTCACTTTAACCTCTCCTCATATGGGACCTGTTCCAAACCCCTAATCATTTTAGTTGCCCTTTTCTGAACCCTTTCCAAGGCCAAAATATCTTTTTTGAGGTGAGGAGACCACATCTGTACACAGTATTCAAGATGTGGGCGTACCATAGTTTTATACAGGGGCAGTAAGATATTCTGGGTCTTATTTTCTATCCCTTTCTTAATAATACCTAGCATCCTATTTGCCTTTTTGACCGCCGCTGCACACTGTGCGGAAGTTTTCAGAGAACTGTCCACGATAACTCCAAGATCTCTCTCCTGATTTGTCGTAGCCAAATTAGCCCCCATCATACTGTACGTATAGTTGGGGTTATTTTCCCCGATGTGCATAACTTTACATTTATCCACATTAAATTTCATTTGCCATTTTGTTGCCCAATCACTCAGTTTGGTGAGATCTTCTTGGAGTCCCTTACAGTCTGCTTCTGTCTTGACTATCCTAAACAGTTTGGTTTCATCCGCAAACTTTACCACCTCACTGCTTACCCCTTTCTCCAGATCATTTACGAATAAGTTGAACAGGATTGGTCCTAGGACTGACCCTTGGGGGACACCACTAGTTACCCCTCTCCATTCTGAAAATTTACCATTTATTCCTACCCTTTGTTTCCTGTCTTTAACCAGTTCTCAATCCAAGAAAGGACCTTCCTCTTATCCCATGGCCATGTAATTTACACAAGAGCCTTTGGTGAGGGACCTTGTCAAAGGCTTTCTGGAAATCTAAGTATACTATATCTACTGGATCCCCTTGTCCGCATGTTTGTTAACCCCTTCAAAGAACTCTAATAGATTAGTAAGACAGGATTTCCCTTTACAGAAACCGTGTTGACTTTTGTCCAACAAATTATGTTCTTCTACATGCTTCACAATTTTATTCTTTACTATTGTTTCGACTAATTTGCCAGGTACTGAAGTTAGACTTACCGGTCTGTAATTGCCCGGATCGCCTCTAGAGCCCTTTTTAAATATTGGTGTCACGTTGGCTACCTTCCAGTCATTAGGTACGGAAGCCGATTTAAGGGATAGGTTACAAACCACAGATAATAGTTCAGCAATTTCCCATTTGAGTTCTTTTAGAACCCTTGGATGAATGCCATCCGGTCCCGGAGATTTGTTAACATTAAGTTTTTCTATTTGTTCCAAAACACTTCAATCCGGGACAGTTCCTCAGATTCATTACCCACAAAGGATGGTGCAGATTTGGGAATTTCCCTAACGTCCTCAGCCGTGAAGACTGAAGCAAAGAAATCATTTAGTTTCTCCGCAATGGCTTTATCGTCCTTGATTGCGCCTTTTATAGTTCGATCGTCTAGGGGACCCACAGGTTTTTTAGCAGGCTTCCTGCTTCTAATGTACTTAAAAAACATTTTGTTATTTCTTTTTGAGTTTTTGGCTAGCTATTCCTCAAAATCTTTTTTTGATTTTCTTATTACATTTTTACACTTGATTTGACAGTGTTTATGTTCCTTACTATTTATCTCACTAGGATTGGACTTCCACTTCTTAAAATATGCCTTTTGTCCTCACTGCTTCTTTTACATGGTGGTTAAGCCACGGTGACTCTTTTAGGTCTCTTGCTATGTTTTTTAATTTGGGGTATACATTTAAGTTGGGCCTCTATTATGGTGTCTTTAAAAGTTTCCATGCAGCTTGCAGGATTTGGCTCTAGTCACTGTGCCTTTTAATTTCTGTTTAACTAACCTCCTCATTTTTGTGTAATTCCCTTTGAAATTAAATGCCAGGGTGCTGGTCTGCTGAGGTGTTCTTCCCACCACAGGAATGTTGAATGTTATTATATTATGGTCACTATTCCCAAGCGGTCCTGTAACGGTTATTTCTGACCTGATCCTGCGCTCCACTCAGGACTAAATCGAGAATTGCCTCTCCTTGTGGGTTCCTGCACCAGCTGCTCCAAGAAGCAGTCATTTAAGCCATTGAGAAATTTTATCTCTCTTCCTGAGGTGACATGTATCCAGTCTATATGGGGGTAATTAAAATCCCCATTATTATAGAGTTCTTTGTTTTGGTAGCCTCTCTAATCTCCTCAGCATTTCAATGTCAGTATCCCTGTCCTGGTCAGGTGGTCGGTAATATATCCCTACTGCTAATTTCTTATTTTTGGAGCATGGAATTACTATCCATAGCGATTCTATTGAACATGTTGATTCATTTAATATTTTTATTTCATTTGATTCTACATTATCTTTCACATACAGTGCCACTCCGCCACCCACCCGGCCTGCTCTATCCTTTCGATATATTTTATATCCCGGTATGATTGTGTCCACAGATTTTCCTCATTCCACCAGGTTTCAGTGATGCCTATTATGTCAATCTCTCATTTAATACTAGGTACTCTAGTTCACCCATCTTATTAGTCAGACTCCTAGCATTTGTGTAGAAGCACTTTAAAAATTTGCCACTGCTTATTTGTCTGCCCTTCCCTGATGCATTGGATTCCTTAAAAACATTAAAAACATTAAAAACACTACTCGTTTTCTTGTCATTACAATTACAGTAGTCCTAAAACTGGCTTATAGATGTTCGGGATCAGAAACCTGGCAAAAAAGGAGGGTCTCAGAAGATCCAGCCCAAACCTGAATGTCCACACAGCTATTTTCAACCTCACAATGCAAGTTTCAGTCATTTGACCTGGGATCTTAGATTCATCACTACTGCTTTTAATTTGTGGTGCAGATATACCCTAAGGCCGTGGTCACCAACCCGTCGATCGCGATCGACCGGTCGATCGCGAGGCCTCGACCAGTCGATCGCGAGGCATTTGGGCACCCCCACCCTCCATTTTCCCCCCAACCCCGAGAAGCCCCACTATCTACCTCTAGTGTAGTGCCAGCTTCCCACGGGGTGGACAGAAGTCCTGTGTGAAGCCCGCGCCACTTCCGGGGGTTCCAGAAGTGCGCTGGCTGCTCCCCTCCCACAGCTCTGTCACATGCTGCGGGAGGGGGCATCGGCCCCAGAGGAGGAGTGAGGCGGGAGAGGCGGCTTGGCCCCGGGGCAGGCTCCCATGGGGGTTTGGCCCCACCGCAGGAGGGGGGTTTGGCCCTGGGGCAGGCACCCACGGGAGTTTGGCCCCACCACGGGAAGGGGGAGTTGGCCGCGCTGCGGGGGAGGGGGGGGTTGGCCACGCCACGGGAAGAGGGTTTGGCCCTGGGGCAGGCGCCTGCGGGTTTGGCTGCGCTGCGGGAGGCACACGCTGGCTTCCCTCGGGGATAGGTGGGGGGGGGGGAGAATCCTGGGAGGAGGCGATAGCAGGGGACTCTCTGACCCCACTCCCCTCTGTTCCCTCCCCCCTCTTCCCAGCCCCCTGTTCCCTCTCTGCAGCTCCCTGTTCCCTCTCCCCACTCCCCAACCTCAGAAACCTGTCCCCACTGGCACCCTGTCCCCTGCCCTCCTGGCACCCTGTCCCCTCTCCCATCTCCAGCCGCAGAAACCTGTTCCCACTGGCACTCTGTCCAAACAGGTTCCCTGCCCTTCTCACAAATAAAGACAATGCAGAAACTTTTTGTGTTTGGCATAGTATTTTATTTGAAAATGAAGCCTGGCCAAGAAACCCCCAATTGGGGCCAAGCCCCCATCTGGCCACAGCATCATGACACTCCTGCACTCCCCTTTCCCCCAGACCCTAGATCTCAGCCTATCATACACTGGAACCCCCTGCCCTGAGCCCCTCATATACCCCAACCCAAATTCCTGAACCCTCACATCCAGAAGTCTGTGGCTTACTTAGTACCCTAACCCTACATCTGACCCCAACACTGCCCGGCCTGGAACTCCCTCCCCAAGCCAGCGTTCCCTTATCCACTTCCTCCTGCATCCAGATTTCCTCCCAGAGCTTGAACCTCTCACCCCTTCCCGCACCCAAATCCCTCATTCCCACCGCGGAGCCTACACATCCTGTCTCAACCCAGCGAGGGTACGTCTAGACTGCAGGAGTTTTTCAGGATTCCGGTGATACCCCAGAAAAACTCTTCTGCATCCAGGGATGCATTTGTTCTTCCACTTCTTTTAGTGGAAGAGCAAACATGATCTTTTGGTCACCCCTATATTCCTCTTTCCATGAGGAATAAGGGGGCTTCCAAAAGAAGGAGTTTTTCTGACATTTGGTCAAGTCTAGACAGGCAAAATGTTGGAAAATCTTCTTCCTACAGAAAAATTGGGGGGGGGGGGGAAACAGCAGTGTAAGGGTTGGGGATAGCAAGTGATGGAGAGGAGGCGAACAGAGAGGGTGGGGCTTCAAGAAAGGGGCGGGGCTGTAGATGTTGGCTTGCTCTGTCATTTAAAAAGTGATCTTGGGTGTAAGAAGGTTGGAGACCACTGCCCTAAGGGTATGTCTAGACTACATGGCTCCGTCGACAGAGCCATGTAAACTAGTTTATCTGGCATAGGCAAAGAAGCGGGGATTTAAATAATCCCCGGTTCATTAAAATAAACATGGCCACCACGCTGTGCCGACGATCAGCTGATCCGGCACAGCGCAGTAGTCTAGACGCGGATCCGTCGGCTGGAGAAGCCTTTGCTGACCGATCCCTTATGCCTCGTGTTTATTTTAATGAAGCGGGGATTATTTAAATCCCCGCTTCTTTGCCTATGCCAGATAAACTAGTTTACATGGCTCCGTTATCGGAGCTATGTAGTCTAGACGTACCCTAAATGATCAGATAAAAAACTAAGCAAGATACTTGTGTAGTCAGTTACCAAATTGCATATCTAATTACAAACTGTTCGTGCACATTTTTTAAAGAAAATTTACCTATAAAATTTCAAACCAATAAGCAATAAGTAAGTAATCGCTTTCAGGCTCTCTCCACAGGCTCAGCAGTGCTGAATGCTTTGGAAGGGACCTCACAAGGAAGAAACCGGAAGGGAACACCATCTACTGGAAGGCATGGGATGCCTAGTCCTAGGGATGGGGGTTCCACGGCCACCACCCCAAAAAGAAAACGACGGGTGGTGGTGGTCGGGACTCCTCCTAAGAGGGACTGAGCCATCCTCTGCCGTCCGGACCTGGAATCTCGAGAGGTGTGCTGCTTACCAGGAGCTCGCATTCAGGATGTGACTGAGAGGCTTACCAAACTGATCAAACCTTCGGATCGTTACCCTTCCTGCTTCTCCACGTGGGAACTAACGATACGGCCAAGAATGACCTTGAGCGGTTACTGCGGATTATGTAGCACTGGGAAGAAGGATCCAAGAATTCGAGCGCAAGTGGTGTTCTCGTCCCATCCTCCTGTTGAAGGGAAAGGACTGGGCAGGGATCGTCGAATTGAGGATGTAAATGCGTGGTTGTGCAGGTGGTGTCGCAGAGAGGGTTTGGTTTCTTCGACCATGGGACTCTGTTCGGGCACGAGGATTGTTAGGAAGAGATGGGATCCACCTAACGAAGAGAGGAAGGAGCATCTTTGCGGGCAGGCTTGCAAACCTAGTGAGAGGGCTTTAAACTAGGTTCGTCGGGGGCGGTGACCAAAACCCTGAGGAGTGGGAAAGTCGGATACCGGGAAGAAATGCAGAGAGGACGAGCAAGAAAGGAGGACCCCTGTTTGAATGGAAGATAGGGCGATCAACTGGTTATCTGAGGTGTTTGTACACTAATGCGAGAAGCCTGGGCAACAAACAGGAAGAACTGGAGGCCCTGGCCCAGTCCAAGAAATATGATTTAATTGGGATAACAGAGACTTGGTGGGATGACTCGCATGACTGGGCGCTGTCATGGAAGGGTATAGACTGTTCAGGAAGAACAGGCAGGGAGAAAAGGAGGAGGAGTTGCACTATATGCAGAGAGCACTATGATTGCTCTGAACTCCAGTATAAAGAGGGAGAAAAACCTGTTGAGAGTCTATGGGTTAAGTTTAAAGGAGCAAACAACAGCAGTGATGTTGTGGTTAGTGTCTGCTACAGGTCACCGAATCAGGTGGATGAGGTAGATGAGGCTTTCTTCGGACAACTGAGAGAAGCTTCCAGATTGCAGGCCCTGGTTCTCGTGGGGGACTTTAATCACCCTGACATCTGTTGGGAAACCAATACGGCAGTACACAGGCAATCCAGGAAGTTTTTGGAGAATGTTGGGGATAACTTCTTGATGCAAGTGCTGAAGGATCCGACCAGGGCCGTGCGCAGCTTGACCTTCTGCTCACAAACAGGGAGGAACTAATAGGGAAGTAGGAGGTGGGTAACAACCTGGGAAGCAGTGATCATGAGATGGTAGATTTCAGGATCCTGACCAAAGGAAGAAGAAGAGAGTAGTAAAATACACACCTTGGACTTCAAAAAAGCAGATTTTCACTCCTCAGAGATCTGATGGACAGAATCCCTGGGATGCTAACATGAAGGGAAAGGAGTCCAGGACAGCTGGCAGTATTTTAAAGAAGCCTTATTGAAGGCACAGAAAGAAACCATCCCACGCGTAGCAAGAGAGGCAAACATGGTAGGAGACCGGATTGGCTTACGGAAATCCTTGGTGAACTTAAGCACAAAGGAAGCTTACAAAAAGTGGAAACTTGGACAAATGACCAGGAGGGTTTAAATGTATAGCTCGAGAATGCCGGGGTTATCAGGAAGGCGAAAGCGCAAATGGAATTGCGACTGGCTAAGGATGTGAAGGATAACAAGAAAGGTTTCTACAGGCATGTTAACAAGAAGAAGGTGATCAGAGAGGGTGTGCGGCCCCTACTGGATGAAGGAGGTAACCTAGTGACAGATGATGTGGGGAAAGCTGAAGTACTCAATGCTTTCTTTGCCTCTGTATTCACGGACAAGGTCGGCTCCTGGACTTCTGCGCTAAGTGACTCAAGATGGGATGAAGATGGACAGCCCGTGATGGGTAAAGAACAGGTTAAGAACTATTTAGAAAAGCTAAACGTACACAAATCCATGGGTCCGGACTTAATGCATCCGAGGGTACTGAGGGAGTTGGCAAATGTCATTGAGGAGCCTTTGGCCATTATCTTTGAAAAGTCGTGGAGATCGGAGAAATCCCGGATGATTGGAAAAAGGCAAATGTAGTGCCCATCTTCAAAGAAGGGAAGAAGGGCGATCCAGGGAACTATAGGCGGTCAGTCTTACCTTGGTTCCTGGAAAAATCATGGAAGGGATCCTTAAGGAATCCATTTTGAGGCACTTGGAAGAGGAAAGTGATTAGGAATAGTCAGCATGGATTCACAAAGGGCAAGTCGTGCCTGACCAATCTGATTAGCTTCTATGATGAGGTAACTGGCTCTGTGGGCGTGGGGAAGTCAGTGGATGTGATATGCCTTGACTTTAGCAAGGCTTTTGATACGGTCTCCCACAATATTCTTGCCAGCAAGTTAAGGGAATGTGGATTGGATAAATGGACGGTAAGATGGATAGAAAGATGGCTAGAAGGCCGGGCCCAGCGGGTAGTGATCAACGGCTCGATGTCAGGATGGCGGTCGGTTTCTAGCGGAGTGCCCCAAGGTTCGGTTCTAGGACCGGTTTTGTTCAATATCTTTATTAATGACCTGGATGAGGGGATGCATTGCACCCTCAGCAAGTTTGCGGATGACACTAAGCTAGGGGGAGAGGTAGATACGCTTGAGGGCAGAGATAGGATCCAGAGTGACTTAGACAAATTGGAGGATTGGGCCACAAGAAATCTGATGAGGTTCAATAAGGACAAGTGTAAAGTCCTGCTCTTGGGAGGGAAGAATCCGAAGCATTGTTACAGGCTAGGGACCGAATGGCTAAATTGCAGAGTCCTGCACTTGGGATGGAAGAATCCCAAGCATAGTTACAAGCTGGGGACCAACCAGTTAAGTAGTAGTTCTGCAGAAAAGGACCTGGGGGTTACAGTGGATGAGAAGCTGGATACGAGTCAACAGTGTGCCCTTGTAGCCAAGAAGGCTAATGGCATATTAGGTTGCATTAAGAGGAGTATTGCCAGCAGATCCAGAGATGTCATTATTCCCCTTTATTCGGCTTTGGTGAGGCCACATCTGGAGTACTGTGTCCAGTTCTGGGCCCCCTACTACAAAAAGGATGTGGATGCATTGGAGAGGGTCCAGCGGAGGGCAACCAAAATGATTAGGGGCTGGAGCATATGACTTATGAGGAGAGGCTGAGGGAGTTGGGTCTGTTTAGTCTGCAAAAGCAAAGAGTGAGGGGAGATATGATAGCAGCCTTCAACTTCCTGCAGGGGAGTTCTGAAGAGGATGGAGAGAGGCTGTTTTCAGTAGTGACAGATGGCAGAACAAGGAGCAATGGTCTCAAGTTGTGGTGGGAGAGGTCCAGGTTGGATATTAGGAAAAACTATTTCACTAGGAGGGTAGTGAAGCACTGGAATGGGTTGCCTAGGGAGGTAGTGGAGTCTCCATCCCTGGAGGTGTTTAAGTCTCGGCTTGACCAAGCCCTGGCTTGGTTGATTTAGTTGGGATTGGTCCTGCCTAGAGCAGGGGGCTGGACTTGATGACCTTCTGAGGTCTCTTCCAGCTCTATGATTCTATGATTCTATAAGCAAACATCAGTAAAGTTTTCTAGAGCCCAACAAATCTGCGGCTCAATTTTGCAGATACACATGTGGATGCGAATACAAATTTTATATCTCGAACCCGGCGAATTTGCAGATATCCACAAGCAAAAATGAGGATGTGGATGTCCGTAGCTCATTTTGGCAGATACAGATGCGGATACAAATTTTGTATCCAAGCAGGGCTCTAGAGATATCCTACATGGACTAAAATAAAATGAAGCCAAGATACAAGGAATCTTTGGCAGTACCAAAAGGTTCAAGATTAAAAGCTGAGGTTTTAAAGGAGTGTTTTATTTTTATAATGAGTTGTAACTATTAGAACTGCCCTCTCTCAAACCCCAGAGAAATAGTCCAGGAAACTTTGTGTTCTATGCAAAAACACATAATATCAGAATCAGAAAGAGAACAAATGTTACATTTTAGAGATGTACAAGCAAAATTGTAATGCTTTATATTCTCCCCCTTCCCTTTTGAGAAACCACTTAGGGATGAGACTTGTTTCTATTGAAGTTAAATGAAAGTCTTCCATTGACTTCAGTTGGCACTGGATGAAGCCCTTAATTGGCAAAAATGGGCATTTCTGGGTCATAATCCACAATATTCTTCACTTGTGCATATGCACACAGAGAGTAAGGTAAAGGTGTGGGGAGTATATGTGTGTGTGTGTGTGTTTGTGTACACCTAAGTTTTGCTTTCATTAGCAGTGCTATCTTTGCCTATCTTTGCATAAGATATTAAACAGCAAATAATTCTCACCAAAGTCTTCTCTTTCTCATACATTTATCAAGCAAATAATATGACTGAACAGGGATAAATGAGAATGAAGTACACACATTTTTTAAGAAAGGCTACTTAATGGACTAGGGTTTCTAATTTTACAACCCCAACTAAGTTGATTTCAGTACAATTTTGTTTTGTTTAAATTTCATAGTGGCTTTAATAACATAATAGCATAATTGTATGCACAATTGCTCTCCAGTATGGCATTTTGTCCTCAAGAGAGAAGTCCTTTGTCTCTTTCAAAACACTATAAACATCATTAAAATGCCAACATCTATAAAATATTTGTATAAAGTAATCTACAACTGTATTTGACTTTATAATACCACAGCAAATTGTATACCAAGTTACATTAAATAACAGTGATAAGGCATCTTATTTACTTTGTCAAGATAGACTTTATGGGTCAATACAGCATTTCACAAAATGTTTTATTTACACAATTCAAATTATGCAAAGCATTTATTTTACAAAATATTGATACCATTTTGTTTTATTTTTCCTAAAGAATAATTTATTTAAAAGCATCTAATACATCATTGCCATGGGGTGGGGGGAGACAAAAGTTTTAGAAATCTTCCAAATAGACCATGTATTCTGTCTTGAGAGATCTGTACTTGCTACTGAGCTAACCATATTTTATTTGCTATAACTATTTTTCCGTGTGCTTAGAGATTCATATATGCGCATTTTAAATAAAAGTAAATAAATAAAATAAACATATAAGAGAAGACAGCAGGTAAAGCATATTTCATGCAGAGAAAATAGTAGGAAGACAAAGATTCTGCATTTATCCAAATACTGTTTCTACTAAATAGGGTGAAAAAGAAAGAATGTAGGTGACAAGCCCATTCAATATGAGTATTTCCCTTTATACAAGTATCATTGGTAATAATTTGCGCTGTGTGTAATATTTTGCTATTATGAGCTATGCTACATATAAAGGACCACTCTCCATTTCCATCATAAAAGATGTTGATGAAAAATGTTAGTCCAACAAGAAGGTAACATATGCAAGACCAGTCCTGGACAAAATTAATACTTCGTACTAGATTGTGTATTTTGTGCATTCTGCTCCAATGACTAGGTATATCTTACAGACTGAGACTTTGATTAGCATATAACAATACCAAAAATCAAGCATATTCCCTGACTCCTTTTCAACTAGATACCAGAGAAAAGTAGCAACCATTTCTACATAAAAGGATGTAAAACTGCACTCTATAGGCTCACAGGGAAGCATTTTTCAGAAGCTGAGAGGCAGAGCTGACTGGAATGGAATCTGAGTTACTAGTATGCATTTAGAGTTCTTATTCTAGAACATTAAGTATAATGACAATAACAATTTCCAGATCGTTATCTATGTGTGTTCAGCTCTCCTTTTATTTTAAAGTGATTTTTTTCTCTATTTGCAGAGAACTGACAACACACTCTCTCTCTCTCTCTCTCTCTCTCTGTTTAAACCAACCAGAAATGATAATTTGATATCTTGGGAAACAACTAGTTGACACTTGGCAGGAAATCTGAGAGACATGGAAAGGTGATGGTAGCCCTGCCGATGTATCAGGGCATAGACAAGGAGGAGAAAAGTCAGCTATTGAAGGCATGCACAGAATTCACCAGTGCAAAACATTCTCAGTCAAGGGAATCCAGCTATGGAACAAATTTCCAGAAGAGATCAAGCAAATCCAGAGGCTGACTGTCTTCAGAATACATTGCAAAACCTTTCCTCTTTGAAAATGCCATTCCACCAGAAAAATGAAACTCGAATACTGACAGCCCCTTCAATCCCCAAGTCTCAGCCAACTAGCAAAAAATGGAGATGAATAAAAAAAAGCCATTAAAACAAATAAACAAAACAAAACAAAACAAAAAAAGAAAGAGAGGAGGGGGATCCTACTCCAAGTTAAGGTTTCTTTGCTTCTGAAAATGGAGAAATGCCAGCGATCCCATGAAAACCACCAGAGTCTTCAGTATTTCATTGATTTTATGTGTAAGGTACTTACATACTAAAGTGGTTGAATGCTGCGGAAAGGCTCTGCTGGAGACACGGAGGGCCAGATAACCCATATATACTGGGTTATATATACTAAATATTTCATAGGTTTTTTTTCAACATCTGAGCAGTTTTGGGATTGTGTCTTTCTTTGTTTGTTGTTCTTTTATTTTAGCTCTAAAGCAAAAAACACTGTAAAATCCCACCTGCTCACAACATCTTCTACAATCCTAGCGTAACCACCACCAGACAGATTTGAACCTGGGACCTCCGGAGCTGAGTATAGGAGCCTCTACCTTCTGAGCGAAAAGCCAACTGACTCCCAGACCATGCTGTAGAGGTCTCTTGGTCTTAACTGTTGCTGTGGTCTAGGTGCCACTGCATGATAACTACACTAGGTATGTGGGTTACACTAGTTTCATAGAAAAGGTCAATCACCTAGACCCAACAACAGCTAAACAAGGAGACTATGTTCCTTTGTCTCATATACATTATACCATCCTTTCACTTCGCCAGTCAGCAATATCAATAGTTCTAACAATTTCAATACCCTGCCTGCTCACAAGAATGAAACAGATTGGGATGACTCAACATGCACAAACAGGCTCATTAACCAAAAACAGGTAAATCTATTGTCAAGCCTACCACATTTGTCAGCATTCTTTTAAAAGTACATCTTCAAAGAGATAGGGCTTTGATATTGCCTGTTTTTCATTTTCCTCACAAGTTCATTATACAAACATACAATTTAAAAATAAATTAAGCCAGCCTTGTTTATCCAGAGCTATAAAAAAGTAAAGTAATTACAAACACATTTCATTAGTATCACCACCTGCATTGTGTTTTCCTTTGATACAAAGCAAAAAGTCATAGGAACTCAAGTGTTTGAAATGCTTTTAAAAGAAGGAGGGGAATGGAACTGCAAATACATCTGTCTACAAGGAAGATTCTTGCTCTGAGAAGAACATGTTTGGAATTTACTCCATCTGAACTTCTGCCCAATTGCTAAAAATACCTTTAACTCTAATTTCAACTAAAGATGATAGTTTTCACAAGGCTCATTAGTTTATACTGAGGATTGGTCAATATTAGTGCAAAAAGGGTCTGGATGAGTTTTCTCCTGACATCTACTGATGAGCAGGCAGAAAAAGACTTCAAGAACAGACCACATTTGCACACACACAGCTCTTTTACCTACATGTGTAGGGTGATGGAGCTGCTTTGCCAAAATGATTGCTTTTGGCTGGTGTTGGGTTACAAAGCACTTGAGTGCAGGGGTAGTGGAATATTGTTATCCTAACTGTGTGAGTAAAGGCCAAAAGAACTGTATTTAGATTGCTCCGATCAAGAGGGGTCATACTAAACCAGGCCCGCCAATAGGGGAGCAATTGCCCTAGCAGCCCAGTGATTTGAAAGGACAGCAGTGGCTGGAGCACCGGGTTCTTTAAATCATCACTGGAGCGCCACATAGCACACACCAGGCGGCTTTGAGGGCTGCCCGCATGGCACACTCCAGGTGGCACTGGACCAAGCAGCAGTGGGGGCAGCACTAGCAGGGAAAAGTCATCCTTAAGGACCTCCAGGGTCAGTGGTGCCAGGGTGGTGGGCATGTCCCCAGGAGAGCTAACCCTCTCAACTGAAATTGGGACACCCAACCCCAACGTGGAAGGGATGAGACACCCTTCCTGGGTCGAGGCTTGTCTCCTGACCCCTCCTTGCCCTTGCGAGCAGGATTTTTGCCATTCTGGTGAGGGTAACTGCAGGGCACCCCCACACCAAGCATGCGATGCTGTGCACAGTGTCTGACCACGGGCCCCTCCAGTGCCTGAGTCAGCGCCAACTCCACCAAATGTCCTACTGCTCCTTATTGAACAGCTTACAACTTTTACAGATGTGACACCTGTCACTCATATGAGAGTCCCCTATGTAGTGTAAGCAACTTGTGTGGGGGTCAAGAACCGCCATAGCTTTTTTTATACCAATCACAGTCCGTCGAGGATGCACCAACTAACTACTAATACAAGTAAGGGAAGACTACTACATTGAAAACAACTATTTACAACAGAAAGCTCACGTGAACAGCTCCGGAGATGAAGAAACTACCAAAGCAAGAGAACATTCCAGCACCATCATTGGTGGTAAGAAAGAACTGAGAGAGTGCCTCGGGTGCCTCTTATACCATTTTATATGGGTGCCACTCCAGGGGGCACGAGAGCCAGTCCCTTGTGGACACTGCTACGGGAAAATCTCCTGGGACCAGTGCATGTGGCAAACACACATACCTAACACAGAATGGACATGAGCAAGCACTCGAAGACGACTATTTATTAGGTTTTCTGCCACGAGGCAAATTATATATCAATTGACATAAGCTGGTTTATTTCCTTTCTAAAAGGCACGGCATAGATCCAAAGCCTAGTCTAACACTGATCCAGATCCACACATTATCTCTTGTGCCCAAATCCAAAATGAAGAAAACACAAATTGGAATTTGTATTTGATCAAAACTAGGTATGTAAAAGGTCATAACTAGGGATGTAAAGGATTACTCAGTTAACTGGTTACCTGGTAAGCATCACTAGGTAAGGGTGATGCTTACTGGGTAACTGGTTAACCAGCCAGCCAGGTCCACCATGCTGCACTCCGCTATGGGTAAGCCTGGACAAGCTGGAGAAGCCCCACAGCCCATGGCACAGTGTAGTAGGCCCAGCCCAGTCCAGCCCAAGCAGCCCCAGCTCAGGGCATGGCAGGCTCAGCCAGGCCTGTCCTAGCCGGAGCAGCCCACCACACTGTGGGCAGGGGACCACTCCAACCTGGCTGGTCTCTCCACTCATTTAACAGGTTAATTTTTCAGATTGGATTTTACATCCTTAGTCAAAACCAGGTTATTAGAATACAAGACCATTTTACCATAATTGTCAAAAAATCTGCAACACTTCGTCTACAGCATTGTCAGAACTGAGTGCTACACATAAAGGCCAAGATTTTCAAAGATGACCAATGATTTCGAGAGCCTATCTTGAGACTCATTCAAGAGGGATGTTCAGAAGGAGGATGCTCAGAACTTCATAAGAATGTTGCCAGCCTGGACACCTAAAACTAGAAGGCTTTATCTTCCACATTTAGGCCTGATGTTCCACCATGATTTCTAGGGGAGTTGATTTTTTTTTTACCCAACTAACATTATACAACATTGGGCTTAGGAAGATGAATTTCATATCAGGGAAAGCTATCAAATACATCATATTAAAATCTTAAATTCATACTTTGTGGTGTCAAACTTTTCCTTGCTCCTTTTGGTAGTGATCAACTATAGCTTTATTTAAATAACAGTTTGTTCCCCATGGGATACAAATTATAATCTAATTGATGTCAATGAGCATTTTGCCAGTGACTTAGAGGATTTGGTCCTAAAAGTATCCCTTTTCTCTAACCCAGTAGTAAAGTCAATGATGAATTTGTATCATCTCCATTTTCACAGCAAGAGATCCAGTTGTCAAATGCAGCATTATGTTGCTAGCTGCAAGATCATACTGTTTGTGAGGAACAACAATACTTAGTCAAATATAAGATATTCAACAGTTGAGAAAATATCCCAGATATTAGAAAAAACATTTATACAAGAAAGATTTGTTGTTAGTTTGTCCCAATTTGAAAATTCCTTTTTCAATGTGAGCCTTCATGTTGACCTATTTTTACACAAGATTAGTCCATTAATTATTCTCCAAATTAACCAAATAATATTGTGATTCTAAGAGCCCACCAATGCTAACTAGCAGAGGGCCCACCGTACTGTAACTCATATAAGACCTGATACACCTGTCAGAATATTTAGCCAATACAATGCCTCTAAGGTATCAATCATATAAACACTGGTGACATATAGGTCATCATGAATATCATTGTATAATGCAGTGTTTCTCAACCTTTTTTAATAAAGTACCCCTTTTTAAAATAATATATATATGTACCCCCAGTTCCTAGTTTTCAGACACAAAATTTTTTCTACCATTGCAACACATTTGTTTAAACAATTTAATCATAGCCAGGCAGGCAATTAAGTTTTTGGGTGTAAAAAGTACAAAAATAATAAAGCACTGTAAAACTTTAAAAAAAAATCTGTTTTCTCCAAATTTCAGTTGTGTTGACGTACCCCCCAGACGTCTCTTGAGTACCCCTAAGGGTACTCGTACCACTGGTTGAGAAACACTGGTATAATGTACTGTCATCAAGTCTCCAAAGGCTGGGTAGCCTACTGACTAGATTTTTGAGTAGGTGGTAGAGGGAAGGGGAAGACTGGCCCCTTTTCACTCCTTGGTTCCTGGCCCAAGTAGACCTCAGACTATTCCTTACCCAAGTCCTTATGTTTGGGGCACAGTCCCAGAAGTCCATATTCCCCTTAGTTGTGGTTTCTCTTTAGGTTCCTCTGCTCTTGGGTCAAGAGGGGCAGAGGTGAGACTTACTCATTTCTATGGCTGCTGGGATGGCAGACTCCGTCAAGTCCTCAGATTTTCAGGCCACCCTCCTGCCTTCTTGCTAGACAACCCCAAAACGAGTCAGGCTCCTTCCTTTTCTCCCCCCTCAGGCCTGGCATTGGATAAGGCTAGCTGGGTCCACAGGTTTTCTCTAATCCCTGAGGGGCAGTCCCTCTTCTCTCTGCTCTTTCCCATGTATGCATGGATTACATATGTTTGTGCTGCCATTATGTTCTTAAAATACATTTTAGAGACTGTGGATGTGAAACAAGTCACCTCTAGACAAAGGAATGTGGATTTCTTGGTCTACCTGGCTTGATTACAGGCCGAGGACAATGACAGGACAATAAGCATAGCAATCAAACTAACAAGTAATGAAGGCAAACAACTTGCTGGCCACACAACAGAGGATACACTAAAGTTTGAACCCCCCCAGGATGTCTTCCTATCTCTGCAGGTAAAAATAAGGGACATGGGAAAATATGAAGGAAGCAAAAAGACATTCTAATTGTCCAAAGAGACATCACTCTCCAATTCTGTGAATGTGAAATTCTCCTGCTGAAGGACTGGAAATGTTGATAACTTGATATAAGATAAAGTTATTTAAACAAAAATTGTAGCTTGCTGAAATTAAGCCTTGGACCTAGAAAATATGTTTTACATTTGTTTTCTTTGTAACATACCTATCTTTTTCTCTTACTTAGTATCACTTAAATCTATTTTTTATAAAAAACTTATTTTTAACTTTTACTATAACTCATCTCAGTATTGTAACATTTAAGTTAACGGTGACTCAGTAAAACTAACAGACTGGCGTGCGTAATTCCTCTTTGCAGGCAGCAAATTTAATTTCTGCGTGTCTGCTCACAGGAGCTGGAGTCTGCAGATAAACATCTCTCCAGAAACTTAAAAAAACAACAAATAATCTGGTAGTACTTTAAAGACTAACGAAACATATAGATGGTATCATGAGCTTTCGTGGGCACAGCCCACTTCTTCAGATGACCGGAGTGTTGGAAGTCCAGAACCAAGAATAAAAAATGGAAGGATGGGGCAACGGAGTGGGGGGAAGGGAGAGAGGACATTGGGTAGTGTGGTGTTTTAGATGCTGCTTGTAATTATTAGAACTGGGAGCACTGGCTGTTGGGAATCTGGAAGCACAGGAAACAGGAAGGACGGGGGAGGAGACGGGCCAGGCCTGAGTGAGAGCTACAGAGGGGGGAGCAGCAGCAGCTTTGTAAAGAGGTTTCACCTTTGGTAAATAAAGGCCTGTTGAAGTTTGTTACTACCTTGCTTGCATGATACAACAGGTAGATAAGTTTCAAAGGTACCATCTACATGTTTTGTTAATCTTTAAAGTGCTACCAGATTATTTGTTGTTTTTTAAGTTTTACCTGTTACAGACTAACTCCGCTACCCCTCTGAAAATCTCTAGAGAACTCAGTGTTCACTGATTATTACCTGCAAGACAAGGTTAAGTCCAGCAGAGTCTCAGGGAGTCACTGGTGAGATGGACAGGACTGATGTGGTAAGGAGCTGATAGACAATTTAAAGCCCCAGCAAAGTTTATGTGGTTCCAGGCATCTGAGGAGAGCATCACAAATGTCACACTGATTTCCAAGCCAGCATCCCAACATAAGGATACTGTGGAGAAAACTGCAGCCAATTTAGAAATGACAGTTTTTCCATACTCAGCAACTTCTAGAGATGCCCTCTCCAGATCACTTGCCTCATTTGTCTTCAGTGACAGTCAAGGCAATAACAACAAATCATGCATTTAATGATTACATAAACATTAATTATTATCCCCTTGAACTATTGCACTGGTGACCATGTGCTGAATTTAGTAATGTTCCAGAATGAGGTTTAGGAAATTTATGAGAACCTTCAAATTAACACATATGGATGAATGGGCCTGATTTTTTCTTTTCTTTTTTCCTCAATTCAACATTACTTTTTCCAAGAAGCATTTTGAGAAAAGAAAAACAAGGCAGAATGCAGCAACTCTGTGCTGTCAACCCAACTAACTAGATCATCCTGTGAACAAAGTCAGGATATAAAACTGTTTTACAGTGCTCTGTATGAACTTCAGAACAAGCTCTATCTAAATATATATATATATAGGCCTTTTTGTATCCAGAGAGCAGCTATGAAGGCTGCAACAAGCTGGCCTATTCCAAAGGAAAGTCAGCCCAGTGCACAAGAACGAAAGATAACATACAAAGCTTTGCACCAGAGAACCTCACAGGAACACTTTGGTGCAATTCTTTACGGTAGTCTGTTTAGCCAGTGAGAGTATCTACAGGAAATAACTCTTTGGTAGAGAACTCTGGTAGTGAGAAGACTAGCTCTTCACAATTACCCTGAAAGCCAGGAGGAATTCTCTATCATCATGTCTGCTGCCCTGAGTTTGTTTGGATGTGGTGTGAACACTAATTATGAATTTACTGTCCAAAGATGTGTTTTATTGAGAAAAGGGTTTGAGAATCTTCAGTACCTGTGAGGTAACATGGAAACTACTCTGACCCTGATGTCAGTAAAAGAAGTGAAGACAACAAAGAATCAACTCATTTTGTCGCTGGATTGGGCCAAAATCTGGACAGAGACGGCCATATTATTTCATTCAATTGTGTATGAAGAGGACATGATCTAAACATAAAACTACTTTTATGGAGCTTGAAAAACATATAAGCTTGGACGTTGAAACACTGACTTTGAGAAAGAGCTGCAAGAATATCAGCAGTGAAATACGTCTTTGTTAGGTACAGGTAGTTGATTTTTATTTAACGTGCTATTTCATAGTTATTCTCTGACAAGGCAATATGATTTTAATCTCTGTAGAATACATTTGAGCACCATTTCATAGGTGCAATAAGGCCAATCATACTAAAAGAAAATTCAGTACCTTGGGATTCATTCCAATCTTAAAAGTGTGTGGAGAAGTGAGAGGAGGAATTCATTACACATTGTGCAACTCTATTTTAAAGAAATATTTTTAGTCCAGGAAATAGTGTAGTAAAAGCACACTACTTACAGCAACTGGTCTCTTTTCTTACAGACAACAGAAGCTCTCCCAAATGTGCTGTTTCACTTTAAACATGAAGGGAAAAAAATCACCTTTAATTCCAGTACTTTATTAGTACAGGTTGGACCTCTCTGGTTGGGCACTGACCAGTCCTGAACAAGAGAATTTGCTGGACCAGGGGAGGTCTCCTGCCACCAGCTCCCAATCCCATGCTGCCGGTAGGTTGCCCCAGCAGGCACACTGCCTCGCCCTCCTACCCAAATGGCTGGGCTGCTTGCCCCGCTGCTCCAGCTCCTGCTGTTTCCAGAGGCTGCCCCCTGCTCCAGGGGGATGCTGTGGAGGCTCTGGCCCTGCATTTCTGGAGGCTGCCAGGGGACTCGGGCCCTGCACTGTTGTGGGGCTCCAGCCCAGGCCTGTATTTGCACGGACTGCTGTGGGGCTTTGGTGCTGTGCAGACATAGGCTGCCGGAGGACTCCGGCCTCAGCCCCATGCTGCTGCAGGCTGCTATGGGACTCCGGCCCAACCCCACGTTCCCACGTTCCCGTGGGGCTCTGGCCCTGAGCTCCTGGGGATTGTCAGGAGTAGGGTTGCCGGGTGTCTGGTTTTGAACCGGACAGTCCGGTATTTGAGCTTTCTGTCCGGGAAACAAATTGAGAAAATACCAGACATTTCTAATTAAGTAAGTTTTATTATTATCATCAGTATCAGTACGTAGTTGCATACTGTGTGAGCATGTCTATCAGACAGGCAGTATGCAACTACACAGTAGAGAGGAGGGGGGGCAGGGCAGGGTGGGATGGAATCCCCAGGGACGGACTTGCCTGTGAGCCCCGCTGGGGCCGTGTGCGGGACGGGCAGCACCCTGGGATCTGCATGCGCCCGGGCCAGCCCTGCTTCCCGCTGGCCGGTTCCCAGCCAGCCAGCCTCCCTTCCCCCCAAATCCCCTCCCGGCCAGCCCTGCTTCCCGCTGGCCTGTTCCTTCCCCCGATCTCCCCCGGCCAGCCCTGCTTCCTGCTTGCCGTTCCCCCCCCCGCCCACCTCCTCCCAGCCAGCTCCGCTCCCCTCCTGGCTGGTCCCCACCCCCATCTGAGATCAAGTGTGTCCAGTATTTTTTTTAAATCGTCTGGTAACCCTAGTCAGGAGACTCAGGTTTTTAGAGGTACAACCTGTATTTTCTTTGGAATTACTGGTTGTTTTAACAAAATCAGATGTCTTCTTGAATCCCAACTCACTTTAAAGACATAAACGCTTGGTTTACTTTTCATTTTCTTGTCAGCTAAATACGTCAGCTTTATGTAGTTCAAAGCACTGAATACACCTCTGGTATCCCAAAATAGCACTGCCGTGAAGCTGTAGCCTAAGAATGTACCAGAGAGAGAAAGTCTCAGAGGGGTAGCCATGTTAGTCTGTAACTAAAAAAAAAACTTTAAAAACTACTAATAGTCCTATAGCACCTTGGAGACTAACCAAAAAATATATAAATAGTATCATGAGCTTTTGTGGGCACAACCCATTTCTTCAGATGACAAATATGGAGCAGAAAAAGAGGGGAGAGGCAATGTAGCGTAAGTAGAGTAAAGGTGTTAGGGGGCAAGAGATGAAGAAACGTTCAAGGTCAGCCATAAAGATGTTGGCATATTGTGGGGCCATGCAGGTGCCCATAGCTGTGCCATTGATTTTTAACATTTTCACTTGCCTGGACACTCACTAATGGACCTAAAAGTGGCTATCCTCTTACAAAATAATTTTAGGAACTAGCTAGAGAGTCTGAGGAACTGGCCTTCATATGCAAATGTGATGCATTCACCCAAGGAATAAACAAAGACATGTCTTGGATGAGCCATTATATTCAACACTCACATAACATCAAAAACTAACTATCGAGCACTTACAGCTCACTCTATTAGCCTCATTTAGTGTGGACATTTTAATTGACAGGTTTTTCCCTCCCTTCTTCCCTCTTTTTCTGCTATATATTTGTACCCTTGGACCACTTGTTCCATATTTTTGTCATCTGAAGTGTGTTGTGCCCACGAAAGTTCATGATACTATCAATAATTTTTGGTTAGTCTCTAAGGTGCTGGACTATTCATTTTTTAAGTTTTTTTCCAGAGAGAGACAGAGACACAAAAGGGTTAACTTTACAAATTTGAAAAAAAAATCTAAATTAAATGACAAAAAATATAAACTGAAAGATGTGAATGATAATTGGCACCGCATTATATTTTGATTAAAAACTTCAAAGATAGAAAATAAATATTAGTGAGACAAGGTGGGTGAACTAGTATTTTTTTATTGGATCAGCTTCTGTTGGTGAGAGGAAAAAGGCTTTTGAGCTATACAGAGTTGTTCTTTGCATCCGGGCATATATCTGGGTAAGGCACTTCCAAAGTCACAGCAAAATGCAAGGTGGAACAGAATGTTTAGCATAAGAGTTAGCACACAGCTTGAGGACCACCTGTGCAGTCACAGGATAAAAAGAGGGTGTTAGTGTGCTACAGTTTGTTGTAAGAAGCCATAAATCCAGTGTTTCTATAAAATCCATGATGTTTACTGTCTAGCAGGGTAATAAATTTAAGCTCCCAGGCTTATCTTTTGAAAGTGTTTTGCAGTTTTCCTTTGAGGGTGAGGTCTGATAGGTTACCTATACTGTGATCGCTTTATGAAAAGTGTTCACTCATGGATGACAGGGCGTTTTTGTCTTTTATCATTTTTCTGTGTGAGTTTATTTGAGAGGTACCGATTGGTTCCACCAATATATTTATTATTGTGGCATGTAGTATACTGGATGAGGTGCACCACATGTTGTGATATGTATGTGTAGGATCCATGGGTCTTGGCCGGTGTGTTGTGGAGGATGTGGGTCATTGTAGCATTAGAGACATGCCTGCAAGTTTTGTATCTGTTGTTCTGGCAGGGTCTGGAGCTGCTTTGAGTTGGTGTGTCCTAATCTGTGGGGTGTGTCTGTCTGCTAATGAGCTTGGAGAGGATGTGGAGGTTGTCTGAAAGCCATAAGTGGTAATCTAGGAAAGACTTCAATGATACCCAGTAGAGATTCCACCAGGATGGGGTGGCAGGTAACAACATGTGGTGTGTGGTGAGAGTAGGTTTTATTTCTGTATTGAAGCAGGTTCTCTCGTGGTGTTGGGGTGGCCTGTTCCTTGATGCATCCTACTTCTCAGGATGAGGGTCCTTGTTTGGTGAAGTGATTTTAAGTGTGATAAGATGTGTATCCTAGACTTTCCCATTAGACAACACTGTGGTAAGAGACTGCCTGGCTGCAAAGAACAGATTTCTTGGTGTATTAGTTTGCATTTTTTACTAAAGTGACACGCACATACAGAAGGGCACACGAAGCGAGGCGCCTGCTGATTGCACACAACACAGACTCTGAGAGCCGTGTGTTCTCTCTGCATCCAATCAAGGCATCGCTATGGATCAACTGGCACACCCAGCAAATTCTAGGTACTCAAGCACAATGAGCAAAACTGCCCTAACCTAATAGACTGTCCTGGGTAAAAACAATCTTTCGGCCCACTGAAAGGAACCCAGTCATGTGACTCACTCACTGGCCAAAGCTGCCCATCACTGATGTAGAAGGTTCCTCATGAAGGATGAGGTTGTTGAGATTTTTTTTCACTTGCTTGGAGAAAGATTTGAGGATATCCTTGAATTCCTGAGTAATGGTTATAGGGGGTCTTTATTTAATTCGTCATAGAAAGTCATGTTGAAGCGTTGTCCATTGGCCTCATTAACTTTGAATGGTCCCTTACAATACATACAAGCTATTTATGCTGAACAATCCATTCCATGCTGAATTTCCCTGGAGTTTCCCAGAACTGAAGAAGAATTCTTTGTGGCTTGAAACCTTGTCTCTTCCACCAAATGAAGTGGGTCCAATAAAATACATTACCTCATCCACTTTGCCCCTCTCAGATCCTGGGACTAATATCACTATTACTCTGCTGCACGCATAAAATACACGATACATTAAATAGATTGAAAGTTGGTTGACAGGTCTAAAAATATAGATGTAAAAGGGGAATCATCATCAAATGGGTGTGTTTCCAGACGGGTACTTTAAGGACTTGTTATTGATTTATACATCTTAGCTCTTATTAATGATGTGCAAGACACCATAAAATAATCACCGAAAGTATACTGATGACAAAAATCGAAGAAGTGGTAAATAACAAAGAGCACATGGTCACTGATACAGAGCAATGCAGATCCCTTGATAAGTAGGTGCCAGCAAACAATATGCATTACAATATGTCTAAATGGATGTGTACACCTCTAGGAATAAAAAGTGTAGGCCATCGTTACAGAACTTTATCCCGGGAAGCAGTGACTGAAAAAAAAATTGGAAGTTGTGGTATATAGTCAGCTGAATGTGAGTTCTCAGTACAATGCTATGGCTAAAACGAATGCAGTTCATGGATGCATAAACAGTTTTATGACCCATGGGTTTCAAATGTGGCTCTGCAAAGTGTATAAGAGCAGACGCATTGCAAGCCCCCATCCGGCAGCCTGAGTTGTTGATTGGCTTACTATCCCTACATAAGCCAGCACACTCTTCTGGACTGTGTACTATACACTTATTGCTTCCCTGGCTTGACTTCCTGGCATCCTGATTTGGCAGGAATTCTGGTTTGTGGTTCTAACTTCCAGTTTGTCTCCAGACTCTGACCCCAATGACTCTTCTTGTGTGACCATGGATTCTGACTGACTACTGGGTGTGGACACCCATTACCCAACTGTGACAGAAGGAATCTCAAGCAGGAGTAGATAGGTTATTTTATATCTAGATTTAGCACTATGATACAACTGCTGCTGGAATACTGTGTCCTGTTCGGATGACCACAGTCCAAGAAGGTTGTTGATTAGATGGAAGGGATTCAGAAAGGAGCCTCAAAAATAGTAATTAAAGGACTGGAAAACATGCCTTATAATGACGGACTCTAAGAGCTCAGTCTATTTAGCTTAACACAAAGAAGGTTAAGGGTGACTTGACTGCCTACAAGGGGAACAGAAGTTAGATAATGGGCAATTTAGTCCAGCAAACAAGATTGTAACAGGATCCAAGGGCTGGAAGTTGAAACTTGGCAAATTTAAACTGATTATAAACTGCATCATTTAAACAGGGAGGGTAATTAAAAATTTACCAATGTTTGTGGTAGATTCTTCATCACTGGCAATTTTTAAATTGTAATTGGGTAGGGTTATTTTAAAAAGAAAAACCGTCATCTAATGACTCTAGTTCAAACAGGAATTAACTCAGAGAAATTTTGTGTAATGCAAGAAATAAGACTAGATGACCACAGCGATCATTTCTGGCCTTCAGATCTATGACTCTATTAACTTTAAACACATGAGTTGGCTTCAGGTACTAAAATTAGGCATGTTCTGAAATGCCTTGATGGATTGGGGACACAGTTATCAAATGACAAATCCATTTTTTTAACACAGGGCATCACACACAACGAGGAAGGCTGGTCCTCTGAACATTTGTGCAGATCATCACCACTGGATTTCAAAAGCAAATTGTCGATTATGAGAACTCAACCAGGTGAATGAAATATAGAAGTTGCTATTCCTAATCTATCTATTATGTCTTTCATAACAAAAGGTTCTAAAATGTTATAATTAGCTGATAATAAACTTATACAATTATATTTTTATTAGGAATATAATGCAATCCTCTCTTTTGGCCTACTGCCAGAAATATAAATGTGGCTATTTTATTGTACTCTCATTATGGATGCTAAAGAGGCAACTAAGTTATGCAGACATTTCAAGAACTAAAGTTAGCTGGAAACAGAAGAATTAATTTTACTATTTTCAGGACTATTTTTGTCCATGTAACTGCTGACTAAAGTAAAGCAATTTATCATTAATTGAGCAGCTACTCTAAAACTACATACTAAAGTAATGTATGATGGCATTCATACACAGTTAGCCTATTTTGTATATTATTACAGCACCTCTGCCTGTTAAAATGTCACCTTTATGTTTGGAGGATCATTTAGCTTTTATTCACAGCTCTCACAACTTAAAAATAATCAAGGCAACAATTCTTGAACAGCCATAAAAATAAGAAGTGTAGCCAATGATGCATACCTAACTAGGCAAAGGATTATCTTCTCATCTCACTTTGTGGGAAGTTATACACAATGGCTGTGTCTACACTGGCACCCTTTTGCGGAAAAGGGATGCTAATGAGACACAGCGCAATTGCAAATCCGCGGGGGATTTAAATATCCCCGCGGCATTTATGAACATAACTGCCGCTTTTTCGGCTCGGGGTTTTGCCGAGAAAAGCGCCAGTCTAAACGCGATCTTGCGGAAAATAAACCCTTTTCCACAAGAAAAGTAGGAATAAGAGATAGGAATAAAAGGGTTTATTTTCCGCAAGATCGCGTCTAGACTGGCGCTTTTCTCCGGCAAAACCCCGAGCCGGAAAAAAGCGGCAGCCATGTTCATGCAAATGCCGCGGGGGATATTTAAATCCCCCGCAGATTTGCAATTGCGCTGTGTCTCATTAGCATCCCTTTTCCGCAAAAGGGTGCCAGTGTAGACACAGCCAATCTGTATATCTGTGTTTCACAAGCCATTTGCAGACAGATATACACACACATTTCAGAGTGGATCTCAGAAGCTATCCTGTTGCCCTGTATTTTAGGGGAAAAATCCATATGTCTTCATCTCCCAAAATGAGTCCCACTTATCATATAATATTTATAGTTAGAATGAACAATCAGCTACAGCTGACATAAATTGATTTTTCTCAAACCATGTACAATAAACCCAATATATTTTTGCTGTAGCATTCGGCATTTCCTTATCATACATATGCCAACCACAAAAAAATTAAAAATTCCACATTCACACTCCAATAGCAATCCTTCCATTTAATTTTTCACACACTGATGCTTTGCCAATTTAGGGTGCTTTGGGCAAAGCACAGCAGATGCATGGAAAGAAAATCCTCATTTATGCTTGTTAAATATTTTAATCTTTTTTTAATTCTTAGAAAAAATGTAGAATACAATTAGCTTGACAGTTTATGAACCATACATAAAGTAGGGAGCATTCACACTGAGTGAATAAAAAAG
Source organism: Rafetus swinhoei (assembly GCA_019425775.1). NCBI lineage: Eukaryota > Metazoa > Chordata > Testudines > Trionychidae > Rafetus > Rafetus swinhoei. The sequence continues at coordinate 188,595,001 of CM033440.1, forward strand.
AAACAGTAGAGGCAAAAAATAATCTGAAAAAAATTGCATCCTAAGGTCCTGATTCATGAAATCATTCATACTCAAGCAAAACATTTAAGCATCTACTTAGCTTCAATCAAGTGTTTACAATTTAGGCAAGTGTTTCTGTGCTTTCCTGCACAGGAGCCAACATTACTAGTAGTTCTATTTCAATGTAAGGTTTTCTGGAGATACCATTCAGCATACTTCACAGATCCCTTTCCAGAAATATGTCACATGAAACAGACCTGATCTGCTAAAATGATACCTTATGTTTGGGTTACAAAGAGCAAGAGTGACAATTTATTAGTCTAAGCACTCGGCTCACATGTGTTGGCTTGTTGTCATGTAGGAATGCAGCCTCCTCCTAGCATTTACAAACACATTTGGTTTTCCATTGTTTTGGGATTTCAAATATTTAAATTTAAACCATTTTCTGTTCTCTTCTCTATTTTAAGAAATGTACAGAACCACCCAGATATGGAACTCAATATACAAAGACCACACCTATTATCACAAAAAAGGCATAAACCTTCTAGGCGTGGCTGTAGTCTAAGAACAGAGATGGCTTAGTGTAACAGTGAAAATAGAACATCTGTTACAAACCCAATCTTGATTTAGGATATTTAGTTTTTGTTCCCAATTTGGTTTCAGAAGACAAATCACGAAACATAGGTATCAAATCCTTACCATTTTACCATTTTCTTTACTGGTAAATATTACCCAGTTAATGACTGATTCAAAGCCCATTGAGATCCATGGAAAAACTCACTGAGAAACAGATTAGAATAATTTCCTTGAACTTGAGTCCAGACAAAGTAAATAAAGGTCAAAGAGTTATTGGCACACACTATAGTTATCATATTAACAGTAAGCATTCCCCAGTCATTACTGTTTATTATTATTATATCTTCTCAATCCTACAGGCACTCGGAATCTTACCTCCCACCCTTTCACCCCCAGTAAAAGCCCACAACAAATTTGGATATGGCAGATGCCTGAAATTCTGAACTGTCACCTCACCTAACACAAGTTTCCCTCTCCTTCCATTCTTCCTGCCCATTTGGGAGAAAACTTACATTTCCCTTCTTTTACTAAAAGTAGTTATTTAAAAAATAGATTTTAGCTCATAGCATTAGACTTTCAAATTATAGAACAGGATCACATATAGAAGTAGCCATGTTTGTTGTGGGCATAGGATTGAGGAATTATGATGGCAGCCATTTAGAACAAAGATCTATGTATAGGGGTACAGAGGTGAAGAAGAAAACATTATGCAAAAACTTGTACCCCAAATGACAGAGGGTCATGATTGGTATATCAGAGAATGAGGGATTGAAAACTGTAGCTGAGAAATAATTTTACTACAGTATTATGCAAATCAGATCTCTCAGCTACCATGAAGGGAAATGGAAAACCACAAGTTACATGTCAGTAACTATACAGTTTTCCCATGTTCAGACTAGCAAAAACAATTCAATTTCGCAGTTTCAGTAGAATATTGAATAGATCTGAACTCCTGGCTGAAAAAAACCTTAATATATTTCACCTTAAAATCCCCCTGAAGTTATTGTCTGAAGAATGCAAAGACAATTCTTTCAGTGTAACAGTTGAATCAGTTATTTTGTTTGTAATTCTGAGTACCTTTTCTTGTCTCTGGGGAAATTAATTTACTTCAACATATTCTAGTTCGTGCTATCTCTGAGTTTTCCTACTCTGTCTTGCACTTATTCTGTTATTTGTCTTCATGTAATGTAGCTGGATAGTCAGAATACAGCCTTGTGACTGTATTTCCATTTAATCCGAGACTCTTTACTGCAAAAACTTGGTAGGTTTGTTTTTCATTGATTTCCTCAGTCACGTAAGTTTAGGTTTAGGGGAGGAGAGGTTGTAGAGTTTTTCTTAATTGTGTCTATTTTATCTAATAAGAAAAGAATACTATAATCTTAAAAAATGAACATCAGCTGCACAACTTGTTTTAAAATGTTAAACTGCCAGAATTATCATTAACTTTTAACAAAATTAAATTTTTATCTATTTCTAATTTTTCAATTATTTGGTATCACATACATGATGTAGTGTGTGGTTGTTGATGAGAAAAAATACCCATCTTGCTAACCAGAATCTAATTATTATTAGCTATTTATATTCTGCTAGTACCTAGAAGCCACTCATAGGCTATGTCTACACTGTCGGGTTCTTGCGCAAGAACATCTTGCGCAAGGGTTCTTGTGCAAGAAGTCTTGCGCAAGAACACGTCCACACTGCCATATCCGAGATGTGCTTTTGCGCAAGAGCGTCCATGGCAGTGTGGATGCTCTCTTGCGCAAGAAAGCTCCTATGGCCACTTTAGCCATAGGGCTTTCTTGCGCAAGAAATCCCTGCGGCGCGTCCACACTGCCCTCTTGCGCAAGAGCAGTTGCGCAAGAGAGCTTACACTTGTAAGAAAAGAGCATAGCTCTTGTGCAAGAAGCCCTCTCTTACCATGCCGTACTGTAAATCTTCTTCCGCAAGAGCAGGTGGGCAGTGTGGATGCTCTGTGGAAGAATAGCCGTTCTTGCGCAATAACCCGCCAGTGTAGACATAGCCATAGTGTCTCACTGTGTTACATACTTAACTATATACAGACAGAACAGAAGACAATCCCTGGCCAGAGGGTTTACGATCTAAAAAAAGACAGTTTTAGACAAACAACAACATTTAATAGAAATACGGTTTCGCCCAGAATATGATTTCTTTTTAAATAATCCCAATGATGACTGAAACTCACATAGTGAAGACAACTCCAGTATTTTATAATCTGACAACTATAGGCTATTCAAGGCCCCTGAAAGCTGTTCTAAGCTAGGTGGACCACTAAGTCGGGATCTGGGAGGTCAGTGATCTGCCAGTATGGAATAACTTGCAGGGGACCTAGCATGATTTCCTTCCACATATTCAAAATATAAAATACAATGATCCAAAGAACATTTCACTTAAATGTAGACCAGAGGCACTTCAAAGGCACTGAGAGAAAACAAATAATCAGAAACTAGCTGTAGAAGCAACTTAAGCAGGTACAGAGGAAGTGTAAAATGGGACCCCAGATGGGGGCACCCCTCTACCACAGCATCATCTAGACCCAGAATTGTGTAGAGAAACAATCCCACACCTCAAGGGCCTCTACCACATGGATTGTGGGGGAAGGGACACATCATGTGGCCTTTGGAATGGAAACTACAGGGAGGAGCCAGAGACTGAAGCAGGCAGAAACAGCGGCACAAGCAGTTTAAATCAGACTGAGGGACATTGAGAAGATGTTCAGCAGTTTTGAATGGACTTTGCTTTGTGCAGGATTGATTGTTTGCTTCCATCACCACAGTCTTTTCTGCTGAGCCTCACCCCACATCTGCTTGCTTCCTGCCACCCTACCCCCTGCTCATCAGTTCTGCCCTACTCTGCCCTGCTTCTTCCCTCTTCTCTTAGCTAATCCCTTCCTAACTAAACCACCTCACTAACCAAACAAAAAAAACTCACTTAGGATGACAATTGCCACAATGACATTAATTGTTCTGCTTGCTCATTATCCCTTTCTCCCCTCCTTTGTCTGACTTGTTTCCTTGGATGATAAGCTCTTAGAGCAAAGGACTGTCTGCTGCTCTGTGTTTGAACTTTCCTAAACCAATGTGACCAATCTTGGCTGGTTCTCCGCACTATTGCAATAAATATAATGAACTAAAACAACTGAAAAGTTGAAAGCAAAGTGATCACCACTAAAAAAAAACAAAACAGCATTAACTAAGTAAGCATTCAGCACCTTCAGAGTGAGCTCAGGTTTTCCTTACACTTATAATTAATAAAAAAAAAAACTGTTGCCCAATGTTGACTGTATTTATATATATCAAGAAATTCAATTATGCACAAAAAACAGGACTATATAGTCCTGTTATTTATTTCAGCTACACCAGACGAACACGGCTACATTTCTATCACTATTCTACAATGATGCACAAATCTTTGTTGGATTACTATTTCAAGTATTTCATGGGGGCCAGCATTTTGCTCTTATTATTTTGTTAAAGCTGATGGTGTTTAAGCAGTCTTGAAGCTAACTCATATTGAGCCTCACAATAACATGCTCTGTCTGCCGCCTTGAGAATACCCATTGACTATCTGAATAATGTTTACAATTATATAACATACAGTAAGAGCCAGGCTGCGAAACAGGAAAACCATTTTATGGCAGTGCCTAGCATTTTGAACATTTACCTTGTAGGGTAAGAAGTTAAATTATTAGGAAATTCACTCTTATATTATAAATTTACTACAGAAAATATAATACATTATTACCTATTAAGTTTCAATGTGTCTACAGGTAAATGTCATCAAGTAATAACATTGACTATCTTACTGCAGGATAATGAGAAATTATTCACAAAAGAAGATAGACGCATAATGAAAAAGGTGCATGTTGAATTGAATTTGGATGGAGACCACTAGCTAAAAAAAAGATATGGAATAATTAGAATAAAATTAATAGGTTCTGGTCCAAAAGATATAATATCTTCATAATAGGGAAATACAATCCAGATTCCAAATACCATTACAAGTATATAGGCTATAGCTATTTCCTAGCTTTACATTGTGAAGTGCAAATATATCAGCTCTTTCCTGCACCGGTTATATTTAGCTATTTCTGCTCATAAAACAAGCAATATTGAAAGCTCTTTAATACTTAATGTTTGGGTTTTTTTGCAAACTAGAGGATCTTTATAGATAAGTCAAAGTTCTCCTGAGGTTGATAAGGAAGGCCATCCTGTAGGCATGCTCGACCTTATGAAGCACAAGATACTGAGATTTCTCATATGAAGAAAGAAACCTTGCAGCTGAATGGATGATTTGTAAAACAGCTGTACCTAACACAGCACTGAGATACCTGCAGCACCATGGACAGAACAATTGCTGGTGGGGGGTGGAAGGGGAAACCAAGAGGGAGCTCCTGGCTGGCTGCTGGGACCAGGTAGTTTCATGCCCTGAGGCTAGTTCAACAGAAGTGCTGGGTCCATGGGAAAGTTGTCCAGGGAGACATGGCAGCAGTGGGAGGAGCTAAATTATCATAGCAAGAGGATGCTATCTACAAGGTCTCTGGGTCAGGCCTTGGAGTGAGTGGGTGTGGGGAAGTGGTATGGGGGGAAGTGGTATTGGACTGAGACACTAAACCCCAGAAATGGTGTTGCCTATAGGGCTAATCTGCTTGCTTGCCTATAGATATATTTTCTTCTATGTCTGGGACTTTTCACCTAGATAGCAAAGTCAACGTGCATATATCCGGGACCTTTCACCTAGACAGATAGTGATAAGATAAACCAGTCTTTAATGGCATAGGGGGCTTCAAATATACCTTCAAACTTAACTGGAACACCATAATTTGGAAAAACCCAAAATAACCAGTTAAGACCAGACCAAAATAACCGGTTGGGACAGAAATAACAAATGTGATACCTAACCACAAAAAGGGCCATGGTAACAAATTGACAAATATGATACTATGTTGAGATCAGTGATGTGCTGACCTATAGGAAAAAGATACTTCACTATTAATAAGATGAGGAAATACAAATAAGGAAAAGGGGAAACATCCCCTTCTGAATATGCATCAAACATTACAGTGCCAGCATAACATATTACAAAAGGGGTACCACAGCCTAGGGGCAGTAGGAGAGGTAGATTTACTTCTTGGACGATTCCAGAATGATAGTCACTGGCAGTAATGGGCAAGGTGGCGGTGATGAGAAAGATGATGGATAACACCTCAGGCTGTTCTAGAAGAAAAGATGTGAGTATATGGAAATATAGATGTATATCCCCTATCTACCTTGTTAAGCTGGGGTATTTGTGGCTGTGCTAAATGTATTAATAAACTATATTTGTGCATATACAGGAGTTCAAATAGTGTGAATGTTGCAATTATACACGAGGGTACCCATCTATGAAATAATTTAAATACTTGTCCTGATCCTGGGACAAGAACCTGTCATGTATCAAATAACTGGAAATTCATAAGTAATCTATAGAACGGATACATAATGTAAAGACTGCGCAACAGTGGGGGAAACGGATGGTGATAGAGTTGGAGGGCTGAGTGAAAAAGATGAGGCTGTGCTTCCTGAGACTGCAAGAGGAGCTTCAGACAAATGCAGAGACGCAGTGACTCTGAGTGAGCCACCGACAGGGGGCGCTGGCCTCAAGCTAACACCAGAGAGATATGGAAGAAGCACCAATATAGCAGTGAGCGATGTGCTCCATGACAATGACCACTAGTAAACTCGATTGTTTAATGCTGGCAATCAGAGCCCCTGTGAGTTTGGAATTAAATCAAATAGTATGGTAAGTGGGTTATTTCTCTGCCCTTGGGAGGCTAATATGATGCTGAGCTGGGTCTGAAAGCATAATCCCCTCAGGCAAGGTGATGCAGTCCAGTCAACTAAACACAATTTAAAATTTTGTACAGTAATTTCAGAAGCTTGAAGTACTAATCTCACCTTTTTGCCAATGGAAAATTTTCAAAGTGGTAGTAATTAAAGGTTTGCTGTCCCTTTCTTTCGTGAGTTTGGGCTTAATTGATTTTTCCAGCGTAGTATGTAATTGTAATAAAATACTCTTAATGTCACAGGATCTTCTCTCTCTCTCTCTCCCTCTGGGCTCAAATCAGGGCCATAAAATGTTCAGGTGGTTCTTCAAAACTTGGTCTCAGTCTCACAGACTTTGAGGCCAGAAGGAAGACCTGATCCTCATGATCATCAGACTTCCTGCACGTTGCAGGCCTCAGAACCTCACCCACCACTCCTGTAATAGACTCATTTTCCGGTGGTCTAGACAATTTGCTTGGCTCCTTTTATCCTTAAGCTCCTCTTGTATGGCCTGAAAATACCTGAACATTTCCGAATATGCCCACACAATCCCAATGTCCTGAATTACATTTACCTATAAGCCCTCCCACTATTCTGCAGAGTTGTTGACTCGAGACCCACGACTTGAACTCGAGTCCGACTTAAGTCACCTAGGTGACTCAACTTGAGACTCAACTCAGGTTCAATCTCTGTGACTTGAGACTCGACTTGAGACTTGCTAATTTTGTTAAATCGACTTGGTGAAAAAATTGTCCGAAAATGCCAATATTGATGGCTTGTACAAAAGTGACTTGACATTTTTAAAATTAAGACTTGAGACTCGACTTGGGTCTTGACTCGAAAGTGACTTGAGGGACTCGAGACTCAACTTGAGACTTGAACTGTAGTGACTTGAGACTCGACTTGGACTTGACAATGACGACTTGAAGACAACACTGCTATTCTGTGCACCCCACAGTTTTAAGAAATAGAAGAGAACAGAAAGAAAGGGAAACCCAGTCTTTTGTCTAGCTCCCAAACAAGCCAAACTACCAAGTGCAAGAGTTCAATCCCCACCATTATTACCACTTTGCCCAAAAATTAATGATATTCACTCTCCCACAAATAGCAAAAATAAAACGACAGTCACAATAGCAAGTGAGACTTAACCATTTCTATTAAGCTTTCAATTAAATCTTCCAATGCCAGTAAATGTCCTCTACTTATACAATAATACATATGTTTAGCATGAACTATCATTTACGGTCAAATGAATCTCTCATTAAATTGAATAAACATTTCTTTAGTTACAATGGACAGAGACTTGGATTTTGACTGACTCCCTATATTTGTTGATATTACTAAATCTCTAAGAGAGTATAGGAAAGTGCATAGATTTAGAAATAACATGGAAGGAACATCCTCATTTTTAGGATTGAACGATGCACAGAAATGGCAGAAATTTCTCCTTCCAATCTCATAAGCTTTCTGCATTTTTCATTATGCCCCCCAGAAGCTGGACAAGAAATTTAAACTTATTGTTACACACTTATGCAACATACTGTAGCACACTTATGTTTTAAATAAAAACATTATTTCAATAGCTTGCAAAAGTAAACTTTCTTCAAAGACTGTGCCCTGATTTCAGAATAAGTTAAAAAGAAAATATAGCCAAAATCAGTATTCACGTAAAAGTCCGAGAAGATGCAAGAGAATGAGAAAACAGAATTTAGCCCAGAGCATAAACACTTGGTTGCTATGCAAAGTTCATAACAGATCATTTATTTTAAAGAACACTAAAACTTGCTCTTTATCATCTCTTCATATACTGCACAACTGTATTGCTTTTGTTCCATTTCCATTGCAGGAAGTAGATAGCTATAAAGATCTGTTTACTACAAGCAGCTAAAGCATTAGCTATTTACATTTTCCATCCACCTTGCAGATAATTTTTATCTTCTAATGAGATGTGATATTAGACAAAATACAATTATTACAAATAAATACAATATATGAAATGGTTCCTCTGAAATGAATTCCATTAATCTAATTTAATTACAAATGCTTTTCTATTACCACTAAATATTGAAGATACCATATCTGTACATACCAGTATATTTAAGATAATAAGGCTCTACACAACCTATTAGATTTTTTTTTAATGCAAATGGGTGCGCTAACAACACTGCAGCTCACTTTCGTTACACCAGATTATGATGGCAAAATAGAAACATTTGCATAAGAAGATGTGATGATGTATGATTGACTATGATCATTTATATCATTGATATTACCACTGTTACACAATTGCAACAAATCGTGTACAAAGCACGTCATGTAACTTGGCAGTAGAAAAATCTGATTTGCTAAATATGATTATCCTGTTTATATACATGTGTCATCTATGAATCTGAAGTTAGTGGGGGACTTGTGAATCATGTGCCTGCCCCCACTGATTTTTGCCAGAATTTACTGACCCCATTGAGTGACATGGTGTGGCATAGTAGCTGCAAGGACCAGTGGCCATGGGGAGATGCAGCATCAAAGAGGTGGGAGCTGCAGGGAGGGGCCACTGAGGGTAAACAGCAGAGTACTGGGGGGCAGTCATGACTCACGCTTAATCCTTAAATTGTGCTCCCCACACACACACTATTAGCAGGCACCAGTCTTCTCTGTCTGAAGTTATGAATATTGGCTGAGCACTAGGATTTTACATATGTGCTGTATCCTGGACAGCATGCCCCAGACAGAATTTACATTAGGGCCAGACATCTATGTGTTGATGGCTCATCACGGACACTTAGGTCACAACGAACCGTAAAAGAAACTAATCCTGCCCAAATAACTCTTCTTGTGGATGCCTCTGACTCTGAGGGGCCAATGACCACCCACTGTGGCTCACTAAAATGTATAAGCAGGGCTCGACAATCTATGTAATCTACTTGCCTCTGGTGAGTACATTACATCCCGGAAGAGCCGAGTTTGGGCGATCTGCGCATGCGCAGAACGCCGGACAGCACAGCTGGCGAGCAGGGCTTGCCGTGGCTCGGTGAGCCCTGTGTATAAGGATATGTGATATGTTCCTGTGACTCTGAGCCCCATCTTGGGCCAATACCTTTCCACAAACAGGGGCTGTGGGTTTTGTTTGGGACAGCAAAAGGCCGTGCACGTGGCAGAGGATACAAAAGGACTCCCGGGATATCTCTATTTTGTCTTGTTTCCTGCTTCATTTCTCTGGACTGGATTTCTAAAGTTCTAAACAAGGGCCAATGATCCTCAATCTATTTGGGTGATTTTCAACGGCAAGCTAGCCGTTTACTCCATCTTAATCTATGAACACCAAAAAATCCCTTGTATGTATAAGAACTATTAACCATTTATAGGCCAAAAGATTTATTTGGGCATAAGCTTGTGAGCAAAGACCCTCTTTGTCATATCCATGGAGTGGAAATTACAGAAGCAGACATAAACATACATTTATAACTCTCTTCTTTTCTTTTATCATTACAACTTTAGATTTTAGTTACTAAAGGATTGGCAACAATGTGATTAGTGAACAGGATCTGAGTTACATATTGATTTAGCTAAGTGGCTGATCTGTTGGGATTAGAAGGACTCTATATCTGATTAAATTGGTTTTCAGTAACCACTCATCATAAAATCCAGTGTCTGGGTGGTGAGCCAAGGGTAGGAGTGCCTAAGAGACTGTGTTTTGACTGCTTGTTAATCTGCGTGGTGACACAGAAGTCTACTTTTGAGATCAGCGTGGTATAGTCTAACGATAGTGTAACCACCTGTTTAGGGGAGTGCCTGCCCTATTTCTCAGCTGTTTGGCCTGAATGTGGAATTCTCAGCTTTGAGGCATGGTAGCAGAGGGATAGAATTAGGGCTCCACATTGCACTTAACTCAGCCAGAGTGAAAAATACCGAAACGGCTGTATTTTGTGTTCTGTTGATGTACCTCAGTACAACATCAAACCCACTGGATGAATCCAGGCCACTACATTTAAATAAATCATGCTATAATTAACCACCAGCTCTGAAAACTGGAGTACTCACCATCAAATACCTAAATATACATGGTTGAATAATGTTAACATTTAGCAAAGAAATGTCAGTGCCCTCATTTATTTCACAGAAACCCTGGATTTAGCCAAAACAATGGTACCTAGGTAAATGCAACAGTAGAAAGCAACACCTCAAAGAAACGTTGATGAAAGATTTGCCATCTTCACACAAATATTTTCATGTAACTCACTTGAAAAACAATGCAACAATTCCTATTTAATCATATTAATTGGTGGTGATATTTACCAGCACAGTTAATCATCATGCAATTGGTAGTACATTTTACAAAATAAGACATTCACATATCCATCACTGATATAGTCTACAAATGTGGAGTAATAGTCCTAGATGTAAAAGATGATTTTTCACTCATCCTCTTCAATTTTTTTTGACTGAATAAATAGTGCAGTAAATCTGAAGAAAACCATATACCGTTTCTTTCTTTTTAAGGTTTTTCACTTTGCTACCTACAGCATTCCACATCATGTACATGGATATTGTTAACATTTTAAATGAGATCTCCTTTCATGGCACCAGTGGTAATGATCTGCTGATAATGTTTAATGAGCCTGTACCCACAGAAGTTTACATTTTTAGGGATTAAACTTCATCTCCACCATTTTGGCCTGAGAAGAAACAGACTGTGCTCACTGAACTATTCCATAAGACTATTAAGTAACACCAGAAACAGACCATAACAGACTCGTCAGTATAAAAACTCAACGAAATCCTTATTCATTGGTGGTTAATTACACAGTCTTTGTCTATCTTAGTCATACTGAAAAGAAGGAAGTGCTTTTATTATCATGATATTGGTTGCAACAAGGAGTTGCAATATTTTCCTGTTCATTCATATGTAAGCAGGGGCTGAACTGCTGCTTGCTATCAGCCAGCTAAACGGAGAGAGCTGCCCTGGGGTGGTGTGCCCATTACAATTGTTTAGCTGTGCAAGATAATTAACTGTTAACTGTTGATATGTAAATCCAATTCAGCCAGGGCTGATGGAGGATCAGTGTTGGAATGGAATGTGGTGTATTGTAAATAATTTGGGGCTGTTGTGGGGGTCACGAATCATACTACCCCTAAATGTGGGAACTGTAAAACATGCCACTAGTGCTTGCAGGAGAGACACCACCATCATCGTAAGAGGTCTCCGAGGAACAAGCCTCCCCCCTTCCAGAGTTGAGTGAACTGAGGTGGAGGGAAAGGTTAAAGGGCTTGAGTCAGCCTGCTCCACACCTGCCAGGTGTGAGCTATAAGACTGGCCCAACCTGCCCCTTTCCCCCTTTGTTTTAAGGAAAGGCCTAAAGCAGATTTCATGAGGAGTCTTTTTGCTACTCCAGTGGAAGCTGGAATCCTTTGCCAGTCCAGGTGGTGGCTAAAGAGCTGAAATCACTGGTTTGGCTGGGAGCCAGACCCACTGCAGCCAGCAAGGAGCAGCGACCAGCGGCGTGGCGCGGAGCGGCGGCGGCAGGCGAGGCGCGGCAACCAGAGGTGTGGTGCAGAGTGGCGGCAGGCGTGGAGCGGTGACCAGCGGCGTGGCACGGAGCGGCGGCAGGCATGGAGCGGCGGCAGGCGAGGACCGGTGACCAGCGGCATGGCGCGGCAGGCGAGGAGCGGCGGCAGGCGACCAGCAGAGCGTCTGGTGGCGTGGAATGAGACAGCTGGTGGAGCATGGCAGAGTGACTCGTAAGGTGCCCCCTATCTATCTCCCCACCCCCATTTCTACCCAGGTTGGAGGTGAAACCCTGCAGGTGAACTTTTGGACTCTGGGTGGCACTGACCAGGGACAGACTTTTGGGGTGTTGGACTTCGGGACTTTGGGTGATTCTTGGCTGGGGCAGGGGGTTTAGCTCATGTTTGGGTTATGAACTCTGTTTGTGGTATTTTTCCCAAGTTACTGCCGTATGACTTCTCTCTCTTTCATTAAATGTTTCTTTCCTACACTCAGACTCTGTGCTTGCGAGTGGGGAAGCATTGCCTCTCAGAGGCATCCAGGGGTGTGTGAATTTCCCAGGTTACTGGGTGGGGGCTCGAGCCGGTTCTGTGTGAGATGGACCCCAAGATATTGAACCCGGCCCTGGTTGCTGCCAGGCCTACCTGGCAGAAGAGTTACACATATATATATTTATATACACACACACACACACACACACACACACACACATACACAGTAGACTTCTGATAATCCGGAACCTTTGGGACCTAGGTGGTGCTGGATTATCAGATATGCCGGACTATCAGGAGGTACTATAAGATGGTTAAATAAAAAAAATATATATATATATACACACACACACACACACACACACACACACAGAGTATATACTGTATATAAAGTGTTTTTAACCCTTTTTATTGTAGCACAAGCACTGTCCAGCATCACACAATGCCAGTGGCAGACTGACTCGGTCCCGTCCGGTTTTGCTCGGTTCAGCTGCTGCCACTGCTACCTTGTGACTCGTTTTTTGCTGAAGCTCACTCACTAGGCTCTTGCCATTTTGATGCCAGACTATCGGGAGTGCCATACAATTGGATGCCAGACTATTGGGCTACGTCTAGACTGGCATGATTTTCTGCAAATGCTTTTAACGGAAAAGTTTTTCCGTTAAAAGCATTTATGAAAGCATCTAGATTAGCACGGACGCTTTTGCGCAAAAGCACTTTTGCGGAAAAGCGTCGTGCCAATCTAGACGCAGGTTTGCGCAAGAAAGCCCGATCGCCCGTTTTAGCCATCGGGGCTTTTTTGCAAAACACACAGCTGTCTACACTGGCCCTCTTGCGCAAATACATTTGCGCAAGAGGGCTTTTGCCCGAACGGGAGCATCATTGTATTTGCGCAAGAAGCACTGATTTTGTATATTACAAAGTCAGTGCTCTTCTTACTAAATTCAGCGCCAGTGTAGACAGCTGGCAAGTTTTTCATAAGCGGCTGCTTTTGCGGAAAAACTTGCCAGTCTAGACACAGCCTTGGAGTTTTACTGTCTCTATATATAAAATAGTTATAACTTTTTTCCTGCGGGATGTTCTGCATACTCCCTGCTGCCTTTCTCCCCCTTCCCCTCAACTTTCCCCAGTGCTCGGGAGCTGGGGCTGCCATACTGTGGCCTTGCCCCCCCACCAGCAGCCAGGGGAAAGCATGAGGCCTGGCTAGGCCTTGGCACGCCCTCCTCCCCCAATAGCCAAGGGAGAGAGCCGGGGCTGGTGAGGCCTTGCCCCATCACCCCTGCCCCACGGCCGGGGGAAGAGAGCCGGAGCATGCGTGGCCTGGCAGCTGGTGGGGGAGGCCAGGGCTGGGCTGGTGCAGCCTCGGTCAGTCCTCCCGGCCAGGAAGCCAGGGCTGGCCAGCCTCAGGGCAGCCACGGGAGGTAGAGAGCACAAAGAGAGCAGGCCAGGGCATAGCAAGCAGTGGGTACAGCCCCCTAGTAACTATAATAGATGTTTATGTCGTGACAGGCACTGTGAATGTTTCCTTTTTTTGAGATCACTGCTAAGAAGTTCCTTCACCACATGTGCCTCCTTGTGGCTGGGTCTGGGAATTACCTTTCATCTCTTCTAGTTCCCCCTTCAGTCAATTAGTTGTGTTGTGCCCCTCTACTCCAGAACTCAGGGTTTTCCCTCTCAGATACTCAGCACTCCAGGCAGGTCACTTTCTAGTTTCTCCACACACCCCTTTTAGGGTAAATAAGTCCCACTGGACAATCTGCACTTGTGCCATTTCAGGCAATGTTCTGATCCAACTCCTGTACCCCTTCCCCAGCATCTGAGATTCTGAGCCCACCCACTAGTGTAATCCGGATTCCAGTTCAGGGAACCTCTGACTAGCAATCCAGGTCTGCTCATCTCAAACCCTATTGTAGTTTCCCTGGCAGGGTTGCCAGGTGTCCAGTATTCAACCGGACAGTCCGTTTTTTGTGCCCTCTGTCCAGTAAAAAAAATTGAGAAAATACCAGACATGTGCAATGTCCCGTATTTTCTGCTTTTCCAGCTGGGCACCCAACAGAAGCCTGGCGGGGTTGAGGGGGAGTGGCTGGGGAGGGGGGGCTGCAATCGGCGCTGGGAGCACTCAGCTGGTTGCATCTCCTTGTGTCTGAGGTAGGAGTGACGCCTTGGGGGGGAGGAGGAGCCCTGTCCGTCCTCCTGAGCACTGTTCAAGCACGTTGTGGAGCCGTAGTCCAGGAGAGAAGCCCGCAGGTGCTTTGTGGTTGCATTTAAGCTCCTTCCATGGGCTCTCAGCCAAAACTGACTGGGGTGGAATTTCTGCCTCTTCCCACTGGGCCACCCAAAGTCCTGGCTATGGGGGAGTCACCTTCCTACCCACACCTGCTGCCTGAGTTCAGAGTTACCCCCCCACCACCATCACCCTGCCATTGTGTTGCCCTGGGGTCTGCCCCTCTGCTTTGGGTAGCAGGCAGCTGCTTTGCAGAGCAGGCTCTGCTGCCTCCCTATTATTCCCAGCTTGGTGGCTCTGGGTAGTAGCCACACAGGGCCTGACCCCCGCCCACTCTGAGCAGTGTAATCAGGCTGTGGGGAGTGGAGCTAGGCTCAACTCAGGCGCTTTGTGACCCAGGCTCCCATCTCTGGGCAGGGAGCACTGGTAAGAGCCAAGCTATATGTAGAGCTCTTCTTCAGGTCTGAGAACAGGGCTCAGTTTAGTGTTGCACCAGTGTTGCACCAACAGCTCTTTAGCAAAGGTGCTTGGGTGTAGGGTTGCCAGGTGTCCGGTACTGACCCAGACAGTCTGGTATTTTCACCTCCTGTCCGGTAAAAAAATTCAGAAAATACCAGACACCTAAAATGTCCGGTATTTTCTGATTTTTTTCCCGGCCAGAAGGCAAAAATCCCGGGTGCTTACTGGGTTCCACAGGGGAGCAGTCCAGCCCAACACAGGGAGGCAAGATGGCAGGCTGGTTTTTTTTTCCCCTCAACAACTTTGGTCTCCCCCCTTTTTTTTTCTCTAAACAGAATGTTTTCCCGGTGTTTTTTGGGGGGGTGGGAGGGTGTTTGGTATTTTTTGTTAAACCATCTGGCAACCCTATTCTCTCGTCTTCTTCCCACCCCACATCTCGTCTCCTTGTCTGTCTCTGGGTTTACCATAGGAGATTCCTTTACTCCATACGGCCACTTCACCCTTCTCAGCCTCTTACGGCACTCCAGGACTTACTTTCCCCTGGGAAGTCCTTCTTAACTACAACCAAATCCATTACTCTCTTGGGAGTGACTACAGAACTCCTCCCTGCAGCCACATCCCAGCTTTTGTAGTCCAAACACAGCCTCTCTTCCAGCTCAGCAACTAGTGCTTATCAACCCCTGGCTTCCCTCCAGCTGTATCACATAAAGTTAATTGAACCTTGCTGGCCCACATTAACCTTCTCAGGACAACCCATCGTAGTCACACACTATTCAATACAGGAGCAGCATCTGAAAAGAAAGCTGAGAAACATTTCCTAGTCCCTTCAGTAAAATGATCTCCTGTCTCTTGAGACAATGACCTTTTGCCTCTTCTCTTGAGTAGAGAGAACCTCCAATCAGCAAACCAGAAGAGCTGATCTGGATTCTATGGACCTATCAGAGAGGAAAGGAGTCAGGATCTGGAAGGGTATGTATGTCTAGGCTGGAAATAGGATGAAAAGTTTTGGAAAAAGAGTAAGCATCTGAAATCCTGAATATTTTATCACAGCAAACTTTTTTGTCATTTTCCTGTCATATTTGGAACCAAAGATTTTAGACTGCAAGCCTTTTAGGGCTAGGGCTGTCTCTTTCTTTTTGCTGACCTTGTACAATGAATCAGTTGGGACCACGAGAAAGTACTGCTATACAAAATTATAATAAAATAATTACACAACTCCTAGCTCCTTAAAAGACAGACCCAGTTTCTAAGTGTGAGAAAATTTAATCTTATTTATAATACTGATGTGCCAGAAAAAGTATATATAATATCTATGCAGAGTGTAACACAATAGTAAAGACTACCCTATATAGCAAGATTTTAAAAAAGGGAAAGAAACAAGAGTAAACATATTCTCCCCAAAAATCTTCCTCTCCAGTTTTTCAGTCAGCAGCATTATCTGGCAGTAGTTGTGAAGAGATATTTAAGTTCGTGGCATGTACCTTTTACTTTGGAAAGAGTGACAAAAGTTAAAGAGCCAAAGTCACTTAAGTATCAGAGGGGTAGCCGTGTTAGTCTGAATCTGCAAAAGCAGATTTCGGTTAGTCTATAAGGTGCCACAGGACTCCTCGCCGCTTTTGCAAAGTCACTTAAATATACTAAAATGTTTATCATGGACTTTTTAAATCAAGTAGGGTAAAAAAAATAGAGAGGTCCCTGCCATCACCCAATAAGACAGACCTCCACAAAAAGGTTGTTTTAAATTCCTATACTGCACTTTGTGCTGTGAAAGAGGTTCCTAACTAATAACAGAAACTGCTCAGGATTAGAAAGGTAACTTGTTCCATCCCCCACTCCCATATGAAGGACATTTCTGAACTGATCAAATAACTTGTGTAAGTGCAGACTGAACTTTTACACTTTGCAACTTGGGCCTTGAAACCAAAAATAAAATCCTGAATAAAGTCCATCTTCTATGGATTCCAAATTAGTGATCAGGAATAAAGCAGGCCCTTGGGCCAAGGGGGGTATCACACTTCAATACTTGAGCCCTAATTGCACTAATCTCAATTTAAAAAAACCTTGAAAATACAAACTGTGTGTTACATTATTTCTGAAACACTTGTATAATTCCAAGTTCCTGTATAGAACCAGGCCAGCCTCTGTAGACCCTGAAACCAGCTTCTGTTATCTTGATTTTGGGAATGAGCTAATTCTGATAAGGAGAAACCACCTGGCCGGAAGACCTCCCAGTGGATGCCAGCCAGATGCCCACAGCTCAGTAGTTCTTCTGAGCTGCTGATGTCTCAAGATGTTCTGCTCAATAATGATGGGACACAAAGTTCCTCAGTCTAATGAGCTAAGCTTGAGTCTGGGAGGTTCCTAATTGCATCACTAACACTCACTCCCTCTGATGTCACTTTGTGTGAAATTTTAAAGGCACAAAGGCAGTTGGGCATCTAAATCCCTTTGGAAAAATCATTAGAATTTAGGAATGTTACTCCAAATTGTACCAACTAAAATCTCTCCCTTTACCTCTCTGAATTCAGCTACATCTGAATCAGGACCAGATAATATTAGATCCATCCTGAAACCAAAACATTTAGGGGCGAGAGGTGGATTAGATGTCCTAGTTTTGGAGACATCTCAAACTAATCTGCATCTCTTTGAAAGACAGAAATGTAAGTAAACACCATGAGTCAGTTAATAAAGTGCAAAACATTCACTCGTCAAGTCCTCTGTACCAGTCTGAAAGTAAACTTTTAATGTTAATATTTAATGAAGTAATGAGAAGACTGGTATTACGTACTGGCCATATGGTGAGTAAGAGTGGCCAATTTTTCCTTATTTTCTTTTCTATCCTTTTTTTCCCCCTGTGTGCTAAGCAACTATTTTTGGTTTTCTTCCTAGCACATCTTACAAGAGATTTGCAATATGAAATTATATTTATTTTTAATTTAACTTCTAACTCTTCTATGTAGGTGTACTGGCAAATAATACATGTAATTTATTCTGCAGCTAACAAAGTAAATAGATAGATAAGAAAAGTTTGTGATGTCTTGTTTTGCCATCAGAGAAACAACAGCTGCCTTCTTTTGGGAAACATGTTTCTTCATAATGCCAAATGCCCAAAGTGGAAATTAACAATGGAAAAATGACATATTTGATTTTTCAATACAGTGAATAATCACAATGATTCATAGACTCAAATACATTGAAGAAAACTGCGTATATTGTACATATGTTCGGGGGGGAAAAAGCTTTGGAACAAATGCATCCCTTTTCTGTTTGAAACAATGAAGCTGCAGCTGAATCCAGCTCTATGGATTCAGTGGATATTTACAGTAGTCTTAGATCTTTGTTCATTTAGTATAGTTTAGAGTATGCTTACCTGTCAATAAGCAAACATTTCTGTAAGCATAAAATACAGTTTACATAGCTGATGTTCACTAATGCAGAGTTAGACCCCTAGCTGGCCGCAAGTTGGATAGGCACTAAAATATATTTTCTGAGAAGGAGCTAATCCTGGCCAGCCCTTCAAATTTTCAGGAAAAAAAATGTACATGTTAATAGTATCTCTACCTTCTAAGAAGTCTCAGAGCAGTAGCTATGTTAATCTGTACCTTTAAAAACTACGAGTTGTCCTGTGGCACCTTAGAGACTAAGATATAGGATCATGAGCTTTCGTGGGCAAAACACACTTCATCAGATGAGTTGGAGTGGAAATACAGAATCCTAGATGATACAGATATAGATAAAATAGCAAAAACAGTTACCTGTCAATTGTAGGATCTAATTTCACCACCCAGTTACAGAGAGAGACTGCTAAACTGGAGTTCATTTGCATGTTTGACACTATCTCCATAGGCTTGAATAAAGATATTAACTGGTTAATGCATTACAAAGGCAACTTCCCATGCCTTTGATATTCACATTTCACATCAACAGCTATGCACAGGACACATCCAGCCTATTTAACCAACATTATTAACAAGGGTTCTACAATTGACAGATAACTGCTTTTGCTGTTATATATATTTTGGATTCTGTATTTCTACTCAATCGTCTAAGATTATGTATATTATAGTGGACAATGGGTCTGCATTTAAGTTGATAAACAGTATCATATTCTTATACACAAAAATAGCTGGCTCATACTAAACCCAGGTAAGGCTGATCTGATGCCTTTTTTAAGAACTCTATGGGGAATGTCTTCTTTTTCTATTGAAAATATCCCACCTCCCCAGCCCGCTTTATCAAACTGACAGGAAGCTTTGAAGTCAGACTTGAGTCGTAATTAAACTAAGCTGATCTACCAGCATCATATTTTAAAGCAGGGCTTATTCAGTCTACCACTTGATCGGAAGCTCTAGCATTGCTCTCAGACAAGGATCTGATCATAATAATCCTTGTTCCTCACTGCCAGAAATTACAGCAACATGCTGTACAGCAGGTGCTGAATATGAAAGCAACGGAGAAGTTCTAACTCATGCAGAAATCAGTCACTGAGGTCCTGAATGGGACAAGCCACCTAAAGCACATCCTTATACTTCAATCTACCACCGATATTCAAACAAAGGCTTTTGAACTAACCTGCAGGGCCAGTGGAACAAGGGCCATGTCCATCAGTAACTCTATCTCCATTTATGACATGCCTGCATAGCGGCACTCCTCTGGCATTACACAAAATTCAAGATGGAACATATGAGAAATCAGAAAAAAAAAGCATCTTTGTTCAAAGGGATTCTGTTGTGAAATGAACTTCCAGAATATAACTGCTTCAGAGCACACTGTAAAGCCTTCCTTACTGACAAAGTATTTTCAGCATAGGAAGCATTATGAAAATGATGATTTTTATATAATGTATATCATTTTGCCAAGCTCAGCCTCTGTTACCCAGGAAGCAGAGAACTTCATACATTTTATTAGAGCTCTCTGCATGAACTTTTAATTGATCTGAGATCTGCTTAAATGTACCACAGTGGTGGATGCCACAGAAAAACCCAACGTGAAAGAGAGAAAATAAGTATGAGCACGTTTACTTAATATGCCTCACTTAATTGTATAGCACTTAAAAATTATGTGACCACTGCAAGTTCAGTTCCATGATCGTACAATTACTAAATAATAAACCACACAAGTGCTTTCATATGAAACGTAAAATACATTATTTGAGTAGTCTATGAACTTTTACTTCTGAAATTTTGCTTTGAAATCTGTTTGACTTATTTCCCAGCAAAATACAATAATATTAATTCACCAGTCAGTGTTCAAACCATATCACTTATTTAGAAGAAATCAACATTTTCACATGTTTGATGAAGGACCAGGTTCAGCAATTGCCTGTCAGGCCTGCCGATGGCGGGTTGGAGGGAAGTGGGGGTAAGGAGACAAATAAGTGAATAGCTCAGGACCCTGGCAATTGGAGAGCCCATGGCACCAGCCGCGGCAGCTCTGTCGAAAAGCATCAGTAGATTCAAAGATGCTTTTAATATTTCCCATTGGTTCTGGGGCTGGATTTACTAGCAGCTACAGATACTTTCTGATAGAGCTACTGCAGCAGCAGCCGGGGCTACTGCGGCTTTGCCCAGAGCAGGTATGTTGGATCTGGGGAAGGGAGGCTCGGCCCAGCTTCCCTGGGGCTCATCCCAAGAGATGCCAGCCAGCCCAGGGCTCTTCTGACAGGGTGGGGAGACGGGTGCTTGGGGCTTTGCCAGATGGGAGGGGGTTTGCATACCCGGCTGAAGGAGGGGGCAGGGAACCCACTGATTTCTGCCCTGGGTGACAGAATCGCTGTCAGCGAGCCTGTCTCCAGTAGATCTTCCTGTAAATTCTCTGCCTCATTCTGTTTCTTTACTACCCAAGACGGAAACAAGCTTTGTTTAAAACAATGCGCTTCTGTGGATCTATCATTTGCTAATAAAAATTTCATTTAAAAGGGCTCTTACACCCGTTAGCTGCTGGAGTCCAAATTCCTACAACCACAGGAATGACATTATTTACAGACTTTGAAACGATTATCCCTCTAGGAAGTCTCTCCTACAGATGTACAGGGGTTTGTGTGAGTAACTTCTTGTAGTTCTGATGTAGAACACAGTAAATTCTATACATAATATGCCACAACTGCATATCTACCAAACTACTAATCTAAAATTCTAGAACGCACTGGCTATTTTGAAGCCAAAGCTATTAAATATCTAAAAAAATATTTTGAGAAGGCCATATGAGTTTGATATTGTAATTAAAAGTGCTGAATACTTGAATTATTGAACAAGTTTCACAAAGTTCAGTATAAAAGCTTATTTTTTCTACAATTTGGACTGATAGCATGTTGTTCACTATGAACTAAATTATTTCTATCTGGCTATGTCTATACTACAAAGTTGTGTCAGAAAAAAGGCCATTTTCCCGACAAAACTTGAGGAACATCCACACTGCAATTGCATTCTTCCGCAAGAAAATTGAAAGGGCGGGGGTTTCCGGCATTGGTAATCCTCATTCTATGAGGAAGAAGCCTTTTTGTGAAAGAGCTCTTTCACAAAAAGATGTGTGTGGACGGGGAAGAGAGAGTTCTTTCGGAAGAAGAGGAAAGAGGAAAAAGCACAGGTGCCCTTGTGGCCATTCTGTCCATAGCAATCACAGCTTATATGCGAGAGAGCGTCCATTCAGTCTGTGGACTTTTGCAGTGTGGACACGCTCTTTCAGAAGATCTCTTCCGAAAAAAACTTCTTGCGAAAGAAGCCTCTAGTCTAGACATAGTCTCCCTCTCAGCCAGAGAAGGGCATAAAGATGAGTAAGAACTGCTCAGACTGTAGTCTGGCTGAGAGGAAAAGATGGTAGAAAAATGGAACTACTCTCCCAATGACATTCCCTGTAAAATCAATGGAACTTCACATGGATGTAAAGATTTGTGCGCATCAGTGTTCCCTGTGAGCTGTGCAGGTGCTTGGGAGAAATTCAGATGCTGCCCAGCTGATTAGCAGAGCTCCCAGACCTAGGTTTTGTATTTGTATTGGTGGTACAGATTCACACATGCCTTAGTGTACATACAAAATTGATTCTGTACGTGGATAGAAAAAATCCACACATGGATGGAAAAAGATTAGAGGGAACATTGGTGCAGATAGACCTCTTTGGAGAATGACTCCACAGTTAGACTGACAGACGGTTCCCTTGCTATATCAGTCAGAAGCCCTGATACGGTATTGACTGTATAATCTATTTCTATTGAACATATTTCCATGAATATCTAGGTGTCATAGCTAGCACTGGCTATGAGTCTATAGCATAGTTGGAGATTTGATGAAAAAGTTTGCCAGGCAGGAGTTTGCCAGGCAGGAGTAAGCACCAACACATAAATCAAACCAAATTTGTTGGTGATGTTATAGAAAAACGGACATCCTTTATCATAAATGTTTGCTGTACTTTATTGTAGAGAGGAGACATTGGGATTTTAATGTCAGTCACAAAATAGATTGTGCTTTTTATGAACGTTGGAGCAGACTTTCAGCAGCACTTTCTTTTCTACCTGTACAAAGCTGTTTCACAGTTACCTTTATCTGCCAGTTCATATGCGTCTGCAATATAGAAGCAGCCAAGAGCAAAAGGACCCTGCCAAAGCAACAAATGCAAAATCTACACATCTCTACCACTATGATGATCAATACCCTGCACAATGCATCTTTCAGGATCCCTCAGTCCTACATATGCCTATCACCACATATGGTATGTCTAATGCCACACTAACAACTATGTGGGTGAACTGAGATAATCACCATGCTCCCAAAAGAACCCAGAAAAAATGATAAAAGACAAAGATACCTGATCACCTATTGGAGACCCCTTTTCCACAAAATGTTCCCTCCATATCTGATCTCTCACTCCTCCTCCTCAAAGAAAACCTGCACAACACCTTTAAAAAACAAGCCAGGGAGCTTAAATTCCGAACTTTGCTAGACACTAAAAATAATGGACTCAGCAAAGACACTGGATTAATGGCTCATTACAACCATCTGTAACCCACCAACCCATCTTTCTCCTATGATTGTAGAGGTGTTAACTGCCCACTTCGCCTTGAATGGTCTCTTGCAACACATGAACTCCTTATGCTTAACCATCTGTTGCACCTTGTATTCGACTCTGACACAGAGTCGCTTTCCCAGACCTGAAGAAGAAATCTGTGTACATTTGAAAGCGTGTCTGTTTCTTCAACAGAAGTTGGTTCAATAAAAGATATTGCCTCACTCACCATTTCTCTCTATTACCCTGGGACCAAACCAGCTACAATAACACTGCAGATTACGGCTTTATTTGAGCAAGCAGTGAAAGAATGGATTATAGCGTAAGTGACACTAGCCCAGTAAATTGTTGTGTCTTCCAGAATAACAAATACCTCATCAATTAAAGCAGCAGTGACATTTTGTACTACAAAATAAAAAGGAGCATGTGGCGGGCATAACATCACAGGAGTTGTATCAATGGCAAGACTTAAATGTGTCCCAACTGTCATAAGTTCTTTAACATCACATAGAAGTGTTAAAATAAGAGATGTCAGAGATTGCAGATGTATGGACATATCCTCCTTTCTTTAATTCCTATCCCTTGACAGCTGATTCAACATTAATGCATTTTGTATTATGTATCGAATCAATAAATCCTGTTTCCTAGCACCAAACAAGTGCAGATTATTATCATGGACTTTGTTTCCTAATTGCAACATATTTTTGGAATAATGTGAAAAAATTTCTGCCCTCCCCCATACCAGTGACACTGTGAAGCCCTTGGAGAATTTGTTACAATATAACTTTTTGCAAAGTATAGGGGCTACGACAGTTAAGGTTGCATCGTGACTTTGTTTTAAAAATTGACTTTAAGTCCTCTAAAATCAACATGTTTAGTCAAATTTCTTCCAATTTATGGTGCCTCATAACAGTACAGGGTAGGGGCTAGTGACCCAAATTTAAGGTTATTTGAATTAAGGAAACATAACATATGACAAAACTGGCCATTTTTCAAAAAGTTTTAGCTACTTCTCTCTCTTTTGGCACAGAGCTCAAACTGTTGATATGGCATGGGTTATAATTATCTGTCAAGTTTTACTCAGTCCATGGCACCCACTAAATATGCAGGGAGAGGCGAAATTTGGAATGGTATTTAGGAATATGGAGATTTTTTTTACAGTGCATATGTGCCAAAAAGAGAAAAACAGTGAGAGGTTTAGCATTCCCACCATTAGAGCTCAACTCTTGCAAGTGCTCTAAAACCTGAGCAGTTACTATGATTGCTTTGAAATCTGGTGTGCCTCGAGGTAGTGTGGGCTAGCATCATACTCACAGGAACTAGAGCTCCCGGCCTAACACCTGAGGTCTCCACTCCCATCTCGGGCAATGGACTCTCAGATGCCAGCCCCGCATGAGGGTGGTTAAAATTTAAGAGTCCTGGATAGGAATTTCATTTTTGAGAGATTAATATTGTCTGTTTTGGGGGAAAGAGTCATGTGCATGCTTCCTGACAAGGTAAGAGAGGGATTTTAGGGGGTCCAGGAGTGGGGAAATATGGATTTGGGGGATGCACCAAGTCACATTTTACATAATGTGGTACATGGCACCCATTAGGTCTTTGGCAGACCACACAGTCAATAGTATTTAAGAACATACTCATTTGCTCAATCTGGAAAGACTGCAGTGGGCATGTGCCAATAAACAAGAAACCATGAGAGCTTTGGATTGATGTTTGAGAAGATCTGTATTTTAGTAGCTCTTGTGGGGGTGAGGGGAAAGTGGCTGCTTCCAAATCTCAGGGCAGATGAATGAGGTGTATGCAAAAAGACAGCGTAAGGAGTTGGAACTGATAGAGTAGGTACTTTAACCACTGACAGGAGTACTCATATTTCTTTCCCAGTGTGTGGATTCTGGGTGATTCCTGAATCCCAAGGTTGCAGAAGATTATGACATAGGGATTGCTAACTAAAGGCTGATTGGGGTGGATAGACAGAGCCTGTGTTGCCATTATATTTTGCTCACTCTGCAACATCTACTTAAGTGGTTTACTTAAGAGGGTGTGATCCACTAGGCACTGTGGTGATTCAAGTGAGCAGAAAATATATGCGCCTTATTCCTCACGTTCATTTCATACAACCTATGAGAGCAGATTTAGACAGCATCACAGATTTGTGCTGAGGAGCTGCAACACCATTCTCTGATTTGGCAAAGTATCAGAATAATTGCTACTGTGACAATATGAAAGCTGTTATTAAGTATTGGAAGAACATTAATTGGGAAATTGGAAGGCTCATAGCTGACTGGAAAACATGTACTATATGCACAGAAATATTGCACATTTTGACACCCCAGTGTTTCTCGGAGTTAGAGAACTGTATTGAACAAGGCAGGGGTCAGAAGCTCTCTCTCAAACATAAAATTGTCAGTATGTTGGACCAGAAGTCCTATCCATAACTTCTCTCTGGCCCCGCCACAAATTCCACCCTCCAACTATTCTGAAATATGGCTGGGAACACCAATCCACTGCAACACAGTTGTCTTTTGATTCAAACAGCCCCGATCACTCTCTTCCCAGGCTGCTGCAGCCCCATTGCTAGTAGACTGGAAGGGTTGCACCGGGCTCCCACCTGCTGTCCCTCCTGCTCTGGGGGTCTGTCATCCAGGAACATAGCCTGGAGAAAATGGGTTACCCTTTGATAATAAGTAGTGGATTCAACTTAGGTAGTGGATCAAGATTAAAGGAGGGACTTGGACTCAGTCTAGAAGCATCTGGTTTTACTTTGTAGTTCTCACCCAAACTGGACTCAGTATGGAGCTAGCTTTATGAAACCACATTGAGCAATAGCTGAGCTAGTACAGCTGATTGTGGTGCTGGGCTTAGGGGTACTTGAGAAACTGTTCCCCCTCCCCCCAGCTTGAAGCAGTAATAACAAAAACCCAATATGTGTCCCTGGAACTAGGGATGTGGGCGGGGGGTGTCACAGCCTCCCTTGGCTTGAAGTAGTTTCCATTAGATACAGGGTGTAGTAGGGTTCTGTGGCAGTACCCCCCCCCCCCCCCCCCATGGAGACTGATTTTGTGAACAGTTCTGGACTTCAGCAGGTAATTAATTAACAGCCACAACTCTTTTGGTGCTCAAGTACTGCTGAGTTTTGGTAATTTCACTTTATTATGTCAACAGATGTTTGTTTTGTTTTCCCAAATAAGAGCATGCATGGTTTCATATTTCCAAGGAAACCTAAGCGCTGTTTACAGATGAGGAAGAACCACCTGTAAAGGTAGGCAAGGAATTTAAATGTTAAGTCCCTAAAATCTGGGAATGGATAAAGTTTCAGGCAAGGGCTCATGGCAATCCTTTGATTTAAAAAGAAACCCTTGACAGCTTTGGGACCTGGCCCCTATAGGTGAGAGTGAAATCTGGCAGAAGAGTTACAGGGGAATGCCACAATTTGACGTGCACTTGTAGCCCCTGTCCCACATTATGACAATTTACTGAGCTAATTGCACAGGTCTTATACTATGACTGGTTATTGAATACTTTTATATTCACATTTCCATGCAAATATCTCTGTTGCTCTTTCTGCTTCCCAAAGTGCTTTGTATCATGCTAACAGCTCCTTCCCAAAGACCTAACTTGTTTGAAAATGAAAGGAATGTGTCTTTAAACATTGCTTAATTTAGGCCAGATTGTATCTTTAAGCCACTGGCTACATGTGGTGATATATCACTTACAATCCAGCTTGTGGCTTAAAGATGCAATTTAGCCCAAATTATTGTATGTGGGGGACGGGACATAAGGGGAGGAGTGAGGAGTGTATTCCAGTGGGAGCCCTGGGGAAATTCTGGCTGGCACAATGAGCATCCCATGGAGGGGGGAAAGAGGAACAGCATTGCCAAATATAGCCCTGCCACCTCCATGACTGGGTCTGGACCTAATGCAGATGGGGGGAGGGAGAAGAGGCTTTTCCTTTCCCCCACGTTTACACCTGGGCCATTTACAATCTGACTCTGAGTGTTTAAAATCCTTCATACAAAGCCAATTTTAACCAGATTTAACACTGTTCACTTGTCCGCAAAGTAACAGACATGGCCTCACAGGGGCCCATGGAAAAATATAAGCAACATACAGTTCTTCGGTTTTTCATGCTCCTTTGCAATTGTTCCAGGACCTGAAATATATTGTTTAAATATGTACCGCAGTCAGTGCTGAGCAATGCCTCCCCACGGCCACTGAACTGATGCCTCTGACAGTCCAGCAGATGCTATAAAGTACACAGCAGATGAGCATTTTTATTCTATGTATTAGGTCCCCTTTTTTATTGATCTTCCTCTGACATCTTGCAAATGCTAGAGAGCTATTCAGCAATTCTACAGTGATTTTATAATACTCTCCATACTCAACTCTCTTCTGAAGATCCACTTCTTTTATGAAACCACAGCAAGCCTCTCCTTTGTTGCAATAAAATTGGAGGAAAGTAGTATTAGAAAAAGCACAACAAACCCCTAAAATGTGTTATAGTTTCTGTGTAGCGGTCACACAGAGTGCCTCTATATTTGTATCCTGCATAACACTGTGCATGTTGTTGGCGCACAACTAAAAATAACTAACAATAATAATTATTAATAATAAAATAGATCACTGGAATTAATAAAAACATATTATATACAGTATCTCTTGGTCATGTGGCCTGGGTGAAAAGCTGTAACAAGGAAACAGCTGAAGACTGCAGCTGGTAGGAACAGCTACAGAAGCAGCCCAAAGTTGGGACTGCTATACTAGAGTTGACAGAATGAAAATGGGCACCAGGGCTACTCCTCCCTACAGCACATCCACCCAGGCCCAGAACTGCACAGAGGAGATGATGTTCACTCTCTCTCAAGAAAACTGAGGATTGAGTTGGTGCCTCGCCCTGCCCCCTTTGTGGACTTAGGTGAACTACAGAGGAGCCAGTGAGAGATATCAGCAGTCAAAGCAGAGTCCTCTGCACTTTCAGACAAAACTCTACCATTTTGCCTGCACTACCTGTGCCTTGAGTTGACAGGCTGCTTCCTCCCACCGTCTTCCCCTTCCTTCTCCCTCACAGTTTCTTCCCTCCACAACCTGGCCCTTCTACTCTTTTCAACCTCACAATGTCTCCCTCTTCCCCTTCCTTCCAGTGTCCCTCTCCCATCATTTTTCTTTCCATTTAGCTTATCCCTTTCTGAACTAACCTTCCACCTGCCCCCTCAAAAATTGGAGCTAAAAGTATGTTTGCTGCCCTCACATATTTAACTCTGTCTATGTAGTCTATTCTGTCCCTTTTCCCAACTGATAACTGACTTGCCTATTTAGACTGTTTGCTGTTGGGGCAGGGACCAGGCTGTATTTATAATTTGCATAGCACAATGGGGCTCCATTCTTGGTTGGTTCTTATCTCTAATACTGTTAATAAGTGACCAATAGTTTTTTAATCATAACTTAAATACTGTAATTTCACCACAGAAATTATTCCAAGACATTCACATGACTGGTGTAAATCTCAGTTTATCTACATATATATCACATTAAATTCCTAACCTCTATGAAGTTTAAGTGGAGTATATTAATAAAAAATGACTGAACATTGGCAATGTATGAAATGCGCACACACAGTGTATATGGCACGCTCTAGGTTACATAGCCATTCATGTTACTTGTGTAAATTCAGTCTTAAGAGCAAGGGAAGCAGCATTTTACCCTACAAAAAACAACTAACAGTTATGAATTAACAGTTCCTGTAAGAAAGTTTATAATACATACTAATAAACACTATCGAAGCTGACAAAGAGATGGTAGCAATCTCCTATAAAATCCTTTGCCAAAACAAATGAAAAAAGCCTCCAAAGCAGATAACACGTAGATGTAAGCAATCTGACTGTACTTAAAATCCCAGAGTGTAAACAAGTTAACTGATAGCAGAGGGACAGTCAAACATTCCTCTAACTTTGAATAATTGAAACCATCTTCTTTAAAAAAAAAATCACCTTCAATTATCAGAGGTGGGGGAAGAAATTGACAGATGTTGGCAGCATGCCATTAAAATTTCAGTTTCATAGGTTGTAAACAAAGATTCCTTCAAATAGAATTTTTATTTGAACAAGGTTGAAATTGGTCAGTGACAGCTCTCCCATGCCATAGTACTTTAAAACAGCGAGGCTATCCAATAGATTTTATTTGACATATTTGGGTTAGAGATATACTTTCTGTTAATTCTATAATGGGATTATTCTCTGTGATATGAGCATGAGCAACATTGTAGCTGACTCACAACGAGATTTTTTAATCCACTCATACTCCAAAACAGACACTTAGAGAATAATAATGATGCATCAGGAGAATTACATTTTAAGACTGTGCAGGATCAGTGAAAATGTACCACATTACACCAGTCCAATTATATATCGCATTTGCAAGTTGCCCGCAGTCAATCCCAATGTCAATGAACAGCATTAGTATATTACCACTGATAATAAAGTTTTTGCAGTAACCTGAAACATCTGAAAAAAAGCACCTTCAAAGCAAGTGAATTCAGGGTAGCATTAACAAAGTACTTCTTTTTTTCAACTCTAAGAAAAAAACAGTATAGTTTAATACAGTTCTGGGAGAAACATGGAGCAATAGAAATAATTCTAACCACATCTAAATCAATTTTTTTAGTAGTAGCTAAATAATTTTAATCAGCAAAACTGGCTGCAGCCTACACAGCTGATCAAAGTCAGATGCAGAAAGCAATATGAATGTTAGAAAGTACAGGGGGTATCAGGAGAAACAAGAACATTAAATTCTACAGTGAAATGTAACAATTAAAAAAGAAGACTGGATTAGCCCTTTCCCAGTAAATCCAAATGACAAGTATATAAAATACAGTACAGAATTTCCAATTCTTTATTAGCTGGCTCACAATGTGAAAAAATACTTTATATATGCAATCTTAAAAATAGGTTAAGTCTCTAATCTCCACGGCAAATGACAAGGACAGGAGCAGGTATTAAGGAAACTGGTTTAAAGAGAAAGATGATTACAACACTCATTTACACATGGAGAAAATCACCCTTGTATGTAGCACAATACTCAATACAGTCAAATGAAAGGAAATAGAGAAAACCACTAACATGAACGCCCATAAAGCATGCTGCAAAAGCACTTAAAATGTTTTTAGGATGCTCCAGAACAAGAAATGGGTTAAAGTCAAATAAAAAAATCTTTTGAAATGGGGAGTAGGGTAGAGTGAATATTTAATCAATCAATTTTCTTTCAAGTAACTGACAGCCATATAAAAAGAAAGAAGAATCACTTCTCACCAGTAGTCCCTCCTTAGGAGCACCTAATAACAGCTTCCATACAAAAAACGGGTATACAAATTAATTTCCACTTTTGTCTCTTGCAATTACTGTACTAAACAACAACTTCTTAAATTGTAATACCTGTGTTAAAATTGTCAAGGTGTCACACATTACATTCAATACTCAGAGGCTGTGTCTACACTGGCACCCTTTTTCGGAAAAGGGATGCTAATGAGACACAGCGCAATTGCAAATCCGCGGGGGATTTAAATATCCCCAGCGGTATTTCATGAACATAACTGCCGCTTTTTCCGGCTCGGGGTTTTGCGGAGAAAAGCGCCAGTCTAAACGATCTTGCGGAAAAATAAACCCTTTTCCGCAAGATCTCTTATTCCTACTTGAAAGTAGAGATCTTCCTACTTGAAAGTAGGAATACGAAGATCTTCTTGGAAAAGGGTTTATTTTCCGCAAGATCGCGTCTAGACTGGCGCTTTCTCGGCAAAAGCCGGAAAAAAGCAGCATGTTCATGCAAATACGCGGGGATATTTAAATCCCGCGATTTGCAATTGCGCTGTGTCTCATTAGCATCCCTTTTCCGAAAAAGGGTGCCAGTGTAGACACAGCCAGAGAGATTTTATTTTTAAAAACATTATCTTCAGTCTGCCTGAGAAAATTAAACATACAAATCAACTCTCTGTCAACTTAGCAACCTCCCTATTGCAGGAGGCTGGTTCAGGCCATGATGCAAAACTGCAGCCACGGAATCCCCAAGATCTGAACCTCTACAGAACCGCTCCTCACCCAACACCAAAGTGACTGGGTTGTCTGGGATGGTAATGATACTATGTGGAATTAGGGTAATAGGTTCCCTTCCTCTTCCTTCTGTTGAACAAGGAAACTGCAACTCATTGAAAGTAAAATTTTCAAATCTGTCTAAGACCTTCTTTACAAAAGTGAAAAGCCCAGAAAACCTACTGAGGAATAGCTCAAGATGAAGCTTATCTCGTGAAGTGAGTTTTACCCCCAAAAGCTTATGCCCTAATAAGTCTGGGTATGTCTACACAGCAAAGTTATTTTGAAAAACAGCCGTTATTTCAAAATAACTTTCCTAGCGTCTACACAGCCAAACTGCTATTTCAAAATTAATTCGAAATAGCGGAGCGCTTATTTCAAAATTGGTATACCTCATTCCACGAGGAATAATGCCAATTTCGAAATTGCTAATTCGAAATAAGTGCTGTGTAGACACTTATTTCAATATAGGGGGCCTCCAGCCCTTCCCAGGGTGTCCTAGTGGCCACAACCAGGAAAACTCCTCTCCTCCCCACCCTCCCCGGAGCCCTTAAAGGGTAGAGTCTGTTTGGCCACAGGGCCTGTGCCAGCTCCAGGCCTGACAGCCCAGAGCCAGCAGGCGCTGCCCCTGACCCAGTTGCCAGCATGAGCCAGACAGCGCCAGTGCCAGCCAGCCCTCCACCGCTCCCCAGGAGCAGTCTGCAAGCTAGGGGCCAGAAAAGGCGGGCGCCTTCTGTGATGACGCGTTGGGGTTCCCCCGTCTCCTGCACCCCCGTAATGGCACGAACAGACTCCACCAGCCAGTAGAATAGAGGGAGTTTATTGCTTCTCCAGGATACAGCACAGCATCTGTCATCTGGTTACAGGAACTGCAGCTAAGAGGCCTCAGTGCCCTCCTTGGAGATGGGGGGTGGCTGGGCCCTACAATCCCAGTCCACTCCCCAGCTCCTTCCCTAGGCTGTCTCCTCCATGCTCCCAGACAGAAAACTAACTAACTCTCTTCCAGCCCTGCCCCCAGCCAGGGGCGGCATTCCACCTTCCTTTGTTTCTCTCCCTGTGGGGTAGGTGGTCAGACAGGTTTGAAGACCCCTTTGCATAATGACTTATCCCACGACCCAGCATAGCATAGCATAGCAACCAGCAAGGTACACCCCACTACGTCACACCTTCCTGGTCCAGTGCGGAGATCATGGACCTCATTGAGGTTTGGAGGGATGCCTCCAACGTCCATGATCTCCACACTAGACGGAGGAATGCAGCCATCTGCAGATGGATGGCTGACAGCCTGGCCACCAAAGGTCATGTGCACACCCAGGAGCAGGTGTGCATGAAAATTAAGGAGCTGCAGCAGACCTATGCCAGGGCCATAGGGGACAGCTCCCAACCAGGGGCAGACCCAGACTCCTGCCCCTATTATGTTGCCCTGGACCACATCCTGGGGGGCCGGATGGTCTGTGCCCCCCAGGTGGTCATCGACCCTGGGGCAGAGGGCCCTGCCCATGACACCGAGGAGGAGGAGGACAGCTAGGACCTGCAGGAGCCTGGAGGGAGCGTGCTGCACACCCAGGACCCCTGAGCCGTCCCAGCAAGCCTGTCGCTGGTGTCATCCGAGGCCGGAGAGGCAACGACATGTGAGTGCCTTGACTGTCCCCTTATGTGGCCGGGGGGAGGGGGGAGCGGGGAGAGGAGAAGGAGACCACAGATCACGCAGCAGCCTGTGCACATGGCCCCAGCTGGCTGCCACACAGGGCCTTGGCCTGTTACTCACACGAGTGTATGTATGAAGGCACATGATGTGCTCCTGACTCCAGGATGGGACACTGCACGATGCCCTCCCTCCACAAGGCCCCTCTACACAGAGGCAGGGTACATCTCCTGCCCCCCACCAGCACTATATACAGCACAAGGGCATGGGTGCGGTCCCGGGCCAGCTCCCACTCCCGGGGATAGCAGGACATGCCGAACATGGCCTTTGTGCAAGCACATCGGCTTCGATGGTGCGGAGACCTGCCATCCTCACCGTGCAGAGGGGGGCTGGGCTTCACCTACTGCGTCCCCAGGGATATCTGAACACTTCTCTTGTTTCTCCACAGGTGCAGCAGCTGCGAGTGCAGGGCGCGCCACCCCGCCCAGGACAGCCTCCCCCACCTGGGCCAGCAGGCTGACCCATAACCAGGAGGAGTACCAGTGGCAGCACCTGGGGATCCTGCGAGGCCAGCAACATACCCTGGAGCATTGGGTGCATGAAGACCTGCAGCTGCGGCAGGAGAGCTGGTGCGAGCTGCTTGCCCAGGGCCATGCTATCTCCGACCACCTGCAGACCCTGGTGCAGAGATTGCAGCCTCCTGCCGCTCCAGCCCCAGCTACTCCTCCTCCCACTCCTGCTCCGCCTCCCGCTTCCTCCCCTCCCCAAACCCACCTCCATACCCGCTCCCCCCCGGGGATGCCGAGGCCCCTGCACCCACTGTGCTGGGAGACAGGTGAGCCAGCAAGACCCCCAACCCTGAGCTTCTCCTCCCCCTTCCTCCCCTCGCCTCCCCCTTCCAGCTCCCTCCTCCCAGGTTTCCCCCTCCCCTCTCCCACCCTCTCGCCTCCCCTCTCCCGCCCTCATTCCCCTCCACCCCAGTTTTGTTCAATAAACAGAGTTTGTTTTTGTCAACACGTGTCTTTATTTAATGGGAAGAGGGATCCTTACAGGAGGCATAAAGGGATCTGTCGAAAAAGGCTTTCTTTCTCCACAGATCCCCCTCTAGACTGCCACTTTTTGCCAACAAAATGCTGAGTCCACAAAAATGGCAGCCATTCTTATGCAAATTAAGCAGGATATTTAAATCCCTACTTCATTTGCAATGTCGACCTGCCTAATCTGCATCCCTCTGCCAACAGAGGGATGCAGTCTAGACATACCCTTAATGTGAAAAGGCCTTACTACAGTTTTGCATAGATGTGTGACTCTCTTGATTCTGATTTGCATAAAGTCTGTGTATATGTACATTGCCCCATGCCAGTCTGCAGCCTATCCATGTTAGTTCACATGAAGAGAAAGATACTGAGAGTAAATTATTCCATCTCATTGTGTTATGACTTGAGCACCTGAAATAACAGTCATTTAAGTAGTTCCTAAAAAGGAGTAATTGTATGAACTGGACATTTTGCTGGAAATGTCCCTTTCTGCCAAATCATGTGCCTCCTGGGACTCCCTTCTGAAAATGAATACTCTCTGTGGAACAATCCAAAAGTATACTGGATCAATGTTTCAATCCAAAACATACTCTCCTTATCATATATTACAGTGAGCAGGTACAGGTCTGACTAAGATTCCAGAGACGGAAATCACCCATTCATTAGCTGAATAATTTACCCTCCTTTTCTCTGAATTCTTAATTCTTAGAATAAACCAACTGCAATAGGCTGGAGGATATTCAATTACAGTAAAACTCATTAGAATCTCAGTGAGAGAGTTAAATTGTGACACTGTTCAACTTCTAGAAACAAGGTTTCTGTTCTTACACCTCTTCTGCAAAGTGCTGGCTGAAATCACCAATGGTAAAGTTTGTTGTATTTAAAGCCATGACCTTATTTCCATTTGTAAATACTTAGCAATTTATCACCACGAATTGAGCCACATAATATCAAACACTGATTTTGTGCCCGTAGGTATCTACGGTAAGAAATGGGCCCTAAGAGAAGAATCCTAAGACCTTTTTTTTTTTTAAACATACAGGACACCCTGCTTCATATCTCAGTTAAAACCATCTTTCATTTTAATAGTCTGAACAGGAAAATAATTTACCCAAACTATCCACACTAGCACACAGCTCTAGTAACTATCATGTGGCCTTGCTGTCTGGCACCTACTTTGAATGATAACATAACTCAAGAACTTTTTCACCTGCAAGAGCATCTTAATTATCCAGCAGGTGACAGGAATGTTTTCAGAAGATAAAGTCAGTAATTAAGTGGTTGGCAAACAATACATTTACTGTCACTGAAGGTCAGTTCTCATATAAAGACATACTGATATTTAACTTTGGGGGAATGGGTATTCTAACTCTCAAATGAAGAACTAACAGGTCATTCATTTACTTTTCTATAGGCAAGTGCAGACTACAAAGATACTCCATGTACTATAAAATGGCCACATTAAGATAAAGTTTAGGTCTTTATTTTCTCTCCCTGAAAATAAGTGCAAACTATGGCTGTTGTATAGTAACTGCATTAGCTAGAAAAGCCAGTTAGTTGTGCTAATCAGTAGGCACTGAGATAGTATATTTAAGAATACCAGACAAGCTAACAGCAGTTTTAAAGTAGATTATACATGTCTTTACTGATTTACTAGTGTCCACTGAAAAGATATTTCTAAGATAGGTTTAAATAAGGTGTGCAAAGTGGACTATATATTTTCCCACAACACACACACCATTGCATGAATTTGGATTGGTTCCATGCTGGATGTTTGCACAAATGATGACTAAAGGGTGACACAGAGAAGCATAAGGAAACTGACAACATATCTTATTCACTTCATTTTACTTTTATGATTGCATATGGAGTGGGAGACAAGAATAATGTGCCTAAATATGCATATATACATGTGTCCAATGACAGTTTCATGTTTAGGAAGAGTCTGATACCAAGTCGGTCAAAAAAAGTGAAAAGCTTTTTTTTGTGTGAAAAATGCCATACTGATTAAAATAAAAAAAATCTGAATAAAAATCACATGGATTGAAAACAATTTGCAGTAAAAAATGTTTTGTAAAATTCTGAATTTCATTTTGAATTTTTTTGAAATTGTTTCAATTTTTATGATACAGGCTTTTTCATATTATAATTATTTTACATATTATGTACACCTACTAATGATGTGCCATAATATGACATAACAAAAAAGTTCATACAATCCTTTATTTTTCTTTTAAAAATCTTTAAGGACAACTAATACTGAGGACTGATAGAAACATCTTTTCGAGATCAAAATGCTCCTTGTTTGTGTTGCAGTGAAACAGTGACACTGTGTGCACTACAGTCTGAAAAGGAATTTTGATTTTCCAAACCAATTTTTTTTCAAAATGGAATTTTTTTCAGAATCTCTGGTTCATAGGAAATTTTAAAATATTTATTTCCATTCCAATTCTGAATGTGAACTAGATGCAAATGCAGGCATTCGAATAGTCAATGAAGCGGATTTAAATATCCGCGGTTCATTAGCATGATCTCGCCGCATTTAGCCTGAATCACAGCTGATTCGAACCAGGAGGTGCGCGCCGAACGCAGTTCGAACCAAACCCCTTGGTTCGGACTAACGCTACTTTTTGAGGAGTAACGCTAGTCCGAACCAAGGGGTTTGGTTCGAACTAACGCATCCCGTGCAAGCACTTCCTGGTTCGAATCAGCTGTGATTCAACTAGCGCCGCGAGATCATGCTAATGAACCGCGGGATATTTAAATCCCCGCTTCATTGACTATTTCGAATGCCTGCATTTGCATCCCTAGTTCGAACTGGGGTGCAAGTGTAGACATACCCTAAGTTTCCCATTAAATGTAAATTCTGCATTTCAGCCAAATTTGGTGCTAGGTATTTTCATTCTTGGCTATATAACTGGGGATTGAACAGTAGCATGTGATTAGTGATGCTTTCTTACAGCACAGAACCTTTTCCACTAGTTCAGGAACAGGGTCTTCTTGCTTTCAGTGTTCTCACTAAACTGTGCATTTGTGCAGTTACACAGGAGAAATCCCAATGCTGCTCAGCTGAATAGCAGATTATCCACAGCTAAGTTTTTTGTTTCGATTGGTGGTGCACATTTGCATGTACCTCACTGTCCTTGTTGTCTGGGCAAGGAAAAACCACTTTAACGGTCCTTGATTTCTGGGCAATAGGACCCTTACCAGGCTGGGAGGAAGTGGGGTAAAGAAAAGAACAGAGACAGTCAGAGAGAACTATTCAAGGAAGTAAGAGGGGCAGGTTAGAGGGTTTCAATGACTACTTTAATAAAAGTAATATTTTTTTGTTCACCTGCTATGAAGAATGCCATATGCTCATGGGAACAGCTAGTATAACTAAAGCTTATCAAAATGCAATTTCTAACCCCTTATTTTAAAAAAATATATACCACAAAATACTGGAAGCCAGCGGCGGATATAGGGCAGGGCGAGCGGGGCGGCTGCCCCGGGCCCCGCGCTTTAATAGGCCCCGCGCCAGCGCCGGTGTTTTAAACCTCTCATCCGCCCTGCTTAGAGCAGGGTCGGCAGCCTGGGGCCCGCGAGGGAGCCCGACGTGGCGCTTTGGGAAGCTCGAGCCCCACCCCCACCGCAGCAGGCAGCCCGCGCAGGCGCTGCAGCGGCCGGAGCAAACCCCGCACTAGTCGGGTCCGGCAGCGAGGCAGCAACGGCCCACCCCCGCGCAGAACAGAGCAGCGCGGCGGGGCCCTTTGTGGCGCAGGAGCTGCGAGCCGGCAGGGGAGGGTCCCTCAGGGCTGCTTCCTCCCCCCCGCACAAGCCCATTGGCCGGACCTGGACAATGGCAGCTGCGGGAACCCACCAATCACCGCTCCCCTCAGGCTTTTAATCCCCAGCACATGGCCAGGCAGCTCCTGTGGGAGAAACGGGCGAGCGGGGCTTCTAGGTAAGTGTCCGGCCCCCCCAGCCACTCCCACCCCGATATCGTCACCCACATAACCCTCCTCCCAGACCCTGCACCCCAATCCCCTGCCCTAGGGCACAGTCCAAACCCCTGGCCAGATTCGCTCCAGGCCTGCTGGTCCCCGGCCCGCTTGTGTGGTCCCCAGCTGATTTTTCTGTAGGTTCAGTGTCCCCTAACCCAAGAGAGGTTTCCCACCCCTGCCACAAATACAGGAGGCCCCTGCTTTATAATAGCCCGATTTACGACCCTCCCCCCCTCACCATTATGACCTTTTTCCGAAGTGGGGAAGGGGCCAAAATCCCCCAACTTACGTCCTTGGCCTATTGTAAATGCAGGCTCGAGTTACGACTAGGGTTGCCAGGTGTCTGGTACTGGCCCTGACAGTCCAGTATTTGTGGCTTCTGTCAGGTAAAACCCCAGAAAATACTGGACCAGTAAAATGTCTGGTATTTTCAGTTTTTCTCAGCTGGAAAGCCACTTGAGATATCTTCCCCTGCCATGTCTGGTGGGGATAGGGAGTGTGAGATTTAAAGGTGTCATGATTTTTTTGGGGAGGAGGGCACTTTTTTTGCTCAACATTTGGACATCTCCCCCCTTTTTATTAATGCAGAATTTTGTTTAAAAATGAATTACAATATAATTAGAATAAAAATTATCCAACTAAATTAAGTTTCTATCAAATTTACCCAATTCACATTTAATATGAAAATAGCCTTCAATTTGGGCATTTGACGCCTTTTTTCTATTTTTTTCTCCAAAGGGGGGCCCGGAGAAATTGTGCTGCCCTGGGCCCGCAAAACTCTCATCCGCCCCTGCTGGAAGCTATGAGAAGGGATTACAAGTAAAAAAGCACAAGAAAGAAATTAGGAAACAGAAAACAGGCAAGGATGAGAAAAGCGAATTAAAATTGGGGGAAAAGATAAACAAAATGATTGGAAAATGGGGGTGACTTAAAAAAAAAATCAAGAACAGAGATGGGGAAAACAGACCAAAAAACACAACAGAAAACAGGAAAGCAGCAAAATCTCAGTACACATGTTTTGGTGACCAGATGTTGCAAGCCAGAAGTTCCTTACGTCACAATAGATAAATAAAAACAAAAATAAAGTTTTGTACTCCTGCCACACACACACAAATAGATGCTGATCCCTGGTCTCTGGTGTTTAAAAACCTGGTATGTATCAGCTTTTTAGATGCTGAAAGAGTTCATTCATGTTGAAACATGGGCTGGCTGTTTGCTGCTTTTCCACTGAGAATAGATTGGATTTCAGACTCCCCCACTCAGTTACACAAAGCATTTCCATCAGCTGGAAATGTTGTTCAATCCATCTTGCCAACATTTGACCTATGATAGTTTCCTTTGGAAGGTGAATCCAGGATGGATCATGCATGGATAAGCAATTCTCCACTGAAAGCATGTCAAATAGATGAACAGCCTCATATGAGTCAAGATGCAGTAAATGTATTGCTAGGGAATGGACATTTACTTAGCTCTACTCTATATGAAAGTGAGTAATAATCACAGACACTCTGTACTTCCTCCAATCGATGAGTGAATAGAACACACATTCTATTCATTTTCCAAAATAATATAGGAGAGTGCTATTTAGACAGTGTTTACACAGCATCTAATTTAAAGAATGTAGTAGATTAAAGTAACTGAAAAGTGCATTTGTTCTTACACCATAAAATGAAGAGGTTGATTACTAGACCAATAATTGACAGTCAGTTACACTGTAACTATTTGCTTGAATATTATAGCATCATAGCTATTATATTATAAGAGGAGGCTTTAGTTATTTCAGTCCAGAAACGCTAACTTTTATTCCTTCGCTACTGTCAGCGAAGCAAGATGACTTTTGCAAGTATTTTCACCTTTGTATGTGAAGTGGAAAACGAAGATCTTTCTCAGTTAATGTGGCTGGCAATCACATGGCAGCTTGTGGCTACAGATACCATGGTGCTACTTACTTTAATGTCCTATCTATAGAATTCTATGGGTACATTCATATCCATTAGATCTCTCCACACTTTTTTTCCCCCTCTTTCTGAACAGGTCATCTCTAGCCCAGTTTGGAGGTCTCTCTCATTTCCCAAACAGCCTGCCGGCTTCTTTGTGGCTTGTAGCAATGAAAGCCGCCCATAGGCTGGTTATACCCAGCAGGCAACACAGATGTTGTGCTGTGGCTGACGGAGCAGGACCAAGGCCAAAGACATTTTCCTCTCTACACCACTCACCATGAATGGTCTGACAGCATGTTTTCCTTATCTCCACTGTGTCAAGTATGATGAAAAGGTTACCTTCAAAAGTCAGTGCATGACCTTATGGGCTAAGTACCTGCAGCTTAAAAAAGAAACCTGTATACCGCAAGACATTTTATGCAGTTCAGTTCCAACTTTGCCACATGATTTAGACAGAAAATGATATACCATTCCTAATATAGCTAATTCCAACACCATTCCTAATTCCAGACATATCCAATGTTCCTCTTTTTAAACTAAATGTTCTTAAATTTCCTCTTTTCTTAGATCCAGTGGGGAACTATAACATAGATCTAGTCAATAACAAATCATGTGGTAAACATTCGTAAACTTTGGGAACCTTCCTCCCAATATTCAAAACAAAAATTGCAAACGGATATTAAGAACCAAATAACACATTTTTGATCCTCCATTGTTATCTTTTCTATTTTGTTTTCTCCAGGTCCCTGTGATTTCCTTTTGATTTTCTCTATTTTGCATCTCTCCATTTTCTGTTCTTTTTGGCATTCAATTTCCTTGCCTCCTTTTCTTGCCCTATATCAAGTTCAGTCCAATAG
Source organism: Rafetus swinhoei (assembly GCA_019425775.1). NCBI lineage: Eukaryota > Metazoa > Chordata > Testudines > Trionychidae > Rafetus > Rafetus swinhoei. The sequence goes on from CM033440.1 coordinate 188,635,611, forward strand.
GTGGCTAGTTAGAAGTGCAGAAACATTGTAGTGAAACCCTTTGTGCAGATCCTGCTGTGAATAAAACTGACTTGGATTAACACAATATTACTCAATTTCACTCACAGCAAGTGCCACAGGTAAAGCGCGGCAGAAAGAAGGAACAGTGTGACTAAATATTCAGCCTCCACTGCTGAATGACAGCAGACGTCCATTGGATGACAGATCTGCTTGCAACCTCCATAAGCAATCACCTGTAACCTACCAGTAAGTTGATTCCCTGAGGTTGAAACCTACTGAGTGGAACATGTGAGGTACATGAGATCTCTCTTTGCAAAGCATTGCCTTTTATTGCCAAAAAATGTGGGCCACACTGTTGTATTTAGACCATAAGTCTTCAGTCCCACTCATTAGCCACGATAAATCTATATGTGCAGAAATAAGTAAATGTTGGCACTGTCACAACAATGAAAAGCTCATAATTAAGCTCCAGTTATCTTTCCCTTAAAACTGTTTCTAGAAAGTGCATGCTTTCAAATGCATTTGCACCTTTAAAGCATTAGATCAATACTGCACAGAACTTGTACCAAACATGTATATCAAACCTATGCCTTTTTAAAAATGTTCTAAGCCACTGTTGGCATTTATAGGTCAATTATGAAAACTCACCGTAGACCAAAAATACCACAGTGCGCAAAGTGACAGAGGACAATCCTCACGTGCACAGAAAGCAGTTGTGTTCAAGCAAGCAGAGACACTGAATCACAGACTCTTTTAAAACTCTCAGAAGACTCCCGTGGCGTTCTCTCTTGCCTTAAGTGAAGGTTCAACCCTTAGAGCACTCTCTGAGATTCTGAATGTCATTTTCTTTGCTAGATGAATTTTTGATCTCCCTTTATAGGGGCGCACAGAAACAGAATTTACAGTGTGCATGAAACCAAAGAGATGATCCATATCACGTTCCCACTGGGATCATTCCAAATATGCCCTTTCCATGAATAATGTTCACAGGGGGAGTCCCTATCCAGAGTCATTTCATCATGCTTGATTTACACAAGATTCGCCTTTCCTAATCAGAATCACACTAAGCACAAAGCACAGTTCAGCAGGTGGAGCAAAACACACTGAGACCATCTCTTCAGCTCATGGGAAATGACTCTTAAAAGAGCAGTAGTAGCTCTTTAACTAATGCATTCCCAGTGGAAAAGTAGTCCAGTGTATGGAATCATTTAAAAAATGTTAAACTCTTGGTTGTTCCGAACATGGAATTAGTGATTTACTTGAAGTACCATGTAACAGTTCTAGAACCAATAAGCAGAGACTTTTTATGTATTTTTTGATGCTCTGAAGTGTTTTGCATGCAGATCCCCCGTGCCCTACCGTGTCATGACTGCAGAACAGCAGCAGATAGTTATCAGCTCAGCCCTAATTAATTTACTCCCAAATGAGTACTGTGCTTGGAAGTGAATAAAATGTAATTTCATCCTGAAAGACCACATCACACAAATGGGACAACTCTTAACCTCACAAATTTGCATCAATTATGTAACTATGGGAAACTGGATTTTTTAATAAAAAGAAACTTAATGCTCAAAAAAATTGGAGCCCTACTGCATACCAAACACATTTGGATAAAACCCTTCTAAATTATTTGTTACTGAACACATTATAACCACCAAGAAAACAACTGTTCAAAATGTTTTGGTAATGTCTCACATATAAATGCCTCAAAAAAACTCATATCACATCACTGGGTACGTTGTTTTTTAAATAGCCATTTATGCATGCAGGTGCACGCACGCACGCACACATTCGTAGTAGTGAGTTTTGAGTTTCACTGTACTAGACCTTAGAAACAAATCTACTCCCAAAACTGAATTTTTTAAATCTAAGTTTTCTAAACTAGTTCTCTCATAACTTTCCCTGGGTCAAAATACATGCCTGTTTGAAGGACAGTACAAGGCCTATGAAGTCCCCATTTAAGCCCTGTCGTGGGGTGATTCACTCGCCCCTCTCCCAGGGGGGAGCTGCTGTCTCCCTGTTCTTCTCAGGGCCATGACTAACCCTGCATGTCCTGCAATGCAACTGTGGTTATACACCCATGCCCCTCTCACCGGGGCCGTGTGTCCTAGCAGCCAGAGTCTATAATAAACAGTGCAGCCCAACAGCTGGAGTGTCTAGTAAATGCCCCTCTCACCAGGGCAGGGTGGCCTAAGAGCCAGAGGCTCCAGTAAATGCCCCTCTTCCCTGGGGCAGCATGGCCTAACGGCTGGAGTTGCTAGTAAATGCCCCTCTCACTAGGGCAGTGTGGCCTAGTGGCCGGAGTCAGTAGTAAACACCCCTCTCACCAGGGAAGTGCGGCCTAGCAGCCGTAGTCTGTGGTCAACACCCCTCTCACCAGGGCAGTGCGGCCTAGCAGCCAGAGCCTGTGGTCAACACCCCTCTCACCAGGGCAGTGCGGCCTACCAGACAGAGTCTCTACTCATAAACAGCTACTGGCTCCCCACCCAGCTCGGGGATTGGGGACTCTCCCTACTCCACTGGGTCCCAGCCCAGGGCCCTATTAGCAGTGCTCCACGGCTCACTCAGCAGGGAATCCCACCACATCACTCTAAGAGCCACAGGCAACAATATCCCACCCTGGGCTACTTCATACCAGTCTCCACTGGCCTCCTTCCAGGGTCCTTCTTCCATATGCTCCGCTGCAGTGTTGGTGTCTCACTTGCTGGTTTCCAGGGGCAGTTCACTTGCAGGCACTCAGGCAATACCTACTTCCTCCTCAGCAGCCAGCCCAGACTGAGCCTCTCTCCAGGCTTTTATACCTGGGCTGCAGTCTGAGCATGCCCAGCAGGAATGCGGGGGCAGGGCTTCTTCAGTCTGGTTAAGCCCAGCTTTCCCAATGCCGGGCTGGTACACCCCATCACAAGCCCTGTAAGTCCTCTCTCAGGGTATGTCTACACTTGCACCCTAGTTCGAACTAGGGATGCAAATACAGGCATTCAAAATAATCAATGAAGCAGGGATTTAAATATCCCGCACTTCATTAGCATGATCTCGCTGGCATGTTACGCCGATCAACAGCTGTTTCAAAAGTGAAAGTACGCGCCAGGATGCGTTAGTTCGAACCAAACCCCTTGTTTCGAACCAAACCAAACCCCATTTTTTGAGGAGTAATGTTAGTTCGAACCAAGGGGTTTGGTTCGAACTAACGCGTCCCGGCGCACACTTTCACAGTTCAAACTAGGGTGCAAGTGTAGACATACCCTCAGATACTAGCTCTCCTAAGTCAAATGGCAAAACTCCCATTGATTGCAATGGGATCAGGCTGTTCTGAGCTACCAAAGGAGAGAGTCACTTCTATTCAAACAGTACATGTTTTCCCCCTCCCCCCTTATTAATTTTTCTAAGAAAAATGCAGAATCAAATAAAACCAAAAATGCAAACATTCAATAACACTAACATCAGGACAAAGAAATGCTAACATATGAGTGTATGCTTTAGGCATTTACATATTGTAGTATCACAGCTGTACCCTTGTGATTCCAAATTTTGGTATGCTTTGTTGCTGTTACATCTCTTTCCTACCAAGCTCTTTGACAATTCTTTTAACCCTTCTGGATAAAGTGGAAGTTGTATCTGATTTTTATTTCTTGGAATTATTCATTTTGCTTTTAACAATTTTTTTTTTCAAGCAAGCATCTCCATTTTAGAAGAGGGTGTAAACCATAAATTATAATCCAGAACAAATCTGGGTAAGAAATAATTAATCCTGTAGGTTGAGCCTATTTCTCCTATGCCCCCACTAATTTTTGCTGTCTGTGAGAACATGTAGGATTATTATAAGTAACAAAGTTGTTAGTTCTATCTTTCTAATGTTGCTTCAACAACTTTTGTCAGAAGACCCATCAACTTTTCCTAATGTAGGAGGAAGCCAATTACAAAATCTTGGAATTTACTTAGAAGTGAATATGAAGATGAAAGGGAGTTATCCAGAAAAATTCAGCACTTTTGGTAACACCAAATTTTGACAAGTACAGTAAAGGCCTCACTAAATAAAAACATGATTTATACACACTTATATTAAAATACTGATATGAACAAGTTGCTTTACTTTCAAGCAGATTTGGTTAATGCATTTCCCCACAATAAAAGAACTAGGGGTCACCAAATGAAATTAATAGGCAGCAGGTTTAAAACAAACAAAAGGAAATTTTTCTTCACTCAGCATACAGTCAACCTGTGGAACTCCTTGCCAGAGGATGTGGTGAAGGCTAGAACTTTAACAGGGTTCAAAAAAGAGCTAGATAGATTCATGGAGGTTAGGTCCATCAATGGCTATTAGGCAGAATAGGTAGAAATGGTATCCCTAGCCTCTGTTTCTCTGGAGGTGGGTGACAGGGGAGGGATCACGTGAGGATTACCTGTGATCCCTGTTGTGATTACCTATTGTGATCCCTCCCTCTGGGGAATCTGGTATAGGCCACTGTCGGCAGACAGGATACTGGGCTAGATGGACCTTTGGTCTGACCCAGTATGGCCGTCCTTATGTAATGGATGAGGAGAGAGATGTTGTATTTCAGGTGTATTGCCGCCACATTACACAGTAGCTTTGTCAGATAGTCAGTGCCTGTAATGTTGCAATAAACTCCATTAATAGCATTTCCCAAGTTGATGATGTCTGCTCTCACAATGGTCAAGGGTGGTGTACGACATCATTCTCCTGAGTTGAGACCAACTGCTTCCCAATATCTACATGTGCATTCTCATCCTACAGTCTATTAAAATATAGGTGGTTTTTTTTTGAAAAAGCAGCAACTGATGCCCATTTATAGTTACTTCTACAGTAAAACATACCCCTACAAATAATAAATAAGTTGGGCCAGACTGGAGCAGAGGCTTCCAAAGGAACATTGTTTGGCTAGTAGAACATTGCAGCACGGGTTCTCTCACTGATGGGGTGGTTAAACATTGCCTCTTTGAAAGTCTTTGCCTGATGCCAGCCTAATCTGAATTGTTTTCACAGTCAAAAGTCCTGCCTCTGGATCACAGATCACATGATCACACAGGATGGGGACTAAAGCTGAAAAAGCAACACCTGTGTAGTAGTGCAGGCAGTCTTGGAAGAAGAGGCTGCAGCTGTTTCCAATAGCAGTAGCCCAAGTTGATCAGGGAAGACGAAGAAAAGGAAGGGGAGAGACAATATTAATATGGCCTTTAGCACTGAGCTCCTCACTTCTTCCCAGAGCTGCATCCCAGTTGTACTCCCGGAACTGTTTTAATGGTTTCTTTTTTCTAGTGGTTTCATCTCTCACTAACATTTGCCAGATGACATGCATAACCTATATTAGTAGCAGATTAGCCACAGTAATGTTTATTTGCCTATGCAAATAAACTCCAGCCATGCAATCCCTACCCAACCATTTTCATTGATCATCTCTGAATTCCTTTCATTTTACAACTTGCTTATTATCAAAATTTATTGTAGAAAGACATCCATAGTATCTATTCCCTCTTCCCCAAAATCTATGTGGAAGACAATATAGTTTCTCATTTCAAAATCCAGAGTTAAAAAAAAAAGTTTTTGAAATATGTCAAACCCTCATCTATTGTCACCAATCTGACGTTACGTCTACACGACGGGAATTTTTTGGTAGAAGATATGCAAATGAAGCACTCATTAGCATATCATGCACTCTCATTTTGCATATCCTCTTCCAATCCTTTTTGCGGAAGAGATTTTGCCATTAAAAAGCCCCGTATAGATGGGGCCATTTGTCAGAAAAAAACCCTTTTGCCCAAGATCCTGTAAACCTAATTTTTTGAGGAATAAGGGATCTTGCACAAAAGGGTTTTTTTCCGACAAATGGCCCCGTCTACCTGGGGCTTTTTAATGGCAAAACCTCTTCCTCAAAAAGGATATGCAAATGGGAGTGTGAAATATGCTAATGAGTGCTTTATTTCAATATCTTCTGCCAGAAAACCCCCACAGTGTAGATGTAGCCTGAATGTCCTCCTCCTACCTTCCTCTGGGAAGTCAGGGTGTACAGTGCCTGCCCCTGTGGCTCCATAGAATACTTGACAGCACTGAAAAGATTCCTCTAAAACAAAAAGAATAGGAGGAAAAACCAAATATTTCAAAATGAAGTTTATAAACAGAAAGAAATTAAATCGAGGCAAGAGAGAAAAGGAAAAAAAACCCACGGGATAACATTTTAATGAGGCATCACCTCCATGCCTGCATAAGTCACTGGATTTAAGTGACAAGGAGGGGTCTTGAGCTAACCTATTTTACCAGGGTGAATTTCTCTCATTTAATTACTTTTCTCAAAAAGAGGATCTATATTTATTATAGACTCCAAATGCTTTTTACTCTAATAATTCTGCAGTTAAGAAAACAGGAGAGCAATAATTTTGTTCCCATGACAAACAAAACCCTCCTTGCCTATCTACAATGTAGATAGGAAATCATTTATCAGGATTCCATACCAATCTACAGACATTACTTTGCCTTGGGTTTTCGTCTTGCAAGCACTCATTATTCTTTATTTGTCATTTCAAAGCAGATATAGAAATCAAAATGCTTCATTTAATCATTTCACAATGCCTATTAAAATAGTACCAATTCATTGCCACTATACAAAGACATTAGCAGGAAACTTTTGCCACAACAGATCTTTTGCATAACTTGTTCTATCCAATATAGCAGGGCCACAAGTAACAAAAAGAACTCATTAACCGACACAATATATGTGGTGCAGACATGTTCTGTTTTAATTTTATTGAAAAATTACAGTTAATTTGGCAACACACCACGCCACCACAACTAATGTCATATCCAATTAACTTTCCCAGTTAGTTTTTCCATAAACAATAGCAGTTCGAATAATTAAAAAACTCAAGGGGTCATGGTAATGGGGCGTTCACCCAAGGACACTAATTTACAGTGACACAGGTAACCCCTTTCTATATTACCTCGCAAGTTTGGTAACGACCACTTGGGGAGCTAATTTCTATGTCACACAGAAAGAAGTAATTTTGATTACCTTCTAGCTGAATTATATTCATTTTGTTTTTAAGAATACTTCCAAGTTTCACCATCATGTACATTAGTCACTTGTTAGCTGGATTATCTTTTGAGAGATGTCATAACTAGTACCTTGTCATCACTTGCCACATTAGATAGACTTCAAAGGTAACTTGTCTGTTACAGGCCAAGTAAGCAAAGCTTTCATTAACCACCCACTGATTCTTACATGTAGGAACTGTCCTGGATTCACAGCTTAAATAGTAGCATGTGCAGAGCAATAAATGGTTGATTAAATATGAGCTCAGTACATTCTCTTATGCAGTCCACAAACATATTTAAACAAAAGTGACAGCCATTTCCCTTCAAAATATTTAAGGCATCTACTTCTTTCCAATGGACTTTAAACAAATTAAATCTAATCCTGTATGTTATATTTCAACATGATACAGTATATTCCTTCTCCTTGAGGATGGGAGATTTACTTCCAGTATTTCTTTCGTAAATGAGACGAAAAGAAACAATACCCACAGAAGTATTAGAGAAAAAAACTGAAATTGTTTACAAGGTTATATTTAATAACAAATTAATCAGGACAAATGTCAGGAGCTATTTCCTCTGTAAATTGACACAGCTGTGCCAGCCCACAGTAAAAACTATATACCACTTGGGCTGAGAGACCAAACGGATCACTCATCTTGTCACGCCAGTGAAGATTTACAGCAATGTTGATGCAATCAACTTGTTCTACAGAGAACAGCCATCTGCCTGGGTCTACTGTATGGCTAACTGATCATCTCTGAAGGTGACAATATGGTGAATAAAATAGACAGTGCATAGAAGATAGTGCATAAATAGAATTAGTGGTGCTCTCTTTGTCAAGGGTTTATAATATAAAGTAACTTACATCTATTATATGATTTTGGCACTAGCACTGCAATAATTATGTAGATTTATAATTAAATATTTAGTTCAAGTGTCAAAAGACTGACATCATCCCCCATCCCAAACCCTCAGGCCTGTTAATAATTTGTTACTGAAAGATCACATTTCCTATTCAGAACATTGTGCAGTTAAATATTATAGAACAGCTTTCTCCCCTAAGTAAGTTAGTTCTACAGACAGGCCTCAAATTCTCCCATCAACCAGTATTACAGATTAGAAAGTTCTATTAATCAAAAACTTTCCAAATTCCCTGGGAATTTCAGAAATCTAGTGAGGTATAAGTACTGAGTTCCGTTGATTACTCAATGGCCACTAGCTTCCTGACTGTGGGGTTGTCTACATAGTGCTATATAATTAGGCCCACATCAGGGGACATAAATTCCAGTGCACATTAGAAGTTCCTCCATACGTGTTAATATCTCATGTGCCCACATTTGGAACTATGGAACTTTTACTATGCACCAACAGGGTTCATACGAGCCAATTACTGTGTGTCACGCTGGCATTCATTAGAACTTACACCTCACTCATTTGGACTAACACACATACAGAAGCACTGTGTCTGTCCAAGAAGGATTCTGCTACCACAAATTCTCTGACATCTGCTGCTCTCAGAATTCACCTTAAAAGAAGCTCCAATCTATAGGGGAAGGGAAGCTGGGTAAATTAATGATGAAAGGTCCATGTACCTGAAAATTTCCCAACTTTGGTTGAGACCCAATGTTTCTCAGTGTTAAATATTTCTTAAAGACACATTTTCTTGCTTATGTCATACATATCTGCTTTTTTTTGTTTAACTTTTGTGGTTCTCTTGAGATACTTTTAAAACCTTTTTTTTTCTTCAGTCAAGAGGACTAGAAGCTTTGTTTATTTTAAAATAAAGTTGAGATTTTCATGCATATCACATGACTCCAAGAACTAGATTTTTCTTTTAAAAATCATGTAAGATGAAACTTAAAAACACTGATAGACTTTCTTAGTATGTGTACACACCCTGCTTAGAACTATGGAACCAAACAACAGAAATATTAGATTTTATTTAGCTTCTTTAAAAACTAAACCTGAATAAAATTAAAATACTTGATAGTGTTCATTTTGTAATCATCAGCCAGATTCAAAATAAAAATCTATCTTCAAAATCCAACATACTTTATTTTGCCTACAAAATTATGTTATGAAACAACATAACAGGATGGAAAGATTCCATAGATTGTACCATAAATATCCCACATCAACATCATTGACAGCAGCTGTAACTGGAAATACCTACTACACATGAGCTGGTATTTTGAACCCTGTTAGCAAGACGAAAACTGGAATCTTCCAAAATAATGACTGTTACAATCAGGGGATCTATTCTGGCATCATTGCTTAAGCAACTTCCTTTAATGTTCGTTCAGTGTCTATTTGGTAGGAAAACAAAAATTAGAATTAAATATTTCAGGGAGCTGGGGGAAAAATTAGAACAGAGCTTAACTATCTGTTCGCGTGTGCAGCAGAATGAAAAATATCTCATTGCCTCAATCCTTCAGGCAGGTTAAATAATCCTCTCCAAAGCTGCATGTGAACATCTTCATTATATTAGATGATATTCACTGCTCAGATTAAATTTTGTAACATTGGAAATCACCTACATGCCTTTAAGATCCTTTTTAATTACAAAAGGCTACAGTTTCATTTTGGCTTGGGGGAGTCTATCTTGACAAATGACAGCTCAATGATCTTCGAATATAACATTTAAAATATAAAACTGTTCCTTATTAAATTAACTTGAGTGATATTTAAATGGTTTAGCAGAATATGCAATGGAATTATAACTAATAAATATGCTCTTTATTGGCAGCAAGGATTAAAGAAGATCCTTTTGAATGAAAGATTATGCATATACTTAAATGAAGATACCTCCCTAGCCATAAATGCCATCATATTTTGAGTAGCAATTCTTTCCTCATTTCAATGCTTATTTTACATTTAGGACCTAATTCTGTCTAAAAATTCCATTAACGGGACTTGTACATGTTTAGAGAAACTGAACAATAAAACAGGAAAATAATGTTTCTTTCATCAAAATAGTGATATGTCCTCCTGTAATAAATACGCTCATCCCCCAACACAAACACATCATCAAAATCAACAATGAATTGACGCAGATAAAATTCAATAAGCCTACCCTCAGAGTACTTATACCAGAAGCTCATTTTAACAATCACTTCAGCATGGCAATCATTAACATGGGAAGAGTTTATTTTCTTTCTTCTTTTTTAAAAGCTAAATCAGGTTGGAACCAGCTGTCACTCAGGTGATGAATACAAGCTGCCATCCATTTTAAACAGCAGTTACAGAATTTGAGTTTGGAATTAATTAGTATTTAGAAAGCCTAAACACTACCTGATAATACTACAATATAATCGTAGTCCTTTCTTGCAAACTAATATATCTATTAAAAATGAGCAAGGACACAATACATGTTGTAATTGCATCTGCTAAACAAAGTTTCACAAATCACAAGTTTCCAGCCATGATGCAACAAGCTGAATGAAGCATTACCACAAATAATGAGCAAGGATTCAACATCCAGTTTTCCACTGTGTTCATAAATACACATGTGTAAATGCACACTACAGTCTACCCAGCTGGTCATAGGCTTCTCCTCCAAAGTGGAGTTTCCACATTTTAAATGGCAGCTTTGTCTCTAATGTATTCAGACAGGCTGGTTCCACACAGGAACACAGAAGATTCCCCTCTGAGAGACAGAGAAAGTGTGTGTGTAAATTAGAAGTCAGCGAGGCCTACAAAGCACCTGAGATCCTACTAAAAACATCTTCAAAAACCAAGGCTATCAGCAAGAGCTGTTTCATCAATACTTCAAAGTCTAAAAAACCTGGTGTAAAAATGCCTTTCCCTCATATATGTTATTTGATTTAAATTCTGAACATATTTTAAAAAGCATAAAGATGATTGATGTCAGAATTTTAATGATGTGTAATAAGTGGCCATCTGTCAGCAGCCAAGGGGTATAAAAAGAAGCAAATTATTATTCCCCCAAAAGAATAGAAATATTGATGCTAATTAAAAGGCACATCATCATTGTCTGGAAGCAGCATTTAAACACACTAATCAGACAGCAATCATCCACGTCCAGTGAAAAAAACAAGCAACAAAAAACTGTCATGTAGATATAAGTGTTTCCCCAAATGGGTCATTTGAGCTATAAGTGCTGAATTGGTACTGGGGTACCATACAGATCTGAATATATCAAATATTAATTGGAAGGTGAATCCCAGAATTGGGTAGCCAGCTGAACCCTGACTGGAAGTATGTGGATACATTCCTTGTTTGTTTGTTTTTTAACTAATGCCTTTACAGCCAATTTTATTTCACAATTTAACGTTCCCCCTTTGCAAGATGTACAAAGGGGGAACATGTTAAAAATGTGGTATTTCCTCATAAAATAGCTTTATTTATTATATTATTCATATTTCTCATCTTTCAAACAGAGTCCCTGGGACTAAAAAATAGTTGACATGCTGATGTCATACAGCAGAATTCAAACACATATTATTTCATACTAAACTATCATAAACATTAGTGGTACAATTTATTGATGTTATCTCTGCATACTTCTTTTTTGCTAAACATAAGGGAGCTATGCATGTCTTACCTATGACTGACAAATATACGCACAAATCAGCACAGTGACTTCCATTGGCAAAGTGTGTTTGCAGAAGTTGTTTTCCCAGTGCAGGGCTTTGGGAATTGCCTAGCTGAATTTACAGACATTGCCGTTCCCAATGCTGAGAGCTAGAGAGAGGGGGTTCAGTCTGCTGCAGACATTCTTCTCTGGGGGTCTACCTTTGGGATATCAGTCATTGGTACAACAGTAGTTATTAACATGTTCATAGTTCCTTTCAGTGAAAGCTCTCTAAAACCTTTATAAAAAACAGCTATGGCCCAGATCAAAATGAAAATGACTTTCAAGTGGCAACCTCTAACTCTCAAGAGACTGCCCTTTGTGCAATGGACCCCTGGACCTCTGGACTTCCTGGGGAGTGGAGCAGTTTCTAGTATTTTACAGGATTTTACAGAGAGATGAATACAGAAAGTTACCCAAGACTTTCACTCAAAAGAGTGAAGCAGTAATTTGCCTACACAACTCTTCCCTCTGCTTCTCCAATGCTTGAAAAACCTCATATACATGCTTCATGCAGATGTTCTGACACAATTTAATGAACCTGACACCTTGATTGAAACAAACCTATGAGGTCAGTTACCACAAGTCCATGGTAGACCAGAAGAGAAATGGAATAGAGTCAGACTAGTGATAGGAGAAAATAGGCCAATGGAAAAAATAAGGCTGCCTGGCAATTGTTGGGGAGGGAAAAAAGGTTGAAGGAACCAGAATTTGTTGTAAAAATCAGAGAAAGGAAGGAGCAGCTGGAGGAGAATATGACCACCTACATAACAATGCAGGAAATCCAACTGCAGGATGTAGAATGAGTGTTCAGAATGCAGACTTTCTTAGTGTTTAGCAAACCACAATCCACCACCACCTCTCACTTCATGTAATGTCTCACTTCAAGGGCAATGACACCACAAAATAGTTGGTGTCTTCATTCTGTTAAATATTCATTCATTCATTTTAGTCTATTTTAATACCTTTCCATCAGCACATCACAGTGCAAAACCACTGCTGTTTCCCTTTGTAACCCACACAATTCAGTCTTGGCCATCAGCCAAACACATATATTTCTGCTTTTACACTGGGCTACCTTTCAGGTGCAGTCATTTTCAGATCACCACTTCCCACAGACATGACCTTCCTTCCTGGTATTCCCTCTTATACTTCTGATTACCTAATTCCAAACTCATAGCTTGAATCTTCAGTGCAAATACTTCAACCATTCTAGAATTTTCACTGACTCAAATTCAATCTGGTACTGTTATTATTTCCCCTTTGCCCTTGCACACATGGACCTTCTAGATTCTCAATGACAAAATATTAACCCTCCAGATAATTTGCAGTTCAAATAATTTGAATACATTTTGGATAAAGCATCTGGGATAAGGGGGCTCTGAACTCAACTGAACCACTGAATCTTCTGAAGGTCACCCCATGCTTTTTGGGTTTTTGTTTGTTTGCTTTATTTTCATTTCATTCTATTTCTTTTTACATTATTCATGTTAAACAGTGAATACAGATGCTAGTTAGTTTCACCTCTAGATTTTTACTTAATTAGAACAATGCTAGACTCTTTGGGTTTAAAAATCAGCAGGGACTCATTTAAATTTAAATAATTTATACATACTTTTTAAACACACAGCCTACAGAGAGACAGAGAGAGAGAGAGAGAGCGCAAACATAATTTTGGAACACTGAGCTGTCTCAGGTGGATGACAAGGTTTCCTTAGTTACTTTTCCCAAAATCAGAGGAGGAATTTGAGAGTAGGGTTACATCTTCACTGTGAGTTCTTCCATCAGAAAATATGCTAATGAGGGACTCATTAGCAAAAGTGGTGATCTCATTAGCATATTTTCTGCTGTTTCTTTTTGCGCAAGGGGTTTTTGTGCAAAAAGAAGCAGTGTGGATTGTTTTTTTGCGCAAAAACCCTGTTTTGCACAAGATCCTTATGCCTGTCCCGGATAGGGTTGCCAGGTGTCGGGTATTCAACCGGACAGTCCGGTTTTTGGGCCATCTGTCCGGTTAAAAAAATCAGAAAATACTGGACATGTGCAATGTCCAGTATTTTCTGGTTTTCCAGCTGGGCGCGCCAGGCTTCCGTCGGGCACCTAGCCGGAAGACCTAGCCCTTGCGTGACTGAGAAACAGACTGTTGTGGCACTGGGTCTTCAGATAGATCACTGGCAGAAGATACTTCCTGCCAAGAGAGTCAATCCCCTTGGAGGTGGTGTGCAGTCTGAACAAGACTACAGGAGAAATGAGCTTGTGTTCAATTTAAGTTGCAATAAGAGGCTTTTTACATTGTCTATGAGTTGTGCCAGGACCCGTCCACTAGTAGTGACAGCTAGCTAGCTAGCTAGCTTCCTTCCTTCCCTTCATCCCTTCCCTCTTTTTCTTAACAATATAGTTATTAAACTTCTTTACTGAGCTAAATCTAAAAATAAATATTGCACTGAAATTGTGGGGGATAACAGACATTTATCATTCTCTCTCTCCCCCCCACCTTCATTTCCAAATTCAACAATTGTGGAGGAGAAAATCTGTATTCTGAACTGAAACCATTAACATTAAAAAGCAATCAATGAGGTTTTATTACACAGGCTCTTTAACATTCATCTTCACTGCTATCTCATTAATGTGATCTGAAATGTTCAGTGTTACAAGATAGGGATGCAATTTAAAATCCTTTTGCAGAAACAAAAGCTAAAATCTATTGACAAAAACCTCAGATCATACTGAACACCCAAATGATTAACTCCTCTAATGCATAAAGTTTTCAAAATGGTGGAATCTAGGCCTTCAGGTACTATGGCATGGGCCAAGAACTTAAATAGAACTGCCTGTCTCCATTGGATGTGTCAAGGCATACAACAATGGAGCAGTGTTGAGAGAGGGAATTTGTAAAGATTAACTGAAACATGATGCATATGTTCAGTTAAATAAAACTTACAGAACAAGAGACATTATTTTCTATAGGTTTTTTTTTTAAAGATAATTCCTTAATGGAATTTCTTTTAATATGAAGAACCAAAACATGACCATTTGTTATCAATAGCCAAAGTTAAATATACCATAAACCATGAATCACAAACATATACAGAGCCATTCTCTTACCCAGGAAGCAACACATGACTGAACTGCAGATGATAATAAAGTGAAGGGAAAATATTCAGTCTATTTCACTGTAAGTGAACAAGTCCATGCATAATCCACTCCCTACCTATTCCTGCTATACGGTATGAGTTTTTTAAATGTCTCACATGATGGGTCTCTTCTAATGCATTTAATTAAAATAACACCAGAAGTCATAATAAAAAGGATTGAGGATTTTTTTAATATCCTAAAACCTCAAGCTCTTGCATTATGTTCTACTGAAAAGGAAATGAAAAATGAAGCCATATTTTGGGATTTAAGATAATCACAAGATTTGCAGTTTGTGGGGGGAGCTTCATTTAAAAAAATCAGTTAATAGTTGCCAATATATTTAATGTATGAAACTTATCTGGGCCTATTATTAAAATGCTAACAACTTCTTAACTTTCACTCATTTAAACTTTCTTATCACTTGTTCACAAATTTCACAGCCCCTCTAACATGTCAATATAAAGGACGAACACAGGTCAGGGCTTATTGAATAGATAGCTGTTCAACATTTGGCTTATCCTCATCATGTGTGGTTTGATGTCTTAGCACACCTTTTATATCTTGCTCTGAATACAGAGTTTTTAGTCTTCCTTGCTTTAACAGTGCTCAAAATAATATGTAAGTGCTTCACAAACATTAATGAATGTTATCTACACAAAACCCTGTTAGGTGAGATGCTGGTATTAGTCCCATTTTACAGACAAGGAATTGAGGCACAGAGAGATTAAGGTCAAAAAGCATCCACTAGTTTTGAATGCCCACTTTGAGAATCACAGGCTCTGATTTTTTTCAGCATATTTAGCATTTTATAGCATGTCAGTTGTTCAAGGCAGAGTCCCACTGTGGGTACTCAGCAGTTCTGGGATTCAGACCCCAGGTTCTCAAGGTAAATTGCCAGAAAATGAGAAACTCTCTTACAAGTATGGTTGAAGTGAATTTCCCAGAATTACACAGGAACTTCCGGGCAGAGGAAGGGATAGAATCCGATTCTCCAGCATAGCATTCAATTGTCTGAACAATAAGACTTTCTCTGTCTTCCTGTAAATGCCCTGCCTCATTCGCCACACACCTTCAGTCTTAGCAAAAAATGAGGCAGGGGTTCTACAGCTCTAACAGCCTCCGTCATTATGCAACTCTGATTCATCCCCAGAGCAAGTCCATCCCATTCAATGAAGGAAGCAGGGATCCTATGGAAAAATTAGTATGTGACCATGTATTAAATGATTATGTTATAATGCATATAAACAAATGGAGGGCATACAACTTAGATGGGGCTACTATAAGGTGGGTGCATAACTGGCTGGATAACCATACTCAGAGAGTAGTTATTAATGGTTCTCAGTCCTGCTGGAAAGGTATAACAAGTGGGGTTCTGCAGGGGTCTGTTTTGGGACCGGCTCTCTTCAATATCTCATCAACGATTTAGATATTGGCATTGAAAGTACGCTTATTAAGTTTGCAGATGATACCAAGCTGGGAGGGGTTGCAACTGCTTTGGAGGATAGGGTCATAATTCAAAATGATCTGGACAAATTGGAGAAATGGTCTGAGGTAAACAGGAAGAAGTTTAATAAAGACAAATGCAAAGTGCTCCACTTAGAAAGGAACAATCAGTTTCACACATACAGAATGGGAAGTGACTGTCTAGGAAGGAGTATGGCAGAAAGGGATCTAGGGGTTATAGTGGACCACAAGCTAAATATGAGTCAACAGTGTAACACACTTGCAAAAAAAGCAAACATGATTCTGGGATGCATTAACAGGTGTGTTGTGAGCAAAACACGAGAAGTCCTTCTTCCGCTCTACTCTGCTCTGGTTAGGCCTCAGTTGGAGTATTGTGTCCAGTTCTGGGCACCGCATTTCAAGAAAGATGTGGAGAAATTAGAGAGGGTCCAGAGAAGAGCAACAAGAATGATTAAAGGTCTAGAGAACATGACCTATGAAGGAAGGCTGAAAGAATTGAGTTTGTTTAGTTTAGAAAAGAGAAGATTGAGGGGGGACATGATAGCAGTTTTCAGGTATCTAAAAGGGTGTCATGAGGAGGAGGGAGAAAACTTGTTCATCTTGGCCTCTGAGGATAGAACAAGAAGCAATGGGCTTAAACTGCAGCAAGGGAGGTTTAGGTTGGACGTTAGGAAAAAGTTCCTGTCAGGGTGGTTAAACACTGAAATAAATTGCTCAGGGAGGTTGTGGAATCTCCATCTGTGGAGATATTTAAGAGTAGGTTAGATAAATGTCTATCAGGGATCGTCTAGACAGTACTTGGTCCTGCCATGAGGGCAGGGGACTGGACTCGATGACCTCTCGAGGTCCCTTCCAGTCCTAGTATTCTATGATTCTATGAATTAAAGTTACACAGGCAATTTAAATTCTCTATTTCCTACCATTTTAAGATGTGACTTTGAAACCTTAACATTATATTAATGTAGTTTTTATGTACTTTCCTAAGCTTTTTAATAGCAAGCTTTTAAAAATACAAATTCCATTATGTGGAATATGCTGAACCCACTGTCATATACATCATCAGCAGGGTTGGGATATTTAGATCCACAGCATGAACTAGTGAAGCGACTAATAGCAGCAGTAGGTTGTTGTCCTCTTAGTTTATAGCCACATAGTGGGTCGAGGAATATCGAGACTTAGGAATCCTGTGTTCAATTCCAGTTTCTGGAGGAGAGAGTTCTCTAGTTGTTGTAGACCCTGTTCTCCCCAAGCCTGATTTCTTTTGCCGTAATCCACTCTGGACCCGTCTTAGTTCCAAGTGCTCCTATCTCAGCCTCTATTGCTCATCTAAGCTCCTCATTTCTCTAAATCACCATCTAGTGGTCTCCTCTTTCTTCTTCTCAGTGCCTGAGCACCAGCAGGTAGCACTTGGAACACATAAGAGACAAACTCCCTATTCTCTGTTCCAGTCACTGGAAGGAAGAGGAAAGAAAAGTCCTGGTCAGTCTTGGAGTCCTGGATGCAGAATGCTCTATAACGTTGCAGACCTAGCACATGTGTAGTTTGGTCAGTTCTCAGAAGTTCTGGGAAGATGGAAGATTAAATTTATGGAGAACTTAGCTATACAATATTAACAAGCACCTACAGAGCATGTGCCTCTACTGACATTTTCTCAGAGCTTTTTAACTTTGCCAAACCTGGGTGAATTTTCACAAGGATGGTAAAAGGCACAACCCCAACATCAATGTCTCCCCATCCTCCTCACACACGCACTCGCGCCAATTTGCAAATCTCTGCTCCAAAACATGGAGGTGTTATAGCATCTCACTAAAACCATAGGGTTTTTTAACATGAACAAAACAAAATATTACCCCTAATTTTCTTCTGAGAAATGACTGAACTATTCCTTTTAAACTGTTCAAAATAATCCAGCCTTAGGCACACACCTGGCATGGAAAATTTCAGTCAAAGCAGTTAGAATGTGGTGACGTTATAAAAAACTAAAAACATGAACTTGCAATGGAAAGTGTTAAGCAGTGGTACTAACAGCCCCACCTATAATTACATTTTTAATTATATACACATGTATCATATATAATAATGTATATTCATAGAGAGCTTGGAAGCTGGGGTTGACATTTTGTTATGCATAATGCAAGCACACAGAAGAAAAATTCCTGCCCTGAAAAAAGTAAAATATATTGCATTTAAGGTCATAATCTAATAATACTGCAGCATACCTTCAATTCTACTTAAACTCTATCACTGGTATGGAGAAATCTAGTTACTATTTTGCCCTACAAGTTTCTGCTAGAGAAGCATTTACCTTTTCAAGAATACAACTGATTCAGGCTATTTGATATTAAACTGATCCATATGTACCTTTAATTTGTGCACCTCCCCAATCACAACAAGTACAAAGGCACTGTGATTCTGTGTGTGTGTGTGTGTGTGTGTGTGTGTGTGTGTGTGTGTGTGCGCGCGCGCGCGCACAAGAGAGAAAGAAAGAGAGAGAGAGAGAGATCCATGTTTCTCTTCTAGAAACTAATACCTATGCAGGATTGATGGATACAGACAGTATTTCTAATGGCCCTTTTAATTGGCACAATGATGATTAATTGGTGCCTTCACAAAACTCCGGGAGTTCTCATTACCGAACAGCATGATGCGCCAGGCACACCGTGTGGGTGACCATTATTACTAAATAGCCATCAGATCATGAGATGCACAGAAGATAAATTGTATACAAGGATCTGAACCCCAGAAGCTAAAGACTACTACTGGGAGGATAGCAAGAAGATTCTCTTTCTTATTTAATATATTATTTTAACAGTGTCCATATGCTTGAAGGAAACATAAAATATTCTCAGAAAATAAGCAGATTATGCTTAAAAAGACTATGCATACCAATACACAACACAGATTTATGAATACCAGAATACAGTGGTTACCACTGTGAAGTCAATATTTGTCCATGGAGATATTCAAGATACTGTAATTGTTCCTTATTCAAGAGTGAGAGATTATCAAGGTATCTCAGCTATCACAGATGAACAACATTTGGCAGATAATTGCTTTTTAATAGTGATCACCGCAAAGAGAAGTAACTTAATTATGTAACTGCTGCTGTTTTTACTGAAGTCTTAACACTTTCACTAAAGCATTTTCTCTTTTTTGCACAAATACACCTTATTGTTAGGGTTGCCAGATGGTTTCAACAAAAATACCGGACACACTTGACATTTAATCGCAATCGACATTACATCTTATTTAGAAAATACTGGATATTTATATTTTCTCATTTATAGTTTCTTAATTTGTTTCCCGAACAGAAAGCTCAAATTCTGGACTGTCCGGTTCAAAACCAGACACCTGGCAACCCTACTTATTGTCCCTCTATATCTGTGGTGTCCAACACTCTAGCCACTGGCCACATGTGGCTATTTGTCTGGTTGAGTGTGGCTAGTTGGCTTGAACAATGTGGCTATTTGGCTGGTTAAGTGTGGCTAGTTCGCTATAGAAGTAGTCACTATAGCGGCTACTGCTTCACAACTGATTGGACACCACTTCTCTAAATCGAACAAGATTATGGAATATATGTCTGGCTAAATCTTCCCTGTCAATCCTACCTTACAGTGTTTATTGGCACCTAAGACAGCCATAGATTCAGGATGCATAAAGTGTAACAAAACAAAAATGTGAAGACCCTGCAAGATCTCTGCTTTTGACAAATATTGTTGTTGTACTGTTGCATATTGGGCTTAGTGGGGTTATCAACTGTGGTGCCTGCATGGGCCTCACTAAGAATGCTTGCTCAGGGCAATCCCCAAATGGTGCTTTGTTTTATAATAACATTCATCATGCCAGTAACCAAACAGTTTCTGTAATACAACACTGGATACCAGGAAGCCAATAGACAGTCCCCTTTATGCAATCCAATCTTTGGCTCCCTCTCAGACAGCCAAGTCTAATATAGTGAGAGATTACTGAAAACCTTATTCACCATATTTAAAGTACTACCAATTCCCAAAGACCGGACACATTGTCCAGCAGGTCTGTGAATATCTGAGATCTCCTTAAATTTTGACAAGGAAAATCTAAGGCGCAAGGGTGGAATTCTCATGGAAGAATTTGAACAAATTCTGCACAAGGGCTGGTTATTGGATGACAGTCTTTTGAATTGTTTCTAGAAAGACTTTTACAAATCATCAGCCTCACCCTCTCTGCTGTCGAGCTGACATAAGAACTATACTCGTATCTATATGTATGGTAATCTTTTAACCCCAGCAACTCACGTTATTTTTTTTAAACTTAGATTTTGTTATTAAGGATTGGCTTTAAGTGTGTATTTGGATGAGGTCTAGATGCTTGAGGTTGCTGATGTGCTTAGCTCCCGCAGAAATTTGTTGCATGGTTGGGCAGTTTTATTAGTATTAGTCCATTGTCCTACCGAAACCAAGTTGTTGGCTTCAATCTTTAGCCATACTGAGCCCTAGCTATGAAGCACATAGAAGACAAGGACAGACCCTGATGCAATATTCTGTGGGAAGTCACTGTGGAGACGTAGCTGTTTGAATGGGAGCCAAAGGCTGGATTGCTTAAAGAGGACTGTCCTTTGGCTTCTTGGTAACTAGTGTAGTATTACAGAAGCCGTTTGCCTATTTGCTTGGTGATATCTAATTACAGAATGAACCAGCAGTTTGGGGACTGTCTGCCCTATTCCTTGCAGTTTGCCTTGAGTAAGCTAACTCAGTGTGCCCCTCAAGAGGCCACCATCATAAGGACATAATAGTATACTAATTATAACTGTTCATATTTATGTACTAAACAAACACGTGTCATAGATGCTCTAGGATTACTTGGTGCTCAGCTCTGGGAACTGGGTGAGATGACTTCTCAAGGTCCCTTACAATTATAGAAATGTTAAGCTGAAAGAAGTCAGTCCAATACAAGATATTACCTTCACTTCTTCGGTCATGAACTATCCTAAAAAATACACCATCATTTGTCTATCCCTGCTCAGGCAATCTCTTCAAATCAGATCCACTTCCTCCCTCTCTTCCCCTAGTTCCCGTTTCACATTCATTAATTTTATAACAGCTAGTATCAGCTAGTTCTCTTATTTGACTTGCATTGTCTTCCAACCAGGGAAACCTGCTTCAGCCTCAGCAGTCCACATAATTTCTGCCCATTAATCACCCCCACACACAAGGGGGACCATCGCAAATTTTATTTAGTCTTTCAAGATTCAATTCACTGAACTACACCCTTTAATGTCAAAGCAAAGAGATTTGTGTACACTTACATCACATTTGTGTCTCTGCAACACTGGTCATAACTTGAATGTCATCCCCAACTTCACGTACAAATTTACCACCTAGTTTGTGACCTATCATTCCATTGCATTTTGATATGTTAGGCTGGGTGTCAATTCTGTAGCTATTTAAAAATGTATTAGGAGCTGCCTTTCTTTAAAGCTTCCTTCAAATCAATTCAAAGATTTGCTTGGGACTCCTGCCATGTCCAGTTTTCTAACAGGCCATTCATCCTGTAGCCTTCTCTTTTAATATCCTCCTGGAATAGACGCCATCAGTCCATGGGAAAGAGTACTAGTGCTGGTGACTCCATCTGGTGATTCCATCTTTTCTCCTCCTCACTCCAGAGGCTGACTGGCCATTCGTTATTTTCCTTCCTTCAGTCCTACAAAGACATTATCTAGAAGCGATCAGCATGTCAGCCGAACTGGATGAGGGCTGGGGAGACAAATGGGATAGACAGAAGCTCTTAACAGAGATGGAAAGTGTGAGAAGGGCCTGGGGCAGGGGTGGGCAAGATGCAGCCCAGGAGCCTGAGCCGGCCCGCAGACTGCATTTGGCTGCTTTCTATTTATATTCTTCTGCCCGTGCCACACAATTTCCAGGTGCTGGCTCAGGCAGCAGGATTTAAAGGACTTGTGGCTCCCGGTCGCGGCGCTACCCCTGCATGAGCCAGAGCCATGAGGGCTGGGAGCTGGAAGTCCTTTGCTGTGTTTTTAAATGAAAGCCTCTGGCCCCTGACAACTCTGCGGGGAGGCTAGTCCCTACCCTGCCCCCTGCTGCCCCAGGCCCCGCCCCTTACAGAGGGGAAGAGAGCTGGCTCGTGACCACGTAGCAAAATTCATTACGTGGCCTCTCTGCAAAAATGATTGCCCATCGCAGGACAGCCATGTTGGTAGGTATAAATATCACAGTTTTCCACCCAAAACTAGGACCCTATGGCTCACTAAGATTCCTTTTGGGCCAAGTCTCCAGTGTTCATGTTGCTTATTCATCTCATATGTGCAGCATGGCCAAAGATAAGCACAACGGAAAACTATAAAATAAAAAAGGCGACACGCTTTTATACATGACTATAATGCGTGGTAAAATGGCTTCAAAGGATCTCAGTTCTCTTGAGGATTTTCCAAACCAATCTTAAATGTACTAGCTCTAGATAGAAACTAGTGTAAATCCATCTTATTTAAAATGTGTATGAACAGCTTAAAATGTTTCTTCTGCCATGGCCAACATGCACTGGCTGCCAAGTTTAAAACCAACATTACTTAATTTTGACAAGAATTGAATATAAAATTCAGACACAAAATGCCAGGGAAAATAACTGTTTCATCTGAGAACTATAACACACACTGGTCATACCACCAATGTGAACTTTGCAGTATTAACAAAAATTCACACAGATTGAAAAACAGATGCATTATTTTACATTTTCAAATAACTTAAATAGCAACTAGTGAAGTATGTCCAATAGAAATGGTTTCACGTTTAAACAGCCTGAAATATTCCCAGGTTTCTGGAAAAGGATATTAATTTTGTTGAATACATATCCTCATTTTTCTTAATGAGTCATAGCATTCTGTAAGCTTGCCCAAAAGACGCTCATAGCAGAGGAAGAGAATGAGAAAAAATATAACACACAATTATCAGTAAGAACACTTTAGCTGATGAATCATCTATCCTCACATTTCCTCTGGGAAAAGAATGTTTACAGAGAGATGGCTACACTAAACAAAACATGGCTCAGTCATGAATTCTATCTGGGTCTTTTTATGGGGGTAAGAGGAAGATGGATTAAAAACTTGAATAATTCTGCTTAGACTTTAAAGAAAAGGTAAGAGAATTATATGTTAACCAAGGACATTTTTTCTTCAAATGAGTATGCTTTACTAAGGAGTTTATTTTAAAAAAATTGACATAAGCCAACTTGATATGGTTTCCCCATATTTTCTATTAGCCAGAAGATTATATTTAAAAATCATCACTGACATAATAAATCAAACTGTCTTGCCACTGGCTCTTTCTGGGATTTCAAGGATGTGTGACACTTGATTTGTGCTAGTCTATTGTCAATTCTGTTGAGCCATTAGCAGCATCTTGACGTACTTATCAGGAAAGCTAAATTAAAGAATAGACTTGAAATGTTAAGCCCTGGGGCAGAAAAGGTTGAGCATCTCATAAAGAAAACATATTTTATTTCCCAGAAAGGTTGTCAGTATCTCATTACCTCAGCACCTCTCTTGGTTGCTGTGTAGAGCAGAGGTGTACAGTTAGCTCTAAATGATACTCTAAATTACAGTTACCTCTAAACGATAATACATCTGTCCTGTATGTTAAAAGAAAGGCATTTTTGCAGCAATGAAAGCAGGTTTAGATGGATGGAGAAGATACTTGCAAATGCCTCAAGGGACCCAGGTGTACAAGCTAAATTGGGGGTATGGCCCATCACAAACTTCTAAGAGCTGCTGAATGGAACTTTGCTTCCTTCCCTTCAGAAAAATAAAGATGAAAGGGAGAAAACACCAGCTCTGCATTTTTAAAAAGCAAACACAAAATAGGCATCTATTACATTACTCACCCTAGCTTTTTATTATTAGGGACTTTTCTCATTCATTGAGCTGACACAGAATAATTTCTGCACACACCAGGAAGCCTACAAACAGACCTAAATACATTTAAATAACTAGTTTGATTCCGATGCACCTTGTCAAGTTACTAATTGCAGTTGTGGTGGCTGTGAAATTCTGAGCATTTACATGTCAGGAAGAGCAATCACAAGTGAAATCTGGTAGGCAAGGAGAAATGAAGAGCATGGTATTTGGATGGGGAGAGGCAGAATATATGTGGTATAATTCATTCAGAAGTAACTGAATAACATTAGATAAAGAGGAGTCACCAATGTGTCATCAGTGACTGGTGCCAGTCATAAGAGATGACTGGGAAAATGCCTGCTCAAAAACAAAAAGAAAAATGACAGGAGAAGATTTATCTTTAGCCATAGCTTCTGCTGATTTGATTCATGACAGCATTAGTTTTAATCAAGACACAGTAGCAATTTTCATTCTCTTCCCTAGGAAGAGCTTTCTGGGATGGAAGAAATAAACATACTGTGAAGCATTCCAAGGTAACCAATAGTGTTCTCTCAAGAAAAACTTTCTAGCTATAAGACCAGTAGGAAAATGCATTGGGTGACTTTGGAAGCCTCTTTATGGGAAGTTTTGAAAAGGAGGTGGGGTAGCCATCTGTCTTGGATCATTTAGACACAACAAGCCCTGCATTTTGACAGAGGGGTTAAGATTAGATGACCCTGGCGGTTCCTTTAAACCTGTGATTCTCTAACAAATAGAGAAAGCAGCCCTGATGATCAGGAAGAGGCAGGTTTGGCCCAGATGATGGCGTTGGCCTATTTATAACACATATCCTCCAAAAGGTAATGTCACTATGGCCAAGCAGCATTTAAACAACATATGGTACTTTAAAAGCATATGGTCATTTCCCTGTCCTAACATCTCAAATGAAATTGTTCTAAGTCTCATCTCTGTAATACTCAGAAAAGCAGAAACCTGCAGTCACACCCACATCCATGATAATTAAAATAGTAGACAAAGAAAAACACATCACAAAAATGATCACTTATCAGTGAAGGATGACCTCTTGCAGGGCCTGATCCAAAGTCCATTGAAATCAACTCAAAGACTCCCCTTCAACTCGAAGGGCTTTGGATCAAGCCCTCACTGTATACCGATCTTTGCTAACCTCTCTAAGGTTTTTCTGCATAATGCCTATCATCTTCTTACTTAAACCCTGAAGTTTCAGTGCACAGTTTCTGCTGAGATTGGATACATTATGACTAATTGTAAAATGCTTCCAGCTACTGATGAAAGACTTCTTCAACAAGAGACGACTGCTGAGAAGATTTAGCATTAGTTTTTAAAAAATCCACTCAATATACATTACAATTCAAAACACTGCCTCCTAATGCAGTATTTTCCAATACCTCTAATTCATCAGAAGAAATAAATTCAATTTAAGGAAAGAAAACATATTTTTGTAGCTTTCTCTAATGGAAAAGGTAAATCAACACTTCATAAAATATAGTATGTACTAAGATAATTAATTTTCAATAATATGCATGAAGCTGACATGTCAAATTAACAAACCAAAATTAAATACCAAATATTCTATGTATTAAGAGCAAGAAAACATACTTTCATTCTGGCTAAATAGATTTAATGGGAAGTAAAATTTTCTATAGCTGTCAAATTCCAGTCAGACAGAAATGCTTCAAATGCTGAACCCTACGGACAGTACTATATAATTGCTTTTTTAAGGGTTTGATAGGAGCTTCATACTGTATCAAAAACCTTTGTGAAGGCAAAGGCAACCTTTAAAGGTCTCATTCATTTGGACTTTGCCTCATTCCCATTATTCCCAAGGCTCATGTAGATTTTTATCCATTCCATTCTTTGCAAGGTTGTATTCTTCTGGTAATTTACTCACATTATACCCCAAGCTTTGAGATCTGCAAATACTGCCTTATTAAGCTTAAGTACAGTTCACCCTTACACCAAAAATGTCTGTTTAGAAGGCTCTTTGACATTGGATGTCTGCAGTTTGACTCCCTACTGCTTTTCAGTGAGAATGAGAATAATACTTCACTTTATAATGCTCACCTCAAGATTGCATCGGTAATGAAGCACTCCAAGCAAGGATCAATTATAACAGCAAATGGCTTTAACATTTCCAGACAGCAAAGGAATTAAAAACATACTGACTCTCCATGTTTACAGAACAAAGAGGGAGCAATGAAGAGTCAAAAGCACAGGAATAACATGATCACCTTTGGTAGAATTCCTTTAGAGAGGGAGTTTTAGGATAGGAATCTTTACTCTATTATACTATTCTTGACTACATTTATGATTCCAGAATTCAGCAATTTTCACTACAATTTTAATTTGGATCTCCCCCTTAATAAAAAGAAATGTGGCCAAGAAGGTTTTTTCCCCTAAAACAAATAATTGTCCTTTATTCTAAAATAATGTTACTGTACTGATTGACAGAGCCTCCTGACAGATAACTAGAAATCTCATCCCAAACTCCAGAAACCATGCAGTTATGTGATGAATTTCCCAGAGAAGGTGAATCAGAGGGCTATTCAGCTAACAATGGTACATTAACCTTAAAAAATATTTGTGCTTCCCAATGGTCTTAAAATCTGACATCACTGAATCACTTATTGTATGACATCCCAGCTCTCAGGACCACAGGCAATGGAATTAGTAAATTTACGTGTATTTTTCTGCTCATGACGGGTGGTAGGAATAATATCTCTACAGACCTAGGACCTGGCACCTGTTTACACATAGGATATGTCTAGACTACATGGCTCCATCGATGGAGCCATGTAAACTAGTTTACCCGACATAGTCAATGAAGCAGGGATTTAAATAATCCCCACTTCATTAAAGTAAAAATGGCCACCGCGCTGTGCCGACAATCAGCTGATCCGGCACAGTGCGGCAGTCTAGACACGGATCGGTCGACAAAGGGAAGCCTTTGTCAACTGCTCCTGTAAACCTCATTTCACGAGGCATAAGGGAGTGGTTGACAAAGGCTTCATTGACTATGTCGGGTAAACTAGTTTGGAGCCATATAGTCTAGACATACCCATACTTGGGACATGTGGAGATGATGACAGAAGGTACAAAATAGTGAAGAATCAGTCCCAGTTTCACAAAATAGGTAGAAATACAGGCTACACCTGAAAAAACCTCTCCTTAGTTCAGGGATGGGCAATAATTTTTGCAGGGGGGGCACTTAATGAATTTTGGAATGTGGCCATGGACTGACTTTTATGAAGGGGGTGATCCAGGTTAAAATTCTGGTGAAAATTCTGGAATTATAAATGTAGTCAAAAACAGAATAATAGAATAGATACTCCTATCCTAAAACACCCAAGGAGGGGTGAGATCTGAGGAGAAAGGGGCAGGGCTGGGGACTAGCCTTCCCCCAGAGTTGTCTTCGGTCAGAGGCTTTGAATTAAAAGCACAGGGCTTGTGGCTCCTGGCCCTGCTGCTACCGCACTGCCTGGTAGCTGCCAAGGATTGCTGTAGCTAGTTAAAGGGCTCACAGCTACAGCCCCTGCTGGGGTAGCGCCACAGCCGGGAGCTGGGAGCCATTTAAATAGGATCTTGCTGCCTGAGCCTCTGCCTGGTAATTCAGTGGCACAGGCAGGAGGATATAAATAGAAAGCAGCCAGATGCAGTCCGAGGCTGAATCAAAGTTTTAGGTGGGCCGGATCCAGCCCCCGGGTCACACTTGCCCAGCCCTGCCTTAGTGCCTTGTCAGTATGTCAGAAACATGACTTGAAGAGAATATCTTTTTGGATGAGAGCATGGTTGTCTCCATGTCAATGATGGCAACAACTGAACACAGAAGTAAGTCAGGACACCCTTTGGCTTGAAGAATTTGTGTAACTGGTGATGATGGCTGAATGAGAAAGAGCAAAGCTTGACTCTCAGGCTATATCTACACTACAGAGATTTTGCACAAAAACGACTGTTTTTGCACAAAAACTCGTGGAGCGTCCACACCTCAAGTGTGTTTTTGCGCAAGTAAATTGACAGAACAGAGGGGTTTTTGCGGTGTAGGTATTCCTCTTTCTACGAGGCATAACTCCTTTTTGCGCAAGAGTTCCTGCGCAAAAAGCTGTGTGTGTACGGGTGCCAGCGGTTTTTGTGCAAGAAATGGCCTCTAGGAAAAAAAATAGGTGGCCTCTTGGCCACTCCGTCCAAGGTAATCAGAACTCTATACTTCCTGTCTGCTGGCCCCTCTTAAAGATGCAGGCACCCTAGACAAGCCTTGTGGTAGGAAGTTGCAGAGAGCAGGTCCCTGCACCGCGCCGCTCTGTCTCACCCCAGAGAAATGGCCAAGCAGCAAGCTCCTTGAGACCCCGGGACATTCTAGGGAGCCCCATGGGTCCCAGAACCCTCAAGGGGGACAAAAGGCGCGCCCCAACCTGGTCTGGCCCGGAGATAGCGACCCTCCTGGAGTTGTGGGGCAAGGAGGCGCCACTCCAGGATCCCTGGGCCAACCGTCGGAATGCGCAGATTTTTTGCGCATGGCCGTATCCCTAGTGAAGCGAGGTCACCATGCCCGGATCAAGGAGCAAGTCCGGGCAAAGGTGAAGGAGTTCCATCAGGGGTACGTCAGGGCCACCGAGCGCAGTGCACACTCAGGGGCAGGACCCCACACCTGCCCCTCCTATTAGGAGCTCCACCACATCTTGGGGGATGGGGAAACCTCTCCTCCTTCCCTCCCCCCCCCATCGTGGTGGACTCAGGGCTGGAAACCTCAGTGGTCGTCTGCCCAGAGGTCGCCCAGAGGTCGCCCTTGAGGACGAGCTGGAGGGCCAGGGCCAGCCCCAGTCGGAGGAGGAGGAGCAGGAGCCAGGGACAGTGACCCTGTCCCTGGAGCCAGTGAGCGCCAGCCAGGACATCTCCCAGGCCTCCTTGGACGCCTGGGAGGGATCTTCAGGTGAGTTGTCACACACACACACACACACACACACACACACACACACACACACACACACGGTGGGGGAGGCGGGGGTGAGTGTGGTTGGGCTGCTCTGGCAGCATATGGTGCTGCAGTCTGTGCATGTGCAACCACATGCAGCAGGAGGGTATGGCATGCGGACACAGCAGGCAGCCCCTGAACACGCCCGGGATCCTGCTGCCAGGCTCAGGGGAGGGCACACATGCGCTTATTTCGACTACACTGATTTGGATAATACTGCTGACAATGCTTTAAACTTCTGTGTTAATGGTTTTTGTCATGGAGACTCATGCTCTTTGGGAGCTGGACTGATACAAGACTTATTTGGCATGATTTCTGGCATAACCTGTATGACCAAAAAGAACAGGGCAACCACAGCAGGCACTGCTGAAGCTTTGCTGTCCCTCAATAGAGGTCCGCAAGCAGGCAGCAGAAGCAGAGAAACGGCTTCTCCAGGGGGTCCCTTTAATTGCATGTCTCTGTAGGGCTCTGGCAACAGCACTCGAGAGCAACTTGGTGACCTAAAGCCCGGCTAGAACCAGTTCCGGGTGGCTTTATATGTGAGAGAGTGTCCAATGAGCATGGACACGATGCGCTTTTGAGTGTGGGCGCAATCTTGCACAAGTAGTTTTTGCGGAAGATCTCTTCCACAAAAACCTTTTTGCGTAAGAAGCCTGAAGTGTAGACATAGCCTCAGATTCCAGGTTGAATTTATACAGCTGATAGGTAGGCAAAAAAACTCTTTTATTTGTAAACAGATTTTATTTAAACTGGAAATCATGGAGCAATGACATTTTTAGAGCCACTCCTCAGCACAGAATTACATTTTTAAAATACGAGGACTTAGAATTGTGTTTGCAGACACAGATTGCAGTAAATTCTGACTGAGCTAAAAGCAGCTGGGTGAAGAGGTCACAAAGTGTATTTGTGATTTGCTAGATAAATTGACAGGCTTGTGAACACGATAAAACCCTAATACTGATACCAGCTAATGTAGTTAGGGTAGTTATATATCTAACTATATCTGTTTACAGTTTTATGTATATGTAAACATTTCTGCTGCAGAAAATTACGGGAGTAGAGTTTTTATTTCACATAACTACCAACACTTCAAATGGCCATTAGGAGCTTATTTTTAATTCACTGTACAAACAAATGGTACTGAATAAGCCCAATAAAAGAGAGAAGATATCATTTAGAATTAGAAAATAAATTTCTTGATTTTTAAATTTAAATACTCAAGACTGAGGCAGACACTTTGTTACTGACGGGCACTCAAACATACAGGAATTCTTGAAACTACAGAGATTGTAAATTATAATGCTATATGACACCTTAAGCATATGTAATAATATTTAGCATTCTGTAATACTATTTTGGCTAAGGCAAGAACAGTTTCACATAGCAAGACATAGGTTTCCATTAAATCAAACAATACTAGAAGATCCAACATAAAAGTCAACACAGAATTATTAGCTTTTCACTTCAAGGTTTTTTTCAATATGCTACAAAACGCACACATTGTGCCTCTGAAACAATGTTATTTATTGCACACCTTCTCCAGGAGAGCAATTGAACAATTTTAGAATGGTACCAATGTCATAAATTTTCCCTTAACAAATGTATTAAAAATGAAACCAACAGTTTTGTACTAAAGAGCTACATTTTGCCATATAATTAATGTGGTTATAATAATAAAAAAAATCAAACTATTGTGTAAACTGATTTCAGATTGATACACATAAGCTACAGTTCATTCCTTCCTACTGTTACTTCCACCACCTTAGATTATTAAAATGGACAACTAGTTCATAACCCACTGTTGCAGTAACCACTTACAGTAATTCCTCATTTAGCACTATAGATACATTTCTGAAAATGTTTGTGCTAAGCGAAAACGTGTTATGTGGGGTCAATTTTCCCATTAAAAATAATGGGAAAGGTGGGGGTTGCATTTCAGGTGGGGGTGACAGTCAATATTTTGTTGGTGCTGGGTCGACAACGTCAACATTAGATATCTAGTAACACAAGTCACTGCCGTTTGTTAAAACAAAAGATAAACACGTGAGTGAGCGGAGGAGCGCTGTGACCATGTGTATTCATCCGCTCATGCGTATTACCACTGTTTTCATCAACTTATACTGTCGCGCGAAAGGAGTCCGCCACTTGATTATTTTCATGTTATTTCAGGAATGGTCGTGTTATTCGAAAAACATTCCCTAAAAAAAATAGTGCTATTGTGAAAATGTGTTAAGCGGGCACGTGTTAAACGAGTAATTACTGTATTCTGACTCCAAAAATCTGCATAAGCCTTTGAGGGCAGACACCCATGGTTGTTTGCCTTGTGAATCAGCAGTATGCCTCTACATCTGTAGGAGAGGGTGGGGCATCCCTGGATCTTTAAAAGAAGCATCAGAACTCATTTTAAAAGAGCAACTCAAGTTAACGTGTATTCAAGAGTTTTTAAAAAGCTGGCTTAGGAGCTCGCTGGACAATCAACGTGGATTTAAAATAGTTTTGGAGTACAAGAGAAGTTTCAGAAGACTGGAAGAAAACTAGCATGGTATCACTTTATGAAAAGAGTACACAGAATAACACATTATTTTAGGATTGTCTGTCTGACATTAATCACAGCCAAGATAATGGAGAAACAAATGCAGGGCTTGATTAAAAAAACTAAGGGAAAGAAATGTAATTAATGCAAATCAAATCCCATGGGTTCACAGGAAAGAGATCCTGTCAAACTAGTTTTTTAATAAGATTACAAGTTTTGTTGATAAAGATAATAATGTTGATGTAACATGTTTAAACTTCTGTAAGACATTTGACTTAGTACAGCATGACATTTTAATTAAAAAACTTGAATGCTATAAAATTAACATGGCAAATCTTAAATGGATTAAAACTAGCTAACTGATAGATCTCAAAATGTGACTGTAAATGGAGAATTATGATCAAGCAGTTTTTTTCCCCAGTGGGGTCCTGCAGGGTTGAGTTCTTGGCCCTACACAAGAAGGGCCCTAAAAGAAAACAAATAAAATAACACAAACATTAGTGAATAGACCACTGATGCAGAGCTATCTAGATCAGTTGGTAAGCTGGCACAAGCAAATTCCACCCATTTTCAAATGTAAATGTATACATCTGGGAACAAAGACTGTACAGGATAGACAGGATGGGAGACTCTATCCTGGGAAGCAGTTACTCTGAAAAAGATTTGGGGACCATGCTGGATAACTAGCTGAACATGGTTTCCCAGTGTGAAGTCAAGGGCCAACTTGTGCTTAATTCTTTGAAGAATCAGGGCTTTAAGTTGAACCAGTACAAAATAGATGTGGGGGGGCAGGGCAGATTTTAATTATGCTTCCTATAATTTTTTTCTCACAGGGAAAGCAATATTTTTAAATAAGTAAATATCTGGATTTTTAGGTGGGTTATTACTTTCAGTATCAAATCTTGTTTAGTTTGCTCTGTTTTAAAAGTTCCAATTAGAATCAATACAAAATAAGGTAAAATGCAAACAAGTATTGTTTTTAGTATCAGTCCAAAACAAAGGCCAAATTTCACTCTTTGAAGAACATGTAAGCACCAGAACTGTGCATAGGCTGTATGAAATTACTTCAAATGTTTTAATGATTATCCAAAAAAGGAAGATTCTGCTATGTAGAACAAGCAGGACATAGATAACTGAATAGGAAACAGATGCTGGTTTGTTTTCATCTGTTGGGCGTTTCAAAAAAGCCTAATGCAGGAATATCAAACACCTGGTCTGCGGGCCAGTTTGGGCAAGAGCAATCGTGCAATGTGGCCTGGGACTCCCTTGGGGCTGGGGGTGGGGGGAAGGAGAGCTGTCTGTTATCGGCTTCCAAGCCCCACCCCTTCCTGCCATCGCCCTGTCCTCCCCCCCATGGCATCCCATCCCTTGAGCTTTGCGGATCACCTGGGGGGGGGGAGCTAGTGTGTTGCAGTGGTCGTGCCCCACCCCTTATACTCCCTGCAGCAGCAGCCGCGTGGGAAGTACAGCACAGCAGAGAAAGTGCACAATTGCTCCAGCCACAACTGACCCACAGGCCAGGACTTAGAGACCCCTGGCCTAAGGAACAGAATTAACGCCCAACCCATCAGATGTAAGAATGCTAATCAAGTTATAAAGTTAGGTGGTAAATCCTGGGATAGTTGATGCCACCCATACAGGTGAATGAAATGTTAATGTGTATGAAATTTACAAACACAACAACTTGGGTAATAAAATGCAATGTTGGTTCAAGTAATTTAGTAGGACTTTCTTCAAAAAGACCTTTGACATTTGGTCTCCAGAACAGAGAGAAAATTAACATAAGTCCTATCAATCCATACATCAATGTGCTCTTGGTTCATATGGGTTGGGTTTCAAAGTTTAGCAGAGTAGTGAAGAGCATAACTCAAACTGAATCAATAAACCATGAGTGGCAAAGGGACTATTTCTCTGCATCTAAACTGGGTAGCAGTATGAGGAGATATTAGTGGGAGTAATGAGTTCTGAAGTGATCTCTTTAGTGAGATTTTTTAACTTAGAAGTTAATTTTTGTTTTAAGACACCAGATTAGCATAAACTAGAAGTAAGCCCTATCTATCCCAGAGTTGTTAATTCTCACCATTTTATATGGTCTCCCTTTCTTTAAAAGAAAAATAATCTCAGTCTCTGGATTCAGGTGACTATATGAAAATCTCATCTTTTAATGGAAAAGGAAAGTGGGAATAAGTTCTAGCCATCACGGCGGCTACATGGAAAACCTTGAAAAATGTTCCAAGCGTAGCTTAAAGATTCAAAAAGCTAAAGACAAATAGGAACCCAACGTTACCAGCTCTTAAAATCTCAAGAGTTTGAGGGACCTGATTCATGAATATGTGATTGTAATGAATTTTGTCTTTGCAGTTTTTCAGCCTCATCTTCACAGCTTATTTAATCTTTTAACATATCAAAAAAATGACAAACTACTACTGATCGTTAAATACAGGGCAATGCCAAAATAAATATGTGGCGAAGAGCAAATAATACATGCAACTGCGCTCTAGAGAAGAGAAAAGAAGGTGAGACTCAGATGAGTCAGTATATGTAACAGGCAGTCTGATTTCAGATAGGAACATGGAAAATCTGCTTTAGTACTATTACTAACCTCCAGTAGAAGTAGCATTTGCCTTTGTTTTAGTTACAGTAGAACTGGTTAATTATCAATACAGGGTAGTGGGCTCTTGTGAAATAGTGAGTTTTAGAATTATTGTCATAGGACGGAGGAAAGAGATGTGTAACATGATGATATTTGCCAACTGACGAGGTAGAGCATGTGGCTGCAGGCAGTCATTCCAACTTCTGCATGGCATTGAGATGGTGTTCCCAAAGAGCCAGTGAGGAAGTGGACACCTCATCTGCATAAATGCTCTGGAGATTGGTGTGAGTTTGTGCTCCTGGACTGGAAACACTCCCATCATATGCACAAATTCTGCCCCAGACTTGTGTGCTGCTGTCTATTACCAGCTACTTTGCAAAACAGAACACTCATATTGCAACTTGATCATGCTTAAGTTTACACTGTATCTTAACACACACAAAATTTTGCTATTGAAATTTAAGGAGGAGACTATTTTGTAACAGAGGATAAAATGCACAAGTTTTAGGCCATTTGTCATTTTTGCAGATTATTTGCCACGTTTTAGAACAAAACAATTCCACATCAAGCTTGTGGAAAAACACTCTCATAGACATTAAACTATTGAAAGACATCTTTCAAAAATGCCCTGAAATTCAGTCTGAGGGTTTGATTGAGCTGCAATTATTCTCAAGAAACTCAATTTTGCTCGAGTCCCACCTCAAAAATTAGTGCAATACAATACGATTCTGTGATTGAAACCTGTCTGCAGTCAATCCACAGAACTGCCGTATACTTCGCATGGACCTGCTCATCTTGTCAAGCAAAGAAAAATCTCATAATCAGTTTTAGCACCCCGGAGCCCTTCCAATTCTCAAAGTAATATTCCAAACAGCTCAAGTAGAGCACAATAATGCAGAGCTCGGCAGTCAACCTATTGTAACGCTAAGAAAGAGCAGAACTTCAGATGATAGAGGCCATAAATTTATGAAATCCTTTTAGGCCCTCCATACCACGATATAAAACTGAAATGAGCGTTTCTCCCACCTGTTCTTTCCCCCAGAGCACCAGGAACTAATGAACAAACAGTTATCCAGCTCTGTAAATGATGATGTTCAGAAATGTATAAGATGCACCTTTAGTAAAAACAAATATGCAAAAACTGAACTAATTCAAGTAGCATGCCAGTGAATAAATAAGCATTTTTTTTTGCATGTGATGCCACTGTTTTAACATGGGACTCTCACAAAAATCTTCCTCAACTTATAAGAAAGCCTATGGACAGAAAGACTGGGGAATCTATCCATATCATATGTTTTCTCAGTAACAGGAAGAAGGCAAAAAACATATATTATGCTGACCATCACTGAAGTAGTTATATTCTGTTCTAAAAATCTACAGAATGGTGCTTATTAAATAGTGTCTATTGAATAGTGTTTATTTGTATATTTGGAGTGTGAAAGCTAAAGATCTTGTAGCTGTTTAGAAGTATCGTCAGCTGGGAAATCTTTTTTTTTTTTTTTTTTTAATACCTCCCATTTGGTGCACTAAATCTATACCAAAGACTTAAAAATTTCTCTTCAGGATTGTACTTCAGAGTCCTAGGGGAAGTAAATGTGATGCAGCTGCAAAAAAGGCTAATGCAATTCTAGGATGCATCAGGCGAGGTATTTCCAGTAGAGATAGGGAAATGTTAGTACCTTTATACAAGGCCCTGGTGAGATCTCATCAGGAATATTGTGTGCATGTGTTGTCTCCTGTGTTTAAGAAAGATGGAACAGGTGCAGCAAAAGGCTACAAGAATGATCAGAGTAATGGAAAACCTACATTATGAGAGCAGACTCAAAGGGCTTGCCTTGTTTAGCCTAACCAAAGGCAGGTCAAGGGGGGGATGCAATTGCTCTCTCAAAATACATCAGAGGGATAAATGCCAAGCAGGGAGAGGAGTTATTTCAGTTAAGTGTCAATGCTAGCAGAAGAGGAAATGGATATAAACTGCCCATCAACATGTTTAGGCTTGAAATTAGAAAAGTTCAGAGGAGGGAAGTTCTGGAACAGCCTTCTCAAGTGGAGGCTTCAAGACTGAGCTTGATAAGTGAACATGGGGGATCCTATGGTAAGAGCACCTACAATGGCGTATAGCTGATCTTCAACTGCTAGCAGAAAACAGCCCCAGTAACCAGGCATGGGATACTAGGTGGGGAATACAATGAATTCTCCCCCACGTGTGTGGCAGGTGAGTCTAGCCCACATGCTCATGGTCTAACTGATCACCATATTTGGTGTCAGGAAGGAATTTTCTTTCCTAGGTCAGCTTGGCAGAGAGAGACTTTGCATTTATTTGGTTATTTGTTTTGTTTTGGTTTTTTGCCTTTGTTTGCCACATTCACCACAGGTCACTTGCTGATTTAAACAAGAGGAAAAGTTGGATTCTTTGCAACTTGAAATCTTTACACCATGATTTGAAGACTTCAGTAACACAGCCAGAGGTCAGAGTTCTATTATAGGAGTGGAAGGGTGAAGCTCTGTGGCCTGCAATGTGCTGGTTCCTTCTGGCCTTAAAGTCTGAGTCTATAAAGGAAACTGGGGGCAAAAGATGAAGCCATCAAAAAAACCCAACTAAGGAATATTGCTGAACCATTAGTTTGAAAGAAAGGAACAGAGGACATTTAGGGTATGTCTAAACTACATGGCTCCGACGATGGAGCCATGTAGATTAGGCTGATCGCAAGGGAAATGAAGCGCGATTTAAATAATCGCTGCTTCATTTAATTAAATGGCTGCCGCGCTCTGCCGTCAGCTGATGATCAGCTGTTTGTCGGCAGATCGGGCAGTCTGGGCGTCGACAAGGAAGCCTTTGTTGACCGCGCAGGTAAACTTGGTTTCACGAGGCATACCTGCGCCGGTCGACAAAGGCTTCCTTGTCGCACCGCGGCGCATCCAGACTGCCCCGATCTGCCGACAAACAGCTGATCATCAGCTGGTCGGCAGAGCGCGGCAGCCATTTAAATTTAAATGAAGCCACGATTATTTAAATCGTGGCTTCATTTCCCTCTGCCGATCAGCCTAATCTACATGGCTCCATCGACGGAGCCATGTAGTTTAGACACACCCTTAGTGAAGATCCACATTATCTCTTTATTTAAGATGCTGATGAATTTAGGGTCAGCTTTGTTCAAATTTAGGCACATGAAAATTACTGTGCCTGTACTGAGCAACTAGGGTTGCCAGGTGTCCAGTATTGTACTGGACAGTCCGGTATTTGCGCGCTCAGTCTGGTAAAAAAAATCAGAAAATACCGGACATGTGCAATGTCCGGTATTTTCTGATTTTTCCGGCTGCGCACCGGACGGAAGCCTGGCGTGGGCAGGGGAGTGGCTGGGAGTCCCAGCTGGGAGGCGGGGCCACGATTGCCGCCGGCAGCCCTCAGTCAGTTGAGTGTGAGGAGGAGGAGAAGCCTCCTCCTTGCTCGTGCGTCGCCGGGAGCCTGCGCGGGACAGGCAGCAAGTGCCCAGGTCAGTCCCGCTCCCCACAGGCCAATTTTCTCACCCCTCCCTTCCCGGCCAGCTGGTTCTTCCCCACTTCCCCTCCTGATTTTCCCTGGCCAGCCCCCCTGCACCCTCCAAGCTCTGCTTCCTGCCAGCCCATTCCTCTTCCTGATCTCCCCCGGCTAGTGCCGCTGAACGCCCCCCAACCCCACTAGTTCTGCTTCCCGCCCCGCTCCTCCCGGCCACCCTCGCAGCCCCGATCCCCCCAGCTGTGCTTCCCGCCCCCTTACTCCCCACTCCCTCCCGGTCCCCGCCTCCCCGATATCCCATGGCCAGCCCCATTCCGCCCCGACCCCCACGACCAGCCCTGCTTCCCGTTGGTCTCGTTGCCCCCGTTAGCTGTTTCCAGGCCCCCCCTTCCCAGCCAGCACTGCTCCCTTCCTGGCCAGTCCCCCCCTCTCCCCATGAAGCGTGTCTGGTTTTTTGTTTTAAATGACTACCTGGTAACCCCTAGCAGTGGTCCAGGTTCTTGGAGTCTTTTTTTTTTTGCTCAACAACTTTGGTCCCTCCCCCCTTTTTTTTTCCTTCAACAAAATTATTTCCCAGTGGGTTTTTTTTTGTGGGGGGGAGGGGTGTTCGGTATTTTTGTTTCAGCCATCTGGCAACCCTATGAGCAACCCTTACTACTGCTGATATGCTTGTTTATGTACCAACAGCTGACAGCAGCTGCAGTGCTCCCCTAGCAATGTAAAGGGCCTACGGTTCTGATCACCACCATTTCCACAGTAGGTGTGGCCAGGAGCTCCAGGCCCTTTTGCATTGCCGGGCCCTGGAACAGTTGCCTCCTTCAACCGCCCTTCCCTGCACCTGTTGGCGGGCCCGGGTACTAATAACTCAGATTTTAGGGGAGGAGATGGAATTCTAAACATTTATGTGTGACACAGAGAAGGTGGCTTACCTTGATGGGAAAATGTATTGGTGGGTTAAAAAGTGACTCTGACCTTCCCCTTCTGAAACCTACCAAGTGAAAACTTGAGCAAAATACTCCTGTATATCATGGGTATGTCAGCATGGCAGTAGGATGGTAGACAATCATCTGACTAAAGAATGTCTGTTTTGATGGTTAAAGTGAGATTTAAAGATTTAGCATTCATGTTAATGTCTATGCATATTTTCTACTGCTTCTCAGCACATTAAAAATGTTACTTTTGTCTACACAAAGGATCAGTGCCAAACCATTCAGTTGCAGGCCGTACAGGAAAAGGTTTTGTTTTAGAATGAAGCTAACAAATCAGTATCCAGTATAAATTAGCCTATGGGGGCGGAGGGAGGGAGAAGCACTAGCTAGAATCCCTGTAACAAGAATGCCAAATTCCTGGCTAAGATGATCAATTCGCTTAAAGACTGCAGGGCAATTCTGCTCTGCCAACATGCCAGCACTTTGGACACAGTGTCTGCCACAATGAGAAGCTGAGAGTAGCCAATTTCCTCTTTGCAGCAGATTCTGTGTGCTTTACACATGGAAAGGCTGCTGAGGGAAACTCATTTCAGTATTTGCCAGTGTGCTTGTGTAGCCCCTTTGGTGTGTAAAACCACTTCTGCCGCACACCAGAGACCAAAAAAACAAGAAAGAGAAGAGCACGAAAGTACAGAGCATGGAATTAGGCAAGGCACAGAATGAGAGGGAAATAGGGAAGTGAGGATTCACTATTGTGGTTTATTATGAAGGTTTGGGAGATAAGGATACAAATATTATAAGAAAACATAAGAACGCTAAGGGAGGAAAAAGTAGGAGAGGGGCGAGGAAAAAGAAGAATATCACTAAGAAAAGGAAAGGTTGTTTTTTTTTTCTTAAGAGAAAGGAAAGTAAATAAATGAGAAAATCCAGACGCTGAAATACAATTTTGAAAAGCAGATTATAGAGGTATTGCATAAAACAAAGGGTGGCAATTTCAAGTTCACCTACAGAGACTTAGAAACTCATTCTCAAAAGTAACTTAGGCACTTAGAAAGTTGTCTCATTCTTACAGACCAAGGCAATTAGGCCAGAGTTTTTACCGGTGTCCAGACATTGCTGTGCTCAATATTCCAATGCCTAACTGATTCAGGCACTTAGGTGTCTAACTGTTGATTGGATTTATGCTTCAAAGTGCCTGTATCTCTTTCAAAATGAGACATAGGATCCTAAAAGAGTCAGGCATGGCAATGTTGGGCCTTTGGAATTATTGAAAATGTAACCCAAAGAGAAACGTAGAGAGAGATAACTAGGGACCTGCACAGACCCTGGGAAAAAAAAGAGAAAATTGGACAGAGGAGGAACAAAAATTCTTGTGGTCTTCATAAATAAAATGTTTCCACTGAATAATTCTGTGTGTGCAAATTATCCATATAATCATTAAACGTATACTTAAGTATTTGCAAATTCAGGGTAAATAATATTTGGGTACTATTTAAAGATAATAATTTTTGTTCTTTATCTGCATCAAACTCCTGTTGAAAATAATGAACAATCTATTAGGGATTAAGGGTGTGATACAAAATAGATTTACTCCCCCCCATAGCAATTTGGTTCTTACCAAAGAAAGCATTTGATATACACATTATAAAGTGTAACATCAAAAATAAACACCTGATTCACAGATTAAGAGATAAATGTTTCAATTCACTTTAAAATTTCAAGACAAAATGTGCTTCAAATTTACAGTGCAATTCTATATTAAGTTTACCACAGGAAAAAAAACCTGCCGTGTAAATGGGACACACTAACATTGTACACTTGTGCTTATTAATATCTGAACTTCATCACTGGGTCAGTCATACTTAGTGATACTATAAACACAGGATACAAAATATGTATGTTTAATTTTTCCCTAGTGAAGTTAATCCTCTGTCTTAATTTTGGAAAGCTAGCCTTAACTACATATCAATATTTATTGAGATACACTGCATTATGTTAATTTTCTTCATTCACAACATTTTGATAATGAAACAGTAGCCATCTATCAATGTAAGGAAATTATGAAAATTGCAATGCAGCATGATACCAAGTGGTAAAATGCCATGGGGGAGAACGTAATTGCCCAAGTTTGCATTAAATGCTGAGCAGAGTAAGTTATTCTGGACCTGAATTAATATGTGAAGATGCAGAAGTCTATAAATAGTTCAGTATCATGCTCCCACTTAGAGGAACATTGGAGTGAATCCAGTCCCAGATTAGTATAATAAAGCTGTGTGTGTGTGTGTATGTGTGTGCGTGTGCATCAAATATTACAAATTTTACTAGATATAGGGACATATGCAAATCTTTAACACTTACTGTAATTGCATGGGGGCAGGGAAGAACGATATTTGCAGTGTTCTTCAGACAACTTACTACCATTTATAACTAATTTATATCTACCAGTTTGAAAATTTACATATCCTAGTCCCAAAAGGAATGTTAGCGTTAATGACTCTTGAATTAACATATCTCTAAATCTATAAGAGAGTCACCTAAATTACAAGGATAACACACTATTAATATGTGTTGTACCATCTTTTTAAAGAGGATACAAAATAAAATATTCTGGGTCATCAAACAAAAATCATAAAAATACTGGAATTTATCCCAGTAAGGGACATTTACAAATATGATTTTCATTATTATCTTTTAATTATTCAGTAATTACACCTTATATATTTAATAAAGAAATTTGCTTATCTAGATTTGTTTCCTTCACTCTCATGCCAAGTAATTTATATTGCTGGTTTAATTATGAATATTAGACTATTCGCTTTTATTTTTCTGCCTGAATTTGTGCTACAAAACATAGTACTGATCCTGTGAAAATAGGTATGGACATTTACAGAATCCAATAGGACTGATGAAATTCTCTAGTCTTTCCCCCTAAAGGAACAGACAACATGAACTGCAAATGAAGAGGAAACAAAGTTAAATTTTGATGCAGTCAATCTAGAACTTAATCCAACTCCAGTTATAGAAAATGGAAATATTCCTATAGACATCAGTACATGTTTTACTGGCCCCATCAACAATATTGTTTTAAGAGGTACCATATATATTAATCACCAATTAGATGCACTAAAATAAGTAGATAACTCATATACAAAATTCATTAAATCTGTATGCACTGTACTTTACACCGACACATTATAAGATTTAATAGTAGATATAAAAGTTAACATAAAAACAAAAGATACAGTATAAAAATATAAATTTAGCTGTAAATACTGTTAGGAACACAAAAGTAAAGTGTTAACCACAATACTAGTTATTACTACTTTACTCCTAGCCAAAAATACCCATCTGAGAGAATCATGCTTATGCAAGAAAAAAAAATTGCTCACAATTTACAAAATAATCAGCTGACTGCCTTTTTTTTGGAATATCTTGACAAAATATGTAAGTTATATGTTCATTCTAGGAAATTTCACTGATATAACTACTGAAAATACTGACCAACCTTTTTATAAAAAAAATACCCACCTTTTTTTATAAGGCAAGCAGGACTTGGCCCTTCCAGCATCTATTTTAGTAGCTATATAATTCTTTCCTTAATTTTGTAATTATTTTGAAACCTGAAAGAGTTTAGGGCTATGTGTGTGCATGTTTATGGACATCCATAATTTTCAAGGATATAATTCTGTAGAGTGATTTGGATGATATTATAAATGACTACTATATTCTTTCCCTGCAAGTGATTTTTGAAAAAATGAAATTCTAATTAGAGAGATGGCCAAGAAAAAACATTTTTTTCATCACTGATGATATGGGAAGTTATCAGGAAGGGCTGTAGAAGAAAAAAAGAACATTGGCTAATCAGCTACTTATTATGTCTGTGTAGTTAACGATTGATTTCCCATGGAGTATTTTTAAAAGATCTAATTTAAAACTCCATGATTTGAGGTAGAAATTGGCCCCAGCTAAATACAGCCCCACCATGTTGTAGTGGTAGTGAAGCTTTCAATCTGAACTTTGAAGCTCGAGTATAACATTTTTTCACATGCCTATGTGACTTAGCAGCTGAAGTCCCATTTCAAAAGTGTCACTGAAAGACAATGGGACATAGGCTCCCAAGCACCTAAATCACTTCAATGCTTTCAAAAATGTTACCGCAGATCTATTTGTGGGCCACTGACAATGGAATATTTTGGCGATGACAATACGAAAAAGAGTAAGTAGCTATGATTTGGAAAATTATTAAGGTTTAAAAAGTTTGTAAAATCCTACACTTAAATAAAGACATTATGCAGTTAGGGATGCATACTAATATATTTTAAAGCTTTAGCAACTACAGTATTTTGAAGGAAGAATTAACTGAAAACAGTTTGGGGAGTTGAATCTTATTAATTTTACAGTGACTACTAAATTTCCTCCATCCACTGTTGGTAGAGGTTATGCTCAAGGAAGCAGAAAAATTCTTACTGAATTTTGGAAATCCTCAATTATTTGTACTAAGAGGAACTCTCACTTTGCAAAATCTCATGCAATACATAGATAACACATTGGCTCAGCTACTGTACCAGATATAAACATTGTATATATGTTGTAACAGTTCCCCTCACACACACTTTATAAAAATTGGCTGATTAATATAAATATACATAAGGTGGAGATGCTTTGGACAAAATACCTCATGTAACCTATCAATTTAAGTGTTACAGTCTTCTGGATCTGTATATCCTATTTTGGTGAATGAATCGTTCTTTTATGTAAAGTTAGAAATACGAAGTATGAGACTGTTCATATTATCAAAAGTGCTAATGAGAGCCATTACTGGTCCTCCAAAAGCCTCAGTGACTTGGTGATAAATTTAATGACTTCTTTGTCATTAAGCCCTATTTGTCCTGTAAATCCAAAGGTAGTTGGACTAGTATAACATGTGATGCTACCAGCTGGTACTGGTATTCTATTTTGTCCCAGGTAGTTTGCCATGGAAGGGGAATGTAGAACAAAAGATTCTGATACTGGGGAGAAGTCTATTTAAGCAATGGGAAGCTATCAGGTGTTTGTTTTCAGCTGGTGTGACATTTCAAAGAGGACTGAGGGTGCAGGTCAGGATAAAAGATATTGTCTCTGACCTGAAAATTATGACTAGAACAAGAACAACTCTTTAGGGTAAGAATCTGCTTGTAAAATAGATAGATAGATAGATAGATAAATAGATAGATAGATAGAGATATAGTGAATTAGAACTAGTTATGCATTTTTTCATTTTAACTTAGTAATTCACTTTTATCTGCCTATTTTCATTTGCAACCTCTTAAATCCTACTGTTTATGCTTAATAAAAACACTTTTGTTTACTGTCAGGCCCAGTGTAAATAATTGTTGGAGGGGGGGAACAACTGGTGTGCATATCTCTCTTTAACTGATAAAGATGATGAACATCCCCCTGGGCTTTCTTTGTGTAAAACTTTCTCTCCGAGAAAGATGGATTTATTTGGGGGTTTGATCCCTTTTGAGGGTTGGTTTCCTGGGTATTGTGCCCTGGAACTGCATCCTCCCACAGCTGAAGTGGTTCAGTGTCCACACTGCTCTTAAACTCTTTGGGGAGGGACCCCAACTCTGGGGGAGATCAGAGAATCTGGCGAAGCAAGACAGAGAGGTAGGGAGCCCTAGAGAGCAAGAAGGTGGGTGTCAGTGG
Organism: Rafetus swinhoei; assembly: GCA_019425775.1. Lineage (NCBI taxonomy): Eukaryota > Metazoa > Chordata > Testudines > Trionychidae > Rafetus > Rafetus swinhoei. The sequence goes on from CM033440.1 coordinate 188,679,954, forward strand.
CATAATCAACACACCGGGGAACAATCCCAAGAGGTCTTCTTGTGACCTCAACCCCATCACATATGTTGTTAATCCCTGATTTGAAATCAGCAAGATGACTTGCGGGCACAAGTTTGGGCCTGTAATGCATGCAAAAAATACATGGTAGAAAAGGAAAATGCTCTTAGTTAAGTTAAACAGCCCAGTTTGAGAGGCATGTTTTGAAAGCAAACAACAGACCATGGACATTTTCAGAGGCTACATTATCCTCTTAACGCTTGATAAAAGAATGTGAGAAACAATCTGCTATTCCTTCATTTTCTGGATAGTTCTGTCTAGCATCCCCATTCCTGGGTAAGCCAAGGATTTGCTGGCATCAGCATCAATATGTATAAAGGATGGAAGAATCCTAGTGAGACATGCAGGCTGCCAGAGCTACTGGACCACCCAAGCAGGGTCAGGTTAGAAACATCTGCAGCTGCCCGGACTCCGCTGTCTTAGCTTTCAGCACTGTGAACAATTCAGTGTTATCACTGGGAGCTTTATGTTTGGATTCTGTTTGTTTTTAAGTGTAGCCTGAGAGAATAAAACATCGTACAGGCTAAACAGCTTTCCAAAATAAATGATACAAGTCAGATTGGTATTTCACCACACCTTCTGCTTTGTCTATGGAGTAAAGCACAGTACAGCTCAAAGATACTATACTGAAATGATACAGATTATCTGAATATATAAACTGTCTGATCTTTCTGTAAATCTGAGCAAAGGATTTGTGGGATCTGTAATCTTGGCATTCTGGTCTTTGCTTACATTCACCAAAGAGGTTCAACTCTGTTTTAGGCCTGCCAGACAATTATGTCAGTTGTTTCCTGCTGTAGTCATTGGAATTTTTTAAACCTTTGCAACAATATATCTATAAGACAGGCACCCAACTACCTAGGACTTCAGGGCCAAATAGCCCAAGTGTTTCTTTTCCCTCCCCAGTACAACACTACCACATCTGTTGAAATGTCATGTCTCTCCCCCTTTCCAGTATACCATGGATTCTGTAGCACCTATGTAAAAGTTGGAGAGGAAGAACAAATATTCAAAACCTGTAGTTCACTGAAGTGGAACAGTGCAGAAGAGTAACTTAAAGCTTTTTAAAGACTTGACTTATGTACTTTGGAACATACAGTGTCACTTTATTTCTAAATTATAAGATACCACATCCTGGTTTTTATCCTATAGCAGTAGAAAGAACAAAATAATTTTTCCAGGCAAAACATCTTTCAAGTGTTATAATAAACCTTGTTTCCTCTGTTTAGGTGATATATACAGTAGAAAATATGATATTTTAGAAATTCAGACCTACATTTTTCACTGTGTGTGTGTGTATACAGCACATATTCTACTACAATATATAGAAATTATGCTATGATATTGTTCTCATATCATTTCCCCATGGGAGTCACTTTTTAAAACTAATAGTGAAATAGTTTTTCTCTACTAACTAAAAATTCAGTCTGAATTAGAGAAGGGAATGCAATTTTTAGTGTCAACATCTATTTAAAAGTCAGCAGGAAGAAAGCTGCTTTAGATCAAACTAGCAGAAATACCTGGCCTTTCCCGGGGAAAATATAGTAAAAGATGTGATGAATGAACTACATCAATGACACTAACATAGCATATTTGATTGGAAATACTTTTCTCTTATATATTACTTTAAGAAATTAACATACAGTAAAACTCCAATAGTCCGGCATCCAATAGTCCGGCACTCCTGATAGTCCGGCATCAAAATGGCAAGAGCCTAGTGAGTGAGCTTCGCAAAAATGAATCACAAGGTAACAGCGGCAGCAGTTGAACTGAGCAAAAAGGGTAAAAAAGGCTTAAAAAAACTAAAACATTACGGTATACTGTATACAGTATGTACAATAATGTATACAGTATATATATAACCTGCTTATAGTACCTCCTGATAGTCCAGCATATTTGATAATCCGGCACCACCTAAGTCCCATAGGTTCCGGATTATCGGAAGTCTACTGTAGCTAGTACTTTTTCTGTTATCATAGGGAAAGGATCTCATAGTTGCAGTTTATGTGACACGCTTAACAGAAGAGTCCAGCAAATGCCTATGATCGGCCTCTACTAAAAGCTAATTAGTGCCCAATTGGGGCTCTAGGGGAACCAATTCTGAGATATAACCAATCCAGTTATTTAAGTTAGGAAATCAGTAGTATCCATGCAAAATTTTGTGTTTGTATGATCAAGCTCTACTAAAAGCTAATTATCAGTGGGCCCAATTCAGGCTCTGGGGGAACCAGGGGAACTGATTTCAAGATATAACCAATCCAGTTATTTAAGTTAGGAAATCAATCGTATCCATTCAAAATGTGGTGTTTTATAGCTCTTATCGTTTCGGAGATCTTTCGGAATTATCAGTGGGCCCAATTGGGGCTCTGGGGGAACCAGAGGAACCGATTTTTGAGATATAACCAATCTAGTTATTTAATTTAGGAAATCAATAGTATCCATGCAAAATTTGGTGTTTCTAGCTCTTACCGTTTTGGAGATCTTTTGAGACAAACAAACAAACAAACAAACAAACAAACAAAAACAAACTTTCGGAAATACTTATAAGATTAATCTGTGTCAACTAATATTACCTAGTCATGAGAGTTTAAAAGATCTCCTGATTTAGCAAAAAAAAAAAAAAAAAAAAATCAAGAAATACAAATAGATTTCCAAACATGACCCACTGAATTCTGCCTGATCACAGTCTATAAATAGCTGGTATATAGGCCTCTTTACTAGCAAACAAAAAAATCAACAAGGCACAATGTCTGGAAGTTGAAGCTACAAACATTCAAACTGGAGATATACCATTTTTCATGCTGAGAGCAATTAATGTACCAAACATGTTTTGTTAGTCTTTAAAGTGCTACCATACTATAACTCCAATTCATTCACAAGTTTAATTCTTATGCCAATGGTTTGAATTGAGATACGGGATGGCTGGGACATTATCAACCAACCAAATAATGAAGGTGCCAATGGTTCTTTGTCTGGGTAGATTCTGGTGTTAGTACTCTTCCTCTCTAAATGCTAACTAATGGTCCTTATCTGCTTCTTTTAACTATCCAGTCTTTAGGTGTTTTAGAGCTTCAGGGGGTAGCCGAGTTAAGTCTGTTACAGAAAAAAACAACAAATGGTCTGGTAGCACTTTATAGACTAACAAAACATGTAGATGGTATCATGAGCTTTCGTGGGCACAGCCCCCTTCTTGGGGGCTGTGCCCATGAAAGCTCATGATACCATCTACAAGTTTTGTTAGTCTATAAAGTGCTACCAGACCATTTGTTGTTTTTTTAGGTGTTTTAGTTTTGCTTGTTACATACCAGATCCATTTTCCCTTTGATATTTATATACCCACTGCCTCTTTCTGTTCCCCCCTCCCAGTTTTTCTTTCACTTCCCTTCCTGTCCCCTCCCTCCCCAACTCCTCCCTCCCCTCTCCCCTATTTAATTTTGGTTCTGGACATCCAACATGCCAGTCATCTGAAGAAGTGGGCTGTGCCCACGAAAGCTCATGATACCATCTACATGTTTTGTTAGTCTTTAAAGTGCGACCATACTATTTGTTGTTTTTTCAGTTTACAGCCGCTCTCCGAATTACGAACGAGTTACAGACCAACACTTGGTCCGTAACTCGAACTGTTCGTAACTCGGATCCCATAGAGTTACATGGCGACCGCGCTGTTCATAAGCGCGGATCGCTGTTCGTAACTCGGATCCGCATTTACGACCGCTTTGGTCGTAAGTGCGGATGGTCCTAAGTGGAGGTGGCCGTAAGTCGGGGAGCGGCTGTATTCTGTACAGACTAACTTGGCTATCCCTCTGAAGCTTTCAAACTGAAATGGTAGTTTCTCCAACACTTAGAATCTTTAAGATTGGATATTTTTAAAAAAACATGTTCTAGTACAACCACATATTATCATGACTGAAGCAGAGCATCATTAGGTAAAGGCCTATATCTTGTGTTATGGAGGAGGTAAGACTAGGTAATCATAAGGGTACTTTCTGGCTTTAAAAAACTAGGACTCTCTGAAAGACTGTATGAAGAGAAACAATATTCTAAATTCCAAAGTTCACAAGCCAATAGTTACCCATAAAGAGATATTGTTATTCATGTAAGTTTAGGACAATAAATTCCCAAAATGGTAGAAAACCTGGCCCCACTGAAATAAATGGAAGTTCAGTTATATGTATTTAATTTGAAACCTTTTAATAAAGTTCATTAAACATACATGAGCTAACGCAGCTAACCCTTTGATACTTGTCACAATGCATGCGAGTTCCTTATATCAGGAAAATGATTTTCTTAACTAAAAGAACTTAAATCAGTTAATAATATGCCCTATTCTTTTTACTCATGAATAATTAAAGTGTAGCTAGTTCATTTACATCAAATGTTTCACTGAGTTTCAACACAAAAATGTCATCATTTCAGTCTGCAGATTTTAATTTATTTTTTATTTCAATAATCAAATGCATTTGTAATACAAAAAAAATTTACAAATGACTGTCTCTAGATTCTTCTCACATCAGTAAATATCCGGTAATATTGTGTTTTCTGTTCCAAAAGCAACATGTAAAAGTACACATGGCTCATTGTTTGCTTACTTTAAACTAAATCATCCCTAGAAAATGACTGTTTTAAAAGAGAGGAACCGAATAAAAATATTTTGGGGGATATAAAAAAACTTTTCATTTAACCTCAGAGAGAATATATGTTGAGGGTGGGGAGAAATGTGTGCTATTAAAAAACATAAGCAGCGATTCATAAGAGATAGAAATATTATAAAGGATATAATATGGAGCCATAACTAGACTCTATTCGTAAGAACCTTTCCACTAATTTTATGTATTGTGCAATCTATACAGCAGAAGTCCTGAAGCTGGACCATGATCAGTTTACCACTATTAATATAGATTTGGCAAATTATTATTATTCTATGCTAAAAAAGCCCTGGGATACTGTGTAGTAGCTACTGAAGATTTTTTTTTAAAAGTGGGATGGATTTAAAAGATTTACTTACTTAACCAAGAGACATGTCAAGGATTTTTACCCATCCACCTTCCTAAAGCCTCTTTGATTAGAGCCCTGTATGGATACAAAATTTCATATCTACATCCACCTCTGTATCCACAAAAATGAGCTGCGGATATCCACATCCACATCTGCAGATGGGGATACCCGTGGATATAAAGTAGATATCTGCAGATCTGCAGGGCTCTACTCATGGTATTATACCTATGGTATTAGCTTTCCCGAGCTAATAGATTTACGATTCTGCCAAACTTTCTTTTGTTGTTGCTTTTGTTGTTCAGTGTTTTTTTAATACATCTTTAGAAAAATATGTTTTAACAATTCGATATTCTAGCAGGCAATAAAAAGATTTATTTTGTTCTTCAAGAGATACAATCAACATAAACATTACACTTATCTAGCTACTAAACTTTCATTAATCTTAGATATTATTTTAACTGAAAGTTCATAGACTTTTTTTGCGTTTGTCAGCACTTTGTATAAAATCATTTTCATTTTTTCCCTTCTGTGTGCAGATTTATCACACAACAAACTGGGAGGTTTTTTTAAAATGTTGCTGTAAACTCACAAATATGTCCAGGGGACTAGAGGAAGCAAATTTAACTTCTGAAAGTGCTTTTGTGCTTTATTTGACTACACTTAAACACCTTATAAAAGGACAAAGTTTACCCTCAGTTACTTCAAATTTGCACCACTTGGACTCCATTATAGTCAATGAAGCTAGTCCAGATTTACAGCAGTTCAACAGATCAGCATTTGGATTAAAATAAAAGATATTTCAGCAACTTTCTTGTAAATGGAGATGATACATCAAAGTATGGAGTGGAGCAGAATCATAGAATCACAGAGTTAGAAGGGACTAGTGATGTAAAATCCCAATTAATCGACTAACTGGGATCCTGGGTGAGGGAGTGCTCTAGTCCAGCTGGAGCAGCCCCCATCCCATGGGGCTCCCACTACCAGCCCCAGCCACGCAGGTGAGCTGCCAGCAGGTGACAGGGTGGGAGCAGCCCTTCATCCAAGGCAGGCCATGGGAAGGAGCTGCAACCAGGAAACTGGTTAAACGTAACCTGGTAAACTGGTTAACTGGTTTCCCGTTCACATCCCTAGAAGGGACCGCAAGATCTGTTAGGAACTATTGCAAATGGGCCAGAGTAAACATGTTTTCTGCAAGAATTGGTTATTTGTTTATTAAGTTGAGATGAACCAAAATGTTACATAAAAAACTTACAATGATCAAGAAATAGACATCTTCAATGCACTCTTCAGTATCTTGCACACCTTCATGAACATAATAAGTACTTGTTTACATCTAACACACACACAAGTTCACAGAAAAGAGTTATCTGGAACACTCAACACTTAAAGGACTTGAAAGCAAGCTACCGAGATCTAGATGCCTCTAGCCCCAGTTCAAATCCAGGTCAGACCAGTAATGAGTAACCTTCCTGAAAATACCATCCTGGCCACCATGGATGTCAAAGCTCTTTACATCAACATTCTACACGAAGATGGATTAGTGGCTGTCAGGAATACTAACTCTGCTGATAGCACTGCACACCTGGTTACAGAGCTCTGCGACTTTGTCCTCACCCGCAACTATTTCCAATTTGGAGACAATTTATATCTTCAAGTCAGCAGCACAGCTATGGGCACCTGCATGGCCCCGCAATTTGCCAACATCTTTATGGCTGACCTTGAACAACATTCCCTCAGCTCTTGCTCCTTAGCAACCTTGCTCTATGTATGCTACATTGATATTTCATCATATGGACCCATGGAAAGGAGACCCTTGAAGAATTTCACAGGGATTTCAACAACTTCCACCCCACCATCAAACTCAGCCTGGACCAGTCCACACAAGAGATCCACTTCCTTGGCACTACCGTACAGTTACACGACGGACACATTTCCTCCACCTTATGTACTTACCTACATGCCTCTAGCTTCCATCCAAGACACATTTCCCAATCGTTTACAACCAGACCCTAAGATACAACTGGATTGCTCCAATCCCACAGACAGAGACAAACACCTACAGGATTTATATAAAGCATTCTTAAAACTGAAATACCCACCCAGAGAAGTGAAAAAACAGATTGACGGAGCCAGACGAATACCTAGACATCAGCTACTCCAAGACAACAATTGACAATTTCTTTTCCCTTCTTTTTTTCCCCCCTCTCTTCCCTTTCTGTGCTATTTATTTGAAAACTGGACCCCTCCATTCATCTGAAGAAGTGGGTCGTGCCTACGAAAGCTCATGATACCATCTGCATTTTTTGTTAGTCTCTAAGGTGCTGCAAGACTATTCGATTTTTAAGTTTTTTCAGTTACAGACTATCACAGCTACCCCTCTGAAACTAATGATAGAAAAGAACTGTCTACTACCGGAAGCCTACTTGGTTGCTTATATGAAATCAATGGGTGGCATCAACTCACTTAATGCAATATAATTCACTACCATTGCTCGTAGCATAAGACTTCCATACATAAATGGAAAATTCATCCCCATGCCTCTTGAAAGAGATATTTTAAAAACTATTTTATGAGAGAATTCTTTTTACGGAATGTGTATGTTCATCTTAAATGCTTATTTTCTGGAAAAAAAACAACATGGAACAGATTTACAAGTGCAATCCATACTTGCAGCTCAATAGCTCATATTGTCTGCTCTTATAAATCTGTCAAACAAATATAAAGCCGACCCAAAATTGGTCAATTAAATTTGAAAGAAAATTGTCTTACACATATACCATATAAACACACATTTCAACGTCATTTGTAGCCTACCTAGGTCAAAAATAATTTGGGGCTATAAATGTAACCCGATTTTTTTTCTTTCATGTACAAGTTAATAATAAGAACTGCATTGTGGGACAGAAGTATGAGCCCTGATTTGTACAGATACAACAACACTGTAAACAACATGGAGTGTAAAAGTTACATTGCTTCAGAGTACTCTATAGTGACAGCAGGGACATAATTCAGAAATCACAGACACAAACATGAAAAGCAATAGGGAAGGAAAATGGTTTTCAGGATGAAAGGCTCGGATTCTTTTCTAAGGACTGCATTTGTTCTAAAAATATGGCTTTCTACCTCCTGCAGGGTTTATTTGACAAAAGACGTTCTGAAACAGTGATGCATATTTGTGCTCAAAATCTGATACCTATTTTTTGCTTAAAATTGCATTTGTGCATTCAAATACTTCACCACTTCCCACCTAGTTTTGCAATTTTCACTTTTTTCCCCCCGTGCAAACATTACCCAAATACAGGATATACAGGGATCCAGAGGATGCATTATGAATTAAATGGAGGATCTTTTAAATAACTGGTGTTAAAATACATCAGATGAAATCTTATTGCTATTCATTGAACTGCACGTCAATGGTTGCTCTCCTGGACAGATACATTTTCAGAAGGGGTTTATTAAAACTCAACTTGTCTATTACTAAAATATCAATGGTCATCAAGACACCAGAGTCACATAAAAACATTTATTGCTCCACATACTACCGATTTTGTTTTTAAAACATCTGAAGTATCACATATGATAATGAAAGAAATGACTGATTCTAATTTCAGTAAGCAATGGAGTGTGTCTACCTGATGTATTCTCTGCCAGCTAACAGACAAAGACTGAAAAAAGTGTGCTTTGGATACCATCAATTAAAGGCAAGAGGGTCATTAATCTTTATGGTCAATGCCAGAGTTCTACTCAGTTTGGTTCTGCTGCATGCAACTTTTTTCATTTGTTTTAGACAAAGACCAATCCAGCTAATTTCACCTTGATACTATACCAGAACTTTTGAATACACTTTTTTGTGTGTATTCTGCTACCACATAGGATGAAACCACACAGGGCTAACCCTGGTGGACTGGATTCAGCCCATGAGCTGGTATTTGCCCCACAGTAATTGAATTGTTCTCGTTTTCATTTATCTGTCTCCAATAGCCAAAACAACAATATAAAAATCCAGAATTAATTTTCAACAGTATCTTGTGACATGCTGATGTAATGCTGTGACTTCATGATGTTGCATCAATGGGTGATGAGCCTACATAAGAACAAAAGAATGGCCATACTGAATCAAAGCAAAGGTCCACTAGCCCAGTATTCTGTCTTCTGACAGTGGCCAATGCCAGGTGCCCCAGAGGGAATGAATGGAACAGGTAATCATCAAGTGATCCATCCCTTGTTGCCAATTCCTAGCTTCTGGCAAACAGGCTAGGGGCACCATCTCTGCCCTTCCTAGCCAACGATGGACCTTTCTTCCATGAATTTATCTAGATCATTTTAACCCTATTATTGTCTTGGCCTTTACAACATCCTCTGACAAAGAGCTTCACAGGTTGACAGTGCATTCTTTGAAGAAATAATTGCTATTGTTTGTTTTTAACTTGCTGCTTATTAATTTCATTTGGTGACCCCCGGTTCTTGTGTTATTAGATGGCATAAATAGCACTTCCTTATTTACTTTCTCCACATCAGTCAAGATTTTATAGACCTCAGTCATAACCCCCCTCAGTCATCACTTTTCTAAACTGAGAAGTCTTATTAATCCACAGGTCTCAAACTTAATTTAGTATAGGGCCTGCCAGCCGATGTGCTCCTCGCGCCACATCCCCCGGCCACACCTGACGCCACTGATTTTAAAATTCCCGGGGGTCCAAATCACCACTACTGCCAGCAGTGGGGATAAAATGGCTTCTGGTTGCTAGCTCTGTGCTGCTGCTGGCACATCTCTGTGGTCCCAAGGGAGTTGTGTGCAGAGCCATCCCACCCATAGGATGGTTTGGGACAGTCGCTGCAGGGTCCCCCAAAGTGCAGGACCCGAGGTGGCTGCCCCAATCTGCTCTGTGAATGGGATGGTCCCTCATACTCAAGTTAGCCTACAAGGCCTGGGCAGGCTGGGCTGGAAGCAGGGATCAAACTGCCCCTCCCCCACACACACACACTCACCGACTCACTGTGGCAGCCAAAGCTGCAGGGAAACAGAACAAAGCAGCAGCCTACTCCATTCCACTACCACCGTCTCCCAGGTCTGCCCTATCCCTCTTCTCCCCCACAATCCCCTGCCCACCGCTTTTCCTCACTATTTATGAATATGTTGAATAGGACTGGTCCCAGTATGCGCTAGGATTGCCAGATACTTTCACAAAAAAATACCGAACATGGCGTGGAATAAATTGGTTGAGCAAAAAAGGAATGGGGGACTAAACTTGTTGAGCAAAGAAGAAAAAAAACAAAGACCGCACACAAAAAAAAGAGTCACTGCGCCTTTAAATCACCACGCTCCCCAAGCGGCCTTCCATCTGAGAAAAACAGAAAATACGACATTTTACATGGCTGGTATTTTCTGTGGGTTTTTTAATGGACAGAAGCCCATACCAGACACCTGGCAACCCTAGTATACGCTCCTGGGAGACGTCACCATTTACCTCTCTCCATTCAGAAAACTGTCCATTTATTCCTACCCTACGTTTCCTATCATTTAACCAGTTACCGCTCCATGCGAGGACCTTCCCTCTTATCCCATGTCAGCTTACTTTGTAAAAATCCTTCACTATAGGCTTTTAAGCAAAGGCTTTCTTTATCCACTGGATCCCCTTGTCCACATGCTTGTTGATCCCCTCAAAGAACTCTACTAGATTGGCGAGGCATGATTTCCTTTTATAGAAACTATGTTACCTTATCTCCAACAAATTATGTTTGTCAGTGTGTCTGACAATTTTGTTTTTTATTATTGTTTCGATCACTTTGCCCGGTACTGAAGTCAGGCTTAGTGGCCTGTTATTGCCAGGACCAAGTCTGGAGCCTTTTTTAAAAATTGGTGTCACATTAGCTATTCTCAAGTCATTTGATACAGAAGCTGATTTAAAGGATAGGTTATAAACCACAGTTATTAGTTCCGCAATTTCACATTTTGATTCCTTCCTTTGATGGCAAATACCATCTGGTCCTTGTGACTTATTACTGTTTAATATGTCAATTTATTCCAAAACATTCTCTAATGACACCTCAATCTGGGACAGTTCCTCAGACTTGTAACCTAAAAAGAATGGCTCTGGTTTGGGAATCTCTCTCCCATCCTCAGCTATGAACACCAAAGCAAAGAATTGATTTAGTTTCTCCGCAATGACCTTGTTGTACTTGAGTGCTCCTTTAGCATCACGATCATCCAGGCTTCCTGCTTCAGATGTACTTTAAAAATTGCTACTACTTTTCGAGTTTTTAGCTGTTCTTCAAATTCTTTTTTTTTTAAACTTTCCTAGTTATATTTTTACACTTCATTTGACAGAACTTATGCACCTTTCTATTTTCCTCACTAGTATTTAAATTCCACATTTTAAAGGATGCCTTTTCACCTCTCACTGCTTCTTTTACTTGATTGTTTAGCCACAGTGGCACTTTTTTAGTTCTCTTATTGTGTTTTTTTTTAAATGTGGGGTATACCATTTAAATTAAGCCTCTATCATGGTGTCTTTAAACAGTTTCCAGGAAGTTTGTAGACATTTCACTTTTGGCATTCCACCTTTTAATTAACGTTTAACTAACATCCTCATTTTTGTGTAGTTCCCCTTTCTGATATTAAAAGCTGCAGTGTTGGGCTGCTGTGGTGTTCTCCCCATCGCAGGGATGTTAAATTTAAATATATTATGGTCACTATTTCCAAGCAATCCAGTCTGTTAGACCACATCCTGTGTACCACTGAAGACTAAATCAAGAATTGCCTCTCCTCTTCTGGATTCCAGGACTAACTGCTCTAAGAAGCAGTCATTTAAGGTATCAAGAAACTTTCTCTCCTCATCCAATCCTGAAGTAACAGGTACCCAGTCAATATAGGGGAATCCCTCATTATTGCTACGGTTTTTATTTTAGAAGCTTCTCTAATCTCCATGAGCATTTCACAGTCACTATCATCATCCTGGTCAGATGGTCAGTAATACATCCCCTACTGCTATATTCATATTCTTAGAGCAGGGCTACTCAACACGCGGCCCGTGGGCCACATGTGGCCCATTTGTTTGCGGCCTGCGGTGCAGTTTGGGTTTACGCGAGGCTCAACATGCAGCCCGCGGGTGGGATCCTTTGAACACGGCCTCCACTGGGAACATGCTCCACAATGGCGAGGCATCTCCCAGGCAGGGTGAGCACTGAAAGACGCAAGTGGATGGGCTAGCTGGAACAGACAGTTAACTAGGGTATCGGGGTTTCTAGCCCCCAGGGAGGAGGTGCCGAGAGTGCCGGGGCATTGTGCGAAGTGCTGGCTGCTTAGCCTTGTGGGCAGACCCTGAGAGGTGATGACTGGCTCACCCTGGTCATGTTTGGGACTGGTGCTGCGGCTTAAGGCTTAATCTTTGTATTCATGCCCGTCAGTGTGAAAGAAGCTATTTGCATATATTTGCACATATATTTGCATGTATATGCAACCACACTTAAGTTGCAGCCCTCGGCATGTGCTATGAGCATCATTGTGGCCCCCGAGGCTTCCAAAGTTGAGTAGCCCTGTCTTAGAGTGTGGAATTCCTATCCATAACAATTCTATGGTACAGTTAGGTACATCACAGTGTACTGTCACCATAGGCTGATGGAAAATCATTACATGAAAATGCAAATGACGACAACTGAAATGGCTGTGTTTGGAGGGGAACCATTGTAAGATAAACTTCACAGGCCCTGTCTATCCTATTTCTTTTACCTTTGTCTTTAAACATCTTACATGAAGCTTTTAAAACAAACAGTGACCTGCTCTGTGGCAAATTTTTGAGTTATTATTGAATTAGCTCTTGTAATTTTCTCTATTTCTAAAGTTTTTCATTTGCCATTAGCAGGCCAGAGCTCTGGAACTGCGTGCACACCAATTTTACCTATGGCATCACTGCACTATTCCATGGCGCTAGAACAGCATCTTCCCATTTACACGGGACTCCTATTTCTTCATTACAAAATTTGGTTTTATTTTTGCTTCTTTTATGCATTCTCCTAAAAGTGCCTGCATATTATTGACTAGTGCCTCCACATATTTGTCTTGCTCGCTCATTTACAGGTTAAAACAATGGGGCTATTTTTGTACAAAGTTGTGTAAGTCAGTTTTCTACCCATGCTCTTCATTCATCTCAGTCATCCTGAATAAACTCAATTCTTCTTTTGCATGTCATGCCTCCTCTTTCCCAAATATTTCATTAACTTACTTCACATGCCTTCTTTTCTAGCAACTGATGCTCAAAGTGCAATAAATAGTCCTAAAGTAGATCCTTGCTGTTTGAAACCCATAAAATACCCTGTCAACAATAAATAAGCTAGTTATTTATTCACTATATAATTTAAAATAATAGTTATGCATAATTAATTTGGTAAATGGACCTTTCATAAAAACTCTTTATAAAAGCAGAGTACTTTAACACTTTGTCACTGATATTCCAAACAGAATTAAATAATATTTTGAACACTAATTAGGCATTTATTTCACTGTGTTTTAGTCTAAATTTTAAAATTAACACAGAATGTTCTAGTATACATGAATGCTCTCTTTGTTTACATGCAAGTACGTAGTTAAACCAGATATTAATTAGTAACTTTTAAGCTAAAAAGCAAGTGATCGATTGAATGTTTGTAAAACAGAGTCATTATTAAATTATTTTTGTAAAAGCCAATTTGATAGTGGTTTAAATGTATTCATTAAAACTTTAAAGTATGACCTTGGCTCTTTCAACACATATTAACCTCTCACCATATTGTACATATTAGTCAAGGGAAACTTTAGTCTTCTGCCAATGGGCATAGAATCAATTTATTTTGCAATGAAGAACTACTACTATATTGAATAATCTAGTACCATTCTTCAATTATATGGAGATTTTACTTGCAATAATAGCATAAGTAGATAGTGACATTGTCTTAAATGCTATTCAGCCTTGTCTATATTTACTTGGAGAGTGATGCTCCAGAGATTGATCTTCTGGGGTTCAATTTAGTGGGTCTAGTAAGGACCTGCTAAATTTACCACTGATGGTGTTGTACAGGCTGCAGCATAAAATTGCCCTTTTAATAAATTATATCTACCAATGTGACATTATGTATGTAACCTCATGATTTGTGGCCCAATTTTTATGAATGGGATTTGAATTAATTTGTTAGTAGTCTTTTAAGAATTGCCTCTGGAGAATCTGTTATTGTAACTTTTTTTAACCTTTTTAAAAATAGTCTAACAAAATCCCATTTTAACTATATTTTAACTGAAACCAATTTTAAACTTTGTACTGCCTTAACTGTTTAAAGTTAGGTGTGAGTCTATGTAAAAGAGTCAATGTGGGTATGTATGTAAAGGAATCAGTCCCTGAAGCCAGCCTGTCTGGAGACCAGCTGCCAGCACCACCTTGATGGCTGAAGAACAATGCAAGTGAGCCCTGCAAAATAATACATCCAAGAAAGAGAGAAACAAAAGCTCCATCAAGAAAAAACCCACCTCCATCTGCTGTTAACTGATGACTCATGATCATACAGTGTTCTGGGGCAGTGGGACAGCACTAGATCTGTGAACTGAAACATATATACAGATGGGTGCAAAACTATTGAAATGGGTCTCATCAACATCGGAACATCAGTCTGGACCGACAGAATCCCAGCTTCTTACTTCCCCTGTCCCATCTAACTCACATGGCTAGTGAGTTAAGGGGAGCAACAAATTGGTAACAGAGCAATGACAAGATGGAGTGTGTGTGTGTGTGTGTGTGTGTATGTATACATGAGTATAGTATAGTATATCCATATAGTACTATGATGTATTATCAATAAATGTGGTGTTTTGCCTTATCCCCCTTAAGAAGATCCTGTGCAATTCTTTAATGTACAACAGTGACCCTGTTGACCCCAGGTTACGAGGAGTAAGGGAAGCTGATAGAAGAGTGGGGACCCTGCACTAGGGATGCCACAGAAATCGGACTTAAGGTACATCAACTACAGCTACTCTATTCCCATAGTTGGAGTTGCATATATTAAGTCAACTTTCTCTTCAAGTGTAGACTTAGCCTTAGACACCATTTTCCAACCAAGGATTTGGAGGAGCTATTTGGCTTCTTTCCTTTCTGTGGTCGCATTCTGTGGGCTATAATTTCTTTAGGTTTCAAATGCTAGGCATTGTACTTGGAGACCTGTGCCAAATTTTGAGATGGAATCTCAACTGTCTGTCCACAAATTTCCATGCAAGCTGTACAGGCATTTTCAATCACTATGTAAAAACTAAAACATTTGCATGCCAGTGTTATGCAAATGCACAAGCAGAAACCGCTATTCCACAGCTTGGCTCTCAAAATGGTGAAAAAAGTGTCAAAACTGCACCCTACCAACTATTCCCTCAGGACACAGGATTCCCAACTACTGTAACATGATTGGTCTTCTTTATACAACTATGTAATCTTAACATCCATTAACATTTCTAACTTTTACATTCCAATGACCACATTACATTATATGGCCCAATTCTGCTCGCATTTAAATCAATGGTAAGACTCTTACTGAATGTAGGTGCAAGAGCATATAAACTTCCAAAATTAGTATGGAGCTCTAAACATTTTTGTTTAGCAAACCCGAACAAAATACCAGAGCTTTTCCAAAATCTGTTTATAATGAAAGGATGAAGTCAGTTACGGGTACATATATTCTTCTCATATCTTTATTCTCAGTTGAAGCAGCCTAATCAGAATCAATTCCTTCCTTAGAGTATTTGAAAATAACATTAGAATTCACCTTCTACCAATTCTTAAAAACAAATAGTTATTATAGCCGTGTGTATTTGCATTCCTGATAGGATCTAGCAACATATGATTAGGTTTCGGAATCATGACACATAGCCTGAGAACCCTATTTGGATTTATGAAAGGGCAGAGCCATCTTTCCACGATTTCAGAATTCTCTCTCTAGAAAACTGTCATGACCACAGGCCACAGAGAAACAAAACCAGCATTGTTTAGAAGGGAGCAGGTACAAATGGAGTTAAATATTAAGCCGTTCCACAATTCCCAGAAAACGAATATTCTTGGCCAGCGCCTGGCTCTGCTCCACCTCACCTTGAGGCTACATTTTCCACATATCAGTATTTTCCAGGAGCTATTCTCCACATTTCTGCTGAAGTAAACGAGGCATTTCTTGGACTCTCTCCCATCTCTTCCGTGTCCATTCCAGATAAACCCCTTTTAACTTTATTAATGAAACTCACTTGGCCTTTATAATGCTCTCTCTACCCTTCAACATCCACTTAAAGTGCCCCCACCTAAAATTGCAATGTTATACCTGGCACAGTTATTGGAAAGATTTCTGTTGAAGGGGAAGGATGGTTTTGTTTTTTTAATCTACTCTATGAGAGTGTGTGTGTGTGTGTGTCTCTGCCCATCCATCTGTGAGTCTGTTTCTTCTACCTCCTAAACAGGGGCTAGGACCACCACAATTGGTATGCAGCTTCCTCTTATCATAACTTAAAGCAAGACAAGGGTTTGGTTGTGCTAGGACAATGGAATTTGCCTGGAATAGGCTTGTTTCTCATAAAATGCAAAGGAAGGGGTCTGCTAGCAGGCACAGTTATAGTACAGAATGACCACAGGGGGACGGACGCACCAATAAGAGATAGTATCAGAGGGGTAGCCGTGTTAGTCTGAATCTGCAAAAGTGGCGAGGAGTCCTGTGGCACCTTATAGACTAACCGAAGTGTTGGAGCATAAGCTTTCGTGGGCAAAGACCCACTTCGTCAGATGCATGGGACGATGCAAAGTCAGATGCAAAGTCACATGCATCTGACGAAATGGGTCTTTGCCCACTAAAGCTTATGCTCCAACACTTCGGTTAGTCTATAAGGTGCCACAGGACTCCTCGCTGCTTTTACCAGTAAGAGAGTGGCTGACTGGGGATGGAGCTCTGTATGTTGTTGGCCACCGTAGACAGGTAAAACTCCCATGCTGGTCAGCCCCTAGCCAGGCAGCACAGAACTCTTTGCTGCTGCGTGCCCCAGAGATCCAGCAGCTGGGCAGCACTGCTCCCACTACCCTGGCTAGACCCAGAGAGCTGCCACCCGAGCCAGACCCAGGGAGCTGCTGTCCAGGTAGTGGGCTGAGCCCCTCCTCAACCCCCAGCCCTGACTCCTATATCACCCACTCTCATAGTCCCCTGCCCTGAACCGCTCCTTAATGACCTGAGAAATGCCGAGTAAACATGCTACTCATTGAACCCCTCTAGTTCGGCACTCTCTGGTCCAGCAACATCTGTGGTCTGGCATGATTTTAGTTAGCCAGATATCCACTTATCGTAGGTATGGTCAAGTTTCCTGCAGTTCCATAAAGTCTGTTTACAGCCACCAGTCCTAGCTCTCAGTATTGTGAGTTGTTATTTAGCTCTAATTTACCCCTAAATGACTTCTAAGAGCCCAGTAAGCAGTGGAAGTGTTGGTAATCCTGCTAGATATTAGCCTGTCATGGTTTGGCACCAGTCAGGTCCTGAGGGTGCCAAATTAGAGAGGTTCAACCTGTAGTATAGTAAGATATTAGAAGTAGATAGATGAAGAATTTTGCATTCTTTATCAAATAATTTAGGGATTACAAAATTAAATGGAATTCAGCAATTCTTATGCTGCAGCAAAAGAGAGAGGCACAGGATGTGGATTGCACACGAGCTGTGTTGGGGATATTAGAATTTCTTAAATGAAGCTCTCAAGTAGATTACTCCTCAAATGGTCAAAAGCAATTAATCCGTGCAATGGAGCATAAGATGTTTTAATAGTAACTATAGTTAGTACTAGTACTCGAGAATACATAAAGGTATTAAATAGTATAACAAAAACGTAATATACTAACACATATAGACAAAAACAAGAGGGTTCATATTTAAGGACACAGTAAACTATTATTGATGTCTTTGAAAAAGTAATGTAATCCTACTTTAATTACAGTTACTCTTTGCTTAACGTTGTAGTTTTGTCCAATGTTAAGCAAATCCAATTTAAATACAGAATTAATGTAAATGTCGGGAGTTAGGTTCCAGGGAATTTTTTTTCAGCAGACAAAAGACAGTATATACATATACAGTATCAGTTTTAAACAATTTTAAACTGTATAATACTGTACACAGCAATGGTGATTGTGAAGCTTGTTTGAGGAGGAGGAGGAAGAGGATGGAATATTTCCCAGGGAATGTTTTGCAACTAAATGATGAACTAGCATTCGGCTGAGCCCTCAAGGGTTAACATGTTATTGTAGTCTCAAACACTAGAAGCAGCATGGACTGAGACAGAGGAAGGAAACACAGCAGATGCACATATGGCAGCGTCTGCAAACACTTCCATGCAGAAATGGGATATGGAGTGGGTGATTCAACTGGGGAAGGGAGAGGAGATAGCCTGACATCAGCATCCCTCTCCTCCCTCCTCCCCTGCACAAAAAGCAGAAGGCTCCCAGGAGCAGCACTGCAGTGGGGGGGAAGGGCAGCTGACCTGTAGCTGCCACTTCCCATACAGGGGTATTGCTTCCTTTGGGGTCTTACTGCTCAACCCCTCCTCTCCTTCTATCACTATTCTGACTGTTCCTGAAGGCTCCCACAGCAGGTTATTGCAGCTTGCAGACTCCTGACTCTTCCCCCTGAAATGGATGTTAGTTTGTAAAGTGCTACCAGACCATTTGCTGTTTTTTAAGTTTAACTTAAAAGTGAAAAGCCTTCCAGCTTGTCAGACCTATTAGCATAACACTGAACCTGTGAACGAGCCATTAGTGGTAATGAAGCCATTTAACAGGCATGTGCCAACTCTATCTACTGACACAGTTGTATATTAGGATGTCTACAGGACCTTAGCTTAAAATTTGCTTTAAATATTTCATTAGTTTGTGCCTGAAGATTATAAAATCACATCTCTTAAAAATCCTTGCATAGATATTTAGATGCACAGTCTGAGTATTCAGCTTTAGCCTTAAACGCTTGACTCTACAGAGTTTTGTAAATACATTCTTCAAATGACAACCCTTATCTAAAATACACATTTTAATTTTAATTACTATAGCACAGAAACTGCTTCCAAAGTCTTCCTGTACTTTCGATCATTCCTATTCTCCTTGCACCCCTTTTGAATAGAGCCCTCCGGGGACAACATTCCTTTTCTTCCAGATATCTGGACAAATGAATTTCCCTTTTACTTCTGACTATTTGATGAACTAGTTATAAGAGAATCCTCTACCAAAATCATTACTTCACTAAGATATAAAATCCTTTGTTATGCTTAAAATCTTGGAAATGTATTTTAAGATAAACATATAGTGAAACTTCATAAATATGTCTTGTTATGAAAATCACACCGAGTAAGTGTTCCCTTTTCCTAAAGGCACCAAACTTGTTATGAACACATTAAACTACTCTGACTGATGAGTTTAAAATAACGTCTTTGTTTCACAGAGCTCTACTAATCTGGAATGATTACTTTATGAAGTCTTATGAGTACATTTAAAATATATAATCAGATTAGAAATACTGATGAAGAAAATGTAAAACAGAGAAGATCTGCATCATATATTCCATAATATTTAATGTTGTATTCAGCAGGACAACTGACTTGCCCTTACTACATATTAGTCAAGGGAAACTTTAGTCTTCCGCCAATGGGCATGGAATCAATGTATTTTGCAAAGAACTACTACTATTATCTTGAATAGTAACAGAGATGTAGCAGTGTTAGTTTAGTTTAGCTGAAACAAAAAACAGGACTATGTAGCACTTTAAAGACTAACAAGATGGTTTATTAGGTAATGAGCTTTTGTGGGCCAGACCCACTTCCTCAGATCAAATTGTGGAAGAAAATAGGCATGACCATATATACCAAAGGGCTACAATAAAAAAAAAGTGAACACATATAGAAAGGACAAATCAAATTTCAGAACAGAGAGGATAAGGGGGAGGTAAATGTCTGTGAGCTAATGATATTAGAGGTGATAATTGGGGAAGCTATCTTTGTAATGGGTAAGGTAATTAGGGTCTTTGTTAAGACCCCGCGTAAAGTGTCAAATTTAAGCATGAATGACAGTTCAGAGGTTTCTCTTTCAAGCCTGGTGTGAAAATGTCTTTGAAGCAGTATGCAGGTAATCAAGTCATTGAGACAATGCCCTTTCTGGTTGAAATGGCAAGAAACTGTTTTTTCTTTGTGATACTGTCTGATATCCGCTTTGTGTGCATTGATTCTTTGGCGGTTGCCTGAGACGCTTGTCCAATGTACATAGCAGATGGACACTGGCGGCACATGATGATATAGATTATATTTCTGGATGAGCAGGAATATGTGTTCTTGATCTTATAACTGAATTGGTTAGGTCCAATAATGGTGTCAGCAGAGTAAATATGTGGACAAAGCTGGCAACAGGGTTTGTTGCAAGGAAAAGTCCCAGGGTTGGTATTACTGTGGTATGTCCTGTGGTTGTTGGTAAGAATCATCCTGAGGTTAGGTGGTTGTCTGTAGGAGACTATGGGTCTGTCTCCCAGAGCCTCTCGGAGTGTAGTATCCTGTTCTAGTATAGGTTGTAGTTTATTGATAATATGTTGGATGGGTTTAAGTTGGGGGCTATAGGTGATGACAAGTGGTGTTCTATTGTTGGTTTTCTTGGGTCTATCTTGAAGTAGATGGTTTCTGGGTATTCGTCTGGCTCTTTCAATTTGTGTTTTTATTTCTCCAGGTGGGTAATTGAGGTTTATAAATGCTTGGTAGAGATCCTGAAGTTTCTGGTCTCTGTCGGTGGGATTAGAGCAGATGCGGTTGTATCAAGGGCTTGGCTATAGATGATGGATCGTATGGTGTGTTCTGGATGGGAGCTGGAGGCATGAAGGTAACTGTATGAGTCAGTGGGTTTTCTGTAGAGAGTGGTGTCTAATTTACCATTGGTGATTTGTACTGTGGTATCCAGGAAATGGATCTCTCATGTAGAATGGTCCAGGCTGAGATTGATGGTGGGGTGTAGGTTGTTAAAATCTCTGTGGAATGTCTCCAGTGTTACTATTATCTTGATGAATCTAGTGCCATAGTTCAATTACATGGAGATTTAACTTATAATAATAGCATAAGTGTCTAATCACATTGTCTCAAATGTTATTAGGCCTTATCTATACCTACCCAGAGAGTGACACTCTGCAGACTGATCTTCTGGGGTTTGATTTAGTAGGTCTAATAAAGACCTGCTAAATCAACCACTAATGGTATCCCTGTCAGTCCACCTCACCATATTCTAGGTGAACTCAACCTATATCCTCAACTGGTATAGTCCTACCAGCTGCAACGGCACTACATCAGTTCACCACTGATGAGAATCTGGTCCTAAGGTAGTGGAAGAGATTGGGAATCAACAACACGTAATACTCATTGAGGTCTAGAAGCTCTATTTAAGACACAAGAACAAATGCAATACCTGGAAGTTGAAAATTCCACATGGCTCCCTTGCAAACTTTCTAGAGGGAGACAGATATGGTGTTTACTGGTGTAACAGAATTCCTTTGTGTGGAACAAAGATGGATTTTTTTAAACTATAATCCAACCAGGATATCCCAATGAGTGCTCTCTGAGACAGCTATTTTGACATATTTATTCTGAAAATCAAAAGAAAGCCAAATATACGACTGGTGACCTGTTACCAAAACAGAACAACTTTTGGTGATAGTCTAACCAGGATAGACATGCAAGCACAGGAAGAACATTTGCAAGACTGTTTATTGATTAAGGTGCATTTCTAATACCATCTTAGAAAACAGTTCATGATGAGTACACACTACCACCTCATTTTTTGATAGTTACCAGGTATGCTAAAGTCAATAAGGGCTTGAGTTGTGTCAAGTAGTCACAACCCCTCTGGCTGCAATCATCCAACTGCATTCAAGAAGGAACTGCTAGATGGACCCCAGAAAGGAAACTTTTTAATTTCACAGAATCATAGAAAACTAGAACTGGAAGGGACCTGGAGATGTCATCAAGTTGAGACCCCTGCACTCATAGTAGTGCCACGCACCATCTGGATCATCCCTGGCAGATGTTTGCCTAACTTACTCTTAAATATCTCCAATGATGGAGATTCCACCACCTCCATAGGCAATTTATTCCAGTGCTTAACCACCCTGAGAGTTCTTTTTCTTAGGGTATGTCTAGACTGCATCCCCTCTGTTGGCAAAGGGATAAAGATTAGGCAGGTCGACATTGCAAATGAGGCAGGGATTTAAATATCCCGTGCCTAATTTGCATAAAAATGGCCACCACTTTTGCCGACTCAGCACTTTGTCAGCAAAAATCAGCAGTCTAGAGGGGGATCTGTCAAGAAAGAAAGCCTTTTTTGACAGATCCCGTAAACCTCATTGCAGGAGGCATAAGGGATCTGTCGAAAAAGGCTTTCTTTCTTGACAGGTCCCCCCTAGACTGCTGCTTTTTGCCGACAAAATACTGAGTCAGCAAAAGCGGTAGCCATTTTTATACAAATTAGGCACGGGGATATTTAAATCCCTGCCTCATTTGCAATGTCGACCTGCCTAATCTACATCCCTCTGCCAACAGAGGGATGAAGTCTAGGCATACCCTTAATGTCCAAACTAAACCTCCCTGTAGTGGGGCGGAGTGGCCGCCCACTGACCTGGAGGTGGAGGAACCCCTCTGGCAGCCATTTTGGGCACAACTTAGCCCCTCCAAGACACCTGACCGGAAGCCAAGAGGTGTGTCCAGGAGTATAAAAGTGCAGCCTGGAAGCTCAGTCTGCACCCAGCCTCTGGAGGAACCAGAGGCCTGCTCAGAGCTCCCTGCCTTGGAGGCCGAGACTTGGCTTGGGCCTCCGACTGCCTCTGACCCAGCGGTCTGCTGTACTGGGAGTCATTAACAAACTTAAGTTGTATCTTACTATATATTTTATAAATGAATGTCTGTCTGTCTATCCTTCTGTGAGTCCATTGTTCAAGAACTCCTCCTAAA
This sequence comes from Rafetus swinhoei, assembly GCA_019425775.1. Taxonomy (NCBI): domain Eukaryota; kingdom Metazoa; phylum Chordata; order Testudines; family Trionychidae; genus Rafetus; species Rafetus swinhoei. Next base: position 188,702,992 of record CM033440.1, read on the forward strand.
TAGTAAGAGCTAGAACTACCAAATTTGGTATGCAGCTTCCTCTTACCATAACTTAAAGCAAGATAAGGTTGTACCAGGACAATGAGATGTGCCTGGAATTTGATTGTTTCTTATAAAATGGACCCGGGGGGGAGGGGAAAGGGGGGGGGGGTCTGGCAGTAGGTTGTTATACAGCAGAATGACCACTGGGGGGCAGAAAGGGGCCACAGATGGGGACCAGGACAGCTATAACCCCATTGGGCCAGCAGAGGAGAGGAGTGGAGAAAGGGACAGCTGTATACTATATAGTTCAGAGAGTTTGTCTGTCTGTGTGTCTGTCTGTCCCCCAGCTGAGGGACATTGACCCCTCCCCTTGCTATGCCCATTGCAACTGCAGCAGCCATGGACAGGCACATCTCACCTGGCCCCAAAGTGCTACGGTGAGAGAGGGCTGGGGTTATCCTCTCTCTTCAGGGCAGCCTGCATACTGAACACCACCCCAGAACAATGATTTAGATGAATAAAACCAAAACTTACTGGAGTTAAGGACCTGAGCAATGATGGGTAAAACTTCTAGTAAGATATGAAAATATTCCAGATAATGCATTCTTCCAATTTCAGTCCCGTTTGTGAGAGACTGATTAGTTGGAGTTCTGCTCTGGCTTCAGAGAACTAAGCATCCAGTCTTACCATCTGAAGATAAACTATATGGTCATCATCAGTGATTACTGCATCTCTTATGTAAATACCATTTATGCAAAATCAGCATGTCCTTTACTCATAGGACTTTTTCATATAGTAAAACCAGTAATGCTCAAATTGGATCTGGATGGGGTGCTTCCCACAGCAAGCTTTCTACTAGCATGGCACATTTGCCCCTACTGACGCTTTGTCCTTAAAGCTTATGTTGTGTAGCTCCCCTTCCTCTGCTAAAATCAGGTGCAACATTACTGCTACTTTCCCCTGCCTCATCAGAATTCCTGCTAATTAGAGACAGAAGGCAAGGTGAATGAGGTATTATTGTTATTGGACCAATTTTTGTTGCTAAGAGAGACAAGCTTTTGTGCTTACCCAGAGCTCTTCTTCAGTTCTGGGAAACTTACTCAGAATGTCACAGCTAAATACAAGATGGAAGAGATGGTTCAGCATAAATAGGTAGCATATTTCAAGGGACCATTCAAGGTGAAGCTTCCCATTGGCTGTGGCACTCTGAGTGGGTTTCCCAGATCTGAAAAACAGCTTTATGTAAGCTCAAAAGCTTGTCTCTCTCAACGGTAGCAGTAGTTGGTCCAATAAGAAATATACTCTTAGCCACCTGGTCTCCCTAATATTCTTGGTCCAATTTAGCTACAACACTACTGCATTCCTCGGGAGAGAAGGACAGACACAGACAGTATTCTCTTTATTTCTAACACCCAACTAGCCGCGGAGCAAGGAAGCAGCCCAAACCAAACTCCCTACCTCCAGCAGGGAAGAGGCAGCACATTTAGGGTACGGCTAGACTCAAGGGGGCGGTTCAGGATACCAGAGGTATCCTGAAAAAACTCCGCCGCATCCAGGGAACGCGTTTCCTCTTCTGCTTTTTTTTTTGCAGAAGTGCAAATGTGCTCTTTCCGAAGCCCCTGTATTCCTTGTTCCATGAGGAAGAAAAGGGCTTTCGGAAGAGGGTTTTTTTTCCTGAAATTTGGCCCAGTCTACATGGGCCAAATTTTGGAAAAGCCTCTTCTGGCAAAAGTATTGGGAAAAGATACGCAAAATGCACAGTGCATTTTGCGTATCTTTTTCTGATAGATCCTTGCAGTCTAAACATATCCTAAGTCTCCCACTTAGGAACAATAAAGAAAGAGAATGGTGGGGAGAAACAGAGGGAATGATGAAAAGGGGGGCAGAGGGAAAGTGATATTGGGAGGCGGGGGAAAAAAGAAAATATTAGTAAAAAAAGAAACTAAAAGAGAGCAGCACTAATAAATAAGTGACATATAAAGAAAGGAAATGTAATTCATTTAATACAGTTTCTATCTTTGTTGTGCTTCCCTGGCAGAAAATGGGAGAGGAAAGCATGTTACTGAGGGTAGGGGAATAGAGAATACATTGGCTGACTGCAGGCGTTGGAGAGGAAGTTGTGGGGGAGGGGAGAAGGGCAGCACACTAGCTCTAGTTCTGCCGTGTTTGATCACTGAAGCACAGCAGTAAGTAAATATATGCTTCCGTGAAATTGCAGTGACATCCCAGGAGCACATTCATTTTCTAACCTTTTACCAGCTTCTGGCCTCAGAAGACTGGGGTTCACTTAAAGGCAGACTGGATTTCAAAGCAAAGGTCCCTGTGATGGCAAACTCTCATTTATTCACTATGGCACTGCTGGAAGAATGGTTTCAAATGCACTCTCTAAAATTATTTTGAGTCGCAAAATAATTATATCGGCAGCAGCAGCCACATACTTCATATTTACAAATGTTAAAAATGGAGCTACGCAATCTAATGGTAGAATTAATGAAATAAAAAGGAGGAAACTGGAATTTTTCTAAGAAATGCTAATTAACCTATTTTTGAAGTGGCCCTCATTTGCATTACAAACATTTTTTTATGAAAAATCAATATTATGTTTCTCCGTGCTGCATTGTACTGCTCTGGTGAACATCAAAAAATATTCACTTTCTTAGAGTGTGTGGGGAAATAGCATCAAAATCATGATCAAAGATATAACTTCAATTACTTGTTAATTTTACCTTAATTTCACTCTTGGGATAGTAAGCTGCCTCATAAATTTTCTTCCCTATAACAAATTCTGATACATGCTTACAGATCCCTAAATATATTCCCACAAGAAATACATGAATAAATAGGCATCAGTTTCATTTGCATAGTCTTCACCACATGTATGGTAGAATTGTCAAACTCATTACTGTTTACTGTGTGAAAAAAGCTCACAGAACTCCCCTCTGAATATGGAAATTAAACTTTTTTTTTAATTTATTTGCCGCATTCTCATTGGTATCCATTACAGCAACTACTAAACTAGTGAAGGATGCACAAACCCATTTTTGTTCTCAAGTCAAATTAAAGTCAATATAATTTTTCCCAGCACCCTCTAAAAATAATCTACCAGAACAGTATATCTCTGACTGCACATTAAGCTCACTTTCTCTTCTGACAATTAAATAAAACATTTCTTTTGCTGTTGAATGAGGTCTAAGTTGATCTGGGTAATAACTGTTCATTTTCTTAGCTTGTGTAGCTGCCAAACATTTACCATAATTTATTGTTGCAGCCTACTTGATTTTACTAAAGTACCAAAAGACCTCAGAGTATGACAGACTGTATGTATAGATATAAAATTAACATTTATTTTTAAAGCATACAAATACTGTGTAGACCCAGTTTCTTCATTATTTAACTTGAATTTAGACTTCTCCATTGATCTCTATAATTAACAAAATCAAAATGTTTTCCTGCTTACTTTACATTATTTTATCAACTCTGGCAGAGAGAAGAGGAGAGTGACAGAGGCAATTTAGGAGAGGGGTTCTCCATTTTCTTTTTGCTATAGTCATCCTCCTTCTATTGTTTTAGTACCCACACTTCATGTAAAAATTATTTATAATAATACATTTCAGTATATTCAGACACTTCTTCTAGTAGAGCCACTGAGAAAAACAGAGATGAAGCAGTGCTGGTGGAAAGTAGGCTTTGAATTTTGGATCTGCAGTTGACCATGAGCACAGGCAGAAAACAAACAAACCCACCAGATCTTCAGCTCAGCATGGATTCTAACTATGATCAGGGATGTGAATTCCTCTAAGTCCAAAAAGAACTAGAATTGCAGAGATACCTTTTAAACTGTTCAGTGCCTGGAATCATGTAGCTAATCTTATACCTGGATTGTACCTTAAAACAAAAGGACAGGCTAAGTCAGACCTGGCAAGCACCATTTAGTTTTTGTATTTAAAAATCAGGACAGAAATCATGGGTTATGATCAGGCCAGAAAACAAGCTAATTTGGAAGAAATATAAGGAAGCATAACTTATTAGAAAGAATGTAAACTCTAGAACTGATCGTGTGGAACTATCACAGTGATTTTGTGGAAGCACAGCTGCTTAGGTTCTGGCTAAAAACATGGACAAAGACCTCTTTATAGGCATTTTGGATAACAGAAAGAAGACACAATCCCAGTAGGGAAAGTGGATGAACTGCAATCATAAAACATGGATTTTTGGAACAAAGTATGTTAGGTATTACTGCAGAGACTGGTATCTGAAGATGAGCAAATTCGTATTTTCCCTAATGTTGGCCCCATAACAATGGCAATATTTAGTTCTTTTCTCCCAGCTACACAGACTTTCTTGGTCCTAGGAAATGGAGAAAAAGCATCACTTTCGGTACCCTGCCAAAATAGTTATATCATATACATAAATAAATATATAAACACTAAATAAATAAACAAACACTAAATACCCTGTGGGACCCAGAATCTGACAAGGATAGTTGGTCAAACAGAATAAAAACACAATCCATTAAAACTGACATAGGACTAGACAGAGACCAGTTCAATAACATCACCATCAGCTGCCTCAGGCCCATTCACATTGTGCTTGAAGTTGTGCTGACCCTCGTATAGTATTAATTTGAGAGTTGGTTTGTTATTCATTTCATTGGCAAATACCTTAAAGTTATGCAGTCAACAAAAAGAGTTCTATTAGATTTAATCAATTTGGCCAGGATGCATGGTCAAGCACCTCCTTCAGAGAACTGTGGATGTTCCCATGTGAAAACAAGAAAAACTGGTTTCCTAATGATCCAGAATGTACACTACTAAAACAGTATTACATGGGCCCTTCACAGTAGCAGTGGCCTAATTTCTTCCCAATCTCATGCATGGAATGTAACATTTATTGTGGAGCTATGGAGGGTATTTAGAGAGCAACAGCAGAAATAAATATGTTTTCTTTCTCCCATTCACCTCTGCACCTGTCTGTGGCTTGTTGCCACTAATTTTATTACAGTCTTTACTTGTTACTTAGAAATATACAAAGATGATCAAGGTGCAGTGTGGTATTGCCAGCAAACATAAATGGAAGATTTTAGCAGGACAATGAAATGGTCCTGTATGAACCTGGAGCTGTATTCTTTGTGTAAGCGAATTTTCAAAAGATGCCAGGTCATCAACACCTACCTAGTACTCAGCTGTTGGTGTCATGGAGCACTGGCATTTTTAGAGAATAAGTAGTTTAGCTGTTTTATAAAAGCAGCTTTTTAACCTAATTCAGAGTCAAAATGAAAAGGGAAACAGGTGAAGCATTTTAGCTGAAACTTTTTTTAAAAATTCAGTCTTGAGGAGACACTTACCATGAAAAATTCAGCCCAGCCTTAACTATAGGCATAACTAGCTGCGCAGCCAAGAATAAATAATTGAAAATAGTCTTATCAAGGAAAGGAACAAAGTAATTGGAAGTCATCCTCTGTTTATTTTTAATGTCTTCATTTACTTGTTTATTTATAACTTCCAGTATGTTAATTCACTGTAGGCTTCCCATTCATACAGAGGTTCTGCTGTAATAATTTTATTTTAAACCAACAATTCTACTCAAAACCAACTGGGTGAACAAAAAGAGTCCCACTAGCTCCAGTGGAGTTCATTCAGATCCCAAAACAATAAAAAGCAACCAGCCCCCATCATATTTTAAAAAACAAATAATAAAAAAGTGATAGGATTTTTCTTAAATGCTTCAAATCTATTTTAACTGCATAGAAATATTTGCTCTGGGGAAGAGATTCTGTATGCCGGAATTCATATAGAATCATTATTTCTGTCTGAGTTATAAAACACTGAAAAATGACAGTGCATACATTAAATGTTGTCACGGCCTTATAGCAATTCTAGCAGCAAAGAGCAGCACAGTACAATTGTAATAAAGATGAGTCTCAATTTCAAATAACAGTTCTGAAAATTTAGACTTTTGCCAGGATACCTGGGGCTAATAATTACAGCACCACAGACATTACAGAAAATGCACTGTCAAAAAAAAAAAAGTCAATAAAGAGGCTTTTTAGAAGAAACCGTCTATGGAACAAATGGCTTCAGTTTTCATTCTACAAAACCACAACTGATAAAGAGAAGATCTTAAACCAGTCCTTAGAATAAATGTTCCCAGTTCCATAGAACACCCCTTTATTACTTAAAAGTTGCAATTTATTTTGTGGGCGCTTTACTGCCTTGTAAATGACAAGCAATAAGATAAAACTCAAGTTTACTTAAAATAGTGTCATTTTCACTTTCATTTACAACACCATACTGTAGTAACTACCACCATGAAGAATGCTGAAGCCAAAATATCGTGACTTTCCTATCTCATGTATCTAGGAAAGTCTCATTACAGTGTCATTCAATAATATTACACATGGCAAGGGGCTGCCTCACTATATTCTTTTTTTCCTTTCTGAAAATAACTCTTCAAATGGCAATTTAAGGTGGTATCCAAAAACCACTGCAAAGCTACATGCAGCTAGGGAAAATATCTAGCAGGTTTATCATTCTTTTGTCTCTTGCATGACAGGGTTGATAGTTCATTTTTTTTTCTCTCTGGCACTAACAGAACATTCACATCAGATCAAATGCTGAAGTCATTAGTCAGTATATTCACCTGATCTACATTCATAAAGCAATAACTTAATCATAAGCTTTTGAAATGCCACTTCAAAGATAAGAAGTAGGTGCTATTGCACAACATTACCATTATTCTAATCTACTCCCCATGGCAGTGTTGCAAAAGAGGGAGTATCCGTGGGCATGTCTACAGTATGGAGAAGATCGACCCTCCAGAGGCCGATCTTTTAGCATTCAATTTAACTTGTCTAGTGGAGACCCCCAAATGCAACACTAAGGGCAGCCCCTGTTGGCATACTATACTTCTCGATCTGCGAGCACGTGCTTCGTCAGCGTCCCGCAGTGTAGACACGGGCGGCTCGGCTTAAGGCAAGACGATTCCAGCTACACATTTAGCAAAGTTGGATGGCATACCTTAAGCCGACCTGTCTGGACTAGTGTAGACTAGTGATGTAAGAATGTAGTCGATTAATTGATTAACCAATAAGCAAAAGCTTATAGGTTAACGCTATAGACTACAAACACACACACACTGCCCAACCAGTAAATATTTTAGCAGACTGGCCAGCAGCCCAGCTCAGTTCTGGCTCACACTGGGTCCAGGACTTACTCCCGCTATGGCTCTGCATTTAAAGTGTACTAGGAGCCGGGCGGGCAGACAGCCTGGCTCAGTTCCGGTTCATGCCGGGTCTGGGAGCTCAGACCCACCCTCCGCAGAGGACAGGTCCATCCAACATAAGTTTGGGTCCCCCAAATTTCCCAGCACTACGTTTACTTCCAAGAAAGATGTACAAATTGAGAAAGTTCAGAAAAGAGAAACAAACCTGTTGGTTTAGTTTTCAGTAACAACATGTATGTGAAATCACTGATAATTGCACAACTATCTTAGACTCAATTAGATGTGCATTTATTTTGCTTATCTAACATTTTTTGAATAATCTGCATAGCTTGGCTAACTCATGATTAAGCAGGGATGGACCATAACAGTTTCCATATGTGTGAAAGATTTGAACACAAAGCCGGAATGATATGATATGATAGAGCATAAAACTGGAAGTCATAAGATAAAATAAGGGAAGAATACTATCAAAGAAACATTCAGTCGGTGGAGTAGTATCTTCAGAAACATGGCAGAAACTCTTGTTGCTTGGAAAATTTAAATAGATACTGGAAAAAGCACAATATACAGCAGGATAATAAACCTGTACTGACAGGTAGGCAGCCAAATACATCTCTTCAATTGAAACTTGTGTAATTCTAGGAAGTCAGGAGCAATTTAATTTCTAAAAGGGTCATTAAGAAGTTTAATGTACAGACAACAGTAGGGCACCCCAATAGGTTATTTTGCTCAGTGAAAATATTACAATGTCTTACGTTAGACTTGAAGTTACGAGTTGTAAGTGGAAAGTTTCTTAAATTACAGCAGTGACCTTCCATTCAGGAAACAGCCCTGTCCTTCAATCAATTTGCTGAAAACAAGCCTGTGTTAAAGGATCTTTGAGTGTTTTATTATTGTTGATACCACTTCTTGAAAAAAAACAAACCACATACACAAAAAACAACTCTATGGGATTGAAACGAATAGAAACAAGAAAAGCCATGCCAATCTTTTGTCTGAGTTACACAGTAATTACAGGCCAAATTCTCATACCTTTGCTCAAACTGAATAGCACTTAAGCCTTCATGTAACCATACTGAAATGTATAGCAAGATGCTAAGCAGCATGTGGAAAGGTATCAGAAGGTGGTCTTATATGAGCAAAATGTATAAAATCTGGGGTGTGCTGACCAAAATTATATCACTTCTAATTTGCCAGTGATTAAAATAAAAAGTCAAGTAAAGCCAGGGACAATTAAGGAAAATTTCTTGCACCATTTTAAAATCACCTTATGTCTGAGCACCTACACATTTAAAAATATTCCACTTTTATGTCCTGCATAATTCTGACAGCCTAAAAATAACAAAGAAGCTTATCCTACTATGGTTTGGTGGTTGCCAATCTATATGCTGCGATATTTTAAGTGGTAAAATAAGGCAAACAAAGAACAACTTTGAATTTCCATTAATCTGTGGGATTAAGTCAGAACCTTCACGTTATTAACTAGACTTGTTTAAGAAGTTAAACAAAAGAAAAGGAAGAAAAATAATTAGCATTAACAGGAACAGAGACCATCCATAATATGTAAACTTAATAAGCAAACCCTGACATTATACAATAAAGGTACAAAAGGGTGGCAAACTGTCACTTCAAACTGCCATTATACATTCTTTGTATATTTCTAAAACTACCCCTATCGACAAGCTTTGCCAGAAGAGTTTAAAAAGCACTTAAAATAAAAAAAAACCTGGCCACTACAAAGAGGAGGACAATGACTGCACCACAATTAAGTGGAAGAGGGATTGTCTAGGCTTACCAGAGGGGAGGGCTCTGCTTTATGGCTGGAGTGTGTGTATGTGTGTGTGCGGGGGGAACAAGGTCAGAGACTGCTGCAAAGAGGAACATGGCACATAATTTGGAGCTCTGACTCATCTTCTCAGGCATATGCGGTCCTAAAGGCATAAAAGATACAAATCATAAGCAGAAGAAGCCTCTTCGTTACATACAGTAAGCAAAGCCAGCATCTACCCTTCCTCCCCTAGTGGAGGGCAACATCAGGTTGGGTTAGGACCTGGTATGGGCATCATACTAGTTGCTCCTTTTTAAGGGGCGCCTGGGAAGGAATTTTTCCCCGACCACCAGATTGGCTTCAGTAGAAGGTTTTTTCCACCTTCCTCACAGCAGGGGGCTATGGAGGACCTTTTCGGGCAAGAAGAAAAGGTGGTAAACCATATGTTGCAACTTATTTTATAAGATTGGGCGAATGTGCAGCACAGGTGCTCCATAGGGAAACTATCCAGGGACCAGATAAATGGCCCGGTAAAAGACTTAAAAGGAGGTACTGGATAAAGGAGCAGAATGGGGGAAGGGCTTGAGGACCCTTCTGATTCGTATGGCAGGGAGCCAACCTCCCCCCCATTCTCATTGACTACGTTAACCCTCCTATGAGGGTGGTAGACGGTAGGGTCCAAGCCATAGGTTGGCTGTGAGACCCCATACCCTGAGCCCCTCCTCACTCCAAAATCCTCACTCTCACACTCCCCCCACCTGCTGTCAGCCTCCTGCACTGCCCTCCTACTCCCCCACAACTGCAAGGCCCTGCCCTGACTCCTTTACCCCCCACACCACCAGCTCCCTGCTGTGAAGGACTTGGGTCATGCCTGGAAAGTCTCCATGTGTGTGCGCGCACACACACACACACACACACGTGTAAGTGTCTTCTGCTCAGTTGCAAAAGTCATTGCGCCACGTCATCTGGAGACTTGAAGGACCTAGGGAATTCAGCACAGGCTACTCTCTCAGTATTATATGACTGAGTTTATTACATGCACCTCCTCACTGCTGTTTTACCTCTTTCATCCTATAAACCTTTAATGGTCAAAAGGGACAGTGAATACATTTCACTGTATCCTGTTAAGGCTGCCAACAGCTTTATGAATTGTGACAGTTTTACATTTCATACATTTCTAGTTTTCAAACACTACTAAAAGGAAAATTAAGAGATTGCCTGATGTTAAAGGAGATCTTTACAACAAACACACACAATGCTGTGATTGCACTGCTTCTGGAGTTCATTTCTTAATGATTGTGTTTAGCAATTTGCACAAAATATGGTTACAACTAAACGTTGGTAATAAGAACAGAAATTTGTCGGCTACTAGAGGATGTTCCAAAAGCATTTTTAATACATTAAACTTACTCAGATTTTCCAGGTGATAATAATTGTCTGACTTATTACATAGCATAAGTGACATTTTCTTAGCTTTTAATAGAACATAGAATGCAGATTCAGATACCAAGATATTCTCTCAGACCAGTGTAAATCCAGAATGAAGCAACTATCTTTGGCTGATGACTCCAGATTTACTCCAGCGTAACCAACTGCAGAATTTATTTCACTGTTCAGTTTTTCTAAAATATTGCTTACAAAGTCAAAAACATCTCCATTTGCAATAACCAGTAACTCGAGTTCTTTGTACATCGCAAAAGGGATCATTTTCTGGAAAGTGCAGAACCAATGCAAATCTTTGATAATCCATTAAAACCAAACCTGAAGAGTCGTTTGACTGGTTATGACTTGTTCAGCTGGGAACAGAGGCTGACACCTCTGCAAACTGGAACAACTCAGAGAAAGCCTCCTAAATGGTCATGTTTGAAGGTTCCTTGCTCATGTTAAAAGCAAGAAGCATAATGTTTTCCTGACTATTTTCAACTTGCCATATTGCTTCCAAATTAAAAACTGCTGATCTATGGGGACGTATTTCTGCCCTGAACTATACAAGACACATTCTAAACTGCTGCAGCTGGTGGAAATATTCCTGGCTCCAGATAATACACTTATTATTTGGGCTATTTTGATAGTAAAATTGATTAATGAGACCTGAATTTAGAAGAGCCTAGTCCAAGGATCTGGGTTTTTCAATAGCCTCACATTTCTTAACTGAGACAGAAGTTTAACCATGCTGCTGTTCTCTGGCAACAACAACAAAAAAGACTTATTAATTTAGGCTTAACAAACAGACAATCATGCCTTGTTTAACCAGAACAGCAAAAACTTTCCACCACACTATCAGACAGCATAAGGGTACTATAGTCTAGTTCCTAATGGTTTCAGAGCCAAGGAACCACAAAGTCTAGACAAACAATATCTAAGGTGAAAGCAAAAAGAGTGCAGGTTTACTTTAAGGTTAAACATTAGTACAGAGTTTGTTTACATGAATACTTAGTTCATCACAAGTTGAGGTGTAAATCTACCCTGCATTTGCTTGCCATGTACTGTGCCTTTATGAACTAATAGAGCTCTAATGTGATTTAACCTAATTAGGTTTCAAAGCAGGGTAGATTAACCGGCACTAGGTAATTTGGTGCACAGCTGCAGGGTCTATCCAGACAGTTAATACAGCGTAGATTTACACCCCAGCTCGCCACATACCTTAGGTGTGCAAATGATGAATACTGGGGACTTATCCACATGGAGTCAATTTAATTTATTACTCAGAAATATATGTGAAAAGCAATGCAACATGCATAAACACTTGTACGTGTAAGATGAGACTGCTCTAAGAAAGAGACATGTTTCTGAAAATAACGTATCCAGAATATCCTGAATGTTACCTATAGTCTCAACAGGCACTCAGATACCCTGGGTAGGGAACTTTGATAATAATAATAATAATAATAGACAGAATTGTGTCACTGCAATGATAAGGGAAGGAATAGATTGTTAAAATATTCCACATTTCTTTTGCAGAGCATGTGCCCGATTCCTTTAAAGGAGTTACCATGACAAGAAACTCCCCCAAAATAGTATATTTGCAGATATTATAGAAAAATCTCCTTATTTTCCCCCAGCTAGCTTACTTTTTATATGTGGCAGTATTTTGTGTAGTCAGTTCCCCAGTGTTTGTGCATATCTTTCATAGGTCCATATGGGGAAAAGAAACATCACAAAATAAGAAAATGTGCTACAAATACTGTCAGGTTGACTCTCAGGGAAGAGACGTAAATGACACTCTTATAACTTGTTTTTAAAAAACTGATTGGATTGACTTGACCACAGCTTAAAATGTGTTTGTGGAGCCATTGTCTGGCTTGCTGGGAAAGGTGTGTTCCCCTTTAAGGACTAGAGCGGCAGGGAGTGACTTTCTGCTGCAGCTGCAAACCAGGTCAGCACAGGGATGCTAGCCCATTCCCCCACCTGATCTCCCAAAGTGAATGAAAGAGAAGGACAACTATACCTGAAGAGCCAGAGCCACATCCACACTGCCACACCCTGAATAGGGTTGCCAGGTGCCCGGTACTGACCCGGACAGTCCGGTATTTTCACCTCCTGTCTGGTAAAAAAATTCAGAAAATACTGGACACCTAAAAGTCCGGTATTTTCTGTTTTTTTTCCCTGCCAGGAGGTGAAAATACTGGACACCGGGCAACCCTACGACACACTCAGCAACTGGGCCAGCCCCTGGGCCCCCACACCCCCACACACACACACACCGCTTACCTGGTTCTGCAGGGAAGCTGCCTTCTGGCTTGATCAAGATGGCCACCAGCAAAAAGCCTAAAGACTTGAAGGAAGGGGAAGCAACGCCTTACCTGGGTCTTAGTGCTCAACCGCTCCCCTCTTCCTATCCCTATTCTGACTCTGCACACACTTAAAGGGGCCATGCTGTTTTAATGCTGTTTTATTTTATTTTATTTTGCTTAATAGCTCTTGGGGTCCTTTTTTTTTTTTGCTCAACAACTTTGGTCTCCCCCTTTTTTTCCCCTCTCAACAGAATTTTTTCCCCTTTTTTTTGGGGGGGGGGAGGAGTAGGTATTTTTTGTTAAACCATCTGGCAACCCGACCCTTTAAGTGTTGAAATGCCGGGTTTTGCCAGAATCTGTTATGCCCTAATCACTTCTTTCTTGGGAGGCAGTGAAGGAATGTTTCCCTCACCATCAGATTGGCCAAGATGAAGTGGGGCTCCTATGACTGAACAACAAGAAGCCAATCCCCCTCAACATTACAGCCCTCCCTTAAACCTCTTTTGAGGCAAGGAGGATGGTAAGGTTCAACCAGCATGTTGGCTAGGGTCCAGGATGGGTAAAGGGAAAGGTTGATGGAACCCCCGGGTATACATTGAAATGGTCATGGAATTACCTGCATGCCCACTTTTAAGTTACTTCCTGACATTTAAGAACAAAGTTGTGGCCTAATTAAAGCACATCCAGTGTCTCCTGTCCTCCTTCCATCAAAGCTGACCCAGTCAAATGGATGGTGTTCCTTTAAACAGATCTAGGAAAATCTTAAACAGTGAATTATCTCACTAAATTCTGCATGTAGCCCGCCTAGAAATATTACTTGTTGTGCAGCTTATTATTATTGTCTGTCAATAAGCACAGCTACTTATCTATAAAGCTGTTTAATGTAATATTTAAGAACAACATGCAACATGCTTTATTTACTTGTTTTTTTACGTGCACTCTTTATTGCATGGTGTGACTTTTATGTACCTCATCTCCCATCCAGAGTATGATAGTTACAACTCAGTGGATGCCTGCATCAGACATAATCATCATCAAAATGTCAAAACTGTGCTTGAAATTATGGCCTCTTACAATGAAGAGAATGTTGAAGATAATCCTCAATAGTTTTATTGTATTTTATCACATTACATGCGCTTCTCAAGTCAACTACATTCAGTTGTAAGTAGCATGAGCCTCAAAATAAAAAGCCTTTTCCCAAAGACAAAACTTGCCATAAAACCAAGTAAAACATTGTCTCAAGGACTGTGAAGTTCATTGATTGCCAGCATTAGGGTGGAATAAAAGCTTGTGTGTTTTGGGTATATATAGTAGATATAGCAAACCTGCTTTCTACAGCTTACTTGAAGTAAACCCTACGTATTTATTCATCAGTGGCTAGTTAGAAGTTGACTGCATTTGGAAGTAGTTTGCTCTCTAATTTCATCTTTCTTCTTCAGATTGAATGAAAATCATCTTCACTTTGAACACAACTATTACACACACAGCAAGGTCTGAGTCTCGAGATAATTTCTCCAGGTATTAACACATTGTAGACAGTGGCTCATGTCTGTAAAGGAGAGTAGGAGGTTATACAATGATCCCATGCTCCTCCAGCCTGGGCTACCTCCATCACAGATCACAGTGCAGAGGGCAGAGGTCGCCTCCATGGGCCCATGACTGCCCTTCCTGAACTCCTGGGAGTGGTAGGACGGAAGGGACGGGGAGGAACTTTGACTTGGGAATTCCCCAATGTACCAGCCAGAGCTATAGGGATGGAAGTAAAGTGTGTCAGGTAAAGGACAGGTGTGTTTTATTTCTCCAGCCAGGGACTCAATTGTGACTGAGTTGCAACTAGCTCTTTAGTCTCCTGCTTGGGCAGCACACTTTTATGCTGCCTCTTTTACCCAGAGTTTGTGGTAACTTCATAATTCTCACCCTACATGACTCTGCTAAACTAATCAAAAGTTATTTAAACTGAATACCCTTAAATACATTTCCCCCAAATCAATGTCTTGCTTTCCTTCTCATGTTTGAAACAACAACACTGAGTTTATAGCTGATGGATATGGATCAACATTTCCAAACCTCCCATCCTAAAGTTTGGAAACTAAATAAAAATGGCCCAATTTTCAGAGCCACTGGGCATGCAAAACTCCCAGTGAAAGGAGTGCAAAAGGAACTCTGTGCATTCATTATCTCAGCCTACTTTTATGTAGATTTCAAAACATGGATTTAGGCACCAACCTGCTGGCTCCAGGTTGAAACATTTTGCCTTCCCCATGTAAGGGCAAGGTATAATGAGAATTTTAAACCATATTTAGGTATATGCTGTGCTTGTGTAATATGAAATCTTCTAAAAAAAAAAAAAAACCCTTTCAGGGATTGTAAACAAAATGAAGAATTTGACTGACCCGACCAGGGTAATTGAAAGGTTTACAATTGCAGTTTCCAATACTCTGTAATATTATCTTAGCCATTTTCTTCTGTATTTGAGAAATGTTCACCTACAACTGATTCTGAGGTCATTATGACCTTAGATTTATGCTCTAGAGGTCAGCAACTATTTAAAATTATAGAAAGATCTTACCTTATTAACTGGTTGCATACAGATATGGTGAAGAGAAAGATGTGTAAATAGAGCCTGGAAGCTAGTTTGAGCATTTCACTGATTTATTTTAAAATATTTTCATCTATTTTCTTTGATCCTTGATTCTTACAGACTTCCAAAACACCAGAGTCAAGGGCAGAGGTCAGCAATCACCATATCTACTTAAAATATATCACCATTTAAATGCAAATGTTGGTCTCTCTTTCTGACCTTTAAACACTCATTTCACAGCAACATAATAGCAAGAGTAAATTTTGGGTCTTTATGTCTATGGAGTAGTTCTTTTGTCATTTAGCCTCACTTTTCTAACATAACCCCTTCTTATGTATATGATTAGTTTTATGTCATTGTATCAGTGTACTTTAGCTCTTCAAGGAGAAAAGCAGTACTTTTACTTAAATTTCATTTTATGTGTAGATTTTAAAATAAAGCTTTTCTGAGAAAACAAATGTTCATATATTTTTGTTCTCTATTATTTGAGTTATGTTCAATTTTGCAATGGCAACAATTACCCTTTCACACCCTTTTCACTAAAACACTAGGATTTGATTATGCTGAATTTAAGAGATACAAATCTTCACAATAAGCGCTATTTCTCAAACAAGCACACCTTACTAACATGAATAGCTACTTTTGGTTCAATGGTCAATTATTTCTCCCTCATTTTATGGGCTCTACACTGGTTCGGTTACTTATCCCTGTTATACATGCCAGCTCCACACCATGGAAGCCAGCAGGACCATCCATGACTACAGACCAGAGAGTAGGATTTTCCTCTAAACTTACATATCTACTTAAGTTACACCCTGGTTTTTTTAATGAGTTCTTTGCACTACTCAAAGCAGATAAATATTTATGTTGCCACCAGTGACATCACACATGCAGAATCAAATCAAAGGCCAGGCAAATGAAATTCAAACTTTCATTAAGAGAGAAGTTAAGGAAGCAAGTTTTATCACTCTATTTCTCTGTAGGATGGGTTTACAAGTTCCTTGATTTTCATTATAGCACTTGTCATTGCTTGACTAATACTTCAGTTTGTTTGAGTCATGTAATTCTAAGGGATTATCAAATTCTCATTACTCCACAAGACTAAAAACACCCAAGTGAGCCAGGCAACTTCTTTATAGAGACTGTTTATCACAATAATTTCCTGAAAATATTTCATGTTTCTCCAGGATGAGAAATGCTTGCATTGCTAACAACTATATATTGTTTTCACTGTGCAAAAGATCTCATCTCCAAATTATGCCAGGCATAGTTTCAGTGTCAATAAAACAAATTAACTGTGTAACAAATCATATGCAGTTGAGAAAGTTTTGTGGGGGGTAAAGCTCAGAACATAATGCCAGAAGATTACCAATCACAGCATCTAGAGAGTCACAGCATGGTCAGTTCAGGACTCTTTAAGTTCTAATGAACCATGGTGCCCTAATGAGAGGTTTCACTGAATCATGGCCAATCAAGCAGAAATTTCATGGAGACACAAGAAAACTAAGAAGCAATAGCATACTAAACAGAGCTTGTTGCAAAAATAAATACAACCATGGACAACAAGTCAGTAAACAAACATTGTACATAAATTGTAACTTGATTAGGCACATGGTTCCCAGATGTAGTTTTTCCTATTTATAATCCAGAGATAGGAATTCTCAAATAATTTTAAAATATCAGCTTTGTCTGAAAAAGATCATTAACTGAAAAAAAAATTATGATAGGAAATGCTGCATTCAGATTGGCCAGCAGTTGTGGCAATAGCCTGGCAAAGCCTCATTCCTATGACCACTATGGTTTACTGAACCCTTAAAATTATAATTTGAATGCACTTCAATAAATAATGGCTTCTAAGCAGTGAAAAATATAGAAATTCCCCACAGAAGTATTAGAAAATAATGGGTGAAACTCCCATTAATTTCAATGGGGCAGAATTTCACTGGATAACTTTTCACTGCTTGTAAAATGTGTTTCTGTGAGAGGAGTTCAAATAACTCATGCCAACAACTGGACTGACACATATTTTAAAGAGGGACAAATCAAAGGAGGAAAGTTCTCTGGTCCAAGAGAGAAGTGCTTCTTCAACCCATGGCATATTTGACTTCAGCTCAAAGAAAAGCAAAGAGGCTGGGGAAAAGTGGAGACTGTGTTGAGGCTGCGAGGTTTTATGTCCCCCTGGGGTCTCGTATTTTAATTTTTTATATATATTTGTATTGAGTTTTAAAATTTTGTAAGCTGCCTCGAATATATCAAATAGAGAGGCGGGCTAAAAATATTTTTAGAAAATAAATAATTAAATGAAAGGTTGGCGTGGATTTTCGTTTGAATACTCTGTTTCTCTGTATATCCTGACAACAAGGAAGGACAACTCATCTAGAAAGGCCCAGAAATATCCTGAAATAGGCTATGACGAGTTACTAAACATGTTCAATGTGTGTTTCTGAAGCTGAGTAGGAAGTTTACATAGTGAGCAATTTGCCAGACCAAGATCAAAAGCTCCCAGATACCTTGTGACCTGGTGTCTTGAGCTTCTAGGCCATGCATAGAGCCCCATAGGCCATGCTGTCAGTACTGCCTTCATCCTAACCCCAATGCTATACCCACCCTTTAATTTTCAGGAACTATACTGATAAAAAACAACATTTTAAAGGAACCTTAAAAATAAAGATGTAATAAACCCCCCCAAAAAATTCTTAAAATATTAACCGTCAGAAATAGAAAAAAAATTAAAAATGAAATCTGCCAAACTGAATCATACGTGACATTGCTGCAAAATTCACCTAAATTTTTATTATGGGGGAGTGACTTCCCTAGAATTCAAACACTAACGCAATAGGGCACATCAACTATTAATGATATATCAGAACAAGAAGTACATGGGTAAAGAGATTAGCAAAGCTATTGCACAGACACAGAAATTTATTTCTACTGGTACAGAAAATTGTCTTTGAGTAATGTGGAGTACTGGAAATGCAAACAATCAAATAAGGAAAAGAAAAATACAACTTTTGATCTTTTAAAAATTACCAGGGTTACTTAATTACAGCCAGAAATATGTTTTGGAGAGATTCCTCTCTGTTTTTTGCCGACTAGTAGCCTGAAGTACTTGCTTTGATGGGTTGTACTGACAAAACGACAAACCTGTTCTAAGAGGTATGCCTCTAGAAAAACTGAATTAATCTGTGGAAAAATAAATGCATTGGAAGCAGCTTTGTGTGTGTCAAAATATAAGAGCTTGGACCATGCTGAACTAGTGCAGGTTTGTTTCCTTGTCATTATTTTAGTGGGACAGAAGAAAGGGGGATGACTCTTCAGTAACATCAAAGCTGGAATCTTTCTTTGGAATGCAGTTTTCAGGACAAACTCTGACAGGGTGAAAGGTAACGTGAAAGGTGAAATTTTTCCTACCTTTCTGGTTTGAGCAATTGCAACAAAACCTACCAACCTTAATGTTAAGGAGAAAAAAAAAATTATACTACCACACTCTATCATCCTGAAAGAACAATGGCCACAGGTTCAAAAGGTGGGGTGACTACATTCATGTCAGCTCCAGACTGTTTTTCCAAGACAGACTGATTTAATGGAATTTAGGCCTCAATGACAACTTACAGAAAATAGCTTGTTAAAGGATGGACTCCCAAAGGGAAGCAGTTGCAACAGATCCCCGAGGAGGAACCATGAGCCTTTAAAAGAACCAAGAATCAAATTTTCTCCTTAGTTCACATTTGGAGTATATGAAAAAAAATTAGATATTTGGCATCTCAAGGGGGAAATACTTCTATTAGGCTGTGACGGGGTGTTGGGGTCTCAGAAGGAGAAATCCCCCAAACCCCACACTGAGGCAGCGCTCTGCGCTAGTGCCGCAGCGGCCTGGTGGCCGTGCCTGGGCTGTTCCGCGGCTGCCGCGGGTGCATGGGCAGCAGCGCCCTGGGCCAGCTTGCTGGCCGGCAGGACGGCACCTGCGCTGGCATCCCACAGTAAGGGCACCGGCTTTAAAAAGCTGGCGGCCCCCCCTGGAAGGGGGGCGGCGCTGGAGGCAGGGGGCGGTGACCCCCAGAGAGCGGAGCAGAGTGGAGGTGACAGCTCCCGGCGGTCCAGGGAGAATGGAGGTGACCCCCATGAACTGAGGGGAACTGTGCAGACGAGGGGAGTGACGGGAGGACCTCCTCGGCAGGTAACGGCTCAAGGCCTCGAGGAAGAGTGGCACCCCAGAGACCAGCGGAGGGCAGGAAGTGGCCCAGGACAGGGTGGAGAGACGCCCGTGGGTCGGTGAGTTTCAGGGACGGGCCCCACCAACCGAACAGGAGGCCATTGTCCCTGTTCTTAGGGTCCTGGGCCCAGGTCTCTTTACCCTCCCTGCACAGGGGAGGCCATGAACTACTAAAAGCGAATGTGCCAAGGACAACAGGTGGACACTTAGGACGTACAACTAATTTGCGGGTAAGAGACACTGGGTGAGGGCCCCCCTACAGGGGAGGGGGACGGTAACATAGGCCCTGTGATAAGGTTCTGTAAACTATTTAATAATCATTGCCTCGAATGGTGCTGGAGGAAGGGACTGGTGCTGAGGGCTGACTACCTGACCCCACCCCTTCCATCCAAGGCCTATCCTTCCGGGATCCCAGGGGCCCAGCAAGTCTGTTAGCGCTCCTGCTTTGAACTTCCTATGCTTTGCTATCTTGAGGCCTGCTTCATCTATGTTCATCTGCACTGTTACAAGTATAGAATGTATATACCATCTTCAAGCATACAAAATACAAATCATTAGTAAGAGAAAATTTGACAAGAACTTTGCAAGATGTAACTGGCTTGCAGCAACTATTATAAAACATCAGAAAATATGCACACACAAAACTTGCCTTGCATTAGGCAGTAGGGAAAAAAACAGATTAAAGAAATACAACAAAACAGAGATGAACAATCCCACAGGATTTCACTTTCAATCATTTCACCTGGGAAAATTACCACCTATGCATTTTAGTTTTGTACATTGTCATAATGTCAACAAAGCCCAGTGAGGTTAAGAAATAGTTTTATCAGCTCAGCTGCTGTCTGCTGAATCCTTCACAGGAGCCTGTGTGAGTATGCAGAGACATACCACCTCCACATGGTACAAGGAATATACATGTCACAGTGATACAAAGACACATGAATAAAGATACAAAATTAGCTGCAACATATGAAAAAAAAAAGCTCTCACATCCCTTGGCACCACAACAAAGGTCTGATTAATATATTCTATATGCACTGAATTGATTTTTGCTAAGACTCAGCTTCCATGTTATTTTATCCTAATGTGCCTAAATAAGCAGGTCTGACTCCTTAATTTGCTCATATTAACAGTAGCCGCTTCCAGTCTCCTTTAATGGGATGCTCTATTTAGGTTGTCTGCTGAAATGCTGAACTTGACTATATGAAATTTGAATTTTTAAATGATTAATGCTCCCAGTAAAATAACTTTTTTTTTTTTTTTGTATAGCAACAGGAACATAAGCTTCACTTCTGGTACCAGCATTTAAATTAATCACATGCATAAATGTTTCAACCCAAGGGGGTAATAAATTAATTAGAATACATTTAAAGTAAGCTTTTTTGTGGGTACATATCACAAATGTAACCTGAAGGCCCTGGAGATTTATTTTAATGTTTTACTAGAGAAATACTGTAATGTTTTACTAATGTTTTATAGAGAGATTCACATGGAGGCGGATCAACTAAATACAATGTAATTCAACAAAAATGCCAATCCTGCCAAAAGCAAAATAGACTATTAGGGTTTGAAATAACTGAGAAATGAACACTAAATTCTGTTTTTAAAATTGTATTGCTAGAAGCAGCACAGACAGTGCCTTGCAACAAATTGAAAATATGCTCTAAACAGGGTCACTTTAAAGAAGATAACATCCTCTGAAGGAGAACGAGAAGCTTAGATTTGTGTATGCTGGGGGCAGTTTAAAATAGGGAACTTTGCCTTATGATAAATGTATTCTTTGGAAGAGTTTGTTTTTTAAAAAACCCTCTGAAATAACAGCTACTATTTCTTTTAATATTACACTCAAACCATTGCAGAGTTTCTGAATGAAATGCAGTTCACTTACATTACTATTAGAATAGCCTGGTTTTAGGCTGGCGGTCCAGTGGTAAAACCCACCTTAACCATGTGACTAAAACTTGGACTAAACTGAAATGGCCATGTGGTCCAGCCCAGAAGTGTAGATACATGAGCTGTCACTGGATCCATGTAAACATTAAGTCATTGGCGTGCCCTCTCTACAACTTCTGAGAAGGCATACGTAGTGCAGGTGAGGATAACTCTTACACAGCTTGTGGTGCAAGTGGAGAGATCCCTTATGCAGTTGCTCTGACAGGGCCCACATGCCCTAAAAAGCACCAACGTGTGGACCACGTGCTATAGAGGACATTGCTGACCTGTACAAGCTTAAACCTTCAGCATTTATCATGGCTATGCTAAAGAATTTCCATATTTCCAAAATAACGCCAAAAGAAATTTTATAGGATGATTAGAAAATGCAAGCTAAATTGCTTATTAAGTGCAAATATGTTTAGAAGTGTGGCATTTCTCATAGCCATTGTTCTGACAATTGCTGTGCCTTGCAAAAAAAAGGGGAGTGTGCTTAACTGAAACCACAGGAAAGGCATATATGAGGAACGTAACTAGTCTTGCGAGTGCATAGGAAATATTATCAAGGTGACTTTATTGTTTTATTGGTTAAAACGCTTTTTTAAACCTAGGCCAAAGTCCAAAGTTAAACTGTTGTGATACGTCATAATATATTCCATTTACTCTATATAAGATTATCTGTTAATATAATATAGAGATATATCATCTCATAGAACTCAAAGGGAGCTTGAGAGGTACCATACCTGACAGATTTGCCCCAATCCCTAAATAGTCCCCTCAAGGATTGAATTTACAATGCTGGGTTTAGCAGGCTAATGTTCAAACCACTGAGCTATCCCTCGCCCCAAATATGAGTTAGCAAATATGAGTGACATTTATCAATGATTGAATGGTACCAGCCATGTCATTGGCCACAAACTATACTATAAAATAAACACCTCAGCTATAAAGGTCCCTTTGAACTGTTGCAATTTGGAACAGAGTGATTAACAGACTGTTACCCCATAATTGGTAAGTTAGCTTTCTCTATTCATGCTGTTTTATCTCAGATGTCTAATCTGATTAATAAATCAAATTTGAGCATGACCAGTTGATTTTTCAATCAATAAATAATCAACAGAACCTATTATTTGCAACTTGAGCTGCCCTTTGTAGGAGGTTAATTTCACCTTTAATAAATTAGCTTCAATAAATTTAGCTAATTATTGAAACATTAAGAATCTCATTTGAGGTAAGTGTTATGTGCAAAAATGTTCCCTATCCCAATGTTCTTTCCAGAAAATGCAAAACACATGGTAAACTAAATGGAAAAGATTTAATTCAGGCCTGCTGTAAGCAACTGCAACTCCTCAAAGTCCTATTTGCATTTGGTGTAATCAGTTAAAAACATGTATATTTATTATTAGTATTAGTCTTTAAAAGCACTTAATAACCAATGCTTTTATTCCATGCAGAAAATCCAGTGAGTCAGGCGTTGTATGTCAGTGAGTTTCAACAAACTTGTTTATGTTCCTTTCTGTCAAAGGGCCAGTTTCCTATGATACTTATAAAGGATGCTCTTGCTGGTATTGGAGGGGTTTTTTGAAAGATTGTTCTACTTTTTTTTTAAACTGTGATCACTTCTTATAAATACTTTGCTTGGTCTTGCAAGTTATTATAAAAATAGTCATTGACCCATACTACGTGACACAGTGTAAACTTTCGTAACCATGATTATCATGGGGCTATTTTGTTACTGGAGCTGAGGAAGAAAAAAGTGATAAAAACAAATCAACCTGATTCATTCAAGGGAGCCACATGAGTAAATAGTCATTGATACTAGACTGCAACACACCTCAAAGTTATTTTTGAGAATTAACTTTTCTTAGACCTGAGAGCAGAAGGAAAACAACATTTGTGCCCCATCTAACAAGCCATTTGAGACAGGAACAAGTAACTCTGAAAAGTTTCAGAAATAAACTAGAGAAGACATACTACAAGAATGGCTAATGGTCAGTCCCTTCCAAATAAAAAGTAGCTGACCACCTGCTGAAATAATGGCAACATCATCTTAGATTGCCTTTTGAACATTATTAACTAGCCATGTTGTGTGTCACATCTTTCTGACAGTTCGGTCTCTAAGCTGGCTACTCTTTATGTAGTAGAACACTGTGATGATGCAAACATGCAATGGAAACATTAATCCTAGAAAACCAAAATATAACTGAAGGGGTGGAAAATGGCTTAGTGTTGGAAAGTTACCCAGATTAGCAAGTCATGTGGTACCAAAAATAAATATAAAACACAAAGATGTGTTGCATTAACAATTAAATATTTGGTAATAACTAAAACAGAATGTGATTCCACAACAAATAGCTTTGTTTAACTATGCAAGAAAAAGACCCCAAGAAATGTCTAATGCACAAATCAAGACACCAAGAAACTGCCTTATAAAAACAATAGACAGACCAATTAGATTATCACATACCTACAGTGATAACTGTTAAGGATTTTTTAGCTATTTTAGCAGGGTTTGTCGTTTTGTCTACACATATTCTATTCTGAGTACAGAGAAAATAATGAGGTAACATTTTCCAGATGTCTTAGGCAAAACTGGAAAAGTTTGAAGGCTGGGACTTTTAAAAGTGCTTAGCATTGTTCTAATTCTGTTCCCTCTTAAATCAACAGTTTCCATCTATTTCAATGGCAATAGTCAGGCCAGTTTTTATTGCTTTTGAAAACCCCACTCTAGCTTAGGAGTGCAAATCACATACACAATTATGCGTATGTATCAAAAATCAAAATCTAACCTATTAGCAGATTCCGGTAAGTTTGGAAAGCACTTACAATACTGAGCACTGCTATAGCACAAAATAATAGAATATTCATTTCCACTCACCTAATCTCAGGTTTCTAAAAGAGAAATGAGTACATTTTTATTACCCCTTTAAACTGTTGATTTGGGATCTCATGAATTAGGCAGTTCATGTCCAGAATAACATAATTCTCCTATATTCTTTCAGACTCTGAGACATTTGTAACAGAGACATCTGTCTTTGTTGAGAATTGAATCCTTTATGATTGTGGAATCTTTTTTGTGTGTGTGCTGTGATACAAAAGATTCCATTTTCAACAATGACAGACCTATCCTCCAGATGCTCCCTTCCCCCCAAAAAACTAGGAGGTTTATGGAAATCAGGAATAACTAACTCCATGTCTATTGGTGAAGTAGTAATTCTGATATAAAACTGGTGAGAACATATTATTAGGTCCTGGGTAATTAAATCTGCGGTTGTCCAAAAATATAGACATATATTTTCTTAAACAATGTTCTAATATAATGCATCATTCTTGAGAATCTATTTATAGAAAGTGTATGAATACAATGATTAGTACATACAGCCATCCATTTGGAAAAAAGAGTAAAACTGGCAGCATTGTATAGTCCTGATTCTTTTCATTCTATCCAACTTTAGTGATTCCATTCATGAAACAGACAATAGGTGGAAGAAAGAGACTTATACATATTGATACTCTTAGGCAAAGAAATCACTTGCATTTAGAAAAGGAAGGCAGAGGAAGTAAGACTCTTTGCTTCCTATTTTGGAAAATGATAATAATCAATTATTAATTAATATTGATTGCAACCGCTTCGTTTCCCAGGGAGCACAGTATTTTCTCCAGTGACCAGGAGGAAGCCAAGTACTCAAAAGTAATGGAGTTCCAACATGTGGAGCTAGATTAATTATTCTCCCAGCTGCAATATCCACTGACCGAATTACTAGTTTTCACAAGAAGCTGGAATTTATTAAGCTTTCATCACAACTTTCTGTATTTTTTATTCATGCCTCAAAGATATATTACAGGAAATAAATCCGTTGCCCATTTTTTTCATAAAAATATACATTAGCACAGATCCATCAACATTTTTGAGAAACCTTTGGGAATTTGTTCTGAAAATGCCAGTAAAATGAAACAGGAAGACAACTGTTATCTATGGTTAAATGTGTGGTGTGTAGACTTCTTAAATTTAACAGAATGGATAGAAGACAGTGCTTTCCTAAAAGGTTTAAGGCATGAATACAACATAAATTCTGACTCCCTTCTCTGATCGGCAGTAATGCCAGTCTCTATTTCCCAGGTGTTAGTTTTTCCAATAAGCACCTGTATCTCTCTCCCACACTGCCCCTCATGCTTGCAAGGGGGCTCACCGAGATCCACTTATTATCCACATCAAATCCCTCCTTAAAATCTCTTTTGCCATGAGACCTTCGCAAACTTGACAATGGTTAGACTGCTATTGGACTGATACTACTGCCTATCATGACGACTGACATCATCCCCATAGTTTCATCGTTGTTTCCTGGTACTCCCTCCATCTGTTCATCTGTATCCATCTGTCTGTAACAATATGGTTTTTCTCTAGCCATATCGGAAGGCCTGTAGCCATATTGGTAGGCCTAAACTAAAGCCTTCTTCTGCAGCCAGACTGAAGAGCAGCAGCCATTAGCTGTGAAACCTAGAGTCACATACTCACATTCCATCTACATTGCATTAAAATACTGTCATACTAGGCTGTGAGAAGGGGATCCTATCCTAACGGCAACCACTGTCACCAGATAAGAAACAGATATCAAGATGCGTAGAGAAAACTTAGTTCCAAAGTATGGGAGAGAAGGGTAAACTTGAGATCCAGCACTATAACCAGGAGATCTCTAGGCTAGCAGTTACAGTTGCAAACACAGGCCATCACTCCTGGTGGGAGATTTTGCTTGGGTGGAGCCCCAGTGCAACTGGTCTTTTAAATATTATGCTTCATTCCCAAAGAGTGATCTTGCTCTGCAAATTTCCAATACAGCACCTGATCTCTAACTTCCCATTCAACAGGCCTTTTTACCCAGCCCAGTCTTTTATCCATCTTTTTTATGTTAACATGTCTTGTACTTAGTTTGTAAGCTCACTATGTCAGTAGGGTTGCCAGGTGTCCGGTATTCACCCAGACAGTCCGGTATTTTCGCCTCCTGTCCGGTAAAAAAAATCCAGAGAATACCGGACACCTAAAATGTCTGGCATTTTCTGAATTATTCCCCAGTCAGGAGGCACAAATGCTAGGCACCTGGCAACCCTACAAACACTCAGCGCCTGGCCTCCCCGCCCCCCCCCCCCGAACCTCCACTGGCCCCAGCCCCTATGCTCACCTGTTTCCCCAAGGTTGCTGGCACAAAATGGCTGCCGGCCAAAAGACAACTTTGGTCTCCCCCCCCCCTTTTTTTCCCTTCAACAGAATTTTTTCCCGTTTTTTGGGGGGGGAGGGGTGTTCGGTATTTTTGTTTCAACCATCTGGCAACCCTGTATGTCAGGGACCATTTTTTTGTTGGGCTTGTAGCAGCACCGAGCACAATAAGGTCCTGGTCCATGAGTAGTGCTCCTCGGTGCTAGGAAGGCGAGAAGAAGATGGACGCAGAGGAGAAGAAGGAGCAGCAGAAATAAAATTAAAGGGATAGCATTTTGCCCCTCCAAATTTATAAAAGTTGTGTCCTAATTTTAAAGGGAGATACATAGGAAGGATACTTTAAAAAATACCCTAAGTAAAAGGCAAGAAGAAACTGAAAACTATGAGGCTAATGGAGAAAGACACATAACAAAACAAACAAACAAAAAACCCCTCACCTCTTTGATTTGGTTTCAGAAAAGGTATTTTGATGCCCACGAAAGTTTTACTGCTAGAGGTATGAACAAAAGAAATTACCGAGAGTCTTAAATAAAGAACCGTTTTTTTAGCAACAAAAACTATTTTTGTTTTTAATTTCTCATGTGACTAGATGTGGTCTCTCCTTTGAAAGGAAGAGGTACATATTTTTGTAAGAATTTATTCTTTGCCTTCAATAATCATGCAGGTCTTTTCACAGAATACCTTGTAAAGAACACTAGAATTCCTGCAAACTACCAAAGATCAACAAACTTCTGCCAATTCTGCTATCAGTTCAAGATTCTATGCAATCACGGATCTTTTACATAAAAATAATGAGACTTCTTTTTCGATAGAACAGAATGTGCACATAGAGTGATTGTTATGATAGAGGCCACTTGCGCATTTGCTCACGTAGCCGCCAGTTCAGCAAAGCTCTTAAGCACATTTTTGAATGCTTTGGTGAAACAGGGCCCTAATTACTTTAGCAATATTGTGTCCACTTTACACAAAGTGTCTTCACACTTTGTACTGGAAATCAAAAACAAGGTCATCAGTAAAAGAATGTACCATATCCTTAACAGAGACAGTGTGATATGAGAAAATAATAGAGTAAAGATTACAAATGGAGGATGACAAACATGGAACCCATTTCATACACACTTAGATGGCTATTTCTGTCTCTTCTGATTTAGTGTTTCCTTTCTCCCCTATTATCTCCTGTTTTGCCTTTCCTCCTACCTCTCTTCTTACACTTAGATAAACCATCATCATCCATCATTAAGACTTCAGGAACACACTGTTTTATTCTGAGTCAAAGTTCTTCTTTGTTCTGTATTTTTTCTTTCTTTGTTCAATTTGTGCTTGTGAAAAATGCTGGAGGAGCAGACCTGGAAACTATCCACAGAACACAGATAGTGTCAGTGAAAACTTCCTTTCTGTGTTTTGCAATTACACCCATTGTGACAGAGATATGTCATATATTGGGGGTGGGAGAAGGTATTTAAGCCTCTCTGGCTCTTTCAATCCTGCCATTTATGCTAGGACTGCGGACTAGAGTATTCATTACTGACATGGACTCTTGGGCTAGAAAAGTACTTTGTCCAGTTCTGGGCACCATATTTTAGGAAAGATGTGGACAGACTGAAAAAGCTCCAGAGAAGGGCAAGAAAAATTATTAAAGATGCTAAAACCGTTGATCTATGAGGGAAGACTGAAAAAAAGTGGGTTTGTTTAGTCTGGGGAGGAGAAGATGGAGAGGGAATATGATAACCGTTTTCAAGTACAAAAAAAAAAAAGATTCTTACAAGGAGGCGGGAGAAAAATTGTTCTCCACCTCTGGGCATTGGACAACAAAAAAAAAGGGCGAATGGTGCAAAGAGAGGGGTTTAGGTTGGAGATCAGGAAAAATTCCTGTCAGGGTGGCTAAGCACTGGAATAAATTACCTCGGGAGGTTGTGGAATCACTGAAGATTTTTTAAGAGCAGGTAAGACAAACACCTATCAGGAATACTCTAGATAATACTTAGTCTTGCCATGAGCATGGGAGACTGAGCTAGATGACCCCTTGAGGTCCCTTCCAATTCTCCAGTACTGTGATTCTATGAAAACTGGTTCTAGACCAGTGTTTCACAACCAGTGGTTCGAATATCCTTAGGGGTACTTGAGAGAAGTCTGGGGGATACGCCAACGCAACTGAAATTTGGAGAAAACTGAATTTTTGTTTTAAGTTTTACAGCGCTTTATTATTTTTGTACTTTTTACACCCAAAAATGTAATCGCCTGCGGGGTTTTAAAAAACACAAAACATCCCTTTCCAGAGGCCACATAATTAGTTTTGTATATACACACTGTCCTCTCCTTTCCCCAGTGCAGAATTTTTGAATAATTCTCCCCCTCTGTCCTCTTAAAAATAGATTCACGAGTCCAGCACTGACAGGTAGTTCTATAAACAAACTAATATTCATATAGAAGGGAAGGAAAACAAAGTATAACAGGGAAAAGCAATTTCAATTGTCCATATTGAACAGTAAGGATTGTTCTAAATATTGTAGACACAAATTAGAGAGTGGGTAAAAGTTTCAAAAGCACCTAAGCTCCATTTTCAAAAGAAACTTGGACATATATGTGCCTAACTTTCATTGAAAGTAAATGGAATGTAAAGGGTTCCATGTCTAAATTCCTTTTAACAATGGGATTTTATGCACTTCTGAAAATTGTACACAGTATCCTTTTAAGGATAAAGTTTTGATTTAAGAAGTCTGGATGAACATTTATTTAGCATTGTTGGCTATTTTTTATTGTGATTTTCATTTTTCCAGTCAAACCACCATTATTCCTTAACATTTCTTAACATTTTACATGCTGCAATTATTCATTTGTTTTATCATTTTGGACAACTCAAAAGCAATTTTGTTTAATCAGAGCACATAATAGAAAGATCGCTTTTAGGCCAGCACCTCATGTAATATAATTTAGCTCTATTACCCAATTTGCTCAAAACATTTTGCTTAGGAACAGTCAGGAATAAAAAACACTTCAATCCATCTCATCCCTGAACTATACCATAATTTTCAATTCAGAATGTTACAGAAAGGTAAGAAAGAGTGACTTGTAAAAAATACCAAAGATATTGTGGAAAAAAAATGTAATTGGTGAAACAAGCTTGAAACATTTTCCCCTTTTCTTCATTTATTCTAAAATTGGAAGCTTAACTCAGACTCCCAGAATGTGTCCACACAGAAGGGCTTAACTTGAAATAAGCTACACAAATTGAGCTGCATCAATTGAGTAGCTTATTTTGAAATAGCTTATTTTGAAATTGGGAGCGTCTACACAGCACTTACACTGAAATAGAGCACTCTTCCTCCCATTTCCCTTATTCCTCGTACAGTGAGGGTTACAGGAGTTGGAGTAAGAAGTCCTCCAGCTTGACAGTATTTCAACATTATTTTGAAATAACTGCGTGCTGTATATACGGGGACTACGTTAATTCAAAATAACACTAGTTGTTTAGAAATAATGTCGAAATAATGAGACGTACCCTCACATATTACTCTGTGATATGAAAGCACTGCAAATCTGTTAATTAAGCACCTGGAAAACTCTGCTAGGCACAGCATGGAATGTTTAAAAGCACCTAACTTACATGTAAAAAACAATGAGTGATCCCGTAACATCTTAGGATATGTCTACACTGCACAGATATTTTGGGTACCAGAGGTATCCCGAAATAGCTACTCCATGTCTACACAAAGCGCCGTTACTTTGAAATATTTTTCGAAATAACAGGCATGCTATTTCGCCATCCCAGTAAACCTCGTTGCATGAGGGTTAAGGGAATGGCTTGAAATAGCGCGTTATTTCAAAATTTGGAGCTCTGTAGACACGCCAAATTTCAAAATGAGCTATTTTGAAATAGATTCGAAATAAGATATGCAATTTGTGTAGTGCAAATTGCATCTCTTATTTCGAGTTTAGGGTGCTGTGTAGATGCACGCTTAGAGACTAATATATATACAGGGAATTCGACTGCTACCAGCTTTCCAGCCCGCTGACCCTCCTTGATGCTGGCTCCGTTTCTGGCCCACCTGGCCCCCCACCCTGCCTCTGGCTGCCTTAGGCTCCCAGCCCTGACCAGAGCTGCTGTGGGCTCCCAGTCCTGATGGGAGCCGCTGGACTCTCAGCCCCAGGGCTCTTGGTCCAGGGGCATCCGTTGCTGGACCAGAGAGTCCTGATTTATGTAGGTCCAACCTGTATAAACATTAGGCACTTAGTTACATCCGTATTATGAAATATGTTATCAAACCCGGTACTCTGAGGTACAATATACCATGTGGAAGTGTTACAAAAACATAAGCCCCATGATTCAGTATTTTCTGTTTTGCATGTTTTCCCCCCATATAATTTTTCTTGGAAAATTGAGGGTCACATTTCAGGGTATTTATCAATGGGAAAAGGTATCAGGCAATATGAGCTCAGCAAGTGATGACGAAGTTAATATGTTGCATGTCATTGCTCTGAGTAGCACACAGAATTATCATTATTACTTTCCAAAGTAATTACAAGTTTAAGGCCTCAATCCTGCAATTTTCTCTGCACGGGAAGGCCTTTATGAATATATGGAGTCAGTTGCAAGATTGGGGCCTACCTAGGGAAATTAGCAAAGAATCCCCTACAATACCAAATTTGTTTTACTAGAGCTAACAGAGCCATACTCACAATTAAATTAGAAGTGAACTATGGTACCAATACATGAGAGAATATTATCTTTGACGTTATTCAAAATGATTAGGGAATGATTAATACAATATTAATTGACGGCGCTAGCAATAATCAGAACTAAACACTAATCCAGTGGATGCCCTCTACTAGCATTATAACTGCACACATGTGATTTGAACATGATAATATATTCTGTTCCGACAGAGAGAGATTTGCATGTCCCAGTATCACCAATGGCAGGGCTTTACAAAAGACGCATAATTATGAAAACTGGTGAATGACTGCAAAATAACATTCAGCTGCTATGGTGTCAGCTTACACCATGATGTTACGGGAGAAATATGCATCACTTTTAGCATAATGGATATTCATTTTGATAGAGTGCAAGGGGGTCGCAGGGAAGTGAATGCCACACCCGCATTTCTAGGCAAAGGTCCATGGCAGCAAATCTCAAAAACTTCATCATTTTTAATTCTGATAAAATCCAAAAACCTACCTAGCATGGCTTTTAGAACCATCAGTCCAAATTCTGCATGACTCATTTATACACCTTTATACAACCCACAAAAATGGATACTCCCAACATCATAGCCCTCTGCATGATAAAACGTGGAATTACACCTCCAATGGAGGAGGTGCCACCATGAACTAAATACATCTCCTATTAGAAAAATCAAAACACTTAGCACCTGTACAACAATCGCAGCATTAGGAAATGAAAAGGAAATGGGTTATCACTTTTAACATTGATTTCAAAGAGACATATTCAACTCTTTGCAAGCAGGGCAAACGGAAATATGTCTTCTGAAATAAAACAAAAACCTTCAAGTTATCTGTGGATTAGTATAGTACAAATCTATCTGAAAAAAATCTTATCAATAGCTAGGTAAGGTAAAGAAAAAATATAAATTTTACTAAAGCCAAGAATATGCAAAAAATAAACCAAGGGCTGTAATTATTCAGTAGGCTAGTTGTTTACTTGGGCATGATGACCATACTGATGCCTACACTCTAACAGAAATGTTGATAATCCAAACAACTAGAGTTATATTGCCATGTACTCCATTAAAAAAATCACCTGTAAACATGAAACAAGAATAAGTAAGTGGAAATGATGAGTGGTCAAGATTACATACAAAGGGATACATACAAGTGTACACAAGTGTACAAGATACATACAAGTGTACATGATGTACACTTGACTTGATGCATCAAAATTCAAACATATTGTAAGAACGTATGTCACAAACACAACACTGTACTAAGACAAGTAGAAAATGTACCATAGGTGTCACAGTCCATAGTCCATTTAATTATATTGGAGGATAATAATTTCTCCATTTAAAAAAGATCTACATTCTAATCCTCTCTGCAAAGATCTTCATTACAAGGTGATGAAAATCTCCAAGTAAATCACCACTGTCGGAATATTCAGTTGCGCAGTAATGAAAAATTAGCATCTAATGAGAAATGGCATTAATGTTCTAGAAAAATACTGGATTTCTGAAGCTACTAAATGCTATTACTCTTTCTTCACCATCCTGAAAATGTACTCATCACACACTCAAGACAGAAAAACCTTTTACGTGTAGGCACAGATAGCAGTAAAAAAAAAAAAACTTTGATAAAAAATAATTTGCTTAATTTGCTTTCTTCCTGAGAATTGCTTGTTGTCAGTTTATCAACAGTCCAGCTATCTTCAGGAAAAAAAATACAGTAAGCCTTTAAAGACATTGCTTTTGATAATCCATTCTTTATGTCAATGTGTTCTCCTATATGGAGACAAAAACAACTAGGTGGTACGTGCCAAGGAAAGCATGCTTTTTTTAAGAAATGTAAATCATATTTGAAAATTTTTCCTCTTACTGGCAGTAATCAAATTATTCTGTTCCAGTGCCTGTTTACTCTGCCAAGGTGCTGGCACTTCTGGAATATGACACAATGCCAACATTTCACTCCTATCTATTAAAGACATGTATAACATAGGAAATATCAGGAGTTAAATTGCAAATCCCAGCCAAAAAACAGCGAGAGCTCCTCTCTAGCAGGGACACAGCACCGCATTGCTACCAAAACTCAAGATTCTGGAACCAATTTTACTTTGGAACACACATAGGTGCTTGGTGCCTATGGAAGGGTGGGAGTGAAGGGAGGGCCACGTACAGGAATGGGAAGGAGGAATGATGGGACACCCCATTTAGCAATTAAAATTTTAGAAGGGACACAGGGAGGCGGTACACCTCTGAAGTGTTGCCATGAGTCACCAATGGGAACCCACATGGTAAAACAGATGAGATTCTAACTCAAATGAGACCAAACCATACATGTATGTAAAGCTGCAAATTGCATAGAGGCTACTGAGAGCAATTTTCCCCCAGAAGAGCCAAATATTATACAGTAATGGGCTCAGTGGAGACCTCCAGGAGAATCGTAAACTCACGGCAGGTCTACACTGCTTGTTAATCAATCTAACTTACATCGTTCAGGGATGTGAAATGCACCCCACCTCCCAAACAATGCAAATTTCATACTGTCCACACCAGCAATAGGTCGGCAGGAGATGCTCTGCTGCTGAAGTAGCTTATTCTTCTTGCCGAGGTGGAATAAATCTGCCAATAGGTGCACATTCTCGCATCGGCATAGCACATCTTCACCAGATGCGCTGGAGTGACACAGCTGCACCAATATAATTGTGCCAATGCGGTTCTATAGCTAGACTTGCCCTCAGTAAATAATCAACTATCAACTGACAATAATGCTAGTGCGCTCATGTTAAATAGTTCCTTAATCCACAGGTAGTCTCAAATGATATTAGCAGGACAACTAAAGATATCATGAGCCACTCAGCGTCAGCACAGGTGACAGAATCTGGCCCTAAATATATTTAACACACCAATTTTGATCATAAGCAAGCATTCCTCAGTAGTTTATAATATTCAGAAAAGTTCTGCAATAAAAAAAACTGCATATCTAGCTTTATGCCATAAAGGTCTGATTGAGCAAGGTCTTTAAGGAAGTGAAGAAATTTAAACATGGAGTCAATGAGAGTATTCATGGGCTTAAAGTTAGACACAAACTTTGGTACCTTGTTTAATCAAGGGCTCTAAGTTCTTATCCCCACAATCTATTTTATTATAGAGATGTTCTGTTTCTCTTTCCCCTTCCTCCTTCTCTCTCCGCTTTTCACCTCTAGGAAAGCTACACTCCCTTCTGATTAATTAAGAACAATATTAAAGATAATTTAGTGTCACTAATATTTTCACAACTAACTACCTGGCTCACACTGCTGATCACACTTTGGAGTTACTGTTAAATCCAAAGAAACAGTTTATTTATTAGAGAAAATACCATCTACAAAACATTTAATGTCGTTTGGGGTAGATCCGTTATATGGTCAGCAAAAAAATGCTCATAGACTTCTAAAAATCACTAATTATTTGCAAATGGATTATTCATTAGTAAGTTGCTTGCTGTGACCCTCTCTTTTTTCAGATGTCAATATACTGTGTTTCACATCAGAAAACTTTCTCCTTGCCTTTAATTTTTCCTGTCTTTCTAATAATTAATTCATTTTGCTTACACTGCAGTCAGTTTCAAATTCATGCTTTCAGTTTCCCTGTAATAGAATTCTGCCAAAGGCAATATGCCATGCCATAACCTCAATTACAACTTATAAAGGAGAAGACTCAACTTATTTTCTGCTGGAGTCACTACTTTGCCTTAAATGAATTTTGTATGGACTATTGGGTGTCAAAGATTTACAGGGACAAAGTACATCACACAATACATGAACAAAATCCATTTAAACAGAGACAAAATAAAAGATCTATGTTGCAGATTAGAGAAGGGTATTACTTGTTAGTAGTACTACCTTGTCATATACTTCCATAATAACTACAATACACGCTATCTACATAATATTTGTCATCTAAACTGCCTTTGAGAATTAAAAACGTTAATAGTAATTGTCAACATTAAATTAGTGTAAGAATGTATACAATCTCTAGACCTAAACACATCATCAAGACCTATTTTAGATTGTCCAGACATAGCTATTTATAAAAAAACCCCATATTACCACATTTAAGAAAAAAATGAGATAGAGAAGATTCCAAATTAACGTTAAAAACAGATGTAAGAAAAATCCCCATAGAGCTCAAACGTTTGTACCTTCTACCAACAGAAGCTGGTCCAATAAAAAAAAATATAACCTCATTTACGTTTCTCTCTCTCTTTCTCAAAAAAATTAGTACCTAATTCAAAAAAACCTGAAAGTAAAATTCTAGCAAAACTGACTTATGCTTTTAGATGTAGGCTACATCATCGAAGGAACTCTTCTCTGAGGTACAATGTGGCTCTTTTCTGGGAGATGTTTTACTCCAATCCCTTAAAAGGATGCAGCATTCTCCCTGTGCTCCACCTAATCCTTTGCCAGTGGGACAGAAAGTGGCAGATGGGATCATAGCTCCGGACTTTCCTCACCTACTTGCTCACAGTGGGAAGCACCAGCATGCAGCCCTTGTGATGTGAGGTCTTCCAGAGCCACAGGTAGAGATTGTGTGTGTGTTGTGTGTGTGTGTGTGTGTGTGTGTGTGTGTGTGTGTGTGTGTGTGGGTGGGTGTGGGTGGGTGTGGGGTAGAGGGGGGAGTTGGAAGGAAGGGAGTAAGACCACCCTCTATTCCCTGCACTCTTCTGTACAGGGCCACAGAGGATCAGAGGACCATCGCATTGATTTCAGGTTCAGACACCAACCTCAGTTTTATCCACCACCCTCTCTAATCCTTTTCATCAGGCTGTGGAAGAATTTTGCTAATGGCTGCAAGAAAAAAAAGAAGTGTTCCTTTGTATGGGCATAAATTGCAACAGCACAGATTTTTATTCTGTTTCACCCACTACTCGCCTTTATAAGAGATACAAGGAGATCTCAGATTCATCATCCTTAGGTACAGTACATAGGATACGTGAGTCCTGTGGCCCGCATGTTCAAAGTATATAAGGAAAAATTGAACTCTCACCTGATGTACAGAATGTGTGGGTCTCTGACCATTAATAAGATGGTGAATTGGGTAGAGTTAATAAATCAGAGGCAGCAGCATGGCAGGGCAGGCAGCAGTGTGGGGACAGACTCAGCTCCCTGGGAGCTAGTGCTCGCAGGGAGCCTATTTAAAAGCCAGCATGAAGGAGGCAGCAGCGCAGGTCTGCTCTGTAGGAGGCAGCAAGGGGGGGCTGGGAGGCAGGTCTGCAGAGCTAGTATGTGTGGAGAGCTAGCTTGGAAGCCGGGTTTTTGTGTGTATTGGCTCCCACCTGCCCCCCCATCGCCCTCCACGCTGCTTCTTCTCTATCAGAGGCAGCAGCACGAGGATAGGGGGAAGGCAGGCGGATCTGGCTCCCCATGGGCTCTGGCCTCCCCCCCTTGCTGCCTCTGATACAGAGGCAGCAAGGGTGGGGAGGGATGCATGTAGTCAACAGGATTAACCGATACAACCCAGGTCAATCAGTTAATCATGTAGTTGTCTACACATTGACATCCCTACTTTCAACCATTTGTGCACCTCTCAATAGAAATTTCATCTAGACTGCTTTCCTGAGTTTGCTTATCAGAATGTCATGTGGGATACAAATAGATTGTTATTGTAAAAATTTGTTCCAGTATCTTTCCATATATCCAAATTCAGCTGATTATTCTAGAATTCCTCTTCTCTTTTCCTCATTTAGAATTAGGTATTATGTTTGACTTTCCCCAGTCTTCTAGGACCTCAATCGTCCTCCAATCTGAGATGGCTTCAAATAGTTCTTTAAGTACCCTAAGATGACTTTCATCTGGTCTTGCCAATTTGAATGCTACTAACTTATTGAAATATTCCTTAACCTATTCTTGCCTTATTCTGCCCTTTATTCCTTCTTTGTTGTTAATATTAATTGTGTTGAGTATCTGGTCACCATGTACCTTCTTAGTGAAGACTGAAGCAAAATTGGCATTAAACACTTGAGTTTTCTTGATGTCATCACTCTTCTTCCCCACTAAGTACTGCCTACCTTCACCTTTCTCTTCCTCCTAGCATTTTTAAAGAATCTCTTATCACTTTTTATGTCCTATTTCATTTTGCCCCTTAGCCTTTCTAATTTTGTTCCTACCTGGTTTGTTCTATTCTTTTTGTACTGTTCCTTGGCAACTTGTCCATCTTGCTGCATTTAGTAGGATTCCTTTTTGATTTTCAGATCATTAAAGAGCTCCTGCCAAAGCCATATTGGCTTCTTACTTTTTTTTCTAGCTTTCCTTCGCATCAGGATAGTTTGCAATTGTACTTTTCATACTCTCTCCTTGAGAATCTGCCAGCTCTCCTGAACTCCTTTTTCCTTAGATTTTCTTCACATGGGACCTTACCTAACAGTTCTCTGAGTTTGTTCAAGTCTGCTCTTTTGAAGTCCAGTGTCCTTATTCTGCTGCTCTCCCTCCTTTCTTGACTTAGACTCATAAAATCTATCATTTCACGATCACTTTCACATAAATTGCCTTCCACCTTCAGATTCGCTCCCAGTTCATCCTATTATGATGTAGATTACAAATAAATGGAATACTGAAACACTGTAGGAATCAAGATAACATAAGTTAAATGGATCTCTGTCTGGAATAGTATTTAAAACACAGGAAATTCTGTGTCCCTTAAGTTTTTTAAACTAAAATCCTTAACTGGGTTTACTGAATCACAGTTATCTTGTCAGAACTAGTGAATCAATGAACAGCAAAAGCTGGTGCTGTCAACAACCTCAGACTAACTTCAGATTCATGTTGTTTGAAGATGTGCAATACAAGTATACTTGGGTCAGAATATGAAATACCCTGGATGCATTACTGAGATTTGATTTGTCACTTATTCCCAAGCTCTGAATGTCCTCTGAATTGCTTACATATGCTTGTTCCAACTTTCATGGGCATAAAGAAAAGGATTATTTTGAGGCAATCAAAATCCATGGGGTGCTTATATACTAAATGGCTGTCAGATCTAGCACACTGCTCTGTAATCAAGAAGAATTTATATGAACAGACAGCGGTAATGTTAAGTACATTTGGGCCTGCTCTCTAACAGAAAAAAGGGCAGATTCTTCTTTTAATTGCTTTTTTATAACTCTCCTTTAATTGGTAACTTGTCTTCTTTTATCATTGGGTTCTGGTCAGGTTGAATAACTTTGTTATTCTCATTTTAGTCTAAAAGTTACAACTAGTGAAAAAAAAAAAGGATTCAAACTTCCTTCTATGCATGCAGTAAAACAACAGGACGAAAGACACAAAAACTACTCTGAAGTTGAGCTTGTAACACCCGGTGTCTTTTAATGTTTAGCATTGTATGAAAAATTTTAAAAACTACAACATTCAGTGCCTTTGGCATGGGCAACTTAAATTTCCACTCTTGTATGCTGACGCATTGCCTCCTGTGCAACAGAACTATTCCATATGGTTGCTTACTTAGTTAGCAATGGATGTCACACTTCCAGCCTGATTTTTGGGAATGGATCTGTAAAGAGATTAGCATGAGCTAACTATCATCCCCTTCTACTACCTCACATCAGGGACTTCTTTTGTTCTTTTCAGCACAATGACTACCCAGACTTTTGTCATCTCTAGGAAGTCAGCCTAATTACAATGCAATTGCTGGACACCTGAAAAAGGACATCACTACAAGCATACTTCACCTGTGCAATGGTTCTACATTTGCTTGCTACTCACTTGTCAGAGCAATTCAGGTATTCAAGGGTTAATCTTTAAAGTCCTTAATAACCTGTGATCCATTCTTCTGAGACAACCCTCTCACCTACCTTTACATGGTTGCTTCAATAGTCATTGTATGCAACACAGTGTGCATTCCTCCACAATTTATATTTGGTTTTACTTTTCTGAAAAAGCAACTAGTTACCAAGTATAGTTGTATAAACACTACATGAATATACAACTTGTATTAAACTGTTTCATAACATTTCCAGTTGATAAAATCATTAGCATTATAGAAATCATTCCTTCTCACCTCTCATTTAAAGATCCAGGTGTGTATTTCAGGAAGGGCTTGTTCTCATAAAGAAAAGAATAAAGCTCGTTCTATTCTTAATGATGCCAGGTATTTTTTTCAAGTTGTTTTTATTAACCTGGAAAATGTTGTAATTGGTCGAAAATGTTTCCCAACAGAACACTTATATCCAAAAAGGCAAAGGTCTTCCACCTCTTCTTAAATTGCCTTGTGCGACTTAATCTCATTGGATACATTACAGGAACTCTAAGCAATATAATGCATCATAATATGCAAGTAATAAATGATGAGCTTACTATTACCAGTTATTTGAGATTATGAAATCCTCATATTTTTTCTCATGTGAATGCTTTGCTGACCAACATCCATTCCCACCAAAGAAATAACTGCATACCAAGATAAAATAAATGCTTGATAAAAATGACTCTCCCACCTTCTCCCCCACCATTTTAAGTAGTGTTTTCTTAACAAATGTCAAAAAAAAAAAACCCCCACTACTTTCTTTGGGACTATAAACTTATGGGGCTTTCACAACAAAACATAAAGTAAATGTGACTGGTCAGCCCCTTCAGGATTTCTCTTGATGTGCTGAAGTACCACTGAGCCAATCTTCTGCCAGCCCAGGCATCCTTTAACCCTATCTTGCTAAGCCAGGCTCTTAAGCCTCCTTCACACAGAGATAGGGCTGCACCCTACTGCAGAACGATACAGAGACAGTTTAGCTCTGGGAAGGTTCAACTTAAGGGACTTGCCACAGCACCCAGGTGCCCATTTCGGCATTTCCTTTGGAGTGCAAACCCCAAATTATATGAAATTTGCCTTCTCCCTCAGTGTGGAGGAATATATGCAAACCTTCTCCTGCACCCAGCTAGAAATTGCATAAATTGAGTTATATTATAAACAAGAAATAAGTTTATTAACAACAAAAGATGGATTTAAGTCAGGGGTGGACAAAAGAGCCTCCGCGGGCCGGACTCGGCCTGCTATGCAGGTTGATCCGGCCCGTGGAGGCCCTGCTGCTCCCCTTCCCCTGGCCAAACAGGGCCTGGGGTGGGGGAAGCCCACAGAGTTTCCTCCACCCTGCAAGGAGCGCGCGGCACTTAGAAGACCTTCCAAATCATCTGCAGATTGCTCTCTTGTTGACCCTGTTACTCTACTCTGGATGAGAAGAGTAAGGTAATTCAATGGCAGAGTTTCTCCCATTGACTCCCTGCCATGTAGAGACCACAGTAACTCAAATTAAGGTAGTTAACATAAGTAGTTGAAGTCGACTTTTTTGCTCTAGTGTAGATGTAGCCTAAGCTTGAGTCACTAAAGAAACTCGGTCACCCTAAATATTGTTTTATGTATGTTCCTTCAGAGGTCAGGTATCTCTCCAGTCTGGGTAAAGCAGTTCTTTCCCCCTTCCCCGTAGCTCCAGGCCTTTTGTTTCCAAGTATCTCATTCGGAAGGAAGGTGGAGGAGAAGCAAACTGAAGACCTTGATTGTTTTCCTCCCCTGCCTTTTACAGAATTTCCATAAAATGAGAATCCTTTGTTTGGTTCTCCCCCTCCCAGTGGAAAATTTCAGTAAACCAAGATGGTGATTAGTATCAGGTGACTATCTGAATGGACACCACATACACAAAAAAAGATATTTTGTGCTCTTTCTGCAAACTGGCTTTCTTCCAAGGAGCCCAACAATCTGCAGTCTGTGTTGCTGTCCCTCATAATGTATTTGAAGGTAAGCAATACCTTCTAACTTGTCACTGGGCTTCTGGTGCCCAGCAGAATCCTTGGCAGCAGTCTTTCTATTTCAGCTCAGATCAAAGTTTCTTTAGTGTAAAACACTAACAGTGAACACTGGAATATAAACACTCAATAAAACAGCTACACATATATGCATAAATACCCATGTGGGGCATCCAGGCATCAATTTGCGAGGTAACACCAAACCAAAATCTCCATTCATGCAAAGAGCTCATGAGTCTGGAATCTAGGCTATGTTTAGCAGTGACCATGTGCAAGCTTTTTGGGATAAGAGAACTAGGGGAAATTTGCCTATGACCTTGGCCTTTAGCGCTCTGTGTCCAAAGGCACTGATCATCTGCTGACATGGTGTCTACACTGACCTGCAGTTGGGACTACAGGGGTGTGAATAGCAAGTTACAGCAAAGTGCTGAACTGTAACTCCCCCACGTGAAT
Organism: Rafetus swinhoei; assembly: GCA_019425775.1. Classification (NCBI taxonomy): domain Eukaryota; kingdom Metazoa; phylum Chordata; order Testudines; family Trionychidae; genus Rafetus; species Rafetus swinhoei. The sequence goes on from CM033440.1 coordinate 188,744,519, forward strand.
GCTGAAGGTTACATTAATGTGAACTAGGAACAAGGACACGGAGTCATTAGAGGAGACAAACTAAAGGGAGTTGATTAGAACTGATCTTAACAGAAACCATAGTTGACTCCAAAAAGGAAACTAACTACATTACAAAGGAATATGATTCCATAGTTTAATATCAGAAGCTACATCTAGACTACATTCTTTTTTCAAAAGGAGATATGCAATTTTGATGCTAATTTGCATATCTTCTTCCGATCACTTTTTCGAAAGTGAAAGCAGTTTAGATGGGGTTTTTTGAAAGAACCCCTCTTTTTTAAAGAACCTTGTACCCCTCATTTTTTAAGGAAAGAGGAACATAGTCTAGATGTACCCAGGTAGACGTTGCTATTGTTTAAAAGGGATCAAGAGGATGAAAGGAGATGAGGGAAGCTTATTTTCCTTACAGCAAACATTCACCCTAACTTGGCTGGAGGACTCTACTGGCTTGTGTTTCTTCCTCATATCTAAACAATTACAAACTCTTTGGAGATATAACTATCTCATAGAGCTGGAAGGGACCTTGAAAGGTCATCAAGTCCAGTCCCCTACCCTCACAACAGGACCAAGTACCATCCCTGACAGATTTGCCCCAGATCCCTAAATGGCCCCCCTCAAGGACTGAACTCACAATCCTGGGTTTAGCAGGATTTAGCCAATGCTCAAACCACTGAGCCATCCTGCCTCACCCCAGTTTGCTGGTAGACCCATTCAAATTTCATTTTGTATCCATACATAATGCTATATCTGAAAGGACTAGAGCAATCCCTGAGAAGGAAGAACAATGTTGGATATTTTTGGGCTCCAACCAATGCATTCTGATCTACCCTGAGACCCTGAAGAGCTTTAAAAATGTCTTACATAGAAAATTACCAGCAATAATACTCTGGTTGATCTCAGACTCCTTGCACCATAGCCTTAACCAGAGGCATGGAGCTACCTGCAACGATGAAATGAGAAATAACAATCCGAATTCCAGATAGGTCATGCACAAAACACCAACAGACAGCATAAAAAGAGATGCAGGCTAAAAATATGGTAGGGATTAAGACAAAGACAATGCCATACATACTTTATTCTGGAAAAGCAACATGAGGTCCCAATTCTGCAATTACTTATTGATATTAATAGTCCTAACTCATGAGAGTAGTTATTTTTTACTTCTGTGAATAAGGGGCTGCACGATCTAACCAATACTACATAAAAATCAATAGAAAGTTAACTGAGCTCTGAGCAACACTAATTCACTATCTGTAGAAACCTACACCTCAGTGATGCACATAAGTGTTTGAGTGGGTGTATAAACATATAAGGACCATATGCAAATGGTGGGTGTAGACCTCAGGCTGTTAAGGGGTAGAAAAACCTTGCTACACATTTCCATATGCCATGGCCCCCATCTACAAATGCTGCCGTATGGGTTGTAATATGGTGCTCCCACACTATAGCTACACGTTTTTATATCTTTTTCAGTGAGCTTCTTTCGCTGCTCCCACTGTTAGCCACTCACATTGTTTTCTCTTGAATGGAATATTACTCATTTACTCATGCAGTTTGTATTTGTGTTTAGTAGGGTTGCCAGGTGTCCGGTTTTGAACCGGACAGTCCAGTATTTGAGCTTTCAGTTCGAGAAACAAACTGAGAAAATATAAATGAGAAAATAGAAATGTCCAGTATTTTCTAAATACGATGTAATGTAGATTGTGATGTAATGTCAAGTGTGTCCGGTATTTTTTTGAAACCATCTGCCAACCCTAGTGCTGTGGACTTTGCCCTTTCAACACATTTTTACTATACAGAGAAGCAAACAATCCTTGTTTCTCTGATGTGACATATTCTGAAAATTTCCTTTTTGTCCATCTCTCAGTAGAGTTCTACTGCCCACAGATCTAACTCTTGAAAACAGAGACTAACTACAGAACTGTAGGACAATGCCAAACATCAAGGCATATAAAAACTATGGGTAGGAATTTAAGAGAGAGAGATTCCTTGTGAACTTTCTCCTTTGTAAAATGTTGTGACCTGATGCTATAGAATTGGTCAAATAAAGGACTGAGCTTTTCCACTGGCAGTTTGAGTAAATAAGTTTCGATAGGTATCCACATTTGCATTTAGACATTTATTTAGTTATGGAGAAATGAGGTCACCTTTTCAGAAAGCACTAACAAGGATGGGAGGGAAAGTGTTATCTTTCTTCAGTTCCCAGCAGAACGTTGCAAGATAATAGCAAGGAGAAAATATTTCTTCCATTAACCCCTTGACCCTTTCAGTTAATGGCTTCTTGTTCTACACAGATCAACAAACAGGGCTCCATCTGAGAACCTAAACTATAGGTAACCTAAGGAGTAAGGTCTCTGCAATTACATGGAAAAGATTCATAGTCCTAGACACTGATATTTAATACATTTAATGTAATAGCCAGTCTGACCACAAAACTGGCCTTGGTGAATCATCATCATATGCCAAGAAACATTCCTAAGAAAGCGTATGCATTGAAAACTTTGATTTTTAAACATAAGTACAAACTTTCAGGTCAGTCTTCGTAAATGAAAAACGCTTCCTTTAACATAGCACTAAAATACACGTAGGATTTTCTTGTGGTTCAAAAAGAATATAGGTAGGACTATTTTAGCATGGCTAAATATCTGATTAACATCCCAAAAATCATTTTAAAAGGGTTTGCTGTGGAGAAAAATAAAGCAAAACCAAGAAAAGCTAGCATAATTAGCATAATTATGAACAGAACATAAAGAGTATGATGGCAGTGATAAATGAACACCAAAGCTGCGCTTCCATGTCTACTTTTTGAAAGTAGGCTGATAACCTCTCTCATTTTGAAGGAATAAGAAAAGGTTTCCCACTGAAATATATGGAGCTACCTGAGGAACTAAATTCTCCTCAGTATGACCAAAGGTTTCCCAGTTAGACACTAAACATTTTGTAAAGGTTTGGGCAGCATTTCTTAACTCATATCTTGGTTGACCCCAGTATAAGAAGATCTTAATGGAGAGAATATTAATTCCTATTTCGCATGTAAGGTTTACATTGATTAGTTTGTTCGAGAGTGTAGAATCAGAAGTTGTATTTAACCTAATCCCAGTTTTTAAAAGGGGAAATTTACAGGGTGTTAGCAAGCAGTGTGACAATTTCTTTGATGATAATGAAAAAATAACATTATTTTAAAACCAAAATCTATGTAAAATCAATACCATGTGATGCACCTGTGGACAAGGCTCAAAGGAGGGCCAGCAACAAATCATGGTGTCATCCACTCCTTTCTCTGAATCATGCAGGAAGCACCTCTGCAGGTTTGGAGCTCTCCTGCTAGATGAATGCAGTGAGGACAAGTCAAGGACATAATCCTCATCATCATTCCCCATTGCACACTGTACTTCTCCAAATCTGTACACATTACCCAGCTGTTAAATTGCAGAAGGAACACTTTTATTTTACATGCACAGATTACCAAACATCTATGAACACAAGTAATTGCTAAGCAATTCAATTTTATATTATATATATACATATATATATATTCAATTAAATTATATAAAATATATTTTTATATATTTATATATAAATTGAATTGCTTAGCAATTACTTGTGTTCATAGATGTTTGGTAATCTGTGCATATGAAATAGAAGTATATATATATAATTTCGTGTATGACTGGTGAAATCTGTTATCCTGAAAATGCTTGGTAACTTTTGTTGGGTTATCTATTCACTGCATTTGTTTCATAGCTTTTTAAGCAATCAATCCTGTCGCATTCAGGCCTGAGCCCACATTCTTTCATTCTCCAGCTGATTTCAGTGGAAATTATGGATGCACAAGATATGCAGGGTCAGGCACTGGGTCATCGATACAAGACTGCACATTAAAATCTGTCTTTTGGCCCAGAAAGAGAAAAATTCTGCCATCAATTATACCCATGAAAGCCCAGTAAGACCAGGTAGATATAAGGACACGATCCAAAGGCTACAGAATTCAATAGGAACGTGTTCCATAGGCTTTATTTCCTTTCCTAAAGGAGGGCAGAGTTGAAATCAATATGATTGCCTGAGTAGAAACCAGGGTAGAAATAGGGTTCCCAGATGGTTTAACCAAAAATACCAAACACCCCTTCCCCCCCCCAAAAAAAAAACCACCAGGGGAAAAAATTGTGTTGAGGGGGAGACCAAAGTTGTTGAGGAAAAAAAAAGGACCCCGAGAAAAAACAGCATTAAAACGCCCCTTTAAGTGCGTACAGAGTCAGAATAGGGATAGGAAGAGGGGAGAGATTGAGCACTAAGATCCAGGGAGGGCATTGCTTCCCCTTGCTTCAGGTCTTTAGGCTTTTTGCCGGCAGACATCTTGGTAAGCAGGAGGGTCAGGGGGGTGGGGGGCCGGGGCTGGGCCCAGTTGCTGAGTGTGTCGTAGGGTTGCCAGGTATCTGATATTTTTGCCTCCTGGCAGGGAAAAAAAAACCCAGAAAATACCGGACATTTTAGGTGTCCGGTATTTTCTGAGGTTTTTTTACCCTGACAGGAGGTGAAAATACCGGACTGTCCGGGTCAATACCAGACACCTGGCAACGGTAAGTAGAAAGTGTCTCCAAATGTATAACACAAAAACAAAAACGTTGAAGATACAAGTCAATGCCGGTGTTTGTGTACAATTCCAGTTTTCTTTTCTAAATATTATAAATAATTGTATTGTTTTTATAGACGTTTTCAGTACCCCAGTAGTTTGAGGCCTTTCTTTTTTCTTTTTTCTTTTTCTTTTTTTTTTTGCAAATAAAGGATTTTCCTATTCAGCCCACATTACATTCAACACTTTTTAAAGTGGCTATTAGTAAAGATAAATAGGACTTCATACCATTCTGAAGTGTGACAGACAGCAGATTTAAATTCAAAGTGCCATTCAGTGAAGGAGTGATTAACTAATGGACTAGGTGTTTTCCCCCCACTATTCAGTATCATTACGTCTACTGTATTTTATTGTCCAGAAATATGTTCTTAGTACAGATGCTGAATGGAGCGGAAGCTTGTCCTTTACTCCGGCATTCAACAAATTCTGAAAGTGAGCTCTTTGTTTGGAGAGACTGCTGTTACTGTGATTTCTATTGGCTATGTGATAGCTTTACCATTCCAGCTGCACTGAAACTTTATTTGATTATCATTTACGCAATGAAAAGCACTTGTGAGAGACATCACCTCTCATGTTATAACAGTGGGTCAATTTTTTGCTATGGATTCCAATTATTAAAGGAGAAGAATGTTTGCCAGGGCTTTTCAGAACAAATGCTGTACTTAAACTAAAGAAGAGACAAGATAGCAGATGATTTGCTTTGACTGACCAGAAATATTGGCTATTTCTACTCTTTTCTTTTGGCAACTGGCATGCATAAAGTATCTGAGATGCTTTAAAGCTGGGTATTGTTTTAAAAAGATCTATCTTATAAGGAATTAGACCTTTAGGGGATATCAGATTCCTCTTACAACCAATATGAAAGCAGATCACCTTAAGGCATTTCAGTTATAGTGTTCTTTCTATGACCCTTTTGAGTGATTTATTACAAGTGTTTAAAAAGATCTTCATTTAATAAGGTTAATTTAACATGGTGCATCAAAGGTGTAGCAACCTCATAAATTAAATATATTGTTCCATAGAGCCCTGGTACTGACAACATGGAAGATATCAACTTTCTGTGTTTTTGCTGAATCTTTTTGAAGGAATTCAAACAGCTTAAGGGAAAATGTGCACACTGGGGCTTATCCTACTTGCTACACTCATGGGGTAGTTCCATTAACTGTAACACTCATGGGGTAGTTCCATTAACTGTAACCAAATTGCTTGCTTTAATTCTTCACTGAAAATATGTTTGTCACTATTTAATATATGAGGATTTGTTCTCTTCCTTGAACTAAGTCATAGTTTTAAATTTTTCAAATTTGTTTGGAGATATTGTAGGGGAGGAAGTACATGTTGGCATCAAATATTTTCATGTTGAGATCTTTAAAACATAATAGCTAGACAAAAATTCAATGAGTTATAGACACTAAATAATAGCTATTGTGTTGATCCATTAAAATTACTGTTGTCTGGCTATACCGAGAGGAGGACAGGAGACATTTTACATTAATCAGGCTGCGACTTGATGGCTATATTGTTAGATATCTATCCAGCAGATAAACATGTACATTGCTGGTAACCCCATGTTTATTCCATAATTCCCCCAGAGGGCTCCCCTTTTTTCTTTCTCCATCCAAATCCCCATCCAATCCATTGCTGTGACCTTACCATCCATCCCCACTCTGTAGGAGAGTAAAGGTAGGTTATAAGAAAGTGGGGTTAGCTCCCTGCCATACCAATCACAGGACTCTCCAACTCTCCCCCCTTTCTGATCCTTTAAAGAACACCTCCATTACCAATTCCAATACATTTATCTGTGTATACATTTCCTACTTGCACTGGATATCTTCCACAAACTTACATCATAAGTTGCAACATACAGCTTCACATGAACAGAGCCCTTCCTAGACCTGCTGTAAGAAAAAAGAAATGCCCCTCCCGCCAAATTCACATAGGCCAAACTGGCAGTAAGGGGAAAATTCCTCTGCTCATCTGGTTCTGAGGGGATGAGTCAGCATTGCCAGGCTGGTCCCTCATCCCTTTTTGCAGCAGTTTTTCTTCTCCCTCCTACCAGCTATAAAATATTTTTTCCTTCATCCAGCCAGCCAAATTCCCCTCTCTTCCACTAAGATGCAGTGTGGTCATTTGATTGGGGTGGGTTGCTTAGCATTGTTTTCTTTAGTTTGTTCTGTTTTTATTGTACATTTAAAAATAATATCACTTTCCTGTCTGCCTTTGCATTTATTATGGATTTTTAGACTGAAATCATATTTTGGATCCCTCCTAACATGCAACTTCCATTGTACATTCAATAAGATCAACCCGTTACATGGCTAGGCTTGAACTATACTCATCAGCTAAACCCATTTATCAGCTCACTAGACAAATAGCAAAATAAAGTCGAAATCAACCTTGATATAATATTCATAACATTAAAATAAGCGAGGTTGTTAACTTGACCTCAAGGATTAAAATACAAATGCTTAATATGTCAGCCAGAGTACTTGACAAACACCACATAACCCAAATGTTTTTTGATGCAGGTGCCCTAAACTAATCACTCCACATAACAAAGATAGCTGCACAGAAAATCTGTTTATCTGTGTGGTTCTTTAGTTTGAGAGGAAAGCCTCCCTTTATAACAAGAGTGCTTTGGCAGATAACCAAATGATTCTTCATACCCAGATAAACAGCTTTAATCCTTGGAGGCTATTCTAGCTAAGCCTCAGCCAAACATAATGAAAGCAATTAAAGCCTTTACCCTACAGTACTGAAATGATAACCTACTATTGTGGGAAAAGGCCAAGTGAACACAGGTAATAAATAGCTTCACCTGCACATATCAAAAGCCCAGACAAATAGGGTTCCTCCTACACCCAATATTTATAGGTCACTGGCAGACTTACCCAGCACTGCCCAGGACCAGACTGGGTGGGGGTGAGGAGGAAGGGAGGGAGGTTGGCACACCCCAGGCTGGCTCAGGGATGGAGGCGGGGGCGGGGCAACCTGGCACTTGACAGGGGGACCAGCCCAGGGATGTGGTGGGTGGAACTGGCCCAGGGTTGGGGCGGGAGGGGGGTGTATGTCTGATGCCAGCACTCCCTGAGCCCAGAGGAGGCAGGATATGAGGGGACAATGCAGGCCTCCCCTGGCACTTCCTGGTCCAGCAGGGGGAGGGAGAAAATGGGATCCACATAAGCTGGCCTGCAGTGGCCATACTGGGCATCCCCAGAAGGACAGGTGTGGGGGGGATCATCAGTGGGTCCTGTGAAGGGTGGCAGGGTGGGATGTGGCAATGGGGCCAGGAGTAGGGGGAGGAGGGTTTTAGCCAGGAAGGCCACTTACCAGTGGCAGGAAAGAGGGCAGAGCCCCATCCCCAGCTGGCCACTCAATCAGTGGTGCGGTTGCCCCCAGTGGTCACTCTTCAGCATAGCTCTCCCATGTGCTCACTGCCCCTAGTGGTGAGACTGAGAATTGTGTTGTCCCTTCCTCCTCCCCCTCCCTTTCCATTTTATGGAACCAATCAAATGCCAGGCACATCCCATTTTCCAGGCACAACCAAATCCTGACCTTGCTTTTAAGATAGGATAAGAGGAAGCTTCATACCAAATTTGGCGGTTCTAGCTCATACCATTTAAGAGTTCTTGAACAAACAGACTCACAGACAGAAAACTCTAAATGATAGATAGATAGATAGATAGATAGATAGATAGATAGATAGATAATTTGTTTTTCTCCTTTTGAATAAAACCGAAAGAATGCACTGAACAAAGAGACAAGCCATTTTATAGGAACATACACACAAATCAACTATTAGCTTGGGGTGGGCAATAATTTTTTAACGGGGGCCACTTCAGAAATTTTGGAAGTGGCCACGGACCTCTCCGGAAGGAGCGGGGCCTCAAGTGGAAGGGGTGGGGCCAGGATACTTCCCTAATTCCCCGCCCACAGACCATGATTGGTCTGGGGGTGGGGGAGCACATGAAGTCTTTGCCCCCCAAGAAGTTCCCCCTAGGCGCCCATGCCCCTGGTGGTGGGAGGAGACTTTGAATGCTCCCCCTTCTGCCTCCAGGCCAATCAGGGCTTGGGGGCGTGGAAGCGTGCAAAGTCTAAGCGGCGCGCACTCCTTGCAGAACGGGGGCAGCGTGGAGGAAACTTTCTGTGCTCTCCGTGCCCCAGGTCCTGATTGGGCTGGGGGCCGGGGAACTTGTGAAATCTCCTGCCCTGCCAGGAGCATGTGGCACTTTTAAGCGCCACACGCTCCTTGCAGGGTGGAGGAAACTTTGCACACTCTCCCTACCTCCAGGCCCTGATTGGTGTGGGGATAGGGGAGCATGCGAAGCCTCCTCCTGCCCTGCCAAGAGCACGGAGGAAACTCATGTGCATCCCACTGCTCCCAGGACCTACTTGGCCTGGGGACAGGTGAGCGGCAAGGCCTCTGTGGGCTGGATCAACCTGCTTGGTGGGCCAGATCTGGCCTGCGGAGGCCCTTTTGCCCACCCCTGTATTAGATCTGTATAGCAGTGTTCTCTGTAAACTGTGCACGTGTAGGGCCATTTAGGAGAGATTCAAAGCTGCCCAGTTGATTAGCAGAGCAGCCACAGCTAGGTTTTTTGTTTCTACTGGTGGTGCACATTCACACATGCTTCAGTGCACATAACATTTTATTCTGCACATGGATGGAAAAAGTCTGTGCATGGGACCATAGATATGTAGAGCTAAAGGGGACCTCATGAGATTACAGTCCCGCCACTGCATTGCAGTAGGACCATGTCAATATAGGTTTCCTAATAGCTCATCTAAAATCTCCCTTATTGCACATTAAGCCACAATACTTTGTGCATTAGTAAGCCATTATCTCATGTATTACACACAATGCAATCTGAACTGTAAATGCTTCACAGCAATGACCGTCATGTATTGTAAGTTTTTACAGAATAGTGAGAACCAACCTGTTTGAGAACCAAAGTCCATATATAGCCTCACAATGCAGACCCTGCCTCCATAATGGCCTTAGAGGGCAAAATCTGTCAGTGAAGTGCTGGGTGCAGAGGACAGCCACACTGCCAGAGACAGTTTCACAAAAGCTTTCACTGTGTGGTGTAGTGTGGGGGCCTTGCTGGTTGCTGGGCTTGGGCAGTGGGCTGTGGGTAACCTCCACTGGCGGCTGTTTGTATCACGGCCCACCAGGACAGCGGAATGAGTCACTAGGCAAGGGTCTCTCAACCTGTCGAACCAGTTGCCTCCCAGGGGGAGAAACAAAGGGAGGAAGGTGGGGACCAACCCCTGGCTGGGGGCAGGGCTGGAGGAGAGTTTTAGTTTCTGTCTGGAATCATGGAGGAAGCAGCCTAAGCAAGGGGGCCTGGGATTTAGGGGCCCAGTCTCCCCCATCTCAAGGGGGGCTGAGGCATCCAGGCCTAGCCCTGTAACTAGATTACATCTGTGCTGTGCTGCATCCTTGGAGAAGCAATAAACTCCCTCAATCCTACTGGCTGGCAGAGTCTGTTCGTGCCACTACGGGGGTGCAGGAGTCAGGGAAACCCTGATGCGTCGTCACACCCTACCTTGCCATCAGTCAGGGATTCAATAATGGACCTATTGTGGGGGGGGCTGGAGGGCAGAGAGAAACCAAGGAGCATCGACTACAACAAATAAAAAAATAAAGACATAATAGGGGATGGCAGAGGAGCTCCCCTTCTCTGTGGTTGAGGCCATCTTTCACACCTACCAGCCTACCTCAGGTCTTAGTCATCACTGGCTTGGGGTTTGAAGCATCTGATCAGACCCAGTTTGCACTGCAGGAGTTAGAACATTAGGGCTAGATTAGCCAGAACAGACACAGAAAAGTGGCTGGTAATGTTTTTCTCTCCAAGTCAGGAAACAAATTTCTGTTAGTGGCATATTGGTCAGCCCACTGGCTTTGTGGTTTGTTTGTTTTCTCCTTGCTGAACACTACACAGAGCACACAAGAAGAAGAAAAGTAGCCATTTCCAGAAGCAGTAATTAAGAACATAGGGCACAAAAGTGGGTGCTCATTTCTTTCAAATACCAGATGGGGATATGAAAGCTCCTTTACTTCTTTCAAGCAGTGTGATTTTGTGGTTTTATTCCCTACAGAGGTACTGGGTATTGTATTATCCTGTATTTAATTTTTAGGTTGAAGTTCTAAATAAAATAGGATGTTAACACTGAAAAATATGATAAAACATTAAAGTATCTATTAATCTAGTATATATTTGAGACAGTCTATCTGTCTGTCCAACTGTCCGCCCACCCATCTGTGACTCCATTTGCTCAAGAACTCCTCCTAAACAATAAGAACTAGTATCACCAAATTAGGCACGTAGGCAGCTTCTTCTTATCATAACTTAAAGCAAAGTAAGAGTTTCATTGTATTAGGACAATGGGATATGTGTGGAATGTGATTGTTTCTGATCAAATGGAAAGGGAGAGGTGTAACAGCAGGGACAGTTATACTCATGAAGGACCAAAGGGGGTCAAGCAAGAATGGGTGACAATTACATTCCTGAATGACCAGGCGGGGTGAGGGGGAGTAAGCACACCAGCCCTGGAGAGCAGCCACTGGTTGGCAGAAGATCTGCAGCTCCTCCCTCCCCAGGACCAGTCCTGGAGAGAAGTCAGCAGGCAAGATGTGAGGTCCACCCCCGCCCCAAGAAGAAGCCAGCAGATGCCACCAACCTCCGTCCTGAACTCCTCACCCACTGTTATGACTCCTGTCCCTCACCCCCTATCCTGAAAATCTCCTCACCCCCCAATCCTGATTCCTGCAACCCACCCCCCACACCACCAGCCTCCTGCTCTGAGTCGCCCACATCCCCCTGCCCTGATGGACCTGAGCAATCCTGGGTAAGTCTCCTAGGGTATGTCTACACTACAGCATTAATTCGAGTTAACTTAAGTTGAAATAGTTAATTCGAATTAAGCTAATTCGAAATAATGCCTCTATACACAAAAACTAATTCGAAATAGCGTTTTGCTATTTCAAAATAGCATGTCCACACTGAGTGGACCCTGAACCGAAGTTAAGGCTGGCCAGAACCAGAGCCGGCAGGGCATCAGGTTAGGACTTACTGTGTGGGGCTGCTGCCTGAGGCTAACTGAGTTCCATGCTTAAAGGGTCCCTACCCCCACCCCGGACAGACAGTTCTCAGGGTTCCCCACTTGCTTGTCTACCTCAATGAGGACAGCAAAGCAGTCCTGTCTTGGAGTGCCCTGAGTGCCCGCACTTGGGACACCACAGCACTCGGCCACATGGAGCCAGAGCTGCCTCTGGGCATGCCAGTGTGTCTCGTGGGGTTGTTGCCATCAGCCCAGCTGCACTTGCTGCAGGCTGCCATCGGAGGGGTTATCGGGAGGCTGTCAGGATCCAGGAGGCCCTGCGGGAGAGCGTCCACCCCTCAGAGCCCTCAGGGCCACCCCGGTCCTCCCCACCCAGGGCTTGTGCCCCATTCCTCCCTCACGTCCTTCCACTTACCCCTCCCTAACCCCCTTCCTGATGTCAAACAAAAGACACATATGTTCAAAAACAGAAACTGGGTTTATTAAACAAAACTGGGGGGAGGGATGAACCTCTGGGGAGACTGGGAAAAGAAGGTGGGAGAGGGGAAGAGAGAAGGTGGGAGAGGAGGGGAAACCTGGGAGGAGAGAGAGCTGGAAGGGGAAGCAAGGGAAGAAGGGGAGGAAGCTCAGGGCCCAGGGTTGGGGGTCTCACCGGACCAACTTGATTTTCATGCAAACCTGCTCCTGGGTTCGCATGTGGCCTTTGGTGGCCAAGCTGGTAGCTACCCTGCCATAGACAGCCGCATTCCTCCATCTAGTGCGGAGATCATGGACGTTGGGGGCATCCCCACAAACCTGAATAAGGTCCATGATCTCCACCCTGGACCAGGAAGGCTCCCGCCTCCTCCAGCCCCTGGCAGGCTCCTGGGAGCTGGCAGATTGCTCCTGAGGAGCAGTGGAGGGCTGGCTGCCAGTGACTTGCTGGCTCATGTTTTGGGGCCACTGGGTCAGGGGCCCCGGTGGCCACTGCTGGCTCTGGGCTGGCAGGCTTGGAGCTGGCACAGGCACTGTGGCCAGGATCTACCCCTTTAATGGCTCTGGGGCTGGGGGAGAGAGAGCAAGTTTTCCTGGTTGTGCCCAGAGTGGGAAGGGCTGGAGGACCTGGGAAGGGCTGGAGGACCCCTATTTCGAATTAAGTGTCTACACAGCACTTAATTCGAAATAGCTATTTCGAATTGGGCATTACTCCTCGTAGAATGACGTTTACCAAATTCGAATTAAGCGCTCCGCTATTTCGAATTAATTTCGAAATAGCGGTTTGCATGTATAGACACTATTAAAGTTAATTCGAAATAACAGCTGTTATTTTGAATTAACTTTGCAGTGTAGACATACCCCTAGTGATATATAAAGGCTGTTACGGCCCTTGTTATGTTTTCTAACAAAGCTGTTGAAATAGCTTTCCTCATAAGAATGCTTTCTCTCTTTGTCAAGCACATCCTTATTTAATTATGAAAATGAGAGTCAGACCTTTATCCCTAAAGAAATCTCAAACAGAATGTGTTTTTTTTCCTAGCAAGCCATCAAAATCAAGATCACACAAATATCAGGAAACATGTCTGATGTGGGTACAAGTTATATAACTAATGCATAACAACCTGGCATCAAGATGCTCCATCAGGCTTCCAAAAGAACAAATACTTTTAAAAATATGTATGTGTTCTATATCATTAATTTAGGCAGATGCAAACTGAATTCCACTTGTGAAATCATTATTAAGAGAACTGCATGTACAAAACTCTGCAGCACCAAGCAAGTGATAATAATTGGTCTACCTCTCAGTGTTCCAGATCCATTTTTTATAATGCTTTATGCTGTTAGGGTAAACTGACGCATAGCTGCTTAGCATAAGCCCACTAAGTGCTGAAACTGACCTTCCTGTATGGGCCATGGCTACTGAATTAATTCCTTAAATGTAGCAGGACATAGAGCCTAAATGTCCTAAAGAGGACATTAAAATGGGCTTATAGTCACCATATGAGATGGGACACCATTTAAAAACACAGATCCTAATTGTAAGGAATGCAGAATAGGAACAGAAAATGTTTGAAGAGAAGATTAAACATTTAAAATATTTTGATTTTTTGACCCTCAGTGTAGGTCTACATTACTGCTTAAATCTAACTGAAGTTGCTTAGGGATATAGATAAGCCCTATCCCCACCAATGAGTGACATATGTTGTGTGCTGTCCACACCAACACTATTTAGGTGGGAGACACTCTCCCACTGACATAGCTTCTGCTTCTCACCGAAGGGAAGTAATTAAGCTGTCGGAAGAGTGTCCCCATGCCCTCTGATATAGATGACAGATAAAAGTGGGGTTTTTTTCCAATCAAAGAAACATAATTTGTTTTTCATGTGTGGAGTCCTACAATCTCTAAGAGTATTGAGACTGCTTTTGCACTTCAAAGGAATATTACTTCGCTAATCGGCAACTAGAGTCAGAGGTCATACAAGGAAAAAGTCATCTTCCTCAGTTTTGTATCTTTTTTTCCCATCTTCTCAAAGACTTACTGTGCATGTAGGACACGCCATAATGTATGTTGTGGAAATAAGCCAACATCATGAAAGTTACAATGGCCAAATAAAAAGAACATTACTTCAATATCTTTAACTATTATGTCCCTTATTAGAAATAATGGAATTTACAGTGATTCTGCTTCTTAACTTCCTTTTATGACAGATCCACTTCAAGGTGAATGCAACTTAAAAATTCTCCTTGACAGACAGAAATTTACTTTTACCAGTTTGGACAATGAAAATCAATAGGTCACTTTTTGAGCTTTTCATGCAGCAATACAGGTTTCTATCACTGTAGATAAATGGTTGTTGGAAGCTATTTTATTTTATTTTATTTTATCTGGATTTTTTTTTACTGTTCTAGGCTTCACCCCAAGCAATTATCAGATTTTTTTTATTCCAATATAAGTTTTAAAGTTAACTATGTTACACACTATGTTATACCAAGACATACCGATAAACAGAATGAGGATTATGTTTCAGGTATGATTCTAAGCAAGAGATGTAAGAGGTAATATTCCTTTATTCAATAAACGTCCACTTGTCCTGTCAGTGCACTTTGCTTACATTCATATCATATCTCATGCAATGAACTCACTGTCAACTTTGCACTTCACCAAGAAAAACATCTTCATTTGTCTTCTGGTAGGTTACATGTTTCTTAACAATGACAGCTGCTCACGTCCATGGCTGTCTATATAGGAGTCAGGATTTGGCATAAACATTCACTATTCTTGACCTCATGTCTTAAAAATATCAGATTTTTCTATATTCTTCATGATTTGCACTTCACATACAACAATTAATAAAATAATTATTAAAAACAAGTGATTCAAATAAATGGGGAATGATTTCCGTAATGAACATTTACTGCGGAAATGTCAAATAGCTGAAAAAAATCCATGAAATTGTGGACAAAACAGCTAAACAATGCTTTAAATTAACAATAGACTGAAGTACCGCTTACCAAATATAGTTTACAAAATGAAACAATTATTTACTACTCCACTGTCATTATCTAGTAACAGCATATGATTTAAATGCATAATAAAAGATCAAACTATTAAGACACACATATCCTGCATCTAAAATTTTGTCTAATTTTATTCACCTAGTTTGAAAAGCATAAATACTTCTAAAGTAATTCGGATTGCTGTTGTCTTTACAAAAGGAAAGTAAACAAAACCTTTACTCTCAAAACATGAATCCATCTTATATTTATAAGCAAATTCCTATTGCTGTGCTCTGATTTATCTGCTCTGCAGGTGGAGAGAGTTGAAAATAATTTCAGCCTTTTTAAAGTTATGACTCTTGTAACATGGCAAGCTTTAGGACCAACCTAACTGAAACACACTTACACCAATAAACACACAAACAAAGGAAAATATACTTGACTTGCAATATTAATGGGCCACAAGTCACTATAACTTATTGGTGCTTGTTCACTAACCTAGAACCATGTAGTTCACTGATAGCACTGACGCTTCTTATGGAATTGGATTGTTTCTCTTTAAGAAACTAATTGAAAACCATTATCTGTTGATGCAGTTGCACAGTTAGGCACTGAAAAGTCAGGACATGTGAAAATTAAGGTGAATATGTAACCTTAACTCCATTTCTCTGTACATACGCATTACAACTCAATCTATAAATGCATGATTGTTCTGAATATAAAGGCTTTCCTTTTGTAAAGAGTAAGGAAACAGGAATTAATTTAGAAGTATTTCTGTTTTTTAAAAATAAGTGAATAAAAACAGACTATACATTGCATGCAGGATATACAAATGCCTAGGGAGGTTGTGGAAGCTCCTTCATTGGAGGTTTTTAAAAGAAGTCTGATAGCCATCTGTCTGATTGTTTAGACATAAATCCTGTACCTTGTCAGATTAGACTAGATAACCTTGTGGAACCTCTAGC
Organism: Rafetus swinhoei; assembly: GCA_019425775.1. Taxonomy (NCBI): domain Eukaryota; kingdom Metazoa; phylum Chordata; order Testudines; family Trionychidae; genus Rafetus; species Rafetus swinhoei. The sequence continues at coordinate 188,760,673 of CM033440.1, forward strand.
CCTAGGATTCTCTGATTACAATTTACCTTTGATATCCAAGTATATCTCATAAATTGTACTATACTGTACTATTTGAGAAATACTATATGATCACCATCCACAGTAATGATCATACAGTAATGACCTCTGTTTAAGGCAACAGAGAACTGGGAAAATAAAAGACGTGGGCTTTCTTTCTGTCTCTTCCACAGACTTTCTATGTGACTCTATATCATGTAAAGGCCAAGTTAAGGATCCCAAAGGCTTAATTGTGTTGAGGGGAATAGGAGCAAATATATGGGGTGAATGATAGTGAGTAGAGAGGGAAGGCGCAGATACACTCTTTCTGGACCCAGAGATACAATCTTCCTTTGAAAAGGAGATGCATGTATCCCCCTTTGGTCCAAATTTTCCAGAGCAATATGGTGGATGGGTGCATAGAGCTGGGTCATGACATAACCCTTACAGCATGCAATTCCAGCTCTATTAGAACAGGGAGTGCAAGCAACAAAATTATGGTTGCTTCCTGTACAAAAAGAGAATTCTTGACCTCCCCCTTCAGTGTATCTGCATGATTTGATTATATGGTCCTCTGATCTTCTACAGAATGGAAATATTTCTTGCCCACTTTCTAGGAGTGTAGAGAGTTTCAATTAACGGATGTCTGGAATGTGCATTGTACTGCTGAGATGAAAGTCATTCTCTGAAAAGACAAACGGTACTTTCAAAAAAAAGAAATAAAACGGCAAAATCAAAACGACCCTCATTTCACAATATTGTGTATAGTGATGGAAGGAAAGTGTTTACAGCAGGAGGTGGGCAATAATTTTTGATGGGGGGCCACTCCAGGAAAATGGTCGAGAGCCGCATTCTTCCATGAATCATAGAACACTAGAATTGTAAGGGACCTTGAGAGATTGAGTCCAGTCAGTCCCCTGCCCTCACAGCAGGACCCAGTACCGTCTAGACCATTCCTGATAGATGTCTATCTAACCTGCTCTTCAATATCTCCAGACATGGAGATTCCACAACCTCCCTAGGCAATTTATTACAGTGTTTAACCACCCTGACAGGCAGGAAGTTTTTCCTAATGTCCAACCTAAACCTCCCATGCTGCAGTTTAAGTCCATTCCTTCTTGTCCTATCCTCAGAGGTCAAGGAGAACAATTTTTCTCCTTCCTCCTTGTGACACCCTTTTAGATACCTGAAAACCGCTATCATGTCCCCTCTCAGTCTTCTCCTTTCCAAACTAAACAAGCCCAATTCTTTCAGTCTTCCTTCATAGGTCATGTTCTCTAGACCTTTAATCATTCTTGTTGCTCTTCTCTGGACCTTCTCCAATTTCTCCACATCTTTTTTGAAATGTGGTGCCCTGAACTGGACGCAATACTCCAATTGAGGCCTAATCAGTGCTGAGTAGAGCAGAAGAATAACTTCTTGTGTCTTGCTCACAACCCTCCTAATAATGCATCCCAGAATCATGTTTGCCTTTTTTGCAACAGTGTCACACTATTGACTCCTATTCAGCTTGTGGTCCACTATAACCCCTAGATCCCTTTCTGCCATACTCCTTCCTAGACAGTGGAGTACTTTGCATTTGTCCTTATTAAACTTCATCCTATTTACCGCAGACCATTTCTCCAGATTGTCCAGATCATTTTGAATTATGACCCTATCCTCCAAAGCAGTTGTAACCCCACCCAGCTTGGTGTCATCTGCAAACTTAATAACCATACTCTCTATGCCAATATCTAAATCGTTGATGAAGATATTGAACAGAACCGGCCCCAAAACAGAGCCCTGCGGAACCCCACTTGTTATGCCCTTCCAGCAGGATTGTGAACCGTTAATAACTACTCTCTGAGAATGGTTATCCAGCCAGTTATGCATCCACCTTATAGTAGCCCCATCTAATTTGTATTTGCCTAATTCATTAATAAGAAGATCATGTGAGACCGTACCAAACGCCTTACTAAAGTCTAGGTATACCACGTCCACTGCTTCTCCCTTATCCACAAGACTCATTATCCTATCAAAGAAAGCTATCAGATGGGTTTGACATGATTTGTTCTTTACAAATCCATTCTGGCTGTTACCTATCACCCTATTATCTTCCAGGTGTCTGCAGATGAATTCCTTATTACTTGCTCCATTATCTTCCCTGGCACAGAAGTTAAACTGACTGGTCTGTAGTTTCCTGGGTTGTTCTTATTTCCCTTTTTACAGATGGGCACTATATTTGCCCTTTTCCAGTTTTCTGGAATCTCTCCCGTCTTCCATGATTTTTCAAAGATGACAGCTCATCCATCTCTTCTACCTGGGTAGGTGGTCTGTAGTAGACCCCTAGCATGACATCACTCTTGGTTTTTTTACCCTTTTTAACCCAGATCTGGCCTGCGGGCCGTATTTTGTCCAGGCATGGTTTACAGTGACAGCTTCTTTGCTATTAGAAAAGCTAAAATACCATGTTTCAAAAAAGTTAATTACTCAGATGCAGATTTGCATTGGTAAGATGGATGACGAGGGTGGTGATGAAGATCCTTTGCAAACCAGTCACTCCAAAAATCAAAAAGCTTTTTTTCATTTTTAAATATCTTAAAACATTTAACTATTGACAACATTTGCAGTCAACAAAATAAAGGCAGCTCAAAGTGTCAGAAGGAACGTTCTGATTTTATTTTCTGCATATGGATTCATGGGATTGTTGTATTTAACATTTTGACAAATTATGTTCTATTGATCACATGGCAAATCCTGAGAGTCTTTCTTGACTTTCCGTAGACCTCAAGGGCACATCTAGTCTACCTTCAGCTTCTGAAAGAAGATATGTAAATTTGGCGTGAATTTGCATATCTTCTTGCGATCCCTTTTTTGGAAGAGGTTTTAAAAAAAAAAAGCCATCTAGACAGCGTTTTTCGTGCAACCCCCCCCCTCCTTTTTCAAAAGAACCCTGTAAACCTCATTTTTGTGGAATAAGGGTTCTTTTGAAAAAGGGGGGGTTGCACGAAAAACCCCATCTAGACTGCTTTTTTTTTTTCCAAAAAAAACTCTTCCGAAAAAGGGATCGCAAGAAGATATGCCAATTTGCGCGGAATTTGCACATCTTCTTTCGGAAGCCATGGGTACTCCAGACGTGCCCCAAGTTGTTCCCATGACAAAATAATATTGCAGAAGCCCAAGGAAAAGGTGCAGTGGAAGAATGAGCACAGGTGTGTTGGAGAAAATGAGTACAGGTCTGCTGCAATCGGCTGCACTCTATTCAACACAACAAAAATTAAGATTGTACATAATTTCAGCAAGGCGTTGGTAACTCCTTTGTCATATCCCAACAAGTCACACTTGTATTTCTTTCAGAGCACCTCCAAGATCCATCCTTTGGAAGAGACCTTCTGAGTAAATTTTTGAACAAATCTCCTGGGCACCTCTAAGACAACACTATGGAAATGGCGAGCATGAGGATTCTTGGGAGAGCTAGAAATACACATGCTTGTTAGACACAAATCTGATTTTGGCAGTTTACCTGGCTCTTCATAAGTCTGTCCACTCAATGCATATCCACTCTCATCACATCTGCCCTTGTTTTCTCCCAATAATTTATCTGTAGTTCTTACATTTAAATAATTTAAAAGGCCATACAAAAAGCTGTACGTGCCCCTGATTAGAGATACAAATGTATATAGCCTCCAAATACCTATTTAGTTTCCAAAGTAAAAGTGGTCCACTTTTCAAAGATACAGAGTACACAATGGACCTCTCTAGTCTGGCACCCTTGGGACTTGACCGGTCCTAATTGAGAGATTTTGCCTGACCAGTTGGAAGTCATTTTTAGCCTTTCTGCCATTAGCCCTCAAGACTGGCTCTGCTCCTGGCCTGGCTGCTGGCAAGCTGCCCCCAACCCCACCACCAGCTCTGCTGCCACTGGACTCCCAGCCCCACCAGCCCTGCCACGGCAGACCGCATCCCTGCCACCAAGGCTCCCAGCCCTGCCGGCTCCATTACAGCCGACCACAGCCCCACTGTGGCAGACCGTGGCCCCACCACTAAGGCAGATCACATCCCTGCTGCCGGGACACCTGGCCCCACCAGGGCAGACTGCAGCTCCACCACTGGAGCTCTTGGCCCTGCTATAACAGACCCCAGCCCTGTTGGACCCCCGCTGGCACTCCGGTCACCGTGCCTCCAGCCCAGCCGGATTCCTGTGGCAGGGTTTCCAGCTGCTAGCCCTCCTGCAGCCAGCCCAACTCCTGGCCCTCCACCTGGACTCTCTGGTCCAGGAACATCTATGGTCCTGCCCAGACCATGGATGTTGCCAGACCATAAGGTCCTGGTTTAGAGAGCTTCAACCTGTACTCCATTTCCATTCAAGTCAATTGCAGCTGTGGGTACTCAAAGACCTCTGGACTTAGGCACCACATTTTGGGAAGTCTGACCTATGTGGTTTTGCAAAGGGCTAGGAGAAGGAGCCAGTGCCAGAGATGGAATTAGCCTCTTGCTTAGCCTACCAAGTCACATCGTCTCATGTTAATTGAGCTGCCTTGCCTTGTGAGCAGGGATCATGCTGGTACTCTGCAAGAGAAATTGCTCAACGCCCATCAACTGGTAAGAATCCTGCAGCTGCCCTCATGACATTGGCAGTAGCCTGGATAACACTGCCTTCCACAACTGTAATTTGTCATTGCAATAGCATACTATGTATGAACCTCAAAAGCCAGCCACGGGCAACTGTGAAGGGACTGTCAACAACAGTCATCTTCAGGAACAAAACAATGACAAGCTTTGAACCATAGTGAACTGTTTTCAGCCATGTCCTTTTTCAAGACTGTCATCCCAAGGAGAAGAGCCAGGGAAACTCGCTTCTGAGAAAGGAAAACCGATTCCATCTTTCTGACCTCTGAATTAGGGGAGCCATTGAGTACTCCCCCATATACAGCTGCAGTATACACCATCAAAGAAAAAGACTACTATGTTCAAGAGACGTGAAACAGAGAATAGAAGTATGGCTATGGCATACCTGCCCATTCAAGCAGTGTTTTCAATATTCAGGCATTCACATTCCACATTTATCATATTCCATGCAAAACAGAATGCTTACTTTTACCTGCAATCTAGTGAGTGTACAGCAAATCTCTGTCCACATCCATCACATTAAGTCAAACAGAGAGAATGTCAGCAAATAGTGAATTTCAATATTCCTACCGTGAATTGAGTTACAATGCACAGCACAACAACAGATATGATGAATGCAAGTAAGGCCTCATTAATAAATGTGGCTAATACAGAACAAGACTTTTCACAATTAATCTCTCCCACATTGTGATGGGGAAGTTCTTCTTCAGCCTGTGAATGTAATACTCATGACAGATATTAGTTTAATAGTAGTAAAGTTGGAGCATCTGCATTCATCTCCAGAACATGTAAAATGTTGGCACCCACAATGTAATCTTCCCATTACTATGTGCTACTATGAACTTCTAATCCTTCTCTGGGGACACCAGCCCTTTAGGGTACAAAGCTGGCTGTTCATTTATCGACTGCATGTTCAACTGTGGACCTTTCACTGACTAGCTAACAATGAGGCCACCTACTAATAGTGGAACCCTGTCTGTTTCTAAAGCAAAATAAAGTATATCGATGATGGGATAAATGTCAAAACATCTTTAAAGTTTTATTGTTCTTTCAGTTACCACTGCTTCCTCTTTACACTTGGTATAGCGGAAGCCTGCACAAAGAAACCAGGGCTTCATGAGAGATATATTGCTGTTACATTGGTGACTCAAACTTTTGCAAATAAGAAACAGTAAATGGCAGGCACTAACAGGAAGTGAAGTGGAAGTCTTTGGTCAGAGTGTGATACTTCATCAAAACGAAAGAGTTGCAATAGTTCCAGTGAACTACCTTGACATGTTAATGTCTTTCAACTTCAGCCTGAAGGCAGAGGCTTCATTTGCTGGAAATGAAGAAAATTAATGGTTGCATAGCACTGCATGAGAAATTTCAAGATTTGATGAAAACACACATGATTGTCTCCTTTGTCCATTGCCTGCTAACTCAGTATTGGTATATAGACCACTAAAATTTAGAAGCAGGTTTCAGAAACCTGGATAAAGAATAAAACCTTACTGAACAGATATAGGGCATTATGAACAAATGTACCTAGACGGCTCAAATGCTTTGGATTAACTAATTTATGACAGTGAATAAAGACATAGCTTTTTCCCCCTGCAGAAAAAGAAATCAAATGAAATCTACAGACTACAGTAAAATGAGTATGACAGTATCAATTCACTCCCTGTGACACATCCATATCAGAAAACTGGCATCATTTTGCATAATTACAAAGTCAAAAAAGAAAATGCAAAGGGATTAGGCTAACAGGAAGACAGTTATTTGTAGAAGCAATACAAATCTATATGTTCAATACATATAGATGTATTCACCAAAGCCTAGATATGTTTAAAGAAGTAAAAGTTCTTGAAATTTGCAGATTTCTGTACATAAAAATAGTCTTAACTCCTGAATCAATATCTAATTATGTAACTCTAAACAAGAAAACCAAAATAGACTGAATATGACCATTTGTGATTCATTTCAAAGAGATCCTACTTAAGGCTAACTGTAGTTAGGAACATTTTATGAAACATTTAATTCCCCATTTTATTAATCCTGTGGCTTTTAGGGAACCCGGAAATGACAAATATTGAGGATTAGAGAATTAAACATTTATTCTACTCTGCACAATGAGACTAGCAGCTGCAGAAAATGAATATTAGCGCCTCAATTTACCTAGATTTTTTTAAAATTAAGCCATTCTAACTTGTCTTTGTTTTGCCCCTTGGAGAACTGAATAATTTTTGGGTAGTTGAAGCCAAAGAAACTGGTTCAGAAAAAAAAAACACGCTACAATTTTTGCCAGAAACACTAATTTTCAAAAGCAACATCCTAACTCAAATACTGACATGTCTGCACAAAGGAAATTATCATTAAAATCACAACAGGTAAGTTGAATACTATGCTCATCACCCCACCATCTTACATTTTTTTCTGATGTGTGTGAAGATAATGGACAACTTTTGAATATCAGAATAGTAGGTTTCCTTAGATGAACCCGGAAATATTTTTCAATATGTGGGTTCCAAAGCAAAGTCCTGCAATTAGGTCCGCACTGGTCAAGTCCCACTGACATTAAAGGAGATATGAATAGGTACAGTGGTAGTCCAACAGTAGAATCAGGGCTCAAATAAAATAAAATAATAGATAACGCATTGATACAACAACTTCAGATTTTGCATGGAGGAATGCAGTTAAAAAAATAAAGAGGCAGAGCTTACATTATTGGTGGAAGACAGAATTTACCAAGTTACCTGGAGTTATAATGAAAACATGTCAGAGTAACTGCTCATAGACTTTAAGGTCAGAAGGAACCATCCTGTTCATCTAGTTTCACCTCTAGCACAATGCAAGCCACTAAACCTCACTCACCTATTCCTGAAATAGACCCCCGTAACCTCTGGCTGAGTTACTGAATCCTCAAATCATGATTTAAAGACTTCAAGTTATGGACAATTCATCATTTGCACTGATTTAAACCTGAAAGATATTCATGCCCCATGCTGAAGAGGGAAGCAAACCCTCTCCCTCCTCTCTCCCCTCCCCCTCCCCCCCCCAAAAAAGCCCATGGCGATTGGTTAGATAGTGATAATATAGGCAAGACCCACCATTGATACTGAAACACTGTGTCTTTTACTGGTGTCCACATTTCAAGAAGGATGTAGATAAACTGGAGAGGATTTAGCAAAGAGCGATGAGAACAATTAAATGATTGGAAAATACACCTTGCTGCAATACACTCAAGGAATTAAATCTATTTAGATTTCCAAAGACCGAGCACAGTTTATATGGGGAGCAAATATTTGATAATGGGGTCTTTTATATAGTAGAGAAAGAATAATAGATCAAATAGCAGGAACCTCAAGCTAAACAAAACTGAGATCCTACCCTGAAGATCTTATAGGAACAAAGACAAGATAGCAGAAGGTGACAAAGTTGGTAAGCATGGGTAGTCATTTTATCTTAGGAGTGTGCACAGTGAGGTAAATAGGAGCTCAGGGAAAAGCAAAAGAGGAAGGAGAGGTGGTGATGTGGTGGGAAAGTGTGTGGGGGAGGAATAATGGAGAGGGAAGATGAGATGAGGAGTAGAATGAGGCCAAGAGAAAGAGGACGGAGAAGAGTCCCTCTTACAGGTTTAGTTTTGCCTTTGCTGTATCAAGTCCTGAAGTGAGCTTTTCTGTAGACATGTAGACATGGTTGTTTTGATTAAAGTTCCTTGGTGGGAACACCAAGTCCAAAATTTCTGAGACCACCTCTACTCTCCAGAACTGTGTCCTTGATCATTCACAGGCACAGCTGCCTGCAGCTCCTTGATGGGTCACATGCAGCCCATGGGCCACACATTTTGAGAGCCCCAGAGGTTTGTAATCTGGTAATCCAGATTTAAACTGACCTACTATGGAAGAATTTGGTCACAGGTCTTTAGTCTAGGTTTCCTTGTTATTAGGAACCCACCTTACCCTCACCTAGGTCAATGGCCACACTCCAGTTCACCCGAGGCGGAACAGAAAAGTATTTTAGGCCAAATCTTGCTTCCTTTTACTCTACTGAGTGGCTCACTGAAATTTGTGGGATGACTCATGAGAGACAAGCAGGATTTGAAATTTTATCCTTACAATGCATGTCATTCTAAACTGTCCCCAAAATGGCAGGGACTTGTAGCACTCTGCAAAGAAAGTAAATTAACAAAAACAACAAAAAAGTAGAACACATACTTTATTTAACAGCATCTTGAGAAGCCACACAGCTTGATAGTTGTAACACCTGTTTGACCTTAAAATAATGTACTTATAACCAAGATTCAATCACTTCTACAAGACAGATGTGTCAAACAGATTTGAGTGTGGAATGACAATCATATGATGTCAACAGGCTGCCTCATAATAAGTCTTCTTTTAGTAAAATCCACAATGATTCCATGTTACATTTCTTATAGTCCTTCCCACTGTTGCACAAATACATGTGGACATAGGGATTTGGTTTCACTTATTCATACTATTTTCCAGTTGTCAGTTAACTTCAAGCAGTAACGTGTCTTCCTTTTAAGTGAAAACAGTTAATGCTGATATTTAATACTGTAGTCTTATATTGTTTTTTATCACAAAGAACAAGAAAAGGTGCTACCTGATAACTGAAAGTTGTCAGTGTGCCGGGAGAAACAGGCTATGAAAATATCCACACATTCCCAAAACCAGCCATGAACCTCTTCTAAAATTTCATGTAAGTTTTTCATTTAACCTTTTATGTTTAGATGGTATAATGCTAAATTTCACGCTTCAGTCCACCACTTACCAAATAAGCATTACTTTAAAACAAAACACTTGGCGCCACTTTAGTTGGCATTCTTGTTATCTAATATGTCTCTTCATACTTGTGTGGTCTAAGCAAAATAAGTCCCTTTAATGTTTTTCATTCATTTCCAAGGAAGTGGTTTTGGCTTTTTATGCAGCTGTCACATGCTAGCCCTGAAATACCAGCTGAAAACAAAAGCAGAAACGCATCATTTTAAATCTGCTCCTGCAAATGCTAAGTGGTTACGATGCATGAAGAATCCTTTCTAGGATCTCATGAATTATATGACAAGTCCCATTTGCTTGTAGTGTTTTAGCACCGCAATGCTGGGCTCCATGCTGACATGTCGGTCAAGGGTGACAAACAAGACTTTTATCTTTCCCTTCTGAAAAAATGTTAACAACCAACAAAACAAAACAACCCCTACATTCCACTGACTCAATCCTCCAAAATGAAAATAGGCTTAACATCCAATTTCTTTATATCGTCAACCTACCCAGCCCCCACACCAACTCAGGTCCGCCATTTTTAAAATCACAGTAAAGCTTATATTTTATGCTGTCCAGAATTCTACTTTCTGGGTGTGTATTCAGTAGTGTGATATTTAATTCAAATTTATTTACTCTGTGTGATTCATATTTGGGTTAGTCAAGGAGGTGTAACAGTTCATCAGATTCAGGTGCCTACATTTTTATTTCTTTTATAAACAGTGGAAATTTCCATCCCATCTAGAGTTTGTTGAAGAGACACTGTGTCAAGGCTAACAAGCCTAAGATTAGAGGAACCCAGCCATGGCATTTTGGGGCACATCTGCAGAACATGTGTTTTGCCATTCTTCCACCTCCCTCTACCTTTTCCCTACTCAAACTCCACTGGTTCCCAATCCCATCTACCTATCACTTGGTGCAGTCTTCGGGAGGGGTCAGCAAGATGATTTTCTGGGATACATTCCAAACCTAACTGATTCATGTTACCCAAAGTCTTCACAACCTATGCGCTTCCTTTATATTTTGAAGGTTATTTTTGCAGGGGGAAGGGTAGAAATTTCATTGTGGTGTTTTGGTTGAAATAAAGGTTGAACTTCTTCATTGCATTCTTAATCTCCCCACCCCCCCAGATCAGAAAAGTCCACAGTCATAGGATTTCTACAACAAAAACTGAAAGTGATGAGGAACAAGGACTGGTCTTACCAATCTTTACAGTGTTCTTTCAACCAACACATGAAGAACACTTCACCTATTTTAAAGAAAGAAAATACTTAAATATTATTCTGTCATAATGTATCTAATCAACTAAAATAAATATGACTCTTCAAGAGGATGACCAAAATTGAAAATATCCTCACAAGTTCAGACAGAACAAGATAGCCATTTTAGTGGTTTGCTTCCTACCATGTCTTTCATTTTGTCCTGTATATCTCTGGCAATTGTCTCCTGTTGGTCACTTGAAATCACCCCTTGAAAACAGTGTAGGCCAGAAACCCATCAGTAGTAGTGATTTAGATGACAATGCAACTGCTTCAATTTAGCTCAGTAATGTTCATTTATTTCCATTTCCTCATTTTGATTTCCCCTGTCCATTCAGAATGGAAAATAACTGAAGAGCCATCACCCAGAAACCCATTACTCACAACAGGACAATGGGATTTGTTAAGCCACCACGCCACAGTGCCGACATTTATCAAAAGTCACCGCATGCAAGACAAAATTGAAATCTTTATTCTAGGCAATGTGATAGGTAACTCCAGGGCTTTCATATTCAGAATGCATCTTTCTAAAAATGTCAGTGCACACTTTTAAAATCTTACTGCATGTTTTTGTGGTATTACACATTTTTCAAGCCCTGTATTGTCAGTTATGCTTTTCTAAAGGGTATTAAGCAATTATTCATTTTTGTAGTAACCATATTAGTGTGATCTTCTTTTTAGAAATACAACCATAAAGCAAATATATTATGATAAATAGGCACCATATGCTATCTCAAAACTTCTCTGATTATCAGAAACAGTGACACATATAAATGTGTTGAGAACTGTCTCCATGATAGATGATGACACTGATCAACTTCACATTGATCCGTAAGATGGGAAAGAAACTCTAGGCTTATCAAAAAACACCAATTCAGATGTGAAGCACAACTGTAATTTGTACAATGAAATGTACATCTTAACTGATTAACTGTGTAACTATAAAAGTTATTTTTATTCTTTCCTGGCCATCTTGAACTTTACTTGCAGATACTAATACTTAAGTGGTAATATATTTTGGATTTCAATTCTTATGAAAAGTAAGACCATATTAATTCCAAGTGAAGCCTATACAGTGATTCATGGTAAAAATGCATAATGCAGGCAAATCCAGTGTCTTATAATATATCTAGTGAATGTCTCTACTTGACAAAATTCCAGTATGGAAATTACAAATGAAGAGAAACTCAATCACTAAAGAAAAAGGTCACTTTGAGGGTTACAGCAATGTAATTGGTGTGAAGACAGTTTACACAATTTGAACATTACAGTGTGAAAACATTTGTTATCTCTTCTTAGATGTCAAACATCTTTTTAACATCAGACACAATTAGATCTTATAAGCATCACATTTTTTCCAACTATTTGCACTTTGACTGTAGGCAATACAAGTCTTAACTTCAAATGTGTTCAATAGCCATTTAAAAATGTCATCTCATGTAAAGGCAAAATGAGAAGAAAAGCGGTATAAACCTTGGAGATTTTCTTGACTTTACTAATCAACTAAAGTATTCATCTTTCACTAAACGATGACTATCCTGTACAAGATACAAATGTGACAGTCATTTCAGTTACACTCAGATGGCTTACTGTACAATGCATATATTCTGACATATGTAGAATGCATACTGTACCTAAAATATAGCAGAGCCATTCATTCTTAGTGCTGAAACTCTTCGTCATATTCATCGCTGTGTGGAACATGTTTTCCACAGAAAAAAATGTGGGGCAAACAGTAATAGTTCTCAATGATTTTATACACAAACCTCTACCATACTGCACTTACGCTATGTTCAGTGTTTTTATTAATGCCTCATCTCTTCCAAGAAAGATTTTTCCCCCTAGAAAAATTGTCCTTGCTCATTCACCTTTGGAAGCTTAGGGAAAATGAATGTTTTGACAGGTGAGTAATATAGAAGTCATTTTTTTTTCAATATTGTCATCATAGTGAAGGGTGTGCAAACTGATTTTGTTCCTGTGTTGATAAAACTGTCAGGACAATTTTACAGACAACCTTAAAATTAACTATTTTTGAAATCTTTTGTTTAAATTTTTGAAATCAGTGTTTTAATTAAGTACAAAGAATGGATATTTCAGAGGGGTAGCCGTGCCCATTAAAGCTCATGATTCTATATATTTTTGTTAGTCTCTAAGGCCATATCTGTACTACAGATAAGATCGAAGCAATCACAGTCGATCTTCTGGGTTTTGAATTAGTGCATCAAGTGAAGACACTCTAATTCGAACTGAGAGGGTGCTCTCATCAATGCCGGTAGTCCTGCTCCTATGAGGTGTAAGGGAAGTCAAAGGGAGAGTGTGCTCCTTCTGACTCCCTGCAGTGTGGACAGTGCCAAGATTCGAGTTAAGATACTTCAACTTAAGCTATGCAATTAGCGTAGCTGAAGTTGCATATCTTAATTTGAACTTATCCCCCACCCCCCAGTGTAAACCAGGCCTAAGATGCCACAGGACTACTCATTTTTTCCAGAATTGATGGAAAACCTTGAACAAAAACTGTTTAAGATGTTTAGCAGAGGTACTGCACTACAGGCCTTACATTAAGGGACAGAACCTGAGCTAGCATAAACTGGCCTACTTCCACTGATGTTGAAGGAACTCAAATGTTTTACAGAAGTATAGCATCTGGCCTCATATGCAGCTATTATCCCTCAGAAGCAGTTTATAAGGAAAAGGTGGAAGAAATCAAGGAGAAAAGAGATCAAGGAGAAAAAGTGGAGTGTATGAGACCTATTGGTTATAAAAATGGATTCAAGTCCACGCTCTTGGGTTCAAGTTTTCATGGTTTTACCAGCTTTTCCTTCTACCCATTGGAGGCCCCAATAAACTGGAATGAGGGGGAATTTTTAAGACAATGGCAAGTATGACAAATTTCTCCCCTGCCTGATCAAGGAGAAGTATGATCCAGGCTATATTCATAAATGATATTGTCTGCAATGCAGTAAATTAATGTAGCCATTAAATGGAAGAAACACATGCTTCTGTATTCACATTACATTTTAAAATATTATGGACATACCAGGAAAAGGCTTTAAAGGAGTCACTATTACATATGTAATTCATACATATGTAACCCAGAGGCACTGAGGCCACTAAGAAGGGAACATGAAGTCTGCTCTATAGTCTTAACTTTTAGCTCATGTGTCAGAAGTTCATGGCTTTAGCCCCTAAGGTCCCAGGATCAATCCCACTTACTCATGACCAGGGTCCATCAGTTTTACATATTTTTAAAACTTCTTGCAACACTGTTCTGGTTTTAAATGAGAAATATTCATGCATTATATGTTTTGTAATCATGTTTCCCACTTTCAGAAGGGAGTGAAGATAAGAATCAATTTGCCAAAAGTGAGTATGGACAGTAGGTATAAATTTTATTCTCTGCCAAAGCAGGAAAAGTTCTATATCACAATTAAACAAAAATAAAACACTATATAATCAAACAAACAAAAAGTAGGTCAAGATGTACAATTGTACTCATCAATCATAAAAAAACACACTCATTGAGTCTTTGCTAATTATGGAACATGTCATGAAAGCTCAACCTATTTCTAGTAGACAACCAACTCTAATTCAGAAAATTCGAATGTAAATTATATTTTAAAAGCATATTATTAATGATTACGGACTATATTAATTTGGCACAGGAAACTAATTAAAATTTCCTTTAAAATCACCTACCAGTCTTCCATTTATGAATTTAGTGCACTATTTCACAGATAGAACTGGGCCAGTTTTGCAAAGTTGGGTGTGTGCCATTGTTAATTGGCTATAACAAAGCATATGAAAGCGCAGAACACACACACGTGTACATAGACATTCATTCTTATAATTACCATAGATGCATAAGAAAGTGCAGAACTTTTTTTGTGAATAACTGACTCTCAAAACCAGTCAGAAGCTCAGAACAAGGTAATATCTGAAGATATTGGGAGCTAGTTGAAGTCCTGGGGGGGAAAAAAACATTGTGGGATTCCCTTTACTTTTGAGGGGAACTGAAAGAGGGCCTGGAAAAGCCCAATTTGTACCAATCTTATTGATACTGATCAGCAGCAATTAATGTTGTTGTTAATACATATACAAATTAGTTAATCAAAAGTCCACAGCACAAAATCTTTATTTTTGTACTTATACCAAAAGCACTGTTATAAAATAAGTGAGCAAGAGATGCATTCTGGGTAACACTATTCAGATAGGAACGCTAAATATTCCAGTACTTTTTGGAGTTATGATGTCTGGTACTGACACAAGTAGTAGCTTTTTGAATTAGAAAATATGCCAACATGGGCACTTTTTTCCCCATTCTCTGGAAGGTCATAATCGTATGACAACAACCTGAGTGCGAGGTTAGGATGGCTATAGAGAAGAACATTCAAACCCAAAATTGGGGAAAATTTCCACACTTCTGGTCTTCAAAACCATCAGGAAGGAACTCATTTCAGTCACATGAACACCCAAGTTTTTCAATTTGCTTCCAGGGCTCTGACAACATCACAGCTCATAAATAGCTCAGAGCCCCGTAATGTTATACAAATGGGAACAGTGAGAAAGTTAGATTTGTTTGAAAAGAAAAAGGAATATTTATTATATAATACATATTACCTGGATATTTTAGGGTGGCACAACCCAACTGAAATAATGATCTATGGAAAATGTACACAATACAGTAAGGCCTTGTCTACACTTACTGCTGCGAGGATTGATCTCCCAGGAGTTGATTTAGTTGGTCTAGTAAAGACCTGCTAAATCGACCATGGCTCGTGCTCCCATCAACTCTGGTATTCCACTGGAGCGAGAAGAGTAAGGGAAATCAACAAGAGAGTTTTCTCCCACAGGGGAGATGCTGCAGTAAGGTATGTCGACTCCAGCTACAATATTCACGTAACTGGAGTTGTGTACCTTAGTTCAACATTGTAGACCTGGCCACAATCTTACGAAGTTTATATCCATGTCCTGGGTAGATTTGTGAAGAGTGAATCATAGTGCTTTCTCAGTAGAGTATGCTTTTCATACAGCTTTCTTAAGACATGATGTCAGAAGGATGACACACATTAAATCCAACAGCTGGCTTTTATTTATTGAGACATTATAAACTCATTCCAGTGGTCATTACCTAGGAGTATGACTGTCCAAGCAGAGACAGTGTCCCTAATGGAGCAAGTTCCTGCAAAGAGTACTTCTACATGGCAGGCTGTAAAAACACCATGATACAAAATATAGTAGGGATTGTGTACATCAGAATATTTCCTCATTACTTAAGAGGAGGACCCACCTTTTGTCAATAAGGTGGCAATCTATGGGATCCTTGGCAGCTGTTTTATTCTCAGGTTGCACAAATAGCCAGAAGAAACTTTGTCTTGTAGAGTTTCCTAAGTGATTGTGATAGCTTGTCCCAGATCTGGAACTGACTACTGTTACTCAATGCCCTGATAAGCTCCATGCTGAATTGCTGGAATCTGTGTTACAGATTGAAGATAGCTGGCAGTTTCAGTTAGTGTCATAACATGACATCTCTTTTCATAAATTTGTATGTGATTCATTGGAGAGAGAGAAGAAGAGAGAAAGAATAAATTGTAGTGCATGTTTTGAGGTTTGCCTCAACAAAATTCACAATCTGCCTAACAAGATGAAAAACTGCCATGAGAGTGTCTCTTTAAAACTTAAGTTTAGGTAATACTTTGCAAAGAATTTTGGTTAATGGAGATTAAAACAAATGATGCAATGTTTGCCTGCATTAGAAAAACCTGTCTGATACCATATTCAGCCGTATTTCTTGCTCAACGCAAAGGTGAGTTTTATCATCTGATAGCACAGTACACTTAAACAAAATGGACAGCTAGAATATCACAAATCAGAGCTCAGTTAGGTCAAGTTCAATTAAAATTTCCATCAGAGAACCTTTTCTGCAGCTACGCCTTCTTCTTTAATTATTTACTGGTGTCCAGTTATTCACAAGTCCAAAGGAGAATAAAACTGAATAACTATAGAGGGAAAAGTGACCTCTCATAATAAGAATCTATTAATCGATTTACTCCGGTTCAGCATTCTGCCACTAGTACATCACAAGATAATAACTACAGAAAAATATAACTACCCAGCTGCATTGTAGCTATAGCAATTATAAAGGAGTATTTCTGAGACAAAACCAAAAGCACAAAGTTTTATTGGATAAACACACTTATCAAAATGAGCATAAATTGTAGAGAAAAACAATGCAAACCAACTATCATACATATACTTTATTGTATATACATTTTATTTGAAAGTGCCTATAAATCAAGGTAGCAGATGGCACTTTTCAGGACTCTTCATTTGTTATAGATGAACACCAATAACATTAGGCATTTTTTATTCAGCCTTTACATAACAGCAATGCAAAGTCTCATGACAAAACAAATCTACATCATCAGTTAGAAAACTTCACTGAAAATGTTGAATTGTTTGAACCACTTTTGGTTGTTTATTGTTTCTTCACTTGTTCATCCATTTTTAAACCAGATAGTGAATGTTCAATTTGCTTTTTCACCATGAGATACGTAAAGTAGGATGGGTCCTTAATTAACTACATGATAATTAGAATCAAAATGAATTAATTCCTCCCTCCACCCCCAACTACCAGCAGGTACCTGTCTATGGCAAGTTTCCCATATAAGATAACACCACATAAATCTTCATGGGAGATATTATCCAGCTGCAACCCTTTGACTAAAAGGGATTTGACCCTATAGTCAAATGCCTCTGCCATTCCTACCTCATGTACAGGTTAAGGGATTAAGGGAACAGCTGGAAGGGTGCTTCAGGATGTGCAAAGCCTCTCCTAAATGAGCAGTCAGCTTGCCAACTTGGCCCTGCAGACTGTGCTGCCACTTACACTACCCTCCCAGCTGTAATGTAGATGTTCCCTGCTAGACTGGGTTGTACTGAAGGAAGCAGCTACACATTCCTGGTCAGTCATGTTCTCCATGGATAAACCTGTGCTCATATAAAAATAGGGATCCATGTCTATGATGTCTTTAGACCACATCGAACTCCTCCTCCTCTGTGGCAAGATAAAATTAAAGCGGGCGGTAAACCTTTCAAATGGTCCTTATTTCATGCATCAAGTATCACTCACAGATGTCACTTCAGCAGACTTACACAGCACACAAGACAGAATGACCCTTGTTACCAATGCTAGTGGCCACTATCATAACAAGTGAAGAGTGAAAACAGGAGCCACCATTGGTTCCGAGCCTGCAAGAAACCAACAAAGATGGCCAGGGGAAGGAGGTGGTAAGTAAGTGTCAAGGAAACATATGTGGGCAGGGTCACAGAGCACACGCAAAGGCGAGCTGGAAAATGGAACAAGGCGGCAGAGATGTAAGTAGGGGGGCACAAAAGGAGAAAAAGGAGTATAACAGATAAGGAGGAAAGAAAACAGCAAAACTGGACCACGTGTAACTTTTTCAGAGAGTACAAACATTTCTCATATTCACATTGCTTTTCAGTGTAGGCAGCTGCTGTAGTTGCCACAGGAACATTATGGCTCCCCCTATGGGACAGTCTCCCACAATTCCCAAGGTACATGGAATGATTCATGAGTCATGTTCTCTCTGCTAAGGTGAGGTTCTCTGTGACGGGGTATACCAGCTGAGCCTAACCAGGCTCACCTGGATGAAGAAGCCATGTCCCCTCAGTCCTGCTGGGCATGCTCAGACTGAGCCCAGGTATAAAAGCCTGGAGGGAAGCTCAGTCTGAGATGGGTGCTGAGGAGGAAGGATGTACTGCCCGAGCTCCTGCAGGTGAGCCGTCTGAGAGGCCAGCCGGGGAGGCCAGCCAGCGGGGACTGGCCAGGGAGGCTTCCAGCCGCAGACAAATGCCGTAGCACAGGTCAGCCAGCAGAGACTGGACATGGAAGGGCCTTGCTCGGAGGATGCAGGGGAGAAAGATGCCGACAATCCTGGGCAGGGTAGGAAGTAGCCCAGGGCAGGGAATTGGAAACCCCCCGAGAGCTTAGTATTCCCCTACCTATATCGTTATCCCCCAAGGGAGACACTAGACCTGGACTACTGATTTGGCCGCTAGGCCACATTGCCCTGGTGAAGGGGAGCATTCCTAAAGTCTCTGGCCACTAGGCTGAATTGCCCTGGTGAAGCGGGCATTCCTAGAGACCCTGGCTGCTAAGCCACACTGCCCCGGTGAACGAGGAGTCTACTATGGACTCTGGATGGGGGGTGGGCTGTACCAACCAGGGGGAAAGGGGCTTCAGGGTACAACTGTATCTGTGTTGCAGAAGACGCAGGGTGTGGTGCCAGGAAGCCCAGGGGCTCAACAGTGCCCCCTGGGCGAGGGACAAGGGTACTACCCCGTGACATTCTCACAATGAAATAAACAAATGAGAAATGATGGCATAGATTTTACTGATCTCCGTACTGTGTGCTCCATAGGGGACTGGCTGACCCATAAAATTCATGGCACTATAGGGAAGTAAATGCAAGAGGCTCATTGATATCTGAAGTGAGTTTCAGCTCACCCTCCCATAAGCACTGACTCACCCTAATCTGTTACCTAAATGCAAAGCAATTAACTAACTCCACATTTCCCCTCCTTTTGTTTCTTTTCCCTGTGTCATGTCATCTAACCTAGTATTTTAGCTCACTGGCAGAGGCACCATGAATACAATTTTCAATACTGCCCAAGCAACTGAAGTGCCTAAGTTACTAAGGATCTTCTCAAATTTTTGCCGCATACCTTCATTCTCTCAGCACAATACCATGCAAACCTATTATAATCCTCTTTATGCTAAGATAAAATTCCACAAGGTATTATAGTCTTGACCCAAGGCACATCTGCAGTAGCCTGACAAATTTAACATACAGCACATTAAAAACATAGAGGTATTAAATACAAGATTATTTCAGTCTTGCACTACTACTTTGTCAGCATTGATAATGAAGCATAGAGGTTAGAAGTGGTTTGCTGCACACAATATCACTCAGTCTTCTCATTTTTTTCTGATTATGTTTCTGAATCAGTGCTTGCAGCACAATGCCAGCAAATGACAGCTGGTCTATTGTTAGCAAAGGATTCTGTCATACACAACAGCAGCTCTTGGCATCAAGGAGTTAAAATGTGTGATCTGAATGACAGGTTTTAGATAATAAAGCCCTTAAAAGCTTTGAAGGCCCACTGCTAAATGATAATACCTTCTGATGTTCAATTCTGTGACTCATTACAATAGTGCAAAGTATGTCATGACAATGCTTATTTCCACTCATCGACAATTTCTACCATACTCCAGAAAACTACAGTTCAGTATTGATATTAGTCAAAGGCTCCGACTACTACAGACAAAATCCTTCACTCACATCCAATAGTAATACTCAAAAGCAATAGTCTGCTTTCTCCACACGTGAGAGTATTTCACAGATGTCAAAAGGGATTCAGAATACTGAAGGTAAATAGCATCGTGTGGGTCCGAGGGGAGGATGTGCCCCTATATTCTTCAGTAAAGTTTTAATTAAGTGCTCTCATCTCCATTTTTCTCCTTCTGTATTCATTTAACAAGATAACCTTTCTAATTCACTGGCAATCATGGGTTGCTTTTTTCTACACATTGATTTGAAAATTATAAGGATTTTGACTTTCACCGTGCGTCAATGAGTGTTTCACACCAGTGGGTACAGGAGATATGTTAAGCTTCTTAAACACATTAACCCAAGTATACCTTTATACCTGCATTCATCTCCAATTTTACATCACAGTTTGTTATTTAATTATTAAAATGATATATATACCCTAATACAGTGGAACTAACTAGCACCTAGTTGATCACAGATAAACCTCTGTTCTCTTGACTGTTCTCCTTCATCTTACCTGTATCTTGCAGGATTTGAGGCCACCCCCTCAAATGAAACAAAAATAAAATTTCAACTTATGAGTCCTCAAAATTCTTTCCCACCCATGAGCGCTGGCAACTCCAGCTTCTGCCCTGGTGACAGCCTCAAACTCATCATATTGAATAAGCCTTTTGTGTACTTTGATTATGCCTCTTGTATGCTTCTCTTTTTTCTTCTCAATGATGTTGTCAAAAGTCTCCCATGTTTTTCCTCCACTTTAATGTCCATCTCTGTTCACTTCCACTTCCAAAGACCTAGCTTACATTTTAATTAATTCTTTCCCACACTACTGCAACCCCCCCTGCTCTCTGGCTTCAATGCATCTTGCCGGATTCCTCTTTAATGCAACCAAAATGCTGCCACCTAAACCACCTCTCTTCTCTATCACTCTGATGTTCAGTTCCCTATTCAGTACCCTATACTGCTTTGTCTTCACCTTCAGCTTTAAATATACTGTCCTTGAGCAACCATGTGCCTCTCTGCTCAGCGCTTTTCATTCCCCCAGTGGCCACCTTCACTTCTCCCCAAGTCACTCAACTCATTACTGACATCACTGTACTTGAAATCCTGTCTTTACTAAATATCACTTAATAATGCACAATTGTCTTTTCGAATCTTATGTTGCTTCTTTCAATTAAAATCTCAAAACCAGACTCAGTTTATATTGTGCTTAGATAACACAATCAAAAAGGGATGTGGCCTAAACAGGATTATTTCACAAAGTTTCTCTACCACGTTAGTTAAAATTTCTTTCCTACTCACTCAAACACTATAGCTAAGTATTAGGACTGACTAAACAGACAGATAGGTTTTCCTTGGATCTACAGTAATGAACGTGCAATGCATTTGGGCCCAATGCTATAGAGGCTATTATGTTTCTCTATTACAAGATTAAATACAGTATTCGGATGTTGCATAAGTGGTGTTAGTGATTGAAAAAAATGTATGTTATTCTGCAGATTAGAATAAGATCATAAGAATATAACAGCAGCCATACTGGGCCCAACCAAAGGTTCATACAGCCCAGTATCCTGTCCTCCAACAGTGGCCGATGCCAGGCCCCAAGGGGAATGAACAGAACGGGTAATCATCATGTGATCTCTCCCCTGTTGCGCATTCCCAGCTTCTGACAAAAATCAGATCGTAAAAACTCCTACTTTTAATTTTGTTCAACTACAAAAAAAAATAAATTGATTCATTTTTATGGTTTTTTGTTTAGACAGAGATCAGTTAATAATTCTAACACCTTAAAATAGTCCACTTAATCACTGCTGAAATACCAAAATTGTCCCTATATACTATCTGCATAGCATCCTACACAAGACTTGTATTGAGAATTACACTAAAAAAAATCTCATTCTGATATCTAATAAGAATTCTACAGGTGCAGACAATGTGCTTAGTGCTTGGAAAAATTCTGGATGGGAAGTTAAACACCAGCTTCTTATATAATACAGAAATGCCAGGTCTGGGAATGCTGCTTTCCCACACCTGAACAAGACTCATTAAGATGCCATAACAATCGTTTCCAAGTAAAAAGAGGCAGTAATATTAAATATTATAGTGAAAGGGGTAAAGGTTAACTTTGTATTACAGATAATACGAGTAGCTTCTAGGGATTTAAGATATTTATACCATATACCTGAGAGTTCATAATCACACAAACACAAAGTGCAGAGCCTATGAATTAATACTCTAAGGCCTTTCTATGCCACAAGAGATGCATAGCTTTCCACCCTGGAAAAGGTCATGAATCTGGCTTCCACACTGAGCAGGATCACAGAAACTTTATTCTCTTTGTTTCATGGGTGCCTACTGCACACTGTCAAAGAGCAAGATAGAACAAAATCTTCCATTTTACCCCAGCACAGCTATCTGACTTGATTGAGTGAGCCAAAACTTACACTTTAAACAGGCACGAGAAGCAATTTGTAGAATTATCAAAGCAAATGCCACTCAGATACATTTGCTGGAGTAGAAGTCTTGGGTATTCAGCTGGTGCCATTTTAACATCGGACAACACAGGGTCTCCTGAAAAGATTTCAAGGCCAGCTATTTTCTTCAGCTGCCCTGCACTCTGAAAACATATTTCAGAAAAAACAGGAAGATTTGCCACAGGCTAGTCCCCTAACGTGCTTTCTCTACTGTCCTTCCTCATCTGAGGCTGCATCTCCATTTGCTGTGCCAGACATTGATCTTCTGGCGTTCAATTCAGCGAGTCTCTTAACGACCTGTTAAATTGAACACTGAGGGCACCCTTGGTCAGCGCCAGCACTCCTGGCAGTTACGAGGAGTAAAGGAAGCCAATAGGAGCATTTGCTTCCATCGACCTCCCACTGTGAAGACGGCGCCGAACATGATTAAAGTATGTCAGCTCCAGCTAGGTTATTTATGTAGTCGGAGTTGCGTACCTGAACCTGACCTTCCGCATCTAGTATAGACTTGGCTTGACACTGGCAGCTCTGAGCAGACGGAAAATCTAAGAGATTCAATTCTGCCCATGTTCACAGCTTCGGCCCATGTTGCTGCTCCAGCTGAATCATAGTCTCTTGATGCTCCGCAATGAAATCCTTACAAGCCACGGATTGATTTCAAAGTGAAGCAGTCTCAGCACTGGCTTTGTTGATTTTGGTTCAGGATTTTGCATGTAAATATTATTGACCAAAATATTTTTTTTCCTTAAAAGCAGCAGCAGCAGTGAAAGGAGCTAAATCTGAACTAGAATCTTTATATACTGATGGCATAAGCCATTCTAAATCAGTTGTGGAGAAGGACAGTTTGCTTTTTAAGAGAGAGAGGGAGGGAAGTAGCAGGAACTGGTGCAGTTAGGTAGTGCAACATCAT
This sequence comes from Rafetus swinhoei, assembly GCA_019425775.1. NCBI lineage: Eukaryota > Metazoa > Chordata > Testudines > Trionychidae > Rafetus > Rafetus swinhoei. The sequence goes on from CM033440.1 coordinate 188,784,034, forward strand.
GCAGATTTGATCTTCCCTTTGCTGTCCTACATCTGTTAGTTCTGCTGAGAGCTTCAATCTAATCCACAAAAATTGGGATGAGCAGTAATCCTAGGCTAACACTAGAGGGAATTGAGCCACTGGATAAGAATATTGCTTAAGCAGTGTAAATGCAAAATACCCAGATACAGATGTATTTTATTGTTTCCCATTCGGTAACACTAGAGACGAAGCAGCTGTCTATAGTGCCATATTTTTTCCTCTCCAACTGTGACTTGTACATGCAAGAGAAATAAATCTATGTCTCCAATCAGGAATATGCCTGTGATAATTAAATATTGTTAGAGAGACAGGGAAGGTGATAAGAACATATAAGAACATAAGAACATAAGAACGGCCGTACTGGGTCAGACCAAAGGTCCATCTAGCCCAGTAGCCTGTCTGCCGACAGTGGCCAGCACCAGGTGCCCCAGAGAGGGTGGACCGAAGACAATGATCAAGCGATTTGTCCCTGCCATCCCTCTCCACCCTCTGACAAACAGAGGCCAAGGACACCATTTTATCCCCTGGCTAATAGCCTTTTATGGACCTAACCTCCATGAAATTATCTAGCTTCTCTTTAAACTCTATTATAGTCCTAGCCTTCACAGCCTCCTCTGGCAAGGAGTTCCACATGCTGACTACACGCTGTGTGAAGAAGAACTTTCTTTATTAGTTTTAAACCTGCTACCCATTAATTTCATTTGGTGTCCTCTAGTTCTTCTATTTGGGAACTAATAAATAACTTTTCTTTATCGGCCCTCTCCACCACTCATGATTTTATATACCTCTATCATATCCCCCTCAGTCTCCTCTTTTCTAAACTAGAAAAGTCCCAGTGCTTTAACCTCTCTTCATATGGGACCCATTCCAAACCCCTAATCATTTTAGTTGCCCTTTTCTGAACCCTTTCCAAGGCCAAAATATCTTTTTGAGGTGAGGAACCACATCTGTACACAGTATTCAAGATGTGGGCGTACCATAGTTTATACAGAGGGCAGTAAGATATTCTGGGCCTTATTTTCTATCCCTTTCTTAATAATTCCTAGCATCCTATTTGCCTTTTTGACCGCCGCTGCACACTGTGTGGAAGAACTTTTCAGAGAACTGTCCATGATAACTCCAAGATCTCTTTCCTGATTTGTCGTAGCCAAATTAGTCCCCATCATACTGTACGTATAGTTGGGGTTATTTTTCCCGATGTGCATTACTTTACACTTATCCACATTAAATTTCATTTGCCATTTTGTTGCCCAATCACTCAGTTTGGTGAGATCTTCTTGGAGTCCCTCACAGTCTGCTTCTGTCTTGACTATCCTAAACAGTTTGGTATTATCTGCAAACTTTACCACCTCACTGCTTACCCCTTTCTCCAGATCATTTATGAATAAGTTGAACAGGATTGGTCCTAGGACTGACCCTTGGGGGACACCACTAGTTACCCCTCTCCATTCTGAAAATTTACCATTTATTCCTACCCTTCGTTTCCTGTCTTTTAACCAGTTTTCAATCCAAGAAAGGACCTTCTCTCTTATCCCATGGCCATGTAATTTACACAAGAGCCTTTGGTGAGGTACCTTGTCAAAGGCTTTCTGAAAATCTAAGTATACTATATCTACTGGATCCCCCTTGTCCGCATGTTTGTTAACCCCTTCAAAGAACTCTAATAGATTAGTAAGACAGGATTTCCCTTTATAGAAACCATGTTGACTTTTGTCCAACAAATTATGTTCTTCTACATGCTTCACAATTTTATTCTTTACTATTGTTTCACTAATTTGCCCGGTACTGAAGTTAGACTTACCGGTCTGTAATTGCCCGGATCGCCTCTAGAGCCCTTTTTAAATATTGGTGTCACGTTGGCTACCTTCCAGTCATTAGGTACGGAAGCCGATTTAAGGGATAGGTTACAAACCACAGATAATAGTTCAGCAATTTCCCATTTGAGTTCTTTTAGAACCCTTGGATGAATGCCATCCGGTCCCGGAGATTTGTTAACATTAAGTTTTTCTATTTGTTCCAAAACCTCCTCTAATGACACTTCAATCCGGGACAGTTCCTCAGATTCATCACCCACAAAGGACGGTGCAGATTTGGGAATCTCCTAACGTCCTCAGCCGTGAAGACTGAAGCAAAGAAATCATTTAGTTTCTCCGCAATGGCTTTATCGTCCTTGATTGCGCCTTTTATAGTTCGATCGTCTAGGGACCCACAGGTTTTTAGCAGGCTTCCTGCTTCTAATGTACTTAAAAACATTTTGTTATTTCTTTTGAGTTTTTGGCTAGCTGTTCCTCAAAATCTTTTTTTGCTTTTCTTATTACATTTTTACACTTGATTTGACAGTGTTTATGTTCCTTTCTATTTATCTCACTAGGATTGGACCTCCACTTCTTAAAGGATGCCTTTTTGTCCCTCACTGCTTCTTTTACATGGTGGTTAAGCCACGGTGACTCTTTTTTAAGTCTCTTGCTATGTTTTTTAATTTGGGGTATACATTTCAGTTGGGCCTCTATTATGGTGTCTTTAAAAGTTTCCATGCAGCTTGCAGGATTTGGCTCTAGTCACTGTGCCTTTTAATTTCTGTTTAACTAACCTCCTCATTTTTGTGTAATTCCCTTTTTGAAATTAAATGCCAGGGTGCTGGTCTGCTGAGGTGTTCTTCCCACCACAGGAATGTTGAATGTTATTATATTATGGTCACTATTCCCAAGCGGTCCTGTAACGGTTATTTCCTGGACCTGATCCTGCGCTCCACTCAGGACTAAATCGAGAATTGCCTCTCCCTTGTGGGTTCCTGCACCAGCTGCTCCAAGAAGCAGTCATTTAAGCCATTGAGAAATTTTATCTCCGCTTCTCTTCCTGAGGTGACATGTATCCAGTCTATATGGGGGTAATTAAAATCCCCATTATTATAGAGTTCTTTGTTTTGGTAGCCTCTCTAATCTCCCTCAGCATTTCAATGTCAGTATCCCTGTCCTGGTCAGGTGGTCGGTAATATATCCCTACTGCTAATTTCTTATTTTTGGAGCATGGAATTACTATCCATAGCGATTCTATTGAACATGTTGATTCATTTAATATTTTTATTTCATTTGATTCTACATTATCTTTCACATACAGTGCCACTCCGCCACCCACCCGGCCTGCTCTATCCTTTCGATATATTTTATATCCCGGTATGATTGTGTCCCACAGATTTTCCTCATTCCACCAGGTTTCAGTGATGCCTATTATGTCAATCTCCTCATTTAATACTAGGTACTCTAGTTCACCCATCTTATTAGTCAGACTCCTAGCATTTGTGTAGAAGCACTTTAAAAATTTGCCACTGCTTATTTGTCTGCCCTTCCCTCATGCATTGGATTCCTTTGTATGCGGTTGTTTGTCTGCTCTGGCCCATGGTTTGCCCTCTCCCCTCCTCTCTTTCTGACTATAGCTTAGAGAATCTCTATCAATGGATTCTCCTCTAAGAGAAGTCTCCTCCGATTTACGTGCATCTCCGCACCAATCGGCTTTCCCCCATCTCTTAGTTTAAAAACTGCTCTATGGCCTTTTTAATGTTTAGTGCCAGCAGTCTGGTTCCACCCTGGTTTAGGTGGAGCCCATCCTTCCTGTATAGGCTGCCCCTCTCCCAAAAGTGTCCCCAGTTCCTAATAAATCCAAACCCCTCTTCCCTACACCATCGTCTCATCCACGCATTGAGACTCTGAAGCTCTGCCTGCCTACCTGGCCCTGCGCGTGGAACTGGAAGCATTTCCGAGAATGCCACCATAGAGGTCCTGGATTTCAGTCTCTTTTGTAGCAGCCTAAATTTGGCCTCCAGGACATCTCTCCTACCCTTCCCTACGTCATTGGTACCTACATGTACCATGACCACCGGCTCCTCCCCAGCACTACACATAAGATCTTTTATTGGACCAATTTCTGTGGATGAGAGACAAGCTACACAGAGCTCTTCTTCAGGTCCAAGAAACTATCTGAAAGTGTCACCACCAAAGCCAGACTGTTTATCATAAATAGTTTACACATATTTCATGGGACCATTCAAGGTGAAGAGGCCCAATATATCAGTTGGATATAAGCTGCATGTTATCAAGCATATTATATACTTATTTTTGAAGACAGACACATATTAATACTCATTTACAAGCATTAACCTATTAAGACTTTTTTGCTTTGTTGAATAATTCCTGGTAACTATAAAAGGAAAGATGTTGGCTTTCTTACCTCTCCAATTGTCCTACATGCTTATTGTCACCTTTTATGGCAGCTTGCCTTCTCAAGGTTTCTCATGCCACTGCCCCTGTGGCCTTCTTCACTTTGTACACAGGACCACCATTAAAAGTCAACATTAGTTTGCATATATTTATGATTCTGGGTGGAAGCTTAAGAGGTGTACATACCTGGAGATTTTGTTTGGTGGGACCAGTAAGTGGTTTATTCTGCTGCAGGATAGGTTTGGGAATTCTAAATGAGTACAGGGAGGCACCATGATGTGGAGTTAAGCTACAATAATTTTCAGTGAGAGGCAGTTGATGCTGAATGATATGCAAAAAGGAACATGGGTAGATCTGACTGTTTTTTCTTGTCGGAATAAGTGTGTGTGTTTGCATTACTTAAATAGGATTAATTAATAGGCCTCTAAATTGCAAATAAAGAAGCTGAAGTGAACAATATGGGGCCGAAAATGTAAAAGAGAAACACACGTTATTAAAATACAAATTTAGTCATGTATGCAAAGCTGTCTTTTTGATTAAGCTCTTGGCCAAGGGGAAAAAATACAACAGGTCTTTGCTGTAACAGCACGAAACTAGCTTTCAGCTTTATACACTCACTCCTCCTGTCAGATTTGACTGACCTAATCCTTTGCCATTTTTATCTCCTCTCCAGCACTTTACTGATGTTTAAATGTCTAACACATTGAAATTCAATGAATGTAGAGTAAAAAAAAAAGTGTGCCATGAATAATCAGCAGTGAATAACATCCTGAAAGCACATGTATATTTCTCTTACTGAGAAAAACGTCTTAAATAGTATTTGATTTATTTACCCCGATGTTCTTGTTATAGGGACAGACATAGCTGCTGACTATTTATGATCAGCTAGCAACAGGCTCTGTGGATTTCATGGTAGGAAATGTGAATTTCATTTCTTCCTATCACACTACACAGTCCATCTTCTATGCATTAGAGTGCATTGACTTATCAAAGGTGTAGCCCAGAAAATATGAAACATTAATATTTAACGGATATAGCTTTGTATATGTCTGAATTTCATTCTTGAAAAATGTACTTGATTTCTCTTTTTTTGTATGCACCAGTGGATATAAGACCACTGATATCAGTAATTTCTGGACATCGATTTCTGAAATATGCCATCTCTACCAAGTACTGCCTGATGCAATTAAAATTAAACAAAACAGGATAACACCTCTTCAATGATCAGGATTAGTGAATACAATGAAATGAGATAAACTACTTACAAAATTTAAAAAAATCATTTTGAATTATGGCAAATGCCTTCCCTCTTAATTCAGATTTAAGTTTGACATCAGTTTGGAATATGGTTGTATGCTGCTGAGCTCTGTGCATAACCATTAAAGTCTTGCCAATGCTTAGAATAAGAGAACTATATGTTGCAATCAGGTTACATTCATAACTCAAGTAGAATTCCTGAAGAGGTTTCCCATTATTCAAATGTTTGTTCATAATACTTCACAACTAATGAAGGTAAGAACTTCTGACATTAGACCCCAAATGTAATTTAAATAGACTTCTATTTATAAATGACAATCACAATACATTAATAAAACTAAATATTGCACATAATGCTGTAAACTTTGAAAATAAAATGATGAATCATATTAATTTTGATGGATTCACCTCTTTTTGTTTTGCAATCCAATGTATTAAGATGCACAAACTTTTGGGATAATAGAAAAGGTAAGCATACTGACATCTCACATAACAGAGCTGATGTTGAGTATACAATAGTTCAGCCAACCCAATATACTAAATTTGCTAATCTTTGGCAATGAAATGAAACATAAAGGGGGAGAAAACATAAAGCCTCAAAAGAAAAAAGCAATTCAGTAACAAGATTTTCTATAAACTCATGAATATTTATGAAAAAAGCAGAGAGCTTTTTCACTTAGCTTCAAATGTCTCCTTAAAAAAGTCTTCTCAAATATTAAGACATGCATTTAAAAAATAAAACTGTGCATATAAAAGAAGCCAAGAATGAGAGACATGCAGCTTTTAAGATAAGCATGCTTTCAGTGTAAGCATCTGCACTCAGAAGAGCATTTACACAAATTAACATATTTTATCTACTGTAAAGAACATAAAGGAAATGGCATATATTTTAATTTAAATTAGTCTGACAAAAATCCTTAAGCACTGAAGCATTAGTCAGAACTGTATGAAGTTATGTCAGCCAAAGACAAATTTCCAAATTAAAAAAAAAAAAAAACCCACGACTGAATGACAGTTAAATAGAAGAGGTTTGGTTTTCTTTTCCCAAAATTTACTCATATTTGTTGCCATGACTTTTTTGAAGTATATTTGTTTTAAGTGTAAGTTTATCTTTAATTGAATACTGGGTAAATTACTGCATAATGCATCTGTTTCCAGTGCAATTCTCTCCTATAAATACCATATCAACCTTTGGTTACCATCACTCAATTTAGAGAAGTATTACCATACCACAATGGTAAAAAGAAATTAGTAAACAAGTGTAGTAGCATGACTAGTGGAGACATTCATTCCCAGGTAACAAAGCCTTACACCATTTTTAAGTGACTGTCTGCTAGCACTAGACAGTTCCTTCATCTACCAACTTCATAAAATAAAACTGTTTGGTATATATTGCAGATAGAATACACAAGGCACAACGGTTACAGAAAAAACAACTGCTCCCAATACAGTAATTTTTTTATTTCATGACTCCAAGGATTCATCTTCACTGATCAACTTTAACTTCGTAATGAAAACACTAAGGCTACGTCTACACTGTCGTTTTTTTGGAAAAAGATACGCAAAATGCAAATTGCAATTTGCGTATCTTTTTTCCACTTATTTTTTTGGAAGAGGCTTTTCTGACATTTGGCCCATCTACACAGGCCAAATGTTGGAAAAACCTCCTCTTTCAGAACATCGCTTATTCCTCATAAAATGAGGAATACAGGGATGCCATAAGAACGTGCTTGTTTTTTCAAAAACTGTTCCGAAAAAGCAGACGCGTTTCCTGAATGCAGCAAAGTTTTTCCGGGATACCAAAGGTATCCCGGAAAAACTCTGCAGTCTAGACATAGTCTAATAGTGTTAAAATGGGGGAAGTGAACCTGGTTTGTTATATTGGTCCTCATGAGATACTGTGATGTATGTTTGTGCACTGAAATTTTGAAAATCAACACTTCTCAGGAATATGCATGAGGACACAGTACATTTCCTCCCATCCATGAGGAATTAATGCACTGGGATACAAAATTATTTGGTAAATTAAGTGGTAAATTACAACTTTTTCCCCCTACATCACACCCATAAAGTCTCTTCCCAAAGTGGTCTCTATAGCAAAATAACTATTCTGTTCCATTTATATAACTGCAGAAATTAAATGGACATTTACAGTTGACAGCTCCCCCAAAATGAACAGCCTACTCAATTAAATTTATCTTCAGCATGGAAAGAAAAAAAAGTTTCCCACCTGAGATGCTCATTTCTTGGGCATTTAACCTCCCACAGTCTTCCAAATGGATTCCAATACCTCCCCTTGGTGTTCAGAGGGTAGCCAGATTTTAAACTTTGTGATGGGGCGCGGTATCAAGCCCTTCTGGAATTCTACACATGTGAAAGAGCTTTCAGACAATCAAAACATGCTTGGGGTTTTTTGTTTTTTTAAATAACACAACACAGAGGGATGTGGCATATCTACATAAGTGCAATACAAATATTTTCAATTGTTTGCAAGCTCAGTCACAAACTTTTTTTTGTAATTACTACCTTTAGCAGGTTTGATTGCATACTGACCAATATGAAATTCATTATTTTGCAGATTTAGAATGCTTTACCCCGGATAGTTATCCTGAAACAAGGATCCTATGGTCTCTTGTGACCCACCCCCAAAGAACCCAGGTAGAGTGATTTTCACATGGCTGACGCTTCTGTGAAACTGTTGGGATGCAGATGTCAACACAGCAAGGACTGAAACCCCAAAAATGGAACCTTCATCATTCTTTTGGCAATGAATCGTTGTAGGATTCATTGCCAAACAGGTTCACTGCACATTATTTGACCAGCTCTACAACAGAACTACAGAGAACACATTACGTCATGTAGTCAGGAGAGACAAATTCCACTCCATGTACAAAGTTTGTTATACTATCTAAAATATCACACAGGAGAAGAGATATTGCTCTTAGTATATCAAAGGCATCACATGCTACCTACCCGGCACTATATTTACCCATCACCGCTATTTATAATTCACGAGTAATAAATAGATGAAATGCAGCTCATAAAATAAATTAATATGATGAAATTTATAACTTATGTTAAAGTGCTCTGAAAAACAACTATGTGAAGCTCAACTGATGTGCTGCCTGTTTTGTATTCAGACTTGGATCTATTCTACGATTATTTATTTCAATTTATTTCCAGTTGCCATTTCCAAATCCTATTTGCAGTCCAAACAGCTAAAATACGTTTGAAAAAAGAATAAATAAATACAGGTACTAAATTTAAAATACAGCCCAACATATTACAATTTTCTTAATCATAAATACAAGTACTATTGCAACATCTTCAACATATTCTCCTCCTACAGGAAAAGCCTGGAAGAATGAGCAAATATGTGTTGCCATTTGTAATGAAGGTCACCAGACCTAGAAACTGAAGGTCACCAAGGTGGGGAGTGAATTCCAAAATCCAGGAGCTCTCAGTGAGAACTCTTTGCTGCTAACTCTCTCTCATCTTGGCTAATGGGCTATTCAAGGATAAGTATAATTACTGCTCTTTCACATGGAGAGAAATACGGTCATGGTCTAAGCTGAACACAAATTGTTGGAGGCTTTAGAAGTCAAATATAATATCTTAAACTTAAAACAGAAATGTACTGCAAGATGACAAAACCAAGGTTATAGTAGTTTTACTATTTTTTTACCCATTAGCACAGCTAAAAGGCAGTGAGGTGAATTTATTTCCCTACCTGTAAATCTTTAGCTGAATTACTAACTAAATTCCAACTGCAGAAGCAAATATTATCTTGATATACACTTGTGCCATCTCCCTGTAGACAGAGATGTGGTGGCATAGGTTAATCTCTCTCTTACCCCAGGGTAATTTGCAAGTGGCAAAGGATACTAGTTTGCTAAGAAGTTAGGGTTTAAAGTTAGAAATACACTTATACATGTACTCACACACTTTTAAAATGGAAAAAAAAGTGATCTTTGTTTTTATATTGTGACCATCATCTTAGTACCTGAATGTTTGCAACCTGGGAAAAAAAAAGATACAAAATAAACATGCACGTTTCACAATGACATTTATAGAGTCACCAATCAAAATATTCCCACATTGCTTCTACTCTGATTGGATGAGTGACAACAAGGCAGGAATCCCCTGTCATAAACAAATTCTTGCCCATCTCACTAGGCACCCTAACAATAACGCACTACAATATCATGAAGTGTTAATGTTCAAACAAATGACCATGCTCCAAATACATTTGAAAACAAAGCAAAATTATTTATTTTTAAAAGATTCATAATATGATAGGTATACCACTTTGTACTCCCAGATAGAACTCAAATGATGCCCAGCAAACATTTGAGAAGATAACTAATTTTTAGACAAAAGATAGTGCAGGAGATCTAATCTACCTGGATGTCAGTGAGGCATGTGATACCGTTACTTATGGGCAATTATTAGTTACATTGGAAAGGATGGGAACAGGTGCAGAAAAAGGTTATTAGGACAATCCAAGGAATAGAAGACCTACCTTATGAGGGGTGATTCAAAGAGTTTGGCTTCTTTAACCTTGTCAGGGCTGTTCCGCACTCTGGCACTCTGAGTACAGAATGTGGGGGCCCATAAGAGACCTTAAATACTTTGTCTCTATAGGTTCTGCTTACAAAAACTCCCCAGAGTCACAGATTTACTGACTCTGGGAGGTGGCTGCCATGATCAGGTGATTTTTTTTGTAAAGGATTAAAACAGGAATAAAAACTTGAATTCTTCCCAAGGAGAACCCCAAGTTCTTTTGCCACGAGAGCATGAAAAGAACAACAACAACAAAACCCTAGAAAAACTGTGTCCTTGATAGCCGACCTCTCAGGCTAGGCAGGCACACACACAGACCTCCTGTTACATTCCAAGACACAAGAATCAAATCATCACCTTAAAAAAGATGATTATATTAACAAAAGAAAAAAAGATATACTCAATAAAGCCTACTTGGTCACTTGGTGTTACACAGCAAATGAAAAAAGATCAGAGTAAAAAGAAGGGAAGGAAGAGAAGTTTAACCAAACAACCAAAACAAAGAAAAATACCCTGACTGCAACTAAACATGCATTTTCCCCTTATTTCCTCATGATCCCTTGATGGTCCAGTCCACTTTCATGCCCCAAATTCCTTGGAGACATGGTAGTCCTGCCTGGGTTCAAATAATTCTCTTTCTTCCAAGTCCTGGCTTAAAACTCACACAAAGAGAAATGGCAGCTGGTATATATTTACAATTAAAATTTCAGCACTGTATCTCATTGGTTCTTCTGGCTCCCTGCCAACATTACCCTTAGCTACCTGAATTTAACCCTTTAGTCACCAAGTACTGGCTAGCACTCCTCCTATCCATCACAAACCTAAATGAAGGCTGAGGGGGGAAATGATTGCTCTCTACAAATACATCAGAGAGATAAATACCAGGGAAGGAGAAGAGTTAGGTAAGTGATGCATCAGTGTAAACACAAGAACAAATGGATATAAACTGGCCATCAACAAGTTTAGGCTTGAAATCGAAGGTTCCTAACCATTAGAAGAGTAAAGTTCTAGAACAACCTGAGAAGGGAAGCATTATGAATAAAATACCTATCTGACTTCAAAAGTGAGCTTGATAAATATGATGGGGTTGCCTACTATGGCATGGGGGCCACTGAAGACTGCCAGTAGCAAAAATTCCCAATGACTGTAGACCAGGCACTAGATGGGAGAAGGCTCTGAGTTACTACAAAGAATTGTTTCCCAGGTATCTGCCTGGGGAGGTCTTGCCCACATGCTGAGGGTGTAACTGATCATCATATTTGGGGTCAGAAAGGAATTTTCCCATGGGCCACATTAGCAGAAACCCAGGGCAGTTTTCCCCTTCCACTGCAGCATGGGGCAGGGTCATTTGCAGGTTTAAATAGTGTAAAAGATGAATTATCTGTAAATTGAAGTATTTAGATCATGATCTGAGGAGTTCAGTATCTCAGCCAAAACTAAGAGGTCTCTTTCAGGAGTGGGGGAGGTGAGATTCTGCAGCCTGCAAAGAGCAGGAGGTCAGACTAGATCATGATAGTCCCTTCTGATCTTGAAATCCATGAGTTTATTCCTAAGGAAAGCATTTAGCCAAAACCTTTGATAAAAACATTTAATTCTTTTTTTGTTTTACTCACACATAGTTGTTATCTTTGTGTATGCAATATAGGTTAGACAGGTTACATGAAATGTTTTCTACCTTCCAGGGAAATTTTAGAAGCATAGATCATGCCAGTTCAATTTTTTTAAAGAATGGCTTTTTTTAAAAAATAAAGCTTTTGCTTCCCTTCAGGAAAAAAAAAAAAAAACTAAAACAGGTTCCTTATCTTTTGGTTTGTTTCCAAAACAAAGCAAATGGGGGGAAAAAAGTGGAACTATGTTTAATTATGTTCAGTATCTCCTTCCCTTTTACTAGCAGAATCGGTTTAACAACAGTGTGAACAATGAACTAGCATTTGTACAAATAGTCTCCATCGGTAAGAAACTGTCTAGTTGATTCAATAGATCTTATGCATCATCAGATTCCATGATTTGCAGTTTAATGTTATTAACATGAATAATAAAATCATAATCTAACACTTAAAACTGTTAACACTGGCACTTACTCCTTTCTCTGGCTCCCCCTCAACTCCATTCCAGTTTATTAGCAGACAATGTGTGTGACTTGGCATTTACAGAATAAAGATTCCTTAGAGCCAGACAAGTTTCATCAGAGAGTGGATAAAAGGAAATAATCCAGCAATCAGAGAAAAGTGAATTGAAAACCAAACTTGTCTTCTCCCATCCTGTCTTGTATTGCTTAGTTAAAGGGAGCTTACAAGACAAAATGATAAGGAATACAAAGTACCTCCTGAAGACACATGACAAAACATTTGCTTTTCTTTTTAATGCCACTTCAATTTCTGGTAAAAATCCAAACTGGGGGTTTATATTTCATGATATTGTCAACTTTGCATAAACCTACTAGTACTACTTATGACTTACATAGCCTCAGGGAGACTATTGATTTCTTCCTGCTCATAAATCTGAAAATGCTCTGCGCCTTCTCAATGGACCCATTATATTTATTGGTGTGTATTCCAAAACAACAGTTCAAGGTTATAGCTATAATTTTAATTTACCACCTTAAGTCTACAGAAGCCCACAGACAGTCCCAAGTTTTTGGCATCAAACCCAAAATTTGTCCAGGCTGAAGAAGATATTTCATTTTTATTATGTGAGTCAGGACCTCCAGGCAAACCAACTTCTTTGTGTGAAGCTCACAACCCCTAACAGAATTGTATGCAAAGTTTGCATGAAGGTAAAAAGTGAAGAGGACCCTCAGGACAGTTAATGACTCTGACCTGACAATAACAGATTACTGAACTACACAGATATTTCTTACATTCACTTAACCATACTTTCTCTGATGTTACATATCCCTTCATGGTTTTATTCTACACAAGACTCAATAAATACTGCAACTTCTCATGAGCTACTGGTGTGGAGGGAAAGGTTTCAAAGACAGAGGCTCAACATGTAAAACTCACTCCATGTTTTGTATTCTCAATAGAAAATACCACATATGCTGAAGCAGCCAAGGATGGAAAATAAAATAGCAGCTGATCAGACAACAATAAAATTAAAGTTAGTTACTGTAACTTTAATGGGGATTCATGGATGAGTAGCATGGGGGAACAGTCAGAGGACCAGATGATCCTCAATATTCCCTCCGTAATGTCTCTGATACAGGCCCCTGGCAGGCAGCATACCTCTTCATCACAGATGTGCTACCATCAACTTTTCTACCATGTTTGTAACATGGGACGAAGTCCACGTCACGGCCAGATTGTGGACATCTTGACCTGACAATTGGAGCCAGAGTCTGTAATCGTGCAACAAGAGTCAAGAGGGTCAGGATTCCAGAGGATCAGAAGCAGCATACAAAGGGGAGACCAGAACCCTGAGCAGGGAATCAGAATTAGATCTGGTCAGGATGTCAAAAGGGCCAGAAGGCAGGAGCCAAATTGGAGCTCAGGACCCATAGACTCAGGGTACGTCTACACTCGCTCCCTATCTTGAGATAGGGATGCAAATGTAGCCGACCAAAATCGCTAATGAAGTGGGGATTTAAATATCCTGTGCTTCATTAGCATAATCTTGCCCACGCGCTATTCCGATCGCCAGCTGATTTGAACCAGGAAGTGCGCTCCGGGCCGCGTTAGTTCGAATCAAACCCCTTGGTTCGAACTAAAGTTACTTCTCATTTTTGGGGAGAGATTATGCTAATGAAGCACGGGATAATTAAATCCCCACTTCATTAGCAATTTCCGTCAGCTACATTTGCATCCCTAGTTAGAACTAGGGTGCAAGTGTAGATGTACCCTCAGATGTATAGAGTCAAGCTGGGTCGGGGCACAGGCGATCAGCCACTCTGGTACGCCACCAATTGGACTGAACTTCACAGTGGTGTTGGGACTGAACTTCACAGTGGTGTTGGGGTTCATGGGTCCCAGGTAAGCCACTGCTAGCAAATGTCCCAGTGGAGTGCTGGAGTATGACTGTTTCCATGGCCTGTGAGGGTCTGGGTTCAAGTCCTGTGTGTTATGACAGATTACTCCCCAACAGGGATCACTTCTTAATGAGCATTACTGCAGGGGACTTGCTTACAGATTTCTGAATATGTGATTCTCTTCGGACTATATCAGGGTCCATAATTTGTACTCAGTGCAGATTGTGCCATGGCATTATATGCTGACTACATTGAGGAAGCCTATCTATACAGTAAAATCATTGTGCTAACTCCTAGGTATCTAAGGCTGAGATACGATACAATAGGTTGAATCTCTCTGATTTGGAACCCTAAGAACCTGACTGGTCCCAGGGAATGTCAGTGCCAGCCCCTCTCCTGCCACCGGCTGCAGGGCTGCACTCTGGCAGCAGCAGAGGAGCTGGCAATGACAGAGTGGGCAGGAGGGGAATGCTCAGGGAAAGAGGCAGGGTGGCCTGCAGCTGGGAACCGGGAGCAAAGCCCTAGGCCAGTAGCTGAACCCCATGGCCTCTGGGCAGTGTTCTCGGCCCTTGCTGTCCACCACAGGGCTGTGCTCCTGGCCACTGGCTGTGGGGCTATGCAGCCAACCTGCCTCGTCCCCTGAGGGGAGACCCTGTTTCTCCTCCTCCCTCTCTGACCTTGAATGCTGCAAATGAGCTATTTGTGAGCTCTGGAAGGGCGGAGGAGGAATTATGAGCACAGGCCCCCCCATCCCCCCCACCCCAGCTTTTCCCCATGAGTGCTCCAGCCCTAGAGCACCCACAAATGCTGGACCAGGGACATAGCTGGACCAGGGGGAATCTGGTTTATAAAAGTCCAAACTGTACTACTGAACTCTCTCTCACCAACCATACTACCACAATTCTGGCAATAGCACAAGGGTTTGGGCCTCTCTCTGCTCCTTCATATAGATTAGCAAATTAGGAATATCATTAGCATGCCACATGGCTGAAAAAGCAACTGGTCACTGTTGGCTTTGCATGGCAGAGAACAGCTATCTATATCCACTTCTCCCCAGCATTCAAGTACAGAATACATATACTGGGCCTATATTGCATGGCCTTTATTATTCAAAGCATTTTAAAATACAGTGATCATCAAAAATGTAGCACTTACCAATGGCTTTCACTCAGTGGCATTTGAGAGAGCACTAATTTTGAATATGCTAGAGTAGAAGCAGCTTGCGCTTACTGTGTGATTACAGCTCACAAATGCTGACTACATAATGACTTCAGCTCACAAATGCTGACTACATAACGGAACATGAAATACAGAAGTTACTGTGTGTTACCGATACTTTCACTCAAAATGCTTGTAGGATAGTAAATTTGCAATTAGACAGCTAAACTGATGGGAAGACGGGGCCTTGGATTAGCATATCACCCAGTAGCCCTCTTTAATTTAATGAATCCTTGGTACAGTGGTCAGCAAACAAAATATGGATAACTCAGTGTCCCTGAGTCAACAAACCAGAACATGAATGTTATATCTACAGTATGATCCATTTTAGATAGAACTACTATGCACTACTACCACCTTTATAAACAGGATCTCTAAAGAGTAACCGAAGAACATGTTGATGTATTAACTGAAGGCCTTTAGATACTATAAACTTACAGCACTAAACCAAAATGGTGGAATATTTTTAATAAACTGAGAATGGCAAATGTAATACCTTGGATTTACTTGTTTTCATAATACTCTGGTATTTGTTGCTTAATGGCTGTATTAAGTTAGTATGGTATTCTATTTATCACTTTTTTAACATGCTTGACTAAGTAGAAGCTAACAATCTAATTAATGTTTCAAAATTAATTAATTATTATTATTATAATTATATCTCATTTAATGGCATTTCATGACTATAAAAAGAAGAAAAAAATATACCTGGAAAGATTACTGGATATGTGCAATTAACTATATATGGAGTTTTTACCATTTGCCAAGTAACTGCAGTCTTCTAGTTTCTAAGCATTCAGACTTTACCTATATAATAAAAATATGATTTTTACTTCTTCAAGGACACATGCATTTATACAAAATGTACTGACTTCTATTTGCACACAAAATTAGTAATTTCTAAGTGGACAGGAAAAATAACAAGCATATATTATATGCTTCAATCAATTCGTATCTATGATCTCATTTACTTAATTTGACACAGTTGGTATGTGAAAAATGTGGAAAGCATTAAAATTTAGTAAATGTTCAGATAATTAAAATCTCTCAGTATTTAAGAATAAAACCCTATCATCAATTATTGATGCTAGGGTTATTAGGAAGAACAAAAAATCCTAATAGAATCAGATGAACAAGATATGCTTGTCTCAGTATTCAAACAAGTAATCTCCAAATAAATGACTAGATCCAGGCAGCCACATAAAAATGATAAATTGAGCCTATTGTCTAAACAAGATTAATTATTCAATAAATCCTAAGAAAAGCAACCACTTCCCATATTATAAAAGGCATTTGAAAAGCACAATATTTTAAAATCACATTTTTTTTCTCTCTTGTTACGAGGACATAGCTGCTCAACAGACTAAATTGATATGGTGCTAACACTAGATTTTAGTATCATCAGTTCAAGTCTTCATTAGGGACAAATGTATGTAACTGGAGGCTGGAGCTGTGCGTAGAGTCCACATTTTGCTGTCCAAGGAGATCACGATCAATGGGGACAGAAATCAGAAAGAAAGAAGTGGGAAACTCATTTGGCATTATCCTTGCATCTATGACGGTATGCAACACACAGTATTGCTCCAATAAGCTCTTCTGGCTTGAATCTCCTCTGTGAGGCTCAGATAGTGTGTGGTTCCTTCTTGACTGGGGAAAAAAAGTACACTGCTAAAACAAAAACAAAAAAACAACCCTGGAACCAAAACTCAGAGATGGGGGAACTGACAGCACATGTTGGCTCCTGGACAAGGTGGGAGGGGCCCAAATCCATGTTCCTGGAAGGGGCTGGGCCTTAAGTGGAAGGGGTGAAGCCAGGGGAAATCAGCCCTCCACACTGTACAGAGTGCACCATGCTGCCCCAGGGAAATTGCCCTCTTCCCCTCCACCACCATCAGCAGGCCTGCTCAGAAAAAAACTGCACAGGTTATCTTAATATGATACTTCCTTTCTTCCTTAAGTTCAAATGAACAGTGTGATATTTAACAATAGGAATAATTAAAGTGTCTTCTAGGACATCTAAGTAAACAACTATTGGAATGAATAGGTGAATCCACACCTCAGAGCTACCTGCAAACTCAGGCAGGCAGGACTATACCTATTACAGTAACTTCACATTTTCAAGAAGTCCGGTTGCACCTTAAAGACTAACACATTTATTAGGGCATAAAAGCTTTTGTGAGATACAACTCACTTCTTCAAATGTGAAGAGGAGTTGCATCTCATGAAAGCTTATGCCCTAATACATTTGTTAGTCTTTAAGCTGCCACTGGACTCCTTGTAGTTTTTGCTGACACTGACTAACACAGCTCCTTCTCTGAAACTTCACATTTTCAAGGTTTTCTCAGCAACCGTAACAACCTGAATTTTTTAAAAAAATGATAGTTGAGTCTCTGAATAACCATCAGTATAGGAGACATTCTAGTGTATAAGCCTCTGAGTACTGGGCACACTAATCATGCAGCAATATTAGGAGGGAAGATGCAGTTGTCCCCCTGAAATTATTATTTTCATGCCGAGAGTCCTAGAGTCTTAGAATAAAGTCATGAGGTCATAAAGTCTGCCAGGGATTTTGCAACGGCTATTGAATTTATGTGGAAGGCACTCAGGGACTGTCTATGCTACAGAGAAGATCGACCCTCCAGAGGTCAGGCTTCTAATTTTCAATTTAGTGGATCTAGTGTAGACCCCAAATCAAATGCTGAGGGCAGCTCCCACTGGCATCCTGTATTCCACATTGTGCAAGGAGTAAGGGTAGATGCTGCGCTGGCTCAGCTTAAGGTGAGCTGAATCCGGCTACGCATTTTGCATAGCTGGATGGTGTACCTTAAGCCGATCTGCCTGATCTAGTGTAAACCAGGCCTCAGATATTGCCGGGATGGATAGAGAATGTAAAACCATAAAAGCCCTAAGATAAAACATAAGTGAAGTATACTAGTGGAAATAATTAATTATAGTAGGAGAATTTCATAAATATAGGATTTAAATACACGTTTTTGGTAAATAAAACATTTGAAGAGAAATGGTTGTACAGGAGACATGATGTTCGGCATAGTACACATCACCCACTAACTTTGCTGAACCTGTAAACACATTTCACTTTTGCCTCCTTACTGATTACTTTCCCCAGAGGAAGGCTACAGTATTTCATTACGTTCCCACGCTGCTCCGCACACACATCCTTTGCCTTTATCGATGACTGTACACTCAGAAGGATATACATGTCTATCACACAATCAGCGCCAGGAAAAAAATCTATTTTAAATGGGAACAATTTAAATCATGTTTATTTTTAGACTACTTATTTTCAAAACTAGATTGCTTAATTTTTTAAGGACTTTGGTTCTGTAATGTACAAGGGTACTCTAAGATTCATATACCAAAAAGCCCAATTCAGTTTCAAATTAGTGCTCTCTTAGAAGTATGAATTGCTCCATCTGGAAGTGATTAGATTTCCAAAGATGTGAACCATTAAGTAATTTAAACTTATTGGAGTGTCTTTTTTTTTTTAATAAACCCTTCAATTTAAAAATAATAGTTAAAAATCTCCCTGGTACAGCTGCTCAAGACACACAATTTACTATGCATTTAACATACAGAAAGAAAAATACACAATACACAAAGGATGAATTACATTAAGCAAACAGTAATATAAGCAGTGACCTAAGGGTACAGTCACAGTGACAAGAAAGTACAGCACTTACCCTAAAATGGCATAGGGGCGTATGTATATATGCTGGCTGCTTCATGTGAGGGCACATTATCAGAAACACCCCACTGATGGCCACTACAATTAGGTTTGTTTCCTGATTAAGTACTAATGCAGTACTTTGGCTGAAGAAACAGGAGAGGGAGTGTGGTTTTCTTTCAGTAGGATTTGATAGATCAACAATTAATGTTTACCTTAAAAAGGTGCGTAAATGATAAATAATGATAATATGCTGCAAGGAAGACACAAGGACCTCAGCCTTCTTAAACACACTCTCTGCCACTCAATGCTCTTTCCCAACATTAAAGCACAGACTGACGCAGTCTTCCCCGGGCTTGACAGAAAGGCAGAAGGCACTTATGCCTTCTTAAAAGAAAAACCTGCCAGTTTTCCCCTTTCCATTCACAAATGTCAGCAGTTTTACTATTTATTATTTACAAGTCAGTGGTCCAGACAATGTGAAAGACGTTTTCTAAAGACCAAATGAAGAACCATCACCTCCCCGAAGAGTTTGACCCTGAAAAGAAAGGGCAAATGAAGAATGAGAACAGCCAGGACAGATAGTACAGAACACAGATAGATTGGCCGCTGGTTCATAAAGGTGGGGGGAAATGTAAAAACTATCCCCATTTCCTCTCAACCATGCCACAACCAGATGGTTATAGTTTGATGAAAGTATGACTACACAGAAAGGTTGCTTTTCAGAGTAGAAATGTAGAACCAGATTCTCAGGTGGGTAAAATGGTTACTCTACTGAAGTCAAATCTACCCAAGTTGATGCCAGCTGAAAATCATGCCCTGAATCAAGAGAGGCTAGTGCTCCTGCAGGTCAGTTCAGAAAGGAGGATGACACTCAAAGGAGGTGACAGAGAGCAAGATGTGGCTCTGCTTCAGGGAGATGACATAATGCATGTGGATATCGACATATTATCGGAGACAAGCCAGAATGCATAATGGGGGAAGAGGAGGAAGCAATTATAAGTATTTTGCATCATAGGTTTCCAGAATTGATTATGAGCACACAAACACAGCTATCACTCCAAAAGTGCACAGCATGCTTCAAATTTTCCTTTGAGAACAGGAATATAGCAAGAGAAAGGATGAGGTATAAGAATGGAAATAGTTCAGAGCATGAACACACAAAAATCAAATTTTCTAGTTACAACCCCTTCACCTTCCTCAATAATCTTACTCTGGTGACAGACCCGTGCTGCACAATACATGAATATAGTATTATATAATGTAGAGTAGCTAGATTTTTTCATATTTGAGGGCCTAATGTTCAATATCAACATACATATTAATAATCCAAAACAAAGGTTGCTTTACGTTTTAAAGTCCTGAGCATCTGCAACTCTGAATTCTGTGGTGCCAAAGTAACGTTGAAAATGTTGGCCAATATATGTTTGGCTTTTGCTTTTTTTTTTTTTTTTGAAGATGAGGTTTTCTTTAAAGTAAGGTGATATTACGTAGTAGCAATATTGCATTATTCCCGTTAAATATACATATTTGTAATTTTTGAGGATTCAGTTTTATGTAAAAGTCAACAAGTTCTCAAAGGAGCTAATAAAAGTATAAGACATTGCTATCTTCAATGAGCTGACATGCATCATCATCTGTATCTTCAATTAGGGATCTGCCATTCATTCATGTCTAAACAATGATACATGGTAGAGGGGGGGGGGAAGGGAGAGAATAGCCCTAAGGAGAATGGAATGAGGGAGGCAAACATAGAAGTCTGAGCTTGAGTTGGGATGGTAGTAGTATGTTCCCTGGGAAGTTCAGAGGGACCAGCCAAAAAGTCTTTGTTTAGAAGGCAGTTGCCAGTGAACACTTAAAATTTCACTAACTGCCTTTTTGAGCCTAACTTTATCAGCAAACACTGCAGAGAACATGCCAACCAACCGCGTAAGGAAATTTTAAAAAAAATGTCCTTAATTCCAGTTTTGAAATTTGTGCTTGGGAGTGCTGACATTTCATGTGTTGTGTGTTTAATTCTATTTGCATACTTATTTCTTCACAAATGGCAAAGGCCACGCCTCTGGAGCTCAAAAAAGCCTGGACTTTCAAGTTGAATTTCCCTGTAAGGATTAATCAGGTATTTCAATGAGAAAACCACCAATTTTTTTAAAATATATATGGTTAAATATTGTTCTTTGCATTAATGTAACTTTCAGAAATAAAGAAGTAATTCAACTCATTATAAAACACAACCATAAAGCTAGAAACATCATTCCAAGACTGTTGGTTTCACACTTCCCACATAAGGAAATGATTAGTAAAGTAAGAAACATATATTATGTATAAGCTGAGTCAATGTCAAATAGAAACAGACGTTTCAGTAAATATTAGTTGGAACTTAAAGGCAAACTTTAAAATATGAAATCATATGGGTGATGGGGGCCCTAGTTTCTAAAAAAAACATTTTAAAAAACCCTTTTTCTGCAACTGTTGGAAAAAACTATCATGTCCAAGGTCTGCAAATCTGTAATTGAACACTTGAAAAGGTCCATGGTGATGGTGTTAGCTACAGGGGCACATGATTTTATACAATCCATTGTGTTGCTGCATTATTTAAAAGAGTCAAAGTGAGTGAGGTAATATTTTTTGTTCAACCAACTTCTGTTGCTGAGAGGGAAATGTAATAAGAGTGTCATGCCAAAATATTAGATCTAACAGAAAGTTCAGCACAACTAGTTAGCACATATTTAAAGGTACCCCTCAAGGTAGAGTTGTTACATGACAAAAAGGGAACTTAGTGGGCTGTTGTGGTAATTAACCATAAATCCAGTGTCTTTATGAAGATCATGATTTTTAGTGTCCAAAGAAGTTTTGAATTTAAGTTCCCAGGCTTCTCTTTCGAAAGTTTTGTGCAGAAAGAGGACTTTCAGTTACCCGCAAGGGCATTTCCTTGTTCGAAAGAGGCATGTAAATGAGCCCGATTGAAAATGCAAATGAAGCGCGGATTTACAAATCTCACGCTTTATTTGCATAATCACATGAGAGCGCGTTTTCGAAAAAGGGTTTTTCGAAAAAGAAATCACAGTCTAGATGGGGTTCTTTCAAAAAAACCACCCTTTTTCAAAAGAACCCATACTCCTGAAAAAATGAGGTGTACGGGTTCTTTCGAAAAACAGGTTTTTTTCGAGAGAACCCCGTCTACACTGTGGTTTTTTTCAAAAAACCCTTTTTCGAAAAAGCGCACTCACGCAATTATGCAAATGAAGCATGAGATTTTTAAATCCGCGCTTCATTTGCATTTTCGATCGGGCTCATTTACATGCCTGTTTCAGAAGAGGAATGTAGTTTAGACATAGCCTTTGAGAGAAGTGATCTCACCTGGGCGTGAACACTTTACACAAAGCCATAGAGAGAAACAAGACTCATGTCCTTCAAAGCCAAAATCACAGGCACTTTATTGCTTGAGATAAAGAGGAGATCCCCCACAGCTGATTGATGTACAGTAGGTATCTTCTACAGGGGAGCACGCGCACACAGATCCAGACTCAAGTGTTGCCAACTCTTGCAAAAATCACATGAGCCTCAGGATAGTTGGTGTTTTACATACAGCCACAGCTCTTGGTCATCAGAGGATTACATGAGGATCTCTGCATTCCATTAAAAACAGTAAAGAAAAAAACTAAGTAAATTTCTAGCTTTCATGGTTGCTGAGAGTAGCTTGAAAATATTGTCCCAGAAACAAGAAGGCAACCAGCACTTCCAATTTTTTTAAACTCATGATACTGTGGGGGCCAAGCTCCAAAGTTCCCAGTGTCTGTTACTGGCAATACTGAATACTACAATCAAGTCACCAAAGAAATTTAAGTGTAGGTTTCACAGCACAGGCCACACCTTAATACAGATATTGCTCAATGATCCAAATCACTTTTGACAATCACATTATTTCCATGAGACTTGCTTGCATGGCAAAGTGGTATTAGGAAAGTATTTAATTTATTTTGTTTGTTTTTAAAAAAAATCATATTTAACTGCTTGAAAACAACATGGGAGTTAGGCCTCTGCGCTTAGCCAGCTCTCTTGTGGACCACAAGTTTAAAAATTCGAAGAGCAAAACAGTACAGATATTTATCACAACTCCAAGATATGGACCATCAAATTGCACAACAGCATTTATTACCTTTATTTTTTCATCCCCATAATGTGGGCTTTCTAAATATCTGAAGGACGGGTGCTTGTGTGCATGCATTTATACATGCTACCATAGCATACAGTGGAGCCAGCACAAAGATTTCCATGAAGATTCCCAGAAACTAGAGTCAAACAAAGCACTTTGCAGAAAATTTCCCATACAACTGTAACCGCCACCGGGCGGATTTGAACCTGGGACCCCTAGAGCTGAGTATAGGAGCCTCTACGCTCTGAGCTAAAAGTCAGCTGGCTCCTAGCTCATGCTGTAGAGGTCTCTTAATCATAACTGTTGCTGTGGTCTAGGTACCACTTGCATTGCTCAGTAACTAGGTGTGTGGGTTACACAACCTTCTGCAGTGCACAAAGAAGTATGCAATTATGCAATTATCAGTATTTTCAAAACAAACTTTTTGGGTACAGAAACATTTGTGCAGGAAGGCAAAGTTTTCAAGGCCATTTTTAAATTCCTAAATAAGTGGTCTGGTTTTCCAAGGACTGAGCATCCAACAGGCCTTTTTTAAAAATGAATCATCAGGAGCTCTGGAGGTAATCATTAAAAGAAATCAGGGACAATTTTCCACCCACAAGCTACATTTGAGCAACAGCATCAAATACTCATTAATGCAAATGTTCAAGCCAAACGTGTATGAGGCAGAAATGCAGGCACAGTGAGCTGGTACACTATGTACATATGCACACAAATAAACAAGGTAAAACAAACAATAGGGAGGGATGCATGACTTAAAAAAAAAAGATTTCAGGGAGCTTGAGTCAGTGGCTCCTGTATTTGAGTACTAGAATTAGCACAGTAGACTTAATGGCATGTTCACAAATGGAGTAAGGGGCCAAGGCATACATGACTTACTTCCATCTCCCTGGCTGTCTCAGAAAATGCCCCACATCATTTGTAAATGGCCCTAAAATGCATAAAAAAACTAGTAACACACATTTTTTGCAAGAGCTCAGTGGATGTCTGCCAGGATTGAAGATGCTTAAAGTTAAGAATATAGGAATGGCCAGTGGTGTGGTTTTTTGTTGTTGTTTTTTTTAAACAAAAAAAGAGGTGCCGGTACTCCAGGGGAAAAAGTTGCGGAGCAAAAAAAAAAAAAATCTGCCCTTTTAAGAGACATGGCCCGTTTAAGACACACGGCCCAGCCGACTCTCAGATATTTGCATACAGAGGTGCCGGTATGCTCCGTTCTTTCCAGGTAAGCTCTGACTGGAGATGCCGGTACTGCGTACCAGGCAGTACCGTCACAAAAAAACCGCTGGGAATGTCCATTCTGGGTCAGACCAATGGCCCTTCTCACTCAGTATCCTGTCTTCTGACAGTGGCCAATGCCAGATTTTTTCAAGAGAATGAACAGAAGAGGGCAAGTATCAAGTGATCCCTCTTCTATCATGCTGTCCCATCTTCTGGCAGCTGGAGGTTTAGGGACACCCAGAGCATGGAGTTGTGTCCCTGACCATCTTGGCTAATAGCACTGATGAACCTATCTTCCACAAATTTCTAATTTGTTTTTGAATCCAGTTACACTTCTGACTTCCAGAAGTCCAATGGTAATGAGTTTCACAGCTGATTGTGCGTTATGTAAAGAAGTACTTCCTTGTGTTTGCTTTAAACCGGCTGCCAAATAATTTCATTGGGTAACCCCTAATTATGTTATGTGAAGGGACAAATAACACTTCCTTACTCACTTTCTCCATACCATTCACAATTGTATAGCTCTCTATCATATCCCCTCTTAGCTGTCTCTCTTCTAAGATGAATAGTCCCAGTATTTTAAATCTCTCCCTGTATGGATGCTGTTTTAAACCCTGCCCATCCTTTTTCTTGCCCTTCTCTGCACCTTTGACAATTCTATTGCATCTTTTCTGAGATGGGATGAACGGAATGTCACACTGCATTCATGGTGTGGGAATACCACAGATTTATACAGAGGTGTTATAGTTTGTTTTATTATCTATCTTTTTCCTAATGGCTCCTAATATAGTTTGCTTTTTGACTGCCGCTGCACACTAAGCAGGTGTTGTCAGAAAATGATCTACAATGTCTCTAAGATCTCCTTTTTCACAATGGTAAAAGCTAATTTAAACCTTGTTATTTTTTTCTGTAACCTCCTCTGTAGTTTTTTCCTGAAGTAAACTAGTTGTATTTTCAGAGAATTCAATAGATAGTACCTGCAATATTTTGATTTTTCTCTGGTTTCCCACAGTTCTCCACATATCATACTGGATTTTTTTGCCTCTTCCAGTAGTATTCTAGTGTTGTGTGTGATCAAACCACTTTAGGCTTTGAAGTATAGTGTATACAAATTTCTCACACTTCACAATATACAATCCCATTGCTGCAACAACTCATCTTTAATTTATAAGCCTAGATTTTTAAAGACACATGGGGAAATCTTTAATAAGTGACCTAGTACTACACCCTGTTTCAAGTTAAGTAACTGAATGAAGGAAAAACTAGTACATTTCAAATATTTCCATTCAAGCCACATAAATTCCACAACTGAATGTAAGTCATGACAAACGAGATGAAGCCAGGTGATTTTCCTACAGGATAATTGGATAGCAATTTAAGTTTCATACATTAGAAAAACCCTTGGAGAGTGAGAGATGAAACAATACAGCACTTGGAATTAGTATTATCAGCATATTAATCATTCGAAACTTTTTCACAAGACTCAGCAGCTTACTTCTCTGCCCAGAGTATGGAGGAAGGTGCTGACTCTGAGCATCTGTAACCCACTGATGAATGTATGCTACAGATCTCACTCTGAGCCAAACTTCAGAACATGTGAGTTGTTTCACCCACCAGTTTCAGAACTTGGACTCTTCAACCCAAGCTGTCACAGGCTTTTAGCCGGAGATACCTCCCAGCTGGCATTCTATGCAAGCAAAGGGTTGTGTGAGCTCCCAGATCCAGCACAGCAGAAAAAACAAGGTCAAATGGCAATGTTTGTTACAAGGGAGCTGACAATGTCATTCAACTATATCATTCGCAACTCTGATGCTGGAGTTTTTAATCACATGATATGCTATTTACAAGATGCTTTTATTCATGAAGGCAGCACTATCTCCATTTATTTTATATATTATATTTTAACATTGTAATTAGTGTAAGGTCACTCATGTCTTAGAAGTAGAGAATTTGTGTAGGGGGTTTTAAGTGTGAATTCTTATTTCCATTAAATATTCACTCTTACATTGTATCTAGTGGCTGGGTATTATGATCACTGCAACAGATACAGCAAATTCTTGCAATATCTTTGGGAGACCTTATTGAATTAAGTTTAAGTATCTTTGGGATTCACTGTATTAAATGCAAAGTTCCTATACTACTGTGGGCAAAGATGTGAATATGGGAGTACAAAGGACTATACTAAATATGTGCCAGATCCGAATGGACTTTGGGGACAGTAAG
This sequence comes from Rafetus swinhoei, assembly GCA_019425775.1. Classification (NCBI taxonomy): domain Eukaryota; kingdom Metazoa; phylum Chordata; order Testudines; family Trionychidae; genus Rafetus; species Rafetus swinhoei. The sequence goes on from CM033440.1 coordinate 188,810,556, forward strand.
TGTGAAGTGAGTTTCCTGAGAAATACTTGGAGAAAGGTTCATGCAGAAACCCAGGTTTTGAAGCTACAACCTGAGAAGTGGGTCATTCTCTGCTGAGTACCTGTTTCCAGAGGGTGGAGATGAAAGGCCTGAAAGTTAAAAAGTCATCGCTGAACTGCCCAGTCTGAGTTTGGCTCTGAATCAGAGATGGTTATCAATTTGTAAGCTGGTGAACCTCAGTTGTGGGCTTTGAAGGACAGGCTTCTACTGGAGCCAAAGGTTAAAGGTGGAGATGACCTCTGGTAAGCTTTGTAGCAGGCTTGTAGGTCCTTTCACTGTTTTTAAGAAGTTTTCTGTGTAATGCTTCCATCTTAAGAATAAACGGGCTTGTTTGAAAGAGCTGTATGGCAATTTGTAACTGTAGACAAGACACTGGTCAGAGCCTGTGAGGAAAAAAGCACAGTTGAGATCCTGACCTTTTAGCAGTCTGGCTTGCAAGGGATATCATAGTATAGAGTGGGAACTATTAGGAGGAAATAAGATGGTAGGTCTCCATTTAGCTCTTGCTACATTTAAAAGGTAGAGGTGCAGTGGGGAACCTGGGGCGAGCGGGGACTCAAGCAGTCCTCACTTGCGCCAGGTCCCAACTACTGCATCTCTGCCTTTGAAATGTAGCAAGATCTTATGACATTTAAAAGGCAGAGGTGCAGCAGTTGGGACCCAGCACAGATGGAAACTGCTTCAGTCCCCTTTCATACCATTTCCCCCACTGCGCCTCTGCCTCCCCTGCTCCCTGCATCTGGGGAGATGGTACTGGGGGGAACCAACTTTTAAGCCGGCTCCCCCCAGCACTGACTCCTGCTCCCCCCCTTGCTGCCTCTGATACAGAGGAAGCGGGGGGAAGGGGACGACTAGTCAAATAGAAACTGGACTAGTGGAGCTTAGGCTTATCGGGTAGTCAACTAGTTGACTAGTCGCTTATATCCCTATAATGAACTAAATTGTGGTAGAGCAACTAACTGTATAACTTATCAGCAGAACCATTTTATTTGTTCAAGCCTTCTACTGGAAGGACAAGAGATTTGAACATAAAGCTGTTGACACTGCTACAGCTTTCAACTGCATTTCAGCCAGCCTTAGAAGATGCAGGCCTGCTGTCATTTAGTCTCAATAAGCATCATGTATTTCAAAAATGTTTTGAGCACAGATATTCTATGATACCCAATTTATATTTTAATTGGTATCTAAAAATATTCACTATTTGTACGAAAATGGATATTTATAGCCATTTCCCAATTTTAATTCTCCTAAAGGAAAAGATTTGCTTTTAGTGTAAATACTTCATGGGGGTATTGTGAAACTAAAATCCATTAATATTTGGAAAGCAATCTGACATCCTCAGATGGGTGCTGTGCAAATTATTACTATTATTAAGTGCTTCGTTTTGTTAAAAGTGCATAAATTATCTTTCATTAGTGGATAATACAGCTAGAACTTGGTGATTTTTTTATATAAACTATTTGTCAAGCAGGCCAATACTTGTCTAAGAATTTCAGTTTGCAGATGAATTTTAAATGCCTCTCCAAAACTTATTTTAAAATCAGTTCATTACCGTAGTATACTCTAAACTTGGTAGGTGTGGTTTAAAAAAACAAAACAGAAGCAAATTTACCATGCAGCTGGGAATATTAATCAGGTTTAAATAGGTAAGTCTGATTGCCTCATAGCTCAAATGATAATTAAAGCAGGAAATAACTAGGATATGACACAATGCATCAGTTGGCATGGAAAATTGCTTTTGATGAGTGTTGAGCTTGATGACTAGATCATAAAGCATTTCAGATAAGCCAATGGCAAAAGCTTAAAAATCCTTGGCCAGCAAAACTGCAGTCAATCAATCTAAACTTGCCAAGATAAGAGAAGTCATTTATTAACAAGAAACCAGAGCAAGGTAAATATAAGAGATAACAATACTAATAGGACTTCAAATTTAAAGGCACAGTGCATATTATTTATAAATCTGGGTGGCAAAAAAGCAGTTTCAGAATTGACACTACAGAGATGATTTATTTTAATACCAGTCTAGTCATAACAAAGGGAGTGATATCTGAAAAGAACTATTGTAAAAAGACAAAAAAACAAAAACAAAACAAGGACAACAAAAACAACCGGCATCTAAAAATCTTAATTTGAATGTTATTTTAACCCCCTTTTTTTTTTTTGGTAAAACAAATAGGATGAGGTTGTACATTGTGGCTATTTGCAAATGGTCAGGTTTTTCTTGTAAAGGAGTTATAGTTCAAGTAAGGCAAATACCCATAGTTTGCTTGTACAAAGATTCACCAAAATGTGTTTTCCAAGATTTAGTGAAAAATGGAGTCTCTCATCTGGACACGATTCTCCTTTTCAAAGTCCAGAGAAATTATCAAGTAGTGAAGTGATGCACAGCTTATGGCAGCAATGAGACTGAGGGTGTGTCTAGACTACAGGGTTTTGTCGACAAAAGTGGACTTTTGTCGACAAAACTATACCTGCGTCTACACTACATAACGTCGACAGAACTCAGCAGTTTTGTCGACACGGGTAAACCTCATTTTACGAGGAATAACGCCTTTTGTCGACAGAGTTCTGTTGACAGAAGGCATTATTGCATCTAAACTGTCCTTTGCGTCTACACTGCCATGTCGACAAAGCAGCTTGCTTTGTCGACAGAACTGAATGTAGTCTAGACGCTCTTTGTCGACAGAAGCTTTGTTGACAGTATCTGTCGACAGAACTTCTGTCGACAAAAGCCTGTAGTCTAGACGTACCCTGACAGACCAGTTGCTAGCTTATGTCAAGGCTCTTTGGCCTTATTGAACATTGACACACATTCATAGCTGGAAACCATTCTGGCAGGTCTGTGTGTTCATATTGTTAAAATGGGTCTTAGAACTCCACAAATGTGTTTCAGCGTTTAGACTTTATGAATGCTTGTAGGAGGCTGCATGTATTAATCTTATAATAACTGCATCCCAATCTTATAAAGGGAACATTTAAGTGTTTGCTTTGTAACTATGAGTTGTTTGCTAAGCCTCTGAATCCCTCACAGGCAGCAGAGAAATTTACCACAAAAGGTGTCATCTTCTCCCCAGCAAAAGAAGGTCTATGGACAAAAAAGATATTGTTGATTGTTTCTCCCGCACTCATGAAGAAGGGATGTGCACAAGCCCTTAACCCATTACAGCTTGAACTCTGGAGAAAGAGCATACAAATCTCTGTCAATGAAGAGTTATCGGGATTTTGTTGCCTGGAATTCAGAAAGGGCAAAACTTCTAAGCTTACGCCAGGGATCCCAAAGCTGTTTGTCTTGAGTTAGCATTTAAGAATGTATGGTGCTTCCACATTATAGCAGCTTTGCTATGTTACCTTTTTGAACTGAACACTGTATCTCATTTGTTGTGTATGTTTGTCTGTTTTAATCTTAAAAATAACTTAGTTAACAAATCTTTAGTTAGCATTATGGGATTGGATACAAGTGTCATCTCTGGTTTGAGGTCTGAGGTACAATTGCGCTCAGGTGAATGACTGCTGCTTTGGGAGAGCGTAAGGGGATTTTCTGGGACTCCATGTTAAGGCTATTGTAGTACTTGAAGAGTTCACACCTGTAGTACTTGTAGTACCTGTAGTACTTGAAGAGTTACTTGGTTGATGAAATCTAACTATAGTACACACAACCCATGTGGGGTTTGTGCTCCGTTCTTTGACCATCTTCCCTGAGGCTGGCACTCACTATCATGAGCTACTCTCCAAAGCTTGACAGTAGCTAATGTGAATTGTGTAGAACAAAAAACAACAGGACTGTGTCTACAATTTTTGGTCACTGACTCCAACAGAAAAACTACGAGACACAAACACTGACCTGCCTAACATGTAAAGAGGAGGAAGTCTGATTCCCCACCCCTTGTCTCTAGCTCAGAGATGGATTAAGAAAATTGTGGATCATGGCATGACAGAGGGTCTCCTGTGACTGGGCTATGGCCACACCTCTAGCTTATAGCTTGTTCTGAAAAGAACAGCTGTTGTGCAAAAGCTGCTAATTAATTATGCAAATGAAGCGCAGCGATATTCTACTTCGTGCTTCATTTGCATAAGCTTTTGCGGAAGAAGGCTGCAGTATAGACGTAGCCTGAGAGAGAGAAGTAGTAGGTTGACCAGCAAGCAGCAGAAGTAAGACTCAGCTCTGGAAGGAGTTAATCCCCAGATTGGCCAGGAGGAGGCATACCAGTGGTGAGTGCATCCTGCAACAGGTAGACAGAGGTCCTCTATACACAGAACAGGAAATACCTTTGACTACTGTGCAGTAGTAGTTGTTAAAACTTGTTATCAGTGGTGATGCATATGCATACGTGTACATCAGAGAAGGAGGGGCCTTGATCGTGATGGGCTGCATAAGGGTCTTCATTTGAAGCCCCTGTTTTCAATCCCTGATGACTCTTACCTTCTGGGCTAAAGTTTTCCATGTTTGGTTTCTGCGTGAAAGAGAATTCTACAGAGAAGTCTAAGCAAGGAGAGACTGGGGAAAAAAGTACTCTCTGTCCATTTAAAAAAAAAAAATCTTTGCAACATCTCTTTTTGTACAGTCTTACAGTTAATTAGACCACAGGACTGATATGTGAACTATATCATGGAAATAGTCTGTACTGAAGAATAGAGGTTGGTCTGGATCTGGAGAGAAAAAAGGAGTTTTGCCTAATGAGTAAATCACCTTTGAAAACATACTGAGCCTGAGCAGTACTTTTTTCTTTGGCTAATTTCATGAAGTGCATCCCTAAGGAAAAATGTACTGCACCTGTGCGCTTGCTTACACAGCTGTTTGGGGGAAAGTCTAGTCAAATCTAGTGCTGTAACTCAGTTGGGGCTAGTGGACTTTGTTAGCCATAGGAGATATTGAGCAGGATTGGGCAAAAATGTTTACCTTGGCTTTTCGTGCTTGGCAAACTGAAGAGGTGTTGAAGAAAGGCTCCAGTGGACCTTAAAGTGCACAGAAGCTGTAGAGTTGCTGATATGCCCCAATGTAAGAGTTGTACGGGTACAGGCTGGTTGGGAATCTGAGCACAGGTAAGCAACCTGCATGATAAACTACTTAAAATGTTATTAGGTTAATGGAGCACAGTGGGTGAAATTCATCCGTCACTCCTGTGCAGATAACCAACAAAAGACCTAGGAACTATTTAAAACCTAGTGAAGCCCTCAAATAGGGCACCTGTTGCTGGCCGCCTTTCACATGGAACTATTACCACATTATGGATTCGATGAGGTGAAGGCTGCTGTGGAAGGAGCCCTGCCCTAGAATGATTTATGAGCTACATTATGCGCATATATAAGTGACACTACAGGCTGGAGAAGGTGTCAGTCAGTAAACGCAGATGAGATAAACTTTCCCAATTATAATTTAATACTGTAAGTTTATAATGAAGTTAGGATTTATTTCTTCCCACTCATAAGGAATACACAGTTTCAAAAATATTATTCTTAAAAATGGTAGTTAAAAAAGAGGTTTGATACCAGACAGAGTTCTCATTTTTTGTGGTGGAGTTAGTGTCCTTTTTTTTCCCCTGAAGTATTTGTAAACTTTACCCTATCAAGTCTTGCTACCATGTGGTCAGAACATTGGCTTCCCTATTAAATCTGAAAACAGTCATATTTTATGCAAGACAAAACAGGAAGACACATTAGAACACAACGATACAAGCTAAGAGTGCAAATTGTGTCAAGTATATTATAATGTCTGCCAACAGATCGGCACACGGCCTCATCACCATCATACTGTTTCAATTAGACTTTTTACTCACTTCCTATGTTAAACTACCATCAGTATTATTTTCACCTATAGCTCCAGTATTAAATTAAATGGAGTATGTATTTCAAGAGAAACATGTGGTTTTTTCTGGAAGTCAGACAACTTCTGAAGTAGTTTACAAATTACCATTTTCCTAGTCAAGAAAAATTTAAAAAAAAGGTAAATGTTGCAGTTTGGTATGTTTTGCAAGTAATTACTAACATCCATCTACAAATACACTACAATCTCCCATGCTTCACAATAGCCATGGTCACAAACCACCAGTGGAAAGAATTAAGTTTCTTGCTAGAGCACAAAATAAGGACATATTGGCAATGAAACAATTGTATTCTTTAGAAACCTTGGAGCAGAACTTAACCTTCCAACACACACACGCACACATACACTTTGCAAGTGAGTGCCTCTGGATTTTACTACCACAAAACTACGGAAAATAAAATTAAATGCAAAGACTCTCAAGGTCTACTTTAATTTTCAATAGTGTTTTTTTCTTAAAACAATGTTGGCCAATACAAATAAATAATGACCAGACAGGAGAGAAACATCCTCAAGTAGTTTTCTTCAGCTTGCACAGTGGAAAAATTGTGAACAAGGAAATCCACACTGCAAGCACATGCTGTTTATATTCCTAGTATATACTTGAACATGCTAGATAATGTAACTCCTGCTGATGAAGAATTCCTCTACCCCTCTGTCTCCACGAAAAACAAAAACAAAAAAACTAAAATACAAAATAAAAAACAAATAATGCACAGTACTTTAAAAGCTGGCACTGTTCCACAACACAGGGTGGAATGGAATTTGGGAAGCCCATAAAGGGAGCGCTCTGTGTATATTCACAAAATGGGGCTTGGGAACAGGCCAAGGGGAGGATCAATGGATCCACTCCTACACCAACCTCTGCACTCACTGAGTGCAAGAGCAGTATAACCACTGGAGCCTGAGGGAAATCCTTCCCAGCCCAAACCTCACAAGGCACACCCTGACTAGCCAAACTTGGTACAGGAGGAGGGTTTCTCCTTAAACACGTGAGTATACTGTTACAACAAGTTAGCTTCATTCCCCTGGGGCTCAATCTTCAAACCTGCCAAGCGCTCACAAAGAAAATTGAGATTCTTCAGCAGTACAAAAGAGGCGCTTAGCATCTTACCAGGCCTGGTTTCACTGGTGAATCTTCTTGTTCAGAAGATTCGCCAGTGAAAACTAAAATTTTGGTTAAGGAAGGTTTTCAGTATGAACTATAGTACAGTTTCCATATACCTACACATTCTACCACTTCCCTCACTCATTTTTTGGATTAAGAAAAAAACTCAGGGATCCAAGAAAACCACAACAGAGCAGTTGCTCTTGCCTATACCCACTCATTGTTCCACTCCCCTCTTCCTCTTACTTCCTTCTTTGAAATTTTTACACAGAAAATGTCCTCAATGTAAAAGGTAAAATTCTGGCCTTCAGGTTAAATCTGTGCCATACTCTGTTCAATACATTTCTAAACTCCCCTCTACACTTTTTTTCAATTCTGTCCTGGCAGCATTCTATAGCATAGTAACCCTGGTTTATCTTAATTTCAAATCCTGGGAGCGTTAACACAACTTTTGGAACACTGGGGTGAAAGTAAAACCTTATCAGCAAGGCATATGATGCACTTAACAGCAGTAATGTTTTCTAAAAGAGGTATTGTGACACTCTCATTGACTGCTGAACATGCAGTCCTTGGATTCAATTTAAAAATATGGACATTTTGGGTACATTTGCATGCTTATTTCAAAATAAATTATTCTAGAATAGTTATTCTGAAATAGCTTATTTCAAAATAGAACGTCTACACTGCAGGGAACCCTCAAAATTAGTCTGAGGCAGGCTCCCCTAATGTAGACGTGATACCTCAATGTATAGCCCCAGGAGGCATTAGGGAGGAATAACTTTGAATGGCCCTAGTGAGGGGCTATTTCGAAGTAGCAGCAGTGCAGCCTTATTTCTAAATAGCTATTTCGGAATAGGCGTTATTCCTCGTAGAATGAGGTTTGCAGATTTCAGAAAAAGCCATCAATTATTTTGAAATTATTTTGAAATAATGGAATGGCTGTGTAGAATCTCACATTGTTATTTTGAAATAACGCTAGTTATCTAGAAATGATGGTGCAGTGTAGACGCACCCTTTAAAGTTAGGTGCTAAATCCATATTTGGGCTCCTAAATATCATTTTTGTGTATCTAAATAAAGATTTAGAGGACTCCTTTTCAGGAGGTACTGAGCACCCAAGATTCCCATTGCAACACCTCTGACACACTATGCCATATGGGCCTAAAGCTGCATTTAGGTGCTTAGAACTACTATTTAGTTATGGACTTAGGCAACTATGTTTTAAGCCAGTGAAGATTAAAAATGTCAGACTTTAATGTTACTGCTGAAAGTCACTTTCCTCAGCATCCACTTAGAGAAAATATCAGATTAAATGCAGAAGCATCTCTGGTGTATTTAATACATACACAGGGGTTAAAGTGAGGCTCTTTTGTGAGGCAAGGAAAAGGTAGACTGGAAGCAGTAAGCAAACTGTAAGACTTGCCAACCTTATTTAAAACTACCTGTGGAGCAGCAGAGCTGGCTCCCCTACCCCTTAAAAATGAGAACATGTGCGAAGTGTGGAGTAAGGGATTCTGGGCCAGATGAATATTCTAAGGAAACAAACTTTGCCTTTCCCCACAGAGACAAGAATGCCCCAATGTGAATAACTTCTTCAGAGTTTGAAAAAAAAAAAAAAGTGACTCAAATGGCATCACCTTGATTTATTGTGACTGTATATTGCAGACTGAGAATGTAAGACTATTTAAATTGGCAACCTATGATATACACAACATACAGAAGATACAGGGTTGCCAACCCTCCCGGTTTCACCAGGAATCTCCCGGAATCTGGATCCATCTCCCAGAAGCTACTGAAGCCAAACACAGATACTAAGCCACTAAAAGTCCGGTGGCACAGCAGCCAGCACGTCCATGGAGCTCCTAGATGTGGATGGGGGAAGAGGGAGATGGCGTCATGTGCTGCCCCCACCCCAAATGCCAATTCTTTAGCTCTCATTGGCCAGGAACAGCAATCAATGGGAGCCATGGGGAGCAGTACCTACAGCCAAGGGCAGCACGTGGAGACCCTCTGCCCCCCTCAGGGGCTGCAGGGATGTGCTGGCCACTTCCAGGAGTGGCGCAGGGTCAGGGCAAGTTGGGAGTCTGACTTAGGCCTGCTGTGCCACCAGCCAGGATCCACTACAGATAAGCACCACCCAGCCAGAGCCCAATCCCTTCATCCCCTCCCACACCTCAATGCCCTGCCCAAGCCCTGAGCTCCCTCCTGGAGGCCACACCCAAAACCTCCTCCCACACCCAAAACCTTGCCCCAGCCCTGAGCCTCCTCCTGCATCCAAACTCCTTCCTGGAGTGCCCTCCTGCACTCGGCCCCAGACCAGAGCCAGCATCCCCTCCTGCAACTCGATCTCCTGCTGCATCCTGGTGAAAGTGAGAAGAGAGGGGAAAGCAAACAACAGGGGGTTGGGGAGGACTTCAGAGAAGGGGTGGAACGGGGCAGAGCCTTGGAAAAGGAGCTGGGCAGAGGGTGATGCAAGGATGTTTATGTATGTGTAATTTGACAGTTGGCAACCTTATGGAGATATTAGTATAATAACATGGCATTTAAAGAAGTCAAGAATAAATCATCATTCTTGAATGGTATAGTATTTTATACAGACATTTCTCTCCTTACACTTCAGCCACTGGCAAATGAAAACAGGAAGTGAAAGAAATACCACCAGATTTTTGGAGTGTTTTTGTCCAGATGCTGCACAGCATTCAATCCTGAGCCACTGTTCACTCCATTATTTTATCCCCACACCAAACTTGTTCAGGAAAACTCAGAGACAAGGAGAAAAAGAGCTTAGAGATTAGTTGTCACAATTAAACTTGCAGAAAATTATTTTATTTGCAATAGTCACTACCATCTCTAAAAATGTGTATTCATTTATATACCTAGCCCAAGACTTGAATTTCCCTCTATCAAAGTTTTCTTTATTGATAAGCAGTGAGAGAATCAAAATATTAGACCATACTTAATTGTAAAGCTAGTTACAATATCAAAACAATACCCACCCAGACAGAATATTTATGACTTGAGTAATTGTATCAATATGCAAGGCATAAGGAGGAGAAAGCTAGCTATTCACGGCTTGTAATATTAATTTATCATAAGTGTTGTCATTACTAAGGACTAGTCCACCACTTTAAGATGTCATGTTAAAACATGCACACAGCTCCAAGCAGATAATTGTAGGTTTCCAAATACAAAATTGTACCTACATTTTCACCAACAAGCTGCAGTAGCCCCTGGTAGAATGATGGTTTTAACTGAATGCAAACTGAAGTTTCCTGGTCTTATGTCTCAAACAATCAGCACCATACCCCTCAAATCCCCTTCATTAAATGGAGCAGTATAACATTTTCATAAAAACCGTTTCTCTCCCCCATATAGTGCATGTGTCCCCCACTATTTGTTAACTATTGTTGAGTAATTCTAAAAATTATAGGAATATAATATTAAAGCTCTAACAGAACTGACATATGCTTTAAAAATCATTTCCACATCATTTGGAATTTCCTGCTTCACTAAGTTTTATTGTTTCTCTAGTTTAGTTAATCTTTTGGCATGCAAAGGTCAGTGTTCCATGTATACAGAAGAATGCAAACCAAGAAGTATTAAGCAACCTAGAAATAGTGGTGTAGGTAACTCTAAACTTGATCCCATTAGGGTGGAACATAGACTGGATGCCAAAAGTTCTGTTAGAAAGATAAAGTGCAAATGCTTGACAAAGTGAAAACAGCTCTCCCCGGGGTCTATTTAAGAAAGGGACAAGAAAAAAAAACCCAACAAACAAAAAACACCCCACAGTGCAATGACTTTAGTCAAGTAGAAACCCGAAGAAAGAAAACTGGGAGTACTTTTGAGAACTTAATAGAATTGCCAAAAAATATAGTAATAGATAAAGCCCTAACCCCATTCACTGACCTTGCGTGATGATGCAACGTCAATAAAACAAAAAGGAAACAGATAAAATCTTTATGAGTACAGTGTATCCCATTTGCTGTGTATGGGGCTTACTAAGCTCCACAAGTCTTTAGCACTATACCTATAAGCTATTCACTAGGGGCCACAGAGTGCTATCAGCTTAAGAACTTCTCCACTAATTTCAAGGAGTATTTCTGTTAGAAAGCTGACAGGATGATACCATCCTAGTTTTTTTGGATTAACAACTTTTTTTTTTTAACTGCTCCAAAAAAGTGAGCCACCTAAAGAGAAGCAATAAATGAATCATGACCTTATATAGGTTTTTGCAAAGGTCAGAAGGTTAATATGGGTGCATTTCTACCCTCTAAAGTTAAATAGAAAATTATGCTTGAGAAACTGCAGAATGAGAATGGAAAACGGATTTATTCTTCCCTTTCTTAATTGTTTAGTTTAATTTGACTTCAGAAGGATTCTCCACATGTTGTCAGTATGCTTCAGCAACACATCAAAATAAATCAAGCATGACAGTTGGCACTTAATAACATAAATCCAGAAGGAAGTATCACAACCCCCCTCAACTCCCCTCGCCCCTCCTTCTTAAGGTTTACAGCTCAATTTCTTTTCTCAATATATATTTAACAAAATATAAAGATGATCACAATGGCAAACTGCAAGAGGGAATTGGCTGTAAATCTTTTTTAATCCAGATACTTTACTAAAAACAAAAGTCTGTTTCCAGCTTTCAAACTTCAGTCAACTTTCATGTATACAGAATGGAGTCTCTGATTAAGCTCCTCAGATACAAAGATGAAATCTTCAAGAGAATGGTAGGGAGGAGGGTATAGCATCTGCAGATGGCCACTGTACCACACAAGGCTTCCTTTCCTCCCTTCCCCCAAGAAAATCACTCTCCAATGAATACCTTCAAACATGAGCGTAAAAAGAATCACACAATCTTTGAAGACTGGAAAAATTCATGCTGTTTCTTTCAGAATACAAGGTAAAAAGCAAAGAGGCACTCTTAGCTTTCACAAACAACTGTAACGTACGAGATATCTATTGTGTAAGGAACTCACAATACCCACCCAATAGATAAGAGGGAATTATACTACAGGCTCTTAATACTTTTCAGCAGACAAAGCTAGTGGTCTGTAGGGTTATAATGCAGGAAATGTTTACGCAGAGTTCTATGGAAACAGAACTGACGTTTTTGAAAGGCATGTTTCTTTACAACATTAAATTGAGAATTTAATGGATGCCTTATATTCTTAGGCAGAGGGCAGGTTACATTGATTTTACAAAAATTAAAAAAACAAATGTCTTACAAAAGGAGTATTTTCACACCAAGCAAATCATCACACCATCTCTCCCTGTTGATCGTGGTATTTATTTCTGTCAAGTATTTACAAGTTAAAATTCAGTCTGTTTAATCATACAGCACTGCCTGTTATAAAACATTACGTGTCTTTAGTCTATTTGATCACAAGCAAGCTAAGACTGGCTCTTGGAACTCTGAGAAATTGTAATCAACCATTTCTCAACACCTGATGAGAAAGGAGCATGTGAAATGCATTTTAAAATGTGTGGGGTTTTATCATTATTGAGAAAGTACAGTCTCAGTCCAGACTTTAGAGTTTTATACTGATTAAAAATGTAGTGATGTTCTGCATATGTGAAAAAAGAATATAAAGCATGGATCACACTATATAGACAAAAGGATTGACAATCATCTTTTCTGCCTATATTTATACATAACTATGATGATGAAAAGGAAAACTTCCCTGCAGTGATTCTAATTCAGCTGCTGTTCTAAGAGTGGATTTTTTTGAATTAATATATTAGTTTAGTGGGGGGGAGGGGGGGGGGAGAAATACTTCCAGATCACTGGGTTCTTTTACCCTAGTTACACAGATTATTTAAATAAAGGACAGATTTTTCCCTATTCAATTACAATGCAAGGTTTGAAGTTCTTATAACTGTCAAGAAGAGCCTCAATTCAAACATCCTTGAACTTCCGGGACAGATCAGATTTGGACCGATATTTGCTGTTCAGGCCAGTAAGTCCTGTAAAGTAACTATCCAATGGGGGCACCCAATGTAAGGGAGAGGGCGGGGAAGAGAAATACCCAAGTGAGAAAGAGTGTATTTACAAGCTTGAATAGAGAACCCAGAGGGCAAAACAGAAAATAATGGGAAGATAAAACCAGCTATGAAAGGGAAAAGGGGGATAGAGAAAAGAGAAAACTGACAAAGGATGCTCTTTCAGCCTGTAGTAAGAAACAGTAGAATTTTCAACAACAGAAAATACTGACAGGGAAAGAGATCTAATAAAAAAAACCAATTGATGTAGAAAGAGATTAAAGACCAAGAGGAAGACTAAGCCATGAGGGCAGATAGATTAAAAAAGCAGAATGAGAGACGGCTATCTAGAAAAAAGGGGAATACTTGATAGGCGGAGTGTTTTGATGTGACATTTTATACATGGCTGTTGTGTTCCTTTTCAAACTGTGCTGCCACTTTACCAATTTGGAGGCTATTGGTGCCAAATATTTTTGATGGAACCTGACCCAAATCATTGCTATTACTGTTGGGCATGTCACTACTTTAGTTAAATAGTGCTAGTGTTTATTTTCAGACAGTAATGTCTCTGTGTTTCCTTCTCTATCAATTCCTGCAGCAAAGTGTACAATAATACAAATGAATATTAGCATGTATGTGTTTTAACTCTACTGAAGTAACAATGTAAAAATGAAAGATTAAAAGACAATACATTTATCTTGAATTGATCTATGTAAAATGCAGGCTGCTTACAGTGGTGAATATTGGAAGGTATCTAAGTAAGTGACTTGACATCTGTGTCTAGTCACACAAATTCCCATTTATTTAAGGCAATAAAGACCCTGAACAGGGACTGGACTGGTAATGGGTCATAGAGCTTTTCATTTATACAATTCTGGTTCAAATCCAGATCAGGATAGCAGTTACTGGAAGTTATTACCACCTGATGGCTGTTTAGTGGACTATGAAATCAATGGGTGCTTTCACTCCAGATATCAGTGGATAAGTTTCCACCCACAAATGTCACTTCCAGAGCTGGAACTAATTTAGATTTATATATTTATTGCAGACTCAGAAGAGAGTCCAAGGACTGAAAGATCCTGGAGAATAAATTAACCCTTTTCCATTAGAGATGGTCAATCCAGTTCAGGTTTGCGGGAGAAGGAAAGTAGAGAAGGTTTGCGGGAGTAGAGAAGGAACTATCCATTTCTCATTGCTATTCCTCTTTTAGAGATATATGGAGGAGTTCAATTCCCTGACCTATTCATTTGAAATATTTCATGTACATTATACTCACATTTTAAATAGAATCTTACACTGCATATTTTTGTGTAAATAATCTTTAAATGAATAATCTCAGCATTGATCATTGAATCTAATAATTGGTATTTATCTTTCTCCTTTCTTACTCATCATAGGGATCTCTTCCAAGATGATTATTGAAACATTAACTTCTCTACCACAACCTGTGTATATGATCAAACTATCAGACCCAACAATCTAACCATCCCTTTAAAAAAAAGTCTGGAAAGACCTTGAAACACACAAAAACATGTCCCATTAAAACTACAATAACGTCAGATCTTTTTGGAAGGACTACAGTGGGTTCTGAAAAATCAGAGCATGAAGACAAGTTAAGAGTTATTGTCATTCTTTTAGAGGTCCTGAGCATTCACAAGGCATTTCACAGGCTGCTTGCTCAAATTCGCCCTCAAAATGGGAAGTATAAGAACCTTGTCCACTTCTTCCCAGATTTTTTTTCAAGTGACACTGCAGTTGGCATGGCATGCTTTGGGTTTTGCCATGTCAGCTGATTTGGGTTTTGGGGTAGAACTTTTTCATCCTTACAAATCAGCAAGCTCAGTGACAGGAGTCCTATGTTATGAGGGCCAGTGCTTACCTGAGCCCTGAGCATATGAGAGTGGGGTAAGCCAGGTTGGAAGCACCTGAACTGTGTGTGCAGGAAAAAAGCTTTAACACTCAGTACAAACTAATGGTGACATCTGTTACTTTACTTGAAGAAGAGGAATTTCAGTCTGTATCAAAGCTGATTTCAGTGCTAATTGCCAGGCTGTTTATATAACGCTACAGTGTGAAGGAAAGAGACAGACTAGATAGATGGATAAAGAAAAGGGAACAGTTTCAGTTAACAGGTTAATGTAAGCCAAAAATTAGTTTTGAGTCGTCTTTGTTTATCAGCTTCCAGTGCCCACACCACAACTGCCGGTTATTAAAATGAAAACACTTTTAAAAAAAATCTTATTTATTTCTTTACTTTATTTTCACTCTCAATGCTGGAAGAAATTCAAAAACTAAAACTTGTTTGCAGTCATTTTGGTTTTAACTTCACTTCCAGGTTCCTATGGATTAGTACAATGTTTCAATGAATGCATTTTAAATTAATACTTCCATTGTAACATGTAAGTATTTGTTTTTCTTCAATGGAAACCTATCGGTATTATTTTGTCACAGCTACTTTAGCAAAATCTAGATTCTGGATCATATTTCATCTGACAACGTTCCTTTAACAAACTCCTCTCCTAACAAATGCAGAATGAAAGCAATCATGAAAATTACCAGGCTTTCAGAACATATTATATTAAAATTATCTTGCTACCTGCATTTTCTCCCAATGTATCTATTTGGTGTCATTAAACATCTGGGTAGTCCCACAGATCCAATGGAAGAATTAAACATGGGAGTCAAAGTCTGCAGCTTACATGAGAGATTGATTCATTCTTTCTGTTCACAGGTACTTGGAAAAGCTTATTAGTCTTGAAATTATTTGTGATGACCAAGTGGGAGACAGAGATACTACACCATAGTCTTATCACAATCTTACTTTCCTACCTCCCAAACACTTCCAACATAACATGAATTGTCATTTAATATCTTAGGGCACGTCTACACAAAAGGAGAAAAGTCAAATTAAGCTACACAACTTCACCTACCTCAATTACGTAGCTGAAGTCAAAATAGACTAATTCAGCTTTTAGCACTGTCTACCCAGCTGGAAGTTGAAGGAAGAGCACTCTTTCTCCGACTTCCCCTACTCCTTGTAAAATGAGGGTTACAGGAGTCAGAGTAAGAAGTACTCCAGCTTGCCATTATTTTGAAATAATGGCTTGCTGTGTAGATGCGCTCTATATTATTTCGGAATCACGTAAGTGATTCCGAAATAATGCTGCTGGGTAGACACAGCCCAACTTATGAACGAAGGGTATTCAAAATTAGGGCTCTAAACCAGTGGTGGGCAAGCTGCAGCTTGTGGGCCAAATGCAGCGCATCCAGGTTCTGTGTGTGTGGCCCACAAGACATTTTGTTCACCCATGCCCTTGTGCAGAGTTGCCAGATTCTGCTGATTTCTGTCCATATATTTTTCCGACCAATATTGCTAGAGTGACATGCATATAAAACAAAACATTGACTGACCTTGAGAGCTGTGCACTCCTCTTGCATCCAATCTAAACACTGCTATGATTCAGTTGGCACACCCCACAAATTGTAGATATGCAAGTGCAGTTAGCAAAACTATCCCTGTCCCGGGAAACCATCTTGATTACGACAATCTTGCGGGCCACTGAGATGAAAGAGGGCCACCTATGTGGCCCACTCACTAGCCTAGGTTACTCATCACTTCTCTAAACCATTTCACAGCTAGGAATCAAAGCTTTCATATGACATTTACTAGGGATGTGAAGGACTAGTCGACTATCCAATAAGCTAATGCTTATTGGCTAGTTGACAGGATAGTCGACTAGTTGCTTCCCCCATCACACCTTGCTGCCTCTATCAGATAGAGGCAGCGGGGGGAAAAGGGGGGAGAAGAAGAGATACTTCAAAGTGAAATGCATCAACTATTTGATTAGTTAATTACCCAATACTTAATATCCTTAACATTTACTACTAGCTGCAGCTGTTTTCAAGATAATGACCACTAAAACCATATTGGAATGAGAATGAGGGGAGGAGCAAAAATGACCAGAGTAAAACATGATTTTAAGATCCCTTTATTTCACAACCTAAAAGAGAGACAAGAAAACATAGCAAATAAAACTGGACCCCCAAGCTTTTCAGAATGATAAAGCATTTGTTTATAGACCAAATAGTTTGTTTGGGAAACTCTTACACATTTTGCTCTAAAATTCAAGGTGAAACTTAATCTTGGCAGAGTCTATCCTGGTGTCCCTTACACAGTCTTCCTGCCCCATATGTATGCCTTATACCATCAGAATTCTCCATTTACTTCTTATCAGAATCTCTCTGACATGCTACTGTATGTCACCTTAGAATTGAATCCCCTCAGTCAAAATGTGACTTGGAGGAGTATGTTGGTGTAACTCACACATCAAAGGGCCAAAAGAAAGAATATAAAAAGAAAAATAATTCAGAGGAAAGTGTAAGAAAGTGTAATTTTAAAAGTAGGCTACAGTTATTTCATGTACCTCTCCTTTTAGCGCCTCATTGTGTAATTTACATCAGTTTAGCCTCTACTATCCATCAGGGAGTTTAAGTAATTGTAAGAGAGTAAGAGTTAAAAGAAATATAAACTTGCACCACCTTCAAAATGCTTCTAAATTTGGCCTTAGAATTATAAATGGTCCCTTGGAGGAGTATGTTGTTACACTAATAATTCAAGATGCTATAGTAAGACTGGTGATCACACCACAGTAATTTTCATTCCCTGTAGATGCTGTCTTAAAGTTTTCCTGTATTTGTCATAATTAAACTCTGTTCCCTGTTCACCAGTTTAAGAATCAACAGCCCACCATGAAAAAACCAATACATAGTAACTTGAAAACTTAGCCTCTTCTGAGAGCAAAGCCTGATGTCGAAAACCTGAACAATGCTTGGAACTAAAGATACCTGCAGAAATCAGTGAGTATAAAAGAACATTTGCAGATTATACAGTGATTTTAAGCACGTAACTGCAGTAAATATACCTGTGTGCACACGTTGTTTATCATCATCACATGCTGAGGTGGGTTTTTTGAAAAATGGTGACAGATTAATAGAGATTAACAGTTCTCCTTTAAAATCAAAGAGAACACAAAAGGACAGAGATCCAAATATGAACGAGAAATACGAGATTATGGAGAAATAAAAGCTAATATTGTTCAGGTAAAATATTTTAAAAACATAAACATGGAGTGGGAAGGTGATATATGAAAAGCCGCAATGCTATGAGAAGGGCACAATAACAGGTAGCAATATTAACAAATTCATGATACCAAAAGTCAGCAAAAAAAGACAATGTGATGATTCAGGCCTCTGCATTCAGAAGCATCATATCTCAGGCGATAGTTTCCCTCTCTCTCACTTGGCCACCGATAAAACAGCACTTACAATACATAATACAACATTGATTAATCAATACCTGCTTAAAAAAAGGTTCAGGTACTTAGTGTGCATCTCCAGCTAGTGCCTCTTTTGTTCAGCATGGCCTTGGAGCCCCAAACCCAGAGACATCTTCTTTAGCATCCTCTCTGGAAATCTGCTAGCAAATGTCTGTTGACCATGTCTGGGGTCACTAAAGCTTATCCAGCCAATTATTTTCAGTGCTAGCTGATAAGGGAGCTATAGAAGTTTCAACTACAAACTGGTGACCCCCCATGGCAGGGTATGGCAGAGCAGCCCATTTCACTCTGGCACCCCCTTTTGGCAGCTGTTGAGGCCATTCAAGGTGTATCCCTCTTGTGTCTCAGCCCTCTGCTTGGGACAAGAGAGCCTCACTTCTGGAGTAACAAGGTGCCCAAACAAAAACCTCAAGTCTTAGGATTTATTTATATGGTAATGTAAGCCAAGGGTTAGAATAATTTAAATTAGCATTTCTTAGCCTAGGGATTGAGCATCTACTATTATTATTTATAGATCCAGGTTAGGAATTGTTGAACTCTGGACCCCAACCTGGGACTCTGGAACCAACTCTCCATTATGCAGGACCAAGTTTATGCAGTACCCAGGATCCTCAGGTACTGGCCCCATCTGTCTCTGTCCCATCCCCCTGTCCCTCACCAGACCCTCTCGCCATGAGTACCCTGCCCTAGCACCCACCAGCACCCTGCCCCAGGACTCTGGCCCCTTCCCCCACCAGCACAGTTGGGGCCACATTAGTGAGGCTTGGGGGGTTTTGGAGAGGTTGTTTTTTTGCATCTCACTTGTGAGGGCCTGACTGACTTTTTTGTAGGTCAATTACCCCTCAAAACAGGTTCCCCGCCCTTCTCATAAATAAAGACAACACTGAAACATTTTGTGTTTGACATAATATTTTATTTAAAAATGAAGCCTGGCCAACAAGCCCACAATTGGGGCCAAGCACCCATCTGGCCGCAGCATCCTAACACTCCTGCACACCCCAGATCCCAAACCTGAGCTTATCATACACTGGAACCCCCTGTCCTGAGCCTCTCACATCCCCAAACTCTTGCACCCCCACATCCCCAGTCTTCTGCCACAACACTCCTGCACCATCCACACACTGCAAATCTGTGTCCTGAGCCCATTATACTCCCAGCCTCCCTGCCCTGAGCCCCTCATGCACCCCAGCCCAAACTCCTGCACCCTCACAGCCACAAGCCTGCGGCTTGCTCAGCACCCGAACCCTCCACCTGACCCCAACACTCTCCAGCCTGGAGCCCCCTGTGCCAGCATCCTCTTCTCTACTTCCTCCTGCACCCAAATTCCCTCCCAGAGCTTGCACCTCTCACCCCTTCCCAGTGCTTTTTTTTTTTGTGAGCCACAATAGCAGTGGAGACAGTGTGAAGAGCCAGGGCAAAGTTGTTAACAAAAAAACAAAAAAACAAAAAAAAAAAAGCTGCCGTGGGATAGTGTACCAGCACCTATTTTCCCCCAGTGCAGGTTTTTTTTTGCTCAACAACTTTGCCCCGGCTCTTCACGCTGTCTCCACTGCTATTGTGGCTCTTCATCTGGAATGGGTTGGCCACCCCTGATCTAGATCATCCCTGAGAGATGTCTATTCAACCTGCTCTTAAATAACTTAAATATCTCCAGTAATGGTGATTCTACAACATCCCTACGCAATTTATTCCAGTGTTTAACCACCGTGATAGGATTTTTTTCTTAATGTCTAACCTAAACCTCCTTTGCTGCAATTTAAGGGAGACACCATAATGCCTACAACTTAGGGTGTTGAATTAAGATTATGCTGAGAACTTTAAGACCAGCATTTCCTAACTTTTGAGTACATTACTTTGCAACTTCAACTTTCCTAATAGTTTTTAGTATGTTATATATATATATATATATAGTATTAAGTTTTGAGTTAACTACACTCTGGGCCAGATTCTGACTTTATCTACATAGATACAAATCGGGTTACTCATGTAAATGAGTTCAGACTATGGCACGTAAACACTACAATTGTAGGGCCCTTTCCCTCAAAACACACCCATGCTTAACTAGAAGGGACCATTTGCATGCTTCAAATTAAATGCTCCTTTTTTTTAAGTGTCAAGAAAATGCATCAAGATCAAGGCCACACCCAATGAGAAATGGGCATGACTCAGTTTCTCACATTCAGCTAAATCCAGACTATAAAATTCTGTGCAGCTTCTCAAAAGCACAGCACCAAATTCGCATGCAAGGAAATGTTGTGGTTGATTTAATTGGAATAGGTCCTGCCTTGGGCAAGGGGCTGGACTTGATGGCCTTCTAAGGTCTCTTCCAGCTCTATGATTCTATGATTCTATTAAATGTGGGTCTAAGTTGCATTAAGCCGTATTTTTGCCTTTCTGATTTGGGATGTTCTGAGGACTAGAGAGGCTCCCCAAATAACAGACAGCCTGAGAGGCCCATCCAGGTTACATGAGCTTCCCTGGGCTGCACTACAAACCTCAAGGCTGTTTGGAATCTGTTTTGGACACTCCTCCCACCTCCAATGATTCTGCCTATTTCAGGACTTGTACACAGATCCTCAGAAGTAGCCTTAAGTTGTTTAAGGCGTCTCACTAGGTCATCATTCCCTGGCTGAAACTGGGGGTTTTAGGACCCCCACTAGCCTAGGCACTCAGGGGCTGATTCAGAGATGAGGATCTCACCCTAAATAAGAATTTAGATCCACATTTTCCTGCTTGAATCAATCTCTTAATATATTTAGACCATAAAACCTGCATATATGTCAAAGAGGCACTGGAAGAATAAAAGGTGATAGAAGTAATTAAAGCAAATGTTTCTGGGTCCAACACACCTAAATTATTTAGGATTCCTTTTGCTTTATTTTAAAAAGATGACGTGAAAATAACCGTGTCCCTATTTATCATCTTTGTTCCTATTATTTCAATTTATAGCTAAGTTATATTTTTTGTTTTTGGGATGTTTAGCCTCAGAGGAAAAAGACATTTTTAACCCAGAGAGAGGTTCTGAAGTTAAGATTATGTCCTGTAGGACACAACAATCTCAGCCCTCTCCTCTTTGCCGGGGAGGTAGCAGATCAGCTTTTCATGTTCCAACTCACACATATGGGTATTAATTCTGAAAAGGTTTTGTTTCCAAGAACCTAGTCTGTGCCAATTTATTTAAAAGCTAAATCCAGGGTTTGGAGAGGAGCTACATATTTTTCAGATCAAACCAATACAAATCAAAAAGTGGCAATGCACTATGAGGTTAATGTCATGTTATGCTACAGTAAATAATTTTTATCACTGTTTAAAAAAGAGAGAAGGTAAATATACACAGACAAAAATCACACGTCTCAAACTTTAATTTTCAAGTACTGAGTGTTGGTTTTTGGTTATTGAGTGCATATATTCGAGTGGGATCAACAGCAACCAATGTAGTTGACGCAGCAAAAGCCCCTTGATTTTCATCTCCTCTTTTCAGTCAATTGTAACTCAGAATTTTTACTTCCAATGTCTCTGATGGAACAGGGGTGTTTTTGTTTTTGTTTAAGTTTCAGCAAAAACAGTGGAACCATTTTGGAATATGGAGAGAATGAAATAAATTGGCTTGAGGCGGAGGCAGGGAGAGGAGAAGAGTTGAGAGAGCCAGTGCCAAAGTTTCTCACTGAGAAGTTATGACATTGAGTTACAGTCTATATTTCATGCAGCTGGAAGCCTTTTTTAAAACTACAACTTGCATGTGCATTCTGCAATTAATATATATTTTAGTACAGCTGGCATCAAAGTCTCTTTAGCTGGTGAGGCTAGCCACTGGACCTTCCCCTTGTGTGCAAGGCCCTGCCCCTACCCATCGTCCCACCCCTCCACAGGACCCCAAAGCACCCCCACTGTAGCCTCAAACCTAACACTTTGGTCCCCAGTGCTCCAAGTGGACAGGTAGGATGGCCAGCCCTGGGACTCTGGGCAGCAGTATCAACCACCCTGACTCCTTACAGCAGGTAGGCCAGTCAGCCCAGACCAGCCAAGAAAGAGCACAGGGAGCCACAGGAGAGGGCCTGGCCTGGTGGCGGAGCCTGGGTGGGGCCACATAAGGCTGTTTGGGAAGGCACAGCTTCCCCCTGCCTACAACACCCCCGCCCATGCTTGAGCTCATCAGCCCATTTTTCCACAGATAAACCAAAAACAAATCCTTTCCATCTAGAACACAGACTCTAAATACTGGTGAGAGTCAATATGCAAATGAGTCAACGCACAGATAATCTGTACAGATTAGTTCCTGGCATTTGTAGAAAAAAGTCACTAGATCTCATCACTACCACAAATCATGGGAATTTACTAGGTCTCAGACATATGCCTTCTGACGCACAAAATAGCATTGAGTTTCTTTTCCTCCATACCACAGTACCATTTCAATTTGCTATTTATTGTATCTCCTGGGTGCTTTAAAAAAAAAAGCAACCTGCTTTCAGTGAAACTAAAAATTAGACCTTCGGAGGAATAGTAGCAATTTTGAAAAACCCTTTGCAGAGCTATGAAGATTTAACCAAGGGAGACACATAAGTGGCATTTACATTTCACTGTCTGCCATAACATCTTATGAACCAGGGTTGGGGAATCTTTTTTGGGTCGGGGGCCGCTGACCCTCAGAAAAATCAGTTGGGGGTCGCACGCAAGTGCGAAGAAAAATCCCGGCCCCCAACTGAAAAGAAGCGAGGCACTCCCCACATTCCTCTTGCACACTAGAACCTAGGGAGATGTTGTGAGGTCCAGCCCTGCAGTGGGGCAGCAGGGGGCTGGAGTGCTTGCATGGGCTCCCCAATCCAGGGAGGGGCCCTGAGCCTCAGGGACCAGATCCAGGCAAGCTGGGGGTTGCATTTGGCCCCTGGGTCTGAGGTTCCCCACCCCTGTATAAACCTACACTTTACATGCACACAATGAACCTGATTGGTGAGAAAATGGCTTTAGATCTCCACTGACGCTTCACCTCCACCACGTTTCCCTCACCGCCACTCCCCCCACCAAACAGACACTAGAATTCAGTGTTCAGTGAGTGGACTGTGAGGAACTGTGTCTAGAAGAGCAGGATTTAGATTTAACTGTAAGGTCAAGAGTACAGTATCCCCTTTATCAACAACGAACGTACTTGTTAACTGAACAATTTGATTTGAATGCCAGCTTTCTAATTGTTTGTACCATACACAAAGCTCCACTTCCAAGTTAACTTTTAAATAATCTAGCCATTAAAAAAACCTACACACAGATGAGGCTCAGACCCAGAGGAAAACACCACATCTTCTTGTAAAGGAGAAAAGATTCCTACAGATTCACATCAGAATTTTTCAGTGACTGGCCTCTGCACTTGCTCTCTCCTACCTGAAATGATGACAGACTGTGACGATTTGGAAAACAGAAATGTTTGAGCTTGTTTTGACATAAAATAATAAATATACTTCCCCTGATTGTACATGGTCCCAAGCTCTCTCTCTCTGCAGAAAAACAAGCTTTCAGGTTTTGCAATGTCACATAAAACCCTGACTAAAATCTGAACAGATTTTAACACTAAGGAAATAATCATAAATATCTCCCTTTTCAATACATTCATAATATACGTGGTGCATTCTCTTGACAGCGAGAAGTCATTACAGTCACTGCGCACAATTAGACCATATTAAAAGACAGTAAAGATTGTATTGCATTTACTTTCAAACAGGAATATGAAAGACATAAATTGGAGTTATAAAACAACTTTGAAAGCTACCCATAAATCAATGAGAAAACACAACAATATATTTTCTTTGGTTGTAAGCTATAAACTATGATCATTCCTTACACTTGAAAAATCTGAATATAAAAACTGTCATGCTAGGAGAAGTCTTTCCAATGTTTTGTTTCTTTATTTAATTAAACATTTAAACAGCAACTTAGTTCTGAAAGATGTGAAGAAATGTTGGCAGCGCATGTTGTCCATGCTATGTTAGTTATTACAAAAAAATTGAACTAGGAGGTCCTGATTAGCTCTAACCATAAAGTTCAGCTTCTCTCAGTAAACACACTTCTTGACCTTCTTTTGGCTAAATCAAGTTTTGGTATAAATAATGTGAAAACTCTGCTACTCAGCTGAGGTTCCTTGGATAAAATAGAGTATACAAAGATCCTTCACTGGAAGGCAGTTATAACTTTTATAAACTCTGAATTACAAGACCAATTATGTATCTCTGGGCTTATTAGAAGTGCCTTGAAGGCATATTACATCATATGTCAATCAACTACCACAGTTGCACCACTCCATTTCACTTACATTGAAAGACGAGTGTCCAGGACCAAAAAGTGTGCCAGCTAGCAAGTGACTCTTCATCTAACAGTTGTATATCCCTTGGCCTCATTCACATACTGGGAACGCTTTCCTTTTTCAATTCACAGCCTTGCAGCCAGTCCACAGTCAGAACATTTTTAAACAGAACAAACTGAATAATCTTGCCATGAGACTGCTACATGTGTGCAGTGAATGCCATTGTGACAGAATGGTACCAGGCCTTTAGAGGACCTTCCCTTCCCTCCCCTAGCATTGCCAGGTGTCTGGTATTGGCCCGCACAGTCCGGTATTTTTGGCTTCTGTCCGGTAAAAAAAAAAGAAAATACAGGACATGTTTTGTAGAAAAATCTTTGCCTCGCTTGTGATCCATTCTGTTTTGCCTCCTTTAACATTTATAAAGAAATATTTTATTAAGTATTAACATGAAATATGTGGAACCAAGCCATTATTTCATTCAGTGGCGGGGAAGAGGGGGGGAGGAGATGGGAAAGCCATTGTGAAACATACAGCATGCTTGAGGAACTGGGAACCAGTATTTTCCGTTTTTCTCGGATGTAAGGCTGCTTGGGACATTCTTCCACTGCCACATCTGGTGAAAGTGTGGGGATTTAAAGGCGCTGTGACACTTTTTTTTTTTTTTTGGTGCGCATTTTTTTTTGCTCAACCAATTTTTTTCCTGACATATTCAGTATTTTTTGTGAAACTATCTGGCAACCCTACCCCGCCCCCATATCTTGGACCAGAAAAAGAGTAGCAAAGGCAGGTCCTCCAGGCCTGCCTAGACAGGCTGCAGGGAAGAAGCCCAGCCTAACAGACTCAGTTAAAAGGAGCTCCCAGGCCTGAGTAAGCAAGTAAGTGGCTGGAACCAGAAGGGTGCTCCACTCTAACCACAGGAACCTGAGTTCTGGCTGCACTGTGCATGGAGAGTGTGGATCTGAGACAGTGATCCTAATGCACTGGATGACAGGCAAGAGACTCGATGAGAAGAACCACAGGAAAACTGTAACAGCTAATAGATGGAGTTGAAGAGAGCAGTGCATGACTAGAGTCTGTAGGTCTCTGGGTTGGGACCTGGACGAGGCCTGTGAGCCTCCACCATCCACTGGGGAAGTGGCCTAACCCTCAAGAAGGGGATAAGAGTCTTTACTAAAAGCCCAAGAAAAGGGCTGGAATTAAACAGACCCAGAGTTAGGGCTAAAGATCTTGGAGAGGGCTGGATTTTGTTACCCTGGAGAGAGACTAAACTGAAGAAAGCACCAGACTGGAGAGTTGGAGCAATGAGAACCAGTGAAGAACAGAGTCTCAAGTGAGAAAGCTCTAAAACAGAGCAAGGAAAGGCTTAAAGCTAGCCCAAGAAGGGCTGAGAACTGAGCCCAGTAGACAGGGCTAAAAGACTACAAGGATACAGTGATATGCCCTCTTGCATCTTTGTTACCCCACAAAGGGTTCATCCAACGTCCACCGTGATTAGCTGCTGAGCCACAACCTACAAGGGGCACGCAGAGAACGAACATTTCAACACCACACTTATCTGACAGAAGGCATGCATGAGAGGTTAGTGTACCTCATCACAGTCGCATTTGGCCACATTTATGGCATGCTCATGCTATGAACTGAAAAATCCCATGACATTATTAAAATTACTATTTTTGAATCAACAAAGATTAAAAAATAGTGAATTCATTTCAGACAAATAGGATTTTTTGGCTCGATTCCATTAGCTTGCGTAATATGTGTGTGTGCAAAAAATAAATTTCCTGATAGACCTATTTGGAAGTACTATACTGCGGCTCCACCACCCCAAATCTGTGTAATTAACCTTTTTATTTGAATTCTGTAAGTGATCGCAAAGTAAATATACACAGATTTCAATCTACTATTTTATAGCCTTACATTACACTTGTCTCCCTCAAATGTTCATCTTTTAAATACAGAAAATTATCATGCCTACATAGTAGTGGCACACTTTGAAATCTCCACAGATAACTTTGATTAAACAAATCCAGAAGCTGATTACTCCCACTGCGGCTAATGCTAGTGTCACTACTAACTACTTATTTCACAGCAGGACTTGCCTTAGAGACCACATTAACATTATTACTCCAGATTGATCTACACTGTTGTTTAGGAATGATCAAAAAGATAATGCTATATATGGCATTTCCCAAAGGACATTGCCTAATGTACTAAATATATCCAGTGAGCGGGGAAATTTATTCTAAATAGTACATCTTTATTAACAATATAAAAATATATTAACAGCCGCACCACATGTCTAGTGCTATACTTAGTTTCAATAAGGAAGTCTTCTTGCTTTCAAGACTTTATATCAAAATGAGTCCCTCAAATGATATCTACATATACAGTACAGTCCTGCTCAGTAAAATATTTTTAAAAAATCACATTAAAAAATCTAGAACTTAAAATGAAATATAACATGGTACAAATCAGAATTTACAATAAACGCTAGCCCGTGTGATTTCATTTGCCACAGGATGGCTTGTCTCATGTTAGAATCCACAAGAATATTTTTTCTGAGTTCCTATTTTTCTTATTAGAATTTAAAAAGATTTGGTCATAAAAAATATTAACTATAATATGGGACCATCTTTAGGTTTCCCACTCCCACAAAGTGCTAAGAGGCAAGTGCCCATAATATCTATAGCATTTTGTTAGTGTGACTTCAGTGGAATTCAAGGGCATTAAATGCCTTATAAAGTCAGGTCCTAATATTTTAAATGTGTTGTAACTGTCCCTCCTCTCCCCTCATGATAAGTTCTACAAGCAAATAACAGGCCTTTTTCCACCTTCAACTCTGGCTACAAACCAAACTGACATATCAGTCCATTTTCTGCCAGAAAAGCCATCAAAGAATATTAATCAAATGAGTCACAAACCAAGAGTCTGCATATATTTTAAACAGATAATGTTGCTTAGAGTATGAGTACATCAATACACTACTCAACGTTTTAAGACCAGTTGTGCAATACATAGAGTAAGCTTTTATTTTTAAAGGGACAGACAAACATCTGAAGCTTAGAAGTTAACTATAAGCTGGAGAAAGGCTTTAATGAAACATTCTTTGCGCTTTGAAAATCTCTAAGTAAGTGTTTGTAAAATAACACACAATGTTAAATGTGAATTCAGCAGATAACTTAGTTGGAATATTATGGAGTGTGGGTAGCTTTGTGTGAGCTTCTGCCTCATAGTATAATCACCATCTGGCTTCTAACTTCTACTTTAAGTGTACTGACTGTTAAATTAGCCTGGTTAAGTAGAAAATATAATCTGAGTTCAGCTATTCTTAATTTAGGCTGTTCAGATCTATTGTGTGGATCTCTCTAAAGCGTGCTTAGAAAGTTCTTAAGCAACATCTCAGTATACAAGTATGTTCACCTTAATTTGTGCAACATTCTTACTACATGAGGAGGAAGAAAGATGAGGGCACTTTCCATCACTTTATATGAAATCACTCTGATGCAGTATTTTACATGCATGTTATGTATTTCGTATGATGCTCTCTGATCCTGATGTTCTCAAACAGCCATGTAGTTGCAATTTTCCAACCATACAAAAAAGAACATTCTAGTCTACACTACAGATCTCAAGTATCACAAGGGTAGCCATGTTAGTCTGAACCTGCATAAACAATGAGAAGGCCTTCCTCTTGATTGGTACTCCTTTCCTTACATATGCCTGTATATTTATACCTGCCTCTGGAATTTCCACTGCATGCATCTGACTAAGTGGGTCTTTGCCCACGAAAGCTTATATTCCAATAAATATGTTAGTATATATAGTGCCACAGTACTTCTCATTGTTACTACAGATCCCAGTATCTCTCACTCAGAATAATTGTTTGTTACTTCTCATTTTGTAAAGAATAATTGAGCAGACACTGCCTTATTGAGATAAATAAACTCGGCAAAATGTGAAGTAGTAATAGAACAGATAATGAAGTAGATTTCAAATGTATCCATTATTTTCTGTATAGTTTATCACACTATTCTATTTACCAGCCACAAGTTTGATAACAAGGCATGTTCTCTTTCAAATATCAAATTATCTCCAGGAAGTGTGATTTTCCAAGTTGCCTATTTCGTGAAACAATATCCAGCAGAATATTTTCAATGCTAAGTTTTCCAAAACATCAAGTTTTTCCTTTAGGCCCAATGTGGCACACAGGTAGAATGCTGTGTCCCTACAGAACCTCATTGGCTTCAACAGGACTACTCTGTGTTAA
The DNA here is from genome assembly GCA_019425775.1 of Rafetus swinhoei. NCBI lineage: Eukaryota > Metazoa > Chordata > Testudines > Trionychidae > Rafetus > Rafetus swinhoei. The sequence goes on from CM033440.1 coordinate 188,839,400, forward strand.
GGATGTCTGTCTCTTCAGGATCAGGGAAAAGGAGAAAACCGGCAGTCTCTCTCCCAGAGAGAGGGGAGAAGGAAGGCGAGATAGGAACCCATAAGGAAAGGGATAGGAACCTAAGAGGAAAACCTAAGAGAGAAGGGTCTGACTAGGAAGGCTGGAGAATGAAAAGCTTGGTAAAATATAACAGGGGCAAGAGCAGTAAGATATCAGATGTAAATGCAGACCTTAAATGCTCACCCTACGGCCTGGTCTGGAACCCAGAGTAGAAAGAAGACCTTGGTTCCTCTTCCATCCACTGCAGTGTGGCATTGCTAGGGACAGTGAACAGGAAGATTGCCTGGTGCCAGAACTGCTTGGCAATGCCAGTAGAGAAGGAATTTGAGTGACTTCCCCCAAAAAGGAAAACACGGTGTGATCTGACCAGAGGACTGAGACACAAAGCCACCATACTGTGGCTCCATGAACAGGAGGCAAGCAGGAAGGGTGGAAGAGAAGAGAAGTAATGCTGAACCAGGCAGACCAATGACCAGAAGTGGGCATCGCCCAGAGGTGAGACGAGCACCATGTAATTGGCCCATAGACTGTGAGATCCTTGGGGCAGGTAACATGTCTAGAACAGTCTTGGGTGGTGTTAAATCAATAAATAATGATAACATCCGTGTTGAAAAATATAGTCCTGAACACTGAAAAAATGCATTGAGGATTATCACTCAGCCAAGTACTGTGAAGGAGAAAGGACAACAAAAATTATTAAAAACATAGGAATTATTAACTTAGGGCATGTCTACACTAGGAAATTATTTCAAAATAACTAAATTAAACTTAACTCCTGATTTTACAAAATCGAAATAGCATGTCCCATCTACAGAGAAGCCCTGAAATTAGTCCAAGGAAGGTTCTATTAATGTAGATGCACTTCCTCCACTTAGAGCCCCAGGACACACTGGGGACTAATTAGTTGCAATTACTCTGGGGAGTAGTTATTTTGAAATAGCAGCACCGGAGCATCCACACTAATGCTATTTTGAAATTAGTGTTATTCCCCGAGGAAAGCAGGAGTACAGATTTTGAAATAAGCGGCCCGTTATTTCGAAATAATGGGCTTGGTAGTGTGGACACTCCGCTTATAAATTCGACCTAAGGGGGATTAATTTGAAATACCAACCTAGTATAGACCATGGCTTAGAGTAGTTATTATTCAAAAAACAACAAAAGTCATGATAATACTGCAGAGGCAAGTTACAATCCTATTGTAATATCTGCAAAACAAATTGCCAGTGCAAAAAGGTAATATCATCACTGTGTAACTGGATGACTGACTTTAGTACTCCTGTTTGGTATATAGTTCCTGACACAAAAGATAGATAGGAAATAGTTTCCAACATCAAACTGTCATACTGTTATTTAAAAACTGACGTAAATTGACTTAACAATATGCAATGGCTCTCTGGGTTCTATCTCCACGAGAACACAGTCCTGAATAGTTAACAGGTCTCAAATGGATGTTTTGCAATTGATGAGTAACAAATTAACCTTTAACAAATAACTTCTATAAGAACAAGGGTAAATGACACTTGGTGAAAACACATTTGAATGAAAATCTAAGAGAACCCAAGAAAATCTAATTTTGCCGTTCTGCGCATATCTTGTATATCCCTGCTTTCTTGCTGATCTGTCTGTTTGTCACTGGAGGCATATTTTCCACATGATATGTTGCCATTTGAGCAAGTAAAAAAATACAGTTGCAGATCTCGTTTTGTGATATTTTGTTTCTGGGAATTTTGATATTGCAACAATAGGTGACTAAGTGGAACACTTTTCTGTCTATACTGCTACAGGTATCATAGTACAGTAATAGAGAGGTAGCTGTGTTAGTCTGATCCTGCTAAAACAAAAGGAAAAACTATGTAGCACTTTAAAGACTAACAAGATGGTTTAATAGGTATCATAGTAGGTGTGTGATTTTTAACCATTCCTATAATAACATGGGTTTGAATTAAAACCCATCCATTGTAAAACTGATAAGGATCAGTCGTGCATTTCTCCTCACACAAAGCCCTTTTCTTACTGTTTGTTTCTTTGACTTTCATGTTGAATTGTTCTCATTAAAATATATGACAGAAATTATGCTCCCAGTGGTGAGTAAGCTTTATGCCTCATCCCGCCCATGTATTTTAATAGGAAAAATTAAATATCAAAATTAAATGTGAGGAAACAAACCAATTAAGGAAAGATAAAACTACTCCTAAACTTTATCCATTTCCATATCTAACACCAAACCAAATTATTTTTAAAGCTTTCAATGTGTTTTAATCTTTCTGGGCCCTCTGTTCTTCCTAGCTCCCCAAGTGCCAGCTCCCCAAGTGGAACTCTGTTCTCGTGAGATTTATTAGATTCAAGATATTGAAACAGTCTGAATAAGCATCCAAAATCTGGGATCTAAATCAAACTCAACTATGAAGATTTTTGGGGTGCATCCTCATTGATGTAACACAGCAGGAAAATAAGGACAGACACTTGGAGGGATTTTAAGCAGCAGGTGACAGCATAAACACAGGGGAGGGGCACTATCCACCCATCAGCCATGCACTCCAATACTGGGCATTTGGTTGACTCCAGTGTAGAGATGTCAGGGATCCCACCATATTATCTGTAACTCAAGGTAGGCTCTCCTTCACCAAGCCCCTAAAACTCAGCTCACTTTGAATCCTACCACATAAATTCCCATTGTGAGAGGGACAGATGGTATAGAAGGGAGGGTCATAAAGTCTATCCCCTGAGCCTAAGGCCCATCAGCAATATCCCAGATCGTTACTTTGGATAAATTTATGTTTTTAACCACACTGGAAATGAGCCCCAAGTTCTGATGAATCAACAGCTCAAAGTACCTCAGCTAGGCACTAAGTGCATTCCTATTTAAGTCATTCTGGCTCACAGGTGCTGTATGGAAGGCAAAAAACTTCCCCATCCCTCTGCCAATTGACTCATGGGAGAAAAATTCCTTCTTGACCTGTAGTCCTACCCGGGTGCTGGAACGGAGCTGAAAGAGGTTCCACATGGCCTCATGCCCTAGGTTAAATCATGGGAGTTGGAGAGTGCTGGCCAATGTGCCAGAGATTCCAAGAGGCTGAGAAGCTAGTCCCTCAGCAAGTGTCTCCCCCCCTTGTTGCTGGGGCTGTCCCTTTCACTGCCGACCCCATCATCAAATTCCCTGACTTGTTGAGAGATATGGATAGCATTTCGTGAAAACCCACCATGAGTGCTGGTAAGTAATGTGATTTAAAGTCCTCATATTTCAAAGGGAGAGGGACAGAGAAAAGGTTGGAAGTAGGTTAATGTCTTTGTAGTGGCATTACATAAAGAAAAGTTGACCTAATATATATAGTCTTGCTCTTACTTCTAATTCTGGCACAACTGATGTACGCTGGCTGTTTTGAGGTGTTAACCATACGCTTCTGGAGAGGTAACACATGTAACTGACTGCCTTTTAATACAAACCTTGGCAGTATTTTTGGCCCACACAACTATATCCCTATGGGTATTGCTCAGCATTTTCCCCGCAGTGGAATTCAAAATTCATGAATTACAGATGGCAAAATCTGGCTGTAAATGGTAACAAAGGTTTCTATTTTATAGTTAATTATCTCTGACACTTAATACTAAGTTGGCACATGTGTTGTGCTGCGTTATTGATCCGTTTTTTGTTTGTTTGTTTTAATTAAGTAATTCCATTTTAGCAGAGACGATCACAAATTAAAAACAAGATTTTTTTTCATTTTTGTCCAGTGTACCCTGGCAGGACCATGGAAACTCTATGTGAAGTCAGAAAAACAGTTGACAGCAAAATCAAAGAGAAAATCTGAATGTTTAGATAAAGCACACTCCTCACACTGGACTGTGTGCGTAACTCAGAACCTGAGGTGTCACAAGATTATCCTTATGGTCTTTCTTGAAATTCACATATAATCACATCTCTTAATAGACTACTTTAAGATCCCAAACGGATAATATTTCCTACCTTTATACACTTTATAAACTCTTAAATCACATTGGCTTTTATCATAACACGCCATTAAGACCCACTTGTTTATTTTTTCAACTTTGGCTCAACTTCTATGCAACAAGGTCAACCAAATAACCTTCTTCCTATTTAAACAGAATGGGAATTTTGACAAACCCACATTCAAAGTGCAAAAACATTCCAGCACTGAAAACTGCATTCCATTCAAAGCTAGAGTGTGACAGATGCCTTCACAGTAATTGCCAATCAGCCTCCATACAGCAGCTGAAAACACAATACATCACTTTGATCTCCTCAGTTCTCAATGTATTCACAATCAAGAAATCTGCATGACGAATATGAAATCTGCCTCATTTCCAAAAATCTGTCTCCATGGAACTTAAATATTATAATATGTTTTTTGTTCCTAGTCTAAGTTATATCAGAGCCTCAGACACCCTATTATATAATATATAAAACAGTAGACTATCCCTTATAAAAAATGTAAGATAATACATGCACTGTATTTTAGAACATACTTATTTTCCTTATGTAGTACAGCCAAAATAATAATTTTTAAAAGTCTAAATTGCTGCAAGCTAGAGGAAGAGATTATCACCAAACATGCTCAATGAAATCTACTGCTAATTTTCTAAACTAATATGTAGTTCAGTTAGACTTAAGGGGAAAGTGAGAGAAAGCATGTGAAAAAGTTTGTCTCTTTTAAAAAAAGAAAACTGTGTGAAGAATTTGTCTTACATTTGGCAGGCAGGTCATATCCACAAGTAATTTTAGCTTGTCCAGTGGGGCAGCCAGTCAAGTTGCGACATTCAGCAAGTAGGCAGGGCCCAGCAGCTCTGTGTATACAGCCATCCACTACAAAAACAAAACAAATCCATTAAATGTTAATTGCTATGGTTATATTCACCTGGATATATGGGCACAAATAGATATTTACTGTGGATTTAATGTGTACAATGTATGCATGCATATATACCCACGAGTATATGCATGTGTATATTTATTACACATGCATATATATGTACAATAACATTGTTGCATAATAAAACGTTCTTGGCCAATAGCACTTAATATTTAGTCATCCAGCTGTTAAGTGGGAAAGAAAATGCAGTGGAAAAAGCAAGCATATGTCAAAATATTACTACTGCTATTCATAAAAAGAATAAAAGGAACATCTATCCAAGGCTCTAGGCCACAAATTACAAAAAGCAAAAGTCAATCACACATGGACCATCAAGCTCCCCTCTGCAACACACATCTGATTTCTCTCATATTATATATCTCATTCAATCTCACTGGACTACTCAGGGCTCGCATAACATAAAATCCCAAGAAGTAATGTTCATCAATTTGAAAATTACCATTGTTATCTTGTTCTGACACTTTTTTTACATTTGTGCAATACTCAGAAGTTAATTAAATCATAATTACAGACGATTGCAATAGCAGCTAAGTATGCAAGAAAACTAGTACAGTACATAGATCACATTGCCCCCAAGAGTCAGCAATAAGAATCTCAGCAGTAGCAGAATAGTAAAAACATAGGCACAGCATTTTTGCCATCTCAATATGCAATCAAAGAAACCACACTGTAATTAGTGTACAGAGTATAGGAAAGGACAGTAAAAATAAGGGAAACATGAACTGAACCAAAGCAGTAGTTAACCATGTGACATTAAGTCAGCAGCAGTATCAAAATTCCATCAAAAGAAAACTGCAGAGCCACCACTGTTGGTGAAACGTTTCCAATATAGGTTCCGATATGATGAAAATGCAAAATAAATACATAAAAGTAGAATAAGCCAAATTATAAAGGCTGGAAATATGCACCTATTTATGCATATAAAGGAAAAATTATATGTCCTATACAGTAGTTTCATTCAGGTTTAACCAGGTAAAAGCTTAAGGCTCTCAGGGATAGCAAGTTGGGTAGCACTCTTCTATGCAATGGTGAAGAGCAAGACAGGGATAGGAATTCCAGAGCTTGCACAAGAGGTATTCTGTTCTCTGCACAGTTCCTGCAGCCTCCCGCATAGTGTTATACGTGGACATGGTAGAGTTAATCTAGGAAGGCATGCCACTAACTATTCCTTGTCAATGCCTTGAAGACAAGATATAAGAGCTTGTGGATCCAATGAAACCCTGAAGGGATGAGTTCTTCCGCGGCACACTGCTAGGATACATTCTGTATATTCAGAAGGGTTGTGAAGAGTGTGGAATCAATTCTCATGGTGATGAACATCTGCATAAGGTGCTGAATCTCTACAACTCCAGTTAAATTAGTTCAGTTGGGGACACTTACGGTGCGTCTACACTGCACCGTTTATTTCGAGATAACTAGCATTATTTCGAAATAACAATGCGAACATTTACACAGCCATTCCGGTATTTCAAAATAGTTTTGAAACAACAGGTGGCTTATTCCAAAATCTGCAAGCCTCATTGTATGAGGAATAACGCCTATTCTGAAATAGCTATTTCAAAATAAGGCATGTGTAGATGCTATTTTGAAATAGCCCCTTACCAGGGCCATTCTAAGTTATTCCTCCCCAGTGCCTCCTGGGGTTCTAAATCGAGATAGCACTACAGAAAAGCCTACCTAATTTTAAGGCTTCCCTGTAGTGTAGATGTGCTATTTCGAAATAAGCTATTTCAGAATAACTATTCTGGAATAGCTTATTTCGAAATAAGCATGCAGTGCAGACATACCCTTAATGTCCTTGCAAGACTGAGCCCTTATTGCATTTAAGAAATTCTAGTGCTTTCTTTCTGTGTGTCTAGACTACAGGGTTTTTTTCGAAAAAAATGACCTTTTTTCGAAAAAACTTCCCCTGCATCTAGACTGCTGCCATGTTCTTTCGAAAGTAAATCAAAAGAATGCAGCAGTTTTTTCGACTGCGGAAAACCTCGTTTTACGAGGAATAACGCCTTTTTTCGAAAGTGCTCTTTCGAAAAAAGGCACTATGTAATGCAAACTGTCCTTTTTTGAAAGAGAGCATCCAGACTGCCTGGGTGCTCTCTTTCGAAAAAGCGGCTTGCTTTTTCGAAAGTACTGGTTGTAGTCTAGACACTCTTTTTCAAAAGAGGCTTTTTTGAAAGTATCTTTCGAAAAAGCCTCTTTCAAAAGAGGCTTGCAGTCTAGACGTAGCCTTTGATGTGCTCCCCTTTGTTAGTGTGCTGAAAGCAATGATAAAATTCTATTAATGATTCCTTTTAATCCATTCTAAACATACTCCATTTAATTTCCAACACATCATTCTGAAGAGTTTTCTGCTAATCAATGAGAGAAAATTCAAGAATTAGGTTTTCAAATGTTACGTTGAAATGTTCCGTACTCGTCTCATTTGAAACGATGATTATAAAATGTGTATCAAGAAGGTCACCAGCCATAAGCAAGTTGTGTCCTACTTATCATAACACTGGGTGATTACTGATCCATTGTTCTGCTATGCTGGAAGAACAACACTGGATGTGGTTTAACTAGGCCACAACTTTATTCTTAAACGTTTGGGTGTACCCAGCTGATAAAAGTCTGCAATGAAGGTAATTCCATAATTATTGCAACAGAAATCTGAGGGGGGCTCTGTCAGCCTTCCTCTTACCTACCCTAGTCCTCAGCCAACCCACTGCTGAGGCCTCACCAACTACCCTCCCCCCCACTCAAATGATGAATGGGAGTCTATAAAGGAGGGGTATTGGTCCCCTGCTGTACTAGTCCCAGGAATGTTGAATGCCCCATTTATGCTCCTTTAAAGAATATATCCTTTACCAGTCCATTTTATTGATCACTGTATCCCTTCCTTACAGAGCACCTACACTGGACATTTACAAATGAGCCATGACACCCAGGAGGGCCAATAGCTAGCGTGGGCCCTCGGGCAAGGAACTGGCTCCGCACCCTGGAAGGGGCGGGGCCCTGGGTGGAAGGGGCGGGGCCGGAGCGGCCAGTCCTGAACGCTGCCACCCAGAACGTAGAGTGCTCTCCTCTTCGGCCTCCGAGCCACAACTCATCAGCGATTTAAAGGGCGCAGGGCTCCAGACATCAAAGCTGCCACAGTAGCAGCAGTGATGGCCCCGGCTCCAGGCCCCTTTGAATCACTGGATCCTGGGACAATGGCCCCCTTCTGTTGGCAGGCAGGTCTGATGACATCATCGTCTAAAACTCCTGTTTTACATTTTCCCCAGCTACACACACACCCCCACAACCCACTGTGGGGACAAACCTGGTATTTCACCAATTCTGTAGATGGGAGGATGGGTGCTGCTTCACCTAGTCCAGGTAAACAAAGGCTTTCCATGAACCACCATGGACCTATCGTCTCATCACCTCAAGGAGATGGGCCAGCATTCCTACACTTATCTGGTCTCTAGCTGCAGAGGAAAGTTACCCCCTGACTCTCTAGCCCTTAAAGGGGCACACAGATTTTCTAGCAAGCCAGACAATTGCCCCCTGCTGCTTACTATGCAGTGAAGTCATTGCAATTATAGTCACTTATCATCCAAGGCTCCCTAGATAACGTAAAATGTCATTTGAAAGGCATTAAAAGCCTCCATTCAATTGAGTGAGATGCTAATATAAAGACTTATGTTTATAATCTACGGGGAATGGGGAATCAGTTTAGATGTGTCCAGCATTCATATTAATTCCATTTAAATGAGGGACTCCCACTCTTTCCTAATCCAAGGATAAGTAAAACTTATCTTCAGAGGGATAGCTGAGTTAGTCTGTAACTGGAAAAACTTAAAAAACAACGACTAGTCTAGCAGCACCTTAAAGACTAACAAAACATGTAGATGGTATCATGAACTTTCGTGGGTAATCCACATGTTTTGTTAGTCTTTAAGGTGCTACTAGACTATTCGTTGTTGTTTTTTAAAGTAAAACCAACATGCTGTGTGACCTCAAATATTTTTGTAAAAAAAAAAAAAATCTTTACAATATTAGCAGTTCATCAACTATCACAACAAAATACTATTTTAAATTATTAACCTTTTACAGTGTTTTGCACTTAGGCCCTGCTTCACAAAGGTCTTTAGACATCTAAAACCCATATTCAGACATCTGAGTCTTAGCTTTAGGTGCTAAATTCCTGCTGAACTGGATAGGCACCTATATTCACTCCAGTCACTTTTACTTTATGTTACCAAAGTAAAAGTTCCCTAGGAACCTATACTTCGGCCTCTGAGTGTGCACATTGCTACATCTCTCTGAGCATCTGTCTGTACCCTCCAGCCCTACCCCTCTCATTTGATTTACAAATGAGAAGAGAAAGGGGTTGGCTGTCTAATGCATGAGCAAGACCTGATCCAGTTAGGCATGCTCAGAGGTCACCTACCAGATTAGGTCCCGTTCAGAATCCAGCAGGAGAAAACGGAGTATGTGGCTACCACTGTTAGCCCAATAGTTAGAAATCTTGCCTGGGATGTGAGAAATCTGGATTCAGTTCCCCCTTCTCTGTCAGAGGGAAAGCACAGATTTGAACAAGGATGTTATACCTGTCAGGAGAGTGTTCTAACTACTGAACTATGGAGTATTCTGATGGGTCTTCCTCATTCATGTCTACTGAAGCTGTTCCACTGTGGGTAAATAATGGAAAAGTGGTTGGAGCCAGGGTACTGAATTGCAGGATCTCCCACCTTCCAGCAGAGTGCCCTGACCACTTGATTATAGAATCATTCTTTTTAGGGCCCTACCTTACAGCCATGCAAAACACATCATGGACCATGAAATCTGGCCTTTTTTGTATTTTTACCCCATACTATACAGATTTCATGGGGGAGACTAGCATTTCTCAAATCTGAAGTCCTGACCCAAAAGGGAGTTGCAGAGGGACCACAAGGTTATTTTAGGAGGGTCATGATATTGTCACTGTTACTTCTGCACCGCCTTCAGTGCTCAGCAACTGGAAAGCAGTGGTTGTAATGTTGTCCAGGTGCCCAACACTGAAGGCAGAGCCCCGCCAGCTGTAGTGCAAGAGGAAGAGTGGCAATGCCATACCCATGTGGCTCTTATTTCTATACCGCTGCTTTCAGAGCTGGACGGCCTGAGAGTAGCAGCTGCTGATTAAGGGCTCAGCTCTACCGGCAGCAGCACAGAATTAATGGTGGCAATACCATACCAGGCCATCTTCCTTTTGCACAGCTGCTGGCAGCTCTGTCTTCACAGCTGAGCTCCTGGCAAACGGCCACCGCTCTCCAGCTGCCCAGCTCTGAAGGCAATGCTGCTACCAGCAGTACTGCAACCCCCATATAATAACTTTGTGTCCCACACACAAGTCCTCTTTGGGTCAGGATCCCTACAATTACAACAGCATGAAATTTCAGGTTTAAATATCTGAGCTTACGAAATTTACCTTATTTAAAATCATATGACTGTAAAATTGACCAAAATGGACCATGAATTTGGTAAGGCCCTAACTTTCACTCAATCTCTAGGTAACCATAATTAGGATATATGGAAACTGCAAATTTTATATAATTTCCAGGTGAACTTTCTTTTCATATATAACATAATAAACATTTGAACAGTTACTACTGCTGCATTAAAAATCATTACGCTGAGTGGAAAATGTGAATAATGCAAATCACCATTTTACAATTAGACGTAGGTATAGCTTTAGTAAAATAAATAATCTGTAAGATTAAGAATAAAGTGTGATAATTCTTATTGCAAAATATATGCAATAATGCCTACTGCCAAAATGAGAACACACTGAATAATATAAAATATCTGGCAAAGACAGTAGTGGCTTGGCAAATTTGTATGTGATACTTTAGTTACAGTTAAAACATGTCTTAGCTATTTTAATTCAAAAATCATGTACGGGGCATGCACACAAGATTTATATGAGATATTTCATTTTCTCTGGGAGTGTGCTGACTGGCGGTGCAAGACAGAGTGAAGTAAGTATTGTTAGCATAGCTTAATCAAAATTACAGATAATGGTGACAACCTCCGGAGGGAAAAATGATGGCCAAAGATATACGGTTATTGTATAATAACGGAGGAAGAAATTTACATGATAGCATTGGCGCACTGCCATATTACTTTTTATAAAAAGACAAAAACTCTTCAACATATTGGTTTAAAACACTTCAGCTGTATCATCAGTTTGATCTATAGCTGATCAGCATTTCTGGAACAGACATGTGTCTGTCATTCATTTGGAAAATGTTAACTATTCACCATTGTTTCTTTCCTAGAATCCTCGTATAACACTAATTATAAGCATCCAGATAATTAGGATTAAATCTAATCTATGATCTAATCTCTGATCTTTGCATCATATGATAAAGATAAATTATCACAAAGACAGTCACTTTCTTCTAACATTGAACCGAAGCTTCATTAGCATAAGGAAATAAGGAAAACTGTGTTATTCCTAAAGTTATTCTGCCTCTTTCTCTGTTTCACTGGGAAGCTACTACCTAGAACTTTGTTTAGGTCCCTCCAGTTGGCTTCCTACTACATCTTTAAGGAAACATTGATACCATCTGCCTTTTTAAAGCACTTGGCGATCTACAGATGAAAATTCTAAAACCTAGTTATTATAATCCCAACCCATAATCCCCAAACTATCACAAGGACGAAGAAAGTCCTGCAGATCAAATTGTCAGCTGTATGGGACAAGAAATCATACAAGAGTCAAAGGAGTACAACCTCTCTCAGAAACGTAAGGTGCACATTGGATAAGTATTGTGGTACAAAGACACATTTCCATACACATCTTTTTTGTTTGCTTGTTTCAACAGAAATAATTTGCCAAAATTGCCACAAAATTATTAAATGTTTCAGTCTAACCAATCCGTTTTTCCAGGTAAGCTTCACAGGACTTGTCCCATCTCTGAGATGGAATAAGTAGTTTGCATAAAGGGTAAACTTTTGGTTATCTGCATAGTTGATCTGACCGAAACATGTTTCCTCCTCCTATAGCCATGAACTAATTTTCACCTGCTTTTTCCCATATGCAGAACTTATACCCCAACTGGAATTTCATTCGTTGAATGGAATAGTATCATCAAGTGAGGTCCCTGGCATTCAATATCAAAGCAGATGAGCTGTGCTTAATTTATGCCTTATGTAATTGCATGCGAAAACCCAGATCTGGCCCTATACTTTAAATAGTTAATGTTTGTACAAAACTTTGAACATATAAAGCACAATAAAAACCAATTTTTCTAATATTATCCTCTATTTTTCATTTTAATACGTTAGAAAACTAATCGCAGCCTCTATAATTTAGGAACCACAAGAGACGGTTTTGTTTTGTTTTTTCTTAACAGTCCTGGAGAAGCAGTTATCTAAGAAAAAACTATTCTCAGTGCTAAAACGATCAATGATATGGCATGTACAAACAAGGAAATAAACTGTTTAATTTATTATTTATTGAAAATCAGAGCTTCAGAAAAAACACAAAAGCAAAATCATTTTGTAACAATTTTGTATTCAGGCTTTCTGAACTATTAAAAACAATGAAGTTGAAAAAACACCTACAGAATGCTGTCATTGATGTTCTTTTATAGTGTACAGTAAAGAATGTTACAAAGTTAACCCTTCATCCATGAATTCTTTTTTACAATAAGCTGTTTGCTAAAACTCCATCTGCTCTTTGCAATTAAGTGGTTAAAATTATATAGCAAACACTAGACAATTTACTGATGTACAATGTAGGATAAATGTATTTACAGAAAATCTCTTAAAAGCTGCAAATGAAGCAAAACCACAGAAAATGCAGAATTAAGGGTGCCATGGGATACTGTTTACAAAAAAAAATAAATCAGCAGATCTAGCCTTGCAATACAGATGGTAATAAAAATGGTAAGGTAATCAAATCACAAAAGCAAAACAATACAAAACTCAGGGGAAGGACTCAAACTTCTTTTCTGACCTTGTATAGTGAGTGTGGATAAGTGGGAACTCACTATATAAACAACATAAATAGTGATATTAAATATTGTATTTTAAAAAGCTATACACTCTTCTCCCTCCTTCCCCATACCGACTCCTTCTCATCAAAAGCTTCAGAGGGGTAGCGGAGTTAGTCTGTAACTGGAAAAACTTAAAAAAAAAAAAGAACAGTTTAGCAGCACCTTAAAGACTAACAAAACATGTAGATGGTATCATGAGCTTTTGTGGAGACAACCATCTGCATCTGAAGAAGTGAGTTGTACTCACGAAAGCTCATGATATCTTCTACAAGTTTTGTTAGTCTTTAAGGCAGTGGCCACCAACCAGTAGATCAGGATCTACCGGTAGATCCTGGAGCCTCTGACAGGTGAGCCTGACTGGTTTGGCCAAGAGGCTATCAAATACCGGCTCTTTAGCTGCCCCTCCTGGCACTACCCTGCTGCTCCTGCCCAGAGCCTCAGAGCTACCCCCTGGGAGCCTCCTGCTTGTTGTGCGGGATGGAGGAGACAAAAGCAGTTAACGTCACTCTGTCCCCCATCTTCACAAATTCAGGAAGGCGGGGCCTCAGCAAAGGGGCGGGGCAGGAGCAGGGCCTTGGAGAAGGGGCAGGGCAAGGGTATTTGGGTTTGAGGTAGATACTGACATATTTAAAAAGTGATCCTGTGCTTAAAAAGGTTGGAGACCACTGCTTTAAGGTGCTTCTAGACTATTCATTGTTTTTTAAGTTTTTCCTTCTCTTCAGTCTCTTTCCTAGATTTACTCTTGTCTGTACCAGGAAGTGCACAAGATTTAACTAGAAAAGTTATTGTAGGTGTTGTGTCTATCATGCAATACTGTTTTCCCACATGAATGTCAGTACTGAATACTAATGAATATAAATGGTTGCTTTAATGACTATATCAGATGTAGTCAGAAACAGGCAGGAGGAAGTTGTTTTGGCAAGTTTAGAACACACTTGCAATCAGAACTTGTGTTCACTACAGAACTCCTTAGGGGAAAGGGACCATGTGCAAATTAAAAAAAAAATTAACCCAGTTAGACAAAGTGGCAAAGCATGTCTGGGAAGTTCATCGGTGTCAGAGTGCACAACAGAAGCTGACTACTATATAAAAACTGGCGTTGCCTAACATTGGTTATTTTAATTCCCATAGACTAGCCCAGGATGATTCAGAAGATAAAAAAAAGAGATAAACCACAATTAAAACCAAGAATGTCCAAAACAAATTAGATTTTAACATATTGCTCCATTCAAGCGTTGCATACATGTCTGTGTTCGAGGCCTCCTCATATTTCTCCTCACTCCACTGGCTCCTGGCTAGGCTCTGGACATACCGCAACATAAGGCGTGAGGTGTTTGCAATGATTACCCCAGCACTTTGCAGCTGAGAGGGGATCTTACTTGCCCTTCTATGGCATCTGCATGAATAACCAGCAGGTGGGAGGGAGGAGATGCGTGCACCATGAGAAAATGATGACAGGTACCCAGAAACACCCGCTGCACTGTCTTTGTCTCATCAAGCACTGGGAACCTAACCTAGAATGCAAAGGGGCAGCAGGAACTGCAAGAGAGCTACTCACAGAGCATCTCTGTCAAAGTCAACAGTAGCCACCCTACTGGAAATGCACTACATCGAATTCTTGTGCACAGTAGGGACATGCACCTTCGACTTTACAAAATTGGTTGCTAAAAAAATCAACCTTAATAAATTCAACCTAATCTCACAGTGTAGGACAGGGCCTAGGATCAAATTCTCCTTCACATAACTCCACTGAACTCCATGATGCTATATAGATGGTAACTGGGATGAGAATTCTGTCTATAATCTTGTATTAAAAGAACCTTTATATGAGACACGCCCATTTCACTTTGCCATGCCTGAAACTTACGGAGCTAACAATAGTGACAAGTGGGCACAAAAGAGAGCTGTTTATCAATGCTGCAAGGGATTTAACTGAGTCAAGTCAGAAATAGGAGAAATAATTAATGAGCGACCATGGCAAGATTCATCACAATACACCAGGCAGAGAAAATCCACAAGTTGGGGAACACTAACAGCACAGGGAGACATCAGGCAGAGAACAGGGATAGAACCGCATAGGAGGGAAGCCCAGAAACAACAACTGAAGAATAAATGCAGAAAGCTGATTTGGTTCAGGAAGCTGACTTTTGCTTGGGCAAGTTACTAGATTGCCTAAACATTCCATATCTATAGCCACCTTGAGTGGAGTCGAACCTCCAAATGAATTGTCCCCTGTTAAAGGTATAACTCACCCAACGGGGATTTAATTAAATTGGATACAAATATTTAAAGTAATAGGATATGCTTAATATGGGGTTTATTTTTGTAAATGACGCAATATAGAATCTTTATAGTAATTAGAAACAATAATATATTGTGATATTATGCTAATTATACTATTAATTTTTATTCCTCTTTTTAGTCTAAGGCTGTTTGGGACATTATACAATAGTTCACAATGAGCCCAACTCAGCTTTCAATTCAGTTAATGGCAAAATTTCCACTGATCTCAACAGAAGGGCCAATATATTAAACCTATTTTTAACAAATAAAAATGCCACGATAACATATTTGTCTAACCTAATAGCCAGGAAAGCAAATAGAGGGTGAGTGCATGAGGGAAAGGAAAAAAATGTTAGAAGGGGTTAAACGGGGAGAGTTTGACTGAGATAGATGTCAAAGAGAAACAAGTGTCTCAGCAGATGATGATCTAATGAGGATGGTGGAATTCCTAAAAAGTAAATAGTGTCTGAACAAAGAAACTAGTCAAGACATAGCTAGAGGAGGTAGTCTGTAATAAAGACAAGGTATACCATTGAGTACTTTAATGAATTGAAGATTTTTAATCAATGCATCCATTTTACAGCCTCCCAACTTAATTATTACTAAACATTTTGGGCTTACGTAGTACTTTCCATCCAGGGATCTCAAACAGTTGTAGTGACATAAACCTATGTAATCGTTCAACTATTCTGTTAAATAGTAGCCTCATTTTACAGACTGAGAAAGTGTGTCACAGATACCCAACAAGGTACTTCACTGAATGGGAGATGGCAGGATTTTCCAGTGTGGGTGTACCTTAATCCACATATACACTCTTAAGTACTCTTTCTTCTTTTTTTTTTTTTTTTTAAAGAGATGCTGCATCAGAGAAGACAAGCCAACAGCAGCTGTGGGTGGCTAGCACCTCTGAATTTCAGGCCACTATTTAGGTGCCTCACTGTGGATTTTAAGTGTCTATTTGTGTTTGGAAAATTGACTTGCCCAAGGACACAGAGAAAGTTTAATTGGTGCTGGGATTAGAACCCAGGGTCCTCTGACTAGGGATGTTAGAAATCCGGTAATGGTGTAGCGGACACAAATTTGTCAATTCCACAATTAACCACTGTGGTTCTGCATTTAAAGTATTTTGGGAGCTGGTGGGAAAGGACGCTGGCTCAGTCCTGGCTTGCACCGGATCCCAGTAGCTACCCCCCGCTGCGGCTCTGTAGAGTACTTTGAGAGTACTTTGCAAAGCTGCAGTGGGGGTAGCTGCTGGGACCTGGCACGAGTCAGGAGTGAGCCAGCTGCCTGCCCACCAGCTCTCAAAATACTTGAAATGCAGAGCCACAGCAGGGGTAGCTGCTGGGACCCGGCACAAGCCAGGACTAAGTCAGTGTGCCTACCCACCGGCTCTCAAAATACAGGCTGGCCCTCTCTGATCTGGTATCCTTGGGACGTGGCCCATCCTGAAACAGGGAATGTAAGTTACACTGACCTGTGTGTCAGTGTGACCAATGCTATGGTGGCGAGAAATCTTCTCCCACTGAGACAGTACCACCACTTGCAGGGGCAGAGTAATTAAGTCAATGGGAGAGCTCTCGCCCATCAGCTTAGAGCAGGGGTGTGTGATAATTTTCACAGGGGGCCACTTAACGAATTTTGGTATGAGGTAGGAGCCGGCTCCACCCATCACCTGGAAGGAGCAGGGCCTGGGGCAGAAGGGGCTGATTTGAGGACTCCCCTCCCCCCAGAGTTGTCTGGGGTCAGAGGCTTTGAATTAAAAACATAGCAAAGGGCTTGTGGCTCCCAGCTCTGCCGCTACTGTGTTGCCTGGCTCCCTCCCGGGATCATTGCAGCTATTTAAAGGGCTCACAGTTCCAACCCTTGCCAGGGTAGCGCTGCAACTGGGAGACCTTTAAATAGCCACCGCAACCCCAAGAGGCAATTGGGCAACATGGTAGCAGCATGGAAAGGAGCTGAGAGCCCTTTAAATAGCAGCAATTTAAAGGGCTTGCGACTCCAATCCCTTCCGGAGTAGCATCACGACTGGGAGCCATGAGCCATTTAAATAGGATCCTGCTGCCAGAGCCACCACCTGAAAATTCGGTTGCACTGGCAGCAGGATATAAATAGAAAGTGGCCAGATGCAGTCCATGGACCAAATCAAAGTGTCAAGCGGGCCAGATTCGGCACCCAGGCTGCATCTTGCCCAGCCTTGACTCGAGCAGCGCTACAGCAGTGCAGTGTAGCTGAAGTGGGCCATAGCTGAAGAGGGCTATTCTACCTTTAGTGCAGGTCACTAATTAGTATTACTATGGACACACTAAGGGAAAGAGATCCTTCTCCTTTCCCATTTTGACTGGCGAGCTTTTGTTATATCAGTAAAATGTTTTGCCATAGCAAGGATCTGGGGAAATCTAGGATACATGCAAAAAATGGATAAGCTGTCCTGCAGTGCTGGAGATCAATATGCTAACATCTCTGAATGAAAAACAGTGTTCCACACATAAAGCATTTGTTTCATCTGCCCCTTAGGGTGCCATGTTTTTCAGTCCCAATGCTACACGTCCAATATGTAGAGAGAGTTATAATGTCAACCGAATTCACACTTTCATCAGCCCAGTCAAACAGCATAAGGACTCAGTGAAACATGGGTCTTGCAAACGGGTATGAATGTCACACTTTTGGCAGTAAAAAACAACTAGGAAACACTCCAGTTGAATCTTTCAATTTTCTTCCCCATCCAAGAACCTGACATTAAGACATGTGTGCAGGAACCACATTCTTCCCTTATCTGTCCAGACACCTGACATTTCATTTTCTCTTACAAATGAGAGTATGGGGCAGTCAAGAGCTTAAAACTACGACATCCATCACAACAGGAAAAAGAAGACATAAGGACCAAAAGTCTCAACTTTGTTTCACAGTTGAAATGCTGTCTTATGTTGTTGTTGTTGGGGTTTTTTCCTGGAGACTGTTTCCTGTCAGAATTCTCAGCATTATACAGGGACTTCTGTTCTGAAAAAACTAGTAGGTCTAAAAGAAATATCACATCATATGACCCTTAATCAAAGACAATGGATTCCCCCTTACTCCACCATGCCAAAATTTAACTTTGGAATTAATCATAAATGAGTACAGTTGAACCTTTTTTGTCTGGGACACTCTGGTCTGGCAACATCCCTGGTTTGGCATGGTCAGGACTGTAACCCAGGTGCCCCAAGGTTGAAGCACTCACAGGGGAAAACTGGCCCAGCAGGACCAGGGATGTTCCTGGACAAGAGAGCCAGGCTGGCAGCTAGGAGTGGAGCTCCATAGCGGGGGCTGGCAGCTGGGGTAGGAGTTCAGTGGCCAGGGCTGTAGCTGTGGGTGGAAGCCTGGCAGATGCGGCTGGGAGACAGTATCTGAGAACAGAGTTTGGGAGCCGGGGGCTAGGAGCCAGCAGCAGAGCTCAAAGCCCAGGGCTGGTGACTAGGGGCCAGGAGTTGGTAGCCTGGAGTGAGGCTGTGGGGCTGGAGGCCAGCGGCCGGGAGCAGAGCCAGGGCTGCAGAGCCCACTGGCTGGGAGTAGAGCCTGGCAGCAGAGGGGCTGGCATGGATCTCCCTGGTCTGGCAAACTTCCTGATTCAGAACTGGTCAGGTCCCAAGGGTGCTGGATCAGAGAAGTCCAAGCTGTGTCTAAGTAGCCATTTTCCTGTAAAAAGGCAGGAAGTTTGATGAACTGTGATGGACAGAATACCTGACCTATCCGTTTTAATGAGAAAAAGTATTAGTGACATTTCCAAATGCAAGTTAAAAAAAGTGTGGCAGTAAACGTAGTTTTGTTTCAAATGACATTTTTTAGGCAAAACGGTGTCTGGGATTTGCACATTAAAATGGAAATACTGCATTCTTCATCCCCCCGTGGTTATCCTTCCTGCCCATGCCATTTAGATGCCAATAGTACATTCCATTTCAACACTACCTTTCCTTTGTAAAGAACTTCACAGGAGCTCTGTCAGAAGGAGCACATCTATTTATCTTCATGTACAAATTCTAGACCCTATGCATCTTTTGGGAAAAATACAATATTCAATCAAAACCTAATTTGATGTCACATCCCATGTACACACACACACACACACACACACAGACCTCTATTAATATTATTATTAATAATAAGTTATATAATTATTATATAATTATTATTATTAGAGGTCACTTCCTGTTTCCTGGGGCATAAATCATATGGTGGGACGGATGAATGCAATGGTCTCTGCAGCTTATTATCTTCCAAGGATTTCCAAGTCAAGAACTCCCATCAAGTTCATCTACAGACAAGTTAAATTAAATATTCACATTCTAAAATGAAAGATGAAAACTTGCCAACCCCAAAACAGATAGTGTTATAAGACTGCATGGAGGAAAGGGGACGGTAAGCCTGTGGAATATGAACATCTTTGAAATGTATAGAAGCCTACACATCTCTGTGCTCCATTGTCAGGCAGGTCTTCTCACCATGCAACCATTGTGAATACAAATATATTGCAGTTAACTTCACAAGAGTATTGCTCATCTGCAAGGAGTGACGGGAATGTCAGCAGGGAAACAAAAAGTTGGGGGAGGTTGCTTTGTTTTGTTTTAAATACTTTCCCTATTCAGTGTTTGATAGCATTGTTTTCTTTTAGGTATTTTCCTATTCTCTTTTGAGTAGCCTTTGCACTTTTACTACTGCAGGTGAATAGGGGAGATATTATGATTGCCATCTCTGTTACTAGAAAAACATTTTGAAAATTTTGAGTGCATGGGCCAATCATAGAAAATGGATTGTTGGAACCAGAGTAAAGTTTTGCATGTTCATAGAATAGTTATTAAGCAGTAATCGAAGTGATTATATTAATTTATTCACTGAGATTGGCTAATGGTTGTCAACCACAGTTCAAGGATTCACAAAGGATAGACTGAGAAATAACTGTACAGTGATTCTGCAAAATGGAGCCCCAACAAGTAGTGTGTCTTCCCCGCAGTCTGACAGGATGTGGCAATTTCATTTCAGGATCACTTGAGTGCACCCAAATACAGCATCAAAAATTAACTCTTTTCCAACTGAAGTCAAAGGGAAAGAGATTCATTATCTTCACAAAGACGTGGCTGATTTCATGAAGTAAATAATTGCTAATCACACACAAGTCTTTCCAGGTGTGGGGCCCTAAATCTTCAGTACGGATGATGAATGAATATGATGCCACTATACAAGTCACTAAAGAATGGGGATTTTAATTATAGGGATGCAATATAGAGTGTATGAGGCACCTGAAGAATGTAAAAGCCACTGCAGAAACAGGATTCATTTAGAGAGAGCTTCTGAATTTGAGACAAAGCACTGTGGTAACTCCTCCCTCTAAAGATATTCTAGGGTGTGGGCAGAGGGGAAGCAGATTAGCCACACAGCCAAAGACAGGAGATGAGGAAGCATGAAAAGCCATGCTATGAAATCCCGAGAAAAGAGAGGGCACCCAAATGGACAGGTTTTTTGGGAGAGAGGAATTTGCACAACTCCACCTCCTGAAAAAAAAATTGAAAGAGGATGAAGAGGAAAATAGAATGCAGCTCTTGTAGAGAGGAATGAGTTGTGATTTCAGGATCTTGGATATGTCCCAAGTATTTTGAAAAGAATAACCTCTCCCTTATCTGTCTTAGCCTGTAAGAGAAATAACATGACTGTTCATAGGTTGAATATTGGCTTTATGTTTGTGAGAGCGGATCTATTGTTGGGGGGAGAAAATTGATGAAATTAGTGGGGAAAGGTAGAGTTGCAGAAAAGATTTATGCATATAGTTCTTAGTCTCTTTCAGGTTGCCCCAACCATGGGAAAATTCTGCCCCCTGTTCACGCAAGCCTCCCCCTAAAGGTCAATTATTTCATTGTTGAGGGAACACAGCTGTCATGATAGGCCATAGTGATGCAATTTCTTATGTAGCTAGGATCCATCCCATGAAGAGCCATGGATATCAGGAGAGAGACTTGAACTAGACTATAAATTCAGTCAGTAGCCACTGCAGAAAGCAGTAAGATGATGTGTTCATGGTTACATATTTTACTAAGAAGATGGTGGGGGGGTTATGCTTTGTATCAACTGGATCTTTTCAGGGAGAAGGACTTCCTTCCTAGACATGAGTTATTATAATCACCAAGTGTGCAACATCTTGAGTGCATGCATCCATTGGCCAGCTCTCTCTCATGGGATTTCCTATTTAGGCCATATGTTGGACAAACAGTTTATTTAGCCACCAAGGCACATACAACATTTGAAGGGACTATAACAACACCTCATGCTGAGAGCCATAGGCTTATCAAAAAGAGAGAGATTAAGCTCCAACATCAAGAGATGTTCTTGCTTGCACTAACGCTTAACAGACTACAGGGATATTGAGTGGTACTTCAGGGAGGGTATGTCTACACTGCATTCCTCTTTTGAGAGAAGAATGCAAATGCAGCTGAGCAAAATTGCAAATGAAGCAATGATTTGAATTTCCCGTGCTTCATTTGCATACGTGCGTCTGGCCGCTTTTTCGAAATACTGTATTTCAAAAAAAGAAACGCTGTCTAGACGTGGTTATTTCAAAGAAACCCTTCTTCAAATTACCCTTAAACCTCATTTTATAAGGAGTAAGGGTAATTTCAAAAGAAGGGTTTTCTTTCAAAATATCCACGTCTAGACAGCGTTTCCTTTTTCGAAATAGGGTATTTCAAAAAAGCGGCCAGACGCGCTTATGCAAATGAAGCGTGGGAAATTCAAATTCGCGCTTCATTTGCAATTTCGATCAGCTGCATTTGAATTCCTCTCTCGAAAGAGGAATGCAGTGTAGACATACCTGGAGGGTGGTTGTTTTGCTTATTTCTTGGACTGTTTTCACTTGTTTCTCCCAGGAGCCATTGAAAAAGGAAAACTTAGTTCAGATTGCTTCTAAGTTTGTGATAGTGGAAAGAACTCCTGAGTTTAGTGTGTGGTTACAGCTAGACACACTGATGCTATTAATCGGAGAAGGGTTGACTAGCAAGATCAACCTGATTGCACATATTACAATGCATGTAGATAAGAGAAGAAAGGTAAATAAGACTTCACCATAAAATTATCGATAAACAATGTTCTTGTATACACAAAATGTTTTTACAAAATCATGTGATCCAATTACAAGTAAAAATCTCAGTAAATTGTATCCATCAACTGAGAAATCATTACAAATCAGTATGATAAAAGTATTTGTGGAACCCAGTCACCTGTCAAGGCTGGGTTGAGGGCAGCCAGACCTAGGAGTTTGAGCCTGAGTCTACAGTCACGATATGGGAATCAAGAGTTGACTTGGTCAGAATACTGGGAGATCAAAAGCCAGAAACAAACTGGAGATCAGAACAATGAATCAGGAACCAGAAGGAAGCTAGACCAGAGACAGGAGCCAAACTACAAGTCAGGAACCATAAGTCAGATGATTTCAGGAAATCGATCCAGGGGAACAGGAGGCCCATGACATGCGGTCCAGAGCAGGGTGGAGTCCTTTTTGGTGGAGTTCACACTGCTGTTTAAAAAGGGGCACTCTGCAAACCCTGAGGGACAGAGACTCACATTGGAACACAGATATATGGGTCTCACGTCATCCAGGTGGATGATCTGAGTGTGGCTGTTCTCATGAACCTTGCATGCCTAGATTCAAGACCCGAGGCATGAAGGTGAATGAATTTAAAGAACAATGTAAAAGACCAAGGTTTACACAGAATCATTGTTGGCCAGTAAGTAGTCTTGTAGCCATGGAATGTTTTCAAGTAGCACACAGAAAAATGACTCTCAAAAGTTAAATACAATTTACACAATAACAAGTATTTTATATCAATATGAATTCATATCACAACCTAAACAAAAGCAAAAGGAAAAGCAAATTTTTATTTAGAGAAATCACTAACAAAATATCTCCATTTTCATCACAGACTCTAAGACCACTACAGAAACATTAGATGTATTGCCACACCCCTATTATATAATAAACAAAGTCAGAGGTAAGAAATGGAAGGAGACCAAGAAATTTGCATGCTCCATTTCCTGCACTGTGTTCCCTACATATTGCCTCTGGCAGTGATGTTTCCTTTAAGGGGATATCAGAAGAATCTGATACTAACCTCGGAATGTCTAATGTACATCTATCCATAAAGAGGGAAATACAAGTTGATCTCAATATTATTCTTGACAAATAAGGAAAGGTGGCCCACTTTTCATTGTGTGTGTGGGAAGGAGAGCAGAGTGGGAGAGGAGCTGCAAGGAAGTGGCAGTAACACGGTGTTCCCTAGTCTCTGTTTTTCAGAAGCTGGGAATAGGTGATAGGGGAGGGATCACTTGATGGTTACTTGTTCTGTTCATTCCCTCTGGGGCACCTGGCATTGGCCACTATCAGAAGACAGGATACTGGGCTGGATGGACCTTTGGTCTGACCTAGTCTGGCCATTCTTATGTTCTTAACATCAAGGCAATCTTTTATCATGAGGCCTACACTTTGTTTTGCTGCACTATGGTCAACCTTTACCAAAAAGAGGAAAGAAAAGAAAATAGAGTTATGAATATTAAATGGCAAAAGCAATTCTTGCTACATGTACATGAAATGAAGAAAAATTATATGGGGAACGTAGCAAAGCTGTGTTCAATATCCTAGCTTTCCTCAGAAGATGGAATGGAAATATAAATTCTGTTTAAATAAAAAGTCTTATACACATTTTGTTAACTTAAAAAGAAGTCAGGACTATAACTAATAAAGGCATGACAGATCTGCGGTAGCTATGACCCTGCTTTTATTACATATGTGGTTCCTAAGATGGAAAAGAGCCCACTAATTGGAGTTTAAAATTGCAATCAGTAGCTTGAAAGTGTGAAGCAAGTGATTCTGGTCAGATGGCTTTACTTACCAGTTCAGTAGGCCTGGTAATTTCCTCAAATAACCTCCTTTTTGTCCTTAATACTATTAAAGGACAGAGGAAAATACTGTAGAACTGTTACTCTGTGCAACATTACTTCATGTATTATTTAGTTTAATATTTTCTACTAGTAAACACAAAATTAAATTGTACCATTTTCTTTCAGTGAACACTAAGTAATTTTGGCGTTGTAGTCAAACCATAAAGTATAATAGTGTACATACAAAAATCCTACTGATTTGCAAGCAAAAATATGTAATTATAGCCCACAGCATTCGACTCTTGGCTGGTGTTTTATTGCATGCTGCTTTGTAAGACGACTTCTCTGCCAAAACAAAAGAGGAAAATACTGAGTTGTTCCTTCCAGTTGTAGTGGAGGTTTCTGTTTTGATTTTATTGACATTTATGAAGTGATCTCCACGTATAACAAACAAGCCAGAACTGCCAAGAATGAAATATGTAACCTACATTAACTAATGAATAAACAACAAGGCAGATGTTACAACACTCCATGGGTCTGTAATCTACTAACTGAATTTTCTAGTAGTAATTCAGAATGCTGAATTTATCCAAAGCAATTTTTGCTTTCTACAATAAGAACAATATAATCTAAATAATACAGGATGTGCAGTGTGGAATGAAAATCATTCCATAAAGTAACAAAAATGGTTCTATAATTATCTCATTAGACTAACAACAGTATTCTCCACAAATATAGTTATTTTACAGCAAATCTAAAGGGGTACAGTAATTCCTAGGAATAAAGCACAACTCTAAATCAGCCTCCTCTCGGAGCACAGTCCTTGACGTCTATCTAGTAGTCATGGCAGCTATGATCACTAGTGGGAAAGTATATTATTACCCTTCCTAAGGTTACCAACATTCAGGCCAAATGGTCTCAAAATGGCCCAGCACGCCTACTGCTGAAAGCAGGAGACATTTAGAAATAGCTGAGCCTGCTTATTTTTATATTATTTCTAGGCAGAGGCAAGCTTGCAGATAAGGGACCATGTAATATTATAAAATGAAAATAAGGTGGGGATGACACTATAGTAGGCTCTGAAGGATACCTGGAATAGCAATATAGAAAATTCATTCTCTCTCTCTCTCTCTGATATGTTGCATTTCCCCTCTACATTTTTTTCTTTAAAAAAATATAACAAAGTACAGGCTGGACCTCCCTGGTCCCCTTAGGTCCTGACTGGTCCTGGATGAGTGATTTTGCCAGACCAGAGGAGGTCATTTCAGACTCTCCTGCTGCTGACCCCAACCCTTGCCCTGCCTCCCCTTCCTCTACCACAGCCCAGCTGAGCCGCGCACCAGCTCCTGGACCCCCACAACACAGCTAAGAAATACACAGCTCACGGACACACACCCCCCATACAGTCCATCTGGACCACACATCGGCCCCCCTGCTTGCACTGGGCTTCCGATTCCTCTACCCCCCGTCCCAACAGCATGCTGGGACTCTCTGAACCTGAAACATACATGGTTCTGCTGGACCATGGATGTTGCCAGATGAGAGAGTTCCGGTTTATAGAGATGCAACCTGTAGAATGACTTCAATAGGTTTTCAGTGAGTACTCCTAGGGTATTAAGTTTTAAGTAATGTTTATACTTGCACCCTTTAACAACTTCAAAAATGGAGAAAAAAATAACTGAACTAAAGTAAAAACAAATGTATGATTAATGACAAAATTTTGCTTCTAAATTTGAACAGTAATGTTGATCGAAGTTCAAAGAATCAATCTGAGAAACAGTCTCATCATGCTGACAAAAAACCAAAAAGGGCAGCATAATAAAAGAATCATCCCTCAAGGTTTTACATATAAACAGGCTCTAACAAATAACTGAGCAACAACAAAACAAAAACACTTGGTCACCGTAGGGTACAAGCATAAGCAAGCTTTGTTTTAGAATGAATAATACATTTTGCTTGCAGTAGTAATATTAAGAATGAAGTGTCTGAAATAAATGAGATTGAAGGAAAGGAGACTATTTTAAAGTTCCAGTAAGGCTAGAAACTCTTGCACAATCATTCCCCTGATGCAGGTAAAAAACACAAGTAAATTCAGTACCACAATGCCAGTTATTTCTGAGGGCAACTGTGGTCAGGGATTCCACACTCTCACACACTATAAAACTACTATAATATGAAAGAACTCTATCTCTCAGTAAATAGGTTTTGTGAAATTTAATTTGCATCCAAATTAATGAACTAGAGGTCTGGATATCATGCCATTGTTTTTATCCCAGAGGCATGCTAGTGAAACACTCTCTCAAACACTTGGCCTCCAAGAATGTTATGGTTAATTTAACATAACACACTATCAATATTTCATATATTATCAATGTCATACTGGGGAAAAACGAGCTATAGAAAGATGGCAATTTTTACTATAATCAACAACCATTTCAGTTTATAAGATTAATGTATTTTATTGTACTCTAACTGCTCTGTAGATTAGCTGCCCAGTGGAAACATGTCAGACTTTTCCTTTCAACCTTCCAAAAACTGCCTCAGAAGCTATTCCAACATCTCTTATATCTGGTCCCCTTTTTTCGCCCCCTCTTTTTTTAAATGACCAGGACAATGCCCCTGGGGTAGAGCAAACCTACATTTTACATGTTATTCAAAGGCAACACTTTTAACTAGCAAAACAAGGGCCAAACAATGGGTTAGGTATTTGCACAATGAACTTACAGAGTAGGTTATTCAGTATTCCCAAGTACCTCCATGGGATGATAGATGGAACTACGAAAACTGCTGCTGAGATACTGAAGTGGATGAAAAGCCTAGCCTGCACCATAGTGAGAGACAAGTAGGCCCTGTTGATGCAAGCAGAACTGCATGGGCAGAACCCCAGGACATACATTGTGATGTATAATACAAATTGTGTACAGTGAGGATGAGAAATTGTACTGCCGAGGGAGGGAGGAGAGAGAAACAAACAAAAATATTAAAGACATCAAATGAAGATACTACCCAATTGTTCAACTATACTGAAAGGAGGACAGAAGACCCTGAATATGGTTTAATCAGGCTGCAACTTTATTATTACATGTCTGGGACTGCTCAGCAGATAAAAGAGTACAGTGCAGCTAACTTCATGGTCATTTTTGTAGCTACCTAGTACCTTCTGCCTTTTCCATCATGGACCCCAGCCAACCTACTGCTGGAACCTTACCTCCCCACTCTGCTCAGTGTTAGCATTATGGTGGGCTATAAAGAAAGGAGTTTGGCTCCCTGCCATGCCAGTTCTAGGAATCCCAAAACCCAGCCCACCCCTAATTCCACACTCTTAACAAAAAATTCCAATAAGTCCTTTACTAAGCCATTTATTTGGTCATTGTATCCCTTCCTTACGGAGTACCTGCATTGCACACCCATCCCACACTTCAGTAATGAGTTGCAACATCATAGCCCAACTTTCTTCTCTACCCATTATAACTAAGTCCCTTCCAAAACCCATTGTGGGCAAAGTGTATGTGTGTGTGTGGAGGGATTAAAAAATTCCATTTTGGCCAATCTGTTGCTGAAGGAAAAATTCCTTTCCAGTCTTCTGAGAATGGAACAGCTACAGTGATGCCCACAGTGAGTCTCAATCAAATCTGGTATTTTGCCACTTCCAAAGCAGAAAGGGGGAGGAGCTTAGAGGTTGGAGGAGGAGCTTGGAGATGAGCTAGTTTTGCCACACTGACCCACCCTACATTTGCAATAGTTCCTGTGCCTCACTCTCATGCCCAACCCATCATGTGCTGTATATCCCAGCCCTCAGCCTGTTTAAAGGTGTGGGGTGATTGTATGCTGTGTCTCCCTCAGCAATAACCTACCTCAGAGCCAGTCTATTTTTCCCACAAACCATAATGAAAGTAATTTTTAAAATATCTTGCTACTGCCCTTTTATCAGTGTAAATTCCATATGCAGATTCCTTCTAACTAGAATTCCTGTCTTCCTGATTTACTGAACTATTGCATTATATGATTTTAATTAGTTCATATTGGCATGCATGACTGGTGTTTGAGTGTTATGTCTGCATCATATAAATAAATCCATTTAGCCACTTATACACATTTTAAATAAACACAGTAACAAAGACTATATTTAAAAATAATACTGATGTGTATATAGGTCCAGCTGCAAATAGTTGAATATTGGTCAGTCTCTAGAAAAGTTAAGAGTGACAAGTTTACAGCTCTCTAGAAAAATATGATCTCCAGTTGATTTTTAATAGGATTTTTATTTGTATATTACAAATAGTCTGTGCCTTCCCCTGGTGCTCCAACTCATTATTTTACAAAGCACACATTCTTTTTAAAATATAATTTCTTTGAAGAGTTTATGGACCAGGCGCAATACAAATATTAGTGAAATTTACATCTAGCTCTTAGATAGTGCTTTTCCTCAATAGCTCTCAAAGCACTTTACAAAGGATACCCAGTATTTTACAGATGGAAAAACTGAGGCACCGACGCTATGGCTATACTGCCTTTTTTTGCAGAAGATGATATGCAAATCATGCTCTCATTTGCGTATCTTCTGATTCTTTTTGTGAAAGAGGTTTTGCCGATAAAAAGCCCCGTGTAGACGGGGCCATTTGTCGGAAAAAAACCCCTTTCCCGCAAGATCCCTTATTCCTCGTAAATCGAGGTTTACAGGATCTTGCAAAAAAGGGTTTTTTACGACAAATGGCTCTGTCTACATGGGGCTTTTTATTGGCAAAACCTCTTCCGCAAAAGGAAGACATGCAAATGAGAGCGCAATTTGCATATCCTCTTCCGCCAAAAAACGGCAGTGTAGCTGTAGCCAGAGAGGTTAAGTGACTTGTTTACAATCTTCCAGTGGGCCAGAGGCAAAGCCTGGAATACACTTGGGCTGCGTCTAGACTGGCAAGTTTTTGCGCAAAAGCAGCTGCTTTTGCGCAAAAACTTGCCAGCTGTCTACACTGGCTGCTTGAATTTGTGCAAGAACACTGACGATCTAATGTATGATCGCAGTGTTCTTGCGCAAAACACAATGACTCTCCTGCTCGGAAAAAGCCTCTTGCGCAAATGCTTTTGCGCAAGAGGCCAGTGTAGACAACTGAGAACCGTTTTGCAAAAAAGCCCCGATGGCGAAAATGGCGATCAGGGCTTTTCGTCTAGATTGGCCACGGATGCTTTTGCGCAAAAGCACTTTTGCAAAGGCACCGTGCCAATCTAGACTCTCTTTTCCGCAAATGCTTTTAACGGAAAAACTTTTCCGTTAAAAGCATTTGCTGAAAATCATGCCAGTCTAGACGCAGACTTGAGGTCTCTGCAGTCCCAGTCTAGTGCTCTTTCCAGTAGACCACACTGCCTTCCATAGTGATAAATTAAAAAAATGGATGAAATAACATATGAAGAAAAGAAAAAAGTTAGGGTCCTAAAATCAATTATAAACAGTTTGTATATACCTATGTAAAATCCTAAGAAACTAAAAATAATTAAAGAGTGTGCATATTATAAACTATGAAGAGGAGTGGAAAACAAGCAAGGGATGCATAAATCACATGAACTTTCTTCCCTCCAAAATACTGAAGTTGAAATCAATGGCAAAACTTCTTCAATGGGTCCAAGACTTCACCTTAATAATCTGTTACATGTGTATATACATACTCATACCTTTGTGCTTGCATTCAGCAGTGGCAAAGGTGTACATTTTTCACTGTATGGTTCAGTGATTGTTAATGGGTTAAAATATTTTTTACCCCTAGACTAGACAATTGGTTCAAATTTAAATCTGGTCAGATAATAACTGAACATTATTTCCATCGGCTGTTTGGTGGCCGATATAAAATAAACTAGTGATGAAAGCCCAATTACTATTGGGTAAATATTTGTATCATAAAAATCTCCACAGCAAATAGCTTGACATTTCACATAGGCCCTCTGCAACAGGTTAGAGTAAAAAAACTGTATGTAACCATGTAGAATCTTTGTTTCTTACTACTAATGTCCTACCTGTTTTGTGGATGAACATAAGTTGAAACAATACAATTAGCAGGAATTCTCTAAATAAATAGTAACCATGTGTTCACATCACAATATAAGCCATTTTCTGGTTATCACTTGAATAGTCTGGGAGTGCAAATTGAACCTCCAACCCAGGATCACAACACAGTGACATTATCCACAGCAGAAGACACTACCTGCTTCAGCCACTGTTTGCAAGATTTAGTCCTAAACTTGGTCATTCCTTTAAGATTCATGCTGCCTTTTTTCCCCTTTTAGGATTCTGGGTCCAACTAGTCTGCTCAGCCATGGGGCTACTCTAACTTGCACAGCTTGCAGTGATTCCCCAGAGTCATTCAATACCTGAAAATAACTGGAGTACAGATTGCTCTAACCACACCTATTTCTTCTCTCAGAAAACTCCTTTCCCTCGTTGGCTATGTGGCCTGCCCCGCAAGGCTGCAGAAGGAGCACCACGGGGCCATTTTGCCTGTCCCACGCTGCAAGGGAAGCCCCTTTACACAAGGGATATTTTCCAGGGGCCTATTCCTTTCTCTTTACACCTCTGGAACAGTCAAAAGCAGTGCAGGGAGGAGAAAGAGGAGACAGAATCAGAGCTCAGAGTGATCCATGATATCAATTTATTTCTATAGACCTCCCAGACACAGCCATAGGATTTCATTAAAAACGGTATCACTACTTCAGGCTCTTTAAATACGTATCTACCCTAATTTTTAAGGGCAGAATTAATAAATCTACAAAGATTCATTTAGTTGCATATTACAGCCTAAATACATGGACGATTTCAGTCTCCAGTGCTGTCAGGCTGACATGTTTCACAAGCACTAACTATGCTTTAATAAAACTGATTTAGCACACTCAGGCTGTGTCTAGACTGGCAAGTTTTTCCGCAAAATCAGCCGCTTTTGCGGAAAAACTTGCCAGCTGTCTACACTGGTCGCAATTTCGCAAAAGCACTGACTTCCTACTGTAAGAAATCAGTGCTTTTTGCGGAAATACTATGCTGCTCCCATTAGGGCAAAAGTCCCTTTTGCGCAAAACTTCTGCACAAAACGGCCAGTGTAGACAGCTGAGATTTGTTTTCCGCAAAAAAGCCCCGACCGCGAAAATGGCGATTGGGGCTTTTTAGCATGCGGAAAAGCGCATCTAGATTGGCACGGACACTTTTCCGCAAAAAGTGCTTTTGCGGAAAAGCGTCCGTGCCAATCTAGACGCTCTTTTCCGAAAATGCTTTTAACGGACCACTTTTCCGTTAAAAGCATTTCCGGAAAATCATGCCAGTGTAGACACAGCCTCAAAGTATAAACACCTCCGATGTGTTAAGAGTGAAAGGGTTACATTTAGCTCTTACTAAAATACACTTAAAAACAATGCCTGCAAGAGAGAGAGTTACAAGGGCAGTCAATTAGATATTCATGGCTCTACTCCCATTTCTGCTACAGTAGGTGTGATAGCTGCATTGCTGTTTCCCCAATTCTTTCGCTCCATTTAGTTACGCTGGTCTAGAGATCGTTTTACTACACACCCAAACAAAACTGCTCCAAAGCCAAGGAGGAGTGGATTTACAAAGTATGAAACAATGCCATATTTTCCCAGCGCTCCCTAAATCGGATGCAATATTGACAATGACGTCTCAAAGTCATGCTGTTTTCCTCAAAATGAGGACCTTGCAAGAATTCCCCCTTGAACGGGAACAACACGTGGATAACAAATGGAAAAAAATATCAACATAAAACTGCAAACTATGCTTTTTTTTTTTTTTTGAGACAGGAAGGCCTTCAGCCACTAAAAATATGTAGAGTACCAAAAATGCAATGATTAACATAAAGCAGCAATTACTTTCTGTCCAACGTAAGTAAAACCTACAATCCTTTGTTTTTCTTAAACACAGAAATATAGGTTGAAACTCTCTTAACCGGGATTCTCTGGTCCGGCAACATCCACGGTCCAGCATGGATGTTGCAAGACCAGAGAGTCCCAGTGGTGGGCCAGCGGCAAGGATGCCTCCGGGGCCGACAGGGTAGTGGGCTGCCCACAGTGAGCTGGCAGCAGGGCTGCCCAGTGTATGGCAGTGGGGCTGCTCAGCAATGTTGAGAGACCAGGCACATGGCTGCCCTGTGGGGCTGGGAGCCACGGTAGCTTGGTGGGGCAGGGAATCGTGGCACGCAGCTGCCTGGCAGGTCACAGAGCTCCAGCACAGCTGCCCAGTGCGTCCCGGACAAACGGCAGTTATGGCTGCCCAGCGAGGTTGGCAGGACAGAGGGGCCAGCAGGAGGTGGGGAGCTGGCCTGGAGGACAGCAGCCAGGCCAGGAGGGCTGGTGGCAGGTGTCCAAAATGATCTCCTCGAGTCTGTCAAAATCCCTCACCCAGGACCAGTTAGGTCCCAATGGTGCCAGACCAGGGAGGTCCAAGCTGTATTGCCAAACAGTATCTAGTGTATGGTTTTGTATGTATTTCACTGCCTTCTTTTTGAAGAGTGTAACACAACTTGGTTAAAGGAATACTTTCAATAAACACATGCCTTTCCTGTATCTTAGTTTCAATTATTTAGTGTTAGAATCTAAAAAGACAGTTATTAAACAAATAATGAATGTTAACTGTTTACACAAAAGTGCTTTAGTAAAATCGAGAACATTAAAAACTCCCAAGAGTGTCGAAGTTATTCTTCCATAACAATAGGAAAAAAAGATGCATGGATGTAATTACAGTTTGTGACATATGCACAGTTTTGCTAGAAGAGGAAAGGAATAGAGCTGACCTAATATACTGCAGCTTAAAAATCACTGAAAAAGGAGTTTAATGTGTAGAAGATAGAAAACATGAAATCAGATATATTTTCTTTGTGCCTTAGAGCTTTCATTCGGTCTTGGGTTGCATTCTGCTCAGAGGGTTAGATATTTTCAAATAAATTATAGTACACATTTTAACATCTGGATTTACACATCACATGCCTCTCAGACAACACTGCTGCTAAATGAAAATGCAGGTAATTTGATATACACTACAAAAATACTAGGAAGGAAGACTATATATGAATACAGTACATTAAAGAATGGGAACTTAAAATATCTCCTTCCACTTGTCCCCAGTTCAAATTAGTTTGGTCTCCAGGCCAGAAAGATTTGGCAACATTGCAGAAATGGGACAACAGTTACTTATTTGTACTGTGACTGTTGTTTGAGTTGTAGGTGCAGCTGTATATTCCACTTGGGTGTCCATGTGCCCAGCCCACCGAAGCTGAAGAACTGCTCAGCAGTACCTGTTGTGGAGGTGCCCCACCCTCTGGCCTCTCCTCTGTTGTGGAGACATCAGTAACTATAGTCATGTTTGGTGGAGAACAGGCATGCCAATGGGGGGGGGGTGGTGCAAAGGGCGTAATTGCCCAGGGGTCAGGCAATTTCAAAGGGACCCCGTGGGATCCCCCAACTGCCGCCAGCAGCACCAGAGGCTACACTAGGTTTCCTGCCCACTCTTATTCTGTGCTGTTCTCAGAAGAGGCCAGCACTATCCCTGCAGCCCCAAAGGGGGTGGGGGAAGAATTTGTGTGTTGCCCCTGCCCCCAGTATCAACTCTACAGTTCCCACTGGCCAGAAACTGTGGCCAATAGGAACTGTGGGGAGAGTGGCAGAGAGACCCTTTGGACCACCCACCCAGGAGTCACTGGCAGAGGGGTGTGTCAGTAGCTTTTGGGAGCCATCCAAGATAAGCACTGACCCTCAGATCTTCCCCTGCACTCTAACCCCTTCCCCAGCCCAGAGCCATCACCTAAACTCCCTCCCAGAGCATGAATCCTACACCCCTCCCCGTATCCAAATGCACTCCCAGTACCTGCACCCAAACCCTCTCACACAGCTCACAACCCTAGCCCCAACTCAGCCCTGAGCTCTCTCCCATGTCCGAACAACCTCCCTCAGTCCTCACTCCACACCTAAACTCCCTGCCAGAGCCTGACTCTTTTAATCTGGCTCCCCACAACTCTGGCTCCTGCTCCCCACCCTTGCCGTCTCTGAAACAAATGAAATAGAGGCAACAAGGGGCGGGGTGGTAGAATGCAAGTAGTCGACTTGACTAACGGAGAAGCCTAGTGTCAAGGCTGTTCCCCACTCTGGCACGATGAATGCAGAAGTGAGGGCCCGCAAAAGCACCCCCAACTCTGATCTCTACAGGCTTTGGTA
The DNA here is from genome assembly GCA_019425775.1 of Rafetus swinhoei. Classification (NCBI taxonomy): domain Eukaryota; kingdom Metazoa; phylum Chordata; order Testudines; family Trionychidae; genus Rafetus; species Rafetus swinhoei. The sequence goes on from CM033440.1 coordinate 188,873,715, forward strand.
CAAAAACTTCCCCCAAAATCCTAACTCCCGGACTTTGGGGAAAAAAAATATAAAAAAACTGCTACCCCCACTCAAGTATTACAAGAAAAACCAGGGAAGAGATCACTTGGGAAATCTCAGACCTGAAGTAAAACCAGGACACAAAAATTAACCAATACCAGGTTAAATAAAAAAGAAAGAACGTTTATTATAAAAACAATACCCCAGTTACAAGCATAGTTGGAATGGCTAGACGGTAAGAGCCACCAATTAATATACTCATGGAGGATTCCCCCATGGGCCAAAACTTAGTTACAAAAGAGAATTTGTGTTCTAACAGCACAGACATCAGAACCAAATTCCCAAACCAGAAAACAATAAAACCTGACAGATTTATCTAGACTTTACCCTACTTACACATTATGAAGAGTCTTTTTCTTGGAGAGAGACATGTCTTCTGTCTCCCTCAGTATCTAGAGAGCAAACTGACTCAGCGACAAAGGAGGGAGAACCCAAAAATTCCTTTGTCTCAGTTTGAAATCCCTATTTGCATTTCTATTGGCTGACCACTACCTGGCTAGGTACAGGGGACATAGTTAACCCCTTAGTCCCCAGGCTGCTGGCCAACCCTCATGGTTATGACACCTAGGCTTATCGATTAGTTGACTAGTTGACTACTCACTTACATCCCTATATAAGATACCACCCTGAATACTCTGATGCAGGTGGTAAGAAAGTGGTTGGGGTGGCACTGCCCTTAAAACATCACAGGATAGCTACAAGGGGCCATACAGTGCATGCACAACCACAGCAGGTACTGTTAAGCCTCTCTGGCTTTAGTATGCATGACCATAACTGAGTGGAATACATGTCTGCAATGACTCAAAGTGAACAGGATTTGAAGGTGCTGCAAAGACAGATCATGCTGACTGAAAAATGCGATGACATTCTGTAACATCCAATACATGATGTTACAGGTTCCGACAGAGGAAGGGACAAAAGACTTCAGCTAAACAGCCAGTCTTCTGCACTGGAGGCAAGAATGACCAATCATACTTCCAACCCTAACCTTTTGAAGAAGGGAAGAAAACATATCCTGTTGCAATAAGAAATTTCACTTCCCTTCTCTGATTCCCTTACATAGCAAGTATTCAGACAGCCAACAATGTGCTGCAATGCTCCATCTATATTAGTGGATAAAGGAAAAAAGAGGACCAAAACCATTTTCTAGTAGCTTCACAATTTGCTAAATCAAAAATCTGATATGAGTGGATGAATAAGGTCTCTTCTTCACCATAGTCAAATACCATCACTCAACCTGAATAAAAAGAGCCAAAATATGGGTTCTTGTAAGAAAGGGAACAAAAGATTATCCTGGGTAAAGGGACAGCAAATATGTAAATATCATAGTACTTTATGTTTAGTTTAATGAAGTAATAATATATTGTAGTACCCATTATGTTTTGGCAGCCTTTGAAAAAGTAGCACCTACTTAATTGTGGGTACTGTATTGTACTTCAATGTAACAGATCAGATGGAAGATATCTCCATCTTTTATATTTTTTTCTTGAACACCATGTTTCACAAAATCTGCCAAAAAGCTTTAAATCAATATTTCTCAACCTTTCCAGACTACCGTACCCTCTTTCAGGAGTCTGATTTGTCTTGCACATCCCCAAGTTTCCCCTCATTTTAAAAACTACTTGCTTACAAATCAGACACAAAAATACAAAAGTGTCTGGGCACACTACTACTGAAAAAATTGCTGACTTTGTCATTTTACCATACAATTATAAAATACACCAACTGGAATATAAATATTGTACTTACATTTCAGTGCATCGTATATAAAGCAGCATAAACAAGTCATGGTCTGTATGAAATTTTAGTTTGTAATAACTACACTAGTGTTTTCTAGGTTCCCTATCGTAAAACTAGACAAATACTTAGGTGATTTGAGTACCTCTTGGAAGACCTCCAAGTACCCCAGGAGTACACATACTTTTGGTTGAGAACTTCCTGCTGGCATGTGGGGTTTTTTCTGTTGTATTCCTCCCTCTTTTACTTCTGTTCTATGATGGGAAAAGACCAGTAACTCTACAAACACCACACTCCCTAGCAATTAGCCACTGTAATATGGCACAGAGTACCTGGAGATTCTGACTTTCAAAACCGAAGTCTTGCAAGTGTTATACAGGCAAGTCCTTTAATACATTTCCTAACAAACCCTTTATTTTTTTCCCCTCCCATCAGTTTCCAAAAGTAGCTGTAAATATAAAGCGAAGTGAAGGAATTATTTAAAAAAAAAAGTCAGTAACATGAAGATGATGTAATAAATAAAACAATTACATAACTATCTTAAATGTAAATGACAATTAGGAAAACAATAAACACTAAGAGCCAGACTGCATGCAATCATGGGTAGGGATGATGCAAAGCCAAATAATGTTTATCTACTTAATCAATTACTGTATGTAAAGCACTTTCAATTCCTCACATGGAAGGGCACAATAGATATGCAAAGTATTAATTAATATTATTGTCATTACTATTATGCTTTCTCCAAACAATTTAAGGTTGTGACATCATTGCTATCAAAACATTATGCTACAATTTCTAACAAGACTGGCACAATTGATTTTATGTATATTTTATGCATAAATATAGAAATGGTACTACATCATAGAGCCAGAACTTGTCCTTAAAGACTGACAGCTTTGTGCTGCTACTCAGCATTTGGTAATGCTTCCTGAAGAAACTGTAGTGTTCTATTAGCAAGACAGTAAGTGATCAATAAGATGGAGAGTTAAGCTGTAATAATAAAGGTCACATTTCAAAGATGCCTTTCTTTCACACAACCTTATTTTGTTGCCTTTGTCAGAAGCCTTTAAAAAAAAAATCAAATGCTTTGCACCTTAAGGAGACAATTAGCCTATAGAGTCATTAGTTCATTTTAATTACTGATCTCCTTCATATAAATATTTGTATATAGCAAAATTAGGGAATTTATTTGTGTTATTAACAATTTAGAAACTTCAGCTTTCAATGTTAGCAACAAACAAACAAACAAACCAACCACAACCATTATGTCATCTTTGGTACCATAAGCCTTATACAATGACAAAGATCGAAGAGATCTAGAACATACAGTAAAAACAAAATAAAAAAGTAATGACTGCTCTAAAATCAAATGCCAACTGTTGCCAAACTCTTCTCACTAATTTCTTACAGTAAATGTAGTTTACATTCATCCATTTCTATCACGGTGTCTTTCTAGTACGCATCCTAATGACTCCAGACAATTATACCAGCATGGTTATAGTCACATCGTACAGAGAGCACTGCAACAGTCGCAGGTTGAAGCAAAAGGTGGAGGTGTGTTAAATAAGAACAAGACTGTTCTTCAACAAAACTCCTTTGAAAAAAAAAGCTGTAGGAGTCTGTTTACAGGCTGCCCATTGATTTCATTGAAGTCTTGTTAACTCTGGAGTAAGCCTGCATATAATTTTTTTTCACAGATTTCTTAAAGATTGCCCAAATGTATTGATTTATACTAAATGATGCATTATAAAGTCTCAAATTTTCTTTTCTCCCTCTCGGGTATTTATCATATAAGAAGGAGGAATGTTACATTTTATGATAAAATACCTTATGTCTTTTACATGACAGAAACACATTAGCAAACTAGGAATGAGTAAGCTGTGTTAAAATAACTGCACCTAATATAGTATATCTGTTTTCAACTTCATCCTGATTTGGGGTACCCTATGGTGGCCTCCTCAACCACCCTTGCATCACAGGGAGGCCTATGCGGTTACCTGGGGGGCCTGATGTTACCTCCCTCCTACCCCCCTGCACTCACCATGGCAACAAAAGCAAGAATGAACGGCAGCTTGCTCCGCTCCACTCCACCCTGCTGCCCTCTCCCAGACCATTGTGCTTCACTTCACCATAGCAGCAGGAAGCATAGTGCCCCGGCCTGGACCCATGTGCTCTGCTTCCCGCCCCTGTGGTGAAGCAGAGCACAGCAGGCTGGGAGAGGGCGGCAGGGCGAAGCGGAGCAGTCTGCTGGTTCGCTCCGGCGCCTGCCGCCGTTGAGTGCAGAAAGGGGTTGGGGAAACCCTGCTGCCGCCCTATGCCAGGCCCCCCTGATAATTCCCTGGCTCATGTTGCATGGGAGAGGGGACTTCAGGCAAGGGGGTAGGGCAGGTGCAGGGTTTGGAGGAAGGGGTGGAATGGGGGGCAGGTGTGGAGCAGAGAAACAGGGCAGGACCTGCTGCGGGGTGGGGATTGCCCTGTGCCCCGGAGCTAGGGCACTGCAGGGAGGGTTACCCCAGGTCACACACCCTCCTAGGGACAGCCATGATTACAGGTGATTCTAGAAGGGCTTACTTTAAGAAAAGCTAAAGAACATAAATTCCTTAAAAGGGTGCCATCTAAAAAGCAACCATCAAGCAATTGTATTGTGGTTTGAAGCTCAATAAAGCTGTACTTCTCTTTGGGGAAGGCCTAGATGGGAATTGTTCTGTCCTGTGTTTGTATAGTGCTCAGCACTGTAAAGGTCCAGGTCCCTCACTGCTACCAGACTACAAAACACTACCTACCCTCACGCACTTTTACGAGGCTGAGGTAGAGGGTGGGGGTGCAAGAAGGAATGATAGCTCTGGTTGTGGGAGGTGAGGGCCTGAAATTAGGGTTCAAGGTGTGGGTGGGGGCTCCAGGGCAGGGGGTTTAGGTGTGGGAGGGGGTGATAGGCATGGGCTCCTGCCAGGTGGTGTTTTAGCCAGCTCCTGTAAGGAGCAGTCATGTCTGGCCCCTATATGGAGCAGCCAGTGGGCACTGTCTGCTGCCCACACCTGCAGGCGCTGCCCCCACAACTCCCATTGGACATATTTCCCCGGTCAATAGGAGCTGCAGAGCCGTTGCTTGAGGTGGAGGCAGCACATGGAGCCCCCAGATGCTCCTCTACCTAGGAGCTGGACTTGCTGACCGCTTCCAGGAATCAGGAGGGACCAGAGCTGGCAGGGAGCCTGCTTTAGCCATGCTACACAGCTGACCAGACTTGTAGCAGCCCAGGCAGCAGTGCTGACTCTAGCCACCAGGGTCCCTTTACAATCATGCATTCCGGTAAAAAAACAGATTCCTGGAACCCTGTTTGTATTGGAGTTAGGCGTGGAGGCCCAAACGGAAATTAGAGCCCCGCTGATCTAAGCACTGTGTCTTCCCTTCTCCCCACATGGTTTACAGTCCATATAAAGTACACAGACATAGGTAAAAGTGATACAGAAGTGAAGTGACTTCCCTAAAGTGACACTGCAGGACAGTGACAGAATGGAAAAATGGAACCCAGGGTCTCCTTTCTCCTAGTCCAGTGTCCTAGATAGTGAACACAATATTTCCTGATCCTTTTAGCTGGTACAGTGGGAACCACTATGTGAGGCTAGCTTTAAAGAAAAGCACCAGTTCCTACATCTAGTTTCACTTTAGATTTATCTGCCCAGTAAGCTTTTAAGGCTACGTCTACACAGCTATTCTGCATTTTAAAATGCACTTATTATTTCAAAATATATTTCAAACATATTGGAAACTTGGACAGATAACTAGGGAGGAGTATAAATATATTGCTCGAGAATGCAAGGGAGTAATCAAGAAGGTGAAAGCACAACTGGAATTGCAGGTAGCAAGAGATGTGAAGGATAAGAAGAAAGGTTTCTAGAGGCATGTTAGCAATAAGAGGGTGATCAGAGAGGGTGTGGGGCCCTTATTGGATGAGGGAGGTAGCCTAGTGACAGATGATGTGGGAAAAGCTGAAGTATTCAATGCTTTTTTGCCTCTGTCTTCACAGACAAGGTCAGCTCCCAGACTACTGCACTAGGCAACGCAGTATGAGAAGGAAGTGGGCAGCCCTCAGTGGAGAAAGAACAGGTTAAGAACCATTTAGAAAAGCTAGACATACACAAATCCATGGGTCCAGATTTAATGCATCCGAGGTTACTGAGAGAGATGGCAAATGTCATTGCAGAGTCTTTGGCCATTATTTTTGAAAACTCATGGAGACTGGGAGAGGTCCCGGAGGACGAGAAAAAGGCAAATGTAGTGCCCATCTTTTAAAAAGGGAAGAAGGACAATACAGAGAACTACAGGCCAGTCAGCCTCACCTCACTCCCTGGAAAAATCATGGAGGGGATCCTCAAAGAATCCATTTGGCACTTGGAAGAGGGGAAAGTGCAATGAGGAGTAACAGTTAATTCGAGGGAAGGGTTTTGGATTGGACTACCACGTCTACACGCGGCGAGTTAATTCGGGCTACCGGCATTTTAAAATGGCGACCGGCCGCAAATATGCTAATCAAGCGCGGGCTATTTAAATCCCGCGCTTCATTAGCAACTTTGGTATGCTTCATTTGCCTCCCTAGTTCGAACTAGGGGGCAAGTGTAGACATACCCCAGAAGAGAAGAGTGAGAGGGGATTTCATAGCAGCCTTGAGCTTCCTGAAGGGGAGGTTCCAAAGAGGATGGAGAGAGATGGCAGATGGCAGAACAAGGAGCAATGGTTTCAAGTTACAGTGGGGAGGTCTAGGTTGGATATGAGGAAAAACTATTTCACTAGGAGGGTGAAGCACTGGAATGGGTTACCTAGGGAGGTGGTGGAATCTCCATCCCTAGAGGTTTTTATGTCCTGGCTTGACAAAGCCCTGGCTGGGATGATTTAGTTGGGGATGGTCCTGCTTTGGGCAGAGGGCTGGACTCGATGACCTCCTGAGGTCTCTTCCAACCCTATGATTCTATAACGGGGCATGCTATTCCGGCATCCCTGTAACCCTTGTTCCACGAGGGTTAAGGGATGTCGAAATAGTGCTTCATTTTGAAATAACCTTGAAATAAGCTACGCAATTTGCGTAGCACAAACTGTGTAGCTTATTTTGAGGTAAGAGTGCTGTGTAGTCACACCCTAACAAGTGAGAGGAAGCTGAGCCATGTTCCCCAACTATCTCATGTTGATCCTCACAGCCTACTCCACAGCCAGCAGTCCCAAAATAGAATTAGTAAAAATGTGTTTTTTCTGTAATATCTCTGTATTGTTTATACCACAGCTATCAAATTAAATATGTATTTGCCACATAATTAGCAATGTAGTTCAGTTAGTGTTTCCCATCTAGGTAACGAGCAAAAACATTATCACAGCTATTACTGTTATTCATTATAACACTCAAAAGAGCTTTATAAGACCAATGTTCTTTCCATAAATATGCTTTGTTTATTTAAGTGGGAAATTATTCTTACAACTATTTGCAAAAATTATTCTTGAAACACACAAAAGCACTTCACTCATGTGGCGTGTACTGTAATAGAGGTCCCAGTTCAGGAAATTGTCCCTTACTCAGGACAGCACTTAAGCATAATCCCTCCTTAACACCTGCTTTTGCTGTAATGCCTACCAAAAACAACCCCCAATAACAGTTAGGCTGCTGACGCACTGATACTGCTGCCTATCATGCTGATAGATACTGTCTCAGTTTCCTTGCATTTCCCCAGCTGTCTGTCTACATCCATCCATTGTCTCGTCTTATATTTGGGTTGCAAGCTCTCTGGGGCAGGGATTTTTTGTTTTGATTGCATGGTGCCTAGGGATCTTAATCCTCAACTAGGGCTCCTAGGTGTTATTGTAACACAAAAAATTATGTGCTTAAATTCTTTCCTAATTCAGAGCCAGAGTATTCAATTATTTGTACACAACTTCCTCATACCAGGAAAAGAATTAAAAAGAGGTGTTATTTTTAGTGAACAAAACTGAAAAAAGGAATACCCTAATTGTAAATAGATCAGTAGAATTATTAGAACATGCTAGAAAAATAATTGATATCGTATACTAAGTTAAAAGAATCATAGACTTAAGAGGGTTTTTTTTTTAAATGTTAGTTTCCCCTTGATGAATTACAATGCAATTTTCTAGCCAACTAATTTCACTAAAGATAATGACTTGAGCAAAAGGCTAATCAACTGCCAATCAGGATTCCTTGAAGCACAGAATGTCAAATATTGGAGCAATTTTTACAAGTCATAAAAGCACTTATGTTCTCTGATATGTCATAAAACCTGTGATGAAAATCTGAAGTTGATGAAGCATTCTTATTTCTCCGGTGATTTTCCTAAACAAACAGCTTTCAGGTTTAACCAAATCTGCCATTAATATTCAGGTCTATTAAAGGAGCATCACTGCTACACAATTAGCTGTGTAAATGTCAGTCAGAGAACTAAACAGATTAATCATCTAGGTTGTTTTCTTTCTGTAACAGGGTAGCTGCCCCATTAAATCCAACTGGGCTCAGCTCTTCCATTACAGTCATCCCTGGTGGCCCAATTAAGAGGGCAGGCAGCTCCCAGGGTCTACAAAAGGGCAGTCAGGAGTCAGACAGGAGATGAGAGCTGCTAGGAACAGAAGATGGTTCCTAAAAGAAGGTTGAAGGCAGGCTTCCACAGAGGGCTGCAGGTAGGCAGAGCAGCAAAGGAAGCTGCCTGATGACTTAGCCAGAACAAAGGGCCAGAGAGGACTAAAGGCATAGTTCAGAAGGACCGTTAGCTGCTGACATCTCACTGATGGAGAGCCAGACCCCAAGGAACAGTCAGAGAGAATACTCCCCTGGAAAGAGTTCTTCAAACAGAGAAGCCATGGGGGAGGAGCAGGGCTGCACCACAGACGGGGGGCAGGGATGGCTGCCCGGGAAGAGGACTGATAAGGACCCTCACTGTGCTGGAAGCCACTGAGGTGTGTTTAGAAAACAGACGATTTGCACTGTCTGGGACATATGGAGTATGTTCTAGGATTGTTGTTATAGACTCTGCACAAAACTTTTGTAACAAGCTAGCTTCCAGGAGGGATACTGTTTAAGTGAGAGTCTGAATTAGGGATGTGAACGAATAGTTGATTACCTGATAAACAAATGCTAGCAAATGCTTATCACATAGTCAACAAATTAGTTGACTAGTCACCCCCTGCCCCCGGCTGGTTGCCTCTATCAGAAAGAGGCAACAAGGCGTGGGGGGGAAAAGAGTGTGCTTCAAAGTGGCAGCACCGTGTGGAGCCCGGGGGCCAGACCCTGGGCTCCATGCGGCACTGCTGCTTTGAAATGCCACATGCAGCATTTCATGGGCCAGAGGGGAGTCTCCAGCTGACTCTGAGCTCCATGTGACACTGCCGCTTTGGAGCGCTGTGTGCAGCCCGGGGCCAGCGGGGGATTGCTTGAGTCCCCCGCTGGCCCCATGCTCCCCACAGCGCTTTCATCTTTGAAGTGTAGCCACAACCATGGGGCTGGTGCTACACTTCAAAGGCAGAGGGGCCCTTATTAACTAATCAAATAGTTGATGCAAATTACATCAATATTCGATTAGCTAATTAATCTAAATTTAACATCCCTAGTCTGAGTGATGTCTTTTTTGATTACCCAAATGGGAAACAGAGGTGGAGGGCACTCCCGTTGGAGGCCGCACATTTCCACTCTACAACACATCTGATGTGTCAATGTTGATTAGTTTCCCAAGGCGGAAAACAAAGTTAAATACAAAATCTTCCCCTAATTCTGTAGATTTTTAATCCTGGAACAGGGAAGTGTAGAAAATAATCAGTAAACATAATTTACAGTTAATTTACACTCACTTTATTTCTGCATTCCATTTACACCTTTCCTCATCGAACAGCACGCGTTTCAGAGTTAAACCTTGCAAAAATATTAATTGCAATTGTCCTTACCTTCTAAGCAACATAAGCTACTGCTCTTTCCTGTCTGACTAAATAGCAGCCTCTGAAGGCAGCACTTATATATTTTCTTCCAGTTTGTCTCATTACTATTTTTAAATCAAATAATTAATTGTTTCTATTTGAGGATTTTGTGTGTGTTTTTCAGAGAAGACTTCTAGGCAGCTTGAATTCATCATCACCCATTTGATCCTGCTGTAATGTTTTAACATGTTATTGCACAGCATCTGCAACCTGAATACAGTTTTTTGTTGCTGTGAAAACAGACACTCAACAGTTCCAAATGAAGTAAGCTATCATTTTCTTAAATACTTTTGGATATCTGACTGCTGAAGGGGAAGTAGATGGCCCAGCCCAAACTCCTGAAAATCTACTGCTGCACACTAAAAACACTGCATTATCCATAAGGGCCATAGGAAAAAAAGGCACAAGAATTTAGATTTAACTGTGCATTTTAATTATCTACATTATATTACGTCATCTGAAGTTCCTTAATTATACAATTAAGGGCTATGTTTCAAACAGAATTTAATTAAACTAAGTTATTAGACAATGGTGTTTCACAAAAACTGGCAAAAATACAGTATGTGTGTTCAGCTATGCAGAAACAGGTAATACATTTCCTGAGGCAACAAATAAATTTTTATCAACCTCAGTGAACAAGTAGCTGTGATCCATATGAAGAGGAGAAAACAGAAAAGGCAATTTAAGTCAATCTGCAGAGAGCTCTCCACAAGAAGTACCCTACCCTCTTCCACGGACTGATAGATCTCTCTCATGCCAGGCTACCGAGCAGCCAGTATTAGGCAACAAGACCTGGAGACCTTTTCCATTATTGTAGAGGATTAGATGCCTTCATGCACCGCATAAAAGGGGAGAGGATGCCAGAACAGAAAGCTTTGATGCTTACCACTGTCCACCTTATCTGTGGACGACAACTAGTAGATGGTGGAACAAAGAACAGATGTCCTCTTCCACAAGAAAACTAGGGGGGAAGACCTGAAGAAAGACATAACTGCTCGAGCCACAGTTATGACATGATGTCATGGAATAGTGAGAGAGAGAGATTTCACTGAGGTAGAAACCGAGACCGTGGGGTCTGAGGCTGTACTTTCATACATGTAAGGCTACTTTGTGCTTGCTGCCAGGCAGCCTTGCAGCTCTCACTACCCAAACTAAAGGCCTCTGTCTGACCAGTCTTCTCCTTTCCCAATCCCAGGAGGAGACTAATTTCTAAAGCTGAGGGGAAAGGGGCCAGCAGATACAGACCCTTCATTTGTCTCTTCCATCACGTCCCAGGAAATAAAGACCACCCAGAAAGCAGGCAAAGAGGCCGGCAGTAGCCCTGCTTAAAGGCATGAATGATAGGGCAGGCAACCAGATCTTACTCATAGTGAAACGAGCTGCTGTCCCTAATGTCTCACCCTCTGTGGGACTGTGTGCTGCAATCTCCTTTCCCTTTAGCTCTTTGGGGACAGACGTTGAGGGCGAACCCCAACCCTTATCTACAAGGTGTGTAGAAGATTGGCGGAGGTGCACAAGCACCTGTGCTATTGACATTGCTATCAAGCTCTTGATCCTGCTCCCTTACACCTCAGTGTAGGCAAAGATATCTCTGTTCCTCCTCCCCCCTAGTCTATCAGCAACTTAGCTGCCTCCAGCTGTTGGCACAAGGTAGATGTGGTTGGCAGTGTGTACTGTAGGCCCTACTCATCATGCTGCTCACAATCATCTGCTGTGCACATAATGTCTGTTGCATCCACCTGTGGTCTCCTACCTTCTACTTAAAACATAAACTCTTCAAGTCAGGGACTGTTTCTATTATCATAGAATCAGAGAACACTAGAACTGGAAGAGACCTCAAGAGGTCATCGAGTCCAGTCCTCTGCCCTCATGGCAGGACCAAGTACTGTTTAGATCATCCCTGACAAGTGTCTGCCTAACCTGCTCTTAAATATCTCCAGTGATGGACATTCTATAACCCCCCAAGGGATTTTTTCCATTGTTTAACCATCCTGACAGTTAGGAAGGTTTTCCTAATGTCCAACCTAAACCTCCCTTGCTGCAATTTAAGTCCATTGCTTCTTATTCTGTCCTCAGAGGCCAAGAAGAACAATTTTTCTCCCTCCTCCTTATAACACCCTTTTAGATTCTTGAAAAACACTATCATGTCCCCTCTCAGTCTTCTCTTTTCTAAACTAAACAAGACCAGTTCTTTCAGTCTTCCTTTATAGGTCATGTTTTTTAGATCTTTAATCATTTCTTTTGCTCTTCTCTGGACCTTCTCCAATTTCTCCACATGTTTCTTGAAATGTAATGACCAGAACTGGACATAATACTCCAACTGAGGCCTAATCAGTGCAGAGTAGAGCAGAAGAATGACTTCTCTTGTCTTGTTCACAACACTCCTATTAATGCATCCCAGAAACATGTTTGATTTTTTTGCAACAGTGTCACACTGTTGACTCATATTAAATTATCGTCCACTATAAGCCCTAAGTCCCTTTCAGCAGTACTGCTTCCTAGACAATCACTTCCCATTCTGTAAGCGTGAAACTGACTGTACCTTCCTAAATGGAGCATTTTGCATTTGTCTTTATTAAACTTCATCTTATTAACCTCAGACAATTTATCCAGTTTGTCCAGATCATTTTGAATTTTGACCCTATTCTCCACAGCACTTGCAACCCTTCCCAGCTTGGTATCATCTGCAAACTTAATAATCATAATCTCTATGCCATCTAAATCCTTGATGAAGATATTGAACAGAACCGCCCCCAAAACAGATACCTGTGGAACACCATTTGTTATGCCCTTCCAGCATGACTGTGAACCATTACTCTCTGAGAATGGTTATCCAGCCAGTTATGCACCCACCTTATAGTAGTCCCATCTAAGTTGTATTTCCATAGTTTATTGATAAGAAGGTCATGAGAGACTGTGTCAAATGCCTAAAGTCTAAGTATACCACATCTACCACTTCTCCCTTATCCACAAGACTTGTTATTCTATCAAAGAAAGCTATCTGGTTGGTTTGATATGGTTTGTTCTTTACAAATCCATGCTGCATGTTACTTAGCACCTTATTTTCTTCCATATGTTTGTAGATGAATTCCTTAATTACTTGCTCCATTATCTTTCCTGGAACAGAAATTAAACTGATTGATCTATAGTTTCCTGGGTTGTTCTTATTTCACTTTTTATAGATGGGCACTATATTTGCCCTTTTCCAGTCTTCTGGAATCTATTCCATGATTTTTCAAAGATGATAGTTAAAGGCTCAGATACTTCCTCTATCAGCTCCTTGAGTATTCTAGGATGCATTTCATGAGGCCCTGATGACTTGCAGACATCTAACTTTTCTAAGTAATTTTTAACTTGTTCTTTTATTTTAACTTCTAAACCTACCCCATTTCCGCTAGCATTCACTATGTTAGGCATCCCGTCACCATCCATCTTCTTAACGAAAACTGAAACAAAGAAATCATTAAGCACCTCTGCCATTTCCAAGTTTCCTGTTATTGTTTCTCCCTCCTCACTGAGCAATGGGCCTACCTTGCCTTAGTCTTCCTCTTGCTCCTAATACGCTTGTAGAACATCTTCTTGTTATCCTTTATGCCTTTAGTGAGATCTAGCTCTTTTTGCGCCTTTGACTTTCTAATCTTACCCCTGCATACCTGAGTTGTTTGTTCATATTCATCCTTTGTAATATGACCTAAGTTTCCACTTTTTATACGGCTCCTTTTTTATTTTTAGATCATGGAAGATCTCCCAGTTGAAACAAGGTGGTATCCTGCCATACTTTGTACCTTTCCTATGCAGTGGAATAGTTTGCTTTTGGGCCTTTAATAATGTCCCTTTAAAAAACTGCCAAATCTCTTCAGTTGTTTTTCCTCCTAGTCTTGCTTCCTGTGGGTCCTTACCTATCAACTCTCTGATTTTACTAAAATCTGATATCCTGAAATCCATTGTCTCTATTTTGCTGTTCTCCTTTATACCATTCCTTAGAATCATGAACTCTATGATTTCATGGTCACTTTTTCCCAAGCTGCCTTCCACTTTCAAATTTTCAACCAGTTCCTCCCTATTTGTTAAAATCAAATCAAAAAATCTTCCCCTCTAGAAGCTTTCTCAACCTTCTGAAATAAAAAGTTGTCTCCAATGCAGTCCAAGAACTTGTTGGATAATCTATGTCCCACTGTGTTAATTTCCCAATTTATGTCTGGATAGTTGAAGTCCCCCATCACCACCAAATCCTGCGCTGTGGATGATTTTGTTAGTTGTTCAGAAAAAGTCTCATCCACCTCTTCTGACTGGGTAGGTGGTCTACAGTAGACCACTAGCATGACATCACCCTTATTTTTTATTCCTTTTAGCCTAACCCAGAGATTCTCAACAAGTCTGTCTCCTACATCTATCTCCACCTCAGTCCAAGTATATTCATTTTTAATATATAAGTCAACACCTCCTCCCTTTTTTCCTTGCCCATCCTTCCTGAGAAAGCTGTACCCTTCTATACCAATATTCCAGTCGTGTGTATTATCCCACCAAGTCTCTGTGATACCAAGTACGTCATAGTTGTGTTTATTTACGAGCACTTCAAGTTCTTCCTGATTATTCCCCATACTTCTTGCATTTGTAGTTAGGCATCTAAGATACTAATTTAATTTTGCCCCCCATTCTGCGTCGTCCCTCCTTTATCCCTGCTATTATAGCTGATGCTCCTTCCCATTTCTGACTCATCTCCTAGGTCTCCATATTTGTCACTTACCTGTGGGCTTTGGTCCTCTGCCCTGTCAAACATAGTTTAAAGCCCTCCTCACTAGGTTAGTCAGTCTGTGTCCAAACACTCTCTTCCCCTTCCTTGAAAGGTGAACCCCATCCCTGCTTAGCAGTCCTCCTTCTTGAAACAGCATCCCATGGTCGAGGAACCCAAAGCTCTCCTGGTGACACCATCTTCGCAGACAGGCATTCACCTCTAGGATGTACCTGTCTCTGCCTGGGCCCCGACCTTTGACAGGAAGGACTGAAGAGAACACCACCTATACTCTAAACTCCTTCACCTGTACTCCCACAGCCCTGTAGTCACTCTTGATCTGCTCAAAGTCATATTTTACAGTATCATTTGTGCCCACATGGATGAGTAGCTTGGGATAGTAGTCAGAGGGACGGATAATCCTCAACAATGCCTCCGTAACATCTCAGATACGGGCCCCTGGCAGGCAGCATACCTCCCGAGATGACATGTCAGGGTGACAGATGGTGCCTCCGTCCCCCTCAGAAGGGAGTGTCTAACCACCACTACCCTATGTTTCCTCCTCACGGTGGTAGCTGCAGACCTCCCAGGCTTGAGGGTACAAGGCTTCTCCTCTTGTGCTTTAGTGGATGATTCCTTATCTCCATATCCAGAACAGCGTAACAGTTCTCCAGTACCACAGTGGAAGGGTTGGGAACAGTAGTGGAGCACTGCCTGATGCCAGAAGTGAACAGCTGCCAGTGTCCCCCCTGACACAAAGCCATCTCCTCCTCCACCAGTAGTGTGTCAGCAGTCTTTTGTAATGGACTAGCATCCTCAACCTCAGTAGTCTCCACATGGATACTCCCCAGAAATTCCTTGTGGATTCGAATGCTCCTTAGCCTAGCCACCTCCTCCTGTAGCTCTCCCACTTCCTTCCTGAGAGATTCCACCAGCAGGCACCTTTCACATTGGATCGTCCCTCAGCCTGGATTTCAGTAAGTGGGAATTGCAAGCCACAGTCCCTGCAAAACCACACCAGGATCTGAGTAGAGGTGTCCATGGTCAGGTGCTCGGTCTGGCTACAGGCGCAGGCGACAGGAGCAGTGCTGGCAGAAGTCTTGCAGGTCTTCCTAATCAGAGTATGCCTCCTTCTTTCAAACTCCCTCTCAAACTTCCCTCTCAGCAACCCCTGTCCGACTATGCAATGGCACAATCCCTAGCACAATAGGGATCTGATTACTAAGTGGGTCCCTGCAGAGTACTGCACTACAAAAATAATCATCATAATTTAGACTATCAGATAGCAGCAGTAGAACCCAGGGTACAGCGCACTGGCCCTGTATCTCAAGGATTCTTGGTAGACAGCAGAGCAGGTGAGAAATGTTCCGTCCCTCTATTGAAAGCAAGTTCCTTCCATATTGGGCTTTTACTGTTGCTTTTCTATAGGATGAGAATAAGGGGAAAATGAGGCATCCATTCTTTAACTGAATTAAAAGCGGAGACACAGATTGTAAGAAAAATGTTTTTGGACTTTGTAAGCCAGTGGGCCGGCTCACCAGTCCACGCAGAAAATAAAGGTCCTACAGCAACAGAAACCACAAAGACCAACATCATTCAGACATATTAAACACAATCCATAGAACAAAAAAAAACAAGTCCTTTTCTGAAACCCAGGGTCACCCACAAGAACCTAACTGCATCCCTTTCTCTCAATAGAACAGCTTTTTGGCCTTTTATCTAAGGACCAGTTGACTGGTAGGCTGATTACTCAACACCAAACTCACCACCTGAAAGGCAGCCAATTAGTGACAAGTGAAGCTAAATCCAACTCCCACAAGAGGCATCCCATCCTATGACAGATTCTCTCAGAGCTCCAAATCCACAGTTCCCTATTAGGATATCATGCAACAAGAGATGCAACCACTGAAGAACCAACCTACATGCAATGACTGGTTTACAAAATCTCAGTCATACCCAGAGGGCATGGTGTTATTTCCAGCCACTTTTGAAAGTTGTCTTTTTCCAATATAGTATTCACACCTCAAGAAAAACTATCAGATCAAAGGAACAGACGGCACAAGTAGGCAGGCAGCAACCTATGTATCAAAAAACATTTCTGAGTACAGCAGGACGCAACATGTTTTATGCTCTTTAAATACTAACCCCAGGGATGTTCATCTGGTTCTCCAAATGCTTGTTGAATGTTTAGGTGATGATAATACTTCACTTTCATTTCACACATCAGGTATAAATCACTGATTGGAAAGCTATCCAATAAAATAAAACAGAAATCTCGCCTGGTAAAATAATTTCAAAGAGCACAGCTAATCTTTGGTAAACACCGAACAAAGGTGAATTCCAATTTTTTTTGGGGTGGGGGGTAAGGGTTGCTATGAAGGGACTGCTAATATTTCCCAAAAATTAGGGATTTGTGAAATCAAGAGAAATTATAGTCAATTAGATTTTGCATTTAAATTTATACAGCTATAAATTGTAGTAAGGGAATACAAAAACACCTACAGTTAAGGTTGAACAAATTTGTAAATGCAGGGGTCACTTTTAGTTGCTTATATGTTTTTCAACCTTTTGTTTTTGAGGCTAAAATTTGACAGATTTGTTCTCAGATGGGATTTTTTTTTTAAAAGAGCCAACATGCTTCATCTGTCTTCATGAAGACAGTGAAAATATATAATTTTCACTTTATATTGTTTTTTTCTCCTGAGAGCTCTACATCATCAGAGGGAGATGGTAGCAACCTGAAATTTGTCAAAGATAGTCCCTACCTCACTTTCATTGGTCTTATGAGAAATAGTTGAATGAAAAATGGTAACTGAAAATATCTGGTACTTGATCACATACAAGCTAAAGAAAGCAAGTAACTGGTCTTATTTTGAATGAGCCCCTAAAGGTATTTATAACGACTCCATTCCTGGATGGCTGTATAAAAATAAATTTCAATTGAGATCCCAATGGGGTACTTGGAGCCCAGGTAAAGGAGTGGACTGGCAGCAAAGAGGGACACTGACCGGCAAGGAGGTACTGGAAGCACTAGTAACAGTATCCTCAAATGCATGACAAATTTCAGAGCAATGATTACAAACTTTTTTCTAATTCTTTTTATTGTTCAGGGTTGGGGAAGTCAAGGCTTCCTGTCCCCCTGCTCCTTTTCCTACACTGACAACCTATGACTCACTTAAGATTCCCATTTTCAGGAACACAGAAGTATAAATGTAGCTGACATGAACTTTCTATAGGCATTTGTGTCATAATTTCAAGGTAAATGCACCTGTTTTCATCCTCAGTAGTCCACCAAGGGCAGGCACTTTTATGCTTCTGGCTCCCAACTATTACTTCTCTTGAGCAAAGACCAGGCACCACATATCTTGCTGACTGAACAAAATCTTTAAGGTTGCACAGTTTCCCATACACTTTCCCACCTACAATGTGAGATCCCCAGAAAGCCATACTGCCTAAACAGAAGACTGACTCTGCTTTGCTTTCTTTTCAGCAGTTATAAACTGAGTAATGGCCAACAGTTACAAGCTACCACACACCTTTCCTAAGCAAGCACATTTACTCTTAAGGTAAAAGCATTGAAAAGAATTTTTTTTTAATTAAAAAACATACATGCATGCTAAAGAGCTTATCAGAGGTCACCTCAACTCCAAACTCAGATTCTGCTAGAGTCGTTCCATCAAAACTCACAACTGGAATTTTCCTTTAAGCCATTTCAGAATCAGGACCAGAACCTAGACTAGGCGGATCAACCTATTTGTTTATATCTCTTGGGCCACTTATCTTGTGTCTGAGAATAGCTAATCAGCAATGACTCACTCCTTAGGATGTACCTTAGTCAGACATGGGAATCTGCATTAATCGCTCCCACGGCATTTGCCAGAAAATCCACTTACCACTAACCCAAGAGTCTACTCTGGTCTCCCACATTTTCAGTATAGCCTCCTGGACTCTCAGGCTTTGCCTCACATCTCTCATCTAGAGTGGCTGCATACAATCCCAACCCACAATAATACATAAGCTAAAATACAAATCAGGTTTTTCAAGGATATTGCAGAAATTGCCACATTTCTTACAATTGGTAGTGCATCTATTACCAGACTTCTGACTACACTTTCAAGCTTTTAGACTGGAATACCCCAAACTACCGTGGAAATGAAGAACTGATATTGAAGCAATCTTGAACATTCAAAAGCATCATATCAGTTTTTGACATGCAAAACAGTTCTGCCTTCAAGTCCAGAAGGAAATGCAAATGGTGACAATGTAACAGCTTGCTTGCCTGCCTTCCTGCAAGCAATGAAAGAAAAGCAATTTGAAATAGGTTATTGTGAAATCAATGGAATATAGTAACCAAGGAATGGGACATCGATTTCCCTTGGCTTCCTTTTTTTGTTTTATTTTTTGCTTCCCTCTTCATTTTTGCCTCCCCACACCTCATACCCTCATTTATTACATTGTTTTCCCATATATCTTTCCATCCCACCTTTCCTGACAAAAAGACCATCTTGGTGCCATCTGTCTCACACTGCTTCTGCCACTAGAGAACTATGTTACTGACTGAGCATGGTATGAAACAGCACCAGAAATATCCAGTGAGGGCTCTGATAATTCAGGAAAGCTGGGATGGTATACACCCTATTCGCATGATGCCACTGCTTGGACTTAAAATATACAGGAGAAGGGTACTTCTGCCCCAAAGTCACACCCTGTACCTCCCTGTTGCTGAAAAAAATGAGCTTTCACTATAATATAGACTGTGGAGGCCACCAGAGAGTCCTTAGAGGGTTGCCAGATACTTTCACAAAAAAATACTGAACATGGCGGGGGGGAAAAAAAAAAAAACACGGGAGACCAAAGTTGTTTACCGGACAGAAGCAGCAAATACTGGACTGTCTGGTCCAATACCAGATACCTGACAACCATAATTCCTTATCTTGTTCATATTTTACAATTATGATTGAATTACAGAGTTCTTGTGATTTGTACCAAAGGCTGAACAGAAATAATCCATATGGTGCAAACATTAGATCAGAGTCCTACAAAGGTTTATACTGGGGATGTTAGAGTATAACCGATTAACCGTTTAACCAATAAGCTGGTGCTTATCAGTTACTGGTACCAGTTACACTTCAGCTGCAGCGAAGCCTCCTCCCCAGGAGCCATGCCAGCACTCTGAAGGAGACTTCGCTGCAGGCTTTTACTTAAGCTTCATACTGCAGAGCCTGCAGCACCTATAACCACTACGATTTTTAGCGGTTAAACTCTTACCCTATTATACGATTTTTAATTCCTAGTTTATATACCTCCTCAACTTGTCTCACTGACTTCATCTGGACTACTCATGTGCCCAACTACATTTACAGGAACACTGCCACTAGAAACTGGAAAATAAAATTATGGTCAAGCTGATACACTAAGAAATAAGTTAATACAATTTTAGTGTGTTATCTGAAATAGTTTATTTTTTCCATTAGTTACTGCTCTGATTTGCATATATTGTATTCCAAAGCACAATTCAGCCTTCCATTTAGTTGATACCAATATCTAATATATTGTGGAGAGCAACAAAACTCACTTTAATGGCCTACTGCTGAGAATTAAATACTTGATAAATGAGGACTGTGTTAATTTGTGCTTAACTCATTTCTCCTTGGTGATTAAACATCTGGTTAGATAATTTACACCTAAAAGCTCTATAAACAAGAAACAGTCCTGAACAGATTTAGTATATTCTTTTGAATGTTGTTTGTTAGAAATAAAAACCTATGTACATTTTCTAGATTTCCAATTATTTCCATAAATAATGACCTTTTCAGTACTGGCTTTTAAAAAATAACTAGTGTGGTGTATAATTCAAATAATAAGTAAGTACCTAAATATTTACCTCACAGTTTCAAATCCCAATTGTTAAAAGTAGCTAATTTAGGAATAAAGGCCATCAAACAAATATATTGTATTCAATACATTATAAAACTTTTAAATAGTGATGGGTACTGTATGAGAACCCGAGTAGAATATTTCTTACAACATAATGGGAAGAAGAGCTCTCTAAGGCCAAGCAGAAGCCGGTAGATGCCCAAAAGGTTAAACTGTCCCTTTAATTGTAAAGGTGAATGTGTCAAAAATCTTATCCCCTGCTCTTACTGCGCTTTTTAGACTCAGCTGCAGTAATTCCTCATTGATATTTGGTGGTGGTACTTTAGAGAACAATATTTATGAAAAATATTGATAGAGTGCAATCTTAATTAAGTAGCATATATTTTAATAGTACTTATCAAGGCATAAACAGAGGATGCTTGAGTAGGATTAGAATGTATTTTGTATTAAATACAACTACTGCTAGAATACTTTGACCAGTGCGGGTATCCACAATTCAAGAAGGATGTTGATAGATTGGAGAGAGTCCAGAAAAGACTCATGAGAATTATTAAAGGATTAGAAAACTTATCTTATAGTGATTCTCTCAAGAAGCTCAATCTATTTAGATTAGCAAAGAAGTTAAGGGGAGACTTGATTACACTCTATAACAGGGGAGCTGACAGTCTCACCGGGCCTGTAGGCGTGGCCGCGTGGAAGGGATGAGGCCAAGGTAGTCAGATCTCAGCGCCACCAGAACTGTGGCATGCCACGCTTCCCCAGCCCTCACAGCCACCCAGAATGGGCTGTGCGTTGCTCCGGCAGCCATTTAAAAAACCTGGGACTCCGGGTGCCGCCATTGCCACAGTAGAATCAGCCAGGAGTCCTGGGACATTTTGAATTGCCGGACTCTGGGACTTTGCCCTTCCCTCCCCGTTGGTACTGCAAAAAAAAAAAATACTTGATAATAGACTCCAATCCAGAGAAAGATATAACAAGATCCAATGGCTGAAAGCTGAAGGTAGACAAAAATCAGACTAGAAATAAGGTGCAAATATTGAACAATGAGGATAACTTACAATTGGAACAATTTACCAGAGTCTTGGTGTCCACCACTCCACCCCGAGTCACTGCCCTACTCTCTGCTCCAGCTCTGGGTGGGGAGACCTTTTGGGGCAAGGGAGGGTACAAGGTATAAAAGGGCTTTGCAGTTTTGCTGGCTTTCAGCGCTTCCATTATAAAAAGGGTTCCAGGGCCATTGCAGGAAAAGGTCATGGGAAGCCCACAGGGAGGAAGTCAGTCTGACCTCCTTGATAGTTCTGAAGAGTGGAACATGGATAATTTTAATAGGTACAGGTTTAAAATTATAACAATGTACCACTAAAGTATATATGTAATTAACAGAACACACTAAATCAACTAATATTAACTAGGTAATTGGGCATCTAGGGATAGGTCACACACACACACACACACAATTTTTAAAGGGGAACTAATAAAACATGTCCAACCACAACCCAGACCACTATTTTTTGTATATTCTGAATTATTTACAAAAAATTATCATCACCATCATCTATCCAAAGGGGAAATTTCTCACTAGCCCTAGGCTGTTAGCAGTCCTCTTGCACACCCTGAAGCATGGTGAAGAATAGTTAAAGTTTGCTAGGTACAGTTTGAATTTTAAAAGCCAGAGTACATTGTCACTGCTTCGGAAGTATGATCAGAAGTTCTGATCTACTGAATACAACTGTGGTAAGACTTTTTATTTTTCCAGGCTTCTAATAACACACAAAACTGCAAAACAAAACATTCAACTACATTTAAGAAAAGAATTTTCAGAAAGGGACTTTGACACTAATGCTACCAGTCAAAATGAAGATTACCTTGGAGAATAAAGAATACATCTTTTCCTCGATCTTATGAGGGCAGAAAAATTGCTGCACCCATAACGCAGATAACTCATTTAGATAAGTATTCAAATTATTGATTTGTGCCTCTATCTTGACACTGGTAATACTTGGGGCTTACTATCAGCTATGGAAGTGCTTCTCTGCTTGGGATGGGTATACTATACTGTGGTCTGTAGAGCACTGGTCAGATTATGATAGCTCCTAATTATTATTTCCACCTGCTAAGCAGCATGGAAAGAAGCTAAAATACATCAAGTACTTTCCAAATACTAATTTTCTTTTTGAACAACTGCGAAGGCAAGGGCATAGAAGGAAATGGTACACAAGGTCACAAATGGAATGTTGGCTGGTTGATGCAACAAACTTCTATTAAGATGTGATCCATACTATTAAAATGTTTGGAAACCCCTGCACTGAGTTGTTTTGAGGGTGACTTTACATGCAAACACACATTCATGCACAAATACATAGTTTACATATTGATGTACACACATATATTCACCCACTCATATGTGGGTCATATATGCGCACACACACACAACCAAATCCAGTGGCACTATCCATGTGAAACTGCTAAGCCATATGATAATTCACACATTTTAATAACTATTTTACATATTTCAATTTTTTTTCTACAAGACATGTGACAAATAGAAAACATACTATGTTATGTGGTATAAAAGTTGTATTGGCATGAATGTAGTCAGGCTTCATAACAAACAAGTAATTAGATTTTAAAGCTTGTTTGAAGATACACAGAGATTTGGAATGTTAGAAAAAATTCCAGAAGAGATGGCTTAGTGGACTCCGAGTGGGTAAGGCAGTCAAAGGCACATGATAAAGGTAATTTGTCCTATTGCTATGCAATTTATTACACGCCTCTTCAGTATACTGTAGCATTAAAAGAACATTAAGATTGCGAAGTCCAGCACTAAAAAGTTAGAACATGCCAGAATTAATGTTCCCCCAGGCAACCTCAATTCAGCCTCCTGTGCAGATTTATTATGAGACAGTCTTTAATTACATTATCACTTTTTGTTTAGACAGGACACCTCACTCATTCAGTGCACAGGACAGACTTTTTATGGGGATGCCCAGCCACTTCTAGTTTCCCTATTCTCAGCTCCTCAGCTGATTAACTTTTCTTCCTGACACTCCAGTCTCCATTTGCACTTCCCAGCCCATCCTACCCACTCTCCACACCTCCAGTTCCATGCTCCTTCTCCAGGCCGTTCATCCCATCTCATTGTCTAATAACCAACTCTACCTCAGTTCTTTGTCCAACCATTCTCAATACCACCCCTTTATCCAGCTCCTCATCTGTGCTCTGTCTCTCTCAAAATTACTGGCCCCAGGCCTTTCCCAAACCATGTTTCCCTCTACAATTCCCAGTTCCATTCTCCTTGACTAACAAGACACAGACCCATTCAACCCATGGTAACCAGACTCTTGCACATTTAGTGCGAGTCTCCTGGCAGCTCCTCCTCCAGTTTCAGCCTTGCCCCACCTACTCATTCCCTCCCCTCTGTCTCCTCCCCTTCTTTCTGTTTCCTTCCGCAGCTCCCAAACCCAGCCTCCTTTCCTGGAGGTTTCCAGTCTCTCCTACACCTCTACTTTCAGTCACCCTCACCCTCTCTGCCAGCCTCCAATCCCCTCATTTCAATCTACACTCACCCCGCCATTGGTCCAGCTTTTGTCACTCTGCATCCAAAGCAGACAGCTATAACCTCCATTTTACGGAGCCCAACATGGGAGTCACAGTTCAGCACAGGAGAGATTCAAATGCCTGAGAAATTATGGCCCGATAAAAACATTCTGCTTGGCACCATAGTGAAAAAATGTTATACCAGCATACTAACAACATTAATATCATCTGCATTAAATTAAATAGACATCTAAAGGCTGGAGACTGTAAAGATGAGAGTTCTCCAAAAAATGGCAGGTATGAAGTGGAATGATGTTTAAGACAACTGTAGATGTTAGATGGAGAATGTGAAATCAGGCTATGAAATTGGCTATAGTTGAAAAGATTACAATGGTAGGGATACTGCAAAAAAAAAAAAAAAAAAAAAAAAAAAAAGGCAGACAATACAATACTAAAGAAAATAATGCCAACACAACCCGTGTCACTTGGATCTTGAGGCCATCCACTGACTAGATGTCAGGACATCATCACAAGGACATGAGCAGACTTGGCAAAATGCAGAAACAAACCATGGACAGGAATGAACGGCAACAGTATTCTGTTCCCTGTTTTGCCAAAGATGCTTTGGGATAAATGAGAGAGTGATGTCATTTAGGGCCTTTACCCTTGATATAGTCAAATTAATTTTTCAAGGTACAAGCAGGTCTTTATGGCTGAACATTGTGTTAGCAAACTTTCTTTTGATACCACCCATCTCTTACATGTTAACACTGATCTCTTTTCAGTGTAGATAAAACAGAAACCTCCATCCTATTCTATTTGCTAGGTTATAAATTTCAACTGTAGAAGTATTGTACATTGTTTAGATTTTTCACTTACAAAAAGCCCTCATCCTGCAAGGTGTTGAGTGCTCTCAATTCCCAGTCAAGTTGACAGGTGATGAAGGCACTCAAACATTTTGTTGGATCCTGTACAAGCCATTTTGGTTTATTACTCCCTGATGGAAGATCATTATTACAAAGAACACAAGTACAATTGGGAGATCATTTGCTAGACAAACATTCATTTTTAGAACATAATTTGGAACAAACTACTATATTACATTATCATTAATAATGATTAGACACTGTTTACTGTATCATGAAAAACAGTTCAAATAGCAAATTGTATTTTATTTATAAACACAGAAGAGATTCTATTTAGGCCTAATCTAAACTACTGTAGGCCATCAATCCAAGTTACGCAACTACAGCTACGTGAATAACATAGCTTAGATCTACTCACCCCAGTGTTTTCACTGCAGAGAGTGGTTGGCAGATGCTCTCCTGTCAACTCCATCTATGCTTCTCATTCTGGTGGAATACCAGAATCAATGGAAGAGCACTCAGCGGTTGATTTATCATGTCTATACTACATGTGATAAATCAACCTTCACTGGATCAATCTGGGAGGTAGTGTGAAAACACCATGGTGAGTAGATCTAAGCTATGTTATTCACGTAGCTGTAGTTGCGTAACTTGGATTGATGGCCTACAGTAGTTTAGATTAGGCCTAAGTAGGATCTCTTCAGTGTTTATAAATAAAATATAGTGTAGACATGCCGTTAGACAAATACCAGTTGCAAAATTAAAGATAAAGCTAAAATACCTATAGGAAAGAACCAAAAAGGGAGGCATTCCTACAAGTGAAGCAAAAACAATTGAAACAATAATTTCTTTTTCTTTAAAAGACTCTTTGCAATCATTGTCCTGAGGCCACTGAAAGAGGAACAAGATTTAGTTACTGTAGCCATTTGATACTGCAATTTTATTGCTTGCCGTATTTTTCTTGAAACAAGATATTTGAGTGAGCCAGTTGCTCCGTGTTAAAAGCTTAATTTTCAAAGCAAAACTTAAAGAATGATTCCAGATTTTGACGCAGCTAGTCTTTATGATTTTGTTCCAATATTTTCCTTCAGCTAAATAACCACTTCCAGACCTGGTCTGTTTCTGACATTTTACCATGACAAATTAACATGTATTCCAAGCAAGTAATGGAGTTTAAAACCTACGTGTTTCTGACAATATGCCCTCTACATTGAACTTGAGTATAAAATAGAAAATATATTTTTATAGCTTTAATATTACACCAATTTTATTAAACCACCTTAGAATTATTCATCTAATTTTATTAAAATACCATGCACTGAAAAAGCTCATTTAAGAATTCTTAATTTTATAATGTACTCTTTGAATTTACGATGTTTAAATTAAGTTATTTATTCTGATAGTTCAAAAATCTCTGAAATGTTTTTTTAATATTCTGATTACTTAATAGACTAAAACAGTTCCAGTCCATTTGTAAAATAAACATCTATATGTATATTTTTAAAGCCATAGTAGAAATTTACTCAATAAACCAAATGTCTGCTTTGGAGACATGTTTGTCTAGCTAATCAGGAACATAGTTAAGACACATGGTTAAACTACACGGGTGGAATTTTCAAAAGCACTCAACACTCATCTACCTCTGCTCATATTGGGATGTATTATTACAGCACCACACCCCAATCCAGGCATGCGTAACATGTCTTGTGTCCTCAAGTCCTGAGAACTCATGCTCAGAGCTTGTAAAAGGTACTTGGCACATTTCAAGGTTGGATCCCTACACTCAGTATTACAGCTCAGTAAACATTCTACAAATATTTAACCAACATGATTATATCCTACCCCAGCTCAGGTCTTCCACTGGTCCAGGCTCTGAACTCATATGAAGTAAGAGAAGGTCCTTGCTCCAAAACACTTAGTCTATTGTCTACACAGCAACATTATTTCAAAACAACTAGTGTTATTTTGAAATAACATAGTCCGCGGCTACCCAGCTGGCAGTTATTTTGACATAATATCGAAATACTGTCAAGCAGGAGGACTTCTTACTCTGACTCCTGTAACCCTCATTTCATGTGGAGTAAGGGAAGTCAGCGGAAGTGCGCTCTATTTCCGAAATAAGTGCTGTGTAGACAGCACCAAAACTCGAATTAAGCGACAGTAAAACTCCAATTGTCCGGCATCCAGTGGTCCGGCACTCCTGATAGTCCGGCACCAACTGGAACTCAGAAGTGCTCCGGGCAGCCGGAAAATTGGAGCTGCTCTGCCCCCGGCTTCCCCAAGTCCGCCGCTGGTCAGTTTCAGCAGCGGTGGACTTGGGGAAGCCCTGGGGCAGAGCATCCCAGCTGCTCTGCCCCCGGTTTCCCCAAGTCCGCTGCTGCTAAAACTGACCAGCGGCTGACTTGGGGAAGCTGGAGGCAGAGCAGCTGGGGTGCTGCCGGGTTGGTCCCGCAGCGCCGCCCTCTCCCACAGTTTTCCGCTAACCCCACCCCCACCCCAGGCCCCTCATAGCCCCCCTTCCGGTACTCCGGCATATCTGATAATCCGGCACCCCCTGGGTCCTAAAGGTGCCAGATTATCGGAAGTTTACTGTATTTCAAAATAAACTTATTTGAAATAAGCTACGCATATTTCAAGTTAAGCCCTGCTGTGTAGACATGCCATTACAGTTTAAACAGATAAAATAGACAAAGAGAGGTGAGATATACCAGACAAACAGTGAAAAATGTGATGGTCTGTGAATGGTTTATTTATCCCCCACACAAACTTCTCTCATCCCCTTTTGGGTTGGGATTTGTAAGGAAAGGACTAGCAAAGGAAAAGAAAAAAAAATGAGAGGGGAGGTAAGAAATGGAGAAGAGGTAGAGAAGAAAGGGGGGGGATGGAGGGCAGAAGAAATGAGGCTGAAGATAAATGATGGTGATGGAAGGGACAAAAAAGGGGAGGGGGTAAATATACTATTATCAGAGGGTAAGGAATGTCTAGACCAGTGGTAGATTATGGAGCCTCTGACAGGTGATCTTGACTGGTTTGTCTAAGAGGCTATCAAGCGCCAACACTTCTGCAGCGCATCTCCTGCCCTTTGCCTTGGAGCTGCTCACTCCTCCCCCCCCCCCCCAAGCTGTCTGCTTGCTTTGCAGGGCAGGGGAGACAGAGAAGGGGGTGCTGATGTCCCAGTTCCCCCTGTTCCCCCTGTATCCTATCTCCACAGAACGCATGGGGGCACAACGGGGCTTGGGATGGAGGGAGTTTGCTGGCTGCTTTGGAGAGTGGTGCAGGGCCAGGCCAGGGGTGAGCCTGCCTTAGCCCCACTGCACCACCACCCAGGAGCCACCAGAAGTAAGCAGTGTCCAGCTGGAGCCAGAATCCCGAACCCCTGCTGCAGTCATGAACCCTCTACTACACCCCAAGCTCCTGTCCTAGTTCTGAGCCCCTGGGACCTAAACTCCCTTACAGAGCCTGTATCCTGAACCCCCTCCTGCATCCCAACTCCCTTCCCCAGGCTCACCTCAGAGCCCCTCTCACACTCTAAACCCGTGTCCCAACTGACTGCCCTGCCTGGTGAAAGGGATGGAGGAAGGATGGAATGAGCAGGGGTAGGGCATCAGAAAAGGGGCACGAAGGAGGCAGGACAAAAGTGTTTGCATCTGAGGTAGATCTTGGATTGCACTTATATTCAAAAAAGTGATCTTGTGCTTAAAAAGGTTGGAGACCACTGGTCTAGACCAAGGATTGGGAGGGGGGAGTTATGACATTAGCAGCACCTGCAACTTGTTCCGTATCTTCTCCTGCCAGCTCAGTCTCTGCTCCCAAGGAGATTTCATCTTGGAGTTTTTCATTCTTTCTCCAAGCTCATGTGGCTGAGGGAGAAGTACCCCTCACAATGCGGTGGGGTGATTCCCCTGCATTTTATGACCCTGGGGGCACTTGTGCAGAGAATTAGCCCTTGTTGAGTCAGTTGAGCCCCTGCCCGCCCCCCTCCGGCTGAATATACAGTATTAGTGAAGGTATGTGTCAAAGTTATGCTTTCTCAGACTAAGAGTAGACTAGAAAGTACAGGATACCACCACAACAGGGCAGGGGGCTGGTGCTGTGGGGGGCGGGGGGGTGCAGGAGTTAGGGCAGGGCCTCGGGAATGTGGGGAAGGAGCAGGGGACAAGGCTCGGAGCATGGGGAAGTGCAGGAGTCAGTGGGGTTGAGGAAGGGCTCAGGGCAGGGAGCTGGGGATGTGGGGAGTGCAAGAGTGAGGATTGGGGATGAGGGGGGGTTCAGGGCAGGGGATCCCATCCGGCAGGGCTTTCTCTCCCCTTCTGGAGGGGGGTATCTTTTCTTCGCCTACCTCAATCCCACCATTCATGGCGTCCACCTCCCATTTCCACCAGCCAGCAGGGCGTCTTCTGTCCCCCATGAACTCTCCCAGGAGGCAGGGGCCTTCTCTCTCCCCCAAACTTCCTGGCCACCAGGGTCCTTCCATCTCCCCCCGGCCTCACTGGCTGGCATGAGCCACCTCCCTTCCCCCATGCTGTGGCCAAGGTCCAGGGAAGAGAGAGGGTTAGGGGCAGAAGGGCTACTGACCCAGTGTGCTGGCAGGCAAGATGGCAAATTCCAGTCCTGCTGGCCACTCTCTTGGTGGTGTGGCTGCCCTCCGTGGTCAATCTGCAGTATAGCTCTCCCCTGCACTTGCTGCCTCCAGTGGCCACTTCCCTCCTCTCTGTGCCCTTTCCCTAACTGTGTTATGGAAAACAGTCCCATACTTGGCACTTCCTGGCACTATTTTCCTGGCACAACCAAAATCTGACCTTGCTTTAAGCTAGGTTAAGAAGCTATTGCAAATCTGGTGGTCCTAGCTCTTCAATCTAGGAGAAGTTCTTGAACAGACTCATGGAGAGAGAGACAGACTGGTGCACATTTCTAAAATATATAGATAAATGATCCAGCATGTGCGGTCCAGCTGGTAAGGAAAACAAAACAAAACAAAAAAAAAACCTGGGAGTCAGGCAATTGGGGTTCTAGCCTCAGCTCTGCAATTATTCCACTTCTGGAGATGCAGGAAAAGTTATTTAAACTTCTCTGCCTTGTTTTTCTCATCTGGAAATTAAGATTAATCAACACTACCCACCTTTGGAGACAAGTTTGAGATCAAGATGAAAATGCTATATCAATGCTAAATATTTTTATTAATGAGGCAGCATGATTGAAATTTCAAATGCCCTTTGATAAGAAATGCATACATATAGTTAAGGGTTGTGAACTCTCTCTCATTGGCTGGGAGTCTCCCAGAATTGATCTCTCCCAGAACTGAAACCAAGCCTGGAGATGATTGAAATTTCAAATGCCCTTTGATAAGAAATGCATACATATAGTTAAGGGTTGTGAACTCTCTCTCATTGGCTGGGAGTCTCCCAGAATTGATCTCTCCCAGAACTGAAACCAAGCCTGGAGATTATAATAAGCCACTAAAAGTCCAATTGGTGGCACAGTAGGCCTATGACAGGCTCCCCACCTGCCCTGGCTCTGCACAAATCCCGGAAGCAACCAGCACGTTGCTTAGGCTGCTAGGCACAGGAGTGGTCAGGAGGGTCTCTGCACACTGCCCTGAGCACTGACTCTGCAGCTCCCATTGGTCAGTGGGAGCTGTGAGAAAGGTACTTGCAGGCAGGGGCAGAGGATAGAGCCTCCTGGCTGCCTCTGAGCCTAGGAGCTGGACATGCTGGTCACTGCAAGGAATCACCCAAGGCAAGTATCACCCTGCCACAACAATCACCTCCCCACACAGCCGAACCTTCTGTCCCATCTCTGAGCTCCTTCCCTAACTCAAACTCCTACCCGGAGCCTACACTGCTTATCCCCTCCTGCATCCCCCACCTTCCTGCCACGGCTCAGCCCAGAGCCTCTCCCACACTGTGAACCCCTCAGTCCCACCCCTGAACCCAGAGCGCACATTCCATCCTGCACCCCAGCCCTCTGTCCCAGCCTGAGTTAGCATGAGGGAGAGCGAGGGAGGGAGGAAGGAAGGAGGAAGTGAGCGGGGGTGGAGTTTCAGAGAAGGGACAGGGCAGGGGCGGGGCAGACATTTGTGCAATACACAGCTGGCAGCCTTAGATGTGGTTCATACTGTACCTTACACAGGCTTCTGAAATACTAGAGCAGAACGATATTTGAAAAAATGGTGGAACTTCTCTTAACTGGTGAATTGCTCATTTTGCACATTTGAATAATTTCAGTGGAGTTAAGTATTAGCGGCCTCAGTTGCATTTCCTGTGGACAGTTCCTCAGCATACGTGGCAATCCCTTTTATTTCTGTGTCCTTACTATAGGAAAGACTTGGAATACAGCAGTTACAGAGTGTGAAGGGGTGACCCATACAAAAGGTCCGGTCCCCTTCTCCCTTTTTCCCAGAACCCCTAAGCCGTCTTTTCCGGTCGAGTACCTTTGTATGGCTTATGGTCTGTATATTTACCCCGGGGCGGAGTGCGAGGGGGGCCTGGACCCACCCTCTCTCCAGGCGCCAGCCCAGGGCCCTAAGGTGGAGGATGTCCTCTCTCCTCTCACCTGGATGATGGGGCTAAGTGCCTCAACTCATCAGCCCGCAGGCGAGCCTCCTTATGCCCACCCTGGACTGCTTCCTCACCCTCGCTCACCAGGTCACTCCTTCAGCCCCTTCTCCTCAGCCCAGTGACCCCTCACCCGTCTGTCTTCCCGTTCCCCCCTGGTCGGGTTGGCCCTCCCTCTTTTGTAGGCCACCCACCATCCCCCTCACTGGTCCTCCCGCGCCTGCGCCAGTGTCCGTCGTGTTCGTTCCTCCCCCTCCTTCGCAGGCCTCTCCTGACCCGTTCTCTAGTGCACCTGCGCTCCTTGGGCTCACTCCCGAGACTCCGGAACTAGGGTCCCCCACGCTGCGCATTCCTCCTCCGCCCTCGCAGGTCTCTCCCGACCTGCCTCTTACTGCGCATGCATCGGCACTCCTGAGGTCCGCTCCAGGGGCGCCTGCGCTAGTGTCCGTCACCCCGCCGTCCGCCCGGCGTGTTCCTGCTGCCGCCGCTGATTCTTCTGCCGGAGGGGAGGTCGGCCAGCCGCCGCCCGCCTCTGCAGACCGGTTTGGGGCCGTGCAGGGTTTCCTCACCCCATCACACAAAGATTGCTAAATAAATTTTGCCATTAGCTAATCTAAATCAGTCACCACATTTGTCACCCTTTGTCTTGCCAGAGTTAGTCTCTCAGGGTATGTCTACACAGCAAAGTTATTTTGAAATAACTTTACTAGCGTCTACACAGCCAAACCTCTATCCACGAGGAATAATGCCAAATTCGAAATAGCTATTTCGAAATAAGTTCTGTGTAGGCACTTATTCCAAAACAGGGGGCCTCCAGCCTTCCCAGGGTGCCCTGGTGGCCACTCCAGCCTCAACAAAGAACACTTCTCTCCCTCCCGCCTCCCCGGAGCCCTTCAAGGGGTTGACTCTGGCCACAGTGCCGGTGACAGCTCCAAGCCTGCCAGCCCAGAGCCAGCAGTCACTGCCCCTGACCCAGTGGCCCCAAAACATGAGCCAGCAAGCCACTGGCAGCCAGCCCTCCATCGCTCCCCAGGAGCAGTCTGCCAGCTCCCAGGAGCCTGCCAGGGCCCAGAAAAGGCAGGAGCCTTCCTGGTCCAGGGTGGAGATCATGGACCTTATTCAGGTTTGGGGGGGATGCCCCCAACGTCCATGATTGCCGCACTAGATGGAGGAACACGGCCGTCTATGGCAGGATAACTGCCAGCCTGGCCACCAAAGGCCACATGCGAACCCAGGAGCAGGTTTGCATGAAAATCAAGTTGGTCTGGCGAGACCCCCAACCCTGAGCCCTGAGCTTCCCTTTCCCCCTTCTTCCTCTTGCTTCCCCCTTTCAGCTCCCTCCTCCCAGGTTTCCCCCTCCCTTCTCCCACCCTCTCCTGCCTCCTTTTCCCAGTCTCACCAGAGTTTCATCCCCCCCCCCAGTTTTGTTAAATAAAGAGAGTTTGTGTTCATGAAAATACATGTATTTTATTTGACATCAGGAAGGGGAGTTAGGGAGGGGTAAGTGGAAAGGAGTCTCTTAGTGCTCTTCAGGGTGGAAGCTCTTCCGCAGGGCCTCCTGGATACTGACAGCCCCCCGATGGACCTACCGTATGGCAGCTGGCAGAAAGTGCAGCGAAGCTCGCAGCAACACGTCCACAAGAAGCACCAGAGTGCCCAGGGGCAGCTCTGGCTCCATGTTGCAGAATGCTGTGGTGTCCCGAGTGAGGGCAATCGGAGCATGCACAGACAAAATGTGTTGCTGTCCCTCATCGAGGTAGGCAAGCAAGCAGGGAAAGCTGAGAACCGGCTGTCCGGGGGGGTCCCTTTAAGCACAGGCCTCAGATAGCCTCAGGCAGCAGCCACACAAAGTAACTCCTGACTTGATGCCCTGCTGGACCTGTTTCCGGCCGGCCTTAAATGCGATTCAGCGTCCACTCAGTGTGGACGCACTATTTTGAAATAGGAAAACGCTATTTCAAAATGCATTTTGTGTGTAGACGTGTTATTTCGAAATAAGGTATTTCGAAATAACACTGTAGTGTAGTCATACCCTCACTCTCATCCACTGGGTGGTGTGGGGAAGTTCACAGCTGCTGCTGCCTGGACTAGCCCTTTTATTTGGCTCAACCAAGGGATTTATTCTCCAGGGCTTTCATTCTATCATCCAGCAGGGCCGACAGGCACTGTGAACCTCGGGGCAAGGGGTGAGGTGGGGGGGTGGGATGGCTCTGCACCCCTGGAAGGGGAAGGGCCTCCGGTGGAAGGGGTGGAGCCAGGGGCAGCCAGCCCTCAGTGCTGCCTAGAACATGCAGCACGTGGCCCCCCCAACCCCAGCTCTCAGAGCCACATGAAGTGGCACTCCGGCAGCAATTCAAAGGGTGCCAGGGCTCCAGCTACTACAGAAGCGGTGTCAGGGAGCCCCAGGCCCTTTTGAATTTCCGAGCCCGGAGAAACTGCTCCCTTTGACCCTCCCCCGCCCTTGGTGGGCCTGCTATCCTCTTTCACAAATACTAAAACTTGCTTTAAAAAAAGCAAAACCACAAACCAGTTTAATCTCTCTCTCTCTCTCCCTCCCTCCCTCATAAATAGGGTTGCCATATGTTTGAAACAAAAATACCGAACACCCCCCCCAAAAAGGGAAAAAATTCTGTTGAGAGAAAAAGAGAGAGAGAAAAAAAAAAAGGACTCCAAGGACTTATTAAGCCAAAAATTGCTTCCCCTAGATCTTTTGGCTGGCAGCCATTTTGTGCCAGCAGCCTTGGGGAACCAGGTAAGCATGGGGTCGGGGGGCTGGGGGTGTTGGGAGCCACGGGGTGGTTCAGGGCGGGGCGCTGAGTGTTTGTAGGGTTGCCAGGTGCCCAGCATTTTCGCCTCCTAGCCGGGGAAAAATTCAGAAAATTCCGGACATTTTAGTTGTCCAGTATTCTCTGAATTTTTTTTTAAGCAGACAGGAGCCGAAAATACCGGACTGTCCGGGTAAATACCGGACACCTGGCAACTCTACTCATAAAGTTACCATGGAGGTTAGGAGAAATTTCAACCCAAAGAGTATTATTTATTTCAGAGTTATCAGCACCTTATTTCTGGTAATTAAACTTAATTTGTTCACACAACCATTACTATAGGATTACCCCCTTTTAAATTGCCAGGCACCTGAAACATCACCCCCTGTCCACCTCAAGGGCCCCTCTGCCTTTTCTCCCCCCCAAATCCTACATCCATAACTTGCTCCTCTCCCTTTAGCGCTTGCTGTATCATCTCCATCTCCCTTGCCTCCCTCTTCCCCAGCCACAGCTCAGCTCCCTCTGCCCCAGAGCTGGGCCAGGGGTTGCTGCAGCCTGACAAGGAGACTTGCCTGAAGGTAAGAGGTGGCCTTGACTGAACAGTGGCTGGTCAGGGTTAATCATGTGGCATCTCCCCTTTCTCCACGGTGACCAGACACCGCCAGGTCCCCTTTTCAACTGCACTTTCCAGTTGAAAGCTGGGTACCTGGCAATCCTGCGCAACTACAGAATTACAAATATAATATCATAATAAATGATACCGAGGGGAAGGGGGCCAAATCCACTCTCTTACGCATCTGAACTGTCTGTTCAGCAAAACAACGAGGGGGAGGAACTGACCTCAGCTCCCTGCTTCAATTCCAAATCAGCCCTGGCATTACTGAGAGTAGCTGAGAAGTAGTTTTTCTTCTCAAGGCAAAGGACAAAAGGGGCTTAACCCCAGTCACGATTCATAGTACCTGAGCCCAGCTTGGCCATCCTCAGCACATTTCCTACCCCAGGGGGAGGAGCTCAGGCGGCTCAGGAAGCATTGTTGCCACCTCCATCAGGGGCCTGTTGCCCCCGGCAAAGGGGAAACATCTGCTGTCCATTTCTGATCAGAATCCAACCATTTTGTACCACTTAAGCAGTGGCAAATTAAAGGATCACACTGCAGGATTCAGGTGTATGTGATACTAATAGCTTTAGGATAGAAAGATTCCTGATACGGCACCAATAATCAACATTCATAAGCAGCACATCATAGATGACTTTTTGTCTAAAGTAGGATTGCAACTTTATTCGTTTTTCACATCATCTCCGACGGCTCATTTGTTTTGACACCACAACTCCGTTAATTAAACCAGCTACACTCCAGAACTACACAGGCTATTATAGATCTTCCTTCCTCTCCCTTCCTTCCTTTAAACTTCATTCACGCTGCATATAAACAACCTCTAATTAGTGAACTTCTAGTCACGATAGGAAGTGTAGGTTTCAAAAGTTCAAAACAAACTCAGGGATGGAAATAGAGTTAAAGTTATTAAAAAATGCAACCATTTGAAAATGTTCCATTCTGAATCCACTTATAAAATGGGATATATAGAAGTGACTTCCTTGTACCTTGTTCCACTGAGCACCATTGGTACCTTAGACATGCACTGACTATGTGGGAAAGATTTTTTTTCCCTAACAAACAATACTTTCCTTTCATATATGCGCAGATACAAATATATGTGTTGCAAATATATTTTTTAAATTGCTCTAGTAAGGTTCTAAATGTGCACCTAAGTGACAATCCTGGTCTGGAATGCATGAAATCACCAAGTGTCACTAAATAATTCTCTTTATAAAATATTTGTGTGTGCTGTTATTCATTAACTCTAGTCGAATCAATGAATTATGAGTTTGTGTTCTTTCAGGGTTAAATTCAGCACCATTCCATGCAAAGAGCCAAGTAAATAAACCGTGTAGGCAACTAAGCAGGGGTAAGGTATCCACGTCCCAACCTCTGGTATACTGGAAAATAGTTCCACAGCCACTGTTCCAAGTCCTAGGTTAACAGGCTATAACCTGTTTACATCATAGGGTGTTGGAAGAAGGATTTGGTCTATTAACTATGGATCCAGGGGCCTGAACTGTTCCCAGAAGAATACAAAGAGGTAGTCTGGAATCCGATGTAACCTCTTGGAAGGCTTTCTAAGTTTCTTGGCATTCGTACTTGCACACCATAAAGTGTTTTCCCTTGTTCAGACATGTTAGGGGCACTGGTTAAGTAAGATAAGGTTAACAATATACTGCCCTTAAAATTAGGCATGAATTAATCTTTAATAAACTGATATAATTTCCATGATACACTAATTCAAAGTATTTTAAAACACAAAATCTACAATCAGTAGAAAACTGCCCATGAGATACAGTTTCTGACTTTTCCAAATATGATTTTTTTCTCTCTCCAATATTGATTGTTTTGTCACCTGGCTTTTATTCACATAACTGGCTTCAGCTTTTAGCACTGAGTTAGACTTTGGAACTAGATTAACAGGATTTGGCAGTAATTTAAAATCAAAATACTGTACCTATTAACAAGTTACTTTATAAATCTGCTCATCAGCAAACTACTTTAATTATCTTGCTAACCTTTAGTTTGTTTGCTCAAGAATACTAATAATAAAAAATACTTCATCTTCCCATCAACCCATTCACTCATTCAAGCTTTATTACAAGTTCACTCTACTTAAAATAGCACTATGGTCCTTCAAGAGTTAGCAGTAAATTTAGTTTATTCACCTGTAACTTGGTATCCTATTTCTCTAGCATCAGAGGGCATTGTGACTTAGTGGATAAGCTTAAATCAACAATTCTACTAATAACAGGTTTGGAACATTAATTTTCATCTCCTTATCAGGCTCAAATTTTATTATAAATACACAAAGATATGCACAATAGGTTTTAAAACTTGAGCCAAACATGAGAGGATATTGGTTCAGATTTCTAGTGAGGTAACTACACTGAGCCGTCAAATATAATCCAGCTTTATTTTTCATATATCAAATTAACTCATATATAAAATGCATTAACATAGAACAGAAATGAAACACTTAAAATGAAAAATACCAAGGTGAACCACTGATGATACATCCATACTTTGTGACTTAAAAATCATCTACTGTAAATATTATAGGAACATGGAGTGCCCTTGGGTAAACACATAATTAAAACACAACCCCTTCTCGAGCTTCGTTTACATAAGAATTCAGAAAGGCTTCTCTCCAATTAATGTCCCAATACTAAGTGAATGATTAGGTTTTTCAAAACCTAAGTTAATTGAGGAAATATTATTAACTGAAAAGATTAAGGAATTACTACACATTATCCTCCTTTGCTTCATGAATTCAACTTCAAAAATACTGTTCAGTCCAAATAGTCAACTTTGTGCCCTTCACCCTGCCTTACACAATCTTCCAACATATGTGAAAAAATTAAATCTAAAACCAGCAAGCTTATGCATTGGGTTAAATATCTAATGCTAAAAAATATCTTAAACTGTTACTTAAGATTTGGATCCTGTATGATACCAAGTTTTAACCCTGTGTAAATTTTTATGGCCCACTGTAATTAACAGGAATGCTGATACTTTCAGATATATAGGACTCTATGCAGTCCAAATTAACACTATGGCTGCTCTTCCTTTAACTTTAGATAAGCCTATGGAGCTACAGAGTCTGCCCTTTATTCAACAGAACATTTTCCCTCTAGAAGCAGTGATGTAAACCAACATTTGCCTTACACTGCTTCTTAAACTTGCCTCCATCCTTAGAGCACACTAAAAGAACAGCTCATAAGAATGAAGTCTTTCATTACAGTGCACTATGTCCTCCACAACAAACGACACTCCCCATCCAGTTTCCTAAGCCTCTATTAGAGGCCTCAACCAATTAAACAATTAGTACAGCCAGAGAAAGATGTCTCTCTAGCTGACATATAGGGTTGCCAGATGGTTTAACTAAAAATACCAAACACCCTCTTCCCCCCCCCAAAAAAAAACAGTGGGGAAAAAATTCTGTTGAGAAAAAAAAAGGGGGTGACCAAAGTTGTTGAGGGGGGAAAAAAAAGACCCGAGAGTTTTTAAGCAAAAAAAAAAAATAAAAAAATAAAAAATAAAACAGCATGGCCCCTTTAAGAAAAGCCTTTGAAGCTTTTTACTGATAGCCATCTTGTTTTCCTGATCAAGACAGAAGACAGCTTCCCTGTGGAACCAGGTAAGCCGGGGTGTCCGGGGGGCTCAGGAGGCCCGGGGGGGGTTGGGGCTTGGGAGGCCCAGGGGGGGGAGGCCGGTTGCTGAGTGTGTGTAGGGTTGCCAGGTGTCCAGTATTTTCACCACCTGGCAGGGGGGAAAAAAAAAATCAGAAAATACCAGACATTTTAGGTGTCTGGTATTTTCTGAATTTTTTCACTGGACAGGAGGCAAAAATACTGGACTATCTGGGTCAATACCCGACATCTGGCAACCCTACTGATATATCTGATATAAGCCCATGAGAGAAAGGAAAAAGTCCATTATGCTGAAGTTTTTTCACCACAGTTTTTTCACCTCCCTCCTCCCCATCCCCCCGCTCACACTTACACAAACACACACTTTCTCTATTCATTTTATTCATTTGTAAAGGAGAAAAAAATACCTCACTCAAGTATCTCATCTATATTTCCCATAGTGGAGATGTACAACAGATTTACTCCAGCCCAAAGGTGAGAATGGGGAAAGGTAATGAGACCAAAGTACCTAAAATAGGTAACTGTAGTGTGTATGAAGTGAGCCATACATAGAACGCCCATCCTTTTCACCTTGAGGGACAAATGCTATTTCTAAAAGAAAGTCACACAACTACAACAGTAATACTTAGTACCCTCTTCTAACCTCTTTACCTTCCTCGAGTGATTCAAAGAAGATAGAAACCACATACAGGTTCAGCTGCTATGGTCCGGATTTCTATAGTCCGGCAACGTTTGTGGTCCAGCATCCTTGTGGGTGCTTCTAGGCTGAAGCACTCATGGGGAAAAGCAGCCAGCCAACCTCCCCCATCTCCTGCTCAGCAACTCCTCCCCTGCCCTCTCAGGCTACCTCTACACTGCATCATGTTGTCGGCAGAGGAAATGCAAATGAAGCGCTCATTAGCATTTCTCACACTGTCATTTGCATAGTCCCTTCTGATTCTTTTTGTGGAAGAGGTTTTTGTGGAAAAAAACGCAGTGTATATGGGGCCATTTTACGCCAAAAAAACCTTTTGCGCAAGATCCTGTATACCTCCTTTTTTGAGGGATAAGGGATCTTGCGCAAAAAGGGGGTTTTTTTTCCGCAAAATAGTCCCATCTACACAGCGGTTTTTTTGCAAAAACCTCTTCCGCAAAAAGGATCGGAAGAGACTATGCAAATGACAGCACGAGAAATGCTAATGAGCTCTTCCTTTGCATCTCCTCTGCCGAAAAAATTATGCAGTGTAGATGTAGCCCCAGAGCCTTCAGAGCACCGCAAGCTCAGGGAGGGAAGAAGAAGGGGGGTGGAGAGGAGAAGCAGGGACAGGTGACACTTGGGAGGAAGAGGCAGGGTGGCTGCAGAGCCCCCAGCCAGTGGTGGCAGTCAGGAGCACAGCCCAACTACTACAGGACTCTGCGCTCCCTCCAATCTGCATTCCTGGGGCTCTGAACCCACCATGCCTCTTCTCCTGAGAGTCCACTATCCTATTTGGTCAACGGCAGCCCCTCAGCTGCCAGAGGAGCAGAGCCCAGAGCTGGTGACGCACTTCCCTGGCCTAGCAAATTCCCTCATTCGGGCCCAGTCAGGTGACACACAATATTCAAAATACAGACTTTGTTATTTACTCCAGGGGTGGCAGTTGCTTCACTACAGATATTTGCTAAATTGCTAAAGAAAAGCAAAAGCTTCCTTCTTTGTTTGGGTTTTTTGTTGTTTTTTTTTTTTAATTGGGGAGAAGGATTTTTTTAAATGAAACCCTTTTCAAGCGTAAGACATGAAAGCAGACATGCAAAATAACAGAGGAATCAGTTCTGAAAGGTGCTGAGTGTCCTCACTTTCCTCTGACATTAATGTCAGTTGAGAGCATTGCAAAGCTGGATCCAGAGTGAATATAGCAAAAATTATTTTACCAGAAGAACGTCAACAATTTTGCCTCGCTTGAAGCAACAGAATAGTTCTTAGTGCTTAGCATAATATCAAAATACAACTCAAGTATAAAGCACAAAGCTCCCCCCTACCACATAAATACTATCTGACCTGATGTTTTGATGGAGCTCCTGGTAGAAATGTAATCTACTAATATTCCATAATCGGTTTGTACAGCTTGGAACAGAAACAGACACTTTAGTCGACATTAACGATACGGTAGTTTAAATCCATTATGGTCTATATTTTGTTTGGATACAGTTTGTCTGAAGCACTGCTCACACATGGTTTTAACTAAGGAGGGCCACTGAAAGGGTTTCCAATATCCTGAGGACAAAGTTATAACTGATACCAACATTTAATTTAATCTAAATGAGTATCATAGTAGAATGAAAATGTATCACGATTGATAAAAAAAATCCACAACATATAACAAATGTAGTTAAAAGCTGGGAGATAAATCTGTTGTAGGATGCACGACAAAAATATTAGAAGGCAAAATACAATATTTATTAGAACTTCCATTAATTAAAGAAGAAAGAAAAGGACAGTAACTTAAAGGATCTGAGGACAACTGTTGTCCCTATACTCTTCTGAGCAGAAAGACATGGGGTCCTATTTCCACACTCTCTTTATAGCAACTACCAGTGCTAGTTTGGGACAAACCTTGACCTTAGAATAGTGATAGAAATGTAGCCGTGTTAGTCTGGTGTAACTGAAACAAAATACAGGACTATGTAGCACTTTAAAGACTAACAAGATGGTTTATTAGGTGATGAGCTTTCATGGGCCAGACCCACTTCCTCAGATCAAATAGTGGAAGAAAATAGTCACAAACATATATATCAAAGGATACAATTAAAAAAATGAACACATATGAAAAGGACAAATCACATTTCAGAACAGAAGGGGGATGCAGGGGGTGGGGAAGGTAAATGTCTGTGAGCTAATGGTATTAGAGGTGGGGAAAGGTAAATGTCTGTGAGCTAATGGTATTAGAGGTGATAATTTGGGAAGCTATCTTTGTAATGGGTAAGATAGTTAGCGTCTTTGTTGAGACCGACGCGTAGAGTGTCGAATTAGAAGATGTTCATGACTGAGAACTTACCCAAGCCTTATGTGGTAGGAAAAAAAGGACAGAAAAGAGGTGCCATGTGCCCACCTCCTCTTGGGCATCCACACAAAGATCTGACATAGTTTGCTTTTATTTTTCTTTTAGAACCAAAACTCTGCTCTTTAGTACATACATGCACCATTCATTGAGGTCAACAGCAGTTCCATATGCATAGCAGAGGGCTGAGGTTGAACAGCAAGTAGATGTTAAAGAAATCAACATACAACTCTCATACAAGAAGAGTGATATCCAGAATAAATGTTCAAAGAGTTTTTTCTTGGCTTTGTAGCATTAGAAATACAGATGTTCAGAACTGGAGAACTACCAAAATGACATCCATAAAGACAAAAGACTCAAAGTTGGGCAACTGACAAGGTAAAGATCTTAGTAAAATTGTTTTAAAATTCTTGTATTTGTTTTTGTTAATGCTAATAGCAAAGGAATGTGAATCCCATATAAAAAGTCTTAGACATTGCCACTAGAATTACTGCAATTATGTATGTTACATATCCATTAAAAATCTCAATTTCCAAGGTTAGGTCACTTGTCCGTGGAACTGTGCCCTGTTGAATTAGTCCTCTGTTTTCACACAGCCCTGAACACAGGTTTGTGCTCAAAAGGCACAATGGAACTCATAATACATTCTTACATAAACATTTCAGTGCCTAAAATGTAGTGCAACTGAGATACTTTTGTAAGATTGTTAGAAGGGTTGGAGACCATGAATCCTTTTCCACATAAGGAACATGCCAATATTTTTTTAATGAAGTCTGAAGGGTTTTCTTACTGCTCTCATATATGTACTGTATCCAGATAAAATTAATAAAACTCAGGAGTGTCTCAGCGGCTTTAATCACTTCCTTTTACACATATGTCACCTGACTTCTCATCAAATGGATAAAACCTCAGCCTACAAATTTACTAAAAAATAAACCGATTAGCTATGCTCATCAGCAAGTTCCATTATTATTCTTTGTTCAGCAATACAATGAGACTGAATCTGCATGTAGGATGAAATACATTGCTTTTTCATACTGCAGTCTTTTTAGTCATAGCAGACGAGCTTTGTAAGTCATGTTGGAAAGTCTTTATATTGCCTGCTTTCACAGCTGCTAGTAGTCTATACATCCTTTATTTTCCAAAAAATTAAAATCATTGAAGACATTTGTCGGGGTCACTGAAGATTTATTGACCTTTACTGCTCAGCAAAACAGATTTGTAAAAGCTTTACATTAATTCTGTTAATGCTAAATTTATGCCTCAAAAATTTGGCAAGCATGGAAGACTATTTAAAGTTAAGATTTAAATAAATTTTAAAAGCTATTATGTTCTCTCACTCTCTCTTTAAGATTATAAGAGATAGACGAAGTCGATGAGATATCTTTTACTAGACCAACTTCTGTTGGTGGAAGTAAACTTTGGAGCTTCAGAGAGCTCTTCTTCACTTTGGAAAAGTACCCAGAGTTACTGAGCTAAATACAAGTTGGGACAGATTGTTAAGGATAAGAGATTCACACATGCTCTAGGAGACCATTTTATTTTAAGTGGGTCACTAAGGGTACGTTGACACAACAGGGCTAAAGTTGAATTAAGCTACGCAACTTCAGCTACATCAATTGCATAGCTTAAGTTGAACTAGCTTAATTCAGCTTTTGGCGCTGGCAATACTGTTCTTCCTTCGACTCCCTTACTCCTCATGAAATGAGGGTTACCATGAGTTGGAGTAAGAAGTCCTCCAGCTTGACATTATTTCAAAATAAAGGCTTGTAGTGTAGATGTGCACTATGTTATTTCGGAATAATGTAAATTATTACATTTACAATAATGTAAATTATTTACAATAATGTAAATTATTCCAAAATAATGCTGCTGTGTAGACACACCCTAAGGGATTTGTGTGTCCTGTCTCTGAGGACTTGTTTCTATTGACAAGTTGGGGAGAGGAGGGTTGGTTGAGAGTCAGAGAGAGGGTGGAAAAAGATTTCTTTTAGGATATGGTCCCATCAATCCCTCAACTTCACTAAACTTATCATGAGAAGCAAGCTCCCGACAGACCATGACACACCAACTCAAACCAGCACCAGATCCTGCATGAACACCATATGCAAAACTTGCATATATGTCTCTGCTGTTGTGATGATCAATACCCTGCACAACCCATCTTTTAAGATCCACCACTCCTACACGTGCCTCCCCAACATGTGATGTACCTCATTCAGTGCATCAAATGCCCATCAACTGCTATGTGGGTGAAACCAGACACTCACTATGCTCTTGAATGAACTCACCCAGAAAAATGATACATCCTCTCTCCCAAGGGCAAACGCTTTTCACAAGGTGATCACTTTAAATCTGACCTATCAAGCCTCCTCCTCAAAGGAAACCTGTACAAGGACTTTCAAAAGATGAGCCTGGGAATTTAAATTCATAACCTTGCAAGACCCTATAAATTACTGACCAAACAGATGCTGGTTTTATGGTTCATTAGTATGACAACAATTCATAACACATTATACTGTCTGCTAATCCTTAATTACCCAAGTTCATTTTAAGTGGTCTCCAAAAGCATGTGTGAACCCCTTATGCTTAACGATCTGTCTCAAAATGTATTTAGCTCAGATACTCTAGTTACCTTCCCCAGACCTGAAGAAAAGCTCTGTGAAGCTTAAAAGCTTGTCCCTTCCACCAACAGAAGGTGGTCCACTAAAAGAGATCTC
This sequence comes from Rafetus swinhoei, assembly GCA_019425775.1. Lineage (NCBI taxonomy): Eukaryota > Metazoa > Chordata > Testudines > Trionychidae > Rafetus > Rafetus swinhoei. Next base: position 188,917,793 of record CM033440.1, read on the forward strand.
ACCTACCTTATCTCTCTTATACCCTGGAACCAGAATAGCTATAACACTGCAAACAACTACAAGAGAGGCAAGCTTTGGAACCTAAAAGATACTTTGTATAGATTTCCAGCCCAATCCTGCAATCAGATGTGCAGGAATCAGATTTTAGAGCTTCATGGAATGTCACTGAAGTTTACCCAGACCCAGCCACAGGATTAGGGCTTTGATTAGTCATCTCCATAATGGGATAGCTGCCAAAGCATTCAATTCTTTGTTGCAGTTATGCTTATCAGTAAGGATATTTCATGGGGCTGCAAAAAAGGCTGTCTGTGTCAGAACTCTGAATCCTGAGAAAATAACTGTTCTGGCAAAGCAAACACAAAACTGAATTTCAGAATTACGTACATGCTGACAGAATTTTCACTCCTTGCCATACATTCAACACAGTGACTTGAAAAAGAAATAGTTTTGTATACGCTCTCATTGTTTTGTAACTTGACTGATGTCTACAGCATTTTAACAGTGAAGGAAGAAACAACTAATCTTCCCTCTCAGTCACCAAGGGAGATCATTATGCAGCAATAGATTCTGGAAAGACAAAATATTTCCCCTAAGGGGAAAAAGAAGATTCTAGAAGCCTAACATTTCTCACCAAAAAGATATGCAAACATTTAGTCAATCCCACAGACTCTTATGCAATGACTAATTAAAATAGAGGAGAAAAAATCTTAGGTTTTCCGAGGAGGGTTTCCATACTCAACCACAAGCACATATAAATGATTTTTGGCAATTATAAAGATTTCATGTTTGAACAAAATACATTTCTTCTAAACTGCTTAACACGTACAAAAGTGAATTAACCATTGGGTGAGACAAGTAATTAAGACAAATTAGAAACAAGTTTCATGGGCTTTCTACATCACAAATACCTTAGAATGTCTTTCAGTGACCCAAAAACTGAACAATAAGAACTGTGTTAAAGGCTTCTGTCAGAGACTAAAAGCAAAGAGATGCAAGCTTTGTCTAGATTCATCCAGAGAAAGTCAGCAAATTGCCATGTCATGCATTTTATACCCTTCCCAGCAATAATGTGAACCTTTGCCCTTTTGGCCTGACAGATTAAATCGAAGCATGAAGGAGTGGGGTCTTAACTGAAGAATATTTCATTTTAAAAGCTGACCTAAGCCTTTATTTGCCCTTTTCATTTTGATCTCATAATATTAAAGTATTTTTTCTCAGACACTGAGTCCATCAATCTCTCTCTACCCTTTCCTGAAGTATTTTAAGTTTCTGAATTTCTTAGTTTTCAGTGAAGTGTATGCTTTCCATGGTAGAAAATCAATCAACTCAAATGTAGCAATTGGGATTTTTTGACACAGAAGTGCTCAAATACTTTGAAAAAATAATTAGTAAGTTGGAATAACTTTTTACATAATTTAAAGTATGAACTATTTTTATGCACTGAGCCTTGAAAAAAGTATAATAAAATAATTATCTCTGGTTTAAGGACTACTTTTGCACTTGCATATAATCCATCATCAATGACAGGAACTGTATGTGCATCCCTCTCCTCTCTCTCTCATACTGCAGTAATTTCAGGAGTGTGTGTAAGTGCCTTGTAAGTACTTTGTAATCCAGTCTTCAGCTTTTCCTAAACCATAAATACTAACGTTTGACACTGTGATGAAATATCATCAATTTTTCATACAGGTTTTTCTTTGAAAACTTACAATTGATTGCATTTTCTATAGTTACTTTAAAAAAAACAAACAAAAATATGTCTCAGGTAATGCCTTTTATACCTAAAAAATCATGGACTGGAGTCTGGATGACCCAGGCTTGTAGTAAGGGAATACTGAATATCTCTGGTTTGTATATTCTTTAAAAGTCGGAACCTTCTGACAGATGTTACACAACCTATGTACAGTGAGTTGGCAACCTCAGTCCAGTTTGATGTGGAGAGATGTCCATAACAGAAAAGCCCTCTAAAAATGCTATTAAAGAAAGAGACAAAGACCATGGAAATTGAACCATCGTCTCACCTCAAGAGACACTCCAAACAGGCCCGCCAATGGGGGGAGCAAAGGCGGCAATTGCCCAGGTGCCCAGCAATTTAAAAGGGCACCAGGGCCGAAGCCGCTGCCGCAGTAGCTCAGCCGACAAGTGTCTCTTGATTGAAAGACACTTTTGATATGCCTCATTTGGGTTCCACGGCAGGTTCACTTGGCCCCAGAACCTGCATGGGGCACCTCAAAAGAATTTTTCAATCAAGAGACACTGCAGCCGCTTTTCCAGAGCAAGTCCACTGGGTCTGAGGAAGGTAGGGGTGGGCAGCCTTGGGGGCTGCTGGGGCAAATAGGGTTTCTCTGGGCAGAGGGTTCATGTGGCCCTTGCTGAGAGGGGGCGGGAGGGGAGGAGCCCATTGATTTCTGCCCTGGAGCCCTGAACTGCTGTTGGTGGGCCTGTTCTGATTGAAGTTCTTGGTCAATATATGAAAGTTCCTGTTGTCATTGTCTGCACTTCACAAGGGCTTTAAAACTGGTAGTCTTTATACTGGGTGAATCAATGTGTGAAAGAGCACCTTCCTTCAGTTAGCATGAGGCAGGCTCAATGAAGCTGGAAATGTAAGACTATTAAAGTGCTGACATGACAACCATTATCATTTAAAAATCCATTTCTGGAACTTCATGGGGAAAAAAACCCCAAACCTACACAAGCAATTTATGACGTTCTTGATGGCTAAAAAGAGAACTTTCTTTTCTGTAGAGACCAATATAATAGTAGATGAGATGACTTGGGTCTTCCCAAAAATTTAACAAAGAATTGTCCATGATGAATCAATATTTATAGATTTTCTAACTGCTTCTCTCTTTAGACATGTTTTTGGAAACCTTATTTGTCAGACTCAAGTTGACATGCAGAGGCAGAAAAGGGTGATTTGTGCCACATACATGACAGACACGAAATGCTCAGAAGCCTGATATTTATTATTTTGCCTTCAGTTTTTAAAGTTAGAAATTCTGGTCTTCTCTGCTTTGTTTTTCTGGAAGACACTGTGGGGAAGTAAGAAGGCATCACAGATCTCTGGCAAGTGAAGATTGATTAACTAAGAAAATGAGTTTCAAACAGTTTTATATACCTTTTTTGTTTTGTATATGCCTATCAAATGTGCTATAAAAAGCAGAAAGAGGGGTCTGTTTGTTCACCAACCCTTGCCCTTTGATTTAAAGACTGAGACAGTTCACAACGCAAATCTGAGACCCTCCAAAGAGACTTCCAGCAAGAACAAAACAAGACTAGATGTTCCCAAGGTTAATCTTTCTGTAATCAATAGGGAACCAAAGAAATCTCAGTATGGGTTGGGTAAATTGAGGTACATAAATCCTCCAGAATTGATTTTATAAAATGGGCTGAATGGAAACTAAAGGTATTATGTAGACATACAGGCTATGTCTAGACTGCAAGCCTCTTTCGAAAAAAGAGCATCTAGACTACAAGCAGATTTTTCGAAAGAGAGAGTCTAGATGCTCTCTTTCGCAAAAGCACAGTTTGCATTCAATAGCGCCTTTTTTTGAAAGAGTACTTTCGAAAAAAGGCATTATTCCTCTTAAAATGAAGTTTACCGTGATCGAAAAAACTGCCGCGTTCTTTCGATTTACTTTCGAAAGAACACGGGTGCAGTCTAGACGCAGGTGAAGTTTTTTCAAAAAAAGGTTACTTTAAAAAAAAAACAACCCTGTAGTCTAGACACATCCATACACACAAATAGAGTTGGAGCATAGGTTCATATGTTTATAGGTAATGCAAGCCTTGAGAGCTGGTACTTTATAAATATTTCTCTGTTTTTGCATACTCCAGAGATTGAGGTTTTTGTCTGCAGTCTTACATTCCTATGTTGGTCTTCAACATATATTAAATCTTTCACTTTTGAACATATTTCTAAGATTAAGCCTTTGTGATGAGGAACCTAAGAGTGAATGTTTATGACAGATCCATTGAATCTCATAAAATTGGTTTTCTACAAAGATTTATTCACCCAAACTATAAAATAATCATTAGAGTCTTTGGGACAGTTTGTTTATATCAATGAAAAGGTATTATTTTTGGCTTCTGTGGACATTCCATAGCAGGCATTCTTAGAAGCCTAGGACCTGGAAGTATTAATCTCCCCTAAACCAGTGTTTCTCAACCAGTGGTACGAGTATCCTCAGGGTAGAAGTCAGGGTATGAGTATCCTCAAGAGAAGTCTGGGGGGTACATCAACACAACTGAAATTTGGAGAAAACCGAATTTTGGTTTTAAGTTTTACAGCGTTTTATTATTTTTGTACTTTTTACACCCAAAAATTTCATTGCCAGCCCAGCTACGATTAAATTGTTTAAACAAATGTGTTGCAATGATAGAAAAAAAATTGTGTCTGAAAACTGTAGGTACTGGGGTACTTACGTTTTTTTTAAAGTGGTACTTTATTAAAAAAAAAAAAGATTGAGAAACATTGCCCTAGACAATACCTCAATTGCTGCTGCTTCTCAGAAAGCAATAATGCTTAACTGGAATCTGATGATCCATCTGTTTAAATCTTTGTGATCTTAGATAAATGAAAATAAGAGAATGATGATTCCACAAATGTAATTTTCTAGGATTCCTAAATGAATAAGAAAGTTGGACTCAATATACCACTGTAGGCAAGGAGACATTTATTTACATTCCAAGAAAGAACCAAAGAGTTAACATACCTAACATACCTAAAATCTCAGTAGTATCCTTATGTTCGTCTTTGCCCTCTCAGGCCTTTAAGTTTTGGAATTAGGTGCTTCAAATGTAGTCTAAAATGCCTCATCTCCTTTTAGATACAGTGCGTTATGGAAACTTAGTATAAGGTAGAAACCAATTTTAGCATGAAAAACCTAGAATTGGTAGCTACTTGGAGAATACTGTGTATGTAATTCAATCCACACACTGGTCCTCTAAGGACTTTGCCCTTCCTGATCGGTGAAGGCCGGTAAAAACCACCATGATCTCTGCAAATGGAAATCAACCAGACTCCTTTCAAATGCATGAATTTGCCCAATCCTCTTTAAAAAACCCTAAAATTAAAACACAACTCCACACCACTAAAGCCAGAAAGCCTTTCCAAGTCTTGCTCTGTTTTTTGTCTCCCATTTGCAGCCAAAACACTTTAAAAACAATAACCAAATGCCAGCAACACACCAAATCTACCATCATCCTGGGAAATTTGCAGTCAGATTCTGGCCAGGGCATACCACAGGTAACAGCCCTGTTCACATGAAAATATAAACTCCTCATGGAAATGGACAGAGGCCACATTTAAATGTTCATTCTACTTATTCTTCCTGTAATCTTTGACATGGATGACCAGCAGGTGCGGTCAATTCACTTACTGAACATAATTGAAGTAGAGGGCACTGTACTATATAAACGGATGGTAAGAAATGGATATGGCCTACTTTATACCAAATTCTTCAAAAGTAAGATGGCACTAAGGGAGTATCTAGAATTCACAGTGCTACCAGCTGCGTGCCAGGTTGCAATAATGAAAATAAAGAACTGACACTTTGGGGGCACTGCTCCAGCCCCCTCCTGACTTTCCCTGTCCCAAGGAGCAGGACTCAATCCTTCCCCTCCCGTATGGCCAAACACACACATTTTTTTAAGCGGTACTCTTATGACTTTATACCCCATTGCCCCTTAAGCCTGTGGCTTTTTCAAAATTTATGACAGCTGCCCTATGATTCTTGATAAAATGTGCAGCCCAAGTTATTCCACTTGAATCTATAAATCACCTAGCCAACACCCCTTAAAATGCATTACTTTGCCAACACCCAAAAAGTCAGAAGCCCCTCCTCATAAAACCTTTCATACTGGGTTGATATGAAAAGGTTCCTAGATTTCATATGGACTGAACTAAAGCCCTTGAAAAGTCCACTCAGCTTTTTATTTCATTTGACATTAATTCAATAGGTTATGCTGTTACCACAAGAGTGAAGAGACCTATGACTAAGCAGCGGTCTCCCTGTTTTCAGTACTGCTATAACCTGTCCCTTTAATGCCAGTCCAAGATAGTTTATGAGAGGCAAATCTATTACAAACACATATGTACAAGCTATTGCTCACAATACGTGGGTCATGGTTCATAAGCAGAAGTGTAAACCCTGCCAACAACAAGGCGGTTTTCCCATTTCTCCCACTTTGGTAGCTGTGGGAGAAAAGTATTCTAAAGAATTAAGACTTTCTTTACACATTCACAAGGTTTAGAAAACCTCTAATCTTCCACATAGAGACCCAAGAAGCAGATATCTATGGAGTGGTCTATGTCATGTGAGAATGGGTGGGTACTTGTGTGCGTGCGCGCGCGCACACACACACACAGAGTTTGCTATGGTGGGACTTTGAAGACTACTTTACAGAAACTGCCTGGGATGCCTGAAACTGTAAGTCTGGCCCCATCTTACTGCACTTAGGACCACTGGGCCTAACTTTTCTATTTTTTTAAGCAGATAATGGAAAGAGCAACAATAGACACTATGTATGACAATGGGCACCTGGTTTTGCAACAGGATGCTTTAAGTATCAAGACTACGTGCCACAGAAATATCCAAAGGAAGTGGGATAAAGAAGATGTGCAGATGTAATGGATGTAGAATAAATACCTAGAAAATGGATGCCATGCTGGCACTAATCCCACTGTCAGGGCAAAGAGTAGCACAGAGAGAAGAGAGCTCAAGCGCCCAGTTGTTTTAAGAGTTATATTGCACAACAAAAAGGAGAAAGACTTCTGAAGTCTGAGACAGTATCAACAAAAAATTTTGATGTCAACCCCCTTTTAGGGCATTAGTGGAATGTCATGAAAAAGCTAATTAAGCTGAAACTGGATGGCTGATAGGAACACACTTTGGGTATGTCATACTTTCAGACCTATAATGCTGATGAGAGCTAGTCAGTGATACCACAAAAAGATCTCCACTAGCCATGGTTAAAAAAAAAGTCTTGGAACACTGGGACAGCCTAGGTAGAATAGCTCAGAGTCAACATAATATCCCCTACCTCTCACTGTTGGTAAAGACAGTTTCACATTTTCAGCTAAGTTCCCATTAAACCCACATATAGGCAGGCACGAAGAGTGAACAACTACTGATTGGTATAGTGAGAGAACAAGAATTACCATGAATTTGCTTGTGCTTTCTGTTTTCAGGAAAAAATGCACTGAAAAGGCATCATCAGAAAGACAGGTTGGCAAGGGCAAAAGTGCAGGCAAAACAGGATTGTGGGAACTGACCTTAAAGAATATGACCGTGTTTATGCTCAGTGTCTCTTCCAAACTGAATTTGAAGAAACAGAAGATTTATTATTCAGTATTCCTTTAAAAGACTTCTATCGACAATTAAAATGCATACAGACTACAGAGAACATGGTACAGCATTGCTAGAATTTGTACAAAGCTGAAAATACAGTTTCAAAGTAAAGCAAATAGGTGTGCAGTTTGGCAATTGTTTACCCTTTTTCTTTTCAATGATATATTATACTGTGCTATATCACATGTGGGAATGATAATGCTGTCTATTTTTAAGGTTGTCTGACATATCCCATTATGACAAATCTCAGTGGAGCAGCCATGTTAGCCTGTATCTGGAAAAACAATGAGGCACCTTAAAGATGAAGTGGTTTTTAACTATGGAAACGTATGCCCAAATAAATCTGTTAGTATTTAAGGTGCCACAGGACTCCTCATTGACTTCCCATAATAAGACCCTATTTTCAGCTGACCTCTTCAGGCTGAGTTTTTATTTTAAAAATTGGACAAAAATATTCAGCCATTGCTGAGAACAGGCCTGGGAAAAAGTATATTATTTTGCCTGTGTTAAAAAAAAATCTGGCAACTTTCTCCTCTCAAAGTTCCAGCATTCCCATGCTTTGAAGGAGGTATGTGAAATTTGGCAGGGGACAGCCTTTCTATCAGGGATGTGCCTTTTGCTGTCCCTATGGAAATTTACCAAAATCTCACAGATTTATAAGATTCCCCCTGCACTGAATATGCTCCAAATATAGCTCTGGGATGCTGTGGGCCATGCCAGGTCTAGGTCTGGAAACCTGAATTTAAGACAGACAGTCTCTCCTGTGCTCTTGTTGACCGCCCACTGAGGCACGGCTGGAGGAGGAAGCAGACAGGATGGAAAAGAAAGTCTCCTGATTCCAATATAGACTGGGGAGGAACCAGATCTAAATGGTGAGAGAGATATTGGAGGAAGAACCCTGGAAGACGGAACAAGACCAGACTAACACGGCTACATCTCTATTACTATTCTACATGCCTGGAAGAAGGAATGATGGAAACTGGGGCTGAAGGGGGAAAGCAGGGAGAAACTAGGACCTGAGGACTGAGAAATGGAGGGGGACTGAGAGCCAGCAGGCATGTAGTTGGGGTTGGGGAGCCTAAGACAGGCTGGGATGAAAGACTGAACAGAAAAGAGCGGGAATGGTTAGATAAGTATGGGACTGAGACAAAGGACTGGAATAGGCTGAAAGGAACAAGACAGAGGCTGTCAGGCTTCAGGAAAACAAGCCGAAGACTCCAGGCCACAAGAGCACACTTGACTCCGAAGCCTAGAATGGAACCCAAGATGTCTGAAGTTCACCATTCCCCTGTTATCAGCCAATACCTGTGAAACCCATAAGCCAAGTGTCCCATATCCTGCTAGTAGTCCATGGAGGAAGAGAACCTACTATTGTTGTCAGTGGATACTTTGAAATTTGGTTTTATTCTGATTAGGAACAACCCTCCCGCACCCCAAATTAAAACTGCTTGCAAAAGGAAATGGAGCCTTGGCTCCAAGACAATCCATCTGGAATGTTGTGCTGCCCAAGAAAGGTGTGGTAAGCAATGCCATCTCCACAAACTAACCAATATTGATGAAAAGATGTTTTATCACAGTTTGTCTGACCAGTTCTACAATAGGCCTCAACTTGGGCACTTACTAGTGGAAACTTTTTACCTTAAAAAAAAAAGTATGCCTCAGTTCTTCATCTGTAAAATGCAGATAAAAATATCTCTCTGTGCTCAAGATTTTTGTGAAAATAAATTAATATTTGTGAAGCATGCAGAAACTTCAGCATGAGTGTCACAGGAAGGTCCATGATGAAATTAATAATTCTGTGGAAGATTAACCACCTGAAGTAGGGAATAGCCCCTCAGAATCATCTCCACTGGCCATTTGAGGTGCTCTAAAATTTGCTAGATTTGTATTTTGGATTATTAATATGATTGTATCAGGGATTGTTGTTTGCCCCAAGAAAAGAGGCCTTGTTTTGGAAAGAATATTGTTTTGTGTCAGTCATTTACTGGAAGGCTGTATACTTATCCTCCAGGTATTTCTTTGGACACCCTGGAGACTCAAACCTTAGGATTCTAGATTGTTTAATAAATAGGCTGTTTGGTAAAAACCCTTAAGCCACCAAAGAGGGGGTACAGGCCCATTGACAAGAGAGAGAAGGGGCAAAGGGGACAACTGCTCTAGGACCCGGCAATTCAATGGGCGCAGGGCTTCCAGCCACTGCCATTCCTACTCCAGCAATGGCTGGAGGCCTGAGCCCTTTAAATCACTCCAGAGGGTGCTGAGGGGAGGGCGTGCTCCAGACACTGCTGAGGGCCAGCTGCTCCAGCCCCGCCCATTCCATTTGAAGTCCTGACCCTCCTGGGAGCACAGAGCTAGCCTCCTTCACTTGCCCAGAGGCCCATTGAGTCTGTCAGCTCACCTAAAGGGGCAATAGATGAGCTAATCTAGAAGTACCCTAAATCTGTATTTGGAGTAATGGCATAGGACAACACGCTGAACTATCAGAAAACACAATATTGAATTACTGCTCATTAAGTGAGCACTGTCCTTCCTGTGCACTGTTTCCTGTGGGGAAAAAACAAAAGTAATCAAAGACAGTCTCATAATGCATATGCACAAAGGAACTGAATTATCTGGGATTAGTCCTGCTTCTAGAAGGGGGGTTTGAGTTGATGACCTCCTCAGGTCTCTTTCAACCCTATGATTCTATGAATTCAGGCTGCACAGATAACATTAATTCTGGCATTTTCTCTCTTTTCGAGTCTTGACCTTGCAGCTTTAATTATGTTCTTTTAACACTGTTTTCTGTGAGATGTTATAGATATGGTATTATCTGGATATAGTTTGAAACATTTTAGAGAACAGTTACATTGTTTTTACTCTCACCAAAATCTTTAATCTTTTCAATAGCCGGTTAAGGAAAATACAGATTTAAAAAGCACTGAATGTGAAATGTTTTCTTCAAAAAGGTCCTTCGACAACCACTGTAGAGGCAAATCAGATGTAAACAAATAGCGAATCATTACCATGACAAAGTATCAATTTTATCTCCTTTTCCAGTAATTTTGTCATGAAGCGACATCATAATTATGGAAAAAACATTTCATTTGTGCAAAGGATAAATTTACAAATTACAATAGGTCTTTAGAATTTATGTCATATTTTTCAGTTCATGGACCACTGCTATCTCTTTAACCTAGATTGGTTCAAGTCCCCACTTTCAATCATGCCAATGCAAGCCTACATTATACACCAATAAAAACTTTATTGAGGATTATTTACTTTCTCTTGTACAAATTTGTATTTAAACCTTCATATTGCTTCTTTCCCGCCCCCCTTCCCCCAATGTGTACCTTCTATAAATACCTGCCAAGATTTCAGGAATGGGCACCTGAAGGGTAAGTTACTAAATACATCTTTATGCAGTAAGTATCCTGATTTTCAAAATTTGTGAGGTTCCAGTGAATCCCTGAGAGCATCTATGCAAACTGCTGCACACTCAACATATATGAAATTCAGCTAAAGATGGAGTTAGTACCTAACAAGCCACATCTCTTTTTGAAAATCTTAACTACTGTTGTTTACATGATCAAATGTATAAATGCATGCTTATATATGCTTTCCATGAAGACAACTATATTTGTCTTTGTGGATTTTAAAGTTCTGTCAGTAACGTTGTTTGAGAGAGAAAAAATAACCAACAAGCATTATAAAATCCTTTTAATGGTTGTTCCAATGATCATTTTAGTCATATTTTACTTCTTTCATAATTTTCCTAAATTTGTCAATACGTGCATACCGCCATAATTCTCCATGTGAAAAACAAAATGTTGTTTCAGTGACCTTTGCAAACCTCAAACAAAAACTTTCCAGGGACTTTCTGATTCCCCCCACATTTCATCCACTTGTTCCCAAGAAAAGCTTCTGGTTTATTTCCCATCAGATCTGCAAGATTTTTGAGCATGTCTACATCTGTATTAAAGATGTACAATCGCTACAGATAAAATAGTAATTGCAATTTCTTTGCCTTCCTCTGCAGCATAGGATACAGGTCACGTAGCAGGATTATCTGGGTATATCTGATGCAATCATTTATTTGCCATTGAGGGGGTCTTTGGGTATTTGTGCACTTTGGTCCCATTGTTCTGTGCTTTTGACAACAATTTAACTTCCTGTGGGCTGTAATGCTTTGGTTTACCTTGAGTTGTTCAGATTATTGAGTGGGTGCTGGGTGGAGTTAAGAGACCTGTGACATACAGGAAATTAAACTGGATGATCTGTTGTCCCTTCTGGCCTTACACTCTGTGATTTTATGACTGTCCTTCAGAGAGTAGCTTCAGGGGGTAGCCAAGTTAGTCTGTACAGGATAAACTTAAAAAAACAACAAATGGTCTGGTAGCACTTTATAGACTAACAAAACATGTAGATGGTATCATGAGCTTTCCCGGGCACAGCCCACTTCTTCAGATGACTGGAGCAGTAGTCTCAGATTAGCTCTGGCCAATGGTACTTCCACTTTGCAAGGCGGATTTTGAGACAGTCCTACTTGTAACAATCCCTCCTCAAGGAAAGTGATGCCCTGAGGCTATCCTGAAAAAGCATGATTTTCTTGCACAAGGTGCAACAGCAGCACTAGTCATGTTGCACCAGAAAACAAAGGATTCCTTTAGCCATGTTAATCCCACCAGAAAAGCCTTTGGGTCTGAATCCCCAAGACAGAAATTGATGTGATAGCTGTGCTAACTGGGAGCTCAGGATTGCTCAGAGAGGGGGAATCACTGAGTGAAACAGCAGGCATACTAATGTGTGGAGTATCCCCAGCTGACATAAAAGGCTCCTAAGACTGCTATCTTATGCCATGCCCTGAACAGGCCACCAGCAGCTCAACAGAAGGCAACATGTCAAAATACACTGTAAGATTCTCCCAAGGAACAGCCTTGCAGGCTACTCATCATGTGGAAGTGATTCAAATGGACCTCAAGGGATAAGTATATTGCATGTACATGCATACGCACATGCACACACAAACACACACATTCTAAAGTAACACGTGCTGTATTTGGGTCATTTTTAGATCAATAATGGTTTTATATACAGTCAAAACTTGTCATTCCAGTGTAAATCACTGCATCAAAATTGTAATACATAATTCCAGTAAGCAGGTCTTATGCCTAACTCTAATTTTGCCAACATCAAGACAATGGGTTAAAGGATAATTATGTATGTGAAGTCATGTTTTTTCTGGAAAGCAACAGAGAACTATCTTGAACTAATCTCACATCTATAATTACCAATGTTATGTTCATACTGTAAGCAATGTACAAAACAGTTTTAAATGACTGAAATAATGTGAAGAGAGACAAATCCAGGCCTGCAATATCATACATCACATGCAGACGTGCTTTTCTCTGCTTTTAGTGTAGTATAGTACATTACTTATTGCTTATTATCATACTGTTTCTGAATGCATCTGGAGGATTCAAAATCATTCTAATTCAGATTTCTCAACATTTTTTTAAAATGTAACCAATTATAACCTGCAATTTGTGAACCTACTGCTACATGATTACTTTCAAGAGACCAATCTTTTTTGAGCAAAGTGGAATACCCTTGAAATTAACAAAACATGCAACGCAGTCTTCGCACACTGGTAATTTACAGCCACATAGATAATAAGGTTCAAATACTGTTGTAAGTGTTCCGAAACATACCTCGCATGCTAATAGGCAGAGATTATTTCAGAGCACAAGATTATGCTCTTGCGTGGGGGTGAGTAGTACTGCCTCAGATCAGGCAGTATTTTAGATCACAATAAAGAGATGGGCAAAAAGTAAAGCCATTCTCTCACAGCCCAAATTCCCAGAGCCCTCCAGCCACTTCTCTCTCCTGCAATGGCTGAATCTATTTGCCTTTTCAAACCAGCTTTTGATGACTAGCTCTTCTCTACTTCTATGCCTTCCTGCTCCGATACCCACCAGCTACCCAGATTATTGCTCCTCAGCTAGAGTTCTTGTACCAAGTATCCTCTCATCTCCCAGCATTCATGCTCCCTTATTCCTCCTCTGAATAGTTATCTTACTCCAAGAGATCCCATACTCTCTTCCTGCCAATAATCCCATTTTTAAACCCCCAGAAAACATAACGTCCCATTCCAAAAACTCACCCACGTGCACACACCATCTTTCCTTAAGCAAAACAATTTTGTTGGTATTTTCTAGGCTTCACCTAAAAATTTTGCTTATTTCAGAAATGATGTGAATACATATGCTAACATCATCATGCGACAGCAGTTGCCTTCCCATATAGGTGGCACCAATTAAAGGGGGCATGTGATCTCTCCAGAAGACTCCTCCACATCTGGCCCCAACACTCTCCCCCAACCCCTCTCAATTCAACATTACTCAGGAGCGGGGGCTCTGTCCTCCTGCTATGCTGGCTCCCTATGGCACATTCAGCTGCTCGCCCAGATGCTGCCCAGTGCAGCACAGCAGCTACCTGGGAGAATTCCTGGCTGTGGAAGCAGCGTCTTGCCTCCTCCCCCCGTTTGGCTTCTGGGACAGCAGCTGAGTAAGTCGGGGGGGAAGGGGGTGTGATCTGACTCCAGCACAGCCCAGGAAGTCTATTGTGTTGTTTCTGTGCTTTTTAAAGTATTTGAAGTGATCTCAAGAGATGCTATTATCTATTGGTATGAAATGCAAATGTAAATAACAAATGTATGACCATGATTCCATTCTTCATCAGAAAGAACAAGGGCTGATCCTACTCTCACCCAAAACCACTTCCATCCTGACCACTAAACAACACAGGCTTAATCCCCATCTTTAGACTTCTCAAAGATACCCAGCACTCTGGCCACATTTTCCTATTTCTAATAGGCCAAGGGATCTCATCCCAAACTCCTTACTGCTTTTGTGCTCCCCTCAAGCATCAGGCCCAAACACTACCTAGTCCAATGCCACAATCATTCTAATGTCCATCCATTACCTCAAACTTCTCTCCTTGCCTCCTTGTGAATCCTTTCCCACTTTTTACGAGCCCCAGAAACTGTCCTACAATAGAAGCAATAAATCTGTTTTCTACCCCACTTTCTCCAGGAGATCTCAAAGATTTATCATATGATGCACCATATCTTCATAGAAAAGACTTTTGGGGATGACCACCTCTCCAACTCATAATGTTCCAGGGGGCAAAGGAGAAGCAGGGTTGGCAAACAGCATTGTTGGTCCAATGACAGAAATTGCTTACATGGCAAAATGAAATTATGAAATCATGTGCCACCACCAAGTGATATGTGAATCACTGCTCTAGACATATTCCAAGTCATAAAAGCTCAATGATAATTTTGTTTTGACTGGAAAATTTACCCTGTGATACGTTTTCACCCCAGGTCAGGTGGTCTCAGTCATTCATTGAGTAAAGCAATACTCTCAAACCCATCAGATTTATGCCTAGGACTTGGGCAATTTCTATCAATTTTGTTTTTCTCCATAATTCTAGGACTACTGATTACTAGATTCCATCTACTGATCATAAATATTTAAGCTTAGCAATATCTAGCTGGATCCCTTTATCAGCTACTAATTTTGACAAGAGATGTAGTTTTAATAATGTATGACTAGTATCCTGATGAGGATAGCATGAAAGTCGCTATTTCATCCCTAGCAAAGCGATAGCCTGATCAGACAAATTTGCAACACTTAAGGTTAGAATACTTGTTGTCTGATTGGGATACAAAACTTGCATTAATATTCACTACATTTACCAACAATAAGAACTACTGCTCAATACATATGCCTGTTAATGTAAGCAACTAGTTGAAACAGCCTTTCAAATTCTTAAGAATAACATAAAGATCTTTACTTAATCTAATGTCTAAAATGGACTCCATGTTTGACATAAACGTCATACTAAACATATGCAAACCATGACATAATCACTATATCTGGAGCTCTTTTGATTTACCATTAATAGTCCAAACTTAATAGGAAAAAAGAAAAAAAGAAGTCTCTCAAAATGTTGATTTGAATCAGTGCAGTGTAAGTGATGTTCGGAAGATACGCACATAAATTTGTTAGTCAATAATAGGACTAGTCAACACCATCTACACATTGCTTTGAAAAATTGATTATCAGAGTTATGTCAATTTCAGATTCCAAAGGTAGAGAGTTGAAAGGATCTGAAGACTGCAGATTCCCTAGTATTGTGAATTTGAATCTGTACATGACAACATGGGAGAACAGCAAAGGTGGTGATCAGAAACAAAACATGTTTTATTTTCTTTTAAGAAAGTCTTTATGAATTATAAAGATTTTCTAAGCTTTGCATTCACAAAGACAGCACCTTCTATCTATCACAGGATTTTACAGAATAATGAGTTTATTTAAAGTTCTTTCTCCCTTTTTGAACTGAGGCCCCAATAGGGTATACGTGTACTATGTGACAGCAAAGTTTACTACACAGAGAATGTTCTAACTTTTTATCAAAAAGGAGATATTTATCACAAAAGGGGAAGGACTTTTCTATTCTTTCATATAATTTCTTCAATAATTCAGAAAACAATGCTTTGAGGTACTTTAAAAAAAAAACTGCACTAAACTTTTCCTTGCAAGTGCAATGTTGAGAATTTCCAGAAAAGAAAAATAAAGATGCAACGCCAAAATAATTCTCCAACGCTCTAACCAAGAAATCCAGAAAGGTCATTTCTATGCACAAATGACAAAGCCAGTGCCGCAGAAACTGCAGTTTCTTTAGTACCACATTAAACTCCACCTAGATACTATTGCTGCACTGAGTAGTAATCAAAACACAAGTCCAGGCATTTAATCTGAGGAGGTAATCACTTGACAACTCAATCAGCTTTCACTTCACTCTAAAACACAATGTAGTAGATTCAGATTCCAATGGCTTCTGCAATCACAAACTTAGGTTCTAAAGGAATTCCAGAGCTCACCTTTTTTTTTTTTTTTTCCAAAGTAGGTATTCATGACAAGAGATGAGAAGTATCAATTCAGGGTTTCAATAGAACAGATGAGCTAGCCCTTTTACCTCTCTTCCTAAAATGAGGAAGGTCAAACTGGGGATGGAAGTTAAGCTGGGGCAATAGTAGAAACGCTTGGCCTCCTTAACTTTGGAAAACCTAATCCGTATCTCTGCCTCATCTCTGGCACTGCACAGGATTGTCAACCTACATACCTACTGACTAACCAGGGAGACTATCCCTGACTGCTGTCAGCAATTTAAGGAAGGCATCCAAGTGAAAAGTAAGAGAAAAGTACCCCACTGAAGAGGTTCCATAGGTCCTCATCAGTAGATGATGTGCCTCAGGTATGAAGTACAGAGAAACTGAAGCCTAAAAGGGTGAGCTTTTCTGGAAAGGGGTGATGGGTGCAAAAAATCCCCACACTGGAGATGGATTTAGCTATGTTATCCAGCGACCGAGGGCAAAGCAGGCCATTCACATACTGTTAGGCCTTGTTGCATAATTTACAGCATCAGTCCATCACCTGAGTCATTCAAAACTACATGGCTTAAAAGATTCAGTTTTGCTTAAATTTTTAAGTTAAAATGGGGGAATCTTAACATATATCCAGTAATAGATTTTCACACTGAAAGGACTGATTAAATAATGAAGTACTTATTAGTATCTTCAGCATTTGTGCCCTTTTTCTGCTTATTTGAATGTTAGAGTGTGAATCTGAGAAGCTCCTGTTGTCCTCCCCAAGGAGTTTTGTAGCAGGTGGCACTAATAATCCTTGAAAAAGGATTCTCCTTGCTACACAAGCTAAAAGTAGGGGGAAAGGGATTATGACTAACACTTCACCTGACCCAATAATGCTTCTGTCATTTGTCACCTATCATGTCAGTTTCAGAACACGCAGGTATAACGTTTCAGTCATAATACTGCAGATTTACTTTCACACCTGCCAAGGTTGAAGGCTAATATGCTCTCAGAGAGCCATTCCTCTGAAGGAAAATATATGGAAATTAGAAATAGGTTACATTCTACAAAGAACTGTCAGTTTTCTTGAGGGGTTTGCAAACTCCCTCTCTTCTGTTTAATCTGACAAAAGACAGGAATTGTGAGATAGAGGTCAAATTAGAATGTCTCATGTGAAATATCTATGTGACAGTTTTGTGAAATCACCTTATTGAAGCCTGAATTGCATTTTGTCCTAACACAAATGCTTTTTAGTTTTCACTTAAGTTGATTGCTCATGTGGTGAGAAATATTTGGGGCAATTATGTCACATTACATATAACTGAATTGAAAGATATGGCACTTTTATAATATATCTCATCCCAAAATAACAAACATCTCTGCATTATTATTTTTTCATTAAGGACTTATCTTTATAATAAATTAAGACCTTTGGACCTACATTATATAATTATGTAAAAAATGCATCTCCCTCTCCTAAATGTGTCATTTTCAAAAACTTAATTCAAAAAAATCCAATGTATTTCACATGGAACAAGAAAGCCATAGGTTATTAAGTGTGATGAAAAAATGTCTTCAATGAAAAGGTCAACCTTAAATACTTTAAGAAAAACACAGAAAATTGTAAGGCACATACAAACTACTGATTTTAAATATTAATGACTTTTAAGCTAATCAATTTCCTTTCAACTTGTCTTGATTGTTAAGTTTCAACCAGATCTACAAAAGATAGTATTTCAATCTTAAGTTCCCCCAACAGTTGCAAAACAACAGCAAAAGCCAACCACTACCTGGCTAACACCAAACAGAAAGCCAGAATCCAACAGTAACTTGCTTAAGAAAATTATAAGCAAATTAAAAGAGGGAAAAAAGAGGTGGGTGTATTAGAATGGAAATGGGATTTCATCTTGAGATGGAAATGGCCAGAACTGGAATCTGGAATTGCAAACCCTTTCAATCTAATTTGTCAGATTCAACAGTTTTAGATCCAGGCTACATTCAAACAGGAAGGATTTATGGATCCAAGCTTGATACATCGATAATCTCCAAAAATGTCATTCTTAGGAACTTTTTAGTCTAACATAGGGCTAATGTCATGAGTGCAGTTGGAAACCCAAGATTTCTCCAATTCATGGCAAACATTAATCGGAACATCTCATAAAATATCTTTGCCATTGGACCCAAATCTGAATTCCAGCCTAAAAATATTCTAGCTACAAATACCGCCTCGTCAACCCATCTGTCATTTCAAGCTCAACTAAAGCAGATTCTCCTGTCACCCACTGCAACACAGATACACCCCCATGCAAACACATCAGAGAAAATTGTGAGCATATGTGCATTTTAAGCCCAGTAAGATGAATAGGAAGATTTAAACCACACAAAGTTACGTAACTCTACGTAAATTTATCTGAGGTTTAAGAACTCTCTGTCCTCTGGCATTTGAGAGAAAATAAATATACTGTTGGGAGTTCACTTATGGGGTACGTCTACACTAGCTCATTAGTTCGAGCTAGGTAGGGTAATTAGGGCAAGCGGAGTTGCAAATGAAGCCCGGGATTTAAATATCCCGGGCTTCATTTATGTTGGCGCCGCCATTTTAAATCTTAGTCGAACTCCGTGGCTACACGCGCACGGAGTAGAGTTCGAATTAAAGATCCTAATTGAACTACCGCTACTCCTCGTGGAATGAGGAGTAATGGTAGTTCGAATTAGGATCTTTAATTCGACCATACCCGCGTGCGCGTAGCCGCGGCACGGAGTTCGACTAAGGATTTAAAAATGGCGGCGCTGAACGCAGAAATGAAGCCCGGGATATTTAAATCCCGGGCTTCATTTGCAACTCCGCTTGCCCTAATTACCCTACCTAGCTCGAACTAATGAGCTAGTGTAGACGTACCCATGGAGACTTATAAAAATAAGTTATGTTAAAAATATTGAATTACTTATTTTAAACTACAGACTGGTATGGGTAATGAGGTAGCACCCACCTCTTATGGGCAGCTTTATGGTTAAGGTTGTGTGTGCCTGCAATTGTTTTCAATTTCTTGGTTCATGGTGCCCTCTGTCAGCTGCTGCACTTGTCAGGTGGGTCTTGGGTGACTCAGCCCTCTGGCCAAATCTCACACAGCCCGTGTGCAAACAAACTAAACTGCTCTTGGATGCACAAACCAAAATGTTGGCCTGAGATTCCTGGGGTTAGTCTTTAAATAGGCCAACAGGGCCCATTTTGGTACTTTCAGTTGGTGTATCCTTCCCTGCAGGCCTCCTTAGGCTCTGTTAGTCTGGTTAAAGACTGAACCTTTCTCAGTACTTTCGCTGGCCAGCTTATGTGCAGAGGTTCCTACTCTGGGATGGAGAAGTACCCGCAGGACTTCCTTCCTGGAAACTCTTTGTCTGTCTTTTGGTCCTCTGACCCCCACTCTCTAATTGGGTCAGTCTTAGTTCAGCCCCCTTCCAGGGTGGGTAAGAGGTCCACATACACTCCCTTCCCTGGCCCAGACCACACTCCCTTCTCTCAGGACACAGCCACTTCCCCAATGGCTCTTGCGGGGAGAGGGGATCCAGGCCTGCCCACTACTCTGGGTCCCCGCCCAGGGACAATCTAAGTAGCAAATATGCACCACATCCCTTTAACTGTTTCTCTTGGCCACTTCCCCGTAGGCCATGTTAATTCAGTTCTGGTAGCCAACCAGAAGCTATTCTCTCACTTCCCTGGTCCCTGCCAGCAACTACTTGTCTTAGTCTTTGAAGCAAGCTAGGAGCAACTCTTGCTCCCCCTGGTCACTGCAAGCAGACTGAATTCCCTCTGACCCAGCAGCTCCTTTTATATGAGCCTGCTGGGCCCTGACTGACTACCTCCGGTAGCCTGTCATTAGCTGTATCCCACACAGCTACTCTAGGCAGCTTGGAGGATCTCTGAATGGCTCTTTTCTGGGGCAGGGTGAGGGTTCCAGACCTCAGCCTCCCTATCACAGTATGCTTTATCCTGTTGCTTAAAAGAGTCCAATTTCAGTACATAACAAGATCTGGCCTCCAGCAGACAGCTTTTTTTCAGGTAATTCATATCTGGTTTTCTTTGCAGGCAGACTTCTTACTCTGACCCCTTCCTGCCTGTTCCTTCATATTCCCTAAGCTCACAGATTAACACTGCGGCTATGTCTAGACTGCAGAGTTCCCCCCCCCCCCAAAAAAGGGGGCCTTTTTTCAAAAAAACGTCACCTGCATCTAGACTGCCATTGCGTTCTTTTGAAATTAAATCGAAAGAACACAGTGGGTTTTTTGACAGCGGTAAACCTCATTTTACGAGGAAGAACAGTTATTTTTGAAAGATCTCTTTCGAAAAAAAGCGTTCTTGAACGCAAACAGGGCTTTTTCGAAAGAAAGCATCCAGGTTGCCTGGGTGCTCTCTTTTGAAAAAGTGGATCGCTTTTTCGAAAGTCTTGTGGCAGTCTAGACGATCTCTTTTGAAAGAGGCTTGTAGTCTAGATGTACCCTGCCTGTCCTTCCTGCTCAACACCATCTTGCAACCTTTACTCTTCACTTTCATTCTATCTCCTCGCCTTTTTGCCTTACCCCCTTCCATTATTCCTAGGAGCTCACCCTTGTTGGCTTCCTTCCTTGTCCCACTGCAACCTACACATGCCAGTCAAAAAAAAAAGGAAATAATATGAAGTTTGCCGGCCATCGTTGTGCTTGTTTGTGGCATTGCTTTCTCTCAATTTTGGCTGTTCTGCCTATTTAGAGTGCAAGCAAGACAAGTTAGGAGCAGGGATTCAACACATTAAGTCACCTTTTTTTAATTTCTCAGGGCAAAGGTGGATGGTTTTTGTTTGTTTGCAGTTGTGCTGATTTAAGAAATTCCTGGGAGCAATGGTCTGAAAGCCACTGGAATTGTAATTTCTCATATTTTACACTCAAATAGTAGTATCTTTTTAAGGCAATAATGAATCCCAATTTAATTACCTTCATTTTTAAATGTTAATTAAATTACTCATGTATTCCTCTTTTATGTATAAACACCACATGATTATGACCTCAGGAGTATAGGAGAGCAAAACATTTTGGCGTATCCCTCTTGATACATGAATATAGCTCCCATTAATAGTAATTGCATCATGGAGATTTGCTTCAAGGAGATACTATATCATCTAACAGCTCATAATTATCTCATGATTCCCAAGTAATTGCTCTAAAGCATTAATAACCACAAACTTGCTTTCACTATTTTGCTTACTTACACTGTCCCTGTATAAAACTATGGTACGCCCACATCTTGAATACTGTGTACAGATGTGGTCTCCTCACCTCAAAAAAGATATTTTGGCCTTGGAAAGGGTTCAGAAAAGGGCAACTAAAATGATTCGGGGTTTGGAATGGGTCCCATATGAGGAGAGGTTAAAGCGACTGGGACTTTTCAGTTTAGAAAAGAGGAGACTGAGGGGGGATATGATAGAGGTATATAAAATCATGAGCGGTGTGGAGAAGGCCGATAAAGAAAAGTTATTTATTAGTTCTCTAAATAGAAGAACTAGAGGACACCAAATGAAATTAATGGGTAGCAGGTTTAAAACTAATAAAAGAAAGTTCTTCTTCACACAGCGTGTAGTCAACCTGTGGAACTCCTTGCCAGAGGAGGCTGTGAAGGCTAGGACTATAATAGAGTTTAAAGAGAAGCTAGATAATTTCATGGAGGTTAGGTCCATAAAAGGCTATTAGCCAGGGGATAAAATGGTGTCCTTGGCCTCTGTTTGTCAGAGGCTGGAGAGGGATGGCAGGAGACAAATCGCTTGATCATTGTCTTCGGTCCACCCTCTCTGGGGCACCTGGTGCTGGCCACTGTCGGCAGACAGGATACTGGGCTAGATGGACCTTTGGTCCGACCCAGTACGGCCGTTCTTATGTTCTTATGTTTTATGTTTGCTCTCGCTGCCTGTCCAGATGTATCTGGGAATAAATACAAATAATTTGCAGTACAGTAGAGTCCCTATCATCCGACCTAAACGGGACCGACACATGGTCGGATTACCGAATATGTCGGATGATACGGACTCTACTGTAGAGAGCAACGGAACAGCTGATGCCGCTCCTGCCGGGGACGCCCCGGCAGGAGCAGCAGCTGCTCCTAGAGAGCGATGGGGCAGCAAGCGGGCCATTCTCGGCTCAGCTGTATCCGACCCTGCAGCCCGGGACAAAGTCCCGGAGCTGCAGGGTCGGATAAAGCGGAGTGTCGGATTACCGGGTGTCAGTTAATCTGGAGTCCACTGTATATATATTTTATCCTTTAAAAAGAAACTGAAATGCATACTGAAAATCAAATTCAAACAATTATTTTTAGCTAAGGATCTATCCCGTGATGGCATCCTGACTGCAACAACAGGGATGCCCTACATCAAGGGTGGGAAACCTAAGGCCCAGGGGCCAGATGCAGGCCTTGGCTTGCCTATATCGGGCCCCAGGGAGCAGGGATCCCCTTCCCAGCCTGGTCTCCCCTAGGCTTTGGTGTGCAAGGAGAATGCGGGGAGTGACTTTCTCCTTCTCAGTTGGGGGCCACCTCAGTAGTGAAGTCTTTTTTGTCCTTCTCACTTATGTGTGTCCCCCAAATTATTTTTCTGTGGGTCAGCGGCCCCCAACCCTAAAAAGGTTCCCCACCTCCGCTCTACATCCTATCCTGTTACTGGACAGAAAACTGATGGGCCCTTCCATATCTGGTTGCTGCTTCATTATTATATGTAGTAAGATGAGGGCCTGAAACATAATCCCATGTATCACAGGCCTGAGGCCTAGACAGCAATGGTCAAGACTTTGCTAATATAAAGCAACGTTAAGCTGTCAACAAGAGACAGGCACTGCTCACAGAAATTGGCAAGAACAGGGCTGATATTACAGAAACACTCACACCTAACAGGTACTAGGCACAGGCTAGAAGCACATTCCAGAGGGGGTCATAACACAACACCTCATTAAGAAACATATTGGTACTAACATACAATTCACAAATAACATACATACCGACCAAGGTTCAGGACCGGGTCTAAATTGGCAGCACAATGGATAGTGATGGAAATCCCTCTTCTGTGAGGTAAGGGCCAATAACTAGCTAAGAGAGGGTGGAACCTGGCACATCAGGAGTGATGTGTAACTTGTTTGTACCTGTGTATAAAAGTGCAACCCCAAAGGATGGCCATCAGTTGACCCGTGGGGGAATGCTTGAATCCAGAGCGTTGGGTGTTAGTCCATTGTCACAGCTTATATAGGTCTGTTCACTGACAACTATTATTGTACCTTGCTTGGCAATAAACCTACTTGGGTGCTTTCGATCCTTATCTGATTTGTGGGCTCTTGGGGCTCTCTCGAAATCTGTCATATTGGCTATTTGCACATAGTTAACATGTTAAACAGGGAAGCACATGCACGCAGCCAAAAGTTTATTATCGTTGATGGAGTAGAGGACCTGTTGGGAACCACTGGGATGACCCTGCCTGACCGATGACATCATCCACGCTTACAGATACCATCAATCTCTGAGTAAGCACCCAGCATTTTCACCAAGCTGTAGGACTTTCCATCTTATTGCTTCTAACTATATTATGGCTTTCGCTTTCATTCTTTTTTTGACTCCTCTACCCTTTCTAGCTGAGCCCTAATACTGAATGCAACTACACCAATACGATGATCGCTAAGAGGAGCAAGAGTTTAAAGACTAATGGAAGATGGGTCTCTAAATCCCCTACACTGCTTTGAAAATCTCAACCTGGGTTTATTCCACCTTCCTAGTCTAGCTGATACTAAAATGATAGGCATTCCATACCAATTTAGAAGCATTCAGTATCATTCAGCCTGGCATATGTCACAAGCTTGGAATGGATAGGATGAATGCACCTGTCTATATCTGAACACTGAACCTGAAGTTCACATAAATAATGAAGCACACCAGGTGGTCTGCAAACTGGGACTAAGGCAGATATAATGAGGAACTTTCAGTGACACACTAGTTGTCAGCTGTTGAGCCAGTTCACTACACACGAAGAAACCAATTTCCCTGCAAAGATGAAAGGAAATAGTTTTTTTTAAAGATCAAATTAGTTCTCAGCAAACACACTCTGAAGAAAGTCAATGGTCTGAAACATTAATGTGACTGAAACTGAACTGAATCAAACTTAACTTGAAGTATTAAATGGATAAAAACTGAACTTTTATATAGAGACATCCTCACCAGCAGGTGTATAAATCCTGCCTAACGGCCCCATCACACTTGGGGGTACCCATGTTTTAGATTGTGTTGTCAAGCTGCTGCTAAGCTGTCGGACCTCTGGGCTGTTCTATGCCACTTCAATCTTGTACTCTGCCAGCACCAACCTTGGCCATTTCCAAGAGCAGGACAGGCAGATGCAGCAGAGCGTACAGAACACAACTCACTCATTTGGCATCTCCCCTCAATCCTTCTCCTCACAGCGAGACGAGAAGCACAGTGACCACTAAAGTGAGGAAGATGACAAGTATTCATCTTGACTCCCCGCATCTGATAGACAAGAGAGAGCCCATGTGGCCTAGTCCAGGGAAGAAACACACACTTGAAACCCTCTTAAAAGATGGGGAGAGTGTGACCCTAGATCCCTCTAAAGAAACTGGGGGAAAGTATTTGAGCTCAAGTACATAAGACAGAGGCTGGTGGGACTGAGAAGACATAGAATGTGGGGGAAGAAAGGGAAGGAACTACAGGTTGGACGTCCCAAAACCGGGACTCCCTCATCCGGCAACATCCGTGGTCTGGCAGGACCATGGGTGTTCCTTGACCAGGAAGTCCTGGCTGGGAGCCCCAGTGGATAGGGGGTTGCCTGCTTGAAGCCCAACAGGGCTGGGGTTGGGTTTGGCACCATAGCCCCGGTACTGCAGGAGGGGCTACAGCAGCCCCAGTCGCAGGGCCAGGGATGTGGCAGTTGCAGCAGCTGTGGTAAAGGGGCTGGGGCCAGAGATGCAGTACCTGTGACAGCCCTGATAGCAGGGCTGGGGCTGGAGACGCATCATCTATAGCAGCCCTGGCAGCGGGGCCGGGGCCAAGGACGCAGAAGCCCTGATAGTGGGGCTGGGGCCAGGGCAGTCCGGGCTGCTGGGGCTGTAGCAGCACAGTAGCCTGAAGGGGAAGCGGCTGGGGCTGGCAGCAGGGAGGGAACGTGATCTGGAGAGCCGGTAGCAGAGGACCTCCTCTACTCCGGCAAATTCCCTTGTTCTGGACCAGACAGGTCTCGAGGGTGCTGGACCAGAGCGGTCCAACCTGTACTGTGGTGAGCAAAAAAAGGGTGATCACTTCAAAGTGTTGAGTATGTGCCCATCCACACTTCATTTTAGGATCAGGTACCCATTTTTGTGTATCTAACTTAACTAAATGTTTACAATACAAGTAACTAGAGTTTGAGTCACACTAAACAAATCTGTATTTCACATATGTCACTGATTTCCCATAGGACAATACCAGGATGCCCCACCTTAGTACCAAACTATATCAATTCTAAGTTCTTACAAGTTATATGAGGATAACTGTGGAGTTAAAACCAGTAAAATTCTTGTGGCATTTCAGTACTTTAAAAAACCAATGGAGTTTAAATACTTTTCATGATGCAAGCTTGTTATGAGTATTAACAAAGAAGGCTTCCCAAATATTTAATAAAATCAGTTACGTTTGCTCTATACATAAAGGTTAATAAAAAAAACCCACCCCTTGCATTTAACTGAAATAGTCGCACAGAATTTAACATCAATAGAATTCAGACAAACTTACCCAAAGAAACACACATACAATTATATCTACTTGAATAAAAGAAAAACTGTTTTCTGCGTGTCTGTAGGAAACCAAATCTAAAGCACTTGCCTGAGAGGAATCTAGTTGTAAAGCTCCTGAAGCTGATTTTGGCTTAATTGTTTGGAGATCTAAATGTGAATGCTGCAGAATGACGTGCTCCGTTTGGGAGAATAATGAAATCCAAGGAGAAATACAGATATCGGATCTGAAGCAAGCTGTTCACTGTCCTGAAATAATACAACTTACTCAGACATGTTTTCATGCATAAAACAGAAGACGTCAAATTGTTGCTCCAGGCCATGTGTGACACTGCTCTTCTAATGAGGCTAGCACATTTTAGCAACGCAGTCAAAAAATATTTTCAGGTGTCCCTAGAGTACAGCAGATAGCCAAGATTATACAGAAGCTGATCTATGTAATCGCCCAAATATGGCATGGTGCTTCTTTGCTGTCATAAATTAAAAGGAACAGGCAATAAAAATAGGGCCAGAAATGATGGAATCACTCCAAAAACAGGGAGTATGAGATAAGCAGTCAGAGACCTAACACCACAGTGACTCTGGTATCTAAAAAGAATTGGCCATGACATATACACAAACTACTTTATTAACTGATAGTGAAAATACAAACATCCTTATGATGGGGCATCCATTCCACACTGGCATGTAAGAGGTTAACAGAGCCCTACAAATGCTGTGCCCAGGCCCGCCGGCAGAGGGAGGGCAAAGGGCGCAACTGCCCCAGGGGCTGGAGATTCAAAGGGGCCCAGAGCTCCTGACCACTGCTACTGTGGAGTCCTAGGCCCTTCTGATTTGCCGTAGGAGCCCCAGAGTGCTGCTCCAGCCTGGCTCTGAGGGCTAGGAAGGCATGCATTATGGTCTGGGTGGCACTAAGGACTGACTGCTCTCGGCCCCGCCCCTTTCTCTGGGGCTCGCAGTAGCTGTCAGCGCTGCTGGCTGTGCAGGAAGTGGCTAATAGGAGCGAGACTGTGAGGAGCAGCCAATCCAGGCCCAGCAAACCAATATCAATAGAGCTTCAAGGCAGAGCAGGGACAGTTCATCTCTGAAGCTCAAAGAGGGAGGACTGAGTGCCTCGTAGGTTGAGGGCAGGTAGCATTCTCGACAGAATAGTGCTGGGCAAGAACAGGTGAGCTAGAGGAATCTCCCAGTAGCATGCTGAGTCTTTGAGATGGGGGTAAAGGTGGTGCGAGGGCGTGAGAAGAAGCCCAGGGAAATGCAAAGAAGTGTTGGAGGAGATGCACCAGATGGCTGCATGGTCCCTGAGCCAGGATCTGGAGTAGTGGGTGAACCCAGTTTCCTTCCAGTCACCACTGGGAAGTGGCAGGAAAACTGATTAAAGAGCCCCCAGAAGAGAAGAGTACAAATCATGAAACGGCTGCTGGGCCATGTCATGAAAAGTATGCTGCAGCCTTTGGAGTGACATGAGTGCAGGAGCAGGCATGATGGAGGGTGAGACACCATTAGGAGAGGGTGTACCAACCTGCGGAGCTAATCCTCAAGATGGCCAGCAGGAGATGCCAGAGTGAAAAGCGAGCCCAGTCACATTTTCCATAATTTTTCTCTGTCTTCAGTAAAACTTGTCCACTGTTCTAAGAAGACCATTGCTAATATTCAAGTTTATTATTTTTCAAATCTCAGGAAGGATGTATTTCTATCTCTGAAGTGCTCTTTCTGAAGATACAGTGTTTTAGCATAAGTTATTGTAATCCATTGATGTATATTTTATTTGTGGTTTTAAAGTTATTCAAGGGGAACATATGTCTTTGATGCGGTGCATAATGATAGGTTAGTTAAAAGAGTACCTGAAAAAATGGATGCCTCTGAACACGTTTGTGAAATGGCATCAAAGGGGTGGAGTTTGAACCTGAAGCTTTCAGACTGAGACAGACGAAACATGAAATGGTTTGTGTGACTCTGAACCAGGGGGAAACTAACAACATTAACAATACTTGAAAGTGTCATTCTTAATAAGAAGTAGACCTGACTTCTGTGGTTGTTAGCATCTAGCATAAAAGCAATAGACTGTCAATCTAACGCCAGTAAAAATGTGAAAAGCCAAAATCACTAGTAAAACATCTGCCTGAAAACTGGTTCTACATTCAGCCATGACACCAACTCTCATTCATGGTTGAGTTACTTGTCAAAGTTTGGTGGCATGGCAAATAACATGCAGCTGAGTCTCATAGCATGAGCCTGGGGCAGAGGAAGTGAGGTGCATGATACATTTCAGTGCATTCTGACAGCTTGCACCCTTTTTCTATTCCTTTTCCAGCTCTGTGGTATGTAGTATGTGACTAGAGCCACTGGGATATGGGGAGCTTTCTCTTAGTCTTACATCAACAGCATCAATTCCCCCGCTCACTTCCCCATCCTTCTCCAATCGCTATTTGTTGGTCACCTGGATAAACCTGAAAGGGAGCATAGTTAAGAGAGATTCACATTGATTACTGCTACGGTCACCCCTTCAGCTCCTCAATACAAAGTAGAAATGGGAGAAACAATGGTAGACAGGGGGCTTGTGCAGTTCTTGGAAGAATTTTCTTCAACCAATGTCTGTTTTAAAAAATAATAATAATAAAGATTTTGACAAATTATTGCCCTTTAGTGGGAAAATACGCATTCTGGATACATGGCACTTTAAAAATGTGATACCTAGCACCTAACAAAAAAGCTTCCATGAACTTCTTGGTCCTAGAACAGGATGAAAGGTAGGGACAACTTTGAAATAAGGAAGCTATCTGGGGAAGCAGGAAAGGAACAGTAGAAGAGGTGGGCCTGAAACCAAAGTAAAAGGGGTAAAGGAGTTTATCTTAAACTAAGCAGGCCTAATGTTGGCCAAGAAATATTCTTAGCTTACAATACACTACAATGATATTTTACCTAAAAATTAAATGTATAATATTTTCCCCATAAACATCTAAGTTTCAATGACTATTAGTTTCTTCTACCAATTTAATTAATTAAAAGCACATGGAAATAATAGCAAATCTGCTATTTCCCAAAGTACTTGTTTATTAGGTTACTTATTAACAGAAAACTGAATGTGCAAATGTACCATTGAAGACATTTAATCTCATCAATTCTCATCAATTGTATCAGATCAAATTTGACTGACTTATGAAAGACTGCCCAAGAATACTTACCTGCTGTAGAAAGTAATATTGTAAGGTTGAACCTCTCTAGTCCAGCATCTTCAGGACCTGACTGGTGCCAAACCAGTCTCATCATTCTTGTCCCCTTTCTCTGGGTACGTCTAGACTACAGGCTTTTGTCGACAGAGGCTTTGTCGACAGATAGTGTCGACAAAGCCTCTGTCGAAAAACAGCGTCTAGACTACAGCCAGTTCTGTCGACAAAGCAAGCCGCTTTTTCACAGAGTCTAGATGCTCTCTTCTGAAGAAGCACAGTGTGGATGCAATAGCGCCTTTTTTTAGACAACTCTGTCGAAAAAAGGCATTATTCCCCGTAGAATGAGGTTTACCACCATCGACAAAACTGCCGCGTTCTGTCGACTTACTGTCGACAGAACGTGGCGGTAGTGTAGATGCAGGTATAGTTTTGTCAACAAAAGTCCACTTTTGTCGACAAAACCCTGTAGTCTAGACACACCCTCTTTGAGCAGGGGGAAATTGACCAGTACTACATCTAGAAGTTTCAATGCTATGGAAATACTTCAGCTAACCTGTGACAGACCGCTCCCCCCCCATGCTTTATGAAATGGACTCATGGACACGAATATACATAACTCAAAGGTGGTTTGAGCGAATTATTTCATGTAACCCATCGATCTTCATGTCATGATCTGCTGGTTCTGTTTATCTTACTCTGTTGTATGTATCATTTGTGTGCGCAAAATTAGACACATGGAGTGGGGAAAGTGTGAATGGGAGACAGGGAGGGTGTTACCTGCAACTTCTAGATGAGCCACTGTTAAACAATCTTTTGTCCATAAGTCTGAGCAGTGGTTGGTAGGGAGTGGCCTCAACTCCTTAACAAAAGGAATAGGAAAGCAGGGGCAGGGGTCTTTTGGCTGGGCTACACCTGAAGGAAGGGGCCAGGGACCCCAGGTTGTGGAAGAGAGCCCTGGTTTGGAGGGGCAGCTGGAAAAGAGGTTTTAGGGTGAGTTTGATTAAGTTTGTACTGAGGTTTCAGTGTAGAATTAGCCAAGCAGTTTTGTTTCTTTTGATTTGTAACCTACTTTGCTCTGCCTGTTCTCACTTATAACCACTTAAATCTTACTGCTTCCACTTAATAAAATCATTTTTATTTTCTGTCAAGCCCAATGTAAATAATTGTTACCGGGGGGGGGGGGGGCAACCAGTGTGCATATTCCCCCTTTCATTGTTAAAGGTGGCTTACCTAATTCTTTGGGGTTTGATCCCATCTGGGGAGTGCTACCTCAGGAAGCTGGGCCCTAAACTGCACTCTCCTTGGACCTGAAGTGGTTCAATGTCTGTACTGCTTCTCGGTGGGGGCAGGGACCTCAGCTCGGGGCCTTGGCTGAGGAAGACCAGCAGAGCTGGCCCAGCAGGACCAGGCGGTGAAGAGCCCCAGAGAGCGGGAAGGCGAGAGGCAGTAACCATGTCAGCACCCCGGGAGGCACCCCCAAGGGGTCGTCTGTGACCGCACCCCATCACACAACCATTTTAAAAAAATATTTTTACTTTCTATTCAGAAGTAATACTAGTTTCTCTTCAAGTGATTGTGTACACGTACACGCTTCTCCCTCCCCCTTCCCCGCTTCTGGTGTATATGTGCCTGATGCACTTAAGTCACGTGAGTCCTGCATGCACATGTTTCTTGCTTGCCCTCATGCCTCAGACCTAGGGTACGTCTAAACTACAGGGTTTTTCCGGGATAGTGGTGAGGTATCCCGGAAAAACTCCACTGCGTCCAGGGAACTCATCTGCTCTTCTGCTTTTTTTTGCAGAAGTGGAAGAACAGACACACTCCTTTTTTTTTTTTTTTTTGCAGAAGAGCAGACATGCTCAATGGAAGCCCTGTCTTCCTCCTCCCAAAAGGGGGATTTATCCAAAATTTGGCCTAGTGTAGATGGGCCAAATTTCAGAAAAGCCTCTTCTGAAAAAACGATTGGAAAAAGATATGCAAATTGCAGGTCACAATTTGCGTACCTTTTTCCGATAAAGCCCCATAGTGGAGACATACCCAGGGCTCTTAGAGTTAGGGTCAGTTAGAGCTAAAAAACAGCACAGAAAAATGAGAGCCAGGACTGGTGGCTGTAAACAGACTTAATGGGACCACAGGAAACTTGGTCACACCCATAATAAGTGAACATCCGGATAACTAAAATCATGCCAGACTATGGATATCGCCAAACCAAAGCGTGCCGGACTACAGAGGTTCAACCTGTACTTCTCTTTCTATGATACTAATTTACATCTATGCTGGCAGGGGAACTAGTGCAAATGGTACTGATCAAATAAGAATCCCAGGCTGTGTGAGAAGCAGTGTGGCCCAGTGCTTAAAGCACTGAAACAGAAATGGGATTCTGGGTCCTATTCCTGCTCTGCCACTGACCTGCTTGTTGATCTTGGGTAAGACACTTTCCCGCTCTGGTTCTCCATTTCCCTCCCATGCTAAATAATTTGAGTATTTAGCCCTGTGGTACAAAGACCATCTTTTACTTCATACGCTTTCAAGCACAATGAAATTTCTCTGGGCTGATATAACACTACTGATAACAGGCTGTTTTCTCAATGGTACAAATATTTCCCCTAGTGAGTATCTGAATTTTATGTAGGTAATTACACATGGCCTACCAGTTTCAGATGAACTGTTGTATAGTGTTGCTGTATTGTTTAAATACTGCTGTTCATCTTAAAGATAAAAGAAGTGACCCTTATGTAGTTTGTTATGCTGCAAACAACTTTAGGCTCCCTTGATAAAAGATAATTCATAGTAGACAATCAATCATTCATTAGTAACACAAGTTAAAATGAATACAGAATAGGGGTGGTTTTTTTAGATCTAACATTAATTTATAATTGTGTTCTCATTTTCCTATTTTTTGAGCTCCAATTTTATACAAATATTGATGTACAACTAGTGGTGCTGGAACTGTGGAGTGCTGCCATACATCCTGGCTCAAAGTGGCAATAACAAACACCAAATACATGGTTTTGAAGGTTTCCCACACTATAAAATTGTTCCAGCACCCTTGTGTACAATGAATGCTGGGAAAACACAACAATATTAGTTTTTACTTGTTACTACTCCATGGGTTATCATCATACTGGTTGGACCTCACTGGTCCGGCACCCTCAGGACCTGACTGGTCCCAGATGAGGGAATTTGCGGACCGGGGAGAACCCCTGCCACCAGCCCCTCAGTCTGCCATCCCTCCCCACCACCAGCTGCTTTGGCCTTGGCCTGGCTGCCAGCTTGCTGACCCCATCCCTGGCCCCACTTCGGCTCTGCTGCTAGCCCTGCTGCCAAGACCGCAGCACCACTACCAGGCAGCACACAGCACCAGTCCCTTTGCTGGGCAGTACGTAGTCTCGGGCCCACGGCTGGGCAGCAGTCGGCCCCAGCTGGGCTGCTGCAGCCCCACTACCACCACCACTACCCCAATCTGTGCCGGAATCGCAGCTGCTGGCCATCCTGCCCCAGTGCTCTCACATACAGGAACATCTGTGGTTCTACTGGACCAGAGTCCTGGTTTAGGGAGGTTTAACCTGTATATCATAAAACATTGACACCCTGTTCTCCATTTTTAGAAAAAAATATCATGTTACAATTTTATGAGAGTTATTTGTCCTGACAACTGTCTTTTGCAGCACTTCAAAGCTGAAATTCTCAACCTATAAAATAATACAGGAATGTATTCAAGAGGAAGCAGTTCTAGTCAAGATTGTCTTTCAACTTGTCTAAGGAAGTGTTAAAAGGATGGCAAAAAACGCAGAGTGAAGCTGGCACACCTGGGTGTAGTCTGACCAGCATTCCATGAAATTTTGATTCAGGTACGCGAGACCCCTACTAAGTTCACACCCTTTTCTGACAAAATATGGTATGGGAAATAATTCAGACCTCAAAACTTTTAAAAAAATAAAGTGCCCTCTATTTTATTATTTTACATTATATCTCCCTCAGGAAAGGCCAGCGTGGCTATGAGACAGACCTTATGCAGCTTGAGGGAAAGGATTACAGTTGCCTTATGCAGCCTGAGGGAAAGGATTACTGTTGCTTAGCTTTTGCAAAAGGAAAGGGAGCTACCTTAATTTATGCCCTTGCAAGCTGGCTCTATATTAACATGTAGCATTGGTGATGAAAAATGAAAGGTGAATATGTTAGCCTCACGTTAAAAAAATGAATTAACATTAAAATAGCCTGGGACAATCATCATTCAGCCAACAAAGACAGTCACAGGACCCTAAATTCTCCTACTTGTACTGAGCCATGAAATATTTTTATTGATTAATGCAGAGTATTATGTCTATCACATGTGTTGTACTAATTAGGCAGAATGGCACATTTTTTAAACTTCACTGAGTTACATTTAAGTTTTAATTGTAACACTTCAGGATAAT
Source organism: Rafetus swinhoei (assembly GCA_019425775.1). Classification (NCBI taxonomy): domain Eukaryota; kingdom Metazoa; phylum Chordata; order Testudines; family Trionychidae; genus Rafetus; species Rafetus swinhoei. The sequence goes on from CM033440.1 coordinate 188,951,427, forward strand.
TAAATTTTATGTATTTTTGGTTCATTGGTGCCCTTTTATTTACCTTGAAACTGTTTATCCTAAGTCTAAATACTTCATGCTAAAATGTCTTTTTCATGCTGCATCGACTCTCGAAAGACAAGAGGGTAATAATACTGCATTTGAACTCTTAAAATTAATTGCTCCATATATCCTATACACTGATATCTTATTTGAATAATGGTACTATGTTTGCAATTTTCTAGCACTGATGAATCTGACCTATCATCAGAAAAACGTGATTTCCTTCAAAACTAATGCATTTGTTATGTGACTTAGTATATTATTAAGAACACCCATACTTCTAACTATTATGACAGTTATCCCCATATAAGTGTCTCTCCAACTATACAAGGAGACCTCTCCTCTGTCTTGGGCAGCTTTACCATACATTCCTCTTCTATAAAAACAAATTACCCCCTTTAACAAATCCACCAATTCCTTGTCATGCTCTCATTTCAGGGGACAAGTTTTCTTTTTATTCTTTTGTGCGTTGTGCAGACAGGAAGTCCTTGCAAAAACACTAACTGCTTGCAAGCCTACAAAAGAGATTGAGTTACACTGGCTTCGGACAGAGGTCCCACCCTAGAATATACCACCTCTGTGAAGGAACAGTTGCCAAATAACCTCAGGTGCAGGATAAAGGAGGTAATAACACCAAGGATCTCACCCTTTGTGTTTGCAGCACAAACGTTACCCATAAGACTCATGGAATCTCTTAAAGCTGCACCTCCTTTCTTGTGCAGGTATTTGAGTCAGGTTGGACTGATCTTCATCAAAGCAATTTTAAATCCTTTTGTGAGTATAGTTAAAAGCAAGAAAATAATTGCAGCCACCAGTTTTAATTAGCTTCTGTTTCCATATTGGCAATCCTCCTAAAATAAAAAGCTTTATTCTAATGTTTTTGCTTACATGAGACATCAACAAAAAAACCACTTTAAAGTAATGTGATAGTTTGGCTTAGTGAATTCCTGGACAGTCAGGCTTTAATTCTGCATTATGATGAAACAGGCAAAAAGGAGATTGAGGATGTGGGGGCAGGGGAGGTGGGAACTGCTTTGGGAGAGGACTGGAAATCTGAGGGAGGGGAAGAGCCAGGGAATAGGTGGACAAGGAGACTGGGACAAGGAACAGTGAAAGATGGAACTGGGGCAGGGCGGCACATGAGAAGGAGCTGGGATCTGGGAGGAAAAACTGAAACTAGATGGGCAAAGAGACCAAGGAGCCGACAGACTACAGCAAGAAGCCAAACGAAGAAAGAATGGACATGGAGCCAGGCGAGCAACTAGAAGTCAGTCTGGTGATGGGGAGTTAAGGGAAAGAAATTCCAGATGAGGAGCCAGAAGGGAGGAAACAGGGACTAAGTGTGGGGAGAAAGAAAGACTAGGACTCAGGCAATAAACTCAGAGGAGGAGACAAGCACTTGCTGGGGCAATGAGATTGGGACCCAGATAAGAAGCCCCGGAGAGGAGGCTGACAGGTCAAGTGAGAAACATGGGACTGGAACAAGATGGGTAATAGATATGACTGGGAGAGGGACAGATTGAAGGGGATGGAGCAAATGGGGTCAAGCTTGAGGAAAGGCAAGAGGCTGTGGCCACTTAGATCACATGACCTCTTTAGTTACGGAAGGATATTTTCTGCCCCCACAGGACCCCTGCCTCACTCAATGCACAGGCTAGAGCTGTTGTGTGAATGAATTAGGGCCATTTGGTGAAAGAATGCTGTGTATCAGACTTCTGCCTCATCAGCTGCAGAGGTTGAAAAATGTCTAATGAATGACACTGGGCACTTAGGCCTCATGGTTAAGGCAGCTGAATGCTGCCCTGGAGAACTGGATTCTATCCCTGCCTCTGCCAAAAAGTTCCTAGGCGACACTAGGCAAGTCCCTTAGACCAAACTTTTTGCTGGCGGTCATTAATTACATACTTCTCATTTTCTGAGTGCCTGACATGAGGCCCCGGGGTCTGATCACAGGAATCGTGCTTTGAACATAGTAATTGCTATGTAGTACTCAGTATTCTGAAAAGTCAGATCCTTGGTTCTCAAATTAAGCACCCAAAATGAGTGGAAAACGTTGACCTTCAGCTATTTGCTTCAGTTCTTCATCTGTAAAATGTGGATAATAACCCACCCCCTCACTTCACAGGCATTTTTTGAAGACAAATTAATTAATCTCTTCAAAACGCTCTGTTACTATCATGGTTACACCCATGAGGAAATATTTCTGTTTTTAGAGCAGGGTTTGCCCTTGGGCCACACACTGAACAGTAAGGATAAAACAAAATACTGACTAACTGCTCATTAAATAAGCACTGTCCATCTTGTGAAGGAAGCAGGGCTCCTGTGTGATCATGCAATTAAAAATTATCATTAATGAATATGAATAAGTGGGCCATTATAAAAATGAGCATTAGTCTGGCATTTCTTAATTTTTGTGTTTCACTTTGCAATCTTAATAATCATCTTTTAATTTTCATTTGTGTGTGTATATTATAGGTTATTCATTCAAGGCTTAATTGACTATATGTCGTTTTTACTGGTGCAACAGGTTTACTAAGTTGTTGTCCAATCCAATACAAAGCTGATTTTTTTAAAGTTTTCATGACTGTAAAGAGCAGATTGAAAATATGACCCAAGTATAACCGAAAGATTCAAAAGCCTGAATCTTTTGAAGGCATTATTTTTTTAAAAAACCCATTCTGCTGATTTTTGGTGCCAGACTCATGGTTTCCAAAATGTTTGGGGTTGGCGATGCTGGAAACAACCATCTCCTATCCTTCTGCAGAGCACCAATGTTTTAGGGACTGGTTATATTTTTCACAAATGAATGTTATCAAATGATTTTAAACTTTTGCTGCAAAATTCAGTGAAACTTTGCCATAAGTGTCAAGGATCACAACCATAGAATTTAAGTATAATTTGCTCCATAATATACGGAGCTTTTGCCATCGGGAAAAAAAAACTTCACTTGTTCATCTTGCCCTATGGGAGGTTGTACAGCTTAGCAAAAGTCCTCTGCATAATTTGAGTCTAGTTCCCTCTATACCAGAGTGGCAACCTCAGCAGAGTTGTAAGATAGAGGGAAGTGTCTATTTCTGCCTGCAGGTCAAACATTTAATAAAGTCATTTCATTGGTACTGCTTGTCTAAATCTGTTTTGGCTCTAGACAATTATGCCTACTATCAAAAAATTACATTTAGGGCAAAATATTTGCAAACATTTAATTTATATATAGAGTATGACAAAATTAAAATTTGTTTTGTGGCTTCCAAAACAGTGGTGAGATTATTTTCCACACTTGGTGCAACATTTAAATTACATGATGCAAACTGTATTAGTTATTGATTTAAAGAATAAGATTATATTTCAAAGCCAGGAAAAAAATAGAAAAGATTTGCATTTGCCAAAAAGATTTGCATTTCCTCATTTAGACACAAATCCTACTTCTTCTTCCCATTGAAGTTTGAGAATCTTTGCTATTAGTGAAATAGGACCAAGTCTTTAACCTAAAGAAAGGGTCAGAGGTGTTTTGTTTTGTTTTTAAAATCAAATGAAACATGTCTTCAATGCAGCATTCTGCTCATTCTTCTTATACCATTGAAAGGGATATTGTCAAGATTGTTAGACATGAAACTGACTAACTGTGACAGTTGTTCCAATTTGTAGATTTTACCTTAAAGATTCCAGGCAAGTATTTTATTTCCAAGCTAACCTTGGCAGCCTGGTAAATAAACACAAACTCAAAACATTGGCTTAGTATATTTTTGTTATAAACACACAGCAGTTTGTGCTATTTTCTAGCACTAACTCAGCCTAAACGTTCTTTTTTAACAGACTACTTTCCAAACATACGTATTTTAAGACCTTTGCTCTGCTTCTTGTTAAGTGAAAAAATAATTGTTTCCTGCATCTGTTTGCTGACTGGCCTTTATCTTTCCTATACTGAAGAGTGCACATACTGCCATAGCTTTAAGAGTGAAGTATACCTAAGAAGGGGCAAAGGAAAAGAGATTCCAAAATTGCATCTAATCAAGAGCTTTAGAAAAATAAATGTACATTATATATGAATATATAACAAAATCAGAAATGTCTGTTGTATGTTTATAAAGAACAGATTTAAAGGAAAATGTAAATATAAAGTTTGTCTATTTGCTTGGAGAATGTGGCTAATTTTATTTTGTCCTGGGTATAATTCAAGTGAAGTATATATTTTTCAGAATTTTGGGGGGCTGGGCATTACATCATTATCTTAAGTACGGGTTAATAGATATTGTAAATTTAGTTCTTGGTGTTTTAATGTCAAGAACAGACAATGCAAAGAAGAAAAGTCCCTTATGACTGAGTTTCCTGCTTGGATTGGTCATGACTACCACCTTTAAATCTTTACTGCGGTTGTGGCAGATCCCAATATCATCATTAGCTAAGGGGCTGCGATGCTTTTGAAGAAATGGAACAGTACTGCATAATTACTCAGCAGGGTGCCTTCCTGAAATGGAATTAAAATGTGTTCATGCTCTAATCCCATGTAATTTAAGAAATACATTGTATTTATTTTATTTTATTTTATTTTTAATTTATTATTTATTTAGTTTGTTTGTTTATGTCAGCTTTAGGTTTCTATTACTAGGGGAATATAAATTAAACTCCTGCCATGTACAGGACTACAGTTCAAGTCCAATGTTCATGAATGATCTAAGAAAACTGTAGAGTCAGTATGCTCAGCACCCTGTGGGTAAACATTCATTATTACAGACTCCCACTGGCTGAATGAGGCAGTAACATTAATAAGCTTTGTAAGCAGTTGAGGAGGCCAGCATAGCATAGACTGACAGAATTGCCCAGCCTCTGGGCAAGGTGAGGGGGCCCTAAGGTGACCAGACGTCCTCCTCTGAGGAGGACAGTCCTCCTTTTGAGGGGCTTGTCCTCCCCAATAATTATGTCCTCCTTTTGTCCTTCTTGTCCTACTTTGCCAAAAAAAAAAAAATTCCTCGTTCCTTTTTTTTTTTTTGCTCGACCAAAAAATACCAGCTGTCCAGTATTTTTTGGGAGACCATCTGGCAACCCTAATATACAAGTATGTTTTTTTTGTCAACTCAGTGTCCTCCTCGCACATTTTCAAATTCTGGTCACCTTAGGGGGCCCATGCTCCCAGAAGGTGCAAAGCCTTGGACAGAAAGGACAGGGCTGAGGACAAGCAGCTCTCAGTACCACCTGGACTGTGACGGACCATGGCCCCCCACTAGCCCTCAGAGCAGCCTGGAGTATACCATGTGTGGCTTCGGCACCAATTTCAAGGACATAGAAGTCCTAGGCCCTTTAAAATAGCTTCCCACCCCCCCCCACACTGGTAGGCCTGGTGTGGACACCAAGATTCCCTCTAAGCTGCGTGGCAGCACAGCCCCACAGCTACTTTATGAGCCCCGCCCATTGACTCAGGATTGCCGCACATGGAGTTGCCTGCTCTGAGGAGAGAGCAACGAACAAGGACTAGACAGAGCGTTTCTGGATAAAGTGTAAACAGCCCACTGAACTACAGAGTAGCCTAGATCTGAGCCATCTGCATGACTCTCGCCATGAGCCTGAGGGAGTATCTAAAAAGATTTCTGCATTCTGGTGGGAAAAGACTGACAGACAGAATATCTGTCTTTTAGGTGTCCTTCATTTCAACGAACCAAGCAACATATACATATCTCTGAGGGAATAATAGCCTGAAAGGAAAGCCAGTGCTCAAAGCCTGGGGTTCCTGCATTTGAAAGTGGCATCAAGAAAGAAAAAAACACTCCCTACTCATGAAACAACAAAGAAAATACTAAAAACATTGTTAGCTATTTACACTAAGCAAATAACTAATACCATCAATTATTTACATACGCTGTCTAGCAGGTAAAGGACTATGAGCTCAAGATGACATAGGGAATTCCAATTCTTAGCCACAGGCAGTGAGAAAGAATTGGAAGTGGGTCAAGACAGTCTCACCTTTTACATTCTAGGGCTAGGTCTAAGCTATACCTTTTTTTCAGAAAAAGCTATGCAAAATGCGCTCCGCATTTTGTGTACCTTTTTCCGATTTTTTTTTTTTTTGGAAGATGCTTTTCCAAAGTTTGGCCCATCTACACTAGGCCAAATTTTGGAAAATCCCCCTCTTTTGGAAGATCCCTTCTTCCTCATAGAATGAGGAAGACTTTTTTTTTTTTTTTTTTTTTTTTTTTTTTCAGAAGAGCAAATACGTTCCCTGGATGCAGTGGAGTTTTTCCGGGATACCTGCAGTATCCCAGAAAAACCCTGCAGTGTAGACGTACCCTAGGTCTGAGGCATGAGGGCACGCAGGACACATGTGCATGCAGGACTCACGTGACATGAATGCATTGGGCACATTCACCAGAAAGGGGGGGGAGTGTACGTGTACACAATCACTCAAAGAGAAACTAGTATTACTTCTGTATAGAAAGTAAAAATATTTTTTTAGAAATGGTTGGCTAAAGTATTTCCATAGCTTTGAAACTTCTAGATTCAGTATTGGTCAATTTCCCCCTACTCAAAGAGAGAGGGGACAAGAATGATGAGAGAATGAGGTTCAACTCTTAATTTTCTTTACTTAAAAATGATAGAATTGCAACAGCTGTCTTCTAACAGCATTTTAAGGGGTTAATGAGCAACTAAGGCTAACAGTCCTTTTGCCTTAGGTTATCAGTTTGCTTAGATGACCATTGTTCCACAGGAAATCTTTGTGTCTTCATAGTTATTATCTACATATCTAATGGAGACTTTAGACTAGAGAGACAAGGTGAGTCAGGTTTATCTTTTATTGGACCAACTGCTGTTGGTAAGACAGACAAGCTTTTAACCTTACACAGATCCTGCTATTACCACTCTGTGACATTCTAGGACCAACACCACTTCAACACTGCATACATAAGGGATTATGTGACAGCATACAAAGTAACAAATAGCTGTTGAAGCTAGTTGAATGGCAAAATGAAACAGATACATTTGTTGGGAGACTTCACTGGCTATAAGTACAATAGAATCTCAGATTTATAAATACCTCAGGACTGGTAATTCTGAACAAAATGTTATGGTGGTTCTTTCAAAAGTTCACAACTGAACATTGACTTCATACAACTTTGAAGTTTTACTGTGCAGAAGAAAAAATGCTGATTTTCTTCTTTTTTTCTTGTCTTTTTTTTTTTTTGTAGTAGTATACATTTAACTTAGTAGTGTATTTTAGTGTATCTCAGACTTTCCACTGACATACCATTGGGATTGTGGTTAAGACAAGTAATTGAGGAGGTCTGGATCTTTAATGTGAATAAAGAGCAGCCTGTGGAATGAATGATGTTATGGACTGACAAAGATCCTTCAGGGTTTGTCTACATTTAAATGCTATAGCTGCACAACTGTAGCACTTATGCATAGACAACACCTATAGATTTTTCACATCCCTGAATGACACAGTAGTGCTTATCTGGCTTCAGTGTCTTGTGTGAAGTCATAATGGTCAATGTTTGTGGGCACTGATTAGCTGAAATCTCCATTTTGCCTCTTGCAAGAGAGCATTTAAGATTTACGATGCATGAGTATCTCAGATCTAGTTCTTGGCAAAACATAGAATTTTATTTCATTCTACTTGTAAAAACAGCACCTAATGTGAGAGTTCTTTTATATTCCCCATTTATATAGTGAAGAAATGCACTCAGAAGTTAAATATATGGTTGATGATTACATAGTCTATTCCTTTAAACTGTAGGCGAAAGACTGAAGAGGCAGTCCAAATTACAGTTAAAAGTTTTGCCAGCACAGATCTGTCAGTTGGGGTATGATTTTTTTCCCCCACCCTGACTGACATGTTGGCAAAAGCACTAGTGTTGATATGGCTATTACAGCAAAAAAAAAGCTGTTTGGCTGATGTAGCTTCATTTGGGGAACTGGTTTAAGCTAAACCGGCAAAAGAACTATTTTGCTGAAAAGCTGTTCCTCCATGTTTGGGGTAGGATGAAAGACGCATACTGGGTTTATCTATTGATACTATTTACATTCCTAAGAGGACATGAAATTGTACCTCTTGTCCCCACTACATTATATATACACATCTCCTTATTAAATAATGTCAGGCATTAGGGTATGCCCAACTTTGATAAACCAATGCATATAAAACCTACAGCAAAAAAAGATAGTTTGTTGCTAATCAGTTTTTAAGCTTGAATTGCAAATATCATGTATAAAGAGAAAGAAGAACAACCCAAAGATTATCATGCAACAAGTGGTTCATTAAGTCCAGAAAATAAAGAAAAAATATACCTTCAGAGAAATAACTGAGAAATGGTAAAGGCAAAGGAGGAAAGATGGACTGTTGAGCAGGAAAGACGATGGTTCCAGGACTTTTTCTTGTGAACAAGGCGTGCAGAATCACACGAGTGCTTATCACACAAAGTACGGCCCAAGTCAATTTTGGGCATCTCCATTTTTGACTGTCCACCTAACGAGACATCTTAAGATGCTTGATTTTCAGAAAATGCTGAGTCCTCCCCACCACTTCTGAAATTCAGCCCTTGTACAAGGAGTTACATTTTGTACATAAAAAAAATAGAGCATCAGAAATCACTAGAACCTTTTAAAAATACTGGCAGTGGAGCAGAAGTTTAGGGTAGGGTCAGTGCCTTTTGCATTTATCCACTGTTATACTGTGGGAAATATTAGAAACAAATAATAATACATAAGTAATTGTCCTGCACAAATTAATAGAAGCAGTGGATGGTAAACCTGGCAAGAAATGTGGACCTGAAATAATGTGAAAAGTGAAATAAAACATGTCAATCGGCCTGTCTTTTCATAAAACCCTAATTTAATTTTAAGAGAAAGAAAAGATTACTCATAAGACTCTTAATGAAGTCCAGGAAACTTCGTGGAGTTATTTGATAAGCAGAAAGAAGTCTTAAAAGAATCTTTAGTTAAATATAGAAGTCTGCCATTGAAAGAATATTGAAAGTTTCTTGGTTAAAAATAGTCATCTAAATAATTATAGCTGGCATCTTTCATCTCTCTCTTCATTTAGTCATAAAAATATACACTGGAGATGTAAAAATAAAATCTAAGGATCATCATCAGTTTGGCTCTAAGAAACCCAATTATACAGTAAAACTCCATTAGTCCGGCATCCAATGCTCCGGCACTCCTGATGGTTCGGCACCATCAGGAACACGGAAGTGCTGGGACAGCCGGACAGGCTTCCCCCATTCAGCTGCTACTGAAACTGACCAGCAGCTGAATCGGGGAAGCCGGGAGCAGAGCAGCTGGGGTGCTGCTGGGTTGGTCCCGTAGCGCTGCCCCTCGGGGCTGCGGGACCAACCCGGCAGCACCCCAGCTGCTCTTGGGGATGCCTGGGGCAGAGCAGCTGGAGTGCTGCCGGGTTGGTCCCACAGCGCCGAGGACGGCGCGCTACGGGACCAACCCGGCAGGACCCCAGCTGCTCTGTCCCAGGTGTCCCCAAGAGCAGCTGGGTTGCTGCCGGGTTGGTCCCGTAGCGCCGCCCCTGGGTGCTGCGGGACCAACCCGGCAGCACCCCAGCTGCTCTGCTGCAGGCATCCCCGATTCAGCTGCTGCTGAAACTGACCAGCAGCGGCTGAATCAGGGACACAAGGGGCAGAGCCGGACTATCGGAAGGGGGCTATGAGGGGTCTGGGGTGGCATCCCCTCCCACCCCACTCCAGACCCCTCATAGCCCCCCCTTCCGATAGTCCGGCATATCTGATAATCCGGCACCGCCTGGGTCCTAAAGGTGCCGGATTATCGGAAGTTTACTGTACTTAGATACTCTGATCAGATGAAAAAATTTAGTTATATCATATGGTACAAAAAATAGCTAGCACCTAGTAAAACCACCGTCAACTGAACCAAAGGACAAACTTGCTAATATGTTTATCAAGAAGTTGGTCTTCTCCAAAATAATTGATTAGAAAGTTCAGGAAAATGACACCAGGGTTCTTCACACAAATCTATTTCAATTATTATGAGTTCAATGCTAGAAAGGTTTTAGAAAATATATCTAGATTTTAGAACACATAACATTTTTTTTAGATGGAAGGCATTTTCATAGTGCTGTAAAAAGTCACATGTAAGAGGGAGCTCTTGGAACTGAATTTCACTGAAAGCAGATCTACAGAAAGGGCTTTCCCCTTATTGCCCAGCTTTGCTAGGAGAAATTTGGAGAGCCTAAGCCCCATGCACTGTACAATGAAGATGAGCTGGACTAAACAAAACCTTACTTAGTGGAGTTCTGCCTGTACCCAGGGAAAAAAAGGAGCAAGCTGGGAATATTATTCTGCTAGCTCAGTGGTTCAGGTATATGACCACTGTCATGCACTGGACTTTTGAGGACACAATTTTCTCATTTTAGCCTTCTGAGTGTAGAGCTCACAGACTCTGATTGTTGGAAGGTGGGACTGAACCTGCAACTTTAAGGGCTAAAGCCATGTGCCTCTACCAACTGGCTTTTAGCTAAGACTGTAAGACCCAATTTCACTCTCCCTTTCTCAGTGGTCTCAGTGTTACTCGAGCACGAAGGCTGTTCACTTTGTTGCCTACAGCTCAAACATCTTTATGGGAAACTCTCTTTCTATTGGAGACCCTATTCCCTGTGTTCGGCAGGGATCTATGTTTACTCCCTACCCAGACAGACTCTTGTCCAAGGCCGTGTATATTCTGGTAGGATAAAGAGAAGTCTGGAGCCAGGATGTTGCTGATATGCTTGTTGTCAGACCTAGTGAACTGAACAAAGCTAGTAGCTCCAGTACCACTTGGGTGGCCCAGTCCTGAGAGTGACCAATTAAATCAGTTAGTTATCAAATGAGTTTCTTTTTTCTAGAGTCACTGAGTGGCCAACATGACCTTTACCAAAACACTCTAGTCAGAATCCAGGCTGAATGGAGAAGAGCTGATTAGAAAGACCACCAGCTCAGCACAAACCTTAATACTTTTAGAGAGAGTAAGTGATGAGTTACTGAATGTCCTCAGGTTCACCAGTACCAGGAAAACTCCTTGATTCACAGTATTTCTGAAAGATTATTCCCGCTTTTCAGAGCACCTTCTCTGCTTTTCCGGTTCAATTTCTGCCCGTCTCAAAGCTACTCTCAGAAAGTCAACCTTTGCTACCACATGTTGATGCCATTTTTGTTTCTCAGCCCTTCTGGCATCAACATGTGTTAGCAAAGGTCGACTTTCTGAGTGTAGCTTTGAGAGAAGCAGAAATCGAACTGGAAAAGCAGAGAAGGGTGCTTTGCAAAGCAGGAAAAATCCCAGTTGGAGACTAGTCATCAACCTGTCTGTCAGACTGAGTGAAGAGGATGAACTACATTCTGTGGTGCCACAGTAATAGGATATCAACTTCTGAAGTACAGCCCAGCAGCTGAATAAATACTGCCTGAGAGTTGGTAACTAAAACTTGTCTACAATAGCCAATTCTCTAGAAATCTGACTGGATTTTGAGCACTTGCTTTGGTTTTAAGATGTCAAATGGGAATAAATACTCAAGAGAGAATATAGTAAAATTTGGACTAAAAATCTATTCATGTTTAACTTCTTCTCCAATGTAGTTTTAAAGTACTGTTTTCAAATGAGAATCCACTCTTCATGGTTCAGGAATGACGGTTGCTTATGCTGTTAAGGTTGTTAAAACAAAGCTTTGGTTTATCATTCCGAATCTCAAAAGCAACAGGAATCTTCTTACTGAATCCTTTCTTTTCCAATTGCATGTGTAAGCTGTGATCATCAGGACCTTTTAATCCTAGCCAGAAAATGTTAACTCTTGTAAGCTCAGGGCTACAGTGTTATAACACATAAAAAGCAAACTAATGTGTATTCAAAGGGGGAAGGTATTATGTTTCTGAACAATATTAGAAGCAACACTGCCATGCAGTATACAAGCTTGTACCTTATTTACTCAAAATTGTAAGAGTTCACACCAAAGTAAAACAAAAAGAAAATATTATAAATAAAGTACTATTCTAGTACACCACCCACTCTCAAAGATAAGGGGTGAAAATCTGAGATAAAAATGTATGAACAATTTTATTTTCTAAATCATTAAAATTGCTAGAGCTTCTTGAATTATCCATGGGCCATAAAGGCCCACAAAATAACTTGAAGATGCATCATAATGGTAGCAATGCAACTTAAGATAACCCGACTTTGGTTTTTGAATGGCTCTAAGGTGTGGCCCAAATAGAAGACAGCACAATAACCTAATCCTGAGGTGACAATGGAATGGATGACAGCTACAAGTTCCATATCTGAAAGGAATACTTACAACCTGCCATTTGTGTGTAAAGGATAAAAAGCTCGCCTAATTTTCTTTTCATTCAGATGGTTGTACACTTGTAATTTATTGTACATAAACAAGATGCTCTGTGTTAATTGTGGTTATTCCTGAATCTCGGTTTTGATCATAGCATACATACTATTTTTGAGAGTAAGGAGAATGTTAAACAAAGACTTACCCCCTCCACCTCCAAGAAGACTGGAATTAGCTAGAAAAAGCAAAAGGAGAATAATTAGCATTACATTTAAATATGAAATGCAACAGAAGGTGAAAGTATGTATTTATAAGGTACAAAATAATATTTAGTGTAAAATTGTTGAAACTGATTATTTTTATTATAGAATGTACATTGTACTAAAAAACAAAAACAATTCAAATTACTGTTTTTCATTCAAACCATTCCATTTTTATGTGTTTATCCCAAGACATTACTGGTTCACATTTTTTTAAAAATATCTAAATTATTCTCAAAATCATTATCTGTAAAATATCATGTTAAATTGACAATAATGTATGAAAATAGTAACACTTTTAAACTGCACAAATTTCTGAAATTATATATTGTCCAGGCAACATTACTTTGTGATAACCAAAAAAAAAGGCACAAAACCCCTTGTCAGTTTAGAGATCAGCAAATGAGCTTTCATGTCCTCTGTAATTAGTTCTCCTGGGTCTCTATGACATCTGGCCTTTGAAAATTAGTAAAGAGCAAATTATTCTCTAATCTGTAAAACCACAATCAATGAAATGCCCACAATGGTCCCAGTACAAACCAACAGAGGTTTCACATTGTTTTCAGTGGGATCAAGATTTCACCCAGTAGATTTACAAGCTGTTCCACTGTACCTATTTGGATGTCTGTCCAAGTAATAAAGAGTAAATTACTTATAGACAGCAGTAATTAGCAAAATAAAACAGTTCAAGACAGCTGTTCAAATCAAGTTTGTGTGGCTATAACCATTCCCCCCTTCCCCGCCACTCCCCAACTTGGACACAGGAAAAGGGGAACAGTAATACTAGAAGCTTGAAAGACACTAATCCTATAAGAATCGTGACTACTGGACTAGTAGTAACTTACGATCACCAAAATTATGAATTCCAAACTGCTTAAATCGATACTGTAGGTTGTGTTGGTGATTTTATTTCAATTATTAAGATACTCATACACTATTTACAGTAAAACCTGTGTTATCCGGCATGCCTGGGGATTAGGGAATGCCGGTAACCTCAAAATTCTGGTTATCTGAGGGGGGGGCGGGAGCCATGTGGGCCTGGGGATGGGAGGACGAGCCATGCGGGGGCCAGGATGTGGCCTGCTGGAGGGGGCACGAGCGGGGCAGGATGCGGCCTGTTGAGGTGGGGTGGAAACCAGGGGGTGGGAGGCGGAGATGGTGGGGGCAGCCTGACGGGGGGCGGAGGAGCCACGGGGGGACTGGTCTGCCAGGGGTGCCAGGAGTCGTGGGGGGATGCTTGCTACTTGCTTCTGGCTGCTGTTCGCCCCTCCCCCAGGTACGTGCTGCACTCTCATCTGAGGAGATGAGATGAGAGCCAGTATCCCTTTTTTTTTTTTTTTTTCTTTTCCCAGGGTCAGAAATTTGCTGATTTCCGGATGCTTACGTTCTGGATAGCGCAGGTTTTACTGTAGTTTGCTTTTTCATTAATTTTCTCTTTTGGGTTATTCTCACATGCCTTTTTTCTGTCATACCATCAGCATTCAGCTCTCCCTAACACTACACAGGCAGTGTTACAGTCACCAACCTACATTTCCCTTAACATAGCATATTTAGTAACTAACACAAATACCACCCTTTAAAAAAAAATGTCTTTGTATTGTTATTTACTGTTATCAGCCATAGGGATCATCTGCAAAATACTAGCATCTGAGACAACCTGTAGACCTATACAAGTCCCTTTGCAAGGATAAAATTATATATATGGCAGAGATTAACTGGAGGCTTTGATCCACATATTTTACTACCTCTTATTTTCACTGAATTTCAAAGCAAAACCTAACCAAAGCATGACAAAGAATTCCACAATAAGCAAACAGATGATGTATTCTTTATTTTTCTAGCACCTTCTAAACTACTACTTTAACCATCAATATCAACCCTCACTGCAATAAAATTAATCAGGACATATATAAGCTAAAATAAGCAAAATAGTGAAATCCAATAAACAAGAGGAAAAAAACCCGTAACAATATATCATCTAACACTACCTTTCTGCAATGTAGTTCTCTGAAGTGTATTAGAGAGCTTTGTCCATTCTAGTTTTAATTAACCCAAGTTCCAGGGCTTCAAACACTTCTCTTGGGAGTCTTGCCTAAGATCTAATAGACCCACTCTTGAAAAGTTTCCCATGATATCCAGCTAACATTTTCTAATACAAAACCAATCCTCTAACAGCTTAAATCACATAAAATTCCTTCAGGAGTCCAATAGCACCTTAAAGACTGTCAGATTTATTTGGGCATAAGCTTTCGTGGGTAAAAAATAATTTCATCAGATCTGACAAAGTGGTTTTTACCCACAAAAGCTTATGCCCAAATAAATCTGATAGTATTTATGGTGCCACATGACTCCTTGTCTTTTTATATATACAGAGTAACACAGCTACCCCTCTGAGACTTATCATTAAACTCCTCTTCTTCCTTGACAATTTCTATCTTTCAAGTTTTAATATGTTCTACAAGCATTTATCACATTAATTGGCATTAGAAAAATAACAACAGTAAAAATATTTTAAATGAAGATGTTGGCCACAATGTATCTACTACATCTATTACAATGAATAGAATAACTCATTAACATTCCTCTGTTTTACTGTCATTGGTCTTCAGAAGAGAAAGAAAAACTAATTTCTTACTATGCCAGAAAGCGCCATTCTTGAATTAGATTAGCAATACCCTTTCTATAAACAACTAGGGGAACAGTATGTCCCTGAAAAAAAACAGAATGTCCCTATTCTCAGGGCTTCTCTCTGCAACCTTAAGAAAATATAGTGTTTGTCCCACTTATTAAAAATCCTGCAGATTAGGCACCTGAAGGAGATTCCTGTTAGCTAAACCAACGACACTGAAAGCTTCTTAAGAAATCCGTAATGCTCACATTTTTCCACTCTGCTTGCCTCTTCCACCCTACAAAAGCTTCCAAATATCATCCCCTCTGTGACGGGGAGAGCATACCCCGCACTGAAGGGGGGGGCTAAGACTCTGTGGGCGGAGGAAGTCCCACCCCTTTACCCAGACTGGGCATGCTCCAAGAGCTGGAGCAGTATAAGAGGCAGCAGAGCAGCTCAGTCTGGGCTGACCATTGAAGGACCAGGACCTCCTGCCAGAGCTCCTGAACTGGAGAACCAGGAGACAGCCACAATGCAAACTCCATGGAATCCCAGGCTGTGTCTAGACTACACCTCTCTGTCAACAGAGAGATGTAGATTAGGCATGTCGAAACTGCTAATGAAGCAGGGATTTAAATATCCCACACTTGATTAGCATAAACATGGCCACCGCTGTTTTCTTAAATGGAGCTTTTTCGGAAAAAAAATGGCAGTCTAGACGCGGATCTTTCTAAAATAAAGCCTTTTTTGAAAGAGCCTGTAAACCGCACTGACTCTGGCTAGTAAGCAGTACTGCCCTGGACTGTGGGCTGCCAATTACTGACTCTGGCTAGTGGGCCATACTGCCCTGGACTAGCGGCTATTTACTGACTGTGGCTAGTAACCCGTGTTGACCCGGACTGTGGGCTGCCATTTACTGACTCTGGCTAACGGGCCATACTGCCCTGGACTAGCAGCCATTTACTGACTGTGGCTAGTAAGATGTACCACCCTGGACTGAGGGCTAGTTATTGACTCTAACTAGTAAGGCATACTATCCTGAACTGAGGGCTATATATATTTATTGACTCTGGCCATTGGGCCATACCACCCAGCGAGCCGGGCCACTTATGGACTCGGGGTTGCCCGGAGACTGGTGGAATGTTACAGATTATAAGGACCGCCAAACCCTTTTGGCCGAGGAGACGGCGTCCATACCTCGAAATTAGGTCACCCCCATGACAGGGAGTGCATACGCCGCCACACCCTCCGTGAGGCTTGTAGACATTTCTGCCACACACTGTCAGAGGTTCGCTGAGCCTAGGAACTAACTACTGGTGCATGTGACCATCTGTAATGGCTACAGATACTGATTCAGTCCGGGACAGCAGTCATGATTCTTGTTCTCCTCTCCTGTCCTTGTCCTCCACGGAGCAGAGGATTCTGACCAAACCTGGGGAACACAAGAAGGAACCTGTTTCTGGAATGAGTGTATATGAAAGACTGTGAGAAAAGACAGAGCTAGGGACTTCCTGTCCTCCATTCCCAAAATTACCTTCCTGGCTCCACTTCCCTGACCTTTGCTGAAAGTGCTCTCCCGCAATCTCCAGCTCATAGCAAGCTCCCAATTTTCACTTTGAAAGTCTGGTCACACCACATACCTTGAAATATGCCTTTAAACAAGTGCCTATTTATACCAAGCCAAGTGACAGCACACAAATTGCCTGCTGAAGATGAGCTGTGTGTGACTCAAAAACCTGTCACACTGACAGAAGTGGGTCCAATAAAAGATTTTATCCCACCCACCTTGTCTCTCTAGCACACAAATCAGGCAGCCTGTATTGTAGGCCCTTAGTCTATAATTTACACATGCTAATAGGACAGTCCTGCATTCCTTACGCTAACAAACTCCCACTGAAGTGAACTAGAGTTTGCCTGGGAACAGAGTGCAGTTTTTGATCCTGAAGAGTAATATAGCTTTTAACTCTAAAGTTTTAGGCCTTGTCTACTCTAAGAGGAAGGTTGCTGCTGCCATGATCCATTTTCCGGAGTTCAATTTAGCGAGTCTAGTTAAAACTTGCTAAATTGAACTCAGAGTGCACCCCCACTGGCATCCGGTATTCCTCCCTTTGCAAAAAGTAAGGGAAGCCAACGGGAACATTTGCTCCCATTGCCCTACCACTGTGGGGACACCACCAAGGTTGGCTTAAGGTAAATCAACCTCAGCTACGTGTTCTACATAGCTGGAGTTGTGTACCTTAACCAAGTGGCTGGGTCAAGTATCGACCTGGCCTTAGATTTGGTACCATCATGGCATAAGTAAAAAGAGAGTACCTGAGCCTTAGACTAATCCCTAAGGAATAAACTTTCACATTAAAAAAAAAGGTTTGCCCACTGGGTTTTGAACCAAACCCCAGTGAGGCGCTTAAGGCCCAGGGCCTTTGAAGTCCATGGGAGTTCAGTTAACAATGCTCAGCACCTATCAGGACTGCGCCTTTATTCCATACTAAAAAAAAATGATCAGAAGGCACAGGACAATCAAGGAAGTCCCATTAGTGCATGCCTGGTTGGACCAATGCAATTGACCTTCACTCAAAACACCGACATTCTTCCCAAAAAACCAGAAAACACAGCTCATTTGCAAATCATTTGGAGGAAACGATTTAAACAAAGTTAGTCTCTTTCTGGTTGTGGACTATATAAAGGAGACCTTAAGTTGTTAAAATATATTCATTACCCAAATGTATACATTAATATATTTTACAAATATATTTTAAATTTGAGCCACCTAACTTAGCTTAGTGAAGACATTGACTAAACATACACACAAAACTTCTGTACATCCTGAAATTTTGGATCTCTTGAATGTCTGGGAAAAGTAAATTTTTGGGAAAGTAAATTTGGCTGAAGCAAATGAATTTAAAAATCTGAGTCTTCATAAAAATGTTTTAATATTTGGGGCTGTGTCTAGACTGGCCAGTTTTTCCGGAAAATCAGCCGCTTTTCTGGAAAAACTGGCCAGCTGTCTATACTGGCCGCTTGACTTTCATAAAGCACTGACTTCCTACTGTAAGCTTATGGTGCTCGTTCGGGCAAAAGTCCCTCAGCTGTAGACAGCTGAGATTTGTTTTCCGCAAAAAAGCCCCAATCGCAAAAATGGCGATGGGCTTTTTTTTTAAGCTTTGCGTCTAGATTGGCCACGGATGCTTTTCCGCAAAAGTGCTTTTAAAAAGCGGCGTCCTTGCCAATCAAGACGCTCTGTTCCGAAAATGCTTTTAACAGAAAACTTTTCCGTTAAAAGCATTTCCGGAAAATCATGCCAGTCTAGACACAGCCTAAAAGTTTAAAAACTGAATTTAAATGGGCATATTTATTGACAGTAACTTTTATTATCTGTTCTCAATTCAGCTGAATTTAGTAACTATAAATGACTAGAATACTATATTTTTATGATGTATCTGGGGATAACATGCTTGTGGCATTGTTAACCATACAGCTGAATAGCACAGGCTACTGTTTTCATTAGGGCTCTCAAGTGATTTAAAAAAATTTATCGCACGATTAATTGCATGCGCTTCCCTTTTCAAACGCAGCCCCAGGGGCAGCACCGCAGGAGCACGGGATCATCTAGAGTCCCCAGATAATCCTGGGCTGCATTGCACTGCCCCTTTGAAATGCCAGGATGGTGCTTCAAAGGGGCGGCACTGCACAGCTGCCCCCAGGCGCTGCCCCTCTGAAATGCAGAGGTGACATTTCAAACGGGCAGCGCTGCCTGGAGCCCAGGGTCAGCTTGGGACTCCAGCTGATCCCAGGCTCCTACTGTGCTTCCCCTTTGAAATGCCCTGGAGACATTTCAAAGGGGCAGCACCACAGAAACTCCTGCGATTAACGCGATTTAAAAAATTAACATGTTCATTGTGCTCTGCGTTAATCGCAGGCATTAATGTGCATTAATTGACAGCCCCAGTTTTTATTTTTAGGGAATACTCCTCTGGCACAATTGTAAAAATATGATTTCTTTTGGGACCATCTCTTTGCAAAGGAGTAATGACATTGGTAAGTTAGCATCATACAGCCATGCAAAAAAGTGTACTTGATATTGTCTGACGTAGGTAGCAGATGTTTAAGCTTGTTTTGATATGAAAATAAATCCTTGAGTTGATAGATACTTTTTTTTAATTGTTAAATTTATTCAAGGAGATATACTTGACAATGGTGTGAAATGCAAAATGATCTCTCTCCATCGACACAATTTTCATTTAATTAATTAGACTTCATAGCAGACTATAATTTTTGAAACAAGCAGCCACATTTCCTCATACATATTTTGTAAAACAACCTTACCCATCACTGCATTTTGTTTGTGATCAATTCTTTTAAAAAAGCAGGAGAATAAAGTAGATCTGTGAGCAAGCAACTTTGCCTTACGGACACTAAAATGTTTTTGGACAGGATACTGTTGGTGATACAAAAAAGCTCAAAGTAATTTCGTAATATATTTGATAAATAATACACAGCTAATTATGAGTTAATACTATTGTCGTTCAATTTTGCAGGAAATGCTTTTCTTACTAATCCATTACAATCGGAAGGGAGAAAAATAAAGTTTCATTAGTAGACTCAGGATCAGATTTACACAAAGATATTTCAGTGCCTAATATGGGATTTACAAAAGCACTTAAGTCAGCTAAATAAGGTTGAGAGACACTATTTAAAATTTATTTCAGAGCTTTAAATATGCCCATCTTCGTAAAACAAATGCTATGGGTGATTGGTTCATCTACTCAAGAAAACGACTTTCTGAAGTCTGTTATGTTTGAATGCCTTAACTTATTTTTAAAAACCAATGAAAGCAGAACATACTCCAGTTGCACAACTCCCCTGCATCTAGAAGAATCAAGGCTTAGTCTTCTACAAAGGTTAGGATTGCAAGTTTCCTTCTCTTACAGGTATGGTGACCATATTTTCTGAACCAAAAATAGGGATACATTAGCCACGCCTCTAACAGTGCTAGCCACACCCCTCACGACCAGTTAGGCCCCACCTGCCAGACACAGGATGTCCCACCCATGACAGTAGTACTTCTTGGGTCATGATGGACACATGGCCAGAAGTAAAGGGTGTCATGAGACCCCTCTAAGAGCTCCTTCCACCATCCTCTATCAATAGCAATGGGTTTGGGCATTACAGGAGTCCCCCCTCCCCCCATGCAACTATACTGCAATTCCATTAGCCCAGGCTCCAGACCTAGTGTCTCAGGACACTGCAGCACTAGAGGGTCCAACCTAGATTCAAGATGAGATCCAGGATTCGAGTCCTATTAATTTGCAGTGTAGATGCAGCCCCATTTGACCCAGGGCCTGGTAATCATCCAGAACTATCCCACAATTTCATGGGACAGCTTCCTTAGTCCTCTTAACGGAGTATGCTTACCGGTTCCAATTAACTGGTAATCAGAAGAGGCTGGAGCAGCTCCCCACCTGTTGCGGGCAGGGGGCTGCTCCAGCCCCACAGAGAGCCCACTGCAGACAGGGCTTGCTCTGTAGAGAACCCAGGGCACCACAGGCAGGGACTGTGGCAGTGTCCAGAGCAGCCTCTCTCCGTGGGGAGTCCAGCCTGCTGTGGACAGGGGCTGCTCTGAAGGGAGCTGGGAGCCGGCAGAAGCCCCAGTGTAACCTAACATTAACTGGTTAACTGATGAATTGGAATTTACATCCCTAATGAGATGGACTACAACTGCATTTTTTGAAGTTCCTGCAAAACTATCAAATGTCTTCCGTTTCCACAAGCAATAATGACAATACTGAACTAACCATAACATAAGAACAAAAGGATGGCCGTACTGGGTCAGACCAAAGGTCCATCTAGCCCAGCATCCTGTCTGCCGACAGTGGCCAATGCCAGGTGCCCCAGAGGGGGCAGACTGAAGACAATGAGCAAGTGATTTGTCTCCTGCCATCCATCTCCAGCCTTTGACAAACAGAGGCCGGGACACCATTCCTTACCCTCTGGCTAATAGCCTTTTATGGACCTAACCTCCATGAATTTATCTAGCTCTTTTGTAAACTCTGTTATAGTCCTAGCCTTCACAGCCTCCTCTGGCAAGGAGTTACACAGTTTGACTGTGCACTGTGTGAAGAACCTTCTTTTATTAGTTTTAAACCTGCTACTTATTAATTTCATTTGGTGTCCTCTAGTTCTTATATTATGGGAACAAGTAAATAACTTTTCTTTATTCACCCTCTCCACACCACTCATGATTTTATATACCTCTATCATATCCTCCCTCAGTCTCCTCTTTTCTAAACTGAAGTCCCAGCCTCTTCAGCCTCTCCTCATATAGGACCTGTTCCAAACCCCTAATCATTTTAGTTGCTCTTTTCTGAACCTTTTCTAATGCCAAAATATCTTTGAGGTGAGGAGACCACATCTGTACGCAGTATTCAAGATGTGGGTGTACTATAGTTTTATATAGGGGCAGTAAGATATTCTTCATCTTATTTTCTATCTCTTTTTTAATAATTCCTAGCATTCTATTTGCTTTTTTGACTGCTGCTGCACACTGCATGGACATTTTCAGAGAACTATCCATGATAATTCCAAGATCTCTTTCCTGATTAGTTGTAGCTAAATTAGCTCCCGTCATATTGTATGAATAGTTGGGGTTATTTTTTCCAATGTGCATTACTTTACACTTATTCACATTAAATTTCATTTGCCATTTTGTTGCCCAATCACTCAGTTTGGTGAGATCTTTTTGAAGTTTTTCACAGTCTGCTTTGGTCTTGACTATCTTGAACAGTTTAGCATCGTCCGCAAACTTTGCCACCTCACTGCTTACCCCTTTCTCTAGATCATTTATGAATAAGTTGAATAGGATTGATCCAGTTCTCAATCCATGAAAGGATCTTCCCTCTTATCCCATAACAACCTAATTTACCTAAGAGCCTTTGGTGAGGGACCTTGTCAAAGGCTTTCTGGAAATCTAAGAATACTATATCTACTGGATTCCCCTTCTCCGCATGTTTGTTAACCCCTTCAAAGAACTCTAATAGATTAGTAAGACATGATTTCCTTTTACAGAGACCATGTTGACTTTTGCCCAACAAATTATGTTATTCTACGTGTCTGACAATTTTATTCTTTACTATTGTTTCAACTAATTTGCCCGGTACTGACGTTAGACTTACTCATCTGTAATTGCCAGCGTTGTTTCTAGAGCCCTTTTTAAATATTGGTGTTATGTTAGCGGTCTTCCAGTCCTTGGGTACAAAAGTCGATTTAAAGGATAGGTTACAAACCACAGTTAACAGTTCTGCAATTTCACATTTGAGTTCTTTCAGAACCCTTGGGTGAATGCCATCCAGTCCCGGTGATTTGTTACTGTTACGTTTTTCAATTTGTTCCAAAACCTCCTCTAATGACACTTCAATCTGAGACAGTTCCTCAGATTCATCACCCACAATGGATGGTGCAGGTTTGGGAATCTCCCTAATATCCTCAGCCATGAAGACTGAAGCAAAGAAATCATTTAGTCTCTCCGCAATGGCTTTATCATCCTTGATTGCTCCATTTGTATCTCGATCGTCCAGGGGCCCCACTGGTTTTTTAGCAGGCTTCCTGCTTCTAATGTACTTAAACACTTTGCTATTACTTTTTGAGTTTTTGGCTAGCTGTTCCTCAAAATCTTTTTTGGCTTTTCTTATTACATTTTTACACTTAATTTGGCAGTGTTTATGTTCCTTTCTATTTACCTCACTAGGATTGGACTTCCACTTTTTAAAAGATGCCTTTTTATCTCTCACTGCTTCTTTTACATGGTTGTTAAGCCACGGTGGCTCTTTTCATAAGAACATAAGAACATAAGAACGGCCGTAGCGGGTCAGACCAAAGGTCCATCTAGCCCAGTATCCTGTCTGCCGACAGTGGCCCAGCACCAGGTGCCCCAGAGGGGTGGACCGAAGACAATGATCAGCGCTTTGTCTCCTGCCATCCCTCTCCAGCCTCTGTCAAACAGAGGCCAAGGACACCATTTATCCCTGGCTAATAGCCTTTTATGGACCTAACCTCCATGAAATTATCTAGCTTCTCTTTAAACTCTGTTATAGTCCTAGCCTTCACAGCCTCCTCTGGCAAGGAGTTCCACATGCTGACTACGCTGTGTGAAGAAGAACTTTCTTTTATTAGTTTTAAACCTGCTACCCATTAATTTCATTTGGTGTCCTCTAGTTCTTCTATTTAGGGAACTAATAAATAACTTTTCTTTATCCCTCTCCACACCACTCATGATTTTATACACCTCTATCATATCCCCCTCAGTCTCCTCTTTTCTAAACTGAAAAGTCCCAGTCGCTTTAACCTCTCCTCATATGGGACCCGTTCCAAACCCCTAATCATTTTAGTTGCCCTTTTCTGAACCCTTTCCAAGGCCAAAATATCTTTTTGAGGTGAGAGACCACATCTGTACACAGTATTCAAGATGTGGGCGTACCATAGTTTTATACAGGGCAGTAAGATATTCCGGGTCTTATTTTCTATCCCTTTCTTAATAATACCTAGCATCCTATTTGCCTTTTTGACCGCGCTGCACATGTGTGGAAGTTTTCAGAGAACTGTCACGATAACTCCAAGATCTCTTTCCTGATTTGTCGTAGCCAAATTAGCCCCCATCATACTGTCACGTATAGTTGGGGTTATTTTCCCAATGTGCATTACTTTACACTTATCCACATTAAATTTCATTTGCCATTTTGTTGCCCAATCACTCAGTTTGGTGAGATCTTCTTGGAGTCCCTTACAGTCTGCTTCTGTCTTGACTATCCTAAACAGTTTGGTATCATCCATAAACTTTACCACCTCACTGCTTACCCCTTTCTCCAGATCATTTATGAATAAGTTGAACAGGATTGGTCCTAGGACTGACCCTTGGGGACACCACTAGTTACCCCTCTCCACTCTGAAAATTTACCATTTATTCCTACCCTTTGTTTCCTGTCTTTTAACCAGTTCTCAATCCAAGAAAGGACCTTCCCTCTTATCCCATGGCCATGTAATTTACACAAGAGCCTTTGGTGAGGGACCTTGTCAAAAGCTTTCTGGAAATCTAAGTATACTATATCTACTGGATCCCCCTTGTCCGCATGTTTGTTAACCCCTTCAAAGAACTCTAATAGATTAGTAAGACAGGATTTCCCTTTACAGAACCCATGTTGACTTTTGTCAACAAATTATGTTCTTCTACATGCTTCACAATTTTATTCTTTACTATTGTTTGACTAATTTGCCCGGTACTGAAGTTAGACTTACCGGTCTGTAATTGCCGGATCGCCTCTAGAGCCCTTTTTAAATATTGGTGTCACGTTGGCTACCTTCCAGTCATTAGATGCGGAAGCCGATTTAAGGGATAGGTTACAAACCACAGATAATAGTTCAGCAATTTCCCATTTGAGTTCTTTTAGAACCCTTGGATGAATGCCATCGGTCCGGAGATTTGTTAACATTAAGTTTTTCTATTTGTTCCAAAACCTCCTCTAATGACACTTCAATCCGGGACAGTTCCTCAGATTCATTACCCACAAAGACGGTGCAGATTTGGGAATCTCCCCAACATCCTCAGCCGTGAAGACTGAAACAAAGAAATCATTTAGTTTCTCCATATGGCTTTATCGTCCTTGATTGCGCCTTTTATAGTTCGATCGTCTAGGGGACCCACAGGTTTTTTTAGCAGGCTTCCTGCTTCTAATGTACTTAAAAAACATTTTGTTATTTCTTTTTGAGTTTTTGGCTAGCTGTTCCTCAAAATCTTTTTGCTTTTCTTATTACATTTTACACTTGATTTGACAGTGTTTATGTTCCTTTCTATTTATCTCACTAGGATTGGACTTCCACTTCTTAAAGATGCCTTTTTGTCCCTCACTGCTTCTTTTACATGGTGGTTAAGCCACGTGTGACTCTTTTTAGGTCTCTTGCTGTTTTTTAATTTGGGGTATACATTTAAGTTGGGCCTCTATTATGGTGTCTTTAAAAGTTTCCATGCAGCTTGCAGGGATTTGGCTCTAGTCACTGTGCCTTTTAATTTCTGTTTAACTAACCTCCTCATTTTTGTGTAATTCCTTTTTGAAATTAAATGCCAGGGTGCTGGTCTGCTGAGGTGTTCTTCCCACCACAGGAATGTTGAATGTTATTATATTATGGTCACTATTCCCAAGCGGTCCTGTAACGGTTATTTCCTGACCTGATCCTGCGCTCCACTCAGGACTAAATCGAGAATTGCCTCTCCCTTGTGGGTTCCTGCACTAGCTGCTCCAAGAAGCAGTCATTTAAGCCATTGAGAAATTTTATCTCCGCTTCTCTTCCTGAGGTGACATGTATCCAGTCAATATGGGGGTAATTAAAATCCCCATTATTATAGAGTTCTTTGTTTTGGTAGCCTCTCTAATCTCCCTCAGCATTTCAATGTCAGTATCCCTGTCCTGGTCAGGTGGTCGGTAATATATCCCTACTGCTAATTTCTTATTTTTGGAGCATGGAATTACTATCCATAGCGATTCTATTGAACATGTTGATTCATTTAATATTTTTATTTCATTTGATTCTACATTATCTTTCACATACAGTGCCACTCCGCCACCCACCCGGCCTGCTCTATCCTTTCGATATATTTTATATCCCGGCATGATTGTGTCCTACAGATTTTCCTCATTCCACCAGGTTTCAGTGATGCCTATTATGTCAATCTCCTCATTTAATACTAGGTACTCTAGTTCACCCATCTTATTAGTCAGACTCCTAGCATTTGTGTAGAAGCACTTTAAAAATTTGCCACTGCTTATTTGTCTGCCCTTCCCTGATGCATTGGATTCCTTTTCCAGGTCTCTTACTATGTTTTTTAATTTGGGGTACACATTTAAATTGGGCTTCTATTATGGTGTCTTTGAAAAGTGTCCATGCAGCTTGCAGGGATTTTACTCTAGTCACTGTACCTTTTAATTTCTGTTTAACTAACTTCCTCATTTTTACGTAATTCCCCTTTTTGAAATTAAATGCCAGAGTGTTGGACTGCTGAGGTGTTCTTCCCACCACAGGAATGTTAAATGTTATTATATTATGGTCACTATTCCCAAGCAGTCCTGTAGAAGTTACCTCCTGGACCAGATCCTGCGCTCTACTCAGTACTAAATCGAGAATTGCCTCTCCCCTAGTGTTTTCCTGTATCAGCTGCTCCAAGAACCAATTACTGAAGGCATTGAGAAATTTTATCTCTGCATCTCATCCTGAGGTGACATGTACCCAATCAATATGGGGACAATTGAAATCCCCTATTATTACTGAGTTTTTTATTTTGATATCCTCTCTAATCTCCCTTAGCATTTCAACATCACTATCACAGTCCTGGTCAGGTGGTTGATAATATATCCCTACTGCTATATTCTTATTAGAGCATGGAATTACTATCCATAGTGACTCTAAGGAACATGTTGATTCATTTAAGATTTTTACTTCATTTGATTCTATATTATCTTTCACATATAGTGCCACTCCGCCACTCGCACGACCTATTCTTTCCTTCCAATATATTTTATATCCCGGTATGATTGTGTCCCACTGATTGTCCCAGGACAGTTTCAGGGTGGAGAAGACCATGTATGTCACTATCCCTCACTAGTCACTACCAATTGCTTGAAAGGTACATTTCCCATGGAGGTCAATGGGGCTAGGCTATTTTATATGTAAAGCTACTGAGAAAGGTATATGTCAATACCATGATGGCAATGCCTATATTATGTAAATAATACCTAATAATAATTGCCAAATGAGACCACTTCCCAACCTGCTTACAAAAGGCCTGATCCAATTCAAATTTTAAGCTAGGATTGGGCCCAAAGCAATCTGTTGATAGTACCCAAGAAGATCCAGTTAACATTTAGTCACCCTTCAAAAATATAAGGGACCAATCAGTAAAAGCCTCACTGCCTGGTAGAGGTGATCTTTGGAGAAAACTGGAGAGACTTGAATTTTCTTCTTTTGATAGCAGCACTTTCTCTCACTGGATGTAGGTTCTTTAGCACAGGTTTCACTTTGTGTGTCAGAATAACTCAGAAATGCGTTGTCACAGCTAACTCCATTCAGGTCTAGGCAACGTGCAGCCCAAAGACAGAAGAACTAATCCCTTGAAACATCTCACCTCTTTACGGAACTCACAAAGGGCTTGTTCATCCAGAGCTACAAGTCATGACAACCCTCTCTGTAAAGAGAGGATACATCCTGCATCCCTGTGGACGCGCCAAGTGTTTTCATGTGGCATCTTAACATGCTCTTTAAATCATCAACTGCTTGGATGAGGATGACTCACAAAGAGTCTGTCCACCATCCACACTGGAGTGTCATGGTGATTTTACTTTGGGCTCCTGTGGAACAGCAGGGAGCCCGGGGAGGTCTCTTGGGGAAGAGGCCAGGGGTGCGTCTTTTTCAGTGTTTCTCAGCCTTTTTGGCCCATGGACCACCTGGCACAATGTAAACCTTTCCACAGACCACCAGTTGCTAATGGAAACTCACTGTTAATTACATCATTACACCTGAGCCATTTTGCTAGTGCTGCAACTAGGGAGAATGGTTTAATTTAAATTATTAAACAAATTTAGCATTTTAACTTTCTCATGTTAGTTTATCAAACTTCATTTTAAATAAAGTAATATATTAATTTATGTCCAACACAAAAGGGTTCAATGTTTTCTTTATTTATGGCAGGGGTAGGCAGCCTTTTTTGGGTTGGGAGCCACTGACCCACAGAAAAATCAGTTGGGGACCACAAGTGAGAAACAAAAAAACTCCTCCAAAAACCCCCATCCCTCACTGAGGTGGCCCCAACTCAGACAACTCACTCCTCTGGTGCTCCACCGGGCAAGGGGAAGGACAGGGAGGACTGAGGTTCAGGGCTTCCCATAGGCCAGATTTGCTTTTCTGGTTAATTTTATGGACGCCCTTAGGTTCTGAGGTGGGGACAAAAATGAGGGGCTCATTGTGTGGTACAGGGCTGCCAGTGAGTGGAATAGGGATGGGATGCAGGATCTGAGTGGAAGGTAGGGTGCAAAAACAGGCTGGGAGCAGGGTGTCTGGCCAGGGGGAAAGAGCAGGAGCAGACGGCGGGTAGGGTGTCTGGCTAGAAGGGAGGGAGCAGGCGGGGACTTGGGCTAGGGGTTGAACCTTCCTGGTCTGGCACCCTCAGGACCTGACTGTTCCCAGATGAGGGAATTTTTCTGGACCAGGGGAAGTTATTTCAGGCCCCCTGCTGCTACCCCACACTGGGCTCCCTGGCACCCCTCTCCCCCACAGCCCAGATGAGCCATCTGATCCCTGCACCTCCTCCCAACCTCCGCAGCCCAGCTGAGCCCTATGCCAATTCCCTACACCTCCCCCATCCCCCACAGCCAAGCTGAGCCCCTCACCCAGGTTCCTGGTGCCCCCTTCCACACACTGCAGCCTATCTAAGCTCCATACCTCTTTGCTGTACACCCCCGCAAATCGCTTGCTTTCCCGTGCTCCCATTTGAGCAGGAAGTGTCCCTGACTCCTATTCCCCCAGCAAAGGAGGGGGAGGGAAAATACCAGTGTGCAGCTGCATCTGGAGTCTCAGAGCTTTTCGGGATATTTCAGTGTTTCACGGGGACATTGGGACAGGAGATTAAAAATTGGGACTGTCCCAGATTTTCCAGGATAGATGGTCAGCGTACTTATAGGCGGGGTACAAGAGAAGTGCCTCAGCTCTAAAAATTGGAACAGGTGTTCTCTATACCTTATTACTTTTTGTAAAAAGTGCCCTAAAATTCCAAGTCATCTCCTTGAAAAAGAGAGATCTTCTTCAAACACAACCCTGAGTAGTCCAGAAATCTGGCAGTTTTCCTGAGATTTACATTAATTATGGGGAAAGAACTACAAATCAGGAGGGTTTTAATTTGTTCTGGTTTAAGTTTAATAGCTATTGGAATGTCTTGTAAGCATCATGCATTTAAAAGAGTATTCTCCATCTGGACTCAGGGGGCATGGCTCGATAGCCTGTGTTTTTTCCACATACAAAACCCGGTGAATTAACATCAAGCAAATCCAATCCTCACAAGTTGTCTAGGATGACACAGAACAGATTTTAACATATGTTTTCTATCTTTCCATATAACATTTGTGTTACCTGGGATTTCAAGCTTCTTAAGGGGATTCTGTAGTTTGAGGAGACAAAAAAATTCTTTTTTAGAACACTGCAATAGAATAAGTACGGTTTTTTTCAGGCAGAGTTGTGACTGACAAAAGGATTGCCTGTATCATACTGTGCACGAAACAATAACTGACGCAAATTTTCCATGTGTCACTTTCACTTCATTACCAGCTTCATTCACAATATGTTTTTACTCAAGAAAACCACCCAAAGAATGGCATACATTACATTCTTGAAGCTTAATAACTGTAAAGAAGGACTAGCTGAAATCTGATATAAAAATAAGAGCCAAGCCACACAAAATACTATGGAAGCCTCATACACAGACAAGACAACAATCATCACAAGTGACAGCTGTGGAAACAAAATACAGACAAGAACACAACCATCCATTTGGCAGGGCCTAGTGTTTACACTATGCTAGATAAACACCTTCCAAACAGAATAAGTAAAATGGCTAAGGTTCTGCTTTGCATTGTAATCCAATTTGAAATAGAGTGAAAGGAATTTAATAGTAGATTTAACTGCTTTACTTGCAGTGACTAACCATAAACACATGAAGAATAGTTTGGGGTGAAATATGTACTGAACGTTTTTATATAAACTGAATAACCAAAAATGATGACTGATGTTAGTGGAATCTGACCCATGTTGTGCTATGAGCCTTCACATTACCACAGTTGCTCCTCAATGCAAAAAATAATCAGCCATAGCGAAATGTTTTCTGAGAGACCAGCAAGCAGGGGAAGTGCTGGTAACCTGCTAAGTGTCAACATGTTTTTTATGCTTTTTCTTCTTATTTCCTTGTGCCAATATAATAAAATTGCAAAACACTAACATTTTGTTATGAAGAGAGTGGATTAGCCTTGGCTAGGTGTAGGCTTTATACAAGCGTATCCATGCAGTCACACATTATGAAGCAGCATTGCAAGCATTGTTCCATTTATTTGCCTTGGTGAAATAAAAATAGAGAGACCCACTCACCACAATATTGACTACAATATTAGTTTGGCAAATTCTCTGGTTCGGCACCTCTCAGGTCCTGAGGGTGCCAGACTAGAGAGGTTCAACCTGTACTAATCTAGCTACAGTAACATAAAAACACTACAAACACTGTCTGAACTATGAAAAAGACTAACAAGTCTTAATTAATTCTATTTACAGGTATTAAAAATAGAGGCAAATAAACCAGAGGATTCGGGCCATGAGGCTGTAAGAAGCAACAGCAAAGTTGTTGGCTTGCACTGCCCTTTTTACCTTTGGTTTGGCACATAATGAGATCTACTGTGTGTGTGCGGACCAGCTGACACTGGTTACTAAAAAGCTCCAGACACGCATAGACTACATACAAGGAACATCTCTTGAAGAACTCCTTCCATATTTGCTCAAAAAAGAGGAAAACCCAGGCACTGTTTTCTTCATGCTACAAGCCAAAAGTTCAGTATCCACCAATTGGTGCCTATGGGCTCTAAGTTCCATGCTGGGACCCCATTAGACTTTTCTCACATGCCCTGAAAACCTAAAGACATTTTCAGAAACTTTAAATATAAGGGAAATCACAAGCAATCAAACTGCTATGAACTCTTATAGATTCTTTCAAATACATAAGAGAGGGAAGTGACAATAGCCTAGATGAAATCACACCATTTCAGACAGTGTTGGACAATGTTTCTCTCTACCAGGCTTTTTCTCATCTTTCCTACCTGCAGATATTCCGTCTATGGGGTTTTCCAATAACTCTCATGCTGAAACTGTATTGTCAACTTAATGGGGGACAGTTATACTGTCTCTTTTTCATGCTGTTTGTATGTAGTCCATATATTGACTGTGTAAATTATCCTTAGGTTGACAAACTGCTTATGGCACTTGAGTGTGGAAACACACCCATGGATAGCACATTGGCTTCCCTATGGTCATCTTTTGAATGTAGTAAGTTTAACAATGTGCCTACAGAGACAAAGACTACAATCCCCAGCTTTTTGACTGACATTGCTAGAGGGAGCAATTTTCTGTGAAGAGTTCAAATATGTTGGTGAGGTGAAGACACTGAACAAAACAATTTCTAAAGTTTGAGACAGACACAGTTTGACTAAAGAACTTCAAACATAGATCTATGTATTCCTGGAATCCTGAAAGTGATATTACCCTGCAAACTTTGCCACTAATTTTCTATTTTTTATGTACTTCAAAAATGTCCATCCCCAGATTATCTACATTTTTTCTTCATCTTTGCTCAAGATTGTAATAGAAATTATGCACACAGCAGGACAATATACTAGGAAATAACATGCTACATCTGTGGCCTCTCATTTCTCTCCCAAACAGTACAATGAATGGAGATAGCCAAACATTTTTACTTGGAGAAACACATGGAGATTAGGGTCACAATAAACAATGAATTCTTCTCTGCATTATGCAAATTCACTGCCTACCAAGTATGTCAGATGTTCTCTCACTTCTTAGGCAGACTGTTGCGCCTATCCTCGGTCTACTAACCAGATCCACTAAACACAACAACATGACTTGGTTTTGAGCATACCAAACACTATGGGTGCATCTACATAGCAGGGTTTAACTCAAAATAAGCTACGCAAATTGAGCTTCGTCAGTTGCGTAGCTTATTTCGAAATAGCTTATTTCGAGTTTTGGTGCTGTCTAGACAGCACTTATTTCAAAATAGAGAACTCTTCCTCCGAATTCCTGTATTCCTCATAAAATGAGGGTTACAGGAGTCAGAGTAAGAAGTCTTCCAGCTTGACAGTATTTTGACATTATGTCAAAATAACTGCCCTCTGGGTAGACACTATGTTATTTCAAAATAACGCTAGTTATTTTGAAATAATGTTGCTGTGTAGCCTATGTTCCCTTATCCTAACACTACACATTGACCCTCTCTAGTCTTGCACCCTCAGAACCTGACTAATGCTGAACCAGAGAATTTGCTGGACCATGGGAGGTGAATATTGTCTAGCAGCATTACCAACATGTCCACTGCTTACTGGGTGGGGTAAACATTTAGGGGGTAAATTAGAGCTAACACAGAGCCAGGACTGGTGGCTGTAAACTAACTTTATGGTGCTGTGGGAAACTTGGCCACACCCACAATAAGTGGATATCTGGATAACTAAAATCATGCTGGACCACGATTGTTGCCGGACCAGAGAGTGTCAGATGAAAGAAGTTCAACCTATACTAATCTTTGCTAATCATGATGCTTAATAAGCAGACAACCAACATGTTTTCTTTCCAATGAGCCAATATATCTTAAACCAATAAACTGCTACATTTTACTACACTACCATTACAACACAATCCTTCTCTCAGTTCTAACTCTTCACTAAGCAGCCAATAATGCATACTCTGATTTCCTTGAAAGTTCACATTTTGCTCCACTCACCTTGTTATACTGATATTCTTTTTAAGTCTTGGTAAATATCTTTAAAAGGTTTCCATTTGGCAATTTCAAAACAATTTGATTTTTTTTTTTAATTCTAAAAAATGTGTCTGGAATTAAGCACTTTTTTCTAGGCTTGACTCTGATCCACTATGCCAAAATTTCTGACTTGGAAAATAATCATCATTAGACATTGATGTCTCAGGTCTCTACCATCAAGATAGTTTATTCTGTTCCTCAAAATACTTATTTCTCACTTCTCCTCATGTGGAACATACTATAGTTCTCACAAACTAAAGTATCTACATTAATTTTTAAAATAATAAAACTAATAATTTATAACTTGCAAAAATCAGAAAGAAGCATTAAGATACTCAAAATCCTGCCTGATATTCCTGTCCAGGTAGTATCACATCACACCTAATTTATCTATATTCTGCCCCACAGTTCAAACTCAAAGCCGTCTGAATATCAGTGTGAACCAAGGTGCTTCACTGCAATTCCCCCATGCAGCTGTTGCAGATGCAAACTAAAAGATTCCTAGTTGTTCTTAATGCAGTCCTGTTTGAAGAGTGGTATGTGGCACATACAAAGCCAGACCCATAAGGCCATGCTTCCTAAGTGGAAAGGGGGTGGAGGGATAGATACACCATGTGGTACACAGAGAATTCTATTCTCCCTTGGAAAACAGCTACAATTACCTCACAGTTCTGTAACTAATCTGCGATACAGATGGCTCAGGGGATTGTTAAATTGAAGCGACTAGTTATAAGTAAGTGTGCCATAAATCCATTTCCTGAATTGGTAGGTAGATGGACTAGAAGATCAAGCACATATCTTTCTCTCTCTTATTTCTATGGTAAATATAAGACCCATTAGCTCTGGGGATGCATGCCAGAGAAGTACCAATAAATAAATGAGTGAATATAGTGGGCTTATGGTCATGTTCTAAAAGGCTAGAAAACTCCTATCCATATATTAAGAGCCTGTAGAGTTTTCCTTAAAATTATAGTTGGAAGGAGAACAATACCTATTGCTTTGGCTGGAATTAAAAAGATCTCCAGGAGTTTTATATGGATCTTTACTCCTCCCAAAGTATCAGCTTCAAATCAATCTCTCCTTGATATTTTAAACACATTAATTTTACTTCAATAAATGATTAAGGTGCTTCCTTCAATCGACACATATCCCACTAGGAAATTAACTTAGCTATTAAACCTCTCAAGGCTAGGAAGGCACCGAACAAAATGAATTTCCCCTCAATCTTATAATGGAATAATAAACACTGTATGTTCCACTATGCTGCCTTCTGCAATCAAGTAAAACTCCCTATTAGTAAACATTCAGCTCCAATCAGTTCAATTGTTAGAACAACAGAGCAGGAGATGGGCTAGGTGAATGTAAGAACTGAAAAGCACTAATGCACTGAGTTCAAATATGATTATGATGCAACATTTGAGGAGGAAATATTTGAGAATATGGTCACATTCTTACACTTTAAGACACATGACTGAAGGATTTCACAATGACCAAAGCGGAAATGGTAAACCTACAAACTAGAAAGAAGAGCCAGGCCTATTTCTAGGCTTTTCAATGGGTTCCACTGTTACAGAACCTTGCATCTTCCTCTCTTTGTATAGGTAGATCCTGCCATGATAAGCCGGTGATTTAGACACTGTTCCTACTCAGCACACTGAGGTAGAATGCTGGAGAAATGGAGTAGCTTCCAAGTCTTTTCAAATACAGTTCTCACTGGTTGAACCCAAGACCCTGTGTTCAGCCTCTTTGAATGCCCTCACACTACTACTGTGGGGATACTAGAAGCCTCAGGTGTAACAGAACTCTCTGTGCATGTGAAACAGGGAAACGGGGTAGAAAGCCATGCTTCTCTTTTGAATGCCCTCACACTACTACTGTGGGGATACTAGAAGCCTCAGGTGTAACAGAACTCTCTGTGCATGTGAAACAGGGAAACGGGGTAGAAAGCCATGCTTCTCTTGCCACCACTCTACAACTGAAAGTGGTCCAGCAGATCAGGAGAAGGAAGGAAGATGGGAGAGCTGCAGGAGGTGGAGCTGATGGGATGAGGTAAAAAAGTCTCTCTGTAACAGAAGACTTGAAGGAACACAAACTGGAGAGTAATGGGGAGGGGGGGAATAAATTTTCCAGTCAGGGAAAGAGACAAAATCCCTAAAATGGAGGATGAGAGATGGAAAGCAGAACCCACCACCCTTCAAAAATTTAGCTGAGTAAAAGGAAAACTTTCCATTTTAAACCATGTAAAGTGCATCCAGGTACCAAGGTGATGAATTACCTTAGCATGCCTGTGAAATGAACAGTATCATCAACTCCAGGGTGGGGAATATATAGATCTCCTTCGTTTTAATTTAATTTAATTCAGTTATTCCTGACCAAAATTATCCAGACCTTTTTCAGAATTCTGCCACAATATTTTACCCTCACCTCTTGCTGCAGTGAATTTCACATGTTAATTAGAAAATGTACAAAATATTATTTACTCGTATTGGATCTAAAATCACCAACCATTAATTTCATCTAATAAATTATCTGTCTTTTATTATGGGTCTAAGTTAAAAAAGGCACTAATGATTTTATTATAGCCTTCATAATTTGGGACACCTCAATCAAGTCTTCATTATATTTTTTCAATCAGGTCAACCAATCCCAGTAATTCTGCTTCAACAGCTGGTTTACATTCCACTAAAACTACCCAAATTTGATCTGAGAAAAAAGTTGATCTTGCAGGAAGAAATTCTACTTCATTAAGAAAGAAAGTGGAAAACCTATTGCCCTGAAGCATACACGGTTGCCATCGGCAGATGAATTCAGTTACTACTAAAGCATGTGAAAACACATAATTAGGACTTTAAACATGAATTATATTGTTGCTGCTGCTTCATCAGGACAGATGTAGATTACCTAATTCATATCATGAAAAAAACAAGCTTTTATTTACAAAGACCAAAAAAACCCCAAATCATCGAGACCCCTATTTCAAGGATGAAATTTAGTGAAATGCAAAACAAAATTTTAACAAATCCTGCTCAGAAAACCCTTAACCTTTACAATTAACAAAACAAAACAAAACAAATACTACAGCGGATGCCAGCCTGTGAAGAGAATGTAATGATAAGATATGGAGCATATTATTAAAAGGCAGGACACAAATTTATTGGAGAAATATTTAAGAGCCTTAACAACAAATCTGTGGTTATCTAACATAAGGTACCAAAACTCATGGTACTTATTTGCACTTAATTGTTAATAAGGTATGTGCAAAGCCCGGGGCTCTGGGTTCACTGGGCCTTTTAAATCACCACCAGATGGGAAACTTGAAGGACGGGGGGGGAACAGTGCATCATGGTCCGGGCAGTGCTGAGGGATGGCTGGTCCAGCCCTGATTTCTGCCCAATGCTCTGACCCTCCCGGAAACGCAGCACTTGCCCTCCCCCCGCAACTTACTCAGGGGCCTGACATGGCTGTCGGCTGATGTGCCCATATTTATCCCAAGACAGTGGGCTACCCACAATTTCTGAACAAACACACCAAATTTTAAATTGCAAATACTAAAATTACACCAGTCATGTACGCTAAAAACCATCAGAAACAACCCAAAGGGCGTGCCTGAATGAACAAAGCTGTTAATAATTAAGGGGGTTTCCTAAAACTAACTATCTCAATCCAGGGTGGCTGACAAATTTCACCTGTGTCCTGTGAAAGGTGGGGGAGGCTGGACCCAGGTCCCCAGAAGGGGTGGAACCTTGGGTGGAAAAGGCAGGAATGGAGGCTTTGATATTCCTATCTCCTCCCTGACCATGGAAAATTTATTTTGCCCCCCTCCGCTCCTATTATGTCTCCAGAATGAGGTAAGAAGTATATTGCCATACAAGCATGCCAGTGACAGGAGTTGTGTTGGTACCAAAGCGAACAGCAGTAGTGGACTGTCTAATGGTACCGACATCGAGGGTGGTGAAAGCTCCCACAGCAGTATTTGCAGTGCCAACTGCAGCAATGCCAGGGAGATTCCCAGTAACAAGGTCCCCATACCAATCCTTTTACTAGCCCTGCTTCCACAACCTGTTGAAGGGGAACATCAGGGTGCAGGGCCGACAGA
Source organism: Rafetus swinhoei (assembly GCA_019425775.1). Lineage (NCBI taxonomy): Eukaryota > Metazoa > Chordata > Testudines > Trionychidae > Rafetus > Rafetus swinhoei. The sequence continues at coordinate 188,988,315 of CM033440.1, forward strand.
TCCAAGGGTTCAGAGGCTTGATCAAATCAACAGAGCTTTAGAAATCACAATCTTGACAACATACTGGACAAAAGGAGAGGCTGAAACCAAAGACAGAAGAGATTGGTGGCTGTCTGGTATACTGCCGACATAGAAACAGACAGTACCAGCATCTCCCTCATTGGTTCCACACTCACTGAATGCCGGGAGGCCTGAACTAGAGTCAATAATACGGGGTTCCTAAATTTGCTCCTCAAAACCCAGCCACACATTTCCTGGGGAGGCGAGTTACCCCAAAACCTGGCATGATCCCTTCACGGTCTTATGTGATCTTTTTTTCTTAGCACAGTAGACAGGCTCCTCCAGTTCTGTGCTCTGAAATGTGAAGCAGTAAAGCTCTCAGAACCCGTAGGGTGATCTCCAACTTGACGAGGGCCTCAATTCCTGAGCAGGCTGCATGGCCTGTTCAAGGAAATGCTTGTCCAGAGTCATCCAAGTCGATTTCTTAACCAAACAGCAGATCGCACAATGCTCTTTGACGTGGGCCTTGCTGAGACAGAGCAAGCCCTGGGTGAGGAGGTCACAGCTGGTGATCGCTGTCCCACATGAAGGACAACGTTTAAGCACAGGGAGGACATCTCCAAGAGAAGCAAACTACTACAATTAACGCTACTCTACTAACTATATACAACAAGGAAAAAACAAACTAGATGTGAGGTTATGAGGTTAAGCCCACACAGAACTTTGACTCCAGCCACGAGTAGGCAGGGGAGGGACTACAGTCATAAGGCATGAGCACCACACCTATATAGTACTGCTAGGCAAATTTGTCTGGCTCCAATGCACTGGGCATACATGCACACCTAAGTGGAGTACACATCTGCATCTACTCAAAGAACTCTCTCTGTGTTCAGTCTGTATTTTGTTTCTGCTGCAGAAAAATAACCAACAAATGCCTTTAGCAGGGTGCCTCATACTTAACCAAGTCTGTTGTGGCATTAGTTTATATGCCCAGCTCTAGTTGTACATGACTTAAAGGGCGATTTTCAAAGCACTAAACATTCCTTTAACTGAAAGCAGGAAAAATATATACACAGATATCCACATCAGTACATATACATATGGTAAAAATAACAACTTTTCACCTACAGTAATGTATTTAAACAACAAATCCACATTAGGAATTTAAATGAGCCCTTAGCATAAATAAGGACCAGATGCAAAGGGAAAACTGGAACACTCACAGGATGCTGTTACAGCTAAGTGGAATCTCATCAGGGACTGATTCAAATATCAGTTTTTCACATCCATAAATACAAGTTTAAATCAGCTTTTATAAGCTCACTGTTAGCGGTTGTACTTTTACATTATGCATGATTCTAACTGATCAAAGAATAAAGAAATCACACACTCTTTGAATTGTTCCTAATCAACATTATGCTAAGCGTTACCACTTATTAGTACTACTTGGATTGCATTTCTTTTCTATTGGAAACCTTATTTATTAGTAGCAATGTTATGTTTTGGTGTGGAGGCCCAGTGGCCTTTGTAATGCTTGCACACATAACCTACTTCATTTTAATAGTTTAGTTTTGTACACAAGCCTGCTACACTTAGTTGACTTTGATGTTTCATTGATGTAACAGTTGATATGAAATAACAAATGGCACAAAGACTGTAGAACAGAAGCTTCTGCTCTCCTTGCCTCTCAACATCTGAACAACAGTACATCCAATTAAATTAAAAGGTGGAAAATTCAAAACAAAAAACAGGGTGGATTATATTTTTGCACGATGGGAAACAAATTGTGGAACATACTACCAGAAAAAATTGTTGAGGCCAAAAACTTGACAGAATTCAAAAAGAGATTAGATATTTACACAGTCATCAAGAATATCCAGAGTTGTCCTAACTAATGATGACAAAATATTTGTGGAAGGACTGACTACTTAACCTCCTACTTCAGAGTCACTACAACAGATCAGGATGAGATCTAATCAGGGGGAAATTATCCCACATGTGCCTCCTGTAGTGTTCTTACATATTCCTCTAACGGACCTAGTGCTGGCCACTAGGAAACAGAATGTTGGAACCGATGAATATTTTAGGTTAATCCGATATAACTCCTCCTATATCTAAAAGTGTTGTCTAGTATTTCTAACCTCACGGTTGACAGCTTTCTAATTGCTGGTAATCCAACCCCCAAAAGCCCTTCCCCTGCTCCAACTCACCCCTGCCAAAGCCCTGCCGTACTCCATGCTTCTCTTTTGGCCCCTCTCTTCCCCCACTCTGCCAGACAGCAAATCAAGTTTTGGTTCAAATACCATTGAAGGGTTAAAATGAATCCTCTATGTGGTCTGACTTTATATACACCATGCATGGAAGGTCATGATGGAGGGGGAAGGCCTAACGTTTTCCTGAAAGTCCATTATTCTGTGAATGCATGAATGGCCACCCTAGTGATGATTTCAGGGTCATCTTAAATGCATGAGAGTAGCATAACTCTCTCTCACCATCCCCATCTTTAATCACCCTCCAGCTCCTGCCTCTGCCTGGGTCAGTCTACTTCCCAATTTACACTCCACTTCCCTCCGTGCTTTTCCACAGTCCTCTGTCTCTAGCTCAATGGCCTCATTCAGTTCTCTTCACATTCTCCCTCACTTTCCCTCTGAGATACCCTTACATTTTCTCTCTGAAATCCCTTATTTTCTGTTCCTCTAACCCATCATTGGTTTCCTGCACCCCACATGTCCCATTCTCCATTCTAAGCACAGCCTACTAAGCACTAAGTGTCCAGTGTGGATCCTGCCGCTATTTTTTCCCTGTACCTCAAGTGACAGTGACCAAGATTGTTCCATCTTATGTATGTCTCACTTCCACATGCAAAGACTATAAGGAATGGTGACCATCTTGGCTGAGATTAGTTTGGGTTCAGCTCCATGAAAATACTGAGAAATGGCAGCCATTTTGAATACAGGAAAGTTCATGAGTTTTGAATCAAGGAATGTGGTAAAAGGATTCAGATACCTGTGGACATAAAGTGGATATCTGCAGATTTGCAGGGCTCTAAAGATTATGGAAAAATATAAAGACACATCCAATGAACATGTGTAAAACCAAACTAGCTATGCCAAAAGCAGCTCTAGCCTTTCAGCCAGCCAAAACAAAAACATGTTTTTGGTGCCCTCCACCTCAAATGGTTGAGCCCGTTGCCCCAGCCAATCAGTGAAGCAAAAGTTGCTGACCAATCAGAGTGAGGACAAAAGGGGGCACAGCATCACACACTGACTTGCCCAGCCCCCAGAACTGGCTCTGGCCACACCCTCATTTGATAATAGAATCCGCCTCTCTCCTCCGATGCCTCAGTACCAGTACAGGCGATCAGAAGTCAATTATTCTTAATATTTCAGAACCATTCCTTAGGAACGATTCTCAGTAAATACAATTTAGGAATCAGAGCAAATTAATTTGGAATTTGAACTTGCATAAATATCTCCAGAAGAGAGAAACTGGCTGCTAACTAAGGCTAGGTCTACACTATAGCCTTTTTTCAGAAGAGTCATTTCCTCCATTTGGCCCTGTCTAGACAGTGGCCAAATGGCAGAAAAGCCTCCTCTTTTGGAGGCCTCCTCTTTTTATTCCTCGTAAAATATGGTATATAGGGCTCCCCGAAAGAGTGCATTTGCTCTTCCGCAAAAAAAGAAGTGGGAGAGCAAACGGCATTCCCTGGACACGGCGAAGTTTTTCCAGGATACATCCGATACCCCGGAAAAAATCCACAGTCTAGATGTACCCTAAGTGTGCCTTTTATCTGATAGCCCCAGATTAGGAGCGTGGCTACATGAGATTGGGGAAAGTATCTTGACTGAAGCATGGCTGTTAGCTTTTAAGAATATGAATTATACAACATCTTGCTCAAGAATAAAATTCTTAATAGGTTTTACTGGATACCACATAGGTTATTTAAAGCTGGTCCCCAATTTTATTCCAAATACAGTAGACTTCCGATAATCCGGAATACTATCAGGAGGTACTATAAGCAGGTTATATATATACTGTATACATTATATACTGTATATAAAGTGTTCTTAACCCTTTTTATTGTACATACTGTATACAGTATACTGTATACAGTATACTGTAATGTTTTAGTTTTTTTAAGCCTTTTTTACCCTTTTTGCTCAGTTCATCTGCTGCCGCTGTTACCTTGTGACTCATTTTTTGCCGAAGCTCACTCACTAGGCTCTTGCCATTTTGATGCCGGACTATCAGGAGTGCCGGACTATTGGATGCCGGACTATTGGAGTTTTACTATACTGGAAATTTACTTACAATCCTGTACAGCAACATATGATGTGGGATTTCACTACTGTTATTGTAAACCCAGAAAATAGTTCCACAAAGGTAATCAAAATGAATAATATTTTCTTTACCCATTCTACAATATGAAAATAAAATTTCTTAACACTTTAAATCAAAATTCAGGAATAAATGTATGCAGAGTGTCAAATTCATCACAGGTTACATTCATCCAAATTTATCAAGAAGCTTATATTATTATAAACACGAACCATCTAAATTGGACATTGAATACCCATTGTTTCTGCAATTAGAAAAAAAATCGCTCTCCTAGGTTGAGCAATTAAGTCAACCTGCAGGAAATAAACATATTAAAATTTTACTTTCATAGTACTTAACAAAACATCATAGTGCAGTAATTCGACTTCCATCTTTGATATAGTTATACTAAAATTTCATGTAAGAGAATTATTCTCTTTTCATATTAACTTTATTCATTTCCCCCGTGTTCTGGAATACTTGTTTGTGCAAGCCATGGCAGATAATAAACAGCAAATAAAACAAAATCCTGTATTCTAATCGGATTTTAGCTACCATAACTCAAATGACCAATTTTCAATTAGTGCTAAGAAGAAAAGTAATTATATACATTCAAGCCTAAAACTCCAGAGTTATCCTCATTTGTTTGGTAATTATCAGACATTTTAATTTCAGTGTATAGACCACAGTAAATAACTTCTGCCCTGAGAACTTGGCGATGTACTTGGGGGGCTCTGGACTAAAACCATTAATTGCCGATATTCTGCTAGCCATCAAAATATGTCATTACATTCTAATGATTATTCCACATCTATGATAATGGACTAGGTCTTTGGGTATGGTTCAATAGAGGTGGTTTATGCCTAATGGCGGGGGGGGGGGGGGGGGGTGAGTAGAGAGTGTGAGTACGCTGCCATTTGAGAAAAGTGGACATAGAAACCAGGCTGTCAGTAAATCTAGTTCCAAACACAGAATAAATGCTACATATCTAGAAGGCAGCAGCAAGAAGAAGAAAGGGTTAAGGAGTGTTTATTAGTGGCAGCAAGTATTCAAATGCCGACTCTAGCTCTAAGTCATTTTTACATATTTTCCTTTGATGTAGCGCAATAAACAGGCTCTAAGTGCCCAGTTAGTTATTCAAATACAAATTTCAAGCCGTTCACTCCTCCTATCAAGCAGCAACTCCTGAGAGGACTGCCAAGCATCTGGTTTTCAACTGCAAAGTCCGATCAAAAAGGGAACCTGATGATGTTTAGGCAGATCTACTGGCTAGGCACACAAAGTCCAGTCATTGTGAGCAGAGGAGGTGTTGGGTCTTCATGGGTGCCAGCCCCTACTCAGCCAAAGCCACTCTTCTACCTACATCAGGCAGCTGCAGATCCCATTCCCAGCTATGCAAGTAAGTCCCTCCCAACCCATGTTGAGGCGGGAGAGGGAGGAAGAGAAGCAAATGGGTCCAGAGCCTCAGGGGGAAGGGGCAGGGCAGGAGCAGGACCTCTGGGGAAGGAGCGGGGCATGGGTGAGGCCTGGGGGGAGAAGGGGAGGTCCGGGGTGGTTCCAGCACATATGTTGCCCACCTTAAGTGCCAAGAATAAATATCTCTACAAGCTTACCTCAAAGGCCAGGCAAAAATCACATGCCCCCTGCAGCACGCCCTGGAAATCAGCAAATCCAGCATATTTTAGAGGACCATGGCTCTTATGGAGGATTGTGTGTCAATCTCTCTCTCCAGTATACGAAATGGGATCTAGCATCAGAACATCCACTGAATACTGTTAAATCAGTGTATCCTAGGAAGAGGCATGCTCTAATGTTTATATAGATTTGAGTGATTACATTCCATTCTTTGTGTCAAAATAACTTAATTATTTCTACATATTTTATTAATAAAAGCATACCACTTAGCTAACTTTATCCTGATGGATATAATATGTATATAATCCTTCATTTAATAATAGATCTAAGTGATCTGTAATAACACAAAAATAAGCTAATATACTGGTTGCAAAATGTCTCGTGAGAGAGAACAAGGCAGCATGGAAACTGCTTATACAAATATGAACGACTCTGAACATTTCATGACAGGTAGCATCCCCTCCTGGCATACCTTTCAAGACATTGAGAGGCATGCAACAGAATGCTGTACACTAACACCAGCTTTCCACTGCAATCTAAACCCTTAGGGTGCATCTACACTGCACCATAACTCGAAATAAGATACGCAATTTGAGCTATGCAAATTGTGTATCTTATTTCAATGCTATTTCAAAATGGCTTATTTCGTCATTTGGGGCTGACTACACAGTGCCAAATTTTGAAATAAAGCGTTTACTCCTTACTCCTTGTGGAATGAGGTTTACAGGGGCATCGGAATAGCGAGCCTGAAATAACGGGCTTGCTGTGAAGATGCAGGATAGCTATTTCGGGATACTCCGGTATCCCAAAATAGCGTTGCAGTGTAGACATACACTCAGTGATTAACCAGGACATGATGGAGAAATGCACTATTAGAGTTCATGTGGCATTTTGCATCTTTGTTCTCTGTGGTATTTTGCTGCCCAAGGTCATCCATCAGGAATAATATTTTATATTATCTTTGGGGGTTTAGTCTTTCCACAAAGATATTGCTCAACAATAATTTTTGTGTCAGTCTTCTTCTCTTCCTCACCTTACAAAAAAAATGCACTTTACTTTATACATTGTATAAGACACTGCCCACCAGGAAGAAGAATGTAGAAAACATAATCAACACAAATACCTTGCTGCTGAATAAAAGGAAGAGTGGAGACAAGTATACAAGAAAAGAGATGACAAGACAAATTAATGATAAGTCATTTTCTTTCATGGTACAGTCTCCTATTCCCCACCCACAGTAAAAGCACCATTCTGTTAGACTTGTGTAGCAAGTCATGCAGATATAGGATATGGATTTACCTTAAACTGAAATTCTCTTCTACTTAAAGATATGTCACCTAGAGTAGGCAGGACAAGCTGTAGTGAACAAGAATGAATGTATGACAATCAGGTAGCTGCTCAGCATACATCTATACAGGCTTCACCATTCTCTATCCCCAAAACTGACAGCGTCCTTGTCAAACATGCTCAAATTCTATCCAGTACAATCTTTACTGCTTTTAGTTAGTCTAACAATCTTCTACACCCAAGGAAAGGTTACCAATTAGACAACTTATATTTCAGAATGCTGGAAGAAAAAGCTTTGGACTTGCTTATCCCCTTTGTGCTCATTTGCTATTAAACACAAGTAGCTGCCCCTTGCACAAGTGAAGTGGAGTTGTGAGTGGCAACAACACAGACTCATTAACCTGGAACAAGGTTAAGTAACTGGGAAGAAAGCTAGGCCCATTGTCAGTTTCTGCTGTATTTGGAGAGAATGACATACATGGAGATCAGTCACCCTCAAAATCATGAGTTCACGGTTGCAAATGCTACATCCTAGTCCACTGAAGGCACAAAATATTAACATCTGTTTAACTTAGTAGATGCTGAACCCCCTTCAGGAAAAAGTCAGATGATGAACAGATCAGATTGAGTGGGAGCTACTTCTAGGGGTATGCTTTGAACCCAGTTCCAAGCCCCTTTTCACAAACACAAGACCCTTTCTGGAACAGGAAAAATAATCTGTTTTGGAAAAGAGGCCTGGTTATTTATCTTAGATAGGGAAGTCTCTTCATAAAGGCTTTAGGTTCTTTGGGCTGCTTACTCAAGCAAGATTCATAACACAAAACAAGCAAAGTAAAACTGCACACCATCTACAAAAATCCCTCAGGGAAGCGGAAGCAGCTACATCCTAGCAGCATCAGCAGCCTTCCTAGAGCCTGCTTTACATGCTTTTTCCATATTAGCAGTAGCTGTCTTTCTTCCTGCTCTTGAATTTGTGAGGGAACTACTCTCAAATATAGCTTCTCACCTCCCAAGATATTCCCCCATTTTCAGTAGGGAAGATGGCATTTAGAAGTACCTGAATCATAACTGTCTCACTGTGGCACGTTCTGTACCACGTGCCACAAGACTGGGGGAGGAAATACCAAAACCTAGAATGACATTTCAACACCATGTATTCTTTATTATACATAAAATTAAATTGCAAGCAGTTTTAAACGTGGATGCCTTAAAGCTTTGCCACCTAAATCTAGGAGGCCAGATTTTTAGAGGTTTTAAGCAAGCCATCATACAACTTCCATTGAGTTCAATAGGGGTTTGGTTTCTGGAATTTTAGGATTATCAGAACAACAATATCATAGCTGAGAGGTTCTCATGCAAAGGACTTACTACGGATACAGTGGAAATGAAAAGCTTTACCTCCATTCATAAGCATTTCCCATGGTTCTAAATTTCAGGATAGGGTATGATAAATATGCAAATCATAATCTTACACAGGATATAATTAAAATCAGTCAACACTAACTGCCAGAAAATAAACATATTTTATAACTAGATATTTTCTAAGGCTTCTATGTATTGAGGATGATTATTCATACAGCTGATGCATGATTCCGGCAATTTCATTTCAGCAGCTTTTGTTCAGAATAGAAAACTGTACTTGCATAAGCAAACAATGGTAAAAGTGTTAACACTATCACCTTTGCAGAGGTTGTTTTGGAAAGACCTCATTATTTGTGCTTCTGTCACAGTAGTTTTTTTTCTGTAAGCTTAAGCGCTACAAATTGCAATATAAAATATTATTGTGATCCTGCTTATCACCCACTTTTACAAGCAACCATCAATCATAGAATCATTTCCCTCAGAGAATATATTAAGTTTTATCATTGCAAATATTGTGCAATGTCTCCACTATACATGTGATTTCTTTTGAATTTTTTTCCCGATTCCTCCCAGCTTTCTGATCACCATAAAAAAAAAACCTATCAGATTAAATGAGTCACTGCTCTTCCTCTGTCAGAAACTGCAGGATTTATATAACTTAATGGTTTCGTACACTGCCAAAGGCAGTAAAAGGAAACATTAATGGTTACAACTATTCAGATCTTCTGAATGCAACCGCAGTACCTGCTTCCTCCACCCAAAACACAGAGACCATCATGACAATAAACTACTGACAAAAAGAGGTCTATAGCATCCACAGCAACTTAATACTGTTTAATTCCTTCGTTGTCCAGGTTATTGACTCGATCTCATGGAAAGTATTCTCTGCCCCTACACATGTTCTTGCCTGAATGTGTCCAAGTAATTTTAAAAAGTATACACACTACACTAATTTATTTCTCCTACCCTCAGTCTTGTCTATTTAGATTTGGATAAGGATTGTGATTCTTGTCACAGTACTGTACATGAGGTCCTGATCATATCTGGGATTTCTCAATGCTCCTATAATAAAAATTATTTTAAAGAAACATTATGAATTATACATCCTTATGGAGAGTTCACTGGGATTCCTCCTAAACATACTGCTGATTGTAGAAATGGAAGGCTCTTCATACATCAGAGATAGACGGAGATTCAAACAGTTGGCCTACCTCACATTTTTTCAACTCACAAAACTGCTTGATTTCCCCTTTCTGACCAGAGATTTAGAAGGAGAAAGTAACCCAAAGTCCAGTCTGTTCCTGCAGGAGGGCAGGAAGTGAAATCAGGTCCAAGTCATCACCTACTCCAACTCCTGCAGTTTGGGTCCTTGAAAGCCACAAGGCTAGCCCTAATGGCTGCACAAGGCTACTGTAGTAGGTAAAAATTAAATTGGTATTCTGAGAAGCAACAAATAAAGAGATTAAGAAACATTTTAAAACAAAACTATGCTCTTTCACTCATGTTTGTTTTTCAGCAAATGGGAACAGAGTCACAGGCCCCTGTTCTTTCTCTTACACACACACACTTAACTTTTTCTCACTACCTGCTTGTAGGGAAAGAGCACGTCTATTGAGAGCTTCATGGTTGACACCCTTAGCAAGAAGGACAGCCTTCCACGTCCAGCAGCAGCATAAGATGTGGTTTGACCACTTGCTTTCCTTAATACACTCCTCTTATCTGCAATTCACTCCTTTTGTCATCTGTTCTTGGTGGTTATCAGTTATGTCTATGTCATGTCTGCTTATCAGCATTACTCTTGGTCTGCACTGATTGCAAAGTTGTGGCCAGCATCCTGTAAGCTAACTCTATTTTTCATAGCCAGCTTCAAACACTACAATATTTCTGAAAAAGACAGACAATCCTTGCAAGATTTCCTATGGTCTGCTTCCATCTCAAAATTAGTACGTCCAAAATGGAACTACTCATTTTTCCTGCTATTCTTTCTCTATCTTATTTCTGCAGTGCCATCAATACCTCCTCATTTGCCAGGCTCACAACTTTGGGGTCATGTTGGGCTCCTCTTGGAAAAAAAAATATACACATACACAACATTCCAACTTTATATCCATGTTTTTCATTACTATTCTTCTATACATACGATCACCAAATCGCAGCCTTTCCTCATTGTCCTCACTGCTAAAACGCTTGACCACTTCTTGATTATCCTACACTGATTACCTTAACTTTGACCGCTCTGTCTTCTCACCTCTCCTTGCTCTATGTCTATCTAAAAAACAGTAATACCAAAGCTTACAATTTTATCATAAGCCTTGTAATAGGTGGCAATTTTTCTTAGACTCAAATGCTAAGTCTATGTCATTATGACAACATTTTGGCTTACATTTCACCAAAATCAGAAGAATCTCCAATTATTTTTTTAAGTCTCATTTTAAAGCCAATTTTGTGAACTTTGGGGACCTGAATTCTTGAAGCTTCATCCATGATCTTCAAAAATGACTAGCGATTTTGGGTGTCCAACATGAAATGCCTTAAAAGTGCTTGATTTTCAAAAGCTGTCAGCACAGTTTCTGAAAAATCAGACTCCAGAAGTATGTCATCAACTTGAGAACCCAAACACTCAAAAGCAATCAAAATCATGTCACTTTCAAAAAATCCTGGCCTAAAACTTGATATGTAAAGAAAGGAATTTTCTTCTTTCTGGGGTGAATTCCATTGAACAATATTGGGCTCTGAAAATAAGACATTGTTCTTCTGAAGAATTTATGACAAACACCATGACATCTCTTAACACCACTATCTCATCCTTGAACTAAAGTGTTACGCTTTGATTTATCTGTACCACACTGAAATTTTTTCAGGGCAAGGTCATATCTTATTCTATACATTGTTAAAGCACTGTACATTTAAGGTGCAACAGAAATGCATAATAATAAATAACACTTAAAGAACCTACAAAATTGCACAACTTCAGTGAAAGGTGGATAAGAATTGAGTCATATTTCCAGGAAAGGGTCCATAAATCTTATCAGCATAAATTCCACATGCAGTATATTTTACTGCTTTGTATTTAGGTTCAGAGCTATTTCAGGTAATCTTAAACCAAAAAACAAATGCTAAGGTCTCATGTAGAAAAAGCACCTATTTCAATAAGATTTTAATTTGATGAAATCAAAACGGATTGATTTGTTTAAAAAAAAAATGTATAAAACAAGTCATTGTAAAACAACAGGGCACTTATCTGCCCTGCCAGTCAAGTTGATTCATATTTGGCCTCCCCTAGTCTAATTTTCATTTTCTTTGTAATTAGATCCAAATGAGATATTAATTAATTTAATTGAGGTCACTCTTGTTATTGTTTCCCCACACTGCAGAAATATATTCAAAATGGCATGTATAAGGCTGTCTTGCTTTTTAATTTATTACCAAAGAATCCTACTGAAAAAAACTAATTTTAAATATGGGATATGCAGAATACAGATTAAAAGGATAATTTCATACTATATAAATCTATAAATAACTTTTAACCTAAAGAATTATCCTTTTACATGCATTTTACACATTTTCATCTTTAGTTTAATTAGATCTTACAAACAATTTGCATATATTGAACTTCTGTCTGTGTGGGTGTTGTGGTTTTTTAAATTATATACATATATAAAAACACCACAATATATATTAATTATATAATTTTAAAAGAGACCCTTAAGGGTATTCCAGGTTTATGAAGCATAAACCTTCTGGCAGTTTCATGTGATATGTAAGGTTGAAAGATCAACTATCTGCCATTGGTAATTTGTTCCTTCTGGATTCTCCTGTAAAGAGAAAAACACTTTTATCAATGGATTGCAATTAAAAATACATTAAATAATGGGTCATTATTTAAGAAGTCTTGTTAGTCAAGCTAACTTGCACAGTCTAACCAGCCTAATGGGCAATTTTGAACTTCCAAAAGGAAATGCGAGCAAGAGAAAAGAGGTATTCTAGTTTCAGATCAGTTTTTCAGTTACATTGCAGCCTCACAACAAAAAGTTGACCAAAAATGTAGTGCCCTTATCCAGAGGAGTTGTGTTCTTTGGTTTTATGCTTTTCTGAGATCATATTACTCAGGCTAAGTTGCAAAAAAGGCATATTTCTCCTGCATCACCAACACTTCAGACATTCAAGTAATTTAATGTTAATTTTTCCTACTTCATTCATTGGGCTGACTCAGTTGTACAAAGAATCGCGTTAGAAATATGCAGCCAAAAGAAAGACTCTCAGGAGTGCAATTACTAGTAGTATTGACTGATAACATCAGAATGTAACCCACATACTTAGTGTGGTTCACTGGCCCATGCAGGGGCACCTAAACCACAGCACCAGATAAGAACAAGAGACCTCTACAGCAGGGACTAAGAAGTAGGAGGTTTTTAGCTCAAAGGGTAGAAGCACCTATACTAAGCTCCAGAAGTCCCAGGTTCAAAGCTGCCTGGTGGTAGTTAGCAGGGTACACCTTTCTGTCTGGGATTCTTACATTATATGGCCATAACACGCAGTTCTAGCCACAATAGATTATAGTTTATGATGGGACTCAAGAAGGTGTACTATCTATCTCAAAATGGCTAACTCTTCTGGTGTTTCACTGACCACCACAACCTACCAATTTTAAATATTGCCATTACTGTAATCTACTTTGCCCGTGGTGAGTAGATTACAAGCCTGTGCAGCGCAGTCAGCGCATGCGCAGCGCGGTCTATGCATGTGCAGCGTGCCGAACCGCGCGGCTGGCGAGCGGGGCTCACCGCCGCTTGGCGAGCCCTGACCATTAGTGTTAGGAACTTTTCTGCAAACGTTTCCTCCCCTCCCCCACTCGAAAATGCTGATTCATCAAAACCAAAACTTTTTTGCAGAAATCTGTTTCGACAAAACTTTGTCTGGAATGTAAAACAAAATCTCAGATAAAGCAAAAAGATACACCAACACAGCTGGAACAGCCAATAGCCTGGTGGTTAGGTCACTATCCTTAGATATGTTTAACACTCTGATCTTCCTGATTTGGAGCAAGGACTTGCCCTTAGGTCTCCCACTTCCCAGCTGAGTACCCTAAAAACCAGGCTACTGGCAGGGGTGCAAGTAGAATCAATTTCTTACTGATATGGGGGGTGCACCAGCTAAGAGGAAGACACATAACTCTTCCCCACCTAACCCCCAGCCAGCTTCTGCACTCTCCCTGTTCCATCCCACATCAACTGGGGTGGGGGAGGGCTCTGTCCTCCTCCTCCTGCTCCCGAGACTTCTGAATCATAACGGCAAAAGGAACAGAAGGTGGGCCCATCTGGCAGCCCCACGATGGCAGCTCCTCCAGCACAGCTGTACCACTCCCAGCCTCAACCCCAGTCCTGGCACACAAGTGTGTCTTTTCCACCTGCACAGCACTCCAACCAAGGGACAGGGATGGAGATGGTCCAGGCATGAGAAAAGAACTGCCAACATCCTGCTTCTTTCCCTGCTGAGGTTACTAGGAGACTCCTGCAATCAATTTTCTACTCCACAGTAGATTGGGTTGACTCACTTCTACAAAGAATCCCATTAGAAATACAGTAGCCAAAAGACTCAGCTCTCCTGGGAACGGTAGTGGCGAAAGAAGCAGAGCGTGAGGCCGCCAAGAGGTCCCACGCCAGCAGCTCCTTCAGTGTGGCTGTACTGCCCACAGGGTTGCCAGGGGTCCAGTATTCTACTGGACAGTCCGGTATTTGCGCTCTTTGTCTGGTAAAAAAAAAAAATCAGAAAATACCAGACATGTGCAATGTCCGGTATTCTCTGATTTTTCCGGCTGCGCACCGGACAGAAGCCTGGTACGGGCGGGGGGAGCGGCTGGAAGGCGGGGCCACGATCAGCTCTAGGAGCCTGTGATTGCGCAGAAGCCTGGCGGGGGTGCGGGGAGTGGCTGGGACTCCACTGGGAGGCGGGGTTGCGACTGCAACCTTTTTTTTTTTTTTTTGCTCAACCAAAAAATACCGGATGTCTGGTATTTTTTGGGAGACCATCTGGCAACTCTACCCACAGCCCCATCCTCCAACAGGGCTGATGTACAGAGAAGATGCAGCTGCATGGAAGATTTAGGGGCAGGGCTGTGGGTAATAGCTCCGTTGGTGTGACTGTATCTACTCCTTTTGTATATTTCTGGTGTGAAGTACAGACTGCAAATATCTTGCTGGTACGATGTACTGGACTGGAATGCTGTATTTGAACTGCTAGCTATAGATTATCCTGAGGTAGGTAACTCTCTCTTTTTAGTTCCTGTACCTGAATTGCAACACAGAAGAAAAATTTCAAAGGATCTCTGCTTCCTTCTTCAAAAGAACAAAAAAAAAATAAAAATGTGGAAACCTCCAACATTTTTCACAATATGAAATACTTGGTTGCTGGGCAGCTATAACTGCTATGGTCATTTGTTATATGTAGGCCAAAATTTTTTTCCCCATTACCCAGGAAGAAACCAAATTAGATGCTGTTTTGAGTTCCAGATACAAAATACAAAACCAAAACTCAGCTGAAACCTGATTGTATTGCAACAAGACGTCATTTCACTTAAAGTCCATCTTGGAGCATGTGTGAAAACTAGCCACAGGGCTCTTCCCTTCTACCACAAACTTGGCTGCATTTTTATACTAGAGTTGGATTTCCAGGTCATCAAGATGTCAGTTTTAACAGGGTTAAATCACCATGGCAGATAGATGCTAAGCTGGGCATTCATAAAAAGTCATACAGAGGGATGGCCTCTTATATGACATTCCATTCAAGGACATTATTCAACAAGACCAGTTCAAATGGGTGCGGAAATTGTTCATTTACTATATTGAGGTAATTCTTGCACTGAATTGAAACAGTAATAAAATTCAGGGCTCCTCACCAATGAAATGGTGGGTAACCCCTGCCTAATCCTAATCATCCTTGACAATCCTGCTCAGTGGGGGAGATTAAGCAGTTAGGAGGACTATCAGTGGATTGTATTCTCAGAAACTTGAGTTCTTTAGAGTCCAAGCAGACCTATCTGGACACATCTCTGTAAACCTACAGAGTTTCTCTCATATATATATCACCTCAAGAGTTAAGTGTTTATTATTCCTCTTTTCCATTCTTTACACTAGTGAAGAATTGATCCTTTTCTGGTAGCAATGAGTGGTTGCTGAAGACTTTGATGATAGCAGTTAGGTTTATCCTTGTGGTAGGCTAGATTGATACCGTCGGGGCTGAGTTCTTAGGTGAGATTTTCTTTTCAATTTATTTTAATTTCTCCCATTATTTTAGTGCAACATTTAGATATTTTGCAATAGGCCGCATACATCAAATAAGTTAACATGGCAGCATGTTTGTCTATTCAAGGGATAGACAAGGGATACCTCAAGAATGCATTGTTTGATGTAAGATTTTGTCATGACTTCCTGCTTTTATAAAACCCACTTGTCATCACAAGTTGTCTGCAATAACAACAAAATGAATGATAGACCAGAGATGAACAGTTTTAGCTTATCTTGCAAAGATGTATTAAGCAGCCTATAGCCTATGGATGTATATGAGTCTCCAAAGGAAAATGACAATACTTAAAAGGATTGTGCATTTTGCACAGTATTAACACTGCTTTAACTAGGCAAGACATTTCAACAGATAAAGCTACACTTGGAAAAAAGAGAACCACACAAAGAATTTTATTGCCCTTTGTGATCCACAGTGAATTGCTTATACAGATTGCAAAAATGTTGCACTGTCAAATCACATACAACCCTATGAATTTGCCCAATATTCATCTAGAATACTAATAAATCTTCCTGATAATAGAAAATGCGGGTAAACCCGAGCAATTTATTTTCCACTTTGCTGTCTTCCATGCAATGCTAGCTGCTAAATTGGTATGTTACTCAGCTCTGATCTCATTCCTACAAGTAGAAAGTAAAAATAATGGCCCCTTTTTCTTAATGACAGTAGAAATTACTGAATAAAATCTGCATCCTTCATAACTGCTTTTGACATTCCTGAGCCTTTCTTCTTTTGATAAAACCTCCTGTTCCAGCCTTTATTTTTTCCTCTCTCTTTTATAGTGAGGCATGTTAGTCTGCCCAGATACATAAGACTTTAAGTAGCCATGATGTGTCTCTGTAAGGTGCTTGCTTCCTTAACCTCTGGGGGGAATATCAGCCCCACCAATTTAATCGGTAGCCCTTAGTTCTGGGCTCCAGTTACTGTGCACAGGCTTACCACATTAAGTCTTTCTTCTGCAGGAGACTGTCCCTTCCTGCACGTGCGTGCGCACACACACACAAACACACATGCTCTCTCTCGCTCTCTGCAACCCTCCATCAGTTGAGCTATTTGCAGGTTCTTATGATCACTTACTTCCCAGCTGAGTCTGATAGTTGACCAGGGCTAACTGGCCCCAGGCCCTTAAAGGGAGGACAGGCCACTCTGTTACAGTGTCTTTTAAAGTGTGTTTTAATTGTTTCTCACCACCCTGTCAAATATGTAAAATGAAACTTTTGGGACAAGATTACACAGGTAGAACAGGCAAGAGAAAGCTTGGAGCCTACTTGAGCTGGAATCTGGTCTCTGAAACCCCAGGAAGCAGGCTTGGTCTGGGATCCAGACCAAGCAGGAATGTCTCACCTGTTATTTTTAGCCCGGTGGCACAAGCCCCATGAGCCAGAGTCAGTTGATCTGGACTCTGAGACTTCTTGTCTCAGTATGTGGGTTTGGTTTGGAGTTTTTTGCAGGTAGGCATGTCCATAATAGCTCAATGACATTACCATCATTGGAAAAACACTAAGAAAGCTAATCATCAGGAAAAAAATTTCTGGAGCTCAAAAGTCAGAGCTAACACTACAGCTGGGCAAAGCCCAACATTCTATGAAAAAAAACCAAACCAAGTAATGTGATAAACTAAATCTCTCAATAGGTTTAGCACAATACCCAGCTTGTCCAGCCAGCAGCTGGCAAAGAGACTGATGAATAACAAGCACAACAGCAGCAGCAACAATGACAGTGACAAACTTTATGAGACTGCAGGGAACTTGGTCATACCCATGATAAGTGGACATCTGGGTAACTAAATTCATGCCAGACCATGGATGTTACCGGACCAGAGAGTGCTGGACTAGAGAGCCTCAACCTGTACAAGACCATCCTAAGACATAGTATAACACCCAAATTATACTGCAGAGTCCATTGCCAATTATACACCAGAGACCACTGCCAAAAGATTGTAGCTGTATAACCCAATGAACAAATGCTCGCCTCACTATAAAGATGCATTTTACACCATCGCATTTTATTACTTCTTTGATCCTCTTTCTAAGACTAGAGATGGGCAGAACTAGATTTTCTGTTTCATGAGAAATCTTGCAATCCTCCCTCCCCCACACAAAAAAATCTGTTCAGAAATTAAGCAAAACACAACAATAAAAGAATGAAAATTACATGAAAACAAAATTCTGGGGGTAAGTAATTTGGGGTCAAATGAAACATGTTTTGTTCTGATTTTGAACTTTTAATTTTATATGATATTTTATATACAATAAAACTTAAACGTTGAAACAAAACATTCTTTCAAAACAGAAAATCAGATGGTTCAGAAATGGTCAAAATAGAACATGAGGGGTTTGCTTCTAAACAAAAATTTAATTGGAATCGACATATTTCCAAGATACATTTTGCTTGCAGCTATTTGGCATTTTATTACAGAAAAATGTTCAGTCAGAAAATTTCAGCCCGACTCCAGTCAAGATACTTACCAGCAAGTCTTTGGGGAAGAGCTGCTGATACCTGCCTGATTCAGCTTCCTTCCATAAAGCCCACAATGGATAGAATGTTCCAGGCAATTACTGATGGGAATTGCTGTTAGCTGCTTGAAGGCAGTGGGAGAAGATTGGAACTGGCTGAGGGATCCAACATTCCCCCTCCTCCCCATGCCACAGATCATTTGGGCAGGGAAATCTAACTGGGGGTAGAGAATATGCAAGCAAATCCCCTAAACTGGGGCACATTTGATATGGTCTCTTGACAACTAAGGGAAATTGACAGAAACAGCTTGGCCCTAATGCTTTTCCTTTGGAGGAATCAGGTTAAGTAGCTTCCTCTTGCCCTCCATTGGGAAAAGATGCATTTTTGCCACAGCCCTCCTGGGTTGGTACAAGTGGATTATTGTGGTTCAGGGAAAAGAAGCCCACCACATTCCTTCAGAGGTGTGTGTATATAGGTGCTTGTTAGAAAGACAGAAACAAAGAGAGAATGCACATTTGTGAGATCTTTCTACTGGCCCTGTCATCTGAGCTCACTACCAGAAAAAACTGCAGGAGGAGCAGGACACTTCAGCTTATTTAATTGTCATGTTGGGATCAAGCAGGAGCACAACCAGGCATGTACTGAAGAAAGAAAAATCCAGGAATCATGGGGCTTAGCCCCAAAAGCTAGCTAAGAAGTGTGGTAGCCAATCAGTGCATGTTAAACAAGAAATTCAACTATTAGGTTTGGTTTAGTTTACAAAAGTTTTAGGTCCAAAGATCTGAAATCTTAGAAGGAGGGAGCTCTGTTCTACCTGCCTGTGGATGGGGAAGCAGAACAAAATTAGCATGCTCCTCCACAGGAACAGCATACACCCAAGCCACCTACTTACAACATGACTTTTCTTTTGCTTTCAATCTTGCCGACTGGCAAAAGCACCATTGACTTTACTGTGCTGAAGCAAGTTTCCCCTACTAATGGAACCCTATTAATCACCTATGTGTGTGTCCATGCCAATTTTCTGTCCATAAGATAATTTTATGTAAGTGACAACACTGCCGTGTAACTAGTGTGCATAACTTTAAAGATACTTCAGAGAGGAGGCCAAGTTAGTCTGTAACTGGAAAAACTTAGAAAACAATGAATAGTCTAGCAGCACCTTAAAGACTAACAAAACATGTAGATGGTATCATGAGCTTTCATGGGTACAACCCACTTCTTCAGATGAAAAAGTGTGGGTTGTGCCCATGAAAGCTCATGACACCGTTTACATGTTTAGTTAGTCTTTAAGGTGCTGCTAGACTATTCGTTTCTTTTTTACCGGATCAGCTATAACATGTGTTAACACCACTTTTGATATTTCTTTACATCTGTACTCCAGTGCATTAGGTAATCATTCTGTCAATTTACAAAACAGCTATTTAACACCTCAGCCTAAATCATGTTTGAGATTATAGACTAACCTGCATAACAATAAGCTACTATTTTACCAATATTTTCATGACCTAGTCAGATCAACACTCAGTTCATTGCTATGGTAAAAATTATGGTGCAGCTACAAAATTTAAAAAAGCAAGATTATTAAACTTTAATGTGTTTTATTAAACTTTAATGTATTTCAAAGAGATTAACAAGAATCCCACAATTTAAAGACACTTAGGATCAACTATCAAAATAAGTAGTCAACCTCACCCAATCTGTTACAATTAAGAATAATTTCTAATCGCAAAAAGGATATTATGCAGTCTGCCAGAATTTGCTATTTAAGCCACTTGGCATTTCATTACTTTTAAAATGCTGAAGACACTGACTGGTTTTTAAAAAGCTGGTAGGAGTACAGATTTTATTAAACGTTTTCAGTGAAAACTACTATACTGTATTTTTTTTACTACACCATCTGACAAGGTAGATTATACAGAGACATCCTTGTTGCCTGTTATATATTGTTACAACATATAACTCTGGGCAATAAATAGACTTCCACTTAGATTTAGAATGCACTTTTTGCATTAAAGATACGCAAATAAGGCAAAACAGAACACTCAAGTGGTTTTGGTTCCCAATTCTCCAATCTTTCATGGTCCCTCAACCCACATTACTTAGTATTTGCATGACAGTAGCACCCAGAGGAACAACTCAAGATCAAGGGGTCAGTGTGTTGGGTCCTATACAAAAGAAGCAAAAGTCATTTGGATCCTTCCCAGGGTTTCAGAGCCCAGACTAAAGCTTGAGCCCAAATGTCTACACAATAACTCAACAGCACTGTGAGCTCAAGCAAGCTGGCACAGAGCAGCTATAGGTGTTAAACTGCAGTATAGACATATCCACAGGACTTACGGTTTAAATATAGCTATACATGACAGCTGGATGTTGCCTTAGGCTAGCCTAGCATCTTATATTCAGAGTGAGGTCCCCTGGATTACTCTGGACCTTGAATACTCCCTTTCCCATCATTCCTTCCAGGTTATCCCTAGAAGATGAAATGGCCCTTATGTGGATGGCCCTGAGTCTGGAAGATGTAGTATGTTTGCGGTAAGACATCTGATTTATATGAATGAATCTCACACGGTTCAGGTGGGAATCTGTAGAATTCCGCCCTTACCTTTCACCTTGTATTTTGCTCTTTGAAATTTCTGAATTTGCTTTTTTGATCCTACTTTATCTATAACCAGCCTATTTCCTCACTTACTGAGACTCTAACCACCAGTACTGTCATATTATTACTGTGGGGCAAATCTGATATGGCACTCTTATTTGTGGTTAGCAGGATTCAGTAGCATAAAACAAATGGAAATTTGAACATTACTAACAAGCAGAGCCTTATATTCCATTTATAATGATCTTGCAATATTTTTCAAAATCTTTTTGAGTCTCATCTATATGGGTGTACACGCATACGACTATTTTTATTTATTTGTAAGCTCTGTCTACTTAAAATGCTTTATTTGATTTTTATTATGTGTCCAATTTTTGCTCTTTTAAAAGCCTTGCTGTAAAATCATTGTATTCTGCCTCACATCTAGCAGCATCATGATTTTTATTTATCTTGAAAAGCGTATTTTATTTCATATGCAACAGTACAACTACCCATCTGAATCTCCTGAGCTTCTGCCACCTTCAATACCGCTTCTATCACTTCTATCCTTGCCTTCTAGAGTTTTGTTTAATTCAGTGAATGGGTAGAGGAAGAGCAGTGCATTCAGTCTATGCAGCATGGAATCCTATGCAATTTGGAATTTCATGTTCTTTTGGCCTTATGGATTTCTTAAAGCAAGTAAATAAATAAAAATCTGACCCTCCTGAACTATGTTACTTTTCTTTGGAAAGTGTCTTGAACATATGTCCATCACTGTCAAGACCAAGGCTGCAGCTTATGAAAGATTCCTGGTTGTTGACAATATATTTTCATTAATACTTAACATTACTTGAGAAAAACATTACACACTTTTTCTGAGAGATTCTAAAATTATAGCCGCCTCCTCTAGTACGGGTTGAACCTCCGCGGTCTAAGACTCTGTGGTGCAGTGGCCACAGATGTAGCCCAGGAGCAGAGGTTGCCATTGGCTGGCGGGGCAGCAGAACCCATGGTGCAGGAGAACCCACAGTCAGCGGGGGGTAGCAAAGTTGGCTGAGCCCAGCAGGGCGGTGGAGCTGGCAGGCTGCCAGAGCCCATGGGATAGCAGAGCCCACAGCCAGTGGGGCTACCGAAACCCGGTGGGGCAGACAAGACCGTGGGGCAGCAAAGCCATGGGGATGCTGAAGCCTGGCTGCCTGGGACAGGAGCTGCTGCCCCACCCCCACCTCCCCTGGTGCAGGACCAATCCAACCTGTAACAGGCTTCTTTTCCTTTACAAATTAAGGGCTTATAATTTTCATAGCAAAAAAATTACTGTTTACAAAAATATATTTGCTGGCTCTCTACCTGGAAGGATACTTTTTTGGTATTTGTTTGTATTAATTCACAGAAATAAGTTATTTTTAAAGGCCATTTTTGTTCTTAAATAGCGTACACTGGCATTACATTTTGAAATAAAAGTTCACAAGCTATGAATCATTCCATACACTTGATTTATTTTGGTTGCTTTCTGAAAATATATATATATAGAAATAAAGTTGTAATCTTGATTTAGAAACTGATGTTAATGCTCATTCAGTGTCAAGGAGACATAATACACGTAAGTATTGTTATTGATTAGTCACAGTATATGCATCATATGGACTTTAAAATATCTTCAAGTTCAAAATATTCAAATACAGTCTATGGCTAACTGCATTCTATAAAATCTCAGGGGGTAGCCATGTTACTTTGTAACTTTAAAAACAACAAGCAGCCCTCTGGTACCTTTAGAGACCAACAAAAATATACAGGATCATAACCTTTCGTGGGTAAGACTCATCTGATGAAGTGGGTCTTAACCACGAAAGCTCATGATTCTATATATTTTTGTTAGTCTCTAAGGAGCCACAGGACTACTCATTGCATTTTACAAGCTGGATCTATACTGAAGACTGCATGTGGTTACTAATACACATAGCATACCCTACTGTTTCCTTATGTTCTGAATGTGCACTAAGAATAATACAATCAGACCTCAGTCTTTGACAGATGAGTCTTGAAAGAACTCTAGACTCCCAAGCAGGCACCTTGTTTTTAATACAATGAAGACAATGATACAAATCTATGCAAAACTATATTGAAAGGACATGATGTATTGGATTTCAGGCCATTCCTGTGTATCTACCCATGGCCACCCCCTAAATAATTTCACCATATACTAGTGCAAAGGATTTAAAACTTATTCATCCTTATGTCCTTAATCGCTACCACAGTCAATTCAATGGTGTAGCTCTAGCAGGGTAAGAAGGGAATACCACATACAACCTTCACTTTCTATTTTTACAACTTTGCTCACCTCTTCCATAAACTTACAAGGCTAGAAATTAAGTTGTAAAAGGTAATTAATTGGTCATTCAAAGGTTAAAGAAAGGGAAACAGACATCCCTCATACAAATTGTTTGGTATTTATATTGATCAAAGTGAGTTTTGTACTGTCTGCATCATTTCATCCCTACTAAAGAAGTTGCACTATTTAAGGTTCATCTCAATTGCATCATGCACAGCAGATAATGGGAGGCAATTGGTCTACTAGTGATTGTTTGCTCTCTCATTACTTTAACTTTTTAAAATAAGCCTCCAAAGTGTAGGCTTAGTTAATACACGCAAGCTTATGCTCCTATCACTGTTATGGTATCGCCTAAGCTGTCGTGCAGCAGGGCTTTACATTATTAAACAGCTGCCACAGCTAGCCCCAGAAGTAACTGCATTTTAGTAATAATTGACGCTATCATTCTGATAAAAGCACTATGCAAGTCTAAGATTCCATTCTTATAAGTAAATACTAGTTACAAAAAGATTTTACATGGTCTGGTTCTATGCCACTTAGAAGATTTTCTGGTTCCTTTTCCAGAAAGGTGCTTTAGCAATTTAATACATTTCTCACACATATCTTAAAGGCATGACTGACTAATGAGTCACATGCTATCACCCCCTCTTCTAGAGCTGGATTTCTTTATCTGCTAGGATCTCAGATCACATGCCTAAATGTATGTGACTTAGCCATTTGGATAAATGAAGTACACTATCTTACTACTGATTATGCACAGAACCTAGGGTGCTTTCCACTATGGATATCTTCTATAAGTAAACTTGAGTGATTGGTCACAAGACTTTTTTGGATAACAGTAAAATGGATTTGGCCTTGGGCCACTATTTGTTTAGCACAGATATACTGTAAGAGAGATAACTTACCGTTTCAATAATTCATCATGAATATGTTTAGCATCACAGTCCTATATATGCACTGTTAATAATGTATATCCATTTAAGAATATTTTTCTCAATAGTGCTGCATACAACACTGAATAAAAACGTTCAGGCTGGATACTCAACAGAGAATGCTTATGAAAATGTGTTTTCAGTAACTCATGTGAACACAGCCCACTCTCTGCTGATGAGATACAGTTGCAGTTCAGAAACAATTCTATTCAGCTGCTGGGAAGCAATCACTCCCTGAATTGAGAGCTTCATGTCAAATGACTCTATGCCCAGATTGATCAAAAAGAATGCATTAATTGTGTCATCGATCTTCACCTTAAATGGTAACAAGAAAAAAAACAAAATGTAGCTTATCCTCCCATGGGTTTTTTTGTGCAGTTGTTTTAAGGGGATATTTCAGAAATGCACTTTGGAAGACTAGCTCACTATACTAATGCTGTTCTTTCAAAGCACAAAAAGACCAGTATTGTGAAAAGCTATGACAATGTATACAGTTTACTGTGCAGGCCTCTCATTATACAGTACATATTTTCTCATAACAGGTGATGATAGGTCCATCAATGGCTATTAGCCAGGACAGGTGGGAGTGGTGTTCCTAATCTTTATTTGTCAGAAGCTGGGTGACAGGGAATGACTGATGATTTGATTAGATGATTACCTGTTCTGTTCATTCCCTCCGGGGCACCTGGCATTGGCCATTGTTGGAGGACAAGATAATGGCTTGATGGATCTTTGCACTGACCCAGTATGGCCATTCTTATGTAATTGCATATCAAACTTAGTATTTCTAGTAGAGTGAATCCCAATGTAACTTTGGCAGATGTTGCCTTAACTCCAGTTGCTTACAACTTTATTCTTGACAGGGCATCTTTAATTATCACAAGAAGTCAATATCCCTACTGGAAGATAACACTCCTTGAGAAATGAATGACAGCTACTAACTCATTAACACCCTTTCTTGGGAACTTGAGATTTCAAAAAGTTTCCCATCCAAGAGTAGACCCAACTCTGCTCAAGTTGTGAAACTAATCAGAACATAACTTGTAGTGCTGAAGGTGTGCTGCAGGGTACTTTAGAGAAACTACAAGCTTAAAAGAAACAACTATTTGGAGCCAGTATATTATAGTTTAAATATGTATGTTCTTACAATTTTTATTGTATTTGCATACTAATATGTTTAACACCATCACATCACATTATAGTAGCCTTAATTTCTGACTTCTGAAATTCATAATTTGAAATTCTGCTGCACAATTGTGCTTTTGAAACCCACACACATTGGCTACGTCTACACTGGCATGATTTTCCGGAAATGCTTAAAACGGAACAGTTTTCCGTTTTAAGTATTTCCGGAAAAGGAGCGTCTATATTGGTCCCGGAGTTACCGTTATAACGATGCGCTTTTCCGGAAAAGCGCGTCTACATTGGCGGCGCACTTTTCCGGAAAAGCAGAAGCCCGGAGCCATTTTGAAGAGGGCAAAGGCCACCAGACCTTTCCGGGGGCGGGGCCAGAGCGCCGTTCAGACACGTACTTAAAGGGGTCTCTCCGGACAGCCGTTGGTCTCCTGCTCCGTGCCTTGGGACCTCTGCCAGGACTGGCACCCTTAGCAGGTTCAGTGGTTGCCCTCTGAGTTTTGGGGACACCACCCTTTGGCCCCCAACTGCTTTTCCCTGAGTTTAGTTTTTTCTGCCCTGCTCTGTCTGCCATGGAGCCGTGGGTGGCCATTTGCCTGCTCGGGCCCCTGTTGCAGCTGTACAAGTGCCTGCTGCTTGTGCTGCAGGCCGGTACCCTGCTGTTCATGGACCAGGAGGCAGAGAGCGCATTGGACTCCCTCACCAGGGAGGCCCTGGCAACCGTGTGGCATCAGCACCCCACCGTAGAGAGGCCCGTCTGGAGTTTCGAGAGCAGCACCGACTGGTGGGAGCGGCTGGTCCTCGGGTCTGGGACGACCACCAATGGATCAGGAATTTCCGCATGAGAAAGCGGACCTTCCTGCAGCTGTGCACCTGGCTCACCCTCGCGCTGCAGAGAGCCACCACCTGGCTGCGGGCACCCATCCCCGTGAAGAAGAGGGTCGCCATCGCGTTCTGGAAGCTGGCCACACCGGACAGCTACCGCTCGGCACAGCAGTTCGGGTGGGAAGATCAACCGTCGGAGTGATCGTCATGGAGGTAAGTCCCAGGGGAGTGGGGTGGGGAGGGTGCTGCACTCCAGGCCCAGGGACAGCCAAGACTCCAGGCTGGGTCGCCCAGGGTTTGGGCCATCCCTTGCCCAGGCCCGCTGGTGGGGGCCGTGGGGCGAGGGGGCCCTGGTGTGTGTGTGTGTGCATGTGTGAGGACAGAGGGAATCAAGGGGGGGGCCCCAAGGGAGCGCACACTCACCCCTGCCGTATGTGATGTGTTCCCTTGTGTTTCTCTGCACCCTTCTGCAGGTCGCCCACGCCATCAACAACATCCTGCTCCCACGAATCATCCGCCTGCGCGACGTGGATGATACCATGGCGCCGCTGCCCTCGGGTTCCCCAACTGCGGGGAGCCCTGGACGCCACCCACATCCCCATCCGGGCCCCGAGCATCGAGCGGCCCATTTCATGAACCGCAAGGGGTACTGCTCCATTGTTCTGCAGGCCCTCGTGGACCACCGGGCCGCTTCCTGACATTTACGGGGCTGGTCCGCCGGGCACACGACGCCCGCATCCTCCGGAACTCTGGACTGTTTCGCAGGTTGAAGGCGGGCACCTACTTCCCCGGCGAGACTTGACTGTCGGGATGTGCCTATGCCCATCTGCGTCGCGGGCGCGCCTACCCCTGATGCCCTGGCTAATGCGGCCCTACACGGGCAGCCGGACCAGAACCGGGCCCGGTTCAACGACGCCTCAACCGGGCCCAAACCCAGTGGAGCTGGCCTTTGGGCGTTTAAAGCCCGATTCCGTTGTTTGCTCACCCGTCTCGAGATGGGTGAGCAGAATGCAACGGAGGTACTGGCGCGTGCTGCGTGCTCCACAACATTGTGGAGCGCAGTGGGAGGCCTTCCTCCCTGCATGGATGGCAGCCGAGGCACAGACCTTGGAACAGCCCGACACAGCTGCCGCCTGCCAGGCGCGCCAGGATGCGGTGCGCATCAGAGAGGCCCTGGTGGACATGTTTGCCCAAGCCCGTAGTAGGGTCGCCTGGGTCTCCCCAGACTACTCCCGCCCGCCCCTACCCTTCCCCACCCTCCCTTACCTTCCCGCCCCAATTGTAAAGCGTCGGGTCAAAGCACATCGGCCGTCCATCGTGACTGTTCGTCGGGTGCCGGGCTTAGTTAGGGTTTTTCTTTTAGTTTAGGCTAGGGTTTAGGCCACCATCGCCTGTCCCGAAGAACAGCCACGAGGATTCGGGGTTCGTGCAGAAGGCTCAAGTCAGCGTACCTGATTCCAGTCGTCTTCCGTCGAGGGATCTCCTGGCTGTTCCTCTCCTGAGGCCCGGAAGGACCAAAGGATTGAGGTGGCCAGCTTCGCCATCATCTTCCGTCGAGGGATCTCCTGGCTGTTCCTCTGAGGCCCGGAAGGACCAAAGGATTGAGGTGGCCAGCAACACTACCCAATTGTCCTCCCTGCGCCTAGACTATGTTTAATTATCTGTAGTGTGCATCTTCTAACCATTCTTGCTTGTTTGTGAGCTATGTAAATATAGTTTGTGGTTTACATTTTACTGAAAAGTCTCAGTATTTATTTATGCGCCACAAACCAATGAGCACTTAAAAAGGGCCCCCCCAGTGATAGAGTACAGATTTTGTTGTCTGCAGTTTATAACCCTGTTAAATTTAAGTGGCTAATTGACATCTCACATCATTTCCTACAGTTACTAGAGTAACACGATAACCAACATAGGAATTAACAGAAAAATAGAAAACTGTTTATTTACAAGGGGGGGAGGGGACCTTCAACTGGGACGGGGGGGACCTTCAACTGGGACGGGGGCAGTTACTGGGATGGATGGCCCCTGCGACTGCTCCTCCGGGGGTGGGCCTGCACACGCTGGGCAGACCGCGTTGGGGCAGGCTGCACGGGGAGGTGGGCACGAGCACGGGCACGAGCAGGAGCAGGGGCAGGAGCAGGAGCAGGAACAGGAGCAGGGGCAGGAGCAGGAGCAGGGGCAGGAGCAGGGGCAGGAGCAGGGGCAGGAGCAGGAGCTGGGATAGGAGGGGGCATGGGCTGTGCTCCGGGAGGGATGGCGGGGCATGGGGTCCGGCCATGCCATAATGAATGGCATGGACTAAATGTGCCGTGAGCATGTCCATGGTCGCGCATCCTCTGCACTCGCTGAGGAAGGCAGCCCAGCTCTTGCCGCCACTGCAGGTCCCCCTACACCCGCTCAGCGATGGAGGCCTGGATTGCCTCCACGGCGCGCACATGGCGGCGCAGAAGCTGGTCTCTCTGACGCCGCCTGTGCCTCCAGGGTTGGCCAGCTGGGGGTGCCGCTGCTGCCGCAGTGTCGGGTCTGGTGCTGGGTCCCGCTGCAGGGAAGAGAAGAAAGGATGGGTCAGTCGGGCAGGCTGTCCACTGTCCCCACATCTCATGCCCTCCACCCCTGAGCCCAGGTGACCCCACAGTTGTGTGGCTTGGGCCCACTCGGTTTCCCTCCTGCCCCCGTGTTGTATGTTGGCAAGGAGGACCGCCCCTGGAGTAGGGTCCCCCCTCCAGTATTGTAAGCACCGGTCTGTATCCTGGCCCCGTGGAGGGCGGGAGGGTGCTTGTGCTGCGTTCACCTGTGGAACTCCCTGCTGGTGGAGACTGTGAAAAGCTTTGGGCTAATCGCTGGTGTTTGACAGGGAGCGAGATGCATCCCCACGCAGTGCCTGGGAGCATATCTGGCAGAGGCGGTCTGGGCTCTCAGATCCCCTCACGTGGGATATCTCCTGGACGTAACCAGAAGCGTGACTGGGTGGGGGGGTATCCCATCCTTGCAGCAAAACTCAGGGGCCCTTGTCCCTCCCACTATCCCTCCCGCAAGGCCGGTAGCCCAGGGACATGTGCGGCCACAGTGGGGACTTCCCTCGGGGAACCAGCCAAGGCACCGGGAGCAGGCGAGGGACTGTGACGCTGCAGTTTTCCCAGGAGCAGCTGGCTGTGCCTCACAGCCAGGCATGGGACAGTGTGCTGTTCTCCGTGCTGCACCCTTGGCGGAGGTGAGGGGCTCTGGGCTGAGTCCCTGGGGCCCTGGCCGGTTCCAGCCGGCATCCACCCTTCCCCCTGGTCCCGCCGAATGTGTGTGAACAGCACGGTCCCAGGCATGCCCTGCAGCTGCCTGCCGCAGCCACGTGCCGCTCGGTCACCAGGCTGCACGAGGTTGCACGTGCTGCTTGCTGCCTCATGCGACGCAGCGTGCAGCTCACGTGGCCTGAGTGACATGCTCTCCCCTCCTCCTCTGGGCACCTGGCTCCCCGCCCTCCGCCCCCGCCCTTTGGGAGTGCAAACTGCAAAGACTCACCAGTGGGTTCCTCCCTGGCCTCGGCCTCGGAGGAGCTGCTGGAGTGGGCCTGCTGGGTGGTGGCCTCCTCTGCGCCGGACGCGCTGCTGCTGTCCTCTCCCTCCCCCTGCTCGGTGGGTCGACTGATGGGGCGCTGGCACGTGTCCACAGGGACGTCCGGGCTTGCGGGCTGGCTGGCCCAGAAAGGCGTTCAGCCGGTCGTAATATGGGCAGGCGTCTGGTCCTGCCCCCCTGCCCTCGCTGGCCTGGACGTACCCCAGCCGCAGCTCCTTCACTTTGGAGCGGACCTGCTCAGAATTACGGGCGAGGTGTCCATGCTGCGCCAGGTTGTCTGCCAGCCGCGTATAAATGTCCACATTGCGGCGCCTGGAGTGCAGGTTGTGGAGACCCTCCTCCTCCTGCCATAAGTCCAGGAGGGTCTCCAGCTCCCTGGGGGTCCAGGATGGGGCCCGCCGTTTGCGGCCCCTGGGGGCCTCCTGTGCTGGGGGT
Organism: Rafetus swinhoei; assembly: GCA_019425775.1. Lineage (NCBI taxonomy): Eukaryota > Metazoa > Chordata > Testudines > Trionychidae > Rafetus > Rafetus swinhoei. Next base: position 189,018,469 of record CM033440.1, read on the forward strand.
GCAGGGGGCTCACCACCTGGAGCTGCCATGGTGCGGTGAGATGGGTGGCTGGGCAGCACAGCGGCACATGGCAGAGCTCAGACTGCAGGGTCTGCGGCGCGCTCCTGCCACGTGCGCCCAGCAGCCTCCCTACCAGTAAGTCCAGGGCTCCTACGGGGTCTCGTGGTGACCAAACCGCTTTTTTCCGTTTCTTCTGCTTTTCCGAAAAGCTGTCTACACTGGCCCTTTTCGGAAAAGCTTTTCCGGAAAAAGGACTTTTGCCCAGCGGGAGCGGCATAGCTTTCGGGCGGCTGATTTCATACAGTAGATCGTCATTGCTTTTCCGGAAAAGCAAGCGGCCAGTGTAGACAGCTCGCAGCTTATTCCGGAAAAGCGGCTGATTTTCCGGAATAAGTGGCCCAGTGTAGACACAGCCTTAATGTGGTTGACTGTCCCATGTGGTGGCACTTAGACCACTTACAACAAGAGATAAGCTGAAAGCCATTTGGCTTCATAGCTCATGCTGTAGCGGCTTCTACACTAAGCTCCAGAGGCCTCAGGTTCAAATCTACCCACTGGTAGTTACAAGTGGGGGGCTCAGCTGGGTCTCTGAAGCTTGGGATGTGCTTCTTCAGCTAGGGGAAGTATGTAACCCACACACCTGGGCTACGTCTAGACGGGAGCGCTTTTGCGCCAGAGCTATGCAAATGAGGCTCAGCGTTGAAATATCGCCGAGCCTCATTTGCATAGCTAATGAACCGCCATTTTTGCGGAAGAGGCTCTTGCGCAAGACAGGGCTGTCTACACTGCCCCTTCTTGCGCAAGAAAAACCCTTTTGCGCAAAGCCGTTATGCCTGAAAATAATCAGCATAACGGCTTTGCGCAAAAGGGTTTTTCTTGAGCAAGAAGGAGCAGTGTAGACAGCCCTGTCTTGCGCAAGAGCCTCTTCCGCGAAAATGGAGGTTCATTAGCTATGCAAATGAGGCTCGGCAATATTCCAACGCTGAGCCTCATTTGCATAGCTCTGGCGCAAAAGCGCGCCAGTCTAGACGTAGCCCTGGTGTGGTTTACTGTCTCATGTAGCGGCACTTAGACTACTTACAGTGAGAGATAAAAATAAGGGAGGTCTACAGTGTAAGCTAAGAGCCAGCTGACTTTATAGCTCAAGCTATACAGGCTCCCACCCTACGCTCCAATGGTCCCAGGTTCAAATCCGCCTGGTGGTGGTTACGCTTTCTTGCATTTAATTTTGAGAGATGAAAAATCAAAGTCTACTTTTCATTTTTTTTTTTAAATTCATAATCAAAAGGGAATATTCCTATTCAAAGGGGAATATAACTTTACCAAAGCTATTTTATAAAACCTGTATATTCAGGGTTTTTAACACCATTCACAGAGAACCGATTCTTATTCCAAAGCCCTGATTTATTCATTTCACATAAAGTCAGCCACAAATCTTTGTTTATTACTAGCTAAGTATAATCAGATAAGTCATTTAGACAATACTAATAAGATTTCTATTATATTCATAAAAGAAAATTACATGAAATAATTTAACTTATGCATATTTTAAAAACAAATAGCCATGAAACTAGCATTTTAACTTAATATCCATAATAAAATAAAATAAAAAATAACAGTGACACCAAAACAATGAAGAGAATTTTTCTTCTTTGGTGTAATGAATCTGTATATTATCTATAATGAACCATATAATATCTTAATATACAGCCATGACCTAGAACACTAGCACAGCAGCAATGCCTTGCACAAACAAGAAAACCAAGTCTGAATGAGTAGAGCCCTGTGTGGATACAATATTTTGTATCCACATCTGCATCCGTAAAAATGATCTTTGGATATCCACATCTGTGGATGCAGATACAAATTTTGTATCTAGAACCCTGCAAAGTTGAGGATACCCACTTTTGGCTAAAAAGTGGGTATCCTCAAATTTGAAGGGTTCTAGATACAAAATTTGTATCTGCATCCATACCCACAAAAGTGAGCTGCAGATATCCAGTTCCATGGATTTGCATGGCTCTATGTATGAGACTTTCATGTTCAGAGAGCCTCTGACGTCTACAAGGTAATGTGCACATTTTGAAGCTACAGATTGCACCTAGCAGCCAGTATCCATCCCACAGATTAACCCTGAGATCACAATTCCACCAATTTTGGAGGAAGAGGAGGATGCTTTCTATTGTAGACATTTAACTGGGGGATGAAATATATAATATTAAAGCAAGGCCTTCTGGACAAGGAGATATCAGAGGGGCATGAACACTGGTGATTTATTTGTTATTGACATATTTAAAATGTCACCCTGACCACTCAAAACCCCAGGAGAAAAAAGTCAATATTATTCTCTGTTGTATCACTCTTGGAAAATATTTAATCAAACCTAGTGATGAAGAGAAGAACAGAAGAGGCTATTGCAAAGCAGAAGACCTGCCACCTCTAGAATAATGTATTCTATTCTGAGTATCACAATGCCGGAAAGATACAGATGCACTAGGGGGAATTACAGTGAACAGCAATAAAGATGATCATAAGGCTCAAGTGACATTTTGCAGGAATGATTAAAATTAATAAATATGCAGAGTTATTGCAAACTACCACGGATGATGGTAGGGCATAGTAGTTGTCAACAAATCTCTGAATAGTAAAGCAGTCAGACTGGTGAAGAAATATTTTAGGGTGGTCCAAAGGAGTTACTGAGAGAGATGAAATTTTAAAGAGGTGACCTATTTCAGAGCTAAATTTTATTATTAATAATAAAAATATAGGAAAATCATCCCAAGATAGGCGTCTCCTTTATTTGAGCTATTTAAAATTAGACTTACGCACCACAGCATCATCCTACATTGAAAGAGGATGTTACTAGACAACCTACTAGGTCTTTTCCATCTTTAAATCTGGCCAGTCTGCTGAGAGGTACGGAACACCTGCTGCTTCAGTTCAGTTCATATCAGTTCTTATTACCTCAGTGATAGTCACAGCAATTACAGAGTCCAATGGTCACACTTCAATGGTCTCTTCTGCTTTGAGAGCGATCCCTAGGATCATTGCATTCCTCGTAATATACAAAATCCCTCAAATAGGTACAATCTTTCAGAATGCTAGAAGCATTTTAAGAGTGAAAAATCAACTCCTACAAAATGATTGGAGCCGTTTTGCTCACACTCTGATGCAAGAAGTAAAATAACTTATACTGTAGTTCTATATTTTTGTTAAAAATCATGGTCTTTTTTGTTCTGTTTTATTGAGACTACATTTTGTGTACCAACACTACACTTTTGCATGGAACAATCTTGGAACACAGTCTGCAGGTGAGTCAACAAAGGATACCGGAGGTGTCTAAAAGATTTAGCAGCTGATATTTATTTATGAATAAGAGAAGGTCATCAACCAACAAAAGGAGTACAGCGCCTAAGCCAAATGCAGGCACAAGGCTTGATTGATAGGGATTTAACAAGTTTAAGGATTCTATATACGGCCCAAATTGCCTTACTGCCTCTTTCTGGAGAATATTACCTAAAAGGGCATATTTATACAAGACAAGAATGAAATCAGCAATGTCAAGAAAGAGTTTCTTTAGGGCAGGCCTAACTACCTTGTTTGAGAGACATTGTCATATCACCCTTCTGGGAGGAAGCATTAAATAATCTATACCAACAGCAGAACCAGTTCTCCCTCAGGTGATTATACAGGTCATAAGAGGCATGGAACCAACTTCACAAGCGGTAGCATGAAACTCTTTCAGAACATTTAGAACCCTAGTGTTAAGCATTTACAAACCCAAGTTTTGCTTTGAGGGTTCCGGAAATAAAATGTAAATCTGAAATACCTGCTTCCAACAGTCTGCATTCACCATTTGATCCTAAATCTTAATTTAAAATAATCATATGCTAATAGTTTAATGAAAATGAACTGAAATCAAATTGGTATGTCCATTTTAGGCAAGACTTTCTCCTTCTGCTGGAAAACGAGTAGGAAGGAGGACACATTCTAGATCTACCTGGTCTGAGCTCTTAGCATAAAATCAGCAAGTTGATTTTCATAAAGTCTTTCAGAGGCACACATCAGGAAAATGTTGAAATTAACTTCTCTTTAAATAGCATGCAGAAATTATATTTTCTCTCTCATCAGAGAACATCCTTCAGTCGCATAGCAATGCAAGTTTTCTAGCATGATGAGCCAATAACTAAACAGACATCATTTATGCAATCTTTTGAATCAGTGAGTAGGACAGTTAAATGAATCCAAACAATTTTCTGCATTTTCCATCTCAAGGGTATACCAATAAAAACATGGGCCATTTTTGTTACATCATGTCATTTACAAAATGAATCATAGCACTTGACAAGAGAAAAGAACACCTTGTAGCTAGGAACGCTTTATTTTAAAAGCAAGATTCATTGCTAAATATTATGTCTCATCAAAGTGCCAAACACAATAACTTTTTTTCTATCCTTCAAACCTCTGTCAGTTCATACATCATCATACAGCCAGACTTACTCTTTGATGAAAAGAAAAAACTGAAGAAACCCAGATACATATGGAGAACTACAAAATAACACAGCACACACAGTGGGACTCCCAGCTCTTATTTAAAGATATCTTTTCAAATACACATGCATGCAATTCCTTGATTTAAATAGCCCCACATTTCGAGGGACTAAAAAAAAATTACCTGTAAACTGATGTCATTTTAGTCAAGTACAAGCAGAATGAAACTCTTTAGACAGAAACTAAGACTTTAAATATGTTTCCTGACTCTGCTGTCTTGAAACCTAATCCAGAATTAACACCTAACGTTGTAGGAGACTGCTACAGAAATGAAATAAGTTCAATAGTGTACATCAATAAGATATTAATGGACTTCTAGATTAAAGCCGTTATCCTCTTCTCCCATTTGCCCCATGACATACAACAGTAGCCTACTTATGCACACCCTATTGTGATTTATGGCTATTGACTTTGACTTAATTTCATGAGGCCTTTTAAAGTGGCACACATCAGGGAAATGCTGAAATTAACTTCTCTTTAAATAGCATGTAGAAAGTATCTTCTTCCCTCTCATCAGAGAACATCCTTCAGCTGCATAGCAGCGCCAGTTTTCTAGCATGATGAGCCAATAGCTAAATGGGCATCATTTATGCAATCTTTTCAATCAGTGAGTAAGACAGCTAAATGAAGAACCATTTTTTTAAAGAACCATTTTGAAAAAAAAAAACCAACAACCACGTTTCAAGAGGCTGTTGCGATGCTTCTTTCTACCACAAAAATCAGCTTCTGTAAGAAGGATCTGTCTGCACATTTATATAAAGGAAGTAGTTAAGAAACATTTGCTTTGACTTTTTAACTAAACACCTCCCCTGAGATTCTCCAGACTCTACTTCTTCCTATTTCCCATAGTGCAGAGAGGTTGGTCATTGATGCCTGCAAGCATCGGGCTGGACTATACAAAAATATGGTGTACCCTCCATGCTATGATGCTGGGGTGAGAGACTGTGCCTTCTTGAGACCTATCCTTGGACCACTGCAGTGCCACATACCATCATTTGATCAGGGCAGTGCTTATCTGACACAATTGAGCTCTTAAAAAAATTAAGTGAGTTAACGTGGCCAGAGGGCCATAAAATTCCACCTAAAGGGCATCTGTGGGAAGAAGGAAAAGAGAGTTTAGAACTTATCTTTCATCTTTTCCAGAAGCCAGCTGCCTTTCATTTCTTCCCCACACTTGCAAAATGAATCTTGTTGGCAGCCACCATCCTCACAAGTGTTAATCTCACTTCTCAATCTGCTCAGAGAACCCTAAAACCAGCACTCGGTTCAGCCTCGCTTGGGTAAAGCAGCCAGCTTTTGTCCTACTGATGGAGTACAAGAGCTGGGCTGGTGCGGAGCACCACTGATGCTGGTCTCTGGCACTCCTATGCAATGCTTCCAAGAGGTGTTTTTGCTTCCTCTGCAGTCTACTCAGAGTGTCAGCATTGGCTGCAGCAGCTCACCTAGGATCCAGAAAATGTACTCATGTGGTCAGCCTGTGCTGCCATGATTTCACTGCTGTTTGAGCTAGTGAGATTGAATCTAGTTTGGGAATGTCTACACACACTGCTGTCACACTTCTGATAGCAGTGTAGACCCACATGCAGATGATCACATGTTGGAAAGAATGGGTTTGTGACTAGGAGTGGTAACCTCCCAGGACTGTCCTGGAGTCTCCAGGAAATAGAGATTCATCTTTAATTCAAGATTCTGTCATGTTATGAAACTTCCGGGTATATGTCCAACCAAAATTGGCAACCTTACCAGCTCCTTTCTGAAGCACTATTTGGAATTCTATAGCTATACACCATTGTAATATCATAGGAGGCCCCAGTGTCTCATCACACTTGTCCTACACGCCAATAGTTTCAATAACCACTGAGCACAGCTTGTAGGCTTTTACACCAGCACACTGGACTAGAAATGGACCACAGATGTTAACATATAAAGATGCTTTCACAGTTAAAAGTTTTAGAACAACTGGAGGGACAAACTGTAACCCAGCAAATCCTTGGTGCTGGCAAGCTGCCCACGAAGAGAGAGCAGCAGCTGCTGAATATGATATAAGTTTTTGCATCCAAAGCAGGAACTTACTGTAATGAAACTCCAGCCCACTTGCAAAAGGCTGCAACTCTGTGAAAAAAACCTGGGAATTTCAAACACACTATACTTAAAGGATTTCAGTTCAAGCAAACACAATGTTATAGACTAGAATCAGAGAGACCTCTATATAATGAATAAGGCCACTTAGATTGCCTGTAGTGTTTCTAGTAGATGTTTAAAGGTGAGGCTATTTAAATCTAAAGGGAGAACAACTATAAAACTAGTGTCTAATTTGATTTGGGTAACATGGAAACAGCACTACAAACTCTGGCCCATAAGAACATTCCTGTGCTGTTCTGGATTGCCCCCTGGGGTTATGAAGCTGCTTGGGAAGGGAGGAGAGCATGAGTAAATGAGCTACCTGAATTAGGATCAAGGGAAACCTCTAACTTGCATCATAATCCTGCTGAAATGCTAGTTTCCCGTAATCAGAGAGTAGAGGGAAATGTGACTCGCTAACCTCTTCATTGCTGTTTGCAGGGCAAAGGCACACACTTCAGCGCTCAAGGCCTCATCTCCCTAGCTGAGTTTTGCTGCAGTGTTGCGTGACAGAAACAAGGGATTTGAACCACACTGTTTCTTTTCACTAAGGAATTTTTAGTGTGTGGCAGTGGGGTCCATAAGAACAGTTAGTGAGGGAAGTTTTACACCTAAGTTTGCCATGAATCACGATTGTGTAAACATCACCTTAAGTCTGCAAAGCCCTATACACGTGCCTAACTTTATGTAAATAATACCACTGAAATTCAGTGACTCAAGGGGATGCAGATTTGAGTAACGGAAGGCCAAGTTCTCACTCCTGCCTCCACCCTGAATAGCTGAGCACATCAGGGAGTTTGTGGGAAGCATCATTCTTATTTGGCCCATAGGGCTGCGGCTGAACTGCTCCGTAGAATCTATGGCAGCCCCAACATGGGAGGAAGGACCTGTGTAACATCACATCTTTTGGCTTCCTCCATCTCTCTGCCTCCCTCAAGCTGGGCTTCATATGGCACAGAATATCAACTGGTTTGGAGGCACCCAATACCTGAGGACATGTGGGCAGGAGCATTTCATAAAATCTTACACTTTTGTTTCTATTTATTGTTAAGATAACTTTGTAATTTTACTGATTGTTATAAGATACTTTTCTGCATTATTGGAATCTGCAAAGAATTTAAGATTTCAGATCAGTTGCCTAATCCCCAAGTTCAAGGGGAGGAGTTATCTGACAAGTAGTTTTGACAAAAAAATCCCTGCTTATCAGAGTTTTATTCAAGTTGTTTGTACAGACATGAAATTATACATAATATTTTATGTTATAGGTTGAACCTCTCTATTGCAAGGTATAGCACGATTTCAGTTAGTTGGACGTCCACATCATGGGCGTGGCCAAGTTTCCCCTGGTCCCATAAAGTTTGTTTACAGCCACCAGTCCTGGCTCTCAGTGTTCTGTGCTATTATTTAGCTCTAATTTGCCCCTAAAATGTCTTCTAAGAGCCCAGTAGGCAGTGGAAGTGTTGGTAATCCTGCTAAATGCTATTGACCTCACGTGGTTCAGCAAATTCTCTGGTTCAGCACCGGTCAGGTCCTGAGAGTGCTGAACTAGAGAGGTTCAACCTGTATTTCATTGGGTGCATTTCTACTACTAAAGATTTATTATCTATACTTTTCTCTTCTTGTAGCATCATGGACTTGGAACAAATTTCCGGTCTTACAAATTGTTTCCTTTTTCTGTTTTTGTACTGTGAGTGTGAGAGAGAACTGAGTATTTGACAAACTAGCCAAAGTGTGTATATGATTGTTGGTGTAAATATATGCACATACACACCATTAAAAAAAAATCCTCTGAGATACTATGTATGGATCATACAGAGAAGATCTGTAATTCATTCATTAAACAAACTCTGACAAAACAAACAATATGTCTAATTGGCTTCTACATCACAAATAATTCTTCAGACGTACATTGTAAAACCACAATACGACTGTAACCAATTGTCCCTGTGGCATTAATGCAAGAAATGCTACATCTAAGGAAAATGTCAACTTCATTTCTGTTCAAAACAAATTATAACAGCAACAACATTGGTTCAGGGAATTTTTTAAAGAATTAATAACCAGCTAGGGTTAGTAGCCTGAGGCAAAGTCAAGCATTAAGCAGTGTAAGAATGAAGACATACATACAGCAGCTTAGAAATACTGTAGTTAACTCCAGTTTAATAATTTTGTTTCAACTTCAAAGAAACATATGAACTTTAGATTGCAAGTATGATTCACAACTGCAAAGGAAGAAAATATATACATGTGAGAGCTCTGCAAATAAATGGAAATGTACAATAGTAAAAAGAATTCTTTGAACTATATGACGAGGAGAAAATTGTGTTACCTATAAGTTTTCAAGAAGATTTTATCACTTTTGGTGATTACAGAAAACTATATCAAAAGTAAGCAAAACCTTGTGGAAGAAAACATATTATAATATTAATACTAACAAATATATTGAAGCCAATATATAAAGAGAACAGAATCACCAGTGTTAAGAAGTATCTGACAATGCTGAGATCCTCAGAATTCATATTTTTCCCCAATGAACTTTTTGCTTCCATTCGACTCAGGCCCAAAAATCACAATCCAGGACTTATGAAAATGTATTATTGTAGCACTGCAGCATGAAATTGCCCTTTTAATAAATTCTATCTACCAATGTGACATTATGTACATAACCTCTTGACTTGTGTCCTAATTTTTATGAATGGGATTTGGATTAATTTGCTAGTAACCTGTTAAGAATTGCCTTTGTAGAATCGGTTACTGTAACTTTTTTTTGGGAGGGAGGGAGGGAGATTTTTTGGGGGGGGAGGAAGGGACTTTTTAATATATATTGTAACTAAAATCCCATTTGTGTGTGTGTGTGTGTGTGTGTCTGTGAGGGGGGGAAATCAGTCCCTGAAGTCAGCCTGTCAGGAGACCGGGGCCGTAACAAGGGCAGGACAAGCAGGGCATGCCTCCCGGGCGCATCATAATCAGGGGTGCAAAGACACAATAAGTACAAATAATAAGCTGTGAAAGTAAAGAGTGCAAGGCACATAATAATATTTTGCCTCAGACACAAAAATACCTAGTTACAGGCCTGCTGGAGACCAGCTGCTAGCACCATCTTGATGGCTAAAGAACCATGTGAGGGAGCCCTGGAAAACAACTCACCCAAGAAGAGAGAGACAAAAACTCCATCAAAAAAAGATCAAATTCCCGTCTGCTGTTAACTGATGACTCATGATCATACAGTGTCCTGAGGCAGTGGGACAGCACAAGATCTATGGACTAAAACATATAAAAAGATGGGTACACAGCGACAGAATTAGGTCTTTCAGTTCTACAATCACCCTCCAGGAGCATCAGTGTGACATAAACCGGCTCCCCCCTCATGTCTATATTGCCTGGCCAGTGGACTAGCACGAGCAACCAAGGCTGGTAATTATATCCCATCTGTAAAACTGTGTGTATACGTGTGGTGGGTAATGTTAGTGGCTAGTGAGAGTTAATGAATTCTGCATTCACAATAAACGCGGCATATTGCCTTACTCCCCTAACAGGATTCTGCTAGTTCTATTTATACAAGTGTAACATTATTAAATGAATTTGCCATGTGTTTTATTACTATCAGGTACTTCATTCAAAAGTGATCCCTGGTGATCCCATGTACTAAACTAATGGAACTCTCTTGCTCTAGTTTTCTAAAAGATGTTAGCCTGATCACATATAGGTTTGATGTGAATTGAGTCAGAACTAGATTCAGACAATTCTTTAAATGAGTAGAAAATTAAGTATATCCTGAATATATTTTCAACTAACATAGGCCACGTCTTCACTAAACAGAAGATCAACAGTGCTGTCATCAATCTTCTAGAGTTCGATTTAGCGAGTCTAGTTGAGAGGGCGACCATGCTGGCAGCTGGTACTCCTGGTTTTGCGAGGAGTAAGGGAAGCCCACAGGACCATTTGCTCCCATCATTCTCCCACTGTGGGACGGCAGGGAAACTCAAATCAAGATACAGCAGGTCCAGCTATGTAATTAACGTAGTTGGAGTTGTGTATCTTGATTCGATCTCCCCCTTTAGTGTAGACCTGACCATAGTTGTCAGAATGGCACTAAAGATAAAAGGGGTTGTAAACCACCCAGGAGTTTGGACTGAGTAGGTAGAGGGGGCAAATAAACAAGACTACAACACAGCAAATATGAGACATCTATTTCTACATCTAATTAGAATATCCCGGGCCTCAAACTTTAGCTAGCCACTTGGCTCAAAAAGCAACACTTAATTGGAGTTAAATTAGCTTTTGAAAGCCCTGGTGAAAGAAAGTTAAAGTACTGAGCAAAAACTATCACTATTGGCAAAGGTGTTTCTTCCATTGGAGCACCCAGGGGGAAAAAGTGGGTGCTCAGTATGCACCAGCCACCTACCCATCAGCTGTTCCATAAGCTGTGCCAATCAAATGCTTAGAAGAGGTGGGGCAGGGCATAGTCTTGAAAGAGGGGTAGAAGCAGCCCACCAGTCCTCTGATACAAAGGCTATTTAAGTGATAAATGACATATAATCATTGCAATTTTATATCTCAGTTCCTTCAAACTCTTGGGTAAATACCATCTGGTTCTGATGACTTCTTATTGTTAAACTGATCAACTTGTTCTAAAACCACCTCTGTGGATACCTCAGTCTGGGACTGTTCCTCAGATCGGTCACCTAAAAATGGCTCAAGCATAGGGATCTCCCTCACATCCTCTGCAGTGACAACCAATGCAAAGAATTAATTTAGTGGCCTTATTTTCTTTAAATGCTCCATTAGTACCTTGGCTATCCAGTGGCCTTGCTGTTGGGCTAGCTACCTGCTTCTGATGTACTTTAAAAAATACTTTTAATATTTGTGCCTTTTGTTTGTTGATCTTCAGATTCTTTGCTTGTTGTTCTTCAGATTCTTTTTTTGGTCTGATTAAGCATACTTTTACACTTGATTTACTAGAGTTTAGGTTCCTTTCTATTTTCCTGGCTAGGATTTGACTTCCAATTTTTAAAAGATGTCTTTGTAACTGCCTCTATTACTCTGTGGTTTAGCCATGATGGCATTTTTTGGTCCTCTTACTGTTTTTTGTTTTGTTTTAATATTTTGAGTATACACACAGAGAGAGTTTGAGCTTTTTTTACAGTGTTTTTAAAAAGTTTCTATGCATCTTTCAGGCTTTTCACTCTTATGACTGTTCCTTTTCATATTCATTTAGATAGCTTCCTCATCCTTGGATAGTTCCACTATTTGAAGTTAAATGCTATTTGAAGTTATTGAGTAGTTCAGGTATATTCATCTCCCCAACAAGACTCAAATATGACCAGAAGGGATCCTGTCTAGCAATGAGACAGCAACCTTATGCATTTGATTCTCAGCTACTATAACAATTACTCAAATGGGTGCTCATTAGTGCCAGCTCTGGTTTGTAATTTAGTGTGATGTGAATCTCTCATGGTCACCAGACCATGAATTCATTTCACATAAATTGCCAAACAGCCATTGGATGGTAACTGTAACCAGCAACCAGCAACGTAAAGGTGATGTGCGCGGTATCTCATCAATCCAAAAAGGAACACACTTCTTTCTTCAAAGAACACAGTTATCTTGATTTTTCTTTAAATCAAATGCCTATCTGGCAGAGTATACCTAGTACTGGTAAAAGCAACCCTTACATAACCACTGCAAAGCTGAAACTGACAAGGCAATAGGTAGTTGTGCACACAGTAATGGGAAAAAAGTCAAATGTGCCTGGTAGCTGTACTCCTCCGACTTCCTTGCAGACCCTTCTAAATACTGTACAGATTTTTTTTTTTTAAGGATTTTTTCCAATGTCAGCACATGCTAGTTAAGGAATACTGTGTCAGAACACGGATTAAAAATGAGTATTTCTTAAAAATATTAAGTCCATTTTAGTAAGAGAAAGTACGTTCAACGCACATGAAAGTAAGTCCACACAAATGAATTCACTCCTAATTAAGGGATGAAACGCTGAAATGCAAGAAAATGTGAAAATTAATCTAAGGAACACCTTCTCTGCTTTACTTTTTAATGTCTCTACAATCTGCTTCACCAATGTTTACACTGGTGCAAAAAGGAACTTTAAGTGCTGTATTTTGTTTAGAACACTGATTTTTTAAAGCTTTCACTTGGCAAACATCTGTTCTGACTAAGGGATCTTGGTCAGTGTTTTAGTACAGAGAACCAATAATACCACTAATGAGAAAACATAGCTCTATGCGTTAGTTGGTTTCAAAGTAAATATAGGATTAAAAGTGATTTATCTCTAATGTCTTTGAAATTGCAAAACAATGGTAAAGGGCTAACTATTCTCCCAAAGTCCTGTTATAGGCTCCAATTAAGACACTGAATTGGGAAAGATGGTTTGCTATTTTTTAATTATCTGTGTCTCCAGTGTTTGTTCCCTCTTTTGCAATACTAAAAATAATTTGTTAACCAGAGCTTTAGCTCTGAACTTAAGCCTGTAGTTTTCCTGCGCCAATAACTTCAACCTAAAACAATGAAAGTATGTTAAAAAGTTATGTGGGGGGTAGGAATAAAGGCTTCTCTCCTAATGGGGACTGTATTTGCCATGTATCTCATCTTGCATCATGTCCATCAGTATCAGGCCCTCTCTTTTTCTATGTATCCTTCCTGAGTTTTCAGATGGATGGGGCCACCACTCACAGGTCTAATATAACAGTGGTCGCACTCACTGGCCTCTTAGGGCAGATCTACACAGCAGGGCTAAAGCCGAAATAAGCTACGTAACTTGAGCTTATTTCGGCCTTTGGTGCTGTCTATACAGCAGGATGTTGAAGGAAGAACACTATTCCTCTTACTTCCCTTACTCCTCATAAAGTGACAGTTACAGGAGTCGAAGTCCTCCAGCTTGCCATTATTTTGAAATAATGGCTTGCAGTGCAGACACGCTCCTTGTTATTTTGGAATAACTTGAGTTATTCCGAAATAACACTGCTGTGTAGACGTACCCTTAGAGCTGATGGACAAGGCTATATAGCAGAGGCAGGGAACCTTTTTTGGGTCAGGGGCCACTGACAGAAAAATCAGTCGGGGGCTGCACACAAGTGAGGAGCATTTAAAAAAAAAAAAAACCTTCACTGCTGTGAGCCTGAATGGGAAGGAGAAAGGCATTCCCCTTGCACACCAGAGCTTACTGAGCCCACACTCAGACTGTGTGTGCTCCAGCCCCATGGAGGGATGGTTGGGGGCAGAAATGGAGCACCAGCATGGGTTTTCCTATGTTGGGAGGGGAGCCCTGAGCCTCGCAGGCTGGATCCAGGTAAGCAAGGAGCTGCATCCTGCCCCTAGGCCTTAGGTTCCCCCACTTACAGAATAAGGGGACCAGTTGCCTCAATGGTCCTCAACATAAATAATTAGCCTTTGTGTTGTGGCAAGAAGTTGTCAGGTTTGTTTAGTGGTGTCTATACGGTGTTGCACAGGGATGTTGTTATTGAAATGTTGACTCCTTCAAAGTTTGGCTACACTGTAGAGGTTCTCTGATCCCGTTTCCTGTCCACTACTGACCTAGTTCTGCTTTAGCATTCCTGGTTCCTTCCCTGCTGATAGGTTTTAGATACTTTTTTGTATAGCTAATAACTTGTACTTTTGGAGGATGAAAAACAGTTTTGTTTCCCCCTGTTTATTTTTCAAATTTCTCTATGTTTCTTTGTACTCATTTTTGTTCTGAACATCTCTCAATTACCTGCAAATTGAATCAATATGCTGATTATTCCCCCTTTCCAGATTGGAAAAAAACCCGTAATATGACAACTGATCTATATAGCACCAATGGGAAACATATTTACAACTTAATACACTGTCTTTTCTTATTCTGCTTATGATTCTTCAGACAGTTTTCAATCCATGGAACAATGCTCAGATTCTACCTTATTTGAATTCATTTTTCAGATAATATATAGTGTCATACTTAAAAGAGTAAAGTTATATTCTGTCTACTGTGTTTCCTTTGCCCAATAATATAATAATTTCAAGCAGCAATTAAGATTTTCTGCAATGATTTGTTCTTAATCACACGGTGTTGCTTATTGCTCATGGCTCCATTCTCCTCTAATTCTCCTCTGAAAAACAGTATCTTTTCCACAGACCCCTAAAGATAGATTTACTAGATGGTAAGTCCTAGATCTTCCCCCCCCCCCCCACTACTTTTTTTTTTAAAAAGGGTCAGAACTATGTTTTTTCTTTTCCTCTCCTCTGATAATTCCCTCACTCTGCAATGTATTTTCTATAGTAACTGACAGTGCTTCATTAAAATAAATTAGCTCATTCCTTACGAACTCTGTGATACTTATCACCCAGACCTGTTGTTTTCCATAGATTCAATTTTTCCTTGCTAGAAAATCTTCATTAGCTATACTGACATGGTCTTCATTACTTTCTCATGGCGCACTCACTCTGCTTTATTAGTTTAAATAAAAACTGATTGAAGTTAATGGCAATGCTGGCTCTACAACTGGCTTCGTTAGCCCTGGGAAATCCCAACCTTTGTGCATCTCAATTTCTGCACCTGTAAAATGAGGTGTTGTGAGAAGCAGGGTTTTGTAGGGGAGGGCGGTTGTTTGTTTGTTTTTAAAGTATTATGTAAGTGCTAAGTACTAAAGAACAGTTAAGTGGTGCAGGTGTGTATTAATCATTGTTGATTTGGTGTCCCTGCATTTATTTAATTATGGGCTTACATTGTGTATTACTTGCTTGCATGAGTCAAAAAATCCTTTTTATTCCCCTTAACTCTCATTAACTCATTTTGCTTCTAGAATGGAATGTAATAGCTCTTTAACAGCTCACAGCAAATATAGAACAGTTTTTTTGTTGCTGTACATCTTAGTCTTACTTTTTATACAAATTATAACTGCATGTCTATTTCTTGTCTTTAAATGGCTTCCCTTTCCCTTTGCTACGTACTTTGATGTCCACTACCTCTAACTAGCTTTAATACTGTAGCTCTGAACTCCAAAAATCATAAATATAGCTTTAATCCAAATAATAATATCTCCTAATAGATTTTGGCATCCAGTTTACCAATGATGGATTCAGGATTTACACATAGCACTACAAAATTTAAAGTTCTATTTATTTATCAACAAACAAGTGATTGACTCATGTTGGTAGCTAAACAGACCTTCACAATTACACGGCATTATTGGAAATCAGAGTCATGTCATATTTTTGATGGTAACCTTTCAAAGAATGAAAACATTATCAACCAAGCTTCACCAAAAGTTTCTATATGCATTACTCACGCCATCTCTACACTGAGGACATTTATTAAAGTACATTCTTAGCACCCAGTTTTGTAAAATTGAAGGTGCATATCTCCATTATGCGCAAAAATTAGATGTAGTTTCAAGTAGTACGTCCCCAGTAGGGTGGCTACCATTGACTTCGAGAACAATGCTCTGTGGGTAGATATTCCACAGTGCCTGTGCCCCTTTGCATTCTGGGTTGTGCTCCCAGTGCATGCTAGGGCCGAACTTGCATCAGGTGGTTCTGGGTACAGGTCGTGAGTGTCCCATAATACACTAATTTCTGTCCTCTCGCTCTGCTAGAAAGCAACAGTCAACAGTCTTTTGGCAGTCTTTTTTCACTTCGTTATTCACGCAGAAGCCATAGCAGCATAAGTATGGAACCTATCATGGATCCCATTGAGCATCAAAGTATTATGATGATGATGATGATGATATTAACCATGGTGCGCCTAATGCTGGACTATGTCCAGAGTGTATCCAGGGTCCACCGGGATAAGGATGAATCTCGGAAGGCCATGAACACACTCTTCTGCAGAGCTCTTGAGCTGCCGACATTCGATCTGGTGCTGGTTCTGGTTGCCCTGAGACAAGCACAGACTGGTGGGACTGCATTATTATGCAGATATGGGATGATCAACAGTGTCTGCAAAACTTCTGAATGTGCAAGGCCATTTTCAGGGAACTTTGCAAATGGCTTTCCCCTGCCCTGCAGCACAAAATTACCATAATGAGACCCACCCTTACAGAGGAGCTTGTGACAAGTGCCCTATGGAAGCTTGCAGCGCCAAACAGCTGCCAGTAAGTTGGGAATCAAATCCAAGTGGGGAAAATCTACACAGGGGGCTTTTGTGACCAAGTAGCCAAGGTAATCAATACTCTTTTGCCACAGAGGGTAGTGACTCTGGGGAACATGGAGCACATAGTGGACGGATTTGCCGTGATGGGATTCCCTAACTGTGGTGGGGCAATCGATGGAAAACACATCCCATACCAAACACCTTACCAAGGAGTACATAAGCCGCAAGGGGTACTTCTCGATGGTGTTGCAAGAGCTGGTAGATCACAGGGGTAATTTCTCCTATAGCAACAGGGGATGGTCAGGAAAGATGCATGCACATCTTTAGAAATTTCTGCCTCTTTACCAAGCTGCAAGCTAGAACTGTTTTGCCCAGACCAGAAGATTATCATCAGAGATCATGAAATGCCTATTGTGATCCTTGGCAACCCAGCCTATCCTTTGCCCCCCTGGCTCAGAAAGCTGTACACGGGCAGCCTGGAGCCCAGTAAGGAGTGGGTAAACTAGAGGCTGAGCAATGGCAGAATGGGAGTAGAATGTGCTCAGAGGCATTTAAAGGGAAGGGTCCACACTCTACTAACTAGGTTAGACCTCAGCAAATGCAACATTCTCATTGTGGTGTGCTCCAATAACATTTGAGAGAGTAAGAAGGAAAGTTATCTGACAGGATGGGGGGAAGGGGGTCAAGGCAGAGAGGCTAGCCAGGAATTTTGGGCATCCGGACACCAGCACAATAAAGAGAGCACACTGAGGGGCAGTGCAAATTGGAGAGGCTTTGAAAGACAGTTTTATGAATGGACAGTTTTGAGAGTTATGCATGTTGCTCTCCATGAGATGCCCCTGCATTCAGTGTGCTGGCCTGTAAATCCCCACACCCCTTCAACACAAGCAACAAAGAGATTGTTGTTGAGAAATAATGCATTTTTATTTAGAGAATAAATAAAGGGAAGGAAAAGGAGTCCAGGGCAGGAGCTTTGGGGGAGGGGGATGATCACAATTGTGAGGACAGCATTTTGTTTCATGATGCATCTCTGGGGGTTGAGTGTGAGCCTTCAATTTACTTCCCCCTACCACATTCTAGGGCCGCTGGGGGAGCCTATGGAACTTGGTGAGGAGGGAACGTTAGTCCACAAGGGCTGGAGGGAGTGTCTGTGCATGTAGGCATCCTGGAAAGCTACCACACAGTCCATAACATCTGCCATGGACAACAAGGCTCTCTCCCGGTTCTTCACTTCCAGTTTCCTGCACAGTCTTCTGTCTTCACACTCTGCGCACATCTGCCCCAGCAGCATATTCCTCCACTCACTTAAGTGCTCCCTGTCCAAGGGATTGGATTACATTTGCTCCTTGAACATTGTCATCCCTCGTCTGTTTTCACCTGCGAATTTGCATTAGCCAGACATCTGGTGTGGAGTGGGGAGTGCACAGCAGGTTCACTGCTGTTCATGCTGTAACAAAAAGTGAAGAGCAAACTTTCCATGAAATACACTGCAGAGGGTAAAACCTAATCGGTTAGAATAAAAGGAGTGTCTGTAAAGATAATAGGGTTGTGTTATGTACAAGGCCACACTTATGCTTTTCAGTGGACACTATGCAGCAGACACACCTCAGAGTCCTTAGGGGAGCAGCTGGACTCTGTGGTGGACTTTCTGGGGAGGTGGAAGAATAAGCCCGTGTATTTGGCACCCCGTTTGCTAGAAGAATACAACTTTCCCTTCCCTCGGGAGCATGCAGGCAGGAAGGGGGAGGTGCCCTGGGCATGGTAAAAGGACAGGGGCTGATGCAGTCACTGAAGAGCCTCTGTGTGGGAGGGGGACTGGGCATGGTGTCATGGCAGGGGCTCAAGCCATGCATCATAGGGATGAGCAAACACATTTACTGCAGAGGCATCAGGTAATAGTTTCCCTGCTTCATCCAGGTTGCCGTGCGAGATATCACACTAATGACATGGGGAGCAGATGCTCACTGATTCTGTCTGGAAACCTGGACCTTATGCTGCAATGCTTTGTGCTGCAATAATGCCAGACCACTTACTGCTGGCTTGGCATGGAAAGATTTCCTAACTGTGGAGGACGGAATAAGGCAGGCCACCCCAGAAATGTTGTGAGAAGGATTAAAGAGTTCCTCTATGAGAGCTCTATGGAGATGTCCAATGAAGGTTCCCACTCCAGACATGTTAACAAGGTGTTCCGAGGATCCCCCACTGTGTAGGCACAGTGGCCACCACAGATCACACCCAATTGCCGTAACCCACTTTTAGCAAGATAAAAAAAACTCACCAGAAGTGCCTGTGACTCTCCTTACCCCCATGCTTTATGAAATTGAGTTATGCATACTTGTGTCCATGAGTCAAAGATACTCTGGACAAAATACTTCATGTAACTTATCAATTTTAATGTCACAATCTGCTGGATCTGTATATCTTATTTTGGTGTATGTATCATTCTTGTATGTAGAGATAGAAATACCCAGTACGGAATGGTTTATGGTTTTAAATGTGCAAACAAATGCCATCAAGGGTGGTTTCCCTCAAAACCTGAGTGATCACCTGTAAACAGCCCCTTTTCTCCTTTAAGTCTTAGCGGTGGTTGGTCTTAGGAACACATGTGACCACTAACTGGTAGGGTCTGACCAGGTGATTGTCCATGGAAGGGCAGAATGTAGAAACAAAGAATTCTCTCTTAAAAAGAAAGGCTATTTAAGATTCAAAGTTTTTCAGTCTCTTTGTCTTTGGCTGGCATGTCACTCCCAAGAGAATGAACCAGAGACCCCAGGAGAAAAGATCTTCCCTGGCCTGGAGGTTTAGCCAAAATAAGAACAGTTTTAGGGAGAGTTTGTAATAAGCTTGAGTGTGTGTTAGAACTAACAATGTATTTCTTGTCATTTTAAATTTGTAATTTACTTTGCTCTTCCTGTTTTCACTTGCAACCATTTAAATCCTACTGTTTGTAATTATTAAAATCACTTTTATTTACTATCAAGCCCAGTGTAAATAATTGTTCCCCAAAGGACAATCAATGTGTATACCCTCCTTTCATTGTTAAAGGGGGCTTACCTGAATGACTTATTTGGGGTTCTGATACCATTTGGGGAATGGGCTCCCTAGATGCTGGGCCCAAAACTGCATTCTCCTCAGACCTGAAGAGGTTCTGTGTCTATATTGCTCTTCAGGAATGGTGGTGATCCCAGATCTGTGCCTTGACTGGGAAAAACTAGATCTGGCCCATCAGGACAGGGTTGTGAGAAGCCCACGAGAGCAAGGAGGTGAGTGGCTTTGTCAGTATTCTAGGAAGCAGGCCCAAAGGGGTTTTCTGTGACCGCAGCCTATCACAGAGCCCTCCCCAGGATCAGTGACCAACTGTGAGACATCCTGGGAGGAAGGAATTGTCTCCAAAGTTATAAAAAGTTCTTGGCTCTCAGTGACATTGGTTGTCCTGTTTGCCTGCTGACCATTCTCCATCCTTCTCCTCCTCCTCCTGCTTCATCATGTTGTCCTCCACCCTACTGCATGAGGGAAGTCTTGGGACAGAGGTGGGCAATAATTTCTTAAAAGGGGACCACTTCAGACATTTCTGAAGTAGCCCCATACCACCCTGGAAGGGGCGGGGCCTCCAGCAAAAGGGGCGGGGCCAGGAGACTTCTTGAGCTTCCCCCCCCACCCTGATTGACCTGGGGTGGAGGAGCATGAGAAGTCTTAGAACAGCTGGCAGTTCACTCTAGGCGCCAAGTGGGAGGAGACCTCGCATGCTCTTCCTGGCCCCAGGCCAATCAGTGCCTGTGAGTGGGGGAGTGTGTGAAGTCTCCTCACCCCCACAAAGTGGCTAGAGAAAAACCCCAGCATTTTTGGAGCATGGAAAGCTCCCACACAGGGTGCATCTAATACTGGAGTGGTCGACAAAGGCTTCCCTTGTCGACCGCGCCGCGTCTAGAATCCCGCGCTGTGCCGGATCAGCTGATTGTCGGCACACCGTGGCGGCCATTTTTATTTTAATGAAGCAGGGATTATTTAAATCCCCGCTTCATTGACTATGTCGAGTAAACTACTTTACATGGCTCCATCGACGGGGCCATGTAGTCTAGATGCACCCATACACACCAAAGCCGCACGGCAGCTAGAGATAAACACAGCTGTTTTAAAACAGCCAGCATATCTCTCTAGCCACTGCACGCTCTTGCAGGGGCGAGGCGACTTTGCATGCTGCCCCACCCCCAGGCCCTGCTTGGTCTGGGCCGTGGGAGTGGCAGGGTGGCCACGGGCCTGATACACTGGCTTTGCAGGCTGGATCCAGACCTCAGAGGGCCCTTTGCCCACCCCTGTCTTGGGAAGAATCTACAGACTGTGTAGAGAAGCTGATTGGATCCTCCCCAAGGATCGCCTACACCTGCTCACAGAAGTGGCATGTTTGCAGAGATACTCCCAACCATCCATTTACCTCCTCTGTCTTTTGGTGAGACTGCCTCAGCTCCTTTATTTTCACTCAGCACTGCTGGGCATCCCTAGCATATCTTTTCTCTTCTATGGCCTTAGCGATCTTGGCATAGATACCTGCATTTTCTATTTTATTTACTTATTTATTTATTGCTGGTTTGCAGTTCTGCGAGAACAGAGTCCTCTCCCCACAGAGCAATGAGATGAGGCTGTCCTGCACACTTCATGCTGGTGCTTGTCTGCAACCCTGGGAACTCACAGAAATCACTGTCAGGGGTGTGGCTCACATCTGCTAGCCATGCTGGCCACAAAGGAAATGGAATTCAAATTTTCCCCTGGGCTTTTCCTATTAACCTGGAGATCAGTCAAGTTGAAAGTCCTGGCCAGAGGAGTCACCGCAGGGCACTTCCCGGAGGCCAAGAAAGTTGACGTTCAATGCGCTGTACAACGTCAAGTCAACCATGAATTTAGAGTTATTACTCTTGAAAGCAGGAGTACAGAAATGGACTATAATGGCCCTTAAAGTCAACAGAATGGCTTGGTGGTGTAGAATCATTGTTTTAAAAAATATCAACCTAATGCGGCTAAGCTCAACTAAACTCCCAGCATAGACCAGGCCTCGGCAAAAACAGGCATAATTTATAAACATAAATAGGCATATTACATTCTCAGTCCACTAAATTATTTAAATCACTGCTAATTTTAAAGACTGTAGTATGGTCTTCCATTTCTTAACATTAATGTGTATATGGTAGAAGCAAGTTTTTATACCTTATCAAATTTACAGATTAAAATATATGCCATTATAAAAATCAAAGTGGTACAAGTTATATGACATGACATAAAAGCAAATGTACTACCCTTGTAGTACAATTGTTGAGTTGAATGAATAAATGGCCATTTACCATGCTCCGTTACAAGTCTATTAATATCAGCAAATGAAATAAAGTAAAAACTAACTTACACTTTACTATCTAAGCACATTCTTCAAAGTCAAAATTCTAACTTTGACATATAGGTTGTAAGAGTTGCATTACTGAGGAACTAATCCATTACTGAAACAGAATAGCCCAATGTTGACACTTACTTTAAAATCAAGAAATGATAAAAGTAATTGTCACAACCCGCTTTTAAACTTTCAGTCAAAACATCATAAGTTAATGGAAGTTAATATAAACAGCAATGAGATAATGAAACTGAAATCTGATGTACAATCAGAACAAATCAGTCCATCATTTGTAAAGATATACATGAACTAAATTAAGTTGTGTTTATCCATTTTGCTGAAGAGCTTGAACAAGCTTTCTTTATAATAATTAAGATATCTTTGCTTCTATCAAGAAAAAAGGCACTTTAGTGACTGTTTCACCTCTACATCAATACATTTTTCTGTACTGGTTGCACAAAACGATATTTCGCACTGTTACTTCACAGTTCAAAGAAATTTATAATGAAAATGTTATGCTGTAACTCTTCACCAAATTCACAACTTCCAAAACTCTCCCAGTACTAGTTTTACAATTTGTGATTTATTTTTGACACTCTGTAAGAGCAGAAATGTAAGATTAGGTAATAGGTTATATGGCTACTAACAGGATCCCAGGTATTTAAAATGTGACTCTTGGGTAAAAAGGAGTCTCAGATACTTTAAAAATGGAATCTCTGAAATTGGAATTAAGTTAAATATGTTACCTAATGTTGGTGCACAACAATCCACAGTCCAATTAATATAGCAATTTAGGATTCTGGCCTTTGTAACCATCCAGGGCTGAAGTAAACCAATAGTCTGCATTAGATATGTGGCTTGCTGTTATAAAAGCTGTAGTACTTTCTACCCTTAAGTACTTGTCTCGTTTTGTACACAAATTACATCCACTCTGCCAGACCATTTATTGTGGCAGACAATCAGATCAGTCGTGACATTTTTAGTATAAACTTCATGTTAAAAAAATCAGCTGAGGGACAATTTAGGCTTGTCAGGATATTTGAATATTACAAGCTCTCACATCATGCAAATGATGCTTTTTACCTCCAGAAGGCGCGGAGACAATTTTGTTTTGTTTTGATTCACAATATAATTTAAGTGCTTTGCTTCTCACTAGTTCAGGCAACCATCTCTGAACTTAAAAAAATGTTTTATGTAACCGCTGAAAGAAAAAAATGTACTTAAAAACCCAGTGTCAACCCAATTGCATTGTGCTTCATACTCAAGCAGAACAATTTTTCCTTCAAACTTTTAAAATCATCTTTGAGTATGGACCAAGCGTGCAAATGTTCATTCGCAAAGATGAAAAGGTTATATAGCTATGAGCAAAGCTAGTTGCCTGTCATATAAAATATAGGAAAAATCATAGCTTTCTGCCATGGCAACAAATGAAAAGCATTTTTGTTAAGTAGAGAAAAATAATGGTAAACAATGTTAAGAAGTTGGTAGAAATGCCATACTTAGAGGTGCACTGAGATTTCAATTTAAAACTACACTCTAATCCTTAATCTCTCACTTTACTGATCACATTTCATATTCAAATTCCTCAAAATAAAATAAATCTTGTTAGGATATTTGAATTTAATATTATTGGTAGTGTAGTTGTGCTGGATGAGATGTATGTTCTTGTATAAGTGAGGAATCCATCAGTGTGTGTGTGTGTGTGTGGTTACAGTAATGCTTGTATGTATGTCAAAAACCATGAATTAAAGTTTCTTTTTACAACCTCATTCACCTAAATTAGCAAGATTTCTTTACTTTTAGT
This sequence comes from Rafetus swinhoei, assembly GCA_019425775.1. Classification (NCBI taxonomy): domain Eukaryota; kingdom Metazoa; phylum Chordata; order Testudines; family Trionychidae; genus Rafetus; species Rafetus swinhoei. Next base: position 189,042,403 of record CM033440.1, read on the forward strand.
TATTTCAGTAGCAGGAAATGGTTCTTACGCAATCTTAGCTCTAATTAAACAAAAGTTTCATTTGCAGTTTTAATTAATACTAAGTTAATAATGATTATTTACCATTGGAAGAGTTAAATAACTCACTAATATTTTGAAATTCTATAACAATAGCCAAACACTAAAAAACATATAAAATATATTTAAAAATTTAAAAAAAAACCCAGTTGCTAGTGCATCATCTTTCATTAAAGATTTTCATCTTTTCCTAAATGACTGAGTTTAAAAACTCAAACTTATTGGTTACTCAGCCATACCCTAATATGTTGGATTCTTGGGAAGTCAAATGTATATAAATTCTTGGAGCCTGGCTAGAGCAGGGTGGGCAATAATTTTTTCAGGGAGGGCCACTTCACGAACTTTGGTTCGCGGTCACAGGTTGGCTTTGGCCCCCTAAAAGGGGTGGTTACCTCTAGGCTCCCTGTGCCCATGGTGTGGGGGAAGGGTAGGGGGGAGGAGTAGACTTCATGCATTCCCCTGCCCCCAGGTCCATCAGGGCTTGTAGGCAGGGGAGCCCGTGAAGTCTCTCGCTCTCTGACTGTGCCCTGCTAAGTGTGTGCAGTGCCTAGATGGAACCGCCAGCCATTTTCAACAGCTGGTGGTTTCCTCTAGCTGCCGTGCGCCTCTGGTAGGGAAAGAGGACTTGGTGCACTCCCCCCTGCCCCCAGGCCAATTAGGACCTGGGGGAGGGGGAGTTAAAGTCATTTGCTGTTCAAAAGGGCTGCTGGTTCCCTCTAGGCACCACGTGCCCCTGGCAGGGGAAGGGAGCCACCAGCCACTTTGAACAGTGAATGAGTTTGCGCACTCTCCCGCCCCCAAGTCTCGATTGGCTTAGAGGTGTCTGGGTGGGCCAGATCAAACAGCTTGGCGGGCTAGATCTGGCCCATGAGCTGTATCTTGCCCACTCCGGGCTACAGTGACAAAGACCAAAATCTTGTATAAGAATATTAGGAAAGTCTCAATTTTTTTAACACTGAAGTCATGACCTTGGCAAACAAACAGCTTTAATTATGACAAACAAACAAAAAGTTAAGCTTGTAACTTTGATGTATCTTTTCCTACAGAGGTTTGCAACCAGCATTTGCTATAATGCATTTTTCTTTCCTTTTCAGATTTGCCACACCTGATCAGATACAGATTATTCCAGCCTTGGAATCCCTGCTCCCAACAGATTCTCATAGACTCATAGGCTTTAAGGTCAGATGCGAGCTTAGTCATCATCTAGTTTGACCTCCTATACAGTGCAGGCCACAAAATATCATTCACCCACTCCTGTAACAATTCCACACTCTGTGACTGAGTTACTGAAGTCCTCAAATCATGGTTTATAGAACTCAATTTACAGACAATCCACCATTTCTACTAGTTTAAACCTACAAGTGACCCTTGCTGCAGAGGATGGCAGAAACTCCAGGGTCACTGCCAATCCAACCTGGGGGAACAGGGGTGCCAACAGCCTCACCAGGCTGCAGGATAGGTGGGGAGGCCCCAGCTCCGCACTCCGGGAAGGGGCGTGGCTTCAGCTGGGAGGGATAGGGTCTAGGGCAGGTAGCCCGCAGTACCACCAGGACCGCAGCACATTCCAACCCCTCACCACCACCAAAGCCCTCAGCACTGCCTGGAACAGGCCACACAGCACCTCCTTCTCCCCAGGCAACCGTAAGAGCTGCCCAGAGCACGAAGGGCTGCCTAGCAGCAATTTAAAGGGCTCAGGGCTCCAGTAGTGGGAGCAGGTGCAGGGAGCCCTGGACCCTTTCAAATCATCGGGCCTCAGGGCAGTTGTTCAATTTTCCCTCTCCCTATTGATTGGTCTGTGGGGGGGAAATTCCTTCCTGACCCCAAACATGGTGATCAATTAGACCTTGAGTACGTGGGCAAAACCCATCAGGCCTTCCCAATCCAGCGTCCCCTCTGGCCATTGGAGATTTTTGTTTCTGGTAGTCACCAATGGGCAGAGGTGAAAATAAGCGAATGCACCCTGGTGCACAGCTGCACTCCAGAGAAAAAGCCAGCAGGGAGCTATTTAAAGAACTGGAAGGGACCCGGGTTGCAATAGTACAGTACCTGTAAGAAATTTAAAATTACTTTCTCCTCTGCCGATGGGTTACGTGCCATTGTAGGCAACCCAGTCATATCATCCCCTCCATAAACTTCAGTTCAATTGGGAAGGCAGCAAGGCTGGATTAAGACCTTTAGAGGCCCTAGGCACTGAAAAGATTATGGTGCCCCCCATATGTAATTCAAAATAAAAACAATACTACACCGTAAAATCTCATTTTTTTGGTGCCCCTGCTTTGCTGATGCCCTAAGCACGTGCTTAGTCTGCCTATTGGGTAATCCAGCCCTGGAAGGCAGTTAGGTTTTTTGTCCCCACTGCTCCCTTTGGAAGACTGCTCTATAACTTCACCCCTCTGATGGTTAGAAATCTTTGCCTAATTTCAAAACTAAATGTGTTGATGGCCAGTTTTACATTTTTGTATCTACATTAGGATTTAAAGAACTCCTCTCCCTCTCTGGTATTTATCCCTCTGATTTATTTACAGAGAGCAATTGTACCCCCCCCCAATCTACTTTTGGTTAGGCTAAACTAGCCAAATTCTTTGAGTCTTCTCTCATAAGAAAGGTTTGCCATTTCTTGGATCTTCCTAGCAGCCCTTCTCTGTACTTGTTCCAGTTTTAATTTATCTTTCTTAAACATGGGAGACCAGAATTGCGCACAGTATTTCAGATGAGATCTCACCAGTGCCTTGTATAATGGTACTACTACTTCCCTGGCTCCACTGGAAATACCTCACTTGATGTATCTGAGGATACTTATCTGGTGATTCAGCGCAATACGTAAACGCCTTACAGGCTGTAACCATTTATACATACAAGAACAAAGTCTTTTGTGACTGTTCCAGTGATCAAAGAGTGCTCTGAGCATGAACTTTGATTGGCATAACTACATGTTATTAAAGATGTCTCGTCTAATGGATCCAGTACAAGTCCAGACACCAGGAGCTCTTGGGTTTTCAATCCCAGCTCTGTTAGCTCTGTTCATGCAATTTAAAGTTAATCTCAGTTTCCTCAACAATAAAACAGAGAGCTCTTTTATATTACCCACCACAAAGGCATGTATGAGAATGAGTTAATGCTTACAATTTAAAATGCTTCATAAACGAAGTGTTATAGGAGTATTATGTGTTGTTATTGATCATAATATTATCATGTCCTATTTAAACTCTACGTATGACATTCATCTCGAGGCCCTCCCGTGGAAACATGCTACAGGCTGAGTACTTGCTGTGTAAAGAAGTATTTCGTTTTGATGTTCTCTAGTTAGCTGGATACGGAAATTTGTGTACATTTGTAGGGAAACAAGAGAAACAACGTGCAGCCACGGTTTTCCTCTGATAGTGTTGCCACCTAAGGTATTTCCATTGAAGGAGTGATACTACAAAGAAAAGGCTCTCATTGTTTGGGGATGGTAGGAGTACAAATGTCAGCTGTCCCAGCAGTATAGCACAAGCAGTAGTAATGTCCCACTTATTTAGTGCCTCGTGCCTTAGCAACGTTGTGTGTCAGATGCAACTGCTGGCAACTACTCGACTGCCTTACTGAATATACTTGAACTTACTTTCTTTCTACCTCATGCTCAGATGCATTATTGCAGGATTTAATTCAGGGGGGTGCCTCTTCTTTACGTACCACATTATTTTTATTGTACTTGGTAGTCACTTCACTCAGTGTTAAAGGACTACGCTTGTTATGCTGTGGAGATGGACAGACATGGGTGCCTTTGCCGTAACTCTTGGCTCAAATGAAATTCTCTCTCACACAAGCCTACTGCACATACGAGGGTCACCAACTCTCGTAAAATTGCAAGAATAAGTGCATACAACAGAGGATTGAAACTGTAACTCTTAAAGCTGGAAAAATGCCTGCTACATCTGAGGATCTTCACAGAAAAGAAGGAAGCAGTGTGGATGAAAAGGCTCAAAGGTTAGGGGTGGCAGATGAGGCAGTTGTTAAGTACTATATTAACATTCCATGGAAGAGGAGGAAACTTTACTCTTCTAGGCCAAATTAATCAAACAGCTGTAAATAAACAAGCTGTAATACATCCTGCTGTGCAGAAGAGGAAGGGATGAGAAAGTAGAGGCTCATTCTTCCATCTTAGAGATATAAAGGAAGCATTTAAAAAGTCAAAATGACAATCAGCATATAAATACAACTGCATAACATTTTCCCTTCATATTATGTTAAGAAAACCTTAACATTCTGGTATATATTCTTATGATGTATCAGATACTAAATACCAGTAGTTATAAATACTACTATAAGATAGATAGGTTTTGTTTTGGTACCTCCCTATACATACCCTTAAGGAAGATGCAGCATGTTAATGTTTGGGATTTTTGCTTTAATATAGTTAAATACTGATTTACTACCCCATAAACATGACTCCTCAGACTAATACCATATTTGTTTTCTGAACCAATGTTCCTAAGCACCGCCAAACAGTTCAATATTTAATTTTTATTGCTAAATATCTTGTTTCCAAATTTCTACATGCCAAAATTTTCATTGCATGACACACAATTCTGTCACTCACTTAAACGTTGTGTGAAATAAAAAAACACCACCACAGGAAACTCAAACTACCCTCTTCAGCCAACCTTTCTTTCCCCTACCACCACCACCACCATCACTAACGTCATTGGCAAAAAAGCCTGACTCCCTCCCCACCCTTCAACACTACTAATTCTATATAGAACACAGTATAGCTACTATGCTTTGCTGATATGCTTCTGTGACAGGATCAGATGGAGTAAAAAACTTAATTAAATATTTATTGAGGTATTTTGCTAATTAAAAACATGCTGTAACAGATTTTCCATTTAATCTTTACAGCTATGAAATGTTTAGCTTGCTGCAGAAACCTCATGAACAGTGATCAGCCACACAGTATTTATCTTGCAGGCCTGGTAAGGCAGCAAAGCTATTTAAAAAAAAAAAATGCTCTCATGTAATTTTCAGCATCTCATCTGTACCTTGAAGAAATTATTGAAGGCAGTTCTTTGAAACAAAAACAAAGTATTTTCAATATAGGTGTACGTAGGTACATTTGTATATGTAATCTAACAAAATTATATATTTTTTAAAAAATTGCTATCCACGAGGAATTGTATTCCCATTTTTTAAATGAAAAGATAGGTTCTTTGTCTAGGTATTGAACTAAGTATGTTTATAAATCGATTTTGAGCCCTACATATATGGATAAAATATTCTTAATGTTACAAAACAAACCCCCAAACAATCAAAGCCTTGTTATTCCTTGCTTTGATGTTACACTATGGCTACAAAAGAGCAAGTATTTTTATCAAGTACTTTAATATATTCTCCATCTCACTGCTTTCTGCCCTGTCAGTGGCTTTGCCAAATGGAATGAATAGTGGACAAAGGAATCAGATAAATGGAAAGAAAGGGGCAGTGGAAGTGTAAGCCATTTAGCCAGTCTTTGCAATCTACTTCAGACAGTTTGAATCGAAATGGCCCACTCCCGATGTCCACCTTTGCTCAATATTGAACACTCTTGCACAACAGAAAAGATCTTTCTAGCAGATAACTCCAAGGATACTCCTATTAGCAAGACTTAAGAAGGTCTTTGTCATATCAAATATGCTCAGCTGCTTACCGCATGGTGAAGTAGTGTTAGAACCATTTAAAGATGTGTCTGACATCATTAATCTATTTGACCCTTGACCCACAGATCTAAACTGTAACTATGGTGACCAAAGCTTGACCTTACAATGCTGAGAAACTTTAAAGCTCTGTAGTATTCTGAGTCACATTGTTAGCTTGGACAAAGGAATAAAGAAGAAATGTGACAGTTTCCTGGGAATTAAGGTCAGCAGGTCAATTGCACTAATGCTTTATTGTTATATGATAAGCAAGACTAGCTGAAATAATTTTTCATTTGTTAAAATTAAAAACATGCTTTATTGAGCTTTTGGTGTTTAAGTAGTAAAAACAAGTCTCTGAAGAATAAAGCAACAGGCGTAGAATGCTATGTTAAGTATTCAAAAACTATTTAACAAACAAACATCCCACAATCTATTTACTGCATATGCACATAAAAAAAAAAAAAAGCAGAGAACCTCTGGTTACATTCAATTTCATATCTCAAAATTTAACCTTCATGTTCTATTTTCACAAACATTTCCACACTCAAGTTTTTTTGAGGTACTTTTAGGAAGTATATGTAAATGTGTTTCCAGGGCTGTATTTTACAAAACTGTCTACTGCTCCCTAACCTTCCCTTTTAGAAGCTTCAAATTGTGCAATAATGAATAAGGGTTATATATTAAGTTAGAACAGTCTGTGGAAGAGCAGTATACACTCTGGAGTAAGAAAGAAAAAATAAATTGCATGAACATGACCTAAACAAAATGCTATATCAATTCCTATTACAATTATTTACAACCTTAATAATTAGGAAATTTAGTTTTACTTGCTTCACTATGCATAATTGTGTAAACAATGTGAACTTTAAAGATGTGCCCACAGAAGTCTCTATTTTCAAATGGATTATAATTTAGCCAATAACAACTTGCTCTGTGTTACAATCAACCATGCAAAGTCTTAGTCTAGAGACAAATTTTTTTTGAATTAAAAACACTTTCTGTTTTAATTTTCAGGAGTCATTAGGCCCCAACTCCAAAGGGGATACTGAAAGTTCTTTGAATTCTAAAGATGTTTTAATGAAGTTTTGTTTATCTATTATACCATTCTATCAGGGAAGAGATTACTTTCTGAATAACTCCAATAACAACATTTCTGGTTCCCATAGCAGCATACATTAATAAGTGTAATTCCTACTGCACAGAAGCAACAATGACACCAGTGGTACACAAGTAAATTTATTAGGGCATGAGAATGGGCTTCTAAAGAAACATCATAAATAACTGAAACAGCTGAGTTTTCTAGTTATTTCAATAACAAATTTGAAGTTACCTGTTGACATAATACATTTGTCTAACAAATGATACAAAAATAGCACTATCCAAAAATAAATGTAGCCCATATTAAATTGATTAAAAACTGGCTAACTAATAGATCTCAAAAAGTGATTTTAAATAGGACACTGACATTCAACAAGCATGTTTGTAGTGGGGTTCTGTTGGTTTCTGTTTTCAGACCACTGCCAGGCCTGACGAGCAACTCTGAGGGCTGGCTGCCCTAGATTCTGCCCCCAGCCCCACACCTTCCTAGTAGGGTCACTTAAACAGCAAGGGTTTTAATAGAACCAAATGTAAGATCATTATATTTAACAACAAACAACATAGCTTACAGGTATAAATTGAGGACTGTACTCTGGAAAGCAGTTACCTTGAAACTGACTCTGCGGTCAGAATACATGAGCTGAACGTGAGCTCTTCATCAGATGCTGTAACTAAGATGAACATGGTCCTTGGACATACAATATAGGGAATATCAAATAGGAAGGAGAGGGGGGTTAGTACTACCTCTGAATACACAGGTGAAACATTACTAGAACACTGTATCCATCTCTGGCGTCCACACTTCCAAAAGGATGTTGGCAGAGTAGAATGAATTCAGAAGAGATCAAGAAGTATTTGAGAGCTAGCTCCTTATAGTGAGATTTAAAAATCTCAATTGTTTTATCCAAGAGACAATTAAGAGGTGATTTGATCAACCTCTACTAGTAGCTATATTGGGAAGAGATTTCTGATAGTAAACAGTTCTTTAATCTAGCAGAAAACTTATGCAGAGAGCTAGACAGAAACTAGACCAATTCAGGATACATTTTAAAGTGACATTAGCTAGCTATTGGAACAACTTTTCCAACAATATGGAGAATTCTCCATCGCATCTTCTTTCTAAAAGATATGCTACATGACAAATAAATTACGGACTTGAAGAAATTATTGGAGGCAGTTCTTTGAAGTACTTTATGTACATGGTCAGATCAGAGATATCATAATGGTCTTTAGTCTCTTCTGGCCTTCATATGTATGATCTATGAAAATAATCTTACACAAACCTCTATAGCTGTGAACCACTCAGACATTAAGATAAAGTGTGTAGGTACTCAATGATGTATTCTTAAAATAAAATATAGATCAAAGGTTTAATTTAAAACGTTAAGAAACTAGCAATAAAATATGCTTGTTTACCATACATAACCATACTACAATACTGAAGGTCTAGTGAACCTGGCATTGAATGGGGATTTAACAGAGCCAATGTCCTTGTGGTTTATTAGAGAACAAATATTTAGTCAATAAACTAAAAAGGAACTATTTGAATGACTCCAGGAACAAAATACAGTTATAACCTTCCATGAAAGGAAATCACATCTAAAATCCTGCATTTAAATAACACTGAGGAAGTGACAGAAACCAATGAAAGCCAGGAAATTCAAAGTTTAATCTGACTCTCCATCCTTAGCACACACTATTGTCCTTTATCCCTTAAAATTTAATTAAAACTTAGTTCTGACCAGTTGGTAATAAGTAGTACAGAAAACCGATTATGGGAATTGCTTCCCTTCAACAGCCTATTGTGCTACATTTCCTCTCCATGAAATACAAAGAGTCTGTGTACATCTTTCTTCTTCTGTGAAAAGAATGATAGAAAAATCTGGTACAGAACTTTTTAGTCACCAATTGTCGGTGCTGCTGGCATGAAACTGAGCATCTTCCTCTTAATGTTAATTTAAATTCTCGGTTTAATCATGTTGTATTATGCTAGAAACAGCAGCAAATGTTGTAGTTAAGATTATGCTACATTTTCCATTTTAAGACTTTGTTTTCAGTAACCAGCTTTCTATACCTTTGTTACCTTTTCTCTATCTTCAGGTTGGAGTGCTTCAACTAAGTCTCAACATGAAAGTGAATAGTTTGGAAGTGGTGGCAAGAGCTCAGCACGTTTGGATTAGGAGGAAAGTAATTTTGCTATTATAAAGATAATTCTTACAGCCATAAATATCTTTCCATTATCCTTTCAAAAGGTATTCTTTTCCTTGTTCTCCCAATTTCCCCATATCCTGTCTCAGCTGGGCACCACTAAAAAAGTTACTGTCAAACGCTTGTAGATTAAAAAAAAAATTTTTACTGTACTTTTACTAAATCCATTACTTCAAACAATGGACCCGATTAGATCCCAGAAAAGGATTGCATGGGTAAATAGATCACAGATCCGTCAGTGCCCAAAACATAAGCCTCCACCATCTGAGATAAAGAACAATCTCCATGAGCTCAAGATGGTAGCATCTTGCTTTGACTATGGGTATGGAAAAATGGACAATCATTACACACCTGAGCAATAAGATAGACCCTTAATAGGACAATGCATAACCCTAAGCATTCAATCTTCCTAGCCTGTAGCAGTCACAGAATGTATGCAAAGGTATCAGCTAGTATAGGAATAAGCATCCACATTATTCTAGTTTTATAATATGTCATGCACTACTGCTTGCAAAAATTGCAACATAGTCCTTTGAAAGAATCCTCAGAGAGTTCAGCTCATAATGCATAAACCAAAAAAGGTTGAAAGGAGCCTTGAGCTTTTTTAAAGAGAGGTATAATCATAGACTCCTAGAATATTAAGGCAAGAAAGAACTATCATGATTGTCTAGTCTGACTTCCTGCATGTTTCAGGCCACAGAACCTTCTCCACCCTCCTGTAACAGACCCCTAAGCTCTGGCTGAGTTACTGAAGTCCTTAAGTCATGATTTAAAGACTTCAAGTTACAGAGAACCTAATATTTACACTAGTTTAAACCACCAAGTGACCCATATCTCATGCTGCAGAAGCATAGGCACTGACTCCATGGGTTCGCCAGGGCTAAAGTGCCTATGGGTAAAAAGTGGGTGTGGAGCACCCTCCAGGGCCAAACTTCTCCTTCTGTCCACACCACACCAACTCCTCCCCAGTGCTTCCAGAGTGACATGAACAGCCAATTTGTTGTGTTCAAGCTCTGGGAAGGAGAAGGAGGAGCAGGGATGGGATATGCTCAGGGGAGGAAATGGGGAAGGAAATGGGGTGGGAGTGGAGCAGGGTCAGGAAGAGGTGGGTGGGGCAGGGAGTTTAGCAGGAGGAATGGAATGAGGGCAGGGTCTGGCGCAGAGTGGGGGGAGGTTGAGCACCCCCTGGCAAGAAAAAAAGTCAGTGCCTATTTGCAGAGAATGGCCAAAAAAAACCCTACAACCTATGGTCTCTGCAAATCTGACTGAGGAGAAAAATTCCTTCCTGACCTCAAATATGGCAATCAGTTAGACCCAGAGCGTTTCAGCAAGACCCAACCAGACAACAGGAAAGAATATTTTTTAGTAACTCAGAGCCCTCCTCATCACCAGCCATTGGGGATATTTATTACTAGCAGTTGCAGATCAGCTATATACATCAGAGCCAGTCTCGTCATACCATCCCCTCCATGTTCTAGAACGTCACTCCTCTTAGAAACCTTTGTCTAATTTCAAGCCTCAACTTGTTCTCAGCTCCATTTCTATTTATTTGTAACCCACATATCTTCAGGGTGTTGTGCACTGTTACAAACAGAATAATGAGTCTGCTCTACAGCCTTAGCTGAGAGCCAGCTGGCTTTTAACTCACACAGCAGAAGCTCATGCACTAAGCTTCAAAGTTCCCAGGTTTGATTCCACCTGTTGGTGTTACATTTGTATCAGCATTGACATTTAACTTAAATAACTTATCTCCCTGGCACTGAATCCCTCTGATGTATTTATAGAGAGCAGGCAGGTCCTCTCTTGGTTAGGCTCAACAAGCTCAGCTATTTGATTCTCCTCTTATAAGGCATGCTTGCCATTCCTTTGATCATCCCAGTAGCCTCTCTCTCCACTTGTATCAATTTGAATTCATCTTTCTTAAACATGGGAGATCAGAATTGCACACAATATTCTAGAGGAGTTCTCACCAGTGCCTTGTAGAATAGTATCCTTATCGCTACTGGAAATACCTCACCTACGGCATTTTAAGACTGCATTTGCTTTTTTCACAGCTGCATCACACTGGCAGCTCACAGTCACCCGAGGATCAAGAACTACACTCAAGCCATTCTTCTCCTGTCATTTCCTAATGATAAATCCCCAGCTGATTGCAAAAATTTTTGTTCTTAGTCCCTAAATGTGAGAGCTGGCAATTTGCGCTATTAAATTTCATCCCTTTTCTATTACTCCACTTTTCAAGGTCACCCTGATCATTTTATATGATATTCTGGTCCTCCTTCTCCTTGGCAATACTTTTCAGCTTTTTCATCTGCAAATTTTGTTAGCACGCTCCCAGTTTTAGTGCCAAGATCATTATTAAAAATGCTAAATAAGTCTCAAGAATAAGTGGAGTGAGGGACTCCACTAGTAAACCTCACTTTCAGCCTGACAGTTGACCTTTCAGCATAACCCACTGTAGTCTCCCCTTTAATCTGTTCTTCTCCATGTTTCAAATCTCATATTAACCCTCATCTTCTCCAATTTAACTAGTAATTTCTCATGTGAAATGCCTACTGAAATCCAGGTAGGTCTATTACACTTCCTTTAAAATCTGGCATGTCTTGCACCCCCAGAAAGGGCATCTTGCACCCCCAGGGTGCATGCACCCCAGGTTAACAACCACTCATCTAAAGCATTAATTATCTTCTCAAAGAACAGGTTGGACCAGCATGCTCTACCTTCTGTAAAATCATGTATTTTATCCCAATTGCTGTTTACCTCTATGCCTTGAACTGCTTTCTCTTTCAACATTTGTCCTAAAATCTTCCATACAATTGAGGTTAAACTAACCTGTAGCTTCCCCGAATACTAAGTAGCCTTTAGTTTCCCAGAACACAATTTTTCTATTTCTTAAAAATAGGTACTATATTTGTAATCCTCCTGTCATAGTGAATGACTTCTGAATTGACAGATTCATTAAAAATCCCCGCTATTTGGCCTTCAATTTCATGTGCCACTTCCATTAATATTCTTTGAAGAAGATGATCTTTCGTCCGCTCCCCTCACCCCCCATGTGTTCATTATGCTATTTGAGTTTGACTTCCATCTCAGGCATGTAATTTCTGCTTCCATATTCTTGTTTCCATTAGCTACCCTGCCACTACCCTGAAGCTCCTTGTTACCTTAATTAAAAACTCAGGCAAAGAATTTGTTTAGTTGTTGGACCATGCCTAGATTATCTTTAATCTCCATCCCAGCCTCAGTTTTTAGCAGTCTCACTTATTAACTTGTTTTCTTTTTATTTATATAGCTATAGAACCTTTTAGTGTTGATTTAAATTTCCTTTGCCAGGTCCAACTCTGTTTAACTTTTGGGAGCTCTCACTTCTCCTCCCCATTCGGCTACATTTTCTGACCTCTGAGAGTTAGTTTTCAGTACTGATCCATCCCATCTTCCACTCCTTGTAGATTTGCTCCTTTGTCTTAATCACCTGTTTGAGATATTTGTTAATTCAATTTGATCTGCAACCTTATCTATGATATTCCCCACCTTGCATGGGATGCAGGCGTCAATGTTTGCAACTTTTTTTTTTTTAAATCAGCTTCCTTCACATTTAGATCCTTCCCTTCATCAGTCCAGTCTACTTCCTTTCATTTTTTAAAAAAGTTTTCCCATTTGAAATTAAAGGACCCTAGTTGAAAGCCTGTTTTTGTGCATCTTTTCATTTTAGTTGAAACTCAATTAGCTCATGATTACTCAAGCCAAATTTGTCACTTAAAGCCAGCTCTTCTCTGAGTTCCTCACTACTCGCCAACACCAAATCTAAAATGGCATCACCTTTTCTTAGTTCAGTGACTATGTGGTGAAGAAATCTGTCAGTTATCACATCCAGGAAGATCTGGGCCCTACTACTGCCCTCCAGTCTATATCTGGGAGGTTAAAATCTTCCACAGTCACACAAATTCCAGCAGTTTTTGTTTAATTAAAAACATTAAAGAGTTCTATCTCCATATCCAAAATGGATCCTGAGGGTCTGTAGCTTACTCCAAGCACTATCCCAGGAGAGCTTCTGGTAGCTTTCTTCCCCAAAATTATTTTGATATGAACAGTCTCTGCTTTTTCCATTGCATCACTTTTAATTTATTTACACTCCACCTCATCATGGATTTACAATGCTATTCCACTGCCTTTACCTTTATTTCTGTCTTTCCTGAACAGCATATATCCTTTAATGCCACTTGTAGTCCAGTCATGACTACTATTCCCTCACATTTCTGTTGAAGACATCATGTGTATGCCAAAATGGGAGCTGGTATTAGAGAATAAAGATATTTGTAAGGCATTGTGAGCACATGCAAAGTATTCTCAAAGATTTCAGGGAAAGACAATGAAACTTGCATGACTCCGCAGCAAGGATAGTGTCTTACTGGAATAACAATACACTTCTCTGATCCAGAAGCTACTGCCAGTCCCTGTTAAATAGAATTCAACATTATCTTCTCTCTAGAAGTTCTCTCAGGGCTTGACCATTGTAATTCCCTTTAACCTGGCTGACCTTTTACATGCAGCAAATACAAAATTCAGACTTCAGCGACGTGTTTTTGTCATTGGTGTAATCGTTCATAATCATTTTACACCCACTTTCCATTAGCTGCCCACAGAACAATGACTGACATACAGGTTTATGTTTCTGACATATAGAGCTTTTAATGTACTGAGATCTTACACTGGGGGGGAACCGCTGTCAGTTTACAATACTGTCCAGTCTCCACTCTTCCTCATGACACTTCTTGAGGTTAAATTGGTAGGCCTGCAAAGTTCTTCCCAGTGAGGGCCTTAAAAGCAAGTAAACCAAATGAGGGATGTTAAAGAGCAATTATTTGGCTAATTGTGTAGTTGATACAATTTGTTTTGACTACACGATTAGTTGATAAGGGGCCTGCTCTACAGAGCCACAGTGGGGTAGCTCCTGGAGCCAGCTCGAGCCAGGACTGAGCAGTCCCGGCTTCCACCAGATCTAGACAGCTGCGCCTCTGCATTTTACATGTAGTAAGAGCCTGGTGGCCAGGTTCTTACTACATGTAAAATGCAGAGGTGCAGCAGTCCCGAACCAGCACGAGCCGGGACTGCTCAGTTCAGGCTCACGCTGAATCCCCCAGCCCCTATTTGCGATCAGCCCAGGCCGCCATAAACAGGGACTGCTGCCGGAGCAGCCTCCGCCCACAGTGAACCTCAGCCTGCTATGGGGAGAGGCTGTTTTGCAGCAGCCTCCCCATCTCCTCCTCCTCCCTCCCCCCTTGCTGCTTCTGATAGAAGCAGCAGGAGGCCACAGGCAGTACAGTGGAGATGGTGCAGGGGGGGAAAATAATCAGCTTTTAAGCCCCTCCCCCCCCCATCACCAGCTCCTGTTTCTCCCCTCCCCTTGCTGCCTCTCACACAGAGGGGGGAGCGAGTAGTTGAGTACTCCACTCAACTACCCTATAACAGGTCTGTATGCAGCAGGGGTGTGAAGGGTGCAAAAGCACCCTCCATGTTCCCCCAAGTAAGCATGCTCCGGCTGGCCAGGGGAAGGCAGGAGTGGCGCACTGCCTGAGCTTCCCTCCCCCATGCTCTGGCCGGCTGGGGGAAGACTGGGGCTGATTTTCCCCGCTTACTTGGGGGACCATGGGTGGTGCATTCACACCCTTACAGTAAATTCCTGCATACAGGCCTGGATAAGCTTATGCTTATCGGGTAGTCGAGTAGTTGACTACTCGCTTACATCCCTATTCCAAATCTTTTTTAAAAAAAACATGAATGCCACATGTGACAGTGCTTGCAAAATTGTGAAGATTTGGGGTGTGTTCTTAACTGTGTTCTATTTTGATTTTGAATTATTGAATGGCAAACCCAGTGCTTCAGCAAGGTAAATAGCATTGTAGTTACTGTGGAAACCGTCAATACAGGTAGAACCTCTCTAGTTCGGCACTCTCAGGACCTGACCAGTGCCGAAGCTGAGAATTTACTGGACCATGGAGGTCACATTTTCTAGCAGCATTACCATCACTTCCACTGCTTACTGGGATGTTAGAAGACATTTAGGGGTAAATTATAGCTAAATAACACAGAACACTGAAAGCTAAGGTTGGTGACTGTAAAACTGTTTGGAACCGCAGGAAACTTGGCTACACTCATGATGAGTCAGGCTAACTAAAATGATACTGGACCACAAATGTTGCCGGACCAGAGAAAGCCAGATTAGAGAAGTTCAACTGGTAGTTTTAAAATAATATTATCATTGCATTACATCTCAACCAATTTAAAAATATCACATGACAGGAGAGGGAAACATTGCTAAGCAGCAAGAAAAAGATGGCTGCCAGTCTGAAGTTAGATGAAAAATGCAATGTCTGTCACATCACCAAAACCTTCTAGAATGCACTAATTTGATATACTGAAATCCCTATGACCATTTGCAATACAAGTTATATAGGCCTAGTAACAATTTCCTAAATTAAGCCAATTTAATAATTATTTTTATAAATATAATCTATTATAGATTACCTGAAAACTGAAAATTTGAGTTACACAATTACAGGAAGCATATAAAGTGACAACTATTTTGTAATATGACAGATTAAAGAAATTATGCCATATTTGGTTGTTCCTTACATGGAACGTATACATCACACAAGATACAACCTGGAACAAATTCCTTTGAGTCTAAAAGTCATTCCCTAAGCATTTTACAATAGTAATGGTGGAAGATCTTAGCTACCCGGAACCAATACTGCTTTTACAGCTGCTTTTGGAAGAGGATGGTATGGCCAAAGTAAAATAAATACAGTCTTCAAGCCGGCAGGGATCTATTGCACAGGCTGCCACTGTCTGTCATTCAGACTTGTAACTTATGTTTCCAGGTGATACATCCCACTTCATGTTTTTTTTCTTCACACACAGAGAAACAGTTTCACACAAAACCTGTGAACAGTGAAAAAACACACTCCTGGGGCTTAAAAGTTTATTTTTCCAGGTTTCTAAAAAGCACACATGCAGAGCCATTAAAGCAGTTCACAGGATGTCAATTTTGCACTATGCAGATTCGAGCGTTGGCTCATTTTGAACCTGTAATGATCGTGCTGGAATGGTCCACACTGAATATAACTTGTTCACATAGAAGAATATACAGTTACAATAAGGATTTTTTTCTATATTCTATTTTTAAAATTGAATAGGAAAAAATACGGTAGGTTTTTATATCCATCCAAATCGCAAAAATTGACAGTTAGCCAACACAACAATAGGGAGAGAGGGGTTTCTCTTTACCTGTTGAGATTCTTCTTCTTTTTTTTTAAGATACTATCATGCTCAAGTATGAAGACAAGCTGGAAAGCCCGCTGTAAGAATTCTTTTAGATTTTCTCTACCAGTTTTCAGATTGGGTGTGCAATCCAGCACCAACACTTTCACACTACATTTCTGTTTTCAGTATTTCAGAACCCAGCACAAAGTGTTTTGGGATTTATATACCAACGAGATGGGGTTTCTAGCTCATGGCAAATTAGAAGTTTCAATTAAAAATATGTTTGAGTTTAAAAAAAAAAAAAAAACTTCATAGCAACTGTGAACAGCACCATTTTTGGTCTGTCCAAAAGTGTATCCCAGATACATGCCAAGTGAACAGCATCTACTGATAACATACTATTTTGGATGCTTTTTGTGTGTTTTTTTAAAATAAAAGGTAGTTTAAGAGAGTCACGCTTTGGTCATATTTGGCCCTAAATGTCACCTCTGTAGCTGCACCCTTTCACAAAACTATAAGACAATATAATGGTTTTGAAGACATTTTCTCATGCCAAGGGAAATCATTTTTGGTCACATGAGCAATCTTCTGCAGTAACAGAAAATCAAATATTGCAGCACTGTGCTAGTGCATCAGAACCTGAAAGCCAGATTATCTAGAACATAATAAAAGTGAAACTGCCTAGGAATATAAAAATGCCATACCAAATCAGACCAGAAGTCCATCTTGTCCAATATTCTGCCTCTGACCAGTAACTGTTGCTTCAGAGGAAAGCACAAAAAAACCCTCCAGTGATAAAGTAATATGCCCCCCAGGAAAAGTTTACTTCTAATCTCTTTTAATTAGAAGTTGGTTTGCAACCTGAAGAACGCAAGTGCATATCCCTTCCAAACACAGAACCACAGAAGCAAAGAAATGTGAAACCTAGCTACCTGCAGGCTTGACGAGGCAGTCAGTAGGTGGCAAGCTGGCATGTAAAGCTATATTGCTGTAGTGTGCCTCCCAGTAATTGTTCATCTGGATACTTCTACCACACAGGAAAAGTTCCCTAGTGTATTTTAATACACTAGGACTACGTCTAGATTACAGGCTTCTTGCGCAAGCAGCTTTTTTCAGAAGAGATGTGCAACAGAGCGTCCACACTGCAAAAGCACATCAAAAAAGTGATGTGCTTTTTCGAAAGATAGCATCCAGACTGCCTGGACGCGATCTCACAAGTAAGCAGTGATTGCTATGGACAACTGTGCTTTTTCCTCTTCCCTCTTCTTCTGAAAAAACTCCCTCTTCCCCGTCCACACATGCCTTTTTGCCAAAGTGCTCTTTCACAAAATAGGCTTCTTCCTCGTAGAATGAGGAATACCAATTGTGCAAAAACCCCTCTGTTCTTTCGATTTACTGTCGAAAGAACATGCTTGAAGTGTGGACGTAACTCAGGTTTGTCGGAAAAATGGCCGTTTTTCCGACAAAACTGTGTAGTCTAGACATACCCTAGACTTTTAACTGGGAATAAGTATACACAAGTGGAGCCTTACAAATCCGTGGCCCATTTTTGCAGATACCGATGCTAATTTGAATATAAAATGTATCTGCGCAGGGCTCCAGAAGCAAGCCCTAATTTACAGTTATAAGTCCATTTCCTAATGTGCTTATTTTAATTTGTTCACACTGTACAAACTGTCAAGGACGTTGCTATGTTTATTTAAAATATAAATAACTTAAACATGAGTGGAAAACTTATGAGTGATTTCTTATGTCTCAAAATACAAAGCTCAGGACCAGGGCAATGATGAGCCTATGAATTTATTTTGTAACAAATACTATTTTGAAGAAAACCTTTCAATTGTTTTATCATGTTTTATTCATTATGTTCTCAATGAAAAGGGCTATGAATCAGGTCTGGTGTGTTTGATGTAAAAAAATCCTACCATTTATATTTTAGTTGTATGGTTTTTTGCTTTTATTTAGCCAGTCAATGAGCTTGTTTCTTTGTCAATAGGCTATTATCGGATAGGCAGCCACTGTTTATTTTCTGACTGGCCTTCGGGAAGAAGATGAGAGGGACAGGATTACATCAGAGGCACATCTGAATTGATGAGGCCTTTCCCCAGAGCTATTAAGGAAACTAGAAGACAGTGGAGAGAGAGGGAGGGGAAAATAAGAAGACAGCTGTGGTGGTTATTCTTCGGGCTTTTAAACAAACATAAAGGAGTATTTAAACTCCAGATGATTATATCCAATCAGTTACTCTGTCAGGAAAATGCACATATGGTTAAGAGTCTTATTCACTCATATTTTATCATCTCCTCTATAGATTCGCTTGTACGCAATTGGCCACATTTTGAAATCTAGAACTGCTACACTGACTTCAGTGCGGTTACTCTGTTTATACAATCCTGAAACGGACTGCAAAATTTAGCCATATGCTTACTTTTTGAAGGACCCATTTTTTCTGCCCTATATTTTAAAACAATTCACATAATTTGGAGTAAGATTCACTTCACATATTTATAGGCTTATAAACTGCAAAACATTTTATACTATTGTATACTATTCATTACCATTGTCACGTTAGTCTGATAACGAGTTACATCTTCAACTGCTACTTTTCCTTCCCTCAGTGTCACTACAAATTAACATATTCCCTGTTTTAAATTGGGACAAGCTACTCTGGAAATTGTTCCAAAGTGCCTTTAAAGCTGATCTGCTCATTAAGGACCTCTCTCAACAAGCTTGACTCCACTAATACCCCATTTCACATCAGTTCACTGAGTTTCTGAAAGAGGAGTTAGAGGTGGATTAGAGGTTTGTGGGGCCCTAGGCCAGAGCAAGGGGGGGCGCATTCCAACCTGTTCTACCTCATGTCCTCCTGGGGTTCAGCTGGCAATCCTGCCAGAGAGCTTGGTTTGGGTACAGGAGCTTCCCTGGAGCCCAGTGCTTCTACTGCAGAGTGAGGTCAGGGCGCCATGGCTTTCCTTACTCCCCAGCAGGAGCACTGGGTAGGTGCAGTGCAGTGGGGCAAGCCCCTGGGTCCCGACCCAACTCAGAGCTCAGGGTTCCTGCGAAAGCCCTGGGGCTCAACCACAGGGCTGTCATGGGACCCACAGAGCAAAAGGAGCAGAACATGATACCAGTACCACCTCCCAGCCTGAACTCTGTCAAGGCTGCACAGACCCCAGAATGAGTCAGCTGCAGTGAGAGCCCTGCAGCTTAGAATTCTCCAGCACACGGGGGGAAGAATGTTCTCTGGCCGGCCGAGGGGAGGCTGGGACTGATTCCTCCCCCCGCCCTCCCCAACAAGAACGAAGCTTGGGGTGGGGCCTCAGCACGAGGCATCCACTAGCCTTTCCTACAGCTCACAAACCCCCACAGAAATTCCTAGATACGGGCCTGCACATAAATATATGGCCTTCCCTACCATGTCCCTCTGAAGTAACTATTTAATTTCCAATGCAAAATGCTTTGGGAAATCACATCAGAAGATGCTGAGATTAGGCGTTAGTCAAGGGCAGTTTCTGCAAGTAATCACTATCAATACATAGAGTTATCACTGTGACTAGATAGTATACCTTGCCTGTTGGTAACGAGTAGCTCTGTGGCACCTTTAGAGATTAACAAAAATATAGAGGATCATGAGTGTTGGTGTAAAACCCACTTCATCAGATGAGTTGGAATGGAAATAACAGAAACCAAGATTTTATATGACTCATGATAATGAAGCTAATTAAGTGGGTTGGCTATGTCCTCTTGGTTTTTGTTATTTCCACTCCAACTCATCTGATAAAGCGGTTTTTACCCTACAGGTAGGGTTGCCAGGTATCCGGTATTCACCTGGACAGTCTGATATTTTTGCCTCCTGTCCGGTAAAAAAATTCAGAGAATACCGGACAACTGAGATGTCCGGTATTTTCTGAATTTTTCCCCGGCCAGGAGGCGAAAATGTCGGGCACCTGGCAACCCTACAACACTCAGCACCCGGCCTCCTTTCCCCCCTTCTCCCCCCGAGACCTCTCCGGCCCCCAACACCTCCAGGCCCCTGACCCCAGCCCCCATGCTTACCTGGTTCCCCAAGGCTGCCAGCACAAAATGGCTGCCGGCCAAAAGACCTAGGGGAAGCAATGCTCAACCACTCCCCTGTTCCTATCCCTGCACTCAGTCTTAAAGGGGACATGCTGTTTTAATGCTGTTTTATTTTAAATTTTTTTTTTTTTTTTGGCTTAATAAGTCCTTGGAGTCTTCCCCCCCCGCTTTTTCCCCCTTCAACAGAATTTTTCCTGGTGTGTTTTTTTTTGGTGGGGGGGGGGGGGAGGGAGGGCAGGGTGTTCGGTATTTTTGTTTCAACCATATGGCAACCCTACCTACAGGGCCACTCATTTTTAAAGTGACAGACTAACATGGCTACCTTTCTGAGACTTTCTACTTGTTGCTAATTCAAAAAGATTGAGATGGATGAGAGTCTGCAGAATCATGTATTTAATACATACATATATTATGAACTGTGCACATGTACAACATGTGTTTTGAACAGTATAAATTACAAATTATTCTGAATGTATGACTTATTAACCTCAAAAACCTAAGACTTAAGTCTCAACAATGCTGCCACATATCTTCCAAAAAATAATTTTCCTACAGATTTGCCAAAAGTTTTAATTTCTAATCTCCCTGTTGCAATGATTTCCACACACTAAGTATAGGCTAAGAGACTATTTTCCCTACCATCTTAGACTATTCTTAACTTAGCCTTTGTCTACACGTAAAAGTTCAAAGCACAGTTGCGATAACACTTTAAACTGAAAGCTTGAGTGCTGGGCCTGGTTCACACTGGTGCTTTACAGTGCTGTAACTTGTGAGCTTTAGTGGGGGGGCGGGGGGAGAGTGAGAGGGGTGTTTCTGAGCCAGAAAATTACAGAGCTGTGAAGTGCCAGTATAGACTTAGCTCTTACACAGAAACTAACTGTAACTCATCCTATTTCTAAATTTTCAGGCATCTGCAATGCATACACTTGTTTCTCAGGTGAGCAGCTTGACTACCATAAACCAAGTTCCAGGACAGTCTTGAATTTTTGCATTTTAGATGAACAGTCAAGTTAAGCTACAACAGTTTGTTATGTAAAGTATTTGAAGTGCTATTCAGATTCTCAAAACAAGAAATTTAAGGAGTCTCAACAAAAAGATAGTAATAAAAACAAGTTTTATAGCATTTTTTAAAAAAAGTTTTAGTATTCTAAGGCAGCTGTGAGATGGTAAAATCTAATTATTTCTCAAATTCCCTTTGGGATTGTTCAGCATGATTTACTCCAATTTCTCCTACTACATTCAGTATTTGGCCAGACTTCACAGGCTAAAAGATAGCTGAATGTACATTTTATATCTTTTATGAACATCCCATAGGTACATGTTAAGATATAATATTGATGTGCTGTAACATGCATCACAACTTGTTGATAAAACTGGGATAGATTTCAGAGATTCTAGGAATACAGAATGTTTTAAAGATGCTTTTCTAATCTTAATGGAATCTCAGTTTTAAGAAACACTTCTAGAATATTCAGAACTCAAACTCTAGCTTGCATTACCATGTTCAATAGTCTTGTTTTGCATGACAACTGAACAGACATATACTGCAATAGCCTCTGTCTATTCATGTACACACACACACACACACACACACACACACTTAAATGGTCCTTAGTATAAACTGCTGAGCACAGGAGGGCATAAGTAGCTCTGCCAAGGCCAAAGCTCAATTCATTTAGCACACTGGGAAGATTTTATTAATGGATAAAATTAACATTACACAGTTTTTAAGCGGTTATCTTGCTGGGGAATTTGCTGACTGAACAAATAAGTCAGCCTAGAGAAAAAAAACGGTCAATTGTTTAGTTGAATGTCAAAAAATATTTTAAATAGGTAATGATCTTAACCCTTTTCTCTTCGAAGCTTTGATTCGTAAAGTTGTAAGCCATTGTGTATTTAATAATGCACATTTTTACTATATTCAAATGAGGACCGGAATTCAGGAAATGTAGGAGAATATTCTCATTTGCTTAAAGCTTGACAACATTGCTACTAGGGCTTGTTTCTTCCCATATTTAAAGAAAAAATGGAATATGTACCATGTTTCAACTACATCAAAATCAACACAGCAAGTATTTTTAATGAAGAAATATATTTTAAAGAAATTAATGATACCAAAAGGTGAATGTTGAAGTAGCATGAAGTAAACGGCTGAATCTTTTTTCAGGAAAATAATAAATTACAGGAAAGTTCACTTCTACACTTAGGCCTTATTTAAGCCATATAAATACCAAGTTGATAACTTCTTGTGTTCCTAGTGGCTTCCATAAACCTTGAGTTCCATTACGAACTTAATGGAGCTTGGTGGGGCTGTCCTCTGATGCTACAAAAAGTGCAATCATTGAACAATTGAGCTCAAACATAGCCCTTATCATGAGCTTGTCTTCTACTCTGATATCACACAGTACTGCTGGTGAATACCAGGGTCAAACTGCTATATCAAACAAGCATACAGACAAGATAAACTAAATGACGCTAATGAAGAGAATATAATCCAATACTTGTGGGAGACAGCAATTGACTGGCCTCAAAGAAACAAACATTGTGAGGGAAATTTAAAAAGACAAAGGGAAATGTCAACTATGCTAAATCAAATAGCACTTGTGCAAGTTAATAAGCTACTAGTAAAAGGAAACTATGTTGTAGGAAGACGTTATTAAGCAGATTTTCTAAATGTTACTTATCACTGAATTAAAAAGAGATGAGTATTCACAATGTCCTCATCTGAATTTCCTAAGAACTAAAATAAGCATCTCAAATAGGTGTGTTAGAGGATAATAAGAACAAAAATTACACCATTACTGATTTTAAATGGACTTTGAAACATTAATGCCTTTAAGGAAACATTATTCAAAACTAGAGATGAATAATCTCTCATGATTCCCTATGTCAACATGACCTCCCAAGGGTCCCTGCAGTTGTTTATTGTTCATCAATGAATTACTTCATGCCTACAGTTTTTGAATGAAATCAGCACAATCAAAAAACCAATTTGTTTCTACATAGGAATGACTTCTCTCCTGAGAGCCTCGCCTTATTTCATGAAGTGCAGCATTTGTTATACCTACAAAAACCTTTTTTGAGCAGTTAACTACTTCAAAGCTCTCCCTGAGTCTTTAGAAATCCAAATCTACATTAGCCACAAATTAAAAAACAGCAGATCTCAAGCAAGAGATCACTAATTGTTTTACAGTAACAATATGAAACAGAGAACAGGGAAATAAAATCTATTAATCAACGTGTTACTTGAAACCTGTACCTCTCCAATATGGAACAGTTTCTCAGAAGTTTATATTTAAATCTTTATCTAAACAATGCTGTTCATATTTTATTTTATTTTTACTCATTTAGATTCAAAGATGTGGTTATCCTTCATTAGGTAATTACATCTCATTTACAAATATAACATTTATTTTCATTGAGTAAGAACGGTCAATTTCCCATTTTCTTCTGAAAAGGCATATCTACCCAAATAAAAAATGCACCCACCCTTTCTGTAGTGTTATAAATCAGATTCTGCAGATATAATAATTTTAAAGGGCACTTAACTTTAATAAATATAATAATTTTAAAGGGCACTTAACTTTTAATAAATCTTAAAAGTCTTAGGTTTGTAACCAATCTGGTAAATACTAGTAGTACTGCCTAAGATTTTCAAGTTTGGCAGACTGCGCTGCAGTTGCCTTCTACTCCCTCTAGTGTTGGTAATGCACATTCCCTGTCGGTCTGCACACCCACTTACTCACGAAACAAGAGCCAAGATAAGACCTGCCCATTTATGACATCACCTCTTTATCCAACCACTCTTAGGTGAAGCTTTAACTTCAGACTTTGAGGTGGGCTCCGTGCACGTAACTGGAATGCTTTCTCTCTCATTCCTTCTCAGCGTAGGAGAAGCGATCGGACACAGTGTAAGCTCATCCCATAGCTCCGATTAGCTGCTCTTGCTTTTTGTTGATACTGGACATGAAAGAATGGCTTTTATTACTTCGCATAACCATTCGGAGTGGAATAACGGCTGTTCCTGTAAATAGCTATTCTTTTTCTCATCTTGCAGGTAAGTGTTTCCATTGATTTTTCCTGATTTCCTCCAAAGTTTTATATTTTTCTTCCCCGCTGATATTTCAAGTGCAACATGGCACATTTTTACTATCGGAGATCAGGATGGAGGTGATAAATGCCAAGCTACAATGCCCTTCCACGGTGCTGTACAAATAGAAGTTAATTTAAAACATAGTTCATATTTAGCAACCCATTTTCCATCTGCATACTAGCATTCATTTTTGCAAACATTACTATGCTGGAGACTACTCTTTTGCTTTAACCAAAAACTAAAAAAACTAAATGATGCCCCACTAAAATAAAAAAGCATATTTTCCAAGCCTGACCAGTACTGCATGTGTGGTATGATCCCCCTAATAGTCGTTTTTACAGCTGTGAAAGGAAATCAATGATCCTTCACTACGTGAGTATTCAGTACATGAAGAACAAATATCTTGCTCTCAGCTAGATCTGCTTCTGTATACTTACAATCTTTTGTGAAGGATAAACAAACAGCTACACCTAGATTTTAAAACATGCATTACTATCCCACAAATGTGTAATTCTGAAACAAGGTATTGGTGAGTTTTTAACTGTTTAATTCAATAGAGAGGATACAGTTTGAAAATATATTCCTTTCCCAATATAATGCCAAAATTCGTAGCTTGGACAAATGTGGTATGTGACCTGCATAGTAATTCAATAAATCTTATGAGACAAACTAACAAAGCTAAGCTTTAGGGGAAGTGCAATGGGACCAGATTGTTATATTCTGTTATGTAAAAAAAAAAAATCCTTCGTGTGTACACTGTATGTAAATTATCCATTCATTTGAAATCTGCTTTCCTCAATGACTATATGCGTTCACAACGTGAAAAAGTTGAGGGGGCGGGGGGGTTTCACTTACCCCCCGAATCCCAAAATATTGCATACATCATACAAGATCCCCAGTGGACTATATGTTAAACAAAATGGTTGTACGCCTGTAAAGGAAGAATGCAACAGGCCCCAATTTTCTTAGAAACCACAACGTGGGGGGGGGGGGTGTGTGAATGAGAGTTGCCTGATACTCCTTTCTATGAATCCAATGTGTCTAGTTTTAATAAACTTTGCTCTGTTTTTCCTTGTAACTCAGAAAGTTATTAATTTTACTTGCCATTCTCCCCCAAGACGGCATAATATAAGCAATTTGTTTTAACATCCCCTGGGATATTTTATCATCCCTGTAAACTGTTTCTGATTCAGCTAGCATTATTCTAAGACTTAAGTCAATAAAGCATTAGCAATATGCTATGGAAAGAGAATGCTATTTGTAGTTTAGATACTTTATTGAAATTAGACTTTTACTCCTTGCAAATAGTTTGAGCACATATCTGACACATTAAGGTACAGTTGCTAGAGTGTTACAAATATATTACGGTGACAATGAATGCATATAATTAACTAATTAATGAAGGGTATTGTTTACCATAGATTACTAATTTGGTTGGAACATAGAAGTCACTTCTCTCCCTTTTTAAGGCATTAATTCTGGTCAGTTCACAATTTACAATTAAACAGTTTCTGTGCAGCAATACTAGTGAAATGCAGAATCATTCCACAATTCAAGTTGCTCTTTCAAAGAAATTATGTCTCACTGATTTCAAGATATAAGTATATTCTATAATTAGCCCTTAGACATTTTTTAAAAATGTGGATATTCCTTCTCTACCATAAATTCTCAGGGGTTAAATAAGACCATGTTTAAAAAAAACGCTAAAATTTTGCAGCTGTCTGACTTTAATAAGCTTATTAATTATCTTTAGCCCCATTTTCTTTTCTAGGCTATACTGCCCAGACAGATAGAAATTCCAGTTACCACCACCTACTGCCTCAGGATATGGAGTCTTAATGAACCTTTCTTTGTGGCAGGATGAAAAATGCAAATATCAATTTAACTAGAGAAAAAAATTGCTCTAAAAACAAATGTCCATATATATTTTTCTTGCCAATATATGTCCCATGTCCCGACTGACTTGACTTGTTAGGTCAATTTTTTCTCCCTCAAGCAGAAAAATTTAAGGTTAATTTAATTTCTTCCAAAAATCTTTTATCATACTTCAGTTTAAAAGTCCTCACCTTTGTTTTAAACTATTTCAGAAACAGAATTTACTGGACATCATATTGTCCTGGTTTATAAAAAGCCCATTCACTGAAAATACAAATAAGTGGTTCTGCAGTTATATTAATTCCATTATTGATAATCTGACTTAGTCAAAAATCATTCTACTCCTAAACAGCCTCTATTTCATGTCCTACCCCTCTTCCAGACACTATTATAACGCCTTGTCACAGACCCCATTTATAAAATGTTAAATTGATGGCTCAAATTTTCTTAACTTTAGACTAGTTCTAATCGCATTCTCACTGAGAATGACCAGATAAAACACCAGTTAATAAAATCAACATGGGAAGTAAAGTTCAGTAAAATCTTTCAAAGAGGGATTTTTTTACCCTTGGAGGCCTCCACTGTTTCTCTCAACAGGAGGCTTTGTTGCAATTAAAGCAGAGAAAACTGGACAGCAGCAAAAAACATCTGACTTGTGGCTCTTGAAAGCAGACTTTTTGTAGTGTGTATCACCCCCCAGTGGGCAAAAACTCTGTAGTAAACTCACAGCAAGCCTTAATCTTCAGAAAGACAATGTGTGTTTTTTACAGCAAGAACAAATAAAGATACATCCCTGGTTCATTTATTTTTTATATCTTTACAATGAATTGTTTTAGTTTTAACTGATGATTTAAGGCAGCCATGTCTTTCCAAATAAGTTTTTGTTAAAATAATTTTAATGCCGTTAGCTGGTAGAGGGCCATCTTTCTCTCCTCCTAGCAGGACACATTTATGTTAACAGCTAATATGTCTGAATTTTTAACTTAACTTCCTCACTGCTGAAGAATGCAGCTATCATTTTCACTAGTGCCTGGCCACCATTAATACAGCAAGCATGTACACTTATTTTTCTAAGTTGTTGAAATAATCACAGTAGACTGTTATTGTGAAAAGCTTTTAGTAAAGAAGATATGTACCACACAATATGCCTTCCCATTAAGAGCTAATAACTCAGACCACATAACTACTTGAACATGGTCAACAGGTTAATTTTTATATATTGGAGAGCACTTTAATCCATCACTAACTACCAAACCAAATAACTAAGAAGAGCAATAGCTGTTCTAAGTAGGAAAGAAACAAAACATTGAAGCTTTTCTGTCAGGTAAACAGCACTTTTTATATACTTTGCCTTTTGTTATTCCTCAGCTTCTGTGTCAGGCATTTGTTAAAGCCCTTCCATAGACTATTCCACTTAAATTTAATAAGGGAAAAAATTGGTTTTACTTGGAGACAATGGCAGCATTTGTTCTCTCTTCTTTCACTTCAGATGTGGACAAGTTACCTTAGAAGCAATTTTGCAAAAGAAAACCTAGAAGCCATATTAGGTTAAGCCCAGAGAGTACAACTCCAAGTCCTTCAGAGTGCTACTTTTTCTGTTTTAAAATGTACTGTACCTATCAAAGTTGTAAGCTTCATAAAAGTAAGGCAAAAAAAATTCATATTGAATAAGTACACTTCTAATATACTCTGAACTTTTCAAGCCATCAGCAGCAAACTTGCATTTTTTATTTAAGTCAATAATAACAAAAAATACTGGACAAAAACATCAGAACTGAAAAAAAAACAGCCAAAATTTTTTCTTACGTCAATTTTCATCCACTTCAATGAATACTGATTTTGTTTTTAATTTATGTCATGCAACAGAGGCAAAAAGTAATTATAATCACCATCCATTTCCAATCAATTTAAGGCTAATATAGTCTCCAAAAATTTCATTTTGTTTAAAAGAAACCTGATTTCGTGTTAACCATCAGAAGTACATATTACAGCAATATCAGGTTCATTCACTATAAGCCTTTGGCAGGGGTGAGGGAGAGAAATAAATAGTTTTGCACATTTAAATTTGGTTTTCCATAAGCCAAATAAAAAAAAACCTTATTCAAAAGGAAAAGATACAACCCTAACCAAAGTATAGTTGCACTTCAGCAAAACCTTAAATTCTTTAGCCCTCATGAGAATAGTTAGAGGTCCTTCTGCTTGCCTAGCATTAAACAAAAGAATGGGGCACCTTCCTGAAATATGATGATCGTGGAAATTTCAATTACGAGACAGGGTGCTTAGAAAGCATTTTGCTATTAACTAAGTCTGAGTAGAACATTCAAGAAAACAATGCCTACACTTTGTTTTAAATACAGATGAGAACTGTATGTTCTAACAACTTTTTCAAGGTTTTTTTTTTTTTTTTTTAAGAGCCGCTAAGGGCTTTGTAAACTAGTTATTTAACCCACATTTCTAAATTGGTCTTGTATACAATAGACAACTCAATCACTTTTGCAATAAGAAACAAGTTACATTAAACACGTTTTGTTTTGCTGCGCACCCATTTCAGGTTTATAATATATCTATTTAGAATAGTGAAATACAAGTAAATGATACTGTGACATTGAAATTTTTCAACGATCAAATTTGTACTCAAAAGCTTAGTAAATTCTAGAGGTCATCCTGGTTGCATTTATAGCTTACAAATACTGTTTACCAAATTATCAAACCATTGTTTTAGATATTAGAGGAAAATAAATCACAGGCTTTTATGCTAACCAAATTCCTTCCATAGAACACAGGGTTAATTAAAAAAAAGCATTTGACAACTTAAATTGAAGTCATGCTTAACATGAAATAAAACAATTCTAGACTTTATGCAACTTTTAGAAAAGTGTAGAAGAAAGTGGTGCGATTTTTTAAAAATTAGCATTGCTTTAGACAGTGTTCCAGCACCAATTTAATATTTTTACACGTTTCACCTCTCTACAGAAGGGAGTCCAAGTAGAGATATACTACAAACTTCTCATGTGATGTTTCCATTTTAGTAGATAAAAATGTGGTGACAAGACATTTTCTTTATACAATGCAAGTTACTTTGAATATTTTAACATAAGATCTCTGCGCAATTTGCTTGCCCCAGTGAAAAGCCATTGTTGGAATAAGTACACAGAAGACTTTGCATACATTATCTGTAGCTGTATTACATATGCACAGACAATAGTGTCTCAATAAAGGAACAAGTTTGCTATTTTAGCAAGGGCCATGAAAATACTCATTTTAATATTAAGTGTACTTAAAACTTCTGTTCATAATTGTTCAGATATATTATTTTCGTTAGCAGAGACTGGTTTATGCATTGAGAAAAAAATGCTTAGAAAAAGATTACATTTTAACTTTCCCTCTTTTTCTTCAGGGTTCCCTCTCCCAAACCCCCAAAATTAATAGCCTCTTTCAAAACCATGCCTCCATGAAACCTCCCAATTGGATGTTGTGGAAACTTGGCCACAGTGTCTGTACCAGTGGGGGTCATTTTTCTTTTAATCTTGCAGGCTCCGCTACAATGACTTGATGTCAGGGAAAATGTAGAGACAGCTAAAGAAGAGGGAAGTCTGAGTATGGCAGCAGGATTCCCCTCTTCTGTGTAGACAGATCACTGCAGCCTTTGATATGCAAACACATTGTTTCCAGCTATAGCTTCAGAGGTAAAAGGGAAGTGCAAGATATAAAACAGAATCAAATCCTGAAGAAAACTATTCTCAGATTAAGTAAAGGGAGGAGGGGGTATGCACTTAATCCACATTTTTGAAACAGTGCCTTTTTCTCCAAGACACCAGTATTTTACCCCTCTCTTTTGTTTTGTTGAAATTTTGAGAGAAGGGATAAAAAATTCCAAGAACTTAATGAGCTTTAGGGTTTTCAGTTTAATCCTACATTGCCAGTAGTACAATAAAGGCAATAAACAAGCTGTTGCATGTCAAATGGATCAAAGAGGAAATAGTTTAGAATTTGAAAAAGTAAAAACAAATACATTTTCTTCACACCATTTATAACCCCCCCCCCCCAGAAAACTCCCCCCCTCCCCAGGAGTAAATGTTTAGAAAGGAATTGGTACACATTTTTACCATTTAAGTTCTAATTAAAAGCAATTATGTCTTATCTTTTATTAATAGATTGGGAAAAGAGTTTTAATTAGTACAGACTTCAAAAGCATTTTAAAATAACAACTTTGTATTCCCTTTTCCAGCCCCACCCTTCCAGGATATGCCCCCTTTTCTCAAAACTGCTTTTCCCTTATCATAACTTCATGAGTGTTACTGGGATTTCGTTTTTATGTAGACTATATTGCCTTACCCCAGTTGTGTCAGATGCAGAGTCATCTTCTTAGAGCCAAAATCTCTCATGAGAGTACAGCAAAGGATCTATGTCCTGTTTTCAACATTAACCATCAGGTGAAAGATCTTTATGGACAATGTTACAAATTAACTGTGTAGCCCCTAAGTGACACTCACTGGGAGGCTAGACAAATTTATTAATACAGTAGACTTCCGATAATCCGGAACCTATGGGACTTAGGTGGTGCCGGATTATCAGATATGCCGGACTATCAGGAGGTACTATAAGCAGGTTTTATATATACTGTATACATCATATACTGTGTATACAGTGTTCTTAACCCTTTTTATTGTACATACTGTATACAGTATACTGTAATGTTTTAGTTTTTTTAAGCCTTTTTTACCCTTTTTGCTCAGTTCAGCTGCTGCCGCTGTTACCTTGTGACTCATTTTTTGCTGAAGCTCACTCACTAGGCTCTTGCCATTTTCATGCCGGACTATCAGGAGTGCCGGACTATTGGATGCCGGACTATTGGAGTTTTACTGTACCAGCTACAGAAGTTATATAAAACAAAACATTTACAGGCACTATTTGATTGGAAAGATTCTTTGGGATTTTTTATATTTATTTTCTAGTTTACAATAATGTGCAACACAGGTTAGTAGTGTCATAAGATACATAAGCAAGTATATTTTCCTTTTTTCCAAAATGTACACATGCATTAATACTTAAAAGTACACTATTTAAGTTAAAAATTATTTCTAACGTTGTTATTCTAACACTAGCCACATTTAGAGAGACAAATTGATCCAATATCTTTTATTGGACCAACTGTTGTTGGTGAAAGTGACACAGAGCTCTTCCAAATAAGTTGGTCCAAGGTAAGGTATTACCTTACCCATCTTGTCTCTCTTACTATCCTGGGACCAATACTGTACAGTTTACAGCACCACTGCAAACAGTAGCCACATTTGTCAATATTTTCATTACAGTCAATTGCTAAAATGCACAGAGAAAGAAAACACCTAGAATTAAAACAATTACAAACCTAGCACTGCTCCTCAGTGGATGTTTGTATTGCTCTTAAGAGAATGCTTCAGGATGGGTGTCTATAGATTTCAGAAAATACATGAATAAATGTTTAATACCCAAGAATGAACGTATCCTTTTTTTGTCTTTTTTTTTTAAATGTTAATATTCCACAATACTTAACCAGATCTCTGATTGAAGGTAATATTTTATGATAGACTAGAAGCAGCTCTACATTTCCTCAGCTTATTAAAATGGAGCAGAAATCATAATTGTGTTGCTATAGCATAGCATCAATTCTAAATAATTATCGAAGTAATTACCTCATGGCAAGATGCTTCTCAAAAGTAATTAAATAGCTTACAGTTTTAACAATACTCCATATTTTAATGTATATTGCATATAAAACGTACACCACAACCATGATCATCTCTCCATCCTTGCAG
The DNA here is from genome assembly GCA_019425775.1 of Rafetus swinhoei. NCBI lineage: Eukaryota > Metazoa > Chordata > Testudines > Trionychidae > Rafetus > Rafetus swinhoei. The sequence continues at coordinate 189,074,520 of CM033440.1, forward strand.
GATGAAATATTGCGAAAGTCTCAGTAGTCACACAATTTGGAAATACTGCTTCTGTTATTGAGGTAAAATGTTGACATGATACTTAGCCCCAGCCTTTCCACCTGTCATACAGTAACTAGTCAACAGTATTTTTTGTCATTTTGTAAAACCAAGAAGACTAATCTGTTTCCTCAGTTTAGTAAGAATGAAAACAGAGATATTTGTAATCAAATGGAATATACATCATGCTTTTTCTACAGTCTGTTGATTAAAGTGGATTTCAATTACTATCGTGCAGAGACTAGCAAATAAAATAGCTGAAGTAAAATCCCGAGAAATGGGACAGCAGAATGTCTGACTGTTAGCAATTCCACTCATTTTGCTGAATTCCCAGCATACCAAGGCCATAAGATGTATAGGTTATGTAAATAATAAATAACTCAAATTTTATAAAGCATATAGTTCAGCATTTCTTTGTATGTGAGTGTCCAGTATTACTGTTATTCATTAAAATCTGCTTACTTCCACAGAAAATTAACAGCTTAAAGAGGACACTTTACAAGAGGCATTTTTTTGTTTTGAAAGGAAATAGCGTGCTCCTGTTTCTTCAGAAAAATATCAAATTAATGAAAGGAAAACAATCGATTGTAAAATAACTCATCTGGTTATAGAGCATGAGGAAATAGTTTCTGCATTGGAAATTTTGAACAAGTGTTCACAAGTGAAAGTTGAAAGCAGCTCTTTCACAGCAGGTATGGATTTATCAGAATGTAGCTACTGTTCAAAGTTTATACTTGGATAATTTTGGACAGAACTCCTCCCCCTTTTATTTTTGACCTCCTGAAGAGGCTATCATCATTCAGCTTTCAGAATAATGAATGATTTCTGTCATGTGGAGCTGAAGTTACTATCGTTGACTACTATGCTACACAGAAGAGTTTGTAAGAAATACAAGGAAAGCAGTTTCTGATAACAGCTTTACAAAAAACCAACAGAAGAAAGATTCCTCATGCACAGACTTTATTTGAGGGGAAAAATAGAAATATCATTCCTGCATAGTGACAGAAATTTGAAGCTTTTCTTCTCCACAATCTGGTGTGCTTATGTACCATGATAAATCTTTGTTGGAATGTTCTCTGAATACAGTGGAACTAATCAGAAAGCATTTACTACCAACAACAACCAATTGAGTAAACAACATCAGCGAAGACCAGCTACATGGAATAAACTATAGGACTCCAAAAGTCATTTTCCTTAGTGAAAAATGTATGTTTATTGGATTTCTGCAAGCAACAAGTTTATTCGTACTTTTAAATAAAGGTAAGATAAATAATAATTTTATTTCTTTTTTCGTTTGGGAGCATAAAATACAATTAGTAAATAAATCTGCAAAAGAAATCATGACACAGTGTAATGTATAGGTGATCTTATGTTTCAGTACCCTAATTACAGTGATAATTGAATTTTGTTGTCTTAGTTATAAAAATGTTAATTACTTGAGTAGAATGTACAGATATTACCAGAGCCCAGTTTTAATCTCAACAGTTCATGTATAGTTTCCATTGCACAGTTGGAATCAATAAGATGTGAAAATGTCGGTAAACCTGTCAAATAGTCGCTTATTAGCCTATTGCTTAGTAAAAAGACTTTTGAGAATGACAAATATTTAAACACTAAATTAAGCATGAAATGAAATATTCCATCCAATCATCTGGAAAAGGGTAGTTCTAGCAGTTATGTTAAACCTCTCCCAAGCTACATTCCAGCTCCTTGAGTCTCACACTTTAGTACTTTCTGGTTATTTTTGAACATCTCATGGGCAGCAGCATCAATAAAAATAATTACTTTCTTTGTATTTGATTACAACAACATGGGGCAGATCAAGGACTGAGGAGGCTGTATTTGGTCACTGTTCTTTTGTTCACATGCTGACTATAGAAAAGGTCTTTTCAGGCTCTTCAGAACTTCTGGAGCTGGCATGTAAAATGGAAGGACTAAGGGAGCTACATACAGTTCAACTAATCTAAGATAGTTTTCATGAACTGAATGTAAAATTTAGTCAAGATTTTGCTTTGAAATGAGCTTCCAAGATGAATAAATATCTTAGATGGGAAAGAAGGCATCTCAGGACAAACACTCCCTTTTCCTTACATGTAGAATGTGTAGTATTTGTGAAAAGGATGCTTCCTGTTTAAATAATGTACAAATCAAACATAGTTGGGTTATGTTCAAATTACTGTATAATATTAAACCTATAAACTAACTAAGCACAATTAGCATAGGAAATCCAAGTAAAGTGTTCTGTTCTTCAGTTGAGCTAAAACTCAAAAGTTCACAATGATAAAACATTCCAGATGTCTTCTGTAATTTCAGTGTGGTGTTTTCATGGTATTTCCTTGACTAGTAATCTGCATAATATTGTTCTTTTTTCCAGGTTATTGAAGACCAGAAAACTAGCCTGTACAAATCTCATTGTTCCTGACCATGATCAGTGTAACTTGGAACATCTTCCTAATTTGGACTAAGATAGGGCTGTTGCTTAAAATGGCACCTCATTGTGTCAGTGCCAAATTATGCCCATCGGTGTGTCGCTGTGATGCAGGTTTCATTTACTGCAATGATCGTGAATTGACATCCATTCCTACAGGAATTCCACAGGATGCTACCACTCTCTACCTTCAGAACAATCAAATAAATAATGCGGGGATTCCTTCTGACCTGAAAAACTTACTTAGGGTAGAGAGAATATACTTGTATCACAACAGTTTAGATGAATTCCCTACTAATCTCCCCAAATATGTTAAAGAACTGCATTTGCAGGAAAATAATATAAGGACCATTACTTATGATTCTCTTTCACAAATTCCCTATCTGGAAGAATTGCATTTGGATGATAATTCAGTTTCTGCTGTTAGTATCGAAGATGGAGCTTTCCGGGACAACATCTATCTCAGACTACTTTTTCTCTCTCGAAATCACCTTAGCACCATTCCCTGGGGTTTGCCTAAAACAATAGAAGAGCTACGCTTGGATGATAATCGTATTTCCACAATTTCAGAGGTGTCCCTTCAAGATCTTACTAATCTAAAACGTCTGGTTTTAGATGGAAATCTTTTAAACAATCATGGATTAGGAGACAAAGTCTTCATGAATCTAGTCAATCTAACGGAACTGTCACTGATCCGCAATTCCCTTATAGCTGCTCCCATAAATTTGCCAGGCACAAACCTAAGAAAGCTTTACCTTCAAGAAAATCATATAAATCGTGTACCACCTAATGCTTTCGCTGACCTAAGGCAGTTGTATCGACTGGATATGTCCAATAACAATCTAAGCAGTTTACCTCAGGGTATATTTGATGACCTGGACAACATAACTCAATTGTTTCTTCGAAACAACCCATGGTACTGTGGATGCAAAATGAAATGGGCCCGTGATTGGCTTCAATCATTGCCTTTAAAAGTTAATGTACGTGGACTGATGTGTCAAGCACCAGAGAAAGTGCGTGGAATGGCTATCAAGGATCTCAACACAGAGCTGTTTGACTGTAAGGATGATAGTATTATAAGCACCATCCAAATTACTACTGCAATACCAAACACATTATACCCTGCCCAAGGGCACTGGCCCGTTTCTGTGACCAAACAATCAGAGGTAAAGACTCCCAGTCTCAATAGACACTACAGAACCACAGCAAGTCCAGTACGGAAAATCATTACAATCATTGTGAAATCTGTAAGTACCGAGAGCATTCATATTTCTTGGAAAGTTGCACTACCCATGACTGCTTTAAGACTGAGCTGGCTTAAAATGGGCCACAGCCCTGCCTTTGGATCTATAACTGAAACCATAGTTACAGGAGACAGGAGTGACTACCTACTTACAGCCCTTGAACCAGAGTCACCATACCGTGTATGTATGGTTCCCATGGAAACCAGCAACATCTATCTGTCTGATGAAACCCCTGTTTGTATAGAGACTGAAACAGCACCTCTGAAGATGTACAAACCTACAACAACCCTAAACCGAGAGCAAGAGAAAGAGCCTTACAAAAATTCTAATTTACCTTTGGCTGCCATCATCGGTGGTGCAGTGGCCCTAGTGGCTATCGCATTACTTGCACTAGTGTGCTGGTATGTCCACAGAAATGGATCCTTGTTTTCAAGGAACTGTGCGTACAGCAAAGGACGGAGGAGAAAGGATGACTATGCTGAAGCTGGAACTAAGAAGGACAACTCCATCTTAGAAATCAGGGAGACTTCTTTTCAGATGATACCAATAAATAACGACCAAGTGTCCAAGGAGGAGTTTGTCATACACACCATATTCCCACCTAATGGAATGAATCTGTATAAGAACAACCACAGTGAAAGCAGCAGTAACAGGAGCTACAGAGACAGTGGCATACCAGATTCAGATCATTCACATTCATGATACTGAAGGAAATAATGGACTTCGGTTTGTTTTTCCAACAAGGAAAAAGTGACTGTAAACGTTGCTGTTCTACTGCAAAACACTGGATTAAAAGATTGAAAAAAGCAATGTACTGTACATTTGCCATATAATTTATATTTAAGAACTTTTTATTAAAAGTTTCCAATTTCAGGTTACTCCTGCAATTAATGTAGTGGGGATACCTGACCACAATTCTCTATTTTAGTATTTTTTAGTAATTTGTACTGTATTTTCCTTGCTAATAATGAAGTTACAGCCCATTTAACCTTTGTGTTCTACTGAGTAAGATGACTTGTTGACTGTGAAAGTGAATTTTCTTGCTGTGTTGAACAATCAGGACTTTGCATTCATTTAAGATCCTTGTAAGTATAAGCACAGGCCATTTTTCACTTTGGTATTAATAAAATATTAAACCTGGAAGACTGAGGAGATGAAAAAGTGGTTGCAAAAATTCTTAGAACTATAACGTTGGGTTTTCAACTCTATTGTAAACCACGACAATACTCAATAAATAAAAACGTTCGTGGTAATGGGCAATATCAGCTGTTTGGATATATCCATTTTAACAACAGTTAAATGAATTGTTATAAGCCAGTTTATCATCTGCATGAAACTGAAGCTGTTGACATGAAAATGAAAAATTGAGTCCTACAAGTTACTGAAACTCCTCATAAGGCTTCAAGAATACACTACCACCACAAATTAGAGGGTACATTTAATTACTAGTTCTCAAAAATCAGTAAGATATTTGTCATGGAGAACATGGACGGGTGATAATAGGCATTTGTATCTGTACTTGAACAGAAAATATGTTGATAATTTCACACATTAGAAAACATATCAGTAAGAACAAGACTAAAATAAGGCCTCAGCCAGTTTTGAGACATGATGGTAAATGGTTAATTGTACAATTGCTAAATATGGAAATAAAGTTCTTACTTCCTAAGCATATATACATACACAGACATCAAGTGTATTAAATACTTGGCAGAATTTGATTTTATAATTTCAATAATATCAATGTTCATTTAAGCATTTTTTCAAATTTATCTCATTTAAATTTTCAGAGTTGCGCAAAATTAGGGGTTCTAAACATTTCTTTGATTTTTATTGATTTTAATATTTTATTCATTTAAATATTCATAGTTCCGAGACATTGTAGGATGTGTGCCAAACAATAGTGGGATGGCAGGGGGAGAGGGTCAGAAAATTATTTAATTATTTACAAAATACATATCCTTACATCAAATACTAAAAAGTTCTCAAACAGTATTTGTCTTACTTTGCCTGTCCGTAAATTTTGATTATCATCAATGCCAATATTTTTCATCAGTTTGTGTGCACAGTGAAATCAACATTTAATGACATTTACCAATAAAATTCAAAACCTTCCAATCATAATTCTTCCAAATCTAAATATACTTCCACTACAGTCGGGAATACTGCCCATTATGGTCACAAATTTCCAGAAACATCATAATAAATTTGTAAGATAACAATTCCTATTGAATTGTGCAGTATTTAATGTTTCAAACCCAAGCCACTCTTTTTTGTTGCCAAAACCATTTATTTTTGCAAATGAAAACCAAAGTGCATTGTACGCCCTTTGGCCAGTCTTGTATGTGCCTTGATCTAATGCTATGTGTATTCAGCTTTTTACAAATAAATAAACAGGTAAAAAAAATTTCATACACACCCAAGTATGAAAAACGTTGGTCTTATTGCTGAATAAAATTTAACAATAAGTACAAAACAATGTGTTTTGCTTTTCCTAACTGATGTGCAAAAGAAAGAAAAAAACAGCCAAGGAATTAAAAATGCAGGCTGTGCATCTGCAGTAAAAATATCCAATAGGAGGCAATTATTTTTCAGGTCACAAAACTTCCAACTGCTTCTTTGTCAAGCACAGTACCATATAGCAATTAGACTGGGATTTTTTTAATCACTTTAAAAACAGGTTGTCACTTACCTTGATAGCTATAATATTAACAACAGAAGGCAGGCACAGGCAAGACACAGACTTATCTCTAAAGTACAAGAGTACTCAGTTGAATAAAGAATTTTTATATGAATGAAGTGGAGGTATAGAGATGGAGAAGAAGAAAAACAAAAAGCATGGTATGAGTTAAGAGACTACTTCAAAAAAAAGACATACAAATGCTTAAATATAACTTTTGGATTGCCTTTCTTCAGGGAGGAAGGAAGCATAGAAAGTAAAGTTCAACACTTAAGAATGTTTCTGTAAACAGTGCACTTGCAACAAAACAATGTACAACTGATAAAAATGTAACTGTTTTTGTTCCTGAATCAATCACATTGCCTTCCCTTCTGGAAGAACTGTATCAATTTGGTTACAAACTAACACCACACTAAACTTTTATTTGCTGATTTCTATATGTTATGCTAAACGAACTATTCCTGCCAAATGAGCTCATTGTCAGAGACAAATCTAGAAAATCAAAGTCTGAGAGTGCAGATATATAAGGCTAAGCTATACCTTTGTAAAACACCGATTCCCTCCCTTCCATTAACAAGTTGGAACAGAAAATTTCCATGTTGAGTTCCTCCAATTGCTGAATGAAGTGGGTTTTTTTCCCCTTAAACAACCATGTGTCCGGCAGAATCCCTGTATCTCTGAAACCCCCATGAAATGCAGAGCCATTATTAGTACAAAGGACTTGTGTCTTTTGGCTATTAGCCCATCTCTCTGATAGCAAAATTTATTTCAGGGACTCTTCAGGCTCCTGATGTTATTGGTAAAGAGTACTCAGTGAGAGTCAGGTACCACAGAACAGTTACATATAACTATAGCAATCTTAATTTAATTGTCTGCAGGTACCTTGCACTATTTCCCACTAGCCAAGGATGCATCCAGATTGAAAACTCTGCTAATTATTTCACTAGGAGAAGGAAGACAGAAAGCTACTATACAGGAATAGAACAAAGTGCATGTAACTTATTAGTATGTGAGATGGACTGGGAGTATATAAATTTCATGGGGCAAATTCTGCTTTCAGAGAAGACAGAGTCTGGATTTACATCAATGTAAGAGAAAAGAATGTGCAGCTAGGAAATTTACAGTGAAAAATTCACTCTCTTGAATATGCAATATGTCAAAGTGTTGTTTGGTAGGCAAACACTGAGACTGTTTTTAAAACAAACTTCAATTACTATGATTTATCGTAAAATTCCTATTTCATTTCCCAGTCAAGCCTAAACAATTAAAAAATACACTATTTTTACAGACCACTACCTTTCTGCTACCCCTGCAGGATAAGACAGAAAAGACAGAAGTGTTCAGTAAATATTTTTATTCTGTACTGGAGAAAAATCTGTTGCCATAGCTCATCAGTGGCAATATAACACTCTCCGTTCCACTGCCGTCTCAGGAGCACGTTAAACAGAAGCTACCGAAGTTAGACATTTTTAAGTCAACAGATCCACATAACTTGCCTGAATAATTTTTAAAAGATCTGGTTGAAGAGATAGCTGGACCATTACTGTTGATTTTCAATAAGTCTTGGAGCAGTGGGGAAGTTCCAGGGACTGAAAGCTAATATACCACTTTTAAAAATGGGTAAACAGGATGACCTAGGTAATTAAGTCCTGTCATAAGCAAGATAATTGTGTGACTGTTACAGGACTCAAAGTATTAAAAGGTGGTGATGTAATCTATGCAAATCAACATGGTTTTATGGAAACCAGATTTTGCCAAAGTAACCTAATATTTTTATACAAGATTTACAAATTTGGTTGATAGTGTGACCATGTTGATGTAATATTCAGAGACTTCTATAAGCCATTTGACCTGGTACCTTTTGATTAAAAAACTAGTACAATATACAGTTAACATGGTACACATTAAATGAATTAAAAACTGGCTAATAGGTTTCAAAATATAATCTGAGAATCTCCCATCTCACAGGTGCCTTTTCCAGTAGGGTCTCTCATGAATTGGTTCTTGGCCCTATGCTATTTAACATTTACATAATTATATATATAAAAATAAAATTTACCCTTCTACTGTTTACTACGATTCCTAAATGCCTACTATGTTGTTTTAACCAGGAAAATTAACTCTGGATCACTAGCGCTATAGGAACCATATTCCTTTTGTCTCAATAACTTCCAAAACTAATTTGCTTCACTTACAGGGTGTTTCTTACTAGCTAACAGCACTACTTGATGCAAAATGCTGGGTTTCTTCTTGCTTTAAGATGACCAATAGTGAAATATTCTGCTTTTGAAACACAGTAAACAATTCTATTAGTAATGCACTCTTAGAACTGATTCGACCATTCCTGTACAAGCAACTTAGTACTAGCAGAAACAAAGGGAATAAAATCTTATTTTGTTATTCATGTGAACAGACATGAGTCTGAATACACACCCAGAGCTTAAGTGCTGAGTAAAAAAAAAAAAAGGCTGTTTTGCATATATACTGTGACCAAAGTTGGACATAAAATTTATTTTTCCATTACAATATTGGATGGAAATTGGATTTATCAATTTCAGATTTGTTTTCCATATGTTTAATGGTGCTAAAATTGTCCTGAATATTTTACACTTAAATTTAAAACTCAACCTTATCTCAAAATATCTGTGGATGCTCATATCACCCGTTTATTCAGCGTCACCCTTGCAAATAATCTTTGTTTAACTTTTCCTATGCAGAGAGCAGAAGAACAAAAGTTTCAGGACACAGGGCTTCCTCTATTTAAGATGAAGAGGAAGCTTTCCCTGGAGATAAAATTATTCAACAGCTACTTACTACAAGTTTCTTTCTTTGGAAGCAAACTTTGGCCACTATTAGAGATAAGATGCTACATTGCTACTGATCTGATCCTGTTGTAAATTCCTACCTTGTTTCTACAAAAACTTTTATTTTTAATTTATTACATATTTCTGAAATTAGAGGAGCAGCCATACTGTTTAACTAGATACACAAGCTATGCAATCCATTTTTATAGCATTGCAGCATATCAAATTTTTGGCCTACACTCTTGCAGTGTCACTTTAACAAATGCACACTTGAGATTAAAAGAGAAGTATACATACGTTTATTAACTCAAGTCCTCAAATTATGTCCCGCCGCTCACATGCACAGAAAAAAGAATGAACATGTGGTCTCAGGTAAATGCACAAACTATAGATTAGAAAAAGTATTGCATTTTAGCTAGCATTTGGGACAAAACATCGGGTTACACAGACCACTGCTTACTTTAATGTAGTGTAAATTTACAGAATTAGTACTCCTAACATACACTGAAAAAAGCACTTCAACAAAATTGATGTAAAAAGATGAACATTGTTCTGTTCTGCTCTGGCAGTTCCTATGATCATCAGTTTCAGCTGAAAGTTACCAACTCTTTGTCAAAGGTAAAGAAATAGTACATACTACTCTGTTTCTCCTTTTTGAAGAACTCATGATGATCATAACTTGGCAAACTCTGGTCATCTTTCATTGTACTGGTAATTATAGAGTATTCCGCATGCACTATAATCTCATCTGGTAATATCATTGCTATTGCAGTACCAAGTGTTTCTTGATACATGAACTGCCTTGTCTCAAAGCATGCAGATTTCAGCAAATATCAGTTGTAAACGACCCCTGAAATGATTTTTATCTAAAATCATTGTTGGGTAAAATGTGTTAATTAATTGAACCACTCTTTTTATGGTCTCAAAAACTTTATGTTTAGAGTCCCACAAATCCACAGATAGTCGCTTTATAACCATGGGTATCTGCAACCGTGGATGTGGATATCCACAGCTCATTTTTGCTGATATGGATGCTAATGCAGATACAAATGCTGTATTTAGAACTCTGCAAATTTGCAGATATCTGCTTTATAGCCACAGGTATCCGCATCCTTAGATGTCGACCTGGATAGCTGCAGCTCATTTATGCAGATACAGATACAAATTTTGCATCCACACAGGGCTCAATTTATGTTTTCTTGGACTGACTATATAAAGCAATTGATGCACAGGATCCTCATGTTATACAGGGTGGACTCCTCTGGTCTGGCACCTTCAGGACCTGAGCGATCCCGAACGAGGGAATTTGCCAGACCAGAGGAGGTCCCCTGCTACCGGCTCCCCAGACCACCTTCCCTTCTTACTGCCGGTGCCAGCCACCCACCCTGCTGGGCTGCCATACTGCTGGGGCCCCGGTAGCCCAGACCGCCCCAGTCCTGCTATCGAGGCTGACACATCCTTGGCCTTGGCCCCGGCCCCGGCCCCACTACTTCAGCTACTACAACTGCCACGTCCTCGACCCTGCTACTGGGGCTGCTACTGAGATGCCAGTCTCAGCCCCAGCCCCACAGGGTTCTAAGCCACTAGCCCTCTTGCCGCTGGGGCTCCCATCCAGGACTACCTGGTCCAGGAACACCTGTGGTCCTGCCGGGCCCTGGATATTGCCAGATGAGAGAGTCCTGGTTTTGGGAGGTCCAACCTGTATTACTGTAATATGAGTCTTTTGTAAATCTGAACTCACAACCTTGCTCAGTAAGACTGCTACCAAAAAAGCACTATAAAGAGAAGCATCTTGCTAGGACCAATTAAATGATCTCAAAGTCTAGTGAGTGACTAGTTCAAAGTCTTTATACTGGGCAAGATTCAGCTCTATACGAAGGGCCTGTACAAAATGGCTGTGTCTACACTGGCACCCTTTTTCGGAAAAGGGATGCTAATGAGACACAGCGCAATTCAAATTGCTGGGATTTAAATATCCCCGCGGTATTTATGAACATAACTGCCGCTTTTTCCGGCTCGGGTTTTGCCGGAGAAAGCGCCAGTCTAGACGCCGATCTTGCGGAAAATAAACCCTTTTCCGGAAGATCTCTTATTCCTACTTTCAAGTATGAATAAGAGATCTTGCGGAAAAGGGCTTTATTTTCCGCAAGATCGCGTTTGACTGGCGCTTTTCTCCGCAAAACCCCGAGCCGGAAAAAGCGGCAGCCATGTTCATGAAATACCGCGGGGATATTTAAATCCCCGCTGATTTGCAATTGCGCTGTGTCTCATTAGCATCCCTTTTCCGAAAAAGGGTGCCAGTGTAGACACAGCCAATATGGTTTAAGTAAGATTCTCCGCACAGGAATCTTCCATTAAATACAACCATTACTGAAGATAAAAATAGGAGTTAGCAAGTTTTGTGGGGGTTTTTAAATGGTAGAAAAGAGCACAGTGACTATAAAAATAAAAGCTTACAGCTAAATAAAAACTCATGTTTTCTTTTCAATTTCTGAAATCTTCATGCATCTGAATGAACTTTTAAATAATTAGATCTGCCAAATTCAAGAGAGACTGCTTGATGTTGTTTAATCATCAAATACTGGATGCAGCATTCATAGATGTTTCAGGGGAACCCTAAAATTATACATAATTTTTAAATGTTATTCAAAGAGAATGAAGAAATTAATAGGATCAGAAAGTTGACAAGCAATTTATTTAATCTAATCCCAACTAGTAGATATGCCTACCAGATACAACCCATATTTGTTGTGTAACCAAAATTTCTAGATGCATGTATATCTTCAAAAGAAAAGCTACATCTAATGCTGTTTTTAATGCTTTCAAGTTTCCTTCAGAACATTCATTCTCTAAATCCAACCCAGTCTCAAGTGTATCCAGAAGAGTCTAAACAGATACAACTTACATGTCCTTCTCATGCCCTCAACACATACATTACAACAACACTGACTCTCAAACTCAATGAAGTGCTCACACTTCTCAACAAGTTACTTTACCTGTTCAACCACCTTTTCTCATGAACCCCATTACTGCTGAGTTTGGCACAAAGAAATTAAGTCTACAGGCCCATTTATATTAGACAAGGGGCACTCATATTACAGTCAATTTGTACCAGCTTAACCAGATTGATTTATTTACACTGGAGCAACTGCGGTGTTCACATCCTAATTAATGACTTTGATGTAAGAAATAGAGAGCATTCCAATTAAATGTTTCTCTATTTTTATGGCAATCTTTCAGGTATTTGAAAACTGCCATTATGTCCTCCCTTTATCTCCTCTTTCTAAATATACCCAGTTCCTTCGGTTTTTGCTCATATGACTTGCATTCCATCCCTATGATCATCCTTGTTGCTCGCCTCTAATCCTTTCCAGTTTCTTTACATCCTTTCTCTATAGCAGTGGCCAGAACTGGGTACAGTATTCAAGCAGAGGCCTAACCCATGACGTAAAGCAGTATTCTCACCTCCTGTGACTTACATGCTATGTCTTTGTTAATGCACCACACATTTTTGCTTTTTTTATTTTAATTGCTGTTGAGATCCACCACAACTCCCAGTGTCTTCACAGCACTGCTTCTGCCATGCCAGTTATCCTCCCAGTCTGTGATTTGTGGGATTTAGTTATTATTTCCTATGTGGCACCTTACAGTTAAATTTTTCAATTTCATTTTGTTGTCTGTAGCTCACTTCTCCAATGTATTAAGATCCCTTTGAATATTTTTAGTTTTATCCTCCATAGTCTTTGTAAAGCTCCCCCACTCCCCCCAGCTTTTTTCCTCATCACTTTCTCCTTCCACATCACCACCACTGGCCATCATTCTGGCACTTCCTAAGGATTACATCATCTTATCCTACCACTCCTCCTAGGCTGTCATACTATAATACACTGACATTGCTGTGTCTGATATATATTCAGTCAGGGATGTTTCCTTTTCTCCCTATTTGTATTTCCCCACCTTACTAATGGTGAAGTATTTTTTCCTACCGGTCAGTATATCATTGATCTCAACTTATTATCATATATGTCGATTTGTTACCATGGGCCTTTTGTGGTTATGTATCACATTTGTTATTTCTGTCATACCTGGTTATTCAGTCTGGTCTTATCTGTTTATTTCGGGTTTTTCCAACTAATGACATACCTGCTAAGTTTGAGGGTATTCTTGGAGCCCCTAGGCCATTGAAGGTTGCTTTACCTAGGTGAAATATCCCAAATACATGAGCATTGACTTTACTATCCGGGTGAAAGGTCCCAGGTATGTGTATGATAGCTTTGCCTTAGCTCAACATACAGGCCACATCCTGTATGTGTCTTATGTTGCAGCCAAACTGCCAATATATACCTACTGTAACTTATAATCAAAACAATAAGGAAATAATTTATCTATAGGCAAGCAAGCAAGTTACCCCTAAAAGTTACAGATCTTCCTTTGACAGGGTGAAATGTAAAATGAATCTCGTCCTACAGGTATGGATGTAAATGGTCAGCTGTTTGTTGGGCTGATTTAAACGTTATTTCCCCCCTCCCCAACTGAGATGGAGGAGAAGTATCATAAAGATGAAACTTTTTATATATTTCTGGGATGTGATTATATTTTATAACATCAGTGTTTGGTGCCTGTCTTTGCTAGTACCTGTTAGATTTGTATCCTAGAATAATGAAAATGATGCTAACAAACAGTGTCTATACCCATCCTTTTAATCCAACATCCACACCAGGGATTGTTAAAGACTCATTACCTTCCTTCGTTAATTGGGGAACAGCTTGTTTTGTGTTATCCATATTGTTAGTAATTTCTACAAAGTTGGTCTCTTTATGAGCTAACAATCATCCTGGGGAAATAGGGGGAAATGCTTGCTTCTCCCTCAAAGTAGGATACTTTTACTTTGGAGTAAAACAGAAATTTGGATCTGTGACAGGACACTCCAAGGGACCATATTTTGATACCTCTTAATTGGTTACCACTCAAAATTGGCCATATCCAGAACAGGTTACCCTCTCCACCAGTCTTCCACTTTGACAGCATCACCAGGAATGATCATCATTATTACTTATTCCACTACATGGGGAAGGGATATCTCAGTGGTTTGAGCATTGGCCTGCTAAACCCAGGGTTGTGAGTTGAATCCTTGAGAAGGCTATTTGGGGCAAAAATCTGTCAGGGATGGTACTTGGTCCTGCTGTGAAGGCAGCAGACTGGACTCAATGACCTTTTAAGGTCCCTTCTAGTTCTAGGAGATAGGCAATCTCCATTCATAGTACACACAGAACAGTATCCCTCTCAAACATATTACATCTTCAGATGTATTTAACCTTTATTTTATGTTTCCCAAAAACTTGGGGGTTTCCATTCGGCTGTTAGTATGTACGTAGTTTATTTTATTAGCTAGGCCTCAAGAGTTAGGCGATATTTACACTGGGGAGGTTTAGAGACAAAAGTGCTGTCCACACGCAAAAGTCACCACACCGGTCAAACCAGTTTTTCTGCCTCCCATTGTCAACGTTTCATAGCCACACTGCTAGCTCCCCTGTAGACTGATAGAGCAAAGCAATGTGGGAAAGCATCCCGCAGTGCAGTGTTGTGGGAAGGCAGAACTGAGCCCTGCGCTTCTTAGGATTCTCTCTGAGTTCTCCCACAGCCTTCTCAGCTGCTGGGAGCAGCATCATGAGAAGCTTTGTGAGCTCTCCATGCTGAGGAATGTCAAAGCAGCAGAGCCATTTCTCCAGCCATCCCCCTCCAGCAGCAGTAATCTGCCTGCTGCTGTGTTTCTAGCAGGGCAGGAGAGAATCATTGCAATTATTCGCTCTTTCTTTGTTCCCCCAACGGAGCAGCTCACTCAGCTGTCAGATACTTCCCAGAGCTTTAAAAGGGGAGGGGGCATGCCTGCAGAGCAGCAGAGATCACAAAATACTGAGCACAGTCATTGAGCACAGGACAGGCATCGTGGGATACTGGTGGGATGTCAGTTTTCTCGACAAAAACAAACAACAGTGTCCCTACTAGCCCTTTGCTGACAAAGGGAGGAGAAAAGACAAAAGCTTCTCACAGGGCTGAAAGATTTTTGTCATCAAAATTGGGTGTTTTTCCCAACACAGGTTGCATTGTAGTGTAAACACTATCACTGTTTTGTTGCCAAAAGGCAGTTTTTAGCGACAAAACACCAGTGTAGACAAGGCCTGATACTAACTTGCTGAAGTTAATGTCTTATGGGATACAAGCCTATAGGTGACTTGCATTACTGCTGAATCTAATGCAGAGCAGAATCTAATGTAACAGTAAATCTAATGAAGGAGGAATAGAGTAGTAGTAAACATAAAAAAAAGCAAACTAGCCCACCCAATAGGATGTGTGAGGGGGTACAGGAATAAGGGCGGGTCAGGAGGGTTTGGGGGGTTCAGGAGTGAGGGCTGGGGGTTGGGCTTCAGGAGTAAGGGCTGGGAGGCTCAGGGCAAAGGGGCTGAGGGTGTGGGGCACTCAGGAATAAGGGAAGAGGACTGGGGGGTCACTGCAAGCAGCTATGGGTGTGGGAGCTCAGGGCAGGGAAATCTGGGGGGTTCAGGAATAAGGTCAGTGAGATGAGGATGGGGCTCCAGGCAGGGAGAGTTGGAGGATCCAGGCTAAAGGGCTGGAGTTGCATGGGCTCAGGGCAGGGCAGTTTGGAAGTTTAGGAATAAGGGTAGGGGGATCAGAGCAGGGAGGATGTGAGGGTTCAGGAATCAGAGCAGGCGACTGAGGATGGGAGCAGGAATCAGGGCAGAGGGTTGGGAGGGAAGGGGAGAGTGCAGGAGGGGCAAGAGCGCCATTTCAGGAGGGTGGGGGCCGGGGTGCAGCCGCCCATATGGGCCATTGCTGGTCTTCTCCTGGCCATCAGGGAGTGAAGGGAAGTACGCAACTTGTGTGAAGTCTCCTTTGCCCCTCCCCTGGGCAGCTGGGAGCGAGAGGAAGGCTCACGCTACACACTTTCCTCTCGCTCCCTGCTCATCAGGGGAAGGGGAGCAGCAGAATTCCAGCTAGATATGGCTACAGCCCTTCCCCTTTAAAGGGCACCCATGGACTGGGGAGCCCTTTTCACCTGCCTGGTTGCCTACTACTTAGCAAGGCAGCCTGTAGGACAGTCCCAGGAGCCAGGCTGGGAGCAGCTGCAGCCATGCGCCCCAGCCTGCTGGCTTCTCTGGATTTGGGACCCCTGTGCCGTGGGCCCACATGCGCTTCATGTCCTATATGCCTCTAGTTCAGGGGTGGGCAATAATTTTTGGCCGGGGGCTACTTCAAAAATTTTTGAAGTGGCCCTGGGCCATCCTGGAAGTGTTGTGGCCAGGATGCTTCTGAGCTACCCCAACCCCAGACCACACGTGGTCTGGGGGTTGGGGAGCCCCTTTGCCCCCCCCTTCCCACTAGGCACCCATGCCCCTGGCAGGGCAGGAAGGGGCTTCGCACGCTCCCCCACCCCCAGGCCAATCAGGGCCTGTGGCAGGGGAGTGTGGGAAGCCTCTTCCCGCCCTGCAAGGATCATGTGGCACTTGGAAGTGGTGCATGCTCCTCGCAGGGCGGGGGTAGGGCAGGAGGAGGTTTTGCACGCTCCCCCACCCCAAAGCCAATCAGGGCCTGGGGGCAAGGGAGCTGCGTGAAGCTTCTTTCGTCCTGCCCCCGCCCTGTGCGAGTAGGGTTGCCAGGTGTCCAGCATTGACCCGGACAGTCCGGTATTTTCACCTCCTGTCTGGTAAAAAAGTTCAGAAAATACCGGACACCTAAAATATCCGGTATTTTTTTTGGGGGGGGGGGGAAGAGTTCCGCACCAGGAGGCGAAAATACCAGACACCTGGCAACCCTACAACACACTCAGCAACCGGGCCCCAGCCCCCAGACCCCTCCCAGACCTCCTGCCGGGCCCTCTGGACGCCCCCCACCACTCCCCCGCTTACCTGGTTCTGCAGAGGCTGGAACAGAAAAACAAAATGGCCACCAGCAAAAAAAGCCTCTTCTTAAAGGGGCCATGCTGATTTTTTAGTTTTTAATTTTATTTATTTTATTTTATTTTTTGCTTAAGTGCTGTTGGGGTCTTTTTTTTTCCTCTCTCAACAACTATGGTCTCCCCGTTTTTGGGGGGGAGGGGCGGGGTGTGTTCCGTATTTTTGGTTGAACCATCTGGCAACCCTATGTGTGAGCATACAGCACTTTGAAGTACCACGTGTTCCTCGCAGGGCGGGAGGAAGTTTTGAGGGCTCCCCCACCCCCAGGCCCTAATTGTCCTGGGAGCGGGGGCTCGGCAGGGCCTCCGTGGGCCGGATTAAGCCGCTTGGTGGGCCGGATCCGGAACACGGAGGCCCTTTTGCCCACTCCTGCCCTAGCTGCAGCTCAAATTACAGTACAGCAGATTTGGGGGCTGCCAATTAGTTAGTTAATTCCGTGACTAACTCAAAACAAATTAACTGTGATTCACAGTAGTTTGGAGCTCACTGTTAGAACTAATTGTTGTTACCTTTCCTTGAATATTCCTTTCTTCTGCAACATCCAAGGAACACTCTACACTTTCCAAGGCAATGTCTCTCTTCAGTACACAGGCCTGTTAAAGCAAATGACTGCAGTGCCCATGTAGTGTCAATCTAATGTGCCGTGACTCTAAGATAGCAGTGACTGAAATCATGTTTGTTAAACATGGGAGATCAGAATTGCACCCACTATTTCAGATGAGGTCTCACCAACGCCTTGTGCAATGGTAATAACATTTCCTTAGCTCTTCTGAAAATTCTTTGCCCGAGGCATCCTAGGACTGAATTAGCCTTTTTCACAGCTGTATCCCACTGGCAGCTCATAGTCATCAACCAATACACCCAGGTTTTATTCTTCCCTCACTTCCAACTGATTCTTCATGTTGCAATAGGTCTCTCAATTAAAGATTAATTCACAGCATGATTAACATGTTAATTTTTTAAACACATTAATCACACTCCAGAGGCAGCCTGGAGCTGGAGCACTGGAGCCCAGTGCCCCACTAAATATGGGCTCACGTCCCAAGCCCCAAAGGCTTAGGGGAGGGGAGGTCTGAAGGACAGAGCCCCCTGGCTCAGGGGGCAGGGTCTGAAGTCTGGAGACCTGAGTGGTCACATTTTTTGGGGGGGGGGGATTTTTCAAGTCCAAACAGAGTCACCAGCACAAAAAGTTTGAGAAACACTGCTCTAAAATGTTATATTGTTTATTTTTCACTGTAGTTACCTAAAAAAATTTTTTCACATTTCTAAGTTGTACTTTCATGATAAAGAGACTGCACTGAAATACCTGAATGAGCCGAACTGGAACAGATTCTTATAGGTTTACAGTTAAAATAGTTGTAATTAATATAAAGGGAGCACTGTACACTTTGTGTTGCAATTGTAATCAATATTTCTAAAACTGCAGAATATATTTAAATAATTTGTATTCTATTATTGTTTAACAGTGCAATTAAAACGTATTTTTTAGTCTTGCTAATCATTATTATTTTTTTAATCATTGGTCAGCCCTAGCAGATTTAGATTAAATTTCAGGAAAAAATTTTCTCAATGGTAAAAACAGCAGGACAATGGAACAAACTGCTTCGGAAAGTAATGCTATTTCCTTCATTGAAGATTTTCAAAAAGAGACTGGATAACCATCTGTCTGGGATGGTTTAGACACAATAAACACCGCATTTTGGCAGAGGGGTCACACTAGATGACTCTTGCTGTCCATTCCAGCCGTAGGATTCTGTGATTCTTGAATACGATCCTGGCATGAATACAGGGGACAGGACTTGATGACCTTTCAAAGTCTCTTCCAGTTCAATGATTCTATGGACCAGGCTGAAGTTGGAGTAGCATCGACACACACACAGTAATCCAGAGCCAGTCATAGCAAGGGTAACAACAGAGGTCAATGGAGTCAGTAGTCAGTCATTTTATTCCTTTTTCCAGCTTATCAGAGTATATATTACGCCAATCTGGGGCATGTCTACACTAGAAATGTACGTTGGCTTATGTTAGCTCGACTTACAACAACCATGGTAATTACCGCGGTGGTTCATGTCCACCCTCCCCTCCTTCTATTAGTGGTGAGCATCCTCACCAGAAGTGCTTCCACTGACTTAAGAGGAGCAGTTGGGGGGGGGGGGGGACTGAGCCTAGCCTGACTGCTCCCCTGGGATCTCAGCTCCCTGCTGCTGGGCACCAAGAGTCCAGGCATCTCCTGGTAGTTTGCAGGCAGCCACAGGGCTGTGCCCTCTCTTTTCAGAGCTTGGCTGCCTCTAACCCTCTGCTTCTGGCTCTGCCTGCCCAGTCTCCCCTCTCTCAGCTGGGCTGCTGCCCAGAGGCTACTGGCTCCTCATTCCCTTCTGCCAGGAGCCCAGCTACCCTCCCCACCCCAGCTCTGTCCCCCACCAAGATCTCAGCTCCCTGATGCAACTGGGCTCTTTCTGGGGAGCAAAACACCTTGACTTAGTGCGGCTCAGGGCTCCCATCAGGGAGCCTCAGGGCAGCTGGCAGGTTCCCCATAGGGAGCAAGGAACTGGGAGCCTCAGAGCTGCCATACACAGTATCACAGACAAAAGCTCCTTATTTATAGATGTCCCAAGTTACTTTAATTGTTACAACAGATCATTTGGTGACCAAATGGAATTGAAAGGTTAAACAAAATTCTATTAGAGTAGCCAGTTTACTAGCTTCATACTCTCACACTGTCTCCATCAGGGGAAGAACTTGACTGGACAGCAGGCAATGACAGAAGGTGGTAGGGCATGCATGCATGCCACTATGCCCACCCTCCTGCTCCTTCCTTTGGTCCTCTGCTTAGCTATTGGCTGGAACAGGGTGGCTATTGAACCATATGCCCCTTCCCCTTAAGACAGCCTCTTACTTGCCAATTAGCTTCCCCACATTTCCTGCCCTCCACTTTGCCTTATGGATTGTGCCTTTTATGATGCTGTGGGACTGACTGATCACCTGTGGTTTTTTTAGGCAACAGGAAAGAATTTTGTCTCTTCAGGAGAAATTGGCCTAAGGTTGCAAGGTATTTTTTCACCTCTTCACAGTCTCCTGGAGGCACAGCTGGTTGAAAGCGACAGGGTTTATAAATTCATGAAGTGAGGGGTAAGAATACTGACTTGTGGCCATAGCCGATGAGTAAATGCTAAAAGGAACATCCCCTACAGACAAATGAGAACCAGAATTTTGCTGTTGGACCTGGCATTCATAGGGAAGTAGGGGCCTTAAGATTTTGCTCCCCACCCGTCTTGTAGCCTCTATCACCTTTCAACCCCCTAACAAGTGGGAGAGATTTCACAACTGAGCTAAGTCTGTGGACTAGGCAGGGAAGATCTACCCTGGGCTATAGTTTTGTGTGTGTGACTGGAGGCCTGAACCCAGGGCCACCCTTAGAGAAAATGGCCTCGTAAGTGAATTTGTATTTTGGAGCCTCTGGCCCCTGCTGCCTCCCCAACCATCCCCCCATCACCTCTGGCCCTGGCTGTCTCCTTGGGCTCCCAACCCACTCCTCTTCCTCCCCCAACCTGTACCCATCTCACCATCCTGCTAAGCCTCCACTGCCTTCCCCTCCCCGCATTGCCCCAAGCACCATTCCTTATCCTTGCACTCCAGGCCTGCCCAACTCTTTGCCTCTTGACCACGACACCCCTCTGACCAGCGTGCCCTGGCTTGTTGCCCAGATTGCCCATCTGTCAGGCCAGCCCTGCTGGAACCAATTAAAACGCCTGATATATCTGAACTTGGAAAACCAACTTAAATAATTTTTCCACCATTTCAAAGTTGAGAAATATTAGAAACAGGAACAGCTATTTGATCTATCAAGGCTCATCCATGTCAATAAACTTTGCCTGTAGGCAGCATATCATTAAGACCGACCTAATGGATTATGTGGTTGCCCAGATTAACACATTCCTCAGACGCATACAGAAGCATCAAGAGGAGTGAAGTGCTGCCAGAGCACCTGCAAAGTGCATTAATCAGGCCTAAACCACAATTTCAAAGTGTACTCAGAAGGGAAGTCATGTTTGTCTGTAACTCTGCTCATCTGAGAAAGCAGGTTTTGCCCACAAAAGCTCATAATAGATATAGATATAGATGCTTCAGGGGGTAGCCAAGTTAACCTGTAACAGGAAAAAACTTTAAAAACAACAAATAGTCTAGTAGCACCTTAAAGACTAACAAAACATGTAGATGGTATCATGAGTTTTCGTGGGCACAACCCACTTCTTCAGATGACTGGAATATTAGAAGTCCAGATCCAAGAATAAATAAGGGAAGTGGGGGGAGAGGGTGTAGGGGCAAGAGTAAGTCTCAGGTCCGATGCAGGGTTTTCTTGGTACAAATTGCTCAACATGTGGAAGAAAGGGAAGCAGATGGGCGAGGGAGAGAGTAGGGTAGAGCATCGAATTCCAGGCTGGCCGTGCACAATATTCCCTCATCTTTTCTATCCATGCACACAGGCCTGGCCTTTGAGCGAGGCGGTTGCTTTGGGCCCCGCTCATTCAGGGCCCCACGCTACCCAGCTCCCGACCCTGCACACCCAGCTGGGAACCGCACGGCTGTGTGGCTCAGTGTGCTGCCTTGGGTGCCGCATGCTCTTCAGCCGGGCCTGTACACATGGGTTTTTTCCACCTATGTGCATAATAAATTTTTACATGCACCAAAGCATATGGGCATGTAGAGACAAAAAAACAAGCTGTGCTAATCAGCTCAGAAGGATCTGCATCTCTCCTGAGCGGCCACTCAAGCACCCAGCTTACAGGGAACATTGGCCTGGATCCAGCTAGCACTAGGACTTTGCCCATGCCTAGACTGGAAAAATGTTAACTTCTACATTATTATAAAATTAAACAAGTTCTGCCTAATGATCCCAATTTAGGATTGATAGTTTGTGCTTGCTTTTTATTTCAAAAGTGAGTGGGAAAATTCCAACTCAAACTGAGTGAAGAGCTAATAATCCTATACTGAGGGAAAGAGAGGAACAGGCGCAGAGAGTCCAGATACCAAAGTGTAAATAGTGAGAAAAAATGGCACCCACTCGATTTTAACAAAGGGAGAGTTAGGGTAGGTCTACACAGGGGAGTTATTGTGAAATAACTCCTCTTATTTCAAAATAACAAGGTCAATGTCCACACTGACAAGCCTGCTATTTTGAAATACTAACTCCTGCTTCTGAAGAGGAATAAGCTTATTTCAAAATAGTTATTTTGGGAGTTATTTCGAAATAAGTTATTTTGAAATAACCTGGTAGCGTAGACATAACCTTAGTTACAGCCAAAAGGTGCCAGGCAGCTTCAGAAATTATAGGGGAAATGCAGGCTCCACCTCCCTGGGGCATTTCGCCACCCAGTGTCCAGTCAGAGAAAATTAGGAGCTGATTGGTTCCGTGCTCCCACAATCAATTCAAATTCTTTTTCATGGTTTCTCTGGCTTCATTTTCGATTTTAGCTGAAAAAAAGAGTCAAATGTAGAGGGAGGAAGAGGGGGAAGAAAAAAAGAAAACTCCAGAGCAGAAAATATGTGACACTAAATACAGCATTTTGGCAGTTAAAAAGATCATGCTAAAACTCAAGTGAAAGGAGTCTAAAATTTTCCTATCTTCTCTCTAGTTTTTACACATTGTAATCACTTAGGCTCAAATCCTCCCAAGACTTAACTTTATGCACTGCAAAAATCCCATACCAAACAACAGAACAACTCACAGTGTGAGAAATCAATTCTGTGCCTAAGTGTTTGCAGAACCGTGGCCTCAAAGATGGATTTAAAGTCCATTAAAAACATTGGACATCTTCTCATTGACTGGACTTGGGACCATAGGTGCCAACTGCATGAGTGCTCCAGGGCTGGAGCATGCATGGGGAAAAAAATAGCAGGTGCTCAAGCAGCACCCACCAGCCACAGCTGTTTGGCAGCTCAGGCAGAATCTTGGGGAAGGGCAGAGAGCAGTAACTGGTGGGCCAGGGCCTATGGGAGAGGGCAGAGCAGAAGAGGGAAGAGGTCATGAGAGCAGAACTTATGGGGAAGGAGCATAAAGGTGTGGTGTGAGGACAGAACTTGGAGCAGAGTGGGGGTGAACCATCCCCAGGGAAAAGTAAAAGTTGAAGCCTACGCTTGGGACGTGTTGCATAGGCAAAATTCTGCCACACACAACCCATGAAGTAGTATTCCACTGCAAAAGTAGTCTATAGGAGGAATAAAGTACTATTCAGACTGACTTCAAATCCCAAGTAAGAAGGGAACCGGGAAACAAGTTTCTGAGGGAAACTGAATAGAAGCATAGAAAAAAGGATACACATTTCTACCATGCAGTTCCTAGGGCACCTGGACACAAGACTATCACTGATGTTGCGGCAATTAATAGAACTTACAACCTAATTAAAATTTTCAACATCATCTTTAATTTTTTCTGTGTAATCAGTCACTAGCTTTATTAGCACACACATTTCAGACTGGGATTAGGAGAACAATAGACTGCTTTGCCATTTTAGCTCTTAGAATACTAGAGATAGGAGAGATGAGAGGAGCTACATTCAAACCAAAATCCTGACTGAAAAACAAAGTATCCTACATTAAATTGCATTTAGACTACTTATTTTAATTAAACCAAAAATTAATTTTGTCATCAACCCAGCTGTGCTATTTCTTATGAGGCTGCACATGCCGGAAACTATGGCTAGCTCCTGAAGTTACCCCAGAATTTCATTTGTGAAGGGAAATTTACTTAATAGCTACATCCTGACTCCTGTTCATTTTTGCAGGAACTCCCCACTGCTATTGTAAATATAGGCTTTATGGCCTTACCACCACTTAAAACTAGCTACTAGAATAAGTCAAAAAATAAAGGGCAAGAAACCCAAGATATAATTCCCTGGACCTTAAAAAAAAAAAAAAACCCCACAAAATCCTCAAAAAGCATCTATCAAAGCGATTTCAATCCAATGATCCAGTACAAAGTCAAAAGATGTAAGCTGTTCTAATCCAATGCTTTCAGCTTCTTTAAACCCAGCCTCTGTTGCTAGTTGCCAGGGCACAGCTGACATGTTCTTCAAAGAATGGAAAGAAGAGAACTCAGCAATGCCTAGCGACAGGGCTCTTCAGAGGTTTTCAAACTGACAGCTGTTTGCTTTGGGTTTATATACTACAAAAACAACTCAGGAGGAGAATAACATAAACGGCACCATGTTCCAGTCCAGGAGTTTTTATTGCAATGAGTTTAGCTCTGGGCAAGCTGCCACAATCAGCACATTTTGACAGGAAATTCACTGATTATGTATTTTTTCTTAAATAGTATGCAGGATTTATGCTACTCCTGAGCAAGACACATAGAACACCTATGGCTGTATGGAGCGTAATTTTATCGTCTCATCAAAAAGCTGATTTTTTTTTTTTAATTTATGAAGAGTTTGGTCAATGTGATATTACTGCTCTGCAAGCTAATGTATAATCCCACAAATTAATTTAAAACGCATTTCACAGGCTGTATACCTCATCAGTATCTTATCACTGTCAAATTCCTGTTTTATGATTATGCAGAACTATATCAGAAAGTAGACAATGTAGTCATGTTAATGGAAAAATACTTTTCAGGGCAAAATACTTTTAGTGTTACTGACACTGGTGAAAATTAATAGAAACATGCTTGTCAGGAACATTAAAGCTGCATATCAAGACAAATACATATATTTCGCATACTTTATTATAATTTTAACAAATTACTCTGTGAAAAAGTGTGTCCTGCCTTTTGACAATTTTCTTGTACAAATCCCTACAATGACAGTGGCAGGAGTGTAGAAAAAGCTGCTTAAGACTGACAAAGATTAGAGTAAGGCATAAAAACCAGAAATAGTTTGCTTATAGGGTTGAGTCCTGCCCTACATTATGTGCCTAACATTCACAAAGTACATATACTCAATCTCTGTTTTTCTAAGTGAGCCAGGGAGACAAGCAATGCAGGGCAAGAGGGAGCTGTTCAAGGATGCTGAAAGTACCAGCTTCCATACCTTTAAGTGTGGGCAGCCTTCCCAATGTGAAAGAAATTAACAAGCCAGAGAATTTGAATGGCTTTTCACAGCTGCTCTTATCAACTGAATTTCAAACTGAGCTGCTCCTTTCAGAGTAGTTTCAGAATCCTGCCATTTAAGATGCTATTCCATCCTCCTGCTGACACCTGCTCTCTCATCAACGCCTATGTCCAGTTCCTCCACTCCCAGTTCCGCACCTCTGAAGACAAAGAAACAGCCCAGTCAAGCAGAACAAGCACTCGGGCACCAGCCAAGGAACCGCAAACTCCAGAAGGAATCGCCCTCCGCATAGTGTGGAGAACGTGCATTCAGGAACTAAGGAGGGATAGAATTTTGCCAGAAGAGAACGTATTCGCTACAGATGCAATTGACTATTTTATTCTTCCGCTTCTGACTGTCTGGCTTAGGTATAAATGCAGTTGCTTGTTTCCTTGAGCCAGCATCCTAAGCATCGAATTGTGGAGAGGGGACAAATACAGGTGGCCTCTGGAGTGCTTTTTTCATAGAAACAAGGAAGAAACCAGGTAATTAAAAATACTTTCCTTCATCCCCCTGTGGTCCTTCGAGCTCAGCCAGCCCGCTGTCCCAATCCCTGAAACCCACGACTCTGTCAGTGCACCTCAACCAGCCTACACTCCAACCCCCCAGTGCCACCAGTGTGCTCCAGCCAGCCTGCAGCCCTCTATCAGCACATCAACCACCCTACACTCCAAACCCCTGTACCACTGCCCCCCAAACAACCTGGAGCACCAGCTAAGCCAGGGAATCCCAACTCCCTGCGCCCTATTCCATTGTACCATACTACCATCCACTTCAAGCTTTGGATGGGTTAGAGAGACAATTTCTGTCATTAACACTGGAGGTAGGTGCACTGAACCTCTAATAAACCAGCTGCATCTGGAGGATATCCAAATAATTCCCATTGGCTACCATCAGCTCCAGGGAAACAGCAGGAAGGCAGCATATACAACTGTTTTCCTCTTTTCTGTCCTTTAATTGTGTTAGATGGAATCCTGTGGGTGAGAGTGAAAGAGTTGTAAAAGGAGATGAAGAGCTTAAGCATATTAACAATTCTAGTGCTGGCAAAATAAAGATGTGTGTATTTCTAGGGCATATCAGGGCATTGATGAAAGAGAGCAGAGTTTAAGCTGCATGGGCAAACTTAACTATGTATTACCTGGTTTAAAGATGTTTGAGTTTTGCTCAACCTAATGTTTTTCAAAGGGACCACATATCACCAAGAAACCAACCATTAATTCTATGTTAATGTATTTTATATTTGGATTCCTAATGAAAGCATATACCATCTCTGATGTGGGCAAATCAGGGGCCCGCTCAGGTTAAAACCCCAGACCAATTCACTTGCATCTTTGATCAATACTAAGCATTAAAATGCCTACATGTGTATTCAGATAATTAAAACTAGTGTAACGTTATTTGTACTGTTTTCACTTAGCTGTACCTGTTATGATTAGCAAGCATTTACATGGTGTACTGTATACTCATGTAATTAAATAACCTATAAAAGAAATGTTTTCAAATGCTAGTTAAGGACTTTTAACAGAAAAATGCTAATTTCAACATGTGGTCAATAATGTAAAATGTTTGGAGGGCAAAAGAAGAAGTTTATCATCATCATCATCATCGGAAATACCCATGTGGGTAGAGACACTGTTTTGTTGCTTTCTGTGTGAAGATACTATAAATATGGATTCAAAGAAAGACTCTTCATTTCTGGACTTTTCAGATTCTAACAGGGCAGACTAACTGCATGAGAAGATGAAGATCCCCGGAGCTATTCTTGGTAGCCCCAAGAGACTTTTGGAAAACTGGCAGATTACTACACCTCTGCTACTATTTATAATTATAGATTGTGATTTACTGTAAATATATTTTACCTGCTTTAACATCTCTAACACGCATCCTTTTTTTCTTAGCTAGTAAACCTATAGGTAATTTACTACAGAAATGGTTGCTAGCATCGTCTCTGGTTTAAGATCTAGCATACCAACCAGTCAAGGCTAAGTGACTGGTCTCATAGGACTATGAGAAACCTAGTATGGTTTGATTATTGTTTTAACTCAGCAGTTCTCAAACTTTTTGGGCTCCGGATTTTACATGCGTAAAAATGTATGCAGAGCCCTAGCTGTCCACTGATTGTATGTGTTGTACCTATCGATGTTTCCAGTTTGTCAACCTCGCGGAGCCCCTGGAGATGTCTCGCAGAGCCCTGGGGCTCCGCATGAGCACAGTTTGAGAAACACTGGTTTAACTGATCTTTTACCACAAAGTTCAGATTGTCTGGATAGCAAGATAGGGTGATGAGTATAAGGGGACTGTCTGTGATTCCATTTTAAGATGGCTATAGTGACCCAGGAGTTCACATTTGGTACTGACTTGAAATCTAATGACCGAACACACTACCAGTTTGGGGTGACTGCTGTTTTCTGACAGCCAGCTCTGAAATAGGCACTCATAGTTGTGAGCCACTCCAGACAACCTTACACCATCCTCTAATCATGCAATAACTTTCAAATGCAATCATTGTTCAGGTAAATCAAGCTACCCAACTCTGCTGAAAGTTTATTTTGTTTTACATTTGTGGTAATTTGTCACAGAATTGAAGAAAAAGTGTCATGATAGACTCCTCACAGAGAAATATAAAACAGCCACCTGAGTCATTAACATAAATTCAGGACTTAAGAGTCACACAAGTTTGCTTTCAGGGGCAAGACACAGTTCCACAAATCTCAGGCCAGTGATACTTCTATCCTGTAATTTCTCTATCTTGGAAGGTGATGGTATTGTGCTTAAAGGCAACTCTGAGACTAACTCTCTAAGTATCTTTGCAACAGAAGAAAAACTGCCAGTTCTCCTCAGAATAGTTGGAAGAGGACAGAAAGGCATTGCATCAATAAGCATCCACTGGGAACTAGGTTGAAACTGCTCAGCTCTTATTCTCTCATGCACTAAACTAGATCTGACCTATATTTACAAAATGTGAAGTGATGGATTACATTTTTATTCTTGTTGCATTATTATGCAATGCACAGAATTTACAGGTCCTTTCACAAAATGTAGCATTGTAAAAATATTTGAGAAAATGTAGCTTTTGTACAGACTAAAAACTACTTTTTTATAAATATCTTAGCATATAAAATTGCTCCATTATTTTACATCAAAACTAAGAAACTATGAAAACTTTATTAATAAGTTAGATGCCTGAAAAAAATGGTTTAAAACACATTTTTAAAATACCAAAAATTCAACATCTAAAAGTATTTTTGAAAACTGACAAACCTTCTAAATAAATTTTGTAAGATATTTTGCTCCTTCACTAATGCGATTCAGAATACACCAAAATCAGTTTTTAAAGAGAGTTTATGCGTAAAAGAACATTTCAACTTCAGAATTTAACTGTAGCAACAATACAGACTACCAATACAATATGCAAGAAATACATTCAATGCTAGCTTTAGGCTACTTACACACAAATCTTTGCATACAATATTTAAGTACATGCAAGCCTGTCAAGTTTTCTATTTAATGCTGCAAAATTATTAGCTATTAACATGAAACATTTTATGTGGTGCTCACCATGAACATAAAACCAATAAATTGTGCCATTCAAAATCAAGGTAAGCCCATCTAGATACTTACTAGAAGTCTGTGAGAAAATTCTAATTATAGTGTTAACCCCTGGATTCCAAGCTATTCTCAAAATCACTTTTGGAACTCCATACCTCTGTTGTACCATCTATTTCTTCCATAGAGAAATTAAATTATTCACTACTGCGCTATTTAATTTTTTAAAAATTGCACAGGTTTCCATTCAATTTTTCTTCATGCTGTATATTGCTCCATCATTCATCTGTACATCGTGCATACTGCAAAAATTGTAAAACAAAACAGAAAAAAACTACACTGAATTAAAAATAAAAACAACAACTAGTACACATAAAATTTGCATACTTATATTGATTCACTATATTATTTTCAAATTAGTTGATGGTTTTCCTGATTAAATTAGTCATATAAAGTACCATAAAAACACTCATGCTGAATAATTTAATAAATGTACGTAGCCTGTCAAACATAACTAATTACAGTAGACTTCCGATAATCCGGAACCTATGGGATTTAGGTGGTGCCGGATTATCAGATATGCCGGACTATCAGGAGGTACTATAAGCAGGTTATATATATACTGTATACATTATATACTGTATATAAAGTGTTCTTAACCCTTTTTATTGTACATACTGTATAGTATACTGTAATGTTTTAGTTTTTTTAAGCCTTTTTTACCCTTTTTGCTCAGTTCAGCTGCTGCCGCTATTACCTTGTGACTCATTTTTAGGTGACGAAGCTCACTTACTAGGCTCTTGCCATTTTGATGCCGGACTATCAGGAGTGCCGGACTATTGGATGCCGGACTATTGGAGTTTTACTTATTAATATTAGAGGTGAAATTTTTTCAAAAGCCTTCAAATGTGCCAGTAATATGTATTGAGAAAAGTAATTGTGATCTGATCCAGAGACAAGGTCTAATTCCCACTGAATTTGAATGGAATCGCTCTATTGACTTTAATGGAAGCTCGATGGATCAAGCAACAGAGGCAGAAAAGTTTAAGAAAAAGTAACTCTGGCTGTTTTTGAAGTTGAATAAATAAGCTCAGGAAAAAGGGAAAAATCTTGAAAGCAGCGTAAGAAAAGTTTGCTGGATTTAAGCACAGTGTACACAGAAAAAAGGTGATAGTCAGAAAGATTTAACTGCTGCTTCTCTTTTCTAGATAGCTGTTTTATTGTTCCCAAGAGTTCCTTACTAACAAGAGAAGAACTACAAGTCAAACAGTAAGAACTAAGAGATTCAGTATTAAGAACTGAAGCATTTTTTAATATATTCACAAACATAGTTAATTTATGACAAAAATTAACTAAGTCACAAAACAGCTTGCAATGCACACTTTCCATAAAAATACTGTGCTTGGCTGTCACTGTACTGCACTTAACATCCATTATACAAAAAGACAGCATCTTAATTAAAATTATAACAAGTTGAATTAGTTCTTTAAAATATACTGTTTAATTCAATAAGTAAAATATTAATTAAAATTCACAGTGCCTGGTGGCTCCATATTATCTGGACAGTACTGCTATTCATTAATTTGTAATGGTAATTGAGGGACGAGGTTTAAAACGTATTCATTTAATTTTACAATTTTCAGTTCAGTTCAGTTCAGCAAGGAAGTTATGAGAACATCTTAACTTTGTCCTCCATTAATCCATCTATTCTAGATATAAATTGAAGCAAGCCACTAATGGTTAATTTTACATAACCACTTTTGGCTATGGCCTAAATCTGAATCTGCCAGCAGCAGTGAGGCACTAACTCATATTTCATTAATGTTATTGCTTTATTACAACCTTATTTGAAAGAAACTGAACAGACAGAAACCAACCTTTAATTACCGAGTCTGAGAAACACAGACCATAAAAAGTACTTCACACTTATCTCAAGTACTATTCATGCATGCCACAGTTTTGATGTTTAGATACAGAAACTTTTTTTTTCCACCACAGTATATATAGGTGCTATCAAACCATAATTTTACAGTTAGGAATTTTTTACTTATGTGACTAGCCCAAAGACAGTTAGCAATTCAGCACTAGAAATAGAACCTAGATCTGTCCAAGTCGTGCTTCATCACAAGTTTTAACTACAAGATCCCAGTTATGGCTAGAGGATTAGCTGCATTCCTTCCCCATTTCTAGCCTCTCTAAATGTACTTCCTATCAGCTGTTAGGTCACATGCTGAAATCACATCCCAGGATAGAAACCTGAAATTTCCAATTCTGACACTAGCAATGGCCTACCCGACCCAACATAACAACCTTCCTTACCCAGCAGTTCTGACTGGGTTTAGTAGGAGTGGCACTTTCCTTAAGATTCCTGCCATCACTAGTGTGTACCACAGCCAGACAGTTTCCTTCAAACAAAAACATTCTTTATTTTAACAGCTGGAACAACTGTTAGAGGAAAAAAAGGATTTTACAACAGTCTACACACATTTATTTTACCTAACGGTAACGATTCTGGGAGCACAGACTTGGCCTCCCCCTTGCCCGTGGGCCCCTCTAGCACAAACACTGTGAAAAGGCAGCGAGGCCACAGACCTATGGCCAGGCCACCACTTGCAAAATATGAAAGTGAACGTGCTGGGTATATCAGAAATGGTCTAGTTCTTACTAAGTCAGAAAGGAAAGGGACATGAGCACTTGCAGCAAATTCACACAACTGAGGATCAGGTTCCCGGTCTCTGAGAAATGGTGGCTATCAGGTCCACAGTGTCTCGAAACTGGACTCAACAGGAACCAATGTTGCCTCTTATAATGAGGCGATGTACTGGACCTAGAATTACTAGTGTCCAGAGCTCAAAGTGTATCAATCTAGGTTATCAATCTAGGCAAGAGCTTAAAAAGTAAAAAAATAAAAGATGGTCTTTTAAAGAAGTACTAGCACTTGATTTGGTGGATCATCCTGCCATTAGAGACAGGGCAACAAATGTCCAAAGCCATCAAGCGCAACAATGGTGCTTTTAGAACTGCTCTCCTGGGAACACACACACCTATATGGAGATTCTCAAGGCCCTGAAAGACTTTGGCCATAAGTACTCTCAGGTCCCCTCCACAGGGGACTTCACTGTGAGAGATGGCACAAAGTACTCCATAAGAAGATAAAACATTTTATGGATATTGCTGTAAGAGATGGCACAGAAAACTTCTCTGAAACAGATATCACAGAGGACTTTGGTGCAAGAGCCAGTGCAGAGAACAACAGCAGAGATTAAAGGATTCCAGTGAGGCCCTGCCTACCCAGCATCTAATAAAGCTGAATGACTAAAATGGGTTGGGTGCAGGCCCATCCAGCAAGACTAAACAAGAATTTCCTTGGGACTGGAAGATAACCTGTGAAGATACCCTTCAACTACTATTACTTGTTGACCTAAACAACGAATAGGGTTTTGTGGAGGTGGTACCATCCAGAGTTACCTATGGTAAAACAGGTTTAAAAAATACTGCCTTTCATTATACACTTTGAAATATAGGGGGGAAATGTGTTGCCCACTTTAATGAGGGGATTTACTGGACCTAAAAAATACTGGTGTCTATTTTCTAGTGTTTTCTCTTAATTAACTAAACTGTACTTCAGATTAAAACAAAGTACACAAAAGGCACAGGAAAAAAATATGAGAGAATACTGTCAGTCTTCCCAGGATGAATTTCCAACTGTGTACACCTCTAACCTCAAATTAAATCAAACATGCACAATCCAATTTAAGTCTGAACAAGGTTTTTATTAGTACACTGGATATCATTTTGTCATCTTTTGACTAATTTTATTACATAAGTTTAGAAGATGTGTTATAGTGTTTCAAGTCAGACTAGAAAACTTACCCGCTATTGTCCAGGGCCAGCCAAATGTTGGGGGTGGGAGGCACACACCCTGCACTGACTTCTCTCCAGGGCCAGTCCAGTGTAGGGGGGAGGCCATGCAGGCTGCCCACTGGCTTCTCCCCACGGGGACGAGGAGCAGAGGTGATGGGGGCCCCACAGAATGTCCTCCAGCGCTCTCCTGGGCCTGCCCAGGGTGGCGGAGGACATGCGCCAGCTAGCAGCTGCTCCCCAGTACAGGCCAGCACTGCAGGGGCTATGCTGCCCACCACTGCCTGCTCACTGGGGCGCTTGCTGCCTGATTGTGGTCATTTTTGTGTTTACTTCTCCTGGCACAACCAAACCCTGACCTTGCTTTAAGTTATAATAAAAGCTGCATGTCAAATTTGGTGGTACCAGCTCTTGATGTTTAGGAGAAATTCTTGAATGAACAGACTCATGGACAGATGGACCAACACACACACATTTCTAAAATATATAGTAAGATATTAATATTAAAGTTTTTAAAAAGTATTTTTTGTTTCTGGGGCTCTTTTTGACCCCATTTCAATTTTAATTCTTCCTTTTTTTCCTCCCCATCACCACTTATTTCTCCACAAAAAACAAAAACAAAAGAAAAAAAATCCTGGATTCCATGAGAATTTTTCAAAAAATATTCTAATACATACTCCAGTTCTTACATCCCCATTTTCAACCTCTCAGGTATTTTCATTCCCTACTTCTAACCTGCTCACTACCTGTCCAAATCCTATTTTACTGGAACCTCAGAACATAAATGATCAGTTGATCAGTATTTGCCTTCAAGGGACACCAGATCACCCTCTGATTGCAGTTCCTCTACCCTCTGAACCTCACAGTGCAAATCAATAGAATTTCTATCTATCTATCTATCTAAATCAGTATTTCTTAAACTGTGTTCCGTGGCACACCGGTATGCTGCAAGGCAGTCGGAAGTGTGTCAGGGGAGAACAGAGTTCAAAATGGCCACCCTTAAAGGGACAGGCAACTTTTTTCCCCCCCTCGATAACTTTCCCCCCGACCCTATTTTTTTTCTTTTTGGCTCAATAACTTTTCACAAAAAGTCCTTGGTGTTCCTCATAAAAAAAATTATTGTTTGGTGCTCCTCCATCTTAAAAAGTTTAAGAAACACTGATCTAAATAATACCCTGCTATGAGACAGACAGATACAGGCAGTGGGGATGAAGGTGTTTTTAACCTTAACAAAGAAAAACTACAAAGAGAAGGTCATATTCTTCAGAAACCCCCCCTCTGCCATCAAGAGGGCATCTGAGTTGGGGCTCAATCCCAAATGTCATAGCACAGAATACAATTTAGTCCCTCTTTGCTCACAAATAAAAAAAAAACCCCCACACACGCTCCTGTTGCCTGGGTACAGAGTGTAAAATACAAAATGGAGTCGGGGAGGTTTACTTTACAATTTTCCCGCCAATTACAGCAAAAAAGAAGGTTGTGCACTCAGCTCTACTCCTGTGCACTCCGCACTGATTTGTGCACACAGCCCTAATTGTTTGCGTGCGCATTCAACCTTTTGCACCAGACACTTAGATGTTATGCACTCGGCCCTCAAGTTTGCACCCTTCCCTCTTTAAGGTTTCCCGCTCAAAGGGGTTTATAAACTCCTGTCAAGGAACATTCGTGTTCTTTGTTCTTCCTCATGTCCTGTCTATGCGTTGTCTCTGAGTCAACTTCCTGTCCGTCGTCTTCGTCTGTCCCGAGGAGAACAGGTTCCAGCCTGCGTTCTGACAAGACTGCCCAGAGTCCAGTGCCATTAAGGAATGAGGGAAGCCTTTTCCTGTCACCACTGAAAGACTATGGGATTATAAACTGTCTTGCTTAAATAATACTCGGACATGATCCGGTATTTCCCAGAGGCGTCAACTCGCAGGAGGCGAGGTCCGGACATCGAGGGACCGCTCCGTTGTCCTCCCTCAAGGCTTTCCACTAGCCACGAGGTAGCAGGTCACGGACATCAACCCCAATCGCCGAAGTCTATGTAATGTATCTCCTCATGTGTATGGGATCTGTCTATCTTCTTCTTTTCCAGGGATAGGGTGGGACGTTGCTGTTTGGGGTACTGTTTGCTGATATTTGCTCTTTATTTCTAAATATATGGTTTG
Source organism: Rafetus swinhoei (assembly GCA_019425775.1). NCBI lineage: Eukaryota > Metazoa > Chordata > Testudines > Trionychidae > Rafetus > Rafetus swinhoei. The sequence goes on from CM033440.1 coordinate 189,109,326, forward strand.
GCCCTAAATTCTTGTCGTTTGGTTTTTTTTTCAAAGCGTTTCCCTGGTGATAGATACAGGATACCAGGCCGAATCTGGCTTCTGTGGGAGGGCACCTTAGGCTTTAATTAAATTGCCCAGCACAGCAATTGATTACCTCAGCTCCCCGGGTAACACTCCATACATCTATGTGTATTTTTACCCAGAGACTTTTAGGGATTTATTTGTGTTTGGAAAGAGTAAACCCTACCCATTGCTATGATTTATAAAAGGAAGCTCCAAGAGTCCCTCTGGCAGCAGAAATGAAACACCCCCAACTTGCTTAACAACTTTGCCAACTTTCTAATTGCACAAAACCGGACACCCTTGCCTCACTACTTGCTCCACCCCATTCTACTCCCTCTTGGAGGCCAAGCCCCCAACTCACTCCATCACATGTTTTCACCCCTCCCTCATTTTCACTGGGTTGGGGCAAGGGGTTGCAGTGTGGTATGCAGTGAGGCCAGAAATGAGGGGTTCAGGGCACAGAAGGAGGTTCAAGTCTGGGGCAGGAGGTTGTGGTATGGGCGGGGGTGTAGGCTCTGGCTAGGGGTGTAAGCTCTGGGGTGGGGCCAGTGATGAGGAGTTTCATGTGCAGAAGCTCAGGGCTAGGGCAGGAGGTTGGGTGAAGGGAAAGGGTTCTGGGAGGGAACTCTGGGAGGGGGAATGCAGGAAGGGGCATGGGATGAAGACTCCAGGAGGGGGTTCTGACCTTAGGCAATGAAGATTTGGTGTACGAGCGCCAATCAGGCGGCGCTTGCCACATTCAGCTCCTGGTCAGTGGCACAGTGGGGCTAAGGAAGGCTCCCCGCCTGCCCTGGTCCGCATGGCTCCCAGAAGCAGCCAACATGTCTAGGCACAGGCATGGCCAGGCGGCTCTGTTCAATGCATGCTGCCCATGCTTGCAAGTGCCAACCCTCTTCATTTGCTATTGCCCATGGTTCCAGGCTGATGGAAGCTGTGGAACCAGCACTCAGGAAGGGGGCAGGACATGGAGCTTCTGCAATCCCCTCTGTGCCTAGGGGGCTGCATGGGCATACCAGTTGCTTCCGGGAGTCACACAGAGCTGGACAGGGGGCCTGCCTAATCCCTGCTCTGCCACTGACTGGAGTTTTATTTGGAGGTGTTTGCTTATTTCCCCCGATAATTAAGATAAGAAACCCACTTTGTGTAAAGGATTGAAATCTTAGTCCTGGAGTTTGCGGTGAAGACTAATAATGCATATTCATGCATATCTAACATATAATTGATTTAGGAAAAGGCAAAGCTGTTTAAGCATTGCCCCTCCTTAGAGAAGAAGGGATCCCATTAAGAACTTCTAACATAATAGTTAGGACTGCCATGCAGAAGGCTTTCAACAATCTGAGCTTTAGGGATATACTAACTCCAAAAGGCAATGTGAAAGCATTCATTTACTCAAAAGCATCTACAGAAAGTCTTGCTTTGAAAAATCTAATGGAAGTCATGAAGTATCTACTTACTATAGAATTTTTTGTGTATTATTAAATATACAGTACGCTCTTTAACAGAACATGGAGTATAAATTATCCACATAATGAAACTCATTTTGATTATGTATTCATACAGGCAACACAGAATATTAAGTAGGCACATATCAGTAGTTGAAAAGAAAAATGTACAAATTTTCAATTACTGTACTTGCTATATACTTTAGGTGAAGAATCTCCCGTCTAACCTTACCTTATCTTACCTTAAAGGTATTATTATTAGCTACAGTTTGCTTCTAGCTGATCTGTGTTGGCAAAAATATTTTATAAAGATTGTCTGTAACTTCCACATATAAAAGAAGTATAAAGCAAAAACAAACAAATCGACCCAACAGAATCCCTTGTATCCCCATATTTTGAATATAACACCAGAGAAGACACTTTTAGTGACAGTTTAATTTAGTTGAAGCCTAGCCTGCTACTTCCATTAGCAATGTATTGGAATACATGTAACTTATGCCAACACCCACACCATAGAACAGTTGTTAACAATCTTCTCTAAATATCAGCACCTTTGCTGAAACACTATCTACCATATTAAGGACTGCCCTGGAAACGGATACTCTGTAAAAAGGAAGAGAAACAAAAAGAACAACAGAAAACATATGTAATAAATAAAGTGAAGGAAAAACAGAGCTAGTGGACATTACCACTTTCATAAATTGTCAACAATTTAAAATTTCTATTTATATCAGTTAAAAGACTGTATATAAAATAGGAATTTCCGGAAATCATGAAGTGGATACTCCTGTTATCTTATATCACTTTAAAACTCTCATTTAATCTAAAAACAACATTTTAGTGAGAAAAATAAAGAACTGGATGATTGAAGTAATTAGCAATCAGATTCAGAATTCCTCCTTTCCATGTTGCTAGTTCACATCCAAGTCAGGTCAGTAATTACCTAACAGTATCAATCAATGACTGCTTAGAAGCCCCATGGGAAATTACCTTCAATCCTAGGTGACAGGTGCCCACATCAATTAACATCTTTCTTGAAATTCTGAAAAGTCAGTCATTGAATATCTACAAACTTCCTGCCTCCATCCCCAGTTTCACCAGCTCTGCAATGAGTGGAAATAACCTATTTTCTGTAAATTGTAAAATGAAAAACAATTAGGGATGTTAAAATGCATTTAAGTAAATGTGTAACCACTGGTATTTTTAGCAGTTACACGCAGAGCAGCAGCCAGCTCCCCACATGCACTGGCTCCTGCCTACTCCCCTCCACCCCCGCAGCTCGCCACACACACTGGCTTCTGCCTGCCCCCTCCCCCCCATGCTGCTGCCTCTGATACAGAGATCCTTGGGAGCTGGTGCGCGCAGGGAGCAGGATCTTGCACAAAACGGGAGCCTGTGTGTAACCATGAAGGTTAACCGATGAGCCCAGGCTCATCAGGTAACCATGTACACCGTTACACATTCAAATCCCTAAATCAGGGCTACGCAACTTTGGAAGCCCTGGGGGTCACAATGATACAACATATGCCAAGGGCCGCAACTTAAGTGTGGTTGCATATACATGCAAATATAGATGCAAATAGCTGCTTTGACACTGATGGGCATGAATACGATTAAGGCAAGACTACGCAACACGCAGGCCCCATGTAAGTCAGTCCTGCTGATATTAATAAAATGTAATATTTACCCAATATTACAGCACTTTTAATGAGCACTTTTAAAAAGAAAATTGTATACCAGTGTTTTGGGTGTTTAGCTTGAAGCTTCAGTTTGTGCGTTTCTTGGAGTGATCTTACTCCGAAAAAGTTTCCAAGCCAGAGCGCTCCAACCTGCGGTGCACGGGGAGCTGGGTGAGTCAGGCCAGACATGAGTAGGGTTACCAGATGGTTTAAAAAAAAAAATACCGGACACACTTGATCTCAAATGAGGGCGGGGACCAGCTGGGAAGGGAGCGGGGCTGGCCGAGAGGAGTGGGGCTGGCTGCGGGAGATGGGGGGAGAAGGGTGAACCGGCCAGCAGGAAGCAGGGCTGGCCGGAGGGGATGGGGGGAGAGCGGGGCTGGCCGGGTGGGAACCAGCCAGCGGGGAGCAGGGCTGACCAGGGGAGATCGGGGGAGGGAATGGCTGGCAGAAGCAGGACTGGCTGGGAGAGGGTCAAGGGGAGCAGGGCTGGCCAGTGGGGAGCCAGAGGAGCACGAGCGAGTCTGGCCCCTGGGGATTCCACCCTAGCCCCCGCCCCCCTCCTCTCTACTGCGTAAGTTGCAAACTGCATGGCTGGTAGACACGCTCACGCAGTGTGACTCACGCAGTGTGAGCATGTCTACCAGCCAGGCAGTACACAACTACATACTGATCCTCATAATACTAAAACTAACCTAATTAGAAAATACCGGACATTTATAGGTAAGATATTTTCTCAATTTATTTCCTGAACAGAAACCTCAAATACCAGACTGTCCGGTTCAAAACCAGACACCTGGCAACTCTAGACGTGAAAGGCAAAAAGGACAGGTGCTTGGGAGCCCCGTCCAAGATTCCCAGAAGGGCTGACATCCCCACGCGGGAGGCAGGGCTGCCTGGCCATGGCGCTGGGCCCAAACATGGCCAGTGTGAGCCAGTCAGCACCTCTCAAGGCTAAGCATCCAGCACTTCCCACAATGCCCCGGCACTCCCAATTTTCTATAGGTTGGGTGAGTTTCCTTTATTCTCATTAGCATTGATGTACAACCTGTATCCCATGATTAGGGACACATGTCGGAGATAGATGTGCTTTTACAGTATTTTTATGATTTAATATTAATTTTCTGGGTAATTTTGCACAATATTATCACTTGGTACCTCTTTTTCCATAATAATAGAACATTGGATTATTCTTTGAGCACTTTTATTTTTTGTGTCCAAGGCCGAAAATATTTAAGCAAATGTCTTGCAAACTTTAGATTCTTGTGTTTCAGCTTGTCTTACTTATTATGTCTGGTACATAGTTTGGTATTTAGAGGAACTGTTATATTTTTATAAGCCTACAAATTAATGCTAATGTACAATATAACAATCGTAACATAAAAATAAGTGAATAATAATAAAATAACTGACCACCAAATTGTCCTGCTACCAAAAAGAAAGAGCAACTCGGTTTAAAAGATAACTTTTACACATCAGGAATTTATCATGTTAAGCTACTCTAGACAGGAAATCACCTGGCTACCTCCCAGACTCTTGTAGGAAAATTGTCAAAGCAGAACACAAGTTAATGTTAAATCACACAGTTACCTACTACACTGCACATACAAGCTATCACCACACAAATATAAAATATTAATTGAGATGATCAATATGCTTTCATAAACTATACAACAATTGCAAAGGAACCCGTTCCTGCTAACCTAGATGGCTAATATAAAGACATACTTAACAAGTATTTAAAATGCTTATATAAAAGGATACATCTATTTTTATCAGTGTACAAGTAGAAGTTACGTAATCACTATCTTCCACCCATTTTAGCACTTGTATATTGGAGTAAAATGTATTAAAATAAGTACTGTATTGCCACAATAAGTTCAGCTGGCGTCTTAAAATGATAATCAGTGTTGTTGTTTTTTTAAACTAATTATCTGAATGAATATGAAAAAATAATATTGAACATGGAATTTAGAAACTTCTTGCATATTCTTGCCTGAAAAGACAGATATGTTCTAGCAGAATGAACTAACAGGACATGTCAGTTAGGTAATAAAGCTTTGCAAGTTTGCTCTTCAATTCTACTATGCCACCGTGCTATGACAATTTTCATCTCTACTAAAGATATTGCAAGCTACACTTCAATGCTTATGACTGCCAGCATTATTAAAGCCTACATCGTTACCAGTTCCTTCAGCCAGTATCATATTAATATTCAAAGTTTCAGTGCAAAGAACTTTCCAGTTATTCTGCTCAAGTCTGTGCACAGGAAAAGTGAGTATCACAGAAATGCAGGAATAGCATGAGCATTGTACTCAAGCTGTCACACAACAGTTCAGTACTGCATAGTAATGAACCACAATTTGTTTGTTTTTGGAGTAAACATCTGTTATAGAAAGACATGGGCATAGCATACTCCTCTGTCAAGTGAATGGAACCTATCTGAAGTGGCACACTGGCATTGGATAGATAGCATTGCTTTCATTCCCAAGAAAGAAAAAAACTAATCAGTATTAAAACGTGTTCATCTGTTTTATCGGTATTAGCATAAGTTAACACTATGTGGGTATGGAAAAAAGGTAATAAAAAATTGGCTCAAACTGTCTGGCATTTCTGTTAACAGATTAACAAAATATATCATTAAAACTGTAATACATGCAACACAAGAAAAATAATCTATAATTATATTCTTCTAAAATATACAAGATGATTTAAAATCCAGAACTCTTCATATAAGGTCAAGATTAACAAAATGGAAAAAAAATATTGTGGACATTTTGGCAGCAAGGAGGAGAGTATTCTCTCAACTAAAACATAAGAAATGCCTAGCAGGTGACAAAAGTTACTCAAGTCACACCTCCTAAAATGTTGTTGCAGATGCAAGGAGTAGCATGCAGGAGAGTATCTCTCATGTCACCCAGGAAAGCCTTGGGGTACAGCTCAAAATTTCTGTACTACAGGAAGGAGCTTGGGTGCCTCAAATTTATCAATGAGAGGTGGATATTCAGCACTTCAGGAATATCAAGCTTATCATACATCTCTCCCTCTCATGTTCTCTTTAAACTGGAACTAAGTTCCTACACAAAGATTTCACTGCTGGGATCACCACAATCAAGACTCCAATAGAGCACAGGCCAGACATGAAGAAACAACTGTTAGCTTATTTTTATTGTGGGGAGACTTTGTCTAGTATAATTATATCACACAACTTTGACAAGTGTTATTTAAATGTGTATCTAAATTATGGATGAAAAATTACACATAGGAGACCAAGTCAACATTTCACTACCTTATGAAAGGAACACTGTTATTACTCAGTTGACTCTAGGTTGCACTTAGTTATTGAAAACTCCAGGGGGGTAGCCGAGTTAGTCTGTAACTGGAAAAACTTAAACAACAAATAGTCTTGCGGCACCTTAGAGACTAACAAAACATGTGGATGCCCACCAAAGGCCATGATACCATCTACATGTTTTGTTAGTCTCTAAGGTGCCGCAAGACTATTTGTTGTTTTTTCTTATTTATTAAGTGATCCTTAGTGGAACTGTATGTAAAGTTTGGTCTTAAGTGTAGTTTCTTCAGAACAGGTGGTATAGAGCAGTGTTTCTCAACCAGTGGTATTCGAGAGAAGTCAGGGGGGTACGTCAACACAACTGTAATTTGAGGAAAAACTGAATTTTTGTTTTAAGTTTTACAGCGTTTTATTCTTTTTGTACTTTTTACACCCAGAAATTTCATCACTCACCTGGCTACAATTAAGTTGTTTAAACAAATGTGTTACAATGGTAGAAAAAAAATGTGTGCATCTGAAAACTGTAGGTACTGGGGGTACTTTTTTTGGGGGGGAAAAAGGGTACTTTATAAAAAAAGGTTGCGAAACATTGGTGTAGAGTACATATGGGTAACTGCTGTATTTCTTGGAAGAGTCAGATCAACAGCCTTCATCCAGGCTCAAATCTTTCACCGATACTGTTCAATGAGTACATCGATAATCTGCCAGCTACATTCACATGCAACTTGATCTATGCTAACGCCATCTGCTTAGGGTTGCCAGCCCTCCACGATTCTCCTGGAATCTCCAAGAATTAAAGATTAATATTTAATTAAAGATTGTCATGTGATGAAACCTACAGGAACACATCCAACCAAAATTAGAAACTGTACATATGCTACAGCTCCCAGGCTCACTCCTTTTCAGAAAAGGTCTTGAATGATATGAAGCTTACAGAAGACTATTGTAGTCAATGGCACCTGTCCAAGAGGGTTACGACTCCCCCCTGATCTGGCAACATCCATGGCCTAGCATGGACTACAGGTGTTCCTAGAACACAGAGCCCAGGAAAAGGGAGGTCTGGCGGTGGGGCAGGAGCTCATTAAGGGGCACTGGCAACCCAGTATGTGTGTGGGGGGGTGGGAGGATGGGCAGCACAGCGGGGAGTTCTAGGTCCAGCAGCAGCCAAGGAGCTCCAGCCCCAGCAGCGGCCAGGGACTGCCATCCCTGGCCATAGAGCTCAGGTCCTGGCCCTCTGTCCCAGCCCTGGCTTCATAGCTCCAGCCATGGAGTGAGATAGCTGTGAAGCTCTGCCCTAGCTGCGCAGCTCGGGTCCCAGAAATTCTGGCCCCAGAACCAGGTGGCTGCAGAGCTCTGCCCTGGCTGCGAAGCTCCGGCCATGGCGCTCTGTCCCAGCAGCAGCAGTGAGGACAGCAGCATCTAGAGAGCCCCGGGGGCAGGCTACAGCCCTAACCCAGTGGCAGCACAGGCTAGAAGGGGAGGGACCTTCCCTGGTCCAACAAATCCCCTCACTTGGGACCAGTCAGATCCTGTGGGTGCTGGACCAGCGAGGTCCAACCTGTAGTAAAATTCATCTGTTTAAAGTAAGCACAAGCCACAAATTAAATGTTTTCTTCTATGGCCAATGCCTTCAGGATGATTCAAAACCTATTTACCTCAGTGTGACATTGGACAGGTCACTAACATACCATAGCCACTTGAAGAGGACAATAGTCAACGTCAGCACTAAGAATAATCTGCTCAGCAAACTGGCCTGTTCAACTTGCGACGTGAGCACCTAGATCATCATCTCTTGCCCTCTGCTATTCAACAGCAGAATGCTGTGCTCCTATCTGCTGTCACTCATTTCACATAAGGTTGGTTGACAAAACTATGTATATTGTTACCGGGACTTTATATGCAACTCCACTGCTGCGACTACCAATACTTAGTAACACAGCAGCACCCGTATTTGCCATGAGAAGGTCTCTATTAGGCTGCTGGCCAAGTTCTGTGAGAACAGCGATCTACCTTTGTATGCAGACCTCTTCACATATCTGTCAGTTCACCTGACTTCTAGATGCCCTGTATGGTCATTTATGCCACCAAAGAACATGACAGTGAAACGAGTATGTAACGAGCAGTCAGCAACAACGGTCATTAAAAACTCTCTCATCACTGACCAAACCATCTGTTCACCAGGTTTTTAATCTGCCAAGACACCTGAGATCATCTCTGAACTGGTTTTGAACAGGGCAGGCAACTGAGCGACCGATCACCTTACATGGAATTTTTCTAATGCCCTGCAATGCAGCTGCAGCGAGCTTCAGATGATGTTGCATATCCTTGACGAGTGCCCACTAACTCTTTTTCATGGCAGGCTAACAGCTCTCCATCTGGTGGATGACAATGCCATCAAATGGATGGGCTCATTGACATGTAGGGTGTGTCTACACTGCATTGTAACTCGAAATAAGATGCGCAATTTTATCTACGCAAATTGCGTAACTTATTTCAATGCTATTTCAAAATAGCTTATTTTGTCATTTGGCACTATCTACACAGCACCAAATTTACAAATAAAACGCTATTCTGAAACGTCCCTTACTCCTCATAGAATGAGATTTACAGGGACTTCGGAATAGCAAGCCCAAAATAAGGGGCTTGCTATGAAGACACGGGATAGCTATTTTGGGATACTCTGGTATCCCAAAATAGTGTTGCAGTGTAGACGTACCCATATGGATAGTGTTAAGTAAATTTTTTGCAGGTTAGTAATGCATCACTGAAACCATGGATGAAAATACTAACAGCTAACCTTAACTATGTTAATGATGTATTTAGTGCATATTCTCTGAAAGATTAATATTTCCTTCAAGTGTGGATAAAAACTATATTCTAACATATTAGGCTATGCTGACTCTCACCCACTGTGAATAAACTACCTCTGTTTACTTCTGGTAAACACTTGCTCTTTCTTCTATATTCTAGCTCCTTCAGGTAATTACGAAATACATCAAAATGGAATGACCTACTTCATTAATAAATCTAGTCTTGAAAAGGTGACCTGAAGTTCAAGACAAATATTGGTCCAATCTAATAATTTTTCTTATTGATAAAGCAATTAACAACACACACAATATGTTGACAAATTGCAAATAAATATAACTATTCCTGCACAAAGCTGGATATGAACATTAATACTGAAGTATAGCAACAAAAAGATATTATTCTATTTAAAATAATCCAAGCAAATTATTTACACATACACTACCTCAGATTTTATAATTGACAATTTTGCAGGCAATATCACAACAGAAAAGATGGATACATAATTACAAGCTTAAAAAAAGCATGCTTCTAACATGAACTGACAGATGGCTTGGTTCTGGATTCTTGTAAATGCAGCAACCCTCCCTCCCCCTGTTTTAAAGTTTTGTTGTGATCTTTCTGTTAGGGGTCTTTTAACTTGTTTAGATGCATCTGTCACCACATTTTGTGAGCTATCTGGCTGCTGAGTAAAAACTGTACAGCTTTGGAGATGCCAACAGATTTTTCTCATCCATCATAATAATGTTCTAAATTGGGACATGGCCATTTTCTCATTAAGAAAAATTCAAAGTATAATATTGTTTTATTGCTTAGCAATCAACAAGAATAAAAAGGAAGCCTAAAAATTAAGTAAACCATCTACATGTGAAAGGTTATAACTGTATTGGTGTGCTCTACCCTGCTAAATTCCTTCTTTGTCTGAATAAATCTGTCAATGGTTAAAGATCTCTTCGTGTAGAAGCTGGAAAACCATGATCTTCAGTAACAATAAATCAACATAATGACTAGCATGTCACAGGCTGGGCATTGGCTAAATATACAATTTCTAAAAGCATATTTTACCGCATTGTATTCATATCTCCTTCCAAACTATGGTTTCTGCTAAAAACAAAAATACTTCTTTGCTATATATGCTCTGTGTTCTGCACATCCATTCCACATGCTATAGACATGCATTTTTTTCTAAAATTAAGTAAGCCAATTAACAACTTAGATTAGACAGATACAAACTAGAATGTTAAAATACTGAAAAATGATTACACAACACATTTAAATAAAGACTGCTTCCTCTAGAAAAACAATGGCAAACATACCATTTGCCATAAATAATATTTTTATTCCCCCTCATTTTTTTCAGTTGATCTACAAGTCATAAAAGGACATGCTAGCTTTTTGAGGGGCTGTTGACATTCACTGTGGCTCTTCTGTATCAATTGGCTGTGCGCCAGCGTGGATACATCCCACAACGGTCAGAGCAGAAATACACTCTCTGCTCCCTCATCATTCCCCCCGGCCCAGAAATTCTTCTCAGGCATGCTGCCCGACATTGTCCCACTATCACTGTACAACTGGTTGAGGCTGCACTTCACCTCCACCCCAGACACAATTCCCCCAAAGCTGCTTTCCTTCCGCACTGACAGCCCAGTAATGCCCACCAATTCCATTATTATGTTGATTACTTACACTGAGGCAGCATATGGAGGCCCCAAACCCATTGTGTTACCGGAGCAGTCGACAAAGGCTTCCCTTGTTGACCGTGCCACGTCTAGACTGCCGCGCTGTGCCGGATCAGCTGATTTTCGGCACAGCGCGGCGACCATTTTTATTTTAATGAAGCGGGGATTATTTAAATCCCCACTTCATTGACTATGTCGAGTAAACTACTTTACATGGCTCCATCGACGGGGCCGTGTAGTCTAGACACACCCATAATGAGGACAGTCCCTGCCCCAAAGAGCATATAATCTAAATAATATAGAAGAGACAACTGTCAACAAGTCAAACAGATGTGAGCACAGCCATAATAAGACAATCAGCTCCAACTCCACAACTGTTCAACCATCTGTTGTTCACTGGTTGATCACATGTAAGACCTGCTCTTACAGAGATCGTTCATCAACATGAGACACAGAGCTTGTATATGCACTCACCCACAACCTACCAGCTCCTGTCCTATCCCTCCATGCACCCTGTTCAATCTATTTCATGAGGGCTTTGGAGGGATAAACGGAGAAGTGAGCAAATAGTCTGTGTGACAGTCATGAAGTCAAAGTCTCCTTGGATGAAAAAGGCAAAATAGAAATTATTCTGATTAAACTTTTGGTAAGTAAGACCACAGCTCTTGGAAAATTTGCTTTATCAGGCATTAAATCACAGTATTAACAGTAATTACTATACAGAGGTACAGCTTATCTGTAACTCAAGTACATAAAAATAAAGGTCATCTACATAAACAAAATTCCAGATAGCAGAACATGTTCAATATTCAAGCCAAGAGTAATACATTAATACTTTTAAAATGGCATTTTTTTTATCCCACATTATCAGGCTCCACTACAACTCCAAATTATAGCTCACTATATGCCTTACCTATAATGCTATAGTCACCAATCAACGCAGCAGCATCGCATAGCCAATTCACGTGTAGACAGGTACATACATATGATTTTCAAGACCTAATGTCCAACGCTGCAAGCATGACCTAACGTTCTGCTGAAAGACCTCAGGATTCCACAACAATACAATGAAGGAGACTGGAAAGTCTGTGGCAATTTAGGATGATTTTTAGATAGAGGGTTGGTTTTTTTTTTTTTTTTTTTACTTAATTCAATATGAACATTCATATTACAAATACAACAATCTCTCTCTTGCAAAAGTTCTCATTACGTTGAATATGCCAGTAAATTTTGTAAGTACTCTACCTATTGAAGAAAGTTGTATTGAAAGCTTTATTACAGAAATCAAGGGGAGATGGTCACTTCTAAAATTGAAACTCTGGGAAAGTTTAGGAAACGGTTGGGAATGTGAGACAGCTAGATGTTAAAATGTTCAGCAGTGAAATAATTCATATTGACATAAATTTTCATAATTGAAGTTCAAAGTTAACATTCCATTAGATGAATAAGACAGACCAAACCCTAACAGAGATATTGTATCAGAATACACGTAGACATAAGCAAGTATGTCTACCGTAATCTTACTTGAAATATTTTCTTATCCAGTTTGGGCCTTAAGGCTTATTTTTTTAATGCAAGCTTGGCTTCAGGATCAAATTCCACACAAATGCAGAGTATACAAAGCTGTATATATACTGTACTGCACAATTTTTTTTATTTAAGAGTATGTTTAATATAGTAGTTTGCATCTTGAATGGTATAAATGAAACTAATATTCACAATAGCTAAACCATCCACTGTATTTTAAAGCATTATTTACTCAGGCAATTTTGAAATTTTTGCCCTAAGTATCATTTTCAAAACAGATATAGGTACTTAGGAAGCTGAGTATATTCACTTTTGCAAATAGGACTTTTGAACTTTTGAAATTTTTACCTATAGTCTCTATAAGCATTTGCCTTCATACTCTCTCAGAGATAGGTGGCAGCTATGACAACACTTGCAGCCTATTACTCCTGGGTTCATTAGCTTCTAACTCATACAAATGTTGACTTATAGCAAATAAGAGGTTATAAACAACAGAGCAAGAGGGTTCCAGGTGGTCTAAAACCACCTACATTTTGAACTGGTAAATTCAGTTTTCTGAACTGTACCACTGAGACCAAGACCATTAGTTGTAGGTGCCCAGCAAGGGGAAAAAGTATGAAAGTGGAATTTTGGCTCAGTGGAAGCTGTGAAGGTTACTATGTATGTTTTGCAGAAACAGGATTTTAAAAAATCCCCGGGGTGGACATCACTATGTCACAGGAGAGCTTTTCCCATGACATAACTACCACCTCTAGGAAGGAGGACTTACTCTCAATAGGACTGAGGGACAAATCCAGACCACCAGACACTTTTCAGTAGACTGCGAGGCTGAAGCTGAGTCGGGGCAGGAGCCGTGCCCACTCCCCAGCACAGAGCCCCACCAGCAGTAGCATAGGGGTGGGAGTAGCAAGCATTGACTTTTGGAGGGAAGATGCCTCCACACCCTATTGCAGGTAACTTAATATGTCTTCGCTATATCCTGCCTCTGCGGTCAAGGAGTGATGGCATGTCACATGCTCACTCTGTAGCCCAATCAGAGGGCAACGCTGTCTTTCCCCAGGAATGAGATCTGAAGTCTCACTCCCTCCCACTACCCAAAGCTTCAGATCCTGGCTCCAAGTTCCAAAGTACTCCCTTAGACCCTGCTTTGCTGCACCAATCCCAGCCCATATTCATTCCTCTTCCTTCCACCTCCATCTGAGCTATTTGGCTGACCATTGGAGGCAGATGAGCAGTTAGTTCAGGCCAGCCAATGTCCCATTTTCAGTTTAGGGAAATAAGATCACCCCATGCTCTGGGCCAGGTGGGCGGTATGCTGGCAGGAGATCTGAGAGCCTGAGGGTAATTGAGTGGTTAAGGAGCTGGGTGGCTGGTCTGGGCCTTGTCTATATCTTGACCAAAATAACTGACTATCCCTGATGTAGAGCATCTTTATTAAAGTGTTACAGCAGCACAGTTGTGAGGATGTAGCATTTTGTATAGACCTGCTCACGGATTTAAGGCCAGAGAGGACCACAAGATGATCTAGCCTGACCTCCTGCATATCTTAGGCCACCAACATCACCCACCACAGGCACTTTAAACCCAACAACTGAAATGAAACCAAAGCATTAGCAACCCCAAGAGACTGGAGCATGGGCAGGCAAGATCCGGCCCATGGGCTGTATCCGGCCCACCAAACCTTCTAATGCGGCTCATGGCCCTCCCCACTGGGACCCTCAGGCATAGAGCAGCTCCACACCGCTGATAGTGGTTGGCTGCTCAATGTGGAAACCAGCCAATGGGAGCTGATAGATTGTGCCACGGACAAGGGCAAGGTGCAAAGTCTCCTCCGCCCTCTCCCCCGACACATGGCACAGAGAGCCACATGGAAAAGTCCACTGCTTTGAGCAGTCTGGAGCTGCTGGCAGACAGTGAGCTGACGTAAGAGGTAAACACCTCCTGGTCAGAGTCTGCCACTAGCAACCTCCTCCCCAAGCTCCCCCCAACCCCTTTGCCACAGGTCAAACTCCAGACCCTGCATCTCTATCCTACATCCCTTCCTCAGGCCAGAATCCAATCCTGCACCCCTACCCCCTCCTGGACCCTGCACTCTGATGATCCCCTGTCCCAGGTCACAATCCCCTCCTTCACCCAAACTTCCTCAAACCCCACATCCTCTCCTGCACGCAAGTCTTCCTCAAACCCAGAGCGCCCTTCTGCACCCAACCTCCGTCCCCAACTCCACACTCTCTCCATAGAGAAAGTGCACCCCTTGACCACTTACCAAAATCTTAGCGTCGACCCCCCCATCAAAAATTATTGCCCACCGCAGTGTAGAGTTACTAGACTGTTATATGCCATGGGCAGAAAATAGGAGGGACTAAAGTATATGAGAGCCTGAGTCCCTGCCAATGGCAGGGAGATCATAAGTGAAATATACTCAGATAATCTTGACAAGTGACCCATATCCAGAGAGTGGCCAGTGCCACCTCAGAGCCTTGGTAATTGCTGCCCAATGTGCTATCGCCAAACCCTGATGCTTCAAAGGAAGGAGATTAAAATCTCACCCAGAATGCGCTGGCCAGAATCACGTTGTGACCCTTGCTAGTGGGTCTTTTAAACCAAGCCTCTTATAGCTGATAGTAAAGCTAAGTACAGTACATAAATACAAAAGCCTCAAGAGCACAGATTTCAGCTCTGTGGGTGCAAAATATCATGTATGGGCTGAGTAAAACTGTAGTCAGCATCCAGTGGGATGAACTGCTGACACAGCAAACACTCAGGCTGCAAGACAAAGAGTCAAGCATCTCTCTGAAGAAAGCTAACGCACACAATAAAAATTTAAAGATTAATAGCCTTGATTCTGGTCTGGCCATTTGAGTTTAATTTAGGAGGAAGCTGCTTGCTGAAAGAATATTAATGAGAAATAGAAGACTGTTTAAATATTCCAGTTGCTATTTTATATCTTTTGTATCCATTTATATTTCACATAGCAACGAAAGAAGTCAAGTTAAGGTTGTTGTAAAGAAATCCCTTCCTCCAATGAGAACTTAGGGCCTGACTAGCAACATTATGCATGCCATTATTTAGAGAACAGGGATTTAGAGGGTTACCATTAGAAAGCTGTTATAAAGGCTGCAAGTGTTAAAGCTGCAATATCAGTTTGACAATTTCTTTAAACTTAAAGTTTAAGTTATTGGAATAAAAAATACTCATTTCTCAAAACAAAAAATTAAAAATAAAATGAGTAGCTTTAAACAGAAATAACTGCATCTCTTAGACAGCATTAGAGTAATTAAATTTAAAACAGTCTAAGGCAAAGTTAGTGAAGCAAATGTTAGGGCTTGATGGTTTTTATCATGTTACTAAGAAACTGAATGGGAGAAGGGAGACAGAGGTTTTGTGTATATATTCAATTAATATTGAATATATAACACATAAGGCTATTTCATATATAACTTTTTGTTCAATGACATATGATTGTAAAATAGCAACATACATTTATTACTTTTTCCTTATGTATATCAAAGAACTCTACATCCAATCTTAACATTTTTTAAAATGAACTCATGCAGTGGTTTTTAAAATCTAGTTTACCCTTTTACTTCATATCATGAACATTCTGTTCTACATGCAGAGAAAGACACAATGTATGCATTTATCGATGCCAAATTTAGTGAAAGAAATCATTCGTATGTTAGAATTTGTTTGTACGTTCAAAGAAATAAGATGCATTACTGAAAGCAATACTAATGCAAAGATTCATGCTCTTCAAAATTTCATGGGACAAACAAATTTAATTCAGAAACTGATGATTCATTTTCCAACCGCTCAACAATTCAAATCCTTAACAAAAGCCTTTCTTGAGTGCAAGATTATATTCATTTCATAAATTCTTTATACTTGGCACTATAGTTATCCTTTGAATAAAACAATTATATGGATAACCACTACTCAAACTGCTTTTGGCAAAAAATATTTTATTGATGAACTCAAGTTCCAGTAAATGTAACAAAATACATATTCTCTTTTATTCTGGACACTGTTGATATATTGTTGCTGAACAACCTACAAGCCTGCAATTTTACTAGAAAAGAAGTGTAATAAACAAGTAATTACTTAACATGCAATTACTTAAGAGCATAGCATACACCAATGTAAGTATTAAGACACCAGAGTGAAAATGGAGGGATTGTATTTACCAGAGAACCATTTCAATTAATTAGACCTGCTCCCTTTACAGTGAACTTTTTAAAAATTGTGAGCCTTCCACTATATACCACTACTTTGAAGAAGTTGTATTTTGACCATAGATGCAAATTGTCACCTATTAATTTGATTTCTGTAGACTCAGTGCTGATGCATAGGAATTCTTAGGTTCCTGTTTCCATTCCTCACTGTAACAGGCAACAGACTCAAACAGTGATTGAAGATTTTTCATGCTCTTTCCTTTCTGCCTTGATGTTATCAGTTTTACAAAAGCATAGCCTCTCTGAAAGGGTTGGTTTACCTTCTGCTATTTATGTGAAACACAAACCAACCCAAATACTAGATATTTAAAAGGTAACATTAATGGAAAAAAATCTTATCAGATTGAGACTTGAATTCAAAGCCAAGGAGATGCCATTAGAGATTTCTAGTACCATGTCCTCTATTATCTCAAAGCATCATTACTAACAGGTGTCTGGACTACAGAAATCAAGTCATCAGGTGCGAGAGAGATTTCTGTACTCCAGACAACGGCTTGTACTATTTTGGATCTGTCTAGCTTGTTTCCTTCTAAAATACTAGTTTCACCTGTCTTTATTTGAACCAGTGTTCAGAAACCTAGATATCCTTAGCTTAGAATCCTCATGTTATCAGGAAACTATCAAGTCTTCCATTTGCTAAATTCAGTGCTACAGAAGTTGAATTTCAAACAACTATCAACAGCTGTCATTTTGGGATCTTGCAAGACAGGTTTTTTGTCTTTAAATTTTAAAACAATCGGTTATCTTTATAACAGCCTCAATGAAAAGCTTTTTGTGCAATCCTAAATGAAAGATCTCTGTTTTCCACTACTATGTCTGTAGGGCATATATACTCCTATTGTCTCAGAGCAGAAGACAAGGGTGGGGTGCAGGGTCTGGGCAGGAGATAGGGTGTGGGAGGGGGCTCAGGGCTAGGGCAGAGGGTTGGAGTGAGGTGCTTACTGGGCCAGTTCTCCTTGGGTGGCGCACACCTGGGGGCAGGTGGCTCTGCTTGCTGCGCTATGCTCTCCTGCAGGCACCACGCCCACCGCAGCTCCCAGTGTTCCTGATTCCCAGACAATGGGAGCTCTGAGGGCTGAGCCTACAGATGAGGGAAGTAGATGGATTTCCCAGTGCTTGCAGCTCCAGCCCAGCAGCGGGGGGGAAGGGGAAGAATAACAGAGCACAGAGGCGCTTCACGGCCCTGCCATGCAGGACCAAAACATAGGGGCTTTAGTATCTGCAGCCTAGGTCCCTGGGTTGGGGGACCCCACAAAAAGATCTGCACTTCTGACAGCCTGGAGATCTTTTTGTGATGCTCTCTTAGCCCAGGGACCCCCGTAGCTAAAGGGACTAGGATGGGAGCTGCCAGAGCCCATGGTGAGCCAACAGGCAGGGGTGTGGGGTTGACAGATGGTGAGGCTGGAGAGCTGAGCCCACGAGCAGGGGGAGGGCAGCTGAGGGATGGGACTAGCTGCAGTCCTCTGGCCCTTGCTCTCTGCTCACTGTCACCTGCGCCTCTTGCCTGCTCCCTTGAGGCTGCAGGTGAGCATTCGTATGTGCAGGACATTTGTCATGTGAATGTTCATAACTCAGGGAATGTCTGTACTTCAAACCTTAAGACTAACTGCAGTAGTTAATATCATCAACTTGTTTCATGTCAAAATAGTAAATTGATACCTATTGAGAAGTATTTATTGGGCAAGAATATATTTTAAACCAAGTACTGCAGTAGTACTAAATTGAAGTAATGAAAGCTTGCATTTAAAAGGAAATCTTGGTTATATAAAATGACTGTGCATTGCTTCCAGCCTAAACTCTCCAATTCCAGTCTCCACATAACTCACAAACTGTTTAGGTTGCCAAGCAATATATAATGACCAGAGTGACATGTATTTTTAAGTATATTCTATTCTGAACATATCAAATATTTCTTCCCCATATGCTTTCCTGAAGCCCTGAGAAGCCATCCATTTTGAGGCCCTTTCATGTAAGATGAAGACAAGTATTATCAGAAAATTTCAGTTGCAAGTGTGTTACATGTTCTCTCTTACAGTATGCTTTTTATCGGTTTGTAAAAAGATTAACACGCAGCACCTGGTGACAGAAGGAAACAAAGCAGCTTCCAATATTTAAAAACAATTGCAATTAGGGGATCAAAAATTAGAGAATATAAAACAGTAGAAGAAGAATGACAAGCTTTAACAGGGTAACATAATTGACTATCACCCTTTCAAATCCTGTCTCTTACTTAGATTGTAAAACTCAGAAAAGCAATATTTTAAAACTAAAAAAAATAAACTTTGCCTTCATGAGCAGTATGGCACTTTTCTGCCATTTGGTGTCACAAACAGCAAGACAAATCTAAGACCAAATTCCCCACTGATGGTTATTTCACTTAAATACAATATCCCAGACTAGGTTCATTTAATTTTGTAACAGAGCTATTTAACCAGTGAACTGAAACTCAGCTTTAAATAGGCAGCTAACTTCTGAGTGCCCTTAATTCACATGCCAGAGGCGTTATGTCAAATTTAACTCAGATTCATGGAAGCACTTTTCAAAAAATCCTGATTATACTGAAAGCTTTTGTCAGTACAAATATCTGAGGCAATTAAATAACGAGAGAGGCCTAGCCTAATTCCCACACTCCTGGCAAGAATGGCTCTACAGCTTCTCCAAGAAAACCTTAAGAGTTTTACTTAAAAAAAAAAAATGTTTTGAACTATTTACTATAATCTAGAACTCTGTGTAGACTTAAATATCCTAGCAGTTTAGATTAAACCCTTTGATCTGATTGAGGAGTACCCAACAAATGTATCAGTATAACAAAAACCTGTGATTAACTAGACTACACTGCAAAACAACCTTTGTAAAACAAAATTTGTAAGAATATTCCTATGAAAATATACCTGCAGATCTAAATTCAAAATCAGTACATGAAATTTTCATGTTTTTCAAATTACCTATATTATCTGGTCGAATAATGTTAATATTTCAAGCAGCTCACAATCAGAATTTCTTTCTCTAGACGGGGAGAAGGAAAAGAAATTTAAGAGGTTCCACCTCAGTTTCTTCTTCCATCTTTGTAGCAAACAAATGATTATGGAAACATTCTGAGTTTGTCTTGAAAGGAGAGGCAGCAACTCACAATACCATCATTAGTCTACCATTTTATATGGTATGTAAATCCCGCAATCCATTACTAAGTCATCTGGCTACAGAGTCAATATTTGTCTTTCTCTGGTCCAACAAGCACCTAAAGTGAAACATCTCAACAACAGTGGAGATCTCCAACAATGGACTCACTAGCTCCTCAATGGCAATCTAGACTAGCAAGTGCGCTGCATAAGTGGCCATCCATCTCAGTGGTCTTCAAGACTGTTGTAACCAAGACGGTCACCTGGGATAGGGTAATTTTGCTACCTGCACTTGCGTACCTAGAATTTACAGGGTGTGCCAATTCAATGGTAGCAGCACTATGACTGGATGCAGAGGGAGCATATGGCTCTCATAGTCAATGTTGTGTGCCATCAGCATGCACCTCACTTCATGTGTCCTTGCATGTCGTTTTAGTAATACTGGTAGGACAAAAGTGTGCTGCTTTCTGTCCACGTCAATCTGGCAACTGTGGGCCTGGGCAACAATGAACAAAATGTCTTGTGGGTCACACATAGAACCCCAATAAGCCCTCAGGCCACAGGTTGCCCACCACTGCTACAGTAAATGCTAAGGGCACTTGCTTTAGCTGTGGGAGAGGCATGTCCAAGTCCCTGCTCAGAACTGAGTAAAGGAGGGACTTCAGTTTGGGTTTCCAATATACCAAACAAGTGCCCTAACCACCAGCCTCTGGGCTATTCTGGGATCTTGTACACATACACACACACCTGGGCATGGAAACATTCCCAATGAAAGTTTCACTGAAACAGGTGTTTCTGTGAAAAGTTTTGGTTTTGATTAATTGGTATTTTCTGTTGAAAAACAGTATCAAAAATCCCCAACCACTGGTAGTCAACAGAACAAGATTTTGGGGAATACAGATTGACATTTCTCAGAGGGTTGCAATTCACAGTATTTATTCCTGTGCTTTTCTTTTTTTTCAATTTATGTCCCAGGAAAATAAGATCAACTGAGACTCTAGAAGTGAAGGAACAAATCACTGCTCAACTATACAGAGAAATACAATCTCTCTATGACTCATGCAAGCCAAGTGAGCATGAATGGTGTGAAGAATGTCTTGAAATACACAGGCTGATGCTACTACAGAAAAAAAAAACAGGAGATGATTATCTCTCCCCTCAAGAGCATCAGACACAGAGGGCTTAAGGGGATTACATGACATCATCTCAAAGGAACACAGTATGAGTTATGTATGCTTAATAGAGGAGGCATTTTTAAATGAACCAGGTGGAGATGACCAGGAAGAGCTATACCATCAGACTTAAACAGCATCTTAACAACAAACAAGAAGGGAAGAAGCCCCATCAGAATAAAAACAGAGTTGAGACAAAGAAAAGTCACAGGGTCTCAATCATTCACACAGAGTACGGCATGCTTTTTGTTTACTAAGTATTACTATATATTTTAGTTTTCTAAACTCATTTTAGTTTTTCCTTGTGATTCAACTTTCTAGCAGCATGAGTTATTTATAGAAGAGCTCTGTGTTGGTCCAAAGCTTATATTTTCCACCAACAGAAGTGGGTCCAATAAAATTTATCACCTCACCTACCGTGTCCCTAGTAGCATGAGTACATAAAACAAACTTTTGATAAAGCAATTCTCTCCATATTCCATTTCCTCACTGTTTCATTCACTGTAACAACTGTATGTCTGGAAAGTCACCTGAATAAATGCCACCTAAACACATTATATTTTAATGTAACTT
The DNA here is from genome assembly GCA_019425775.1 of Rafetus swinhoei. Lineage (NCBI taxonomy): Eukaryota > Metazoa > Chordata > Testudines > Trionychidae > Rafetus > Rafetus swinhoei. The sequence continues at coordinate 189,130,894 of CM033440.1, forward strand.
GTCACATCTTGGGGGAAAAAAAAGTTACAAACCTGTTCCATAACTGTTGCTCTTTTGAACGTGTTACACATGTCCATTCCACTCTTGGTGTTTGTAGGGCTAGCACACAGCAGTCAGAAACGTTTTCCCTCAGTGGTACCTGTCAAACAGCTCAAACACCCTTTATTGAAACATGCCACTGCGTGCTGGTATTAAGGGCAGAGCTGACTCATACCGGTCCTTGTTGCCCAGAACATCAATATAGAGGGATAGGAAGGTGGGTTGTGGAAAAACATGTACAACACATCTCAAAGAGCAAGTTTTACAGAAAAGGTTAGAAACTGTATTTTCTTTGAGTGGTTGCACATGTGCATTGGTGATTCATAAGCCTTGAAACAGGAGGAGGGATTGCAGTCTAGCTAAATAAATACTGGATGGCATCTCATCCAACTCTAGCATCATCTCCTGAATGATAGATAATAGGAAGCCAAGTGTGGACTGAGGATTGCCAGGTTGTTGCTCTACCAATGTACAGAATTGGAACATACTAGAAAAGCCGCAATCTCATTGAATGAGCTGTGGCTCTGTTTCAGAGGGAGATATTAGCCAGGCCACAGCACATGAATATACATGAGGCTATCTAAGAAGCAATTCTTGGAGCAGAGACTGATTGTCCTTTCATTCTGTTTGCAAATGTGGAGTCAGAGAATGGGAAGGCTATACTCCAAGAAAGTTTGACCAGAGGGGAAAATGTCTCCACTAATAGATGACTTTTTATTATTTAGCATGACCTCTTGAACTTCTTTGGAGCAAGACTGCTGCCAACCTGTTAGTCCTCAACACAGCAGCCATGTCCTAACTCAACTGCCAGAGGAAAAACCTGCTCTTCTTTGCTCTTCATCTAGAAGTTGGGGGCTTTCCAATCTACCGGATCTGCTAGACTACTTGAGCAGATCATTGGAGTCATCATGAGTGATTTCTTCATCCAGATGTGACCAACAGTGGAGGTTTCACCAAACAGACCTACTTGTGACAGGAATCAACAGAACGTATGACAGTTCTGTTCCCTCTGAGGTCACATCCCAGATGCCTAGCACCTAGAACTGCAGGACTATTAAGGGTTGATAGTGCTCTCTAACCAGGGCAGGCGCATACAAACCTTCAAGGTGGTCCTTGAATCCCTGACGCCATTGAGCTTGTTTTTTGCCTGCTCTGACAACAGATGAGGAGCTTAGAAAGTCAAGCCTTGAAATTTGTTTTTTATACTTCATAGGGAAAACCAGAAGATTGCAGCCCAATGGCAACATGAGGGCCTTCACATGGCAACACCAGAAACCATGATCCTAACTGCTGATTTCAGACCAGCCACAGTGAAGTTCTCATTACTAATCTGCCCTTGTTTACCAGGGAAGAGAACTCCTCTGTAGAGATTTCTGGGACCAGATCTTTGACTTTCTTAATTGAGTATTACAATCATAATGGACTCTGGAAATGAGCAAGCTCAATGCTAGGACTCACCCCAGTTGGATGAGGGCACTAAGTTGGCACAACAAGGGGAGGACCTGGAAGCTGGAAATCCCAAAAGGAAAGCCCTGCAACTCTGCAGATACCCCCTTTAGATTCATGAATGCAGATATCTAGACACCATTTTTGTGCATAGTGGAGTGGATGCAGATACACCGTGCAAGGCTCTACTCACTGGCAGTACCTGGCATCTGGCTTGGGCAGTCCAAGGAATGCAGTGTATTTGGGGTCTGTGGAAGCAGCCAGAGGCTGGGGCAGGACAGCAGGTCAGAGTTGGGGCTTTCCAGCACCCCCTCACCACACTGTTTCTGTCCAGTGTCTTGGGTCCCTCATGCAGTGCTAGCACCCTCAACATGGCTTGGCCCAGCAGCACTAGCTATGCTCCTGGCCCACCGGCTCCTGGGCTGCAGAGATTGGTATAGGTGGGCTCTGACCCCAACCCCCTATGCAACACGTACTGCTGCGAATGGATGCTAGTGCTCAGAAGCTCCCAGGAGCAGCGCACAATGTGACGCCTCTTCCCTGCAACCTCCCCTTCTATGCCAACCCTTCTCCATGAAACCCCACCACTGGTCACTAGCTCTTTTGAGACTGCTTGCTGCTGCAGGTGTGGCTTCACGTGAAAGATGACTTAGCAGACCGCAGGTTGGATCAGTGGATTGATCCTGGCAGATGAAGATCCACATTTCTGTATCCACACAAGGTTCTACCCAAAAGGTCCACTGATAAGGAGCCAGATCCTAGTGACCTCTTGGCCACATGCTCACAGCACTCCTCCTGTGGGGTTGCAAGGAGGTTTTTCTTCAAGGCTGAGAGATTTCTGCACTTACCCCAGAGTCTTAAAGAAAAGAATTCCCTTCCACCAGCCACAAAGTGACTGTCTCAATCTCTGCCAGTGAGAACCCACTGGTGCCAGGTGGTTCATCAGTATTGGCAGATCTGATTCCTGTATTACCGACACTGACAACCACAGTACATTCCTCACCACAGCAAACGCTTCTGGCGTAGCTGGCACCGAGACTTTATGTGGCTTACACAGTGCCACTCAAGTTCACCACACCATTTTTGGTGCTGGATTTGATGGTGACCATTTCAGTGCTCGAGTCTGACTTCAGCACTGTTTTGGAGAAGATGTGCTTAGACTAGGGCTGCCTTCTGCTTGACCAGCTTTCCACCTGCTTTACAAGCTTCCTCTGAGTTCTTCCTCTGGTCAGAGCCTCTCTGCAAGACATTCCATTTCCAAGGCAGAGATGAGGGAGCTTGGTGCCAAGACTCCAACAGTCTCGGTGACACTCTTCTGAGTCAAGCTGCAGCACTCAGCACCGAGTCAGACCAGAACAATCTAAGGGTGGCCTGAGCCCTGTCTCCCTTATCCGGAATTTCAGTCAAGCCTCACTATATTTATTTTTGTCCTAGGTTTGAATTCTTAATAAATCTGGTACCGATCCTTCATATGCGACTTGTCCAGGCACTTAAGACAACTACCATGTGATTGCACAGAGGTATAGACTTGGAGCAGGAACTATATGGTTTGAAGCCTAATGATTGGGGCATGCCAGTAGCAGAACCCTGACATGGGTAAAATAATAAATTAAAACTTACTATCTACTACAACTACACAAAGACTGAGAGCTAACTGTTCTAGCAATGGATAGGGGTATCAACAACCACTGCGGGTGGGAAAAAGGAACAGAGAGGGTGACTCTGCCCTTTACCCCTGCGTGCAGTGGTGCATGGTAGCAGAGGGTGCTCAAGCTACCTGATGGGTATCACTCAGGGAAACAACTTGAAGAAGCAGCATATTTGAAGCATATAGGCGATGTACTTTCTTCTGCTTTTTTGTAGGGGAAGGAGGATTTTGGGAGGCTCAGATGGTCTCACTCCTCCAGGATTTCAACCTGTAACAATGATGTTTTAGAGGCAGAACCCTTGGAGTTCTTTCTAAAGACAACTGCAAAAGGAGGCAAAAATAGACAGCTCAGATGCTGGGAGAAACACTGTTCTTTAACAAGTTTTGGGGAAAGAACAAGGTTCAAGTAGTCCCCAGCCCACCAAGGTAACAAAAAAGGCATAAGAGGGGCACCTGTGATCATCTCTGCCAAAACACCCAGTAGGCAGGGAAGGTAACAGACACTCTTCTCAAAGATCTAGGCAGGAGGCTGGGAATTGGCATATCACAGACAGTTTCACTGCCTGTGGAAAATGGCCACCCAAACACTGATCTTTGTGTTCCCACTCCCTCACTGCAGGAGTCTTTGCTTAAGCCATTGCCAGACTCCAAAGCCTCTTTTGCCTGTGTGCGCCAAATTCCTTGTTCAGATAGAAGTCACTTTGGAGGAAGATGCTGGTAATACACAGGTCCTTCACTATTCCACTGGATTGACCTCATCAGCCAGGGAGAACGGAAAGTGTATTGCACATGTCTCCATCTGACTCAAGCCTAGGACTCCATACCACTTTGGATGTGCACTAAAGTCTAGGCTGTGTCTGAAGGGCAGGTGTTAAACAGATGTGGTATTGACAAGTTTAGTCCAGACGGATAAGAGAAAAACTGAGCTCACCAAATCATTCTTTATGAGAATTTTTCTCATATGTACATTAACATTATATATGGAGGCTGCTAGTTTGTAGCAGTGTGTTAAAAAATGTCTTGCCCAAGACAGAACTATTTTCTTCCACCTTAAAGATATCCAGCCAATAAGTATTTTAGTGAAGCACTGACATGTGAAAACATAACTATTTATACAAATACACATTTTCAATACATCATGCTGGCAGTCTTTAGGCCTAGAGAAGCTCCCAATCTTTCCTATTAGAAACCATACTCAGCAGAACAAATATGACACTGTTTTTCAAGCCAAATTTGAGCAATTCTAAGAACTTGTACAATGCACGGAATTAGATCCTAGCACAATTCTGCCAACATCATATGCAATGACCTAACAAAATTACTATATAAGCACTGTTATTTTGAGTTAGGACTTCGGAGAGCTTACAATGGAAAGGAGAGGAAAACAATAGATACACATCTTCCTCCAGTATTTGCCAATATTTGAGGAACTTGGGATTCCCAAGAACATTTCCAAAGACTGTTTTTTAATATATTAATTTCTTTATTACCTTAAGGGATAGTCATTAAATAGTTTTAAAAGCTCAATGAACAAGATATTTTTGAAATATTTCAGTAGTTTTAAAGGATTATTAATAAGCTGTTTCACCAATTTCAAAATAAAACTCATTTACTGCGCTATATAGTGTTATTTCTTGGAAGGTCTGTTGTGCTTCTTTGGTTGTATGCGATTTTTTTTGGCATGAAAAAATAAATTTATTTTTAGTGTTTGTAAACTATGCTGATTTGATGATCCTGGAAGACAAAATCTTCTGTGTTACCACAGAGGAATGGCAGCATGGGTAGTGAAAGTGCAAGGGAACGTCTCTCATTTTCTGATATGCTTCTTACCATGATAGCGGAACATCTTGCATCTTTCTGTGCGTGCTGCCAATATGACAGAGACCTGCTCTGCAGGGGCATTTAATCCTGCCAATCCCTGTTTGTCTGGGTTGGTTTTTCTTTGGGGAAGGGAGGAAGGGATAGGATTTTAGCTCTGGCTGGAGCCCATCTCAGAATGATACAAATCTGACCCCTCACTGGGGGGGAAGGGGTGGGTGGGAAATCCCCTCCAACCCCAAGCGGCTTCTAGGGATGTGACTGCTTAATAGGTTAACTGGTAAGCATCACCCTTAATGGGTGATGCTTACTGCATACAGGTAGCGGGTGGACTGGAGCAGCACCCTGCCTGCCGTGAGAAAGAGGCTGCTCTAGCCCTGTGGGGCCCATCCTGCTTGCTCCCCATTTGATTGGTTAACCGGTTAAACTTAACATTTAACTAGTTAACTAATTAAGCAGGATTTTATATGCCTAGTGGGAGCCAAAATCACTTTAGCCAATACATTTGGAAGAGCGGACAACACTAATTTTCATGCAGATGTAGGAGATGGACAGAGTGAGTTCAAAAATTAAAAAATAAAAATATATTTTAAATCTTATAATTTTGGGAGAGATTTTTCTCTTGAGGTTAGTAACACTAGGCACTGAAATCTTGGACATCCCTTCAGAGGTTACCAACAAAAATGTCAAACAGTGCCATTTGCAGTGGGTGGGTTTATGAAAGAGACACTTATACATCAGGAACTGGATAGAAGCCATCAATTTCTTTCAAACTGCCCGCAGAAAAAGCAGTCAAATGTTAACCTTCAATCACAATCCATCAGGGAGTCTCATATCTTCTTTTATTAACCCCAATATTTACAGCTCCACAATCTCTGAAGAAAAAATGCTTTTACGATACATTCTCATAACACATAATTTTCTTTATCATACTTATTAAAGTTTTCCCATAAGTGGTAGAATTCCAGTACTTTTTTAAAAAATAGAGCTTTTCCCATCCAATGATCAGGATGTAGATTTTATAGATGTAGGCTATAGTCACATAAGGAGTTATGTTTGGACACATCAATTTAGTTCAGAGGGGCTCCATGTGGACACTAGGGTATGCCAATATGGAGCTCATTACAGGCTATGGGGTTATGGGAGTACAAAGAAAAAACAGTTTTATATCACAATCTAATTAGCTGTCTGAAAACAAAAAAAAAGATGGAGACATTTATTACACAAACAGCTATTTTGACTTTGCTCTCTGTTTAAGATGTAGAACAGCAATTCAATTTAAATGATTTTTTAAATAATTTTCATCTGCCACAGAATAGGAAATGTCATGGACTTCATACATATCAAAATGTTTGTAAACTGAAAGCTGTAGAACATTTGGTATATGTATCATATTTCCAGATTTCAGGAAATAAAAGCTATAATAAAATTATATAAAAGCTATAATACTATTCCAGCCCTTATTAAATAAGATTCTGTGAAATATACATCGTGGACCACTTCTAACAGGCAACCAGCTGTCATGACCATTTTAAAGTCAACCTATTTTTCCTAGTCCTACAGTTGGTCACTTAACACAAGTTTCACTGCACATAAAAGCAGACCTAACCACTTTCATAATTCTTTGGGATCTAACAATCATATTATTAATTATTTTTCATATAACTTTTCATATACAGATGGGGTGGAGAACAAAGGGAGCAGTTACTCCAGGGCTCTGGGCTGTGCTAAGGGCGGGCCTGGCACAGTCACTCTGGGTGGCACTGAAGGCCTGCTGCCTACAGCCCCACCCCTTCCAGCCAAGGCCCCACTTTTTCCTGGAGGATGGAGCAGCCGCCTCCCCACCCTGCCCAGGGTCTCAGCAAGTCTGCCTCTCCCTCCCCCCCCGCCCCCACACCTCATTTGAAGCTTATTGTAAGACATTCTATTTCTTTTTAGCGCTGGAGGGCAGAACAGTGAGGCTATGTCTATACTGCCCCCTCTTGCGCAAAAATATGCAAATGAGGCAAAGCATTATGCATAATTAATGAGGCTCCGTTATATATGCCTAATTAATGAGGCTCCGTTTTTGCACACGAGGGTTTTGCAAAAAAAAAAAAAAAAAAAAAGAGGAGCCGTCTACACAGCCCCTTTTTTGCGCAAAACCCCCCTCTTGTGCAAGAGCCATTCTTCCTCTTTTTTTCAGGAAGAACGGCTCTTGCACAAGAGGGGGATTTTGCACAAAAAGGAGCCGTGTAGACGGCTCCTTTTTGCGTAAAAGCCTCTTGCACAAAAATGGAGCCTAATTAATTATGCAAATGAGGCATGGCGATATTCCATGCTTCACCTCATTTGCATATTTTTTTGCGCAAGAGGAGGCAGTAGAGACATAGCCTGAAAGTATGCTACAAGAGCGTACAAGCTGAACAAGAGAAAGGAAAGTACAAGTCATATAGGCCCCATGAGCTGGCTGAGTTTAACTGACACCATTAACTGATGAGCACCAGCTTATCGGTCAAACGGTTAGTCAGTTACACTCTGACACAAAATCAGTATGAACGAGGGATGTGCATTTTATGTAGCCTGTTGTTGAAGCACTCCCTGGAAGACCTCCAAGTATCCCGAGGGGTACACGTTCCCCTGGTTGAGAAGAGCTGCTCCAGAGTATTGAATTAAACAGCCAAATCTCTGAAATGTTCAACTCATTTTCCAGAACATGCAACTCAAGAAGCCATTAAAAAAAATACAGTGAAAACCACTGTACCTTTTTGACCAAGACCATGGCTGATATGTATCAAGTCAAACAATACCAGAAAACTATTCTGAGCTGAATTTTTACTCACTCATTCAAAGCATTTCTAATCTCGATGTGCTGCACCCTCACCACCCACCATGCCTCTATCCTCCTGCCCCAACCCTAATTCCCCCTCTCTCTAGCCCCAACCAGGAGCTCCCTTGCACCCCAAGCCTCCTGATCCATGGCTCCACACTAGAGTCAGTGCCCCCAGTTGGAGCCCTCACTCCCCACACCCTAACCCTCAGCCCCAGTCTCATGAAAATGAGCAAACAAATGAGTGAGGGTGAGGAGAGCAAGTGACTGAGCATGGGGCTAGATAGAGTGAGTGCATGCAAGGCCTTGAAGGAAGAACAGGCACCCTATGTAAGAGCTGACAACTACCTACCACATGATAAACTCTCTCATGCTGGAAGTAGGGGGTAACAAGGTGACCTACAAATCTGGGCATTCCAAGAAAGCATGACAGGTACTTCTACAAGCCACCAAGGCCACGTTGCTATTTTTAGAATCCCAGCTTGATCACAGCTAGCACATGTATGTGTATCAGAGCTGAGAATTACCCTCCCCAGTTGCAGTGCAGATGTACCCACAGACTGTAACTTACACAGCGATTAAATAAAAACCCACTAGGAGCCAAAATAACAACCAAGTTTATGATACATTGTAGTCTCACATCCCTGACCACAGCTCCCTTTGAAACCAGTGGGGACCGGGCACATCTATCTGATAGGAATTTGGGCTTTAAGTAATTCTTTTGCAGTTCAGCCTCTGCAGTATTATTGAAACATGTCTACCAAATCCCTGGAACCTTGCAAGCTCTGTTTTCTTACTTTGCACTAAGTGTCAATAGCTGAGGAAAAAAATAACTGTAACAAGTGTTTGAAAGATCACAGAAAATGTTAACAACTGGTAGATTAAATGTATTGAGAATGTTTTCTCTTATACACCCACACCATTGGACTATGCCTTTATGTTCCACTATTCTATAATGCCCTATAGAACCTTTTTTTAATCCAGACTGTTACAAGATAAACTCTAGGGCACCTTTGCCAGGAATGTAGAACCTTTTTTAATAAGACACTAGCACTCTTTGGCAATTTTAGTCTTGTCTAAGTGCTCATTCTTTTAATTAATAACTAGTTTATCACACATTTTCTTGAAAACAGAAAAAATGTTTGCAATGGGAAGTAAATCATTTGTAGGTTCTCAGAGTCTCCATGCGTTAATCTTACATAAACATTAAATGACTAATAGATTAAGAGCTGCCAAGAAAGGTTGCCAGACATCCATTTTTTGACCCAAACAACTGGTCAAAAAGGAATCCAAGCAGCTCCAGTTGGCATTTCCCACCGGGTGGTTAAAAGTCCGGTCAGCGGTGCTGAGGGTTCCTGGGGCTGAGAAACCTGCTTCCTAGGTAGTGTGGTATACACCACCAGAACACTGCACCCAAAATTCCTGCACTAGCCCAGAGTCCCCTCCGGTACCCAAATTCCTCCCAGAGCCTGCACTCTGTGCTTCCCCATACCTACTCCCTGCCCCAACCTGCAGCCCAATCCTGCACCCCAACGCCTCATCCCCAAATCCACCCTAAAACACTGCAGCCCTCTCTCACTCAAACCCCTCTGTTGGCCAAGAGCCTGCACCACCAACCAGAGCCCTCACCCCTTCTCCCCCGTACACACCCCAACCCACTGTCCCAGTCCTGAATCCCCTCCCAAAGCCTCCTCTGCTGCAACCCAGCCCCATCCCAGAACCCCCTCCTGCACTCCAAACCCCACTCATCCCTGATGTCACCTCAAAGCCCACACCCTCAGCCAGAGCCCTCATCCCCCTTCCACACCCCAAACCCCTGCCCCAGCCAGGGGAGTGAGGGTGAAGGAGAATGAGTGATGAAGGGAGGGGAGGGATGGAGAGAGCAGGACCTCAGGGATGCGGCAGGGTTATTTTGGTTTAGTGTGATTAGGACGTTGACAACACTACTGCCAAGCTGCACTGAGGGACAAGCCTGGTACACAGAGAGTACAGATGAGGTGGGGAATGTCCGAAGGCTAGTTTTACCCTCTGACTCCTCAGCTGTGTCTTGGGTTTGTCAAACATAACCAAGGATCTGGGTTTTTCTACCATAACCAAGGTTGGCTGTGTCTTCTTTCCATTTAAGCAATAATCTTGTGTTCGGATGCTCGAGGTTGAGAATTTTGCCCTAGCTATCATTATCCATAACCCTCAGACACTTGGTTGAGCACTAATTGTGTCTAATCATTGATCAAATCACCCAAAAATCAATTGTGATGCTGGAAAAGAATAAAAATTATTTAACACAACTGCCATAATTTAACAATTTAGCAGGCAATTTACAGAACAAATCATCTCATATAAGGGCATAGATATCCCTGAAGGCTGAGAGAAACAAACGAGGAGGATTTGCAAAGCATTAGGCGGGCCCAGTGACGTGAGCACAAAACTACACATATGCTGAGAGACTGACTGGCAGAACCTAGCAGCAGGTAGAACCAATCAGGAGCCAGTGAAACAAATGGAATAGAGCATCTTGGTCCCACACTCAGGTTGTTACTTGGCCCATCCCTTTTCCCATTTGCAGAGGATTTTTAACCCTCCAAGCCCAAACAGTGTTCCGTTCTGGGACAAGGGAAATTACACTGGTAGAAGTTATACCCTTTTAAAACAGTTAGAGCTAAATGAGCAGAGGAGAAATACTCCCTGCAGTATGTCCCCACACCAAACAACAGTAGCCCCTTGTCCCATTTATAGCAACCAAAGTGTCCATCGATGCCCACCAATTCCCCCAAAATCCTCCCATATTTTTTTTCTGTGATTCTTCACAGCCAAAGGTTTGTGGGGTACGAAAGCTTGGATCATTTCTTAGACTATTCTGTGAGACAGGGATTAAAAAGTATGAGCCACAGTCAGTTTAGAGATAAGATGTCTATTTGATGGGGCTTGGGACCAGCAATTAGAGCGATTCAATAGTACCTCTCATTCCCATATAAGAATGAGAAAAAAAAAACCCATCAACGTTCTCCATACTATCAAGTGATCTAGAGTAAACCATGAACCTGAGAACCAACCTCAGGACAGACTATTAGGCCTTATTACATCGTGAGTATAGACAATGTAGTCAACTAAATGATTAACCAATAAGTGGGTGTTTGCTTATTGTTAACGTTATCGCCTACATGCAACACTCTCCTCCCCCCATAAGTACATTTTTTAGCAAGTTAATTGACAGGTTGGCTTAATCCCAGGTCACACTGAGACCCGGCATCAACTCCCACTGCGGCTCTGCAGTACAAGTGCTTGTAGTGCAAAGCCGTAGCGGCGGTAGTTGCCGGACTCAGCAGGAGCTGGGACTGAGTGGTAGCAATGCTACCCCTTATCAATTAGTCGTGTAGTCGACAAAATTTTTGTAGACTACATGATTAATGAATTGCATGCTTAACATTCCTAGTCTATACTACTGCGGGCCATTGATCTAAGTTACGCAACTTCAGCTACATGAATAATGTAGCTGAAGTCGATGTCCTTAGATCTGCCTACTGCAGAATTTTCACAGAGATAAGCCGGCAGCTGACACTCTCCTGTTGACTCCGACTACTCTCCTCATTTTGGTGAAGTTCCAAAGTTGAGGTGAGAGCACTTAGTGGTCAATTTAAATCAACCGCTGTGTCAGTCCAGTGGGTAGTGAAGATATACCCTTACAAACTGGGGCATAAACCCCAAATTAGTATGTATTTTCCTAGTTTTTTTTTTTTTTTTTTTAATAGACTGCCCCAGCAAGTTTTCTATTTTTCCTGACATGGTATCTAACTAGACCCAACTTGTACAATCAAGATCCATGACACACTCGCTTGCTCTCAATGTATAGAAGAAACATCTTGGCACTGATGCTATCTCCACTATGATTATTTCATATATAATCAGCATTATGACTACTAGTAATTTGTAATCCTAGTTTTCTCATTGTGTCTGAAATATGTAACAATTATTTCCTATGATGTCATTGTGGGTATGCCTAGACTACATGGCTCCGTCGACGGAGCCATGTAAATAGTTTACCCAGCGTAGGCAAAGAAGCGGGGATTTAAATAATCCCCGCTTCATTAAAATAAACATGGCCACCGTGCTGTGCGGCGATCAGCTGATCCGGCACAGGCGGCAGTCTAAACAGCGGATCTGTTGGCTGGGAAGCCTTTGCCGACCGATCCGTTATGCCTCGTGAAACGAGGTTTACAGGATCGGTCGGCGAAGGCTTCCCCAGCTGACCGATCCGCGTCTAGACTGCCACGCCGTGCCGGATCAGCTGATCGTTGGCACAGCGCGGCAGCCATGTTCATTGCTTCTTTGCCTATGCTGGGTAAACTAGTTTACATGGCTCCGTCGATGGAGCCATGTAGTCTAGACATACCCTTAGTTATGATGACTCATTTTAACAATACAAATTAGGATTTTTCAAGTCAGCATTTTCTTTTTTCCACAGTGGTTAATTTTTTTTAACTATAACGATAACAGAACAGCTCTTCTCTCAACTCCTATCCACTCATCAGAAGACAAAAATAGATGTGACAGTTTTATTCAGTGAACCTTTCTAATGTTAAGAAACTTCTGGATGCACTTTTGAATCTTTCAGAGCTGTAACAGAAACTATTCAAAAACAACACAAACAGGTATTACAGTAGGTTTATCCAACAGACAAGTGAGATATAGATAAGAAAATGGTATTCAAAAATCAAAGCAACTGAAGAAAATATTTGTAGATTTTATACTTCATAGAAAGCCCCACTAACAGAATGTGTTTTGACAACATGCTATTCTCTCTCCTTAAGACACTCTCTGAAACACTTCTTACATATGACCCAACAGATGTATGATGGGGTGTCCTGGTCCTGGACTGGAGAATAAGGGGTTAAATCCCCTATTTTGGGCAGAGGAAGACCTGCTCCTTCACCACTGCTAGGCATACTTGAGCTAAAGCCTCCGCATAAAAAGGAGCTGCCCAGCTAAGTTGGGGCAAACTACTGAGGAGAGAGGACGCACACTGCAGGCTCCACTCTGGGTATTGCTGGAGCCCCAGATTACAGAGCCAAGCGTGCCGAGACACAGGCAGATATCCTGTGCGGGGGGGGAAGGGAGTTTGCTCTGGGTCCCATGCCTGGGGCACTGGGGGGGGGGGTTGTCCCCAGACCCTGTGTCCCCCTTGGTATGTCCCTGATGGGTACACATGTTAGTAGTTTGGTAGAATCTACGGGGTAGTAGTATCATGTTTTGACAGCAGTAAACTTGTTCAGGTGTACCTGTACCTTAACAAAACTTGTGGTCACTGGGCAGTTCGCTCAGGGTCTGCTGTACTAGCTACTTGATCAGAGCTGGGTTGGCACACACAAAGAGAACACACATGCAGCCAACATATTACCATTGTAATGTTTTCTTTCAATTAATGGGAAAAATCTACTTTATTATCTAATTTGCATATTAACATCAGGAGTTGAAACATTCAATAGAGAAAAATGTTTATAACATTCAAATATATAAAGTATTAAGCTGATGCAATGACACAAATAGAATATGGTTTAAAATACAACTAGAAACTTAAAGCAAGAAGATAATTGAGGCTCTGAATAGAAAATTATTTTCCATTTCAAAAGAAAATAAAGTATCACGTGGATGTTGTCAGATACCAACTGAGTGTTACCTCCATATGGAGTCGTTTAGCTTCTCTCTCTCAAAAAAAGAAGTAAGATAGGGCACTATGACAAACACCTGGCTAAATTAAGATAGAGTTGCTACTTTACTGATTACTTATTAAGAGTTCTAAGGGGGGGATACAGAAGAAAGCGTGGAAGAGCAAGAGGAAAAAGAAATGGATGGTACTGAACACAAGTCAGAAATAAAGCAAAATATTTGTGTTAACATGTTAAATGAGTCCTTTAGAAGGCCACAATGCCAATGTTAGTGACAAAATGATTTATTTTATTAAAATAGCAAAGTAGTTTTAAGAAGAACTTTGACATTTTAAAAATTGTTATACATTAATATGGCTAATGTTTTTAAACACTATTCAGAAAGTCAGAAGAGAAAAAAACATTTTAAAACAGTAAAAATATAAAATAAATGTCAGCAATAAAGTTTAATGATGTACACCACTAGTTTAGAATCAATATCTAGATGCAATCCCATTAAAGAAGCTACATCTCGAGATGCTTATTGATCAGACTTAACTGTAGTACTAAAACCAAGTAGGTTTCACCCTCTGCGTACCATACTTCCAATTTGATTGATGTAAGTAAGATTTTATCAAGGGCTTAAAGGCTAATATTGATCTCACAGTACCTCACAGTAGAATAGCCTCAGCAATAATCTTCATGACACGTACCAGACATTTGTGGAAATCATTTGTTGACTTGAGTTTTGCACTTAGGGTCTGATCTAAAGCCTATAGACTTCACTAAATAGGCCATCACCCTTAAAAGGAGAGGTTCAACAATTCTGTGAGATATAAAGAAGAGAGATGACTACAGGATGTACTATTATGAAGGGTTGTTTCATACTTCATCACACATTTCATACAGCTTTTTAAACCATTTGACATATCCTGAACAAACTTCACTGAATTAAGTTAAATTTTATTGAATGAAGTTTAACTTCTTTTGTGTTCATTGTATTAGAAATGCAAATGTTAATGTATGGAGATTGTATGCAACTTTTTAAGCAGGAAGACAAGATTAATGCTATCTTGGAAGGTAATAGGAAATTCAGAGGTCTTTTTTGGAACAGTACATATAATATGGATTTCCTAGAAAGCATCTTGGAAAATGGGAATGCAAAGTCATTGTGAGAGATACCCAGTATGCAGTAATTATCTGTTTCTTGGGTGGGGGATTGAAGAACTGCTCCTGCCAGAATCCATGTTAGGGTAGGGGTTAATGCTGGTAATAGGGTTGCCAGATGGTTGAAACAAAAATACTGAACCCCCCCCCCCCCCAAAAAAAAAGGACTCCAAAACTTATTAAGCAAAAAAAAAAATTTTAAAATAAAACAGCATTAAAACAGCACGTCCCCTTTAAGAGTGAGTGCAGGGATAGGAACAGAGGAGTAGTTGAGCACTAAGACCCATGGCAGCCATTTTGTGCCGGCAGCCTTGCGGAACCAGGTAAGCATGGGGTCTAGGGTTGGGAGGCTGGGAGTGTTGGGAGCGAGGCCGGGCGCTGAGTGTTTGTAGGGTTGCCAGGTGCCCGGCATTTTCGCCTCCTGGCCGGGGGAAAAAAAAAATCAGAAAATACCGGACATTTTAGGTGTCCGGTATTCTCTGAATTTTTTTACCGGACAGGAGGCGAAAATACCGGACTGTCCGGATGAATACCAGACACCTGGCAACCCTACTTGGTAAGGTTTTAGCATGTATATAGGAGTTTTATTATTTTTCATGGGTTTTTTCCTGTTATGCTTTTTACCTTGAGAATAAACTAGGTTTGCATAGAAAGAACTGTGCTACAGTTATAGGTTACAACAATCCCACTTGTTAATTGTTTCTGAAGATAAAGCAAGCTGGTGTCCTTGGGCAAACTGTTTTCTGGGAAATGTACCAGGAAGGTGCAAGGCAGTCTGGAAATACTCTGATCAGAAGAAGGAAACCTGCCTCTAACCAAGACAGGCAACAGCTGAGGTGCCAGAAGTCAGAGTGGGCAACCTTGCTGGACCACTGAAGGGAAATCCAGGTGCAGGTGACCTGACTTGTGACACATAGTACGTGATTGTTTCACTCTGCATGTCTTCTGAGGTAAAAATGCAAACTAGATTGCAATTACAGAAAAGCACCCAGGGTGCAGTATATAAATGGTGTTAAAAGTGCTAGCATACTATTGACAGCAAGTAAGTTATAATTTTGACCTGCAACTTGACAGAAACACTAATAATAAGCAGATGGCAGACTGTAAATTAACATCTGGAGTTCAGTCCCAGGGAATCAGATCCAATCAAGGTAGTTTTGAAGCATTATGGCAAGTGCAGCATTAGTTCTAATTAGATGAGGTATCAGGTATCTGTTTTGCAGCACATGAACACTGACAAATATGCTGCAGATGCCAGTTCAAACAAAGAAAACAGAAGAATAATCCTAACAAATAGGGGTCATTTTCAACAAACAAAAGCCAGGATACACAGGTGCAAGGTCATAAAAATTTTCTCCCAACCTAAAAGATTTAGCTTGCTAGTAAGAGACAAAAATATCTGCAACAACTGATTTACAGACTCAAAAATTTAAATAATTTTCAAATTACAAAATAAGTGTTGCAGCTTTTTGGAAACTGAAGATGCAAAAACATTTTAATCAATCAGCATTCAGTAAAACATTGCTCTTGACAGCTCCTCAACAAATTATATCTTCATACATTATAGAATAACATACTTTGTCTTCAATTTATTTCAATAGAAATACAGAAAGTAAAGAGGAACTGCTGTTTATTTTGTTATTCACAACTTTCCTTTTTTCTGCATGTACTTTAGAATCAGAGTACAATTCAAACCTGCTATACTGTGTGAAGATGCAGTTATTAAAAGATAGCTAAGCCTTCTGCATGGGCCAGCCACAGCAAACATTCCAAGTATAAAATTCAATCAGGTAGAGAAAAGCAAGTTATACACTTATCTAAAACTGCTCACAGTAGAAAAAAGCAGAAAAATGTTTTCAGATTACTTGCTGAGCTGTGACATTGTCCAATTACATGAGCCTATCAACTCTGAGATTTTACAAGCACAGTGCATCTTGTAAAAAGGGAGAGGAGGGAGAAGCTTCTGATTACTTGGTTAGCCATGACTTGATGTAATTAACTTAGCTCATTAAGCCTCAAAAAAACCCCTCTCTGAGCACAATGTATCTTGTATATAATTGATTGATAATTCTGCATGCTTTGCATCTGATTTCCACAATGTGGAAAGTGTGCAAATTCAATAATATTAGGGAATTAGGAAAATGTGTAGATTATAACTTTTCTTTGCTAGTGGTAACGTTTGAAAACGAAAAACATGCTGAAAATCAAGTACAACTATTATTGTAACTTCAGTCAATGTAGCCATGACAGTTGTGTCTGATTACACAATTATTTCAGTTAAACACAAAGGGTGCATTTACACTGCACCGTAACTCGAAATAAGATATGCAACTTGAGCTATGCAAATTGTGTATCTTCTTTCGATGCTATTTCAAAATAACTTATTTTGTCATTTGGCACTGTCTACACAGCACCAAATTTTGAAATAAAGCGTTATTCCAAAATTTCCCTTACCCCTCGTAGAGTGACTTTTACAGGGACGTTGGACTAGCATGCCCGAAATAACAGGCTTGCTGTGAAGACACAGGATAGCAATTTCAGGATACTCCGGTATCCCAAAATAGCGTTGCAGTGTAGATGTAGCCAAAGTGGCTTGTTGGAAGGCTAGCCAACATTACTAACATTTCTTCTAAAACTGTGCAAACAGAACTTGATAGTGTATGAAGTTTTCTCTGCAAAGGGAGAAGAGGAGTTCTGAATCTCATCGGTTTGCTATATTAACAAAAGTAGTCTCTAGCTGTGAAGCCTGCAAAGTTAACTTACAACTTTGAAATTAATGTAACTGAGGTAACGCTGTCTCCCTGAAACTACAGATAAACAACCTGGGGAAAAAATGAGTGTGTGAACTACTGAAGGCCCACATTTTGGACCAGCATGCAGCTGGCTTGAGTTGGTCAAGAATCTCTCTGATTGTGACGGAAGAAATCTTCTCCAACCCAGATCACTGGAGCATAGCAGTGCCAATGTATTCTCAAGGGGTAACTAGCTTGCATACCACTTTCTCCCCCACTCCATACTTTCTTGGTGCTATTCAGCACCAGCTGAAGCACACTGAAGGCTCAATGCTATCAAAACCAAAAAACAAACAAAATAAATGCAAGTGTAACCGCCACTGCGCGGATTTGAAACTGGGACCTCTGAGACTTAATACAGGCGCCTCTACAGCTTGAGCTATAAAGCTCCAAAGGTTCCAACTTCAAATACGCCCAGTCACAGTTACAAGTGAGAGCTCATCCAGGATCTCAACTGGGTCTCTGAAGTTTGGTGCTTCCTCAGCTAGGGGAAGTATGTAACACACACACTTAGCGGATTTGGTTCACTACCCTGTTTAGTTGCACTTAAACCACTTACAGCAAGAGATAAGAACAAGGGAGCTCTACAGCCTAATCTAAGAGCCAGCTGGCTTTATAGCTCAAACTATAGAGGCTCCTACCGTGAGGTCCCAGGTTCAAATACAGCTGGCGGTGGTTACAAGGGCTCCCCTTGTTTTTCTCTCTCACTTAGGGTGTCTCTAGACTACAGGGTTTTTTCGAAAAAAGTAGCCTTTTCTTTTCGAAAAAACTTCACCAGCATGTAGACTGCAGCCGTGTTCTCTCGAAAGTAAATCGAAAGAATGCGGCAGTTTTTTCGATTGCGATAAACCTCATTTTACGAGCAATAACGCCTTTTTTCGAAAGTACTCTTTTGAAAAAAAGGTGCTATTGAATGCAAACTGCGCATAGAATGCAAACTGCATCTAGACTCTCTTTCAAAAAAGCAGCTTGCTTTTTCAAAAAAATCTGCTTGTAGTCTAGACGCTCTCCTTCGAAAGAGGCTTGTAGTCTAGACGTAGCCTTTAAGTGGTCTAATTGCCACTACATGGGACAGTGAATCACATCCACTAGGTGTGCGTGTTACACAAGTCCTACCAATTACTGTCTGCTCTACAGTTTTTACCACAGTTACATACCATGAAATTTTACCAGTGGTGAATTGTTACTAAGTTTGCATCCACAAAGAAATGCACATTATCTCTCAGCACAATGTTAACTGTGAATCCATCTCTTCCCTTTTCCAGTTTTGTCTGTCTCCAGTCTCAACAATTAGTGCCATTTCATCAGTCTCAAGGCCTAGTGCAAACAGGATGAAAGTATCTTCTACACCAGGCCAAGATGACCTGCTTGGAAAAATTAAGATACGCCAGGACTCCTAAGAATCAGCGCTGGTGTCTTGAGGAAAAAGTGCATGAATGCCATCCATGCTGTATTTGTATTTTAGCACTATGAACTCTATTTACAATATTCATTTAACACAGTTTATACTAAAAAATAAAGTCTGAACAAAATCTTTAGTTCATTATTTAAACCCAATATTTAATTTTGCTTCTACACCAAGTTTGGTATATTTGAGTTGAATACAATAGCTTTAAGCATGCTACTGAAATAATAAGAGCGTCAAGAAACCAATTAAGGACTCGGAATACACACAAGCAAGAGAAGCAAAACTGAAAAGATTGATGACTAGAGCATGTCCTTAAAACATTTATCACCACATTGCACTGTAAAAATATTAGGGGGTAGAAATATTATGCCTGTGGTATTACATATTCCTACAAGATGAAAAAAACCCTTCAGAAGTGAATAATTAAGCAAGGGTGGCATGACCAAACAGAAATAAATTATCTCCTATTCTGAAATTCAAAAGAAGATCCTCTTCTTTACTCTTCAAATTTTCATTGAAGACCATCTGTTTATTTAGTTCAATGAATCTTCTGTTTGGAAGAAGATATACTATTGTGAGCACCTTATCAATGCCAGAAAGCTACACTGCAAGTATCGTAAAATCCAACTCCCAAGCAGGCTTTTTAAAATCACCAATTCAATTTAGATTCATATTGTCATGTATCTTAGCATTAAGAGCATTCAAGAACTGAAGAATGGAATCCACCAACATCCTCTATTTAGGAAAGACCGCCAAGGTTTTAATTTACATTTGTGTCTGTTACTAGTCTAAATATTTAAGAATATCAATGATTTTTCCCCAATAATTTCAGTGCTTTTAGTCATAATACTCTCTCACTATAATACAACATCATGATGATGAAATATATTCATTTTCTCTTCCTTGCCTCCTACTTGGAATCACTATTTTGTTAATGAACTGCTCTAATGAAGAGCAGTTACAAGTCCTGACTCGGAATATAACTTTTTGTTTTGTTGTGTTTCATTTTGTTTATTTGTTTTGAAATCTCTAAATTCAAAGAGAGAGACTATGGTAGACTTAGTATAGAATTAACTATGCAAACGGAAATCTCAAAGGTTATCTTGGCAATTGAAAAAGAGTTGCATTTTTCAGTGTGTAAGCTCAATCAAATATAACTTAACATGACTGAAAAGCCCACTTAATGTTTGTTAAAAGCAGAACAACATGTTTGAAGTCCTGTTAGCCATCTTTTTGTAGCCTGAGGGGAGCTACAAGAAAGGCCAACATGCCTTCAAGTGTGGCAAGACAATCTTTAGGAGTAAATGATGGTGTTAAGATTCTGCGTAGCTATGAAATTCATTTCCACCACTCACAGTACCACATTGCAGTACCTACTTGGGGTCTATCATGTAATTCAGTTCTTATCTTACTTTGTAAACATTCCCTCACTATGTTTACTTCATGAAAGCCCATGGGCATGATCTCGTGAGCCAAGTTTCCTTAGCATGAATTACTGTTGTTGGATCTGAGTTCTCTGTCACTAAGTTTAAGGCCTCACCAACGTGTATTCTGGTTGCCTTTAAAAGCAGCTAATTACATTAAGGAGTGTATTCACTGTTTAACCAACTTTATCTCAATATTTGCAGTAATCAAGAAAAAGGCAACATTGGTATGTTAAGTTGAGCACTGTATACAATCCAAGTCACAGTATAAGACTCCTAAGCAACCACTCAAACGTTCTGAAGAGCTGCATAAATGCCAATATAAACTGGTGAGCAACACTATTGGTGTGTTCAAAACCAAGAACAGTGCCAAAAACAGCTTGTTCAGGAAGAATAAAAAAGCCAGTACACTTTCATCCTTACAAAACCTTTCCACTTATCTTTTGTATCATACAACCCAAGCCAAACCCTAGAGCTTTTTGTATAAATGGAGGAAAGAGTGTATTTCCTCACTACAATGTAAACTTGCTAAAAATTCTCCTTGCATGTTACCAACCTCATATGATAGTCTCTTAAGGTCCTTTTATTAAAACAAACATACAGAAAAATATGTAATCAAGTGCAAGATTATGAATCTGCATTAATTTAATCCATTATCAAGTGACTCTTCAAGACGTGTCTTATTTCAAGGTATGTTTCATGTAAATCTACCGATTCACCACATACCATTAATAACAGTTGCACCACCCTTTTTCTGAAATGACACTGAAGATGCTTTATTAGATTTAAGTTAATCCAAATAGTCATGTTTTATAGCCCAAGTGGATGACTCACAAAACTACCTGTGCTGAATGAATCATGGTTTATTTTATAATTCAACGATTTGAACAAGATAATGGACATAATCAAGTAAATAAAACAGCAGTTTGCTCTGTTAGGTGTAATTTGCATTTCTTCTTTTTCAACAGCTAAAATGGCATTGTATTATGACACACTGTATTCTGAATAAAGTGTACAAATATGCCTATTGTGAATAAAGACTACCAATAACTTGTTTCCATAGACAGAGAATGTAATTATCTTCCGGGCATACACACATTTCAGTGAACTTGTATCACTGATAATGAGGCTTTCACCCTTTTCCCTCACCAGACAAACACTTCCTAGATATTGAGCTGACATTTTTCCTTTTCTTAATTTGATCCTATTTCTTCCTATCATTAGGGATATTAGATAGTGATTCATTGAATAATCATGTAACTTCATCAAATGTTAGCAGTTACACAATTACTCAGTTGTCCCCAGGGCAGGGCAGCAGCCAGTGTGCTCCCAGCCCCACTCCCAGGGAGCCTCCTGCCACCCTGCACTGCTGCCTTTGTATAAGAGACAGCAGCGCGGGGCAACAGCAGCCCCTCTCCAGCATCCCATGGAGCAGCCTTTGTCCATGGCGAGCCTGGGCCAACATGGACAGAGGCTGCTCTGCAGCAGCCTCCCCTGCCACCCACCAGCTGCTGCTTTGATGGAGGCAGCACGGGGGGGTAGGGGGAGGGACAGGTGGCTCTCTTTGCAGGCCGGCTGCGCAGAGATGTCTTAAAAGTCAGCTCTCCGCAAGTATCAGCTCCTGCCTGCCCCATCCTCCCCATGCTTCTGCCTCCGATAGACACGTCAGCCAATACGCGTGGGGAGCTGGCTTGAACACTGCATTCTCACGTGTATCGGGCTTCTTCACCAGCTCCCCCCTGCGCTGCCGCCTCTCTATCAGAGGCAGCAGGGTAGGGTGGGGATAGGCGACTCTGCAGGATCTGGTGCTCAGGGAGAACCAGCTTAAAAGCTGGTTCCCCATAGGCACTGGCTCCTGCTCTTTCCGGCTCTTGCTGCCTCTGATGCAGAGGTAGCAAGAGGTAGAAGAGCGTTTAGTTGATAAGATTAACTGATAAGGCTAGGCTATCAGTTAATTGTGTAGTTGACTACACATTGACATCTCTACCTATCATATTCACATATACCAAGCTAAATAACTCCCTCCATCATCCTCTTAAATTTTGGTAAATCTGTGTCTCATCACCAATTCCTCTCTTAGTCCAATTCCATGCATTTAAGTTCTAGGTCGCTCTACATCCTAACTGTGACGGAAAAGACAGAATTCTACTTAAATTGCAGCAAGGGACATTTAGGTTGGACATTAGGGAAAACTTCCTAACTGTGAAGGTGGTTAATTGAGCACTGGAAAAAATTGCTTAGGGAGGTTGTGGAATCTCAATCACTGGAGATATTTAAGAGCAGCTTAGATAGATATCTGTTCGAGATGATCTAGATCCGTGTTCTCAACCAGTGGTACGAGTACCTTTAGGGGTACTTGAGAGAAGTCTGGGGGGTACGTCAACACAACTGAAATTTGGAGAAAACTGAATTTTTGTTTTAAGTTTTACAACGCTTTATTGTTTTTGTACTTTTTATACCCAAAAATTTCATCGCCCGCCTGGCTACGATTAAGTTGTTTAAACAAATGTGTTGCAATAGTAGAAAACATTGTGTGTGTCTGAAACTGTAGGTACTGGGGGTACTTATAATTTTTTTTTAAAGGGGTTACTTTATTTAAAAAAGGTTGAGCAACACCGATCTAGATCATGGGTGGGCAAGATATGGCCTGGGGCCAGATCCAGCCCATCAAGCCATTTGATCCAGCCCACAGCCCGCTCTGCCATACCCATACCTCCAGGCCGATTGAGACCAAGGGGGCGAGGTAGTGCACGAAGTCTCCTCCCCCCGCCAGAGGAACCACCAGCTGTTCAAAACAGCTGGCAGATCCCTCTAGGCATCACATGCCCCTGACAGAGCGGGGGCAGGAGATTTCGCATGCTCCCCCCACCCCCAGACCAATCAGGACCCACGGGGCATGGGAGCGCACAAAGTCTCCTCCCCACTGCCAGGGGTGCACGGCACCAGAGGGAACCGCCAGATATTCAAAATAGCTGGCAGTTCCCTCTGGGTGCTGCACGCCCCTGGCAGGATGGGTGGGAGGGACCTTCCGTGCACCCCCACCCCACAGGGGAGCATGCACAAAGTCCCCGTCTCCACCCCAACACATAGTGCCTAGAGGGAACCCGCCCCTTCTGGGGCCAGCCCAGGCCTCTACCAACACTGGTGAAGTGGCCCCCCCTACAAAAATTATTGCCCGCCCCTGATCTAGATGGTGCTTGGTCCTGTCATGAGGGTAGGGGACTGGACTTGATGACCTCTCAAGGTCCCTTCCAGTTCTAGTATTCAATTGTGGAAAAAGAGCAAATTTAGAACTGTTAACACAAACATCACCTACAGTGCTGTTGACCACACACTCCAAGACACAACTCCCCACACCAATACAAAAAAAAAATACCCACAAAAACAAAAGAAACATCAAACTATACTCCACTTCATCCAACTTGCTGTCATGTGGGTTCCCTCATGCTCTGTGATACCCACAGCCTGGCAAATCTGACTGTCACAAAGTCTATCCATTTGGAAAATGATTCTGCTTTAACATTGCTGAGGTCACCATTCAGATTGTGTGTGGCAGTGAATTGGATGAAATTGGGGTGCATATTGTTTCATGGTATTTCTTAGGCATGGATGTCTTTTGAAGGGTCTTAACAGCACAGCAAGCAACAAGAAGGTGTACTTTTCTTGCAATTACTTAGATGCATGACTTCTGGGGTTTATTTTGTTTTGTTATTGTAGCTGGACTCCATTATGTCCTAGAGGCTTAAAACAACTGTGGACCAGGGACACAAGCTTGAACTCCCTTCAAAGCTGACTAGTGAGCTGGTGAAAGAGGACCCTGATCAGATTTGTGACAGCCCCTAACTCATTAACTTTTTAAAAATCTCATTCTAACTTACTTTGGAAAAATCACTTTTTAAATGAACTTTCAACATCTTTAGTAGATTTAAAAAAAAATCTGGTCAAAATATCCAATATGACTTTTTGGTAGGATCACAAAATAAAAGTATTAATAAAATTGTCATTAGAGCATAATAGCACAAAGAACATGCAAAAACTAGCAAAAAGGACCCATTTATTACATGAGTTCTAGATCCTACACATCTGACTTAGAGCATATACAATGCTGGAAAAGACACATGTTAAACAATTGTAGCGCATAAATGGAATGAACAGGAAAAAAATAATTTAACTAGATAAAACAAAGAATAGCCCTACTTTGTGTGTGTCACAAATACATTGTTTTAAATATTTTCCAGCTAAATAACAGAGCTTAAAAAAAATCACTAAAAAGCAAAAACCATCTTGTTTTCTTGCCTATCAATCTCATTAACAGTTACATGAAATTCTGTATATGCACTCAGATCTCTCATTTGTACATCTGGCTTAACTCAACACACTTCTGTATTTGTTACCATTGCAAGTTATAGTAAATCAGCTGTTTGCTTGAGGAGGAAAATGTTATTTTAATGGACAAAGCAGTACTACTGTTTCAATGCTAAACAAAATTTAGGTATCCATGAAAGTAACAGAAAATATTTAGACAACATTTCATAAGACTACAAAAGGCACAGAGTGGTCCTAAAACTTCTCCTTCTATTATTTCAATGTTAAACCCTTAGAAAATGATTAAGTTTTACATTTCAATACCTCAATCTTATCTACCATTCTGAAGATAAGGCAGCGTACAGTACTTTATTGGAATTATTAGAGCAACTTCATGTGTAACATTATTACGGAAGCCATCACACTGGCTACTGTTTTGGAAAAGGTCAGTATTTTCATGTTAGGATTATCTTTAATAAAGCGCTTTTCTGTTAGCATAGGTCCCTCACTCCTGTCTGCAGGACCAACATGACAGAGCAAAGAGTTTAAAAAAATAAATACAGGAATTGATCTTGCTTTCGTTTAACACATATGACTTGTAGCAGGTTTTACAGCTCTCCCTGCCTCCGTTTCTTTAACCTCGCCCTTGTGCCCAGCCATATTGGGTCAGACCTAAGGTCCATCTAGCCCAGTATACGGACTTCAGACAGTGGCCAATTCTAGGTCCTGCAGAAGGAATGAACAGAACAGGTAATCATCAAGTGATCCCTGTTGTTCATTCCCAGCTTCTGACAAACAAGCTGGGGATACCATACATGCCCATCTGGTCTAACAGCCATTGATGAACCTATCCTCCATAATTTATCTAGCTCTTCTAAATCTTGTTATATAGGCTGGGCCTTCACAACATTTTTGTCTATCCTTTCTCTATTGTATGAGGGCTGGAGGCATTGGTTTCTATACTGCCCCCTCCCTCTTAATCTAGGACTTTAGATGTTGGTTTCTGATTCCCAACACACACCTCAGCTATATAGGAACCATTGGTTTGCCTGCTTTGCTCTTCAAACCTGTGAGCCTTTTCTTGCCTCCAGAATTTTCAAGGCCCCGTCTGGGCTCAATCACCAAAATCACTTACACACGTGTGTGTGTGTATGCACGCACATGTGTAGATACATGGATACACCCCATCTGTGCACCTCAAAACAATGGCCAGAGTTGCAGTAATACAAATTGCAGGGCCAAATGCTGTGTTCCTCTCCACACATACAACATGCATCTACCATGAAGTTGTACATATAAAGTAAAATGCAGGATCTGGACTGCAGAACCCTTATTACTAATGACGACAGGCAAGCCTAAAGGAACATTTGATTCTTAGAGCCCTGCTTTGAGTCTGCATGTCTAAAAATAAGAAAAAATAAGATGCTTGTTTATTTACTGAGTGAAACTGCCATGGAACTAACAAAGATGCATATGCCATTTTAACAGGGTCTTTCTCATAGTGAACTTGAAATCTAAATATTCCCCTAGTGTCCATGAGACCATCCCCCTGCTAAGTGTTTTAAACACCTTTAAACAGAGTTCCACACATTCTGTAGTTCCACAGCTACAGAATAAACAACTAAATCCATTTTTCATACAGAACTGTCCTAAAAAAAAAAAATCTCAGCTTTCATATTTTAAAATGACAGTTGTAGTCCCAGGACTGTTAAGAAAACCTTTACAAGTTAAAACTTAAACAACAAAATAGTCGAGCAGCACCTTAGAGACTAACAAAACAGGTAGATGGTATCATGAGCTTTCGTGAGCACAACCCACTTTTTCAGATGTGTTTTGTTAGTGTTTAAGGTGCTACTCCACTATTGGTTGTTTAAGTTTTTCCAGTTACAGACTAACTCGGCTACCCCTCTGAAGTTTTACAAGTTAGAAAGTTTTCCCCTTCAAATAGTGATAGAGATGCAGCCGTGTTAGTCTGGTCTAGCTGAAACAAAAGACAGGACTATGTAGCACTTTAAAGACTAACAAGATGGTTTATTAGGTGATGAGCTTTCGTGGGCCAGACCCACTTCCTCAGATCAATTTGTGGAAGAAAATTGGCACGACCATATATACCAAAGTGATACAATCAAAAAAAATGTGAACACATATAAAATTGACAAATCAGATTTTAGAGCAGAGGGGGCGTGAGGGGGGCAGGTTACCTCACAGATACTAACCTTCCCCCCTCACCCTCCCCGTTCTAAAAACTGATTTGTCCCTATTTTCAACTATGTTGAAACTATTATCGTAACCCTCCTTAATCTCTTTTCCGAATTAAATATACCCATTTCCTTCGGCCTTTGCTTACGTGGCTTGCATTCCATCCCTTTCATCAGTAGAGGGCAACCTGCAGCCCACGGGCCTCACGCAGCCCATTAGGGTTCTATGGGTGGCCCACAAGACATTTTGTTTACTGTTACCCACATGCAGGGTTGTCCAATTCCGCTGGATTCCATCCACAGATTTTTTCCCCCACCAATATTACTCAAGTGACGCACACTTAAAGCAAGGGCATGGGAAGTGAGTTGCACGCTGATTGCACACGCTGACTGTGAGAGCTGTGTGCTTCCTCAATTAAATCAAAGTGCTGTAATGGTTCAGTCAGCACACCCTGCAAATTCTAGGTACTTCAAGTGAAGTCAGCAAAATGACCCTCTCTCAAGGGCCCTCTTCATTATGACACTCTTGTGGCTCACTAAGATGGAGGGCCGCTCATGCAACCCACTCACTAGCCTAGGTTGCGGCCTTTGATCATCTTTTGTCAGTTCTCTGGATTCTTTGCAGTTTCTCTACATCTTTCCTATACGCAGTGACCAAAGTTGGGATCAATACTCCAGCTGATGCCTAACCAGTGCTGAATAAAGCAGTACTGTCACCTCTTGTGACTTGCATACTATCCCTTTCTTAGTGCAACGTTAAATTGCATTTATCTTTTTTGTTACAGCATTACATTGCTGACTCATGCTGAGGTTGAGATCCACCACAACTCTCAGTTCCTTCTCAGCACTGCTGCTACCAAACCAGTTAACCTCCCATTCTGTGATTCGAGCATTAGGTGTTTCTTCCATGAGCGTGGCACCTTACATTTGTCTTACTTCAATTTCATTTTGTTGTCTGTAACCCAGATCTCCAATTTATCAGGATCTCTCTGAATTTTTGCTCTATCTTCTGAAGAGCTATCCCTCTGCCCCTGCTTTGTGTCATCTGCAGACTTAATCAGTGTGCTCGCTACACCTATATCCGGGTCATTAATAAAGATCTTAAACAACAATGAACCCAGAAAAGATCCCCATGGAACCCCATTTAAAATCTCCCTCCAATCTGACATCATTCCCTTAATAGTGATGCTTTGTTTGTAGTTTTTGAACCAATTATATATCACTTAACAGTGGTTCTGTCAAGTCTGTATTTCCCCAGCTTACTTATTAAAATGTCAGTGGGACTGTGTCAAAAGCCTTGCTGAAGTCCAGGCACATTATGTCCACTGCATTCCCCCCATCCATCAAATCAGTTAAACTGCCAAAGAGAAGAAAATAATTCCTTCTTTCCCCTCCATTGCACCTCCTCTCCTCAAGCTGACCTCTCAAGGCCCCTTCCACAGTTCTAGTATTTATGATTCTAAGTCCAGACCTACTGTCATTCACTGTATGGAATACTGAACAGGACCTGCATGGAACCCAGCATGTAACTATGCTGTATGTTACCTAAGGCTTGTCCACACAGGAAGTTAAGCTGAATTAACTGAAGATATAAATTTAAAATGCATCAGTCAAACCACATTAAAACCCCTCTGTGCACACACTCATTCAGAAGTGAAGTGGTCTTAGTTCACTTCACCTTAATTCACTCATGGCTGCTTCATATGGTCCCACAGTTCAGACTATGGAAGTGTGAACTATAGAGAGCTCTAAATGTGTTATGCTCTAGCTGTCGCATATAGACAAACCCTGATGTAGTTCTGTTTCAAGGCCACTTTAGTTCTTAATGAGAGCATCCTCACAGAGGTCTGATGTGCCTTAACTAATGCACTTCAGTTAATTTGTATAGAAGCCTTAGGTGTGTTCTTTTTTAAGTATACTGCACAGCTTAGCAAAGCTTTTCATTTCCCTGTACACTACACAATTAAGTTTCACACAACACTTTAAAAATTGCTTTGCGATACCCACGGAGCACTATTCTACAGACACACAGTGTGCCTGTGAAATGATGGGTTTGACATTGTCATCATGTCTGTTGGGTTCTCTCATTGAACACGGACAACAAATCTGGATTTCATGGAACTGAAGGGGATAGGGTGAAATTTAAGTAAATAGTATGCAGAATGTCCCTTTTAACCTTGCTTTCTGGGGCGTTTGGCACAACTTTTTCTAAACGTAATGGAGTTTTCATGCTGCTCTTTGCCTCGTTGATGATAATTTGAATTCTAGGGCAATGTTAAAAAGAAAGCTGATGCATAACAGTTAGTGTTCAATTTTACACTAAGGATTACAAGAAATCATCCATTTCTAATGAGTACTGGCAAGCTACAGGCCAAGCCCTATAGAGTCTGTTGCAACAAAATAGAACCTTGCTAATCTACACTTTGGTATTCTACAAAGCCTCAGTGAAAACAATTTCACAGTTGCTGTTTGTAACGCAGATCAGCTAAATTCAAACTCTGTTGCTGGGGATAATGCTGGGGGTATGTTACCCAGGGGCCACTGTGCGAGTGTGAAGTCCCCTTAGTCTCATTTTCACCATATACTGGAACATTGAAGCAAGCTGTTAATACTCCTAGTTACTTTTCTTGTGGAGGCAACAGGAGCACAGAGGCTTTTTTACCTCTGTATCTGGCATAGGTGCAACTACTACTAGGGTACTTCGGCACTTCTGGTATCCACAACTCAGGAAGGCTGTTGATAACTTGGAGAGGGTTCAGTGAAGAACCATGAAAATGATTAAAGGATCTGACTACATGACATAGTGGTAGAGTCAAGGAGCTCTTTCTATTTAGCTCAATAAAAATAAACTTAAGAGGTGACTTGATTATGGTCTAAGAGTACCTGCAGGAGGAAGGGAGGCAAAGAGGGGAAGATGATTCAAAGGGGCAACAACATAGCCCACTGCCCCAGGGCCTTTAAATTGCCGCTGGAGCACTGTGTTGCATGCTCAGCATCGTGCAGAAGGCTGGCTGCCCTGACCCCACCCCTTCCACTCAAGGCCCTGCCCCTTCATCAGCCTGCATGCAGCCACACCCTCTTCCCACCTAGCCCAAGAGCCGGTGCAGACTGTCAGGTCCCCTGCAAATATTCGATAATGGGCCCTTCAGTCTAGTACAGAAAGAGATTACAACCCAATGGCCTAACCTAGCCAAATTCAGGCAGCTACGACTTTTTTTTTTTAATCCGTGACAGTACTTAACCATTGCAATAGTTTGCCAAGGACTGTGGTAAATCTTCCATCGCTGATATAAAAATCTATGTATCTATAAAGGTTGGCCAAACTCTTGACCAGAACAGGGCACCTTTCATTAAATTCTTCAGCAAAGATCAGGTACCTCATAAGGATGGTGGAGATTTTTAGATCTGCTGCTGACACTGGAGAATTAAATAGGTGGAAACCTTTTTAAACAATTTTTCTGTGGAACTTTTGGGAGTGGTGAGAAACTGGTTGGACCTCCTTGAGTAACAAACCATCGGGAGAAGAAGCCAGCTCCAGTATAAGTGGCCTATTTCAGAACTGGTGCTGGTTACACAATGAGGGGAAAAAACCTTTACATCTAACGTGTCCGTTTAATCTACTCAGCCTATAAATACTATTATCCAGTAATAATAACCATAGGGTTATGATATGGAGCCACTACTAGGTTAAAGTACAGATGCTATGTATTTCCATATCTTAACATATTGGGTTGGTGGGGTTTTTTGGGTTGTTTTTTTTTTTAAATTAACTAACCTTACATCTGAATTCTTGAGTTTATGCTGCTTGTTTTTTGCTGGCTTTGTTTTTTGTATAGTTTATTTTTGCAAATATTTTTACCCAAGTTAATGATATGTATTGAACTTACTTCAGTTGAACATTAATTGTTACCTTAAAAAAAATTCAGTGTAACTTGTTTAATTTAAAACACAATCACAGTTGATACTCAGGAGCCTACAAGATGCTTAACCAATTACTTTATTAGTGTAATACCAGCTTTGCTGATGCCTTGACATTTAGAAATAAGATCCATGCCAAACAGTGAACTCAGAATAACAATCTGTCATTAAGAGAGGAAGAAATAATGAATGAACAGACAATTTTTTTTCCATTCTGTTCACCATTACTACTTCTCATGGAATGTTTAGGATTATTTCCTTATTCAGAAATTGTTTCATTAAAATTGTATCTTTCATCTTCTTATGGAAGGTACTATAATTAATGGAAAGCAGTTTAAGCTATTCTTTTGGGAGACGGGGTGTCTGCATACTAATTAACTCAGTATTTAGAATCCTGGTTATCTTCAAGTCACTTTTAGTTATTGTGATCAATGTCCAATTAAAAGTACACCAACTAATAGTAAACTGTGCAACACACACTTCATCAGGACAGCAAAGCAAATGAACAGACACAAGAATGCATTTTAGAGGCAGACTGCCTTTTCACCAGGAAGAGACACTATGCACCTTCCCTGCCCCAATCTCATACCAGAAAATTAACTGGTTCTAGTGCAAGAATACAGGCTCTTGCCACGTAACCAATAGCTTAGGCTAGACCTTCCCCAGCCTTTCCCCAGAACTCAGCTCACTTCTGGACATCAGCCACAAATTGTACCAAGCTAAGCATTCTTATCATGCCTAACACAAAATTTTCAGGTCCTACTCCTTTCAACCAACAGTGCAGAAGGCAAAATCCCAGACTGTCACCAATTTGGCCTGTCAGGAAAAACCCTTCTCATCCCTGAACAGTCACCTATTTCAGTATGTGACAGTCTTTCATCCAATTTAGATTTTTAACTTTGTTAGGGGACAATCATGCCCCTCCATGCTTAATGAAAATTGTCTTATAAATATGAATATACATAATTCAGAGACACTTTGGGAAAAATGCATGCACCATATCATTTTTAAATTTACATTCTGCTGAATGTGTATATTCTGTGTGTGCGCATATATCACTCTTGTATGTGAAGTTAGAATTATGAAGTGTTTAAAGCTGCTTATTAATCTGAAATTTGTAGTGAGAGCCATTAGTGGTACTTAAAAACTTAACCTGGTGATTCAGGTAACGACCTGTGAATGGTTGTGTTTTTCCTGCAAACCCAAACTATGGTTGGTCCTGCCAGGACATGTGGCTAGGCCACTTGATGCTGGAATCCATTTTGTATCTTGTAGTTTTCCACTCAAGTGCAGAAAAGTTTGAACTGAACACAAAGAATTCCTGCTTTGGGCAAAGAAGATATAAAAGGTGAGAAACCAAAAAATAGCAGCAGTTGCCAAATGTCGGAATACCTAATTTACCACCCAAGATGCTTGCTGGAAACATCTAAGACTGAACAGGGGAAAGGATCAGGCCCCAGCTAAGAGGCTGCCAAGCTTGTGAAAAACATGAGAACGACTTAGGGTAAGAATTTGCATGTAACAAGTTTCTGAGTGCATTAGACTTAGCTGGCATGTTTTGTTTTATCTTTGCTTAGTAACTTACTTCGATCTGTCTGTTATCATTTGCAATCCCTTAAATCCTGCATTTTATTTATACTTATTAAAACACTTCTTGTTTATTATCAAACCCAGGGTAAATAATTGTTACCTGAAGGGAGGGTGCAGCAGCTGTGCTTCTCTCTCTTTCATTTATAAAGTGAGCAAACTTATGCGCTTTCCCTGTGTAAAACTTTTATACAGAATAAGACTGATTTCCTTGGGGTTTTGGTCCCTTTTGAAGATTGTGTTGTTGAGTGCTATCAAGTCCCAATAGCTGAGCCTTCCCAAAGTGGAGTTGGTTTGGCATCTGTGTTACTGTGTGTGGGGCTGTTACCCCAATTCTGTGCCTTTGCTGGGGGAGACTAGAGCTTCTGGTTCAGCACGACAGGGGGATAGGGTGCCCCAGAGGGCAGGTTCAGTGGTATAAGTACATCGGGTGACAGGGGACCTCTGTGATCCAACTCATCACAAAGCAACCTCACATAT
The DNA here is from genome assembly GCA_019425775.1 of Rafetus swinhoei. Taxonomy (NCBI): domain Eukaryota; kingdom Metazoa; phylum Chordata; order Testudines; family Trionychidae; genus Rafetus; species Rafetus swinhoei. The sequence continues at coordinate 189,163,575 of CM033440.1, forward strand.
TCAATCCAGCTTCAAGCACGTTTCCATTATTCCACAAAAATAGTTAGCACTTCAGAAAACTTTACCCTGTTTGCTCTTGGAATAGGAAAAAAAAGAGATTAAAATTTAGATATTCACCTGGGAGAACTGAATGTTTGCAGTGTGGAAAGAACAACAGCAGGAACTCCTTTAGACTCGTGTTCTTACAGGTACAGAACTCTGTAATAGAAGTCTTTATAGTATGAAAGCATGCAGCAATTTAGCTCTTTTAGTTTCTATGTGGCAAAAATAACTAAGGCCATTTTTTTTCTAGTTCAGCAGTTCCCAGACAGTGGGCTGCGGCTCCCTGGTGGTCTGCAACAGTACTGCAGGGGGTCCATAGAAAGTTTAAACATAAGGATCGGGCCCCACCATGATGGGCCCGATCCTTACTTTTCCTTTCCTTTTCTTTTTTTTTCCCCCCTTACCTGGGGAGGGATCCATGAAATTTTAATATATTGAAAAGGGGTCTGTATGCTTGAAAAGGCTGGGAACCACTGTTCTAGTTTCCTAGACCAGAGGTTCCCAAACTTTTTTGACACGGGGACCAGTAAATCCATTCACGAGCTTTTGGAGGACAGGTAACATTCATTTGCATATTTGCATATTCATTAAGCACATGATGAATATTCAAATAAGTTGTTTCTGGTCCTCCCAAAGCCCCCAGTGCCAGCGTTAGCAAAGCTTTTGATACAGTCACCCACAATATTCTTACCAGCAAGTTAAGGGAATGTGGATTGGATAAATGGACTGTAAGATGGATAGAAAGCTAGCTAGATCAGGGTTTCCCAAACTTTTTACTTTAGTTGGAACCCGTTTTTTTTTTCAGTACTGTTTTTTGCAGCCCAAAAATATAAACGCATATAAAAAAAAGAATGAAAAATGAATAAATTTGCAGTGTTTCACCCGGCTGCATCCTCCACCCAGCCTGGGCCAGGGCTTGGGGGACTCGGCGCCGCACAAGCACTTCAGGAGGCAGGAGCAGGAGCAGATTGGGGGTAGGGTATCTGGCTAGGAGGGAGGGTGCAAGGAAGGGTAGGGTTGCCAGGTGTCCGGTTTTGTACCGGACAGTCCAGTATTTGAGGGTTTTGTCCGGGAAAGAAATTGAGAAATTACCAGACATATAAAATGCCTGGTATTTTCTAATCAGGTAAGTTTGATTATAAGTAGGTGTATCAATCCTTAGCTGCGAACTGCCTGGCTAGTAGATGTGCTCACGCTGCCTGAGTGTGTCTACCTGCCAGGCAGTTCGCAACTACTTGAGGGAGGGTATGTGGGGGGGGGGGGGAGGGGCAAAATGGAATCCCTGGCCAGACTCACTCGTCTGCCAGGGTCTGCATGTGCCCAGGTCAGTCCCGCTTCCCCGCCCCTTCTCCTCCCGATCTCCCCAGTCCAGCCCTGCTGCCCCCGTCCAGCCCTGCTTCTGGTGGCCGGTTCCCCCCACCCACCACCAATCTCCCGCAGTCAGCCCCGCTCCCCCAACAACCCCCCCGACCAGCCCTGCTGCCCCTGTCCAGCCCTGCTTCCGGCAGCTGGTTCTCCTGTCCTCCTCCTCCTGATCTCCCCCAGCCAGCCCCACTGCTCCTGTCCAGCCCTGGTTCCGCCACCTGCCCTCCCCGATCTCCGCCGGACAGCCCCGCTACCCCCAACCCTGCTTCTGCCGCCCGCCTGCCCCCCGCGGGACAGCCCCGCTACCTCCAACCTTGCTTCCGCCGGCTGCCCGCCCAGATCTCCGCAGGACAGCCCCGCTGCCCCCAGCCCTGCTTTCGCCGCCCGCCTGCCCGGATCTCTGCAGGACAGCCCCACTGCCCCCAGCCCTGCTTTCGCCGCCCGCCTGCCCGGATCTCTGCAGGACAACCCCGCTGCCCCCAACCCTGCTTCCCGGCGGCCAGTTCCCCGCCACCTCCTCCCAGCCCGCCCCGCTCTGCTCCCCTCCTGGCAGCCACGCTGAGGCCTGGTATTTTTTTCCCGCAGCCCGGTAGCGGGCCGCGGCCCATAGTTTGGGAAACGCTGTCCTAGACCATAAAGAATTGACAGACAAAACAACATTCTATCTGGGGCCTTCACAAAAATGGAGGCCACCCTGTAATGAAATTTCTTCTTGTCACGCTGTCACATTCCTGGATCTCCAAAGGTAATATGGCAGTACCACCCAAATACCGGAACAATTAGCCCTGTATTCTATAGCTAGAGTAAGGCCACAAGTTATTATCTTGAAAGCTGTTCAGAAAGGGCCCTCAGCCACCATCAGTAGCAATTTCCCCATGGCTCTTAACGTAAGCGCCAAGCCTAAAACCTCTGGAATTAAGTTCCTCTGCTGCTTCAAGTACTTTCTTCAAAGCCAAACATATTTTGTTAATCCATGAGATTCTATCTCCAGGAATGCGAATTCATTGCCAGTGATTGTAACTGCCAAATTAAATGTAACTGGTCAGAGAGGCAGCTTATAGATATGGGGAAGTCTAAAACAGTTTGAAAAAGGAGTCTAAAGGAAGTTTGCAGGACTAACAATACCCAAAGCACAGCTTATGCTTGTACAATACCATTGATGTTTCCATAGATTTTGTATTTTTTGAGTTCTTTTCAGTTTCTCAAATGTAATGATGATTTAACCAATTTTGGCACGTAGTATATAAAGATGCAAGAAAAATCACTTTATTTGAGGAGAACTTACAAGTGTTTTTCTATGTTAATAAGAGTGGAAAAACAGATTCCCTCAAATATTAATATTCATTTACATTTGTGTGCAACACCCACAGTAAGTTTACACATACAGATTGAACCGCACTGGTCCGGCACCCTCAGGACCTGACTGGTCCTGGATGAGGGGATTTGCCAGACCAGGGAAGGTCCCTCCCCTCTTGGCCATGTTGCCACCAGGCTGGGGCTCCAGCCTGCACCCACTGCTGCCTCAGCCCCCTGGGGCTCTCCTATCCCGCTGGTGCTGGGACCAAAACACCACAGCAGCCACAGCTGCGCAGGGGCCGAGCTCCGCAGTTGCCTGGCTCCGCGGCTGAGGCTGGAGCTCTGCGGCTGGGGTGCAGCCGGAGCTCAGCAGCCCCCGGCAGAGCTCCCTGGCTGCCACTAGGGCTGGGACTGGAGTTCTCCGGCCACCGGAGCCAGAACATGGCTGGAGTTCCACAGCCAGGGATGGGGCCAGAGCTCCTTGGCTGCTGCTGGGGTCGGAGCTCCCTGACCAGGGACGGAGCTCCACAGCTGCTGTCAGCTAGAGCTCCCCGGCCCCTGGGGCCAGAACTCCTCACCATGCCATCTGTCCCATTCGCACCCCACCCACACATTCTCTGGGCTCCCAGCAGAGTTGCCGGTGCTCCTTACGGCGCACCTGCCCCTGCTGCCAGACCTCCCTTTTCCTGGGCTCTGTGGTCCAGGACCATCCGTGGTCCACGCCAGACCATGGATGTTACTGGACCAGGGAGTCCCGATTAAAGGAGGTTCAACCTGTACCTTATATTGTTTTTTTCTCTATAGCCAGCGTCAGAAAGCTGAACATTAGAAAACTCACCAACTCATTCTTCATCAATTTTATGTAGGAAGCTATATGGAATTGACTAAAGTGTGTAAAGTAATCAGAGATGTGTTTTCCTGTTTAATATCAAACATGCCAAAATGATATAAGTAGCTAAAAATCATTCTTTGACATTCTCCAAAACTCTATTTTTGGCTCTTCTGAAAGAATCACTCTACTATGAATGCCAGTGCAATCTACCATCTCAGAGCACTAACTGCACATTAGCTATTAAGGTTATTTTAAAGGTACTAGGTTTAATGCAAAACACTTGTTTCCCATCTGTTAGTTCTGTTTATATGCATTTTGATTATCTGGAGGCTTTCTGAATTTTTACTTTTTAATAACCTTCTGTCTCTGTTAGCAAAACAGTTATAAATCAGCTTATATTATGAGAAAAAATGATATAAAGAAAATTTTTAAGAATATAATAAGCTATATCATTATAATTAAGTGCCACCTCCCAGGTTGTTAAAATTCTCTTCCTACACCACGCAACTCATTTTAACTTTTCTATTATACACATGTAAAAAAAAAAAAGAGAGAACAGTACTTCCCTTCCTCACCAGGGCGTTGTGATGGATGAATAACTGAAGGTGCTATAATTGTGAGGCTCAAATAAGCACCTCGCTAGACATAAGTCAAGGAATTGCACATGTACATTTAGGCACAAATATTAGTTTTTGAAGTCAATAGCCTCAAGCCTAATGAAAAAAGTCTGCCTGAAGTGGAGAATAAAGAAGCTATTATTCTGTATGATAACAGCATCTGATGTCAAAACTTATGATTGACAGCACTTTAAAATTCACGTTATCTCCATACATTATCAAGGAGAAAAAACAAACAGAAGATGGCCAACACTGCATAGGACTAAGTATCATTCCAGCATTTCCAAATATTCCTAAGAAATATAAACAATATTTCAGTCTTAGAAACAAGATTACCACTTCCCAGGATGGATGAATATAAATCAAAGCAAATTAATTATTTTCATGATTTAAAATCACTTTTAATCTTGTTTTGCATTTCTACTTTTTAGATATTTGCCTAAAAAAGGCTGACTGTCATTGGTTGTTTTTTGTTAACCAGGAGAATATACATCATCTACAGACATCTGAGCATTTGTACAGCTTAATTTACATTTATTCAGATTCTTAGTTTTACATGTTTTTATATTACAAAATTGTGAAAGATGCATTTCTTATGTTTAGCAGAGGATTATTTTACTTGTGATTTGTGTCTAGCTCTGTTTGGATGAAAATTCAGTTAGAGATGCACAAGAAACAATTTTTATTTTATTATTAAAAAGACTTTTAAATGTGCTGGATACATAAGAAAAAGTTTCAGCACACGTTTTGCATTTAAAGGAAATATCTATAGTCAGTGAATTCAAGTCACTGTTGTCCAGCTATACTGAAAGAAGGACAGGAAACACCTGATACGGTGTTAATCAGGCCACAACTTTATTATTAGATGTCTAGGATTAGCTAGCAGACAAAAACGTACCATGCAGATAACTCTGTGTTCAGTACCTAGCCAGGGACCTTTCTCCAAGCCCCTATCTTTTTTCATACAGGTCCACCAGCCAACTCATTGTCAAGACCTTACTATCTCCCCCACACCCAAACAAGAAAGAGGGATTGGTTGCCTGCCATATCAGTCATAGAATCCCCCAACTCCCACACCCCATCCCATTCTTGTAACCAACACCTCTTTAAAGTCCTTTATCAAGCTATTTATCTGTATATCGTACACTTCCCCTATGGGGGTGCAACCCAGTCCAATTCACAGGCAGCTCTTATTGTCCCCCTTTATATCATCCCAACATGTGTGTCTGTCCAAGTTTGACAGGTGAACCTCATCCTCCCAAAATTATTCTGGTGCCATATATGCTGTGCAGCTGTGGCAGCTCTAGCCAGCCTGGGGCTTCCCCATGCAAGTTGGGGATGGAGGTTCCGAGCTCCAGCTAACCCAGGGCCCCTCTGGCCATGAGGGAGCAAGTGGTCTCAGGACTCCAGTCACATGGGGATGGTGGAAGGGGCACACCCAAGAGATAGCTTCCCCAAAGTGGAGTTCCATCCACCTCCCTTTGTCAAGATGCCTCCTTGATCTAGCCGAAACCTGTGGCCAGACCATGCACTGAACATACATTGTAAATCAGTAGTACTTCATGTCACTTTTTCCAAACATTTAGTGATATGCGTGTAAAAAGCTCAGATGATGCCAAATAGTTCTATCTTATCCATGACATCACCCTTTTCTAACCCTTTTGGTTATGCATCTATGATCGTTGCAGCTAACTGATATGATATATCTTAATTAACGACAAACTCCATTACAGAGACAAGACAGGTGAGGTAATATCTTTTATTGAACTAACTTCTGGTAGTGAGAGGAACAAGCCACACAGAGCTCCAATAAAAAAAATCTATTACCTCACCTGCCTTGTTTCTCTAATATCCTGGGACTGACACAGCTACAACTCCAGTGCAGACAAACAATTGCAACCAAATGCCAAGTGAAAGTTGACACTGATATTTTTGGCCATCTGAAAAAGACCACATATTGGTATGATTTGTTTAAAACAAAAGTGCTAAAGATTTTGTTAACATCAAGAACTATGATCCTTAGAAATACTAGCTCCCCTTCCCCAATATGCTCCTTTGTCTGGTTAGTCCACCCATGTTAGATAAGCTTTTCCTTGTCAGCTAGCCTGCAGACGTATATTAATTAGCCTCTCTCTTTTTTAGTTATCTACATTTTTCAGTTTCTACAGTATACAAGTACTTTCATGTAAATTACATGTACATCTACACAGCTCTTGGAGACCTTGTACAGTTTTCCATTCTTTCTCTTCCCTTCACTAAGAACTTTACAAAACATTCAATTTCTAGTGGAAAAGCTTTCTTGAAGGGAAGCATCAGGCAGCATGCCATAACCATGGGGAGGCGTTGATTCAGTCTATAAAGCACTAGAAGTCCAAGATTTTTGTTTGGGGAAAATTTCCAAAGGCATCAAGTGCAGCAAGCCCTGCAACTCCTTTCAAGTGAATGGAATTTGGACTCCTCTCGGTACAGGTAGAACCTCTATTACCAAGACTCTGGTCTGTGCCAGACCATGAATGTCCCAGGACCAGAGAGTTCCGGTGAAGGGCTGCTGGTTGGGAAGCCTGGCACATCCTAGCAGGGCTGCCCGGCAAGGAGGAGGAGGGACTGGCAGCAGGCAACGGGGAGAGGCTGGGCCAGGACTGGAAGGGCCAGTAGTGAGAGGGAGGGACAGAAATTACCTTCCCTCGCCTGGCAAAATCCCTCATCTGAGACCAGTCAGATCTCAAGGGTGCCAGACCAGGAAGGTCCAACCTGTACCTGTAAAAATTTCCCCCTTTGTCCTCAAGACAACATGGATTAATATCAAGGTTTTGATGTAGGGTAGCATCTGCTACTCTGAAGACTGGCAGGAAACAAGAGATGTTACCCTACCTTCTCTTTTCTTGTTTCTTACTAAACTAGACCTAGGTTTTTCCCTGGTTTACAGTGTATTCATAAGCCTGTGGAGATGAGCTATGTTAAAAAAGGATTCATGGCTGTGGAAAACCAACACTGAGCAAGGCAGAGCAGGTCAGGTGTCTGGTTGAGAACTGGAAAGTTCCATGATTTTTTCCCCCCTTTAGTTTTTGGGAGGAGGAGGTAGTTGGTTTAATTTCCTCCAAGGGCTAGTAAAATATGGGATAGGGTGTATATTACCACAGGTCAAAATTTTAAAATGCACATTTAGCATCTCTGAACTGAATGTTCAGTACTTGATTGAAATACTCTTCAGGGAGACAGACACTGAAAATGCACATATCAGGTATTCATTAGCCAGTATCACATGGTAGTCAGAGAAGAGGCTCATTTCAGAGTATTACAAATGTACAAGTCTGAAAAATCAGACTATGTACTTTTAGACCTGCACTTAAGAGGCAAAGCTCACTGATTAAATAAGCCATGTCATTCTAAATCATGAAGTTACCATGACAAGTTTCCTCCCATTTCCACTAAGATCATAAGTCAATCTTGAGAGTTTTGGCATAATGGACTAAAAAAAAAAAAAAAAAAAAAAAAATATCACAAACAGGAATACAATTTTAGGCATGGTCTCCAACTTCTCAAGTCAGCCACCTCCCTCCCTTTGTCTTTTTTTAGAGTTATTATAAGCTTTAGAATCTACAGCAACAAATATCTTTCCCTATTTTTTTCCATGGAAGCAAGTTAATTTAGAGCTGAATGAGAAATAAAGCCCTAAATGTTTTAGAAAATAACCCTCGATGGCACTCTGTTATGCTCCTGCTTTGAAAGGCAGGTTAAATTGAAGCAGGAATAAAACAAAAAACAAAACAAAAAATCAACAACACAGACCCCACAGAGAATGGTGATAGTTATATGTATTCACCTGCCCTTAAATCAAATCCAGTCCAGGCCAGTGAAATAATTAATGTATTATAGTTCTAGCAAACTATACTGGCAAATGGGATATGTAGGAGAACCTCAGTTATGAGCATCTCAAGAATGGTAGTTGCTTACAACTCTGAAATGTTCGAAACTCCGAACAAAATGTTATGGTTGTCCTTTCAAAGTTAACTGACTCAATATAGCTTTGAAATTTTATTATGCAGAAAAAAACCCCACCTCTGCTTAGTCATCTTAATTTAAATGAAGCAAGCATAGAAAGTTTTCATACCTTTGTCAATTTTTTTTAAACTTTCCCCTATTTGTAGTTTCTGGAGAAGCAGTGACTAGCTGGCTGCTAAAAGGGATCCCAAGAATTGTATACAATCCCACAAGGAACCATGTGTGCAACAGATGCATCCGCCAAACACTACAGTTGCGTGTATGTCTCCATACATCTTACAAGGAAGTAGCAGAGGCTCGGCTTTCAAGTAGGCATAAGAGATCAATAACTTTCAAGTAGGCATAAGAGATCTTGCGGAAAAGGGTTTATTTTCCGCAAGATCCCCGTCTAGACTGGCGCTTTTTCCGCAAAGCCCGAGCCGGAAAAAGCGGCAGTTATGTAAATGCAAATACCGCGGGGGATATTTAAATCCCCCGCGGATTTAATTGCGCTGTGTCTCATTAGCATCCCTTTTCCGAAAAAGGGTGCCAATGTAGACACAGCCAAGGTGTTTCACTCTACTGGGCTGTCTCTTCCCTCCAAACCACCGCCCAAATAAGAACCGCTGTTGTTCCACTTTGAGCTGTAACTGTTTCAGCCCCTCTGCTTCCGGTATTTGCTATTTTCCTCATCTTGCCAAAACTAGTAAAATACCCCAGTCCTTTAACCATGTGTGTGACTGGTTATGGGGACCCACCAGGGCTAGAGCATTCAAGACCTAGCATCTGAAATGCTTTCAATACTTCTTTTCAAGTTGTGACACATGTAACATACTACTGGTACCACAAAACTGGCTGGCTATAATAATTACCATTAGTTACATATTCTGCTAAAACAATTGAACCATCAGCCTTCATGGAGCAGGGCTCTAGCTATAGAAAAACATTCCTAGTTAATAGTCCACCCCAATACTGAGACCGAATTCATAATTTATTTCATAAGCAAGTACATCATTTAAAATTATTCAAGTGGTTGAAATATCTGAATTCTTCAAAAACTAATTTGAAAGGTAACTAGGGTGATTGAAGATGCCGATAGAGCTGTGTAAATAGTTTTTTGTTTTGTTTTTAAATCAGCCAAACTAAAACCAAAAAGTTTTCCAAAATGTTGAGTGATCAAAATATTAAAAATGTATCACTATCTGCCAAATGAAATGTTTCATTAAGGTCAAATCTAAATGTTTTGTTTAGATTTTAATGTGTTTTAAAGATCATTTTTAAAAATAAGAAAATTTAACAATGTTTTTTTGAAGAAAAACAAAAAATATATTTCATTTTGAAAATGTCAAATTGAAATATTTTGATTGTCAGAGTTTTTTCAAAACTTAAAGCACAGTGACGTGAAATATTCATAAAATATTTTGGTGTAGCTGACTTTGCATTTTGACTGAAAAATTTTGCATAGCTTCAGTTTTTAATAAAACTAGTTGGTTCATCCATATTTTGGAGGGCTAAAATTAAGCCAAAAATTCCTAAAACCACCAGATCACAGAAGGAAGCATTTTATTTTTGTACCTGGCAGAACAAACAAATGTCTTGCTTGCAATCCACTTTCTGATTGGAACTTTTTTCCCCATAAAATGTTTTGGGGTTTATTTGTGTTTTTGTTTATCAGAGCAAAAGATTCCCTTCTGCAACAATCCTCCAAGCTTATAACATCCAAGAGAAAAAAGTCTAATTGACATAAAACGTTAAATGAAGCAGAGGGCAAATCATTTTGCACCTTCATAGTGTGACCAAAGTATATGCTTAAATTTTGGCAATTGTATCAGTGGCCAGCCAGAAAATGTACCAGTAACAGTCATTTCAACAACACTTTCCATTGACTTTGATGCAGGATCAGGCCTTTTGTAAACATGTTTTCATAGTGCAGTAAGTGATGGCCTAGTAACACTCCCAAATTCAAACCCTGCTACAGAATGCACAAAAAAGTAAATATTGATACATCAATTTCCAGATTACAAAGAATCCGTAAATCAACATTTACATTTTGACCTTGTTATTTCTGATAAACTTCTTTCTGATTACTGCCTACTTACTTCTGAACTGTAAGAGCTGCCTTATGACCCTGGAAAAATATTAAAACTGTCATAACATTTGCTGACTGAAATATCTTTTAGCTCTTCAAAAACAAATCACTTGCTACCTGAACTCGTACTATTCTCTCAAGGGAACATTGATACTGATATATAGACCTACTTAGATTCATATGGTTACCTTAATACAAAAATGTACACAAATGGCAATGCATCAAAATAAGTATAATATTAAACACTTTAAAAAGAACACTGCTGTTGGAAAAAACATTTCTGTATGACACAATTATCTATTTCCTTTCTGACATACAACCTTGTCTCAACAAAGAAAAATGGCTTGATATAAAGAAAGGTTATGATGAATGGATTCTCAAGATCCTAATCTCACCAGGAAAGAACGCAGCAGCCTTGGATGTATGAAGTGGTCAAACATGGTTCAAAGATAATGTAACAAGCAATCAACACTGAGCCACAGCAACAGGGATTTTTAAGAATAGATTACATATACCATAAGCATACTTAACAGAAATAACCGTGAAATTAAAGCAGGAAAAAAGTGGATTGCAATTTTCCCCCCTCAGGTCATAGAATTGGGGGTTCATCCCAACATAGTTTGATCAGAGGAGAAAAAAAACTGGATAAATATATATTTGAATCAACTGCCAAACTACTTTAGGTGTTCAAATACTCCCACAAAAATACACAGAAAAATGTTTATAATAGTCTGTTCTAGGTCCTTCATCTGGAAAAAAAGGCTCGATAAAGTTAATTCTGCATAAAGCTACACGCTTAATTATCTGAATGGGGCATGGGAAGGAGAGAAAATGAGCAAGTCCTGGGAGAAAAAAGATTACTTTTGAGTAAGCCAATTAGTTCAGTTTCAATAGCAGCAGATGCCTATTTAGAAATCCTGAAAAATTCTAGCTCCTAAGATATCTTCTTTTCTTTAGAAAACTACAAAGTTACATGCGTTCATATGCTTTACTAATTAATACTGATACAAGGAAGTGGTTGACAAAAACAGATATATTGGTTGCCCAGGAGTTGTAGAGTAGGTGTTATATCATCTATCCATAAAACATATATGTAAAGTATCACTTTTTCTAGCTGAGATATACTTTAAGAAATGTGTCAATACATTTTCTGCAGAAAATTCTAGACACAATACCCCTAATTAGCACTTATATGATGTAAATTCATAAGTTTGTGTAGAAATCAATATTGTAACTCAAATCAATGAATATCTGTCAGGGCAAAAAAAAAAAAAATCTACAACGGATGTGATTTTCACACATTTCCCTGATATTCCTTCCACATTTTAGGGATAAACAGATAATGTCTAAACCCAGGATTAGACAGTCTCTCTTCCCTCGTTTCTATTTTAAGAGGTACAGTCACCACCTGTTACTTTTTTGAGACGTGACAAGGAAAGGAAATCAGAATGAGCAACAAAGTAGAGAGGAATTGAGTTAAAGAACAGAAAGAGGAGAAGTAAAGAGTGAAAAAGAAAGTGAAAGGAAATAGAAAGTGAAGCGGAATTCACTGCAAACCACAACCATAGAATCATAGAATCACAGAATACTAGGACTGGAAGAGACCTTGAGAGGTCATCGAGTCCAGTCCCCTGCCCTCATGGCAGGACCAAATACTGTCTAGACCATCCCTGATAGACATTTATCTAACCTACTCTTAAATATCTCCACAGATGGAGATTCCACAACCTCCCTGGGCAATTTATTCCAGTGTTTGACTACCCTGACAGTTAGGAACTTTTTCCTAATGTCCAACCTAAACCTCCCTTGCTGCAGTTTAAGCCCATTGCTTCTTGTTCTATCCTCAGAGGCCAATATATGGTTATATATTCTAACCATATAACAGGTGTCACTTGTATCAAAACTATCTCCTACTTTTCTCTCTGGAAGTGTAAAGCTCCTCCATCAACCCCTCACGGTAGGCTTTTCTAAGATCCAAATTATTTCAAAGTCTCTCTATAGTAATCTCATCAAATAGTATTTGTAACATGGCCTGAATTCATTAACTTACATATCCTCTTGATCATCAGAGGACTTGCATGGGGACCTGGTACGTATAATTTTTGGTGGTGTCAAGAACAGGTCCAGACAGAGCCATCCTGTCCATGGTGTGGACATGGAGTCCAGGGAATCTAGGGGGCAGTGGGGGTCGGGTGCCAGCAGCAGCAAGCAACCTGTCCCCAGCCCGTCCCACTCCACCCCTCCCCATTTCACCCTTCCCACAAGCCCTCACCCTACCTCTCTCCTGCTTCCACTCCCTCTAAGTGACACCAAGAGCCAGCAGGGTGGGGCTGAGCAGACCAGGGCATGTACGCTGGGACTGGATTGCTGACACCATGCCCCTGCTAACCACCCAGGCTGCTCTGGACCCTATGTCCCCCCAAAGCACAGGGCCCCACGCAGTTGCTTTGGTCCAGCCAGAGCAGAACAGCTCTGGGGGGGGGGAAACCACAACCAACCTCAAAACATTAGTGGAGCCAGGTCTATGTTCCTGAATACTGATGAATACGGGCCACATAGGGCTGTAAAATTCACCACCTATACCTGTGTTTCTTAAATTATGTTCCGTGAAACACTGGTGTTCCGTGAACAACTCGCAGGTGTGCCACGACCTCTTCTTTGTTTTTGTTACTTCTTTGTTTGACAATTTTTTTTTGAAGAAAATTTTCATAGGTGTTCTGCATAAAAAAATATTATTGTTTGGTGTTCCGTGGTCTCAAAAAGTTTAAGAAACACTGACCTATACTGATTTGTAAGCATGACTGCCTTTGGCAATCTGCAGTAGGACAGTTCAGGAGTTAACACAAGGAGACAAGAGAAAGAAAAGAAAAAACTAAAGGACAGAATTTAAATTCTTGCCAAAGAAATGAATAAATTACCAAGCTATGCAGCATAGCCAAAAACTACGCATTTATAAATGGCATGAACTATAATTAACATTGAAGAAGCTTCTTGCAGAAGTTTTATAGAAAATGTTACTCTTAGGCAGCATATAAGGAAGTATTTCAATATGGCAATACACTTAAACAATTATGTGAAGATTAGTCAGATAATAACTATTTCTAGTTGGGACCCTCCTCCCAGAGGATGTTGCGGTATCCTCTCGCATTGAGGATACCTCTGAGGGGGAGGGAATGCCAGTTCGGAAGAGGCAGGTGTTAGTAGTGGGTGATTCGATCGTTAGAAACATAGATAGTTGGGTTTGTGATGACCGGGAGAACCGTATGGTCACTTGCCTGCCTGGTGCGAAGGTTGCGGATCTCTCGAGGCATCTAGATAGACTTATGTGTAGTGCTGGGGAGGAGCCGGTGGTCGTGGTACATGTAGGTACCAATGACGTAGGGAAGGGTAGGAGAGATGTCCTGGAGGCCAAATTTAGGCTGCTACAAAAGAGACTGAAATCCAGGACCTCTATGGTGGCATTCTCGAAGTGCTTTCCAGTTCCACACGCAGGGCCAGGTAGGCAGGCAGAGATTCAGAATCTCAATGCGTGGATGAGACGATGGTGTAGGGAAGAGGGGTTTGGATTTATTAGGAACTGGGGACACTTTTGGGAGAGGGGAGCCTATACAGGAAGGATGGGCTCCACCTAAACCAGGGTGGAACCAGACTGCTGGCACTAAACATTAAAAAGGCCAGAGAGCAGTTTTTAAACTGAGAGATGGGGAAAGCCGATTGGTGTGAGATGCACGAATCGGAGGGAGACTTCTCTTAGAGGAGAATCCATTGATAGAGATTCTTCTAAGCTGTAGTCAGAAAGAGAGGAGGGGAGAGGGCAAACCATGGGCCAGAGCAGACAAAAACTGACAAAGGAATCCAATGCATCAGGGAAGGGCAGACAAATAAGCAGTGGCAAATTTTTAAAGTGCTTCTACACAAATGCTAGGAGTCTGACTAATAAGATGGGTGAACTAGAGTACCTAATATTAAATGAGGAGATTGACATAATAGGCATCACTGAAACCTGGTGGAACGAGGAAAATCTGTGGGACACAATCATACCGGGATATAAAATATATCGAAAGGATAGAGCAGGCCGGGTGGGTGGCGGAGTAGCACTGTATGTGAAAGATAATGTAGAATCAATGAAATAAAAATATTAAATGAATCAACATGTTCAATAGAATCGCTATGGATAGTAATTCCATGCTCCAAAAATAAGAAATTAGCAGTAGGGATATATTACCGACCACCTGACCAGGACAGGGATACTGACATTGAAATGCTGAGGGAGATTAGAGAGGCTACCAAAACAAAGAACTCTATAATAATGGGGATTTTAATTACCCCATATTGACTGGATACATGTCACCTCAGGAAGAGAAGGAGATAAAATTTCTCAATGGCTTAAATGACTGCTTCTTGGAGCAGCTGGTGCAGGAACCCACAAGGGGAGAGGCACTCGATTTAGTCCTGAGTGGAGCGCAGGATCAGGTCCAGGAAATAACCGTACAGGACCGCTTGGGAATAGTGACCATAATATAATAACATTCAACATTCCTGTGGTGGGAAGAACACCTCAGCAGACCAGCACCCTGGCATTTAATTTCAAAAAGGGGAATTACACAAAAATGAGGAGGTTAGTTAAACAGAAATTAAAAGGCACAGTGACTAGAGCCAAATCCCTGCAAGCTGCATGGAAACTTTTAAAGACACCATAATAGAGGCCCAACTTAAATGTATACCCCAAATTAAAAACATAGCAAGAGACCTAAAAGAGTCACCGTGGCTTAACCACCATGTAAAAGAAGCAGTGAGGGACAAAAAGGTATCTTTTAAGAAGTGGAAGTCCGATCCTAGTGAGATAAATAGAAAGGAACATAAACACTGTCAAATCAAGTGTAAAATGTAATAAGAAAAGCAAAAAGATTTTGAGGAACAGCTAGCCAAAAACTCAAAAAGAAATAACAAAATGTTTTTAAGTACATTAGAAGCAGGAAGCCTGCTAAAAACCTGTGGGTCCCTAGACAATCGAACTATAAAGGCACAATCAAGGACGATAAAGCCATTGCGGAGAAACTAAATGATTTCTTTGCTTCAGTCTTCACAGCTGAGGACGTTGGGGAGATTCCCAAATCTGCACCGTCCTTTGTGGGTAATGAATCTGAGGAACTGTCCCGGATTGAAGTGTCATTAGAGGAGGTTTTGGAACAAATAGAAAAACTTAATGTTAACAAATCTTCGGGACCGGATGGCATTCATCCAAGGGTTCTAAAAGAACTCAAATGGGAAATTGCTGAACTATTATCTGTGGTTTGTAACCTATCCCTTAAATCGGCTTCCGTACCTAATGACTGGAAGGTAGCCAACGTGACACCAATATTTAAAAAGGGCTCTAGAGGCGATCCGGGCAATTACAGACCGGTAAGTCTAACTTCAGTACCGGGCAAATTAGTCGAAACAATAGTAAAGAATAAATTTGTGAAGCATGTAGAAGAACATAATTTGTTGGACAAAAGTCAACATGGGTTCTGTAAAGGGAAATCCTGTCTTACTAATCTATTAGAGTTCTTTGAAGGGGTTAACAAACATGCAGACAAGGGGGATCCAGTAGATATAGTATACTTAGATTTTCAGAAGCCTTTGACAAGGTCCCTCACCAAAGGCTCTTGTGTAAATTACATGGCCATGGGATAAGAGGGAAGGTCCTTTCTTGGATTGAGAACTGGTTAAAAGACAGGAAACAAAGGGTAGGAATAAATGGTAAATTTTCAGAATGGAGAGGGGTAACTAGTGGTGTCCCCAAGGGTCAGTCCTAGGACCAATCCTGTTCAACTTATTCATAAATGATCTGGAGAAAGGGGTAAGCAGTGAGGTGGTAAAGTTTATGGATGATACCAAACTGTTTAGGATAGTCAAGACAGAAGCAGACTGTAAGGGACTCCAAGAAGATCTCACCAAACTGAGTGATTGGGCAACAAAATGGCAAATGAAATTTAATGTGGATAAGTGTAAAGTAATGCACATCGGGAAAAATAACCCCAACTATACGCAGTATGATGGGGGCTAATTTGGCTACGACAAATCAGGAAAGAGATCTTGGAGTTATCGTGACAGTTCTCTGAAAACTTCCACACAGTGCAGCGGTCAAAAAGGCAAATAGGATGCTAGGTATTATTAAGAAAGGGATAGAAAATAAGACCCAGAATATCTTACTGCGCCTGTATAAAACTATGGTACGCCCACATCTTGAATACTGTGTACAGATGTGGTCTCCTCACCTCAAAAAGATATTTTGGCCTTGGAAAGGGTTCAGAAAAGGGCAACTAAAATGATTAGGGGTTTGGAACGGGTCCCATATGAGGAGAGGTTAAAGCGACTGGGACTTTTCAGTCTAGAAAAGAGGAGACTGAGGGGATATGATAGAGGTGTATAAAATCATGAGTGGTGTGGAGAGGCGGATAAAGAAAAGTTATTTATTAGTTCCTAAATAGAAGAACTAGAGGACACCAAATGAAATTAATGGGTAGCAGGTTTAAAACTAATAAAAGAAAGTTCTTCTTCACACAGCGTGTAGTCAGCATGTGGAACTCCTTGCCAGAGGAGGCTGTGAAGGCTAGGAATATAACAGAGTTTAAAGAGAAGCTAGATAATTTCATGGAGGTTAGGTCCATAAAAGGCTATTAGCCAGGGGATAAAATGGTGGAGAGGGATGGCAGGAGACAAATCGCTTGATCACTGTCTTCGGTCCACCCCCTCTGGGGCACCTGGTGCTGGCCACTGTCGGCAGACAGGATACTGGGCTAGATGGACCTTTGGTCTGACCCGGTACAGCCGTTCTTATGTTCTTATGTTCTTATGTTCTATTTGAAGAGTGCAAGCAGAATAAAGTAATAGATATACTTGTGCTGTAATAGGGCCAGCTTCTCAAAGGTGAAAATAATTATGAGCAAAACAGCTGGGAGGAAGAATTTAATTTAAAAAAGGTCAGTGATAATTGGGAATTATTTAAGAACACCTCAACTGCTGCCCAATGAGCCACAAACCTGCAATGGAAGATGGCCATGCTGCTTTTTACATCTATTACATACTTGAGAGTGTTCCTCTGTTTGTGAGTCTGGTCTTTGTGTCTATCTGTCTGTTTATTCAAGAACTCTGCCTAAACAGTAAGAGCTAGGACCACCAAATTCAGTATAGAGTTTCCTTTTATCAGAATGTAAAGCAAGGTAAAGGTTTATTTGTGCCAGGAATATGGTATGTGCTTGGAATGGAATTGCTTCTCATAAAACCATACAGAAATCAGGCAATCACCAGGCAGGTGAAAGGGGCTGGCTATGGGCACCCCACATACCAGGGGTAAACCTCCTACTCCTCATCAGGAGTGGCCTGAGGCTGGCTGCGGCAGCTGGTGCCCCAGGCAGAAGGCGCGATCAGCGCCCCCGCCTGCCCGGCCGTCAATGGCCGTGACGTAATCACGGGGCGCCCCAGCCAGCAGCGCCCTAGGCAATTGCCTAGTTTGCCTAGGCTCACAGGCCACCCCTGCTCCCCATGCACCCATTAGGGAGGACCCAATTTGTATGGGAACCTTGCTGGCTGTTCCCATTCATCAGGGAGCGAGGGGATGTGCACAGTTTGCTGCATGACTCACTCTGCCAGTGGGCGGGGGGAAGGGGCGGAGAGAAGGACAGGACACAGGGGCAGATGAACCTGGACCTGCCCCAGCTGGAGGACATGAATCCCTCCCCTGGCTGTGTCCACAGGAGCTGAAGCAGCCATGGACAGGAGCTTCTCACCTGTCCCCAAGCTGCTGAAGTGAAAGAGTGCTGGGATAGTCCTCTCTCCCCAGGGCAGCCTAGATCCTGAAATCCTCATCCCCAACCCCACCCCAGAGCAATGATTTAAATGAAGAAAAAAAAAATCAATTGAGTGAAGGACCTGAGCAACAAAAAAGGAACAAAATATTCTGACAGTGGAACTAGTCCATAACTAGACAGAAATGCTAGAAATATCAACAACAATGCAGTACATACAGACGCAGTAAATATTTGTGTTCTGTACATATTATTCAGTCTCATGGTACGCTGATATAATATGCTTTCTACTCCTGTAGTATTTCCGATTCATGTTAAAAAAAAAGCTATTAAAGTGAGAAAATTTTAAATCAGCCAGTCCATGTGACTTGTTTCCAAGGGTTTTTAAAAAGCTGGTTTTGAAGCTCATTAGACACTTAACATGCATTTCAACAAGCTTTGACTGCAATTACTTCGATAGTTATAAGCCTTTCACCCTAATATCAATCCTGGGCAAAATAATTGAGTTGCTGTCATGGGACATGATTAGGGCCCTCCCAATTCATGGTTCAATTTGGTCAATTTCATGATCATAGGATTTTAACTTTGTAAATTTCATGTTTCAGCTATTTAAATCTGAAATTTCATGGTGGTGTAATTGTAGGAATCATGACCCAAAAAGGAGGTGTGGGGGGACAAGGTTTTTTTGGGGAAGAGAAATGGTATTGGTGGTACTTCCTTCAGGCTGAGCAGCTGGAAAGCCGTGGCCAGGAGCCCAGCTCTGAAGGCAGCACTGAAGTAAGGATGGCATGGTATGGTACTGTCACCCTTACTTCTGCACTGCTGCCTTCAGATATGGGCCTTCAGTCAGAAGCCACTCTCTGGCTGCCCAGCTCTGAAGGCAGAAGCAAGGATGGCATGGTGTACTATGGTATGATCTTATCCTGCTTACATGTGCGCTACTGGTGATGGGGCACTGCCTTCAGAGCTGGGCACCCAGCCAATCAATGCCAGTCTCTGGCCACCCACCTCTGAAGGCAGCATAGAAGTAAGAGTAGCAATGCCATGACTCCCCTAAAATAACTTTGCAACCTCGCCTCCTCCCCCCCCCCCCGCAACTCATTTTGATCTCAAGCCCCAATTTGAGAAACATTGGTCTCCCCCATAAAGTCTCTGTATAGGGTAAAAGCACACAAAAGATCACATTCTAAAGTCCATGACTCATTTTTCATGCCCATGAATTTGCTATGGCTTAAGATCTGAGCAATAAAGAATTAAAGGAAGGTAATGTAATTAATGCAAACCAACATGGGTTTAATGAAAATACCAAGTTAAATTTGACAGGATCTATCTTTTGATATTACAAGTCTGGTTGAAAAAAAGTAATAGTGTTGCTAGAATATACTTTGACTTAGTACCGCGCATGATTTTGATTGAAAAAAACTAGAATATAAAATTAACATGGCACACATTAAATGGCTTAAAAATTGGATTCCCGATAGGTTTCAAAAATGTAATTGGAAATGAGGAATCAAAAATCAAGTGGATGTATTTCCAGTAAGATCCCGCAGGGATCTGTTCTTAGCCCTACACTATTTACCAGATCTATCGGTGATCTAGAAGAACACACAAAATCATAATCACTGGTAAAAGCGTGCAGATGAGACAAAAATTAGAGGAGTGTTAAATAATGAAGAAGCTAAATGTCAATGTATGCATCTACAAACAAAAGAACATAGACCATACTTTCATGACTGGGTAAGCTCTCTTCTGGGAGGCAGTGACTCAGACCAATTTGGAGGTCTTGGTGCTAATCAGCTGACCATGAACTTCCGATGTGATGCTCCAGCCAAAAATACTATTGCAATGGTAGGCATAAACAAGGAAAACTTAGGAATGAGTAGCAAGGCATTTTTACCTCTGTATTTGGCACTGGTGTGACCTTTGCTGTAATACTGTGTCCACAATTCACAAATTTTAATAAATTGGAAAGGGTTCAGAGAAGATCCAATAGAATTATTAAAAGGATCAGAAAAACAAGCCTTATAGACTGAGCTCCTTGAGACCACCATTGTTTAGCCCAACAAAGAGAAGATTCAGAGGTGACTTGATTGTTCCCCATGCAGTTGTAGCCCAGTGCGGTTCAGGGAGGTACTCCCCCTCGGGGTCAGTGGGAAGCCACTCCGACCCACTACAAGGTATACAACATTTAATAATGATTTGAGAGAAAGATAATACAATCCAATGGGAAGAAGTTGAAGTTCCACAAATTCAGAATGAAATGAGACAAACATTTTAATGGAGAGCATAAGTAACTATCAGAACAATTTAACAAGGGATCATACTGGATTTTCAACCATTTAAAAATTAAGATTGGATATTCTTCTAAAAATATTATATAGGAATTATTTTATGGACATCCTCTTGCCTGTGTTATAATGAGGAACAGACTAGATCACAATGATCCCCTTCTGGCCTTGGAATCCATGAATCTATTCCAATTACAAAAAAAGTCTCCTATGGATAATTGTCTTTTTGAACTATATTTTGCATAATTACAAATACTGGAATCCTGTACTAGCCATAAAAATTAAGGCTTTAATTATGAATGTAATAGGAAGAATACTATAATTACATCATAAAAAACAATAAATAGAAGTGTCCACATATTTTATTAAATATTAGTAAATTACAAAAAAAAAAAAAAAAAAAAAAATGTACTGTGCAAGTCAAAAAGGCAAAGTATATAATGAAATATTGCTAGCTAACACCAAAATTGTCAAAAGTAAAAGCGTAAGTATGAAAAATACCTGCACCAACAGTAACTGATTAAAAAGTATAAAAGCATTTCAAAAGACATGTTTTGCAATTATCAACAGTGTACATGTGTAATTTATGGATATCAAGTAATCTATAACACATTTTTCATTTTTCTTACAAAGATTTCAATACACAAAATTATGAAGTTTGCACGTGTACAGCACAAATTGTAGTTCAGACTTATGAACGATCAAGTTACCCTTAAAAAAACCCTTCATATCTGAGGGTGTGATATTGCACCACTTCAAGATAGTTTAAGACAGGAAGTGAGGAAGAATAATGCATCCAACTGAAACTGCCAGTGCAATTAAGTAATTATCTGGAGCTGGAAGCCAGCCAATATACCACACTTAACATCCTACTTTTGTGAAGAGTATGAGCCCTTTAACAACCACAATCAGTCAGGACCTCTTTTTTATACCTCATCCAAAACAAGGGCAATAAAATGCAACTCTCTTGCTGTGCTTTTCATAATTTCCTTGTATTGTCTGCAGGATTGGTTTTTTCCCCAGCTATTCAAAGACTCATGCTGTTCTTGATCAAGCACTGAGTAAGGCCTGTAAGTACAATAAACTTCAGTTGCTTCAAAGCTACAGAGTGCAAGATTTGAAAGAGTAGCTTTTTTGCATTATAATACTTGTGTGTTTATTAACAAATAAACCTCTAAATGTGTGCACATAATGTTTGTTTCCTCTGAACGTTTGTGTAGTTTATGGATATCAAGTACACTGTTGATAATTGCAAAACACATGTTATGAAAATTGCAGTAATTTGGTTCTCCCTTAATGTCCTACTACTAACTGTTAGTACAGGTTTATAATTATTTAGAATACATGAAAATGTAATGAGAGAGGGGGGGAAAGATGTTGTGGTGTGGTGCAGTAAAATGGTAACTCTGGTGATGAGCTTGCCATGGTCCTATTTATTACTCATGAGTGGTTAAGCCATGACTCATTGAGGCAATTCATCAGAAATGGGTGTCAAAAAACTTTAGCCCACTCTATATTATCAAATATTCTACATCTGATGCATGTTACACGGAGAAAAACGGACAATGTTTTAGAGAACTCTTAAACATTTTATTGGGACTGTATTTTGTATCCCTTCATCTGTCGAGAGTTGTCTTAGTCACCATGAGTCCAACTGTACAGAGCACAAAAGAAGAGACAAGTTTCTCAAGATGACCCAAGACAGCTTTTGTTCAGCCAGAAAATGTCACAGCTTTAAAAAGTGTTATTTCAGGGATGAAAACATTTCATTTTGGTAGGGAGCTGTCTGAAGTTGCTTGAATTTTGAAAACTCAAGTCCCAGAAAGATCAAATAGTGGCCAGAGAGCATGTGAGGCACTCTCAGGTGAATAATACATTAACTAATAATGCATATACAACTCCTAAACTTGGTGCCAGTACCTGTTTCTTACACATGTATTATTTATACACATATACACAGAAAATCTATAAATAGGGAACTTTTTTAAAAAGTTTCTTAGGTGCTATTTTTGTACAGATACTGACAATTACATTTTCAACTGTTAGTGAATGAGAAAAATAAGTAATTTAGATTCAACAGCAGTTGAGAGACCTTTGACCATAGTAAGACATAATTTTACTTATATAAATTACTTGAGCTTCAAGAAGTACCTTAGCTTAATGTGGAGCCAAATTTGACTTTGGCTTCCATCCAAATAATTTTATACCAGAATGCTCTCTATCACTACTGAGGCACTGCAATGTAATTATTTTAATTTCTTCATAGGCATGTTTCATTTGCTAACTTCAAGGAATTTTACAATTTTAAATTTTTTTTAAACCTTTGCATTAATGAAGCAAGGTTAATGGAACATGTTCTTTCCTCACCAAGTGATTTCTACATTTCAAAAGTTTATATGCCAATACTATATTCACAGTAGACTAGTAGCATTTTAAAGACTAACAAAACATGTAGATGGTATCATGGGCACAACCCACTTCTTCAGATGACAGGGGTGTTAGAAGTCCAGATCCAAGAATAAATAAGAGAAGGAGGGAGGTGGGGGGAGGGAAAAGAAAGGAGGGGAGAAAGAAGAGAGACAGTGAGTAGGTAAGCTACATAGGGGTAGCCAAGTTAGTCTGTAAAAGGACACAGACTAACTTGGCTACCTCTCTGTGGCGTACCTACTCACTGTCTCTCTTTTTTCTTCCTCCCCTTCTTTTTTTCCCTCCCTCCTCCCCTTATTTATTCTTGGATCTGGACTTCTAACACCCGTCATCTGAAGAAGTGGGTTGTACCCACGAGAGCTCATGATACCATCTACATGTTTTGTTAGTCTTTAAGGTGCTACCAGTCTATTAGTTGTTTTTGAAGTTTCTCCTGTTACAGACTAACTCGGCTACTCTTTTTTTATATTCACAGTGTTCAACTAAACATATTGGTCAAAATATCTCTAAATACTAAAGGAGAGAATTCAGCTACTAGACCTATTTGCAGATGTTTTCCAGGCTAGTAGAATACAAGCTAAAGGAAAGCTACTATCAAGTATAAATTCCAGACATCTAAGGAGCTCTAACTATTTCCATATTAAACAACCTTATCATGTTGCCATAAAACACTTACCCCACTTAGGGATTCTGCTGGTCAGTGATTTGACCACTTTATCTAACAAAAGGACAGTTATCTGCATGCAGAATGTAAATACAAGGTAGGTTAGACAACTCTTATTTGCATTAGGATCAAATTTATCAGGCAAAAAAAAAAAAAAAAAAAACCTCTTCAAACAAACTAATTTAAGTCATTTCCATACTATCCACAGACTTCTAAGATCCAAGAGACTGCCTAGCCACATCAATTCAAAGCGTACATTTAAAAGGTTAATACTAAAACAATAATATACATTGCTGCATGTAAAAAATTAAAAATGCTTGTTAGTAGCTTGATTTTGAAAAACTACTGCTTCTAAACCTTTTCTATGTAGGATCTTATCTGCCCTTATCAGTGTATTATTTGAGTGCCTTCCAGTAGTGCTTTAAGCGATATGGTTTAACATTGGTCACAGGTAGTTGATTCTCCCTCTTATCTTGTACATATAGCATTGATTTCTCTCTCTCTCTCTCCCCTCCCCCTCTGTGTTTAGGTTAAGCAAGATAGGTCAAAGATGTGTCTCCGGCACTTGGAGTAGAAGGTGGTGAGAGTCCTGGTGGTCCCTATTTCCTGTGGGAGTTCTTTCCACTGTCTGAAACTAGGCCCCAAGACAGCTTTGTCTCTCGCACAGTCTAGCTTATCTTTAGTATATAAAGTTACTTTGTTCCTGAGAAGCAAAGCTGTCAACCACAATCTTCATTGGGGGGGGGGGGGCGCGGGAGATACCCCTCTACATTTCACAGTATTGTAAGTTAAATTTTCCACCAAAAGGTGAATTTATTTTAGTTTAAAGAATTTTAATCATTTTCATTAAGTGCAATTTTCAATTTTGCTCTAGCTACACACACATAATTTAGCTCATTCTATAGAAAAATGACCACCCTATGTCAACGTATAACTGTTTCTAACATTTACTGCAAAGCTACGTGAGATTCTCACTTTCAGCTAGTATATCTATATTGGAAACAAGAACTTGCAGGGCGCAATTTAAACAAAAGCTGTTTTTAAAAAAATATGGAGTAACAGAGCAGAGACTTTTGTTCAGGAAAATTAACACATGACAGAGTAACTGGTTCTGTTTTTTCCCCCTTCACATATAGTTAGCTTAGGCTATGCTTCCTTCTACATATATCGCAAAGCTTAAAAGTATGATTCCATAAATACTGTTGCAGAGCATCTGTAAGGAGTGGCAAATTTAATTAAATGCTGTTGATATCAAATCTTAAAAAGCCATCAGTTTGGCAACCTCATACTGGCTTCTTGTTTAGTGAAATAAAAGGAGGCAATGGCAACATTATAATGCTTGACAACATGGTACTCTTCTGGACCATTTGGGTACGCGGCTAACAAGCCGCAAACTCTCAGTCATTCACACGAGTACACCGGAGAGCAGGGAAGCATGGTATAACACACAAAGAAAATAACATGGGAACTCAGTCAGTTGCCCAGGTGATAGCAAAGCAACGTGCTGAAAAATTCAGGCACCAGAAAAAGCAGTGGAGAGACTCGGTTGCAGCTAGTTGGTATAGAAAGGAGTTTGGATTCATGGACTCAGAGCACACCCTAGTGACAGAAACATACCTACTGCAGCTCTATTTAAAATAAAATCCAAGGATGCAATCAGGCAAGGATGCAGTTCTAAAAATAACCTAAGTCAATTAAACTATGCCCGCATTTATAAAACATTGAGTGATATTTGCTATTAACCAAAATGAACTCTTTACATGAATAAATAATTAATTTGGTTTGCATGCCCTTTGCACTCAATGTCATATGAATGCCAAATGTAGTTCATACTCAATATTATACCATGTTTGCCATTCCTTTAGACCAGGTACTACATTACAGTTAATTTATTGATATTAACATACATCTTTTGCCAATAAGTGAATATAAGCATAGGCAATATCAGCTATTACAGTGACGAGTTCTGCATAAGAACCTGAACAGAATTGCACAAAAGCCATAGGATAATAGCATGTTTCAAGATTTCAAGTTCTACTCAAAACCATGAGATTTTCACAAATAATTTTCTATACTACCCATGCCTTATGGAGTATAAAGCACACTAACTATGAAAACCCAATTTAACATGAAAAGAACCTCTCTATAATTTCAGCAAAATATAATCCCCACAACATCTGAAATAATTTCAACTGCAAAATACTAATTTTATCCTCTTCAGTATACTCTCACTTTAAATAATATTTTAATCAAGCATCCTGGTATGTTACTATTACTAACTACTAGTTTGGTTATTTAAAAACAAGTGTTGGAACCTGATTTTACTTTCTACAAATTGACTTTTACAATTGAAGCTGCATGAGATGCAAAAGGTACATTTTTACTTTATGGTTGTCATTCCCTTGTATAATGCAATTTGGGGATTTCTAAGAAGTTAAATAAACTTAGTGACATTAAGATATGTAAATATTGCTATGTGTTGATATATATTGATTATATATCAACAATCCATAATCTCCTATTCCAGAAACAATTTCCAATACCTTTCAGCTTCAAGTATGCTATCCTCTTGTCATCTTCTTACTTATCCTACATGTCAAGTACTTCATAGCACTTTTTACTACTTCCTCTAAGAATAAATTCACGATAACACTCCCTCAAAATCATCTATTTTAGTTTCTTTAGCCACCAAATGATGTGTCTATACTGCTGTTTCAATTCAAGAATTCCATCCCATCAAGTCAATTTATCCAGGTCTCATCCTGCTCCTAAACTGAACCCCTTTTCTTTTCCCACAATTCTGTTCCCCTTTATTCCTCTCTTCTTCCCAATAGATCCATGTACATCAATTTTCCTGCTTAGCTCATATCACTTGTTTTAAAAAACACCACCACACCACAATAAATGTGAGATATGTACCTCTATAGAAGAGCATGAACCTTATCAATCATGCACTTAAATCCCCTTTCCCCGTCTCTACCTTTTCATCTTTTCACTGATTAGTTAACTCATGATACCATCTACATGTTTAGTTAGTCTTTAAAGTGCTACTAGACTATTTGTTGTTTTTTAAGCAATACACAGACTAAGGTTTTGATGGCATGGACCGGGACTATTCTGCACTGTGCCTATCACTCTTTTGAGCACTTGATAAATCAGTAGTACTAAGTTTTGGAAAATCCTTCCTTCTTAAAAAAGAAATGTATAGCCTATGTAGTTTGGCATTACCTAACTTATTTTTTTAATGGAAACAAGTGGCTGCAAACCCATGTTCATAGTTTCAAGACAATGTGAACTTAAAAAAAAATCCTTAGAATAAAAAATGAATAGGCTTATCTCAAGTCTTCCACAAAGTCCAGATCTGTTTTCTTTCTTGCTCTTTCTCCATTAGTTGATACATAGACTACTTGTACCTTTGTTACCTAATTTTGCTTTAAAATTATTTTAAAAACTGAAAAAAACATTTATTTCTGAACAGTGTAGAATGATCACCATTTTGTACCGTATCAGCTTGTATGATACATGGTAATTATAATACTAAACAAAAGCAACTTAGTGTCTAAGGCACAAATACATTTTTATTTGTTTTTGGGACATCAGATATTTGACTACTAAAACCACTATTTATCAAATGACAATGAATCATTGTACTAGTATTAATGTAGATAGCTTGTTGAAAACATGATGCAAATGGATGGATACTGCTTAGTAAAGCCTAGATGTGGATATCCTTCTTTGCCTCCCTGTACAGGCAGCATACTGATTATTTCAGTTTTAACTTCAATTATTACAGAGAGGTTTTAAAATAACAGAAAAAGTTAAAAATAATACACACCTATTTACATTAGAAACAGAAACAGATGAAAAACCTACTTCAGAATCCCTAGTGAACATAGCCATTTAACACATCAGTTCCGTAAACATGTACGTAACTAACTATATATAGTCCTATAGGACTATTCTGTGTATAAATATAAGGACATGTGTTTCTCTTTTTAAGCTTCAGGGCCTAAATTTAATCTTTCCCACATAAATAGTCATGCTAATAGCAATTTCAGTGCTATAAATAATATTTAATTGTTAGAACTCAAAATGGTTATTTGACTATAATAATTTTTACCATATACTTAAATTTTAAAATGGTCATCAATATACTGTCTGATTTTTCCAAGTATCCAATATTTTCAAATGTAAATTAAAAACAAAGCTGGCCATAAAACTAGTCAACGTGATCCAGGAGGTCATCTGTTAAATTATGGGGTATCGCTTTAAAAACAAAAATCAACTGCACTACCAAAAAGCTAATCACTTCTGAACAACTCAAACCCCACTTCTGATTGGACATCCTATTACGGTGCTAAGTATAATCTTCCAAATAGCAGTGATCGGGGGAAAATTTTCTGTTACAGAAAACTGCTCTTCAGTAATCAATGCAGAGAAAATATTGGTCCTCTAAGAAGTCCTTTTGTAACGTGCACTGCTTTGCATGCAGCATTTGACAGTTTTGGCCCTATGACAGGGTGTACCAACCCCACACTGGGGAAGCTAGGCCTAACCAGGCCCACCTGGCTGAAGGAGTCCCACCCGCAGAACCCTGCAAAGTATAAAGGCCTGGGAGAAAGGCTCAATCTGGGTTGGCTGCTGAGGAAGGAAGGTACTGCCCGAGCTCCTAGAGGCAACCTTCCAGTGGGACCAAAGATGGGGACCAGCCCATGAGACAACAGAAATACTGCCGAGGATCTGGAGGAAGGACCCTAGAAGGAGTCCAGAGGAGACTGGTAGGAAGTAGCCTGGGGCAGGAGATTATATCCTGAGGTGCTCAGTGTGTTGTGGTGGGATTCTCTGCTGAGTGAGCAGTGGACCACACCACTACTAATAGAGCCCTGAGCTGGGACCTGTTGGAGTAGGGAAG
This sequence comes from Rafetus swinhoei, assembly GCA_019425775.1. Lineage (NCBI taxonomy): Eukaryota > Metazoa > Chordata > Testudines > Trionychidae > Rafetus > Rafetus swinhoei. The sequence continues at coordinate 189,191,878 of CM033440.1, forward strand.
GCTGGGTTCCCCTAGCCCCTCTTCAATACCCAACCCATGGAGCTTGCACCTATTGCTAGACCACACTGCCAGGTGGGGGGCACTTTTGTTATTGATTTTGGCTGCTAGGTGGCACTATCCCAGCAAGAAAGGCATTGGATACAGACTCCGGCTGCTAGGTCACACTGCCTCAGTGGGAGGGGCATGAGTTTAGAACTGCAGTTTAGTTCCAGTATGTGTGGGGTTGCAAGAACCCCAGGGATGTGACAGCTGCCCCCAAGGAGTGCGGGAGCTTGTGAACAGGTGATTGCAAACAGGGAGTTTAGAGAGGGCGTTCTTCAGGTAAAGGAGAAGTGACTACAGGACTCGAGGGAAGTGGCTGTCTGTAGTGTGTGTTGTGTTTGGGGCTTTCTTGCTGTGTGCTGAGTTTGTGTTTGTGAATGTGGGGTTTTTTTGTTTTGTTTTTTCTCCTTTCCCTGCGCCCTTCTCCTCCCCGGGAGTGTGTGCTGTGACTAGCAGCTGGAAACTGTTGGCTTCTAATTAAAGTTTGAAATCTAGAAGCCTCTGCTGATTGGCTGAGCCTTGGTAGGGGGAGGGACTATCAGGCAGTCCAGGGCTTTATAAAGGAGTGAATCAGTGACCAGGTGATTGCAAACAGGGAGTTTAGAGAAGGAGTTTGGAAAGGGAGAGGGAAGGGGGCGAGGTACTCTTGCCTTTCCTTTAAACCCTTTTTTAGGACAGCAGGTATGGAGTGATAGGTCTGCTGTTGTTACCTGCACAGCACGTGCCAAGTTTGTCTTCCTTCCGGAAGAAAGAAGGGATTTCATCTGCACTAAGTTCAAGCTGGTCGCCATTTTGGAGGAAAAAATTAGAGGACTGGAGGCCCAAGTGTCGACCCTCCGCTTGATCAGAGAGGATGAAGACTTCGATAGAAGGCAGTGTTTAATCCTGCAAGCAAGGCAGGCGTAAGAGCCAAAGTGGGCAGTACAGGACGAGGAAGAGAACTGGCAGCATGTAACTTCTAGAAGGAAAAAAAGGCCAGCACGGGAATCCCTCATTCCTACAGAGGTAAATAGCAGCTTTCAGGCTCTCTCCACAGGCTCTGCGATGGTGAATGCTTTGGAAGGGACCTCACAAGGAAGAAATCAGAAGGGAACCACTTCTACAGGAAGGCATGGGATGCATAGTCCTAGGCATGGGGGTTCCACGACCACCACCCCCAAAAGAAGAAGGAAGGTGGTGGTGGTCGGGGACTCCCTCCTAAGAGGGAGTGAGCCATCCATCTGCCGTCCGGACCTGGAATCTCGAGAGGTGTGCTGCTTACTGGGAGTCGAATTTAGGATGTGACAGTCTTACAAAACTGATCAAACCTTCGGATCGCTACCCCTTCCTGCTTCTCCATGTGGGAACTAATGATACAGCCAAGAATTACCTTGAGCGGGTTACTGCGGATTATATTGGGAAAAAGGATCAAAGAATTCGGAGCGCAAGTTGGGTTCTCGTCCATCCTCCTTGAAGGGAAAGGTATGGGTAGGGATCGTCGAATTGAGGAAGTCAATGCATGGTTGCGCAGGTGGTGTTGGAGAGAGGGCTTTGGTTTCTTCAATCATGGGACTCTGTTCCGGGCACAAGGATTGTTAGGAAGACATGGGATCCACCTAACAAAGAGAAGAAGGAGCATCTTAGTGGACAGGCTTGCAAACCTAGTGAGGAAGGCTTTAAACTAGGTTCGCTGGGGGATGGTGACCAAAACCCTGAGGAGGGGGGGAAGTCAGATACCAGGAAGAAATGTAAAGAGGAACAAGCAACAAAGGAGGACCCCTGATTCGAATGGAGAGGGTAGGGCGATCAACTGGTTATCTAAGGTGTTTGTACACCAATGCGAGAAGCCTGGGTAACAAACAGGAAGAATTGGAGGCCCTGGCCCAGTCCAGGAACTACAATTTGATTGGGATAACAGAGACTTGGTGGGATGACTCGCATGACTAGAGCGCTGTCATGGAAGGGTATAAACTGTTCAGGAAGAACAGGCAGGGGAGAAAAGGAGGTGGAGTTGCACTGTATGTAAGAGAGCACTATGATTGCTTAGAACTCCAGTATATAGAGGGAGAAAAGCCTATTGAGAGTCTATGGGTCAAGTTTAGAGGTGTAAGCAACAGCAGTGATGTTGTGGTTGGTGTCTGCTATAGACCACCAGATCAGGTGGATCAGGTAGATGAGGCTTTCTTCTGACAACTAAGAGAAGTTTCCAGATCGCAAGCCCTGGTTCTCATGGGGGACTGGAATCACCCTGACATCTGTTGGGAGACCAATACGGCAGTACACAGACAATCCAGGAAGTTTTTGGAGAATGTTGGGGATAACTTCTTGGTATAAGTGCTGAAGGATCCGACCAGGGGCCATGCGCAGCTTGACCTGCTGCTCACAAACAGGTAGGAACTAATAGGGGAAGTAGAGGTGGGTGACAATCTGGGAAGCAGTGATCATGAGATGGTAGATTTCAGGATCCTGACCAAAGGAAGAAAGGAGAGTAGCAAAATACACACCTTGGACTTCAGAAAAGCAGACTTGGACTCCCTCAGAGATCTCATGGGCAGAATCCCCTGGGATGCTAACATGAAGGGGAAAGGAGCCCAGGAGAGCTGGCAGTATTATTGAAGGCACAGAAAGAAACCATTCCAATACGTAGCAAGAGAAGCAAATATGGTAGGAGACCAGATTGGCTTACCGGGGAAATCCTTGGTGAACTTAAGCACAAAAAGGGAGCTTACAAAAAGTGGAAACTTGGACAGATGACTAGGGAGGCGTATAAATGTATAGCTCGAGAATGCAGGGGAGTTATCAGGAAGGCAAAAGCGCAATTGGAATTGCAACTCGCAAGAGTTGTGAAGGATAACAAGAAAGGTTTCTACAGGCATGTTAGCAAGAAGAAGGTGATCAGAGAGGGTGTGCTGGATGAGGGCGGTAACCTATTGACAAATGATGTGGGGAAAGCTGAAGTACTCAATGCTTTCTTTGCCTCTGTCTTCACGGTCAAGGTCAGCTCCCAGACTAATGTGCTAAGTCACGCAATATGGGATGAAGGTGGACAGCCCTTGGTGGGGAAAGAACAGGTTAGGAACTATTTAAAAAAGCTAAACGTACATAAATCCATGGGTCCGGACTTAATACATCCTTAGTACTGAGGGAGTTGGCAAATGTCATTGAGGAGCCTTTGGCCATTATCTTTGAAAAGTTGTGGAGATCGGGAGAGATCCCGGATGATTGGAAAAAGGCAAATGTAGTGCCCATCTTTAAGAAAGGGAAGAAGGACAATCCAGGGTACTATAGGCCGGTCAGTCTTACCTCAGTCCCTGGAAAAATCATGGAGGGGATCCTCAAGGAATCCATTTTGAAGCACTTGGAAGAGGGGAAGGTGATCAGGAATAGTCACCATGGATTCATGAAGGGCAAGTCATGCCTGACCAATCTGATTAGCTTCTATGATAAGGTAACTGGCTCTGTGGATATGGGAAAGTCAGTGGATGTAACATACTTTGACTTTAGCAAGGCCACAATATTCTTGCCAGCAAGTTAAGGGAATGTGGATTGGATAAATGGACGGTAAGATGGGTAGAAAGATGGCTGGAAGGTCGGGCCCAGCGGGTAGTGATCAACGGCTCGATGTCAGGATGGCGGTCAGTTTCTAGCGGAGTGCCCCAAGGTTCAGTTCTGGGACCGGTTTTCTTCAACGTCTTTATTAATGACCTGGATGAGGGGATGGACTGCACCCTCAGCAAGTTTGCGGATGACACTAAGCTAGGGGGAGAGGTAGATATGCTGGAGGGCAGGGATAGAGTCCAGAGTGACTTAGACAAATTGGAGGATTGGGACACAAGAAATCTGATGAGGTTCAACAAGGACAAGTGTAGAGTCCTGCACTTGGGACGGAAGAATCCAAGCATTGTTGCAGGCTGGGGACCGACTGGCTAAATTGCAGTTCTGCAGAAAAGGACCTGGGGATTACAGTGGATGAAAAGCTGGATATAAGTCAACAGTGTGCCCTTGTAGCGAAGAAGGCTAATGGCATATTAGGTTGCATTAAGAGGAGCATTGCCAGTAGATTCAGAGATGTGATTATTCCTCTTTATTCGGCTCTGGTGAGGCCACATCTGGAGTATTGTTTCCAGTTCTGGGCCCCCAATTACAGGAAGGATGTGGATGCACTGGAGAGTGTCCAGTGGAGAACTACCAAAATGATTAGAGGGCTGGAGCATATGACCTACGAGGAGAGGCTGAGGGAGTTGGGTCTATTTAGTCTGCAGAAGAGAAGAGTGAGGGGGGGATTTGATAGCAGCCTTCAACTTCCTTAAGGGAGGTTCCAAACAGGCTGGAGAAAGGCTGTTCACAGTAGTGATGGATGGCAGAACAAGGAACAATGGTCTCAAGTTGCGGTGGGAGAAGTCCAAGTTGGATATTAGGAAAAACTATTTCATTAGGAGGGTGGTGAAGCACTGGAATGGGTTACCTAGGGAAGTAGTGGAGTCTCCATCCCTAGACGTGTTTAAGTCTTGGCTTGACAAAGCCCTGGCTGGGTTGATTAATTGAGATTGGTCCTGCCTTGGGCAGGGGGCTGGACTTGATGACCTCCTGAGGTCTCTTCCAGCCAGGGCTGGATTACCCAATAGGCAGACTAAGCACATGCTTAGGGCACCAGCAAAGCAGGGGCACCACAAAAAAAAAAAAAGTGAGATTTTACTGTATAGTATTGTTTTTATTTTGAATTACATATGGGGGGGCACCGTAATCTTTTCAGTGCTTAGAGCCTCTAAAGGTCTTAATCCGGCCCTGCTTCCAGCTCTATGGTTCTATGATCACCCAGTGACAGGCCCTAAGAAAGGAAGATTAACAGTGGGGGGGAATGCATAGATTTTAGTTGCAATTACTGGCTGCGTCTAGACTGGCATGATTTTCCGCAAATGCTTTTAACAGAAAAGTTTTTCCGTTAAAAGCATTTGCGGAAAAAACATCTAGATTCGCACGGGCGGCTTTGCGCAAAAGCACTTTTGCGGAAAGCGTCCGTGCCAATCTAGACGTTTTTGCAAGAAAGCCCCGATCGCCATTTTCGCCATCAGGGCTTTTTGCGCAAAACAGTCCTGAGCTGTCTATACTGGCCCTCTTGCGCAAATACATTTGCGCAAGAGGGCTTTCGAACAGGAGCAGCATAGTATTTGCGCAAGAACACTGACAATCTTACATCAGATCGTCAGTGTTCTTGCGCAAATTCAAGCGGCCAGTATAGACAGCTGGCAAGTTTTTCCGCAAAAGCAGTCGCTTTTGCGGAAAAACTTGCCAGTCTAGACGCAGCCACTATGTCTGTTGATATGCAAAGTTCTGGATAGGACAACACAGATAGAAAGGCAAAGAAATATCCACAATATGGCAGCTAATAAACATGCTTGGTAGCTTTCTGAAGCTGTATGGAAAGGCTTCATTTTGGGTAAGGGACCTTTTGTGGCTCACACACTCATTATCTCAACTCTGACACATGGTCAGAGCTCCAGGGATGCGAGAAGAGTGTGGATAGAGACAAATATAAGCATTCAAAATGCTGTGGACTCAGCAGCTGATAGACCAGGATCCAGAAGTACGTCTGCTGCAAAGTTGGCTCCTAATGCTTTTCCCAGTTTGGATACAGGTGAATCCTAGTCCAGCTTTATTTACCAAGGAAATCTGCTAGTAGTATAACCCTTTTGTTGTTTTGGTTTTTTTCCCTGTCCTGGATGTTTTATTGGCCTACAAGAGCTTTGATAAGGGGAGCAATTATCACCTCTCTGGAGGCTAGATTTTATGGAACTTACATTAAGAATTCACTGATGACTGCTTTAAGCTAGGATTCTGCCTCATTTCAAGAGAGTAGAGAGAACAGTCAAGTAAGCTAAGAGTTTGTACATTCTTACTTGACTCCACTAGGATTATAGGGGGAAGATTGCGCTTTACAAAGAAAGCTTTATAGATATCCAGGAATAAAATATTTGCTGATTCCAGTATCTATAACATTAAATTTGTTTCACCAGCAACTAATAACCAGTCAAGCATTAACCTAAGGCCTTGAGAGTTGCTAGCTGTGCAAATGTCCTAGCAGTCAGGGTGATTCTGAAGTATCTTGAAGCAAACTGAGATGCTGTCATTCTTATCAAGTTCTAAAGAATGCTAAATATCAAATAGATAACACATCCATAATCTAAAATATTATGAACTAGGGCTTTCAATCACAGTTGACTCATGCAATTAACTCAAAAAATTAATTGTAGTTTTAATTGCACAGCTGAATAGAATACCAATTGAAATTTATTAAATAGTTCTAGACATTTTTCTAAATTTTCAAATATATTGAGTTCAATTACACATAGTAAAAGTTTACAGTGCTCACTTATATTTGATTGCAAATATTTGTAACGTAAAAATGACAATTTCATCTTGTACAAGAACTCACGATAAAGAGAATTAAAATGCAAACTAAAACAAATTTTTTTTGGTTACATAGCTGCACACAAAAAACAAAACAATGTAAAACTTTTGATTCTACAAGTCCACTAAGTGCTACATCTTGTTCAGCCAATTGCTAAGATAAACAAATTTGTTTACATTTGTGGTAGATAAAGCTGCCCACTTATTTACAATGTCACCTGAAAACGAGAACAGGTGTTTATGGGTCAGATATGATAAACATTTATATTCCCCTTCATGCTTTAGTCACCATTCCAACAGGAATGCTCCTATGATGATGAAGCGCATTAAAAATAAATACATTTGTGAACCAACTCCTTATCAAAGCATTGTATATCTCCTGTTCTGTTTTACCAGAATTCTGCCACATATTTCATGTTATAACAGTCTCGGATGTTGTTCATTTAAGAACACTTTCACTGCAGAGTTTACAATAGTCAAAGAAGGTACCACTGTGAAATGTCCAAATATAGCTACAGCATTCAATCCAAGGTTTAAGAATTTGAACTGCATTCCAAAATGTAAGAGGGACTGGGTTTGGAGCATGTCTTAGAAGAGCAACACTCTGATGTGCAAACTACAGAACCTAAATCCCCACAAAAGAAAAATCAATCTTCCGCTGGTGGCATCTGACTCAGATGATGAAAATCATCATGCAACAGTCTGTACTGCTTTCGAGCATTACTGAGAAGAACTTGTCAGCATGGATGTATGTCCTTTGGAATGGTGGCTGAAACAAGAAGGGACATGACTCTTTAGTCCATCTGGTATGTAAATGTGGGTTTGTGACGCTGGCTACAACCGTTCTGTGCAAACACCTGTTCTCATTTTCAGGTGACATTGTCAACAAGTGGGAAGCATTATCTCCTGCAAAGAAACAAACTTGTCTGGAGGAGCAGGTGATTGACTGAACAATTAATACGACTGAATGGACTTACAGGCTCTAACATTTTCCATTGTTTGACTTTTGTACATAATTACATACCTAAGTTCAACTTTCAAAATAAAGAGATTGTACTTCAGTACTTGTATTAAATGAACTGAAAAATACTGTTTCTTTTGATTATAAGTATTTGTGCTAAAAAACCCAAAAGTAAATACAAAATGAGAACTTTACACTTTGCATTCTGTGCTGTAACTGAATATATTTGAAAATGTAGAAAACAACCAAAATATTTCAATAGTATTGTTTAACAGGGCAATTAATCACAATTTTAATTGTGCAATTAATTTTTTAAATTGCTTGACATCCCCATTATGAATACATTATAGAAACTGATAAATTGACTCTAGAAAAAGGGAAAGGTGTTTATACACATGTGCTAGAATATAGAAGCATAAATACAAACTGAAGTAGAAAAGTCTGCATAAGAACAAGAGTAGACGTACAACCTCGCTTTTTTTTTTTGCAAGTTGTTCACAATATTCCAACTATTATTTACAATGTTTATGTGCATAAAATCTCGATTTAAATGAATAACCTGATGGTATTCTCTTTGAAGTTGACTGAACTATCAACAGCTACCGCTGTGACATTAAGATCTATAAAATACAGTATAAATGTACTCTGCTTCCAGTTAATTATTTTCAGTACTTGAGCATTTATTCCAGATTTAGGTTGATGAACAAGTTCAGTTTAAAAAAAAATGGTTTGAAAAAAAAGTATTATATTCCCCAAACTACCATCAATGTACTTTGTCATGAAGGGATCTTACTACACTTATCTGAAATCAAGACTATCAGGGCAATACCAAAACAACCTGGTAGCCACCATATGAAAGTTGAAAGGAAAACTTCAGAATCTGAAATAATGACACTACAGTTAAAAGCATAAAGCTCCCAAGGTGGGACTGGACCTGAAACACAGCCAGAAGACCACAAAGATTATATAAAATGTGTGCTATTTGTCTTCACTTGTTACCAAACTAATATAGTTAGAGGTGCAAAAAAAGTTCTATGTAAACAAGCCATAAGATACTTGTATCTTTCTACAGGTAATTGCTTGGTCTGCCCCCACAGCTGAACTTGAGAAACCATGATGTTTTGTGTAAGTACTACTGTGTGAATAAATAACTCAGGATACCTTCTCTAATTTAGTTTCTCATCTTGCTAAGTGAAATAGTACCTTTTCCCTCTTACTTTTTTTTTTTTTAATTAATGGTAAACCTCAATTCAAAATGAATTAAGCCCAAGGCTCTTCAAGGAAAGGCCACTACATTAACTGTACTTATTTAGGATATATTCTTTAGCTGTTCATTTAACTTAATTTGCCATGGCTACAGAAATATCTCATCTTCCACTTCTCTTGTAAGACTCTTCCAAAACATTCTAGTTCTCATGCTTATGAAAACCAGTGGTACAAGTTACTTAAAATTTCTTACGGGTGCTGTCCTATTGCAACCCAGGTCCCTGTCAGCTCTTTACCTCCCTACCCACTTTTGCTGCAACTGATCCAGCTCTTGCCAGAGCCAAGTACCAAGGCGTACCTGCTTACTTTCCCTTCTGATGAAAACCCATGTTTACAGGAGTCCCATTCTATTGTAGTAGCTACTGGGCTATTTGGCCCCATAGATTAACCTCAAGGCACTAAAGTCAGCAAAATGAAAAAGTTAAGCACTCACATTTTCCAGGATATGCCAAATGCCTGGGAAATCCTTTGAAGTGAGAAGGAAATGAGACATCAATTCAATTAATGTAACACGTGAAGTTATTGCAGAGAATGTCCTTGTATTCCACTCTATTTTATCTTCTATCATTTTAATTGACAATTAAGAGTAACAGCATATTTTTGCTGCAATAGAAGTTCATAAAGATTAACAAAGCAGAAATAAGTAGTGTTATTTTATAAATCTCCCTGAAAAAAAGCTCCTTTCTGATCTCTCCAGGGGAGCTGACAGACTTGTCAGGCCCACCTAGGCAAGGTGGAGGGATGGCTCCATGCTCTGGGAAGAGAGCATGGGCTCGGGCAGAAGGGGCCGGGCTGGCGGTAGCCAGCCCTCAGCACTGGGATTTGAAGGCCCAGCAGCTCCAGCTGTCAACTCTGCCACAGTAGCAGTGGTGGACGCAAACCCTGGACCCTTTTGAATCACTGGACACAGGGGCAGTTGCTCTCCTTCCCTCCATCCACAGGCTGGATCACTCATTTCAGTTTTTTTTTTTTAAATGAAGTGACAAAAAAGACTTCTGTTAAATTAAATGAAGTTCACAAGGTGTACAGAGAATGGGTTCTTTCTAGCCCTTACACTTGAGACTAAAATGCTGCAAATGTGAACCAACTAATGAAAATAGTCTGTATCCACTACAATCTGCAGACAGCCTGTAACACGTTTAAGATATATGTTAACTACTCCTATCTATCATATTGGGGAAGTTATGCTTAAGCATAATGAGGACAGTAAAGGAGGTCTTCAAATAATGCAGATGCACAATTAGAATTACTGTAACTTTGGATAAAACAAGTAACCATATATGTAAGTGGCCCAACTAAAAGCAAAAATAGTCCTAAACTAATGTAAGCAGGGTCTGAATCAATGCTTCCAATGTAGCCAGCTGGAAGGGGGAAAGAAATCCTGGGTGTGGTTATGCTCACTCAGCTGTTTAGCCCTGTAAGGTATTCAAAGGAATCCTGGGTGTGGTTATGCTCACTCAGCTGTTTAGCCCTGTAAGGTATTCAACTGTTGTCATGTAAATACAGTTCAGGCTGGTATGGGAAAGAAATCCTGGGTGTGGTTATTGTGACGACGCGTTGGGGTCCCCTGACTCCTGCACCCCCGTAATGGCACGAACAGACTCCACCAGCCCGTAGAATGGAGGGAGTTTATTCCTTCTCCAGGATACAGCACAGCACAGCACAGCACCGATGTAATCTGGTTACAGGGCAGGTCTAGGATGCCTCAGCCCCCCTTGAGATGGGGAGACTGGGCCCCTAAATCCCAGCCCCTGGCTTAGGCTGGTTCCTCCATGATCCCAGACAGAAACTAAACCTCTTCCAGCCCTGCCCCAGCCAGGCAGCATTCCCCCTTCCTTTGTCTCTCTCCCTGGGGGGTAGCTGGTCAGACAGGTTGAGAGACCCTCTTTGCATAATGACTCATCCTTCTGGGCTGTGGTACCGATGGCAGCCATTGGGGATTACCACAGAGCCAGCATAGGAACTAGCCAGATACCCCCACTACGTCACAGTTATGTAAATCCAGTTCAGTCAGTGCTATAGGCCTGATGGATGGTCAGTTGTTAGAATGGTATTTTGCCTATTGTAACTAATTTGGCTGTTGTGGGGTCACAAATCATGTTAACCCTAAATGTAGGAATTGTAAAATATGACACCAGTGCTTGCAAGAGAGACACTGTCAGGCTGTGTCTACACTGGCGCAATCTCGCGCAAAAGCGGCCGCTCTTGCGCAAAAACTTGCTGCCTGTCTACACTGGCCACGTGTTCTCGTGCAAGTAAACTGACGTTCTAATGTATAAAATCAGGGCTTCTTGCGCGAGAACTCTGACGCTCCCGCTCAGGAATAAGCCCTCTTGCGCAAGAGCTCTTCCAGAAGAGGCCAGTGTAGACAGGCAACATTAATTTCTTGCGCAAGAAAGCCCTATGGTTAAAATGGCCATCAGAGCTTTCTTACGCAAGAGAGCATCTACACTGGCATGGATGCTCTTGCGCAAAAGCACATGCTAGTGTAGACGCTCTCTTCTGGAAGAGAAGAGCCTCTCATCCCCTAGGTACCTTTTACAGAGGATGGGAGCGAGGGGGCTGGAAGCTCTCCCCTTCCCCATTCATACAAGGACATTGCCGGTTGTTCCCCTTTGTCAGGGAGCAAGGAGAAAGTGCACAGTTTGTTGCATGCCTCACCCTGGCTGGTGAGTGCAGGGGGCAGACAAACCTGAACCTGCCCATATTGGGGGACACGCACCCCTCTGCCAGCTATGCTATGAGAATGGAGCTGCAGCAGCCATCAAGAGGCGCTTCTGACCTAGCCCCAAGATGCTATGGTGAGAGAAGGCAGGGGTAGTCCTCTCTGCCTAGCACAGCCTGCATATTAAACCCCTCATCCCCAACCCCACCCCAAGCAATGATTTAAATCAGGGGTGGGCAATAATTTTTGACCACGGGACACTTCAGAAATTTTTCAAGTGGGCCCCAGGCCGTCCCGGAAGGGGCGGGGCCAAGACACTTCCATGCTTCCTCACCCCTAGACCAATCAGGGTCTGTGGATGGGGGAGTACACAAAGTGTTTGCCCCCCTCAGAGAAAACTGCCAGCTATTCTCAGCAGTTGGTGGTTCCCTCTAGGTACCCATGCCCCTAGCAGTGGGAGGAGACTTCGCGTGCTCCTCCTGCTACCCCCAGGTCAATCAGGGCCTGGGGAGGGGGAGCATGTGAAGTCTCTTGCTCTCTGCCCCCACCCTGCAGGGAAGTGCCACACTTAGAATCAACCGCCAGCTGAGCAGCAGCCAATGGTTGACTTTCAGTGCTGAGCCCCTTGCAGGATGGGAAGAGACTTTGTATGCTTCCCCCTGCCCCTAGACCCTGATTGGCCTGGGGGCGGAGGGAGCAGCAGGGCCTCCACAAGTCGAATCAATTTGCCCTTTTGTCCACCCCTCATTTAAATGAAGAAAAAAATTAATTAAGTTAAAGACCCATGTAATGCCAGGTAAATCTAGTTGAAAATATTGTCAAGGTTCTTACAGTGTAGGTATCTGAATGCATTATTCTGTTTCCCCCGCATTCGGTTTCAAACACAAACTACGTGTAACAGAAGCTGGAAACATTTAGGAATCAATTATGTGAATTGTGCACAGTATTTTAAACATAAGCATTTAATATGAGCCTCGTAGATAATGCATCCAATACTGATTCTTGGAAGACAATTATTCTTTCCTCCATTCTGCAGTCAGTCTCATTAATGTGATTTTATTTCAGTGACAGAAAATTAAATTGTAAATCAAGAGTGAGACATCACTAAAATATCATAATGCAGATTGACCTACTACTTCCATGTGCTGTCAGTGTGGCTAGAACAAACTTCCAGTTTTAACATCACTTTCATTTTACATTTTTATTTTAAAATGAAGTATAGAAAGATTAAAAAGTTTAAGTGTATAATAAAAAAGCCGACAAAAATGGAAAGGAAGAACCCAATGTGTATTATAGCATACTGTCTTGAGTTTGCCAACTGCTACATTAGGTCCTGCAGCTGTGCCAAAAAAACCCACTGCTACTCTGATGAACCAGTAATCATTTTCAGGTCAAATCACTCATAAACCACCCAGGGATAAATTGACTGATGGATAGCACTGGAAAGCTGGGAATCCCAAAGGCAAGATGATGTGATGTGTCATCTCCTAGCCTGCCAATGTTAAATACAAATGTGCTACACCACTAGAAACCTGGATTTCTAGTTAAGTCTGAGCTGCTGTTTGAGATCCAGGCAGATGTGGCCATCTACAGTTCCCGTTTTCCATTTTGCACTGAGCTACAACAGCCCAGTGAAGAAAAATGGAGATAAATCTCAGGGGATTGTTTCTGTTGCGGTTTTCTGCCTTTTGTTGCTGTTGTTTGTGTATTGTAAAGGGAAGTGGACGAGGAAAGAACAAAAACAAACTTCAGCAGCTTTCCTACACTATACAGCATTCACTTACAATGCTGGCAGACTGTTAGATGTCACAACTTAAAAATCATTTAAGATATTGACTTTTTTCAGCTCTCCTCTTTACTCCAATAGATTTTTATCTGATTACTCATTAGCTACTATTACTACTATAATTATTTTTATTACCATGGCATCTAAGAGTCCTCATCATGGACCATGATAACCCCACTGTGTTAAGTCCTGTAAAAACACAGAACAAAAAGGCCCCAAAAATGTACTAAGTATAAGAGAAGAGAGGACAGGTGAATACAGCAACAGGGGCCTATAAGGAAACTGAGACAATACTGTCAGCATGGTAAACAATCTCTCAGTGTACCACCAACATAGCCCTTTTCAAAGTTTCTGTAGGCATTGCAGCAAAGGAGCATTTTAAGACAGGATTTGAAGGAAGACAATGAGGTGGCCTTGAGGATCTGTCAAGGGACTCGTTGAAAAATTAACAAGTGGGTGATGGAGGCAGGAATCAATGTCACAGGCCAAATTAGAGGCCGGAATCAACACCTTGAAAGTGCAGACAAGTAGCTTATGTTTAATGTGAGGGAGAAGAGGGAGCCAGTAATTCCATTTCTTCAAAGAGACAGCTACGCTCAGATGCTGGCCTGTTAAAGCAGTCTGGTTTGCTGAGGAATATCGCAAAGTAGGCAGGGAACTCTGCAGCTTGAAAAAACCCCAATGAGGAGGGGAGAGATCGTTCTCTGACTATGCAAATCGGTGGTGAAAAGCTGAGAATCTAGAGTGGGTGTCCTTACTAGATCACAAAGAGGTAACAAGTGCAATTGCACTGAACTGTGACAAACAAATAGGGTGGAGAGAGAGGTTGTGAAAGACCTTGAAAGGGAAGACAAGGATCTTCTGTTTAATGCAATAGAGAAGAGGGAGTCAGTGGAGACATGCAAAGTAAGAGAACATGGTCAAAGCAACAGGCTAAGAGAACGACTGCAAGACGGAAAGTGAGCTTCCTTGCCTTTGAAATCCAAACTTGACTTCTCAACTTTGAACTAAAACTTGTCACAATTTCACTTTTTTATAGGGTAGGTGTAAAAAAGAGTTCAAATTTACAGGCATGCTACTGTCCAGGAGACTAATTTCACACGTGTCAGCACAGGTATCTGCATAATATTGATCTGCAATGAGCAGATCAGTGAGATCAGACTCTCCAGGGATCTCATAAAACCTTACAGATTGTATAACTATTGTGGAATTCAGTGCCACAAGATATAGATGCAAAAGTTTATTAAGAAAACGAAGTAGGAAAAAATCTCTGATCAGCGTAATTAGATCATCATGGACAGTCACGCAACCTAGAATATAAATAGAGATTCACATGATTCACAATATAGCTCAAAAGAAAAGAAGAAAAATATTGATCTGGAGTTATTAATCCAAAAACTTAATAATCATTAGCATGTGGAACATTACTTAATTTTGCAATTTAAATCTCCATATTCAGTCAATTTTATTGTGAAGTTAATGAACTTATTTTAAGAGATTTCACAAGAAACTTATTACAATATAAAGAGTATTCACTGTTAAAGCTAAATGCCTTCATTATACTGAGTTCCACTTATGCTGTGTTTATCATACAAGAGACAACAGCGGGGATGATGGAGGAAAGGCAGGTTCCCACTTGTGCTAATTTGGTCTCTCCTATTTAGAGCGCAATCCAGTTCTGCCTCCCTTAGAATATTGTTTACAATGTTGTCACCAGCAAAAAATTGAAACTTTACTGAGAACAGCTGAATCAATAAGCTGGCTTTATTTTTCTTTTCTAAGTTAATTTCTCATGGACTATAGTATATATCTTTTTTTCTAAAGTGCTGTACAATTTGAGAATTCAACTTCTCTCACCTTGTGTCTCCAAGTTACACTAATCTTACTGACCCTCTCCTGTGACTCCTTATTTTTAAGTTACTTGCTACCAGTTATATTTTCAGTATTATGAATTGTTTCAGAACCTTTCTTGATGACACTAATCTCCTGCACTTTATCCTGCATTACGTTTTCACAGCAATTACTTTCTGGAAAAGATACTGGCTAAGATGATGTTCTATCAAACCACTGTATGTTTTTCCCCTGGTTACATGCTTCTGTTTTAGTCATTTTAAATTAAATCATTCACTTTCCTTAACTCAACATGTAATTTCATCTCTCTTCACTATGAATCAGTCAGACAAAACGAAACTTGTGTGTGTCCTCTGAATTGCTTTAAATCATATTCAGCACCCCTCAGCAATGCTTTTACCAATTCCTACAGCGTACCTTAAGTTCTTCACACATACTATGATTACGGGCAACTGCACTCTCTCAATTATTTATACTGAAATAGTTTTTTTAAATAAACTAATTTAATTAGGCTTGTCTGGGTTTTCCTGCACACCAGTGTAGCTACATAAGTTTCAAAATACAATAAACCACACTGGCGTAAGTCACTTTTTATACCATTGCAGCTCATCTACATTAAGGGTGAAATTTCAGCTCTACTTAAATTCATGGTAATTCTGTTACTAACTTCAGCAGAACCAGCTTTTACCAAGAATTTTACCAACTAGCGTAGGCTATACTACCACACAACATGCAATGTAAGGATAACCTGTCAGTTAAGTAACTGCCTGCAGTTCAGCTAAATATATGGAAGTACTCAAGAAGGGAAAACCTTACAAGCAATTTAGAACTATTTCTTTTTTGTTATTTCCACTTTTGGTACTAAAAACTGTTTCAATTGCAACTTTTTTGTATCAATATTAATTTAGTTATTTCTTTGTTAAGAAATCTTATCCAGGATGGTAAATTAAATCTATTGCTTATCCGTGTATTCGACGTGTCTTGTGTTTTTAGCATTCAAAAACGGTTTTAATATTATCCCTATCCTTTTGCCATCTAAATGCAAATTCAGCAAAATATTTATGGAGAAAATGGTTTGCGCATAATTGTCATCTTATTTAAAATGACCACATTTTGCAAATTCAAAACACTCACTCTTAAATGCTCTAACAATAGTCAGGCAGGACCGCTCAACCCGCTATTATAGAGCGTGCATCTGAATTAATTCTCGTCAAAAGCTACAAGATGAAAATTCTATGCGATAAATTAAAATGCCAAATGAAATGGATTAGCAATCAGTGAAATTGCCCGATAGGCTGTCAGATCCATTCTGGATTAGAATTCATCCTCTCCTCCCACCTGTTCATTAAGCACCAAGTTCAAGGCAACTTCAGTGATTGATTGCACATTAACAAGCTGTTTATAAGGGGGGAGGTGTAGCTCAGCCAGTCAACATTTCTATACTTACACATTCGTTTGAGCATAATTCAGAGATAATATATGCAGTTCACAATTTTAATCTATAACAAATACCTCTACCTTGAAGTTTAATTTTGGGCATGGGATGCAATGCTTCATAAAATTAAAATTTAACAGAGCGAATCACATTATACCTCAAGGTCAACAGAAACAGTCAGGAAAGGGGGGGGGGGGTTAAACCACAGATCCGCTGTTCCACAGAGTTATGACGACGAAAGTGTAACAAAAGCAAGGAACTTATTCCCATGTTCCAAGCAAAAGTTGCTTGCAGAAACTAACCAATTTAAGCTACAAGGGAAAACTGGAGCAGACCACAAAATAATTAACCCAGGTTTTTGTTTGAAGACAAAATCCACTTTTAACTCTAATCTTACAGAAAGCTCCAGAGGATCTTTAATAACCTTAAATGATCAATATCTTGGTTTCACATCTCAACCAAAAACCACATAGTACCTTCAACAGTGTTTTTTAACAGTTTTTACAATCAATACTAATTTAAGAGAGTGGATTACTAGTATTGAATCACTATTATCACTCGAATACTCTGAGGATTCCTTGTCTCTCCCATTTAATTTTGTTATAGGTTGACTCCTTTTAGACTGAGATCGGACAGGATTAAAATACGGCTGTAAGCTTCAACAATACTTAATTTTCTCTGAAGAATTCCAACGGACTAGAGATCTTGATATTGCTTTCTGCTGTGAGTTTTAGTAACAGGAGCATCAAGAAACTAAATGTTTAACCAGATCTATAAATATTATTAGAGAACAGATCTAGATAGCAGCAGGGAGAGCAAAAGGCCCTTCCAATGTATCTAATGACAGATTTGCACAAACCCTCCATGCATGTGGTATCAAAGAAGACAAAAGGGGAAGAAAAGGCTGACCCACCCCTGGTCCTACCCTTGGGGACTAAGCAGCAAATGACCGTATTGATCCCCAGGTGTGTTCAGTGAGCTCTTGGTCATTTGATGCTGCAGGAGCCATGGATTGGGAATGTGGCCATGGGCCATTGTTGGCAAAATGTGACGAAGTCTTCTTCCTGGTTGTTTCCAGTGCATTCCAGGGACTTTAACCTGCTTGGGTTTCAGTTTGAGAGCTATTTCTATTTTGATCAAGCTATGAGTCATATGCTGCTTTTGAACAATTCAGCTCCATGCTGGAGTGGGCAGTAGTGCAAAAGACTGGCTTGCCTCACACAGATGGACTCCGTATTTGCAGTAAGGTTAGAAGGTGCCACGGGATTACTTGTTTTTAAAGTTACAGACTAAAACGACTGCCCCTCTGAGACAATTAAGAGTTCATGCGAAAGGCACTTCCAAACCTAACTGCGCACCTCAGGCTCCCCATGCCATGGGAAAAAAAGAGTCCAGAAGGCCCTCTGTATAAATGTTAATGTACCTGGGCATCCAGCTGGCAAGAGTTCAGGGTGTTTCTAAGGTTACCTACGCAGAAGTTGGAATCGGTCAGGAAAATGCTACAAGCTTTCAAAAAGGGGCAAAAAAGGGAACTGCAGTTGGGCATGGGGCACCTCAACTTTTCATGGCAGGTATTGGGCACAAAATGCTAGACCAAGAGCCATCTGGATTCTGTCTGCTCTGGACTGTAAAAACCCCACCACTTCATCAGAATGACAAGGGGAGTGAAAGAAGACTTATGAGGGTAGACAAGATCCCTGGTAGAGTTTAATGGAGTTTCAATATTGCATTTGGACTGTTGGCTCAAAAGTGAGCTGTATGAACAGTCTAACACCTAAAGAAGCATAGGTGCAGGAGTTTACTTTCAAGGAGAGTGGAGAGTAGAAAGATGGCCAGAAAACCGGGGGCCATGGGGTATTGCAGAGGACATGACCTTCCTTGCTTTTCCCCCCTATATGGGAGGCACTTGTTATTTGGGAAGCAAGCTGTTACAGAAGTCCATTTCTCATGTGACATCCAACCGGGGGTCCATATTGTACGTAGACCGTCAGCTAAGATTGCTCAAGTAACTAAGTAGGTGAAGGCCTTCGTTACTGATGCGTAACATGGATTGGGAATGTGGCCATGGGCCACAACCTTTTTCATGCAGGGCCTATCCCAATGCATTCTCGCAACTTCAGGATGACAGTTCTGGAAACTCACTCCACACACCCGCAAGGATCCACGGGCAATACCCCAATAACTGTGGAGCCTTGGCTCAATGCATCTTTCGGACTAATAGAGGACTCTGTTGCCCCATGGGCTCTGAGGGCTTATAAGGCCAGCCTTTTGGAGTTCACCTAATATAGGGCCATGGATGTTGCTGGACCAAAGAGCCCCAGATTTGGGATTTGGGAGCCTCAGATGGGTCTGGCAGCATATAGAGAGCCCCCGCCTTGTCCGGGAAATCCCCGGCATCAGCAGGGCCAGGCAACAATTGGGGGGTGCTTGCCCTGGCCAGGGAACACCAGGTGACCAGGGAATCTCAGCCAGGGAACCCCAGTTGCAGTCAAGCTGTCAGCAGCCGGGCAACCCTAGCCAGGAATCCCGGCAAACCCCCTGTGGCAGCGAGGCTGTCAGAGGCAGGCAGCCGGAATCCCCACTGGTCACAGGGCCAGCCATAGAGGTGGGGAGGCTGGATGCCCAGGCTGGGGAACCCCCGGCAGCAGTAGGGCTGGCAACAGCTGGGTGGTCTCAGCTGGGAACCCCGAGGAACACACTGCAGCAGCAGGGCCAGTATCAACCATGAAGTCCCTGCCAGGAACCCTGGGAGACCCTGTGGGCAACGGGTGGGCTGCCATGCCGGTCCAGTGTTAACTAAAATTCTAGAATGCCTGCATAGCTCCTTGAACTGCACTAAGGCGAATGAGAGCATTCTGTACCACACTGTAAAAAACACACATTACAGTAATGTTAAGACATGAGTTATTTCCACTGAAATCAAAGCTGAAATTTAATTCATTTGCCAGAAATTCCAGAAGGAAGCATGACTGCAGAAAGCATGGTCAACTACCAGACCCACTAACGGCAAGACTTACTGACATTTACATTCGTTTAAGAATAAACCAGCCTACATTTTATACCCCTCACTCTACTGTCTGAACAGCTATGGGAGAGCTGCAAGCAGGAGTGTGGACTCAGTAGAGAGAGGCAGGGCAGGGGGCTAGCCTCCCAAAAGGAAGCTTCACCTGCTGCTGCCCATGGCTTCAACCATAAAATAATTCATGTGTATTTACAGCTCAGCTAACAATTTCAAGTTTAGTGAAACACGATTTCATGGATTTCCCCAACACACACACACACACACACACACACACACACTCACTCACAGGAAATTCTGCTAGTTTAGGAACTAACTTAATTAACCGATTGTTTAACAATTGTTCTACCTTGCATTTAGCCATGACACTGGAGTAACACTATAGGTTGGGCTCTGGAAAGAAATAAGCTGGAAATGAATCTGCCCCTTCAGCGAAGGATTTAAAATATTAAACTTTCTACATAAAAAAATAAAACAAACATTAAGAAACATCGGCATGTTTTCCACAGGCAATATGTATGGGGGGAAAAAAAATCACACCAATTTAAAATTGAACAATACATCATAATTCAGCGTAACTATTTTATACATATTCAATACCTTGAATTAATACATTTATTTTTTCATTTAGCAACTTCTGTATCAGTTTTAAATCCTTATGACAATCCAACCAGCTCCCACACATTTTATGAGGTTAAATTTTTAAAAAGACTCAATTGTAACAAACAAAAATCTAACATTATTTCTTCATACAACACTAAATCCTTGAAATAAATAAGCAATACAACAAAAACAACTTGCAGGTAAGTCTGAACAATAAAGCACACCTATGACACCCAGTAGTTATAGCAAAGATAGTCCATCCTCATCTGGGGGGTAGAAGGGGTGAGAGGCAAAAAGCCTTAACCTGCTACAAATTCTTAAACTGATGGGCTTTGTACTGTACCAGTACAGATCCAGACATTCTGGATATTTCATACCATGGAAGGGAGTGAACACCTAATTAGTGGAGCCTTCTTTGATGGAGAATGTGCTGCCAGTAGCTCCCTCTCTCAAAAGAGCTCCCAAGTCTCTGCTGAATGCAACCTGGCAGTATAGGGAGATAAATGGTCTCTCAAGCAAGTAGGCAGGTCCTAAGCCATTCACCAAAACTTCAAGATACACACAAAAACCAGTAAGAAGATGATGCCAAAGTGCTCATCTCTTAAAAATAAACTTCCTGACCTCACGTAGATCATATTGCAGGACTAGTCCAAACTCAATGTGGCAAAACACTAAAATTAGATGTTGAAGTGTAAATACAAATTTACACTTTCCAAATTAAGTAATAAAATAAAGATCAGTGATGTCATAGTGTACACCAAACACATAGTTGGTGCTTTCACAAAAAGTTTTCACAATAATGGCACACAGGATAAAATAATCTGCTGAACACAGCTTACCAACTCTATGAAAAGCAGTTCAAGGGTTACGATTTCCACAATAGTCATATTACAGAGCTTTCCCCTCCCCCAGCAGAACTGTATATTTCTAAATACAATTATATTAAACATTTTCTTACCTGCATTAACTATAGCATCAATCTCAAGCAATGTAATGTCACCTCTGTACAGAGAAACCTTCTCACTCAGACTTTTCTTCACCTGCAAAGCTTCCTTAGTGTTTTCATCTGCAAACCAAGAAAAAAAATCATGAAGGATTAGAATACCAAAAATTGTAACATCTTACATTAGAAATTGAAAACATGGAGACAAGATTCACTAAGAGAGTCCCATTCCACTACCATCGTCAGCTTAACAGAATATCTAATCATTATCCGTACACTTGCTCCCCACCCCACAGCTGTAGCTGCTGCAGTGTGTCCCTGCCCTGTGGCTTTAGCAGGGGCTGGAGCCAGAGCTGTGCCCATTCACCTACCCATTCTCCATGGCAGAGAAGCTAGGGCTGTCGGTCCTACCCCATGGGGATTGGACTGTCAGTCCTTCTCCTTCCTCAGTAAGGATGCCCTCCGCCCCCAATTATTTTTAGTGAAAGTCACAGACAGGTCAATCCTGTCTGACTTCCATTAAAAATAATGGTTACAAAATCTTAACTTTACCTATGGGATTATTCTTGGGAAACCTACTAGTTATGACACTTTTCAGTTTCACCCCTAGAGGGCACTCATAACTCAAAAAAAGGTACACAAGCACTTGAGAACCACTGTACCAGTGAGTTTTGGGAGTTTCTGCTTAAAAACAAAGCCCCCTTTAATACCAATAAATTATTAATCAATTTATATACACCTATAGAATAATAAGGTTATACAAAATAGCTAGAATAAATGTTATAAAAATGAAGCCTTTCCAAACTACTTTCCTTCTTTGACAGCTCTACTAGCCTAGAAGATGGGGTAAGAGGGAAACAGTAGGTAGGATACATTTTGATTTTAATAAGGTTTTACAGTCCCAAATGAGACTCTTATAAACCAACTAGCAAAAGGTAGTCTAGATAAGATTACTGTAAAATGGGTGCATATTTAAAGACAATTATCAGTGGTTTGCTGTTGAACAGGGTGAGGGGGTGGTTATCTAATAGGGTCCCTCGGGGATCTGACCTTGGACCAATACTATTCTGTATTTTCATTAATGAATTGGATAATGGAGTGGAGAGTACACTTATGAAACCTGTAGATGACAGCAAACTGGGAAGAGTTGAAAGCACTTAGAGAACAGGATTAGAAGTCAAAACAACCTTGACAATTGGAGAATTTATCTGCAATTCTCCCTCACCACCCACCACTCACCCCCACACAAAAAAAGGAGGGGGAAGGTCAATAGAAACAAGTACATAGTGCTACACTTAGAAGATTAAAGAAAAAAAATCAAATTCACACCTACAGAATGGTTAATAACTGGCTAGAACTAGAAGGCAGCGCTGCTCATAATGGTCTTGGGGTTAGGGGGATTCAAAAAATGGATTAGGCATCACTGTAGTCAAGAAAAAGACTAGTGTCATTTAAAGTATATTAACCGAAGTGTCATAAGACAGTCAAGGTAATTGTTTTAGCAGTGGTGAAGCCTCAACTGGAGTACAGTGCCCAAATCTGGGTACCACATTTTATGAAAAGGTGTGGATATATTTTAGTGTATCCTGGAGACAGTAACAAAAATGATACAAGGTTTAAAAAACCTGATCCATGAAGAAAGGTTAAAAATACAGGCTGTTTCATCTTTAAAAAGATTAAGCAGGGACTAAATGGTGAACAGTTTTCAGCTGGGTTTAGGGCTGTTGTAAAGAGGCGGGTGATCGATTGTTCATGTCCACTGAAGGTAGGACAAGTAGCAATGGGCTTTATTTGTGACAAGGTAGATTTAGGCTAGATATTAGGGGAAAACTTTTCAACTACAAGGAGAACCAAATTTTGGATGGATTCCAAGGAAGTTTGTGGAATCTCCATCACGGGAGGTTTAAAATAAAAGATAGGCCAAAAGCTTATCAGGGATGGGTTAGGTTTACTTCATTGGACATCAACACAGGGGCTAGACTTGACCTCTGGAGTTCCTTTCCAGCCCTAAATTTCTATAATTGTATTCAATGCTATACCTGATCAGAGAAAAAACACTGTACATACAAGCATTTTTACAATTAGTTTGTCTATTTGCTAACAGTCATAGCACAAAAAGCAACAAATCACAAAAACAAAGAAACCACCACACCTGCAGGGAAAATGCAGAGAATGAGGGGAATCTTGATTGCTGCATTAATTACAGAAAGTTATTCTTAAGTTCTAGAACAGTTACAAGAATGCCAACTTTTAGGTAAGAAACAAGGAAGAAAGAAAAGCGAAAGAAAGAAAGCCTAAGAAAAAACTAAACAAGTTCATCATAATTAAGATAATTTGCAAGGGTCATAAAATTAGCCCAATCACCACAAATACATAGAACCCCATCATTCAGGGAAAATCATGGAAGACAGGAGAGATTCTGAAAGACTGGAAAATGGCAAATATAGTGCCCATATATAAAAAGGGAAATAAGAACAACCCAGGAAACTACGGAGCAGTCAGTTTAACTTCTGTTCCAGGAAAGAAAATGGAGCAAGTAATTAAGGAATTCATCTGCAAACATCTGGAAGAAAATAAGGTGATAGGTAACAGCCAGCATGAGTTTGTAAAGAACATTATCATGTCAAACCAATCTGATAGCTTTCTTTGATAGGATAACGAGTCTTGTGGTATACTTAGACTTTAGTAAGGCATTTGATATGGTCTCGCATGATCATCTTATCAATAAACTAGGCAAATACAACTTAGATGGGACTACTATAATGTGGGTGCATAACAGGCTATGTAACTGTTCTCAGAGAGTAGTTATTAACGGTTCATACTCATGCTGAAGGGCATAACAAGTGAGGTTCTGCAAGGGTTTGTTTTGGGAGCAGGTCTGTTCAATATCTTCATCAACTATTTAGATATTGGCATGGAGAGTACGCTTATTAAGTTTGCCGATGATACCCAGCTGAGTGGGGTTGCAACTGTGTTACCCACCAGCTCTGTGATTCTTGGGGAACCAGAACATGGTCACCTGTCAGCCGTGTGCTCTTGGGGAGCCAGGGAGTGACATTCATGGAAAACCATCCTCCTCCCTCAGGCCTCTGCTAGAATCAAAGACAAAGCAATGAAAAGGCCGGGGGAAGACACACCTAAACTGCTTCAGACAAGGGTGATACAATTAAGGAAACACCCCAGCCTCATTTGCATTAAAGATGGAACAGAGGGACATCTCATTAGCATACAGAATGGAGAGCAGCTCTTCCAAGGCAGGAACCACAGTGAACTATGGGACACCCGAAAGCAGAGCAGCACTGCCTGATGGGAAATCCCTGCTCCAGATGCTAATGAACCCAGGCCTGCTCACACCCAAATTAGTCATTATCAGACCAATTCTAGTAACGATCCTATTGACATCTAAAATACTGAAACTGCCTAGCTGCATTGTGAGCTCGTTCAAGGAACATCACCCATAACCAGGGGTGATCAGTCTCTATTGTCTCTCCTCTTTCTCTTTGAACTATCCCTATAAAAACGCCTATCCTTGCCCCAAGAAAAACTGTTCTGATACCTGGATTTAAACTGCATCAGTTCCATTGAGACTTTTTCATCTCCTGTCTGATTGTGCTGGGGGCTCTGCTCTGCTTGTCTCCTGCCCTCTGGACCCCCGGCTACCATCATCATCTGGGACCCCCGATCAGTGCAAGTTCCGTGGAGTGGTGAGGTCTCTCTCTCTCTCTCTCTCTCTCCCTCCCATCAACTACCTCTCTAAGCATAGCCTCCTGACCCTGCCCTATGTAAACTGTTATATGGTTACCTAACATTTGTAATCAGTTTCAATTTAGATTTAATATTGTAACTTTTTGATATCTATGCACTACTCAGAAATAAATAACTTTCATTGTTAAGCTGGTTGCGTCTCTCTCTTTCTTTCTCTTTTGCTCACTCTTCCTTAAGGGGTGTTGTTTTGGCTTCCCCATTCGCTCTGCAACAACGCTTCTTGTACCCAAGCTAAAGATCCCTGTAGTGCCCAAAATCCTGTGGGGTTTGCTCATCGTGTGGTTTGCCAGTGAATGATTGTGGGGTGAAAGTGGGGACAGGGAAGTGCTGAACCTGGGGGCTTATGAGGATGGCAGCTTAAAGTGCTGTTTAATCCAGCCCACTGAGTTCAAAGACACATGAGGGTGCAGTGTGGCATTGCTGTGAAACCCAGCCAGCTGAGTCCAGGGACATATGAGGGGGGTCAGCTTGTGAGTGCTGATTACCCAGTCCTCTCAGACGTGCTCTGTTAGTGGGTATGAGTGTCTGTGTGTGTTGCTAAGGTGGTAACCCCATCCTGAGGAACCTAGTTCCTGCAGGAGAGCTCCAGTGGGAGGGGGAATTGGCAGCAGGGAGAATTCAGCTCCATATGAGAGCACAAGTAAGCACAAACAGCACACTGATAGAATTGTTAACCTTCCCCCCGTCCCATAAGAGTAACCCTGATAAATGAGCATACCCCAGAGTATTGGGCAAATCTGGTAACAACTGCTTTGGAGGATCGGGTCATAATTCAAAATGATCTGGACAAACTGGAGAAATGGTCTGAGGTAAAGAGGATGAAGTTTAAAAAGGACAAAAGTAAAGTACTCCATTTAGGAAGGAACAATCGGTTTCACGCATACAGAATGGGAAGCGACTGTCTAGGAAGGAGTACTGAGGATGGGACAAGAACCAACGGGCTTAACCTGCAGCAAGGGAGATTTAGGTTGGACATTAGGAAAAACTTCCTGTCGGGATGGCTAAACACTGGAATAAGTTGCCTAGGGAGGTTGTGCAATCTCTGTCTCTGGAGATATTTAAGAGCAGTTTAGACAGACATCTATCAGGCATTATCGAGACCAGGGGTGGCCAACCTGTGGCTCTTCTGAAGTTAATATGCGGCTCCTTGCTCAGGTACCGACTCGAGGCCTGCAGCTACAGGTTCCAACTTTCCAGTGCTCAGCTCCTGGCTCCACCTTCTCCTCCAAGCATATTGTACCCTCGCGCCTTCCCTCCCCCACAGAGCCTCCTGAGTGCCATGAAACAGCTGATTGCAGTGGGCAGAAGGCATGGGGAAGGAAGAGGAGGCACCGATCGGTGGGGCTGCTGATGGGCAAAAGATACTGAAGATGGGAGAGGAGGACCCTGATGGGGACTGCTGACAAATTACTGTAGCTCTTTGGCAATGTGCACTGGCAAACTGTGGCTCCTTCTCAGGCGTAGGTTGGCCACATCTGATCTAAACGGTACTTGGTCCTGTTGTGAGGGCAGGGGACTGGACTCGATCTCTCGAGGTCCCTTCCAGTTCTAGTGTTCTATGATTCTACTATGTCAGGGCCATAACCAGGGCCAAACAAGTCTATGGCTGATGGCACAGCTCCAAGCTGCACTTTGACACACTCTTACCCATCCCTTGTTAACTCTGGCACCAGCTGGCAACATCCCCTACACTTAACCCCTACTTGCAGAGCCCACCTGCCATGACATGCTCCCCAAGGCACTTGCAGCTCTGCAGCTGGCAGCCAAGGTATGTGGGCAGGAGCCAGCTCCAGGCTGATGCACCAGGCTCTTTTGAGGGAGAGGCCAAAGCAAGTCAGGGGCACAGCTCAGAGCTTTGGTGCCTGCCCTGCCAGAGGAATGTGCTACCCAACTCAGGGAGAAGGGCAGGAAGGGGCTTATGAGCAGCCAGCCAGCACAGTGGCTCTAAGCAGAGTCATTCTGTTCATAGGACAGTTCCAGACAGCCATCCTAGGTCCTGCACATTGGGGAGGGGAGGGAGCGAGGGGGTACCACAGTGCCTGCCTCAGCCATCCTATGGATAAGACTCACGAGGCCCAGGCTACCCTGAGAGATTACCTGGGGGCCTAGAGTGGGGTGCTAGCAAGGTTCAGGCTAGCAGCATGCTCCATGTCGCCCTGCCATCCATCTCGCAGCAGTGGGAAGCAGAGCACTCCAGCACCAGCTCCAGAGTGCTCCACTTCATGGTACCAGGAGGAAAGTGGACCAATGCAGCTGGGGGGAAAAGGTAGCAGGGATAAACAGACTGCCAGGTCACCCTGGTTTCCACTGCCATGATGGGGGGAGGGGCAACCCCCGCTGCCACCGGCTCTAGGCCCCAGTAATTCCCGAGCTCGCATCATTCGAGGGGGGAGCAGAAAGGGGCTTCGGGTAAGGAATGCAATGGGAGTGAGGGAGCAGAGTGGGGGGCGGGGTTTGGGGCAAAGCCTGCAGTGATGAGTTGCCCCAAGCCCAGCTGGGGTATGGTGGTGGGGGGGGTTGTTCCACACCATGTACCCCCCCTCAGGATGACACTGGTGTTGAGAGCTAGGGGCCCCAAGCAGGCCAGATAGCTTCCTCCAGCTTTCATTCTGCCAGCTCCTGGCAGGAGGGGACAGTTTTCCATCTGTAAGACGTGCCCCCAGAATTTGAAGGCTTCTGTGTTAAATGGAATGCAGAAATTGGGGCAGGAGGGGAGAAGAAGGCAATGTGTCCCCACGCATTACCTGTAGAGGGGGCACATACGATTGCTCAACCCAAGTGCTAAAATGCTTATTTACAACTCTGCATTACGTACAGAGCTTTTGATGTGCAATGATCACAACTAAATCTAAAACTATAGATAGCAACCAGATACAGTCCAAGTGGTCCAAATTACTCAGGGAAAAAATGTGGCATGGAGGAAGCTACAGATGCATTAGACTTTACACGCTCATGGTTTAAACTTCTCTTATAAACTTAGAGTAGGAGAAAGGAAGCTTGTTCTGCCTTCCGATTATACCTGTGTTGCCAATTCATTTCCACATTAGAGCATACAGGGAGGTTGCCAGATCTGGCAGTAATTTATCAGTACACAATTTTACAAGTCATGTTTTAGCCAGTAAACTGAACATATGTTCATTTATGTACTGTCGGTGTTCGCGTCATAAGTACAATACTAAGCTGACATTTTGATAGTAAATATTCTGTCATATTATAGTAGTCACTCCTCCAAGTGGGCTTGAGTCCAAGTCTACATCAGGTCACAAGTGAAAATGAGCTGTCAAACTGACAATTTAATGACAAGACATTTTTCAAACCTCAAAAGATTCAGTGAAATCCTTCACTACAAACCAAAAAGCTAAAAGGGAAGATTTAGTGGGAGTAATGAAAGCATGTGTACAATTCTCTCATAACACTTTTCTTCTCTTTGCTTTGAGCAATTTACCATCGTTACAGTACTAAGTATGCCTCAGTTTTGCTTTGATTGGTATCAGTTCTGTAAGTACAAAAGAATATAATCTCATTAACTGCTTTAGACCATGAGTATGAGTCTGAAGACAAAACAACTCATGGTTTATCCAGGTTTTGAGAGAACTGCCATCTAGAGCCATAACATTTGTCAAAACTAATATCAAAGTTAGTGGAAGTTAACAGTACAAACTGACAAACCACCACTTACAGGATGATACTGGTATTTGTTCAACCACCATACATCTGGCCATTATCTATATCCATTTTTTACTGCATATAGCTATCTCCTCTCCAGATATTCATTCCAAATCCCTGGATCACTTCTGATCAATGGCGCTGTTCGATTCTCCCATCACTACAATGCATGAGCATTTAGGAAGCATGGACCTGAGTTCTGTGTTTGTTTTCATGGGTTCTCAGATAGGAAGCAAATCCAATTCTGGATCTGCCAACGTGATTGCATATCTTTCTAGTATAGTCATTGGGGCGGGGAGGAGTTTGGAGATGCTGACCTTATGATGCACTCTTCTCCTCCTCATGCATCACTCCTCAAAAGTGGACAAGTTCTAATGAGCATCTTGCATGCTTTGAGGTTGACCTTTAAGGTGACTTTGTATCTAAAAAGGTACGTGCTTCTTAAAAGAGAACTCTTGAGCTCAGCTAGCTGTACAGCACTGCTTTCAGTGTACAGGGAACCTCCATGAAGAACATCTAGTCAGCCCATGAAGTTAAGCCCTGATGAGCATGCTCTCGCTGCCAGGGATTTGCCCCATCAAGGATTTCAGGGTTGGGGATCCTGTCCTGCCATTTGATGTTGCAGGTAGATCTTAGGCAATAAAGGTAGAAGCTCTCCAGCTCTTTGACGTGATTTTGATAGAGCTTTCATGTTTCACCCACAGAGGAGTAAGGTGAGTACAAGAGCACAACCAGTTTTTATCCTAGTTCTGGGACACATTTCACACTCCATCCAGAGCCTATGGGTGAGCCTGCCAAATGCCATGCTGGCCTCTGCCAGGGGCTCAAAGATTTCATTAGAAAACCTGCCATTCATTGCTGGAAAACATGCTACCCTGATTGGAGCAGAACTTCTTCACTGAGTTAAGGGTGTGTTGTCAACTGTGGGATGGGATGACAACGCTTATGATGATGGTGGTCTAGGACAAGTATATAACCTCGGTCTTTTTTCAGGCTGATTGTGAGTCTGAACCGTTTTGAGGCATAAGCAACGCAGTCCGCAATAAGCTGAATGTCTGAGTGTGTGTGCAATGCAGGCACTAGTCAGTGAACAGAAGCTCTTTGAATAGCAGTTTGGAGTGGGCCCTGAATCACTGTAGATTGGGTGAGATTGGATGGTGAGACATGTATGCCTCTGACAAGTCCTGGAACACGAACAAGAGCAAGGCTGAAAAGAGAGTGGCAAAGAGAACTGGAGCCATTGCACATCCTTGTTTGGTATAGCTGATGATGGGGAAGGCTTTTCACCAGTCACCACACTCCATCACCCTGGCTGTCATGCTACTCTGTAGTGAGCACAATCATTTTCTGGGCAGCCAAATTTATGAAGGTGTTTCCATAGGCCTTCATGAGTCACTGTGTCTAATGCCTTCTTCAGCTGAAACATCAGACACAGTTCACAAGTCTTCACTCATATTTTTCACGTTGTTAAGTTCATGTCCACAGTGCCCCAGCCAGCACAAAAAATCCACACTGTGACACTGGATACACGAAGTCCACTAAGTGAGAGTTGAGTTGAGGACAATCTGCGCAAGGATATTGCCTGTTGCAGACAGCAGCAAGATTCTATGGTGGTGGTCACAGCTAAACATACTTCCCTTCCTTTTATAATGGCGGACTATAAAAAACATTCTTAAACTTCTAGGGGCACAGTACCCCCACTCTTTAGAGCCCTGTAAATCCACAAGTATTTCCATCAGCAGATGTGGATATCTGCAGATCATTTTTGCAGATGCGGATACCAATTTTGTGTCCGCACAGGGCTCTGCCTATTCTGCTATAGTCTTGAAAAGGCTGGACAATTTCCTTAGCAAGTGGGCATCTCCACATTTGTGTCCTTCAGATGGAATGCTCTTATGACCTGGAGACTTGCCCATGAGCAAGTCTGGTTGATGGCTTAAGAAAACGCATCTAAACAAAAGGTCCACAGGCAGTTCCTTCACCACAGTACGCTGTAGGAGAGAGTCAATGGCTTCTGGCTCTTTACATGAAAGCTGCTGGGGATGCAATTCCACTCAGGGTAGTAACACAGACGGTTGTTTTAGGATTCAGCCTTATGAGGAATTTTATTAAGTGACAGTTTGAGTCAGTAGGAGATAGGCTGAGATCTAAAATGATACAGAAAAGCTCTTTCACTCTTCTAAAGCAATGGCATGCTCCTTTGAAGTCTTCCCTTTGGAGCAGGGGTGGAGAACCCTTTTTGGGTCAGGGTCCGCTGACCCATGGGGGGAGGGGGGGGGAAAACCAGTGAGAAGCAAAGAAATAACAAAACACACACAAAAACCCTCTTTGATTGAGGAAAGAGTTACTCGACCCACATTTCCCTCATACACCAGAGCTTAGGGGGACTCAATCTACTAGCCTGTGTGTGCTCCATCCCCATGGGGAAATGGTGGGCAGGGAGGAGGGGGGGAAGAGTTGGAGCATCAGCACAGGCTCCCCAATGCTGGGGGAAGCCTCGGGAGCCAGGTCCAAACTAACCGAGGGCCGCATTCAGCCCCCCAGGCCTGGGGTTCCCCTCCCCTGCTTTAAAGATACAGTCTAAACAATTCTGGAGCATTATAGAACAGCTTATTACTTTTCATTGATGTTTTCACACTTAAGAAGTGCTCTGATAGCCTACTACTTCTATGTGAACCCAACCCACCAGCGGCAGACAACACCTACTTTGACAGTAGATTATACAACTATTTACTGGACTGCAACAGAAGGCTGAGGATCAGCCTTCCTATATTATATTCTTGTCTAGGTGAGGACAGTGTTGTCTAGTGGGAATAGCAGATGACAGAAGTAAGACTCCTAGATGGTACTGGTTTATTAATGTTATTAATATACAAAATGATTGTTGTTCATGCTTGGTTCTGAAAGTGCTTTATGAAAGTATGTATGTACACTATGGCATATTCAAAACACAAAGGAAAAGCAACTAGCTATTTTGAGCGTGGCCCAAAGGGTTGGGGGTTTTTTGTTTGTTTGTTTTTGCACAAATTCTACACTTCTTCCCAACTTGAACAGGTTTTCCTGGGGACAATGAAAAGGCATCTATCTGACCCAGATTTATGCTATGCCAAATTTCAAGTTCCTGCTCAATTATTCAGAGATGGCAAAGCCATTTTAAAAAGGAAACACACACATTTTTAACACTGACAAAACTATATTAATTGCTACCCTTAGTCTCAAAAACAGTACCAGTTTTGCTCAAGTCCCTACCCCTCAATCCTTTTAAAAAAAAAAGCCATTTAATTACAGAAATTCCATCCAAATATAGATGGTCATTTATCCAGGCCAAGGAGGCGAGGCCAGGTAGCTACTCAGGGTGCAAAGCCATGAAGGGTGGGGGACAGAGCCACATGCCCCACCCCCAGACTGCTATCTTTCATTAGCAGCAGCTTTCTTGCCAGGAGCCAGCAGATTAGAAGTTGGGACTGCTTGGGCCACTGACTCTCTATGGTGTGGGAGTCAGAATGTTGTCTAACTGCCAGACAGCCCTCCCTGCCCTGCTCCCCAAGCCCATTTGCTTCTGCATACTCCAAGGTGTGCACCAACACACTCTTGCCTCTTCCCCACATGAGACTGCTGCCAATCATGATGTCTCCCGGAGCTGGCGCCTGCCCACAGTACCCGCCTGTGATTAGGTGCTCCCTGAGGCACTTGTGACTGTACTGATGCCAGCTGGGCTCCACAGAGCATCACTGGCTGGCATTAGGGTGCTTTGATGGAGAAGCAAGAGCATGTCAGGGGCACAGCTCAAAATTGTGTGGTCTTCCAGTCAGCCAGCTAGTGCTTTGGCTGTCACATCACAGAAAGCCAGAAGCCTAAGTGGGCTGGGTAGCTCCCACCAGCTTCTAATCCACCAGCTCCTAACAGGAGACTACTGTTTTCCAACTGCGACACATGCCCCACACTCATGTTAATCTGTGTTAAATGGAAGGCAGCCATCTGGAGGTGCATGACCCCATATGTCCTCCATGTTTCCTCTAGAGGGCACAAATATGCTTACTAGCCCCAGGTGCTAAAATGCATAAGTGTCACTCTGTCAAGTCAAAGAATCACAGAAGATGAGGGTTGGAAAAAAGACCTCAAGAAGTTTAAGTCCAATGCTCAACGCAAGACTAACCCCAACTAAATCATCCCAGCCAGGGATTTGTCAAACCTGGCCTTAAAAGTATGTAAGGATGGAGTTCCCACCACCTCCCTAAGTCCTCTTCTCTAGAATTGCCACTTACTTAGTCTCCAGCCTGTAGCAGTGCATGGGATTCTCCCGTCCTAAGTACAGAACTCTGCACCTGTCCTTGTTGGACCTCATCAGATTTCTTTCAGCTTCAATTTGTCTAGGTCACTCTGGACCTTTCCCTACCCTCCAGCATATCTACCTCTCCTCCAGCTTAGTGTCATCTATGAACTTGCTGAGGGTGCAATTCAATCCATCACCAGAACATTAATGAAGATATTGAACAAAAACAAGCCCAGCACTGACCCCTGGGGCACTCTGCTTGATATCGGCTACCGACTAGATATAGAGCTTTGACCGCTACCTGTTGAGCATGATGATCTAGCCAGCTTTCCATCCCCCTTATAATACCTTCATCCAAGCCATACTTCTTTAACTTATGGTCTCCCACAGTGTTCTTGCCAACATCAAAAAACTTTGCTAAGTCAAGGTATATCATATCCACGGCTTTCCCCATAGCCACAGAGCCAGTTACCTCATCACAAGGGATATTAGGGTATAATGCATTAACTATTTAATGGATACGCTGATGCTTATCTGTTAATGGTATCACAGTTACATTCAGCCAGCTCCCGGAGAGGTGGCTTTGCTGCAGCAGGGCAGCCAAGCTTCCTCCCTGGGAGCCGGGCGGGCAAGAGCTGCCCGCTCCACTCCTGGTTGGTCAGGCATGACTTGCCCAAGGTGAATCCATGTTGACTATTTCTGATCACCTCTTTCTCCACAAGATTTCAACCATGATTGCGGAGCCATTGGCCATTACATCAGCTGACTCTCTCAGCACCCCCATATGCATGAGATCTGGCCCCCATGAACTTGTACATGTCCACCTTTTCTACATAGTCCTTAAATTGTTCTTTCACCACTGAGAGCTGCTTATCTCCTCCTCGTAACTGTGGTGCCCAGTGCTGCAGTCTGGGAGCTGATCATGCATTGAGTACCTCAGCTTTTTCCACATCATCTGTTACTAGGTTGCTTTCCCCATTCAGTAAGGGCCTTACACTTTCCCTGACCTGCTCCTTATTGCTAGCATACACGTAAAAACTCTTCTTCTTAGCCTTAATATCCCTTGCTAGCTGCAACTCCAGTTGTGCTTTGGCCTTCCTGATTACACCCCTGCATGCTCAAGCAGTATTTTTACACTACTCTCTAGTCATCTGTCCAAGTTTCAACTTCTTGTGAACTTCCTTTTCCTTTTTGAATTTAAGTTTACTAAAGATTTCTCTGTTAAGCCAAGCTGGGCTTCTGCCATATCTGCTATTCCTTCTGCACAAGGGGATGGTTTATTCCTGCATCCTCAATCAAGCTTCTTTAAAATACATCCAGCTGTCTTGGACTCTTCCCCCTTCCCGGCTGCCACCCATATTAGCCTCCTCGGAGATCCTGCCCATTAGTTCCCTGAGGGAGTCAAAGATGGCTTTTCTAACATCCAGGATCCATATTTTCTGCTGCTTTCCTTTCTTCCTTTTGTCAGGATCCTGAACTTGACCCTCTCATAGTCACTGCTGCCAAGGTTGCAACTTACTACTATTTCCCCTATCAGTTTTTTTTTCCTGTTTCTGAGTACCAGGTCAAGAGGAGCAAGGATCCCTCGTTCGTTCCTCTAGCGCCTGCATCAGGAAGTTATCCCTAGCACTCTCCAGAAACGTTCTGGAATGTCTGTGCACTGCTGTATTGCTTTCCTAGCAAATGTCAGGGCTATCCTATGATAACCAAGACCTATAATCTGGAATCTTCTGTGAGCAAGCCTCATCTACTTCATTCTCCCGGTTTGGTACTTCTATAGCAGATGACAACATCACTCTTGTTGCTCTCACCTCTAATCTTAACCCAAAGACTTCATAGTCAAGTTTCATACTGAAGCTCTGAGCAGTCATACTGCTTTCTTACATACAGTGCAACTCCTCCACTTCTTCTCCCCTACGTGTGCTTCTTTGGAAAGTTCCATTATCCATGACTGTGCCCCAGTCATCTGAGTTACCCTCCAAAACCTCAATTATGCCAATCATCAAATAGTTCTTTGACTGTTTCAGGACTTCCAAATCTTCCTGTTTGTTTTCCAGGCTTCTTGCATTCAGATACGGGCACCTAAGAAATAGCCAATTGCCATACCTTCTCAGTATGAATCAGAAGACATCCCCTGTTGCAACTTCCTCCTTATGTTTCCTCCTGGTGTACGACTTTCTCGCTTACCTCAGAGCTTACATCACCATCCTCCAGCAAACCTATTTTAAAGGCCTTCTCATGAGGTTGGCAAGCCTGCCTGTGAAGATGTTCTTCCCTCTTTCGTTAGGTGGGCCCCATCTCTTCCTAGCAATCCTCCTAATGACTAGGCCCATTAGTGTCTATAGGTGTCATTAGTGCTCTACCTTTTCAAAGGTATGTGAACACAAGTGTATTAAGGAATAATGCATTTAATCCAACTAAAAGATGATGGAGCATTGCATTTATTTAGTGTTCACTTGTACAGGGAGATTTCGGCAAATCCAGTAATGTGCCTGAACCACTATTGCTTACTGCTTAAGCTTTAGCAACCAAGCTTACAAGCCCAAATTAGACCTAGACTGCAACTTCCGCATGACCACAGTCAGGGAGAAGGGGGAGTTTGGGTGCCACAGAGAGGGCAGCTTGACCCAGTGTCCTTCCTGAGGCCCAAATCTCTAGTGAAATCGCTGAGCTATACATTTAGAAAAACAGGAAAGTTTGTCTAAATGCCCTAAGACATATATCTAGTATGGCCCCCAAGCATAGGGTCTCTGAAAAAGGAAAAAATGCATCTGGTGAAAGTGATGATCAGAAGAAAACCTCTTGCCTAACCTTTAACAAGTGCTTGCTTAACAAGTTTGAGGAACATGTTATTGTCATACTAATGGATAAATAGGGAAGGAAAGTTTGAGTTAGGGGGACAATTTTGGGGAACACTTGGAGGGATGCCTCGAGGACTCCTTGAGGACTCTTCACATCTGAACGCATCTTCGTCCCCACCGGCAGACGGAAGACTGGCCATCAGAAGCCTGCCCTGTGTCACTCGAGAGCCACACTCAACTTCGGTAATTATCAAGGGTGGGGGTGTTTTACTAACCTGTTGCAGACGTGTGTAAATGCTTGAGACTAAGTAAAGTTTAGCTTTAAGTGAAGGCACTCTTGTGTTGTCCTTTTTGTACCATCCACCTATTGGTCGGACGACCGTGTCTCCCCTGAATTATTTCCTGACACCACCTTACAGAGAGTAAAAGTTACCGAGAGGTTTGGGTTGAAAGAACCCCGGGTAACACACACAGATCTTCCAGCAGAAGGGATACTGCAAGCTATGTCAATGACATTTTTGCTTAATTTAAGCAACCATCAGCAAAAAACATTTACATTTGTCTTAAGCAATTTTCAGTTGTTGTTTTGTGCCTAGGACTACTGTCATATTGAATAGTGTCCTGGTGACAAACCCAAGAAAATCCATAGAAAGCTATATAAGCGCTACCAGACTAGTGATATTCTGCAATACTTAACTATTTTTTCCTACTACGAAGAGTAATGTTGTACTTTTGCAAAATAAGTTATAAACATTGCCAACTGGAGCTGGTTGCTAATAACCATCATATGACAAGGATAATAACTTAGGTGGCCTGTAGCAAGTGACAGGGACCAGTCAATAATATTAACTAGTTTATGAACTGAAAGAAAAAGTGTCCTACATAGTGCTATGCTGCTATTAGAAGTAATAAACATACCTGATTTTCAATTTTTTAGAGAGCTAAAGAATGACTTGAAGTTTACATGTTGCAAGTTGAATTTCATTGTTGCCGGTTTCTGTAAGTGACAGGAACTGGGATAGTTTTTTAATGCAATGAATATTGATCACTGAAAAGCTATTTTAAGTGTCTCACTATTTCCTACAGTTCAACTACCTTACGTGCAGTAGGACTCGGAAGCCTATCATTGGATCACAATTTATAAATTGTGGAACTGACATTAATAGCATCCTAAGAGGAAAATGAAATTGCAGTTAATCATCCATATAGCACACACAGCTATTCACAAGAAAATAACCATCCCACTATGGCTTTTCTTTTTTTTTCCCCCTGGAGATATGTCTCAAAACATAATTAACTGGTGCTTCAAATAGGTAACAGAAGGACATGTTAATGAATCTTTTCTATTTTTATTTGAGTGCAAGGTACTTTGGAGGTTAACTACTAAACCTCTCTCTCTTACCACTAGGCTCAACTCCTTTATCTCAATAAACAAGCTTCTTTTGGTAAATTATCAGGAAAACTCAGCCACAACTCTTTTGTCTTAGAGCTGCAGCCAAATAATTTCTGATCTATTTTCTTATATAGTTTTAAGTCCAGAAAAAGTGCTTTAAAAGGGAATAGTTATCCATTTTTAAACCTTTAAGAGTTTTGTTTTGTCTGCGGAAGTAGTAACACCTTAGTTCAGTTTTCAACAAATTCACCTGTTCAATGTGGCTTTTGTGCTTTTACAAAATATAATGTTACAGTTTTTTCCACTTATCTCCTTTTCACAGTAGGATATTTAACAGCAGTGAAAAAGCTGGGGAAACAGCAAATTTCATTCAGACCTCAAAAGCACTCAACAAAAAGTTGATGAAGATATAAGTCCATTCATTTCCTCCTATTAAATATTATCCATTATAAGTGTTGTTGCTCCTTTGCCCAGCATTAGACTTCGGGGCTTTGTAGTTACTTGGCTTCCTAATGACGGAGGACTGATGATAGTCTCAGGGTATTTTCTTCTTCTTTAACCAGTTTACAAAATGTACATGATTCTGCTTACCTTGAAAAGAGATGTCAAAAATTACACACGCGAGTCACTTACAGAAGCTTCAGCTAGAACGTCACAGAATCAAACCCTGTTGCCACAAACAGATCCTTTCCATCTCATCTTTGTTTATGTCTTTAGCACATTAACTCATTGCTGTCTCCAAGAAGTGGTTCATGTCACCTCAGAACCACTTAGTCAGAATCCCTAGCAGTTGAGGAACCTTGTGCTAAACACTTTATGCCAGTGGGAAAAAATATGTCGGCTAAAAAATATGCAATCTGTGCATTACTTTTAGGGCTGTGCAGAGTATATTTCCACCTGACCTATCCTCTTATTCGTTACTTAAAGGTCCACAAATGCAAGAAGTTACATAGTAGTGAAATAGAAACAGATGGCTAAAAATGGTAACATTAACACAATATCAGTGATGAGTAATGAAGTGATGAAATTTATCTTGCATTTCCTGAAAAATCACTTGGGCAAACAACTACTGACTCAGCATGTGGACGCAAAACATTTGCCTGTGACGCAAAACATTGCTACAGATTCTAATTTGTCACTGGTATCAAAAATATGATTAAAAAGTGCATTGCAATGGGATTTACTTAGACTGAAGAGAGAACTATCACTATCAGCTACAGTGCGTGATATGTAAGTCCGATCAAACAACAACCTAAAACCATCTCTCTACACAGATGTTTGGAAGCAAAATATAAAACACAAGGATGAAGATAACCAGAATTTCTCAAATGGACATAGGTGCAGCTCATGACAAGCAAGAAAGTTTTTCACTCTGCTGCTACTGACAATTTGAAGGCCCTTGAGGCATCATACTTGGTGGGTTAGAGAGCTGCGAAGTCTAGAAAAATACACTCCATAGCACAGGAATGAATGCTACCAGTGACTAACGACACGGTAAGCATTATGCTTAGAAAGATACTCAAAAGTGCAATGCAATTAGCACCATTATCAAACAGTGTCAAGTTGAATTTATGATATGGCCAGTGATATGCAAACTCAATTAGTCAATCATATTGCTAGCAGCACAGACATTGAGCTGCAGCTCAATGAATCTATGGATGTGGCAGGCCTAGCTCATCTTCTGGTGTATGAATGCTACATTTACACAGGGGCAATACAGGAGGACATTTTGCTTTGCCAGTCACTGTCTACCAGAACAGTGAACAAGATTTTCCAGTCACCTGACAGCTTCCTAAGTCAATGAGATATTATTTTGTTATGATGGCATCTGCAGCATGGAGCAAAGCCCGTGACTGGTAGGCACAGTGGAGTAATGACATATCAGAGCAGTTGTTCTGAATGGGAAGTGGGTGTACTGCAGTACACACAGGGAAGCACTCGCTGCCAAAAGCTTGTCTACCAATTTGAATGGGGTGCTGGACAATGCTTTGAAGATGATAAACTTCATAAAAGTTCGAATAACTATCTTTTCAGCTCAATGTAATGACATGGGAAGCGAGCATGTCAATCTGTTGCTCCACACAGAGGTTCAGTGGTTGTCACAGAGCAAGGTCTTGGCATGTTTCTTTGAACTTCACGACGCTCTTTACAGATTACTCATTCCCACTTGCTCACTGTCTGCCTGATACAGCTGGCTGGGCCACTTCTCAGATACATTCTCTTGCTCAAATAAGTCAACTCCAGGACTTCAAGGGCTGAATGCAACTATCTTCAACGTAATTTTATCCTTTAAGTCGGTGGTTAAAAAAAAGCTGAAGTTCTGGCCTTGCTGTGTGAGGAAAACCACTGAAACTTTCCCCAACATGCCTGAATTCCTGACAACAAATGAACTATGATTACAGAAGAGTGTTGTTAAAGGCAACATCACTCCAAACATGCATCTATGCGCGAACAACCACATTCATCACATTAATGACAAGTAGTATTATTAAATCCATAATTTAAGTTGGTTAAACAAGTGTAGATCACACATTATTAATTATTATTATTATTAGAGTCCCATATATTATGCATTTGTGTATTATAATTTGTACCTTTTGTACAATGCTTGGACATTAAAAGATTGAAATATAAAACCTGTATTTGCCTAGGGATACATGAACAGCTGACAGGTCTGGAAGGGTGTATGCAGTAAGGTAAGTTCAGTCCTACAGGGAGCCTTCTGCATGTCTGGAATGAGAAGCACTATGGAAAGTGTCTGGGCCAAAGATGGATGCACCAGATATCATTCCCTCCGGCCTCACAGTGGTGGTTTCTCCAGAAACAAACAAACAAACAAAAAAAAAACCCTGTGTAACTTTTGCTCAGTGCAACCCTTCTCACTTCTACCAAGGCAACATCAGGAAAACTGTATGTTAGGGACTGGGGATAATGGCCATGCAATATTCCTAAGCTCATGTGTGAACATTCTCTCTGCAAATGGCCCTGTTCTCCTGTATGCCATCCAAGAATAGAGTTGGCCTAAAAGGGGGGAGTAGTTCTGCAAGAAAAGTTTCAGACTCCTCCTTGCGCGGCGTCTCCTTCCACAGATATAGTAATCTCACTCTGGCTTTTAAAAAAATTCTAGTAAGTGCCAACTAAACCATTCCAATCACAAAGCACCTACATTTGAGTCAGACCTTGCTAACATCAGTTAGTGAAGGAGAGCAGCGTCACCACTGAGAAGTGCTCTTTTATCATTCCAATTCGTGTTTTAAAAAATATGGTTAAACAGTTTCAACTAGTATGGACAATAGTTGCAAGAATCCAACTGACAGGCATTCCACAAGAGGGAGCTTTTATAACAGGTATAAGCATAGTTAGTTGAGATGCTGTAAAAAGTGTGGCATGGTCTAAGGGTAGTCTACACTATGACCTTATGTCAATTTATTCAAGATTAGGTCAAATTTGTAATGAGAGTGTTTACACTGCTGAGTCCCTCCTCTCAACCTAAAGGGCTTTTAAAATTGACTCCTGTAGTCTACCTGAATGAGTAGAGTAAAGCCTGAGCCATGAGTGTTGACTCTGATTAAGGATAGTGTCAGATCCACCCACGGGGAGAAAAACTGTTGAAGTAGCAGCAGTCGAGGCCCTGGGCCTCTTTGAATTGCCGCCAGAGTGCCATGCCAGGTAGCTTTGAGGGCTAGGGAGGGTCAGTGCCACACTCTGGGCGGTGCTAAGGGCTGACTGCCTTCGGCCCCACCCCTTTTGCCAGAGACCCCACCCCTTCTGGGAGTATGGAGCCAACCTCCTTCACCTTAGACCCAGGCCCACAGTAGCTGTCAGCCCTGCTGGGCAGCGTAAACACTATACATTGTCATTCAAAGTTACTGGCCTCCAGGTGATAACCCAGAGTGCGCCAATGTGATGCTCTGGTGAGCATTTGCAATGCCAATGTTCCTCATCCAGGCAAGCAGGAAAAGCCTGTGGGGAACTTTTGAATGATTATTCCCTGTTAGAGCAGTGTGGAGAGCTCACCAGCACATCTGAGCATGCACACCCAGAGGCACAAACTCACTTCAGCAGAGATGATTCAGTTGAGATGCTGTGTTTGATTGCGTCGGGAAAGACGGGGAAGAAGTGTCCATGCAAGCAGAGCTCTGACCAGCAACAGGAAGACTGATATCAATGCCCAAATCGCACAGGGCATAGTGGAGAGGGCTATACCAGGAACACACAGCAATGCTAGGTCTTCAGGAGAAGCTTCCCCACTCTTCCCCAAGCCACAAAAATTACGTTTAATTAAACTGTAGCCTAACCATAGCCCAACAATGCTTTGTTTTACAGGCTGTAAAACAAAATTTCAATCAAGAGGGTCATTTCTAAAACATAGGATGTTTTTATAATAATCTGTTAAACAGGTTTATGAACTTCTCAAATTGCACAAATAAATTTGTGTCTCTAATGAAGAAAATTCTGCATTCTTTAAATATATTAAGTCACTTTGAAAAAGAGAACTTACATTATTTTAATGTATCCAGTAATATACTACATAAGCAGGGGCTGAATTGCTGCTTGCTGTCAGCCAGCAAGAAGGAGAGAGCTGCCCTGGGGGTGGGGGTGTGCTCACTCCAATTGTTTAGCTCTGCAAGATAATTAACTGTTGATATGTAAATACAGCTCATGCCAGGAGGGGGAAGGAATCCGAGGTGTGGTTATGTAAATCCAATTCAGCCAGGGCTGATGAAGGATCAGTGTTGGAATGGAATGTGATGTATTTCAACTAATTTGGGGCTGTTGTGGGGGGTCACAAATCATGCTACCCCTAAATGTGGGAACTGTAAAATATGACACCAGTGCTTGCAAGAGACACACCATCATTGTAAGAGGTCTCAGAGGAACAAGCCTCCCCCTGCCAGAGTTGAATGAACTGAATTGGGGCGAGGGGGAAGGGCTTGAGGGCTAAGTCAGCCTGCTTCATGCCTGCCAGGTGGGAGCTGTAAGACTGGCTCAACCCACCCCTTTCCCCCTGGTTTTAAGGATAGACCTAAAGCAGACTCCATGAGGAGTCTTTTTGCTAGTCCAGTGGAAGCTGGAATCTTTTGCCAGCCTAGGTGGTGGCTAAAGAGTTGAAATCACTAAGAGCTGAAATCACTGGTTTGGCCAGGAGCAGGCGGCCAGCGGAGAGGCCAATGGAGCGGCTGGCAGGAACGGCCAGCGGACTACAGGAGCAGCACAAAGATGGCCTAGCCTCAGGCTCAAGGAGGGGAGTCATCCGGATGATGTGTCAGGGTCTGCACTGACTGGACAGAGCTGTAAGTGAGACGTCTGAAGTGGGGTACGGAGAAAGTTTGGGTAAGTGAATGGAACCCTTACCTTGGTGGACTAGTGAGCCTGATAGGCAAAAGACATTGCTCAATCCTTTTTGAGCTGGGACAATTACTCGTGGGGGAGGGGGGGGCTACGAACTCGGTTGTGGTATTTTCCCACAATAATGCCATGTGACTTCTCTCTCTTTCATTAAGAGTTTCTTTTCTACACTCAGACTCTGTGCTTTCGAGTGGGAAAGCATTGCCTCTCAGAGGCGCCCAGGGGTGTATGAATTTCCCAGGCTACCAAGTGGGGGCTCAAGCCAGTTCTGTGTGAGATGGACCCCTAGATATTGAACCCGGCCCTGGTTGCTGCTAGGCCTACCCGGTGGAAGGCTTACAACTACAACAGATTACATCTATGAGTACTATTCAACTGTGCACTTTGTAGAAAGAATATTTTTGTAGTAATTCCAGCTATTTATAATAGATACCATATATAACAGTTTATCAGAATATTTAGATTCACAGTTGAATTCAAAGAGCTAGTTTCATAGCCTTCCAATTTATGTTCTGGGCTGTCTGCCACTCCACTCTGCTATAGTTCTCAACATTTTTAATGTTATATATGTGTTTCAAAAGTTGCTTGTTTGATTCTTTTTTCCTCTGAGGTTTCCTCTAAAGGCACAAGAGTAGAGTAGAGCCCATCTTCAGGAGTAGAGCCCATCTCAGAGTACAGATTTGTGATGGAAATATTTGCCTTAAGATTCATCTTCAGAGATACACTTCCACCCTCTAGCCAAGAAGCACAATACACAAAAATGAGCAACAAGGTAATCTGCAAAAAAGACATATCCAATATAGAGGTATCTGCATGTATGATCCTAAACAAAAATGCATGCTTTTTAAAATTTGTGAACAATTTCATGGTCCATTGAATATTTAAGAATGTTTTGTTTTCCTCCTTTGACACATTGGTTAAAGAACATGAAAATATGAAATAGTCTAATACTTAGCTACCAAAACAAAAACACAAATTATGTGATTCTTAACATAAAAATGGCTCACTACTACTCAATCAGTAGATAGATAGGACATGGCATAACTTCATAGTTCCTTCAGCGTGCGTTGTAATATACAGCAGACATGAAAATTAATAGAAGCACAGGCTGTTTGTGACGTGATAACTCCATTTGTCACTAATAAAAGAGGACATGACGATTCAGCATATTTTAAAACATTAATCAAAGTTACCAAACACGATTTGATGCTATTATAGAGCCTCTTGTAAGCTTAGGCAACCAGTGGGTGGACTTCAAATCAAGCTCAGAATGGAAAGAATTTTTTTCAATTACGTATAGTATTGACCTGGGAAAGTCACTGCTGCAGGAAATCACTGCAACAGGATTTGTAAAAAGGTGTTAAATCTAGGGATGTTAAATATCAGTTAATGGAATAGTCTAGTAACCTCATGAATTCTTAGTGGTTACGCAACTATTCTATAGTCCCCGGGAGTAGGGCCGGCAACCAGTGCGCTCCGGCCCCATGCCCGAGGAGCCCCCCGCCTCTCCCCGCCTTTCCTTGCAGACCGGCTGCCCGTCACCCCACGCTTCTTTCTCTAATACAGGGGTGGCAACAGCCCCAGTCTGGGGGTGAGTCTGAGCTCCCGGACCCGGCGCGAGCCAGAACTGAACTGGGATCCCTGCAGGCCTACCTCCTAATAACACTTTAAATGCAGAGGCCTAGTGGGGGTAGATCCCAGACTTGTCACAAGCTGGGACAGAGACAGGCTCCTGGCAGGGAGGGGGAGGAGGGAATGCATGTAGTTTATACCATTAACCTATAAGCTTTTGCTTATCAGTTAATCAACTACACTATTACATCCCTAGTTAAATTATTCATATAAATACGAGTTGAAGTTGGCTAGTCTGTTTTCAGGAAACAATAAAAACGCCACAGTGAAAGTTAAATCAGCAGGTGCCTGAATCATAGAATCAAAGAATACTGGGACTGGAAGAGACCTCAAGAGGTCATAGTGTCCAGTCCCCTGCCCTCATGGCAGGACCCAGTACTATCTAGACCATCCCTGATAGATGTCTATCTAACGTGCTCTTATATATCTCCAGAGATGGAGATTCCACAACCTCCCTAGACAACTTAATCCAGTGTTTAACCACC
Organism: Rafetus swinhoei; assembly: GCA_019425775.1. Classification (NCBI taxonomy): domain Eukaryota; kingdom Metazoa; phylum Chordata; order Testudines; family Trionychidae; genus Rafetus; species Rafetus swinhoei. The sequence continues at coordinate 189,236,200 of CM033440.1, forward strand.
CTGACAGTTAGGAACTTTTTCCTAATGTCCAGCCTAAACCTCCCTTACTGCAGTTTGAGCCCATTACTTCTTGTCCTATCCTCAGAGGCCAAGGAGAACAATTTTTCTCCCTCCTCCTTGTGACACCCTTTTAGATACCTGAAAACCGCTATCATGTCCCCTCTCAATCTTCTCTTTTCCAAACTAAACAAGCCCAATTCTTTCAGTCTTCCTTCATAGCTCATGTTCTCTAGACCTTTAATCATTTTTGTTGCTCTTCTCTGGACCTTCTCCAATTTCTCCACATCTTTCTTGAAATATGGTGCCCAGAACTGGACACAATACTCCAATTGAGGCCTAATCAGCGTAGAGTAGAACGGAAAAATGACTTCTCATGTCTTGTTCACAACACACCTGTTAATGGATCCTAGAATCATGTTTGCTTTTTTTGCAACAGTGTTACACTGTTGACTCCTATTTAGCTTGTGGTCCACTATAACCCCTATATCCCTTTCTGCCATACTCCTTCCTAGACAGTCACTTCCCATTCTGTATGTGTGAAACTGATTGTTCCTTCCTAAGTGGAGTACTTTGCATTTGTCCTTATTAAACTTCATTCTATTTACCTCAGATCATTTCTCCAATTAGTCCAGATCATTTTGAATTATGACCCTATCCTCCAAAGCAGTTGCAACACCTCCCAGCTTGGTATCATCTGCAAACTTAAGAAGCGTACTCTCCATGCCAGTATCTAAATAGTTGATGAAGTTATTGAACAGACCTGGTCCCAAAACAAACCCTAGCAGAACCTCATTTGTTATGCCCTTCCAGCATGAGTATGAACCATTAATAACTACTCTCTGAGAACAGTTATCCAGCCTGTTATGCACCCACATCATAGTAGCCCAATCTAAGTTGTATTTGCCTAGTTTATTGATAAGATGATCATGTGAGACCGTATCAAATGCCTTACTAAAGTCTAAGTATACCATGTCCACCACTTCTCCCTTATCCACAAGACTCGTTATCCTATCAAAGAAAGCTATCAGATTGGCTTGACATGATTTGTTCTTTACAAATCCATGCTGGCTGAATACAAGTCAGAAACGTGGTTCAGGGATTGGAGTCTAAACGGGGGAGTAGGGTTCTCTGAAGCCAATGGAGGGAGCTGATGGTTAGAGTGGGAAGTCACCCACTCTTCTCTTAGTACTCAACAGGATCCTGAAACAAAAGGAGTTGAGTTATTACAATTCTTCTTTTCTTGCAGATGCTGCTAAAGGACATTAGGGCCAGGCCAATTATACCACAGTGGTTCTGCTGTAGAAATGTAAGAATGGGCCAACCCACTCAAACTGAGCAAAAAACCCTTCTAATGGATTTTACATTTGTTCATTCAAGTTTGAGGTGGTGGCAACTCTATGGTGCACAAAGAGTAGCTCTAAGAAAGTAACAAAGGCCACTATTAAAATCATGACAAGCAGACACAAAACAAGTCTCCCCTTCCCCCACACAAGGGATAATCTAATATGGACCTCTACCTCCTACTGCAAAAGAAGAGTAGTGAGCAACTTTACTTCCAATTATTCCTTTTGGGACAGTCTTTGCACCCTAGGTGCAATAAGGTAGTAAAACTCTTTTTCAAGAAGAAGTTTCTCTTCACCTTCCCAATAACTGAAAAACAGCACCAGGTTTTAGACCAGGGGTAGGGAACTTAAGGATCAGGGGCTGGATGCAGCCCCCAGCGTGCTTATATCTAGCCCCCAGGACTCAGGGGCCCCCCCCATCATTGGGAAGCCTGTGCTAGCGCTCCAGTCCCTGCCACCCTCCTATGGGGCTGGAACACACAAGATCTACTAGCCTGGGCCCCCTTAGGCTCTCATGTGTGAGCAGAATGTGGGGAGTGTCTTTCTCCTTCTCAGTCAGAGGTCATGTCAGTGAGGGTTTGGGTTATTTTGCTTCTCACTTGTGTGTGAACCCCAATTGATTTTTCTGTGGGTCAGTGGCCCCTGACCCAAAAAAGCTTCCCCATCCCTGTTTTAGACAAAGACAGCACAGCAAGATAAATGCAGCGATGGCCCACAAGAAGCATGTCACCACCTGCACTGGCACTTTAGTCAATAAATCACATTTTAATCCCTCTTCTGCCATGTTAGCTTAACACAATTCACAGCCGTGCTATCTTCATATTCCAAAATAAATTGATTTTTTGTGGGATTATGAGAGAGTCAGTGGTAATGATCCATGTCTACAGAGTCTGGATGAAGTTGATGAGGTGGAATTTTAACGTGCTCTGAAGCATCATGTACTATGGTAATTAGGTTACTCAATTAGATGGACCAATTAGCCTATTTGGTTAAGAACTTGCATTATCTTGATTACTGGATATTAAAATAGTCTTTTTCATTTTATATTTTGGGTGATGTCTTGTTCAGCCAGTTTAAGATATCAAGTTCCATTAGTAATTATTAATCCTGTATTTAGCCCGATATTTAACAAGTCTTCTCTTATTTTTGCATACAGTTTTGGAAAGCTAAGAGGGCTGTAAAATCTGTTACCATTTCAGCACTTGCTTTCCTTTCCCAACACTGGTAGACTACTACAGAAGTGCAATGATCACCTGCCTCTGGATTGCCTATCTCCTCAAAATATTCACTGGACCCTCACTATGGCTGGGACTTCATTTTCAGGCCTTAACCTAAGTCAGAACTCAAACACACGAAGAGAAAGATGGTTTGGATAGGGTTCATTCTTGAGAATAAAAAAAAAAAAATCCCTTCTTGTCTACAGAGTGAGAAAGATACCATGCAAACCCCGAATTTAAGTTAGCCTTCTGACATTCAACCCACCTTTTTCTGGCTCAAAGTTGTACCAACATACTCCTGTTAGGACAGTAACAAAATGGACTACCACAGAACAACTATTTTGTGAATATGAAGGTTTTAAGAGATCCATACACCAGGAAGAATTGCAGAGCCATCAAACATCTCTTCTATTATCATTCCATTATCAGACAATAAAAGGATACAAATATACTCACAGAAAGTGACCTTAATACATTGTTAGAGCCCTGACATATTACTTTCATACTATAAACAACCCGCAAATTAGAAAGCAACTTCTATGAGATAGAAAGACAGGTTCTGCTATGGTCTAAATATGCCATTCGGAAGGAGATACTGTAAGATGCCTAGGGAAAAGTTACTCATTTACAGTTCTAATGATCCAGTTGTAACAGGTCCAACAAGAGAGACATGTAGAGGCAAGTTGCATGCACAATAGGTGCAAGCAAGGGTACATGCCCCCCGTAAGTGTCAGAGGCACAAAACTCCTCTAGGTCAAGACTGGAGGAGTTCACTTGCTCTCCCTGCTAAGGCGCCAGGGCTGGAGGAGCTTTGCGACCCCACCACAGCCAGATACTTGTAGATACATTTATTCAGTTGGCTCCATGGCACATGGATTTGCACTGAAATGGGATGTATATGATGCATGTATTGATATGGTTTAATTTATTTATGTTTAAGGTGCCCTCCAAAAAGCAGTCAGCTTTAAACCCCACACATGTCCCTGTAGAGGGGGAGCAGATCATCTCTATCTAGTGGGCTGAAGGAGCAATTGTTCAAGTGCTGGTCTGCACATCTCCACAGACTGTCTTTTTTTTTTTTTTTTTTGGGTGGGTGAGGAGGCAGAGGTAGGTAAAAATTCATAAAAAAAACCCACCCCAATCTTTACTCTGAGACAACACAAATCTCAGATATTCTGGCTTTATACAGGACTTAAGTAGTTTTACCCTTGTCTTTCATTTCCCCACTGAGCCCCACACAAAAATCCAGAGGTTCCCGCAAAGGAAAGGAGGGAAGCTAATTTAAAGTTTTCAACTTTTAGGTAAAGTTATCTTTGAGTAGAGATTACACCTAGAAAACCCTGGTCCAAAACAAGCAACTCTGAAGAAGCAATTATCAAGTAAAAGGAGAACACTAGAATGGAATACAAAATGAGTCCTTGAACTGCAGTATCTAGCCTATTGCTTGAAAACCAGCCTCTGTACCGGGTGACTAGAAGATGGCTAATGTAACCCCAATTTTTAAAGGCTCCTAAGGTGATCTCATCAGTTACAGGCACTGGTAAGCCTAACTTAAGCCCCAAACAAACTTGCTGACACTATAGAAAAGAAGAGAACTAACAGAGATACAGATGAACACAATTTGTTGGGGAAGAGTCAACATGGTTTTTGTAAAGGGAAATCATGCCTCACCAGACTATTGGATTTCTGACGGAGTGAAACAAACATGTGGACAAGAGAGCGATCCAGTGGATACAGTGTATTTGAGAAAGCCTTCGACAAGGTCTCTCACCAAAGGCTCTTTGAGCAAAGTAAGCAGTAATAGGACAAGAGAATCTTCTGTCTTACAGATCAGTAACTTGTAAAATGACAGGAATCAAAGGATAGAAATAATGGTCAGTTTGCAGAGGGTACGGCTACACTGCCACTTTTATTTATTTTTTTTTTTAAAGCTACACAAAATGCACTCCGCATTTTGCATAGCTTTTTTTATCCTTTTGTTGGTAGAGGCTTTTCCGACATTTGGCCTGTCTAGACTGGGCCAGATGTCAGAAAAAACACTCTTTCGGAAGCCCTCTTATTCCTCGTGGAACGAGGAATACAGGGGCTTCAAAAGAGCGTGTTGGCTCTTCCAGAAAAAAAACAAACACAAACAAATAAAAACAGAAAAGCAAATGCATCCCTGGACGCGGAAGAATTTTTCCAGAATACTTCCGGGATCCCAGAAAGACTCTTGTAGTCTAGCTGTACCCAGAGAGAGAAATAAGTAGCACGCTTGCCTAAGGATCCGTACTGGGGCCTGTGTAGTTGAACGTATTCATAAATGACTTGGAAAAAGGACGAGCAGTGATGTGACAGTTTGCCAACGATACCAAATTATTCAAGATAGTTAAGTTGAAAGATAACTGCAAAAGATTTGCAAAGGATTCTCTGTAAATTGGGTGTCTAGGCAACCAAATAACATGAAATTCAAATGTTGATAAATGCAAAGGTAAGTTAATTTTGATCCCAACTATACATACAAAATGATGAAGTCTAAATTAGCTGTCATCACAGGATAGATTTTGGAGTCATTATGGAGAATTCTCTGAAAACATCCACTTGATGTGTAGCAGCAGTCAAAAAAAGCTAAAAAAGTTAGAATCTATCAGGAGAGGCGTATATATCATAATGCCTCTACATAAATCGAAAGTACGCCCATAACCCGAACACTGCAGTTCTGGGTAACCGCATTTCAAAAAAGATTATACATTTGGAAAAGGAATACAGAAAAGCAACAAAAGTGATTAGGGGTATGGAACAGTTTCTGTATGAAGAGAGATAAAAGTGACTGTGACTGGTCAGCCCCTCCCCCTGCAGCAGTAGTCTGCCTGCTGCTGTGTTCCTAGCAGGGCAGAACGGAAAGGAGCATTCCAATGATTTGCTCTTTGTTCCCCAAATGGAGCAGCTCACTCGGCTGTCAGATACTCCCCAGAGCTTTAAAAAGGGGTGGGGTGCATGCCTGCAGGGCAGCAGAGATCACAAAACACTGAGCACAACCATCAGGGTGGGCATTGTGGGATACTGACAGAAGCCAGTTCTCTAGACAAAACCAACAGCAGAGTCCACACTGGCTCGCTGTTGACAATAAAAGGAGGAGAGAAGACAAAAGTCTCTCACAGGGACAGAAGTTTTTTGTCACCAAAACTGGGTGTTTTTCTGGACTAAAGTCACATTGTATGGTAAACGCCCCGTTTGTTTTGTATTATATTTGGTTAACACCTTGTCAGCAGAGCAAAGCAATGTGGCTAAGCATTCCACAGTGTAGTGTTGTGAGAAGGCAGAGTTGCTCTGTGAGCGGTCTGTGCTGAGGGATGTCACTTCAAAACCCCTCCCACATCCAACCTCCCCCCCGCCTCAACCCAAGCCTCCTCTCTTACCTAAACTCCCTCCCTCTTAGTCAACAGTAATCTCATGTACCAGCACCTCCCATTCCCCCAACATGCAAAATAAAAAAAGCTTTGTGTGTGCACGCGTGCCCATGTGTCCACACACACATATAACGTAAACGTACCATGCTTTAAGAATGGTGAACCTAAGTTGAAACTTACAAGCTGGAGTATCCTATTCCTTTGAGGATAACAGATTTGAGGGGGAATTTAGTGCAACGGGGTGGAGCAATCTCTACACACACGCCCGAAGACACCTAGAGGGAAAGGTTGGTGATTTCAGGGAGCCAAGATGATCCACAACAGGAACAGACAAGACTATTTCACAGGTGGTGTGAAAGTGCCTCACTGTCCCTGGGTACCCCAGGCAAGGGACACAGCACCCAAAGAGCAAAATAACCTGTGAAACAATGGGCTATGTAATTTTTCCCCAATTATGCCAATAGAAATAGTAATTTCACCAAGTGATTTTAGCCACTACCTGAAATTCCTGTCGTATCCTAAGCCGGGGTGGAGAACCTTTTTTGGGTTGGAGGCCACTGACTCACAGAAAAATCAGCTGAGGGCCACACACAGGTAAGAAGCGGGGGGAGAGGGGCTTGAGTGCCAGTGTGGGATCCCCAATGCTGGGGGGGCCCCCAAGCTGCAGGGGGCCAGATCCAAGCAAGCTGATGGCCGCATGTGGCCCCCAGGCCTGAGGTTCCCCACCCCTGACCTAAACCTTTGCTGCAAGCCTCCGATGGTCATTTGGGCAAAACACTATAATTAGAAGGTACCTTATGGACCTAACTTAATAGGCCCACTGCATAAATTATAACTCAAGTAACAATTCAGGCACCTTGACAAGTGTTCAAGTGTCTATGCTCTACACATCTCATCTACTGCTTGCCTGTGTAACTGTGCATAAGTTATTGATAACATTTTGCCTTTAGCAAGACATTACAGTGAGTAAAAATAGCTAACAATAGTTTAAAACTAAATGAAGTATGAAAGTTGTTCTTTCTTGGGTAAGAAGTCCACTTCACATGCAAACCCTTCTGCCTAAAATCTGCCTCTAGTCAATTATGCCAAAATGGGATGAAAAAAGAGATGAGCAAATATTTCAAATTAAGGGAAATTGACAATACATGAACTAAAGCTTCAGAGGGGTAGCCGAGTTAGTCTGTAACAGGAAAAACTACAAAAAAAAAAAACCCCAACAAATAGTCTAGTAGCACCTTAAAGACTAACAAAACATGTAGATGGTATCATGAGCTTTCGAGGGCACAACCCACTTCTTCAGATGACTGGAGTGTTGGAAGTCCAGATCCAAGAATAAATAAGGGGGGGGAGGGGGGGAGAGGGAGAGAAGGGGAAAAATATTGAAGGGGAGGAAGAAAAAAAAAAAAAAAAGACAGTGAGTAGATAAGCTTCTAGCCAAGTGAGTCTGTAACAAGAAAAACTTAAACAACAAACCGTCTAGTAGCATCTTAAAGACGGAGTAGTTATAAGAGGCTTATAAGAACCATTAGTTAGTACTTGGAGAGGAAGATGACCAACACCAGATTCTACACAGACATCAAGAACCATTAGCACCTTCATTGTTTGGTTGGTTGATAATGTGCGAGCCATCCGATTTCAGAATTGAAACTGTAACTCTCTCCACTCATCATTCACAAAAAAGTCACGTTAAGTTTGATGAAAAAATAGAATCAGATAATGGGTCCCATTGATCCCCAGTAAAACGGAGTTGAAATTCAATTAATCTACCAAGGCTTAAATAATATAGTACAAAAACAGTATCAGAAGTTTGTTTTCTGTTTACAGCATCTCTGTTATGTAATATTCAATTTGTCTGACAACCTATACACAAACATAAGCTAGTCTCCTGTATGAAAGTGATGAGTAATTATATTCAGATGTTCAGCACTTAACACAAACATGAAAAGCATCTGCTTTGTTAAGACAGATCCTATCACCTTTTGCCATTTTTGATTTCACAATCAAAGGTTTTTATGGAATGCTAAGCTATATCCTTGAAAAGATTTGTGCCACCTTCGACCATAGGATCCTTTCCTATAAATTGGCACATGCACTGAACTCCTTAAAGAAGCCATGCCACAGTAATGTCAACTCATGAGAAACATTGCTTTTCATGATGTCAAAGGCATGAAAGAGAGAGTTTGTTTTTCTCCGAGAAGCAAATGGCCACACTAATTAGGAGTTCAAAGTAACACAGTCCCTCTTCCCCCATCCACTCTCACCATTCACCATCACATACATATTAAGTTTTGGGTGTGTTTACAGTTTCAGCTGCAGTAGTGTCTTAGACTTCTCAATGGGAATGTTTCTCCTCTGTTATTTGTAAGGAGTTGTTGTAGGGAAATACTCTCCATACTAAAGCAAGTACTCAGGAACAACTACACACACTATACAACAGAAACACTAATGCAGGAATCATCTCTACAAAACCCACTGCCAACTCTGTCCACATATCTACTCATGTGATACCACTATAGGACCTGACCACACTAGCCATACCATTAGGGGCTACTAATGTGATGTGCCTGCAATGGCCCTCTGTCACTGGCCAAACCAAATGTCTCTACACAAAAGAATGGACACAAATCGGACATCAAGAATGGTACTGTTCAAAAACAAGTAGGAGAGGACTTGAATCTCTCTTGACACTCAGAGTTGAAAGTTGCCAAACTTTAGCAAAAAAAACAAAACAAAAAAACCCCCCTAAAAACAACAAAAACAAAAACAAAAACCACCAAAACACCACAACACACACACACACACCCTTCAAAACCTGACTCAGCATGAAATTGCAGGGCTGTAATTTATATGTAAACCTGACATTATCAGACTGGGTCTCAAGAGAGATGAGGAGTGGCTAGCTCACTGCAAAAAGCAACTTCCCCCATTTTGGTATTCTCACCAATTGTTGGGAGTGGGCCACATGTACGCTAACTGAATAGGCCTTGTAAGCACTGGTCCTCTGCATAGTGAGGCAACACTCCCATCTTTGCATGTGTATATTCATCTCTGACAAACTGAAGTTTCCACTTCATGCATCTGACAAAATGGGTGCCAGCCCTCAAAAGTTTATACCCAAATAAATTTGTTCATCTTAAAGTTGCCACAGGATTCTTCATATTCTGTTGGCTGTCTTAAATCAGAGAGTTGTAATGGATTGCTCAGAGATTTAGTTATATGATATATTGCTTCTTCCTTTTGGGTTATTGATTCAAATCCATTACAGCATGATAGGAGAAATTACCACCTGGCAGCAGTCTTACGGCCTATACAAAGCAAGCTAATAACCCCAGTACAACTCCCAGAAGACAAGTGTTCATACCAAACAATCCATAGCTACCATGAATCAAGAGAAGCCAGTGACTGACCAAGCACTGAATCTTAACTTCTCTCTCATCTGTCCAAGTGGTTGGCAACAGTCAATATCATCACTGCAGGTAACGTCTGCATTTTCAGCAGGCAAATTATCAAGCATCTCGGTCCAATTAACTTTAAAAAAAAAAATTCTGAACTGTGAGGGAAAAAAATGTATGAGGCACTCACATCATTGAAGACAAACGTTATTACATCCTGACCTTAGTAACTACTGTAGATGAAGAACTTGGTGAGTAATAACAGATTAAGAAATAATACACCAAATGGATCAGTGCTTTCCATTTTGGTCTTATCACTTACAAAGAAAATACAGAAAAAAATGACTAAGGTCCAAACAAGGGCAAAGAGGGCTAGAAGTATGGCAGGACCACAGATGTTAATATTCTTTAGCTTAGAAATGAAACATATTAGAGAAGGGATAGCTCAGTGGTTTGAGCATTGGCCTGCTAAATCCAGGGTTGTGAGCTCAATCCTTGAGGGGACCATTTAGGGATCTGGGGCAAATCTGTCAGGGATGCCTCTTCCTACCATGAAGGAAGGGGACTGGACTCGATGACCTCTCAAGGTCCCTTCCAACTCTGTGAGATATACCTATCTCCATATATGAATCTGATTGTATGAGTAGGTTGTTCAATCCATACTTACAAAAAGAACAACTTTACCCACTCAAACGAAGTTCTTCAAACTAAATGAAAAGAAGTCTGCAGTAAAAAATGCAGTCTTGTTGCAGCCTGCAAAATTCACTGCTGCTGGTCAGTCAGCTAGAACATAAGAACAGCCATACTGGGTCACACCAAAGGTCCATCTATCCCAGTATCCTGTCTGCTGACAGTGGCCAACCCCAGATGGAGGGATCACAACAGGTAATCCTCATGTGATCCCTTCCCTGTCACCCACCTTCAGAGAAGCAGAGGGGCTATGGACACCATTCCTCCCCATCCTGGCTAATAGATTCATGGAGATTATGGCTATCTAGCTCTTTTTTGAACCCTGTTAAAGTTCTAGCCTTAACCGCATCCTCTGGCGAGGAGTTCCACAGGTTGACTGTGCAACGAGTGGGGAAAAAAAAAACTTCCTTTTGTTTGTTTTAAACCTCCTGTCTATTAATTTCATTTGGTGACCCCTAGTTCTTTTATTGTGGGAATAAGTAAATAACTTTTCCTTATTCACTTTTTCCATACCAGTCATGATTTTATAGACTTCTAGCATATCCCCCCTTAGTCTCCTCTTTTCTAAGCTGAAAAGTCCAAGTCTCTTTAATCTATCTTCATATGGGACCCGTTCCAAACCCCTCATTTTGTTGCCCTTTTCTGAACCTTTTCCAATGCTAATATATCTTTTTTGAGATGAGGCGACCACATCTGTACACAGTATTCACGATATGGTGGGCGTACCATGGTTTTATATAGATGCAATAAGATATTTTCTCTCATTCTCTATCCCTTTTTTAATGACTCCGAACATTCTATTTGCTTCTTTGACTGCCTCTGCACACAGACTTGATGTTTTCAGAGAACTATTCACAATGACCCCAAGATCTTTCTCTTGAGTAGTTGTAGCCAAATTAGTCCCCATCATGTTGTGTATATATAGTTGGGATGTTTTCCAATGTGCATTACTTTACATTTATCAACATTAAATTTCATTTGCCAATTTGTTGCCCAATCACTTAGTTTGGCGAGATCTTTTTGAAGCTCTTCACAGTCTGCTTTGGTCTTAACTATCTTGAGCAGTTTGATATCATCTGCAAATTTTGCCACCTCACTGTTTACCCCTTTCTCTAGATCATTTATAAATAAATTGAATAGGATCGCAGGACAGACCCTTGGGGGACCCCTCCATTTACCTCGCCACACTCAGAAAACTTACCATTTATTCTTCTACCCTTTGTTTCCGTCTTTTAACCAGTTATCAATCCATGAAAGGATCTTTCCTCTTATCCAAATGACAACTTACTTTACTGAAGAGCCTTTGGTGAGGGACTTTGTCTAGATCTAAAGTAGTAACTAAACATTACTTGTCATTTATTCAGCTTCCCCACTAACACTGCTAAACTGATGATGTCAGGCTCATTAGTGAAAAATGATGACTTTCCACCTTGGCTCCAATGTATCAAAGCATCTTCTGAACTCCTCTGCACGGCCTCTGTCTTATTCTCATATATGCAAACACTTTAAGCAACATACTGACTAAAAATGCCAGTCTCCAAGAGCAATATACAAGTTACATATATTAAACAAAGTGCTCATTTGTTATTTCCCTTGTCCCTATGTACTGGGCCATTCAACTGAACCTCTCAAGACACAAAGCAAGTGTTCGAAAAAAGTTCCTAATACTGCAGAACTGCAAGAAATCAAGTTTTTTTAAAAAGCAGGATGTGCCTATTGTTTGTTATATCTAGTCATAAAGCTACTTGCTTGCTACTTATCAGTGAAGAATTACTGTTGCACACACTATGCAGCACAACTGTTCAGATGTATTTGTTTTCCTCTGAAGCATCAGGAATTAGCAGGATGATGAACCAAGTGTAATCCAAACCTAGATAGCAAATTCTATATTCCCAAGTAAATCTTATTTCTATATATCCTGAGCTTTCAAGAATCTAGTACAACAGAAAGGGGGAAAGAAATAGAAATTTTGTTAAAGTAATTTTTCTTCACATAAATGTTGTAAGTCAGAAAAAATGTCCAAACTCTGTACAATTAAATATTTAAAGTTTACAAGTGCTACTTTCTCAAAGGCTCCTTATTTTGCAGAATAGCATCAAAGTACAACTTTCAGGGTGGGAAAAAAGTTTTGCTATGCTACATGCAGCGAACAAACCACATTTGTAAGAAGTGTTTCTCTTAATATATTCCACATTTTAAATTAATTACCTAGCTTAAGTGTCAACTCATCCTTCTAAAAAGGTTACTTTTCCCCATTGCTTATTTATAAGAAGAACATAAACAACTGCAGACATTTCTCCTGAATATACAGTGTAACAAAAGCTTAAGTAACCGAGTGAGGGAATGAAGTGTTTTAACTCATCTTTTGTCTGCCCCCATTTCTGCATGCTAAGCACTAACTGCAAGAACGCAAAAAATCAATGTTGTATAGGCAAAACATATTTGAGAAGTGAAATTCATCAGTAGCATTGGCAAATCAGCCATGCTATCTAACATGTGTCAAGCGAGACAATGGTTTCATGAAGCAAATATTCATAACAGTATTATACTCTCAAAAACCAAAGACGATAATGACATTAACAGTCAGGATTTGTAAGCCTCATTGACTTCCAAGTTTAGTCAAGTTCAGAAAATAGCTTGACGTATAGAAAAGAAGAATGATTTTGTGGTTAAGACTAAGAAGACTCCTAGTTCTCTCAGATTTTTCTAGATGATCTTAGGAAAGTCAGTTAGTCTCCATGCATTCATTTATCCAGGCATAAAATGATGACACACAAAAGGATCCAGGAAGAAATACTACGTAGACAGTAAGTTCTTTGAGAAAGGGATTGACTGAAGTGTAGGGAGGCCTACGATGGTCAGGAAGACCCGCAACACCTGTGCCAGCACTGCTTCTGTCTCCTCCACCGGCACCTGTAGCCAGACAGAGCACCTGAGCATGGATGCCTCTACCCAGATCCTGGTGTGGTTTTGCAGGGACTGTGGATTGCAGTTCCCACTTATTGATTTCCAGGCTGGGGAGATCATCCAATGCGAAAGGTGCCTGCTGGTGGAATCTCTCAGGCAGCAGGTGGCAGAGCTACAGGAGGAGGTGGCTAGGTTGAGGAGCACCCGCATCCATGAGGAATTCCTGGACCGTGTTAATGAGGAGACAGCTGAGGTAGCTGTCCCGGTACACAGGACTGGGGACACACCGCTGGTGGAGGAGGAGATGACTCAGGGTGGACAGTGGCAGCTGGTTACTTCTGGCAGCAGGCACTGCTCCACCCCTGCTCGAACCCTCCCGCCGTGGTACTAGGAAACCGTTATGCTCTTCTTTATACAGGAGATAAGCAATCACCCCTACACCGGAGGAGAAGCCCCATACCCCAAGGCTGGGAGGTCTGCTGCCACCACTGCGAATAGGAAGCGTGAGTAGTGGTGGTCGGGGACTCTCTTCTGAGGGACGGAGGTGCCCATCTGTCGCCCTGACATTTCATCTCGGGAGGTATGCTGTCTGCCGGGGCCCGTATCCGAGATGTTACGGAGGCATTGTCGAGGATTATCCGGCCCTCTGACTACTACCCCATGCTACTCATCCATGTAGGCACTAATGATACTGTGAGGTGTGACACTGAGCAGATCAAGAGTGACTACAGGGCTCTGGGGTACGGGTGAAGGAGTTTGGAGCGCAGGTGGTATTCTCTTGATCCTTCCTGTCGAAGGTAGGGGCCCAGGAGAGACAGGTGCATCCTGGAGGTGAATGCCTGGCTGCGAGGATGGTGTCGCCAGGAGGGCTTTGGCTTCCTCGACCATGGGATGCTATTCCAGAAAGGACTGCTAAGCAGGGATGGCGTCCACCTTACGAGGAGGAAGACCCTGTTTGGACATACAGAATGGCTAACCTAGTGAGGAGGGCTTTAAACTAGGTTCGACGGGGACAGGTGAGCAAAGCCCACAGGTAAGTGGAGAACGTGGAGACCTGGGAGATGGGTCGGAAAGGGAGGGAGCGTGGGCTACAATGGCAGAGAGAAAGGAGGGTCAGGGCAAAACTGGGAGGCAAGGTCAAATCAGGATCTTAGATGCCTATATACAAATCACGAGAAGTATGGGAAATAAGCAGGAAGAACTGGAAGTGCTAATAAATAAGTACAATTATGACATTGTTGGCATCACAGAAACTTGGTGGGATAATACATGATTGGAATGTTTGTATGGAAGGGTACAGCTTACTCAGGAAAGATAGACAGGGAAAAAGGGAGGAGGTGTTGCCTTATACATTAAAAATGAACACACTTGGAGTGAGGTGGAGATGGACATAGGAGACGGAAGTGTTGAGAGTCTCTGGGTTAGGCTAAAATTAAAAACAAAGGTGATGTCATGCTAGGAGTCTACTACAGGCCACCTACCCAGGTGGAAGAAGTGGATGAGGCTTTTTCAAACAACTAACAAAATCATCCAAAGCCCAAGATTTGGTGGTGATGGGGACTTCAACTATCCAGATATATGTTGGGAAAATAACACTGCAGGGCACAGACTATCAATAAGTTCTTGGACTGCATTGGAGACAACTTTTATTTCAGAAGGTTGAAAAAGCTACCGGGGAAGCTGTTCTAGATTTGATCCTAACAAATAGGGAGGAACTGGTTGAGAATTTGAAAGTGGAAGGCAGCTTGGGTGAAAGTGATCATGAAATCATAGAGTTCACAATTCTAAGGAAGGGTAGAAGGAGAACAGCAAAATAGAGACAATGGATTTCGGAAGGCGGATTTTGGTAAGCTCAGAGAGCTGATAGGTAAGGTCCCATGGGAATCGAGACTGAGGAAAAACAACTGAGGAGAGTTGGCAGTTTTCAAAGGGACATTGTTAAGGGCCCAAAAGCAAGCTATTCCGATGTGTCGGAAAGATAGAAAATACGGCAAAAGACCGCCTTGGCTTAACCACGAGATCTTGCATGATCTAAAAATAAAAAGGAGTCATATAAAAAATGGAAAGTAGGACAAATTACAAAGGATGAATATAGGCAAACAGCACAGGAATGCAGGGCAAGATTAGAAAGGCAAAGGCACAGAATGAGCTCAAACTAGCTACGGGAATAAAGGGAAACAAGAAGACTTTTTATAAATACATTAGAAGCAAGAGGAAGACCAAGGAGAGGGTAGGCCCACTGGTCAGTGAGGAGGAGAAACAGTAACAGGAAACTTGGAAATGGCAGAGATGCTCAATGACTTCTTTGTTTCGGTCTTCACCGAGAAGTCTGTAGGAATGCCTAACATAGTAAATGCTAGTGGGAAGGGGGTAGTTTTAGAAGGTAAAATAAAAAAAGAACAAGTCAAAAATCACCTAGAAAAGTTAGATGCCTGCAAGTCACCAGGGCCTGATGAAATGCATCCTAGAATACTCAAGGAGCTGATAGAGGAGGTATCTGAGCCTCTAGCTATCATCTTTGGAAAATCGTGGGAGACAGGAGAGATTCCAGAAGACTGGAAAAGGCAAATATAGTGCCCATTTATAAAAGGAAATAAGAACAACCCAGGAAACTACAGACCAGTTAGTTTAACTTCTGTGCCAGGGAAGATAATGGAGCAAGTAATTAAGGAAATCATCTGTAAACACTTGGAATGTGGCAAGGTGATAGGGAACAGCCAGCATGGATTTGTAAAGAACAAATCGTGTCAAACCAATCTGATAGCTTTCTTTAATAGGATAACTTGAGTCTTGTGGATAAGGGAGAAGCAGTGGATGTGGTATACCTAGACTTTAGTAAGGCGTTTGATACGGTCTCGCATGATATTCTTATCAATAAACTAGGTAAATACAACTTAGATGGGGCTACTATAAGGTGGGTGCATAACTGGCTGGATAACCGTACTCAGAGAGTAGTTATTAATGGTTCACAATCCTGCTGGAAAGGCATAACAAGTGGGGTTCCGCAGGGGTCTGTTTTGGGACCGGCTCTGTTCAATATCTTCATCAACGATTTAGATATTGGTGTAGAAAAGTACGCTTATTAAGTTTGCAGATGATACCAAGCTGGGAGGGTTGCGACTAATCTGGAGGATAGGGTAATAATTCAAAATGACCTGGACAAATTGGAGAAATGGTCTGAGGTAAATAGGATGAAGTTTAATAAAGACAAATGCAAAGTGCTCCACTTAGGAAGGAACAATCAGTTTCATACATACAGAATGGGAAGCGACTGTCTGGGAAGGAGTATGGCAGAAAGGGATCTAGGGGTTATAGTGGACCACAAGTTGAATATGAGTCAGCAGTGTGATGCTGTTGCAAAGAAAGCAAACATGATTCTGGGATGCATTAACAGGTGTGTTGTGAGCAAGACACGAGAAGTCATTCTTCCTCTGCGCTGGTTAGGCCTCAGTTGGAGTATTGTGTCCAGTTCTGGGCACCGCATTTCAAGAAAGATGTGGAGAAATTGGAGAGGGTCAGAGAAGAGCAACGAGAATGATTAAAGGTCTAGAGAACATGACCTATGAGGAAGGCTGAAGGAATTGGGTTTGTTTAGTTTAGAAAGAGAAGATTGAGGGGACATGATAGCAGTTTTAGATATCTAAAGGGTGTCATAAGGAGGAGGAGAAAACTTGTTCATCTTGGCCTCTGAGGATAGAACAAGAAGCAATGGGCTTAAACTGCAGCAAGGGAGGTTTAGGTTGGACATTAGGAAAAGTTCCTAACTGTCAGGGTAGTCAGACACTGGAATAAATTGCCCAGGAGGTTGTGGAATCTCCATCTCTGGAGATATTTAAAGTAGGTTAGATAAATGTCTATCAGGGATGGTCTAGACAGTATTTGGTCCTGCCATGAGGGCAGGGGACTGGACTCGATGACCTCTCGAGGTCCCTTCCAGTCCTAGTATTCTATGATTCTATGTTCAATGCCTACCATAAAGGAGGCTATATTTCTACTGTAGAGGTACCCAAACTGTGAGGCACATCCCTTCTGGAGGGCAAGGATCAGGTCTGATCCAGACCCAGTTCCTGACATTGACAGAGGTAAGGGGGAGCATGATCCTGAAAAATATGGAGACTATTGTGCTACTGTAATACAGATTCACTCAGACCATGCAATGATTTGAAACATTTCAGCCTCTTATATGCACTTCCATTCAAATAATCAAGGAAAGACTGGCTAACCTAGTGAGGAGGGCTTTAAACTAGGTTTGACGGGGGCAAGTGACCAAAGCCCACAGGTAAGTGAAAAACATGGAGATCTGGGAGATGGGTTGGGAATGGGAAGGAGCATGGGCTACAATAAATACCATCTACCCATATGGTACTAAGGCCTGCAAACCTGTCAGGACACCCAAATGACCCAGGAAACTCCCAATTCCTGAAACCCTTCCAAGTGACTGCTTCAGTTTCAGAGAGAGAAAGAGAAATAGAGAGCGCGCGAGCGAGCAGTTGTGAGAGAACTTAACCCTCAGATCTATAGTTATCTTAATCATTGTATTCATGCAGGTCATCACTTCAACTATCTCACTATGGTTGGGGACAGAGCACTCAGCCCCTTATCTATGGTTACAGGAGAGCAGTGTATTGAGACCATCACATTAGAGGCTCGTCACAGCATTCCAATAGATCAATCTGCCTGAATGGGACTCCAGCCAAGGCACGGTGGGCAAAGGAAGCCTGGTGAAAGGGATAAGATCCTTCCATGTAGGTATGGGAGACCTGGCCTTGTGATTAACTTAATCAGTATTAACTAGAAGCGGCATCTAGAGACATTCAAATTTGAGTAGTCTGGACATTTGTGGAGATGGTATTTGAATCAACTCTTATGATGCACATGGAGTAGAGTCCATGGATGTTCAGACCTTTTCCCTTAATTAGTGGATGATGCGTGAAATAATCTGGACTAGGGATAAGTGATATTTCTAAACTTTTTTTTTTTTTTTTAAGGCAAGTAAAAGAACTAGCAAACTAGCCAAGAGGAATTTGGCTTCCTTGACCACAGGATGCTTCTCCAAGGACAGCTAAGCAGCAATGGGGTTCACCTTTCAAGGAAGGGGAAAAGATTATTTGGACACAGACTGGCTAACCTAGTAAGGAGGGCTTTAAACTGGGTTCAACGGGGGCAGGTGACCAAAGCCCACAGGTAAGTGAAAAACATGGAGATCTGGGAGATGGGTTGGGAATGGGAGGGAGTATGGGCTATAATAGCAGAGATAAAGGAGGGACAAGGCAGAACTGGGGGGCAAAATCAAATTAGTATCTTAGATGCCGGTATACAAATGCAAGAAGTACGGGTAATAAAAAGGAAGAACTTGACGTGCTAATAAACACAGCGATGACGTAGTTGGTATCAGAGACCTGGTGGGATAATACACATGAATGGAATATTGGTATAGAAGGGTAAATCGCAAACAAAAACTGCTCAAGTGTGATCATGAACAACAAGCATGGCTAAAGTTTCCAGAATTATTACACTACGGTTTGCAGGAATTGTGGGGGGTGGGAGGGGAGAAGAACACAACAGGCACACCTTGTATTTCTCAAAAGTGCTGGACCAGAAGAGATAATTGCGTAGATTAGAGTCTAGAGTCTGAATAAATAAAGTAAAGGGGGCCATCATATGAGGGATTGCTAGAATAGGGAAGTGCATATGGCTTGGACAGTATGTGGTAATGAGGGGTATAAGCAACCAAGTCTTGCTTTGTTATAAAATGAGCTTTTGCAAACATCCGTTCGGGAGGCAGGGAGCAGGGTAGACCCACAGACGCTGCTCATTGTAACTAGAAGCAACAACCTTTTCATCCGGCCACGCAGCGCAATACGTCTCAATGTGTGGGAACCAAAGAGACCACGAACCTCCTGTCTAGATCACTGTTGGGGCAACAGGTGAATTGAAAGTGAACTAAGTTTAATATTGTAATAACTGGCTTGCAGTAGGAATTAGGGTAGAAGAGTGTATTATATCTTGTGCTGTATTCATAGTTAATGCACTAATCTGTACTATAATAATGCTTACAGTGCTTGCAAAATATATAGGATTGTGTTAACTACTTAATGCTTGCTAATTGCCTTACTTATGTCCATTGTACTGGCCGTAGGATTTGCAAAACATTTTGGATTGCTGTAACTGCTCAAGCGTCATAATAAATAAGGAAGTGGTTAAGTTTCACTCCCTCTGGTCTGTTATGATTTCCCTCGGATCTAAAAATACAATGAACCACACGACAGGGGACTTAAACTATCCAGAAAGGGATTTAGGGACCATAAAGGACCACAAGCTAAATATGAGTCAACAGTGTGACACTGTTGGGAAAAAAAAAAAAAAAAAAACACACATTAACAGGAGAGTTGTGAGCAAGACACGAGAAGTCATTCTTCTGTTCTACTCTGATTAGGCCTCAATTGGGAGCCCAGCCTGCCTTTGGGGTGCTTCAGGGCTGCTGGCTGGGAGATGCTTAGATAAGCGCATTCTAGCTGAGGCCTGCCTCTGGCACCCTGCCCCTCCCAAACCCCAACTCCCTCTCCCAAGTCACCTTCCAAACCTTCTGCACCCCCCCATCCCAGGTCACAACCCCCTCCCAGACCCCGCATCCCCTCCTACATCCCTCCACCAGGCCTGAATCCTCTCCTGCATCCCTACTCCCTCCCTGACCCTACATCCCAATCCCCCTGACCCAGGTGACAACCCCCTCCTTATGCCAACTCCCTCTCAGACCTCACACCATCTTCTGCACCCCAGTCCCTTACCCCATGTGCTCTTCTGTACCCAACCTCCATCATAGACCTCGCATTTCCTGCATACAAAAGTGCAGCCCTTGACCACTCTCCAAAATCTTGGAGTAACCCCCCACCAAAAATTATTGCCACCCCTGATCTAGGCCCAGGGTACCTAGAAGATCATCTAAAGCTCTAGGGTGAAGACAGTAGCTGATAACTATACTTTTCTGGCACAATGGAACAAGGAGGAGTAAAACATGCCCCACAGAGAGGGAAAAAAGTTTCTTTGGGGTGGTCAGATACTGCCAAATTAACTCCCTCAGGAAATAAGGGCCATCACAAACCTAATCATCTTAAGCTCCAAGTAAAAGGCACAATTCTTTGATCTTGCCTTTTCTAAACAGAGAAACACATAGATGTTCATTAAAACCACTACCAAAACAAGACATTCTACTATACATGCTTCTCTCTTGGGGGGAGAGGATGAGAAACCAACACGACAGATGTGCTGTCATGTAGCTTAACACACTATAGCAGTGGTGGGCAACCTGCGGCCTATAGGCCACACGTGACCCACAGGGGTTCCATCTACACCCCATAGCCTCCCCCCACCCCCATTTATCCCCCTCCACTATGCGCCTATGGGCACCACACTGGAGCCCCATACTTCCTACTCCTCCCTCTCCCTCCCAGCACTCTCGGAGCACCATGAATCTTCTGATTTGTGGCATTCAAGTCTGGGAGGCAAAGGAGCAGGGACAGAGTGCCAATCAGCAAATTCCTGGTACTCCAGAGGTGCTGGGAGGGAGGGGAGGGGGAAGAGTAGGAAGTATGGGACTCCAGTGCCTCAGTGTGTGACAAGTGTGAGGAAAGGGGGAAGAGAGGGGATTAGTCGGCCAGAGGTGGAACCCCAGTAGGCCATGGGATGCAGGCTGCCCACCACCTGCAATCATGAGGCCCACTGAGACAAAGAAGAGCCACTCATGCAGCCCACTCATTAGTTTTGGTTGTCCATTGCTGCACTACAGGAAGGTGCTTTGATAGCATAGGCAGGAGTGCAGTATTAAAGCCTATTAGAATAGAAAGAATAAAATGTGCTATGAGATCTCTTCAGTACAGACCTTGACTATAAGACTGTAACATATTAGGACTCAACTCTTCACAAGTCTGCATGTTGAGACATCTAGAAACTGAAGCCAGTGTTCCTGCTCTTTAGGCAATACCTTACATATAAAGCATATCAACACCAGCATTCCATAATTAGTACAGAACATCAGTAGATTCTTAGGTGTAATTCAAGGTACTGGTTGAAACCAATGCAGCACAAAATTATTTAGAAGCTGGTTACTTGAGAAACACCACCTCTACCAATACAATACTGCCAACAATGAAATCAATGGTGGCTCTCAAACTAGACTTCCCTGCCAGGTAAGTGATTTTAGGAAGGGTCTTTGGGTCACACATGTTGGGACAAATTGCATGCTTCAAGAAATGCTTAAACCTCAGGTCTTGTAAAGGTATCCAGCCACTTGTATTTGTACACTCTAGACCATGGGTTACCAAACTGGGGGGCGTGAAGAAATTCTGGGGGGGGTGAGGTGACCCAGCCTGCCCCCTTGCCCCAAGTTTTGCTGCTATTTTTTATTTTTGGCCCCAGTCCCTTTTTTTTTTTTTTTTTGGCTCAACAAGTTTTACTGGGGTTGGAGGGGGCATGAGGATTTCTCAAAAATCAAAAAGGGGGCATGATGCCGAAAAGTTTGGGAACCACTGCTCTAGACAGAATTAGAGAATTAGTTCCATGATAGATTCTGTACATTGCATTTGCTATTGAATAAGAGAACCAAGACCAAAATTATCTATAATATGTAATTCCTATTAAACCCACTAAATTGTGAAAAAGTGCAAATTTTCAATCAATTAAGAAGCCATGAAAATACAATTAATTTAGACACTGCAGCTAATGTTACTCATATGTGAAAAGAAATATATATTAGTTAATTTCTTTATAGGTCCCCTTGTCCACGTTCTCTTTACATACCATCACTTTCGTTCTTGCTTTTTATTTCTTCCATCCATGTTGGAATGTCTTTCAGTGGAACATAATCCCTCAAGTATTCTTTGCGTCTGTCCTCCAACGTCATCTTCAACAAACGTTCTGTTTAACAAAGACATGGAGGGCTTTTAAAAAAAAACCAAAACAACTTAATAAAGTTGCACTCAGCCACATGGTGCAACGGTTTGGTACCAGAAAGCAAGATAGGTATTCTTGTTTAAGAGGGATTGATATTACAGAACCAAGTACTGTATGATATAAACCAACACGTATGACACATACCGAGATAGACCCATCTACATACAGGCAACTATGGAAGTCCCAGTTAAGCCACGACAAACAGCTGCTTCTTCCATTGTCCCCACAGGTTTCCAGTCATCCTCTCTACCAGTAATAGAGCCTTCCCCTCCTGGCTCACAATCAACTACCAGCTATGAACCAGAGGAGTAGATGATGTGTCATACTATGTAAAACGAACACTTTTATACCCTGTTTTATTTTATTTTTTTTCAAATTCCTTATGTTCCTTAGGCTTTTAATATTGTGTTAATCTATTAACAATGCTGAAACCCCTATCTCTTTACCTAAGAGGCTTGATAAGACTTACCAAAAAGCCAGTTAACATATTATGAAAAGAATTGGTTAAAGCAAGTTATCTAATATTACAGGGTATTTTGGATGGTTTTGGTTTAAGAAAGAAAAGTCTCATACATTTTATGTGCCGTACGTGGTTCAGGCAAAGCTGTCACAAAAACAATGTTTAGACATTATTTTTACAAATTTACACAAGCAATTAAGTCTGTTTTCTACTGCTACTCATTCAGTAGTCAAAAATACCCAGGGAAGTATATATCAGCTTCATGGAAAACAGTCTTGGGGTTGTTCTACTATTGTTAATTTGAATGAAGGCTTTATCTACATTGGGGGTGGGGAAAGCAAGAAGGGATTAGTCCACACTAACTCATAGTAGTGTGCATGCAAGTACATTTGACGTCAAAGTTTGTGCACACAATGCTTCTACGTACTGTTTTGGAGTCCATGACTGACCTGTCTGTTTACCAATGTGCTCTTACTGTTATGGGGTCAAGTTAAACACTCTCCCATTTAAACACTGGTATGGGGCAAGGTTTCGGCCATTTATTCCTAGATTGAAATCCATCAGCACTGTATCAATATTATTCCTGAAACATTACTCCATTGTTTGTGCAGCTACTTGGAGCCGTGGCAGTATTGGCAGTATCCCTGACCTTGCCATTTGGGGAGAAGAGCTAGTACAGCAAGTTCTGGCAATTTACCACCCTAAAAAGAAACAAACAACATTGCTAAGCATAAGCCAGGACACTGACCAGTGCCGTATCAAGAGCTAGGGAAATAACAAGCACACTGAAGCGTCACAGACAAGTTCAGGGATGCTCAGGTAAGCTATTTCAGGGATGGTCAACCTTTGTCTTTCTAAGGGCCTCCCAATATGCTATAAAAACACCCTGGCCCAGCTGCGTCACAACGTGTTTCTGCATGAAAGGCAGGGATGGTTTTAGGAGGTACCAAGCAAGGAAACTGCCTGACACCCCACACCAAAGAGGATACCATGAAGCCAGGTTGCTCCAGTTTGATTCAGCTCCAGGTGGTGGGGCTTAAGGTCCTGTGCTGCAGTCCTATGCGAAGGTGCTTCAGTTTTCTGTCACGAGCCCTAGCAACTCTAATGTCAGTCCTGCTTGGTAGGATTTAGACCCCTGTTTGAGAACCAGTCCTATTTTATGGGAGGAGCTGGAATGGCATGCCACTATTGAACCACCATGGCCCTCCTGAGGATAACCATAATTCACCGAAAGAGGAAAACGACCAAGATAGCAAAGATCCTTGTATAGCCAGCATCTCTTCAGAACTCAGAATTCTGAAGACAGCTGTGTAAGAAGCCAGACCAACTCCCGGCCTAGCACCCAGGAGGAAGACTCTTAGCACGTATCTATCTTTACAATTGATTTTTAGGCTATATAGTTGTGCTAGCTTCTGTTCCAGGTGTCTAATAGCCTCTGGGCAAATGGAAACTAGGAGCCTGAGTCTCCAATCCTAGTCTCTCCAACTCTCTCACCAAACATTGTCCCCCATTGTTTTCCCCACCCAAAACACACTTTCACAGTGGTGGCTGGTAGGGTAATCAACTTCTCTCTCATGCTGAAGCTCTAAACATTTACATGCCCCTCCAGCATCATTCCTGGCTGGCAAATGCCACCATATTCCCTTGCCCCATCTTCATGCTCATAATATCTGCCACCTCTCCAGTCTCCCCAACATGGCTGATTCAAATAGAGACTGTAGTTGTCTGAAATTGAGAAGTTTGAAGCAGTTGGTACAGGAAAAAAGGTGTGGTTAACGTGCACCATTCAAGTGACATACAGTATATGTAGACATGAACATTGCATGGCTGTGTAGATAAACTACTACTCCTGACAAAGGTATATTGCCTTCAACAGCACTGCAAACAGGGATTCATACAGGATATGATTAAGTTAGGGATGGCATAGCTGTGCAGCTTTTACAGCAAATGGCTGAGGTATATCAGATATCATTCATCATTACTGCAATCAGGTAGACAAAGGCAGCATAATGGCTTTTCACTGACACATATTTCATAGAAAGAGACTGGAAGCAATTGAGAGTTCAAATAATCAGTGCACAACCCAATCTATGTTTCTCTACAAGTCTGCAGGAGAGATTAATCTTAGGCGGAGAACTGCTCGATTTTAGTATGGACATTCACAATCAGAGAAATTACTCCCGGGGGAATTCTGAGCCACTGCACAAGTGCAGAATTAATGTCCCTGCAGATATCACTCTTTTCCTGCAGAAAAATTGATTCGTGCACCCCTCCTGAGCAGCTGCCCCAAGCAGGTGCATCTCAGTCACGTGTCAGGAACAGCCAAGTGAGACAGCTGGTCATTCAAGCCTCTGTCCCTCTCGCTCGCTATCTTGGTGTGCCCAGAGCCAGAGAGCTGCAGGACTGGGGATGCCCCGGCCATGCTCCTACTGTGCTCCAGACGTTAGCTTGGACTGGGGCCTTCTGCCCATGCCTGGGCTACTCCCAAGATTAGGTCTGGGCTACCACAGAAATCTTCGCTAACTGCAGAAAGATCCACACCTTCCCCTGCTTCATGTCCCCATTGCTCCCCAACCACAGGGGAGAGAGAGTCACTGTACAGGGAGCTGCCCTCCTTCCCTTCACACTCTGCATCTGAACTCTCAGATCCCTCACTGAACCCCAATCACCTACACATGGACCCAGACAGTCCCATTCCCCTGTACTTAGAACCCACCCCCAACAAGCCCCTATCAGATCACACACCAAACACCCCCCATCCCACCCCCATGAAGCCACTCACACTTAACTAAGCCTGACAGGATACAAGTGAGGTGGGGCTTTGAGTGGGAGGATCCAGGTGTGGGGATAAGCCTGCTTGCCCCACACCTGAATTAGGGGCAGAGATGGGTATGCATGCCCACGCAGCATAGAAGGGCAGGAGCGGCCTTTTAACTGTGTCGGGTTTGGGTGCAGCTTCACTGAGTTCATGTCCCAGAAGACAGCTGCAGAATGATCTTTCACCTCCATACAGACAGTGGCCTATACTTCCCACCGTTGTGCTGGGGCCTCTGCTCCCACTGCCCTTCTGATCTATTGTCTCCAGCAGTTTCAATACTATTCCAGGTACTGTACAGCAACATGCTGACTACTCAGCCCTGCCATTCACTCAAGCCCCAATTTGGCTAAGCGTTCATTCCAATGGGGATACTCAAATGTGTGCATGAAGTTTAGCACCTCAGCGCTGTGAAAAACAGTGGCCTAACTTCGTTCCTAACGAAGTGCTGTCCTCTGCTATAAGGTATGTTTATACAGTGAAGAAAAGCCTGTGGCTGGCCTGTACCAGCCAACTCAGCTTACAGGGCTTAGCCTGTGGGGCTGTTTCACTGCTATATAGCCTTCCAGACTGGGGCTGAAGCCTGAGCTCTAGGACCCTGAAGGATGGGAGGAGTCCTCAGGAGTATAGAAATGGAGGGCTGGAAGGGACCTCAGTAAGTCATCTAGTACAGTCTCCTCTGTGGAGGCAGGGCCAATAATACCTGTATCATCCTTGCCAGGCCTTTGTCTAACTTGTTCTTAAAAACCTCCAATATTAGGGATTTCACGGCTTCTCCCTGGTAATTTAGGCCAGTGATTAACTATCCATATAGCTAGCAAGTTTTTTTCTAATACCTAACCTACCTCTCCCTGACTGCAGATTAAGCACATTACTACATCTCTTATTGTCAATGAATTTTGCTCCCTATCTATCACCATTCCCTTTACAACAGCCCTTAACATATTGAGGACTAGTAGGAGGTACCCCACTCATTACTTCCTCAAGACCAAATATGTCCAAGATTTGTTCTCCTTTTCTTCATGAGTTTATGAAACCTGACTATCACTTTTGGTGCTCCCCTCTCGACACTCTCTCATTTGTCCACGTCTTTCCTAAGTGTGATGCCTAGAACTGACTACAGTACTCTAGCTGAGACCTCACTATTGATGAGTACAGTGTAACAGTTACAAGAGTGGTGTATGGTAGATATGGGAGGGAATACATCCCAGAAAAGTACCCTTTCCGTCAACTGCACTACATTCACTATTCAATTTGTGATCCTCTATAAGCCCCAGATATTTTTCAACAGTACTACCACCTAACCAGTTATTCCCCATTTCATAGTTGAGCATTTGACTTCTCTCTCTCTCTCTCTCTCAAGTTAGGTACTCTGCGATTAACTGTACTGAATGTCATCTTGTTGATTTCAGACCAATTATCCAATCATCAAAAAATCATTGTGAATGCTAATCCTATCCTCCAAAAGTACTCGCAAACGATGCCACTCTGGGAGGGATTACAAGTTTCATCAGCATACTCTGCACATCATTAAAGGAAGATATTGAATTATACTGGACCCAGAACAGCGTCTGGGACACCAAAATACATATAATCTCAGTTTGATAGCAAACCACTGATAACTATCTTTAAGTATGTTTTTTCCAAACCACTTGTACACGTACCTCACAGTAATTCCATCTACACCACATTTTCCTAGCTTGCTAATGTCCTATGAAACAGCAATATGAGCCTTATTTATGAACTAAGATATACCTTGTCCACTGCATCCCCAAAACCACAAGCTCAGTAATTCTCTTAAAAGAAGTCAGGTTGGTTTGGCATGGATTTGTTGCAAAATCCATGTTGGCTATTACTTATCACCTTGTTATCTTCTAGATGATTATAAACTCATAGTTATAATAATTTGTTCCAGTATCCTCCCAAGTAGTTAAGCGGGGCTGATTGGTCTACTACTGGACCCCCATGTCCTCTTTGTTCCCTTTTTTAAAGGTAGGCACTAGGTTTATCCTTCTCTAGGCCTCTGGGACTTCATCCATCCTCCATGATTTCTTGAAGATAATCGTTCTGAGACTGACATTCCAGGATCCAACAGAGTCAAACTTTTTCTACATTAAAGCTGCGTATCGACAGAACTCAGAGCATCATGGCCTCCTCCAGTCTTAGTTTGAGCATCTGCATATAGCAAGCCACTGAACCTCACCCATCCACTCCTACAATAAATCCATAGTCTACGGCTGAATTAATTAAATCATCAAATCTTGATTTTTAGCAGTGAGAGGCAACCTAGGCTACTGAGTGGGCAGCATGAGCAGCCCTCCATCTCTGTGGGTTGCAAGACTGTCATAACCAAGACAGTCTCCAGGGATAGGGTAGTTTTGCTAACCGTGCTTACCTAGAATGTGCAGGGTGTGCCAATTGAATGCATGATAGCAGCACTTTTGATGCAGAGGGAGTGCATCACAATGTTGTGTGCAGTCAGCACATACCTCACTTCACATGTCCTTGTTTTAAGTGCATGTCACTTTTGTAATAACGTTGGGAAAGAAAAAAAAAGTATGTCGAAGAAAACCAGCAGAATCAGACAACCCCACGGATGAGCAATAGTAAACAAAATGTCCCATGAGCCACACATAGAACCCTGCTGGGCCACATGGGACCCTCAGGACGTTGGTTGTCTACCACTGATTTAGAGACATTTGTTACAGTCAATCCAAAATGTACTCAAGTTCCAACCAGCATGCCCCATGCTGCAGTAAAAGGCAATTCCCCCGCCCACGCCCACACCCACGCCCACACACACACAAAGTTTCTGCCAATCTGACCTTAGGAAAATTCTTTCCCAACTCCAAACATGGTGATCTGTTAGATCCTAAGTAGGTGGATGAGACCCACTTGCCAGACACCTACATAGCGTAACTCATAGCTACTCAGACTATGTCTACACAGCAGTGTTATTTCAGAACAACATCTGTTATTTCAGAACACCACCAGTTATTCCGAAATAACGCCGTACACGTCTACACAGCAAGCCCGTAATTTCGAAAAATTCAAAATAACGAGCTTCTTACTCTGACTTCTGTAAACCTCATTTCATGATGAGTAAGTGAAATCGGGGGGGGAAAGAGTGCTCTGCTTTGAAATAACTGCTGTTTAGACAGCACCAAAAGCCGAAATAAGCTATTTTGACTTCAGCTACGCAATTAGCGTAGCTCAAGTCGCATCGCTGATTTTGAATTTAGGCCCGCTGTGTACACGTACTCTCAGAGCCCTGGCCTCCCCATCTAGTGCACCAGCACTACCCTTTGGAGATATTTGCTGCTAGAAGTTGCAGATCAGCTACATGCCACTGTAGGCAGTTTTATCATAACATCCCTTACATAAAAGGTATCCAACTCAGCCTTAAGGCCAGTTAGGTTTCTTGCCCCTCACCCCTAGGAGTGAAGTTCCAGAGGAATTCTCCTTGGAATGCTGTTTTGGAACTTCACTCTTCTGACTGTTCGAAATCTTCACCTACTTACAAACCTGAATTTCTTGATGGCTAGTTTATACTCATTTGTTCTTGTCCCAACTTTTGTCCTTAACTAGGGATGTCAACATGTAGATGACTACACGATAAACCTAAAAGCCTGGGCTTAACAGTTAATCCTGTCCACTACTTGCACCCCCACTTGTTGCCTCTGAATCAGCAAAAGAGGCAGCAGAGCGGGCGGTGAAGGGGGCAGGCAGGAGCCAATATATGTTGGGTGCTGGCTTTTAAGCCAGCTCTTGGTGTGTGCTAGCTCCGCAGACCCACCGGCCCCCCACTTGCTGCCTCCTACAGCGGCAGTGGGGGTGGGAAGGCAGGAGCCAGTGGAGTTGGCCCCCTGCCAGCCCAGGCTGCTGCCCTCCTAAAATTTAATGTGGTTATACGATTATTCAATTATGTGTTAACGTTCCTATTCTCAACTTAATTCCTCCCCTCCCTAGTATTTATCCCTTTGATGTATTTATATAGAGCAATCATCTCTCTCCTCAGCCTTCATTCAGTTAAGCTAAACAATCCAAGCTCTTTGACTCTCCTCTTGTAAAACAAATTTCCATTGCTCTCATTATCCTAGTAGTTCGTCTCTGTACCTATTCCAGTTTGAATTCAGCTTAAGCATGGGAGACCACAACTGCACAAAAGTAGTTTAAATGACATCTTGCCAGTGCCTTGTATAATGGCATAACACTTCCCTAGGTCTACTGGCAAATACCTCACCTCAGACATCCAAATATTATATTAGCCTTTTTCACAGCTACATGACATTAGAAGCATCTTGAAACTGACAAGTACACACAGTGGTTGTTTTCCTCTGTTGCTTTCAACCACTACATCCTGTTTATAGCGAAAACACAATTATTAGTCCCTAAATGCATGACTTTGCACTACTGAATTTCATGGTCATTTCCATTAGCCCAGCTCTTGAGGTTGCCCAAATATTATAGGATATCCTGGTTATCCTCTGTAAGGGCAACACCCACAGATTTTTTTTTTTTTTTTTTTTGCACTGTCCCATTTTGTGCACCAAGGTAATTAATGAAAATGTTAATTAAAATTGGTCCAAGATCAACCTTTTGGGAACTCCACTAGTAACTTCCTTTCAGTCTGACAATTTACCTTTCAGTATGATCCATTGTAGTGTTCCTTGCCCACATTTCCTTGCCCACATTTCATTCTCATATTTGAACCAGTTCCCTTTGCCCACATTTCATTCTCATATTAATCCACCCCATCTTCCCCCATTCAACTAATTTCCTATCTGGAACTACCATATGCTTTGCTGAAGTCATCCAGGTAGAGTAAAGCTTTTGCATTTCTTTAGTCTGGAAAAGAACATTGGTTCTCTCAAAGAAAGATCAGGCTTCTATTGCATAATCACCTTTTGTAAAACAGAGTTGTGTTTTATCCCACCCACTGCTTACCTCAGTGTCTTTTATTATTCTTTCAACATTTATCCTAAGATCTTGCACACCATTCAGGTAAAACTAACCAGTCTGTAGTTTCCTGGATCTGCCCTCCACCTACCATTTTCTCAATGATAGGTAGTATATTTGCAATTCTCTGGTCATAGGGTACTATCCCTGCATTTACAAATTAAATATCCTTACTATTGGGCTTGCAATGTCATCTTCAATATTTTTGGATAAGATGACCTAGACCCTCTTAATCTGAACTGTGGGGTTCAACCAGAACAGTAAAGGGTTATTAGTACCTGTTCTGCAAGGCAATGTTGTTTTGCTGTAGCTCACAGCCCTAATACCAACAGCCAGCATACAAGCATGTCCATCACACCCTGACTGCCAGTGACACCCTCCGAGTCCTGAATTTTGCCAATACCATTTGACTATGTGAAAGTCTACTGAGGTCCCCCTAGTTGTGAGTTACTGTGTTACCTCTTAAGCTCAGCAAGTGAGAGTTTTGCTGCTGACAAGCTATGTGACAACTAGGGATGTTGTGTAGCCAACTAACCATTTAACCAATAAGCATTAGCTTATTGGTTAACTGTATCAGTTACACTCCGGCAGCTCCCAGGGAGGCAGCTTCGCTGTGGCAGGGCAGCAAAGCCTCCTTCACAGAAGCCCGGCAGGCAAGGGCTGCCTGCTCCACTCCCGGGGAAGAGGCTTCCCTACAACAGGGAAGTGCCCTCCTTGGGAGCAGGAAGGGGCTGGTGGAACGGGCTGACTGATAGACCTGTGTGCTTTCCCTGTATTTCCATATCAACTAGATTGCAAGCAAGAGAGCAGAGACAAAAGCCACATGCCCACAAGATGATCAGCAAAAATAAAATTTGTTTTCTTTTGTCTTAAAAAAAAAAAAAAAAAAAAAAAAAAAGGAGGACAATTCATAAAATCTAAAGAGACCATGAAAACAGGAGTTTACCCTTATTAAAAAAGGCTCTATATTGCTAATGGAAGAGGACAATTGTTAAATGAAAACACTACTTCTTTAAGTTTCAAATGCTTTAGCTGTTTTCCTTTTTTCCTGTAGGAGACAGTCACAAAAGTCACATCTCACAAAAGACTAAGTCACTGCTAAAAATGCTCTCAAACAAAGGGAGTAAGTCAGTAGTAGCCTGACAACTTCAGACTACAATTCATTGTTAAAATCTTTTATCCAGTTAGTGGTGTATTGGCATATTATCCCTGGTCTTAAGTAAGCTTTATACTGAAGAAGCCACACCATGAAACCTTTGAGATTTTCAGCAGTTACACGGTTTCCTATTTAACTGACTTTTAACATCCCTAGTGACAACACCTTGATTATCAGCTTGTCTGCTTTGCCAGGAAAGTCTTTAGGATTCTGACAGCCTAAACTTTGCCTTGCAGATATCAAGACAGTAAACCCCAAACTACAGTGTTCCCTTAGAGATGACTCCCTGCAGTGTCCAGCCTTCTAACTCAACATTACAGAAGTTAAGTTTGTTACTCCTTTAAAGAAACTATGCACTGCAGCTCACCCATTTCAGATTTGACACACACTTATTTCAATCACAGCAGCAGTAACTTAGTTTACAATAAAAACCAAGTTTGTTAAAACAAGTTATAGATATAAAAAAATAGAATTGGTTACTAGCCAACAGAAGTACTCTTCTAAAAGTTATTTTCAGCAGTTTACAATCTTTGTCTCAGCAGGTTTCTTACTAAAACTTAGCTTCTAGAGACTTCAACCTCTTTGGTTGAAGGGCTCATCATTCTATGATTTTCAAGAGCTTCCTTTTCTTGTATCCCCCAGGCAATGAACAATTCAGAAGGTCTCTGTCTCCTTCATACCACTTAGGAGTTCCTGGCTCTTGAAACAAGGTGGCGAAGGCTTCCAGGTGTTATTCCCTTTCCATGGACTTTCCATCCTCCTACAGACTTGTATTCAAAATAGGGATTCTATTGTTTGGATACCAACAGCTGTCTTCCCTCCTACTTAGGAAAGAATCTTTCCCCTCCCCACTATGTTTGGTCACCAACTTTAAAGCAGGTCAGCAAATATCCATAATCCTTCCTGTTAATGTATACATTTCACAAGGATATTAGTCTCCAATTTGTCACCCAGCTTCCTAAAAAGACCGCACTCGATAAATTTATATTACAGAAAAAATGTGTATAATCCGTTGATTTAATTGAGTATCACTTGAAGTTTCTGACCCTCTGTCTTTAGTGAAGAGGCCATCTTCCCCACTTACTGGTTTGATGCCTTTGTTTACCTTTTATGTGAGTGTACCTTCCTTGTCTCTGCCCGATGACCAAGTTGCAGACAAACAGTCCTTTGTCTGAACAGACTACTTATGAAATGCATTGTGAAAGCACTTTAAGAACATAGTTGTAGAACATATTAAGAAACTGTGTGTATCCTGTAAACCTCCTTGCAGGAAGCATAAGGGATCTGTCGAAAAAGGCTTTCTTTCTTGACAGATCCCCCTCTAGACTGCCGCTTTTTGCCAACAAAGTGCTGAGTCGGCAAAATGCAGCGGCCATTCTTATGCAAATTAGGTGTGGGATATTTAAATCCCTGCCTCATTTGCAATGTTGACCTACCTAATCTGCATCCCTCTGCCTACAGAGAGATGCAGTCTAGACATACCCTCAGTGATGATTAATATGCTTGCGTGATAGATGTCCAACGATCTATTATATGCCATTTTTTGGCTATGTATCATGACAACATTGTGTTAAGTGTAATGGGTATGTGAGTTCTGAAGACCGTTTGATATAGGATAATGAATGCACCACCAATGCACCTCCATATCATAGCTCCCATTCAGATGTTCAAGTTTTCCTTCTACCATGGTTGTACTAATTTCTACTTCTGTACCCTACTTCCCATTGACCATCCTTCTACTGCCCCCAAGCTCCTCACTGATTCAGTTTCTAAGTAAGAATTAAGTATTTAAGTTAGAGATGGCCCAAAACTTTCTCTTTAAATCTCTCACCCATCCTGGTTGCTTAGAAAAAAAAAAAACAAAGAAAAAGTTGGGATTGCTATTTACATGGCTAAACAACCTTTTCCTGTGGGTTTTAATTTCCTTTGAATGGTGCAGCTGCTTAACTTTAAGTTCTCACTCTTCTCCCCATGTTTCCTGACCTCTAATAAGTGGCTATTCTTGCTGATCCATCCCTTCTAGGCTTTCTGCCTTCTCTGTCCATATGAGATGCTGTCCATCCAGTTTGGTCTGCAACCTTTCCGTACCAGTTTTCCCCATTGCTTGGGATGCAGGCTCCAGATACTTTAATTCAAAGTTGCAGAAAAATAGTTCTCCTCCTAAATATGCAGATTTGAGTTTTCCAGGGACATCGATTAGACTAACTCCCTCAGTTTTTTTTAAGTTGGGTCCTTGACAAGGACCCTAGTTGCAGACATTTATCTTGATCTTTCCATTTAGTTTAAATTGAATTAGCTCATGATGGTGGGGAAGCAGTAGTTGGGATATTTGACTACAATAAGGCTTTTGATATTATCTCACACAATCTTCTCAAACTAGAGAAATTTGACCATCTGCCAGAAAAAGTAAGAGCAAATACTGTACATACTCGCAGGATCACATTCATGGTATTTTCACCTTTATTTCTGCACTGACACTATTTTTTGGTGATTTCACAATCCCTGTACAATTGCCTTGTGTGATTCCATTTTGGACTGGAACCTCCAGTTCAAGAAACACTAGCCTAAACCAACCTGTTCTAAGTTGGGCGCACAACTGATGGGAAACGGACAGGGCAGTTGCCCTGAACTGGAGTGTAAAGGGTTTAAACAGCCCTAGAAGAAGGCTGATTCTTGGAGCCAATGAGCAAAGGCCATCAGGCAGCCAATCACAGATGGGCCAGCAGATACCGATAAAACCCAGATACCTGTAAAAATGGCTGCAGTCTCTCTCCAGCTTTGGAGAAAAAAGGACTGGCTGCCTACTAAAGGGGAAGGTCCAGGAAAGCCACAGGAGCTCTGGCCTGACCAACCCCCAAGCGAAGTTCCTGATACAGAGGCCTGAGGAGTTACTAGGGCTGCACAGAGACAGCAGAGGGTAGGACTAGGCAGCAGGTCCACTGCTCCTTGCCAATGATCAAAGAGGCCAAGTATCGCTGTTTGCCCTGGAGGCAAGGAGCTAGAACAAAGTGGGCAATAAAATGGCAGCAGTTCACCAGAGTTAGCTCCTCATAAGCCGGTGCTGCTATAGTTATCTGTGCCTCCAGAAGTAGGAGTGATTGCAGCTCCCATTGGTCAGGAACAGCAATCCACGGCCAACGGGAGCGGTGATCCCCCGTATCTGCAGAGGCACAGGTAAATACAGTCACATGGGGGCTTGCCTCAGGCTAACCCTGGCAGACT
The DNA here is from genome assembly GCA_019425775.1 of Rafetus swinhoei. Lineage (NCBI taxonomy): Eukaryota > Metazoa > Chordata > Testudines > Trionychidae > Rafetus > Rafetus swinhoei. The sequence goes on from CM033440.1 coordinate 189,270,699, forward strand.
GGATCCAGCCTGTAGGATGGTATTTGCCCATCCCTGTGCTATATGAAGGACAGTAGTAGGTCACTGAGGCAAAGTGAGCTTAGGATAACCAAGTTCCCCTGGAAGGGAGGAACCCAGCCATGGGTACTGATCAGAGGGCAATACTCAGAGAAGGGCACCATGATCTGAGAAGGACACAAGTTCTGAGGAAGAGTGGAAATTGATGGAAAACAGGTAACAGCAGGAGTATCACTGCCAGAATAGGGTGCTCTGAGGATAGACCAAGGTAAATCCTGAAGTGACCAGTAGGAGTCACCATGGCAATGAGTTGAACTGGTTAGAGAAGCTATACTAAGAGAAGTTATCAAGAAGGACTGTTAAAATAGGTTTAAATTAACCAACCCTATAACCACTTAAATTTTCAGTGATTATACGAGGGGGGCAGGCAGCTTCCCAGAAGACGGTACGCATGAGGAGCCAGCTTTTAAGCCAGCTCCCATGCATACTGGGAGCCTGCGTGTAACTGAATGTTAACCAATGAGCCCAGGCTCATCCGTTAACTGTGTATCTGGTTATACTTTCACATCCCTATCATCACCATGGGCTTGATATACTCCTAACACAATAGTAAGAGGACTCCCACATGGATCTGTGTTCGGTATCTTCATAAATGATTTCAATAATGGTGTACACGATACATAAACATTGAGGACAATACCAAGCTGTGAGAGATTGCGAGTGCTTTGGAGGACAGGATTAGAATTACAAATGATTTTGACAAACAAGAGAAATGGTCTTGAAATCAACAAGATGAAATTAGATATGTATAAATACTTCACTTAGAAAGGAATAATCAATTGCAAAAATAAGACCACGTGGGAAGGAGTACTACAGAAAAAGATCTGAGATTATAGTGGATCACACACCAAATATGATTCAACAATATAACACTGGTATATGAGTCAACATCATTCTGGAACCTATTAGCAGCAGTTCTCTAAGCAAGATACAAGTAGATATTATTCTCCTCTATTCAGCATTGACAAGCCTCCGCTTGAGGACAGTATCCAGTTCTGGGCAACACACTTGAGGAATGTTGTGGACAAGTTAGAGAAAGTCAAAGAGAGAATAACCAACTGATTTAAGGTTCAGATAATATGACCTGCAATACTCCTGCTGTAATTCTGCATTTAAAGGATTTTGAGAGCCAGCGAGCAGTCACACTGGCTCAGTCCCAGCTCATGCCAGGTGCTGGCAGCTACCCCTGCTGTAGCTCTGCATTTACTCGGTAGCTGCTAGACCCAGCACAAGCCTGTTCTGGGCCAGCAGACCTGCCTGCCAGCTCCCAAGCTCCTTTAAATGTAGAGCTGCTGATCGGTTAATTGTGTAACCAACATGCTTCCTAACATCCCTAGTTTACATCTTGGTTAGCACCCCCTTGTGTCTCTCTCACCCCATGGCCTCTATTATTCTCCAGGACACTGGGTGCTCTCTCTGGTGACTCTCCTAGCCCTGTAGCGAGGTCACTATACTGTCTCCACTTTCAGGGCATCAATCACATCAAACCAAACGTCCATGTGGCACATTCAACAGTCTGGCCCCACTTCCTAGTAACTTGAAGGTGTATCTGGGCCCACCCGTTACTCAAGGTTACAGCCCAGGGACCCTATACTCAGCAGCCAAGGACTACACAATCTAAAACCTTGCTGTTCTTTCCCTGGGCTTCTGTCTATCCTATCTTCTACCGACTTTCTTTCCTGTAACTCCTCTGGATAAACCTCTTCATCAGAGCAGGACCTCAGGGCATCTGTTCCCTCTGGGCTTTGTCCTACTCATCTCTGTGCCCAGAGAATGATGACAGAGTGCCACAGAAAAAGGCCGTAGGAGCTAACTTTCTGGATTTACACCTTACCCAGCTTCTCCCCAGCTAGGCTTCCTTAGTAGTTAGTAATGAATCCTGACTCTCCCCCAAGTGCAATCTACAAGATTAATTGGCCTCTTCCAAACCACTCTAACCCCTTCAGGGCTCGTATGGAGTGAATAGCTTATACCAGTGAAATTAATATTAGCATTAGCTGGGTTAGTCTGTATTTTTAAGAGCAACAAGGAGTCCTGTGGCACCTTTGAGACTAACAAATAGGGCATAAGCTTTCATGGGTAAAATCCACTTTATCAGATGAGTTGAAGTCGAAGTCAGAGAGGCAGGGGTATATTTTATATGAAGTAACTTCTTTTGTTGTAGTTTCATTATCAAGTGCTAATGAGACTCATCAAGTCAGGGTGGATACGGATCATTCGATGCAATTGATGTGGATATCAAGAGAGGGGAAGTTGCCTTGGTAGTGTGTTAACCAATTTAAATATATATTCAAGCCTAATTGGATTGAATTTGAAAATCAATTGGAGTTCAGCTGTTTCCCTTTGCAATCAAGCTCTAAAGTTCTTTTGTAGAAGGACAGCTACTATTAAATCCATTACTCGATATCCAGGAAGGTTAAAATGTTCCCCTACAGGTTTACATGTTACCCTTTTTGATGTCTGATTTGTGTCCATTTATTCCTTGGTGCAGAGATTGTCCAGTTTGGCCACTCTACATGGTAAAGGGGCATTGCTGGCAATTGATGGCATACATCATGTTAATTGATGTGCAGGTGGACGAGCCCCTGATGGTGGAGCTTAGTGTCACAGGGTTCTCCGCCCACGCCCGTAGAGGTGGGTCAATCAGTTTCCCCACCCCACGAGTTCGTGCCCCCTATCTTGGGGGGGGTGTGTGAATATGGCCTATCGAGTCTCTGATGCCCCATCTGGGGTAAATATGGCCCAGTGGCCACGTCTCTATTGCCCCCTGTCTGGGGGTAAATGTGGCCTGGTGTCCGAATCCCTATTGCCCCCCGCCTGGAGTAAATATGGTCCAATGGCTGAGTCTATAGCTTGCGAGAATTGCTTCCCTCTCAGGGGGTGCACGGTACGGGGGTAGGGGAGCCCGGGCCCACCCTTTCCACTGGGCCCCCGCCCAGGGCCCTATCAGCAGTGGGTGGCTCCCACCACTGGCTCAGCAGGGAGTTGCCCCCTAAGCACACCAAGCTCTCCTTGAAGCCTCCTGCTCCCTGCCCTGGGCTACTGCCTACCCTGGCCTGCTGGCCAACAGCATCCCCCACCTGGATCAGCAAAGGCCGTGGTGTCAGTGGCTGGCGTGACAGCTGCGGTTGGCACAATGGTGACAGCTGCAGATTGCAGCGGGCACAGCAGCTGTGGCCGCAATTGCGATGGTTCAGGCTGGCATGGCAGCGGCTCCAGCTGGTGCGGCGGCTGCCGGTCAAGACCCAGCTCCAGCTGGCCCGCCCGCTAACTGTTCCCCTGCTCAGGAAGGAGCTTCTTCCCATTCCTTGGCCAGCCCCAAATGAGCTGCTCCTGCAGCCTTTATACTGCCCCTGGAGTTGGAGCATGCCCAGCAGAGCTGCAGGGGAGGGGCCATCGTAGTTAAGTAGGCCTGGTTAACCCCTCCCTGGCCCGTGCAGGGTTGATACACCCAGTCACATATAAGTTATTAGATCCTGTGATGGTGTTGCTTGTATAGATATGCAGATAGAATTGGCAACAAGTTTCTTGCAAGGATAGGTTCCTGGGTAAGTGTTTCTGGGGTAAGGTGTGCAGCTGCTGGAAAGGATTTGCTTCAGGGTGGGGGGTCTGTCTGTGGGTAAGGACTGGCCTGTCTCCCAACATCTGTGAGAGTGAGGGATTGGTTCCAGGGTAGGTTGTAGATTGTCAATGATGTGCTGGAGGGATTTAAGCTGGGTGCTGTAGGTGATGACCAGTGGTGTTTTATTTTCCTTGTAAGACCTGCCCTGAAGTAGGTGACTTCTGGCTACTCATCTGGCTCTGTCTATCTGTTCCTTCCTTCACTTCCCCAGGTGGGTATTTCAGTTTTAAGAATGCCTGAGAAAGATCTTGTAGCTGTCTGTCTCTATCTGTGGGATTGGAACAAATCCGGTTGTATTTGAGGGTTTAGCTGTAAACAATGGATTGTGTGATGTGTCCTGGATGGAAGCTAGAGACATGTAGGTAAGAATAGCTGTCAGTAGGTTTCCGGTATAGGATGTTTATGTGATCATCATTTATTTGTTCTGTAACGTCCATAAAGTGGACTTCTTATGTGGACTGATCCAGGCTGAGGTTGATTGTGGGGTAGAAATTATTGAAATCCCAGTGGAATTCTTCAAAGGTCTCCTTCCTGTGGGTCCATATAATGAAGATGTCATCAGTGTGGCATAAGTAGAGGAAAGGTGCTACATGGGAACTGAGGAAATGCTGTTCTAGGTCAGCCATAAAATCATTGGTGTACTGTGCAGCCATGTGGATACCCATAGCAGAGCCACTGACTTTAAGGTGTAAATTATCACCAAATCAGAAACAGTTGTAGGGGAGGACCAAAAAAAAAAGTCACATAGCTCAGCCACCAAATGTGCCATGGAATCATCAGGGATACTGTTCCTGACAGCCTGTAGTGCATCCTCATGTGCAATATTGGTGCAGAGAGCTTCTACATCCGGTGGCCAGGATGATGTTTTTGGGAGGATTACGGATGCACCAGTAAACACTTGTGATGAGGACTCCTGGTATAATCACAAGTTTGCATAATAATCTCAAAGATTTTATGAAAAAAATGTTTACCAGTTGAAGTCACCAAAATGTATCTGGACAGATTAATTTTAGTGGGATTAAGTTGCCACCCCTTTCTGAATATTGCTTCTCTAAGCTCACTGAAAATCAGCAGGACACATGGACTGAAAAAGCCAGCTTTCCCACCATGTCAACTGTTGCCAACTCAACCACCACATGGGACCCCAGGATCCTACACGACAACATTACAGATTGTTTTTCTGAGCTTGTAAAATCACCTGATGATATATCAGGGTGTGAGCTAAATCATTTCCCCCCTGCCCCATGGCCCCCACACACACACACACACACACACCATCAGATAAATCCTCACCACCACTTGTAATGTTGGATTCCTGACACTGTCCCCTCCTTAATTTGTCATTTTCCATCCCTACCTCATGTATCATCTTTCCTATTTTATTCAACAAAAAAGGTGCCTGGCTTGGACAGACAAGACAATGCCACTATTTGCAACCCTGTTGTAGTAAACCTGTGACCACAAAGAGAAGCTGAATATAATGACTGAAAACAGCCCACCATTGGCATGTTTTCTAAGTCTCGCATTGACTGATAGACGTTTGTTGCTTTCCCTGTACCTCCATACCAACTAGGTTGCAAGCAAGAGAGCAGAGACAAAAGCCACATTTCCATAAAAAGATCAGCAAAAATAGGAAATTTGTTTTCTTTTGTCTTAAAAGTGAAGATTTTTTCTTTTAAGAGGAACAATTCATACAGTTTAAAGAGACCAGAAAAACAAGAGTTTACCCTTATTTTAAAAGGCTCTATATTGTTAATGGAAGAGGACAATTGTTAAATGAAAGCACTACTTCTTTAAGTTTCAAATGCTTTAGCTGTTTTCCTTTTTTTCCTGTAGGTTTAACAAAAGATTAAGTCACTGCTAAAAATGCTCTCAAACAAAGCGAGTAAGTCAGCAGTAACCTAACACAAAACCTCAGACTACAATTCACTGTTAAAATCTTTTATCCATTTAGTGGTTTATTATCATATTATCCCTTGAGATACCCACATATCTAATGATAATATGCATTAGAAACACAGATTGAACCATTGTTCCTCTCAGGATCCAGAGATCTGTGGATCTCTATTAATAACAATCCCCAAATCCATCTTAGGTTCCTATAGTGGTATTGATGGCGTATTAACTGAGGATTCCAAAAGGCATGCATGACAAAGGGGAGTGGGCCAAAAGTGCCATCCCAGGTTCCCCAGTTCACAGTACTCCATGGGGTAACTCCACCCAAATTAAAGGGAAGGGCTACAGCTGCTATTCCAACCTGTATGTGTCAGAGGAAAAGCAGACAGTGACAAAATCTCAACCTGTGTATTCTGTTAGTTAATAATTCCCAGTTTTGTGGGAGAAGCCATTTCATCTACGTATTATAATAGAGTACTCACCCCTTTTCTTATAGCATTATGTAAAAAGAAAGAAAGCTGTCCAATACAGCAGAGCACACCAGTACTCGTGTATTTAAGACTAGCCTAAGGCTGTCATTTTCCACCTAAGCATAATTTGGGTATAGTAACAAGTGAACTTTGTAATACAAATTAAATTTATCCAAAAGCATTTAGTTCACTTTCGTGTACAAGTACATTTAACGTTATCTGAAGCAGCCAAATGTTTTTTTTCTTTATCTTAATCCAATTTTTCCTTCTTGATATCTTAATCCAATATCATATCAGCCACTTAGACAAGGCCTAGGACTAGACAGACAGAAAAGGAGTTACTCCATCTAAAAACTGTATTTTCAGATCATGTTTGAGGCAAATAGCAGCAGCCCCTCCATACTGCTGAATCAAACACAAGTACTAGTGTCTTTCACAAGACTGAATTTAAAGTGTAATTTACAAAACTGAAGTCCAATAATCAAAGTTTGACTTCTGAGTGTAAAGAAACTCCCTCTCATTCTAAATATTTTACATTGGTTTTTAAAAAGGTATTGCAACTTAAACATTGTGGCTGTGTCTACATTGGCAAGATTTTGCGCACAAGCGACCGCTTTTGCACAAAATCTTGCCGCCTGTCTACACTGGCCGCGAGTACTTGCGCAAGAACACTGACGTTGTAATGTACAAAATCAGTGCTTCTTGCGCAAATACTCGGGCGCTCCCGCTCAGGATAAGCCCTCTTGCGCCAAGTATTCTTGCGCAAGAGGCCAGTGTGAACAACAGCGTTAATTTCTTGCGCCAAAGAAAGCCTGATGGCTAAAATGGGCATCAGAGCTTTCTTGCGCAGAGAAACGTCTACACTGGCACGGATGCTTTTGCGCAAAAGCAAATCTTTTGCGCAAAGGCACATGCCAGTATAGACGCTCTCTTGTGCAAATACTTTTAATGGAAAAACTCTTCCGTTAAAAGTATTTGTGCAAAATCATGCCAGTTTAGACGTAGCCTGTGTTTCTTTCCAATTCTCCAGGTTATTTACCTTAATGGACATTTACAAAATAGATAAACAGAATCAATGTCTTCAATAATATTTCAACATTATTCAACTGTTCAATTCTTGAGAGTACAGAATACAACCTATGTAGCATACATGTTCTACAGAAAGATGAACCTGAAGCTGCAGAAATCAACTGGGCTACTCAACTTTGGAAGCCCTGGGGGCCACTATGATAATCAGAGGACATGCCGAGGGCCGCAGTTTAAGTGTGGTCACATATACATGCAAATATATATGAAAATAGTTTATTTTACACTGACGGGCCTGAATACAAAGATTAAGGCAAGACTGCACAACACGCAGGCCCCATTTAAGTCAGTTCTGCTGATATTAATAAAATGCAATATTTACCCAATTTCCACCCATATGACAGCACTTTTAATGAGCAATGACAGCCCAGGAATTTAACTACTAAAACCCATTGTATTGACTTGCCATTGTGGAGCATGTTCCCAGTGGAGGCCATATTCAAAGGATCGCACCCACGGGCCACATGTTGAGCCCCACGTAAATGCAAACCGCACCATGGGCCACATGCAGCCCACGGGCCACGTGCTGAGTAACCCTGCTATACACACTCAGAACTTCAGAGCTGCAGCACAGACAAGCAAATAGAGTTGTACTGTATTTTAGTGAAAGAGGTACAAGTCAATTTGTTGCCTTTAGGAAACAAAATTCTTCTGTCTCTATTACTAGCAATGCTTGAAACATACTGATGTGTGGAGCAGTGAAATCCTAAACTATCAGTTTCTGTTAAAAGCTCTCAGAAAAGTTTCTAATATGTAACTATAAGTATCAAATGCGAATCAATGAAGTGTTATTTTCCTTAGTTTGCTCTTGTGTTAACATGAAATTGTAAGACCCAGGCAAAGAGTGAAAGAGAAAAAAAACAAGGTCAATTTCACACTGCTGCAGGGAATGCTCAGCAGCCACAGGAAGGCAATGCAGGCATCCTGGTAGGAACACAGCCAGTGGGGATGGTGAAAGACATTCCAGAAGCTAGGCATCTATAGTACAGACATCTAGTAATAAAATGAGAGACAATGTGGGTGAGGTAATATCTTTTATTGGATTAATTTTTGTTGGTGAAAGATGAGTTTAAGCTCTTAAGAGTTCTTCTTCAGTTTCTAAGCTCATCCTTCACGAACAGAAATTGGTCCAATAAAGTAATCAACTCACCCACCTAGTCGCTCATAGCCTTAGACACCAGGACCAAACAGCTACAAAAAGAAAGATTAAAACCAAGTTTTAAGGACATTTACTGGACATTAGTGGCAGAGTCAATAAGAAATGATGAAGAAGTAGTATCTCTCACCACCAAATACAGGATATACATAAACCCTTGGTGAGAAGCTACACCGACAAATGCCAGAGGTAGCAAGGTGCAGAGATTCCTTATTAGAATGCAGCTCATGCTTAGGAATCTTATCTATATCAATTTTGATACAGTAATTGCCTACAAATGTGAAGCTGCTATTCTTTGTCTCTTGTGGCTGGGGAAAAAAGCATTCATAGTTAAGTTGTTTATAAACCTCTCCCCTCCCCACATGCCCCTAAGTCAATCAAGTGCATATCCCTTTAACATTTCTGCAGGAAGTTAGTATTTTTCAATCACATATTTAAGATACTGAATAAAGATTCAGTAACAGAAGAGTTCAAAAATCACAATTTGACTGTCATTTTATCCACTACAATCAGGAACAATACAGTACTATCAGGCATGTAAGGTACATAAGCTGAGATTTTGAAGGAGTGTGTGCCTGTAGAGTCCATGACACAAATAACTTCTCGAATATTTAAGTGAAACATAACAAGTTGGGCCAGCCTCAGACAGATTGATTATGTATGTGTTTTACTTTTTGTCCCCCATGTAATTAGGTTTATACTTTGTCTTCTAATATAGCAGCTGTCTCTGTTATGCTCCTGTAGCATCTAGCAAAACAAAACCCTGGCCTCCACCTAATACCTTACAGATACCATTATAAGAAACGGCAACAAAATATGAAGAGAACAATTTTTACCTTGCCTGTCATACTTGTTTGCTGCTTAAGAATGCAGTTTTGAATTTGAATTTTATATAAACACTAAATAGAAGGTCAACATCAGTGTTTCCAGGGATAAACAATGGAACTAATTTATATTAGCTGATATTGGCAACATGTTTTTGTGTTGTTTCTATTATTGGGTGCATGTGTGGACTGTCTTCAAAACAGTCAATACAATAAGATCAAAATTGCAAGGTCAGCTTGATGATTGTTCAGTGTTTGGGGACAAGTTGCTCTTCATCCAAATTTTAAAAAAACAAAACAAAACAAAACCTTTCCTATGAGTTTGACTGAGTTCTGAAAGTAGAATTCAGTTCTAAAAGTCAACTCCCTTAAAGGGAAAACATCTTTCACAGGAGGGGGCTCAGCTGTTTTCTACCATGAAGATTTTATTTAGCTGCCATTGCAACTAAAGTGTCAAGAAGATCATCAAGTTTCATTTAAGCTATTATCCATGTTCCGTAGATGGACAAATCCACCACTTTCGCACAGCAATAAAAAAGCGATGTTTGGATTAAACACTCCATTTAGTAGCTTATAAAACTTTATTTCTCACCTATCTGAAACATACCCACCTTTCACATGACTAGCTTTATAGCAGTGGAATCAGTTTCAGTTCTTATTGTCTATATTGCATGGAATGCTTTTTTCCCTTACAGAGTGGCTTATAAAGGAAATATTTCACTTGTTCTCAAACTATGGACCAACATGCGCATAATCTCGTTTAACACCTTTTTTCTCTTATTCCATTTTAAGTAGTCTCAATCCAAACTAGCATTTGGTAAAAAATAAATTTGTGAGATTTAAAGTTAAATTGTATTTTAAAATGTTTCTTTCAGTTCAAGTCATTGAACCGTTTGGTTTTTTGATTCTACATAGCCTTCTCGTTGCTCTCCATCCTCCCCTGGCTACTTAAAAAAAAATGTTTTGAACTTTTGGGCACATGAACTTATTTCAGACTTCTCTGTGTGTTCTATGTCTGTTTTGTGATAAGCAGAATTGCAGATATGATTTCCTACTAGGACTAGCATATTAAAGGGAGCGGGAGGAGACAAGGATAGCGAGAAACTCTCTACAGTAGACTTCCGATAATCCGGAACCTATGGGACCTAGGTGGTGCCGGATTATCAGATATGCCGGACTATCAGGAGGTACTATAAGATGGTTATATATATACTGTATACATTATATACTGTATATAAAGTGTTCTTAACCCTTTTTATTGTACATACTGTATACAGTGTACTGTAATGTTTTCGTTTTTTTAAGCCTTTTTTACCCTTTTTGCTCAGTTCAGCTGCTGCCGCTGTTACCTTGTGACTCATTTTTTGCTGAAGCTCACTCACTAGGCTCTTGCCATTTTGATGCCGGACTATCAGGAGTGCCGGACTATTGGATGCCGGACTATTGGAGTTTTACTGTACTTCCTCATGCCCCTCCTCAGAAGCACACAATTATCTAATAACTTGTCATCCCTATGTAAAAAAACACAACAAGTTTTGTTTTAAAAACAATACGAATAGGTTTATGCCAAAAGTTCTCAAACGTCACTGCACTGTGAAACGCTGTTACTACATGACTGGGACAGGAGATGGGAGTAGTGGATTCTGAGCACATCCACCTCAGATGGTGTAGAGCAGGCACGTCAAACTGGCATTTGGAGGGCCGCATGCAGCCCAATTGAAATTTTTTACGACCCGCCAGAACTTTTTTATAAAAGAATGAAGTGTGGCCTGCTAGTCGCTCGGAGCACAGGGCTGAGTGCCTGCTCACAACTGGCCGGGCTGCTCTGCGCCGCAGCAACTGCTCACGGCCAGCAGGGCTGCTCTGCACACACGCTCACAGTTGGCTGGGCGCTCTGCGCTGGGCTCTCCAGCAGGCGCTCACGGCCAGCTGGGCCACTCTGTGCACGTGCTCATGGCCGGCTGGGCGCTGTGTGCTGGGCGCTCCAGCAGGCGCTCACAGCTGGCCACTGTGCTCAAGCCACCCCAGCACCTCAGGCAGCAACATCAACTCCAGGACCCAGGTATTAGGCTGGGGGGGCTGGGACAGCCTGGCTCTGGGGGGAGGGCATTAGGTTGGGGGCCTGGCTCTGGGGGAGTGGAGAGGGATTGGGTTAGAACGGGGGTATGGGAGTGCCTGGCTCTGGGGAAGAGGAAGGGGTTATTTTGTTAATATTTTGTTTATTTATTTATTCCCAAATAAAATCACAAAATGTATATTAATTTTATATCAATAAATGTCAATTTTTTGCAATTGCATGAATAATTATATCTTTATGCAAAATCTCAAATTACTGTACAAAGTATCTGAAATTTTCACAGAAGCCTGTTCTATTTGATTAACCATGGTCTATACTTGTTTTTATTTCAACAAAACAAATTATGTATCATATACAAAATTTAAAAGTACCTTACATTTATATTTAATTTAAAAGTTAAGATGAGCAAATAATTTTACACATCAAATTATTGTATTATAATAAAATATACCTAAAACATAATCTATAATAATAAATAACGACTTTCCGACAAAGTACAGTTTCTTTGGTGGCCCTAGGGTTGCCAGGTGTCCGGTATTTTTTGCTCGACAAACCATCTGGGAACCCTAGGTGGCCCTGAAAGCTATCAGTTTCTGTTGTGCGGTCCTCAGTAGGCTTTGAGTTTGACATGCCTAGTGTAGAGCTTAGGTGTCAGCTTCAGCCCAGGGTCCCAGCAAGTCTAATGCTGGCCCTGGCAATGCCATTAAAATAGGGCCCCAACCCACAGTTTGAGAACTGCTAGTTTATGCTGATTGAAGTAGCCTCTCAGGAGAAAGATCAGGTTTGTATAAGGGTCTAGAAAGGGGGAGAAACAGTACTCATACAAAGGAAGGGAAGGGACAGACAGAAGGTAAAGAAAAGGAAAAATCACACACAAGGAAAGGATGGCTGTTTGACAAAGAAAGAGACAGCCGAAGTACACCAAAGAAAGGAGTCTCATAGGCAGCCTGAGACACCCAGAAGATGGGGGTCTGGTGAAGACACCCCCCCAAATAAAGGTGCAGCACAGAGAAAAGTGGGGGATGACCCCACACACAAGGGTGCTTCAACAATTTTAATAGTGGTGGTGCTACTGATAGAAACCATGGAAACCATGTATTGGGTGTTTCTTGTTACTACTTCCAGCCAGGGGGTGGTGAAGTATCCTCAGCACCCCTAGTTGCAGCAGCATCACTGCCCACACATGGTGGGAAAGGGCAGAGAAATTCAAGGCATAAAAGAAACAGGGAAGCTCAGATACTGACACCTCAGAGGGGTGGACAGGGAGGTCAGAACCCAGAGGAACCATTCATCCATCCAGCACAGCAAGGCGGGGTTGAGACCCCATCCCACCTAGATAACAGCAGGAAGACCGGGGAGAAGGTGAAGGGCCAATCTGCCCCTCAAGAGGGATGTTGGGGGGGGGGGGGAAGAGAGGAGGACTGGTGACCTCCTCCCAGCTGTCCTGCTGGGGCGGGGAGAGGGTTACACTGCCCAACAAGGGGGGGGGGCGGCTTGGCACCTTGGCCCACCAGGAAAAGGGGACAAGACAAGGAAGGGCACTTGCCCCAGCGAGGCAGGACTGGGAAAGGAGTGTCTCCTCCAGCGGAGCGGCGGGCAGGCAGGGGGCTCCCCACCTAGCCAGGGGAAGGGGCTCCCTGCCCGGCTGAGAGAGGGGTGCGGGGGGCCGGTACCTTTCTCCTCCTTCCAGAGCTTTTTCCGCTTGTTGCCGGGGTACATGGTGCTGTGGCTAGCGGCGGCTTTGAGCTGCACGTTCCCCAGGCTCACCGGAGATAGGGGGGGGGAACCAGTGACCCGGGCTGCCGTCCCCTGCGTCCCCCTGCACGGCTCGCTCCTGCCCTGCGGCTCACACCGCGCCTGTCAACTGGGTCACGCCTCGCTCTAACCCGACACCCCCGCAGCGCCCGCCTCCCTCCCCGCCGCCCGTTGGCTCCGCCAGCCGCCGCTCAGCAGCCCCCGCCCCGCCGGGCCGCTTCCAGCACACACGCGCTCCAGCGCCGCGGCCGAGGGGAGGGGCCTTAAAGGGGCAGGCCGGGGCAGCGCCGAGCACGGGGCGGCTCGGTCCGTGGGGGAACCCCTCGCGGCGGGATCGTCCCCTCCTGGCGTAGGGGGAGCTGGGCGGCTCTGAGGCGGTCCCCTCTCTGCTCATGGGGTGCAGGGAAACGCTGAGGTGGCTCGCTCCATGGGGGGGCATAGGGAGGCGCCTCTTCTTGCCAGGGAAGGAACAGGGGCTTTCCCTTTAGCCAAGCTCCCTTCTTTGTAGGGGGACTCGCTTGGTGCCCCTGATCCTGCCTTCCCTGTGGACGAGGGCGCTTTACGGTTATGGGAGAGGGTCGCCCGGAGAAGAGTCGCTCTTCCCCCATCCCCAGGCGCGCCCGCACAGCCTTTTGGGGGCTAACTCCCCCCCACACACACACACACACACACAAAAGCAAGCAGGCGCCGTCTGTGCTTAGGTGCGACAGGTGGGAGGAGGTTACTTCCTGCAGGGGCCTGCTGCTGCGTCCCCACCTCCCCAGGTGTGGCTGTGAGACGAGCACGGGACCCAAAAGGCAGCTCGTCCCTGCCTCGAGCAGGTGGAAGGCGGGAAGAAGCCACCGACATTGCCCCACCCACGCACACCCCCACGGGAAGAGGCTCTGTGCAGAGAGCGGGCAGGCTGGGCTGGAGGAGGAGGAGGAGGAGGAGGCGTCCCTTCCCCGCCCAACACACACACAGGAGTTGCTGCCTGCAGCTCCCCCAGCAAACACGCCACGTGCTGCTGCCTCGCCCCTCACAGGCACGGGGCTCCTTGCAGGCAGCTTCCCGGCAGCACTCGCACCCCACCTGGGCGCGTGCCGACGGCCCGCAGCCCTGTCGGAGGGAACGAATGAAGCTTCGCTTCCGGGTTGAAAGTCACCGGGAAAGGAAGGCGCGGATTGGTTGCTGGTGCGGGGACGGTTGCTGAGCAACCGCATCGGGGCCGAGCCTGCGCTTGGAAGCGGCGCCCGTGTAGCAGGGGCGGCGCTGGCCGTAGCTCGGCCCTTTGAGGTGGCGGCCGCCGCCCTGAAGGTGGGGCCCGCCCGGCGTGTGGGGAAGAGGGGTTGGGGCGGGGTAGGTGCAGGCTGCAGCCTCTGCCCCCCGGGCCATGTGGGGGGTGTCTGAGGGAGCGTCCCAGCAGGAGGAGCTGCTCTGCGATGGAGGCTGTGCGTGTGGCGCTGCTGCTGCTGGCCCTCCGGGTCACAGTGCACAGTAGGTATCTGACCTTGCCCGACCGCAGCTTTCCCTTCCTTAGAGCGGGCCAGCAAGCGCCTTAGTTAGGTACGAAACCAAGCAGGCACTTCCACAATGACTGGTGGGCTTCGGTGCCTCGGCCTAGCGTGCCCAATTTAAGGCACCGCTCAAGGGTTTGAATTCTTTCAAAAAGTGGAAAAAATCACGCCCCTTCTTCTCCCCAGTTGGGCACCTACCGTCGCTTTGGAAAATTTCCAGTTCTGAGTTTGAAAATACACATCTTGCCTGGTTAACTGTCTGGTTCTCCTGCGCTGGAACTGTGGTTTCCCCCGTGTGTCATCATGGCTGGTAATTAAAATGTGTGAATCTAATAGTTAAAGATCATTTCACTGTCATCATTTTAATAGAAATAACAATCCACCAAGAATTATGCCACCTTCAGAATTTATCCCACCAAAATGTTTACAGCCATTGCAAAACAATAAAATGACAGTTGTGGCCACAGAGGGTATTATAATGTGGCATTACCATATTGCACACAAACCAACTGAATCATCTGTTATAGCTGCTTCCCTCTGGGACATTTGACTTCAGAAAGCAATCTGACATTAGGGGACAAAACAAGACATGTACAACAATTACCCTCTGTGCATTGCATTGTTTCAGGTTGTAGGTCACAAATTAGTTTGAGCAATCTCAAATTCGATTTTGGTGTTAGAGCAAGGATTTTATTTTGAGTGTCTGGGCACCTTGGACCCAACTTTTACATTTTAAAATAGATTTTTATCATGATCTAAAACTGAGAATTGTTTAATTGAAAACACACAACTCCAAACTTGAATACGCACACACGCATTTGCACCCAGACATTGCAGTATTGTATTAGTGCATGAGACAAAATATGAGTAGAAAGTGTATGAAGAAAAGTGAAACTTTAAACTTTCCAATGCTGAGAGAAATGGGAGAGGAAAAAACCATTAAGCAGGGCAAGTTATATAATATTGGAGTAGTTTAAAAATATTTTAGCCTGTTTGTATTATTATAGTAAGGAAATGTGTTTTTAAAATATTGAATTTAACCTCTAACACTGAAAGAATTTTGAAAAATATAATTTAGCCATAATAAATAATCTGTATGTAAATAGTGTTTGTTCTTTCCCATTTCCCAGCTTGCATGCAATAGATACAGGAAAGTGAAACATACAGTTTATAGTTAATTTCAGATCAGTTTCACTTTCTAGTTTCTGTACTTAACTGTGCTGCTTAAGTTGCAACCATTTTAGGGAAATATTAAATCTAAACACAACAAATTTTGTTTCAATTATTTTTATAACAGCAAGGCAAAAATGGCATAGATAACCCATCTGACTTAATCAGTATTGTCCTTGGGCATAAAGTTCCACTTTCACTGCTCACATTGAATGATCAAGGCCAATAACCCTGGTCACACAGTGAGCTGGGTGTGGCTGGTCTGGGTTGAGCTCCATGGAAATCAAGAGTTACACAGAGAGCGGGGTCATTCAGACTCAATTGCGGGGTCAGGGCCTTAATTAGCAAAATAAAACTTATAAATAAAAGCTAAAGTTTAGCTCAAAAACTATTTCAGACTTTCACTTAAATGTGCGTTCTGATTTTAGTCAATTACATATATCTAGGTCCAATCCTACCAATAGTTATGCATATAAATAACTTTACTCATTTGAGCAAAATAACTACATGCATAAGTGTTGGCATGATCAGGCTTCTCTATAGTGAAACATTCTGTCAGTCTTGACCAACAAACCTAAATTTTGGACTTTCCTCTTTTTAAATAATTTATCCAAAAATTGTTGAATGGTGTTTCAATCTTTATTTTCCTATTTGCTTTTAAGTTGTAAACATGCAATCTAAAAAGGAAAAATGCAGAAAAAAATAAACAAAAGAAAATATTTAATGGTATCAAGTCCTTCTATAAATGTTCCAAAAGTGATCATTATGAAATATTTAAGTGCAAAAAATGGACATCTTCATGAGATGTATAAAATGAATAATTTGCATGTGTGAAAAAGCATGCAAAATGTGTTTTGAAAAAGCTAAAAATGGGACATGCTGAAAAAGTTTCACAAGATATTTATATTCAGGGAGCAAAGATGTATCACGTTGCAAAATCTGAATCAAATTGCTTTGGATACATATATCAAGATTTGTTTTTTATTACATTGTGACAGTAACAAAAGACTGCAGTATTCTAGTAAAAACAAATTAATAAGTGTAACAAGCTAATACTGAGATCTTAAAATGCAGAGAAAAAAATTCACATGATCTATTTAATAACTTACTCTGTCAATGATTTATTTTAGAAATATCAAACAAATTAAATGCAGTCTTCCCCCCCCACAAAAAAAACCCCATGATGATTACCTTTTAATTTCCAGACTTCTCTCATTATCTAGTCTTTTGTTATAAAAAGTTGCCAAAGTGATTGTGGGCCTGTTCTAGAACCTGCAGAAGTTCATGGAAGGCTGATCTTTATAGGGCTTTAGATCACACACTATAATACTTCTAGTTAGTATAAGAGAAGGCTGCTTATTTGTGGATGGAGGGGAAGATATCCAATATACTTGCAGTATGTTTATAGTAGGTCAGTTGGAATTGAAGCTAAAAAAGTTAAATCTTTAATTGATAGGTCTTCAGCATCAGTCAATTTAGGAATAACCAAATACTGAATGTTTGTAGTTTTTAAAAAGTAGCCGTTAGTTCTAGCTTATGATGGACACATCAACGCCTTTCACAAGTAGTCCACTTAGGACTTACAGCACTACAAGTCTATACTGAAAAATTCTTGATTTGATCAAACTCTCTGATATTTTTTGCTTAAAAGATGCTGGTTTGATACAAGATATTGGGAGAGATTATTCACAGGTTATCGTGTCAGTCATACAGTAACAAAACAAAGTAAGATTTTTCTAAGACAACTTATATATTAGGGCTCAAATTACATTAAGACATTGTATTTGCATTCAGTCTATACATCTTGTGTTTTTCAGCTTCTACAGATGTAGATTTTTTTTTCCAAAGAAAATTTACTTTTATGTCTGTGGGATCTAATTGCACAGTTTTATTATTTTTTGCTAAAGACTATTCGGCACATCCTTTTTCTCCAACATAGCAACATTTAAAATTAACAGTTTATATGAAGAAAATTTTCTTTGTTTTTTATGAATTTGTCCACCCAGAAGCAGGGAAGAGAAAAACATTTTGAAAACAGGAAAACATAGTTGTAAAACCACAATGGGACTCACGTAGTACCTGAAAGTACTTTTAACTTATTTTCTATCTGAGGGTATGTCTACACTTGCACCCTAGTTCAAACTAGGGATGCAAATGCAGGCATTTGAAATAGTCAATGAAACGGGGATTTAAATATCCCACGCTTCATTAGTATGATCTCGCCGACGTGTTACTCCGAATGCCAGCTGTTTCGAAAGTGAAAGTGCGCGCCGGGACGTGTTAGTTCGAACCAAACCCCTTGGTTCGAACTAACGTTACTCCTCATTTTTGAGGAGTAGCGTTGGTCGAACCAAGGGGTTTTTCGAACTAACGCGTCTACGCACTTTCACTTCAGCAGCTGTTGATCGGAGTAACGCGCCAGCGAGATCATGCTAATGAAGTGCGGGATGTTTTAATCCCCGCTTCATTGACTATTTCAAATGCCTGTATTTGCATCCCTACTTCGAACTAGGGTGCAAGTGTAGACATACCCTGACTGTATTGAAATTCATGGTTTTCTTTTGAATCTGCATTTATAAAATATATAGTAATCATTTAGCACCTATCTATATATTGTTCTTCATGGCTGCTGACTGTCACAACCTCTTGGGGTGACTTCTCAAAGGGCCTCAGCTTCACCTAACTGGTCCCGCATGTTTTGTGTCTACAGTATCACCTTCCTTTCAGTCTACCATCCCTTCACTTCCTAAGTTTGTCATCTCTTCCAGTTGCCCTTGCTTGGATGTTTTCTTGAAGGCTGTCTGGTGCAGGACTGTCAGTACTTTGCTCCTCCTACCTTTCTGCCTTCCCTTTTTTCTCTGCATGCTTCCCTTTATAAAAGGCCCTATTTCTTTTATTGCTTGCAGCAGTGGGTACCTGCCTCCGTGACTAGCATCTCTGGCAGCTGCAAGCTGCTGCTTGTAAACAGGAGGGATGCTCCTCCCCTTCTTCCTTTGTTCAATATGGGTTTGTTAACACCATTACATATCTTCCTTATAAGACCAAAACCCCTGCCTTGGCTAGCACAGGTTACCTCCCTGGGCAGAAAAATTGGTGTTGTGATGCAAGTTTTCTGCTTAGGGCTGTATTCGAAAGGCATATGGTTGTAGCAACAGTTATCATGTCTGGTTTGTTTCCTTCATCATATTCAGCCAACATAAGGGGGCATAATCAGTAACTAATATACACTCATTTGCTAGGAAGTAGTACCACAGATTCTTGATTGCCCATTCAGCAGCCAATCACTTTTTTTTTTCTATTATTCAGATCACTTTCCCACAGGTGGAAGAGTTTCCAGCTGATATACACTATTGTGTGTTCATCTCCATCTGCCTCTTGGAAAAGGACAACCCCTAGTCCTCTTTCAGACCCAGAGAATCTCCATAAGATATATGGGTTTATAATCAGCACTGCCTACTATTAAGATTGTCCAATATTTTGCTTTATAATACCCTGTTTTCATTTGCTTATAACTTTGCCAAAATATAAATATTTGGTCTGAAATTTTACATGCCAGCTGTCTGCCATGGGCTCAATTTTTCTAGAAGGTTTTAGGCAAAAGGGTATTTTTAGTGAAAATCATGGGAAGGTCACAGGCTTCTATGACTTTTGGTCTGTTGCCCGTGATGTGTCCATGATTTTCACTACAAATGCCAATAACAAACCCTATTCAAAAGTTAGTGGATATTCTTCAGTGTTTAGCTCCAGGGAGAATTACTCTCCCTATAAATGAAATGATACCGAAGCCTGCCAAATCTCTGTGGAATACTCCAGTGTCTACAAACATATTGACAAGAGATATTATGTCTTCATACAACGTTAGGCACATTTTAGTTCACTGGTTGTGACTGTGGCAAATGAGTGTGGCAAAAGAAGGTATAAGTCTACTCCTAAAAACAAAGTCTAAAAAGTTAAATTTTATGGGAGCAGAGGAAAACATATTAAACCTCCTCATTGCAAGTGTATACAGCCAACCAGCGAGCATTATTGTTTAAATATGACTTTGTAAATTGGGACACAATGTTTTCAGCAGTTCCCAGAATGTTCTAGGGAAGAGTTGCAGACATTTATTACAGAGGACCGTTTGGTGACCAATACTTTTTTACCATCAGCACTGCATGCAGTAGATGCTTTGTTCACTTACAACCTTAGCTGTGATGATAAGGGCCGCATGGCTACAGAACTCCAGTATAGCTCCCGAAGTTTAAAATCATAGTGTGCTTGTCAGCTGATGATAGCTTTTTGTTTTCTGAGAAAACTGATAAGACTTTTTTGACAAAGTGGGAATTTTTCCTAATGTTTTATATGAATATTGTGTGTGTCTCAGTTTCCCCTATGTGTTTCATGGTTAACAAGGTGGTGGGAAAGATTGGTTTATTTTCTGGAGTGATCCAGATGTGATTAACACCTGGCTGTCTGGGGCTTCACACTCCGATGAACCCAAAAGACAATGGCCTGGACATTTGGTGCCTAGCAACTAATGACCCAGGACTGCTAATCCCTCTCCAGGAAGCCCAGTCAGTTTTGTCCAGCAGGAGAAAAACGTGCTCCGGAAAATGACTGGGTGACCTGTTGAGCCAGGAATCAGAAATAAGGATGCAGGAGGGATCCTTTGGGTGTGGTATAGTATGGATTGCTGGCAGGAGTGAAAGTAACTTAAATTTCTTACAGGCACTGTCCTATCACAACCTGCCTCCCTTTGGGGGGGCTCACGTGTGTGTGTATGGGAGGGCCATACAACAGTACCTGTAAGAAATGTAAGTGTGGGGTATATAGTGTGTGGGGCTCAGGGCAGAGGGTTTGGGTGGGGGGGTACAGGAGTTAGGGATGGGGATGCATGAGTCAAGATTAGGGTGTGTGAGGAGAGGGCTCAGGGCAGAGGATATGAGGAGAGGGCTAAGGGCGGGGAGTTGGGTGTGGGAGGGTGCAGGAGTTAGTGCTGGGGACAGGGATGCAGGAGTCAAGGTTGGGGTGTATGAGGAGGGGGCTCAGGGCAAGAGTGACATTACAGGGAGGGGACTGTAGCTGCACTTACCCCAGTCGCTAAGTGGTGGGGTTTTTTTTCCTTTTGCTGGCTAGGGAGTGAGGCGAAGTGCAAAGTTTGTGTCCTTCCTCGTTTCCCTTCCCTGGGCAGCCGAGAGCGAGAACAGTCTGTGAACTTTGCCTCGTTCTTAGTCAACAAAAAGAAAATGGTTGTGGAAGTGTGTGGGGCTCTGGGCTGGGACATATCCCCCATCCCCACCCCCTCAGCCTGCCCCTCTAACCTGCCAGGCTGCCTGCTTCTAGTGCAGCAGCCTGCAGGAAGCCCAGGAAACCAGGCTGGGAGGGTGCTGCTCCTCCCACTGCAGCAAAGTACTTAAGATGGCCAGTTTCTTATTGGAGCACCACACCTCGGAGCACCGGCTTACTTTCACCTCAGGTTACTTGAAGTGAAACTCTTCTGACCTGGAGAGAAAGAATGTGTTCTGGCCTCAGCACTGTCCCAGGTAGACTATGCTATAGTATTCTATTCTTGGTGCTAAGAACTTTCTTCGCTCTGTTCCAGACATCTAATAAACCTTTCTGTTTTTACAACACTGTCTGAGAGAGACTCCTGTCTAAAGACGCTGAGAGTGCATTGCTCCCTTTGAATGTGCAAGTCTCCCTCAGGTGGCCAATTTGAGTGGAGCATCTTGAAAACGTGTGTATTTAGCAGTATGTTGTACGGATGTGAGACATGGGTGATAACAAAAGATTCAAAGAGAAGGATATTGGCGTTTGAGGAGTTGTTATAGAAAGATCCTGATAATAGTATGGCTGCAGAAGGTTACCAACGAGGAATAATATAGGAAGATACAGCTGAAAGAGAACCTACAGCAGAAGCTTCAGGGGGTAGCCACGTTAGTCTGTACAGGAAAAAACAACAAATGGTCTCGTAGACTAACAAAACATGTAGATGGTATCATGAGCTTTCGTGGGCACAGCCCACTTCTTCAGATGAAGGTTATACAACAGAAGTTACAGCTATTCGGGCATATCTGCAGAATGAATGACAAGCGAAAAGTTAAGACCCTGGTATTCGGCATAATGGATGGTCCGAATAGGAGAGGCAGACCCCACAGAGAATGGGTAGATTATATAGTAGATTGATGCGGAGCTAGTCTACAGAAACTAAGCCACTCCGCACTGGACAGGGAAAGATGGAAGGAAATAGTGAGGGAGGCATCGGACACCAACGGGCGTTGAGCCCATGGTTGTTGATGATGATGATGACTGAGGTAAGCTTACCATGTAAAACAGGCGGGTTGAAGGCTCCAGAGTTAGGATGTAGGAGATGGTGAAGCCAAGGAGAATTTATTCCCGTGAAAGAATGTGACCATAAGGGGACTAACACTCTAAAGTGGTCCTTCCAGAGTCAGAACTGTGTGAGCGCCCTGGATCTGTGGATCCTTGATAACTTTACTTTCTTTTAAGGACTCCTGAGGTATGTCACCATCTTTGGGAGTTTATAGCCAAGCTGCAAAGTGATGTCATTTTGTGGGTCAGCACCACCAGCAGCTGTGGTGTTCTAATCAATACTTTTGCCAGTTTAGGCAGCAATGCTTCTCCAGAAAAATAGAAATCACAGAGGAGAAAATCTTCTGGGTCTTTTACCCAATCAGCCCATCTTTCACTTTGGGGAAGGCAGCATATTGGATTTTCATATCAAGAGCAGCACAGCAATTCTGAACATTTCAACACAGTTTTAATTTGAGGACAGGCTGTCTTGCTTCTACAGGGCTTGGGAATGAACAATTGCAGACAGATGGGTTCTAAGCACTATGGAATCAAGTTATGCCATACAGTTTCTTTCCATCCTGCCCTCATTTACTTCCCCATCCCTTTCCAGATCACTGCTTCTTCAGCAGATCCAGACTTTGTACTCTGGGAGCTACAAAGCCGGTTCCCCCTTTTCATTTAAAAAAGGGATTCTACTCTCGGAACTTTTTGATCCCCAAGTCCCAGGGAGAGCTGAGACCTATCTTTGACTTCCACAGTCTCAACAAATATATCAAGTAAATGAGATTCCATATGTTTACCCTGGCTACTATTTTTCCCACATCAGATCACAACTTGTCCAGAGCTCTCAATGCCTATTTCTGTGTGGTGATTTTCCCAGGCCACAGGAAATCTCTGAGGCCATGTCTACACTACAAGCTAAGGCTGAATTTATCAAGGTCGATTTCTTACCATCCGATATTATAAAATCAAAGGTGCATGTCCCCACTGTGCGCAAGAATTCAACATAGTTCGAAGTAGTGCATCCCCAGTAGGTAGACTGCCATAGACTTTGAGAGCAATGTACTGTGGGTAGCTATCCCTCAGTGCCTGTGTGGCTTTGCATTCTGGGCTATGCTTCCAGTGCACATTGAGGTCAAAACTGGTGTTTCTTGGTTCATTTTGTCAGCATCCCATAATGCACTTGTCTACTCCTTCCCCCCTTACTTGAGATCAGCAGGAAGCAATATTTTTGTGCCATTTTTGGCTCTGATTACCCATACAGACACCATAACAGTACGAGCATGGATCACCTCATGGATCCCATTGTGCATCAAAGCATTGTGATGATGATGTTTACCTTGGTGCACCTAATGACAGAGTATGTTGAGAGCATATGCATGGCACTCCAGGAAAAGGACAAATTTTGGGATGCCATGGATATGCTGTTCATGCAATCCCTTGAGCTGAGCGAATTGAAAATGCCACTGGCATTCGATCCTCTGAAAACAGTGGAATGTCGGTTCTGGTGCTATCAGACAAGCAAAGACTGGTGGTACAGCATAATGCTGCAAGTATAGGATGATCAATAGTGGTTGCAAAACTTCCAAATGCACAAGGTCACTTTCATGGAAATTTGCAAATTGCTTTCCCTTGCCCTGTAGTGGAGGAACACCCAAATGAGACCTATTCTGACAGCGGAGAAGCACATGGCAATTGCCCTATGGAAGTTTGCAGCACCAGACATGGTCAGTTGGGAATCCATTCAGAGTGGGGAAATCTTTAGTGGGGGCTGCTTCTATCCAAGTAGCCAAAGCAATTGATGGGAAAGTAGCACTCTCCTGGGAAATGGGACATGCCAAAAACAGATGGAAGCCACACGTTCTAGCTGGCTGGCACGCCTACCTTCAGGCTCCTGAGGGATGGGAAAGTAGCACTCTCCTGGGAAGCGGGATGTGGCAGACACAGAGGAGGGAAGCTACATGAGCCGATGCCTTCCCTCACCTGCACGACCAGATCCCCTTGCCCTCTCTCGCCCGCAGTATCATGCCCTGGGAGGTCCCATACCATACCTGCCTCTAAACCATGTGAGTCCAAATGTTCCCTTAAGAACTCTGTTGTGTACTTGCTGTACAGTGGCTGCTTTAAACATAACTTTGGCTTTGCACAGATCACATCTTGTCTTTAGCGAGACCTTTGCTTTATGTTAAGATTAGGTTTTAGACTCCATAATGTATCTCCTGCAATGTGTGCCCTCATAACTTTTTGTTACAGTGGAAACACCCAGGAGCTTGCTCAGTACTCCCTTGGCTCCACCAGTGTCCGGATTGCACAAATCTGAAAGTGAAAATGGACAAGGGAAGACATGTTCAAGGAGCAAATGCAATCTGCCCTCTTGGACAGGGAGCACGTAACTGAGTGGAGAAATACACTACTGGAGGAGATGCAAGCAGAGCATCAGGAAAGGAGAGTGTTCAGGGAACTTCAAGTGAAGAATCCAGGAAAATGTCTTGTCATCCCTGACTTCTGTGATGGAGTGCATGGTGGCTTTCCAAGACGCATATCTGGACAGGCTCTTCCCTACCCCTCGCAGAACAACTTTCCCTCCTTACCCAGTTCTGTAGCCTCATCTCCTAGAGGCCCTAGGACACGGGTGGGTGGACTCATGGGCAGCCTCGCACTCAACCTCCAGAGTGTTGTAAACCAAAAGGTATCCTCACATTTCTGATTTCTCCTGTCCTTCCGCCCCTCCCCACCTGGGGTTCCACCATGGACTCCTTTTCTGTCCCAGCTGTGTTCCCTAAATAAAAACATATGATTTCTGAAGAACGGTCTCTTTATTGCTTGTATTGCAGGAGTGGAGGGGATTACAGGAAAATAATGAATGCAGGGGCACCTTGTTGAGAGCATCATGTGTGACTCTCAAAACTGGCCGTTCTTAAAACTTTCTTTCAAAGCCTCTCTGATTTGCATGGCCCCATGCTGTGCTCTCCTTACTGCGCTTGTGTCTGGCTGCTCAAAATCTCTGGATAGGCACTCTGCCTCATCCCCCCTGCCATGCCAGATAACTTTCCCCCTTGCTTTCACAAATATTATGGAGCACACAGCAGGCTGTCACAGCAACAGGAATGTTGCATTTGTTGAGGTCTAACCTTGTCAGTAGATTCCTAAACCTTCCCTCGAAATGTCCAAAAGCACATTCCACCACCATATTCTGCACTTGCTCAGCCTGTAGTTGAACTGTTCCTTACTGCAGGACTTCATTGTCGACTTCTTTCACTGTCTGGAGCTGATTTTTTTACTTCAGCTAAAAAAATTGAGTACATTGAGGTAGGGATGTAAGTGACTAATCGACTAGTCAACTATCCGATAAGCAAAAGCTTATCGGATAGTCAACACATTAGTTGACTAGTCGCTCCCCGCCCCTTGCTGCCTCTATCACAAAGAAGCAGCAAAGGGGGGAAGAGGAGGGGTTGCTGGAGGGAGCTGGCTTAAAAGCCGGTTCTCCCCATCTCCAGCTCCATGGGAGAGGCCAGTGGTGCAGCAGCGGCCAACTTTGAAATGTACAAGATTCCTTACCGGGGCTCTTGTACATTTCAAAGAGGAAGCACCACAAGGAGCCTGGGGCCAGCTCAGAGTCCCCCACAGACCCCAGACTCCATGCAGTGCTTCTGCTTTGTAATCTCATAGATTATTCGATTAGTTAATCAATTGAAATTTAACATCCCTACACTGAGGTCCCTACAAGTCTGAGAATTCAAGGGTTTTTTTCTCTGATTTGAGCAATTACAGCTGAGTTGCTTAGCTATATTGTAACTTCCATTCTTTGAGATGTGGGTGCAGTCATGCATTCCACAATCCATCCTTTATCCCCTCTGCCTCCAAGCCTTCATGTGAGAATGCCAGTGCAAAGAAACTGAGGGGTTTTGGGACACCACTGCCGTTATATAGCCAAGGGTGGGGGGACTACAAGGGCCAAAGGATATGTGCTGCTTTGATGGATACTGCTAATCAAAGTTCTTCAGCGTTAGTTTGCTGGGTGCCTACACACCTGAGTTGACCACATATGTGCCCACATCTCAAAGAGCAACAGTTACAATATAGAAAAATAACCATTTTTTGCAAGACCGTTGTCAATGTTTAAAGAGAAGTTAATTTAAAGGTAATTCATTTCTCAGTCAAAACAAAATGTTACTAGAAGCTGACACCATTAAAAAATTCTAAAATACTATGTTTGTGAAGTACAGATTCCCTGTAAAATTTGTATTCTAAAAGTTCTATGCTCAATGAGTTGTGTAGAATTCCACACTTAATATTTCACTTTAAAAAATTAATAGTATTTAAGAATTTATAAAATGTAACTAGATTTACCTGGTGTTGCTCAGGCTTAACTCAAATAAGTTTTGTTTTTCTTCATTTAAATCATTCTTCTGGGGTGGTCCTAGAGAGAGAGGACAGCCCCAGCCTCAGCCGTCTCTGACCACAGCAGCTAGGGGACAAGTGAGAAGCACCTCTCCATGGCCACTGCAGCTGCAGCAGGCACAGCTAGGGGAGAGGTGCATGTCCCCCAGCTGGAGGACAGACAGACACACAAACAGACTCACGAACAGACAAACTCTCTGAAATATATAGTAGATAGCTGTCCCTTTCTCCACCCTTACCCCCAATGGGGTTATAGCTGTTCCGGTCCACATTTCTGCCTCCTATGGGTATTCTGTAGTATAACTGTCCCTCCTACCAGACTCCTCCCTTTCCATTTTATGAGAAACAATTGAATTCCACACATATGTTCCTATTAGCCTAGCACAACTAAACACTGACATTGCTTTAAGTTATGTTAAAAAGAAGCTGCATATCAAATTTGGTGGTCGTAGCTCTTACCGTTTAGGAGGCGTTCTTGAACAAATGGACTCACAGATGGACAGACAGACAGACAGACAGATGCATGTTTCTAAAATATATAGTAAGAGATTAAAGCTCTTAAATTTTCATTAAATGCTACAAAAAAGGAAGAAAGCTCTTAGTGTTATATTGCATGATAAATGACTGTAGTACCATATTTTCCCCTTACATTTATATATCACAACTATAAAACAAATTATAAAGTAAAGGCATGAATCCAATTATATCAGGTCAGTCTTGTAGTGTAAATGGGAATGACCAAGTTTTCAGATATTTTTCAAAAATACCTCAGCTAAATAATATTAGCTAGGTTTTGGTACAGTTAGGGAAGTAATTTACCGATTTAAAAAAAATCTAAGAATTCAGATACAACGTAGGCATTGGTATGTAACTATAATGTTATTGTTACCCACGGTTATCTGAACCCAAAGTTTTGGTAATTAACCTGTTTTCCAAGTGATCTCAGGAAATAAATCAGTGGGAGACACAGCACCTCTGTGTGATAAATTATTATTACACACAAGAATGCTTCTACCAAAAATATTGTTTTTTACTGAGTACAAAGCACACATCTAAAATAGAAATAGTCTTAGCACACCCCATAATTAGTTACTCTAGGCCTGAGGTGACACTGATTGACAACAGGGTTCCAGTGACCAACCTCTCTCTTAGCTGTTGGGGAATTTCATGTCAGTGATTCCTTATTAACAAAAAAATGCCCGTAACTAAACTCTCTATAGATTTTTCTCAGGCACATAACTCATTATAAACCCTACTAGACTAAATTTCCCTAGCACTAGCCAATAATAATTCATTATTCTCCTTATCAGCAAAGTAGCCTCAGCAAAAAAACTTATGAACACAGGCACCCAGAATCAAGATCAGTTTTCCAGACTCTCCACTGCTTCTCATGAATCTGTCCTTTCACTTTAGCTATCCTAGTTAGTTAGTATCCTAGTTAGTTTCCTGTGCCCACGAAAGCTCATGATACCATCTACATGTTTTGTTAGTCTATAAAGTGCTACCAGACCATTTGTTTTCTGTTTTTTTCTGTAACAGACTAACTCGGCTACCCCCTGGAACAGTAAAACTGCAGTTAGCAGCTGTTCGTTTTGTCTGTCTGAGTCAAGGCCAGGCTTCTCCTGATACTGTAATTCCTGTTGCTAGCTTATGGGAGCTAAGTACACAAGGTGGCTGCAGGTTATATCATATCCAATGCTCTCATAACACTATCACCTTTACGCTTTTTCTTTCTTTCCCTATCCTACAGTGTGTTATGTCTTTATCTCTTTATTTTGTTATACAGAGCTTATAACAAAAGAAAAATATTATAAATGTAAAGGTCAGATGATTCTCCTAAAGAAAATACAGGATTTTTTCAACATTTTTTGAATAGTGGCACGATTGTTTTTCAGGTTATTTGCAGGTGGTAGCACTATGAGCTAACCACAGAGGAGCATTTCAGTTCACGCTTACTTATTGTAGGGAGCTGCAGAGGTGACATCCATTATTCTAGCCCAGGAGCTGGAAGAGCTGTCATGGAGGACTGCAGAACTACACTACACTTTAAATTTACCCTCTAACCTATGGTAAAGGTAATCTTCTCCAGGCCCTACAGTGGTCCCTGCATAAAGCCTGGAAGCCTTTGTACTGGAGCTCTGTACCAGGGGACCATGGTGAGCATGCACAGTTACATTTAATCTCTGACACTGTCCATGTATTCTAACTAGGGTCCTACTGAGGAATTAGTATATTAAAATTATCTGCAAAAACTCAATTAAAAGAATAACAAAATTAATCTTTATATGTAAGAGTACATTTTGTTTGATCAGAAATTAAATGTATAACAAAATGCATTTTCTGATTGCTTTTGTTATTTTCAGAAACAGAAAAAAGTTTTGAAAACCCAAAGGAAAACAATGTTTCAAAACAGGTAAATACATCTCAAGGTGGAGTTTATGGGTTGATTGCTTCAGGCTTTTCCTCCCAAACTAACTATGGTTTATAATATGGAGATTATCTATTTTTCTCTTAATCAATGTAAAATGATGCTTTAAATAAGGACTTTACAGTAGTCTGAAGCAGGGCCAGTCCTAACCAATTGGCGGGTAGATGTCCACTGCAGTTCTGTCTGTAGCCTGAGACATTTTCGTTACTGTTGCCCACACACAGAGTGGCCAGATTCTGCTGGTTTTCATCCATGTAGTTTTTTTCCTACTGGTATTTCAAAAGTGACACGCACATAAAGCAAGGACACGTGGAGTGATGTTCATGCTGATTGCATGCTGATTACACACATTGTCAGAGTTATGTGCTCCCTCTGCATCAAGTCAAAGTGCTGCTACAGTTCAATTGGCACACCCTGCATATTCTAGGTATGCAAGCTCAGTTAGCAAACTTTCCTATCCAGGGAGACCATCTTGGTCAGTGTTTCTCAACCAGTGGTAGGAGTACCTTTAAGGGTACTCGAGAGAAGTCTGGGGGATATGTCAAGACAACTGAAATTTAGAGAAAACTGAATTTTTGTTTTAAGTTTTACAGCACTTTATTATTTTGTACTTTTTACACCCAAAAACTTCATTGCCTGCCCAGCTACGATTAAGTTATTTAAACAAATGTGTTGCAATGGTAGAAGAAACTATGTTGGATTGATCAAGGATGAGGATATACAAATTTTTAAAAGTGTCCACTGATTTTCAGTTTATCAGATTTGAAGTCCAATATTAAGGCACCTTGGACTTGAACATCTGTATCCCCCTATGATGAAATAAGCACTTCTGAAAGGCAGGTTTTAGGACCCTGATTCAGTGCCCACAGAAGTCAGTGGAAAGGATTCTACTGATTTCAATGGATATTGGATCTGACTTAAGCTATCTCAGGCTAGACTCCCCAAAATTGAACCATCCATAATTGGCAGATATATTTAAATATTTTGGCCTCAATTGATCAAGTGTTTGTGCAATCTTTTAAAACCATGTTTACCAGATGTGATCAGTTATAAGTTAAAGCTTCAGTTGTGGTAAGTATAAAATACATTAATCAAATTTGCTTGGATGACACACACAATTATTTATAGTAGTGCACTTCTTGAAACATGAGCCCATTTTGTGCAGAAAACTAGTTGAATTTTATTGTTTTTACTTGAAATAAAAAGCTATTTGGAAGAAACTTCATGTGTGCTTATGGTTTTGGTACAGAGAACAAATTTTTCATAACCCTTTACATTCTAATCTATTTCTGTTAAAGACTTGTCTAGTTTAGACTGAATCATTTTTGTTTTTGTAGCCATTCTTCAAGTGAAACAATATAAAGACTTCTTATCTGAGCATCAGTCTGAAAGAAATATTCATTTGTTAAATAATTCAGCTATCTCTGTAGACATTGCTTACAATGCATTTGAGAACTAAAATTG